>CM060357.1:140387060-143160557 GCA_030545235.1 Helianthus tuberosus
CAATGTGATTAATCTTAGTTGTTGCATATGTTGTTGTAGGGACTTGTTGAAAAGGAAAAGATTGATTCATTTAATGCGCCTTACTATGCACCAAGCCCGGAAGAAGTGAAATGCCAAGTTGAGAATGAAGGATCTTTTTCAGTGGTTGATGTTAAGTCATTTGGGATAGAATGGGATGCTGGTGACTGGACTAACTGCAAGATATCAAGCGGTAATCGAGTATCTAAAACCATCCGAGCTGTGGTGGAGCCGATGTTAGAGAATCATTTCCATCTCGGGGTTGAAATGATGGATGAGTTGTTTAGAAGATATGCTAAAATCATTGACGATTGTTTCTTGGAAACAAAATTCAAGTACATTAATTTAGTCATTTCTTTAGTGACAAAGGACTAATCTAGTATCTTGTTCCAAAGTTTCCTTCTTCTTTTCATACGTTGTAACTTTTTCCATGAAGGAGAATTTCAAAGAAATAAAAGAAATATATATTGATGATATAACTAATATGCAAATACAGCACTTATCTGTTACTAGAAAGCAAATTACGACTGTAATATTTCATTAGTGCTTTTTTAAGTTAACTTGCACTTCTTACATCAAAAAAAAAAAAAATGATTTAAATACACAATCATTACTAATGGTCAATATTTGTAAGCGTTCTATTCGTGTTCGCAAAACACAGTACAATACTAACTTCAAACTGATTTAATTTCATCTACCGAAATTGTAAACCTTAATTTTTTTCTCAAATACTTAAATAACAATAATCATAATAAACAACAACAACAATAATAAGGGTAGAGGCGTCCATCACTCATCACTCACAACTTGCAATCAGGTTCCGCCATGTCATCAAGCATTATTCCATCACTAGTGATGGATTTTAGTGAAAATGTCCACCACTTGGGATGAAATTCCATCACTCACAACCTCTTTTTTGTGTTTTTAAATTATAAATTAACAAAAACACAAAAAATTATAAATTATAAATTTCATTTAAATTAAAAACAATATTTCTAGAAATATTTTAGACTACAATAAAAGTAAAAACATAGATAAAGAAAACTTACTCCTCGTCCGAATCCGGAAGTCTTGTTGAACATTTTCGGGAACGTAAACTTGTGTTGGAGGATCCGGCACCCAATCTGGAGATATTGCACGTCCGTCTTTCTTTGATTAGTATATTGTGCAATATGATACATGCATATACTATGCTATGTATTGTTTTCTTATTCATCGCACGAACCAGTCGGTTTAGTATGCCCCATCTACCCTTTAAAACACCAAAAGCCCTCTCAACATCTTTTCTTGCCGATCCTCGCAACCTTTTGAACGCCTTTTCTTTAACCTCGACCAGAAATGAAGAATCTTTCACAAAAATAGACCATGATGGGTAGATACCATCCACAAGAAGAAATTATCGTCTGTAATATCTTTGGTTAACATAGAATGGATAGAAGGGTGCGGTACCATCTGTTACGGTTTGAAACAACCGCGACTTGTGCAAAACATTGATGTCGTTGTTTGAACCTGGAACACCAAAATATGAATGCCAAAACCATAAATCGTTAGACGTCACCTGCTTCAAGTTTCAAGTATGATGGTTGGTCTTTTGACGTCACCCCTAACATACGCCCCTCGCAACTCTCTTGGACAATTTCTCCATTCGATATGTGTACAATCGATGCTACTGAGCATCCTTGGAAAATGCCATCTAGCCTCATGTGCGGCATAAATACGTGAGATGTCGTGTTTCGTCGGTTTACGTAAAAGCTATTTACCATAAAATTTAATGATCGCATTACAAAAAAATTGCAAACATTCACGTGAAGTTTTGTCCGACATAGTTAAGTATTCATCAACTTCATCGGGAGGGTTACCTGTCGCTAGTTGGCGAATGACGGATGTGCATTTTTGTATCGGCGTGAAACTGCATTTACGGTTTACCCCTACAGTCGTAACGTTCTTGAAACCCTTCTTCGCTTGCTTCGATGTCTTCAACAATCTTTAAAAATAATTCTCTTGGTAAACGAAATCGATCTCTAAACATTTCGGCGTTGTAGACCGGATTCTCCACAAAAAAATCGTTCATTAACACTTTGTTGGCATGTATACGATCACGATCCACCATTTTCTTCGTTGGGCGGCTCGAACTTGCTCCAAGTGCGTTATACACCTTCTCAAAAAACTCAAGCGTCTCATTGTCAGAAGACGTTTGGCTATCGCTATCGCTGTCCATCAGAAATGAATCCGTAATAAATTCCATTTGTGAAATTTGTAGAATGTGTGATATATGTTTTGTTGTTGGTGAAATGGTATAAATTTATGAAGAATGTGTGAAAAATATATAGATTATTTAAGTTTTTTTTTAACTCCAAACGGTCCAATTCAACGGTCAAATGTTACAACGTTCCAATTTTTCAAATCTACAACCCGTTAAACATTTGACGCGTTTTGGTTTCCACGCGTTTTGAGATTGGTGGCGGCGGTGTGCGTGGTGGATCCACGCATGGTGGATGGGCTATCATGGGGCGTTCCGTCCCTCATAATAATAACAGTTTCTTAATCATAAGTTCATTTTTGTTAAATCATAATTGAATCGAATAAATAATTTTATATCTATTTCAAGTCAAAGTATTGCGAAAAGAATATTATATTAATTCAAAATTGAAATGAATAATTGAATTGCAATTTAATATAAAAAATAGTTAGTAGAAATTTAGAATAATAGGAACTAGTGATATTCCCCGCACTTCGCGGCGGGGATTAAGCCGGTATCAATTTGGGTTGTTATGGTACATGTACTCGCTATAGTAATTGAGAGACAAAACACTACATCGGTCGAAAACAAAAAAAAACACATATCGATACGGTACCTGTGTTGTTCAATTGATATCGGTTCGGCTCATTTGCATTTCAATTCATGTTTTCTTTTATTTTAACATTATGATAAACTATTTTTTTAAACGGATATTGTGTCGCTATCGTACCAAACCCAATCGAAACTGATTGAACAACATTTGTATCGGTGCCAGAAGTTATTTTTATTTTTTTTGCTTTCGATAACCTGATACTGTATCGCCACCTTACTGCACCGAACAACATCGGTACCTGTATACATTCTTTTTTATGGTTTCTTTTTTAATAATTGGTATTTTGATCGTATCTTATAAGTTATATGGAAAAAAATATGTTTAGATCAATTAAAATAATAAAAAGATAAAAAAGACACGTATAAATATTCTTTTGGACATATCACGACTTTAATTATTGTATTTTCTCTTTCGAGTGTCAGTACTATAACGAACTGAACCACTATCCATTGAGTTACTGGTTCCGATAATATCAATATCGATATAAATTGGAATTGTTCGGTCGGAATCGGTTCGGTTGGTCATGGTACTTGTTTTTTATACCCATAAAAACTCTAATCTAATATAAGGAAATATCAATTAATTAAAAAATATAAAAAACAATAATATTATATAGCTACAAACTAAGCCACATATAGATGAAGGGTGAATTAACATTGTTCACCTTTGAAAATGTTAACGTATAGAATAGAATAAAATACAAACAATATTAAAACAATCTAATAATATAGAAACATTGTTCATCATCACTTGATATTAATATTCTAATAATATAGAAACACTGTTCATCATCACTTGACATTAATATGTATAATAATACAAACAATATTAAAACAATCTAATAATATAGAAACACTGTTCATCATCACTTGATATTAATATTCTAAAAATATTCTAATAATATAGAAACACTGTTCATCATCACTTGATATGTATAATGTATAATACGAAGAATATTTTTTAAATTTTATTAATTATGTATCCTACAAGCTTGAAAAGTTAAATATGTAAATGTTTGAATTTTATTAATAGAAAGTAACATAATACAATAACTATAAAGGGTTAGTGGTTTCAATATTTCAAATAAGAATCTATCCCTCCTAATAAAGAACATACCTAGGGTACACATGACACTCATCTAGGGACTCTATTGTCACACCCTCAAATTTTCACGTACGGAGTATTACCGCGAGACGTGTGACTGACTAGAATCAAACCACCAATCATATTGAACAGTCATAATAGTTAAATAGTTTATCAAAACAAATATGATTAGCGACTACTAAAGTTTAAGTCCATAGTTTTAAGTTCTAAAAAAAGTTTGAAATAATAGCGAAAGCATCGGTGAAACGGCTCAACATAAGTTAACAGTTCATTTTTATTAAAGGAACCCGACACGGGTTAGCCTGTCCACTACTGTAACGCCCAGCGTTTCGATACTTTATTGTTTTTGGCAGGTCTCGTCATACTTCCTACCTTGTGATCAATCATAATAAGAAATGGTACTATTTGAATCTTAATCGTGTAAAACTATGTGAAACTTTTACTCTATACAACGCTTTTTGTGATACTTTTATACGTGAACAATATGATTCTTGACTCTTGATTCTTGACCCTTGTATGAACGATATGAATCTTGACTCTCGTGATGCTTTGATGTGTATATTCTAGAAACTTGACACTTGATATGCTTTGATACTTACTGGACGAGAAACTAGTTTAAACGCAAACTTGAAACACGGAAACTTCTTAAGATACTTATGTTATTTGAGCGCCTAAGTGTAATAATACATACAATGGTTACTCGCAAATAATACGCAACGCTTGCAAAACGAACCAAAGTCGGAAAACTAGCAAACGAGAGTCGGTTGCCCGAATGGACATCTGACCGGAGGGCCATCCGACCGGAGGGCCATCCGACCGGAGGGCCATCCGACCGGAAGGCCATCCGATCACCTGACACTCTCCACCGACTTAACCCATTCGATCGCACCGGTCGGATGAGCCTGTCACTATCACCTAGAAATAGGACACTTGTCACACCCCGACCGCGTAAAACAACAAATCGCGGCGGAATCTTCGGGGAGTGTTGTAACAGAATCATTGTTTCATAACACATGGAAATTGAAATTTTGTTTTATTGAATAAGTGAAGTTACAATGTCTTAAAAACAAAGAAACATAACATAATTAACTAGTCTTGCATCTTTTATTGTCATTAAGGCCCAAGTCCGCCTAAGTGTATCTTGATAAATCCTACGCATCATCTCCTGAAAACACATGTGAAAATAGGTACGTCAGCATAAAAATGCCTATGAGATACATAGGTTTTATTAAAATAGGATTCATGACTTGTAAGTTTATAGAAAATGTTTGTCAAAAGTTAGTCATGATCCTTGTAAAATGTTTTCTTTTATAAATCATACAAACAGTGATAAGAAATCAGATGATATAAAAGAAAGATGCACAGATAAATAAATGACCCAGTAAAATGAGTTTGTATAAAATATGTTGTTTGTAAAACAATGTTTCATGAAGATATGATATAAGTGTAAAATGTATTATGTCTAACTTGAAATGGTTTAAATAACGCTACGATATGTAATACCATAAAAGCACTTATATATAGGAAGTACCAACGGCGTATCCACCATGCTTTTATCATATTACACACGCCTCGTTACTTAAATCACTTACCCAAACAAACCACCAAAAATGTCATGTTAAAACCAATTGTCAAAAAATTCATGTGTAAAC
This sequence comes from Helianthus tuberosus, assembly GCA_030545235.1. Lineage (NCBI taxonomy): Eukaryota > Viridiplantae > Streptophyta > Magnoliopsida > Asterales > Asteraceae > Helianthus > Helianthus tuberosus. Next base: position 140,392,687 of record CM060357.1, read on the forward strand.
CATGTCTATTGTCAAATGTAAATCATGTAATGTGTAAACAAATGTCATGTATGGTAAGTAAAAGAAGTGACTACTTAAACCATATGTAAAAATGCACAAAACAAAGAATTTGAATAAATCAAAAGTTATGTTTTGTAAAATCCATGCATGCCTTACTGATACAAACATCTATGCGGTATTGTTCTAATGCATACATTCAAGCCTTGCGACTGTGGCGACAAACCCTTAAACGAAGTAAAAGGTCTATCTAAACTATGTATATTGGATTTAGTCATTCCTTCCACCCAAACAAACCTAGGATTTCAGGAACGGGCGTTGTCAATTCCTATGGTACCATTACTTACTACCAAGCGGCGTGATCAATGTTAATGAATGTATTTTTGTCCCATTTAAACAAACCAAATGTCATACCAAATTGTAAGCATGTTTTATGAAAATAATGTACTAAGTATGCAACAAATGAACATACATAGCATGAAATGTGATGTAAAACAATGTACTAAGTATGCGCTAAATGGACATACATAGCATGAAATGTAATGTAAAACAATGTACTAAGTATGCACTAAATGGACATACATAGCATGAAATATAATATAAAACAATGTACTAAGTATGCGCTAAATGGACATACATAGCATGAAATGTAATGTAAAAAATTGTACTTAGTATGCACTAAATGGACATACATAGCATGAAATGTAATGTAATGTAAAACAATGTACTAAGTATGCACTAAATGGACATACATAGCATGAAATGTAATGTAAAACAATGTACTAAGTATGCACTAAATGGACATACATAGCAAAAAACACGGATAAAATCATGTACTATACGTGTACTAATGAACATAGCAAGTATGATATAAAAACATGGAAAGCAAGAAAGTAACAAGTAGGCACATGTGTTTCACCCCAAATTGTTTGAAAAACAGTAAAAGAGGGGACTATGTACTCACTTGAGGGTGCTTACAAGTCTTGAATAACAACCAAGAAAAGCTAGAGGGATCACAGAATCAAACGGCTCCTAATATAAGTAACTATGTTAATAAACCGGACCTAAATCGGAAGATCGGATAAAATGAGGTTTCGTAAACCAAATGAGTGTAGGAACTCATGTAATATGGTTTAACAAAGCCTACATTCTAAAAGGAAACCTAACCTAAGTGCTTACGACCCATTACGACCCGTCTAGGTAGCTTACGCTACTTTAACGTGTCGTTTGCGTAAAACGTGTTTAGACCGCCTAACTAGTCCTATGACAAGTAATATATGCCTGAACATGTCTAATAATGTTGTCTAATCAGTTTAGATGTCAAAATTTATGTTACATATGCTTAAAATGAAATTTGGCGAAAAAAGGGCATTTTGGTCATTTTTCCTAAGGCATATAATTACCTATCATACAACTAAGTAGACTAAGTGACCATAAGGTATAACCTCGGAAGGTTATTCCCTATACAACTATGGTCACAAAGTGTGTTTGGTCGGATCCTAATGATCGACCAAACGGGTCGGGTTTGAAAGTCTAAGCGGTTGTTTAGACCGCTTATCTTACGACCCTATCTAAACACTAAACCTAAAGTGACGAGCTAAACATGTTAAAACATGTTTAACGAAGTTAGAAAACAAGTTTGGTATCAAAACAAAGGGTCTTGATACCCAAGAGTAGTTTGGTTGCAAAATACGCAAGATTACGCATTTTGACCGAAACTACGACTCGTCACTACGCCTAAATAATGTGGTAATCAGTAGGTATAGTCACAAAGGACTATGACCATCATGATTACGCTCACGTTGCGAAGTTCAAACGAACTTCGTGTTGACCATTGACTGGTCAAAGCAGAAAGTCAAACACTGTTTGACTTTCACGCTTAAAAATGCATAAAAGAACGAAAGAAGCTTACAAGAGGTCCAAGCGAGGAGGGTTTGATCTTAAAATTCTCAGGTATGGAGTGTATAAGCTCCAACTTAGAGAATAATCAGACCAAAGTGTGAGCTTGGATTGAAAAACTTGGGTATTTATAGTTTTTGAGTAACCGTTAAGATCATTCATCGAAAACTGAGCTTTGGTCTGAGCCGTACAAGTGTGCCCAAGGTTTTTGAATACCATGGGTGCCCCAAAACAGTCCCTAGAATTGATAAAAACCATTTGCAAATGAGGGAAACAGCTGGAACAAGCTGGAATCAAGTTTCAGCTGATCTGCAGGTTGCTCGCGCCCCGCGTACAAGGCAAGGAGAGACTACGCGGCCCGCGACCGCTGGGAAACTCAGCAACAGTTTTGAAATTTGCAGTTTTGGTCCCTACAAGTGTTTAAGCTCATTTTTGGCACGTTTAAGACCCGTTAAGCCATTTTCAAGGCTCTACAATGATTCCTAAGCATAGGGGACATGAAACATGCTCAAAAATATGTCGGATGTCGGTTCGTTTGGTCGTACGATCACGTTATTCGGTTAATTACGACGAAACACGAACGGACGCGAAAAACGATCCAAATTACGCGACAAATGGAATTTTATCATGCCAATCACTAAAATAAAATATTTTAATGTTTACTTAAATTTTTGGATGTCCGGATGAATTCAGAACGTAAGATATGCGCGAAAATGCAAACTTATGCACTTTTTGACGTTTTTAGTCCCTAAATGACCAAAAAGTTTATTTTTGCACACCGAACCCCTCAAAGCCTATTTCTAAGCAATGTAAAGGATATTTAGGGCATGTTTAACTTATGATAAAGTTCTGGAATGTTTGTTACAGTACAAATCGGCATACTTTCGCAGTTTGTCGAAATTAGTCCCTGTAAGCGAATAAACTTGATTTCGACACACCAAACCTTCCAAAACTTATTTCTAAGTTATGTAAAGGTTATTTAAGGTATGTTAAGCCCATGTCACTGTTCCGGAGTGTTTTTTGCGTTAAACTGATTACGTTTACGTATCAATTCGCGTATAACTTCCCAGAAAGCGATTTAGAGCTCGAAATCGAACAAAAATTGATATGTGCAAATGATACACATATTTATACAAATCCCAAGTATGAAATACAATATTTCATTGATTTGGTATTTGTTTGATGGCTGTGGAGGCACAGGTGTCACAGTCTCCCCTACTTCAGGAAATTTCGTCCTGAAATTTATTTAGAGGAAACTTGTGAGAGCTTGAAATATTAAGTCAAAAAGATAAAACAACACTGGTTAGATTTCTGAACTTTTAGTAACTTTATATAACTTCGTGCTTGCAATGTAAGAGGGACACTTATATACAAGTATATGAAGCGCCATTGGTGCGTCCACCGTACCTCCATTACATTGTTCACGTTTCGTTATTTTTTGGCACTGTTGGTTCTTACACATGATAAATCTTATTGTGGTTTACGTGCACTGAATTTCATAATTATGTATGCATCAATAATTACGTAATTCCTTGTATAGTCCACACAGTGCATCTTATAATGTGTAGGGGGAGAAAACAATGAACGAACCTGTGATGATTGTGACTAGACCACCATAGGGTCCTTTTAATTAAATAAATAAATGATCTCTTTAAATAGACTACCAAGGAGTCTGTTCAGCTATATCATCACATGTCATTCTTAACCAGATTCTGAATCAATATTTTGACTAGACCACTCAAGGGATCTCTTTTGAATTATGGAATGGTACTATATAATCCAAGGGTCTTAACTATTACATAGAAGCCCATTAAGGATTTAAGGTAGTACCTTTGGATATCCTACTGTGAATCCCTCATACGAGGATATGGAAGATTCTACGAGGAATTGGATAACGAAAATAAAAATACAAAAGAAAACACATAACACATAATCACATAACCACAAAATTGTTTAACTTGATCTTTAATTTGTTATCATTTTGTTAATTTGTTTATTAATTGTGCACATGTATTTAAAGCACACCAGGAATCCAATCCGTGGATATCGATTGGTACTTTAAACATTTTCAAGAATCTAACTATAAAGATAGGAAGATCTTAATAGGAATTCGGCTTATCATTTTTGAATCGTAATGTACATATTAAGGCATACAAAGAATTCAATTTAGGACTCTGATTTGAGCAATAAACATCCACGGGGATCTAATTGTGAAGATAAGAAGATCCCATATGGATTTTGGGATTTGAAAAGTGGGAGGCGTTTCAAAACCTTGCACTAGACGTGCATAATTTGGTACACGAGGTAGAATGCTCATGAAGTTGAGGTGCTAGATATGCCAAGGCGACATATGAAGCAGAATTTGAAGGTTAAGTCAATGTATGAGAAAAAAAATGTTTTTGAAAACTATGCATGGGGTTCTTTTAGAAATGTGTTTAATGTTTTTGAAACCTTACATAAGTGTATTAGATAAGTATATTTATAAAATGTTTTAAAATCATGCGAGATGAATTTTGAAATTATGTATAAGGTTTTTGAAAGCATGAATGATGCTTTTGAAATCATGCACTTGATATATTAAGTAAATATACTATGTTAAAAAAATGTTTTCAAACTATATGGAATATTTTGAAATCATGAAGGTTGTTTTGAAAACTTATACTATGTATGTTGTTATGAAAGCCAGAACGTAATGGGCATGAGATCGAAAAATTACCCTTAGTTATCTAACCAAGGATTTAAAGATACAGATGTGCAAAAAGCACGATTACTCATAATGTCACTTTATTTCCTGTACTTCGTTTCTTAGAATGAAATGAGTACTTTAGAATTTTAGAGGAAATTATGAGCGATCACTTGAATGGGAGAACCACAAGAGTAGTTTGTAAAGAACACAGTTCCTTGATGTAGGTATTATAAGGAAATGCCATACACATGTATAACTACACTTGTACATCAGAATTGTGAACAACGATTTATTTATAAACTAAACACATTGTTCCAGAGTTCAAGAAAAACAAAAGAAACAAACAGCAACAGATACAAATTATCCAAAACAGCAGCATCTTCAAATCAGCCAAATGCTCATCCGTGGGTCAGATTTGCATTGATAACCTTTGGGAATTGGTTCTTGAAATAACCCGTCCCATCTCACCGTAGTTGTACCAAGTACCAGACGGGAAACGAGCTTGTGCTGGATCTGCTTGAAGTTGAACAGGATTTTGAAAAGCTAGGTTTAGCACAGTGATTGAACGACAAACTCATGCCGTATGACCAAAAAGTCCACAGTTGAAACATTTTCGGCATTTGACACTGGCATGGTGATGGAAGTTACACTGATTACACAAAGGGCTTGTTCCTTCGTATGGTGCTCGAGCAGCAGTAGGATCTGCAACAACTTTGTCTTGGATAGCAAAGCGGCACATGTTAACCACATGTCCCTATCGTCCACAGTAGGTACATTTGCGACATGGTAACTGATTCGGATGGTAAAGGTTGCATTGATTGCACAAAGGAGCAGTTCCCAAGTACAGCTTCTTGGTTGGTGGTGTTGCCACCTGGCTAGGTCCTGCCTGTTTTGGTGCAACGGCTGGAGGATTCTTTGAAACTTTACATTTATTTGGTTTTGGTGAAGGCTTGGCTTCTGTTTCCTTCGGTGCCTCTTGAGTGGCATCATCCGTGAGATGAGACATGGCAGCAGCTAATTCAACAGTCTTCAGGACTACTTCGCCTATTCGCTGGGCAAATTTGGTAGTTTGCTCGGATATCTGAGCGTCGTTGCGATGAAGAGACATTCTGGAGGAAACGAAAGACACAGTGGGAAAACAAGTGAAATGTTATCGGATAATCAAAACAGAATGACAACGCATAAAAATTGCGATCATTTGTTTGTTACCTAAGGCAAACAAATGAGACGGTGACAAATCAAAGTAAGCGGGTATAATAATGTATCGCGAAGACATGCTTTAGCCTATAAGTGGATACTCACCCCAAGAGTTCCCAGGTAAGAGTGACTGGTCCGATTATGTGGATTTGTACGAACACTCTAGCCTTAGACAGAAAACTCAGAGTACAGGCATCCACCCATCCAGATTGCACGTGTTCACATTATAAGACCCAAATTTGACGAGATTTTGAAAACTTAAAGGGTTCAAAACCTTATAATAAATCATCCTAGAACAGATGATTGGTTTTCAAAGCAGGTTCGAAATTTGTGTTCTGGTTGTGGCTGTCACCTAAGGATTAGTGACGGTATTGTTTTAAGATCTAAACACAAGGATCTTGTGTTAGGGTCCTAGGAAAGGTTATAGACTAGGTCAAAGCATTACTAATAACCTAATATCCTATAACCATGAGCTCTGATACCAACTCTTCTGTCACACCCCGACCGCGTAAAACAACAAATCGTGGCGGAATCGTCGGGGAGTGTTGTAACAGAATCATTGTTTCATAACACATGGAAATTGAAATTTTGTTTTATTGAATAAGAGAAGTAACAATGTCTTAAAAACAAAGAAACATAACATAATTAACTAGTCTTGCATCTTTTATTGTCACTAAGGCTCAAGTCCGCCTAAGTGTATCTTGATAAATCCTTCGCATCATCTCCTGAAAACACATCTGAAAATAGGTACGTCAGCATAAAAATGCCTATGAGATACATAGGTTTTATTAAAATAGGATTCATGACTTGTAAGTTTAAAGAAAATGTTTGTCAAAAGTTAGTCATGATCCTTGTAAAATGTTTTCTTTTATAAATCATACAAATAGTGATAAGAAATCAGATGATATAAAAGAAAGATGCACAGATAAATAAATGACCCAGTAAAATGAGTTTGTATAAAATATGTTGTTTGTAAAACAATGTTTCATGAAGATATGATATAAGTGTAAAATGTATTATGTCTAACTTGAAATGGTTTAAATAACGCTACAATATGTAATACCATAAAAGCACTTATATATAGGAAGTACCAACGGCGTATCCACCATGCTTTTATCATATTACACACGCCTCGTTACTTAAATCACTTACCCAAACAAACCACCAAAAATGTCATGTTAAAACCAATTGTCAAATGTTCATGTGTAAACCATGTCTATTGTCAAATGTAAATCATGTAATGTGTAAACAAATGTCATGTATGGTAAGTAAAAGAAGTGACTACTTAAACCATATGTAAAAATGCACAAAACAAAGAATTTGAATAGATCAAAAGTTATGTGTTGTAAAATCCATGCATGTCTTACTGATACAAACATCTATGCGGTATTGTTCTAATGCATACATTCAAGCCTTGAGACTGTGGCGACAAACCCTTAAACGAAGTTAAAGGTTTATCTAAACTATGTATATTGGATTTAGTCATTCCTTCCACCCAAACAAACCTAGGATTTCAGGAACGGGCGTTGTCAATTCCTATGGTACCATTACTTAATACCAAGCGCCGTGATCAATGTTAATGAATGTATTTTTGTCCCATTTAAACAAACCAAATGTCATACCAAATTGTAAGCATGTTTTATGAAAATAATGTACTGAGTATGCAACAAATGAACATACATAGCATGAAATGTGATGTAAAACAATGTACTAAGTATGCACTAAATGGACATACATAGCATGAAATGTAATGTAAAACAATGTACTAAGTATGCACTAAATGGACATACATAGCATGAAATGTAATGTAAAACAATGTACTAAGTATGCACTAAATGGACATACATAGCATGAAATGTAATGTAAAAAATTGTACTAAGTATGCACTAAATGGACATACATAGCATGAAATGTAATGTAAAACAATGTACTAAGTATGCACTAAATGGACATACATAGCATGAAATGTAATGTAAAACAATGTACTAAAAATGGACACACATAGCATGAAATGTAATGTAAAACAATGTACTAAGCATGCACTAAATGGACATACAAATCATGAAATGTAATGTAAAACAATGTACTAAGTATGCACTAAATGGACATACATAGCAAAAAACACGGATAAAATCATGTACTATACGTGTACTAATGAACATAGCAAGTATGATATAAAAACATGGAACGCACGAAAGTAACAAGTAGGCACATGTGTTTCACCCCAAAATGTTTGAAAACAGTAAAATAGGGGACTATGTACTCACTTGAGGGTGCTTAGAAGTCTTGAATAACAACCAAGCAAAGCTAGAGGGATCACGGAATCAAACGGCTCCTAATATAGGTAACTATGTTAATAAACCGGACCTAAATCGGAAGATCGGATAAAATGAGGTTTTGTAAACCAAATTAGTGTAGGAACTCATGTAATATGGTTTAACAAAGCCGACATTCTAAAACGAAACCGAACCTAAGTTCTTACGACCCATTACGACCCGTCTAGGTAGCTTACGCTACTTTAACGCGTCGTTTGCGTAAAACGCGTTTGGACCGCCTAACTAGTCCTATGACAAGTAATATATGCCTTAGCATGTCTAATAATGTTGTCTAATCAATTTAGATGTCAAAATTTATGTTACATATGCTTAAAATGAAATTTGGCGAAAAAAGGGAATTTTGGTCATTTTTCCTAAGGCATATAATTACCTATCATACAACTAAGTAGACTAAGTGACCATAAGGTATAACCTCGGAAGGTTATTCCCTATACAACTATGGTCACAAAGTGTGTTTGGTCAGATCCTAATGATCGACCAAACGGGTCAGGTTTGAAAGTCTAAGCGGTTGTTTAGACCGCTTATCTTACTACCCTATCTAAGCACTAAACCTAAAGTGACGAGCTAAACATGTTAAAACATATTTAACGAAGTTATAAAACAAGTTTGGTATCAAAACAAAGGGTCTGGATACCCAAGAGTAGTTTGGTTGCAAAATACGCAAGAATACGCATTTTGACCGAAACTACGACTCGTCACTACGCCTAAATAACGTGGTAATCAGTAGGTATAGTCACAATGGACTATGACCATCGTAATTACGCTCACGTTGCGAAGTTCAAATGAACTTCGTGTTGACCATTGACTGGGTTTGATCTTACAAGAGGTCCAAGCGAGGAGGGTTTGATCTTAAAATTCTCAAGTATGGAGTGTATAAGCTCCAACTTAGAGAATAATCAGACCAAAGTGTGAGCTTGGATTGAAAAACTTGGGGTATTTATAGTTTTCGAGTAACCGTTAAGATCATTCATCGAAAACCGAGCTTTGATCTGAGCCGTACAAGTGTGCCCATGGTTTGTGAATACCATGGGTGCCCCAAAACAGTCCTAGAATTGATAAAAACCATTTGCAAATGAGGAAAACAGCTGGAATCAAGTTTCAGCTGATCTGCAGATCGCTTGCGCCCCGCGTACGAGCCAGGGAGAGACTACGCGGCTCGCGACCGCTGGGAAACTCAGCAACAGTTTTGAAATTTGCAGTTTTGGTCCCTGCAAGTGTTTAAGCTCATTTTTGGCATGGTTAAGGCCCGTTAAGCCATTTTCAAGGCTCTACAATGATGCCTAAGCATAGGGGACATGAAACATGCTCAAAAATATGTCGGATGTCGGTTTGTTTGGTCGTACGATCACGTTATTCGGTTAATTACGATGAAACCCGAACGGACGCGAAAAACGATCCAAATTACGCGAAGAATGGAATTTTATCATGCCAATCACTAAAATAAAATATTTTAATGATTACATAAATTTTTGGATGTCCGGATGAATTCAGAACGTAAGATATGCGCGAAAATGCAAACTTATGCACTTTTTGACGCTTTTAGTCCCTGAATGACCAAAAAGTTTATTTTAGCACACCGAACCCCTCAAAGCCTATTTTGAAGCTATGTAAAGGATATTTAGGGCATTTTTAACTTATGATCAAGTTCTGGAATGTTTGTTACAGTATAAATTGGCATACTTTCGCAGTTTGTCGAAATTAGTCCCTATAAGCGAATAAACTTGATTTCGACAAATCAAACCTTCCAAAACTTATTTCTAAGTTATGTAAAGGTTATTTAAGGTATGTTAAGCCCATGTCACTGTTCCGGAGTGTTTTTCGCGTTAAAATGTGGTTGTTTCTATTATATAGACACACTAACAAAAATTAAAATGACTATGGTATGCCTAATGGTTATTTATAGCCACACGGAATTTTGTAATTTGAAGTGTGGCTATTGTCTAACATTTGGTCATACATATTTTTTTTGTTATGACGTTTTATATCATTTTGTCACACAAAAAAAAATGACTGTGGTGTGGCTAATTGTTATTTATAACCACACGAAATTTTGTAATTTTAAGTGTGGCTATTGTCTAACCTTTGGTCACACATATTTTTTTTTTTCTTATGACGTTTTCTATCATCCTTTCACACAAACAAGAAACAAAGTGACTATGGTGTGGCTAATAGTTATTTATAGTCTTAGGGAATTTTGTAATTTTAAGTGTGACTAAAGAGTAGCAACGGTCACATGAATATACTATAAGTGTGATTGTTTCTATTTTATAGTCACATGAATTTAGTGTAAGTGTGGTCGTTTCTATTATATATTCACATGAACTTATTGTGTGGCCAAAAACTAGTTTTAGAAAACAAGTTTTTTTGTAATTTTAAATGTGACTATTATCTAATCTTTGGTCACACATATTTCTTTTGAATGACATTTACGATCATTTGGTCATACCAAAAGAACAAAATCGCAATGGTGTGACTAATCTTTATGTAAAGCCACATGAAATTTTTAAATTTTAAGTGTGGCTAAAATTTAACTTTTGTCACAGATATACATTATTGTATACATTATTGTTTTGTGTGGCCATTTTTTTCGTGTAATTACCCATTTTCTTTACATTTTTTTAAAGCAAAAACTACAGTAAACATCAACAAACAAATCATGGAAATCTAAAACCAAATAATATGAACCCAAAATTCATACATAAGTTTTCAATTGAAATACTAAAGGTATAAATTTCTAACCAAAACCTACCTACAAAAGTTGCAAAAAGAAATGACTCTATACATAAACTAAGAACTATTTCTAAGTTTTTTACTTCAAGTCCATATACTCTCTGCTTGTACAATGTAATTTGCATTAATGAGCTGTTGGGAAAAATTGCTATAGTGAACGTATACTGAAAAAAACATCATAGCAAACTGTAAGAACAATATAAAGAATTATTTCCTTTTTGGTAAACTGGTCGATAGGGTCAAAAGTTTAAACTCAAGGGTAGAAAAAAACATCTGGAGTTCGCTATAGTGAGTCTGGCTAAAAAAACATCATAGCAATTAGCAAACTCTAGAAAGTTTAAACTCAAGGGTATTTTCTCAATTTGAAATATTATACATAGAATACTCTTCAATATACAACCCGGTTTGCAGATTTCTTTACCAGTATATGTTCTCTATTTCCAGCAGTGATGCTTGAGATTGTCCAGCAGACTTCCTTTTTATGCTCTTCTTGTAGTTATGGGTCAACAAGCGCAGCACGCAAGGAAGTGTATCGCGTTGGATAATATGCTATCAAATGGGAAAATTGTATCATCTCAATTGTAGATTATCTATATAAACATTAAACTAAAATCTGAACAAATATAAACAATGCATCACTTTAGTTTGTTACCAAACCAGGGATGAGCAATGGGTATGGGTATGGGTACCGGTTCCGATTTTCCTGAACCAAAATATTTTCGGTACCGAATTTTGATGTTTTCAGTACACCAGTACCAAAACCGTACCGTACCAGGCATTTTCGATACTGATACCCATTTTCGGGGATTTTAGATACCAGTATTAGTATTTTCAATACTTGTATCGGTTTAGTACTGGTTGGTACCAATACATGTTGGTACCGTTACCGGTTCGGTAAGGTTGGTACTGAGTTCATCCCTATACCAAACACATTGCGTAACAAAATCTAGATTTACAGTAGCTTAAATTATTTGTTTAGTCGGATACAAAAATGAGACTCAATTATTAGAGAAAGTAAACATAATGTCCACATAGTAACAACTGCAGCCTTAGTTTGATAACAAAACGAGACCACATAAAACTATAATTCTAATGATTCCTCCTATTACATCCAAATTCCAAACCATTTGATTCTGCATTTCAAGATTTGTCCTATAGAACTTACTATAATCATGAATTAGTCATCTTTATTATTTTAAAATTTAATACAAACTAATGATTTTGAAAAAAGAAATTAGTTCAAAACACCCAACCAGGGCGGTTTGATTTTTTGTTCCTTGAAAACCCCAGGTAGCAGTTCGACCCATAATTTTCTTCAAAACAGTTCAAACTTAGACCATGAACATCGCTAATGACCATATGTTAGAGAAAAAAGATTCAACACACAATCATCAAAAGAACAGCTTCTTCAATAGCATGCTTGATGTAAATAAAGGTTCTTTGTGATTCACCACCATCCACTAGCTTTGGAGGTTCCCTTATCAATAGGTTCTAAGTACAACGAAAGCAAAAATATTAGTAAATAACATTCTGGAAAATGCAATGTAAAATTAAAGCAACTTAAATCTCTGAAGTTAAGAGGATATATAAACTAACATTGCTGAAGCTTGCCAGAACTCTTGGAACACCCTCACTGGAACCATCAATTCCTAGAATTAAATCCATCCTTAAACCAATAAAATTTAAAAGTCTTACTATGGTGAACTCAAGACTGTTCTCTACACCCTCCGCTATTAAGAGAAAAGAAAAGAAAGTGAGTGAGCATGCAAGTGTTGGTGTTATAGAGAAAACAAAATGCAATATAGATTTGCTTGTTCACCATATATCAGCCTCTATTTCAATTGTTTGGCACATACATTTGACCATCTATGCTTTTCAACTTCTCAACTAAGCCAAATATGCAAGGAGATGTGTCTTCTTTGAGTACGTAGTAAGCAGGACCCTGTATAAATTATCATCCATAAAAATGAGTCGAATAAGAGTAGCAAACTAGCAAAAGACGGTAAAGGCAAAATAAAGCATTCATCTTAATGAAGATGATAGATACAACAAGGTGCAATCTAATCAACACAACCAGATTACATATCATAGCAAGTCCACTTTTGACCTTCTAGTATATCTGTATATTGTAGCACAGAGCTAGAGAAAGAGAGAAACCACACTAAAAAGATGAACCGCAAAACATCAATGCAACTCTCAATAAACATGTATTTGAAATTTTAGATTTAAAACTACCTCACATAAAAATTAAATTAGGTTGGCAGACCTAAGACATCGCACACTAAATAGAACGAATGTTCTATGCACACTTGATTGAATGTGAATACAAAACCTATGCCACCTAACTGGATACTACTATTCAACCTTTGACAAGCTAAACTTAACGCTTCTGTAAGCCTGTACTACCAAAGCAACAAGCACAATTCGATTTAATGATCCAACTAACATTACACCCGCGTAAGAAAATGAGCAGGTTTGACACAAAAGCCAGCATGCTCAACTTCAATAGCTTAAAAATGATAAATCCACTTCTTTACAAGTGTTAACCATTTATACACTATAAAAATCAAACCATAGAATATGAAGTTGCGAAAGTCTGCGCATAAAACAAGGAAGCTGAAGAACTGTAACCAACAAATGTACTTAACAAAAATGTTATTGCACACTTCATTGTAACAAACAAGCAACCAAACAACGATCAGAATGTTACCTGATGTAAGGGACTGTCTTTGGGAAGAAAGCTACCTATTGTCTTCCCATATACTTCACAAGTAGAGCAGTGCTTAACCTATAAATAAAGGTTACATAGATCATCAGACAATTTTGCCTCAATAACAATAGAACTAATAGACGATCAAACTTTCAAGTCAAATCAGTGATGCAACACATACCACAAGAAGAAAAATAACCAACTGACCTAGAATCGAAAACACTTTGAACACCATCTTCTGTACCGTCTGTGGGAAACGAGCCGGATACCCGAATTTTGATGAGATACAAATCTAACTATAAGTGTGCAATGAACAGATGAGATAAATCAAACAACTGATTTGATTTGATCCAAAGTAATAGATAGAATAAGTAGATGAAGGATTTGACGACGGAATTTTGATAACGGTCACTGAATTTTGATAACGGTGAACCAAACTCGTTAACTCTTTTAACTTTTCTATTCTTAGTTTATGTGTTGTTATTATCAGACAATGGACTTGAAGGCGTTACAACAGGCTTAGCTACTAAAGCGTTAGATTTAAACGACACGACAAGATCTACAGGACTACCCGCTCTGTCTCCCTCTACCCTACAATCTTTACATGTGTGATCTATATCCCTATCTTTACCTTTATCTTTACCCCTATGATTACTACCATTCGATTCAACTAAGTAACCTTTAGACGCATGTTGTTCATAGTTTCGATTCCTATTGGTATTATTCGGTTTTCCTATCCTAATTAAAACACTCTTCTTTTGAACTTGCTTAACCAAGCTACCTTCCCTAACCCTATTAAACTTACCCGATTCATGCTCATAATCCCGGTCTCGCTCTCTACCATATGCAAACGAACCCCCATCATTACGCCCCACTTCACTCTTCCCCTTCATCACCCATTTCGGATCCTCTTCCCCATGATGCTTCCAAATCCTATCATTCTACGGCATCGACACACACCAGGGCTCATACTTGTCAACATAATCCTTGCCGGTAAACGACTTATGGCCATTCACAACAGACCGGACAGACGCATAACTATCAATGTTACTAGAAACAATACTACTACCATATCCATCATTGATAATATCATCTACAAACCTACTAGCAGATTTATAATAACTTTCAGATTGGGGATTCAACGAAGACATACGGCGGTGATAATTCTGATGCTCCTCTGGTAGAACCGGATTGGCGGATTCCGGTGAGGTAGTTTCGGCAGAACCCTAGCCGGATCCGATCTAAAACAATTCCGGTAATCAAATCGAGATAGGGTTTGAATCCAGCAGAAATCGAATTGTCCTCTGTGAGGCTGAACAAATCTGATCATCTTGAAACCCTAGAAATTGAGATGACTTTAGTCGATTTTGAGAGAAGCGGCAAGTTGAAAGCGGTTGATTTTGAGAGAAGCGGGCAAAGTGATTCAGTGAAAGTGTGGGATTTTTAGGGTTTGGGGCATTTTGGGAGAAGCGGGAGGGTGAAAGTGATGAAATAGTTAGCGGGAATTATATTTTTTAAGGGCAGGAAGGAGAGACCAGTACCCGTTCGGTACTGAAAGTATCGGTGTCGAAAAATGTTGAAAATTGATATCGATACCCAATATACCGGTATGGTACTCATATTTATCGGTGTTTTTTGCGTAAATACCGGTATTTACGGTGTTTTACCGAAAAACAGAGAAAATAAATAACAGTACCGAATATACCCGATTCCAAATGCTCATCCTAGTTGAAAGTGATGAAGTAGTTAGGGGGAATTATAATTTTTAGGCTTCTATTAACTTTAGGGTGTAAACAGCGAGGAGCGACTCAATAATAATCGTGATCAGATCGCTAAAAAACTCGAATGAGCCTGAGCTCGAGCCTGAAATATTACTCGTTTAGTTAACGAGCCCAATATCGAGTTTTAGATAAAAAAAATTGTCTTACCCTCTGTAGGACCGGTTTTGACTCCGAAACGATTGCGAAACGAACGTGAAACGTGCGGAATCCGTACACGAACGCGACCTAAACACACATGACGTAATCTAAACGTGATTCGTTGATAAAATCTGAAATTGTACAATCACTTAGAGACTTTCTCTCTCTAGTTTCTCTCTCTAGAACTAGAGCTCTTCAAATCTCTAAAATGGCAAAAGTCTCAAATAAGAACCCTAATGGTTCTATTTATAGGCCAAGGCTTATAAAGAGAGTTCCCCTTATTTACACAAACGCCACCTTGCCTTTTACTAAAATATAACACTATAAGCACTAAACTTAAACTATTTCTGCTACGGTCTTGAGATGACGGAGGCGATAGACATACTGCACTAACAGACTCCCCCTTGGATATTGCCGCAGTCAATCTCAAACATTCAGACTCGTAGCTTCTGGTCTTTCTCTCTCTCTAGCTCGAACAGAATCCCCGTGGATCTGTCTACAGCTTCAGCTCCCCCTTTAGGTAGACTCTTCAGGCTCCCCCTTTCGTCAAGCTTCCGTGCTTTGGGATCGACACCTGGCTTTCCGGTTACAAGCTCTTCTGGGAAAGAATCCTGGCTTCTATGCACGCTTCCCCTTGCGTTGAGCTCGTCTTCAGACTCCCCCTTAGACTTAGCTTCTGGGATCGTAGTCTGGAATCTCATCTGCAATCTCTCAAACATTTATAAGTAATAACATTTCAAATTTTAACTATCCAGGAATTGTAACCTGGCTCACTCAAACATTCTAAACAAACAATTTTCATGAATTTGGCAGTTTCATCGAATCGAATCGGAAACTAGCTCTATAACAGTATAAGCATCCAAATCCCTCACAGTTAATCATCCAAGTCCAAACTAATGACCTTGGAGATATCACAAACTGTTTTTGATTTTATATTTTTAATTCAAGTTTCAAATTAATGAACTTGTTTTATTTTCAGAAACACAATCAGCTTACTTAGATTTTGAAACTCAGCACTCAGACATCGGTTGTCGAAAATAAAGCAGAATCAAATTTTTTTTGTATTTTCTGAAAATATAAAGCAGTAAAGAAATATGTACAAACATATTTACAGACAATATTTTTGTTTGAGTATGCGTCAGAGGATCATATCAGTTTTCGACAAGTCACAAGTACCGTTGAGCTTAATAACACTTTATGCATTAAACAATTCACTTAGATTGTCGATATACTGATCCACTTAAATTTTCATACAAACTTCAACTGATTCAGGATATGAATTAGATGTTTTAAGAACTTAAACCCATTCATGTGTCCCACCTCTTGAATATACTCCCGTATCCAGAATCCCAATAATCAGTCTTACAGGTGAGTATACTACAATGATATATGTATATAAATTAGGTATGCGAGGGCCGAGGGATCTCAGATCGATACTTCCGTATACGCAGAGAGATATCAGCTTCGACTTTACGGTATGTCCCCTTTAGAGGATCTTTTTGCTTACAACAGCAGCGACTATCAATTTTATTGTTTCATCGGCATGCTGAGGGTTTAATGCTATGTTTCAAGCATTGCAGAAAGCATTATCCAAGGACTAGGTCAGAACTACCGTTCAGCAGAAGTCCCGGAATAATACCCCAGACATCATTGAGTATAAAGACCTAGTATATCAGATTATGAGACCTTTCAAACGAGATTTCAGGGGTTACCTATATATCCAAGTAGTGTTCCCCACGAAATAAGTAAGTTTGAATTTATGTTTATATCCCGAAAAGTTTACTAAATGTATAAAAATCTACCGACACATCCACGGTGAGATCGTTTAACACATTTAAACTTTCCAATTCTTTAGCATACTGTAACCGTCTACTGATGTACTATCATTTCCTCTTTTTACGCAAAACTCAAATTTTTGAATTTTATCATGTTTTTGACTTTTTCAAATTTTCAAATGTTTTTGTATTTTCTAACAATATTACTCCCCCTAAAATACAAAATCATATAAAGAAAATTTGACAACCAATACTGATAGCTTTGTCTCGCCATCCATTTTCTGCTAAAAGTGTACTGATTTGCAGAAAATCTAACATACCCCCATGATTTACAACACATTGATTTTTACAGTTTGAAAACCGTTTTTCAATCTGGTGAAAGTAATCATGTTTGTTCAGCCGTGAGGGTTTCGGCATATTCAATCAAAACTCCCCTTACAACAAACTATTTTCCCATAATAATTTCAAAACACTTAAGTTTGTTTTAATCAGAATGGTTTTTCCGGAAAAAATAGTTTGTTTACCCATCTCTTATGAGTTCGGGGTCATCATATCACCTTGTTCTCTTTTAACCGTTTTGAAAATTTAACATTATTAGGTCAAATACCACTATCACTTGTAGAAAATCAAGTACAACTTAATGTCCTTGATTAACCACTTGTAAGACGAAATATCACAGTTACCATCCTGTGAATTTCTCAAGAATGATGCTGATACCTGCTTCACACTTACCAACCTGGAAGCTCCGGCAAGTCAGGAATTCAACCAATAGATTTTGACACCCAAGCCTGACCAGCCTTAGGTGCATTTTGAGCTTTTCTCTTTTCTTCATAAAATTCTTTCACTCCTTTTTCCTTACCATCAACCATCTTGCTAAAAATATGTTTAACATTGCTATTAAACATTTTTCCAGCATCAACACCTTTTGATTTTAGGTTTGCGGCTCGTAATGGTGGAAAATTCTCATCATTCATTAAAGGAACTGTTTCTTCCTTTTTTACCTCAACTTGTGGCTCCTCTGATTTTGTGGAATCAGATTCATTGCCCGAACTTGGCTTGTCTGACTTTGACGAGCCAGATTCATCGCCAATCACTTTCTTTTTCCTTTTGTTTGTCCTCAGATTTGTATCTGAAGAATTCGATTTGCTTGGCTTTGCAGTCGAGTGAATCGATTCAATAGAACTTTTATTCAACCCAACCGGTGAACCTGAAGACAAAATCTTCTCCAAGTATTCTCTCGCCTTCTTCCTCAGTCTGTCTCTTTGCCCCTGTGAAAGCTTTACTTTCTTATCTTCCACTTTCTGTTCTTTAGGCTTGAAAGTGACTGGTTTCTTTACCGTTCTCTGAGATTCAACCCTCGATCTTCCCATCGATCTCCTTGGGCAATCTCTAGCAATGTGACCTTTAATATTGCATTCAAAACATCTTCTTGTTTCAAATCTCCAACTTTGGCAGTTAACAGCAATGTGTCCTCTCACACCACAAGTGTAGCACACTCTGTTATCGTACCATCCACTTCTGTCAGTCCAAACCTTCAAATCATAACATTGTTTGGCTTGGTAATAATCATTTCTCCTCTTCAACGCTGGATTTGACTTTTGAACACTGTGGTCAAACCTGCACCACTTATTACCAACATTTTGTGAGTTTTCATTTTTAAATTTTTGTGATTTTTTATAATGATTGGATGACTGTACTGATGAGCTTTTATTTTCTTTTTAAAAATTTTTCAAATTTTTAACTTTTTGTTTCTGTTCTACACTCTTCTTAACAGGTTTTTGTTTAGAACATTCACCTGTTTCAGTAGATTGCAAAACAGTATTTTTAAATTTTTCTTGTAAATCTAAAAATATTTTTCTTTTCTTTTCCTTTTCATCATCAGATATTTCATCACAATCTTCAATTTTGACTTTGTCAAAATTTGTGACATTGTCACTTATTGGAATAGAATTGATCGGTTTTGGACACACAAATGATGCAGAAGTCACAAAACTTTTCAATTTGTTTTCTAAAACAACAATTTTCTTTCTATCATTCTCAACTTCTTTTTCAAGTTGAGTAATTTTCTCAAGATGAGAATTTATTGCCTTTTCATTAGCAATTTTATTTCCTTCAAAAACAGATTTTTCATTTTCTAAAACTTTTATTTGATTTTGAAAATTTGTTTCTTTTTCTTTTAAAACTTCATTTTCTAATTTTATCCAAGAAACATCTTTATTTTCAATTTTAATCTTTTCAAAATCTTTTTCTTTTTCTTTCAAAATCTTGTTATCCAATGTCAAACTGTCCACATCACTCAACAGTTTGACATTTTCAGTTTTCAACTTCTCAAAATTTTCTTTCAAAATAAGAATCTGCTTATCATCAGCTTGCTTCTCATCTCTCAACTTCTCGACTTCCGATGTCAAACTTTCTGCATCCTTCAAAAGTTTGTCATTGTCAGCCTTAAAGTTATCATATTTAGAACACACTGATTCTGAACTTGAAGATCCAAGCTTCAAAGATTCTTCGTTCTTTGGAATATCCTTTGTTTCCATCTTATATGTTCCTGCACAAAAGAGTTTAACGAAATCAAAAGGATTCATACTTTCATCAATATAACATTTACTTTTAATATCATATTTCAGAATACTCTTTGTTGCAAGACACACACGAATTCTATTATCAATTTCAGTAATTACATCCAATTCCAATTTTTGTAAATTCTTTTCCATTTCGGTCAAAATTTCCTTCTTTTTCTTATATTCCTTACGAAACTCTCCATTAACCTCATTAAAGAACTGTTTTGGATAAAGTTCTTGAAAAAAATCTTCCCTTTTTAGCTCAACCAAGAATTTATCCCATTTAGCAGGTAATGCATTTGCCAATTTCGATATTTGTTCATCATTTGATATTCTAATATTCTTGTTTCTCAAACTGTCCATTAAAATTTTAAACCGTATTTCCAACTCATCCAACGTTTCATCCTTTTGACACATGAAATATTCAAATCTTTCAACCAAAACCTCCTTTTTCTCAAAAGAAGAACAACAAGTCCAATTGTTTATTCTTTCAAATTTAGTGTTTTCCAGTTCATCAAACATTTTAGCCATCTTGAATCACCTGCAATCAAACAAACAACCAATCAGTTCAAACAATATCAAATAACTGAATCAAAATAATACTCGAACTTGTGAATATTCTGTGCGACTGAATGTTGACACACTGTGCGAACTGAACTTGATTCGAACTGGGATTTAAATCGTATGACACAGAATTTACTTTCAAACAACCTTGACCCTTTCAAATGACTTTGCAATCTGAAACTATTGTACTAGATCAAATAAGTACCAAACTTCAATATCCCGTCAACATTTTGGATCTCAAACAAAATGAAATAATCATGGGCTGTGACTTGGACCGCTTGTTTAACCAATGGATGAGCTTAAATGTGAATGGGCGGCACCTTTAATTTGGCCAAAGAATTGGGTCTTTCTTTAAATGGGGCGGCACATGGGCTTTGACAAACAATTCAAACCTCTTTTACGTGCAAACTGATAATTTTTATTTAAACAAATCCAATTGAACCGTCCATTCCACTAAACCAACAACATAATTCTCATTGGACCTTTACTTCAAAATGGCCTATGACATATATGAAATCACATGCGTCTGACACACATCTAAATGACTTCACGTGATGATGTTTGACTGACAAACCAATATCACAACCAATATCACATGCTATTTCTTGAACGACACAAACATGTGACCAACTGACACAAGAGCGAAATTAGCTGTTGACTAATAAGCGGATCTCAACTTTGAAACAATGAGCGGACCTCAACTTTTTTTGTCACTAAAAGCGGACCAGATAATGTCCAGATAAGCGGACCAGGTCAATGTCCGGATGAGCGGACCAGATATTGTCCGAATGAGCGGACCAGATATGTCCGGATGAGCGGACCAGATATGTCTGTTCGAGCGGACCAGATATTGTCCGAATGAGCGGACCAGATATTACTTGTACGTTGGAGCGAACCAGAAACGCGAACCTGCAACTTTTACGCGAAATCGGACTGAAAATCTTCGATTTCTCCTAAACGGTTAGGAATTTGGATCTGAAACTTGGTAGGGTTATAGATCAGGTGTATACGCACAACATATCAAAAAATCAGATGATTCGGACCAGTAAAACCCGTTCAATTTGACGAATTTCAGCTAAAAACGTAAGAAATAGGTAGAAGATGAAGAAATAGATGAAATCGGATCTGAATCTGATGAAATCACGATCGAAAATGTGTGTTGGATCAGTGCAATCGAGCTCCTGCTCTGATACCACTTGTAGGACCGGTTTTGACTCCGAAACGATTGCGAAACGAACGTGAAACGTGCGGAATCCGTACACGAACGCGACCTAAACACACATGACGTAATCTAAACGTGATTCGTTGATAAAATCTGAAATTGTACAATCACTTGAATCACTTAGAGACTTTCTCTCTCTAGTTTCTCTCTCTAGAACTAGAGCTCTTCAAATCTCTAAAATGGCAAAAGTCTCAAATAAGAACCCTAATGGTTCTATTTATAGGCCAAGGCTTATAAAGAGAGTTCCCCTTATTTACACAAACGCCACCTTGCCTTTTACTAAAATATAACACTATAAGCACTAAACTTAAACTATTTCTGCTACGGTCTTGAGATGACGGAGGCGATAGACATACTGCACTAACACCCTCGCGAGCCTAAACAAGCCCAAACAAAAGTTATATCATTTTTTGTATATATAATATACCTACTACTAAACATTAGCGAGCCGAACTCAAGTTGATCTTTGACTGGTCTAAGCTGTTGAAGCGAACTTGAGCCGAGATTTTAGTTCATTTATAGTTATTATCCAATTACCTTCAGCCGAGCCAATAATGATCCATTAAGAGCTATGATATTCGTTAATGACCAATGCGGTCTATTAATACATATATGATCCACAATGTTCGACTAAAAACTATAATAACTATTAAGGTCCAATATGATCCATTAATTAGACATGTATGATATAATATTATTAATTGTGATCCATTAAGGACCAATATAATCCGTTAAAACATGTATGATCTACTATTATCCATTGTGATCTAGTAAGGCCCAACATGGTCCACTAAGGTGCTGTTTGTTTTTGCAGACATAAACTGTCTACAAGCTGATTTCATATGTTTTCATGTCTGCAACTGAAGATGTGGTCTGAAGCTCTTCAAGCTGAAAATATAAGACTGTTTGTTTTTATAAATTGATATTGTCTGTACAAACCATATGAACTTTGTTTTATTTTCCAAATCAAAACATCCTAAACCATTTACCTCAACTACACATTCAACATCCAAAATGTGCAACCCAATTCCCCAAATTCCTAAATCATCAATCAAAATTAAAGTTTCCATGATAGATGCTAATTAGTGGTGATTTACAAAATTAAAGTTTCCATGATTGAAATTTAAGAACCAATTTCATCTTCTAAATTGGGAATCATTTAGATACCAAAAGGAGAAATTAAAAACGCCTATTGTGATGACCATAACCTCTGCCTTGCTCTAGACAATCATAAATGAATCCAAGAATATTCCTCCGATTAATTTGCGTCAACTGGAACTCACTGGAGTTCTACCGGAGTAAACCGTAACCGTGGAAATCGGAGAAAACCCACCGGACATCACTACGGAACTGTTTTGGCCAGGTTCTGGTATATATTTCTTATTCATTTTGTTCCTCGTTCAATCTTCTGCTGATAGGTATCAAGTTCTCAAATTTTACACCATTCAAACAACTAAACCTTTGGGTATCATATATAACAGTTTATGTATGTATGTAAACGAAGAAGAAGAAGCACGAACATGAACACGTTTTATTACACGTTTAACAATTCATTATCACTATCCCGTTAACGGGAACAAGAAACACCTCGCCGGAAACCTGCACGTTCACCGGCGCCAGTGACCTTACAGCGGTGGTGGTGGTCCAGTTTTGAGGGAGGAGGGTTTTTTTGTAAAGATGAGAGAGGAGGGTTTTTTGTGAAGATGTTTGAAGAAATGGTGTCATAGCTTTTTTTTAAGATGAAAAAAGCCATTTTCAGATTTGTTTAAGAAAAACAAACAGTCTTCAAGGGTAACGTCTGCGCGCCTGCAGACATCAGCTCCCTTGAAGATGTTTGAAGAAAAAACAAACACCCCCTAAGACATGCATGATCAACTTTTATCCATTGTGATCCAATAAAACTCAATATAGCCCATTAAGTCATGTTTGATCTACTATTGTCTATTGTGATCTATTAAGACTCAGTATTGTCCATTAAGACATGTTTGATCTACTATTGTCCATTCTGATCCGTTAAGGCCCAATATGGTATATTAAGACATATATGATCAACTATTGTCCGTTGTGATTCTTTAAGGCCCAATATGGTCCGTTAAGACAATATGACCAATTATTGTCCATTGTAATCCATTAAGGCCCAATATGATCGATAAAGACATGTTTGATCTACCACTATTCATTGTAATCCATTAAGGCCCAATATGGTATATTAAGACATGTATGATCTAGTATTGTCCGTTTTGATCCATTAAAGCCCAATATAGTCTATTAAATGACAAATATAAGTTTTGAAAAAGATTATTAAAATAATAAAATAAAATCTATAACTTTATATACTTTGCAAATTTTTAAAAATGTTGTCAATAAAATCAAAAAATGTATATAGACATAACTATTAACTAATATACATACATTCACCTATTTTTAGAAGATAACGTGTAAGAAAAAAATATGGTTTAGAAAATATAAGATTTAATAATAGTTTGAATTTTTAAATATGTAGAGATAATTTTTATATTAAATAATGTAATTTTTTATGTGAGAATATTTTTTTGAGGGGGAAGTTTTAAAATTAAATATTTTGGGGGAGGGAAATTTTAAGATTTGAAATATCTTGGGGGAAAGTTTAACTTTAGGATAAAATATTTTGGAGGAAACTTTTAAAGATGTAAGTTTATTTGGCCACACATTTTTCTATGGCATTTGATATCATTTTGTCACACAAAATAAAGAAAGTGACGTTGGTGTGACGAATTTTTATGTAAAGCCACATGAAATTTTATAATTTTATGGGTGACTATTATCTAACCTTTGGTCACAAAGTATAATATATGTGGCCATATGTATTAGCTTTTAGCCACATTATCAAAATTATATTGTGGCCATATTTCACATCTGGCCACACTTTTCTTGTGTGGTTATTTTTTTTCTTAACGTGTGACTAAAGGTTTCGAATACATATGTTTTTGGTCTCATGAAACAAAATATGTGGCAGTAGATCACATTTGGCCACACTTTTCTAGTGTGACTAATAAACGTCACTTTTTTTTAAGTGTGGCTAAATGTTTCGAATACATGTTTTATTAGTTACATGAAATAAATAATGTGGTCATCGATCACATTTAGCCACATGTTGCTAGTGTGACAGTTTTTTTCTTAAAGTGTGACTAAATGTTTCAAATATATGTGTTTTTGGTCACATGAAACAAAAACATGTTGCCGTAGATCACATTTGGCCACGTTTTTCAAGTTGTGGCTAGTGAATGTCACATTATCTTCTAAAAGTGTGGCTAAAGGTTTTGAATTAGTATACAATGGTCACACTAATAATAAAATGTGTGGCTAAATGTGTTTTATAATGTTATCAATGACCTTTAGCCACACATTTTTTCAAATGGGTGGCAGGGTGGTTTTGAAAAAAGTGTGGCCGTAGCCCATTTTTTACGTAGTATTTTCAGCTCCATGTTTGGATAACCAATCCATGCCAATGACGACGTCGAAGCTTCCAAGGACGATGGGAAAGAGATTGTCGAGGAAAGTCTGACAGTGTGAGTTTACAATTGTTTATAACATGTCAGTCCTTGATGTTCCTTCCATTGGCTAGTTCGACGATGTGCTTAGTGTTTAAAGGTGTTGGCATCGGCTTACGTGTCTTACTAATACGTAGAGATACATAGCTAGCATCGTCTCCAGAATCAAATAGTGCCTAAACATAACGGTCATCAAGTAGGAACTTACCCTCCATAACGTTGGGATCATTCCTTCCTTCGCCAGCGCCTATCACAAAGGCACTTCCTCTTGCACCGTTCCCGCCATTGTTGTTGTTGTTGTTTCCAGCTCCTTGGTTGTTGTTATTTTGATTCAATTGGGCACAATTCCTCTTGATGTGCCATTCAGGACCACACTGAAAGCAACCCTTAAGGTTACCATGATGATGATGCTGCTGCTGAGGCTAGTTCTGTCTTACTGGATGAGGGCTTCTACAATCCTTGGCCTCATGCCCCATTTTGTTGCATCGCTGACACCGGTTCCTTGTACATAGTCCACTGTGGTGTCGGTTACATCTGTTACACTTGGGTTGGTTCCCTCGATAATCGCCCGGTTGCTGAGGACCCTTATTGTTTTCAGTCTTCCTCTACTGAGTCAGGGCTTGAGTGAGGTTAGCATCCTTGCCTTGGTTGCCATCCTATTTACACTTGTTATCACCAGAAGTTTCGGTAGTAGGATTGATT
Source organism: Helianthus tuberosus (assembly GCA_030545235.1). NCBI lineage: Eukaryota > Viridiplantae > Streptophyta > Magnoliopsida > Asterales > Asteraceae > Helianthus > Helianthus tuberosus. The sequence goes on from CM060357.1 coordinate 140,418,515, forward strand.
CATTTAGGCAGCTTGCCCTGCTCCACAACTTGATCAGTGAGATTGTGAGCTACACGAATAACTTGCTGGATCGTGGTGAGGTTAGCTGAAGTCACCAGACTTTGAATTTCAGGAACAAGACCCTTGATATACAGCTCGATTCTTCGATAAGCAGGCTGAGACATGTTGGGACAAAGAGCAGCATAGTCATTGGATCGCTTAGTGTAAGTCTCGATATCTGATCCAACCATCTTAAGCTCGTAGTAGTCGTTCTCGAGCTTGTGAATGTCATCCCTGTGACAATACTCTTATTTGATCAGATTCTAGAAGTCATCCTAAGAAGTAGCGTTGGCAGTCTCCAACCCAAGCATTTGAATTTGTGCTTTCCACCAAAAGAGTGCATTCCCTTCCAACGTGCCAGCAGCAAACTTCACCCAGTTAGCAGCAGGGCATTCAAACACAGCGAATACGGATTTGACATTCCTCGATCCAGTGTAGAAGGCCTATGGCTCCTTCGGTGCCATTGAAAGGGAGAGGTTTGCAATCCATGAAAGTTTTGAAAGAGCAAACACGTGGTTGCACAGGTGCAGGTTGACCTGTCGCGGGAGACGAAGCAAACAGATTTAAGAACGATAAGATAATACTAGAGTAGGATCTAAATATCCCAGAACGACAAGTTTACCTCCTAGATGGGCTGCAAAAGCCACAGCCACAGTGTTGATCAGGTTTGTAAACTGATCCTGAGTTATGTTAACATCGCCTCTTCCACGTCCGCTCATTGTCTTCATATCCAGAAAACATGGTGTGAGAAGAACGTCGTAGTGTCGTAAGAATAAGTAGGAGGAAGAGTGACCATTGCACACCAATACATATATGTATTCATATACATATAACTAGGCATATTAATACATATAGCATCGTATATGCACTAAGCAAATAACAAGTAAACACTGGCACGAGCTACGAAGTCTAAAGTATTGAGCCTTGCACTTGGAGTGTAGTGTCGTTGCGAGTTGCGTGATATAAAACAGGTTATAGTCTGGTTTTTATCAAAAAGACTTTTTCTTTTTAAAACCGAGTTCGCTATAACCAATGGCTCTGATACCAATCTGTCACACCTCCAAATTTCCATGTGCGGAGTACTACCACAAAGCGTGTGATTGACCAGGATCAAGCCACCAATCATATTGAACATTCATAATAGTTAAATAGTTTATCAAAACAAATATGATTAGTGACTAATAAAGTTTAAGTCCATAGTTTTAAGTTCCAAAACAAAGTTTGAAATAACTGCGGAAGCATAGGTGAAACGGTTCAACATAAGTTCACAGTTCATATTTATTAAAGGAACCCGACACGGGTTAGCCTGTCCACTACACTCCCAAGCTGCAAGCTCTAGCAATCACTGTGTACTTGCAAAGCATGCAATAGGGTGTCAACATAAAGTTGGCGAGTTCACGAGTTATCCAGTTTTAGTTTCGAAAACGTAAGTTGTTTAGATAAAGTATTTATAATCATGTTATGGGGAACTACCCCATCTGTAAGCTCACTAAACCATAGATACCGAAACCAGTGACGTTGAGTTGTTGTGCCCCAAGTCAATGTCTATCATAATTGACCAAGTTGCAAGGCCTACTAGTTCACGCCCGACTCCCCCGGTCACTGTGTGAGGTTTGTGAAACCTAATAGAGCGCTATCAACTAATATCCCGTTCGCCCCCGGCGATTAATCGGTATTGTAGATGGTGACTTTCCATGATAGAGTTTCGTTTAGTTTGCTAGTCATGATTTATAAATTGTATCCAAACGTGTTCTCCCAGGAATAGTAGTTTAGAATATTCAGTCGTATTCCCCCCGGGAATAGTAGTTTAAAACTATCATTTTCAAGGATAGTAGTTCGTCCATGTCCCCTCGGGATGCATGCTTTTAGTGTGTGTGAACTCACCTTGGTTTGCTCGGCAAATAATTTACATGTTAAAACAACTTGATCAATCACGTCCTATTATTGTTACCATAACTAGTCAGGTTCGTATTCATAAATTCACGTATACATGTATGCAACACATAAGTAGTATGCATTTCATAACACAAGGAAAATCATGTGGATACAACCTAATTCTGTGAACAGTACCATACTGATATTAAAACATAGGTATTCCAAGTGTGTGGCCCAACAGTTTGCATGGCCCATATAACGAAGTGTGAGGCTCAAATTGCATGTATGTTACAAGTGGGGCCTGATAAGAAGACATCAGTCAAAACCGTGAAGTCTTGACTCGAAATCAAGAGATCTCCTGTCGGAACCAAGAGGTCTCGAGTTGTACATCCTTAGTTAAAACCTCAGGGTTTCAAGTCAGGCTTGAGTCGGAATCGAAGTGGTCTCGACTCGGAACCGGATAGGTTTCGAGTCACGTTTCGAGTTGTAATCAAAATGACCTCGTGTCATAACCGGATAGGTTTTGACTCGCAATCCCAGTCAGAACCTTTAGGACCTTTATCAGATTTTGCACAGACCAATCAGAAATCACTAACACTTATTTTATCCGTACAAACCCTAATCAGATCAAAAGCACAAAATTTCAAATATTTTTGGACCATTCAAATTGTTCATCAGGGTTTCATCACCCTACCATACACCTAGGCATATTTAATTCTTAACAACACATAATCATGATATCATCATATTATCATTTCTACCATTTTGATATCATCAAATCAGTCTAGCATTTAGATTCATCATATCAACAGCTACCATTCTTCATCCTTAATGCACATTACCACTATCATCTTTCTATTATACAAAATCCTAACGGATAAACATGAATCTAGATCTTATCAAACGGATCCGCGATGCAAATTATTACTATCAATTCCTTATGAATCAGTTAGCATATTCTCATGAAAAGAAAGCATTGTTTAACATCTAAATCACAAAAAAAAGTTTATTATGAAGGTAGTTAACTAACCAATTGTATTGGGAGATCAAGGTATAATGCTTCCAACAATGAGGATTGATGATGTCTTGAAGGCAGCTGCCGAGATTAAAAAGGAATTTTTAGGGTGTTGTTAGGGTTTTCTAGAGAGAGAAGGTGGATAAGGAGAGAGAGAGGGAATGAGAGAATAATGGAATGTTTTGGGATTGATGGGTGAATGATTGTTGCCTAAATATTCAGGATGTCGGCTGAAAAGGAGGGTTTTATACCCTTCCCAAGATACCGCACTTAGGGTTTCAAGTGGGCTCAGGGTGTTGGGCCTGGTTATGTATGCACAGCCCACTAGTCCAACTATAAGGGGTGTTCGGAATCAGAAAGCCCAAGTCAAAACCAAAAGGTTTCGAGTCAGAACTAAGGGATTTCGATACACATACAAACATACACTTTTACACATATTAACTTAAATAATTATATTACACGTTATCACATAACTACCATATAATCGATCCGCTAATTATCAAATAATTTCTCATTTATTAATCTCATGGTTACAATCATAAAAGAAACGTGCTGGAAAATCTCGAAGTGTCACATTATCCCCAAGTTTCAAGAAATTTCGTCCCGAAATTTAGAGCGCAGCCACTGACAAGCTAGTGTGTTAAAACGTTTTCGTGGGGTGTCACATCATCCCCCTGTTAGTTTCGAATTTGGTCCCGAAATTATGCTGTAGTCTCAGTGCTGGAAGTATTGTTTGCAAACAACTTGGGATACATGCGCATCACTTGGTCTTCCCGTTCCCAGGTAAATTCTGGGCCACGGTGCGAGTTCCAACGAACTCGAACAATAGGTATTTTGCTATGCTCCGATCGTTGGACTCTGTGTTGTATAAAGGTATATTATCATTGTTGTTGTATTTCCATTTTTGTTTGTTTTTGCAGTGTTAGAAACGGGAACTATGCTTCGTAGTTTCTTTGTTGAGTTTAATGTTGGGGGTTTGTTCGGGTTTTAGTGATTTGTTGTTGCATGGTCTTTTTAGGGGTTTTAATAATTTGTTGTTGCATGGTCTGGGTTTTATGTCTTTGTGAATGATCTGTTGGTGCATGTGTTCTTTATGTGAATCGGGGTATTATTATTAAAGGGTATGTGATGGTGTATGTGGACGATCTCTTAGTGCATATGTTTTTTGGATGTGACTTTTTGAGTTTTTTAAGGGTCTGTGATGCTATAATGATGGTGTTCACTGTAGATTCTTTGTGGTTTTACAATTTTTGTTTGTCTTTTATGATGTTTGGTTATCGGGACAATCAAGTTGGCCTATGGCTCATCGGAAACCATTGGCTAAGATGTTGCTTTGGGCTTGGCTTGGTAACTTATGTTGCAAAGATCTATTGCTTATGAGGTTTGCTTTATGGATGTTTTGATGTTGATTATGGGTATTTGGTATCTATTGTTTTGGCTGACGTGCAAGTCGGTTATTCATGTGTAAATGAACCCTAACATAAAAAATACCCTTTCACAAAATCGGCATAAATAAACTACTATAGAGTGATTAATTTCTATACTTATTCTAAAAAAGTTTAATAACACATTATTCTTGGCTATTCGTAATAATAACAAATCAAGTGTACAACCACCAAATTACAATCTTTATTGAACAAAATAAGCTTTTTAGATGTACAATCAAGTTAAACCCTAGCTTTTAGATCAATAAACAGGAGTCGTCATACACACTTGGATAAATAAAAGAGGCCAAAACTGATTCACACTTAGATACATACCTTTAATACATCGTCGGGAGTTTAGATTATAGTCTAAAAATGCTTCAAACGGTAACGAAGAAGGAATCATCGGAAAAAATAGGGGTCGTAATCCTTCAACTTCTAGAGAGAGAATGGAGTGAGTTGTGGATTTGAAAATTAATTTGATACATATAACTAAATAGTTGCGAGTTTTTAGGGATTATAATTTAAACTGTGAAAGATTGTTTCCTGGCTTACTAAAATCAAAGAGCAAAAATGACATATATACCCTTATTTCATTTATTTTTATTCCCTGTACACATAATATAATTACAAATTTACCAATGTTTTAAATCTCAAGATCTACATGATCAATGGCCCAAATTGGTTCGTTTTATTCACACAAAAACACTATGGTTCACTCATGAACTCTACCAAATATATATATATATATAGGGTGGGGTTCGGCTACAAAGTCCATTTTTCATACAAAGTGTACAAAGTCATAAAACACCACAATTTCAGCCATAAAACACACTCCAAACCCACAATTACAAAGTGAAGATCTCTAAAACACAATATACAAACCCTAATAATCCATTAAACTTCAAACACACCATTGTAGAACTATGAATATAAAACACATCATGATAATCAACATAAAACGCACTAATGTTAGTCATTTGATAATCAAAGTCTTATCATCCAAAACACAACTCAAAACGCATAAATATGGCATTTTAGTAATCTTCAGATTGTTATTTGTGGGTTTTGAGTGTGTTTTATGATTAACATTATGGTGTTTTATGACTTTTTACACTTTGTAGGAAAAATAGACTTTGCAGCAAACTCTTGCCCTATATATTTATATATATATAGGGTCAGGATTTAAAGAGAAAGGTGAAAAGTGTAAGAACGGTGAGAACAATTTTGGAGTTGACATGTGGCATTGATTCAAATTAAACTAAGGGGTAATATTGTCAAAAACCCATACACATGAACTAGGTGTTCAAATAAAACGCCATAAAAACACCAACTTCAGAAAAAACACCATGAAAAAACCCAGTTAATACGCCATAAAACACTCAGTTCCAAAAAACGCCATGAAAACTCAGTTTAAAAATGCCATGAAACACCCAGTTCAGAAAAACGCCATGAAAATACCTAGTTAAAACGCCATAAAAACACATAGTTCAAAAAAACGACATAAAAATAACTATTCTAAAACACAATAAAACACCAAGTTTAGAAAAACGCCATAAAACCCATTTCGTTTTTTTCGAAAAGTATATCAATAGTATACTCGTTGGAAAGATAAAAAAACGCTAAGTTTTATGGTGTAATTTTTTTATAAAAATAATCGTGTATAAAAAAGTTATTGGCGTTTAAATATGATGGGGGAAAATGACATGTGATTTGCATGTGCACCCTTGTTTAAATCTTCCAATTTTACCCCTCCTGGTACTTATAAGGTTCCCATTATTTGCAAAAAATGCCACCGCATCATCTTAGCCACAAATCACAAAGATCCTATGGCCGAAAATCGTTCTCACTGTTCTCACACTTCAAATCGTTCTCTCATGATCCTATTCCTATATATATATATATATATATATATTTATGAATTCGTGTTAGTAGTCTCGGATGTTACTACTTGTACGTAAACAAGTGTTTGTATAAATATAATACACGTTATTGAATCGTATAATGTATTCACATGTTTTTCCGAATGGTTGTTATACACGTTGACGGATAGTGATATGACTCGCTGTAGTTTTTTCGTAAGATGTAGACATATGTGTGTATATATATTGATGGGGTATGGTCCCAAAAAGTCGCACAGACCATTCAGGTCGCGCGCGGGACCATACTCCTCACTCAGCAAGCTGACCAATTTCTAGACCCGCGCGGGTTGTTTAAGCAGGACATGGCCCCCGTGCGAGGTCGAAACAAGAAATAACATCAAATTTCATACTTGTGTTTTGAATAAGATCCTTCACCCTTGCGCGGATTAGTTACGTACTCAACAAGGGTTGCACAGGAGTTAGAGCGCAAGGCCACTTCAGAGAGTACACAAGGTACAAGTGGCAGAAGAAAAGAGCCAATCAGCGTCCTCCAGGTTGTGCTCTATCGTGCTCCACGATCGTCTGACGTGTAGGAGACAATAAGTACACAAGGACGTCTATGTGGCACCAATCAGGGGGCGGCGACACCTGCCCCATGATCTCCACTTACCTGCTGATGGCAGAGGGACAACAGGGACATATGGCTCCAATCAGGGTGCGCCAGCACCGGAGATCTTCTAGAAGGCACTTACGGTCGATATCAGTGAGCAAAGAAGGATATTCTCTGTGGTCGACTTCCGGCCCAAGGCCCATCAGCCCATCTCTTCTTACACCTCTCTGGCTATAAATAGAGACCTTCATGCACAGGTTAATTCATTCTGCTCTCTTCACTCTCACTCTTAACCCACACTTATTTCCTCAAAGCAGATACTTATTCTCACGCCGGAGTCTGGTTTAGAGGGAAACCCCCCATGTTCCCCTTTTAACAAGCTAACGGTATTCTGTTTTGCAGGAAGATCAGATCATTACTGAGCTCAGGAAAGTTAAAGGAGATTAACCCACATGCTTGAAACATTAACCAAACTAATTAACTCTAGAATTAGTTCCGTGTTTCTTCATTGGCGCCCACTGATTTTTACAGTCACTTTCATCTTATTTTTTCTGAGTTTTTTCAGTTCCCTTGATCATGGCTGGTCAGGGGATGATTCCTGATTTCGGTTTCGGCACAAACTCTAACGCAGGATTGGGGGAGGACAATCCCAACGTCCAAGTTCAACCTGTTGAAGAGATAGGCGAAATCGAAGCAACAAACACTGGTGGACCCCGCGGGAGCATCACTCGCATCACTCCAACGGGAACCCCAGGAAGTCATGTCGCTGGTCCTTCAAACCCAACTCCAAACCCGAACATCTCGGCGTTACTAGGGCTGCCAGAAGGCGAAACTTTAGCTTCTTGTAACAGTATGCATAATAAAAGAAATAAAGAACTACAGCAAAACGTGTGGTGTGCAATAAATGTTGCGTATCAGTCTTTGAGCGCACAACAAGCAATTCTGCAAGCTGAGCCATCCTTGGTAACTCCTCCGTGTCTAAGTCATGGGGCGCGCCAGACACCCCCGCAGCAGAATATTCAAGGAAGAACTAATAGACCTCCTCCCTTGAGAAGGCCAAGCGTGCACGACACGCGCGACACACATGGGGAGACAGGTAGATATTATGACCATCCGTCAAACGTTCAAAGGGGTCCAGTTCATAGCCGGCTCGGGTCGCGCAACATGAACGACGAATGGGATGACACAGACCCAAACGATCCAACTTGGAAAGATGACGAAGGGTCTTCAGTCTTCAACCGTTTGCCGAAGAATCATGAATCCTACAAGCCAAGGCAGCGCATCGCATACAGCGAAGAAGCAGAGCGAGATTTCAGCCTTGCTTATAGACCAGCTGAAGCAGCCGAACACTCGAAGTTCATTCCAAAGATAGCTCTAGCCCCGCTATCAAAAGAAAAATTGCCTCCAATAGTGGGAAAGTTCAATGGTCTAACTGACTTAGACGATCATGTCCGAGTATTTACAAGCGTTGGTGTTATGGGAGGATGGAACATGCCAATGTGGTGCCATCTGTTTATCCAGACCTTCACAGGGGCTGCTCGCGCCTGGTTCGACAGCCTTCTGTCTGGAAAGATCACGTCATGGGTCAACTTCAGAACCCAATTTGTAAATCATTTCATCCAGAGCTGAGGTAACAGACATCTGGCGCAGAGACAACGAGGGGCTAGAAGATTTCATCACTCGATTCAACAAGGAGTGTTTAGAGATTGGTGGTGTAAATGAACAATTGATGCGCGCTCACTTCAAGAAAGCCATTCGATGTGATAGTCTCATTAGAACTATCACAGGAAAAGACGGCATGCCCAAGTAATGGGACAAACTCATGGAAGCCGCGAAGATAGTAGCGCAAACCAAAGAATCATTGGCTGGTACCAAAAACTCTTACACTGAAGATCGTTTTTCCAAAGGAAGCTCGCGCGATAACAACAGGCAAAACAAAAACACAAACCCTGAATGGAAAGCCAACCAGTCCAGTGGTTATGATGAAAGGCCTCGCTTTAGAGAGGACGCGCGGGACACAATCGATCACATTGGATATCGGAAGGCAGTCAGGAATGAGAATCGAGAAAAGAACTGGACTCCGCTCATTAAGACACCGAAAGAGGTGCTCATGACGGAGAACCATGACTTCAAGGCACCAAAGCCTATGACAAACAAAAAGGGGCAAGACCCAAACCTGTACTGCGATTTTCACAAGGATACAGGTCATTTGACGGATGACTGTATCAGTCTAAGGCAAGAAATTGAAAAAGCGCTGAAGAGCGGAAAACTAACCATCTGGTAAAAAATGTGCGCAATGAGATGCACCAGATTCAGAGGAACGATGATGGAAACCGGAAGAAGGTTAGGCGCTTAGAGATGTACATGGTCAATGGACCAAGATACAGCGCAAGAGACAAAGGCAAACGCCCATTCGAACCAGCATGGCAAGAGCAACAAGTCATCTTCCTGGTAGTACGCGGGGGTCCACGCGCCACGCGCCCCGTTGTCATTACCGGAATCATAGGTCACTACGAAACAGAATACATCTTCATTGATCCGGGGAGTACGGCGGATATCATTTATGAACAATGCTTTAATCAGTTTAATGATGAAGATAAAGTGCGCCTTGAGCCTGTCGATTGTCCTCTTTCGGGATTCTGCAATGAAATGGTCTTCCCACTAGGCCAGATAAGTTTCCCCGTCACGCTATCTGACAGGAAACATTCAAGAACTACGAGCGTTAACTTCATGGTGATGCCAGTCAGATCAGGGCATGATGTTTTAATTGGGAGAGAAACCCAAGGAGAAATGAACATGGTAACCTCCACACCCCACTCAGCCATTGGCTTCCTAAACGAGACGAGGGTGGCGATTATCTATGCAAAGAAAGAGGTGATGGCAGCCGAGGATACGCGCCCAGTCCAACCGCCAAAAATTTCAACAACCGAGCCAGAGAAGTGGGTCCTGAACCGCAAGTACCCAGAACAGACGGTGACAATAGGCCATGCAATCTCACCAAATATCAAGACGCACCTCAAGCAGTTACTGTTCAGGAACATGGACATTTTCGCCTGGACTCTGGCCGACATGACCGATGTCCCGCGCGACGTCACTGAACATTGTCTAAACACTTATCCCTCCGTTGAGCCAAAAGTGCAAAGAAGGCGCAGCCAAGGGGCTGATAAGACTAAAGCTATGAATGAGCAAGTTTGTGAGCTGCTGAAGGCAGGAATTCTGAGGGAGGTGTGCTATCAAAGTTGGGTTGCAAACCCTGTTATGGTCGAGAAGTCTAATGGCGGATGGCGCATGTGTGTTGATTATACCGATCTCAATAAGGCATGTCCCAAAGATTGTTATTCGCTGCCTGAGATAGACAAGAAGATAGACTCTCTCATGCCATACAGGTGGAAATGTTTTTTGGATTGCTACAAAGGGTACCATCAAGTCGAGATGGCGCTGGAAGATGAAGATAAGACAGCATTCCGCACTCACATCGGAATTTTCTGTTACACAAAGATCCCCCTGGGCTAAAGAATGCTGGCGCAACCTACCAGCGATTGATGGATACGATCTTTGCTGAAGATATCGGGAAGCATATCAAGCTTTACATTGATGATCTCCTAATCAAGAGTCCCAAGGAGGACTAGATGTTAAAGGACATAGAGAAGACTTTCAATTCTCTAAGAAGCGTGAACATGAAGCTGAATCCAGCGAAATGTTCCTTTGGTATGGAGGAAGGCAAATTTTTAGGCTTCGTGGTTACAAACGACGGTTTCAAGGTTAACCCCTAAAAATTTCAAGGAATAGAGCGGATGCCGTCACCACGCATGATCAAATAGATGCAAAGATTGCCCGGCCGCATAGCCGCGCTAAATCGATTTCTGTCAAACCACGCTGCAAAATAGTACCCTTTCATAAGTACTTTGTGGAACTACGTGAAAAAGCTGGAATTCAAATGGACGCCAGAAGCAGAAGCTGCCTTCCAACAAATGAAGGAGTGTTTGATCAAGCTCCCTACATTAACCGCACCGTTTAAGAAAGAGCCACTCATTCTGTACTTGTCTTCTTCGGACAAGGCAGTTGGGTCGGTATTATTGGTGGAAAGATACGGAGTTCAGACTCCAATTTACTATGTCAGTAGGGTGCTTACAGATCCAGAAACAAGATATTCAACCATGGAAAAGTTAGTGCTCGCGCTGCTACACGCCTCAAGGAGGCTGCGCAGATATTTTACAGGGCATGTAATCACAATACTCACTAACTTCCATATCGACACAATTTTGCAAAAGCCAGAAACGTTAGGTCACCTAGCAAAGTGGGCAATTGAGCTGGGGGCCACAACATTCTGTACAGGCCGCACCCAGCCATTAAGGGTAAAGTATTAGCGGATTTCATCACAGAAGTCCTAGAGGATAAGATCAAAGATTGTGAAGTTATTGACACTCCTATTAAAGATACATCCGAGGGATTATGGTTGCTATACACTGATGGGGCCTCAAATGAAGATGGCGCAGGAGCCGGATTACGCCTTGTTAGCCCTGAGAAACATGAGTTTACATACGCCATCAAGTTGGATTTCAAGAATACCAACAACGAGGCCGAATATGAAGCATTCTTGGCAGGTCTGCGCCTGGCCATCAAGATGGGAACGCAAACTTACAAGCGCATGTTGACTCTCTGCTGATCGCAAGTCAAATCAACGGGTTATATGATGCAAAGGGCGAAGTTATGGCTTTGTACTTAGAGCAGGTGAAGGAGTTGCTTCAGCAGTTCAAATCATACAAGGTTGTTCATATCAATCGATCTGAGAACAAGCCAGCAGATCCGCTAAGCAAGCTCGCTTCAACAGCTTTCCAACATCTCGTCAAGGACGTACGAATCGAAGTCTTAAAAAACCCATCTGTTTTGTTGCGACAAGTGAATGTAATTGAGATAGGGCCACCATCGTAGATGACTCCTATCATTCAATATCTTCAAGAAGGAATTCTCGCTGAAAACAAAGCAAAAGCTTGAAAGATACAGAACAAAGTGTGGTTCTATGAGATGAATGGTGGAATCTTGAATCGAAGATCCTTCTTGGGGCCACTTCTGCACTGTGTGGACCCCCAAGACACAAATTACCTGATCAGGGAGATTCATGAAGGCATCTGCGGCATTCATGCGGGCCCGCGCATGGTTGTTGCGAAGATAATGAATGCTGGTTACTATTGGCCAGGGATGCACGTTGACGCTCTAAAGGAATTGCACAAATGTGACTCCTCCAAAAACCCTGCGCCCAAACAATGATCATATCCCTGTCTCCACTGCCTGGCCTTTCCAACAGTGGGGGATTGATATGGTGGGACCTTTTCCCGAAGCTCCTAGAGCTTTGAAGTTCATAATTGTTGCCGTTGATTATTTCGCCAAGTGGGTGGAGGCCAAAGCACTCGCCTCAACTACTGCAATGATGGTGCGCAAGTTCATATGGAAACACATCATTTGCAGATTTGGCCTTCCACTCAAGATTGTAACCGATAATGGCACCAATTTTGCTTCTGAAGACCTTCAAGAATGGATGAAAGAGATGAATATCGAGTACACTTTGTCTTCCGTTACGCACCCTCAGGGAAACGGCCAAGTTGAAAGTGTCAACAAAAGTATCATCGAAGGGATAAAGGCCCGCCTGGGCACTAAGAGAAGAGGCTGGGTAGATGAGCTCCCAAGCATCCTGTGGGCTCATCGAACCATGCCGAAAACAAGCACTGGCGAAACCCCCTTTAGCCTGGTCTACGGCTCAGAGGCGGTTATCCCAGCTGAAATGGGCCTCCCCTCGCCGTGCTTGACAACGGTCAACAAAATTGACAACGACGCGGAGCGCCGTCTAGACTTGGACCTACTAGAAGAGAGGCGCGAAATAGCGTGAATCAAAGAGGCCAAGTACAAGGCACAATTGGAAAGGTACTACAATGCAAGAGTGCGCATTTGTACCTTCATCCCAGGAGAGTACGTCTTCAGAGACAATGAAGCCTCCAATGCTGAACGCCCCGGGAAGCTAGCACCCAAATGGGAAGGCCCATACTTAATACATGAGGTGCTAGGAAATGGGGCATACAAGCTGCGCACCCTGGATGGATACATCATCCCGCGCACATGGAACGCGCCACAATTGCGCAAGTGTTACATGTGACTACTCTCGGCCATGCGCCTTTATCCACTTATGTTGGCCACGCACCTTTTTTAATTAACTATGTCGGCTATACGCCCTTTATTTTATTTCAATGATGTACGTTGGCCTAGCGCCTGTTTCCTAGCTACTTAATGAAAGCATTGGTTATGCCTTATGTTTTTTATCATCATGATTTCTACGTTACAAATGCATGTTAAACTTTTGATTAGCATGAAAACACTTCAGTAAATTACGAGCTCTTGAGTTATGCCTCCAAGGTCCTCCGCGAACATAGCGCGAGACCGGGCAGTTACACTTATACAAGAGCCACACTTACATTTATTCGAGCTAACTTAACCAAAGTTTCTAATAACAATGCAATAATTGTAACTCGGAAAATAGAAAGCAAACATAAGTGTTATATTCAGAAAAGCACGACCGCGCAATGATTACAATACATCATAAGTCTGATTCAAAAAGCGCAACTGCGGAATACACAAAAATTTAAAAAGAAATTGAAAGGCATCAGCTAGCAAACACTGTCTATGCGTCTCCAACACCTTCACCTTCTCCATTGTTGGATCGTTGTGTGACCCTAACGAGTCAATCAGAAGAGTTTACGATAAATTTCAAATGCGGAATCAGAGAAATAGACGTGTAACAGCTTGATTCCTCTTAATTATCTTCTTATTAATGATTCCAAAGCTTTTACAGATCGTTTGATAAACTGGCAGCACCTCGGCTCTGAATCAGAAAAGTTTCGAATGACCAAGCAACTCAGCTATATATAGATGTGCTAATTTCGTTTAAAAGTGGCACTGGCCATTTCAAGCGAAATTACAATGTCTAATTTCGTGTAAAATGGTTAGTGCCATTTCAAGCGAAATTACACTTATCCATAAAACCTAGTTTTTAACCTGCTGAGCACTGGTTTATCTTATCTAGACATAAGACTCGATAAAGACGAAGTTAACAGACATTTGTGCACCAACAGACTCCCCCTTGGATGTTGACAAAGTCTTTAGCATCAAATCTTTAGTCTTTAGCCTTGATCTATCTTCTTGCTCTGTCTAATTTGTCTAACTCTATCTTCAAACTCCCCTTTGAATGTTGATCCATGTGACAACTCGTATTTCAAACCTATCTTTGTGTTTAATGCAGCGTATGTGAATGTGATGTGATTATATGAACTTGATTGATTAATTGAAATGTTATGATTGATATGTGTTATGTGAATCTTTGTATGTATATATATACATGACAACTCGGAACGCACAACATAACCCGATCGCACAAGCCCACTTGGGCTACACTTATTGAACTTGAACCGAATGGGCAGCCCATTATGATGGATTCGGCCCACCTCTCACATGCATAACCTCATGAAGAGGTTAACACTTCTCATTTGTTGCAAAATCACATAACACACACAAAACCCTACTCTTCTCTCTCTCCCTCTCAAACCCGACGGCAACAACATCCCTTCTCTCGAAGCTTTTGGTGTTCGGATCAATCCCTACTCTCTTCTTTAATCGGTTAGTGTTTTAAACTATTGATTATGTGTTGCATGATGTTGAGATATGTGTATTCTATACGATGGTTTAAGGATGATAGGTGATTGATGATGATGTAAACCGTTAGGGTTTAGTGTTCTTGAAATCGGCTCACATGTGTACTTGATGATATTCATATGATTCGGATTGCTTGATCTAGATTTAGAACCGAATATATATAATCGGCAGTTAAGTTTCTGCCTTTCGGATTGTTTGTTTGGTGATGATGAAAGCTTTATTATGATAGTTTGAATGTTTTAGGATGTTGTTATGTTGAAACATAATTAGGGTTCCTGAGGAATCGGTTGGAATATGCTGTTTTGATCGATTATTGGTTAAGTTTGAAACTTGTTAGTTGTTGATTGATAACCATGAAAATAGGAAATTGTTTGATTGCTTTGACCGATTTAATGTATGATTGGTAACTGTGGATTTCCTATAATTGATATGCATAATATTCGGATAATAAAACCAATCGCACAAGGTCCCTCTTGGTCGCACAAGATTAGATCACATAGAATCTGATCTGATCGCACAAGACTGGTAGCACAACACAGTCGCACAAGCCGTAGAGTGCAACTGATTAAACACAGCGTACAACACAGCAATTGCATCATCACACAAGCTCTTGTGGATCGCACAAGATAGTGCTGATCGCACAAGGCTTGGGCCTCACACGAATTTCACTACTGTTGGGTCTCAAAGCCCAAGTCCCGAGTCGCACAAGATTGTCCAGTCGCACAAGCTTAACCGGACCGCACAAGATCACTGTTTGGGCTTCTAATTATTGGGCCGGGTATGTATTAGATCGCACAACATGTTGTGGGTCGCACAAGGCTGTGCTGAACGCACAACATGTTGGGCTGGGTATTATTGGGCTTTGTCATTTACTTATCTGATATTGTTTTACGTGTATGTCGTGTATACCATGTGTTCGTAACCTGCTATCTCTGTGTAAACATACGGGCACTACTTGAACCTAGACCTGACTTGTATGGTAACCATGTTAGGACGTGGTTGACCTCTAGCAGCTCGATTGACCTTTTGTTTATCTGCCGATCTAACCTAAGGTGAGTTCACACTTTCTAAAAAGCATGGGATTCCCAGGGGTTGGGAATAGGGTTAAGGAACATGGATTCCTCGTCCTTTCTTGGGTAGGACAATACGGGTTCAGGAATATAATTCCTCGTCCTCTTGGACAGATAACTTTCACTAGACCAAAACTCTATCACGAAGTCCCTCCTTTTTATATCGACTTAATCGCCGGGCCAATGGCGAGCGGGTCATTAGTTAGATAGCGCTATTTAGGTTTGACAAGCCTCACACCGTACTGCAGAGGACGGGCGTGAACTAATGGATCTGGGCACGTCAATGATGATAGACATTGACAGTTCAGGGCACATAAACATGACTACAGTCAGCAGTCGATATGGTAACGAGTCTAGTGGTATGTACATGGGGTAGCCCCCACGGCCAGAGAGCCAGATAACTAAACATGGGGTAGCCCCCACGGCCAGAGAGCCAGATAATTAAACATGGGGTAGCCCCCACGGCTGATTAGCCAGAGTAAACGGGATTTAAACAGAACACGTTTTCAACTATGGGGTAACCCCCACGGCAGGATGCCAGCTAAAGGAAACTGTTTTTGGAACAACATAAAACAAACACCCAACTGTGAACTCGCTCAACATTATTAGTGACTCGTTACTACATGCTTTACAGGTCAATAGGTTTAGCAGGAGCTTGCATGGGGAAGAGTCGTTGTGGAGCATGGACATTGAGTGTTCATGAGAAACTTAAATACTCTGAATTTACTATTTGGGTTTTGAACTATTTGCTTCCGCTGATAACTTAAACTTATTAAATTGTTTTGGACACCAATTATATTGTGTGGTTGAACTTTTGATTGCTTTACATGCTTGTTCAATATGATTGGTGGCTTGATCCTGGTTAGTCACGCCTCCAAGCGGTGATACTCCGTAGGTGGATTTTGGGGGTGTGACAGATTGGTATCAGAGCCATTGGTTATAGTGAACTTGGTTTTAATAAGGGGAAAAAGTTTTTGTTAAAACCAGACTATAACCTGTACAGTGCTCCACGATCCACAACGACGCTTCACTCCACGTGCCAGGCTCGACATTCTAGGTCATACGGTTTATGTCTTATTGCCTACTTGCTAGATTACATAGAACTTTGCTTATGGTATGCTTAGATAAACTTAGCAATGATAGTTTGAAAACACATGTGTGCTTACTCTCTTCTGTCATCGCACTTTCACGAACCTCTCTCACTCATGTTTCCTTTGATATGAAGATCATGAGTGGACGCGTTAACATGACACAAGCCCAGTTGAAGGCTCTGATTAACCAACAAGTTGTTGCGGCACTTGCAGCCGCACAAGCAGGAGGTATACCCTGCAGTCTAAACTCACTCTAGGATCTTTAGGTCCTACTCTCGTAAACCAACACTTGTGCTTAACCTTGTCCCTTCTTACACCCACGACAGGTCAACATGCTCAGCCACCTGTGTGCACCTTCAAAACTTTTATGGACTGCCGACCCACTACTTTCAGCGGCACTGAAGGAGCCGTAGGTCTCCTCCACTGGTTCGAGATGCTCGAGTCAGTCTTCGAAATGTGTGAATGCCCTGAGGCTCGCAGGGTGAAGTATGCTACCGGTACTCTCGAGGGTTTAGCGCTCACGTGGTGGAACGCTCAAGTCCAGATGTTGGGGTTGGTTGCTGCTAATGCCACCCAATGGAACAATTATAAGGAAATGATCAGGGAAGAGTACTGCAATCGTGATGATATTCACAAGCTGGAGGTAGAGTTCTTCAACCTCAAAATGACGGGGTCAGAGATTGAAGCTTATACTAAAAGATCGAATGAGCTAGCCTTCTTGTGTCCTACTATGGTGGACCCTCCAATTAAGTGTATCGAACTATATCTTAAGGGTTTAGTGCCCGAGATTCAAAGTCATGTGACTTCAGCTAACCTCGCCACCATCCAGCAAGTTGTTCAATTGGCTCATCGTCTCACCGATCAGGCGGTGGAGCAGAACAGGTTACCAAAGCGTATAAGTGCTACAGCTACTTCAGATGCTCCTAGTGACAACAAACGGAAATTGGATGGAGCTTCAAGCAAGGGTTCGACTTCTGTTCAATCTCAGTCTCAGCAGAGAAGGACTGATGGCTACAAGAGCCCTAGTCAGCAATCATCCGGTAGTCAAAGTCATGGTGGGTACAAGGGAAATCACCCCAAATGCAATCGCTGTAACCTACACCACAGCGGGCCATGCACCAGGAGTAACTGTCATCGGTGCAACAAGCCAGGCCACGCCGTAAAGGATTGTAGAAGTTTATACCCCGCAAACCAGAATCGTCAGCAACAACAAGCCCCACAGAATCAACGCCAGCAGCAGCAGCATCAGGGTATCAACAAAGGGTGCTTTCAGTGTGGAGCTGAAGGCCACTTCAAGAGAGATTGTCCCCAACTGAATCGGAACCAGAACAACAACAACAATAACAACAACCAGGGGAATGGAAACAACGGGGGTAACAACGGCAATGGTGCAAGGGGTCGTGTATTCGTTATTGGTCAGGGAGAAGCGAGGAATGATCCCAACGTTGTGACGGGTAAGTTCCTTCTCGACGACTTTTACGTTACAGTTTTATTTGATTCGGGTGCTGATACTAGCTACGTGTCCTTAAAAGTTAGTCAAATGCTTAAGCGTACCCCAACACCTTTGAACACCAAGCACACTGTAGAGCTAGCTAATGGTAAGTCTTTAGAGGCCACACACGTAGTCAAGGGTTGTAGTCTTGTTCTTGCTGGTCACACCTTCTCTATCGACCTCCTTCCTATAGTTTTGGGTAGTTTCGACGTCGTCATTGGGATGGATTGGTTATCCCAACACCGAGCAGAGATTCTTTGCAACGAGAAGATTGTCCGTATTCCTCATTCAGGTGATGAACCTCTCATGATTCGTGGCGACAAGAGGGGTGCTGTTGAGAGCATCATCTCTTTCCTTAAGGCCCAGAAGTGTTTGCGTAAGGGCCACACTGCTATTTTGGCTCTCGTTACCGACACCTCGAAGAAAGAGAAGAAGATAGAAGATTTTCCGATTGTACGCGACTATCCTGATGTATTTCCTGAGGAACTACCTGGTCTTCCGCTGATCGTCAGGTCGAATTTCAAATCGAGCTAGCTCCTAGAGCAGCGCCCATAGCTCGAGCACCCTATCGTCTAGCTCCATCAGAACTAGAAGAGCTCTCTACGCAACTACAAGAACTCTTGGATAAGGGTTTTATTCGTCCTAGCTCTTCGCCCTGGGGAGCTCCAGTGTTATTTGTGAAAAAGAAAGACGGTACCTTCAGAATGTGCATCGACTACCGTGAACTCAACAAGGTGACCGTGAAGAACCGCTATCCTCTTCCACGCATCGACGACTTGTTCGACCAGATGCAAGGGTCGAGCTTTTACTCGAAGATTGACTTGAGATCGGGATATCACCAGCTGAGAGTCCGAGAAGAGGACGTCTCCAAATCAGCCTTTAGAACTCGATATGGACACTACGAGTTTTTGGTCATGCCTTTTGGGCTGACAAACGCACCTGCAGTTTTTATGGACCTTTTGAATCGGGTGTGCAAGCCTTACCTAGATAAGTTCGTTATAGTTTTCATCGACGACATCCTGATCTATTCTAAGAGTCAGGAGGAACACGAGCAGCATCTACGACTTATTTTGGAACTCCTTCGAACAGAACAGCTTTATGCAAAGGTCTCGAAATGCGACTTTTGGCTTCGTGAGGTCCATTTCCTAGGCCATGTAGTGAACAAGGATGGGATTCATGTTGATCCATCCAAGGTAGACTCGATTAAGAACTGGCCTGCACCTCGCACGCCAACGGAAATTCGCCAATTCTTGGGTTTGGCAGGTTACTACAGGAGGTTCATTAAGGATTTTTCCAAGATTGCACAACCTCTCACCTCACTAACGCAGAAAGGCGTTGTTTATCGATGGGGAAATGCACAGGAATCAGCATTTCAGCACTTAAAGGATAGACTTTGTAGCGCACCTATCCTCTCATTGCCTGAAGGCACAGACTACTTTGTGGTTTACTGCGACGCATCAATACAGGGTCTTGGTTGTGTATTGATGCAACGGGATAAAGTTATCGCGTACGCCTCACGCCAACTTAAAATTCACAAAAAGAACTACACTACACATGATTTAGAGCTGGGAGCTGTTGTTTTCGCACTTAAGATATGGAGACATTACCTGTACGGTACCAAGTGCGCCATTTACACTGATCACAGGAGCCTCGAGCATATCTTTAAACAGAAGGAGTTGAACATGCGTCAACGTCGATGGGTCGAGCTACTGAATGATTACGAATGCTCGATCAGATACCATCCGGGCAAAGCCAATGTTGTGGCCGATGCCCTCAGTCGAAAGGATAACATACCCAAGCGCGTACGAGCTTTACAACTCACTATTCAGTCTAGTCTTCCTGCACAGATACGAGAAGCTTAGGAAGAAGCTTTGAAACTAGAAAACGCCAGGGCTGAAGCCCTACGTGGCTCAAGGCAACGATTAGAACAAAAGGCAGACGATGCCTACTACGTAACAGGACGCATTTGGGTCTCACTCTATGGCAACCAACGAGAGCTTGTAATGGACGAAGCACACAAGTCTCGTTACTCAGTACATCCTGGTTCGGATAAGATGTACCACGACTTGAAAACGACGTATTGGTGGCCTAGCATGAAAGCCCACATAGCAACTTACGTCAGTAAGTGTTTGACCTGTGCGAGAGTCAAAGTCGAATACTAGAAACCCTCAGGCCTACTCCAACAACCAGAGATACCACAAAGGAAATAGGAACAAATTTCCATGGATTTCGTTACTGGCCTACCTAGATCTCAGCGTGGAAATGACACTATTTGGGTGATCGTGGATCGACTCAAAAATTCTGCACACTTTTTGGCTATCAAGGAAACGGATAAGTTCTCCACTCTAACAGACATATATCTTAAGGAAGTTGTCTCGAGGCACGGGGTGCCCACCTCTATTATCTCTGATCGTGATGCACGTTTTACTTCTGAACTGTGGCATGCAATGCACAAGTCCTTTGGCTCACGTTTAGATATGAGCATAGCTTATCACCCTCAGAAGGATGGGCAGTCTGAGTGCACTATTCAAACTTTAGAAGACATGCTTCGGGCGTGTGTAATTGACTTTGGCAACGGCTGGGAAAAGCATCTGCCACTTGTGGAATTTTCGTATAATAACAGCTACCACACCAGCATTAAGGCCGCTCCATTTGAGGCATTGTACGGGCGTAAATGCCGATCACCTCTTTGTTGGGCAGAGGTGGGGGATAGTCAGATCACTGGCCCAGAACGTGTGGTAGACACAACAGAAAGGATTGCTCAAATACGACAACGAATAGCGGCAGCTCGTGAACGTCAGAAAAGCTACGCCGATAAGGGCAGGAAACCACTCGAGTTCCAGGTTGGGGATCGAGTGCTACTCAAAGTCTCACCCTGGAAGGGTGTTGTTCGTTTTGGCAAACGAGGCAAACTTAACCCACGATTTGTTGGACCATTCAAAATCATAGAGAAAATAGGCAAGGTGGCCTACAAACTGAACCTACCAACAGAACTCAGTGCAGTTCACAACGTTTTCCACGTGTCGAATCTGAAGAAGTGTCTGTCAGATGAGACCCTCATCGTTCCTTTGAAGGAGCTCACTATCGACGAGCAGTTATGATTCGTCGAGGAACCAGTTGAAATCACGAACCGGGAAGTTAAGGTCCTCAAGCGCACTAGAATTCCTCTTGTTCGAGTTCGTTGGAACTCACGTCGTGGCCCAGAGTTCACCTGGGAACGCGAAGATCAAATGAAACAAAAGTATCCCCAACTATTCGCAAATAGTACAACCACTACTGAGGCTGAAGCTACTACGGAATTTCGGGACGAAATTCCAGATCAACGGGGGGAGGATGTGACACCCCAGGAAAACCAGGAAAACCATGCAACTTAACTAGCTTCCTCAGTGAGTATGTGCTAAATTTCGGGACGAAATTTCTTTCAACTTGGGGATAATGTGACAACTCGTATTTCAAACCTATCTTTGTGTTTAATGTAGCGTATGTGAATGTGATGTGATTAAATGAACTTGATTGATTAATTGAAATGTTATGATTGATATGTGTTATGTGAATCTTTGTATGTATATATATACATGAAAACTCGGAACGCACAACATAACCCGATCGCACAAGCCCACTTGGGCTACACTTATTGTACTTGAACCGAATGGGCAGCCCATTATGATGGATTTGGCCAACCTCTCACACTCATAACCTCATGAAGAGGTTAACACTTCTCATTTGTTGCAAAATCACATAACACACACATAAAACCCTACTCTTCTCTCTCTCCCTCTCAAACCCGATGACAACAACATCCCTTCTCTCGAAGCTTTTGGTGTTCGGATCAATCCCAACTCTCTTCTTTAATCGGTTAGTGTTTTAAACTATTGATTGTGTGTTGCATGATGTTGAGATATGTTGTGATATGTGTGTTCTATACGATGGTTTAAGGATGATAGATGATTGATGATGATGTAAACCGTTAGGGTTTAGTGTTCTTGAAATCGGCTCACATGTGTACTTGATGATATTCATATGATTCGGATTGCTTGATCTAGATTTAGAACCGAATATATATAATCGGCTGTTATGTTTCTGCCTTTTAGATTGTTTGTTTGGTGATGATGAAAGCTTTATTATGATAGTTTGAATGTTTTAGGATGTTGTTATGTTGAAACATAATTAGGGTTCCTGAGGAATCGGTTGGAATATGTTGTTTTGATCGATTATTGGTTAAGTTTGAAACTTGTTAGTTGTTGATTGATAACCATGAAAATAGGAAATTGTTTGATTGCTTTGACCGATTTAATGTATGATTGGTAACTGTGGATTTCCTATAATTGATATGCATAATATTCGGATAATAAAACCAATCGCACAAGGTCCCTCTCGGTCGCACAAGATCAGATCACATAGAATCTGATCTGATCGCACAAGACTGGTAGCACAACACAGTCGCACAAGCCGTAGAGTGCAACTGATTAAACACAGCGTACAACACAGCTATTGCATGATCGCACAAGCTCTTGTGGATCACACAAGATAGTGCTGATCGCACAAGGCTTGGGCCTCACACGAATTTCACTACTGTTGGGCCTCAAAGCCCAAGTCCCGAGTCGCACAAGATTGTCCAGTCGCACAAGCTTAACCGGACCGCACAAGATCACTGTTTGGGCTTCTAATTATTGGGCCGGGTATGTATTGGATCGCACAACATGTTGTGGGTCACACAAGGCTGTGCTGAACGCATAACATGTTGGGCTGGGTATTATTGGGCCTTGTCATTTACTTATCTGATATTGTTTTACGTGTATGTCGTGTATACCATGTGTTCGTAACCTGCTATCTCTGTGTAAACATACGTGCACTACTTGAACCTAGACCTGACTTGTATGGTAACCATGTTAGGACGTGGTTGACCTCTAGCAGCTCGATTGACCTTTCGTTTATCTGCCGATCTAACCTAAGGTGAGTTCACACTTTCTAAAAAGCATGGGATTCCCAGGGGTTGGGAGTGGGGTTAAGGAACATGGATTCCTCGTCCTTTCTTGGGTAGGACAATACGGGTTCAGGAATATAATTCCTCGTCCTCATGGACAGATAACTTTCACTAGACCAAAACTCTATCACGAAGTCCCTCCTTTTTATATCGACTTAATCGCCGGGCCAATGGCGAGCGGGTCATTAGTTAGATAGCGCTATTTAGGTTTGACAAGCCTCACACCGTACCGCAGAGGACGGGCGTGAACTAATGGATCTGGGAACGTCAATGATGATAGACATTGACAGTTCAGGGCACATAAACATGACTACAGTCAGCAGTCGATATGGTAACGAGTCTAGTGGTATATACATGGGGTAGCCCCCACGGCCAGAGAGCCAGATAATTAAACATGGGGTAGCCCCCACGGCTGATTAGCCAGAGTAAACGAGATTTAAACAGAACAAGTTTTCAACTATGGGGTAACCCCCACGGCAGGATGCCAGCTAAAGGAAACTGTTTTTGGAACAACTTAAAACAAACACCCAACTGTGAACTCGCTCAACACTATTGTTGACTCGTTACTACATGCTTTGCAGGTCAATAGGTTTAGCAGGAGCTTGCATGGGGAAGAGTCGTTGTGGAGCATGGACATTGAGTGTTCATGAGAAACTTAAATACTCTGAATTTACTATTTGGGTTTTGAACTATTTGCTTCCGCTGATAACTTAAAATTATTAAATTGTTTTGGACACCAATTATATTGTGTGGTTGAACTTTTGATTGCTTTACATGCTTGTTCAATATGATTGGTGGCTTGATCCTGGTCAGTCACGCCTCCAAGCGGTGATACTCCGCAGGTGGATTTTGGGGGTGTGACAATCCAGAATGTAGACTCCCCCTTTCAACATGCTGGAGCTCGAATTATGGTTCAAACTTTACACTTTCTTTGCCATGGGGATCTTGTTTCCTGTTTCTCAAGAATATAACATTACAATCTATTGACTTTTAACTTCTTTCTTGAATTTATCTATTTTAGAAAACCACTTAAGTATCCAGGTCCAAGTTAATGACCCTGAGTACTCAATTTATCTGCCAAGTCCAACTTAATGACCTTGGTTGATTCAAGACGAAACAAAACCGATTTTTGTTCAACATAGTTTAAAACATTTTTCTGAAAATTACAAGTTTCAACTTAATGAACTTGTATGAACTTTTTCATTTTCCAGGTTTAACAAGATTAGCTCCCAACTCATCTTCCAGCTCAGAAACTTCATGCATCTGCTTCAAACTGCGACTCTGAAGATCAGCTTTCCACTTTGGTTTGTTAGAAAATAAAGCAGAAATGTAAAATCTTTTTGGATTTTGAATAAAGTTTCTAAACTAGAAATGAAATACAGAAATAAAATACAGTAAATGTAAACTATTTACAAACATCTTTTTGGAGAGCGTGTTAGGGAATCATATCAGCTATTCGACAAGTCACAAGTACCGTTAAGCTTTGATTACATACTCAGAATTAAACAATTCGCTTAGATTGTCGATATACTGATCCACTTAAATTCTCACACAATTTTCAATCTGTCCACGATACGGATTAGGTGAATTAAGAACTTAAACTCATCCATGTGTCCCACCTCTTGAATATACTCCCGTATCCAGAACCCAATATTCAGTCTTACAGGTGAGTATACCACAGATGATATCTGTAAGGGGTTAAATGCGAGGGCCGTGAGAGCTCAGGCTATTGCTTCCGCAAAATCAGAGAGATGACGGCTTCGACTTTAGGTGTGTCCCCTTTAGAGGATCTTTTCTTCAACAGCACATGATTAGCATTTTTCAATGTTTCATCATTTTTTGTACTGAGGGCGGTGCTATATTTCAAGCAAGCAGTAAAGTATTATACGGGGACTAGGCCATTGCTTCCGCAAAATCAGAAGTCCCGGGATAATACCCCAGATATCACTGAGTATAAAGACCTAGTATCTCAGAAAGAGGGATCTTTCAAACGAAATTTCAGGGGTTACCTATATATCCAAGTAGTGTTCCCCACGAAATAAGCAAGTAAAGATTTTAGGTTTATATCCCGAACAAACCTACTAAATGTGCAAAAACCTATCAGCATATCATCAGCGAGACTGTTTAAGACTTTTAAACATTACATTTCTTTAGCATACTGTAACTGTCAAGCCAATGTACTATCATTTTCCCTTTTTATACAAGCTCTTTCCGGTTTTCTATTGTTTTTGGATTTTGAAATATCTCATGTTTTTGGATTTTTGAAATTTTTATTGTTTTTGTATTTTCTGAAAATATTACCCTATACTCCCCCTAAATACCAAAACAAGTAAAAAATCGACAAACCATTGCAGATTTCTTCTCAACATCATCTACAGTGGTACCTTCATCTACGCCAAGAATCTCCTCCGACACCGATAAAAGCTTCATACCGTTCAATTTTAACAAATATTGAA
Organism: Helianthus tuberosus; assembly: GCA_030545235.1. NCBI lineage: Eukaryota > Viridiplantae > Streptophyta > Magnoliopsida > Asterales > Asteraceae > Helianthus > Helianthus tuberosus. Next base: position 140,444,131 of record CM060357.1, read on the forward strand.
AACGAGTTTTATCAAACGCTTTGGTATGTAAATCAGCTTTTTGCTCATCAGTGTGGATTTTCTCAATTCATATCAACTTCTTCTCGAAACAATCTCAGATGAAGTGATGACGAATTTCAATGTGTTTCGTTTTAGCGTGATGAACAAGATTTTTAGTGATGTTTATCGTTGCCTCGTTATCAACAAAGATAGGGGTGTTAAGAAATTGCAAACCGTAGTCTCGCATCTGTTGCTGGATCCACAAGATCTGAGAGCAGCAACTGCTAGCAGATACATACTCGGCTTCACATGTGGACAAAGCTACAGAGGTCTGCTTCTTGCATTGCCAGGTAACCAATCGTGGTCCGAAAAACTGGCACCCCGCTGTTGTTGATTTAGCATTAACTTTGCAGCATCCGAAATAGGAATCCGAATACCCTTCGAGCATGAAATCGCCTTCTCTTGGATACCACAACCCCAGTTATGGAGTTCCTTTCAGGTAGCGTAATATCCGTTTCACAATCACCATATGCGAAGCTCTCGGGTTAGATTGAAATCTTGCTACGAGGCAGGTTGGATACATAATATCGGGTCTTGAAGCAGTCAAGTACATCAGTGATCCGATCATGGAACGATACAACGTTTCATCTACCTTCTCTCTGGTGAGATCAGGGTTTATCCCATGGTTCGTTGCTAATGTGGTGGAAGCTGGAGTAGAACCTGACATCCCAAATTTCTCTAAGATATCATGAACATACTTCGTTTGATGTATGAATATTCCCTCGGGCATTTGATCAACCTGAAGTCCCAAAAAGAATTTCATCTCACCCATCGATGACATTTCAAATTTTTGCTTCATAACTCTTTCAAAATCTTTGCATAAATCTTCATTTGTAGACCCAAATATGATGTCGTCCACGTATATCTGAACTATCAGAAGATGTCCGTCGACCTCTTTGGTGAAGAGAGTGGCATCCACTTTTCCACGGATGAAACTGTTGGCTAGCAGGTGTTGAGACAAAGTCTCGTACCAAGCTCTCGGGGCCTGGTGTAAACCATACAGCGCTTTATCCAGCAAATAAACCTTGTCTTTGTGGATTGGATCGGTGAAGCCCGATGGCTATCCGACATATACCTCCTCTTTTACCTTCCCATAGAGAAACGCCGATTTAACATCTAGCTGATAAACTTTAAAACTTTTCCAAGATGCAAATTCTATGAAGATTCTGATCGCTTCTATTCTGGAAACTGGAGCATATACTTCAGTGAAATCTATACCCTCCTGCTGACTAAAGCCCTGGACTACGAGTCGAGCTTTGTTACGAATAATAACCCCTCTATCGTCTCTCTTACATTTGAACACCCACTTGGTGTTTATCTTCCTTTGACCATCAGGCAAGTCTACCAATTTCCACACTCCTAACTTCTCAAACTGACTCAGCTCCTCTTGCATCGCGTTGACCCAAAAATCTTCAGTTAGTGCTTCCTTGTATGTTTGCGGTTCAATCTGCGAAATAAAACAACAAAGTGAAAACTCAGTTTGTAATGGAGCAACTGTAGAATAAAAACAAGTAAGGCCTTGGTCAATTTGACGTCTAGTGCGAACGCCTGATTGTAATTCTCCAATAATCAGCTCTTCTGGATGGTACGAAAGAGTTCTCGGCATCACTTCGCCTGGAACATCTACCTCGCATTCCAAATTTGTGACATTTTGATTTGCACCTTGTTCACTGACTGGAATTGTTTGACTTGAAATCTGGATCTGCTCCTCCTCAGAATCTGAATCACCATGATCGAATATAGGTCTATTATCAAATTCTTGATTATCATTGACCGCCGTCTGATTGTCATGAGCTTGTTCTGAGGATTGTTGAATATCATCATGTTCTCTAGCATTACTTGGACCGGCTTCATCATCATTTGAAGTTTGCCGTTGATGTCTAGAATACTCAGCTGGAAACCTTTCATGTGGTTCTTCATATTCTCTTAGAATATCCAACTCGTCAAAGAAATCTGTTTCTTCTTCTATGTCAAACGAATCCCACAAAGTATTGTAATTAAAACGCCATGAGTCGCCTGGATTCTGAGGTGGCATTGTGTAACCTTGACACTCAACATTGTGTGCTTCAATAATCAGCTTCAAGCTTGGAACAAAGACTCGCTTTAATGGACTTGAGTAACCCACAAATATTCCTTCAATGCTCTTTGCACCAAACTTTCCAAAAGGCTCTAGAACTGTACAGGGAGGCCCAAACGGTTCTAAATACTTCAGGTTCGGTTTGCGGTTGTTGATCAGCTCGAAACATGTCTTGTTGAATTTCTTCACTGTAAGAACCTGGTTGAGTGTATAGCAAGCGGCTGACACTGCTTCTGCCCAAAAGTTGACTGGCTCCACCGGCTGTTTCTTCCTCATCAGATAGCTCCACAGTCTGTGGAGGGTCTAGAATAGTATTCAGCTGCGCACACCAATCGTCGTGCTTTTGCGCTTCGGTAACCAGATACATCACAGCCAAAGATAGATGATCATAAACTTCTTCAGCACGGGCTAACTGTGACAATTGTGCTCTTTAAACGATGTATGATATAAAACAACATCATTTATCAATAAAACAATGTGTTTTGGTGTTATTATGTGTGTATTTGTGTTTGATGATTTTACGATTTGATTCTAGTTCGATTTCAAGCTTTAAATCGCTTTCTAGAAAGTTATACGCAAGCTGATGCGTAAATGTAATCAGTTTAATGCGACAAACACTCCGGAACAGTGACATAGGCTTAACATACCTTAAATAACCTTTACATAACTTAGAAATAAGTTTTGGAGGGTTTGGTGTGTCGAAAACAAGTTTATTCGATCCCAGGGACTATTTGTGTCAAACTGCGAAACTATGTCGATTCGTATGGTAACGAACATTTTGGAACTTGATCACAAGTTAAACATACTCTAAATATCCTTTACACAGCTTAGAAATTGGCTTTGAGGGGTTCGGTATGCGAAAATAAACTTTTTGATCAAACAGGGACTAAAAGCGTCAAAAAGTGCATAAGTTTGCATTTTCGCGCATATCTTATGTTCTGAACATATCTGGACATCCAAAATTTTTTGTAATCATTTAAATATTTTATTTTTGTGATTGGAATGCAAAAATACCATTCGTCGCGCAATTTGGATCGTTTTTGCGTCCGTTCGAGTTTTCATCGTAATTAACCGAATAACGCAACCGTACGACCAAACGAACCGACGTCCGAGAATTTTTTAAGCATATTTTAAGTTTCCTATACTTTAAATTCATTTTAGATCCTTGAAATGGGGTTAACGGGGCTTAAACGTGTCAAAAATGCATCAAAAACCAAGTTTCAGGCCTGCAGGGACTAAACTTGACAATCTGCCAAACTTCCCTAGGAGGGGCGCGTAAGACTTAGCTTGGGTCTACGCGGCCCGCGACAGACTGTCAGACAGAAGCTTTGAAGGTCATTTGAGTGGGTTTTGATGGTTTTGATCCTTGTTTTGCAATACCATTTGATGGTTTTTGAGTTCCCCATGTTTTGTAAACAATGGGTAACACTTGGATGGCTAGGATTGAAGCTCAATTATCGAGAAACTATCCTAACGGTTGTCCAAAATCTATAAATACCCACTATTTCATTTCATTCCAACTCACATTTTGATTCAATCTGCTCTAAGTTGGAGTGTATACTTCATACCTGAGTAATTTTGAATCAAAACTTCCTTGCTTGGACCTTTTGTAAGTTTCATTCATGCATGTTATTGCTTTTCAAGCGTGAAAGTCAAACAGTGTTTGACTTTCTTCTTTGACCAGTCCTTGGTCAACAAAAAGTTCATTTGAACTTTGCAACGTGAGCATAATCACGATGGTTATAGTCCCTTGTAACTATACCTACTGATTACCACGTTGATTAGTCGAAGTGACGAGTCAAAGTTTTGATCAAAATGCCGTTTATGCGCATTTTGAGACGAAACTATCCTTGGGTATCAAAACACTTTGTTTTGATATCAAAACCTGTTTTCTAACTTAGTTAAACATGTTTTTGTTGGTGCATGCGTCTGTCGACTTCGTCTTGTATCGAGTCTTGTATGTTGTTAGATAGATCAAGGTGCTTTATACGAGAAAATATGAGATTTTAGGGTTTGATATAGGTGATTTCGCTTGAAGGTGTTGATTCCGCTTGAAAATGACTTGTGCAGTCTCAAGCGAAATCATATGTTGTGATTTCGCTTGAACTGGTTCTTTGGCACTCTCAAGCGAAATCTGATTCACTATAAATAGGTTTCAAGTGAATTCAGTTGTAACGGTTTTCTGGTTGAGCCACGAAGTGCTGGCGAAGTGTCGTCTCGTTGTAAAACGTTATTGAATCAATACTACGACAGTTTAAAGTGATAATCTTGCTGAATTGATCTCAGTTTGTCTGTTTCCGCCTTTCACACTGAGCAAAACTCTTCTGATTGACTCGTTCGGGTCTGAAAACGATCCTACAATAGAAAATCCAAAAACATTTGAAAATTTGAAAAAGCCAAAAACATGATAAAATGAAAAATTGACTTTTTGTGTCTAAGAAGAGGAAATGATAGTACATCAGTGGAATATCACAACATGCTAAAGAAATGGAAAGTTAAAATGTGATAAACGGTCTCACTGATGATGTGCCAGTAGGTTTTTACACATTTAGTAGATTTTGACGAGATATAAATCTAAATTTCAAACTTGCTTATATCGTGGGGAAACATCTCTTGGATATATGGGTAACCCCCGAAATCTTGTTTGAAATGTCCCTCTTTCTGAGATACTAGGTCTTTATACTCAGTGATATCTGGGGTATTATCCCGGGACTTCTGATTTTGCGAAAGCAATGGCCTAGTCCCTGGAGAATACTTTCTGCTTGCTTGAAATATAGCGCCGCCCTCAGCAAAATGATGAAACAATAAAATTGATAATCATTGCTGTTGTAACAAAAGATCCTCTAAAGGGGACCCACCCAAGTCGAACCGTCATCTCTCTGCTGAACGGAAGTTCTGACCTGAGCTCTCACGGTTTCGTACTGATTCATAATTTATTCCCTTACATATATCATCTGTGGTATACTCACCTGTAAGACTGAATATTGGGATCTGGATACGGGAGTATATTCTGAGGTGGGACACATGTTTAAGTTTAAGTACTTAATACATTAATCTTGTATCTCGAAACAGTTGAACTTTGTGTCAAAATTTAAGTGGACCAGTATACTGACAATCTAAGTGAATCGTTTAGAGCTTAAAATGTTTAAAGTTTAACGGTGTTGGTGATTTGTCTCAGAAACTGATATGATCCTCTTACACAAGCTAACAAAAATATTGTCTATAAATATTTCTTTACTGTTTTTTTTTTCATGACAAAATCCAAAAAGATTTTTAGTGTGTTTTAGCATGAATTTTGTAAAATACAAAAAGATTTTCGACAACTGGTGTTGGAGAGCTGATTTTTAAAATTCCAAGTGCTAAACATGATGAGCAAATGGTTTGGGTAAAAATTGTTTGAAATGTTTTGAAATGAAATGCGAAATTTTTTTGAAAAGAAAAACGTTGTTCCTGCAAATGGTTCATCAGAGAATAATATTGTAAAATTATTGTTTAAATTTCTTATCCATAAGTGTTCTTTAGATGGTAAGATTGTTTTTACAATTGGTCATCAGAAAATTTACTGTTGGGTAGAGAATATGCAGGTTATTTGAGTGTTAGAGAGCCAGGTTCCGATACTTAAGGACTCTGTGATTTTAGCAATCCAGGCTGCGATCCCAGCTTATTGAAAAGGGGAGTCTGAAGATTGTAGAGCCAAGTTTTGATCCTGGATTTCACACACACTGATGATGCTGATGAACTTAAGGAATCAAGATACTTCAGAGAGTTCGAGAGGACTGATAAAGACTGAAGATGCGAAGACTCGACACATTAAGACTCGTCAACATTCGAGGGGGAGTCTGTTGGTGCATGCGTCTATCGACTTCGTCTTGTATCGAGTCTTGTATGTAGTTAGATAGATCAGGGTGCTTTATACGAGAAAATATGAGATTTTAGGGTTTGCTATAGGTGATTTCGCTTGAAGTTGTTGATTTCGCTTGAAAATGACTTGTGCAGTATCAAGCGAAATCATATGTTGTGATTTCGCTTGAACTGGTTCTTTGGCACTCTCAAGCAAAATCTGATTCACTATAAATAGGTTTCAAGCGAATTCAGTTGTAACGGTTTTCCGGTTGAGCCACGAAGTGCTGCCGAAGTGTCGTCTCGTTGTAAAACGTTATTGAATCAATACTACGACAGTTTAAAGTGATAATCTTGCTGAATTGATCTCAGTTTGTCTGTTTCCACCTTTCAAACTGAGCAAAACTCTTCTGATTGACTCGTTCGGGTCTGAAAACGATCCTACAGTTTAATTAGTTGTATAGGGAATAACCTTCCGAGGTTATACCTTATGGTCACTTAGTTTAATTAGTTGTATGATAGGTAGTTTATATGCCTTAGGAAAATGACCAAAATGCCCTTTTCATGCATAATTGGATTCTAAGCATATGTAACTTAAACTTTTGTCACTTAACTGATTATGCAACATATTTAAACATGTTTAGGCATATAATACTTGTCATAGGACTAGTTAGGCGTCTCGAAGGTGCTTTTGCGCGAACGACGCGTTAACGTAGCATAAGCTACCTTAATCGGTCGTAACGGGTCGTAAGCACTTAGGATAGGTTCCGATTTAGAATGTAGGCTTTGTTAAACCATATAAAATGAGTTCCAATACTCATTTGGTTTACAAGACCTCGTTCTACCCGCTCTTCCGATTTAGGTGCTATTTGAATTCCTTGGTTTACTCGAGCTTTGCTAGTTCACACTAATCAAGGATATTTGCAATTCAATGTGAGTACATAGTTCCCCTATTTTACTATTTTCAATTGTTTTGGGGTGATTCATATGTGTTAAACGATTTCTTTGTTTTCAACGATGATTTCATAAACGAGTACTATGGTTTATACTAAACGATAACAATTTCGATAATGTGAACAAACTTGTTGGACGTATTTACATAAATAATGACATTCATTAATTTTGGCTGAACTGACCAGTATTAGGTTACGGTACCATAGGATCTGACAAATCCCGTTATCAGACTGCACCCATGGTTATGTGTGGGGATTATGTGGGTAACGACTGAACCTGTTGATTGTTAACTTACCCTTTGGTGGTTTGTTAATACGAGTTGAACGATGGACGAGTTGCGAAGGTTTGAATGTTATAAATGCGACGACTAAAAGTAGTTTTCACAAATTAAAACAAGAACGATTTAAACGAGAACGATTTCGAAACGATTGGTTTTTGGTTAGTGTTTAAATAACGGGACGAGTGTAATGTGATGAAGACATGGTAGATACGCCGCTGGTACTTCTTATATATAAGTGTTTTCATCATATTACACACCGTGGCGTTATTTAGTTTACTTGGGCGAATGATTTGAAATGATGTCACACAAACGAAGTTTACTAAACGATATAAACCATACGAGTTTTATTACGAGAACGATTTACAATGTAGTTTACTTAAACAAATGTTTTGAGTTAAGATTCATGGCATTGAGGTTTTATAAACTATAACCAATCTGTTTTGACTTGGTTATTCATTTTACAATACAAATGTTTTACTAAACAAGGTTTTCAAATATCGATTAACGAAGTAGTACGAGTTATTTTAACATGTAAACGAGCCATGAACCCGACACTCACACAAAACCTATGTTCTCGCCGACATTTCTTTGCTGACTTATTTTTACATATGTTTCAGGTGGTGTTGAATGATGTCGATTGCGAATAGGATGCTTGCTCACTTAGGACTGGACGAGGCCTTAGTGACTTAATAACGATGATAGACTATGTTTAACTTGTTTGTTTTAACTTGAAAACAATGTTTAATGTTAATATCTTAATAAAACGAAACTTTTGAATCCATGGTTGTGAAACAATGATTCTACCACTCCACACCCCACCGTTTCCGTCGCGGTTTCGTTGTTTTAACGCGGTCGGAGTGTGACAGAAGAGTTAGTATCAGAGCCAATGGTTATAGGGAATTAGGTTATTAGTAATGCTTTGACCTAGACTATAACTTTTCTAGGACCCTAACGCAAGTTTACTTGTGTTTAGATTTTAAAACAATACCGTCACCTATCTTTAGGTGATAACCACAACGAGAACACAATAACAATCCGCTTTGAAAACCAATCATCTCTTCGTAGATGATTTGTTATAAGGTTTTTAACCCTCCAAGTTTTCAAAATCTCGTCAAAGTTTGAGTCTTATAATGTGAACACGTGCAATCTGGAAGGGTGGGTGCCTGTATCCTGAGTTTTCTATCTACGGCTAGAGTGTTCGTACAAATCCACATAATTGGACCAGTCACTCTTACCTGGGAACTCTTGGGATGAGTGTCCACTTATAGGCTAAAGCAGGTCTTCGCGATACATTATATTGACCCATTTACTTTGATTCGTCGCTGCGTGTCGTTTGTTTGTTCGAGGTAACGAACAAATGATCGCCTTCCTTGTGTTTTGTTGATGTTTTCAATACCTCTTTTGTTTATCCAGTTGTCGATTTCACTCGTTTCTCATGTTTCCTTGTTCTTTTTAGAATATGCCACCTAGACGTGATCCCGAACAGGATGCTGCAATCGCAGCCCTTGTCGCTCAGCAAATCGCAGCTGTGCTTCCGAACCTAGTAACCCAGGTTCATCAAGTATACAACAACAATAACAACAACAATGCCCAGTGTATTTTTAAAACTTTCAATTCAGCTAAACCACTAAAGTTTTCTGGGTCTCAAGGAGCAACTGCGCTCCTGCAATGGTTTGAGAGTTTGGAAAGCACCTTCAGACATGTGCAATGTCTGAATGAGCGTAAGGTTGAGTTTGTGTCAAGTGTGTTCGAGAAGCGTGCTCTTACATGGTGGAATGGTGTGATGCGTGATAGGGGTACCGATGTGGCGATGGAACAAACATGGGAAGAGCTTCGAGCTCTCATGATGAAAGAGTTCTTTCCCCGTCACGAGATTAGGGCTTTGGAACGAGAATTTGACGATCTGAAACAAGATGGGGGTGAACACCGTGCATATACAGATCGTTATGAAGAGCTAAGTTTGTTGTGTCCCACTATGATTACCCCATTGGAGAAAGCAGTTGAGAGGTATATCGATGGTCTGCCCGATACTGCGCATGATATTGTCACTGGTAGTAATCCTACCACTGTTCGTCAGGCAATTGAATTAGCTTTTACTCTGACCGAGTCTCAGGTCAGAAAACGTAAACTGACCCACAAGGGTGACAAGAACCAGTCAACTGATACCACACAAGACAAGGGAAATGGCAAGGGTAAGAAAGGCGAGTCGTCAAGGAGGTCGAGGAAGCGCAAGGCTTCCCAAAATTATGCTGTTACTGTGCAGAATGCTCAAAACCCACTGGCACAACCTCCTGCGAAGAAACAGTAAGCTGGTACTGCACCTCACAGTGCTCGATGCAATGGTCATCATGCGACCCAACAGGCTTGCAAACAGTGTACCACTTGTGGTAAACTTGGGCATCTGGCTAACATTTGTCGTTTGGGTCAGAACCAAGCTGCTCAGAATCCAGCACACGCTCCAGCTCAAGGGAATGCTGCTAGATTCCCACCTGGTTCATGTTATAACTGTGGAGAGATGGGTCATTTCCGCAACAATTGTCCGAGGCTTGCAAATCAAAACGCGAGTGCCAATGCGAACACGAATGTGAATCCCGCTTGTGGACAAGCGTACAACTTGAATGCCAATGAGGCTCGAGCCGACAACGAGGTTGTTAATGGTACGTTCCTTGTTAACCATCAACCTACATCTGTTCTTTTCGATTCTGGTGCCAATAGAAGTTTTGTTTCATTATCATTTGAGCCTTTGCTTGCGATACCTAGAACTAAATTGAGGAAACCTTTATCTGTCGAAGTTGCTACTGGTAAACCTCTTGTACTCGATTCTGTTATTCATGATTGTCAATTGAACCTCGATAACCATCTTTTTCCTATTGACCTCACACCGATGCAACTTGGGAGTTTTGACATTATCGTAAGGATGGATTGGTTAACTAAACATCATGCTGAGGTGGTTTGTTTCTATAAGATCGTTTGTATTCCTCTTTCGTCTGGTGAACTCCTAGAGGTTCGTGGCGAGAAACCATCTGGTGGTTTGAAACTCATGTCATGTACGAAAGCCCAAAGTTATTACGAAAAGGATATGTTGCTTTTCTGGCACATGTCACCGATGAAAAAGGCAAGAACAAGTGTATTCAAGATATTTCGATTGTACGACATTATCCAGAGGTGTTTCCTGATGAACTGCTTGGTTTGCCTCCAGTTCGTCAAGTCGAATTTCATATTGACCTTGTACCCAATGCTAACCCGATTGCGAAAGCACCTTATCGTCTTGCACCGTCTGAGATGCAAGAATTATCCAAATAGGTTCAAGAGTTATCTAACAAAGGATTCATCCGACCGAGTTATTCACCTTGGGGTGCTCCTGTCTTGTTTATGAAAGAGAAAGATGGGTCTTTTCAAATGTGTATCGATTATCGTGAGCTTAATAAGCATACGATCAAGAATCGATATCCCCTACCATGAATTGATGATCTCTTTGATCAGCTGCAAGGTGCTACATGTTTTTCCAATATCGATCTGCGTTCTGGTTATCATCAGCTTCGTATACTCGAAGAAGATATTCCCAAAACTTCATTCCGCACGAGATATGGTCACTATGAGTTCACTGTCATGCCTTTTGGTTTGACGAATGCCCCAGCCATCTTCATGGACTTAATGAATAGGGTTTGTAAACCTTATTTAGACAAGTTTATCATTGTGTTCATTGACGATATTCTCATTTATTCGAAGTCTCGAGCCGATCACGAACAACACCGTCGTTTGACACTGGAACTCCAAAAGAAGGAACAACTTTTTGCTAAATTCTCCAAATGTGAATTCTGGCTTAAAGAAGTTCAGTTTTTGGGTCATATTGTTAACGAGCAAGGTATTCATGTGGATCCATCCAAAATTGCTGCAATTAAGGATTGGAATACACCGACGACACCGACATAAGTTCGTTCTTTTCTTGGTCTTGCTGGGTACTATCGTCGATTTATCTCGAACTTCTCAAAGATCGCGGTTCCACTCACTGCTTTGACTCAAAAGAATAAGCCTTTTGAGTGGGGACCCAAACAAGAAGGAGCGTTTCAAACGCTGAAACGAAAGCTCTGTGATGCTCCTGTTTTGTCTTTGCCCGATGGAAACAATGATTTTGTTGTCTATTGTGACGCGTCAAATCTAGGCCTTGGTTGTGTTCTTATGCAACGAGGTAAAGTTATTGCATATGCGTCGAGACAATTGAAAGTTCACGAGAAGAAGTACATGACTCATGATCTTGAGTTGGGTGCTGTGGTTTTCGCCCTCAAAATCTGGAGAAACTATCATTATGGTACAAAGTGTGTGGTTTTCACAGACCACAAAAGTCTCCAACACATTCTGTGACAACTCGAGTTTCCAAGGTCTTTCCTCGACACGTAATTTGTTTTGCAATTGTGTTTGCGTGACTTAGTTGTCTTGTAATTGTGTCTATTTGTTATATGCTTGAGATGTTTGAAATTATGCATGCCTGTGTTTAAGGTGTTGGTAATTAAATTGTGGAACTTATGAACCATAACTCGTACATTCTAGTACCCGACGAAAACACCCACCTGGCGAACACCCCCGACGAACACCCACCCGATGAAAACTCCATGTTTTCGTCACCTTCACCAATTTCGTCGTGAATGGGCTTTGGCCCAAGACCATTCTGCCGGCCCAACTTCGTTTAAGTTATAACCCTTGAGATCAGTTGCATTAGAAAACTTTTAGAAACCTAGAGCACCTCTTTTCCTGTGCGACGACAACTGCAAGCCTTCGGAGCCTTTTTCTTTCCGATCAATCCAATAGTTACTATTGCGGTTAGTGTTTAACCCTTGCATGATTGTTTGCTTGGCATCGTTATTAACGGTTTAATTGAAATCATTGTTTACGGTTGCGAAGTAATGCGTAGATCATGATTAGATGATGAGATTGTTTATAACGGGTTGTTAGATTATTGGTTAATGGGTAGGGTTTGATGATTCTTTTGTGGATCATCTAGACTAGACTTAATTGTGTATGCCTACTGTTCATGTTCGAGTTGACGTTGTGTATATATATATATCTGAATGTTTAAGTGAATGGGTGATATAATTTGCATGAATCAACAAATCCGATAACATGTAATACGTGGCTAGGGGTGATGATTGAATGATGATTCTGGTTGTATGATGATTGAGCGATTGATTGATGAAGCCGACGAAACTATTAGATGATCATTAGGGTTTTCTGGGTAACGTAACTGTTATTGACGATCATCCTTACCCGACGAAAACCCAGGGCCGACGAAACCAAGGGCCGACGAAAACCCAGTGTCGACGAAATCCTGGGTCGACGAAATCTCCATTTTCGTCGTGGCCTTTTCATCGCAACCCAATGTCGACGAAATCTCAGGTTTTCGTCGTGATGCTTATGGGGAACAGTAGGTAAATATGTTTAGGTACACTGCATGCATGATCCTTTTTGTCATCAACTGTTAGTGACTGTTATGTGTTGTCATGAACTAGGAAGCATGGTTTGCATGAATCCGTATAACTGTTGTGATATTTAAATTCATACTGTGACTGTATAATATACGTGAAACTTGTAACTGGAAACTGATTGGGTATACATGCAAACTATAGGATTTGATTGAACTAATTGTGGTCAAGTAATTAAGTATACTGAGCAAACTGAGGTGAGTTCACACACTTTCTAAGGCATGGGATTCCCGGTGGTTGGGAATGGGTTAAATAATTAAAACGAAACCTACATATCCTCCTTGGGTAGGATATGTACCTCCATCCTCCATGGGTAGGATGCCAATGTTAATCATGCGTATTCTCCTTGGGTAGAATACGTATGCTCATCCTCCTTGGGTAGGACAACAACCTTAAACTTACTAGACAAAACTCTATCATTAAGTCCCTCATTTTTATATCGACTTCATCGCCCGGCCAATGGCGAGCGGGTCATTAGTTAATAGCGCTATTAGGGTTGACAAGCCTCACACCGTGCCGGTAGGACGGGCGTGTACTAATGGATCTGGGCACTCAGTCAATGATGATAGACATTGACTTAGGGCACAACTTACTTTCGTCAGTTGTCGATATGGTAACGGTCTAATGGTTCACATGGGGAAGCCTCCACTGATTATGGATATGGTTTGGGAAACAAAGATACTGGTTAACTCGTGGTTTACGAAACAACTTATCCTGGTAAGGCGAATGTTGTAGCCGATGCGCTAAGCTGAAAGGAACGAGTTGTCACACCCTGGCTTTTGCGGAAGCGTGGGTTTAATTGGTGTGACTTCTTAATACCATAGCAACAATCACAACAATGCTATATGATAAAATACGGGATGTTCATCCATTAAAGTAGTTTAGAAAATGCATAACATATTGTCTTTAAAAAAAACATCAACCACTGAATACGTTACAAACCATGACTTTGTTTAAAATGAGTTCATAAGACTCGACAAAAGACCACCAACAACACGAGGATTTGAGACATGCAACCCCTCCAGGAAGGAGTTACACTTCCCAAACCTATGACTCTGGATGACATCCTTATTTGGTACGCAGCTAACATGCATCACTTGCCAGATCCAATTAATTCCCTGAAATACATGTAATTTGAAAAGTCAACAAAAAGTTGAGCGAGTTCATGCGTAAGTGAGTATGTAAAAGCCTTTAAAATGTCTGTATAAGTAAAAGTCCCTAGTATGTAGCAATTAAGGAAAAACCTGATCACCATTGGGTTGCAAAGCCAATAGTATGTGTGAAATGATGCAGGAAGACTCAAACCTAGCAAATTTGTCTCCGGTATGAAGACATAGTCACCACTATGGGCCGCCCCGGCCTCATGGGTGTGGGCTCGCTACACCCAAATAGATCAATCACTCATGTCCCTTGGTCCTTCAATGAGGATTAATGGCCTTAAGTGTTGTGCCCACCACTCACATGATCGCGTAATAAAAACCCTCCTTAAGCTAACCATACCGTATAATAAATGTCTGTAAATGTCTGTAACATGTATTTCACCCCCGAAATGTAAAGCTGAAAATAGTTAAGAGAAAAGGGGGACATGAACTCACAGTAGTGCGTCTTGTACCGAATCTCAGACTCTGTCTGCTACACGACAACCTACATGTACTAATGTCTATTAGACGAACGGGCCGTGCCTTGGCTTAGAGTTTAGTGTTTTGAGTTGCGTTACTTATATTTTTCCGCGTGATAATTATTTGTTCGTTCAATGTTTTAGTAAACTCTAGTCTTAGAAAGCAAATATTTACTAAGTGTTAGAATTTTCGGAAAATTTCGCCATAGTCTCCTTTGTACATAGAGGTGTCCATGCTTAATAGCATATCATTTTCTTTTATATAAATCCCATAGAGTGTTCCCACATAGCCAACCCGACAATCATACATGCAATGCCCTATTTACGTCTTTTCAGCTTTTTTAACCAAAACTGGACTGTTTTCGAGCATTTAAATAAAATAGTTAAACTTTTCCAAAAATTTTTAAATTTTTACAGAATGTCACAAACCTTCCAAATTTTATTGTGTAAAAATATCGGGGTCCAGTTCTTTACCAGTATTATATAAAAATTTATTTACCCGACTGCAATCAGATTTGTTGCTTTCTGATCGTAGTTTACGAAAAAATTCACTATAAATTAATCGTAAGTCCGATCGACAAAATTCCAGTTAGAGGATCACGGCAACAACAGTGACCATCTACAGTAAAAATCCCATGAGCTGATTCTACTCAGGTTTCGAGTTTTGACTCTGAATACCACACACTTTTTCAGCAGAAAAAATTCAGCTTGAGCTGTTATCTTAAAACAATTCTTTAAAAATAGTAAACGACCTCGAAAAATTACGATTCCAGTTCCATTTGTTCGGTTGTTCAAAAATACATAATTTAGACTCCAGAAATTCAGTTTTTCGATTAAAAATGACCCAGTTACAGCCCGTTGAAGTTGGCTGGAAATTCCAATCAGCATGTTTATTTCTAGTTTAATGTTACTAAAAACGCATCACCAACGGTTTTACCACGAAATCAATGACCGAATAACATGTATATTTTATCCACCCCTAATCCAACCCGATAACATCTTCATGCGAACTCCTTATGTGTGGGTTTTATGTAAGGTTCCATGTTCATCTTTTAGTGTTTTAGTTAAGTGATTTGAACATTATACATCCTACCGCATAACATAACAATGAACTAAGATGAAACAAAGGTGTGAAGGGACTTACTACTAGCACAAGGCTAGGGTAGAAATCTAGAATAAAGATGAAGAAGAAGGATGGTGATAAAGACTTGGACAAGGCCTTCTTGAGAGCTCTTCAACTTGTGACTTTTATGAATCAACCTTGGAGCTTGGAATGGGACTTGTTAGTGATGAAGGTGGGAGTGTGCAAGTGATGGTGGTGGTTTCGGTTATGGGGGGGACGAAATAGGGGAAAGGGAGTGAGTGAGAGAGTGTGGATTGTAATGATGAGTGATCCTAATTGACCAATGCATGTAGAGATGCTCTTACACATCTTGGAATCCATGAGCCACCCTAAAGTCATGATCATCTAGCTCTTGGCCAACCACAATCAAGATTACAAGAAATAAAATCTCAACAAAATATATGGTAATGATTTGGCTGAAAAATTCGGTTGGGGGGGGGGGTAATTTGTAAAAGTTGTGACTAAATGGTAAAGAGGTAGTTACATTGTAAGTAATGTGGTGATAGTTTAGTTATAAGGTTTCTAGTGGTTGTTATGGCAAATGGGGATCATGGCTAACCAAAAATAGTAAAACAATGTCATTGACGAAAATTTAGTGTCCCGGGTAATGTCCGGTTGTTCGGTTAAGTATCGTTCCGTTAAAGTGTTAAATTGTATCGTATAGTGTCTTTTATGCATCTTTTTGTAACGAAATCATTCCTGGCACTTAGGAAAGTATACAGGACCACTCTGCCATATTTGTGTATTCTACTGGTATAGTAAAATGCTAAATTTTATAAAAAGAATGCGGAATTCTGTATTTAAAGTGTGTCTTAGGCACTTCCCGGCACTATATCTATCACCTAATGACGCAGTCTTATGGTCCTCACTTCCCTACACTCCAAACCAGTGTAGTACCCTATCCCTGGCTCATACTGGTCATAAAAACATTGTCTGTCTATGTGCTGGCATTGTCAGCATTATTTCTGAATCAACCGTTCAGTGTGTTAACTGTGCTGAGTGCATCAAGTATGTCACTAATGTTGGTGTGTAATGAATGGAGTGACTGTATAAAATGTGATGCATGTATATATGATATTGAATCATAGAGCAGTTTAAATTGTCAGTTGTAATCAAGCACAGTCATTAAGCACGTAATTAAGATTAATTAATTTGTACAGTACCTGTAATTTTGAGGGTTGTCACATTCTCCCCCCGTTAAGAAAATTTCGTCCCGAAATTTTAGGTTCTACACCTAGTTGCAGGGGTCTTAGGGAATAAATGTGGGTACTTGGCCCTCATACGATCCTCACGTTCCCACGTGAATTCTGGCCCATGTCTAGCATTCCATCGAACTTTGACGAGCTTGACACTACTCCTGCGTGTTTTGTTAATCTTCCAATCCGTAACCTCAACAGGTTCTTCAACAAAGTGGAGTGTCTCGTCGATGTGAACTTCGTCAGCAGGAATGACAACGGTGTGTTGAGTTGGACTCTTTTTCAGGTTTGATACATGGAATGTATCATGAACACCATTGAGTTCAGCAAGCAGGTCCAACTTGTATGCTACAAGCCCAATCCTTTGTAGGATTTTGAAAGGGCCAATGTAACGCGGATTCAACTTCCCACGCTTCCCAAAGCGTGCCACACCCTTCCAGGGTGAAACCTTTAACAAAACCATATCCCCAACTTGATACTCCATGGACTTCCTGTTTGGATCTGCATAGGCTTTTTGTATGTCGCGAGCCGCCTCGATGCGTTTTCGAATCTGCGTAATCTTGTCTGTCATCTCTTGGACGATTTCGGGACCAACAAGCTGCCTATCACCTGCATCAACCCAGCATAGCGGTGATCGACACTTGCGTCCGTAAAGAGCTTCAAATGGCGCGGCTCCAATACTTGTGTGGTAGCTGTTGTTGTACGAAAATTCGACCAATGGTAAATGATTATCCCAGCTACCACCTAGATCCATTACACACGCTCTCAGCATGTCCTCCAATGTCTGAATAGTTCTTTCACTTTGGCCATCGGTTTGCGGATGAAATGCAGTGCTCAGATTCAACTGTGAGCCGAAAGCTTCTTGGAAGGATTGCCAAATCCTTGACACGAAGCGTCCATCTCTATCAGAGATAATCGAGAGAGGCACTCCATGACGTGCAACTATCTCTCGCATGTATATTTCAGCCAATTTGCTTGTGTTGTCTTTCTCCTTGATCGGAAAGAAGTGCGCAGACTTTGTCAAACGGTCTACTATTACCCAAATCATATCGTGGCCTCTGGGCGTCTTTGGCAGTTTCGTTATGAAGTCCATGGAAATTTGTTCCCATTTCCATTTAGGTATTTCAGGTTGTTGTAGAAGACCTGAAGGTTTTTGGTATTCGACCTTTACCTTGGTGCACGTTAAGCATTTGCTAACATATACCGCAACGTCGCCTTTCATCCTTGGCCACCAATAGAAATCCTTAAGATCTTGGTACATTTTATCCGCTCCAGGATGAATTGAGTACCGTGACTTGTGAGCTTCATCGAAAATAACCTTTCTCAATCCACCAAACAGAGGAACCCAAATTCGTCTCATGAAGCACAAAGTTCCTTCCTCGTTTGGTACCAACTGCTTCTCCATCCCACGGAGATATTCATTCCCTATATTCCTTTCATTGAGAGCTTCTCTCTGTGCGGCACGAATGCGCAAAGAGAGGTCCGTCTGGATGATCATTTCCAAAGCCCTAACCCTTATGGGCTTGATCCTTTCCTTCCGACTTAGGGCATCGGCGACCACATTCGCATTCCCTGGATGATACTTGATCTCGCAATGATAATCATTCAACAGTTCTACCCAGCGTCGTTGCCTCATGTTAAGCTCCTTCTGATTGAATATGTGCTGCAGGCTCTTATGATCAGTGAAGATCGTACATCGTGTGCCATATAAATAATGTCGCCAGATCTTTAATGCAAACACCACCGCGCCCAATTCCAAATCATGGGTGGTGTAATTTTTCTCGTGTATCTTCAGTTGGCGTGAAGCATAGGCTATAACTTTCTGGCGTTGCATCAACACGCAACCCAAACCTCGACGCGAGGCGTCACAATATACCACAAAGTCTTCTGTGCCTTCGGGTAGAGATAGAATCGGTGCGTCACAAAGCTTGTTCTTCAGCAACTGAAACACTTCTTCTTGTTTGTCACCCCAATCAAACTTCTTCTCTTTCTGTGTGAGTGCGGTCAGGGGTTGAGCTATTTTTGAGAAATCCTCAATAAACCTTCGATAATAACCAGCCAAACCTAAGAACTGTCGAATCTCAGTTGGCGTCTTTGGAGTCTCCCAATCTTTGATTGCCTCGATCTTTGTGGGATCAACATGAATTCCATTTCCATTTACCACGTGACCAAGAAACTAGACTTCGCGTAGCCAAAACTCACACTTTGAGAACTTAGGATATAACTTCTCCTTCTTAAGTAGCTCTAGAATAGCTCTTAAGTGCTGTTCGTGTTCGTCCTTCGTCTTCAAGTAGATTAGAATGTCATCAATAAATACGATCACAAACTTGTCCAGGTACGACTTGCAGACTCGGTTCATCAGGTCCATGAAAACTGCCGGTGCGTTTGTCAATCCAAACGGCATAACCAAGAACTTGTAATGTCCATAGCGAGTCCTAAAGGCCGTCTTCGGGATACTTTCCTCTTGTATCCTTAGTTGATGGTATCCCGAGCGAAGATCGATCTTTGAATAAAAGCTTGAACCTTGCAGCTGATCAAATAGGTCATCAATTCTCGGCAAAGGATATCGGTTCTTGATAGTCAACTTGTTAAGCTCGCGGTAGTCTATACACATACGAAAGCTACCATCCTTCTTTTTAACGAACAGAACCGGAGCTCCCCAAGGTGAGAAGCTTGGTCTGATGAATCCTTTATCCAATAGCTCCTGGAGCTGTGTCGACAACTCCTGCATCTCCGACGGTGCAAGTCTATAGGGTGCCTTAGCTACAGGCGCGGCGCCTGGAACCAAGTCAATGTGGAATTCGACTTGTCGCTGTGGCGGCAATCCTGGCAAGTCTTCTGAAAAGACTTCAGGATATTCTCTTACGACCGGAATGTCTTCAATCCTTGGCTCAGCAGCTTCTTTATCCACGATGTGTGCAAGAAAGGCAACACACCCCTTCCGCAAACACTTTCTTGCCTTCAGACAACTAATAATCCTCAGTGGCGTATCATGCTTCTCTCCGTGCACTACGATCGTTTCTTCATCCGTCATTGAGATGCGGATGGTCTTCTCGTGACAAACGATCTCGGCCTTGTTGCTCGATAACCAATCCATTCCCACTACCACATCGAAGCTTCCCAACTCGACTGGTAGTAGATCTAGCATAAATTCGTGTCCTCCCAGTTCTATCATGCATCCTCTGATGACTTCTCCCGTTTCAATCGAGTATGGAACGTCTAACTTACTAGTGGCCAACCCAAGTATATTTTTAAACTCTAACGATACGAAACTATAATCGGCACCGGTATCAAAAAGAACAGATGCAAAGCGTTGGTTTATAGGGAAAGTACCGGTGACGACGTTTGGATCCTGGCGCGCTTCCCTTGCGCCAATGTTAAAGATTCTGCCATGTGCCTGATTCAGTTTTGGGCAATCCCTTTTAAAGTGCCGAGCGTCCCCACAGTTGAAGCATCCTGGCCCTCGGCCATTTTCATAACCATTCCCTACTCGATTTCCGTTGGTTCCTCGATTACCAGCTTGATTCGCGACATTCCCACGATTACCATTATTTCTTTGCGGCCGGTTTCCATTACCACGGTTGTTGTTATTGAAACTCCTTTGGCCACCCTGGCCTGATCCAACCCAACATGTCTCCTTTGAATGGCCCGTCCTCCCGCAGGATTCACATTTTCTGAGTCTGCATGGGCCGGGATGATGGAACTGGCAAATACCACACTTGGGCAGAGTGCCCATGTAACCCTTTCCTCTGTTTTCATCACCGGTTTTGGCTCTGGCCGGTGTGCTCCACTCGCCCCTCTTGCTCACATTGCTTGTACTCTGCTTGAAGTTAGAAAACTTTCGTTTGTTATCACCAGCCGACTCCGCATGAGTCTCTTTCTTCTTGGGTTTGGAAATCGAGAATTTGCCCAACCTTACGGCCTCCTCAGTAAGTGCCACACTAACATCGATAGCTTCCGTAACTATTGCCGGCTTGGATGTGGTAACCATACTCAGGATTTGGGGTGCCAATCCCCAGATAAAGCGTTCCACGCGCTTGAATTCGGGTGTGACCATGTACGGCACTACATGGGACAGATCGTGGAACCTTTGAACATACTCTGCGATTTTTGGGCCGTCCATCTTTAAGTTCCAAAATTCTGTTTCCAATTTCTGGATCTCAGCTCTGGAGCAATACTTCCTGCGCATCGGCTTTTTCAGTTCAGCCCAAGTCATGGCGTACGCTGCAGCCTCTCCTAGGGTTTAAACTTGGAGATTCCACCATGATAGGGCACCGTCAGTAAAAAGCCCAGAGATGTATGTAACTTGTTGTCCCGGCGCAAATTTGCTCATTCTTATTGTTGTTTCAGTCTTCTCAGTACAACGGGTAAAAGCCACGGAACCTCCAGTGCCATCAAAGTTTTGTGGCTTGCAATCTAAGAATTGCTTGAAAGTACACCCTGTACAAGCAATGTCATTTATAGGAATTATTAGCAGTCGCACATGAATCATCCAACTATAGTGTAATGTGTCTCCTATGACTGATCGAAATGTTTCCGCTTGATTCTCCTTGAGAAGCAGCATATTGCGCAATAGCAGCCGCTATGATACCTTGTAGTTCTGCCTGGGTAGTCGGCATGCGTGCTTCGCGTCGTGGAGGCATTTTCTAGAGGATGTTTCATATTGGTCAGGTCATAGTAAGCATATAATCATACGTATACGTAGCAACATTCATTATTTACGTAACACCTCATGTCATAACCATAACAAATAATCAACAATGCATGAAATTTGAAGACTTGTGACTTAAGTTTCATAAACAAAACCACCAATACAGTTTCACAATTGCATCATATGTCGAAATATACTAAGGGCTACATCACCCCTGTCTGAGTACAATAACAAATAAATCTAAAACCAAAAACGTGGTCTCAAAAGGTCTTCATAATCATGGCTCGAGCGCTGCCTTCTCACTAGGAGTAGCCTATCCGTAGAAGATCTGGAATCCCTATTGCCCCGGATATCCTTAAGCTGATGGTGGAGGAGGAGGTGGAAGGCGAGAGAAAAGTAACCGGCGTAAATGCACCAAGTCCTCCTCAAGTGCATGGGCGAAACGCAACACGTAAGCAACCTGTTGATCGAGAGAAAGGAAGCGAATGTCTGAATCGTGGGATGATGAAAAAGGAGTGTGAGGTGCTGTAAACGGGGTCTGGCAGGGGCATGAAGGATGTGGAGCTCTCCTCAACTCCTGGACATGTCGCCTCAGGGCGTCCTGCTGTAACTGCAGTGACGTTAGTGCGTCCTCTACAGAGTATCCGACGTGAAACGGGTGATAAGGGTCGGATACTGGCATAACATGGGGTGATGACCATAGAAATGGCTCGCCCATCGGAGCTGAAATTGGATGAGTAGTGTGCGGGGTAGATGTAAACGATAAAGTAGTATGGGAAATTGAGACATGAAGGGTGCAGTAGATGACATAGGTGGAACAAAACCAGGATAAGGAACCTGTGGTATAAACTGGATATCTCCGGATATAAATGGTGTGTGGTCGGGGGGCTGTCTCGACGATCCCTCCCCAGATCGTGGCAGAGGAATGTCCTGTAGGAAGGTAATCTGAACATCGGTACGCTAGATATCTGTGGTATGCGGGTGGAATGAGGGAACATCAAGCGATGCAGAAATAGGTGCGGTAGGGGGAGTGACTGGGACCACATACGGAGGGTAGTCATCCTCCTCGATCCACCCATTGTGGGTGTCAGCGTATCTCGGGTCAACATGGGTAGCAAATGGTGCCAGGTCATCAAAAATAGGGTCAGGTATGGGTGCTACGTCTGGGATCTCCGCAGCTGGTGGTGCAATGACAGGTGCATCAGTGACAGGTGGTGCAACGACTGGTGCATCCTCAGGAATAGGGTCAAGAGCAAGAACGGGCTCTGGATTGACGGGAGCAGACTGACGATCAGCAAGCATAGCACGATCCTGATCATCTGGGAGAACAGGAGCCTCGGCAGGCTGCTCCTCGAGAACCAACTCATCCTCCATATCTATCTCCTCGTCATAGTTAATACGAGGGAAGTTACCGAATCCCAACGGTGGGAAAGAGGAAGCTACCGACACAAGGGAACCTGAGGCTGACGAATCGGAATGAACCTCCATGTCAGGAAGCTCAACCATAGGAACAATGGGGTCAACAACTGGGATATCAGCAAGCGGAACATCATCCTCCATCGGGGCCCCACCATCCTGGTCTCCCTCCGGGGGACCCTCGATGAGTAGATCGATGTCACCATCGGGTAACGCGTCGAGAGGTTGTTCCTCAAAGGGAACTACAGCAAATGGGAGAGGGGCAGGGATCGGAACAAGGGGTAGATCCTCTCCTGGCGGGCCATCAGCTAAGGGCATGTCGTCTCCGAAGTTCGGTAGAGCAAAAGGCTGAAAATCATCTTCATCGGTGCTCGTGTAGTCTGAAGTGTAAACTTCCGGGTCTGTGGAGAACTCGTCGTCTGAGGTAATGGCCATCGGGTCGCTCGTGTTGGATACTCCACTACCAGAAGATGCCATGGTGTCTGTAACACAACCACAACATATGCACATAAATCAGGTAAGCATGTAAACAAATAGCAATGTAATCATGTATGTATCCTAGTCTTCCCAGACTATCCCTCCCCATTTCTAGAACTGAACTCCCTAGTCTCTCAGACTACCCTGGTCTCTAAGACCAACCTCCCAGTCTCTACGACTAATTCTTTCCCAATCTCTAAGATTGAACTCCCTCAGTCTCTAAGACCGAACTCCCTCAGTCTCTAAGACCGAAATATAATTTTTGAAAAGTGTATTTGTGCCTTTTTATTTGTAAAAATGTTTGTGCCCTGGATCTGGACGTCTAGTGCATGCAATGTAAAATGTTTGAAAACATTTTCGTGAGAGCCCTAGTGATCATAGTCTAGACTCGAGAATGAATCCTAGTTCGCTATGATCGAGGCTCTGATACCAAGCTGTCACACCCTGGCTTTTGCGGAAGCGTGGGTTTAATTGGTGTTACTTCTTAATACCATAGCAACAATCACAACAATGCTATATGATAAAATACGGGATGTTCATCCATTAAAGTAGTTTAGAAAATGCATAACATATTGTCTTTAAAAAAAACATCAACCACTGAATACGTTACAAACCATGACTTTGTTTAAAATGAGTTCATAAGACTCGACAAAAGACCACCAACAACACGAGGATTTGAGACATGCAACCCGTCCAGGAAGGAGTTACACTTCCCAAACCTACGACTCTGGATGACATCCTTATTTGGTACGCAGCTAACATGCATCACTTGCCAGATCCAATTAATTCCCTGAAATACATGTAATTTGAAAAGTCAACAAAAAGTTGAGCGAGTTCATGCGTAAGTGAGTATGTAAAAGCCTTTAAAATGTCTGTATAAGTAAAAGTCCCTGGTATGTAGTAATTAAGGAAAAACCTGATCACCATTGGGTTGCAAAGCCAATAGTATGTGTGAAATGATGCAGGAAGACTCAAACCTAGCAAATTTGTCTCCGGTATGAAGACATAGTCACCACTATGGGCCGCCCCGGCCTCATGGGTGTGGGCTCGCTACACCCAAATAGATCTATCACTCATGTCCCTTGGTCCTTCAATGAGGATTAATGGCCTTAAGTGTTGTGCCCACCACTCACATGATCGCGTAATAAAAACCCTCCTTAAGCTAACCATACCATATAATAAATGTCTGTAAATGTCTGTAAATGTCTGTAACATGTATTTCACCCCCGAAATGTAAAACTGAAAATAGTTAAGAGAAAAGGGGGACATGAACTCACAGTAGTGCGTCTTGTACCGAATCTCAGACTCTGTCTGCTACACGACAACCTACACGTACTAATGTCTATTAGACGAACGGGCTGTGCCTTGGCTTAGAGTTTAGTGTTTTGAGTTGCGTTACTTATATTGTTCCGCGTGATAATTATTTGTTCGTTCAATGTTTTAGTAAACTCTAGTCTTAGAAAGCAAATATTTACTAAGTGTTAGAATTTTCGGAAAATTTCGCCATAGTCTCCTTTGTACATAGAGGTGTCCATGTTTAATAGCATATCATTTTCTTTTATATAAATCCCGTAGAGTGTTCCCACATAGCCAACCCGACAATCATACATGCAATGCCCTATTTACGTCTTTTCAGCTTTATTAACCAAAACTGGACTGTTTTCGAGCATTTAAATGAAATAGTTAACCTTTTTCCAAAAATTCTCAAACTTTTACAGAATGTCACAAACGTTCCAAAATTTATTGTGTAAAAATATCGGGGCCCAGTTCATTACCAATATTATATAAAAATTTATTTACCCGACTGCAATCAGATTTGTTGCTTTCTGATCGTAGTTTACGGAAAAATTCACTATAAATTAATCGTAAGTCCGATCAGCAAAATTCCAGTTGGAGGATCACGGAAACAACAGTGACCATCTACAGTAAAAATCCCATGAGCTGATTCTACTCAGGTTTTGAGTTTTGACTCTGAATACGACACACTTTTTCAGCAGAAAAATTTCAGCTTGAGCTGTTATCTTAAAAAAATTATTTAAAAATAGTAAATGACCTCGAAAAATTACGATTCCAGTGCCATTTGTTCGGTTGTTTAAAAATACATAATTTAGACTCCAGAAATTCAGTTTTTAGACGAAAAATG
This sequence comes from Helianthus tuberosus, assembly GCA_030545235.1. NCBI lineage: Eukaryota > Viridiplantae > Streptophyta > Magnoliopsida > Asterales > Asteraceae > Helianthus > Helianthus tuberosus. The sequence continues at coordinate 140,469,422 of CM060357.1, forward strand.
ACCCACTTACAGCCCGTTGAAGTTGGCTGGAAATTCCAATCAGCATGTTTATTTCTAGTTTAATGTTACTAAAAACGCATCACCAAGTGCCCGAACAACGGTTTTACCACGAAATCAATGACCGGATAACATGTATGTTTTATCCAACCCTAATCCAACCTGATAACATCTTCATGCGAACTCCTTATGTGTGGTTTTTATGTAAGGTTCCATGTTCATCTTTTAGTGTTTTAGTTAAGTGATTTGAACATTATACATCCTACCGCATAACATAACAATGAACAAGATGAAACAAGGGTGTGAAGGGACTTACTACTAGCACAAGGCTAGGGTAGAAATCTAGAATAAAGATGAAGAGGAAGGATGGTGATAAAGACTTGGACAAGGCCTTCTTGAGAGCTCTTCAACTTGTGACTTTTATGAATCAACCTTGGAGCTTGGAATGGGACTTGTTAGTGATGAAGGTGGGAGTGTGCAAGTGATGGTGGTGGTTTCGGTTATGGGCGGGGGGGGCGAAATAGGGGAAAGGGAGTGAGTGAGAGAGTGTGGATTGTAATGATGAGTGATCCTAATTGACCAATGCATGTAGAGATGCTCTTACACATCTTGGAATCCATGAGCCACCCTAAAGTCATGATCATCTAGCTCTTGGCCAACCACAATCAAGATTACAATAAATAAAATCTCAACAAAATATATGGTAATGATTTGGCTGAAAAATTCGGTTGGGGGGGGGGGGGGTAATTTGTAAAAGTTGTGACTAAATGGTAAAGAGGTAGTTACATTGTAAGTAATGTGGTGATAGTTTAGTTATAAGGTTTCTAGTGGTTGTTATGGAAAATGGGGATCATGGCTAACCAAAAATAGTAAAACAATGTCATTGAAGAAAATTTAGTGTCCCGGGTAATGTCCGGTTGTTCGGTTAAGTATCGTTCCGTTAAAGTGTTAAATTGTACCGTATAGTGTCTTTTATGCATCTTTTTGTAACGAAATCATTCCTGGCACTTAGGAAAGTATACAGGACCACTCTGCCATATTTGTGTATTCTACTGGTATAGTAAAATGCTGAATTTTATAAAAGAATGCGGAATTCTGTATTTAAAGTGTGTCTTAGGCACTTCCCGGCACTATATCTATCACCTAATGACGCAGTCTTATGGTCCTCACTTCCCTACACTCCAAACTAGTGTAGTACCCTATCCCTGGCTCATACTGGCCATAAAAACATTGTCTGTCTATGTGCTGGCATTGTCAGCATTATTTTTGAATCAACCGTTCAGTGTGTTAACTGTGCTGAGTGTATCAAGTATGTCACTAATGTTGGTGTGTAATGAATGGAGTGACTGTATAAAATGTGATGCATGTATATATGATATAGGGATCATAGAGTAGTTTAAATTGTCAGTTGTAATCAAGAACAGTCATTAAGCACGTAATTAAGATTAATTAATTTGTACAGTACCTGTAATTTTGAGGGTTGTCACACGAGTAAAGCTTAATTTTGTTCGCACTCTATCTGATATTCAAACTCGTGTTTCTTAAGCTCAACAATCTTGTGTTTCACAAAACCTGATGGGTAAGGAATTACCAAGTCAACTTGAGCTTAAACTAGAAACGAAAGACGATTCTATTTCAAGGATCGTTTGTGGATTCCGAAACAAGATGATCTTCGCACTTTAGTGATGGACGAATCTCACAGGTCTCGATATTCTATCCATCCTGGTGCTGATAAAATGTACAAGGATCCTCGTACTCAGTACTGGTGGCCTGGTATGAAGAAGGATATTGCCTTGTATGTATCGAAATGCCTAACTTGTCTCAAAGTCAAGGCTGAACATCAACGACCATCTTGTTTTCTTGTACAACCAGAGATACCGGTTTGGAAGTGGGAGAACATTTCTATGGATATCATCACTAATTTACCGTGTACATCTAGAGGTCACGATGCTATTTGGGTTGTTATCGATCGATTAACGAAGTCAGCTCACTTTATACCGATTCGCGAGATCTATCTGCTGATAAACTTGCAAAGATTTATGTTGATGAGATTGTATCTCGACATGGTGTTCCTTCGGATATCATATCTGATCGTGATGCTTGATTTTCATCTCATTTTTGGAAGACCATGCAATCTGCTTTGGGAACTCAACTGAATCTAAGCACTGTTTATCATCCCCAAACAGATGGACAATCTGAGAGGACGATACAAACATTGGAGGATATGCTTAGAGAGTGCGTGATAGACTTTGGTGGTAATTGGGATTCTCATATGCCATTGATCGAGTTCTCTTACAACAACAGTTATCATGCTAGCATTAACAAGGCACTGTTCCAAGCTATCTACAGTCGAAAATGTCGTTCACCTGTCTGTTGGAATGAGATCGGTGAAGCTCAGCTTACTGGACCTGAGCTCATTCTGGAAACAACAGATAAAATCAAGAAAATTCGTGATAATCTTCTAATAGCTAGAAGCCGTCAAAAGAGTTATGCGGATATGTGACGCAAGCCCTTGGAATTTCAAGTCAGAGACCGTGTCCTACTCAAGGTATCCCCGTGGAAGGGAGTGGTGAGAGTTGGAAAGAAAGGAAAACTTGCACCTCGATATGTTGGACCATTTAAGATTGTTGAAAGAATCGGAAATGTTGCCTATCGACTAGAGCTACCTCCTGAACTTGGGAATATTCACCCAACATTCCACGTGTCCAATTTATGAAAATGTTTAGCCGACACTGATCTTCACATTCCACTCGACGAAATTCAAGTTGATGAAACGATGCACTTTGTTGAGAAACCTGTGAAGATAATGGACCGTGCAGTCGAACAGTTGAAGAACAAGCGAATACGATTGGTCAAGGTTCGCTGGGAGTCCAAACGTGGCCCAGAGTTTAATTGGGAACGTGAGGACCAAATGAAAGCGAAATATCCACATTTGTTTTCACAAGTTTCCTCTAGTTAAAATTTCGGGACAAAATTTCCTAAAGTATGGGAGACTGTGACAACTGTGCTCTGTAAACGATGTACGATGTAAAACAATATCAATTATCAATAAAACTATGTGTTTTGGTGTTATTATGTGTGTATTTGTGTTTGATGATTTTACGATTTGATTCTAGTTCGATTTCAAGCTTTAAATTGCTTTCTGGAAAGTTATATGCAAACTGATGCGTAAACGTAATCAGTTTAACACGACAAACACTCCGGAACAGTGACATAGGCTTAACATACCTTAAATAACCTTTACATAACTTAGAAATAAGTTTTGGAGGGTTTGTGTCAAACTGCGAAACTATGCTGATTCATATGGTAACGAACATTCCAGAACTTGATCATAAGTTAAACATACCCTAAATATCCTTTACATAGCTTAGAAATATGCTTTGAGGGGTTCGGTATGCGAAAATAAACTTTTTGATCAAACAGGGACTAAAAGCGTCAAAAAGTGCATAAGTTTGCATTTTCGCGCATATCTTATCTTCTGAACATATCCGAACATCAAAAAAAATTTGTAATTATTAAAATATTTTATTTTAGTGATTGGAATGCAAAATACCATTCGTCGCGCAATTTGGATCGTTTTTGCGTCCGTTCGAGTTTTCGTCGTAATTAACCGAATAACGCAACAGTACGACCAAACGAACCGACATCCGAGATGCTTTTGAGCATATTTTAAGTCTCCTATACTTTAACTTCATTGTAGAGCCTTGAAATTGGGTTAACGGGGCTTAAACGTGTCAAAAATGCATCAAAAACCAAGTTTCAGGCCTGCAGGGACTAAACTTGACAATCTGCCAAACTTCCCTAGGAGGGGCGCGTAAGACTTAGCCTTGGTCTATGCAGCCCGCGACAGACTGTCAGGCAGAAGCTTTGAATTTGGTCATTTGAGCTGGTTTTGATGGTTTTAATCCTTGTTTTGCAATACCATTTGATGGTTTTTGAGTTCCCCATGTTTTGTAAACAATGGGTAACACTTGGATGGCTAGGATTGAAGCTCAATTATCGAGAAACGATCCTAATGGTTGTCCAAAATCTATAAATACCCACCATTTCATTTCATTCCAACTCACATTTTGATTCAATCTGCTCTAAGTTGAAGTGTATACTTCATACCTGAGTAATTTTGAATCAAAACTTCTTGCTTGGACCTTTTGTAAGTTTCTTTCATGCTTGTTATTGCTTTTCAAGCGTGAAAGTCAAACAGTGTTTGACTTTCTGCTTTGACCAGTCCTTGGTCAACAAAAAGTTTGTTTGAACTTTGCAACGTGAGCGTAATCACAATGGTTATAGTCCCTTGTAACTATACCTACTGATTACCACGTTGATTAGTCGAAGTGACGAGTCAAAATTTCGGTCAAAATGCCGTTTATGCGCATTTTGAGACGAAACTATCCTTGGGAATCAAAACACTTTGTTTTGATACCAAAACCTGTTTTCTAACTTAGTTAAACATGTTTTAACATGTTTAACTCGTCACTTTTAGTCTAGTGCTTGTATAGGGTCGTAAGATAAGCGGTCTTAACAACCGCTTAGACTTTCGAACCCGACCCGTTTGGTCGATCATTAGGATCCAACCAAGCATATTTATGACCACAGTTGTATAGGGAATAACCTTCCGAGGTTATACCTTATGGTCACTTAGTTTAATTAATTGTATGATAGGTACTTTATATGCCTTAGGAAAGTGACCAAAATGCCCTTTTCATGCATAATTGGATTCTAAGCATATGTAACTTAAACTTTTGTCACTTAACTGATTATGCAACATATTTAAACATGCTTAGGCATATAATACTTGTCATAGGACTAGTGAGGCGTCTCGAACGCGCTTTTGCGCGAACGACGCGTTAAAGTAGCATAAGCTACCTTAATGGTTCGTAACGGGTCGTAAGCACTTAGGATAGGTTCAGATTTAGAATGTAGGCTTTGTTAAACCAAATCACATGAGTTCCAATACTCATATGGTTTACAAGACCTCGTTCTACCCGATCTTCCGATTTAGGTGTCGATTTATTTAACTAGCGATCCGATTACTAGGCGCTATTTGAATTCCTTGGTTTACTCGAGCTTTGCTAGTTCACTTTAATCAAGGATATTTGCAATTCAATGTGAGTACATAGTTCCCCTATTTTACTATTTTCAATTGTTTTGCGGTGATTCATATGTGTTAAACGATTTCGATGTTTTCAACGATGATTTCATAAACGAGTACTATGGTTTATACTAAACGATAACGATTTTGATATTGTGAACGAACTTGTTGGACGTATTTACATAACGAATGACATTCATTAATTTTAGCCGAACCGACCAGTATTAGGTTATGGTACCATAGGATATGACAAATCTCGTTAACAGACTGCACCCATGGTTATGTGTGGGGGTTATGTGGGTAACGACTGAACCTGTTGATTGTTAACTTACCCTTTGGTGGTTTGTTAATACGAGTTGAATGATGGACGAGTTGTGAAGGTTTGAATGTTATAAACGAGACGACCAAAAGTAGTTTTCAGAAATTAAAATGAGAACTATTTAAACGAGAACGATTTCGAAACGACTGGATGATTTGAAACGATTTGAACGATTTAAACAAGTTAAACGAATTCAACGATTGATTGGTTTTTGGTTAGTGTTTAAATAACGGGACGGGTGTAATGTGATGAAGACATGGGAGATATGCCGCCGGTACTTCTTATATATAAGTGTTTTCATCATATAACAAACCGTGGCGTTATTTAGTTCACATGGGCGAATGATTTGAAACGATGTCACACAAACGAAGTTTACTAAACGATATAAACCATATGGGTTTTATTACGAGAACGATTTACAATGTAGTTTACTTAAACAACTGTTTTGAGTTAAGATTCATGGCATCGAGGTTTTATAAACTATAACCAATCTATTTTGACTTGGTTATTCATTTTACAATACAAATGTTTTACTAAACAAGGTTTTCTAATATCGATTAACGAAGTTGTACGAGTTATTTTAACATGTAAACGAGCCATGAACCTGACACTCACACAAAACCTATGTGCTCGCCAGCATTTCTTTGCTTACTTATTTTTACATATGTTTCAGGTGGTGTTGAATGATGTCGATTGCGAATAGGATGCATGCTCACTTAGGACTGGACGAGGCCTTAGTGACTTAATAACGATGATAGACTATGTTTAACTCGTTTGTTTTAACTTGAAAACAATGTTTAATGTTAATATCTTAATAAAACGAAACTTTTGAATCCATGGTTGTGAAACAATGATTCTGCCACTCCACTCCCCGCGTTTCTGTCGTGGTTTCGTTGTTTTAAGGCGGTCGGGGTGTGACACTAATGCAGCATCCGCCTAATCCGTCACCGAGCAATGGCTGACATCAAACTCTTGTCCAAAGAACTCCTCAACATGATGAGCACATTGTAGATAACCTCCACGATGCCCAGCAGCACGCGAGGTATCTATGAGGGCGGCAACAGCCGCATCTAGCTCAGAGGCATTTAGAATAGAGTTAGCCATCTATAAAGAGGGCAACGGATGAGATCAAGACAACAAAAATAATGCCTAAGTTAAGGAAGAGGAACTTTACCAGAGCTACCTCTCTATTGCGCATCCATTCGGCCTCGGAGACCAGCGTGTCAACGATGCCTTGAGCTTCAGAGTAATTGTTCTGCACTACATTGAGGGAAGAAGTGCTGATATCTCGCACCTCTTCAGCCCTTTGTTTGTCCTCCTCAGCAGTAGCATATTTCACTCTTTCAGCCTCCAAATCAATCTCCAAGGATTCACTCTTGTCAGTTTGCTCACGCAACCTACGTTTTAAATCCGCAATCTCCACATCCTTGACATGCAAGTCCTTGTCCTTGCCGGCCACCTGCGCCTTTAACTCAGCCTGCAAAGAGTGAAAACAGATTTAAGCAATATTTCTACAAAGTACAGAAATGAGAAGGAAAGGTTAGGACTGGCACCTCAACGCGTTCTTTGTCCGCTTCAACATCCGCAACCTTCTTTGTCAATGTGGCGATCTGAGCCCCAAGGTCGGTAATCTTGGAACGAGCGGCGTGCATGCGTTGGTTATCTTTCTTACACACCTCCTTCCATTCGGCTCGCTCTTTCGACAAAAGCTCTTCGGCAGCACGTAGCTTGCTCCACAGGCCCTCGCGCCCCCATTCTTTGGATTTTTTCTCCGCGTCAAAGGCGGCCTTCTCTTCAGCAAATGCAGCCTTTGCCTTCTCAAAGTCCTTAACCTGCCTCACCAGGCGATCACGGTACTTTTCCAAATCACCCCGCTCTTTAACCATTGTACGCCACTCACGCATAATCTGGTGGTTAGCGGCGCGGGTACTGGCTTCTCCAACAACATACGCATGATATAGGCCATCGTGGGTTCGCGCCCTTTGCCGGTTAACCTCACTGGGAGGGAAAGAATTCAAGAACCAGTCGCGGCATGGAGCAAACTCCAAGAATGTATCTTTCTGCTTTAATCCCCATGGAGCTTGGTGGGGAGCATCACCACGAGCTTCCTCAGTATTGGTCTTATAATAAATATCCCCTAGGGTATCCTTAGGGCCTATCGGAGGATGTGGCATTGAGCTTTGCACCCCGCACCAGACTGCCCACCCGCAACAGTGGTAGTCTGTTTATGCGCAGCATCAGTTCATCCCCTAGTAGCAGAAGTCACTTGCACAGTTTGGGTGGGGGCATCAACCTGCGCAGGCTTCGTTGGCTTGACAACCTCGGGTCCTTTCCCCCGAGTAGCTCCTTTCTCCTTTTCATGAAGGGGATGGTCAAGCCCCATGATATGAACGACCTCCAGACCCTGCGCTTTCTCCTGCACGGTAGTTGCAGCGATCTCGGTCTCCTTTGATTTATCACCTACAGGCTTCTCAACAGCCTTTTTCTTCTCTTTTTTCTTCTCCTTTTCTTTCTCCTTGTCATCTACCTTCTAAACCGTCCCCACGGCTGTCTGGGGATGCTTGATGATAAACTTCGTCTTCTTCGACGCCGGCTCCTTTGGATCCTTAATCTCAACACCCGTAGTACCTTCAGGGACCTTCTTCTGGGCCTCTGCAGAAACTAAGTGTTAAAAACAGATGTCACCAAAGTTAAAAGACAAGTATTAACTTAACAACACTAACCTGGAGAGAATTTATAAAGGGTGTGCAGCCTGCTTTGCTTCCCTATCACAGGGACCTCCTCAGCCTTCTACGCCACCTTGACATCAATAGCAACTGTCTCTCTACTTCTTTTCCTGCTCACTAACTTGGCAGCAGGTTCTTTACGATCTTCTTCTTCCTCTTCTTCATCAACAGCAATCGAGGAGGGGGTCGCGCCAGCATCAGGGTTCCTTGACCCCGCGCCCCCAGAGCCTTTCGAGCTGCCATTGCTGGTTTTCTTCACACCTATACGGGACAAACCCTCAAGTGAGTCGCTTTCTACAATGTAATATTCTAAGCTAGTCTGCCGTAATATTATTGGGATTGAACCCTATCAGAGGAACATATAATTAAAGCCAAAACTGGATCAGAGCAGTGGATCCAGAATAAGCAGATGTTATGTATACAAGTCTCTCCCCTTGAAAGTGGTTTCGACATCTGATGACCTCCAATCCACTGATCGTTACAACTGCTGACTTACAACTGCTGATCAAGTCAAAGACTGATGAGGACTAAAGCACTGCTGTTCAATCTACTGCTATGGGTCAAGCACTACTAAATATATCAAGTACTGCTGGAGTCACAACAGTGGAAGGATTCAGCAGTAGTTTAGTTTGTTCTTATGTAATGTATTGTAATCAGCTGTTTGACAACAGTGCTTGTACTAGATCAGTGGTTGTAGGTTGTTAGGTTGTTAAGTGTCACTTTCATGGTGACGTCAGCTTAGATGCTTCAGTGGTTTGATGTGCACTATAAATAGAATAGTTTGCACTGTTCTATTCAAGGAGTTTTCACCTTCAATTCCATCATCTTGTACGATCAACCATGGAGCTCGAGCTGAGGGGGAGTTTTAGTATGTAAACATGCATGTAATCTTTTGATTATAATTTTTCGACTATAATGAGATTCACATGTTTATGAAAACTATTATTCCTTTGATTATGTTTACAAAGTTTGTTTTATTTCCCCTGCATTAGATCTCTGTTTTACATTCATTCATTGATTAATTATTACAAACAAACACAATTATGAGGACCTCAGATCCTAACAATTGGTATCAGAGCTTGGACAGTCAAATTCGATCTAACAATCAATTTGACATAACAGTTCAGCTCAAAATTTATTGATACTAAGGTTGGTTGTATTTGTTGAAAAACAAAAGTAAAGGATAATCACGTTTAAAGTTGGTTATACGAAAAACATTTGTAAAACAACCAAGATCTCATCTATCGCATAGAATTCACGTAACACTGATAATCTGATATAAACTGCCGATGATTGTTAAAGTTGGTAAAATTTGATAATCTCGGATTGGATATAGTCTTTCATAGATCTATGAGTGTTTGTGATGTAAACTATGATTGGTTCCATGATTGACTGTTGCTAAGGGTTCATCTCATGTCATTAAAGACCTATGTTCAGAAAAATGGCATTTATGTCATTGGTAACATATGGGAGATGAACAAAACCTTAGGAACAAAATCTTATATGTGAACAACAAATTTTGAAAACCTTCAAAAGTTAAAACCAAAATTGTTTAAAATTAAGATGAAAAATCAGTAGTCTCAAAATTTGCATCAGATATAATCATGGATCAACTCAAAACTCTGATAGTGAAACATCAGTGTTGTAAAGAGTTTGAAATTAACCCAAATCTCTTGTGAGAAAAGGGGTAAAATCCTACAAAGGTTATATGTTTGATGTTGTAAAAACCAAATCATGAGTAATGTGAAATTTGACATAAGCATGAGTGAAAATGTCCAAATCTATCAAAACATTGCTGAAAATGATTTTGGAATGAGTATTCCTTCCTTAAAAACCTTCCAGTGGAAGTTTCAGAACTTTTCTATGGAAAGGGTAAAAAGGGAATGAAGAAAAATTACAAAAACTCAAAAGTGTGTTTATCTCAAAACTTTTGAAATAAAAAAGAAAAGAGCATAAATCTAAAACACTTAAGAGTCCACATGTGGGTCCTACAAAAGAAAAAAAAACAAAAATAAACATACATCCCTTGGTCAAACGTTTGTCATTCATCAACCATGAACCATCACTGTATCAGGGAGTTCAGGTAACAAAGGTATCAACAGTTTGATTATTTGTAAAGAGGATTAGGCCAAATTTTCAAAAATATTTCACATGGTAATAAGGTTCAGAGAGAACCTTCAAAACCACTGTGAGCAGGCTACTTCACTGTCACAATCAGATAACAAAGGTAATGGTGTCAAACAGTGGTTATGAAATTTATTTTAAACCACTGACCATCCTCCTAAAGTTGAGAATGAAGTGATTATGACCTGAGTCAAAGGTTCAGTGATCTTTGAAGATACACCATATCTAATTGATGTTGTTTTCAGGAATCTTTACGTATTTTTTTTTTTGTAAAGATCTTTCTTAATAAAACAAGATATATTATTCTTATTTTTTTTAAAAAGAATGATACATTTTGTATTTTTACTTATTTTTGATGGTAAAAATCCAAATACCTGTCAGGATGTAAAACCCTTTTTGTTTTTGCCTAGGGTTATATATTCTTTGATAATGGGTCAAGAAGAATTGGTGTTAAGAATCTAAATCATTGCATTCATAAACTTAAGTCTAAATCAGTATTATAAGGGGATTGTTGACAAGCTTCAAATATTTGGCTGCATATGTTTTTACTCTAAAAGATTAAAACACAAAATGTGTGGTCAAAGTAAAATTATAATCATCTGGGATACTGAACCACTATCTATAGAATGTTTAAAACATGAAATAGATATGTGATAAAACCTTGTATGCAAAAACCTATCAATTCTCTCTATTAAAATCCCTGTAAACCCTATTATTATGATTAATTCTGATAAACTTGCATTTAAAATGTGTTTGTCAAGTATTTGGTTCTGCAGGTAACTCACAATCACCATCAACAGATGCTGGATATGATATTGTGATTTCACAAGTCAAAATCATTTCCTTCATAAGAGCACCAAAACAGCTTTTAAAGCTTATCCACTGATTAACAAACAATGTTTAACCAAAGATGCTCTCTAAACCCCTACCACAACTTTACCTCTAACCACTGTTGATAAAATTCCATTCAAAATGGATAAAAATCATCAGTGTTCTAGCCCATTGTTAAAAACCTCTTCACCTCCATTTCAAGCCACTACTGGATCATCAAAGTCACCAGCAGTGGTTAGCTCAGATGACTCATATGACTCATATATGTTGCTTCACTTTTTAAATCATAAATCCTTTTACAATTCATCCATTTCATATAACTCTTGATAACATCAATGAAAAGGGACTCTTTCAAAAAGATCAATCCTAAAACATTTGTCTTCTTATTGGTCTTCTACCATCCCATCAACAAGTCATGCACCTTGGGGTACTAAAAAGAAAGAAAGTTGGGTAGATGTCATGTAAGAAGAGTTTCAGCAGTTCAGTGACAACAAGCTTGAAAATCTTGCGCCACAGCCAAAGAATGAGAATCCTTTTGGCTAAAAGTGGGTCCTCAAAGAACATTGCATATGCTAGAAGCATGATTGTCAAGATGTATCATAATAAAAAAGACACCAAGAGTGTGAAAAAGCTTACATTAGGGGAATATCAATTCCTAGGCTATAAGCTTAATGTTGTGATTGTGCACATGCAATAGATGTTTCCCTAACCACCGATTGAAGAATATTTTGATGCTGCTGTTGCTGAAAAGTCCAACTGAATGTAACTTCAAAGTATGTTATTGAATCTTGGTATATTTGCTCAAAAGACTTCTTTTATGCAGGGCTGTCAAGTAGCTGAAATATATCATCAAAGTTTCAATATCCCATTGATTCACCATCATTCAATCAGACATCACTTTGTGAGGGATTGCTATGAAAAAAGGTTTGATTTCTCTGCACCATCTTCCAACTAAAGATCGGCTGGCAGATGTGCTAACCAAAGCATTAGACACATCCACCTTTAAAAGCTTGATCTCTAGGATTGGCTTGCTAAACATGGAATAATAGGCAAAATCTTGTTTTTCTATGAATAAAAGCATTAAAATGTTTTCAGAAAATCAAAATTCTATCCTTAAAAATAGTTAAAAATGAATTTTTCATTAAATCCTTAAAAGTCTGCCATAACCACTGTTTTGTTCAAAAGTCTGTTCTACCTAAAAGTCTGTCCACTGCTAAAAGTCAACCCCTGTTCTCTCATTTTCTTGATAAGCACTGTTGTTCAAAATCAGTGTTTTTATCCACTGATATGCTATCCACTGATAGTCAAAATCACCCACTGCCTTCATTTGTTACCGGTACAACCACTGATCTTATTCCATCAGTGGTTTTCATAAAAACAACTGTCTTCCATTATTCATCTTTTCATCAGAGGTTAGCACGTGCACAGTACATAGCGGTCAGATCTTTGTAACCGCTATCATGTCAGCATTCACTTTTTCCCTTATAAAACCCTGATCAAAACCCCCAAACAGGGTTTTACACTTTCGAATCGAATTCACAAAAATTCCTTTCTTAAAGCAGTTTCCATCTCCTTCTCTCAAATCCTTCATCGATCTTCTTCTCCAAAATGACAAAATCAAAGTCATCTGCGAAATCCACTTCAAAAATCATCTCCTAAAAAGGCCACTCAAATGGCTACCACACCCATCGAAATACCATACAAAGCTCCTCACAATCAACTGGGTCTCCTTACAAAATCTGGCACCACCGATACCTTCGATTCCATCATTGACACTATGTCTGCATCAAAGTACAAAAACTTTGTTAACAGCAGATGCTCCAATTTACCTGAAAACCCAGAGAGAGTTTTCGAAAAATGTTACTCTTGAAAAAAAAGGAGAAGACGTCATAGCCATTAACTCTTCTCTAATGGGTAAAGCAGTCAAAATTACACCACAATCCATCTCGGAAGTCTTTGAACTCAACGATCAGCAAGGTAAAAATTATTTTCCCAAAAACGAGTTAAAAACTGATTTCCTTGAAAGGGGGTATGCAGATACAATAAAAAAGGATACCTTACAAAAAGGTAATTTTCCACCTGCAACAAGATTTTTGTTCCATACCCTGTTAATGTGTGTTTCAAACAAAACAACTTCTTTTAATGAGATACCATTAAAGATTCAAAACCTGGGATATGTTATTCTACAAGATGAAAATTTCAATTACTCCCAAGAAATCTTTAATGATTTAGTTAAAAATGTTGATAAAAAGCCATTCTTACTTTTTCCAAGATTTCTAAGTTATTACTTTGAAAAGAAATTTGGTAAGGATAATGCTCATGTAATAAAACAAGGTGACTCTTTTCAAATAAACAGCTTAACTGCTGAAACTTTCACAAGAATGTCAACGCCTTGCAAAACACAAGTAGAGGTCCCTGAGAAGAATTTAGTAGCTACCACTGCTCCTCAGGTATCTGCTGCTGAGCCTACTGCTCTAGGTGATCATAGCAGTAAAACAACTGCTTTGAAACCCACACCTAAAATCACCAAAAAGCCAAAACAAAAGAAAACTCAAAAGCCCCCCAAACCTACCAAAAAGGAAACTCTGGAGGATGAGATAACAGAGCAACTGCCAGTGACAACACAAAAGTCACAAGAAACCACTGCTGCTACTTCCTCACAGCAGTTGGTAGAAATATCTCAACCTTTGCCTCAAACTCCTCCTGCTTCTTCTCAAAAAGAACAGGTTGTACATATAGGGACACCAATATGATGCTTAGGAATCACTTGCTTCCATCATCCACAGCCCAAATGCCCGGGGCCAATTCTCTTTCTACACCCAACCTCACCTCCACAATTCCCCCACAGACACAAATATTGTTGGATGCTCTTGATCTGAACCAGGCACAAACCAGTCCTTCTCAATCACCTGTCAATGAGAACATACCTCAACAAGTGACTGGGTCTGATGTATCAATCATTGCTAACCCACCAACAACACCTGAGGAGGTTACACCCCTTGAGTTACAAGTAACTCTTGGTGGTAATCCAAGTGAAGCAGCCACTACAAGTGCTGAACCCACTGGTTTGCATTTGGACAGTGGTTACATCAATAAGACTTCCTTGGAGGCAATTTCTTCTCTGAGAACACTTGTGTATCCAGTCTTCACTGGTTCACTAAAAAGGGTTTCTCAATTTGAAGAAAGAAGTCCCCAGTACCAAGACAAAGGGGCATCAGTGGATGACTTTTGGAATACAATCCCTGAGTTAACCACTGTTACAACCATTGTTAGTGGGAAATCAGATGATCCCATTAAGTTGGGTGATGGTTTAATGTACCGAGAATTGACGGACATAATTGACAAACTTGATACTTCTGTTGTAGAAATTAAAGATATGCTGCAACAGTTGTTGAAAGTTCAAAAGGTACCAACCACTGCTGCTCCAGCTCAAGCACCTGCACAACCTGCACCTGCTACAAATGAGTTATGGAGCATATTTCAACCACTGCTACAACAACAAAGACAATTGGCTGATCAGCAGCATGAGATACATGTTCAAAAGCTGAGAAACATGATGGAGTCTAGGTTTAAAGATACCCAAGCTGACATCAAGGCTATAAAGGCCCACATACTAAACACCACTGGCATTGCTCCTCCCACTGTTCTCTTTATTGATAATCCACCACCAGATAATGCAAAAAGGGGGAGAAAATCAAGCAGTGGAAGAAGAAGGGAATTGAAGATGGCCTTTGTATTGAACCAGAAAAAGATAACATGACTAAAGACATTCCCTTTCCAGATGGTAGTAAAAAGATTGTTGTTACCACAAATGCACTTGCTGAAGCAAAAGCAAGTGTAAAAAGGGATAGAGAGGCTAAGGATAAAGCCAGGTGGGAACAAGAGAAAAGAGCTTTTATGGAACTAAATGCGCAGGGTCCTTCTGAACCTATGGATGATGAAAATCCTAAGGATGAAAAGAAGAAGCCTATTAGACAAATGAGGCAACCCAAACACACGCCATCCAGACCCACAAAGCATGCTTCCAAACCACCTTCCAAAGGCTCCAAACATCAAACTTCCACCGAAACAGCTGTTGTAACTCCTGCGGTATCAACAACTACTGATACTTCAATAGTTTCAACAACTGCTAGCCAAACACATGCCATCACTTGAACACACACCACTTCAACACACACCACAACCACTGCCTTACCACCACTACCAAAAATCACTTCACCACCAAAAACAACCTCACCACCATCACCTCCTGCTAAAAAGCAGAAGACATCAGATGTTACAACATCTGTTGTAATGACAACAGTGGTTGAAACACCAGTTGTTTCAACAACTGTTAGTCAGCCATCTTCCATCACTCAAATCACCACTTCCCAACCATCCAACACACCACCAGCCTCTACTAAACAAAAAAGGAGAAGGGTAATTTTACCTGATGATGATTCTCCATCACCACCACCTACATCTTCACAATCTCATGCACTTGTCAATATTCCAAATCCTGTTCCTCTCTCTTCAGCCCAAGTTCAACAGCCAATCACTGCCATCACACCTGCAGGATTTTAATATCCTCTAGAACTTATAGCAGTCAGAGAAGAATTAAATCTTTCTACTATGAGGGTGATCCTCCTAAAAGGAGTTTGCCATCAGTTGAAGGATATCCTAGGCCTAACAACATTGAAGAATACTTGAAAGTTAAGGCTCAACAGACAGAGGATATCTCCAAAAGAAACTCACAAGTAAAAACTGACAAAGAAATTCAAAGGCATTATCAATTTCTACTCACACAAGTCAGATCCTTGGAGCAGTTTGCTAAGAATGTTTGTCAACAGATATCAGAAAGAGCAGATGAGTCATTAAGAAAAGATTACCTTGACAACATTATGGCATACACGAAATACAAGGGGGAAAAATACATGTATAAAGATTGGACCATTCTTGAGCTTGAAAGTGAAGCAGCCAGGATTCAAGACATGATTAAAAACAAGGTCAAACACACTCCTCCTGATTGGGCAAAGTACAAAAAGAATGTACCTGAAAAGACATTGGAGCTGAAGAGAATGAAAGAGGAATTGATCACTGCTGAATTTGGGTCAAAGAATCAAGTGATGAGGTGGAAAGAAGACAAAGTCAGGGTCACTTATAAAAAGTTGGAGGAATTAAGGAAGAAAAATCCAAAAATTCCACAAAAACCTGACTATCCTGAAGCAGAGGTTTCAACAAGACTACCAAAGCTGCAAATCAGGAGATCCCTTGCTCCAGCTGGTGCTGCCATCTATAAAAGAAGACAACAAAAACAGTTGGATGTTGAAACAGTGGAAGAATTAATTACAGGTGATGACCTTGTAAAAGAAGGTATTAAGAGGATGATAGCAGAAACTCTTGGATTGAATCAACCTGCAAGCACTGCTCAGTCAGTCATCACCAGGCCAGCATCACCAAACTCCTCATCTAATAAAAATCTCCCAAGAAACCCACCAGACTCAAAAGTACTAAAGTGGAAAACTAACAAACAGACCCATGTAGTGACTGTGATCAAGTCTAGTGGAGAAGTGAAGAAAAGAAGAAGGGAACAATCACTTGGCCTAAGTATTGAAGATTTGCAGGATCTCATTGATCTTCCACTTTGTAGGGATGAAGATGACACAAATGCCTTAGACTTTGAGTTACAACTCAAAGGGCAAATAAGGGAACTGTTGATGAGGCAATAAAGATCTACAAATAATGAAGGGTTTTGGCATTATCTGTTCCAGGGGGAGATTGTTGGGATTGAACCCTATCAGAGGAACAGATAATTAAAGCCAAAACTGGATCAGAGCAGTGGATCCAGAATAAGCAGATGTTATGTATACATGTCTTTCCCCTTGAAAGTGGTTTCAACATCTGATGACCTCCAATCCACTGATCGTTACGACTGCTGAATTACAACTGCTGATCAAGTCAAAGACTGATGAGGACTAAAGCCCTACTGTTCAATCTACTGCTATGGGTCAAGCACTGCTGAATATGTCAAGTACTGCTGGAGTCACAACAGTGGAAGGATTCAACAGTAGTTTAGTTTGTTCTTATGTAATGTATTGTAATCAGCTGTTTGACAACAGTGCTTGTACTAGATCAGTGGTTGTAGGTTGTTAGGTTGTTAAGTGTCACTTTCATGGTGACGTTAGCTTAGATGCTTCAGTGGTTTGATGTGCACTACACTGTTCTATTCAAGGAGTTTTCTCCTTCAATTCCATCATCTTGTATGATTAACCATGGAGCTTGAGTTGAGGGGGAGTTTTAGTATGTAAACATACATGTAATCTTTTGATTATATTTTTTCAACTATAATGAGATTCACATGTTTATGAAAACTATTATTCCTTTGATTATGTTTACAAAGTTTGTTTTATTTCCGCTGCATTAGATCTCTATTTTACATTCATTCATTGATTAATTATTACAAACAAACACAATCATGAGGACCTCAGATCCTAACACCCTCAAGTGAGTCGCTTGCTACAACGCAATATTCTAAGCTACTCTGCCGAAATCGTAGAGTACCTTTATCAGAACCACTAGCAGCCGCGCGGCTACTCCCGCCCTTCGTGCTGGTCACATCCAGCATCTATGGTTATCACCTTCTTCTTTTTTCTCTTCTTCTTCTTCTTCTTCTTCTCCTCCTCCGGATCTATGCCAAGGTCGCGTAACACACTTGCAAAGATGTTAGACCAGGAACATTTGATGACCCTACAGACTCCTCGCTAGAAAGATAAAGAATCTCTTTCCCAATGGAAGTTACAGCACGCAAGGGCCTGGGGTTGGGTAGATGCACACCTTCGGTTACAGTGGGAGGATTGGCAAAGGCTCCAGCGAGGGGATACATGAAACGAGCCTTGATGCGCTTATACCAGTATTGCTCCCCTGATTCCAAGGGGCGCACACCCATGGACCCACTAAGAGTGGGGAAAGCAGCTTGGTAAAGATGAGCCTCTGCAATGAAATCAAACACTTAAGCGCAAGCGAACTTCGAAAGGGAAATAAGCAAAGAAACAACGAACCTCTATCCTAAAATTTCAGAACAGGCACTTCATTACTGTCCTCCGTCCACCGGTCACTCTTCTGCGCCGCGACCAAAACATTCTCACCAAATATTCTATTTGATGTTGCAGTAAGTTTCACATACCAGTCGGCCGTCTTGGGGATTGCTAGTTCTTCCTTCTAAATGGCACCCGGCTCGCGGAAAATCATAGCGATCGGGATAACTTCTTCCCTGATAAAAAAGAACTTATGTTTCCAATCATGGAAACTCTTCGGAGGGTTCAGAAGAATCTTCTTGGCAGATCCCCGGTTGCCAAAAGAGTAGAAGACCATGTTCCTGATCAACTGGTAGAATACCCTAAACTTCTCCACTGAGGGCTCCATGTCATGGGATCGGCATAAAAACTCAAAGTGCCTCACCCTCACCATGTCAGCCGGACTCATCTACGATACATGGAGCCCATAATGATGGAGTATGTGAGCCATGAACTCCGTCGTCGGTAATCGGAATTTGCCTTGTAGAAAGAAATCTTCAAGATGAGTTTCCTCTTCAGCCATTTAATCAAAGATCGAAAATAAGAGTGAAGAAACACTAGATAAATGGCCAGAACCGAGATATCTAGGGGGTTTAAATCCGCATAAAAGGTTAGTTTCCTCTAGATTGATTCAGGTACAACTGATCTTCTTCTCCAATAATTCTGCAAAAAAGAGCACCGTTAGCCTCGCCAAGGGGAGAAAAGGGTTATCTCCTTGACCCAACTCCGGTGTGAGAATAAGTATGGGTAATGAGGAAGAAGATTTATTTGAGAAGTGTGTGTAACTTGAATTCATACCTGGGTTGTTTCTCATATTTATAGCCGGGAGTCGTTTAGGCGGGAAAACCCGTTAGTGAAAAGTTGACGGAAGATGCTAACCCCGTAAGCGGTTACATTTCCTTCCGTCAAGTTCCTTGATCCGATGTGAGAGCACACGGATCGTGGCTTAGATCGAAGGCTGGGGATTTGCCACGTGTAAAGTGATCAAGTGGAGATTACTCTCTAATTACATGCTTTTGTTGTGGTTTCAGGGATGCCTGAGATGATGACACGTGTCCAGACGGTTATAACCGTCTTGGTGGTGCACGATTACATTTCTTCTAGAAGATTACTTCAGTAATCTGGTGTGGCACTGTATTGTGTGGAGACAGCTGAACAAATAAATCCCAAGTCTGAGTAAATAATATCCAGGTCTGGATATTTAAGGGGAAGTGTTTACTTCAGGATTTTCATCCTTTGTCTATGGGAGAAAGCGCAAGGATTTATGATTTTCTTTAAGCGCGCGAGTGTTGACTGTTGACTGTTCTTTAAGTCTTTATTTGTGAGACCAGTGCGTGACCGCGCAAGGTATAAGGCTGAAAAGTAAGGTTGTGGTATGGTCCCAAGCATTTATTATGAGGTTTTTGGGACCTTACCCCTTCAAGTCCCCGCAGTCTAGTGTTGCACTTATGCAAGCAAGTGGAGCACTGGACTTATAAGAGGGAAATGCTTTTAGGCGCGGA
The DNA here is from genome assembly GCA_030545235.1 of Helianthus tuberosus. Classification (NCBI taxonomy): domain Eukaryota; kingdom Viridiplantae; phylum Streptophyta; class Magnoliopsida; order Asterales; family Asteraceae; genus Helianthus; species Helianthus tuberosus. The sequence continues at coordinate 140,489,062 of CM060357.1, forward strand.
AAACAAAGAATCTTCCATGAGAAGATTTAATTTTGTTAAAAGGGGAATTTTTTAAGGAAAATTATGACTTTTGTTCTTTTGTAATCATACCTTGACGTGTAATGACGTCAGTTGGCAGTAAAAGTTTGTATTTGCGAGAGTTTGTCTTCTTATATTGGGACACGTAATGGCGCTCTGTCAGACTTCATTAATGGGGATATGACCCTGGTTCCTGTAGCGCCGTTTGGATGTGATGTTTTGCTGACAGTTAATCATGATGTACATTCAAGACACCTTGTCTTCTTGTTGATTTTTGGTAAAGAAGATGAAACGCTCTTACCATACTCGTCTTTTGTTGGATGTTTTTAGGGTTTACGAGGCTGCTGAAGGCCTCATGCTTCTTTCTAGTTCACCACCTTTAGCTGCTGTTACGGCAAAGAATCCGGTCAAACCTGTTTCTTCGGTGGCTGTTGGTTCTGGCTGTAAGGTTCTTCAGCACAAAGGTGTCACTGATGATGGTAGTACTGTGCTGGATGCTGATGGCTTGATAGCTCGCTTTCCGCTGATCCAAAAAGGTGGATGCCGATTGGTATATCAACGCCGGAAAACTCGCCGGTGTGGGCAGGTGCCTGCCGTCGATGATGGTCCCGATGCTGGTAAGGTGTTTAACCTTAGGGCTAGTTCTCGTCCTTTGTTAATGTTTTTTGGTACTGACAATTTTTTTTGGAAGATCATTGCCATGATCTTGTTAAGTGTTTGTGCTACACTTTTGATGATGTGTATATGTTGGTATACTATTATCCCAGTAGGGTTTGTTTTTGTATGTTTGGATTACAATATGTTGCATGTGTTTTAATTGCTTTGATCAGGTAGAGCGAATGAGAGATGGTATTGTGCTCATGTGTGAACGTTTGTCAGAATGTGCGCTTTTGTTGCGCTTTTCTCAGACTGTTCATGAGGTGTACAATATTTACCATTTTGTTTTCGCGCAAACCAAAAGAATTTCATGCAATTTGTAACAAACAGTAACGAGTATGAAAATAATGTTTGTATTGATAAAGCGCGAGGCTCGTAAGTGTAAATAGGAAATACATTGCCTGTGAATGATTTGACCTATATGTAACACCTGCGCAACTGCTGCGCATTCCAGGTGCGTGGAACTAGAGTCCCGTCAATTCTTTTTAGGGTATATGCCCCTTTGCCAAGGACCTCATTGATGACGTATGGTCCTTCCCATTTTGGCGCTAATTTGCCCGGTTTTTCAGCGTTTGACGCTTCATTGTCGCGCAAGACGAAATCACCAGGAACAAATGTGCATACGCGGACGCGCGCATTGTAATATTTTTCGAGTTTGGATTTGTACCTGGCCTCTGTGATGGCGGCATTCTCGCACCGTTCTTCGAGGAGTTCTAGATCCAGTCTTCGCTCTTGTTCATTGTTTTGTCCTTCCATAGCTAACATGCGCAGCGATGGCAGACCAATTTCGGCTGGAATTACCGCTTCAGACCCGTAGACCAGGCTGAATGGAGTTTCTCCCGTGCTAGTCTTTGGCATTGTACGATGGGCCCATAAGATGCTGGGGAGTTCGTTAACCCATCCCCTGCACGCTGTGCCTAGTCGCGCTTTGATGCCGTCGACTATCTGTTTGTTGACGCTTTCAACTTGGCCGTTTGCTTGTGGGTGCGCCACAGAAGAAATTGTGCTCAATCTTCATTTCTTTGAACCATTTCTGAAGATCTTCTGGAGCAAAGTTTGTGCCATTGTCTGAGATAATGCGCAATGGTAATCCGAATCTACAGATAATATGTTCCCATATAAATTTGCGAATTACCATTGCTGTTGTTGAGGCTAGTGCTTTGGCTTCGACCCATTTTGTGAAATAGTCGACAGCTACAACAATGAATTTTACCACGCCTGGCGCGTCGGGGAACGGTCCAACGAGATCGATGCCCCACTGTTGGAATGGCCAGGCAGTCGTGACCGGTACTAGCGGATTCTTTGGTCGGAGCGTCTTTGGCGCATGGCGTTGGCATGATGCGCATTTCCGTAATATTTCTACCGCGTCCACGTGCATTCCTGGCCAATAATATCGTGCGCTCATTATTTTAGCTACTACCATACGTGGTCCGGCGTGTATTCCGCACAAGCCTTCATGAATTTCTCTGATCAAGTATTGCGCGTCTGTCTTGTCAACACATCGGAGTAATGGTCCCATGAATGACTTTCTGTATAGAATGTCGTCCTCCATTTCGTAGTTTATTGCTTTGTTCTGGATTTTCCTGGCTTCTGCTTTTTCCTCTGGGAGTTTCCCATGCTGCAAGTATAAGATGATCGGGGACATCCAGGACGGACTACCGATCTCTATGATGTTGACTTGTTTGAGAGGAACAGAAGGATTGGACAGTACCTCTATGCGCACTTCTTTTGCCAAGTGCTTGAAGCTAGTAGCGGCCAATTTGCTTAGCGCATCTACGTGTTTGTTCTCGCTCTGTTTATATGGTTAACTTTGAACGTTTGGAATTGGCTGATTAGCATCCGCTCTTGTTCAAGGTATAATGCCATAGCTTCTCCTTTTGCATCATAGTGGCCATTAACTTGCTCGGCCACCAGCTTTGAATCGACGTTGGCTTCAAGGTTTCTTGCCCCCATTTTGAGCGCTAAGCGGAGACCTGCCAAGAATGCTTCATATTCAGCTTCATTGTTTGTGCTTCGGAAATCCAAGCGTATGGCATAAGTAAGTTCGTGCTCATCAGTACTGACTAATCGGAGGCCTGCGCCGGCTCCGTCGTCATTGGAGGCTCCATCTGTGTGTAGAGTCCAGACTCTATCGTTGAAAATGGGTATAGGGTTCTGGATTGCCTCGCACTCTTGAACTTTGTTGATGGGAACTTCGGTGGCAAAGTCTGCTAGAACTTGCCCTTTGATTGCTGGTCTTGGCCTGTAGAAGATATTGTATCCTCCCAGCTCAATGGCCCATTTAGCCAATCTTCCCGCCACATCGGGTTTGGATAAGATTTGGCCTAAATGATAATTTGTGAGAACCGTGATGACGTGGCCCGAAAAATATCGACGTAAGCATCGTGATGCATGTACTAGTGCTAGGACCAGTTTTTCTATCATTGAGTAACGAGTTTCCGGACCGGTGAGCATCTTGCTGATATAGTAGATTGGAGTCTGAACGTTCTCCCGTTCCACCATTAATACTGCACCAACTACTACTTCCGCAGCAGATAAATACAAGATTAATGGTTCCTTTTCTCGTGGTGCTGTTAGCGTTGGTAACTGAATTAAACATTCCTTTATTTGTTTGAAGGCTGCTTCTGCTTCAGGTGTCCACTGAAAGTGAGTTTTCTTCGCGCAGTTTCGCAGTGTACTAATGAATGGATAAGATTTTTCCGCATGATTAGCCAAGAATATGTTCAAGGCTGCTAAGCGCCCGGCGAGTCTTTGCATTTCTTTTATTGTTGCAGGTGATGGCATTAACTGGATGGCCTGCACTTTTTCTGGATTTACTTTAAAACCGTCTCTTGTGACTATAAAGCCTAAAAATCCCCTCCTCCATGCCAAAGGAGCATTTTGTTGGATTAAGTTTCAAGTTTACGCTGCGCAAAGAGTCAAACGTGCGCTGAATATTGTTGAGCATCGTGTCTTCTTCGTGGCTCATGATGACGAGGTCATCCATGTATACCTCAACTGTCTTGCCAATGGCACCTTTGAAAACTGTGTCCATCAAACGTTGGTAAGTTGCGCCTGCGTTGCGCAGGCCGAAGGGCATTTTAGTGTAGCAGAAGATGCCTTTATCTGTGCGGAATGCAGTTTTGTCTTCGTCTTCTTCCTTCATCTGGACCTGATGATAACCTTTGTAACAGTCGAGAAAGCACTTCCATCTGAATGATGCTAGAGAGTCGACTTTTTTGTCTATCTCCGGAAGCGCGTAGCAATCTTTTGGGCATGCTTTATTCAGGTCTTTGAAGTTGACGCACATTCTCCATCCGCCACTATGTTTCTGTACCATTACTGGATTGGCAACCCATGTATGGTATTTTACTTCGCGCAAGATTCCCGCATCGAGTAGCTCTGTCACTTGTTCGTCCATAGCTTTTGCTTTTTCTTCGCTAAAGCTGCGCCTTCCCTGAGCAACAGGTTCTGCTGATGGCTTGATATTCAGGCAATGTTGCGCTATGTCGCGTGGCACCCCAGTCAAGTCTGCTGGGCACCAAGCAAATATATCTTTGTTGTTGGACAACAATTCTTTTAATTGTATTCGTGTTGCCGGTGAAATGGCATGTCCTAGCAGGATGGTCTGCTCTGGATATTCGTTGTTCAAGACCCATTTCTCCGGTTCATTTGATGTTGAAGGTTTGACCACCTTTGCCGGTGGCTCGTCGTCTACGTACATGACTTCTTTGCTTGAGTATAGAATTGCAACCCCGGTTTCCGTTGGAAAGCCGCATGCAGCGTGTGGGATAGAAGTGATCATGCTGAATTCTCTTTGTGATCTTCTTCCGAGCAGGACATCATGGCGTGAATGCTCACCATCAGACAGAGTCACAGGAAAAGCTATTTGCCCTAATGGGAATACAGCTTCATTGCAAAATCCGGTGAGAGGAAAATCGACCGGTTCTAGACGTGCTTTGTCTTCTGGGTCAAGCTGTTTGAAGCATTTCTCGTATATGATGTCCATCGAGCTTCCCGGATCTATAAACATATAATCCGTTCGGTAATGGCCGAAGATGCCAGTGATAATTACTGGTCGCTCTTCCTGGGGTCCCCCAGGAACCACGGGAAACACGACTTGTTGTTCCCTCCAATGTTGATCATGGGTTCGTTTATTTGGCCTTCGTGACGGACCTCCTTGAATCATGTTTGTTTGTTTTGATCTGGCTGTTTCATGACTGCTACTTCTGGATTGTTGACGTGTATCAATATTACGACTAGATTGGATGTCCCCCCGACAAGGTGTTGGTGGGTCCAATACTACAGTGTTGATTTCTTCACCAGATCTGATGTTTGGGAACTCGGATCTGGCAATTTGCAGGAAAATTGTGTTTAAAGCAGTCTGGCATCTGTTGAACCAATATTCTGGGGGATCTCTCTATGACTGGATCTGAGAAATTCTTTTTGTCTGGATGACTGTTGTTTTCATTTGTTCCCATGATTCCGTCGATCTGGGTACATTGGGTTGTAGAACCCTCGAACTCAGATCGAGGACCTGTTGGGTGAGATAATGAATTCTCTGCCATATGTAAAACATAAAATAAAAGGAACTGAATCGAAACGAGGTGAAAACTGATAAGACAGAGGAATCGGTGGGCGCCAATGAAGAAACACTAGATAAATGGTCGGAACCGAGATATCTAGGGGGTTTGAATCCGCATAAAAGGTTAGTTTCCTCTCGATTGATTCAGGTACAACTGATCTTCTTCTCCAATAATTCTGCAAAAAAGAGCACCGTTAGCCTCGCCAAGGGGAGAAAAGGGTTCTCTCCTTGACCCGACTCCGGTGTGAGAATAAGTATGGGTAATGAGGAAGAAGATGTATTTGAGAAGTGTGTGTAACTTGAATTCATACCTGGGTTGTTTCTCATATTTATAGCCGGGAGTCGTTTAGGCGGGAAAACCCGTTTGTGAAAAGTTGACGGAAGATGCTAACCCCGTAAGCGGTTACATTTCCTTCCGTTAAGTTCCTTGATCCGACGTGAGAGCACACGGATCGTGGCTTAGATCGAAGGCTGGGGATTTGCCACGTGTAAAGTGATCAAGTGGAGATTACTCTCCAATTACATGCTTTTGTTGTGGTTTCAGGGATGCCTGAGATGATGACACGTGTCCAGACGGTTATAACCGTCTTGGTGGTGCACGATTACATTTCTTCTAGAAGATTACTGCAGTAATCTGGTGTGGCACTTTATTGTGTGGAGATAGCTGAACAAATAAATCCCAAGTCTGAGTAAATAATATCCAGGTCTGGATATTTAAGCGGAAGTGTTTACTTCAGGATTTTCATCCTTTGTCTATGGGAGAAAGCGCAAGGATTTATGATTTCCTTTAAGCGCGCGAGTGTTGACTTTTGACTGTTCTTTAAGTCTTTATTTGTGAGACCAGTGCGCGGCCGCGCAAGGTATAAGGCTGAAAAGTATGGTTGTGGTATGGTCCCAAGCATTTATTATGAGGTTTTTGGGACCTTACCCCTTCAAAGAGGAAAAGGGTTGTGAACTTCTGGAAAACTTGAAGATCTGCTAGTGTTTCTTCGAAGATTTGAAGATTCAAAGGAGAGTAGTGAGGAAAGAGAGGAACAAAAGAAAGGATGTAATCTCCTCCCTCTCTCGTCGACTATATATACCCATCGCATTTAATGCGATGGGCAAACATGCCGGATTCCCGCTCAAAAATCACTACAAACTTCATGCAGAAGTTACTCAGGTCGCGTAAAATTCATAGTTATCCAATGAACCTGCGCGCTAACACTTAAAAGCAGAGAATTATCATCAGCCAAATCTGGTGGCCGCGCCATAGTAACTGACAAACACTTACACGCGCGTCACCCACTAAGATCAAGCAAACATTTCTCACAGCTAGCACTTTCTTTTCTATAAGTTCAGAGCTCCAACCACTTACTTCGCGCATGGTGCAACACTGGACTAGGGGGACTTGAAGGCATATGGTCCCAAAAAGTCGCGCAGACAAATCAGGTCGCGCGCAGGACCATACTCCTCACTCAGCAAGCTGACCAATTTCCAGACCCGCATGGGTTGTTTAAGAAGGACATGGCCCCCGCGCGAGGTTGAAACAAGAAATAACATCAACTTTCATACTTGTGTTCTGAATAAGAGCCTTCACCCCTGCGCGGAGTAGTTACGTACTCAACAAGGATCGCGCAGGAGTTAGAGCACAAGGCCACTTCAGAGAGTACACAAGGTACAAGTGGCAGAAGAAAAGAGCCAATCAGCATCCTCCAGGCTGTGCTCTATCGTGCTCCATGATCGTCTGACGTGCAGGAGACAATAAGTACACATGGACGTCTACGTGGCACTAATCAGGGGGCGGCGACACCTGCACCATGATCTCCACTTACCTGCTGATGGCAGAGGGACAACAAGGCCGACAACAGGGACACGTGGCTCCAATCAGGGTACGCCAGTACCGGAGATCTTCTAGAAGGCACTAACGGTCGATACTAGTGAGACAAGAAGGATATTCTCTGTTGTCGCCTTCCGGCCCAAGGCCCATCAGCCCATCTCTTCTTACACCTCTCCGGCTATAAATAGAGACCCTCATGCACAGATTAATTCATTCTGCTCTCTTCACTCTCACTCTTAACACACACTTATTTCCTCAAAGCGGATACTTATTCTCACGCCGGAGTCTGGTTAAGAGGGAAACCCCCATGTTCCCCTCTTAACGAGCTAACTGTGTTCTGTTTTGCAGGAAGATCGGATCATTACGGAGCTCAGGAAAGTTAAAGGAGATTAACCCACATGCTTGAAACATAAACCAAACTAATTAACTCTAGAATTAGTTCCGTGCTTCTTCATTGGCGCCCACCGATTTTTACAGTCACTTTCATCTTCTTTTTTCTGAGTTTTTTCGGTTCCCTTGATCATGGCTGGTCAGGGGATCATTCTTGATTTCGGTTTCGGCACAAACTCTAACGCAGGATTGGGGGAGGACAATCCCAACGTCCAAGTTCAACCTGTTGAAGAGATAGGCGAAATCGAAGCAACAAACACTGGGGGACCCCGCGAGAGCATCACTCGCATCACTCCAATAGGAACCCCAGGAAGTCATGTCGCTGGTCCTTCTAACCCAGCTCCAAACCCGAACATCTCGGCGTTACTAGGGCTACCAGAAGGCGAAACTTTAGCTTCTTGGTACGCCAAACAGATTGCTACCATAAATGTTGCGTATCATTCTTTGAGCGCACAACAAGCAATTCTGCAAGCTGAGCTATCCTTGGTAACTCCTCCGGGTCCAAGTTAGGGGGCGCGCCACACACCCCCGCAGCAGAATATTCAAGGAAGAACCAACAGACCTCCTCCCCTGAGAAGGCCAAGCATGCACGACACGCGCGACACACATGGGGAGACAGGTAGTTATTATGACCATCCGTCAAACGTTCAAAGGGGTCCAGTTCATATCCGGCTCAGGCCGCGCAACATGAACAATGAATGGGATGACACAGACCCAAACAATCCAACTTGGCAAGATGACGAAGGGTCTTCAGTCTTCAACCGTTTGCAGAAGAATCATGAATCCTACAAGCTAAGGCAGTGCATCGCATACAACGAAGAAGCAGAGCGAGACTTCAGCCTCGCCTATAGAACAGCTGAAGCAGCCGAACACTCGAAGTTCATTCCAAAGAGAGCTCTAGCCCCGCTATCAAAAGAAAAATAGCTCTACCCCCGCTATTAAAAGAAAAATTGCCATACTCTCAGCTGATGATAGCCTGATCGTAGGTCGATTTTAGAATAGAAACTTGACCTTTGCAACTGGTTGAACAGCTCGCCGATACGGGGAAGTGGGTAACGGTTCTTGATAGTAACTTTGTACTGTTTGCGATAATCGATGCACATGCGAAAAGTGCCGTCCTTTTCCTTGACGAACAGTACAGGAACTCCCCAAGGTGACGAGCTAGGACAAATAAAGCTTTTATCTAACAGCTCATGCAATTGCGTAGATAGTTCCTCCAGTTCGGCTAGGGCTAGTCGGTAGGGTGCACGAGCTCTGGGTGCCGCTCCAGGAGTTAGCTCGATATGAAATTCAACTTGATGATCAGGCGGAAGGCCAGGTAATTCCTCAGGGAATACCTTAGAAAATTCGTGCACGATGGGAAAGTCTTCAATCTTCCTTTCTTTCTCCTGGGTGTCAGTAACGAGTGCTAGAATAGCAGTATGGCCCTTTCGTAAGCACTTTTGGGCATTTTAAGAAGGAAATGGTGCCTGTGACTGCACCACTCTTGTCGCCCTGAACAATAAGCGGTTCGCCAGAAGAACGAGGAATACGAAGCACCTTCTCTTGACAGAGTATTTCAGCTCCATGTTTGGATAACCAATCCATGCCAATGACGTTGAAGCTTCCAAGGACGATGGGAAAGAGATTTTCGAGGAAAGTCTGACAGTGTGAGTTTACAATTGTTTATAACATGTGAGGCCTTGATGTTCCTACCATTGGCTAGTTCAATGATGTGCTTAGTGTTTAAAGGTGTTGGCATAGGCTTAAGTGTCTTACTAATATGTAGAGATACATAGCTAGCATTGGCTCCAGAATCAAATAGTGTCGAAACATAACGGTCATCAAGTAGGAAATTACGCTCCATAACATTGGGATCATTCCTTCCTTTGCCAGCGCCTATCACAAAGGCTCTTCCTATTGCACCGTTCCCGCCATTGTTGTTGTTGTTTCCAGCTCCTTGGTTGTTGTTATTTTGATTCAATTGGGGACAATTCCTCTTGATGTGCCCTTCAGCACCACACTGAAAGCAACCCTTAAGGTTACCATGATGATGATGCTGCTGCTGAGGCTAGTTCTGTCTAACTGGATGAGGGCTTCTACAATCCTTGGCCTCATGCCCCATTTTGTTGCATCGCTGACACCGGTTCCTTGTACATAGTCCACTGTGGTGTCGGTTACATCTGTTACACTTGGGTTGGTTCCCTCGATAATCGCCTGGTTGCTGAGGACCCTTATTGTTTTCAATCTTCCTCTACTGAGCCGGGGCTTGAGTGGGGTTAGCATCCTTGCCTTGGTTGCCATCCTATGTACGCTTGTTATCACCAAAAGTTTCGGTAGTAGGACTGATTCATTTAGGCAGCTTGCCCTGCTCCACAACTTGATCAGTGAGATGGTGAACTACACGAATAACATGCTGGATCATGGTGAGGTTAGCTGAAGTCACCAGACTTTGAATTTCAGGAACAAGTCCCTTGATATACAGGTCGATTCTTCGATAAGCAGGCTGAGACATGTTGGGACAAAGAGCAGCACAGTCGTTGGATCGCTTAGTGTAAGTCTCGATCTCTGATCCAACCATCTTAAGATCATAGTAGTCGTTCTCGAGCTTGTGAATGTCATCCCTGTGACAATACTCTTATTTGATCAGATTCTAGAAGTCATCCCAAGAAGTAGCATTGGCAGTCACCAACCCAAGCATTTGAATTTATGCTTTCCACCAAGAGAGTGCATTCCCTTTCAACATGCCAGCAGCAAACTTCACCCAGTTAGCAGCAGGGCATTCACACACAGCGAATACAGATTCGGCCTTCTCGATCCAGTGTAGAAGGCCTATGGCTCCTTCGGTGCCATTGAAAGGGAGAGGTTTGCAATCCATGAAAGTTTCGAAAGAGCAAACACGTGGTTACACAGGTGCAGGTTGACCTGTCACGGGAGACGAAGCAAACAGATTTAAGAACGATAAGATAATACTAGAGTAGGATCTAAATATCCCAGAACGACAAGTTTACCTCCTAGATGGGCTGCAAAAGCCGCAGTCACAGTGTTGATTAGGTTTGTAAACTGATCCTGAGTTATGTTAACATCGCCTCTTTTGCGTCTGCTCATTGTCTTCATATCCAGAAAACACGGTGTGAGAAGAACGTCGTAGTGTCGCAAGAATAAGTAGGAGGAAGAGTGACCATTGCACACCAATACATATATGTATTCATATACATATAACTAGGCATATTAATACATATAGCAACGTATATGCACTAAGAAAATAACAAGTAAACACATGCACGAGCTACGAAGTCTAAAGTATTGAGCCTTGCACTTGGAGTGTAGTGTCATTGCGAGTTGCTTGATATAAAACAGGTTATAGTCTGTTTTTTATCAAAAAGACTTTTTCTTTTTAAAACCGAGTTCGCTATAACCAATGGCTCTGATACCAATCTGTCACACCTCCAAATTTCCACGTGCGGAGTACTACCACAAGGCGTGTGATTGACCAGGATCAAGCCACCAATCATATAATACATTCATAATAGTTAAATAGTTTATCAAAACAAATATGATTAGCGACTAATAAAGTTTAAGTTCCAAAAAAAGTTTGAAATAATTGCGGAAGCATAGGTGAAACGGTTCAACATAAGTTCACAGTTCATATTTATTAAAGGAACCCGACACGGGTTAGCCTGTCCACTACACTCCCAAGATGCAAGCTCTAGCAATCACTGTGTACTTGCAAAGCATGCAGTAGGGTGTCAACATAAAGTTGGCGAGTTCACGAGTTATCCAGTGTTAGTTTCGAAAACGTAAGTTGTTTAGATAAAGTATTTATAATCATGTTATGGGGAGCTACCCCATGTGTAAGCTCACTAAACCATAGATACCGAAACCAATGACGTTGAGTTGTTGTGCCCCAAGTCAATGTCTATCATAATTGACCAAGTTGCAAGGCCTACTAGTTCACGCCCGACCCCCCGGTCACTGTGTGAGGTTTGTCAAACCTAATAGAGCGCTATCAACTAATATCCCGTTCGCCCCCAGCGATTAATCGGTATTGTAGATGGGACTATCCATGATAGAGTTTCGTTTAGTTTGCTAGTCATGATTTATAAATTGTATCCAAACGTGTTCTCCTGGGAATAGTAGTTTAGAATGTTCAGTCGTATTCCCCCCGGGAATAGTAGTTTAAAAGTATCATTTTCAAGGATAGTAGTTCGTCCATGTCCCCTTGGGATGCATACTTTTAGTGTGTGTGAACTCACCTTGGTTTGCTTGGCAGATAATTTACTTGTTAAAACAACTTAATCAATCACGTCCTATTATTGTTACCATAACTAATCAGGTTCGTATTCATAAATTCACGTATACATGTATGCAACACATAAGTAGTATGCATTTCATAACACAAGGTAAATCATAAGGATACAACCTAATTCTGTGAACAGTACCATACTGATATTAAAACATAGGTATTCCTGCAAGTGTGTGGCCCAACAGTTTGCATGGCCCATATAATGAAGTGTGAGGCTCAAATTGCATGTATGTTGCAAGTGTGGCCTGATAAGAAGACATCAGTCGAAACCGTGAAGTCTTGACTCGAAATCAAGAAATCTCGTGTCGGAACCAAGAGGTCTCGAGTTGTACATCCTTAGTCAAAACCTCAGGGTTTCGAGTCAGGCTTGAGTCGGAATCGAAGTGGTCTCGACTCGGAACCGGATAGGTTTCGAGTCACGTTTCAAGTTGTAATCAAATTGACCTCGTGTCGTAACCGGATAGGTTTCGACTCGCAATCCCAGTCAGAACCTTTAGGACCTTTATCAGATTTTGCACAAACCAATCAGAAATCACTAACACTTATTTTTATCCGTACAAACCCTAATCAGATCAAAAGCACAAAATTTAAAATATTTTTGGACCATTCAAACTGTTCATCAGGGTTTCATCACCCTACCATACACCTAGGCATATTTAATTCTTAACAACACATCATCATGATATCATCAGATTATCATTTCTATCATTTTGAAATCATCAAATCAGTCTAGCATTTAGATTCATCTTATCAACAGCTACCATTCTTCATCCTTAATGCACATTACCACTATCATGTTTCTATTATACAAAATCCTAACGGATAAACATGAATCTAGATCTTATCAAACGGATCCGTGATGCACATTATTAGTATGAATTCCTTATGAATCAGTTAGCATATTCTCATGAAAAGAAAGCATTGTTTAACATCTAAATCACCAAAAAAGTTTATTATGAAGGTAGTTAACTAACCAGTTGTATTGGGAGTGAAAATGTATAGAAAGATCAAGGTATAATGCTTCCAACAATGAGGATTGGTGATGTCTTGAAGGCAGTTGCCGAGATTAAAAAGGAATTTGTAGTGTGTTGTTAGGGTTTTCTAGAGAGAGAAGGTGGATAAGGGGAGAGAAAGGGAATGAGAGAATAATGGAATGTTTTGGGATTGATGGGTGAATGATTGTTGCCCAAATATTCAGGATGTTGGCTGAAAAGGAGGGTTTTATACCCTTCCCAAGATACCGCACTTGGGGTTTCAAGTGGGCTCAGGGTGTTGGGCCTGGTTATGTAGTCCAACTATAAGGGGTGTTCGGAACCAGAAAGCCCAAGTCGAAACCAAAAGGTTTCGAGTCGGAACTGAGGGAATTCGATACACATACAAACATACACTTTTGCACATATTAACTTAAATAATTATATTACACGTTATCACATAACTACCATATAATCGATCCGCTAATTATCAAATAATTTCTCATTTATTAATGCCATGGTTACAATCATAAAAGAAACGTGCTGGAAAACCTAGAAGTGTCACATTATCCCCAAGTTTCAAGAAATTTCATCCCGAAATTTAGAGCGCAACCACTGACAAGCTGGTGTGTTAAAACGTTTTCGTGGGGTGTCACATCATCCCCCTGTTAGTTTGGAATTTCGTCCCGAAATTATGCTGTAGCCTCAGTGCTGGAAGTATTGTTTGCAAACAACTTGGGATACCTGCGGATCATTTGGTCTTCCCGTTCCCAGGTAATTTCTAGGCCACGGCGCGAGTTCCAACGAACTCGAACAATAGGTATTTTGCTACGCTCCGATCGTTGGACTCTGTGTTGTTTAAAGGTATATTATCATTGTTGTTGTCTTTCCATTTTTGTTTGTTTTTGCAGTGTTAGAAACGGGAACTATGCTTCGTAGTTTCTTTGTTGAGTTTAATGTTGGGGGTTTGTTCAGGTATTAGTGATTTGTTGTTGCATGGTCTTTTTTAGGGGTTTTAATAATTTGTTGTTGCATGGTCTGGGTTTTATGTCTTTGTGAATGATCTGTTGGTGCATGTGTTCTTTATGTGAATCGGGGTATTATTATTGAATGGTATGTGATGGTGTACGTGGACGATCTCTTAGTGCATATGTTTTTTGGATGTGACCTTTTTGAGTTTTTTATGGGTCTGTGATGCTATAATGATGGTGTTCACTGTAGATTCTTTGTGGTTTTACAATTTTTGTTTGTCTTTTATGATGTTTGGTTATTGGGACAATCAGGTTGGCCTATGGCTCAACGGAAACCATTGGCTAAGATATTGCTTTGGGCTTGGCTTGGTAACTTATGTTGCAACGATCTATTGCTTATGAGGTTTGCTTTATGGCTGTTTTGATGTTGATTATGGGTATTTGGTATCTGTTGTTTTGGCTGACGTGCAAGTCGGTTATTCATGTGTAAATGAACCCTAACATAAAAACATACCCTTTCACAAAATCGGAACAAATAAACTAATATAGAGTGATTAATTTCTATACTTATTCTAAAAAAGTTTAATAACACATTATTCTTGACTATTCGAAATAATAACAAATCAAGTGTACAACCAGCAAATTACAATCTTTATTGACCAAAATAAGCTTTTTAGATGTACAATCAAGTTGAACCCTAGCTTTTAGATCAATAAACAGGAGTCGTCATTCACACTTGGATAAATAAAAGAGGCAAAAATCGATTCACACTTAGATACATACCTTTAATACATCGTCGGGAGTTTAGATTGTAGTATAAAAATGCTTCAAACGGTAATCAAGAAGGAATCATCGGAAAAAATAGGGGTCGTAATCCTTCAACTTCTAGAGAGAGAATGAAGTGAGTTATGGATTTGAAAATTAATTTGATACATATAACTAAACATTTGCGAGTTTTTAGGGATTATAATTTAAACTGTGAATGATTGTTTCCTAGCTTACTAAAATCAAAGAGCAAAAAATGACATATATACCCTAATTTCATTTATTTTTATTCCATGTACACATAATATAATTACAAATTTACCAATGTTTTAAATCTCAAGATCTACATGATCAATGGCCCAAATTTGTTCGTTTTATTCACAAAAACACTATGGTTCACTCATGAACCCTACCAATATATATATATATATATATATATATATATATATAGGGTGGGGTTCGGCTACAAAGTCCATTTTTCATAAAAAGTGTACAAAGTTATAAAACACCACAATTTCAGCCATAAAACACACTCCAAACCCACAATTACAAAGTGAAGATCTCTAAAACACAATATACAAACCCTAACAATCCATTAAAACTTCTGTGACAACTGGCCCAACCCGGTAATTTCCGTACACTTTAATCATTAGTTAATGACTGCAATTATGTGCTTAATTGTCAGCCATGTCTAATTACCGACTAAACAAGTGAATTCATGCACGTTGTATACTACAAAATATTGCTTTATGCATAAACGAGAGCGTTGCGTCAGAAATACTAGTAAACTCACCTGTAAGACACACTGTGTGAATAGAACTGCAGAAAGCAGTCAGACAATAAAATTGGAGCCTAGGTGTAGGTCCGACAACAAGAATGCATTAAAACCCAAGAGTACATACAAGGGTTTAATATATATGCAATACGAAAGCAAAATTTAGCACTAAAAAGCACCCGAAACGCACTTTAAGTGCAGAATTTATATAATTCAGCAATAATTCAGCATTTAGACATATGAATATTTTGCAGAAATGTCGATTTATTATCCAGAATATTTCCCTAAGTGTTGGGAATCGATAGTGTTATAAAAAGATACTTATTAAACACTAAAAGGTGCAATTTAGCACTTTAACGAATCGGTATGCAACCGAACAACCGGACTATACCCGTAACATAAAAATATTGTTAATAACATTACTTATCTTTTTCTGAGCCAGTTAGGGTCCCTGAATACCCTAACACCCACTGTAAAGCACAACACACTACTAACCGGGTTAATCCCTAAACTTAACAAGATTAACCTAACTAATGTCTAGCTATTTAGTTGGATTTGAACCAAGACCCCCCCCCCTAACCAAACCGTCCCCAAGAGGGGGACACCCTTGTACCTTGTTGATTATAATAATCTAACATGTCTAATATCATCTAGACACATAATCCATTGGGTAATTAGCTTAAGCATTGTCTATAAGATCTAGACTAAACACACTTGATCATTTCCATCACACAACTCAACCTCACACACTCTCTCTTCCTCTCTACAACTCTCGGCCGAACCCCCCTACAACCATCCACCCATTTTCGAGTTTAGTTCAAGCAATCCCAAGTCCATACAAGTGTTACGGATCACATACGAGGAGGCTTGGTGCAATCGGAAGGCGAAGGACCTCACTCTATTGCTTTTATCCACCCTATTTGCGTCTAGATTCTTCCCTAGCCTCGAGCTAGTGGTATGTTACTTAAATCACCTACTCGAACTATTTTGAAGTGGTTAAAATGATTTGTAATGGTTAAAACTCGTAAACATACAAGTTGAAGCTTAAAAGTCTACTAAAAACACTAAAAGTGATGGTTAAAAGCTCATATGTTGTGTAAATCATGTAGTATTTGATTTGTGTGATTATTTGGACCCGATCTATGTTGTGGTAGCTCGGATCGTCATTTAACCCGGGTGGTCATGATCATGGATCATGACATAAGGTTGTTTTGGAAGTAACAAGGGTTAAATGATGAAACTCTACCACACACGAATCATGAACTTGTGTAAAAGCGATTTAACTTGTGAAATAGTGTTTAAAACTAGTAGATCTTACATGAACAAGAACGATTTTTAAACATACAAGTGTGTAAACACTTGTGTAACGCTAAGTTTTGACAAAAGAACTATTTTTGTAAATGTTGACAAGAAGTTGTAAAGATAGAATCTCGTTAAAAACGAGACTTTT
Organism: Helianthus tuberosus; assembly: GCA_030545235.1. Classification (NCBI taxonomy): domain Eukaryota; kingdom Viridiplantae; phylum Streptophyta; class Magnoliopsida; order Asterales; family Asteraceae; genus Helianthus; species Helianthus tuberosus. The sequence continues at coordinate 140,505,727 of CM060357.1, forward strand.
ACGAAACCGGATTGATTTATACAAAAGATCCACTAAAAGTAATGGGATTTACTTCAGATTTTAGATAAACCACAAGTTCATGTAATTCTGCGATTATATCTATTTTAACTAGTTGCATATTGTTTATTGTTGAATGAGGAAATTGTTGACGATTTAAAAGAAAATAAACACATGTTTTGAAAACATGGGAAACCTCCATTTTTAGGGGAAACTCTGCCAAAATTTTTATAAATTTTGACACTTAGAAAAATATAAGTTTTCGAGAAACTTATTCCCTAAAAATGTGTCTAAAAGTATTACCAAGGTTTCCCTAATTTTTGGTGATAAGAAATGAGGACTTCTTCGAGAATAAAAATGGATATAAGTATGTATATTTTTGAGAGAAAAATATATATTATTTTATCACCAACTTTTATGCTAAGTGTGTATAGTATGTGTTATACGTACTAGTGTATTAAGACTTAAAAATGCACTAAATACTCATGAGGAGTATAAACATAAAAATACACATACAAAATACAAGATACATAATTCGGGTGTGAAGTGCAAAACACAAAAGACTTATATTTATTTTAGAGGAAATAATATAAGTAAGATACGTAGTTAAAAATATGAAATATTTTTAACACAACAATACAAATACAAAAGAGAGTGACTGTACTTGTGCGATACAAGTTTAGTGACTAACATTAAGAAAACGCGTATAGGTTACGACGTTAAGTAAGCAAATCCGGTGAAGTTTACGACGCACAGGAACGCAAAGTTGTGAGTTCATGCTCCCCCTTTTCTTTTAACTGTTTTCAGTTTTATAACTTCGGGGGTGAAATACATGTTACAAATATTACAATGTTTACAAATGGTATGATGGATACGAGAATGATACGAGAAATCGTGTCACGAATAGGGTACCATAAGCACCATTAATCGTGTACATACTTAGACCGCAGAACAAAAGGTTAGATCTAATGGGTTCCGGGCAGCCCCACTCTTGGCCACTCTTTTACCAAGCAGTGTTTTTGTGTCTCAGTCGTGAATCGACTATAGAAAAATGCCTATGGTTTGGTGACTTCCTATGTCGTGTCACATGTTAATGGCCTTGCAACCCATTAACACTTGATACATACAGAAATATTTGATTTATACATGAGTACGTGGTGTACACAAAAGACTTGATTTATACAAAATACAAATTATGTTTTCATACAAAGTATACAAACGTGAAATACAAAAATTGCATGAATTCACACCAACTTTATGTTGACGTTTTTCCAAAACTCACATGTATTTCAGGTAACTAAGATGGATGTGCGCGCGGTCTCGCTTATGCTTGTGGATGTCTCTATTGTTTATCTTTAAATAAAGTTGTAAACTTTTTAAGACAATGTTTTATGCGACTTAGCGATGTAAACGCTAAACTTATGTTTTCAAGTTATGGTATTTGATGTTTTTACGAGCATATAGCATGTTTACCTTTCGTATGCAATGAGAACCTTTCATGATCACACCTCGTGCTTCCACCGCAGAAAGGGGTGTGACAGATTGGTATAAGAGCTGCGATTGTAGTGAACCAGGATTCCTTCTCGAGTCTAGTCTACAATCTCTAGGATCCTTTCACGAAAACAATTTTCAAAGAGTTTTCATTGCATAAAACGTCCCGCGACATCCACTGCCTGAAACTGTCTACATGAGTCTAGAAAAGACACTACGAGACTTAGAGTGCACTTGAGTAGCACTTGTCGTTGACTAGAAATTACTTGCAATTATGTGTGATAATTAGCATGTACTAGAAGTAGAATGTCACAAGTATACGTGACTTTATCTGAAAGCAATGGCCCATCTGAAGGAAGAAATATGAGGATGAAACGAACTGTGCGGACTGTGCAAGGAGTTACGTAATTATGGATGCATACATAATTATGGAATTCAGTGCACAAAAATCACAGCAAGTCTTGTCACGTATAGATTCCCTCAGTGCAAGCCTACTAAGTACTCTGCTAGAGTAATAATTGTTTGATGTCACTTATGTGATATATACCTGTGAATATATATACTACTACTGCCTAGTAGGACGATATCAAACAAATGTGTAACCCTGTTGTGTTATGTTCTGTCAGAACATGGCACCCAGGAAAGCTGTGAATGCTCGCAATGACGATCAACCTCCTCCTCCCCCACTGCCAAGAACTGCTGAAGAGCTAAACGCTCTACTGAGGAAAGGATCTCCGCTGCTATCGCCCAGTACGAGGCGAACCGAACTCAAGACAGTGGTGGACCAAGCAACGCTAGGCGTAATGGGAATGGAGATTCGTCTGGAGGCAATGCAGCTCAAGGCAGCACTTTCAAGCAGTTCCTCGACTGCAAGCCGATGAACTATGATGGCACAGGAGGTGCAGTAGCTTTTGTGCGCTGGACAGAGAAGACTGAAGCTACCTTCCGCATGAGCAAGTGTACCGTGGATCAACAAGTCACCTTTGCTACTGGGTTATTTGTCGATGAAGCTCTGACTTGGTGGAACCTGCAAGTCCAAACCTTGGGCGATGATGCCGCTTATGGCTTAACTTTGGATGAACTGAAGGAAAGAATGAGAGAGAAGTACTGCTCTCGTGCTGAACTCCAAAGGCTGGAGACGGAGTTCTGGCACTTGGCCATGGAAGGTGCTGACATTAATGGTTACACTCGAAGGTTCCACGATCTGTCCAGAGTACTTCCCTACATGGTGACTCCCGAATTCAAGCGTGTTGAACGTTACATTTGGGGACTGGCCTCAGAGTTTCGTGGCATGGTGACGTCGGCCAAACCACAAACAATCACCGAGGCTGTAACTCTGGCTGTCAGCCTTACTGAAGATTGTGTTCGAATGAAGAAGCTATCACTGAACCCAACAGAAAATGCCGAGACGCATGCTGAGTCGTCTGGCGACAAGAAGAGGAAGCATGCAAACCTGAATCAGGCAATTCGTAACAACAAGAGTTCCAACAAGAAGCGTGACCCCAACCCGCCTCAAGGGGCGAAATCTCTTGCAGCTATGAACGACGCTCCAGCAAGGGGATACCTGGGCACCTTGCCCAAATTTCATCGGTGTAAACACCATCACGAGGGAGCTTGTCGCATATCAAAGTGTGACAAGTGTGGAAAGTTGGGTCACCGCACTGAAGACTGCTGGAGTAAGAGGAACAGGAATGGAAATCGTAATGGGGCTGATGATAGGAACAATGGTGGAAATGGAAATGGTCCTGGTAACGGGAATGGGCGAAACCAAGGATGCTTCAGATGTGGAAGCAAAGATCATTTCATGAAGGATTGCCCAGAAGGAAACAATGCTCAGGCCCGAGCATTTGTGATTGGAGCAAGGGACGCACGCGAGGACCCTAATGTGGTCAACGGTACGTTCCTCATTAACAATCACTTTGCATCCATATTATTCGACACTGGCGCCGATTATAGTTTCATGTCTGTGGAATTTAAACGCATACTTGGAATAGAATCTAGTAGATTAGAAATTCCTTATTCCATAGAACTAGCCAATGGTAAACTTGTTGAATCGAGCGAAGTTGTTAGAGGCTGCACGCTAGAACTTGGTGAACGAAATTTTAGCATCGACCTCTTACCTATTCAATTGGGTAGCTTCGATGTAGTAGTCGGAATGGACTGGTTGTCCAAGAACAAAGCTGAAGTCATTTGTCATGAGAAAATCATTCGCATCCCTCTGACGAATGACGAAACTCTCATCATACATGGAGAAAGACGAAATGCGCCTCTACGAATCATCAGTTGTATGAAGGCACAGAAGTGCTTAAGGAAAGGATGTGTTGCTTTCCTAGAACACGTTGTAGATAAGAAGGCTGTGGAGCCAAAACTCGAAGACATTCCTGTGGTGAAGGAATTTCCTGATGTGTTCCCTGAAGATCTGCCAGGACTACCTCCGCAACGACAAGTCGAATTCCACATAGACTTGGTTCCAGGAGCCGTTCCTGTAGCCAAGGCTCCATATCGACTTGCGCCATCCGTAATGCAAGAATTATCTACACAGCTTCCGGAGTTGTTGGATAAAGGATTCATAAGGCCAAGCTTCTCACCCTGGGGAGCTCTAGTATTATTCGTGAAGAAGAAGGATGGATCACTACGAATGTGTATCGATTACAGGGAACTGAACAAGCTCACAATCAAGAATCGGTATCCGCTACCGAGGATTGATGACTTGTTTGATCAACTGCAAGGATCAAGCTACTATTCCAAGATCGACCTTCGATCTGGTTACCATCAGCTGAGAATCCAAGATGAAAGCGTGCCAAAGACTGCATTCAGAACGCGTTATGGGCACTACGAATTCCTTGTGATGCCGTTTGGGCTGACAAACGCGCCAGCGGTCTTTATGGATCTAATGAACCGCGTATGTAAACCATATCTCGATAAATTCGTGATTGTATTTATCGATGATATCCTGATTTACTCGCAAACGAAAGAAGAGGATGAGCAACATCTCAGAACCATCTTGGAGCTACTAAAGAAAGAGAAACTTTATGCAAAGTTCTCGAAATGCGAATTCTGGATTCGCGAAGTACAATTTCTTGGTCACGTGGTGAATGAGAAGGGCATTCATGTAGACCCGTCCAAGATTGAAGCAATAAAGAATTGGGAAGCTCCCAAGACCCCAACTGAAGTTCGACAATTTTTGGGCTTAGCGGGCTATTATCGGCGATTCATCGAGAATTTCTCAAAGATAGCACAACCGCTAACAACCCTTACACAGAAAGACAAGAAATACGACTGGGGTCACAAACAAGAAGAAGCCTTTCAGCTACCTAAGAACAAGCTCTGCGATGCACCGATACTATCGTTACCCGAAGGCACTGAAGACTTCGTGGTATACTGCGACGCCTCACGACAAGGCTTGGGTTGTGTGCTCATGCAACGCCAAAAAGTCATCGCTTATGCTTCAAGACAACTGAAGGTTCACGAGAGAAATTATACCACTCACGACCTGGAGCTGGGTGCAGTGGTATTCGCCTTGAAGATTTGGCGACATTATTTATATGGTACTCGATGTACAATCTTCACAGATCACAAAAGCTTACAACACATATTTGATCAGAATGAATTGAATATGCGCCAGCGACGTTGGGTTGAGCTGCTGAACGATTATGACTGTGAGATTAAGTACCATCCTGGAAAGGCAAACGTTGTAGCGGACGCGTTGAGCCGAAAAGAAAGGGTTAAGACCCTAAGGGTTCGAGCATTAGAAATGACGATTCAAACGAACCTCACTGCACGCATTCGTGATGCACAACAAGAAGCTCTTAAAGAGAGAACCGTAAAGCTGAATACCTACGGGGTATGCTGAAATACATGGTGCCAAACGAAGAGGGAGCCTTATACTTCAAGAAGCGTATTTGGGTTCCACTCTATGGTGGCATACGAGAAGTCATCCTTAATGAAGCGCATAAATCGAGATACTCGATCCATCCAGGATCAGATAAAATGTATCAAGATTTGAAAGAATACTATTGGTGGCCGAGACTCAAGAGCGACGTTGCTGTCTATGTTGGAAAATGCCTAACCTGTGCTAAGGTTAAGGCAGAATATCAGAAACCGTCTGGCCTACTACAACAACCAGAGATTCCCGTGTGGAAGTGGGAACAAATCTAGATGGACTTCATAACGAAATTACCCAGGACCCCGAGAGGGCACGATATGATATGGGTAATAGTTGATCGATTGACGAAGTCTGCGCATTTCCTACCAATCCGAGAGAAGGATAGCACTGGAAAGCTTGCAGAGATATACTTAAGGGAAACTGTGGCACGTCATGGAGTGCCAATCTCAATCATTTCAGACAGAGATGGACGCTTTGTCTCGAGAATCTGGCAATCATTTCAGGAAGCCTTTGGATCTCAGTTAGATCTAAGCACGGCATTCCATCCGCAAACAGACGGCCAGAGCGAACGGACTATACAAACGTTAGAAGATATGCTTCGCGCATGCGTCATGGACCTAGGCGGCAGCTGGGATACTCATCTACCTTTAATTGGGTTTTCCTACAATAACAGCTATCATACGAGCATAAAAGCCGCACCGTTCGAAGCTCTGTATGGCCGCAAGTGCCGATCACCCTTATGTTGGGCAGATGCCGGAGATAAACGTATGGTTGGTCCTGAACTTGTACAAGAGACAACCGATAAGATTGCGCAGATCAGAGAGCGCATTAAGGCGGCTCGAGATCGACAAAAGAGCTACGCCGATCCAAAAAGGAAATCAGTAGAATTCAAGGTGGGAGACAAAGTGTTGTTAAAAGCCTCACCATGGAAGGGCGTAGTCAGATTTGGAAAGCGCGGAAAGCTGAATCCACGATACATCGGACCATTCAGAATATTGAAGAGAATTGGTACCGTGGCATACAAGTTGGAGTTAACGGAAGAACTTAATGGAGTACATGATACGTTTCATGTATCCAACCTGAAGAAGAGTCCAACACAAGAAACCGTGATCATCCCGATGGATGAAGTGCATATTGATGAAGCCCTCCGATTTACAGAAAAACCCGTTGAGGTTACCGACTGGAAAGTCAACAAGACCAGGAGGAGCAGCGTAAAACTTGTCAAAGTACGTTGGAGCTCTAAGCACGGACCCGAGTACACATGGGAACGTGAAGACCAGTTCAAAGAAAAGTATCCCCACCTATTCAAGAAGACTCCAGCGAGAGTGAGTTCAGCCTGAATTTCGGGACGAAATTCTTTTAACGGGGGGAGACTGTGACAACTGGCCCAACCCGGTAATTTCCGTACACTTTAATCATTAGTTAATGACTGCAATTATGTGCTTAATTGTCAGCCATGTCTAATTACCGACTAAACAAGTGAATTCATGCACGTTGTATACTACAAAATATTGCTTTATGCATAAACGAGAGCGTTGCGTCAGAAATACTAGTAAACTCACCGGTAAGACACACTGTGTGAATAGAACTGCAGAAAGCAGTCAGACAATAAAATTGGAGCCTAGGTGTAGGTCCGACAACAAGAATGCATTAAAACCCAAGAGTACATACAAGGGTTTAATATATATGCAATACGAAAGCAAAATTTAGCACTAAAAAGCACCCGAAACGCACTTTAAGTGCAGAATTTATATAATTCAGCAATAATTCAGCATTTAGACATATGAATATTTTGCAGAAATGTCGATTTATTATCCAGAATATTTCCCTAAGTGTTGGGAATCGATAGTGTTATAAAAAGATACTTATTAAACACTAAAAGGTGCAATTTAGCACTTTAACGAATCGGTATGCAACCGAACAACCGGACTATACCCGGAACATAAAAATATTGTTAATAACATTACTTATCTTTTTCTGAGCCAGTTAGGGTCCCTGAATACCCTAACACCCACTGTAAAGCACAACACACTACTAACCGGGTTAATCCCTAAACTTAACAAGATTAACCTAACTAATGTCTAGCTATTTAGTTGGATTTGAACCAAGACCCCCCCCCCCTTAACCAAACCGTCCCCAAGAGGGGGACACCCTTGTACCTTGTTGATTATAATAATCTAACATGTCTAATATCATCTAGACACATAATCCATTGGGTAATTAGCTTAAGCATTGTCTATAAGATCTAGACTAAACACACTTGATCATTTCCATCACACAACTCAACCTCACACACTCTCTCTTCCTCTCTACAACTCTCGGCCGAACCCCCCTACAATCATCCACCCATTTTCGAGTTTAGTTCAAGCAATCCCAAGTCCATACAAGTGTTACGGGTCACATACGAGGAGGCTTGGTGCAATCGGAAGGCGAAGGACCTCACTCTATTGCTTTTATCCACCCTATTTGCGTCTAGATTCTTCCCTAGCCTCGAGCTAGTGGTATGTTACTTAAATCACCTACTCGAACTATTTTGAAGTGGTTAAAATGATTTGTAACGGTTAAAACTCGTAAACATACAAGTTGAAGCATAAAAGTCTACTAAAAACACTAAAAGTGATGGTTAAAAGCTCATATGTTGTGTAAATCATGTAGTATTTGATTTGTGTGATTATTTGGACCCGATCTATGTTGTGGTAGCTCGGATCGTCATTTAACCCGAGTGGTCATGATCATGGATCATGACATAAGGTTGTTTTGGAAGTAACAAGGGTTAAATGATGAAACTCTACCACACACGAATCATGAACTTGTGTAAAAGCGATTTAACTTGTGAAATAGTGTTTAAAACTAGTAGATCTACGTATCTACAAGCGGTATTTTCAAAGGACCGAGCGTCAAAGAAATCATATTTTTCTAAAGCCGGATCTTACATGAACAAGAACGATTTTTAAACATACAAGTGTGTAAACACTTGTGTAACGCTAAGTTTTGACAAAAGAACTGTTTTTGTAAATGTTGACAAGAAGTTGTAAAGATAGAATCTCGTTAAAAACGAGACTTTTACGAAACCGGATTGATTTATACAAAAGATCCACTAAAAGTAATGGGATTTACTTCAGATTTTAGATAAACCACAAGTTCATGTAATTCTGCGATTATATCTATTTTAACTAGTTGCATATTGTTTATTGTTGAATGAGGAAATTGTTGACGATTTAAAAGAAAATAAACACATGTTTTGAAAACATGGGAAACCTCCATTTTTAGGGGAAACTCTGCCAAAATTTTTATAAATTTTGACACTTAGAAAAATATAAGTTTTCGAGAAACTTATTCCCTAAAAATGTGTCTAAAAGTATTACCAAGGTTTCCCTAATTTTTCGTTGGATTGCACATGTGCACTATTACGGTTGTAGTGCACATGTGTAGTACACATATAATGCACATGTGCAATACAAGAAAAAAAAAATTTGAAATTTTTTTTATGTATAAAAAATAGCGATTTTTTTATAAAAAATGTAAAAAAAAAATGGTATGTTTTTTAGCTTTTTTTAGGCCTTTTTAGTTAGTTTTCTAATTTTCTCATTTATGTGTAGTTTTCTCATGATACTCTCCGTATATATATATATATATATATATATATATATATATATATACACACACACATAGGGGAAGGTTCATTAGGGAACACTAAAAAATTGGGGAACAGCGGGGAACCGGCTCAAACGAACTCCGATTGGACTCATTCCAGCAGCGTTGGAACCGGCTCGTCGAACCCTAACTAAGATCTCTTAACCTTAAACCCTAAATCCTAACTCCGAAACTCTAAACCCTAAAGCTAAAAAATAAGGCTAAAACCTAAGCTAAACTGTAAAATCTAAACTATAAACCCAAAAAGCTAAACCTAAAGCTAAACCCTAAACCCTAAAGCTAAACTCAAAACCCTAAAGCTAAACCCTAAGGCTAAACCCTAAAGCTAAACCCTAAAAGCCATACCCTAATATATTTAGGGTTTAGGGGTTATGATTTAGGGTTTTGGGTTAAAAAGATCCTAGTTAGGGTTCGACGAGACGGTTCCAACGTCGCTGGAATGAGTCCAATCGGAGTTCGTTTGAGTCGGTTCCCCACTGTTCCCCACTTTTTAGTGTTCCCCAATGAACCTCACACTATATATATATATAGGGGAGGGTTATCTTGAGAACGCTAAATATTGCGAGAACCGTGAGAACGAATGAAAAAACCAATCAAAACCAATTTTTTTAATACAAACCTCATTGTAATTAAAATACAACATCAAAAAAAGAATTTACAACATCAAATAATTCATTTCTCCTTTCAAAATCACTCTTTTTAGATTTTTTACACATGTGTAAATATAACAGATTTACACATGTGTAAATGGCAAATTTACACATGTGTAAATTTTCTTTATTTACGAATTCACCTAAATTTAAACGTGTAAATAAAATTTCTAACTTTGTATTCGAATAATAATGATAAGTGTAGAAATTTTTTTTGAATTTGATTCGTTTTTGACCAAGTTCTCGCGTTTTTTTCATTTGTTCTCACGGTTCTCACAATATTTAGCGTTCTCATTTAAACCCTCCCCTATATATATATATATATATATACATATATATACATATATATACATATATAGGGTCAGGATTTAAAGAGAACGGTGAAAAGTGTAAGAACGGTGAGAACAATTTTGGAGTTTACATGTGACATTGATTCAAAATTAAACTAAGGGGTAATATTGTCAAAAAACCCATACACATGAACTGGGTGTTCAAATAAAACGCCATAAAAACACCAACTTCAGAAAAAAAACACCATGAAAAAACCCTGTTAAAACGCCATGAAAAACTCAGTTTAAAACGCCATAAAACACCCAGTTCAGAAAAACGGCATGAAATTACCTAGTTAAAATGCCATAAAAACACATAGTTCAGAAAAACGCCATAAAAATAACTAGTCTAAAACGCAATAAAACACACAGTTCAGAAAAACGCCATAAAACCCATTTCGTTTTTTTCGAAAAGTATATCAATAGTATACTCGTTGGAAAGATTAAAAAACGCTGAGTTTTATGGTGTAATTTTTTTTATAAAAATAATCATGTATAAAAAAGTTATTGGCGTTTAAATATGATGGGGGAAAATGACAAGTGATTAGCATGTGCACCCTTGTTTAAACCATCCAATTTTACCCCTCTTGGTACTTATAAGGTTCCCATTATTTATAAAAAATTCCACCGCATCATCTTAGCCACAAATCACAAAGATCCTATGGCTGAAAATCGTTCTAACACTTCAAATCGTTCTCTCATGATCCTATTCATATATATATATATTATATATATATATATATATATATATTAATGAATTCGTGTTAGTAGTCTCGGATGTTACTATGTGTACGTAAACAAGTGTTTGTATAAATATAATATACGTTATTGAATTGTATAATGTATTCACGTGTTTTTCCGAATGGTTGTTATACACATTGACGGATAGTGATACGACTCGCCGTAGTTTTTTCCTAAGATGTAGACATGTGTGTGTGTGTGTGTGTGTGTATATATATATATGTAAACATTAGTATGCATGTATATAAATGTCGCTTAGCCGAAATGATAATCTCGCGTCTCATGGATAATTATCTAAATAATTATATATAGTTGTACGCTTGTTATAATCGAATCTTGTTTGTTTGTTATCAAAATGATTCGAGTAATAAGGTGTGTGAAGATCGGATGGTAACGCAACACAATTTCATGAACAAGTCCCTTGATATACAGGTCGATTCTACGATAAGCAGGCTGAGACATGTTGGGACAAAGAGCAGCATAGTCGTTTGATCGCTTAGTGTAAGTCTCGATCTCTGATCCAACCATCTTAAGATTATAGTAGTCGTTCTCGAGCTTGTGAATGTCATCCCTGTGACAATACTCTTATTTGATCAGATTCTAGAAGTCATCCCAAGAAGTAGCGTTGGCAGTCACCAACCCAAGCATTTGAATTTATGCTTTCCACCAAGAGAGTGCATTCCCTTTCAACATGCCAGCAGCAAACTTCACCCAGTTAGCAGCAGGGCATTCACACACAGCGAATACAGATTCGACTTTCTCGATCCAGTGTAGAAGGCCTATGGCTCCTTCGGTGCCATTGAAAGGGAGAGGTTTGCAATCCATGAAAGTTTTGAAAGAGCAAACACGTGGCTACACATGTGCAGGTTGACCTGTCACGAGAGACGAAGCAAACAGATTTAAGAACGATAAGATAATAATAGAGTAGGATCTAAATATCCCAGAACGACAAGTTTACCACCTAGATGGGCTGCAAAAGCCGCAGTCACAGTGTTGATTAGGTTTGTAAACTGATCCTGAGTTATGTTAACATCGCCTCTTCTGCGTCTGCTCATTGTCTTCATATCCAGAAAACACGGTGTGAGAAGAACGCTGTAGTGTCGCAAGAATAAGTAGGAGGAAGAGTGACCATTGCACACCAATACATATATGTATTCATATACATATAACTAGGCATATTAATACATATAGCATCGTATACGCACTAAGAAAATAACAAGTAAACACATGCACGAGCTACGAAGTCTAAAGTATTGAGCCTTGCACTTGGAGTGTAGTGTCGTTGCGAGTTGCTTGATATAAAACAGGTTATAGTCTGTTTTATTATCAAAAAGACTTTTTCTTTTTAAAACCGAGTTCGCTATAACCAATGGCTCTGATACCAATCTGTCACACCTCCAAATTTCCACGTGCGGTGTACTACCACAAGGCGTGTGATTGACCAGGATCAAGCCACCAATCATATTGAACATTCATAATAGTTAAATAGTTTATCAAAACAAATATGATTAGCGACTAATAAAGTTTAAGTTCCAAAAAAAGTTTGAAATAACTGCGGAAGCATAGGTGAAACGGTTCAACATAAGTTCACAGTTCATATTTATTAAAGGAACCCGACACGGGTTAGCCTGTCCACTACACTCCCAAGATGCAAGCTCTAGCAATCACTGTGTACTTGCAAAGCATGCAGTAGGGTGTCAACATAAAGTTGGCGAGTTCACGAGTTATCCAGTGTTAGTTTCGAAAACGTAAGTTGTTTAGATAAAGTATTTATAATCATGTTATGGGGAGCTACCCCATCTGTAAGCTCACTAAACCATAGATACCAAAACCAATGACGTTGAGTTGTTGTGCCCCAAGTCAATGTCTATCATAATTGACCAAGTTGCAAGGCCTACTAGTTCATGCCCGACCCCCCGGTCACTGTGTGAGGTTTGTCAAACCTAATAGAGCGCTATCAACTAATATCCCGTTCGCCCCCAGCGATTAATCGGTATTGTAGATGGGACTATCCATGATAGAGTTTCGTTTAGTTTGCTAGTCATGATTTATAAATTGTATCCAAACGTGTTCTCCTGGGAATAGTAGTTTAGAATGTTCAGTCGTATTCCCCCTGGGAATAGTAGTTTAAAAGTATCATTTTCAAGGATAGTAGTTCGTCCATGTCCCCTTGGGATGCATACTTTTAGTGTGTGTGAACTCACCTTGGTTTGCTCGGCAGATAATTTACTTGTTAAAACAACTTGATCAATCACGTCCTATTATTGTTACCATAACTAGTCAGGTTCGTATTCATAAATTCACGTATACATGTATGCAACACATAAGTAGTATGCATTTCATAACACAAGGTAAATCATAAGGATACAGCCTAATTCTGTGAACAGTACCATACTGATATTAAAACATAGGTATTCCAAGTGTGTGGACCAACAGATTGCATGGCCCATATAACGAAGTGTGAGGCTCAAATTGCATGTATGTTGCAAGTGTGGCCTGATAAGAAGACATCAGTCGAAACCGTGAAGTCTTGACTCGAAATCAAGAGATCTCGTGTCGGAACCAAGAGGTCTCGAGTTGTACATCCTTAGTCAAAACCTCAGGGTTTCGAGTCAGGCTTGAGTCAGAATCGAAGTGGTCTCGACTCGGAACCGGATAGGTTTCGAGTCACGTTTCAAGTTGTAATCAAAATGACCTCGTGTCGTAACCGGATAGGTTTCGATTCGCAATCCCAGTCAGAACCTTTAGGACCTTTATCAGATTTTGCACAAACCAATCAGAAATCACTAACACTTATTTTTATCCGTACATACCCTAATCAGATCAAAAGCACAAAATTTAAAATATTTTTGGACCATTCAAACTGTTCATCAGGGTTTCATCACCCTACCATACACCTAGGCATATTTAATTCTTAACAACACATCATCATGATATCATCAGATTATCATTTCTATCATTTTGATATCATCAAATCAGTCTAGCATTTAGATTCATCTTATAAACAGCTACCATTCTTCATCCTTAATGCACATTACCACTATCATGTTTCTATTATACAAAATCCTAACGGATAAACATGAATCTAGATCTTATCAAACGGATCCGTGATGCACATTATTAGTATGAATTCCTTATGAATCAGTTAGCATATTCTCATGAAAAGAAAGCATTGTTTAACATCTAAATCACCAAAAAAGTTTATTATGAAGGTAGTTAACTAACCAGTTGTATTGGGAGTGAAAATGTATAGAAAGATCAAGGTATAATGCTTCCAACAATGAGGATTGGTGATGTCTTGAAGGCAGTTGCCGAGATTAAAAAGGAATTTGTAGTGTGTTGTTAGGGTTTTCTAGAGAGAGAAGGTGGATAAGGGGAGAGAGAGGGAATGAGAGAATAATGGAATGTTTTTGGATTGATGGGTGAATGATTGTTGCCCAAATATTCAGGATGTTGGCTGAAAAGGAGGGTTTTATACCCTTCCCAAGATACCGCACTTGGGGTTTCAAATGGGCTCAGGGTGTTGGGCCTGGTTATGTAGTCCAACTATAAGGGGTGTTCGGAACCAGAAAGCCCAAGTCGAAACCAAAAGGTTTCGAGTCGGAACTGAGGGATTTCGATACACATACAAACATACACTTTTGCACGTATTAACTTAAATAATTATATTACACGTTATCACATAACTACCATATAATCGATCCGCTAATTATCAAATAATTTCTCATTTATTAATGTCATGGTTACAATCATAAAAGAAACGTGCTGGAAAACCTAGAAGTGTCACATTATCCCCAAGTTTCAAGAAATTTCATCCCGAAATTTAGAGCGCAGCCACTGACAAGCTGGTGTGTTAAAACGTTTTCGTGGGGTGTCACATCATCCCCCTGTTAGTTTGGAATTTCGTCCCGAAATTATGCTGTAGCCTCAGTGCTGGAAGTATTGTTTGCAAACAACTTGGGATACCTGCGCATCATTTGGTCTTCCCGTTCCCAGGTAATTTCTAGGCCACGGCGCGAGTTCCAACAAACTCGAACAATAGGTATTTTGCTACGCTCCGATCGTTGGACTCTGTGTTGTTTAAAGGTATATTATCATTGTTGTTGTCTGTCCATTTTTGTTTGTTTTTGCAGTGTTAGAAACGGGAACTATGCTTCGTAGTTTCTTTGTTGAGTTTAATGTTGGGGGTTTGTTCAGGTATTAGTGATTTGTTGTTGCATGGTCTTTTTTAGGGGTTTTAATAATTTGTTGTTGCATGGTCTGGGTTTTATGTCTTTGTGAATGATCTGTTGGTGCATGTGTTCTTTATGTGAATCGGGGTATTATTATTGAATTGTATGTGATGGTGTACGTGGACGATCTCTTAGTGCATATGTTTTTTGGATGTGACCTTTTTGAGTTTTTTATGGGTCTGTGATGCTATAATGATGGTGTTCACTGTAGATTCTTTGTGGTTTTACAATTTTTGTTTGTCTTTTATGATGTTTGGTTATCGGGACAATCAGGTTGGCCTATGGCTCATCGGAAACCATTGGCTAAGATGTTGCTTTGGGCTTGGCTTGGTAACTTATGTTGCAACGATCTATTGCTTATGAGGTTTGCTTTATGGCTGTTTTGATGTTGATTATGGGTATTTGGTATCTGTTGTTTTGGCTGACGTGCAAGTCGGTTATTCATGTGTAAATGAACCCTAACATAAAAACATACCCTTTCACAAAATCGGAACAAATAAACTAATATAGAGTGATTAATTTCTATACTTATTCTAAAAAAGTTTAATAACACATTATTCTTGACTATTCGAAATAATAACAAATCAAGTGTACAACCAGCAAATTACAATCTTTATTGACCAAAATAAGCTTTTTAGATGTACAATCAAGTTAAACCCTAGCTTTTAGATCAATAAACAGGAGTCGTCATTCACACTTGGATAAATAAAGGAGGCAAAAATCGATTCACACTTAGATACATACCTTTAATACATCGTCGGGAGTTTAGATTGTAGTATAAAAATGCTTCAAACGGTAATCAAGAAGGAATCATCGGAAAAAATAGGGGTCGTAATCCTTCAACTTCTAGAGAGAGAATGAAGTGAGTTATGGATTTGAAAATTAATTTGATACATATAACTAAACAATTGCGAGTTTTTAGGGATTATAATTTAAACTGTGAATGATTGTTTCCTAGCTTACTAAAATCAAAGAGAAAAAAATGACATATATACCCTAATTTCATTTATTTTTATTACATGTACACATAATATAATTACAAATTTACCAATGTTTTAAATCTCAAGATCTACATGATCAATGGCCCAAATTTGTTCGTTTTATTCACAAAAACACTATGGTTCACTCATGAACCCTACCAAATATATATATATATATATAGGGTGGGGTTCGGCTACAAAGTCCATTTTTCATACAAAGTGTACAAAGTTATAAAACACCACAATTTCAGCCATAAAACAAACTCCAAACCCACAATTAAAAAGTGAAGATCTCTAAAACACAATATACAAACCCTAACAATCCATTAAATCTTCAAACACACCATTGTAGAACTATGAATAAAAAACACATGATAATCAACTTAAAACACACTAATGTTAGTCATTCAATAATCAAAGTCTTATCATCCAAAACACAACACAAAATGCACAAATATGGCGTTTTAGTAATATTCACATTGTTATTTGTGGGTTTTGAGTGTGTTTTATGATTAACATTATGGTGTTTTATGACTTTCTACACTTTGTAGGAAAAATGGACTTTGTAGCAAACTCTTGCCCTATATATATATATATAGGGGATGGATCATGAGAAAACTAGTTTAAATGAGAAAACCAAAAAACTAACTAAAAAACCTTAAAAACCATACCAATTTTTTTTTACAAATTTTTATAAAAAAATCGTAAGTTTTTATGCATGGAAAAAAATTAAAAAAAAAATCCTTTTTTCCGTTGGATTGCACATGTGCACTATTACGGTTGTAGTGCACATGTGTAGTACACATATAATGCACATGTGCAGTACAAGAAAAAAAAATTGAAATTTTTTTTATATATAAAAAATAGCGATTTTTTTTTATAAAAAATGTAAAAAAAATTGGTATGTTTTTTAGCTTTTTTTAGGCCTTTTTAGTTAGTTTTCTAATTTTCTCATTTATATTTAGTTTTCCCATGATCCTCTCCGTATATATATATAGGATAAGGATCATGTGAGAAGTAGTAGGCTAAATGAGAAACTTGAGAAGCATTCTGGACCACACATTTTCCCTAAGCAAAAAAATGCAAAGAAAAGGTGAAAAAATGCAAAAAAATTTTTTTTTTTTTTTTTTGAAAAATCGCTGCTTTTTCTTTAAGGATTAAAATTTTTTTTTTTTTGGATTTATACACATGTGTATATTGTTAATCTTTTAACTATACATATATGTATATTGTCAATTATACATATATGTATATACATGTTTAAAATTGAAAAATAAGTGTTATTTAGGGTTTAGCATTAGTATTTAGGGTTTAGCTTTATGGTTTAGGGTTTAGCTTTAGGGATTAACATTAGGGTTTAGTATTAGGGTTTAGCAATAGTATTTAGGGTTTAGCATTAGGGTTTAGCTTTTGGGTTTAGCATTAGGGTTTAGGTTTTGGGTTTAGCTTTAACTTTTGGTTTTAGCTTTATCTTTAGGGTTTAGCATTAAGGGTTTAGCTTTAGTGTTTAGTTTTAACTTTTGGGTTTAGCATTAGGGTTTAGCTTTAGGGTTTAGAATTAGGGTTTAGCTTTAGGGTTTAGCATTAGGGTTTAGCTTTAGGGTTTAGCTTTAGGGTTTAGAGTTTAGGGTTTACCTTTAGGGTTTAGCTTTAGTGTTTTTGGTTTAAGATTAACAATATACACATTTTTTCAATTTTAAACACGTATATACATATATGTATAATTGACAATATACATATATGTATAGTTAAAAGATTAACAATATACACATGTGTATAAATCCAAAATTTTTTTTTTTTTTTAAATTTTAATCCTTAAAGAAAAAGCAGCGATTTTTCAAAAAAAAAAAATTTGCATTTTTTTCATCTTTTTTTTGCATTTTTTGCTTAGGGGAAATGTGTGGTCCAGATTGCTTCTCAAGTTTCTCAAATAGGGTGGACTTCTCTTAGGATCCCTACCCTATATATATATATATATATATATATATATATACACATAGGGGAAGGTTCATTGGGGAACACTAAAAAAGTGGGGAACAGCGGGGAACCGGCTCAAACGAACTCCGATTGGACTCATTCCAGCGGCGTTGGAACCGGCTCGTCGAACCCTAACTAAGATCTCTTAACCCTAAATCCTAACTCCTAAACTCTAAACCCTAAAGCTAAAAAATAAGGCTAAAACCTAAGCTAAACTGTAAAATCTAAACTATAAACCCAAAAAGCTAAACCTAAAGCTAAACCCTAAAGCTAAACTCAAAACCCTAAAGCTAAACCCTAAGGCTAAACCCTAAAAGCCAAACCCTAATATATTTAGGGTTTAGGGGTTATGATTTAGGGTTTTGGGTTAAAAGATCCTAGTTAGGGTTCGACGAGACGGTTCCAACGTTGCTGGAATGAGTCCAATCAGAGTTCGTTTGAGTCGGTTCCCCACTCTTCCCCACTTTTTTAGTGTTCCCCAATGAACCTCACACTATATATATATATATATACACATATATATACATATATAGGGTCAGGATTTAAAGAGAACGGTGAAAAGTGTGAGAACGGTGAGAACAATTTTGGAGTTGACATATGACATTGATTCAAAATTAAACTAAGGGGTAATATTGTCAAAAAAGCCATACACATGAACTGGGTGTTCAAATAAAACGCCATAAAAACACCAACTTCAGAAAAAACACCATGAAAAAACCCTGTTAAAACGCCATGAAAAACTCAGTTTAAAACGCCATAAAACACCCAGTTCAGAAAAACGGCATGAAATTACCTAGTTAAAATGCCATAAAAACACATAGTTCAGAAAAAGCCATAAAAATAACTAGTCTAAAACGCAATAAAACACACAGTTCAGAAAAACGCCATAAAACCCATTTCGTTTTTTTCGAAAAGTATATCAATAGTATACTCGTTGGAAAGATAAAAAAACGCTGAGTTTTATGGTGTAATTTTTTTTATAAAAATAATCATGTATAAAAAAGTTATTGGCGTTTAAATATGATTGGGGAAAATGACATGTGATTAGCATGTGCACCCTTGTTTAAACCATCCAATTTTACCCCTCTTGGTACTTATAAGGTTCCCATTATTTATAAAAAATTCCACCGCATCATCTTAGCCACAAATCACAAAGATCCTATGGCTGAAAATCGTTCTCACACTTCAAATCGTTCTCTCATGATCCTATTCATATATATATATATATATATATATTATATATATATATATATATATATATATATTAATTGAATTCGTGTTAGTAGTCTTGGATGTTACTATGTGTACGTAAACAAGTGTTTGTATAAATATAATACACGTTATTGAATTGTATAATGTATTCAAGTGTTTTTCCGAATGGTTGTTATACACGTTGACGGATAGTGATACGACTCGCCGTAGTTTTTTCCTAAGATGTAGACATATGTGTGTGTGTGTGTATATATATATATATATGTAAACATTAGTATGCATGTATATAAATGTCGCTTAGCCGAAATGATAATCTCGCGTCTCATGGATAATTATCTAAATAATTATATATAGTTGTACGCTTGTTATAATCGAATCTTGTTTGTTTGTTATCAAAATGATTCGAGTAATAAGGTATGTGAAGATCGGATGGTAACGCATCACAATTTCATGAACAAGTCCCTTGATATACAGGTCGATTCTTCGATAAGCAGGCTGAGACATGTTGGGACAAAGAGCAGCATAGTCGTTGGATCGCTTAGTGTAAGTCTCGATCTCTGATCCAACCATCTTAAGATCATAGTAGTCGTTCTCGAGCTTGTGAATGTCATCCCTGTGACAATACTCTTATTTGATCAGATTCTAGAAGTCATCCCAAGAAGTAGCGTTGGCAGTCACCAACCCAAGCATTTGAATTTATGCTTTCCACCAAGAGAGTGCATTCCCTTTCAACATGCCAGCAGCAAACTTCACCCAGTTAGCAGCAGGGCATTCACACACAGCGAATACAGATTCGACCTTCTCGATCCAGTGTAGAAGGCCTATGGCTCCTTCGGTGCCATTGAAAGGGAGAGGTTTGCAATCCATGAAAGTTTTGAAAGAGCAAACACGTGGTTACACATGTGCAGGTTGACCTGTCACGAGAGACGAAGCAAACAGATTTAAGAACGATAAGATAATAATAGAGTAGGATCTAAATATCCCAGAACGACAAGTTTACCACCTAGATGGGCTGCAAAAGCCGCAGTCACAGTGTTGATTAGGTTTGTAAACTGATCCTGAGTTATGTTAACATCGCCTCTTCTACGTCTGCTCATTGTCTTCATATCCAGAAAACACGGTGTGAGAAGAACGCTGTAGTGTCGCAAGAATAAGTAGGAGGAAGAGTGACCATTGCACACCAATACATATATGTATTCATATACATATAACTAGGCATATTAATACATATAGCATCGTATACGCACTAAGAAAATAACAAGTAAACACATGCACGAGCTACGAAGTCTAAAGTATTGAGCCTTGCACTTGGAGTGTAGTGTCGTTGCGAGTTGCTTGATATAAAACAGGTTATAGTCTGTTTTTTATCAAAAAGACTTTTTCTTTTTAAAACCGAGTTCGCTATAACCAATGGCTCTGATACCAATCTGTCACACCTCCAAATTTCCACGTGCGGAGTACTACCACAAGGCATGTGATTGACCAGGATCAAGCCACCAATCATATTGAACATTCATAATAGTTAAATAGTTTATCAAAACAAATATGATTAGCGACTAATAAAGTTTAAGTTCCAAAAAAAGTTTGAAATAACTGCGGAAGCATAGGTGAAACGGTTCAACATAAGTTCACAGTTCATATTTATTAAAGGAACCCGACACGGGTTAGCCTGTCCACTACACTCCCAAGATGCAAGCTCTAGCAATCACTGTGTACTTGCAAAGCATGCAGTAGGGTGTCAACATAAAGTTGGCGAGTTCACGAGTTATCCAGTGTTAGTTTCGAAAACGTAAGTTGTTTAGATAAAGTATTTATAATCATGTTATGGGGAGCTACCCCATCTGTAAGCTCACTAAACCATAGATACCGAAACCAATGACGTTGAGTTGTTGTGCCCCAAGTCAATGTCTATCATAATTGACCAAGTTGCAAGGCCTACTAGTTCACGCCCGACCCCCCGGTCACTGTGTGAGGTTTGTCAAACCTAATAGAGCGCTATCAACTAATATCCCGTTCGCCCCCAGCGATTAATCGGTATTGTAGATGGGACTATCCATGATAGAGTTTCGTTTAGTTTGCTAGTCATGATTTATAAATTGTATCCAAACGTGTTCTCCTGGGAATAGTAGTTTAGAATGTTCAGTCGTATTCCCCCCGGGAATAGTAGTTTAAAAGTATCATTTTCAAGGATAGTAGTTCGTCCATGTCCCCTTGGGATGCATACTTTTAGTGTGTGTGAACTCACCTTGGTTTGCTCGGCAGATAATTTACTTGTTAAAACAACTTGATCAATCACGTCCTATTATTGTTACCATAACTAGTCAGGTTCGTATTCATAAATTCACGTATACATGTATGCAACACATAAGTAGTATGCATTTCATAACACAAGGTAAATCATAAGGATACAGCCTAATTCTGTGAACAGTACCATACTGATATTAAAACATAGGTATTCCAAGTGTGTGGACCAACAGATTGCATGGCCCATATAACGAAGTGTGAGGCTCAAATTGCATGTATGTTGCAAGTGTGGCCTGATAAGAAGACATCAGTCGAAACCGTGAAGTCTTGACTCGAAATCAAGAGATCTCGTGTCGGAACCAAGAGGTCTCGAGTTGTACATCCTTAGTCAAAACCTCAGGGTTTCGAGTCAGGCTTGAGTCAGAATCGAAGTGGTCTCGACTCGGAACCGGATAGGTTTCGAGTCACGTTTCAAGTTGTAATCAAAATGACCTCGTGTCGTAACCGGATAGGTTTCGACTCGCAATCCCAGTCAGAACCTTTAGGACCTTTATCAGATTTTGCACAAACCAATCAGAAATCACTAACACTTATTTTTATCCGTACATACCCTAATCAGATCAAAAGCACAAAATTTAAAATATTTTTGGACCATTCAAACTGTTCATCAGGGTTTCATCACCCTACCATACACCTAGGCATATTTAATTCTTAACAACACATCATCATGGTATCATCAGATTATCATTTCTATCATTTTGATATCATCAAATCAGTCTAGCATTTAGATTCATCTTATCAACAGCTACCATTCTTCATCCTTAATGCACATTACCACTATCATGTTTCTATTATACAAAATCCTAACGGATAAACATGAATCTAGATCTTATCAAACGGATCCGTGATGCACATTATTAGTATGAATTCCTTATGAATCAGTTAGCATATTCTCATGAAAAGAAAGCATTGTTTAACATCTAAATCACCAAAAAAGTTTATTATGAAGGTAGTTAACTAACCAGTTGTATTGGGAGTGAAAATGTATAGAAAGATCAAGGTATAATGCTTCCAACAATGAGGATTGGTGATGTCTTGAAGACAGTTGCCGAGATTAAAAAGGAATTTGTAGTGTGTTGTTAGGGTTTTCTAGAGAGAGAAGGTGGATAAGGGGAGAGAGAGGGAATGAGAGAATAATGGAATGTTTTGGGATTGATGGGTGAATGATTGTTGCCCAAATATTCAGGATGTTGGCTAAAAAGGAGGGTTTTATACCCTTCCCAAGATACCGCACTTGGGGTTTCAAGTGGGCTCAGGGTGTTGGGCCTGGTTATGTAGTCCAACTATAAGGGGTGTTCGGAACCAGAAAGCCCAAGTCGAAACCAAAAGGTTTCGAGTCGGAACTAAGGGATTTCGATACACATACAAACATACACTTTTGCACATATTAACTTAAATAATTATATTACACGTTATCACATAACTACCATATAATCGATCCGCTAATTATCAAATAATTTCTCATTTATTAATGTCATGGTTACAATCATAAAAGAAACGTGCTGGAAAACCTAGAAGTTTCACATTATCCCCAAGTTTCAAGAAATTTCATCCCGAAATTTAGAGCGCAGCCACTGACAAGCTGGTGTGTTAAAACGTTTTCGTGGGGTGTCACATCATCCCCCTGTTAGTTTGGAATTTCGTCCCGAAATTATGATGTAGCCTCAGTGCTGGAAGTATTATTTGCAAACAACTTGGGATACATGCGCATCATTTGGTCTTCCCGTTCCCAGGTAATTTCTAGGCCACGGTGCGAGTTCCAACGAACTCGAACAATAGGTATTTTGCTACGCTCCGATCGTTGGACTCTGTGTTGTTTAAAGGTATATTATCATTGTTGTTGTCTTTCCATTTTTGTTTGTTTTTGCAGTGTTAGAAACGGGAACTATGCTTCGTAGTTTCTTTGTTGAGTTTAATGTTGGGGGTTTGTTCAGGTATTAGTGATTTGTTGTTGCATGGTCTTTTTTAGGGGTTTTAATAATTTGTTGTTGCATGGTCTGGGTTTTATGTCTTTGTGAATGATCTGTTGGTGCATGTGTTCTTTATGTGAATCGGGGTATTATTATTGAATGGTATGTGATGGTGTACGTGGACGATCTCTTAGTGCATATGTTTTTTGGATGTGACCTTTTTGAGTTTTTTATGGGTCTGTGATGCTATAATGATGGTGTTCACTGTAGATTCTTTGTGGTTTTACAATTTTTGTTTGTCTTTTATGATGTTTGGTTATCGGGACAATCAGGTTGGCCTATGGCTCATCGGAAACCATTGGCTAAGATGTTGCTTTGGGCTTGGCTTGGTAACTTATGTTGCAACGATCTATTGCTTATGAGGTTTGCTTTATGGCTGTTTTGATGTTGATTATGGGTATTTGGTATATGTTGTTTTGGCTGACGTGCAAGTTGGTTATTCATGTGTAAATGAACCCTAACATAAAAACATACCCTTTCACAAAATCGGAACAAATAAACTAATATAGAGTGATTAATTTCTATACTTATTCTAAAAAAGTTTAATAACACATTATTCTTGACTATTCGAAATAATAACAAATCAAGTGTACAACCAGCAAATTACAATCTTTATTGACCAAAATAAGCTTTTTAGATGTACAATCAAGTTAAACCCTAGCTTTTAGATCAATAAACAGGAGTCGTCATTCACACTTGGATAAATAAAAGAGGCAAAAATCGATTCACACTTAGATACATACCTTTAATACATCGTCGGGAGTTTAGATTGTAGTATAAAAATGCTTCAAACGGTAATCAAGAAGGAATCATCGGAAAAAATAGGGGTCATAATCCTTCAACTTCTAGAGAGAGAACGAAGTGAGTTATGGATTTGAAAATTAATTTGATACATATAACTAAACAATTGCGAGTTTTTACGGATTATAATTTACACTGTGAATGATTGTTTCCTAGCTTACTAAAATCAAAGAGAAAAAAATGACATATATACCCTAATTTCATTTATTTTTATTCCATGTACACATAATATAATTACAAATTTACCAATGTTTTAAATCTCAAGATCTACATGATCAATGGCCCAAATTTGTTCGTTTTATTCACAAAAACACTATGGTTCACTCATGAACCCTACCAAATATATATTTATATATATATATATATATATATATATATATTTAGGGGAAGGTTAAAATGAGAACCACCTCGAGTTGTAAGAACCAGCGAGAACCACCCCCGCGGGGGGCCGTTGACCACGAAATTTTTTTTACACCTAGATCCGTATATTTTAACACGGGGGGTAAATTTTGGGTTCAAACGGCGCGCCCGAGGGGGTAGTTTTTTACGCCCAAAGTTTGGGTTTTTTAAATTTTTTAAATTTTTCTTTTTTTTTTTACCAAACTTTGGGCGTAAAAAACTACCCCCTCGGGCGCGCCGTTTGAACCCAAAATTTACCCCCCGTGTTAAAATATACGGATCTATGTGTAAAAAAAAATTCGTGGTCAACGGCCCCCCGCGGGGGTGGTTCTCGCTGGTTCTTACAACTCGAGGTGGTTCTCATTTTAACTTATTCCTATATATATATATATATATATATATATATATAGGGTGGGGTTCGGCTACAAAGTCCATTTTTCATACAAAGTGTACAAAGTTATAAAACACCACAATTTCAGCCATAAAACACACTCCAAACCCACAATTACAAAGTGAAGATCTCTAAAACACAATATACAAACCCTAACAATCCATTAAAACTTCAAACACACCATTGTAGAACTATGAATAAAAAACACATGATTATCAACATAAAACACACTATTGTTAGTCATTCAATAATCAAAGTCTTATCATCCAAAACACAACACAAAATGCACAAATATGGCGTTTTAGTAATCTTCACATTGTTATTTGTGGGTTTTGAGTGTGTTTTATGATTAACATTATGGTGTTTTATGACTTTCTACACTTTGTAGGAAAAATGGACTTTGTAGCAAACTCTTGCCCTATATATATATATATATATATATATATATATATAGGGGAAGGTTCAAATGAAAACCACTAGTTAACGCGAAAACTCGAAAACTAACTAAAAAAAGCCTAAAAAACACACAAAAATTTTTTTTTTTTTTTTTTGGAAAACTAAATTTCGCAGGTTTTTTATATAAAAAAAAAAAAAAAAAATTTTTTTTGTGTAGTGCACATGTGTAATACTACACATGTGTATGTGTACTACACATGTGTATTATTACACATATGCACTACACAAAAAAATTTTTTTTTTTTTTTTTTTTGAAAAAAAGTTTTTTTTTTATATATAAAAACCAGCGATTTTTATTAAAAAAATTGAAAAAAAAAAAATTTGTGTGTTTTTTAGGCATTTTTTAGTTAGTTTTCGAGTTTTCGCGTTAAAAGTGGTTTTCAATTGAACCGTCCCCTATATATATATATATATATAGGGGATGGATCATGAGAAAACTAGTTTAAATGAGAAAACCAAAAAACTAACTAAAAAAGCCTAAAAACCATACCAATTTTTTTTACAAATTTTTATAAAAAAAATCGCAAGTTTTTATGCATGGAAAAAAATTAAAAAAAAAATCCTTTTTTCCGTTGGATTGCACATGTGCACTATTACGGTTGTAGTGCACATGTGTAGTACATATATAATGCACATGTGCAGTACAAGAAAAAAAAATTGAAAATTTTTTTATGTATAAAAAATAGCGATTTTTTTTATAAAAAATGTAAAAAAAAATTGGTATGTTTTTTAGCTTTTTTTAGGCCTTTTTAGTTAGTTTTCTAATTTTCTCATTTATATTTAGTTTTCTCATGATCCTCTCCGTATATATATATAGGATAAGGATCATGTGAGAAGTAGTAGGCTAAATGAGAAACTTGAGAAGCATTCTGGACCACACATTTTCCCTAAGCAAAAAAATGCAAAAAAAAGGTGAAAAAAATGCAAAAATATTTTTTTTTTTTTTGAAAAATCGCTGCTTTTTCTTTAAGGATTAAATTTTTTTTTTTTGGGATTTATACACATGTGTATATTGTTAATCTTTTAACTATACATATATGTATATTGTCAATTATACATATATGTATATACATGTTTAAAATTGAAAAATAAGTGTTATTTAGGGTTTAGCATTAGTATTTAGGGTTTAGCATTCGGGTTTAGGGTTTAGCTTTATGGTTTAGGGTTTAGCTTTAGGGTTTAACATTAGGGTTTAGTATTAGGGTTTAGCAATAGTATTTAGGGTTTAGCATTAGGGTTTAGCTTTTGGGTTTAGCATTAGGGTTTAGCTTTTGGGTTTAGCTTTAACTTTTGGGTTTAGCTTTATCTTTAGGGTTTAGCTTTAGTGTTTAGTTTTAGCTTTTGGGTTTAGCATTAGGGTTTAGCTTTAGGGTTTAGAATTAGGGTTTAGCTTTAGGGTTTAGCTTTAGGGTTTAGAGTTTAGGGTTTACCTTTAGGGTTTAGCTTTAGTGTTTATGGTTTAAGATTAACAATATACACATTTTTTCAATTTTAAACATGTATATACATATATGTATAATTGACAATATACATATATGTATAGTTAAAAGATTAACAATATACACATGTGTATAAATCCAAATTTTTTTTTTTTTTTTAATTTTAATCCTTTAAGAAAAAGCAGCGTTTTTTCAAAAAAAAAAAAAAAATTTTGCATTCTTTCACCTTTTTTTTGCATTTTTTGCTTAGGGAAAATGTGTGGTCTAGATTGCTTCTCAAGTTTCTCAAATAGGGTGGACTTCTCTTAGGATCCCTACCCTATATATATATATATATATACACATAGGGGAAGGTTCATTGGGGAACACTAAAAAAGTGGGGAACAGCGGGGAACCGGCTCAAACGAACTCCGATTGGACTCATTCCAGCGGCGTTGGAACCGGCTCGTCGAACCCTAACTAAGATCTCTTAACCTTAAACCCTAAATCCTAACTCATAAACTCTAAACCCTAAAGCTAAAAAATAAGGCTAAAACCTAAGCTAAACTGTAAAATCTAAACTATAAACCCAAAAAGCTAAACCTAAAGCTAAACCCTAAAGCTAAACCCTAATCCCTAAAGCTAAACTCAAAACCCTAAAGCTAAACCCTAAGGCTAAACGCTAAATGCCAAACCCTAATATATTTAGGGTTTAGGGGTTATGATTTAGGGTTTTGGGTTAAAAGATCCTAGTTAGGGTTCGACGAGACGGTTCCAACGTTGCTGGAATGAGTCCAATCAGAGTTCGTTTGAGTCGGTTCCCCACTCTTCCCCACTTTTTTAGTGATCCCCAATGAACCTCACACTATATATATATATATATATATATATATATATATATATATATATATATATACATATATATATATATACATATATAGGGTCCGGATTTAAAGAGAACGGTGAAAAGTGTGAGAACGGTGAGAACAATTTTGGAGTTGACATGTGACATTGATTCAAAATTAAACTAAGGGGTAATATTGTCAAAAAAGCCATACACATGAACTGGGTGTTCAAATAAAACGCCATAAAAACACCAACTTCAGAAAAAACACCATGAAAAAACCCTGTTAAAACGCCATGAAAAACTCAGTTTAAAACGCCATAAAACACCCAGTTCAGAAAAACGGCATGAAATTACCTAGTTAAAATGCCATAAAAACACATAGTTCAGAAAAAGCCATAAAAATAACTAGTCTAAAACGCAATAAAACACACAGTTCAGAAAAACGCCATAAAACCCATTTCGTTTTTTTCGAAAAGTATATCAATATTATACTCGTTGGAAAGATAAAAAAAACGCTGAGTTTTATGGTGTAATTTTTTTTATAAAAATAATCATGTAGAAAAAAGTTATTGGCGTTTAAATATGATGGGGGAAAATGACATGTGATTAGCATGTGCACCCTTGTTCAAACCATCCAATTTTACCCCTCTTGGTACTTATAAGGTTCCCATTATTTATAAAAAAACTCCACCGCATCATCTTAGCCACAAATCACAAAGATCCTATGGCTGAAAATCGTTCTCACACTTCAAATCGTTCTTTCATGATCCTATTCATATATATATATATATATATATATATATATATATATATATATATATATATATATATATATATATATATATATATATATTAATGAATTCGTGTTAGTAGTCTCGGATGTTACTATGTGTACGTAAACAAGTGTTTGTATAAATATAATACACGTTATTGAATTGTATAATGTATTCACGTGTTTTTCCGAATGGTTGTTATACACGTTGACGGATAGTGATACGACTCGCCGTAGTTTTTTCCTAAGATGTAGACATGTGTGTGTGTGTATATATATATATATATATATGTAAACATTAGTATGCATGTATATAAATGTCGCTTAGCCGAAATGATAATCTCGCGTCTCATGGATAATTATCTAAATAATTATATATAGTTGTACGCATGTTATAATCGAATCTTGTTTGTTTGTTATCAAAATGATTCGAGTAATAAGGTATGTGAAGATCGGATGGTAACGCATCACATTTCGTTTAGGTGTTTGAAATAAATATAAATAATTATATTTATTTTGTAAAATCTTCGAGTTGTAGACGTTGGAAGTAAATATAAATAATTATATTTATTTTGCATAATTGTCGAATACTAGACGTTTGAAGTAAATATAAGTAGTTATATCTATTTCATATAAGTTTTCGGGGTTCTAGACGTTTGAAGTAAATATAGATGATTATATATATATATATATATTATATAATTTCCGAGTCCGGTTGACTTATAAACCATGTTCGTTGAAACGTTATCAACTTGTTTTGCAAGTTATAAGGAGTCGTCAACCATAAATATACACTTATATTTATGTTTATAAAATGCTTTGAATCCGATAGGTTTCGTATTTATAATAAGACATTTTTCGTATTACGGATTTTTACGAAAAAACGGACAGAGTTTCATCTATTTTGTTCGATCCTGACAATGCAAGTTGTCGATAAAATTTCAAAACACAACAATCGATTGTAACAATTTACGGGTATCTTTCATTATATTCAAACGCCACTTTCTCGTCTCGTAAACTCAACATATATATATATATATATAGGGGAGGGTTCATTGGGGAACACTAAAAAAGTGGGGAACGGGGGAACACTTTTAAAAATTATACTTAACATGTTAAAAAAAATTTTTCTAAATTTTTTTCGGCGCTTTTTTCTTATAAATACAAGTAGAAACATTTTTGATAAAAAAAAATCAAAAACTAAAAATATAAAAAAAATGTTTAAAAAACAGTTATATCTTATAGAATTAACTTAACATGTTAAAAATAATTTTTTTTAAAAACTTTTTCAGCGCTTTTCTTTATAAAAAGGAGGAGAAACTAGTCGAGTAAAAAAAAAATTTTCTAAAAAAAAAAATTTTTTAGCCTTTTTTTAATTGTTTTTTTTAATATTTTTAGTTTTTGATTTTTTTTATTAAAAATGCTTCTAAAAGTATATATAAGGAGAAGCGCCGAAAAAGATGTTTAAAAAATTAATTTTTAACATGTTAAGTTAAATTTTTAAGAGTGTTCCCCGGTTCCCCACTTTTTTAGTGTTCCCCAATGAACCTCACACTATATATATATATATATATATATATATATATACATAGGGTAGGGCTATATAGAAAACCCTATCTATATAAAAAACCCTAGAAAACCAAACCTCCCGACATTTTTTTTTGAAAAAAATAACACATGTAATATACATGTTTTTAAGAGTTTTGGGCCAAAAAAATCAAAAAAGCGCCGAAGGGATAATTTAAAAAAAAAAATTCAGCAATTTATGTCTTTTGTGCCTAACACATGTTAGGCACTGAAATTTGTTTATTTTTTTTAAAAAAATCCCTTCAGCGCTGTTTTGTTTTTTTTTTTTTTTTTTGCCCAAAACACTCTAAAACATGTATATTACATATGTTATTTTTTTCAAAAAAAAAAAAATGTCGGGAGGTTGGGTAAAAATGAGGGGAGATTTGGGTTTCCAGAGTTTTCTACCTAAATAGGGTTTTTTGTCTAGCATTGTCTTATATATATATATTATATCACGTATCGGTTTGTTTTCTGACTTATATATTCATATGTATGTACATACGATATATCATCAAAATCACGTATAAGTCCAAATTTTTTTTTCATAATGATTATGTTAGTTGGTTCGGGTTGGAGCTCGATGTCGCGTTAGGACAAGAATCAAAATAAGTATATAGTAACATTTCGTCATTAATATTTTACCAAGGTTACTGTTGACCGGGTTTGACCTGAACCCAAATCTGACCAGTTGACTCGCGTTGACCATAGTTGACCCGTTGACCGAGTTTGACCGCAGTTGACCGGCAGTTGACCACGTTGACCCAAGCACCAAAACTGACCTAGCTAACCCGTAGTTCACCCGAACCATAACTTAACCAAATCTGACCGTGTTGACTGAATTTGACCCGAACCCGAACCGAACAAAAATAACCACCACTGCCGCCACTGCCGCCACCGGCCTACCTAGAGTCACCGGCTGCGGCACTTCCTTCACTGTACATCAGTGTAACGTTATGCCTACGAATCATTATAGTGGTACATCAATCACAACAAATCGAATATCAAGACTGTTGAGAGAAAGAGAGCTAAGAAAGTACACCAAAGCTTCATATTCAAATTACTCTAGTGGCAGTGAAAATGTAAATCTTGAATCAATGACGATGTGGTCACAAATGGATCAGATTTGAGACAACTCAGTGTTGATGGCAGTTTCCCCGTATCTCTCTCTCTCTCTCGTCACAAGTCGTTTACCCTATGATGGTGGCGCTTTTTAGGGGAGTTTCATGCGGGAAAAGCTATGATGGTCACCCGATTCAGGCCATGTTGTTTGGCCTTTGATGGTGCAACAAGAAAGGAGAGGGTACTGTGGTGATCTAGGTTGAAAAAGATTAGGTGCTGGGTCCCACTTACTTCTAGTTTGTGTATTTAACTTTGCTACTTTTATTAACAAAGCCTCGCTAGCCAGAAACTAGACAAGTGCCAAACAAGAACAACAAAACAAAACTTAAATTGACCATTAATTAAATGGTACATCACTCCTCTCCTTGATTGATGGTGGATCCCATGTATTAAACGGCAATTACCACGACCCTCTCATTTGATAATTTTAAGACAAAAATAAATTAAAAAAATAAAGGGGATAGTGGTTTGGGTCATGACCACACTCTTAGAGTAATAGTTTTGAATGGTGGATTAAAGATGGGTGACATGCCCATATCTCTCTCTCTCGTCACAAGCCGTTCACCCTATGATGATGGCGCTTTTTAGGGGAGTTTCATGCGGGAAAAGCTATGATGGTCACCCGATTTAGGCCGTGTTGTTTGGCCTTCGATTGTGCAATCAGAAGGGAGAGGGTACGACGGTGATCTAGGTTGAAAAAGATTAGGTGCTAGGTCCCACTTACTTCTATTTTGTGTATTTAACTTTGCTACTCTTATTAACAAAACCTCGCTAGCCAGAAACTAGACTGGTGC
Organism: Helianthus tuberosus; assembly: GCA_030545235.1. NCBI lineage: Eukaryota > Viridiplantae > Streptophyta > Magnoliopsida > Asterales > Asteraceae > Helianthus > Helianthus tuberosus. Next base: position 140,537,716 of record CM060357.1, read on the forward strand.
CAAACAAGAATAACACAACAAAACTTAAATTAAACATCAAAATATTTCCATTCTTACAGTTCTAACGACCTCACATTTGAACGGTTCTTTATTCAATAAATGCTATAGGTATGGTCATGATCCACATGACTATCATGACCCTCCACATAGGTGCCATGTCATCCATCTTTAATCCACCATTCAAAATCATTACTCTAATGGTGTATGGTCATGACCCAAAACACTTTTCCATTTATTTATTTTTTAGAGTAAATTACAAGTTTTGTCCTTTATGTATGTCCCAAATTGCAGACGCTGTCCTTTGTCTTTAAAATTGATGAGTTTTGTCCTTAATGTTTGCAAATCTTGCACGTTATGTCCTTTAGGCCAAACCCAGTTAGATTTTTTGGTTAAATCTGGTCATGTGCAATGCACATGAGGGTATTCTTGTCATTTCAACTATACAGGGGTTATTTTGTAAAGAACTTCTATTCAGGGGCCATTTTGTACAAACCTAAAAGTAAAACACTATATATACAAACTCTCTCTCCTCTCTCTCTGATAAACTCTCTCTCTTCTCTCTCTCTCTAACATCTGATAAACTCTCTCTCCCCCCTCTCTCTCTCTCTCTCTCAACTCTCTCTCTCTCTCTTTTCTCTCTCTAACAACAGATTGAAGTGGTGTGTGGCGGTGGTGAGTTAGGGGCGGCGGCGGGTTAGGTACGGCGGTGGTGGTAACAGATTTAAGCTGGTGTGTGGCGGTGGTTAGGGGCGGCGGCTGGTTAGGTACGGCGGTGGTGGTGGTGTTGGTGCTTCGGTGGTGGTGGGTTAAGTGCAGTGGTGGAGGTGGTGTTAGTGTGTCGGTGGTGGTAACAGATTGAAGGTGGTGTGTGGCGGTGGTGAGTTAGGGGCGGCGGTGGGTTAGGTACGGCGGCGGTGGTGGTGGTGGGTTAAGTGCGGTGGCGGAGGTGGTGTTAGTGCGTCGCTGGTGGTGGGTGAAGGTGCGGCGGTGGGTGTGGGTTAAGTGCGTCGGTGGTCTCTGTCTCCGGCCATGATAGCCGTCCAATTCACCATCAAAGCTACCCAATCGACCGGCAAGGGTTTGATTTCGTTATCAGAATCTACGTTTTCTTTTTTGCTTTCTCATATTTGTTTATCTCTCCGATTTCTCTGTCTAGAAAGTGTTGGGGTTTTAGATGATAATGATGGTGGTGGGGGTTTGGTGATGACGATCATAGGGAAACATGGTGGGGATTTTTTTGGTTGCCGAATTTGGTGGTCAGCGGTGGTCTTTTGGTGGCGGTGCTAGTAGGTGGTGGTGGCAAGTGGTGGACGGTGGGGCTTGTGGGTGGTGGTGCTTGAGGATGGTGGTGCTTTTGGGGTGGAGGCGGTGGCAAGTGGTTGTTCAACATTACGTTGTTGGATGTGGTGGGTGTAGATGGTGGTGGCAGGTGGGGTGGAGGCGGTGGTGACCTGTGGCACAGGTTTGTCTGGGTAGAGAGGGGGAGAAGGAGAACTAACCTATATATATATATATATATATATATTGTTTTCTATTAAATAATATTAAATAAATATGTAAAAAGACTAAAATACCCTTGAGTGACCAGATTTAACAAGAAAATTTAACTTGGTTAGGGCCAAAGGACGTAACGTGCAAGATTTGCAAACATTAAGGACAAAACTCATCAATTTTAAAGACAAAGGACAGCGCTTGCAATTTGGGACATACATAAAGGACAAAACTTGTAATTTACTCTTTTTTTTTAATTTACTTTTGTCTTAAAATTATTAAATGGGAGGCTTTGGTGGTAATCACCATTTAATACATAGGATCCACCATCAATGAAGGAGAGGAGTGATGTACCATTTAATTAATGGTCATTTTAAGTTTTGTTGTGTTGTTCTTGTTTGGCACTTGTCTAGTTTCTGGCTAGCGAGGCTTTGTTAATAAAAGTAGCAAAGTTAAATACACAAACTAGAAGTATGGTCAATTTAAGTTTTGTTGTGTTGTTCTTGTTTGGCACTTGTCTAGTTTCTGGCTAGCTAGGCTTTTGTTAATAAAAGTAGCAAAGTTAAATACACAAACTAGAAGTAAGTAGGACCCAACACCTAATCTTTTTCAACCTAGATCACCACCGTACCCTCTCCCTTCTGGTTGCACAATCGAAGGCCAAACAATACGGCTTGAATCTGGTGACCATCATAGCTTTTCCTGCATGAAACTCCCCTAAAAAGCGCCATCATCATAGGGTGAACGGCTTGTGACGCGAGAGAGAGAGAGAGAGAGAGAGAGAGATATGGGCATGTCATCCATCTTTAATGCACCATTCAAAATTGTTACTCTAAGAGTATGGTCATGACCCAAACCACTATTCCCTTTATTTTTTTAATTTATTTTTGTCTTAAAATTATCAAATGGGAAGGTCGTGGTAATCGCCTTTTAATACATGGGATCCACCATCAATCAAGAAAAAGAGTGATGTACCATTTAATTAATGGTCTTATGTTGTATGTTGCTCATTTTCAGTTACTACTATTTTGACCAATCGATTTGTCTCAAACCACAACTACCGACCACTGTAATAATTTACTCTATCCCAAAAAAAAAGTAATCTTAGAGCATTCACATCCTAACCATCAAATTATGTGAGGAGGGGTTTTTATATTATAAAGGGTATAAAAAGTGGTTGTGAGTAGAGGAGAGAGAAAATGTTACTGTTTATCTGTATATTTGGGGGGACACTGTTCACCCGTTATAAATTTATAATTTTTTAATATATTTTTAAAGTGGTTGTGAGTGGAAGTGAGAGAAAAATGTAATGATAATATTATTTAATTGAAATGAGAGAGAAAAAGTATTTGTTTTTAGTGGAAATATATTGATATAGGAGTTGTTTTTTAGTGGAATGTATGTATAATTTGATGGATTGGATGTGAATGCTTTAGAGCATTCTCATCCAATCTATCAAAACTTGTGAGGGTGAGTTTTTATATTGTAAAGGGTAAAAAAAGTGGTTGTGAGTGTAGGAGAGAGAAAATGTTACTGTTCATCTGTATATTTGGGGGGACACTGTTCACCAAGTATAATTTTTTTAATATATATTGAAAGTGGTTGTGAGTGAAGTAAAGAGAAAAATGTGATGATAATATTATTTAATTGAAAAGGAGAGAGAAAGTATTTGTTTTTAGTGGAAATATGTTGATATAGGAATTGTTTTTTAGTGGAATGTATGTATAATTTGATGGATTGGATGAGAATGCTCTACAAACACAAAAATTCCAGATCAACAACACACCATTTAGTAGAATTTATTGGGTTTCATAATAGTGTTCAAGTATCTTCTGCCTTTGTTCTGAAACTTAGAAACGGCTAAATTCCGAAGGGCAAGGACCAATTCCTACTGCTTAATTACGTGGACATGTATTAATTGTCGTTTTAAAGTTTGCCTTTTAGTCAAGTATTTGGACAAAATGTCAGCCTGAATTAGATACTCATTAGTCATTACTTTTTTTTAACGGCCAACTAAATCTCCGGATAAGCATACTGGGATGCCCTCAATCGAGCAAATGCATCCCCTCCTCCATAACAGTTAGAGTTGGATGCATACCCGAGCCACCAAGCCACCAGTTCCGGGGAAAACCTGTAGGAATCCGTTCGTGCAAAATTAAATAAAATCTTTATTAACTTGAATTACTGAAACAATTACAGAATGAAAATAAAATACAATACAATTACAACTGAAAAAGGAAAAACAAGAACAAGAAAATCGAACAGAAACACTGTTCTTGGCTAAGGATCGTGTTAGACACGGGTCCCTTAAAACAAATTTCGTGTCTCCCAGGAGAACACGTTTGTTTCCAGGATACAACAGCCGCAAGCAGTTGCACTGCCGGTCTTGACTCCAACCCGAAGGTATACCTTGAATGCTTGAAGAAGAGAAAATTCTGTTAGAGAAGATTGTAAGAGTTGGTGAATTCGGTATCGAAACTGTTGAAAGGAGCCTCCTATTTATATTCACCAGGTCTAAACTCAAAACTGAAAAATAAATTAAATGGGAGAATTAAACTGCATTAGACGTCTTTAATGCACTTTAATTCGTCACTTAATTCTCAGTCAAACGCATTAACTTTGTCAGTTTCGATTGCTGAAATGTAACTGCACAGTCTTAACTGCTGCTGGAAGCTTCTGCGCGCGCGTGCGCAGGTCTGCACCCTCATGCGCGGTGCGTCCATTAGGCTCACTGCCATGCGCGCGTGCGCCCCACTGGCTCAATCCCATGCGCACCTACGCGCGTGCGCCACGTCACCTGTAAGCCTCTACGAGCACGCCACACAGTCGCGCCGTTTTGGCTCACTTTGGTGCGCCGCGCACGACACCTCAGTGCCCATGCTCCATGCGCGAGAACGCGCACGACACCTCAGTGCCTCATCGCCCACGCCACGCGCGCGCGCGTTTGCGAATGCGAGTTAGGGTGCTCTGCACCCTTCGCGAGTACACTTGTGAGTGCTTCCATGAAACAATAAGGATGGAGAGTTCCCACTTAAATACCCCTTTAAGTTTCATCTCTCATCCGATGTGGGACAAGGTGCCACTTTCCCACTTATTTCAGCATTCAAGTTTCAAACACCAAACTTTGAGCATCGATATCTCATTCATCTTAGCTCCGTTTTGGACGTGGTTTAGTTCGTTGTGAAGCTCTTCCGACATAGAACACAAACCCACAAATAAATATATAAAACCCGCTCAATTTATTATATTTATTTCTAGTCCAAAATAGGAAAAAAATCATTTTCCTATATTTATGAAAAATGCTATTTTCACAATTTTCCAACAATCCCCCACATGAATAGAAATCGATCTATCAAGTTTCAACGATACACGTTCAACAGTTGAGTATTGCAAGATAGGTAGGTGTAACCTTTGAACCTACTTTTGTGAAGCATACTTAGCCTCCTAGTGTCTTGTTGACGCGGTGTCTTTGAACAATCCACCATTTATGTAGGCGACAATATACATTCACACAATACTATCCCTAGTCGAGTCAAGTCCTCATGGTTGTGTCCGTTTATGGTCATGGAACACGTTCCTGGTTCTGCGAGAGCTCTAGGATTTGCGCCTCCCCACAAATCCATTCGAAGCGACCCCACTTCTCTCTAACATAGGTGATTCCTCTGAATCATTAAAAGCATCATGGTTAATTTGGATTTACTCAAAATCCTTAACCTCAACATGCTTAACCTTACTTCATGTCACTGATCGGAATGGACTAGGAAGTATACAACTCCCTTTATGAATTTTGGGGCACCCCTCACAGTGACTCCCTTTGGGTTTATGATTAAGTTTGCCTATTGAACCTAGATCTTGGGATCTCCAGTTAAGTAGGTTAGGTTTCCCTCATATTCCCTTCATCTATGGGCTTTAGTCCCATTCCTCTTGACAACCTATACACCTTATCTGTGCTTAAGACTTTCGTTAACGGGTCCGCAATGTTCTCCTTTGACCTCACATAGTCAACTGAGATAACACCCGTTGTGACAAGTTATCGTATCGTGTTGTGTCTACGTCGAATGTGCCTTGATCTGCCATTGTACATCATGCTTTGTGCTCTAGCAAGAGCAGACTGATTGTCACAATGTATGCAGATCGTCGTCAACGGCTTTGGCCATCTTGGAATATCTTCCACAAATTGACGTAGCCACTCCGCCTCCTCCCCGCTTTTATCTAAAGCGACGAATTCGGATTCGATCATGGATCTAGCTATAACCGTTTGCTTGGAAGACTTCCAACCTATAGTTGCGCCAGCAAGTGTAAACACGTAACCACTTATTGATCTGTGATCCTTTATATCTGATATCCAGTTCGCGTCAGTGTATCCTTCGATCACTGCTGGATCACGGGTATAATGCAATCCATAGTCTCTTGTGTATCTTATGTATCTAAGCACCCTCGTGATAGCTTTCCAATGATCCTCGCTCTGATTACTGGTGTATCTACTTAGCCTGCTCACAGCATATGCTAAGTCAGGTCTAGTACATGTCATTAGATACATGAGACTACCAATGATCCTTGAGTACTCTAACTGAGAAACACTCTCGCCTCTATCCTTCCTTAGGCATTGGGTATTATCAATTGGAGTTCGAGCTATACTCGTATCGTCCGAATTGAATTTCCCAAGGATCTTTTCCACGTAGTGAGATTGACTCAACACAAGACCATTTTGGGTCCTAGTGATTTTTACTCCAAGAATCACATCCGCGAGACCCATGTCTTTCATGTCAAACCTCGCTATCAACATGTCTTTTGTTGAGTTGATCATGTTTATCATCACTCCCAATGATAAGCATATCATCTACATAAAGACATAAAATCACATAACCTCTTGGTGTGTCTTTAAAATAAACACACTTGTCGCACTCATTTATTTTGAAACCATTGTCAATCATGACATGATCAAACTTTTGGTGCCATTGTTTTGGAGCTTGCTTCAAGCCATACAAAGACTTGACCAATTTACATACTTTACCTTTGTTTCCAGGGGCGGAAAAACCCTCAGGTTGTTCCATGTAAATTTCTTCTTCTAAATCGCCATTTAGAAATGCGGTCTTTACATCCATTTGGTGAACTTCCAAATTTCTTAGAGCCGCAATTGCAAGAACCAATCGTATAGAGGTTATTCGCGTTACAGGCGAGTAAGTATCAAAGTAGTCTAGACCCTCCTTTTGTCTAAATCCTTTGATTACTAACCTTGCCTTGTATTTATCAATACTTCCACCGGCTTTCATCTTCCTTTTGAATATCCAACGATATCCAAGTGGTTTACAACCAGGTGGAAGATCTACTAACTCCCAAGTATGATTTTGCAATATAGAATCAATTTCATTCTTAATTGCTTCTTGCCATTGAGGTCCTTCTGCGGAGGTAACCGCTTCGCGGTAGGTATTGGGCTCACCCTCAACCATATAGCTCATGAAGTCTGGACCAAAGGATTTTTCAACCCTTTGTCGTTTACTTCGTCTAAGCTCACCCTCCTCAACCTCGGGTCGTTCATGTCTTTCATCTAATCGCGTAGATGAACTTGGACCTGCTTCATCAACCGCTCTTGACGAAGGCGCATGTGTTTGTCCTAACATAGGAAACACATTCTCAAAATATGAGACGGTGTTAGAATTTGCCTCTATGATAGTGTGTTTGTGTACATCGGGATTCTTGGACTCATGTACAAGAAAACGATGTGCGCTACTTTGATGTGCATATCCAATGAAAATGCAATCAACAGTTTTGGGTCCTATCCTAAGAGCCTTAGGAAGTGGTACAATCACCTTGGCTAGGCACCCCCACACTTTCAAGTATTTGTACGAACGCTTCCTTTTTCTCCATAACTCATATGGAGTTTCGTCCCTATTTTTCAAAGGTATCTTGTTCAAAAGATAGTTTGTTGAGAGAATGGCTTCCCCCCACATTTCTTGGTTCACTCCCAAGCTTATCAACATGGCGTTCATCATTTCTTTCAATGTGCGGTTCTTTCGTTCCGCAACGCCATTTGATTGTGGAGAATAAGGAGGTGTACACTCATGTACAATGCCACCTTTTGCGCATAAATCCGCAAAAGGTGCAACATATTCACCTCCTCGATCGCTTCTGAAAGCTTTTATCTTCTTTTTAAGTTAATTCTCAACTTCGTTTTTGTACAAGATAAACTTCTCTATTGCTTCGTCTTTACTTTTAAGTAAATACACATAGCAATATTTAGTACAATCATCAATAAACGTGATGAAGTACTTATTTCCTCCACGCGTGGGAACCGCTTTTAAATCACACACATCGGTATGAATTTAATCAAGGGGTTCGGTTATTCGTTCAACCGATTTAAACGATGATCTCGTAATTTTGGATTCAACATATGTCTCGCATTTGTGATTGGACTCGATATGGAATGTTGGTATCAAGTTTAATTTAATTAAACGTCATAATGAATTAAAATTTACATGCCCTAGTCTACCATGCCCCAAACATTAGAAGACTCAATCATGTAAGTAGAAGTAGAAATTTCATTCAAACTTTTGTTTTGGTTCACAACCATTACATTCATTTTAAACATACCATTAAGGGCATAGCCCTTTCCGACAAACATTCCACGTCTAGACAAGACAAAATTGTCCGATTCAAACACTAGACGAAATCTAAACTTGTTGAGCATCCATCCCGACACGAGATTCTTCCATATCTCTGGGACATAAAGCACATTTGTCAAGGTAAGCTCCTTGCCCGAATTCATTTTCAAAACGACCGTGCCTTCCCCCTTGATGCTTGCGGTAGCTTTATTCCCCATTTAAAGATTTTCTTCACCCGACGCTTCCTTGAATGTAGAGAAAAGAGCCTTGTCTCCACAAACATGGCGGGTTGCACCCGTGTCAACGAACCATCCTTTTGGGTTTTCACCCATCGCGTTGACTTCTTCAATCATAGCTGCTTCCTCGGTTATCATTGCAATCAGAGGCATACCATCCTCATCAACCATATGCGCACGCTCACACTTAGGTTTCTTGCATTGGTTAGCACGGTGCCCCGTCTCGTTACAATTGTAACAACTAACAAGTACCTTGGAAAGGCGTAGACTTCTTTTTCACAGCCCCCTTTTTCAGTCCAAGGTTGTTAACATTTGCTTTCCCTTTGTTGTCCTTTTTACCCTTGCCTTTCTTGCCCTTTGAGGACTCCCCAACTTCCACCATGTTTGCCTTAGCCGAAGCTTGCAAAATGGTGCCTTTTTGGGCCACCCTGTTGTCCTCTTCTATACGAAGACGGACGACAAGTTCCTCAATTGTCATTTCCTTCCGCTTGTGTTTAAGATAATTCTTAAAATCCAACCAAGCAGGAGGTAATTTCTCAATCATGGCTGCCACTTGAAACGTCTCGCTGAGTACCGTACCCTCAGCGTGGATGTCATGAAGTATAATCTGTAACTCTTGGACTTGGTTCATAACAGTCTTGTTATCAACCAAATTGAATTCCAAGAAACGGGCGACAACAAATTTCTTTGTTCCCGCATCCTCCGTTTTGTACTTTTTATCCAAAGACTCCCATAATTCTTTGGAAGTCTTGATACTATAGTACACATTATACAGCGCATCCGAGAGACCGTTGAGAACATAGCCTCGACATATAAAGTCGGAGTGCTTCCATGCCTCTACCGCGCTCAGAGCCTGAGCATCGGTCTCCCCTTCCGCCGGTTGAGGAACGGTCTCATTCAAGAACCTCGCAAGGTTCATGGTGGTCAAATAGAAAAAACATTTTCTGTTGCCACCTCTTGAAGTGGAGACCCGAGAACTTCTCAGGTCGTTCAGCATGATTCGCCACAGTGGACGCTCCCACAGTGTTGGCAGGGGTACCAACAACAACATTGGTGTTGCTGGTGTTCACATTTTCAGTCGACATTCTGAAAAAGTTCCAAGAAAACAAGTTAAATTCTGTTTTCAAAATAATAAAGACGCTACTTTATTATTATTAAGAGTTAAAAAATTCAGCCGTGTAGCGTCTAAGTCCAACTTTGAAGACTACAGCAGGAGATTTTCAGAACTCAGTGACAGAAAGGAGTAGAAACAGAGTTCTGTCTTGACAAAGGCGCAACTTTGAATCAAAACAGAGAAAAAACCTTTTAAAACACAACCTGCTGTGAGGGAAAAAAAATTAAATTCACAACAGAGAAGTTTGTGATTCTACACGAACGGTGTTTTAAAATTTGTTTTAAGATTGTAGGAATCCGTTCGTGCAAAATTAAATAAAATCTTTATTAACTTGAATTACTGAAACAATTACAGAATGAAAATAAAATACAATACAATACAATTACAACTGAAAAAGGATAAACAAGAACAAGAAAATCGAACAGAAACATTGTTCTTGGCTGAGGATCGTGTTAGACACGGGTCCCTTAAAACAAATTTCGTGTCTCCCAGGAGAACACGTTTCTTTCCAGGATACAACAGCCGCAAGTAGTTGCACTGCCGGTCTTGACTCCAACCCGAAGGTATACCTTGAATGCTTGAAGAAGAGAAGAATTCTGTTAGAGAAGATTGTAAGAGTTGGTGAATTCGGTATCGAAACTGGTGAAAGGAGCCTCCTATTTATACACCAGGTCTAAACTCAAAACTGAAAAATAAATTAAATGGGAGAATTAAACTGCATTAGACGTCTTTAATGCACTTTAATTCGTCATTTAATTCTCAGTCAAACGCATTAACTTTGTCAGTTTCGATTGCTGAAACGTAACTGCACAGTCTTAACTGCTGCTGGAAGCTTCTGCGCGCGCAGGTCTGCACCCTCATGCGCGGTGCGTCCATTTGGCTCACTGCCATGCGCGCGTGCGCCCCACTGGCTTAATCCCATACGCACCTATGCATGTGAGCCACGTCACCTGTAAGCCTCTACGAGCACGCCACACAGTCACGCCGTTTTGGCTCACTTTGGTGCGCCGCGCACGACACCTCGGTGCCCATGCCACGTGTACTCGCGCGTGGATGCGCATGACTACCACGTCATGCACCACCCCGCACGGACCCATCTGGGTCACATGCCTGCTTGCCACGTCTCTAGCCACTTGGTCCTTGCAGCCCCTGTGCTCCACCACACGCATGTGGTCAAAAATACAAAGGCGGCTCTCAAGCGGCGATGCGAGTGCGAAGTGCAAAGTGCGCCATCAAAGCGCCACATTGCGCCTCATAGCACACGCCATGCGCGAGCGCGTGTGCGAGTGCGAGTTAGGGTGTTCCGCACCCTTCGCGAGTACACTTGTGAGTGCTTCCATGAAACAATAAGGATGGAGAGTTCCCACTTAAATACCCCTTTAAGTTTCATCTCTCATCCGATGTGGGACAAGGTGCCACTTTCCCACTTATTTCAGCATTCAACTTTCAAACACCAAACTTTGAGCATCGATATCTCATTCATCTTAGCTCCGTTTTGGACGTGGTTTAGTTCGTTGCGAAGCTCTTCCGACATAGAAAACAAACCCACAAATAAATATATAAAACCCGCTCATTTTATTATATTTATTTCTAGTCCAAAATAGTAAAAAATCATTTTCCTATATTTATGAAAAATGCTATTTTCACAATTTTCCAACAATCCCCCACATGAATAGAAATCGATCTATCAAGTTTCAAAGATACACGTTCAACAGTTGAGTATTGCAAGATAGGTAGGTGTAACCTTTGAACCTACTTTTGTGAAGTATACTTAGCCTCCTAGGGTCTTGTAGACGCGGTGTCTTTGAACAATCCCCCATTTATGTAGGCGACAATATACATTCACACAATAGGTGATTCCTCTGAATCATTAAAAGCATCATGGTTAATTTGGATTTACTCAAAATCCTTAACCTCAACATGCTTAACCTTACTTCATGTCACTGATCGGAATGGACTAGGAAGTATACAACTCCCTTTATGAATTTTGGGGCACCCCCCACAGTGACTCCCTTTGGGTTTATGATTAAGTTTGCCTATTGAACCTAGATATTGGGATCTCCAGTCAAGTAGGTTAGGTTTCCCTCATATTCTCTTCATCTATGGGCTTTAGTCCCATTCCTCTTGACAACCTATACACCTTATCTGTGCTTAATCCTTTCGTTAACGGGTCCGCAATGTTCTCCTTTGACCTCACATAGTCAACTGAGATAACACCCGTTGAGATAAGTTTTCGTACCGTGTTGTGTCTACGTCGAATGTGCCTTGATCTGCCATTGTACATCATGCTTTGTGCTCTAGCAAGAGCAGACTAATTGTCACAATGTATGCAGATCGCCGTCAACGGCTTTGGCCATCTTGGAATATCTTCCACAAATTGACGTAACCACTCCTCCCCCTCCCCGCTTTTATCTAAAGCGACGAATTCGGATTCCATCGTGGATCTAGCTATAACAGTTTGCTTGGAAGACTTCCACGCTATAGCTGCGCCAGCAAGTGGAAACACGTAACCACTTGTTAATCTGTGATCCTTTATATCCGATATCCAGTTCGCGTCAGTGTATCCTTCGATCACTGCTGGATCACGGGTATAATGCAATCCGTAGTCTCTTGTGTATCTTATGTATCTAAGCACCCTTGTGATAGCTTTCCAATGATCCTCGCTCGGATTACTGGTGTATCTACTTAGCCTGCTCACAACATATGCTAAGTCAGGTCTAGTACATGTCATTAGATACATGAGACTACCAATGATCCTTGAGTACTCTGTAGGATCGAATTCGGACCCGAATGAGTCTATCAGAAGAGTTTATCTCAGTTTGAACGGCGGAAACAGACAAACCGAGCTCAATTCAGCAAGTATTCACTTTAAATTGTCGATTTGTATTGATAGAATGACGTTTACAATGATTCGACACTTCGGCAGCACTTCGTGGCTCACCGGAAGACAACACACCCAACTCCTATGTGATTTCGCTCCTAACTACACCCCTATATATAGACAACTTGATTGCCCTGATTCCGCTCGTAATTATACAATGACACTAGGAGCGGAATTAACATGTTATGATTCCGGGCGGAATCACCTAGATATATAGGTTGGAGCGAAATCAACAATTAACCAATATACAATTCTGTTTTTGTCCGTATACTGTCCTGTTTCATGTGCTCTATATCAAGTGTATATATTTCATGATGAAATAAATGATATCATATTTATGATGTCATCATCAATGATGATGACATCATCCTCTTTCAGATTCGCAACGAGACTGAGACTCGACATAAGACGAAGACGACAGATGTATGCACCAACAGACTCCCCCTCAGATGTTGACGAGTCTTAAGTGTCGAGTCTTCGCATCTTCAGTCTTTATCAGTCTCTTTTCTTTCTTAGCATATACCAAGATCTTCTCTTTGGTTCTAGCCTCGTCAGACTCCCCCTCTCATCATGATGGGATCGCTATCTGGAATTAGCTATAACCTTGAGATCAATTCCTGGCTTTATCTCTGATCAGCTCATTTCCTGCACACATTTTCTCACAAACACATAAGTTTTTACTTAAATCAATAAGAAAAACTTACTAGTAATAGTTACATCAAGTTCAAATTAATGACCTTGATTAACTAATCTAACTTTCTTTCTCAAAATCAGTTTCTTCTATTAAATGCATGCTCCCAAACCAGTTCATCATGTTCAGCACTTGAAATTTTGAAAATCAGCTCTTCAACATCAGTTGTCGAAAATATTTTTGTATTTTTCAAAACTTATGCTAAAACACACTAAAATCTTTTTGGTTTTTTTTAATAACAAAGGAATGCAGTAAAGAAATATTTACAGACACTATTTTTGTGAGCTTGTGTAAGAGGATCATATCAGTTTATGTGACCAATCACTAGCACCGTTAAGCTTTAAACATTTTCAGCTCTAAACGATTCACATTGATTGACGATATTGTTGTCCACTTAAGCTCAATCTAAAAACTTTCGAAATGCTTACCGATACGTTAAGGTATATTAATTTGCACTAAATTCTTATGGACCCCACGATCTCAGCATATCCACTCATCATGCAATACACTGACTCAAGTAATGCCTTTAACCTTTTATCAACTGTGATTTGTGCGAAAACAAAGCAGAATGTTTAAACATTAACAATCAGGTCGATACTTCCGTATACGCAGAGAAAGTCCAATGTTTAAACAAAATAAGAAAAATAAAACAAGTTGAAGTTGTTTAGGCTTTAACCACCAGGTCAATACTTCCGTATACGCAGAGGTGATCCAAAGCTTAAACGAAACACCAAAGAAAATAAAACAGAACGTTTATGCAACAACATCCAGGTCGATACTCACATATACGCAGAGGTTGTCCGATGCTTAAACAAAATAAAGAAATAAAACAAGTTTAAATCTTTGCAAAATGAAATGCACAATCACAGCGACTTTTCACCAAAGTTGTGAAAGTTCACAAACTTAACCAGTTTTATGTCTTTCGACAATCAGCGATTACTGAATAGGCACACAATCAAGAAGGACAAAACTAAGTACTATGCTTTCGACCATGTTTCCCACTAGAACTAGGCTTTTCATTTTAGGTTTGTATCGTTCTCGCAAATCTACTAGTCTAGCTGAGCCTACCGTCACATCTTTAGTAAGATCGTTTATCACATTTTATCTTTCCATTTCTTTAGCATGCTGTGACAGTCCAACTGATCTACTATCATTTCCTCTTTTTGACAACTAAACTCATTTTTGCATTTTTCAATGTTTTTGACATTTTCAAATTTTCTAAATTTTTTTTTTATTTTTACTCCCCCTAAAATCAAAATATGTCTCAATTTTGATTTTCTGGGAAAATTTGAAAACAAGCTGTACAATAAATTTGACAACATGATGAGAATCACTTCAATTCTCCATTCACTTGGCTTGAACAACCAGAACTCCCCCTGATAACAAAACATTTTCCCATGGTGATTTCAAAACACTTAAGTTTGTTTTAATTAAAATGGTTTTTCCGGAAAATTAGTTTTGTGTGTCATTTCACAAATTCGGGGATCTTTCATCACTTTGTTCTCTTCAACCACTTGTAAAAACTAACATTTGTAAGATCAATCCACAAACATCACTTGTAGAAAATCAAGTACAATTTAATGTCCCTGTTTTACCACTTGTAAGTCGAAATATCACATTCGTGAATTTCTCAAGAAATGTGCCGATTCATGTTCCACGCTTACCAACCTGGGAACTCCGGCAAGTCAGGTTTTTCATTTAAACAGATTCACCCAAGCCTGACGGTCCTTGGGTGATTTTAAATTCTTGTTCAAGAATGGTGGAAAATTTGCATCATCCATTGTTAGACCAGAATTCTCAACTTTTACCTCAACAAATGGCTCTTCTGGTTTTACCATACCAGAATCATTGCCTGAACGTGGCTTGTCTGACTTTGAGGAGCCAGATTCATCGCCAACATGTGGCTCCTTTGTTTCCGATGAAACAGATTCATTGCCACAAACTTTCTTCTTCTTCTTTCTCTCTTTCGTCCTCAGATTTGTATCTGATGAATCCGTTTTGCTAGATTTATCATTCTTTGGAGAGCAAGACGATTTATCAGAACTTTTATCTGTTTTACCAGTTGTATCCGAGGACAAAATCTTCTCCAGATATTCTCTGGCCTTCTTCCTCTTCTTCCTCAGTCTGTCTTTTTGTCCCTGAGAAAGTTTCACTTTCTTTTCTTGAACTTTAGGTTCTTGAACCTTCTGTTCTTTGGGCTTGACATTGACTGGTTTCTTCACCTGCTTCTGAGATTCAGCCCTCGATCTTCTCATTGATCTCATTGAGCAATCTCTAGCAATATGGCCAATGATGTTGCAATTAAAGCATCTCCTTGACTCAAACCTCCAACTCTGGCAGTTAACAGCAATGTGTCCTTGATAGCCGCATCTGTAACACACTCTGTTATCGTACCAATCACCATTTTTAGTCCAAACATTTAGATCAAAGCACTGTTTGGCTTGGTGATAATCTTTCCTCCTCTTGTTTGCTGGATTTGGCTTTTGAGCACTGTGGTCCGACCTGCACCACTCATTACCAACAATTTTTGAATTTTCATTTTTTACTTTTTGTAATTTTTGAATGCGATTGGATGATTGATCTGATGAACTTTTATTTTCTTTTTGAACATTTTTCAAAATTTTCTCTTTTTGTTTTTGTTCCACTTTCTTCTTCAAAGGTTTTTGCTTAGAACATTCTCCCTTTTCAGTTGATTGCGAAACAGTTTCTTGAAATTTTTCTTTTAATTTCAAAAACAAATTCTTTTTTTTAATTTTTTTCGTTTTCATCATCAGATTTTTCATCGCAATCTTCAACTATGACTTTATCATAGTTTGTGACATTGTCACTTATTGGAACTGAATTAATAGGTTTTGGACAAGGAATAGTTGAAGTATTCACAAACACCTTCAACTTTTCTTCCCATTCCTTGATTTTCTTTTGAGCATACTCTGCTTCCTTTTCAAGTCGAATAATCTTTTCAAGATGAGAATTGATTGCAATTTGTTTTTCAAGATTGTTTTTACCATACAAATCTCTCTCATCTTCTAAAATTTTTATTTGAGTTTGAAAATCTTTCTCAATTTTTACTTTTTCATTTTCCAAATTGTATATTTGATTTTTCAAAACATTTTCTGATTTTTTAATATTTTTGTTTTCTAATGACAAACTCTCAACCTCCTTCAAGAGTTTGTCATTTTCATATGTCAACTTCTCACAATTTTTCAGCAAAACAAGAATCTGTTTTTCATCAGCTTTTGTCTCAACCTTTAAAGCTGAAATATTTTCAACCTGTTTCTTTTCCTCATGAACACTTTCATCCTTACTCTCTTCTTCTGATGAATGATCAAAGATAGGTGCGTATTCTGCAACCTCTTTCTTTAACTCTGGTTCAGGATTCACAGATACAGTTTTTTCAGATTCTACTTTCTCAACTTTGACCGATGGAACTTGTTCAACCTGCCTTTTCACACTAGGTTTGATTTGCTTTTCTGTTGTTGTTGCTTTTACTTCTTTCTCAGCTCTGATCTCCTCTTTAACAATAACTGCCTTTTGATTCTTTCTTTTTGCATCTTGTTTTTCTTTCAATTTTTCAATTTTATCGGCATAAAATAACTTTCCACTACGTTGATCAGATGGAAGTTGTTGTTTAAGATATTCAAGTTCCCTGATTTCCTCTTCATAATTGTCACTCTCTTCATCAGACGAGTGATCAAAGACCGGAATTTTTTCAACTTCTTTTGCTGAAACTGTTTCTCCTTCTTGCTTTATCGAAATATACTGATGAGATTCATGATGCACATATGCCAACACTTCTTCAAAATCCATGTTTCGATGTCAAATGTTCACTTTAAATGTTGATTGGGCCGAGAATATGACTTGTGCCAAGAACTTGTTCAACACTGATATTTATAAAAAATATTGATACTTTCTAAATAAAGATCAACAATCAATATCACTCTTGGGCCGTAATCGAATATAGTGGGCTTGACTATAGTGCAGCCGACAACTTGATATTTCAGCTCAAATATGATTGGGCCGAACAGTTTCACCAAAGCTGATTGGGCTGCACTGTTGATTACTTTTATTTGATTAATGATTGGGCCGCTTTATCTCGATCACTTGGGATGACAAATTGACTTTAAGAACTTGCCGACAAAACTTTAATCAGATCACATGCTATTTTTTTTATGAACCGAAAACAATTAATACAACATCACATGCAATCTAATATCCGACAAAAACTTCTCAAAGGCCAACAACTATAATGAAGATTACTGAATTCCCATACTATTCTTGAACCAAGCATTCACGTGACCTCATGACACACTTTAAAATTTTCACATGCAAATCTGAAGTTCACGTGTAACCCATTTACCACAAACAGCCAATATCAACACCTGTTACTTGAATCTATCAATATAGCATGTGATAAACAATACTCTATAACTTTCAACTAAACCAAAGATGATCACGTGTAATGATGGGCCGATATAATCACATGACAAAGCTGACAATTTAATCTTTCAAAAATTCTTTGATTGGACCGCAACTAATGTAGTGGATTCATGCAATTCAGATCACATCCAAACTGACCAACTCACATGCAAATCTAAATTGATAACACTAAAACCCTTGGGAGCGGAAACACTCGATAACTGTGCTGAGCGGAATCACTGACTACAATTAGGAGCGGAATCAAACTTTGAAACTTGGAGCGGAATTAAACAATTCTCAGGAGCGGAATCAAAGTGAAAGCTGATTACGAGCGGAATCAAGATCAATTCACGAGCGGAATCAAAGCTGATGTCATTTTTTCCGAGAACAATTTCGAGCGGAATCTCAAAAATTACCAGTTTTAATTCGAATTTGAACTTGAAACTTCTAAGGCTTTGTTAACTATCAATTCCGAACACACTGTGAAAATTTGAACCAATTTTAACCGTGAAATGATGTTCAATTTGAAAAGAAGGTGTAGAAAAACAGAAAATGCAGCTGAATTGGCAAGAGCTCTTCTTCCTGAGCTCTGATACCACTTGTAGGATCGAATTCGGACCCGAATGAGTCTATCAGAAGAGTTTATCTCAGTTTAAACGGCGGAAACAGACAAACCGAGCTCAATTCAGCAAGTATTCACTTTAAACTGTCGATTTGTATTGATAGAATGACGTTTACAATGATTCGACACTTCGGCAGCACTTCGTGGCTCACCGGAAGACAACACACCCAACTCCGATGTGATTTCGCTCCTAACTACACCCCTATATATAGACAACTTAATTGCCCTGATTCCGCTCGTAATTATACAATGACACTAGGAGCGGAATTAACATGTTATGATTCCGGGCGGAATCACCTAGATATATAGGTTGGAGCGAAATCAACAATTAACCAATATACAATTATGTTTTTGTCTGTATACTGTCCTGTTTCATGTGCTCTATATCATGTGTAGATATTTCATGATGAAATAAATGATATCATCTTTATGATGTCATCATCAATCATCCTCTTTCAGATTCGCAACGAGACTGAGACTCGACATAAGACGAAGACGGCAGATGTATGCACCAACATACTCTAACTGAGAAACACTCTCGCCTCTATTCTTCCTTAGGCGTTGGGTATTATCAATTGGAGTTCTAGCTATACTCGTATCGTCCGAATTGAATTTCCCAGGATCTTTTCCACGTAGTGAGATTGACTCAACACAAGACCATTTTGGGTTCTAGTGATTTTTACTCCAAGAATCACATCCGCGAGACCCATGTCTTTCATGTCAAACCTCGCTTTCAACATGTCTTTTATTGAGTTGATCATGTTATCATCACTCCCAATGATAAGCATGTCATCTACATAGAGACATAAAATCACATAACCTCTTGGTGTGTCTTTAAAATAAACACACTTGTCGCACTCATTTATTTTGAAACCATTGTCAATCATGACATGATCAAACTTTTGGTGCCATTGTTTTGGAGCTTGCTTCAAGCCATACAAAGACTTGACCAATTTACATATTTTACCCTTTTTTCCAGGGGCGGAAAAACCCTCAGGTTGTTCCATGTAAATTTCTTCTTCTAAATCGACATTTAGAAATGCGGTCTTAACATCCACTTGGTGAACTTCCAAATTTCTTAGAGCCGCAATTGCAACAACCAATCGTATAGAGGTTATTCGCGTTACAGGCGAGTAAGTAACAAAGTAGTCTAGACCCTCCTTTTGTCTAAATCCTTTGATTACTAACCTTGCCTTGTATTTATCAATACTTCCATCGGCTTTCATCTTCCTTTTGAATATCCAACGATATCCAAGTGGTTTACAACCAGGTGGAAGATCTACTAACTCCCAAGTATGATTTTGCAATATAGAATCAATTTCATTCTTAATTGCTTCTTGCCATTGAGGTCCTTCTGCGGAGGTAACCGCTTCGCGGTAGGTATTGGGCTCACCCTCAACCATATAGCTCATGAAGTCTGGACCAAAGGATTTTTCAACCCTTTGTCGTTTACTTCGTCTAAGCTCACCCTCCTCGACCTCGGGTCGTTCATGTCTTTCATCTAATCGCGTAGATGAACTTGGACCTGCTTCATCAACCGCTCTTGACGAAGGCGCATGTGTTTGTCCTAACATAGGAAACACATTCTCAAAATATGAGACGGTGTTAGTATTTGCATCTATGATAGTGTGTTTGTGTACATCGGGATTCTTGGACTCATGTACAAGAAAACGATGTGCGCTACTTTGATGTGCATATCCAATGAAAATGCAATCAACAGTTTTTGGTCGTATCCTAAGAGCCTTAGGAGGTGGTACAATCACCTTGGCTAGGCACCCCCACACTTTCAAGTATTTGTACGAAGGCTTCCTTTTTCTCCATCACTCATATGGAGTTTCGTCCCTATTTTACAAAGGTATATTGTTCAAAAGATAGTTTGCTGAGAGAATGGCGTCCCCCCACATTTCTCGGTTCACTCCCGAGCTTATCAACATGGCGTTCATCATTTTTCTTTCAATGTGCGGTTCTTTCGTTCCGCAACGCCATTTGATTGTGGAGAATAAAGAGGTGTACACTCATGTACAATGCCACCTTTTACGCATAAATCCGCAAAAGGTGCAACATATTCACCTCCTCGATCGCTTCTCAAAGCTTTTATCTTCTTTTTAAGTTGATTCTCAACTTCGTTTTTGTACAAGATAAACTTCTCTATTGCTTCGTCTTTACTTTTAAGTAAATACACATAGCAATATTTAGTACAATCATCAATAAACGCGATGAAGTACTTATTTACTCCACGCGTGGAAACCGCTTTTAAATCACACACATCGGAATGAATTAAATCAAGGGGTTCGGTTATTCGTTCAACCGATTTAAACGATGATCTTGTAATTTTGGATTCAACACATGTCTCGCATTTGTGATTGGACTCGATATGGAAAGTTGGTATCAAGTTTAATTTAATTAAACGTCGTAATGAATTAAAATTTACATGCCCTAGTCTACCATGCCAAACATTAGAAGACTCAATCATGTAAGTAGAAGAAGAAATTTCATTCAAACTTTTGTTTTGGTTCACAACCATTACATTCATTTTAAACATACCATTAAGGGCATAGCCCTTTCCGACAAACATTCCACGTCTAGAGAAGACAAAATTGTCCGATTCAAACACTAGACGAAATCCAAACTTGTTGAGCATCCATCCCGACACGAGATTCTTCCGTATCTCTGGGACATAAAGCACATTTGTCAAGGTAAGCTCCTTGCCCGAAGTCATTTTCAAAACGACCGTTTCTTCCCCCTTGATGCTTGCGGTAGCTTTATTCCCCATATAAAGCTTTTCTTCACCCGACGCTTCCTTGAATGTAGAGAAAAGAGCCTTGTCTCCACAAACATGGCGGGTTGCACCCGTGTCAACGAACCATTGATCAAGGTAAGCTCCTTGCCCGAAGTCTCTTGTGTATCTTATGTATCTAAGCACCTTCGTGATAGCTTTCCAATGATCCTCGCTCGGATTACTGGTGTATCTACTTAGCCTGCTCACAGCATATGCTAAGTCAGGTCTAGTACATGTCATTAGATACATGAGACTACCAATGATCCTTGAGTACTCTGACTGAGAAACACTCTCGCCTCTATTATTCCTTAGGCGTTGGGTATTATCAATTCGAGTTGGAGCTATACTCGTATCTTCTGAATTAAATTTCACAAGGATCTTTTCCACGTAGTGAGATTGACTCAACATAAGACCATTTTGGGTGCTAGTGATTTTTACTCCAAGAATCACATCCGTGAGACCCATGTCTTTCATGTCAAACCTCGCTTTCAACATGTCTTTTGTTGAGTTGATCATGTTATCATCACTCCCAATGATAAGCATGTCATCTACATAGAGACATAAAATCACATAACCTCTTGGTGTGTCTTTAAAATAAACACACTTGTCGCACTCATTTATTTTGAAACCATTGTCAATCATGACATGATCAAACTTTTGGTGCCATTGTTTTGGAGCTTGCTTCAAGCCATACAAAGACTTGACCAATTTACATACTTAACCCTTGTTTCCAGGGGCGGAAAAACCCTCAGGATGTTCCATGTAAATTTCTTCTTCTAAATCGCCATTTAGAAATGCGGTCTTTACATCCATTTGGTGAACTTCCAAATTTCTTAGAGCCGCAATTGCAAGGACCAATCATATAGAGGTTATTCGCGTTACAGGCGAGTAAGTATCAAAGTAGTCTAGACCCTCCTTTTGTCTAAATCCTTTGATTACTAACCTTGCCTTGTATTTATCAATACTTCCATCGGCTTTCATCTTCCTTTTGAATATCCAACGATATCCAAGTGGTTTACAACCAGGTGGAAGATCTACTAACTCCCAAGTATGATTTTGCAATATAGAATCAATTTCATTCTTAATTGCTTCTTGCCATTGAGGTCCTTCTATGGAGGTAACCGCTTCGCGGTAGGTATTGGGCTCACCCTCAACCATATAGCTCATGAAGTCTGGACCAAAGGATTTTTCAACCCTTTGTCGTTTACTTCGTCTAACCACATTGCGCCTCATCGCCTACGCCACGCGCGCGCGCGTGTGCGAGTACGAGTTAGGGTGCTCCGCACCCTTCGCGAGTACACTTATAAGTGCTTCCATGAAACAATAAGAATGGAGAGTTCCCACTTAAATACCCCTTTAAGTTTCATCTCTCATCCGATGTGGGACAAGGTGCCACTTTCCCACTTATTTCAGCATTCAAGTTTCAAACACCAAACTTTGAGCATCGATATCTCATTCATCTTAGCTCCGTTTTGGACGTGGTTTAGTTCGTTGCGAAGCTCTTCCGACATAGAACACAAACCCACAAATAAATATATAAAACCCGCTCATTTTATTATATTTATTTATAGTCCAAAATAGGAAAAAACATTTTCCTATATTTATGAAAAATGTTATTTTCACAATTTTCCAACAAAACCCGCCGCCCGAAGGCCAACTGCGGTAAAACCCGGTTCGGCTCGGTTTCGAATTGGCGACCTCCAGAGCGGCCTAGTTCTAAACTTCATTACCACCACCAATGTACTTCAAATTGATGCTATTGGAGTTGAACTTGAGACCTCAAGTAGAGAAACCAAGTGACTAATCCACTAGACCAACTTTTTAGGACACTTGTTACTCATTACTAAAATGTGCTAAAAGTTAAATACAATCAGAACCACACGTTCCTTAGTTTCCTCGTATATATATACCCAGCATTCCCACATGTTGTTTCATCAAGTTAAAAGATATACTTCATTGCTTCCACTCTAGAGGCTAACATAAACACACACATATATTCTAATCATGTATGTTCTTCACATGAACGTAGGAGAAGGGGAGACTAGCTATGCCAAAAACTCACTACTTCAGGTAATAACGATAGATTGACAATTCCATAAGTTTTGTGAATTTAAAACATACATAATTATTAACATAAACATTTGAGTGCAGAAGAAGATAATATCCGTTGGTAGTTCAATGATGGATGCTGCCATTTATAACATCTTGTTGGAGGTGAAACCAAAGAGCATGGGAGTTGCGGACCTGGGGTGCTCTTCTGGACACAACGCGTTGACAACGATCTCTTGAATAATCCACATGGTTGATGCTGCTAGACAGAAGATGGGTTTACCTGTACCTGAACTAAGGGTGTCACTTAATGATCTCCCTGGCAACGACTTCAACGCGGTGTTTAAGTCATTGCCCGAGCTTTACAAGAACTTGAAGGATGATTATGGTATTGAAAATTGTTATGTTTGGGGCGTGCCAGGATCATTTTATGGCAGGTTGTTTCCTGGCCACAGTCTTCACTTTGTTCATTCTTCTTCAAGCCTCCACTGGCTGTCTCAGGTTTGTATCTTCAAACTAATTGATAAACATATATATAATTTAAGACATGAATGGTTTGTTTTACAAATTTATTATAAAACAATTTTAGTCATCACAGTAATCCCTCTGTCATCATGGTCAAACTTTATTATTATAATTTAAGTTTTCTGTTACATTTTATTGGAACCTTTGTCACAACAAAAAAAGTCAAATAATAGAAATAAAGGCTGAAAAAGACAGCACAATAATGTGTTTCATGCTTCATGCGAACAACATAGTACCACACTGACTTTACATTACAATGGCATGTATTTTTTGACTAGGTACCGTTGGATTTGAATCCTAGGGTTGGAACTAATTTGAACAAAGATAAGATATACATCTCCAAGAGTAGCTCAATGAGTGTCATAAAAGCATACCAACAACAGTTCCATGATGATTTCTCGTTGTTTTTAAGGTCACGGGCCAAGGAAATGGTCAGCAAGGGTCGGATGGTTTTGTCGTTCATGGGTCGGCGATCCGCAAACCCATGTGCAGATGAGGCTTGCTACCAATGGGAGCTTTTAGCTCGTGCGTTGATGAGCCTTGCTTTAGACATGTGTTTTCTCTCTATTCCTATACATATACTTATACATCTCCATAAACACATGTGCATATATATCCCTACCCTCTCTAAAACGAGTTATTTTTTTTGGAAAAGCCATGAAATTATGGTGTTTTCAATGTGATTAATCTTAGTTGTTGCATATGTTGTTGTAGGGACTTGTTGAAAAGGAAAAGATTGATTCGTTTAATGCGCCTTACTATGCACCAAGCCCGGAAGAAGTGAAATGCCAAGTTGAGAATGAAGGATCTTTTGTAGTGGTTGATGTTAAGTCATTTGGGATAGAATGGGATGCTGGTGACTGGACTAACTGCAAGATATCAAGCGGTAATCGAGTATCTAAAACCATCCGAGCAGTGGTGGAGCCGATGTTTGAGAATCATTTCCATCTCGGGATTGAAATGATGGATGAGTTGTTTAGAAGATATGCTAAAATCATTGACGATTGTTTCTTGGAAACAAAATTCAAGTACATTAATTTAGTCATTTCTTTCGTGAGAAAGGACTAATCTAGTATCTTGTTCCAAAGTTTCCTTCTTCTTTTCATACGTTGTAACTTTTTCCATGAAGGAGAATTTCAGAGAAATAAAAGAAATATATATTGATGATATATCTAATATGCAAATACAGCACTTATCTGTTACTAGAAATCAAATCACGACTGTAGTATTTCATTAGTGCTTTTTTTTAAGTTAACTTGCACTTCTTACATGATTTAAATACACAATCATTACTAAGCGATCTATTCGTGTTCGCAAAACACAGTACAATACTAACTTCAAACTGATTTAATTTCATCTACCGAAAATTGTAAACCTTAATTTTTTTTTCTCAAATACTTAAATAATAATATTCTTATAGCAATACTTTGATTTGAAATAGATATAAAATTATTTATTGGATTCAATTATGATTTAACAAAAATGAACTTACCACTTATGAAAAAGAAACTGTTATTGTTATTGTTGTTGTTGTTTATATTAATTCAAAATTGAAATCGATAATTGAAATGCAATTTAATATAAAAAATAGTTATTTGAAATTTTGAATAACAGGAATATGAAGAATAATTTTATTCAATGTAAATTGCATATATTGATCAACTTACTTTAAATTAAGTAAAGGTAATTTGGTTTTTTGGCTCAATGCAGGCTGATAAACTGTTAGTTTTAACCGTCAGTGGAAGAGGCAATTGAATTTTTACCTAAGCAGAGACATTATTGATGTAAAAATGGCAAGTTGATAATGCTGCACCAGTAATGTTCATGTTGTCAACGTCTAAGTAGGTGGCATATCAATTATCAGTATATGCATGGTCAATTTGAATCCATCTTTACAAGTTTCACATTTTACACGATTGGTTAGGATATTGACTGTGTTTTTATTGTGCAGATTTGCGGTATGATTGAGATTGCTAGTGACATTTTTGATGTTGATCATATTATTACCACTTTGAGAGGTGATGTTCGGATACTTAAGGAGCTTCCTCCTAGCCCCTGTTAGTTGATCTGATATCTCTTACTATACTATCATAATCAGGTACTATTTTTTTATGTAATATAAACTATAATTGATGTTCACACAATGCTAACACATTATTCCTCTTAAAAACACAAAGTTGTGCACTTGAACAGAACCGATGCTCGGCTTGCCAATAATGGTCAACCACTTAAAGCACTTGATATCAACCACGACATCCAAATTTAAAGCACTTGATATCAACCACGACATCCAGATTTACATTGCTGCTGGTGAAATATATGGTGGAAAAGGAGAATGGATAGTCTTGCAGATGCCTACCCAAGACCCAAGACTAGTTCGAACTTTTAAAAATATAATATCAATTTTCTAACTAACATTTTATTTGTTTTCAGATTTTTGGATTTTTGGATTTCAAAAGACAATTCTATTGGACAAATATACTTTTGGAGTTTTGAGATGGGATGAATTCTCTGGCACAGTTAAGGATACACATGCGCAACGTAGGGGGGCCTAGAAAAATGATTGGTTATGCTCGATGGACCCAATCAGAAGATGACTTTTATGCAAATCCAGAAGAGTATCAGATGATGAACCTGTGAGCATCCTGTGAGTAAGGATTTGTTTAGGTTGGCTAGTTGGGATCTAGGAACTGTCTGAACCACGAGCTAGGAAATAATAAGGCTCATATGTAAATCTGATTCCTCATGATTAAAGAATTTCATATTTTAGCTACGAATTTTAAAGGGAGTTGCATTAAAAGTCTTTTACAATGAAGTAAGTTGGGTGTTCAAGTTAATTAGTTACTTCATTAAAATGTTGTCTACTGCATTTGTGATTTGGTACATCAATAGAAAACTCCCATCAACAATCCACTTTTCTTAAGAATTCAAGTGATTAGAAGTATGAAAATCATTTTTGCTGAATTTAACTACTGCCTAAAAAAATCCAATCAACAATCCACTTTCCTAAATTTCACAAGATTCTTATGTGAACAACATAACTGCTATGAACAGTTGGACTTAACTGAAGTGAAAAAATACTTTACTTGTCACACCCTCAAATTCCACATGCGGAGTAATACCGCGAGGCGTGTGACTAACCAGGATCCAGCCACAAATCATATCGAACATTCATAAATATAAGCAATTTAACAAAATACGATAAGTGGCAATAAAAGTCCACAATTAAGTCTTAAGTTTTAAAACATCATAAAAAGGAAATAGCGGAAGCATAGTTCAACAGTTAATTCAAAAGTCCAAAGTTTAACTTTATTTAGAACCCGACACGGGCACTACAAGAACGGGCTACTTTTAGCGGCGACAGTCGTCGCCGGTATTGCCCCATTTTGTCGCCGGTATTGACCTTTACCGGCGACACGTGGTCGCTAATATGTGGCCGGTATTGCTGGGCCGGTATTGGCCACCTGTCGTCGCTAAAAGTGGTCGTCGTCGGTATTGATCATTACCCTTTAGCGGCTACAGTTGTCGTCGCTAAAGTGACGCCGGTATTACTATTGGTCGCTAAAGGTTCTTTATCAATAGCGGCGACACGTCGTCGCCGCTAAAAGCCTTTTTTTTTTAAATGCAGCTGCTGTATTTACAGCACCCAACCATTTTTTCGGCCGAAAAAACTGAACCTGCCTATTTCAAACAACACAAACATACGCCACGAGCATATACTAAAGGTAATATAATTAAAAACTACGTTTAAGTCGTACATTAGAATCCTACAACGTTTAATTAAATCTAAATCATACATTAAAAACAAGTCACTCTTCTTCGGATTGGTTATCGAATAAGTCATCCGAATCGTAGTCTTTTGACTTTCCTTTTCCTTTCCCTTGTGAAGCAAGATAGTTGTTTAGTTGGTTCAAAAATGACGGAGTTTGAAACAAGCTGTTAACAAAATCCTACAATAATAGATATCAAAACGTATATTAGCATATTAATTAACGCTACCAACATATATTTAACAAGGAAACATGCATTCGTTTATCATTTTATAAATTGCGTAGTTTACCTCGGAAAAGGGTTGCGTCTGAGCTTGCGAAGACGACATGTTCGAGGACGTGTTCGAGGACGTGTTGGAAGAAGGTTTAGGCCCCATCCCGCGGTACCATCCTCGCCGCTCTCCCAACGCTTCTTGATATGGGGTAATTGGAGGACCATCGCCGCTCCATTGATCTGTGGCCTGTTGTAGGTTCCGCTGTATTTTACGAAGATGATTAAATATATATGTGTATATGTATATGTATATATATATATATATTTGTTATAGAAAATAATACTTAAAAGAAATACTTACGTAATTTTGTTCAGCAATCGGATCAACCCAATTCCCTTGATTGTCCGTGTGGGTTTTAGCATACGTAGGTACCCAATCCAAATCCTGTTTAACATTAAACTTAGATTAGACATTAAATAAACAAAAGCTTACACACACCCACACATACATAAAACATTACATTTTTATAGGCGGTGCTACCGTACGACGCTGTCCCCCCACGGTATGGGAATTGTTGTTTGTCGCGTACTTTTTTGTTGGCCTTGCTTTTTTTAATATAATCTTATTGCCGGAAACCTTCGATGGTTCTCAACCAGTTTTCATAAGGCATATCCGCGGGATGGTGTGCCCTTGCGCTCTCAAGATCATCGTATCCTCCCTGGCTATCAAATATTTGTCTAGCTTGATACTTGCGGTCATTGTACCGCTTCATAAGCACACTCCTAATACCACCCTCCAAGTTTTTCGCCTCATAATCACGTTCCACTTCATCAAAATTGAAGTTTTCCTACAAATTAAATAAAAAAGTGAAAATATCATATATAAATTAGATTTGCATGTGCTATAAAATTTTATGCATATAACTTATTTACCCGTAAGTGGTTCATGACGGCATCCTTGTAATGTTGTTCAACTTTATCCCATCCAATCTTATCAAACGGGATGGTCCGCCACATATACATGCCGGCCTCCCTTGAAAACACGTCTCTTGATTTACCAACAGGGGTAAACGTGACTTGTCTGTCAAAGGTAAGCGATACAGGCCCCCCCCTGCTCGTACCATACGCCTTAGTTTCTCGTTTTTAGCTTTTCCCCTAACCTTCTTTGGGGGAACCGCTGCAATTAAAACAAAAATAATTAGTAACAACATTTATAATATATAAAATATTAGGACTATAAAATAATTTAGTAAAAGACTTACCGTCTGTCTCGTGTGTGCCACGGAATCCACCGGGAGGAAGCGGTGGATCACCAGCGCCGTCACCCCTATGTCCCCAGGGGGCCACATCCGCCATCAAATATGCGAATATCAGCAATACCGAAAACATTTTTCCTATAAAGTTACAAATGTTTTCAAACCTAAACACAAACATACTAATTATCAAACTTAAACTTTTATTTTCAAACCTACACATAAACATACTTACTTACAAACACACATTTTGATCAAAACCACAAAATTTATACATACTTACATACACATTTGCATACTTTATTATACAAACATACAACATACACATTTTTCACCAATTGCAAACATTTACTTTCACCTACATACTAACATACACCTACATACATACATTCATAGACTTACATACACATATACATGCTTACATACACCTACATACACAAATACATAGATTTTCATTTACACATTTTCACCAAATACACCTACATTATACATTTGACATACTAACATACACCAACATACATACATTCATAGACTTACATACACACATACATGCTTACATACACCTACATATACAAATACATAGATTTCCATATACACATTTTCACCAAATACATCTACATTATACATTTGACATACAAACATACATCCTTAAATATAAATGTTTTAAAACCTAAACACAAATATACAAATTATCAAACTTTAACATTTTTTTCAAACCTACACATTTGCATCCTTACACACACATTTGCATACTTTATACAAACATACATACTAACATACACATTTTTCACCAACATACTAACATACAACAATTATACAAACATACTAACAATTTACAATTTACATACTAACATTGTACAATTTACATACTAACAATTTACATACTAACAATTATACAAACATACATACATTCATTCATACACTTACATACCCACATACAACTTAAACTAAAAATTATACAATTTACATACTAACAATTATACAAACATACATACTAACATACACAATTTACATACCTAAACTAAAAATTATACAATTTCTAAACTTTAAAAAAAAAAAAACTAACCATTATACAATTTACATACACATTTTTCAAATACACCAACATTATACAATTTACATACTAACAATTATACAAACATACATACATTCATTCATACACTTACATACCCACATACAACTTAAACTAAAAATTATACTATTTACATACTAAAAATTATACAAACATACACAATTTACATACCTAAACTAAAAATTATACAATTTCTAAACTTAAAAAAAAAAAAAAAAAAACTAACCGTATTTTTCAAGTTTCAAGGAGATGAAGACCGAGGAGACGAAGTGGTGCCGGATTCGAGACGGTGGTGACCGGAGAAGAGATGGTGGTGATCCGAATTTTCTTCCACAAACACAAAAATACACAAAAAAGAGCAAAAATTAAAGCCCATAGCATGTATATAACAAATGTAGAGAAGAAATCTAACAAAAACAAAGTGAAACTAACCGATTTGGACGATTTTCGCGAGTTAGCAGCGGGTCTCGGAGGTTTTTTTGGGGGAAAAATGAAAGAGGAGGGAGAAATTGGCGCTGTATAGGGGATTGGGTCGTTCAACTTTTAGCGGCGACAAGTTGTCGCCGGTATTGCCAGTTGTCGCCGGTATTGCCTTTAATGAAGTTGACCAGAGATAAGATTTGTGTGGCTAGGGATTAAAGTTCTGACATTGACTTTTAGCGGAGACATGCTGTCGCCGCTATTGCCCTATTTATGTCGCCGGTAATGAGTTATAAATCCCCAACCGTCAGATCATGATTTTGATCAACGGATGGGGTTTGGTTTGGGATCCTGTGATGCGGATCGACCAATAGCGGCGACATTTGACCCGTCGCCGCTAAAGATGTCGCCGGTAAAGGTGTGTTATTCTTGTAGTGGGGTTGATGCAACCACTACACTCCTCAAGCCACAAGCTCCTGTCGTCATGGATTACCTGCAAAGCATGCAGTAGAGTGTCAACATAAAGTTGGCGAGTTCACGAGTTTATCCAGTTTTAATTTCAAAAACTTGTTCAAGTAGTTAAGTTACTCATTTATATCATGCCATGGGGAGCCCCCCATATGTAAGCTACTAAACTGCGTTATACCGAATCCTTGCGACCGTACATTTCCGTAGTGTACCCCGTTTGTCAATGTCTATCATCATTGACGGTTTTCCAGAGTCTATTAGTTCACGACCGAACTTATCCAGGCACGGTATGAGGCTGGTGAGACCTAAATAGCGCTATCAACTAATAACCCTTTCGCCAGGCCCCGGCGACTAATCGGTATATGTAAGTGGGGACTTCCGTGATAGAGTTTGGTTAAGTACACTTCTTGCATCTAATATAAATATTAATTAACTGTGCGTCCCACAAAAGGGGAGAAAAGTATGTTTGTACCCCACACAAGGAGGTAGCGTTGTTAGTTTCGTTTCCCAACCACCGGGAACACATGCTTTTTAGAAAAGTTGTGAACTCACCCCGGTTTGCTCGGCAGACAGTTTACTTGTTAAAACACTTTAGTCAATCACGTCCTATTAAAATTTACCACATCTAATTAGGTTCGCAATCACATATTGTCATGAAATCAGATAGTCATCACATAGCACACATCTTATTCGATAACAATTATTTAACACATCGATCTGTTGATGCATATTTTGTGTCCGATGCTTGTCGATTAGACTAAATTTATTTTATGCTGAATATGTAATAGTTAGTGAAATTGTCAAACAAACGTGTATTGACCCGCTCGTTTGAAGTGGTCAAATGAGAGGGTTATGTGTTTGACCGTGTGTGTTTGCAAGACAAAGGGGTGTGGCTATAAATAACAACCTTTGTCTCATTTGCAAAACAAAGAGTGTGAGAAAAGGTGAGCTCATTTGAGAGAGTTCACTGTGAGCTTTAGTGTTTGGGGGAGAGATCAACACTTGGTCTCTCTTAGGATGTATACTCCTTTGGTATTAGTTCGGTTATCTTGTAATCTGGCCGATTTGTAATGTTTTACTACCGGTTAATACAAAGAAGTTTTGTTTATCCATCTCTAATCTCTCTCGTCTTGAACTAATCTCACACTAATCACGGTTTCGGTCCCGAAACATGGTCCTACAATTGGTATCAGAGCCATGGTACCTGATTTAGTAAATCTAACCGTTTGCTAAATCACATGTGCTCTAGATCTGTGTTTATTGTGATTTTTGTCCAAGATTTAAAGTTGGGTGAAAATAAGAAAAACCCAGATCTGGACCCGAATATTCAGATCTGTGCTGAAACGGATCACAACCGTGTGTTGGGTTTTATGTTATACACCTAAATAATCAAGTTTTCATCATCAAATATCACGTTTGAAGTGATTTTCGTAAGATCTGCAAGTGAACAGTGGTTGTGTTCTTGAGATGAGTATGGAAGCTGCTGAAGAAACAATAGGGTTTCTTCATATCTACATCGACGAAGAATCTCAGTGACGAACAATACTCCCAGTGAACAATCAACACCCAACGAAGAATGTTCACTCCACATCGACGAAGCATCATTCCGACGAACAATCATCGACGAAGAACTCTCAAAAGGTTCGTCACTTACTGTTTACACAAAAAAAATACATCGACGAAGATCATCTGCGACGAACCTCCACACCTTCTTCGTCATCTACAATCGACGAAGAACTCTCCATTCATTGATTCTTCTTCTTATTGCAAGCTTTCCTTTTAAGATCTTCAACAAGATTATTCAATCTCTACACAAAAGCCATTAAACCACCTGCAATGAAGTACGAGTCTTCTTTGTTTCGTATGAATTCCCAAAGACATCAACCAACAGCTTAACCGCTACAACAGACACACTCCGTTCACCGGTCACCGTAAACCACCGGTCACCGTCTCCGTTCACCCACTGTCGTTCACCATCACCTTCCACTTTGTTGTGTTGCGAGAAATAATAGAAGAAGATTGATTTGCTGCTGTTAGGGTTGATGATTGTGGGTCTGATTGATGATTTGGGGTTAGATTATGTATGAAATTTTTGGGGTTTTGGATGTTTCGTTAATCACCTGAATAAGAAGACTAACAGAGGTACACTTCTTCGACAATCCAGCTGGCGTTCGTAACTTTCAATTTATGCACTGGATTCTGATGTTGATTAGCGACTGTATGTTGATTTTTTATTTGGGGTTTGTATTGTGTTGTTGGTGTTCTGATGTGGGTTTTGATTTTGGGTATCGCCTAGGAGAGAGAGACAAGAGGAGATTGGGGGTTTGACCAAACAAGTTGTGTATCTCAGAGGTAAGAAAGAAAGAAGTTTGGGTAGGGTGTGGTTGTTGTGTGTAGTAGAGATATGCAACTAAATAAATAAAATAAAATATATATATATATATATATATATATATATACACATATAGGCTAAAGTTAGATAGAAAACCCTCCATTTTGAGAAAACCCTAGAAAACCCAACCTCCCGACATTTTTTTTTTTTTGAAAAAAATAACACATGTAATATACATGTTTTTAAGAGTTTTGGGCCAAAAAAACCAAAAAAGCGCCAAAGGAATGTTTTTAAAAAAAAAAAAAAATTCAGCAAGTTTCTGCCTTTTGTGCCTAACACATGTTAGTCACCCGAAGCATGCTGAAATTTGTTTATTTTTTTTAAAAAACAACCCTTCGGCGCTTTTTTTGTTTTTTTTGGCCCAAAACACTTTAAAACATCTATACTACTATATAATACATATTGAAAGGATACAATTGGAATTTTACAACCTCAATCTAACAACTTAATTCAATAATCTCTAATTATTAAACTTCATTTAATAAAACCTTGAGACATTATCAATAACTCCACTTTTTTGCCTGCTATATATTTAATATACATTAACGATTAATTATATTAATCATCGTCTTCACGTAACCGAACCATTTTAAATTGCATTAATATCATGGCCACACTTATTTTAAATTGCATTAATCACCGAACCATTTCTTCTTCCGTAAACGAACCATTTCATCTCTTAACTTAATATCATGGCCACAATGATTTTAAAGTGCATTAATCACCGAACCATTTCTTCTTCCGTAAACCATTTCATCTCTTAAACATTGTCCAATAAATCGAATCATATAACATCAAAGGTAACCGAAAATTAATGGGTTGATTAATGGGTTCACACGATAAATCGGTATAAAATGCCACTCCGTAACAAACACGGGAACCTTTTCACACTCATACCGGCCCGCTCACAAGTTCGCTTCTTGACTCGCATGTGTTTCATCGGAATCTAATCGGACTTCTGAAGTTCACCACTCCGTAACAAACACGGGAACCTGTTCGCACTCATAGCCGCTCACGAGTTCGCTTCTTGACTCACATGTGTTTCATCAGAATCTAATCAAACTTCGGAAGTTACGACTGAATTCATACGGTCCATTCTCTTTCTAAAGCAGGTACCTTTTTTTCCTTAGATCGTTCCATGTTACTCCGTAACACGGGAACCTTTTCACACTCATACCCGCTCACGAGTTCGCTTCTTGACTCGCATGTCTTTCATCAGAATCTAATCGGACTTTGGAAGTTACGACTGAATTCATACGGTCCATTCTCTTTCTAAAGCAGGTACCATTTTTTTCCCTTATATCGTTCATGTTCAATTTTCAGTGCTTTTGATTAATAAAATGCTTGTAATATATCTATACAGATTTTGGAGTGTAGAAGATCTCATAAGAACTTTCTAAATTCATACTAAACTATGGCATATATATATGTATGGCATGCATGGGGAACAAAATAAGTAATTACAAACACGGGAACCTTTTCACACTCATACCGGCCCGCTCACAAGTTCGCTTCTTGACTCGCATGTGTTTCATCGGAATCTAATCGGACTTCTGAAGTTCACCACTCCGTAACAAACACGGGAACCTGTTCGCACTCATACCCGCTCACGAGTTCGCTTCTTGACTCACATGTGTTTCATCAGAATCTAATCAAACTTCGGAAGTTACGACTGAATTCATACGGTCCATTCTCTTTCTAAAGTAGGTACCTTTTTTTCCTTAGATCGTTCCATGTTACTCCGTAACACGGGAACCTTTTCA
This sequence comes from Helianthus tuberosus, assembly GCA_030545235.1. NCBI lineage: Eukaryota > Viridiplantae > Streptophyta > Magnoliopsida > Asterales > Asteraceae > Helianthus > Helianthus tuberosus. The sequence goes on from CM060357.1 coordinate 140,572,474, forward strand.
CACTCATACTCATACCCACTCACGAGTTCGCTTCTTGACTCGCATGTGTTTCATCAGAATCTAATCGGACTTTGGAAGTTACGACTGAATTCATACGGTCCATTCTCTTTCTAAAGCAGGTACCATTTTTTTTCCTTATATCGTTCATGTTCAATTTTCAGTGCTTTTGATTAATAAAATGCTTATAATATATCTATACAGATTTTGGAGTTTAGAAGATCTCATAAGAACTTTCTAAATTCATACTAAACTATGGCATATATATATGTATGGCATGCATGGGGAACAAAATAAGTAATTAAGGTGATGGATGATAGCGCATGGAAAGTTGGACGTTGTTGCATGAAAATATGGAATGGGTGGTAATGTGGTATTGTGTGTATGGGAATAAGAATCCTTTGCATGGTGAAATGTATGATGTGTGCTTCGAAGGTGGTTAACAGGTTTTGGATTAACAAAAATAAAATGATTATAATGTTGGCTTGAACGCATGGGTGTAAAGGTTAAACCCAAATAATGTTCAGTTTATTTGTTTCTGCCCTTAGACATATGTGAGATGTCCTAAGGACTTCCTATGAGTGCCATTCAATTTTATGATTTTTTTTAATAATGCATACAGAAAGACTTCATATCTCCATCAGTGTTACACCTACTCATATATATACATATTTAATGATGGCTTCCATCTTTTTATAGCTACACCCTACACATACAAACGCAATGACATCCGGGGATGAACTCCACCTTCATCTCGACTTGAACAAGCCCCCACCAGATCACGACCAACGCTATTCCGAACCAGCTACATGTCATGTGTTACGGAGTGCATGCAAAAAAAGATACAACATCCAAGCTACATTTCATCCGGTGTATTTACATGCAAATGATTTTCCTTTTCGTAATAAATATAGCATTGTTACTTTTCAGCACGCTACATTTGTTTTCCGGAGCACTATTAGAATGCACACATACAAGGAAAAAAACTAAGAATAATCCAAATTGTTTAAAGCATTCAAATTAACAAATCATATGCACAGTGTCTACAATACGTATCAGCAAACATTATAATCCCGCAGCGTAGCGCGGGTTTCCCGCTAGTGTATATTACATGTGTAATTTTTTTCAAAAAAAAATGTCGGGAGGTTGGGTAAAAATGGGGGGAGATTTGAGTTTCCAGAGTTTTCTAAAAACTTAAGGGTTTTCTATATAGCCCAACCCTATACATATATATTAAATAAGAGAAAGAAGTGATGTATGTCGGCATAATTGTTTTCGTTTGGACCCACCTGGTGAGTGATCTCTTCAAACAAAAATCCTATACTTTTCAATTTAAATAATTTGTGGGTTTGTGCTCATTTTTCAGCGATTGGGCCAGCAAAATAATTCATTTTGGGCCACTTGAAAGTTTGGTTTTGATCAACAAAACTTTTTTACAAGTTCGAACCGGGCCAAGAGTAGAAGACTATTTTCCGTAGGCTCAAGTAATTAAATTGCTATTGGGCTTTAATATTTGAGCTGTGTGGGCTTTTAGTTTTGTTGCAAATTTAGTTCTTAAATTTGTAAACAACTAGTTGGCCGGGACTACACGATCACTACATGGGCCAAGGTTTTTACATGATTTGCATAATGGGGTAGGGTGTTCGCAAAGTTGATTTGAACCGCGCCTCTAAATGTCGACGTCAAAATTTGTACGGGTTCGGGAGCGCGCGGAATCACTTTAGGATGATGAAAACAGATGATGATATTTTGAAAAATGTGGGGTAGTCACGGTTACCGATGCAAACGTCAAATTTGGTGACTTGACTACTATGGGCCAAAAACCAAGAATGGTATGTTTACTTCTGCACGTCAATGTTTATGATTGTTATCATTTATTCGTAAATTTTCGAAAGCATTTTGTTTATTGTCATATTCTCGCATTTGGAAACGAATGTATGAACCTTGAATCTCAATACCGGTCCTAACGAGTTCACAAAGTCTTTGGAGGGATACAAGTCGGATCCTACGGGGTGCTAGGTGACTTTCTTTATCAACTAGAATATGCAAAGAAGAAAGTTTTTTTGTTTATTGTCATATTCTCGCATTTGGTAACGAATGAATGAACCTGGAATGTCAATACCGGTTCTAACGAGTTCACAAAGTCTTTGGAGGGATACAAGTCGGATCCTACGGGGTGCTAGGGGACTTTCTTATTCAACTAGAATATACAAAGAAGAAAATCGTTTTCGTGATTTTTTCGAAAAACCGAGAACATTCAGTGAATATTGACGACAGTTCCGCTAAGTGAAGGGAATTGGTGAACATTTGAAAGTTGACAACAGTTCCTTTAAAGTGGAGGGAATCTGTTAAGGTTTAGAGATCTTACCAAAGAAATGGGGGAATAAAAATTTTTATATGTTGAATTTCTTCGATAAATTTCTAAACGCAATCACAGGTGGTAGAGTTTGTCTTATGACATATCAAGACTTGATGCAGTTTTTAAAGAATGGAACCCTTATCAAATGCCTGTTGGAGTATTGGAAGATCAGCGGAAGATCGGTCAATTGAGCCTTTTGAGGAAATTTCACAACACCCAACACGGATACGCGTACTTTGAGGGGGAACTATTATACAAGGAGCGTCAAGATAATACTTACCTGGATCATCGGTCAAGGGGGAATTTGTCAACACAGAGAAGATAAATACTTGACTGAAGATCGATTGAAGTTGAATTTTCAGCATTCGACAGCAACGGACAAGAGGTAATTTGTTGATGCGGATTTTGTGTCCGATGCTTGTCGAATTGATTAGATTTATTTTATGCTGAATATGTAATAGTTAGTGAAACGGTCAAACGAACATGTATTGACCCGCTCGTTTGAAGTGGTCAAACGAGAGGGTTATTTGTTTGACCGTGTGTGTTTGAAAGACAAGGGGGTGTGGCTATAAATAGCAACCCCAAGTCATTTCCAACATTGGAAGTTTTAGGAGGTTTGAGACCTCACAGGGAGAGATCACCAATTGGTCTCTCCCCGGATGTGTACTCCTTTGGTATGGTTCGGTTAGCTTGTTAATCGGGTCGGATTGTATTGTTATGTTATCAAATCTATACAAGTAAGTATTTCATCCGTCTCTAATCTTCCCGTCTATGAACATAAACATGATAATCACGGTTTCAGTCCCGAAACACGGTCCTACACGATCGTCACAGATTTAATACATCTCCTAGAGTAGCTCAATGAGTGTTATAAAAGCATTGAGTTTATAAAAGATAAGATATACATTGAGTTTGAAACCTGGGGTTGGAACCCATTTGATTAAAGATAATATATGTGCATATATATCCTCTCTCTCAAACGAGTTACTAGTTTTTGGAAAAGCCATAAAAATAGTGGCGAAGCTTGGAATTTCCGACTGGGGGTCGAAAACGTATACAGCAAAAATTTCTATAAAACCGGGGGGTTAAAAACGTATATACCCAAAAAAATTGAACGAAAATTACATACTCTCCACTATTGAGAGAAAAGTTTAGGGGGTGGGCCGCCACCTCCCGCCCCCACAAAGCTACGCCCTTGCATGAAAGTGGGGTTTTCAATGTGATTAGTTATACTGATTAGTTGATACATATGTTGTTTTAGGGACTTGTTGAAAAGGAAAAGATTGATTCATTTAATGTGCCTTACTATGCACCAATCCCGGAAGAAGTGAAATGCCAAGTTGAGAATGAAGGATCTTTTGTAGTGGTTGATGTTAAGTCATTTGGTATAGAATGGGATGCTGGTGACTGGACTAACTGCAAGATATCAAGCGGTAATCGAGTATCTAAAACCATCCGAGCAGTGGTGGAGCCGATGTTTGAGAATCATTTCCATCTCGGGATTGAAATGATGGATGAGTTTTTTAGAAGATATGCTAAAATCATTGACGATTGTTTCTTGGAAACAAAATTCAAGTACATTAATTTAGTCATTTCTTTCGTGAGAAAGGACTAATCTAGTATCTTGTTCCAAAGTTTACTTATTCTTTTCATACGTTGTAACTGTTGTAACTTTTTCCATGACGGAGAATTTCAAAGAAATATATATTGATGATATCTAATCTAAATTTTAATAAAAGACTCCATAAAATTTCATATATCTTTTTTTTTAAACCTTAATATTCTAAGTGCCACGTGTCATTTTGTTAATAGCTAAAAGCGTCTACTCATGAATGTAAACCCGCCCACACATCCATACCCGATACCAAATATTATTCACCCGTAAACCCTAATCTAAGCTAATATCTCAACCCTCACCAACAGAAATGCGCGTCCCTTCCCACACCATCAACCGCAATTTCCCCTCTCTATCTCCCAAACCCTAATCTATGATTTTCTCTTCAGCATTCTCCATCCATGTAATTTTTATTCTAATTCAGTTCTATAAATTACAATAATAGATTAGGGGTGTTTATGCAAGTGATATGGAGACCTTCATCTATTGATCCTCTCTTCAATATTCTTTTTCCGGGTAATTTTAGGGGTGTTTATGCAAGTGATATGGAGACCTTCGTCTATTGATCCTCTCTTCAACATTCTTCATCCATGTAATTTTCCTTCGATTTCAGTTGTATAAATTACAGTAATTGTTTAATATCATATGATTGGATCTAAGTGAATCAAAGTTTTGGTGAAAATAGGTTTTAAAAATTAATATGGTGCAGTAAGCTTCTCTAATGTATACAATTTTTTGAATTGATTATTGAAATTGCATACTTTTTTCATGAGTCGAATTTGGGTTAACACAAAATAGTTAGTAACTTTATGGTGACTTTTGTGAAGTTAGTTTTTGGTTATGTTGTTAACCGTGATTATAATCTTATGCTTGAAATTTTACATGTTTGGTTGAAATTGCTTTATTTGTATTCATTTTTTCTTTGTTTATCTTTTGTTTGATGTTTTTTTAACCCGGTTTCTATATATTACTAATTGTTTATGAACTTTGAAACATAAAGAATTATTAGGATAAGAAAATTAAGCTTGATATAGTAAATAAGTATAATGTATTTATTTCTGTTAAGTTTTATTATTATTAGTGGCAGTTATATATCTAACCGTCGTGTATATATATGTATGAATGATTAACAGATATTAGTTACCAATTCGAAATAGAAATATACGAACAATATTCTTTCATTCGATAAACCCTAGTCTGCAATCATCAATCAATAAAGTGGTATCAGAGCCATAACGATCCACACTCGTAAATCTCTAAATCGCTGTAAATTCTTATCAGTTTTCTTCAATACAAATGACAACAACAAACGGCGGAATTCAAACTCAGATCCCAAAACTATTGGGACAAAATTATTATCATTGGCACATACAAATGAAGGTTTTACTAGAATCGCAAGATCTATGGACCAGTGTAGAAGAAGGATACAATCAATTAGCGGCCGGGGCTTCGGAAAATGATCAGAACATTCATAGAGAAAAAGTGAAGAAAGATAAGAAGGCTCTTCATATTATATTTCAGGCAGTGAGCGGGACCGTATTTGAACGAATTGCAACAAGCAAAACATCAAAAGAAGCGTGGAATATTCTTCACAAGGCTTACAAGGGAGAACAAAGAGTCAAAACGGTAAAATTACAAACCCTAAGATGTGAGTTTGATGTATTACGAATGAAAGACAGTGAATCTATAGAGGAGTACATAAACAGAACTACGGTTATAGTGAATCAATTAAGATTAAATGAAGAAAACATTACGGAACAACGAATAGTTGAAAAGATTCTTCGTAGTTTAACAAGAAAATATGAATCGGTTGTAGTAGCCATAGAAGAATCGAAAGATATGACAGCCATGTCAACAGAAGAATTACTAGGGATCTTACAATCTCATGAACTTAGGCTGAAACAATATGATGAATCACCCGTAGAACAAGAATTTCAAATGCAAGGCCCAAGTCAGAATCGATCAACATTCTTCAGATCAGATTTTAATGGAAAAGGAAGAGGTAGGGGACGAGGAAGATTCAGCGGACAAATCTGCTGTTATAATTGTCAAAAACTGGGTCACACGGCACTTTTTTGCCAAAAAGGTGAAGAGAATGATAAGAGCAACAATGCTCTGTTACATGAAGAAGAGTCGGAGGATGGGAATGATGAAACCCTATTCATGATCTTTAATGTAGAAGAGATAACGAAAGAGGATTGGTGGTATTTAGATAGTGGATGTAGTAATCATATGACCGGTAATAAGAGTCTGTTCATTTCACTGAATGAATCAGAAAAGAAGGAAGTAAGAACAGGAGACGACAAGAGGCTCAGTGTGTTGGGAAGTGGTGATGTAGCCATCAAAGTAAGAGGAATAGAGAAAAGGGTACCCAATGTTTTTTATGTCGAAGGCCTAAAACATAATTTATTTAGTGTGGGACAATTAGTGCAAAAGGGTTATGAGGTAAACTTCCATAACCATGAGTGTGTTATCAAAGATCCCACTGGAAAGCATATGGGATCGGTTCGGATGACTGGAAATAAAATGTTTCCACTAAACTTAAATTATGATGTTACCCCGAGAGTATGCAACATAATGACTCAAGATATCTCAGTCTTGTGGCATCGTCGATATGGCCACATAAACTTCGAGACACTACATAACATGGGAGTAAAGGAAGTGGTAAAGGGTTTACCTAAGACGGCTGGCAAACCATCACATAGCATATGTGAAGGCTGCTTGTTTGGAAAACATGCTCGAAAAGCTTTTCCTAAACAAGCAACATGGCATGCCACTAAACCTTTGCAATTAATTCATTCTGACATATGTGGTCCGATGAGAACTGCATCTATAGGTGGATGTGGATACTTCATCACCTTTATAGATGATTTCTTAAGAAAGACGTGGGTGTATTTTTTGAAACTAAAATCCGATGCTTTAATAAAGTTCAAAACTTTCAAAAGATTGGTGTAGAATCAAGCGGATACCAAGATAAAGACTATACGCACGGATAGGGGAGGAGAATATTGTGGACATGAGTTTCAAAACTTCCTCAAAGACAATGGCATACATCACCAACTTACTACTAGCTACACACCCCAGCAAAATGGAGTAGCAGAACGAAAAAATAGAACCCTTATGGAACTCAGCCGAAGCATGATGAAGATGAAAAGACTGTCACATATTTATTGGGCTAAAGCAGTATCATGTGCTACTTATCTCATCAATGGAGCAACGATGAAAGGAGTACAAGACATAACTCCTCAGGAAGCTTGGAGTGGAAGAAAACCGAATGTCTCTCATCTAAGAATTTTTGGAAGTGTGGCATATTCACATGTTCCGAAACAACATCGAGGGAAGCTAGATGATAAAACAGAGAAGGTGATTATGATAGGCTACAGTGAAACAAGTAAAGCTTACAAGTTGTATGATCCAGTGAACAACAAAACTATTATTAGCCGAGATGTGATATTCGACGAAAATCAAGACTGGGAAGGATCTGATAAACAACAAAACGATGCAAGCATCCAACTGAACTTCCCGGATGCAAGGATTACAGACCAAGAAAAGGAAGCGGCAGTCCAAGTTAATGAATCTGCTATTCAAAATAATAATCATGACAGCAGTGAAGACAGTGACGATGAAACAATTGGACAGAATCAGAATGATGAGGAAGCAGACTCGTCATCATCAAAATCTTCTGAGAATGCAGAAATTAGAACCAAAAGTCTAGCCGATGTATATGCCAACTCAGAACCCCTCACACAAGAACAAGTAGAAGACTTATATGATAATCAGCAAGCAACCGAAGATGTACCAAGTTTTGTATTATATGCTGATGCAGATCCAATCACGTACAGAGAGGCCAACAAGGAAATGAAGTGGAGAGAAGCGATGGATAGGGAAATGGAATCAATAAAGAAAAATGATACATGGGAATTAGTTGATCCTCCAAAAGATCAAAAACCCTTTGGAGTTAAATGGATCTACAAAACCAGATACGATGAACATGGGAATGTGGATAAGTACAAGGCTAGATTAGTGGTTAAAGGCTACAACCAAAAGTATGGAGTGGACTATCAAGATGTTTTTGCACCAGTCATACGTTTTGATACAGTGAGACTAATACTGGCTTTGGCGGCTCGAAATAACTGCTATTTACACCAAATGGACGTTAAAACTGCATTCTTAAATGGAGATCTTAATAAACAAGTGTACATTGAGCAACCGGAAGGATACATCAAAATGGGAGAAGAACAAAAGGTATGTCATCTCAAGAAAGCTTCATATGGTCTTAAACAAGCCCCAAGGGCATGGTATAGCAAGATTGATAAATTTTTCGGATCAAATGGTTTCAAGAAATGTGTATATGAACATACATTATTCATTAAGAATACAGCAACTTCTAAGATGGTAATCTGCCTGTGTGTTGACGACCTTATAATAGCCAGTGATTCTCTACAAATGATAAATCAACTTAAAGATTCGATGAAGAAAGTATTCAAAATGATTGATTTGGGAGTTTTACATTACTTCTTGGGCATGGAAGTAAGGTATAAAGAAGGAAACATTGCATTATCTCAGCAAAAATATGCAAAAGGCTTACTAAAGAAGTTCAATATGGAAAGATGTAATACGATTTCTACTCCTATGGAATATGGTGAACGATTATCGAAAATGATCTTGAAGACGAGGTAAATGAAAACTTATATAGAAGTCTAGTAGGGTGCCTCATGTATTTAACGAATACTCGGCCGGATATAATGTTTGCTGTTAGCAAGATAAGTCGTTTCATGGAGAAACCAAAGAAAAGTCACTGGGAAGCAGGGAAACGAATCTTAAGATATATAAAAGGGACAATAAATCATGGAATCATATATTCAAAAGGAAGTAAAGGGAAATTAGTCGGGTTCAGCGACAACGATTATGCTGGAAACGTAGATGACAGCAAAAGCACGTCTGGATACGTTTTTCACATAGGATCGGGAGCAATAGCATGGCAATCCAAGAAACAAAAGGTTGTTGCATTATCTTCGACTGAAGTAATGGCAGGATGTCAAGCACTATGGATAAAAAGGGATACTCAATGAATTCAGAATGAATATGGATTATCCACCAGTAATCTTCTGTGACAACAAATCCACCATTTTCTTTGCTAAAGACCCGGTTTATCACGGGAAAAGCAAACATATTAGAGTGAAGTACCATTTCATACGTGATCTACTCAAGGAAGACGAAGTTGAAGTGAAGTTCTGCACCACTAAAGAGCAAGCCGCAGACATACTTACAAAGGCACTGCAGCCTAAGGACTTTCTTCGTCTCAAAGAGCTCCTGCATATTGCCGCTATCTAGCTTATGGGAGGGAATATTAGGATAAGAAAATTAAGCTAGATATATTAAATAAGTATAATGTATTTATTTATGTTAACTTTTATTATTATTAATGGCGGTTATATATCTAACCGTCGTGTATATATATGTATTAATGATTAACAGATATTAGTTACCAATTCGAAATATATGAACAATATTCTTTCACTCGATAAACCCTAATCTGCAATCATCAATCAATAAGAATGTCGAAGTTGAACAAAGCATGTATTATAGCAAATTCAACTTAAAAACAACAGGTTGTAAAGCTAAAAGCTTTTTCAAAATTCGAGAACACATCTGAAGCGCTGTCAGCCGCAACCCTGTTGCTTGAAAGCAAGCCCGACAAAGGTTTGCGCAAGTTCTTGTGTGCTCATTGTGACGGTGAGTCGTTGGCTGTTGCAGACTCCAAGCTTGGAAATGTTATCAAGGAAAAACTGGTATGTTACTTGCAGTTCGAATGTTTATTAGTTCTTTGCAATATAATTGGATTTTAATATCAAGGCGCTATTATCCAGCAAATTGACTGTGTTCACAACCAAGCTGTCATGGAGCTTATGAGGGGTGTAAGAAGTCAATTGACAGAACTCATTACTGGTTTAGGTGCGCAAGATCTATTGCCGATGAGCTTGGGTTTGTCTCATAGTATGGTCTAGATATAATCTTAAGTTCAGCCCAGATAAGGTAACCTTTTTTTCATTCGTTAATAATATGATGATGGTAAGATGAATAAGAATTTGAATAGTTTGTTTACAAATATGATTGTAATAGGTTGACACTACGATTATTCAAGCTATTGGATTGTTAGATAATCTCGATAAAGAGCTTAACACATATGCAATGAGGGTTCGTGAATAGTACGGTTGGCATTTTCTCAAGCATGCAAAGATTGTTCAAGACAACATTCTTTACGCTAAACCAGTTATGCTCATGGGTTTGTCTCATAGTTTGTCTAGATATAAGCGTTCGACCTAGATAAGGTAACCTTTTTTTCATTTGTTAATAATACGATGATGGTATAATAATATCGACCGATAATCTAGGTTATCCCACCATCCGTTATATACTATTCGTTGAAATATTCATGGGTTAATTAATGTAATATGTTAATAATACGATGGTATGTTAACAAAAAAAGGTTACCTTATCTAGGCCGAACGCGTTGTTGAGGCACAAATCTTTTCTGGAAGTAATATTGGTGCTCAAACGTTTATCCCTAGATTTTAATCAATACCAACAGACAAAAGAATCCCGTTTAAATTTCAAAGAAGACAGTTTCCTCTCGCTGTTTGTTTTACTATGACTATTAATAAAAGTCAAGAACAATCGCTGTTGAAGGTTGGTTTGTTTCTAAAACAATCAGTTTTCACACATGGCCAACTATATGTGGCATTGTCAAGAGTTAAAAGTAGAGATGGCCTTAAGCTATTGGTACTCCATGAAAATGGTCAAATAACAAACAAAACTACAAATGTCATGTATAAAGAAGTGTTTACATCTTTATAGAAGAAAACGTGCACATTCATTTATTATTGTTTGATATAATAAAAAAAATACATGTACATTTGTTAACGCTTTATAAAAGTTAAATTACATATTATCATTAAACCCGTATACCACACGGGTCTATAAACTAGTAACTAATATGCAAATACAGCACTTATCTGTTATTAGAAATCAAATCACCACTGTAGTATTTCATTAGTGCTTTTTTTAAGTTAACTTGCACTTCTTACATGATTTAACTACATAATCATTACTAATGAGCAATATTCGTAAGCGTTCTATTCGTGTTCGCAAAACACAGTACAATACTTGCTTCAAACTGATTTAATTTCATCTACCGAAAATTGTAAACCTTAATTTTTTTCTCAAATACTTAAATAACTATAGTCATAAACAATAACAACAACAATAATAAGGGGGTAAGGGCGCTCATCACTCATCACTCACAACTTGCAATCAAGTTCCGTCATGTCATCAAGCATTATTCCATCACTGGTGATGGATTTTAGTGGAAATGTCCATCACTTGTCATGGAATTCCATCACTCACGACCTATTTTTTTTGTTTTTAAATTATAAATTAACAATAAAACAATAAAATTATAAATTTAATTTAAATTAAAAACAATATTTCTAGAAATATTTTAGACTACAAAAAAAAAACATACATAAAGAAAACCTACTACTCGTCCGAATCAGGAAGTCTTGTTGGACATTTTCGGGAACAGGAACTTGTGTAGGAGGATCCGGCACCCAATCTAGAGATATTGCACGTCCGTCTTCTTTGATTAGCATATTGTGCAATATGATACATGCATATACTATGCTATGTATTGTTTTCTTATTCATCGCACGAACCGGTCGGTTTAGTATGCCCCATCTACCCTTTAAAACACCAAAAGCCCTTTCAACATCTTTTCTTGCCGATTCTTGCAACCTTTTGAATTCCTTTTCTTTAACCTCGATAAGAAATGAAGGAGATTTCACAAAAACAAACCATGATGAGTAGATACCATCCACAAGAAGAAAGTCTCGTCTGTAATATCTTTCGTTAACATAGAGTGGACAGAAGGGTGCGGTACCATCTGTTAAGGTTTGAAACAACGGCGACGTGTGCAAAACATTGATGTCGTTGTTTGAACCTGGAACACCAAAATATGAATGCCAAAACCATAAATCATTCGACGTCACCGCTTCAAGTATGATGGTTGGTCTTTTGACGTCACCCCTAACATACGCCCCTCGCAACTCTCTTGGAGAATTTCTCCATTCGATATGTGTACAATCGATGCTACTGAGCATCACTGGAAAATGCCATCTAGCCTCATGTGCGGCGTAAATACGTGAGATGTCGTGTCTCGTCGGTTTACGTAAAAACTCTTTACCATACAATTTAATGATCGCGTTACAAAAAAATTGCAAACATTCACGTGAAGTTCTGTCCGACATTGCTAAGTATTCATCAATTTCATCATGGCGGATGTGCATTTTTGTATGGGCGTGAAACTGCGTTTACCCCTCCCGTCGTAACGTTCGTGAAACCCTTCTTCGCTTGCTTCGATGTCTCCAACAATCTTTAAAAATAATTCTCATGGTAAACGAAACTGGTCTCTAAACATTTCGATATTGTAGACCGGATTCTCCACAAAATAATCATTCATTAACACTTCGTTGGCATGTATACGATCACGATCCACCATTTTCTTCTTTGGGCGGCTCGAACTTGCTTTAAGTGCGTTATACACCTTCTCAAGAAACTCAAGCGTCTCATTGTCGGAAGACGTTTATAGAATGTGTGATATATGTTTTGTTGTTGGTGAAATGGTATAAATTTATGATTAATGTATGAAATATATATAGGTTATTTAAGTTTTTTTTAACTCAAAACGGTCCAATTCAACGGTCAAATGTCACAATGTTCCAATTTTTCAAATCTTCAACGCGTTAAACATTTAACGCATTTTGGGTTCCACGAGTTTTGAAGATTGGTGACGGAGGTGTGCGTGATGGTTCCACGTGTGGTGGATGAGCTATCACAGGACGCTCTGTCCCCCGTAATAATTATAACAATTTCTGAATCATAAGTTCATTTTTGTTAAATCATAATTGAATCGAATAAATAATTTTATATCTATTTCAAGTCAAAGTATTGCTATAAGAATATTATATTAATTCAAAATTGAAATGAATAATTGAAATGCAATTTAATATAAAAAATAGTTATTAGAAATTTAGAATAACAAGAATACGAAGAATATTTTTAGAATTTTATTAATTATGTATCGGTATCCTACAAGCTTGAAAAGTTAAATATGCAAATGTTTGAATTTTATTAATAGAAAGTAACATAATACAATAACTATAGATCATATTTCATAAACAGCACAGCAACCTATTCCAAGATGAAATAAGAAGCCGAAAAACAAGCAATACAATTATATTATATCAAAATTACACCATTTCTCCCAATCCATCGATCCCCTTCTCACCCTATTATTATACCAAAGGAACCCCAAGACTTTGACATCCGAAAGAATATCCACCACTTTAGGAGCTTTACTTGAAAAAATCCTCTCATTCCTAGCTTTCCACAGTCTCCAACTTGTTATAATGATAAGACCTTAAATCACATTAATAAAGAACATACCTAAGGTATACATGACACTCATCTAGGGCCTCCATTGTCACACCCCCAAATTTCCACGTGCGGAGTATTACCGCGAGACGTGTGACTGACCAGGATCAAGCCACCAATCATATTGAACAGTCATAATAGTTAAATAGTTTATCAAAACAAATATGATGTCACACCCCTTTCTAAGGCGGAAGCACGAAGTGTGATCCTGAAAGGTTCTCATTGCATACGAAAGGTAAACATACTACATGCTCGTAAAATAACTCCAAATGCCATTATCATTACATAATTAAAACATAGCATAGGTTAAGTGTTTACATCACAAGACAACATATTGTCAGAAAAGTTTACACCTTATTTAAAAGACAAACATGAAGGTTTGATTCTTATATCCCACACAAGATGTGATATAGAAACCAAATCCCACAAAAACAGGCATCGGAGTCTTAACACAACATGACTAAACAAAAGCGACATCTTGGAGCAAGAGTAAGACCGCGCGCATGTCCACTTTAGTTACCTGAAATACATGTGAGTTTTTGGAAAATCGTCAACATAATGTTGGTGTGAATTCATGCAGTTTTTGTATTGAATGTTTATATACTTGAATGAAAACATGGTATGTAATTGTACTGAAACATGTACTTCTGTAAATGTAAGGAAATCGAGATCGCTAATGGTTTGCAAGGCCATTAACATGTGACACGACATAGGAAGCCACCAAACCTAGGCATTTTTGTCGAGATCGACTGAGATACAAAAGCACTCATTGGTAGAAGTAGGCCAAGAGTGGGGTTGCCTGAAACCCATTAGATCTAACCCTTCTGTTCTGCTGTCTAAATGTATACGTTGATTAATGGTGCTTATAGTACCCTATTCGTGACATGATCTAAAGTATCATTCCTTAGTTTTCGTATTCAACATACCATAACACATGTATTTTCCCCAAGTTCAGAAAACAAGTAAAAGTTTAAAAGTGGGGACATGAACTCACAACTTTGCGTATCCTGCGCCGTAAACTTCACCGATTGGTTTTATAGCGTCGTGACCTATACGTGTTCTATTAACGTTATTCACTAGACTTGTATCGCACAAGTACAAGTCACCATCTTTTATGTATGTGTTCTTTGTTGTTAAAAATAATTTATATTTTTAACTATGTATCTTACTTATATTATTTTCCCAAAAATAAATATAAGTATTTTGTATTTTTCACCAAAAATCAAGACTTTGATTTTTATTGCTTTCCGGATTATATTTCTTAAAAATAATATATTTTTTAGACTTGTACGAAATATATATTTTGATGCTATGAAATATATATGTGTTTATTCTTGTTATCCACCCAAGTTATATATTTTCGTATATAAATATATTTTAAGTTTATAACTCGTCCAAGTTAAATAATATATTAAGAAATATATTTTCATAAATATATTTTCTTGTATTTGTCCATGCATGTTGTATGTGTATTTTGTATTTTTACTCCTTAGGAATATTTAGTGTATTTTCAAGTCCTAATACACTACTACATATAATACACATAATGTACACTTAGCACAAAGTTTGGTGATCAACAAATATATATATTTTTCTCAAAAATATACATACTTAATATCATTTTTTATCTTGTAGAAATCATCATTTCTTAACTTGAAATTTACACAAAAATTAGGGAAATCTTGGTAAATATTTTTAGGTGAATTTTTAGGGAATAAGTTTCACCAAAACTTATATTTTTCTAGGTGTCAAAATTTTATAAAAATTTTGACAAAGTTTTCCCTAAAAATGAAGGTTTCCCATGTTTTCAAAACATGTGTTTATTTTCTTTTCAATCATCAAAACAATTTTCAACAACAATCATCAACAACATATGCTAATTTCTTTATATGAAACGTCATAGTGAACTTGATTCTTGTTAAACATGTGTAGTCTTTTAGATCTACACTTTACATAAGGTGATCTTTCCAAAATAGGTGTTCTTGTAAATTCTTAACCAACTTTTTATAAGACTTTATTTTACTAACCAACTCATCCATGAGTTTAATGGTTTCAAAGTTTGTAAATCATGTTTCTAAAACCACTTTTATGTTTATTAGGAATATTATTGTTTTTTTTTTAAATCTCATGTTTACCCATGGATCTTTCAAAACAAGCTTTATGTTATATTTTTAACAAACTTTCCATGAGTTTTAGTTTCAAAAATTAGTTCTACACATACTTTACCACTTCAAAACTACAAGTTTATGCACAAAATTCATATTTCAAGTTCACATTATGCTTCATATGTTCTCCTTCAAGTTTAACCATGGATCCTTCAAGATCCATGCTTAAACTTGGTAGATCCTAGCTTTATCATACTTGATCTAATCATAAACACGAGATACCACATCAACAACATCATTACATACACTAAAATTTCATGCAATCACTTATTTTCTTCATGAATATGTTAGATCTTCTTATTTTTAACATTAGAAGTTAAGTTGTTTAGATGGTGAAACTTGTACATAACATAAACATGACTTAAATTAGTGATCAAGAAGCTTACTACTAGCTCTAATGGCTAGGGAAGTGGCACAAAATGAAGGTGATGAACAAAAAAGAAATCAAGAGGTTAAAAGCTCCACAAGGTGGTCCTTCAAGTTCTAGCACCATACACCTTCTAATGGCCTTGGATTGCTAGGAAATGAAGTGAAAATGGTGGGTATGTATGTGGGTTTGAGCCGAGAGCAAGGAAGAAGAAACAAGGGAGAAGGTGAAGTGAATGTGAGTGTGATTAGTGTAAGATTTATAAAGATTCTCCATATCTACTTTATGGTATATTTGTAGAATATTCTTTAGCATAAGATCTAATATAATCTAATAGAATCAAGTAAAATCAAATAAAATCCCCATGTGGTACCCATAGGGCCGGATTTGGTGGAAAGGGGGGGGGGGGTAAAAGGTAAAATTTTGGAAGTTGAAGGTTTAAAGTGCAAATGATAAGGCTTAACTAAGTTTAAGTGTGTTTAAGTGTTTTTATGATTTTTAAGGTGTTCTAGCGTCAATATTACTTTAATATCATAAAAACATTACTTCTAGTCAAATTTTGATGTCTCAGTTATTGTTCGGTTGTTCGGTTTGTTAAAGTGCTGAATTGCGCAGTTTCACTAAGTATGAAGCACTTTTTGTGGCAGTTTTATTTCCCAACACTTTGTAAGTTATATTGGACAATAAAACATAAATTTTGCATGATATTAATGTGCTTAAAAGCTTATTATAGCTGAATTTTTGCTGAATTATGCCGATTTCAGCATTTTAGATAAGTTTCGGGTGCTTTTTAGTGCATAGTTTAGCTTCCGGAAAGTTTATCTGTTAACCCTTCTATCCATACTTGGGTTTTAATGTATTTTAGACGTTTGACCTACTCCTAGGCCCTAATCTTATTATCTGACTGCTTTCTGCAGAGCTGCTGACACGGTGTGTCTTACCGGTGAGTTTACTAGTCTTTCTAACGCAACACTAAAAGTAATGCATAAAGCAATATTTGAAGTATAAAATGTGCATGAATTCACAAGTATAGCATGAAATCAGACATTGTTGACATTTAAGCACATAATTGCAGATATTAAATAATAGTTAAACTGTACGGAAATTACCGGTTTTGTGCCAGTTGTCACATATGATTAGCGACTAATAAAGTTTAAGTCCATAGTTTTAAATTCTAAAACAAAGTTTGAAATACAGCGGAAGCATCGGTGAAACAGTTCAACATAAGTTCACAGTTCATATTTATTAAAGGAACCGGTTGATGTGATAAAGTTTATGGTGATGTGATATAGATTTCTATAAAGCGTCGTCTCTTCATGAATTAGTGTCCGCTACATGAGCAAAACAACGATAGAAATCTATATCACATCACCATGAAATATTTATTAAACGATAGCCACTGATGGTAATCCCGTGGATGGCGACGATTTCTTTTTCTCCAAGCATTTTTTTTGTCAAGTTCTATCTTAGATTAACTATTCTACAAGCTAAACTATGCAACAAAATTTCACTTCCACCATGTTTGGCTTTAGAATTCCGATAAAACCTTAAAAGCACAACATTGGTGGATCCTCCATTCATCCTTGTTGGACTCCAAGATTTGGTCAATGTTGCAATCACGTTTCCACAATCACTAACATATTCCTCTTTTTTTTTTTAATGGTAAACTTCATTAGACCAGAAACAAACACAGCCCACCCACAAACCGGGCGAACCAAAACAAGGAACAAACCTACATATTTACAAATTTATACCAATCCTCCCACGTGACCTCCTTATATTTCGATCTACTAGAAAACCAAAGGAACCCCACTGCTTTAACTTGGCTGATAATATGATCGACTTTAACCGATTTGTTCGAGAACCTCACTTCGTTCCTTCCTTTCCATATACTCCAGCACGCAATGATGATGATACTTTTAAGAGCCTCTTTGGCACAACCTGAGAGCCCCGAGAAGTTATGCCACTCGACCAAATCTCTTAACGAGAACACAAAAAAGTTAGGGACCTTACACCAAGAAGTAATGCAGCTCCAAACCCTTACCACCACCGGACAGGAAGTAAAGAGGTGGTCAACCGTTTCGTCACCGTGATTGCACATGATACACGAACCATCCTCTATCTGAATATTCCTATTTCTCAGAGCCATCCCAGTCGGGATCTTACCCATCTCCGCACGCCATGCGAAAATATTACATTTTAGAGGGACCCACTTGCACCACTGCATCACAAACCTACTACTAAAATCGACACCAAAGTTCAAAAACTTCCTCACATTCGACACCGAGAATTCCCCTTTCGGATCGGCTTTCCAATACCATTTATCTGACCCGACCTGGAAAATAGCCCCATGGACCAGATGGGCCAGCTGCTGAAGCTCAGCGACCTCAGTTGGAGTCGATGGAACATGATTCCAACGCCAAGAGACCTGGCGGACTGGACCGGAGCCCACCACGCGTTCTCTGACTTTGCATTTTTTAACCGACTCTATCGAGATCCGTTTATCCTAGTTTTTTAACCTGACGCACTGGACCGGATCTAACCAAAACGTCACCTCGACACCGTCTCCAACTATACCTTTAAAACAATTACGCATCGGGGATCTGTTTATCCTAGTTTTGCACTTTCCTTAAAAGGAATGCACTCCCAAGACATCCTACTCGAATGAAGCGTCGTAACCACTTTCCTCCAAAGACTCAACGGTTCAGACTTAAATCTCCAACCCCACTTAGATAAAAGAGCAACATTTATGTCCCAGAGTTTGCTCGGGCCCAATCCACCACAACTTTTTGGCGAAGCCGCCCGGTCCCAACCAACCCAAGGCATTTTCTTTTCAAAACTCGTACCACCCCACAAGAATCTTTTTATAATTACTTCTAAATCGTGGATGACCTTTTTGGAGCCTTATAGATAGAAAAGTAGTAGTTTGGCAAACTTTCTAACACGGATTCAATAACTGTAACTCTACCCCCGATTGAAAGGAGCGAAGACTTCCAAGCCGCAAGACGCCTTTCAAAGATGTCGAAGATCGATTTCCAATTATTTATACGGTTCATATTGGCTCCGACCGTAATACCAAGATACAAGAAAGGAGGCGAATCCGGTTTGCAACCCACTAAGTTAGCCATATTCTCTATCTCCCCTCTGGAGACCCCAATACCATAGAGATTCGATTTCGCAATGTTGATTTTAAGCCCTGAGCAAATATGAAAACACCGAAGAATTGTGACCACTTTTAACACCTCTTCTTGCGACCAACCACCGATGATAATAGCGTCATCCGCGTAAAAAAATGAGATAATGGTGGCCCATCACCCGGTAAACGGATACCGTTGATAACCCCATCTCTTTAAGCTTTGACGGGCATACAAGAAAGGGCCCCCATGACAATCAGGAAGAGAAAAGGAGAAAGAGGATCTCCTTGTCTCATACCTTTGCCACATTTGAACTCGAACGTAGGAGACCCGTTCACCAACACGGAGGACCTAGCTGACTTGAGGATACCGAGGACCCAACAGCACCAGCAGGGGGGAAAACCCATTTGGTATAAGATTGAGACCACAAAGTTCCAGTTGACATTATCATAAGCTTTCTCAAAGTCGATCTTCAAGATGTAAGCTTTGGACTTTTTCTTCTTGAGCCAAGATAGCACTTCGTTGACAATTAGGGGACCATCTAAAATGAATTTACCTTCCAAGAAGGCCGATTGGGAATCCGAGATGACTTCCTCCATAACCGTTCTCATACTGTTAGCCAAAACTTTCGAGACAACTTTTCTAATAACACCGACCAAGTTGATCGGTCTAAAGTTACCTAAGGAGACAAGATCTTTAAACACATATTCGTCGATACGCAACAGTTGAACGTTCCACACATGTAACCTCTGTTGGTATAATGATGTTATTTATAGTTGTGTTATTTTCATTTTTGCAAAGGACATGTAATTATCCATTTACATCGACATTCGGTCTAGTTTGAATGTTCAATTTCCTTGCATTCAAACTGTCGAGGTGTGTTTCGCTATCAAATTATATTAAACATATGTATATATATACACTATCCTATGTATATACATGAATGAGAAGTTTGTGTTTATCATGCTATCACATTAGGTATTAAAGTTACGGGTTGTTTAGGTTACCGCTCTTGCGTATAATGCAATGTAACTTATTTGTATACAACACTCACAAACATGCACATGTGGCTGTAGTTTTGAATTATATATTGAGACTGACAGGCTCATCGTTGCTTTTCATTGATGGAAGTGTGGAATACATTAGGTAGGTTTCCCTGATATGTGGTATTGAAATGAATTAAGCTTTGTTCATGTTTTAGTGTATTTTACGAAAAAACATCCATGTGCCATGTTGAAAATTCAGCTCTAATTCTTAGGTTTTTTAACCTAAAAATCTCATTACACATACCCATATGAGAAAGCTATGAGGAAATAAAAACACAATAACAAAAGGTGTCCAATATACAAACATTTATTATCCCATATAATTGGTAGATGTTTGTCACGTATTTAATCCAAGAGAACATATGGTTGTGTGTTGTTTGGTATAGAGAATAAGGGTTACACAAAGATGGTGTTTATATAGACCACCATATTACACACTAGACCTTATACTATTTATTTCCTTCTTTCCGACACTCCCCCTCAAGTTGAGTAGTGGGATCTCCAATACTTAACTTGCTCAAACAGCTACTAAAAGCGTTTCCGTTGACTGCTTTTGTGAGAATATCTGCAAGTTGATCTTTTGATGATATATACGGGAGCTCTATGATCCTTTCCTCCAGTTTTTCCTTGATGAAATGTCGATCTACCTCCACATGTTTTGTTTGATCATGCTGAACTGGATTTTCTGAGATTTGTATTGCAACTGTATTGTCGCACATAATTTTACTGGGTGCTGCCCTTTGGGAGAAACCAATGTCTTCGAAAAGTTTCCTGATCCAAAGAACTTCGCTTAACCCTTAAGCTATGCCTCTGAACTCTGCTTCTGCAATCGACAGAGCGACCCTTTCTGTTTCTTACTCCTCCAGGTAACAAGGTTTCCACCAACCAAGGAGAAGTACCCTGATGTTGCCCTTTGATTTCCCTTATCTCCTGCCCAGTCGGCGTCAGTGTAGAGCTCAACATTTAAATGTCCATTTGCTTTGAACAACACTCCATGGCCTAAGGTTCCCTTTAAATACCTTAGAATTCTCTGAGCAGCTTCCATGTGGGCAACTTGCGGTTGGTGCATAAACAGACTAAACACTCCAACAGCATAAGCTATATTAGGGCGAGTGTGAGAGAGATATATTAACTTGCCCACAAGCCGTTGATACCTTTCTTTGTCTGCAAGCTCGCCATTAAGTTCCATGTGAAGATTGTGGTTCACCACCATTGGCGTATCTGCTGGTTTACAATCAATCAAACCAGTTTCTGCTAGGAGATCAAGGACATGCTTCTTTTGGCAGATGAAAATCCCCCGTTTAGACCCGAGAACTTCTATTCCAAGGAATTACTTGAGACTCCCAAGGTCTTTCATTTCAAACTTTGAAAACAAATTCTTTTCCAGCCGTGCTATCTCTTCTAAATCATTTCCGGTGATAATCATGTCATCTACATATATGATCAGGCAAGTTACGAGGCGGTTTCTTCTTTTGAGGAACAGGGTATTATTCGCGTTACTTTCGTAATACCCGTATTCTTTCATGGCCAAGGTGAACTTTCCAAACCAGGCCCGAGGTGACTTTTTTAGCCCGTATAGAGATTTTTTCAACCGACAAACTTCCCCATCTTTAAAACCCCCTGAAAAAACTGGAGGTGCTTCCATATAGATTTTTTCCGCTAGGTTTCCATGGAGAAATGCATTTGTAACATCAAATTGATGGAGAGGCCAATTCTTATTTGCTGCCATGGAGAAGAGGACTCGAATGGTGTCCATTTTTGCAATCGGAGAAAACTTCTCAGAGTAATCGATCCCATACGTCTGAGTGTACCCTTTGGCTGCAAGTCGAGCTTTGTATCTTCCAATAGAACCATCTGGTTTATACTTAATTGAATACACCCAACGGCAGCCAACTGTTTTCTTTCCTTTTGGGAGAATGCACCTTTCCCACGTATTGTTTTTCATAAGAGCTTGCATCTTTGTTTCCATTGCTTCTTTCCAGTTCTTCTTACCTTACGCTTCCTTTACAGAGCCAGGTATTTGTTCGGAGTATAGAGAGGTAACAAATGCTTTCGCATTGTTAGATAAGTTCCCATTAACTATATTAGTTACAAGATACTTTGAAGTTCTGGTTTCCCTCTCTAGCGAGTACCGTTTTGGAGGGACCCCTCTATTGGCTCTAGGAGGGAGAGGGTATCTTCCGGTTGTCTCTGCTGCAACTGGTTCCACATGTTCAACAACTTGTTCAACCTCTTCCAAGTCTGGTTCACCCTGTTCCACATCTGGTTCAACCTGTGGAGTAGGTTACGTTATTGTCGGTTCTACGTGTTCCCCTGTTGTCTCATGGTTATAAAACGTAGAACATCTAGGGTCCTTAGTATTTCTTACCTCAGGTATCATGTTGGATGGACTTTCTTCAGTGGTACTGTGCTCCGCAAATTGTGTGGCTGTGTTTGATGGACTCGCAGTATTGTGATAATTTTCAATTGTTACTTCTTCACATGAGGGAAGTTGGGTTAGCCAACTCAGGGTGTCTATACATTCATTCTCCCCCTGACCACTGAGTTGGGTGTCATAGAAGTATTTTTTTTCAAGAAAGTCAACGTTCATTGTGGTGAACATTTGATGAGTTTTTGGATTATAACACCGGTAACCTATTTAGTCGATCCCATAGCCGACAAATACACATTTCTCAGCACATGGGCCGAGCTTGTTTCGGTTGATTTTGGGTGTGTGGACAAATGCGGTACACCCGAAGATTCGAGGTTTAAGTGTAGGAGGATGGGGAATACTGGCAGACTTAGACATAAAATCTAAGGGAGTCTTAAATTTAAGAGCTTTTGTGGGAAGCCGATTCAGGAGATACACAGAGGTTGCAAATGCCTCTGACCAGAAAGATTTAGGATCCTGAGATTCGATTAAAATGGCTCGAGTCATTTCAAGAATAATACGGTTTTTTCGTTCAGAAACACCGTTTTGTTCGGGGGTATGAGAACAAGAGGTTTGATGAATTAATCCTTTGGTTTTAAAGAATTGTTTCAGGGATGAATTGACAAATTCCCCCCGTTGTCGGATCGAAGGATTTGGATTTGAGTTCGGAATTGAGTTTGAATCATAGCATAAAACGTGATAATTTTTTCGTAAACTTTGGCTTTCTTTTTAAAAAAATATACCCATGTCATGCGAGTGCAATCATCCACGAATAGTATAAAGTACCGAAGACACTGCCCCCCCCCCCCCCCCATCACAGGAACATGACCCCACACATCAGAATGGATTAGTGAAAAAGGTGAAGCAACTTTCGTATTGCTAGGTTTAAATGGTTGTCAATGGCTTTTAGCACGAAGACAGGTTTCACAATCTATTTTCCCATTTGAAGGGAATAGTTTTGGAAACAAAAGGTGCGAATAACCATGGGATGGGTATCCCAAACGTCTATGCCGTAGCCAGGCTTCCCAGTTTTCAGTTCTATGAGCCAACATCACAGTACCCTGTTGAGCTACTTCATCCACGTAGTACAATCCGTTGCGCTCAGTACCACGTCCAATAATCACACCCGTCCTGGTATCCTGTAGGATGCAGAAAGTAGGGTGCATTATTACCGTGCAATTCAATTCTTTGGTAATATGACTAACTGAGAGCACTTTGTGTGATAATGACGGAACATAGAGGCAATTTGATAATTTCATAGTTGGTAAATTTCAATTATTCCTCATCCTTTCACTTGCATCGCTCCGTTGTTTGCTGTATAGATCTGAGTTTTTTGAGGTTGGGTCATTGAACATATGTCTAATGTTTCAAACATCATGGTGTCGGTGGCACCAGAATCAAATATCCAAGAACTGTTTTTTTCATGATTAATCGTCATATTCACTTTTCTGATACGACTGTGACATATATGTTTTTTTTAAACTTGGTTACAATAACGATACAAGACACTTACCAACAGAGCATATTTGATAAACAATCAAGTACGCCGAAAGTAAGAGAAACGTTGTCTCGGCACCGCTATAAAGAAACCAACTGACACGGCGTATTTATCAAATACGCTGGATACTTGAACTTGCGCTAAAGATTTTCGTTCGGAATACCGTCGCTAGGTAGCGAAGGTACCTTACCGGCGTATTTATTAAATACACCGGCTACTTGAACTCGCGTTCAAGATTTAAAGTGGCCCGCAAACCACAAATCCTCTACCGACAACGTAATTATCAAGGAGGCCGGCGTAGTTATTTAGCTGAGGAAGGACCCCTCTATTGGCGACAACAACCAAGACTAAAGGGACCCCTCTAACTGGCGACAATAACCACCTCTCTCTCTTCGAAAAACAAACACACAATCAAACGCACCAAACCCTAACAATCAACGATCACTTTCCGATGAACAACAACAGCAGCGTCAACGACAACAACCAACTGCAGCGACGGAGGGTAATACGACGATGGCGATGGTGGTGACTATAGACACAGCAAAAGTTGAAGAAGGGTTTCCAGGGTTGGGTTATATGGCTGATGTGCGGCTGAAACAGAGTGTGCGACGGCTCAAGAATATCAGAGATCACAGGAGATGTTGGGAAAAATTAGGGTTCGTCTTTTTTGGTGTGCCGCTAAGCGGGATAAACACAGTTATCTAGTGGTTTTCCGGCAGGTTCGATTCGGAGTTTGTTTTTTATTTGATTTTGCGGGTTTTTTCTAGTTTAGAGTTGAATTAGCTTGGATTGGTTTGGGATAAACTGTAGATGATGAGCAAGGTTTCAAGAATCAGAAACACTGCTCTGATACCATGTTGTTTGGTATAGAGAATAATCTCAGATTTGGGTTTGAATTGTATTGAAAATTGTATTGTACAAAATTAGGGTTACACAAAAATGGTGTTTATATAGACCACCATATTACACACTAGCCCCTATACTATTTGTTTCCTTCTTTCCGACATTGTGATGTCTTCCAAACATGTTTCAAGCTTTCTAAACAAACTAGAAAGTGGAGTAACGATGGCGAACTACAATTTTTAATCATCACCACACGTTGTTTTGCTCATGTAGCGGACATTAATTCATGAAGAGAAGACGCTTTATAGAAATCTATATCACATCACCATGAAAAAAAGTTTATTAAACGACAGCCACTGATGGTAATGGCGACAATGAATTAGCTGAAGGTATTATGTGGCTTTTGGGAAGTCAAATCATTTTGACGAAAGTTGTGAGAGACTTGAAGGTTGACTCGCAAAGTATGGAAATAAGAGGCATTCAGATATTCAACTTAGAGATAATTATGAGGGTTAGAATTCATCTTACATTCAAAAGAAGGATGACATTGGTGTTGGTAAAAGAGGAACATAATATAGTCTTTCAAGATAAGGTATTGTTAAATACACCCAGCAAGTCAAAAATCTTTTTATTTTACCCACAAGTCAACCATATTTCAGTCAACTTTTCGATATTATTTCAACTTTCTATAAACCTAATTTAATGGAACAAGTTTCCATAAACCAACACTATCATCTATCAAATTAGACCTGATTGTGGTCAAATTAGACCTTAAATACACCCGTAAAGGCCACCACCACCCACCGCACACCTCCGACCACCACCACCCACTGCACACCTCCTGTCACACCCCCAAAAATAACCCAAGCGGAAACCCCCGCGAGGCGTGTGACGGACCAGGATATAGCCACCAATCACATTGAACTCATACAAGATTTTTAAATGAAAACCTTCATTCTTTAAAACAAAATGTTACAATACTTAAAGTATAAATCAACGTTTCAGCGGAAGCATAAATCATTAGTTATGTATTTCGTAAACCAAATGTATGAAAGTTATTAGACTTGTCTCGTGTTTCCATGTATCTCGACCCTTGACCACTCCAGCTTCCCCAGACAGCAAGTTCTACATCCAAGTATCTATAACCTGCGAGCATGCAAACAAGTGTATCAGACAACGCTGGTGAGTTCACAGTTTTACGAAAATGTTAGGTTACCAAGTATTTAATCCCGTTTAATAACAATCCCGAAAGTCATGTTGATAATAACTCGAGTACCGTACAAGATGGCTCCAGATTGTTTTGCTCGTCCCCAATGCCCCCTATCTAAGAATTGGTCATGATTAAGGTCATTAGTTCACGCCTGTCCTCTCAGGTATGGTGTGAGGTTGCCAAGACTAATAGCGCTATCAACTAATTACCCCGTTACCTCTCAGGTAACCATTCGGTATAAGATGGGACTTAAGGTGATAGAAAATGAGTGTATTATCCAACATCCCAGTTTTACCCAAAAAAGACTTATTCCTCTCAGGAATACCCAATTCATTGCCCCACCCTCCGGGATGCATGCTCAAGAGAAGTGAACTCACCTTAGATTGCTCGGTATGCTAAGTCACACTACCCGTTCCAAGTTGGTCAACCAAACCCTACCGTGGTTACCAAAGACAGTCAGTTTCATGAACACATAAATCACACAAGTCATACCAGTTATTCATGCAGTTCATCAATACCTCGTCATCATATACACACAATAGTCATTCGTACCTCATAAAGCTTATATTGCAAGTTCATGATTTATAAACACATAACAGCCCATAACATCCAATAACTCGCATGCAATGGAAATAATCATCACATAGCATATAGTGAAAAATCATGTCACATACACAACCCTAACACAAGCTTATAGTTCAAGTAACAGTTACACAACCTATCATGTTGTCCAATTCCGTGTGCGGCCCAATTAGTGTAAAGGCCCAATATACAAGTGTGCGACTCAAATTGTGTGTGTGCAACTCCTATCGTATGGTGCGATTTCACAACTGATCACCTAACTGTTCGGCCCAATTATAAACTATGTACATGTGTGTGGCCCAGTTGTACCGGCCCAAAGGAGTTTGTGCGAGTGAAGTTTATTTTTGCGATTGGGCCTCCTATATGCGATCCGGATATATTGTGCGACTCATTTCACTTGTGCGATCCGAATCTAACCCGGCCCAAACAACTTGTGCGATTACATATGAGATGTGCGACTAGAATTTGTGCGATTTCCCAATGTGTTCGGCCCAGAATATACAAAGCCCAAGCGCTTTTGCGATTACACGTTTCTTGTGCGACTACACCCTTTTTGTGCGATCAGGTTGTGCGAGATGTGGATGTGAAATTTCAGTTATATGTTTCCCTATAATTACGTCAATCAGTTACATTCCATTGTTCCAAATACAATGACCACATCTAATCAATCAGTTTCAACATTGATGTTCATTAACCTAAATCGTTATCTACTAGTCACATTATCATTCATGTACCACACTAATTGAACAGTATGATTAACCAATCAACCATTTATCATCTAATCATATACAATCAGATTCAATCCCTTCATAATCATCTCTTGATCGAGCACCTTAAGCATCATACAATCATGAACATATACAATTCCAAATCACTGGTTCATTTGTATACAATTCTAATTAAACATCAAAGAATCCATTTATTGATCGTATTTCATACGATTCAAACATGATTTCTAATTAATCTAAATCATACAAAATTTCATGATCTTCTTTGCCAATCATCCAACAAGTTGCACATAGATGAGAACAAGAAATCAAGAATTAAAACAACGTGTTAATACTAACCGAGAGATTGTAGAGGGTGAACTAGAACTAGAATTGAAGTGCTTGCCAAGGAGAAGGAGAAGGCTTCGATCCAAAGGGGGCAGCCGACGGTTTGCAAGAGGAGGAGGAGGAGTGTTTTAGGGTTTGTTGTGTTTGTAAATTATGAGAATTCATATTAACAGTATGTACTCATACGCACAAGAATAACACATCGGGCTCACTGTTGGGCTTCATTTGGGCTGCGGACCAGAGTATAAGCGATGGGGGGTTTTGGGCCGATGACAAATCCATTCGGCCAGGGAGTGTGCGGTCAGGAAGGTGATGTGCGATCCTAATACTTGATGTGAGTTAAACATTCATTCTTATGAATTCACATAACCCCCTAATACTCACAATCATTTACTAATACATCAACACATTGGTCACTTCATACATGATTCACGTAGACTATATCACATTACAACATGCAAAGGAAGCAAGTACATAAACAACCCACAAGCATTCAGTTAAGAATTACCATATTCACCAGTCAAGCATTGTACATATAAGTTACATCAACGCGCCAAGAAAATCTCTAAAATACGAGTTGTCACATCATCCCCAACTTGAAAGAAATTTCGTCCCGAAATTTGATAAGCAGTCTTGGAGTGGTGAAGGGAGTGAAGTGATAGGTTAAGATGACTATGGATTTTCCCCGGGTGCCACATAATCCCCAACTTAAAAGGAATTTCGTCCCGAAATTCACCTAGTTGCATCAGGTTCTTCTTCAGCAATTATGAACATGAGATGATAGTTGAGCTTCAATGCGTTTCCACGTGAACTCCGGTCCACGTCTTGAGGTTTGAGGAATGAATGGTTCATCGTAGGGTGGATTAAGTTTTTCGCGCTTCCCAAGCGCACCGCACCCTTCCAGGGGAAACTTTCAGCGTGACTCGATCACCTACAGCGAACTTCAAGGGTTTACTACGCTTATCGGCGTAGCTTTTCTGACGGTCACGCGCTGCCGCCATATGCTTTTCTAACCCGAACAATCTTCTCAGAGGTTTCGAGTACAGGTCCTGGACCTCTGATTAGGCTGTCACCCACCTCATCCCCACAAAGGAGTTGGCATTGTCGCCAAAATAATGCCTTGAACGGAGCTGCTTGAATACTAGCATGGTAACTGTTGTAGTAGAACTCAATCAAAGGTAAGTATCTTTCCAACTATTACCAAATTCAGTGACACACATGCTCGCAGCATGTCTTCGAGTGTCAGGATGGTCCGTTTACTTTGTATGTTGGTCCTATGGTGATAAGCAGTGCCCATGTCTAGACGTGAACTAAGGGTTCTGTGTATTGCCTGCCTTAGCTTGGGTATAGGTAAAAATCAGAGGTAATAGAACTTGGCACCCCGTGCCTAGGACTCGCCTCTCTCAGAGGAATGTTTACGAACTATGGAGACTCATTAGTTTCCTTGGTTGCAATAAAGTGCACTGGTTACGTGCGAAAATCCACGAACACCCAAGTGATATCGTTTCCGTTTCGAGTTTTAGGTTGAACAGTGACAGAATCCATTGTAATCTGTTCCCATCTCCATATGGGTACATCTGGTCGCTGACACAAACCAGAAGGTTTCTGATATTCCACCTTGACTTTCACGCAAGTCAAACAACATTCTCATACATTGCTATGTGAGCCTTCATGTCTGGTCACTCATACAAGGTCTTTAGATCCTAATACAACCCATCAAACCCAGATGAATAGGATAAAAAGACTTGTGTACTTCATCCTACACACGTTTCCCCAAGGTTGCCGTCTGGTAGGACCCATATTCGCTCCAAGAAGTAGCGGATACCGTCTGATTTACCAAAAGTTGTTCCCCATGCCTCGCTTGGATTCCACTTGACAATTTCCTTCCTCCAGTGCTTCTGGTGGGGCAGAACGAATCCGATCAGGTAGGTTAGAGTTGACGGTGAGCTGCAAACTTGTACACATTTAGGTTTCACAATCGTAATCATTCAAAAGTTCCATCCAGCGACACCGTCACAAGTTTAGCTTTTTCCAAACAAAGGTACACGGGAGGCCCTTGCGAGGGGTCTAATTAGTGCAATTGGGTACTGTCCAAGTAATGCCTCCAACTTAAGTTCAAAGGCCATGGCTTCCACCCCAGGTTATGAGTCATGCAATTCTTCTTTTAAATCTACCACGTAAGCCATCACTTTCTCGCGTTGCATCGGTGCGTAACTGAGACTCTGATTCGGACCATCATGACACACCACTAGATCACTCGTACCCTCGGGTAAACACAATACTCAGTGCATTGTAGAGTTGGGTTTCCAAAAGCAGAAAAGACGTCCTCCTGTCTTGTCCCCCACGAATACACAGCACCCTACTGTGTTAAAGAGATTAAAGCTGCGCGATCTTCGAAAATCCCTTGATGAATATGCGATAGCATCTAGCGAGACCAAGAAATTGTTGCACCCCCAAAGGATTCTTTGGTGCCGGTCAATTTCTAATAAAATGGATCTTAGCGAGATCCAGGTGTATTCCTAATTCGATGACTATGTGACCAAGAAAGTGTACTTCTCGAATCTTGATGTCACACTTAGACAGACTTCGCGTGGAGTTGCTCCTCCCCTGGGAGCTCTAAGATAAGATACGAGTGCCATTCTAGGTGTTCCTTCCTCCTGGAAGTGATTCAAGGCATCACCATAAGCACGGTTGGCAACTTTGGCCAGACGAGGTTTACACCTACCACTCGTGTGATCCCTAAGGCTGCGGGTGTGTTGGGTAACTTGAATACCATGAACAGAAAATCGTAGTGGCCGTACTGTGTCTGTAGCACCGTGTTAGGAATATCCTCCCCTGGGTCTTCCATCAGGTGACAGTCCGATCTTAAGTCGGTTTCCGAAGAGAAGCTTGATCCTTGCAGCTGGTCAAACAGGTCGTCGATGCGAGATAGAGGGTGACGATCTACGATTTCCACCTTGCGGTAGTCTGTACACGTTCAAAAGGGTTTGTCCTACCCTTTTTCACAATAGAACACGGACTCCCCAAGACGAGGAGCTAGATCAATAAAACTCCTATCCAATAGTTCCAGAAGTTGATTGGATAGTTCTTGCAACCCTTCAGGTGCAAGATGATAAGAGATGCTAGAAATCAGGGCTGCTTCTGGCGTGATACAATTCTGATATTCCGCCTGACGATGTGGAGGAAAACCTGGAAGTTCTTCGGGCTGTGTACCGGTGACCAATGATAGAGTAGCAGGGTAGTTGAAACGCTTCTGGGCTCCCACCGTCGAAGTGATACTGATAATCAGGGAATCTCCACCATGGAGGGATATACATGCGTTTTCCTTCTTACAGTGAATTTCTGCTTGAGGCTTGGACACCCGGTTCATACTATCGACTACACCAAGACTTCTAAAGGTAACAGAGAGAAGGTCAAGGTCGAACACGCGATCTACAAGATTGAGTTTGCTCCCTAAGTGAACGTGTGAGGCTTCAGTTGGCTTACCATCAGCCACTTCTACAACGTGTCTGGCTTCAAGAGGTATCAGGGTTAAACAGAACAGAGACAAAGCGATTAGTTACCAAAAACGTACAGGCTACCATGTTGCTATTATACCTGACGTTGCCCACGCCAATCCTAAATACTCTTCCACAAGCACCCCTTCCAGCGTTGTTGTTACTGTTACGAGGATTCCCAATATCGTCATTGTTCCCTGGGTTGTTGATGTCTTGACTTATCAACGTCCAATCCTTGTCAAGTCACCTCCATTTCCATACTGAAGGTTATGATTTGCGAGTGCCTTGTTGTCGCCGTGACCGTTGCCTCTAATGTCGTTGCTTGTAATGGAGCCCTGCGAGCTCTCACCAAAAGGGTCCATATTTTCACGTTTCGTGCTACGTCTTAAGGCATTACCCATTGTGCTAGCAGTTACACGTTCCACACTATAGTCAACTGTCATCGTTTATGACCCGGTTGATTCGTAAAACTTGGCTCCCAGAAGTCGCCGACTAGGGTTAAGGACTCGATTGAAGTCAATTTGCTGGTGTTCGTTGCCGGTTATCAGGGTTGTCCTAATACTGAGTTTGGTGGGTACTACACCCATACTCTTGTCCATCGATCTTGCAAGTTGTTTGAGTAATACACGGTATGTTACTAGAGAGTTGCAAGGGTGACCATACTTCGGGATCTGAGGCGTCAATTCGTTGGGTTCAAGTAAATGAAGAAAGCAAGGAAAACACAGACCAAGCATTCAATGATCCGATAACTAACTCAGGACGTTCGTAATAACACCTAACATTCTTATACAGTTAGCTAGGCGTTCAGATACTTGTTCAGGTAATACTCAATATCATTGAGATTTGCAAGGATTCAGAGGGAAGTGAAAAGATCACGCTCAAGTATGAGGCAATCATCGCTATGACTCCCATAGATTTGTTGTGTTTCTCATTAGATTGAATAACGGAACAGAACTCCTTTTACACTTGTTAAGGCTCACTAGGACTCACATGCACCGCACATTATTATTATGTGTGCACCCACAATAATATTGTGTTTTGCATGCTCATGTCAGTTCCTCCTAACTCATGTCAAATGGTTCCTCAAACTCAAATGTCAAACGGAGGTTGTCAAAACGACAAGATCACTGAATTCTAGGGACTACGACATACAAACAATGCATCATAACATAAACAAGCAATTCATGTGATTATGCTATAGTGACGAGTGTGTGTCCGTAGGCTACATCATAAGCAAGTGTGTACTAGTCATGTAATATATGCAGCAGGTGAAAGACGAACATGCAATCTGGAGCTAAGTGTCATGGTCATTTTCTCGTATTCAGAATTGGTCGTTTTCTCGTACTCAGCAGGTGAAAGACGAACCAGTGGCTCTGATACCAATCTGTCACACCCCCAAAAATACCCCAAGCGGAAACCCCCGCGAGGCGTGTGACCTACCAGGATCTAGCCACCAATCACATTGAACTCATACAAGATTTTTAAATGAAAACCTTCATTCATTAAAATAAAATGTTACAATACTTAAAGTATAACTCAACGTTTCAGCGGAAGCATAAATCATTAGTTATGTATTTCGTAAACCAAATGTATGAAAGTTATTAGACTTGTCTCGTGTTTCCATGTATCTCGACCCATGACCACTCCAGCTTCCCCAGACAGCAAGTTCCACATCCAAGTATCTATAACCTGCGAGCATGCAAACAAGTGTATCAAACAACGCTGGTGAGTTCACAGTTTTACGAAAACGTTAGGTTACCAAGTATTTAATCCCGTTTAATAACAATCCCGAAAGTAATGTTGATAATAACTCGAGTACCGTACAAGATGGCTCCAGATTGTTTTGCCCGTCCCCAATGCCCCCTATTTGAGCATTGGTCATGATTGAGGTCATTAGTTCACGCATAACCTCTCAGGTACGGTGTGAGATTGCCAAGCCTAATAGCGCTATCAACTAATTACCCCGTTACCTCTCAGGTAACCATTCGGTATAAGATGGGACTTAAGGTGATAGGAAATGAGTGTATTATCCAACATCCCAGTTTTACCCAGAATAGACTTATTCCTCTCAGGAATACCCGATTGATTGTCCCACCCTCCGGGACTCATGCTCAAGAGAAGTGAACTCACCTTAAATTGCTCGGTATGCTAAGTCACACTACCCATTCCAAGTTGGTCAACCAAACCCTACCGTGGTTACCAAAGACAGTTAGTTTCATGAACACATAAATCTCACAAGTCATACCAGTTATTCGTGCAACTCATCAATACCTCGTCATCGTATACACACAACAGTCATTCGTACCTCATAAAGCTTATATTGCAAGTTCATGACTTATAAACACATAACATCCCATAACATCCAATAACTCGCACGCAATGGAAATAATCATCATATAGCATATTGCCAAATATCATGTCACATACACAACCCTAACACAAGCTTATAGTTCAAGTAACAGTTACACAGCCTATCATGCTGTCTAATTCTGTGTGCGGCCCAATTAGTGTAAAGGCCCAATATACAAGTGTGCGACTCAAGTTGTGTGTGTGCAACTCCTATCATATTGTGCGATTTCACAACTGATCACCTAATTGTTCGGCCCAATTATAAACTATGTACATGTGTGTGTGGCCCAGTTGTACCGGCCCAAAGGAGGTTGTGTGAGTGAAGTTTATTTGTGTGATTGGGCCTCCAATGTGCGATCCGGATATATTGTGCGACTCATTTCACTTGTGCGATCCGAATGTAACCTGGACCAAACAACTTGTGCGATTACATATGAGATGTGCGACTAGAATTTGTGTGATTTCCCAATGTGTTGGTCCCAGAATATACAAAGCCCAAGTGCTTGTGCGATTACACGTTTCTTGTGTGACTACACCCTTTTTGTGCGATCAGGTTGTGCAAGATGTGGGTGTGAAATTTCAGTTATATGTTTCCCTATAATTACGTCAATCAGATTCATTCCATTGTTCTAATCAATTTCCTAGTTAATTGGTTATTTCCCTTATCAACCAAATACAATAACCACATCTAATCAATCAGTTTCAACATTGATGTTCATGAACCTAAATCATTATCTACTAATCACATTATCATTCATGTACCACACTAACCGAACAGTATGATTAACCAATCAGCCATTTATCATTTAATCATATACAATCAGATTCAGTCCCTTCATATTCATCTCTTGATCTAGCACCTTAAGCATCATACAATCATGCACATATACAATTCCAAATCACTGGTTCGTTAGTATACAATTCTAATTAAACATCAAAGTAAACATCAAAGAATCCATTTATTGATCGTATTTCATACGATTCGAACATGATCTCTAATTAATCTAAATCGTACAAAATTTCATGATCTTCTTTGCCAATCATCCAACAAGTTGCACATAGATGAGAACAAGAAATCAAGAATTAAAACAACGTGTTAATACTAACCGAGAGATTGTAGAGGATGAACTAGAACTAGAATTGAAGTGCTTGCCAAGGAGAAGGAGACGACTTTGATCCAAAGGGGGCAGCCGACAGTTTGCAAGAGGATGAGTGTTTTAGGGTTTGTTGTGTTTGTTGTGTTTGTAAATTATGAGAATTCATACTAATAGTATGTACGCATATGCACAAGAATAACACATCGGGCTCACTGTTGGGCTTCATTTGGGCTGCGGACCAGAGTATAAGCGATGGGGGGTTTTGGGCCGATGACAAATCCATTCGGCTAGGGAGTGTGCGGTTAGGAAGGTGACGTGCGATCCTAATACTTGATGTGAGTTAAATATTCATTCTTATGAATTCACATAACCCCCTAATACTCACTGTCACACCCCGACCGCGTAAAACAACAAATCGCGGCGGAAACATCGGGGCGTGTTGCAACAGAATTAATGTTTCATAACCATGGATATCAAAAGTGTTTCGTTTTATTAAACATTGAGTAATTACATCGTCTGGAAATCTAAATACACTATTTAAACATAGTCTATCATTGTTATTGAGTCACTAAGGCCTTGTCCAGTCCTATGTGAGCATGCATCTTATCAATCGATATCATCCAACAATACCTGAAACATATGTGAAAACGAGGTCAGCAAAGAAATGCTGGCGAATACATTAGTTTTGTTGAAAATAAGTTTCATGACTTCTGTTTGAGAAAATGTTTAGTCATGAACCTTGTAATTTGCTTTGTCTTTGTAAATCATTTGAAAAATAATAAGTTCGGATGATAAGTATAAATAAGAGAATAATGCATGATTAAATGAATAACCATGTAAAAATGAGTTTGTGTAAGATAAGTTGTTTGTAAATAAATGTCTTGTGAAAAGTATGTTACTTGTATAAAATGTTCTATGTCTCAAACTGAAATGATTCAAATAACGCTACAATATGTAATACCATACAAACACTTATATATAGGAAGTACCAGCGGCGTATCCACCATGTTTGTATCATATTACACACGCATCGTTACTTAATCACTTAATCAAACCAAACCAAACAATGTAAAATGTCTATGTTTAAATCAATTGTCAAATGTATTGAATAATATGTCAAAGTATTCATGTCAAGATGTAATTCATGTCAAAATGTCTATGTCAAATATCCATGTCAAATGTCTATGTCAAATATCCATGTATGGCAAGTGAAATGTCTCAACTAAACCATATGCACAGCAACAAAGTATTGAAGTAAAACTTGGTTTAAACCAATACTATGTTTCGTGTAAATGCATGATCAAATGTAAATCATGTACAAATGTTTACCCAATCGTTACCCATTCGTTCAAATCGTTCTTGTTTTAATCGTTCTAATCGTTCTTGTTTTAATCGTTCTAATCGTTCTTGTTTTAATCGTGAACTACTTTATGATCGATTCTCTAATAACATTCAAACCTTCTTGACGCGTTCCTCGTTCCATCTCGCTCTCGCTCTCGTTCTTAACAAACCCTTACCAAAGGATAAGTTAATAATTACAGATTCAGTCGCTACCCACAACACCCACACATAACAATGGGTGCAGTAAATAACGGGATTTGTCAGATCCTATGGTACCATAACCTAATACTGGTCGGCTTGATCATAGCTAATGAATGTCATCGGTCATGTAAACTACAACCAACAAGTTTGTTCACTTCTTGAAATTTGTTATTAGTTTTTGAAATCATTGTATTCGTTCTTGGAATCATTGTTAGCGTTCTTGAAATAATTATAATTGTTCTTGAAACCACATTGTAATTGTTCTTGAAACCATATTGTAATTGTTCTTGAAACCATTGATAAAACATTTAGCACATATGAGTCACCCCAAAACAGTTGAAAACAGTAAAAGAGGGGAATAATGTACTCGCCTGGGAGTGCTTAGGAGTCTTGAACAACTACCAAGAAAGCTAGAGGAGTCCCGGAAATCAAACGGTACCTAATATAGGTAATTACATAATTAACCCGGACCTAAATCGGAAGACTGGGTAGCAGGAGGGTTTGTAAACCAAATGAGTGTAGGAACTCATATGATATGGTTTAACAAAGCCTACATACTAAATGAAACTTAACCTAAGTATTATCGACCCATCGCGACCCATTAAGGTAACTTATGCTACTTTAACGCGTCGTGTGCGTGAAACGCGTTCGGACCGTCTAACTAGTCCTATGACAAGTGTTATATGCCTAAACATGTTACATAATCAGTTATATGACAAAAGTTTAGGTTACATATGCTTAATTACCAATTATACATGAAAAGGGTATTCTGGTAATTTACCTAAGGCATATAAACTACCTATCATACAACTACTTAAACGATGTGACCATAGGGTATAACCTCGGAAGGTTATGCCCTATACTAGGGTCACCTAATGTATTTGGTCGGATCCTAATGATCGACCAAACTGGGTCGGGCTCGAAGGTATAGGCGATTTATTAGATCGCCTACCCTACGACCCTAGACAACGTGGTAATCAGTGGGCATAGTCCCAAGGGACTATAACCAACGTGATTACAATCACGTTGCGAAGTTCAAACGAACTTCGCATTGACCATTACTGGTCAACGCTGAAAGTCAAACAAAGTTTGACTTTCTGACTCGAAAAGCAGTAAAATAAGGAAAAGAACGAAAGAATACTTACGAAGGGTCCCCGAATGCTAACCTCGATTCAAAAATCTCAGGTATGAAATAATAGTTTCAACTTAGAGTTTCTCAAATCAAAGTTCTAGTGATTTTAGCAATGGGGGTGGATGGGTATTTATAGGAATACCCGAACCGTTAAGATCGTTTCATGGAAAACGTGCCTTAATCCCATCCGTACATGTGTTGAAATGTCATGGTGTTTAGGTGTTTAAATTCCATCCATACATGTGTTGAAATGTCATGGTGTTTAGGTGTTTAAATTCCATCCATACATGTGTTGAAATGTCATGGTGTTTAGGTGTTTAAATTCCATCCATACATGTGTTGAAATGTCATGGTGTTTAGGTGTTTAAATTCCATCCATACATGTGTTGAAAGGTCATGGTGTTTAGGTGTTTAAATTCCATCCATACATGTGTTGAAATGTCATGGTGCCTAAATTCCATCCTTATCCGCTGACTAAGCAAGTTAGAATGTGTGGTTGTGAATTAAACAACGGCTAATACATCGAATCTGGTCCTGAATGCGAAAAACGATCCAAATGACGTGACGAATGGATTTTTCTTATGGCGAACACTAAAATAAAATATTTTAGTGCTAACATAATTTTTTTGGATGTCCGGATGTATTCAGAAGGTAAGTTATGCGCGAAAATGCAAACTTGTGCACTTTTTGACACTTTTAGTCCCTGAATGACCCAAAAGTTTATTTTAGCACACCGAACCCCTCAAAGCCTATTTCTAAGCTATGTAAAGGATATTTATGGTATGTTTAACTTATGGTCATGTTCCGGAAGGTCTGTTACAGTTCAAATTGGCATACTTTCGCAGTTTGTCAAATTTAGTCCTTGTAAGCGATTAAACTTTGATTTCACCACACCAAACCTTCCAAAACTTATATCTAAGTTATGTAAAGGTTATTTAAGGTATGTTAAGCCTATGTCACTATTCCGGAGTGTTTGTTGCATTAAACTGGTTATATTTACGCATCAGTGCGCGTATAACCTTCCAGAAAGCGATTTAGAGTTTGAAATCGAACAAAAATTGATATGTGCAAATGATACACATATTTTTACAAATCCCAAGTATGAAATACAATATTTCATTGGTTTGGTATTTGTTTGATGGCCGTGGAGGCACAGGTGTTACAGTCTCCCCTACTTTAGGAAATTTCGTCCCGAAATTTATTTAGAGGAAACTTGTGAGAGCTTGAAAACATGAAATTGAAAAGATCGAATAACATTGGTTAGGGTTCTGAACTTCTAGTAACCTTTAATAACATCATGATTACAATGTAAGAGGGATACTTATATACAAGTATATGAAGCGTCATTGGTGCGTCCACCGTACCTCCATTACATCGTTCTCATTTCGTTATTGTTGTCACTATCGGCTCTTACACATAATAAATCTTACTGGGTTTCTGTGCACTAAATTTCATAATTATGTACGCGTCCATAATCAGACAATTCCTTGCACAGTTCACACAGTCTATTTCATAGTGTGTAGGGGAAAACCAAATGAACAATCCTGTGATGAGTGTGACTAGACCGCCTTAGAATCCTTTTAATTAAATCAATAAATGATCTAAATAGACTATCAAGGAGTCTGTCCAGCTACATCACTAGATGTCGTTCTTTAACCAAATCGTGAATCAATCTTTTTGACTAGACCACTAAAGGGTCTCTCATTCAATCATGGAATGGTACTATATAACCCAAGGGTCTTAACTATTACATAGAAGCCCATTAAGGATTGAAGGTAGTACTTTTTGAATATCCTGCTACGAATCCCTCATATGACGATATGAAAGATTCTGCGAGGATTTGGATAACGAATATCCATAGTATTAAAAACACAAAAATGCATAAAAGAAAACATAAGATGAATAAACACATAGTCACATAATTGTATACTCGTTCAATCGCATAATCGTTCAATTTGACCTATAATTTGTTATCTTTGGACACGGGTATTTAAAGCATACCAGAAACCCAATCCGTGGATTTCCTTTGGCACTTTAAATATTTTCAAGAATCTAACTATGAAGATAGGAAGATCTTAAAAGGCATTCGGTTTGTCCTAATTGAGTTGTTTTGTACATTTTAAAGTGTACAAGGAATTCAATCAGGGCTCCGATGTCAACGAAGGTGTTGATCGTGATCGGCTCAGGACATGAATAGATCAAGGTGTCATCAATAATAACAATGACGATCTGATCCAAATAAGGCTTGCAGACTCTATTTATTAAGTTCTTGAAGATGGCTGGAGTATTTGTCAACCTAAAAGGCATGACTGTAAACTCGTAATGGCCATCCTTCATGCAGAAAACCGTTTTGGGAATATCTTCTTCGAGAATACAAAGTTGATGATACCCAAAACGCAAATCGATCTTGGAAAAGCATGAACGCTATGCAGTTGATCGGAGAAATCGTTGATTTAAGGTAGGGGGATATCGATTCTTGATGGTAAGCTTACTAGGCTTACTTTAATCGATACACATTCGAAAAGATCCATTTTTTTTTCTTTTCGCAAGGAGAACAGGAGTTTCTCCAAGGTGAAAAGTTCGGACGGATGAATCCTTTATCAGACAACTCTTGAAGCTGTTTTGATAATTCTTGCATCTCGAACGGTGCAAGACGATAAAATACTTTAGATTTAAAAGAAACCAGTGTTTGAGGTTCTTAGGGAGATCTCAAGTGATCGTAAAAATGACAGAACCACACGAGTAGTTTTGTCTTTGTGTTGACATCACAAGGTTGAATTAAACATTCATACAATTGCATTAGTTAGAAAATAAAACCACAAATTTTTATTTATATAACAACCGCATTGTCTTTAAATGTTACAAGATACCAACCAGAGGAAAAACAAAATACTAATTGTTCACTCCTTCAACATTGAGTGCCTCATTGATGTTAAACACTCGACCACGTGCTGGATTCACATTGACGTTGACATTCGCATTTGGGTTTGCGTTAGCATTTGCATTTACCAGTCTTGGGCAGTTGTGGCGGAAGTGACCAATCTCTCCGCAGTTGAAACATGAACCCAGTGGAAATCTCGCAGCATTCCCTTGAACCGGAGCTTGAACCTGAGCAGCCTGATTTTGTCCCAAACGACAAATCTTGGCCAAATGCCCAAGTTTACCACACGTCGTGCATTGCCAGCAAGCTTGTTGTACTGCGTGATGACCGTTGCAGCGTGCACAATAAGGTGCGGTACCGGCATATGTTTTCTTTGCAGGTGGCTGAGCTGGTTGGTTCTGCGGGTTCTGTGCAGTCTGTGCTGTAACAGCAAAATTTTGGGCACCCTTTCGCTTCTTTGATTTCTTTGACGTCTCACCTTCCTTACCCTTCTTGTTTTGGCCTTTCTTGCTATCCTCCTTGTCAGCTGACTGTTTCTTGCCCTTGTCACCCTTCCTGTGTAACTTGTTCTTCCGAATCTGCGACTCAGTCAATGTCGCTGATAACTCGATCGCCTGACGGAGTGTGGCAGGGTTACTACCAGTAAGGATGTCTTGTACCGAGTCAGGTAGGCCGTCGATGTACCTTTCGATAGCTATGTCAAGTGGGGTAACCATTGTAGGGCAAAGCAGACTCAGCTCCTCAAACCTATCAGTATACGCCCTGTGCTCACCACTATCTTGCTTCAACTCATCAAATTCCTTCTCCAAAGCTCGCTGCTCATGACGAGGACATAATTCCCTCATCATCAGAGCCCTAAGTTCAGCCCATGTCTGTGCGAGAGCAACTTCCGCACCTCGGTCTCTCATTACCCCATTCCACCATGTAAGAGCCCTCTTCTGAAACACGCTCGAGGAGAACTCGACCCTGCGATTATCCGGGCACTGCACGTGGCGAAAAGTATTCTCAATGCTTTCGAACCACTGAAGAAGCCCAGTTGCTCCTTCAGAACCACTAAACTTGAGTGGTTTAGCCTGGTTGAAATCCTTGTATTTGCATAGCACATTGTTGTTGTTGTTGGCTTGGTTCCATTGAGCAAAGAGGTTTGGGAATTGAGCAGCCATTTGCTGCGCAATGATTTCTGCCAGCTCGGCAGTCTCTATCTGGCTTTCGCGTCGAGGAGGCATTGTCTAAAAGAGGAAACATGAAAGGAAACGAGTGAGAGAATTTAGACGAAATAATGAGATGAAACAAATCTGATGAAAGCAAGGATAGTGGTCATTTGTTTGTTACTACAAAGCAACAAACGACCTTGGTGATTAGTCAAAGTAAATAGGTTAAAAATAATGTATCGCGAAGACATGCTCGCCTATAAGTGAACACTCATCCCAAGAATTCCCAGGTAAGCACAACTGGTCTCGCGTCTGATGAG
Organism: Helianthus tuberosus; assembly: GCA_030545235.1. NCBI lineage: Eukaryota > Viridiplantae > Streptophyta > Magnoliopsida > Asterales > Asteraceae > Helianthus > Helianthus tuberosus. Next base: position 140,614,216 of record CM060357.1, read on the forward strand.
ATGTATACGAAGTGCTTGCCTAGACAGAAAACCCAGAATACAGGCATTCACCCTTCCAGTTTGCACGTGTTCACATTATTTAAAACCCAAAACCTTGACGAGATTTTGAAAATTCAAAGGGGTTCAAAACCTTACCAATAGAGGGTTCAAAACCTAGAAATTAATCATCCTAGAACAGATGATTAGTTTTCAAAGCGGTTTTGAAATTTATGTTCTTGTTGTGGTCGTCACCTAAGGATAGGTGACGGTATTGTTTTATGACTAAACGCAAGTAAACTCGCGTTAGGGTCCTAAGAAGGTTATAGACTAGGTCAAAGCATTACTAATTACTAATAACCTAATTCCCTATAACCATTGGCTCTGATACCATCTTTCTGTCACACCCCGACCGCGTAAAACAACAAATCGCGGCGGAAACATCGGGGCGTGTTGCAACAGAATTAATGTTTCATAACCATGGATATCAAAAGTGTTTCGTTTTATTAAACATTGAGTAATTACATCGTCTGGAAATCTAAATACACTATTTAAACATAGTCTATCATTGTTATTGAGTCACTAAGGCCTTGTCCAGTCCTATGTGAGCATGCATCTTATCAATCGATATCATCCAACAATACCTGAAACATATGTGAAAACGAGGTCAGCAAAGAAATGCTGGCGAATACATTAGTTTTGTTGAAAATAAGTTTCATGACTTCTGTTTGAGAAAATGTTTAGTCATGAACCTTGTAATTTGCTTTGTCTTTGTAAATCATTTGAAAAATAATAAGTTCGGATGATAAGTATAAATAAGAGAATAATGCATGATTAAATGAATAACCATGTAAAAATGAGTTTGTGTAAGATAAGTTGTTTGTAAATAAATGTCTTGTGAAAAGTATGTTACTTGTATAAAATGTTCTATGTCTCAAACTGAAATGATTCAAATAACGCTACAATATGTAATACCATACAAACACTTATATATAGGAAGTACCAGCGGCGTATCCACCATGTTTGTATCATATTACACACGCATCGTTACTTAATCACTTAATCAAACCAAACCAAACAATGTAAAATGTCTATGTTTAAATCAATTGTCAAATGTATTGAATAATATGTCAAAGTATTCATGTCAAGATGTAATTCATGTCAAAATGTCTATGTCAAATATCCATGTCAAATGTCTATGTCAAATATCCATGTATGGCAAGTGAAATGTCTCAACTAAACCATATGCACAGCAACAAAGTATTGAAGTAAAACTTGGTTTAAACCAATACTATGTTTCGTGTAAATGCATGATCAAATGTAAATCATGTACAAATGTTTACCCAATCGTTACCCATTCGTTCAAATCGTTCTTGTTTTAATCGTTCTAATCGTTCTTGTTTTAATCGTTCTAATCGTTCTTGTTTTAATCGTGAACTACTTTATGATCGATTCTCTAATAACATTCAAACCTTCTTGACGCGTTCCTCGTTCCATCTCGCTCTCGCTCTCGTTCTTAACAAACCCTTACCAAAGGATAAGTTAATAATTACAGATTCAGTCGCTACCCACAACACCCACACATAACAATGGGTGCAGTAAATAACGGGATTTGTCAGATCCTATGGTACCATAACCTAATACTGGTCGGCTTGATCATAGCTAATGAATGTCATCGGTCATGTAAACTACAACCAACAAGTTTGTTCACTTCTTGAAATTTGTTATTAGTTTTTGAAATCATTGTATTCGTTCTTGGAATCATTGTTAGCGTTCTTGAAATAATTGTAATTGTTCTTGAAACCACATTGTAATTGTTCTTGAAACCATATTGTAATTGTTCTTGAAACCATTGATAAAACATTTAGCACATATGAGTCACCCCAAAACAGTTGAAAACAGTAAAAGAGGGGAATAATGTACTCGCCTGGGAGTGCTTAGGAGTCTTGAACAACTACCAAGAAAGCTAGAGGAGTCCCGGAAATCAAACGGTACCTAATATAGGTAATTACATAATTAACCCGGACCTAAATCGGAAGACTGGGTAGCAGGAGGGTTTGTAAACCAAATGAGTGTAGGAACTCATATGATATGGTTTAACAAAGCCTACATACTAAATGAAACTTAACCTAAGTATTATCGACCCATCGCGACCCATTAAGGTAACTTATGCTACTTTAACGCGTCGTGTGCGTGAAACGCGTTCGGACCGTCTAACTAGTCCTATGACAAGTGTTATATGCCTAAACATGTTACATAATCAGTTATATGACAAAAGTTTAGGTTACATATGCTTAATTACCAATTATACATGAAAAGGGTATTCTGGTAATTTACCTAAGGCATATAAACTACCTATCATACAACTACTTAAACGATGTGACCATAGGGTATAACCTCGGAAGGTTATGCCCTATACTAGGGTCACCTAATGTATTTGGTCGGATCCTAATGATCGACCAAACTGGGTCGGGCTCGAAGGTATAGGCGATTTATTAGATCGCCTACCCTACGACCCTAGACAACGTGGTAATCAGTGGGCATAGTCCCAAGGGACTATAACCAACGTGATTACAATCACGTTGCGAAGTTCAAACGAACTTCGCATTGACCATTACTGGTCAATGCTGAAAGTCAAACAAAGTTTGACTTTCTGACTCGAAAAGCAGTAAAATAAGGAAAAGAACGAAAGAATACTTACGAAGGGTCCCCGAATGCTAACCTCGATTCAAAAATCTCAGGTATGAAATAATAGTTTCAACTTAGAGTTTCTCAAATCAAAGTTCTAGTGATTTTAGCAATGGGGGTGGATGGGTATTTATAGGAATACCCGAACCGTTAAGATCGTTTCATGGAAAACGTGCCTTAATCCCATCCGTACATGTGTTGAAATGTCATGGTGTTTAGGTGTTTAAATTCCATCCATACATGTGTTGAAATGTCATGGTGTTTAGGTGTTTAAATTCCATCCATACATGTGTTGAAATGTCATGGTGTTTAGGTGTTTAAATTCCATCCATACATGTGTTGAAATGTCATGGTGTTTAGGTGTTTAAATTCCATCCATACATGTGTTGAAAGGTCATGGTGTTTAGGTGTTTAAATTCCATCCATACATGTGTTGAAATGTCATGGTGCCTAAATTCCATCCTTATCCGCTGACTAAGCAAGTTAGAATGTGTGGTTGTGAATTAAACAACGGCTAATACATCGAATCTGGTCCTGAATGCGAAAAACGATCCAAATGACGTGACGAATGGATTTTTCTTATGGCGAACACTAAAATAAAATATTTTAGTGCTAACATAATTTTTTTGGATGTCCGGATGTATTCAGAACGTAAGTTATGCGCGAAAATGCAAACTTGTGCACTTTTTGACACTTTTAGTCCCTGAATGACCCAAAAGTTTATTTTAGCACACCGAACCCCTCAAAGCCTATTTCTAAGCTATGTAAAGGATATTTATGGTATGTTTAACTTATGGTCATGTTCCGGAAGGTCTGTTACAGTTCAAATTGGCATACTTTCGCAGTTTGTCAAATTTAGTCCTTGTAAGCGATTAAACTTTGATTTCACCACACCAAACCTTCCAAAACTTATATCTAAGTTATGTAAAGGTTATTTAAGGTATGTTAAGCCTATGTCACTATTCCGGAGTGTTTGTTGCATTAAACTGGTTATATTTACGCATCAGTGCGCGTATAACCTTCCAGAAAGCGATTTAGAGTTTGAAATCGAACAAAAATTGATATGTGCAAATGATACACATATTTTTACAAATCCCAAGTATGAAATACAATATTTCATTGGTTTGGTATTTGTTTGATGGCCGTGGAGGCACAGGTGTTACACTCACAATCATTTACTAATACATCAACACATTGGTCACTTCATACATGATTCACATAGACTATATCATATAACAACATGCAAAGTAACCAAGTACATAAACAACCCATAAGCATTCAGTTAAGAATTACCACATTCACCAGTCAAGCATTGTACATATAAGTTACATCAACGCGCCACGAAAAGGTCTAAAATACGAGTTGTCACACATCCGGCCACCACCACCCACCGCACACCTCCGGTCAATGGAAGAATATTATTTTATCATGAGTACACCTCAATTTGTCACTAATCAGGTACAAAAAAACTCAATGCAACAAGTTTTTTACAACTAGATCTTTAAAAAACAATTTTTTTACAACCAGATCTATAAAAAAACAAGCTTTTTACCGGAGTTCTTTCTTGTCTTTTCGCCGGAACCGCCTTAGTTCGCCGGATTTTCTCTCTGTTGTTCGCCGGAACCGCTTAGTTCGTCGGAGTTTACACCTCTGCTGGCTCTCTCTATATCTATCGTCTGCCATATGCCTTTCTCTCTGTTGCTATTTTGAGTTGATTATATATTTGAACAGGCAGGCCCACATGTGTCATTATTATTTCAACTTATTTCAACTTCATTAGTCATGTTTCGGTCCACTACCATATGCCTTAGTTCTTATTATTTCAACTTATTTTTTATATCCCACTAACTTGTCTGATATTCAAGCGTGTCACATATTTAATTAAATTAATTACTTTATGAACAGGCCCTTATAATTTATTGTAGGCTATGGAACAATAATTTTAATTTATTATATATAATTTGTTTATTGATTTTTTTATATATTGGTTGTGTTATTTCCAAATTTCATTTATAGATATTCGGGTCTTGTGAAGAATTGAGAAATTGGGTACAAAAGTTGGCATACTCACTCGGTGTTGTCGTCATCAAAAGAAGGTCGAATAAAAGATCTTGTGGTTTAGTGTATAGGGTTGTGCTCCAATGTGATCGTGGCGGCGTATATAAAGTTAAGGATTCAAGTAAAGTTACCGGCACCAAAAAAAACTAATTGTCCTTTTGAATTAGAAGGAACATATTTAGATGACTATGATTGTTGGACCTTAAAGGTGATATGTGATAGACATAATCATCAACCTGTACTATTTATGGAGAGTCATTCATATGCAAAGCGGCTTTCCGAAGATGAATTTAACTTGGTTGCAGAATTGACAAGGATGGATGTGGCGCCACGTGATATTCTAGCAATACTTAAAGAGAGGAATTTAAGTAGCGTGTCTACACTTAGGACTATTTACAACGCACGCAACAAAATTCGCATGGTCGATCAAGTAGGCAAATCTCTAATGCAGGTTCTATTGTCCCTTTTGCATTCTAATGGTTATGTTTATGAAATTACTACAACCGGGTTAAACGAATTAGAAAATTTATTCTTTGTTCATCCGACATCTTTTGATATTTGGCATGCATTTCCACATGTGTTGATTATAGATGTCACGTACAAAACAAATCACTATAATATGCCTTTTCTTGAGGTTGTTGGTGTAACTTCAACCAGCAAAACATTTTCCATAGCTTTCGCCTTTATGCATAATGAGAATACAGTTAACTATACATGGGTCTTAAACTGTCTAAAGTTGACGCTAGACCAGTGCATGCTCCCATGTCTTATAGTTACAAACAGGGAGATGGCACTAATGAATGCATGCAAAAAAGTTTTTCCGGATGCTGCTCATTTGCTTTGTAGGTGGCACATTGAGCAGAACCTCTTTAGAAGATGTAGGCAATCTTTTAGGTCATTAAATGCTTGGGAAGAATTTCTTTTGTTATGGAAGTCACTAGAAAATCCTACAACGTTGGAATCTTACACAGAAAATTACAGGCATCTTGAGACATTGTTGATCAAACATCCACGTATGTCTTCCATAATCACACAAAAGTGTATATATATATATATATATATATATATATCTCATACTGATTTATTTTGATTTTCAGGTGTTTTAGCATATGTAAATGAAAATTAGGTTAAACGACTACAAGGAAAGGTTTGTTTCTGTCTGGATTGATCAACATCTCAACTTTGGAAATAACACAACCAATAGAGTAGAGAGTCAGCATGTCAGGCAGTTTCACTATTTTCCCGTTTTGGAGTGGTCCAGAAGAGATTCAACATCACAGAGTTCTTATAATTGTCCTAGTAAATGACGAGAACCATTATGTCATGGTGGAATTACAAGGAGGGTACCCAATGCCTACAATCACGCCTTATTGGAATTTTTCGCAACATTAGCATGTTTGCGGCTGGATGGGAGACCATGTATAGGTGGCGTCTAGAATTATATACTCAACTTTATCGTCGTAAAAGTGGTTTTGTCGATGTAGGTGATTAATTGTTTTAATGTTTGCACGTTTACTATTTTATTAGAGACTCGTTATTTATTTATGATTATCTTTTTCACTTTCGTATTTATAATAAAGCGTCTTGATTATTTATTTTTTAATATTGATATTGATATTAATACTAATAATAGTATAACAAAATAGAAAAAAAGTAACAAAAGTATTATAAAATAATATAAGATAAAAGACATAATTATTACTTTTGACTTTATAATAAAACATAATTATTACTTTTAACTTTATAACAAAATAATATGATAAAGTAGTTAATTATTAGTAAATCATTACTAAATTTGACTTTTAGGTATTTTAATCTTTATCTTAAGCATATTTATCATAAGGTGGGGCTGCTATAAAATCTACATGTGAACTCCAAGGAAATATTGAAAACCTAAATAAAGATGGTGGGTCAAAAGGGTGGGGTTGCATGAAGAGGTTACATACAAATTAAAGTCAGAAGATAAAACCCATATTATATGGACATGACACCATGTGATGGGAATGATGGGCTTGATAATCCATTAACTTTAAAGTTTGTACCAAGTGTTATAGGCCACGAAATGATTTGGTAAATGCTAGTGGATTGCAAGGTAACAAAGGATCCAGTGGTCCAATTAAAATAACAAATGCTCATGTGGCTAGTGGACTAAAGGCTTCGACGGTAGAAAATGTGGAAACCCACCCCAAATTCAGTTTGGGTTTGCCCTACTCAATTTTTGTGAGCTTACTATTCTTTGAAAAATAACATCTAAATGTACGAATGCAAAACAATTATCTATTGTTGATATATTTGTTTTTACGAATGAAAATACCTAGACATATTATGCTATGGACACAAAAATGGGGAATAGAGTTTTATTTCAAACATGGTTAATGGCTAAATTTTGGTGTATGGACAAGCTCGATTGCTATATGAGCTGTCTCACATTTATCACATCGGTGAAATTCCTTTGATAGTTTGTAAACAATGCATGTTTTTTTACTACCTACTAAGCGTTTATTCTTCGCTCAAAGAAATTAGGTTGTGTACTATCGTGTTGTATACTTCTTCGTCCTCATTTAGTGGTGGACTTAATTTCTCTTCCACATCTTCGTCATGTATTAGAACTTCAACTAATAGTTTGTCTTTGAGATTCTAAATGTGTTGTAGATGATCCACCACGATCAAGTGATCCTTTAAGAAAATGCACATCTCTAAAGCCTCAGGAATGAGACATGTTCTTCATATCAATAAAACCCTGCCACTAAAATAAAAAGTAGATTCTGAAGCTACCGTAGAAGCTTGGACGATTAGTAGGTCACATGTCATAACAGCTAAGATTGAAAATTGAGTTCAATTTTTTTTCCACCAAGCCAATAGGTCAAATTGTTCAAAATCATTGGGATAATAATTGAGTATGAATTTGTGGTTTTATATAAGTCGATCTCGCTATGTGGAGTGTTACGCCTTTGTCGTTTAGTCATTTTATTTCTCACAACATTATATAAGTTAAGTTTTGGGTTTTTACTCGACCGGTTCGAGATATTACCGATACCATTAGTTCTGAATCCAATGAAGATGGTGCGTTGGGACTGTATCATATTAAATAAAAATCATACATTGATTGACGATTTTGTTTGAAACCATTCTGTGTTGGTTGCCCAATTTGTGAACTTCATAAAAACCCAAGTCAGAATCTAGTTCGGCGATTATAGTTTCAACACTCGTTACATATAAGCACGGGTTTAAAGCAATGACACAAGTAAAAATGCACGGAATTTCCTTGAAAAGCATTTAAAAAAATATATTGTTTCATTGGTTCTATCATTTTTAAACTCAGATTCACTTATTTTGTTCTCCATATAATGTAATTCATGAAGTTTCTCCGTACTAGTCGGATAATCTTGTAGTTGTGTTTTTAAAGTCCTTAAGAAACTCAGTGTTTTGTTATATAGTTTCCCAACCCTCATTCGGATTTAGGTTTACTGGACCATGTGTCGCAAGATAATTTTGAAAACTTGGTTAATTTGTTCTTTTTCATAAAGCAGTTTAAATAATTGTAAAGGTTCAATTCCACCTAGTAGGTATACCCCAATTCGGACCTAAATAAATGGAATATGAAAATAATTGCGGTTGCAAATCGGTTTATATTTTAATCTATTTTTGTATAAGGGTGCTTATGTTGTTTGAGACTTTATCAATAGATAATTGAAAATATATTGTTATTTAATTTAAAGTTGATATTACATAACCTAAAAAGTCGAACGCAATGGTACGTTTCATCATTTGCCATGTGGCGAGATTGTACCTATATGCAGTTGTGCAAATGTATGATTCCAATAAAACGTGTGGAGCTGACCAAACATCGGTATTTAAGTTTACACCGGGTTGTAAATTTTAATAAAAAAATGTGATTGTTTTTAGCTTGTTTTCACTATAGCATACAATAATGCCTAAGGGTTTGACGACTTACATGTTTTTAATGAGGTTGGAGCGTGTCTCGAATTCGAATTATATTTGTCAAATGAGGGTTCTCAAAGTGGGAGGACGTCAAACCTTGTCAAATCACAAACTTTTCGAAACGATCTTGAATCTTGTTAAAACTATACGTAAATATTATACCATTGGAATCCAACATAGCTTGACCCTTTTGAGATGGATTTTCTTGAAAGACTTGCAATATTTTGACATATGATTTCTTAAAGTCGAGTTTGAGAAGAAAAAACCTATACAACTTCGGCAACGAGCTTTTTTATATTTATCAAATGAGGGTTGTCAAAGTGGGAGGACGACAAACCTTATCAAATCACGAACTTTGCGAAACAATCTTGAATCTTGTTAAAACTGTACGCAAATATTACACCTTTGTATCCAACGTAGCTTAACCCATTTGAGATGGATTTTCTTGAAAAACTTGCAATATTTTTACATATGATTTCTTAAACTTGAGTTTGAGGAGAAAAACCTATAAAACTTCGGTAAGGAGCCTTTTTAGACCCGTTTGATATTAAACATAAGTTGAAACCTTCATCCTCGCCCCAAATTTTGGGGTTTCGCTTCGTTTCTAGAATTTGAATAACTTGAAATTAGCAAAGGATGCACCAACACCAGCAACCCGGATGATTACGGGTCAAGTTCGGATCGAGTACGGATCAAGTCCGTTACTGGGTTTATTTAAATGGGTTAGGAGGTTATTGGGTCACATGTGAAGGGTCCTGGAGTCAATTTAGCAAGCCAAATAAGCGGTAATGAAGTGGTCAGATTTGACCGAGTTCTATGGCAACACGGTGACCGAGTATATGAGAAATAACATTGGAGTTATTGCTATAAATCAGGAAGAAGTGGACTGGGTTATTTTGCATGTGCTAGTATTTCTTTATTATAAGGCTATGGGGTGTGGGGACCATGGATTAAAACATTATTTCCACATATGATCATTAATTAAATGGTACACCACCACCCCCTTGATTGATGTTGGTTTCCATGGACTAAACCTAGATTACCATAACCCTCTTTGATGATTTTAAGACAAAAATTAATTAAAAAAATAAAGGGGATAGTGGTTTGGGTCATGACCACACCCTTAGGGTAGTGGTTTTGAATGGTGGATTAAATATTGCTGACATGACGCCTATATGGAGGGTTATTGTGGTCATGAAGGTCATGACCACACCCTATAGCCTAAATAGTAGGGCTAATTGTTTTGTAAATCACCCACTTTTCATTTCAATAAAGCAATTAGAAAGTTTTCATTTCAGTTTATTATATTTCTCTTTTACGTGAGTGTTTAATTGTTTGATCTTTGGTCCTGATAACCAACATCCTTGTGGTTAAGCACGCTTATTTGACAAGGTCATGAGTTGTGCTCGTGTTAATCACAATCCCAGTTATAAAAGGGCAGTTACATAAATCCTCACAGTAACCGTCATTCTGCGAATGCGAGCAGTCGCTAATTTATTCTTGCTCACGAAGACGCACTTGTGAAACCTTCTGTTACTAGTTCAATATGTGTGTATATTTTATAATTCTTGGTAAGTCCAACTTCGTAGGAAAGAAAGGCACACCAAAAAGAAGGGCTAACTATCGTGCAAATGCAACGTTTAAATATGTGTGTTTAAATCGTATACCGATGCCACACCTACATACACCAAATTTAAATTTAGCTTTGAACTTAGTACTAAAAAGCGATAATGTAAGTACATATCGCATGTGAGGATAATCAGCATGCCTTTGTCCCCCTGGCGTTTGACACGTTCGGCTCCTTGGCGCCGGAGGCAGTTCGGTTGTCTAGAGTTCAGCGTGTGGTCCACAACAACTTTTCGACCCCTCAGGGACGTGGCTTTGTTTTTAGTAGATTAGTGTTTTCTATTCAGTACATATGTAAGCATATAACGTTTGTGACAAGATATATAATGTTTGTCGAGCAGAAGGCAAACATATGGGTTAAGGCAATGTTGTTAATATAAACTGTCACATGAATAATGTAATGAATATAAGAGTTGTACCCACCAAAACTACATCCCTGAATACGGATCTGGTACCGGAGTGTTCGGATCAGGTTATTCCGCTTTGGTGGCCGTGTCATACTGCGCGTGCAGGTACTTCCAATTCGATACTGCTAAATAATCTATACTATATTATAATACATGACGGAAGGATTCCCAAAAGTTAAGAACTTATTCCCCCATTATTTATAAATAAACCCCTAGAATGAGGGTAAAGTGGTCTTTTAAACCATAATTATTTTTTAGTCCCTCAATCTATTACATTTAAACCCTTGACATTTAACATAATTATGGGTAATTAGTTACACTTCCCCCCTCTTTAATTCTTTAATGTACTCCTGCGATATCTTACAACCCGTAATGTTTTAAAAAAATCCGAAGGTACCATGACGATCGGCACATTTTTTTAAACGTTTCGATAGTTGTCCTTTTTAGTTTCGCCGTGCGTTCATAAAGTACAAATAGCCGATGAGTAAATGTACAATTGATTAAAGCCAACATTTGTTTTTTACCCAAGCCAACTTTGACCATTACCTAGCTACCGTGCATTAACATTTGTTTTTTACCCAAGTTTTTTTGTTTTGAACGGCATTAATAAACTAAAATATTCCCTAATTTTACTTGTACAGAGTCAGTTTGTTGTGGCATGTTTAATATAGTATAGATAAAACTCACAACAAACTTCCTATTAAACATGCCACAACAAACTAAACAGGATATGTGCATCTTATTTTAAAAACTTAAAACTCACAACAAACTTCCTAAATAAATGAATGACCAATCTAAAACTAAACCCTAATGGACTACTATAAATACATAGCAAACACTCACAATTCTACATTTCTATTGCTAAACAGATTTAAAATATGGAGCCAGTTCTGAATTCACTTGATGCGAAAAAACAAGCATGAGATATTGAAAAATCTAAGGTCGGTTCTATGATAAGTTTTGTTATATCGCAATAATGAATAATTGTTTTCTTTTATTTACTTTTATGTGAATACTAACTTATTTGATTTTTCAGATTCAACACACCAATTTAAACACCCCAGTTTTCGAACAAGCTTTTGTTAGTTTTTAAGTAATATTTTCGCTTATAATCTTTCATATTAACAAGTTCGTTATGTTATTATTTGGTGTTTTATTGTAGGATGATGGTGATAATAGTGTTGAAATTATTTCTTATGGTGCAATGTTCAGTCAATACAAGTCTAATCTTCAACGTCAATTTAGTAAAGAGGTCATTTTAAAATTTATTTAATCTTTTTTAAATTTTTTTATTCAATATTTGTTTTTTTTTATAAAATTTATTTAATCATTTTTTAACTTTTTTATTAAATTTTTGTTTTTTAAGGATCAGAAGTATGAGAATCAAAAGAAAAGATCTAAGAGACTCTCTGAATGGAAATTGGTCGAGGTTATAAATTTAGATGATTCTGAGGACGATGAGAAAGAAGATGAATTAGATGATACTGCTGATTCGAGCACAAACAAGAAAAAACGGATCAAAAAAGAAGATAAATTAGATGAAATATATCAAGTGTTTTTATGTTTTTTTTCATTTTCAGTTGTTTTTGTTTAATCTAGACTATCCCATGAATAATAAAGTCTATTTTATATTTGAAGTTTATGTTTTGTGTTATTTTATTACACTTATAATTTACATCTCGATTCAACTAATATACTTTTGTCATTTGTTTAGTATTTTTTATTAACAAACGAATCTTTACATGTTAAACAGTTTTTCTATACTTTATTTATTATTAATTTTTATAAAAAAACAAAACTTTGATATTTAGTAGATAGAAGATAAACTATGTTCCAAAATTTTAGGAATTATTTAATACTAATTTACGATATTAGTAGATAGATAGTAAACTATATCCCAAAATTTTAGGAATTATTTAATACTAATTTACGATATTTATTTAATACTAATTTACGATATTAGTAGATAGATAGTAAACTATATCCCAAAATTTTAGGAATTATTTAATACTAATTTACGATATTTAGTAGATAAATAGTAAATTATGTCCCAAAATTTTAGGAATTATAAGTCAACTAATTAGGTCCTCCAAGTTAATTATATGGGATAAGGCATCGATGGCGAAACGTCAGGCGATAGAGGCAGTTGATCGTTCATTGCAAGACATTATAGGTGTTAGGCTCCTACGTGTAACACTTATGACATATATCCACCACAATAATGTTATCATATACAAATAAGAAAACTACCAGCAACGAGTGCCGCAATCCAAAGTGTCGCCCCCACCGCATCGCGCGGGCACCCTACTAGTGTTATTAATACAGAATTTGTAACTAAGTTTCATTCATAATGAAATATATATGCGTAAGCATGAAATATGTGTATACGAGTGTGCACATATATATTTATACATGTTGTAAACAGTTCTTTGTGGTTACACATTTGTAGATCCCAAAATTTTGTAAGGTGATCGGACATTTCAAGAACAGGGGTCAAGTTATTCTACAAAGGCTTCTAATTGAAAGAAGTGTAAAAAGGATTTATAGAGTGATAAGTGTCCAATAACCTAAAACTAAACCCACTACATCACCACCAAAAACCTAAACACCCACCCCCACCCCACCCCACCACCACCCAAAAACCTAAACCCCCCACCCCCCCCCCCCCACCCCACCCCCCAAAAACCTAAAAAAAAAATCTAAAAAAAAACTAAACACCCACCCCCACCACCACCCAAAAACCTAAACCCCCACCCCCTCGGCAAAAAAAAAAAAAAAAAATTGGGGGTGGGTGATGTGGGGGTTGGGGTTTAGGTTTTTGGTGGTGATGGATGTTTAAGTTTTTTTTTTTTTTTTGTAGTGGGGTTTTTTGTGTAATGGGTTTTTTTAGGTTATTGGACACTTGTCACTCTATAAATCATTCTTACACTTCTTACAATTAGGATCATTTGTATTTGATCATAATCCTAAGAACAGATGGTTTAACTTTTCTATAACTGAACTTATATTTGGCAATCTCATTTCCAAATTATATACGGTGGAGGTATCCACACCCCCCCCCCCCCCCCAAAAAAAATATCTACACACCCCCCTAACCCTAAATGACCCTCATTGCCCAATACGACTGAAACTGGCCCCACCCATACGCCCCTCATTGCCCAATACGTTTGAAAAGTATTTACACACCCTCCTACCATCTAATTAATGCCAATCATTGGGTGTCAGCCAATGATTACCAATGATTGGGGTGTGTGGAACTTTATTTTGATAGGGTATTTGTATGGGGAAGTAGTGAAATATTAAGAAAATTAATTTTTTTTTATAAAATGTTGTTATAAAAAATTGTGTTAGTATTATAAAAACTTCATATTTTTATGAAATGAATTGTGTATATTATTAAATGCCAATTTTTTATAAGTATTATTAAATGTCAATTTTTTTTATAAAACGAATTGTATATATTATAAAATGCCAATTTTTTATAAGTATTATTAAACGTTTTATTAAATGTCAACTTTTTTATTTATCAATTATTATTATGTGTTTAATTTTATTAAATGGGTATATTATATCGTTTTATTAAATGTCAACGTTTTTTATTTATAAATTATTATTATGTGTTTAATTGTTTCCATAACGCAATGTGTATGTTAAAAAATGTCAACTTCTGAAAGTTTTTAGTTGTTTTTCAATTGTCGTTTATTAACCATAACGCAACAAGAAACGTAATTCAAAATGTAATTAAACATTGTTTTATATTAATACACAAAACATGTAACTTTGATACAGAATGCCACTAAACCCTAAACCCTAGATCGCTAATTGTTACATATTTTTGAATTCCTGTACATGAAAACGATGGGTGCAGCATACACAATACAAAGACAGCCCGACTGTCTTGAAATTGTGTACCGAACCCTACCTTCCAACGGGATTCTGCTTCACATCTACCACACTGAAATGGCACAAGGGATCAGGAGGTTGGAGCAGTGGAGTCGGCATTTCGTTTATCAACCACCGTCCAGTCTGTGACACTCTGGATTTTTCCCGAACAACCTCCTTGTTTCAATATTGCGTGTACTTAATTATTAAATGAGAGGTGTGGAATATCTTAATTGTGTTATGTGTTGTATGTACGTATGTTATATATGAACATAAGTGAACCGAGACCACCATGGACCCGACTCGAGACCACCCGGTCTCGAGTGAACCAAATCAGTTGGGCCGTGCACTCCCTTAGCCCACTCGGAAACCCACTAAGGGTGCATCACCTTCTATATAAACCCAAAACCCTCACACACTCTCCTTTACACACTCTCTCATTTCATCCTCACTCTCCCTCTCTCTAGAAAACCCTCAAAACCTTAAACACAACCTCTCCTTCTCTCTCGGATCAAATCGGCGGCAACCAAAGGACTCTCGGATTAGCTCGAGACCATCACTCGGAATTTAGTTCATCAATCCTTCATACCCTTTCATCTAGCCGGTTAGTATCTTGTAGTTATTGGTTAAGATGAATGATAAGTCATGAGTTATATCAACCGGTTAGTGTTATTAGATGCTCACTAGGTGCTTATGTGAACAATGGTGCTACTTGCTTTAAATGATTAAATATGAGAACTCTTGTATGTTAATGAGTTGCTAAGATATTTGAATAATGAATGTATGAGATGCTTATGATCATCCGATTTATGTTAGAAGTTATAGGACAAATGTTGTTTTGATAATAATATGCAAGGTAGTCATGATATATAGATTGTATGAATACATATTCCTGTTTTGAGTTAAACGCATGCTAGATTCAAGAGTTAAATAATCATGTTTGCAAAGTGATGAAAAACCTAGATGAAGAACTTGTTGAATGTGATATGAATATTTGAAATTTGCTATGTTTGATCCAATTGATTAAGGTTTTAGACAAGAAAACATGTTGGTGCATTTTGGTTGGATAGTACACAAGATCATGAAATGGTAATTCTATTGGTTAGTACAATTCTGGGCAGATGTTCTAGAAACAGCAGGGGTGCGAGTCGAGACCTCCGGTTGCGACTCGAGACCATATACGTGACAATTCGAGACCGCGGTGATTGCGACTCGAGACCATCCCTTGACAACTCGAGACGAGCTTCAAGGACTCGAAACCAGCAAGGTCTCGACTAGAGATCTCATGGTCTCGACTCGAGATCTAACTCGAGACCTCAGAGGTTGCGACTCATGCTTGACAACTCGAGACCATCCATCCACAACCCGAGACCACTAGGTTGCGACTCGAGACCGCGTAGTCTCGAGTCGAGACCGCTCAGTCTCCATCAGGAGGGTTGACTAAGTTATTGGGCCGCATTCAATGTTTGGGCTGCATGATTTCCTGTTACTGTTTATCTGGACTAAGTGTTACTGATTAACCATTCATATATTAGGGCAGGCCCAATAACCTTGTATGTTTTGTATGCTATGTGTTAGATACGTGTACCATATACGTGATTACTTGTATCCAAGCCTGACCTATACTGGTAACCATATTAGGACGTGGTGACCAGCATACTTAACCAAGTAAACTAAACTGCCGAGCAACCCAAGGTGAGTTCACACACTAAAAGCATGCGTCCCAGGGAGGGACACGAACAAACCACCATCTTTACAGATTACTTTCAATTAATATTTCCGGGGGAAAATGCAAATGGGTACTTTTAAAATACTATCTCCGGGGGAGATACGTTTGGATATTATTTATAAATCACAACTAGCAAAACTAAACGAATCTCTATCATGTAAAGTCCCTGCTCATAGTACCGATTAATCGCCGGGGGCGAATGGGTTATTAGTTGATAGCGCTATTAGGTTTGACAACCTCACACCGTGACCGGGGGAGATCGGGCGTGAACTAGTATACCTTGCATCTTGGTCAATGACGATAGACATTGACTCGGGGCACAAAAATCTTCTCGTCAATAGTTTCGGTAACGCCAGTTTAGTAGCTTTCATATGGGGTAGCTCCCCATGACGTGATTATAAATGCTTTATCTAAACAACCTACGTTTTCGAAAAGTTAAAACTGGACACCTCGTGAACTCGCCAACATTTTTGTTGACACCCTACTGCATGCTTTGCAGGTACCCAGTAACTCAGGAGCTTGCGGCTTGGGGAAGTGTGGTGGTCGTCTAAACCCGTGTGTCGGGTTCTAAATAATCTTGAACTATGAACCTTGTTTTGAAACTGTTTGGTTTATGCTTCCGCTACTTACTTAAACTATTATTCGAACTTAAACTTTTAAAACTTTAAACTATAATGCTTTACTAACTATTGTGGTCGGTGAATATTTTTACTATTAATCAATGCTCAGTATAATTGGTGGCTGGATCCTGGTCAGTCACGCCTCCAAGCGGTGGTACTCCGCATGTGGATTTTGGGGGTGTGACACAGTCTTCCGCCTCTTGTCAGGATGGTGAGCGAAGTGGCATTCTCGTTGGTGGAAGGCTCATGAGAACACTAATGAACTCCTCTCTTGGAAGGACATGTTACGGGGCGGACCGCGTTGGCTAGCGTCACTTGGAGCTGACGAGTCAACAGGCTACTCCGATAACACGTAATCCTAGATCGGCGTTCTAGTGCATGAATCTGAAATACGAACGTAGTTTCTCCATATACCATCATGCGTCTGAACCGGCTTTTAAACCGGACGAAATCTACGAAGAAACTATTCGATTTCACGGTTTGTTTGAGAACCTGGTTCAGATACACAACGGTCTCTTTGCTTCGTCCACTAGAACTATTTGTGTATGCATTCTTTTGGTAAACAAACCGTGAAATCGAACAGTTTCTTCGTAGATTCCGTCCGGTTTAAAAGCCGGTTCAGACGCGTGATGGTATATGGTGGTCACGGAACTACCGGGCGTCGGTAGATGCTATCAAGAGTGCACCGTCAGAGTTCCGAGTGACTTGGCTAATGATGTTGGATGATGCATCCCCCACCGCCAAGCACCTCACCCTAGACCGACGTCCCGGCGCATGAATCTGAAATATGAACGCAGTGCACTTCTCCATAAGAATTACGTTTCCACCACCGTCAAAACACCGACTTTCGATATCCTGTTAAAAAACATAGAATTGTAGTGTTAGACTCGATATTAGAAATTATATTGTAAAATATAATAAACAAACAACACCACCACCACAGCCGACCACCTCACCACCGCCACAGCCGACCTCACCACCAGCAAAACCACCACAGCCTACCACCCACAACACAACACCACCACTCTAGCCGACCCACCACCACCACCACCCCCACCCCCACCACCACCAACACAGCTGACCCACCACCACCACCACCCCATCCGACCAACCACCACCACCACCACCAACACAGCTGAACCACCACCACCCCAGCCGACCCACCACCACCACAGCCTACCCACCACCACCACCACCCCAGCCGACCCACCACCACCACCACCACCCCAGCCGACCCATCCCTACCACCACCACCACAACCACAACCACAACCAAAACCCCAACACCACCACCACCCCAGCCGACCCACCACCACCACCCCAGCCGACCCACCCCCACCACCACAACCACAACCACAACCCCACCACCACCACCACCACCACCACCACCACCACAACCCCAACCCCAACACCACCACAAACCGCCAAAATAAAACCACAAAAAAACAAGGGTAAACAAACCTTGAATGTTCCGACCATATAGACCGATACGAGAGCAAAAACTATACGAGAGACGTGTGCGGTCCCCTTCCGGATTGTCATCTTGTGGTCCAGAACTCGTCTAACCAAAAAATAACTTTTGTATTTGGATATGTACAGTGTACTTGTTCTCGGTTAAACTATAAAAGGAAGTGAAACTGAACTTCAATGAGACCCGTATGGGTCGATGAGAGGTATATGCAAGTGGGGTGTCATAAATGTCCTGTCAACTTTTCAGAAAAGGTAGGTGGATATGGGTCTCATCGGGCTATACGAGGCATATGGGCTGAAAAGTTGTCAGGATCCGTACCCACCATACGCGCGTATGGGCCTATGAGCGGCATATTGGTTTGGTTTTTTTTTTTTTTAAAAAGCTTGTATATGTTGGTTGCAAATGTCGGGTATTTTTGTCATCCTTACTTGCCATAGAAATATACACCATCTTCACAATCACAAATTCACAATGGTTGTTTGCAGATGTGGTAGGACGGCTGCACTAAGAACATCTTGGACTGAAGCTAATCCCGGACGTCAATTTTACACTTGTCACAGTATGGTATGTTTTTAATGTATTTTTTTTTTCCATTAACCCTTGTATATTAGTGATTTTTTTTTTCGTGTCATCGTTCTAAGTGCAACTTCTTTGTGTGGGTCGATCCTCCCATGTGTCGTCGAGCATGTGTGGTCATCAAAGAACTGATGGATACGAAGGCTCTGCTTAAAAACGAAGTCAATTTTTTTAGAGAGGATGTTCGAATTTATAAATTGCAAGAAGCGGAATTTGAAGATATTCATTCAAGTGTTGTTCGTAAGAGGGAACGTTGGTTGATAATCAGTTGGATTTTTTTTTGTGTTGTTTGTCTTGTTATTTTTCATTGTTAGTATGTAAGTTTATGCAAGACATGTAATCGAATATTAGTTATAAATGTCGTTTTTTATATATATTAAGTTTTTAAAAAAATGTAATCGAATATTGTGTTGTTTGTCTTGTTATTTTTCATTGTTATTATATATACTAAGTTTTTTTTTAAAATGTTGTTTTTTAAAATAAGTCGACTAAGCATAAATAACTAAGCATAAATAACAAAACGAACAAACATTCATCAAGTTACAAATGTTTAAACATACCAAAATAAACAAAAAGAAATAAATATTTGTTCATACATGCCCACAAATGTTTAACAAAATAAAATTCACCCAACAAATACAAATACTAATCATCCATCTCCTTATCGCTGTCGTCAGAATCATCCCCACCACCTGCCTGCGTCCCGGACGGACCTGCCTCCATGTCGAAACCTGGATACACTTGTGGATGTGGCGGGGGTCGAACCGGCAACCCCACCTGGGTACGTCTCTCGGCCTCACTAGCCATCACCCACTCCATCAAATCCTCCATCCGGTCCATCCGCCTGTCCTTCCGCTGAAACTGCTGTGTCCAGCTGGCCATCATACCATCTTGACCCGCCACCAGCCTCTCAAGGAGACGTTGGGTGGACTGAGGCAACCGCACTGCATGATAAACACGTTGTGGAATCTGTGGCGGCTCCTGCGGATGCCCCTGGTCAACCTGAGGCTCCATGTCTCCATCCATAGCAGACACGTCAGCAATATGCGGCATCTCCACCTCCCCAGCCTCGAGCAGTGGCTAGTGGACTATCGGTTGGGGTTCATAAATCTGTTGGTGTTCGTCAACAAACCGATGCCCGATATCCAAAAAGTTCACCGCAGTCTTCATCCCTCTCATCGTCCTAAGATCTAAGAGCTCGTGTGGTGCTGGGGCCGGCATATCATCAAGGAATGGGTAATACAGACCGCAATGCTGGGTAATACGCGTGATAAACGCCCCTCCAATCAAACGGCTAAGCCTCTGCCGTTTTCCGTACGAGGCGAAATACTCCACCAGACAGCGATGGAGGGCGCATGGTGTGCCTGTATATAAGCAGTACAGAAAGAACAAATCCACCTTCGTGACCCACTCGTTGCTTTTGTCACGCGCAGAGATCGACGTGGCAATGCAGCGGTGTATGTAGCGAACGAGTGGGTCAGGAATGTCAGAAACTCGGGCCTTCTTACCGAAGGGTCTAGGACTTAGATTAGGCCACCAAGCAAACAACTGATCATCAGGCATAGCCCAAATCGCGGTGGTATAGATGTCCTTAACCAACTCATCATCGGTATAGAACCCGGTGGCAACAGCAAACTGACGCAGCGACCAATTTTGTCGCTGCCCGAACAAACAGAAAGATACCTCAGGAGGCGGTGCTTCCACGTTCGGATCGTCCATATCCGAATTGGGCTGGTCAGCCGGCCGTGGACGAAACACGAATGTGGACAGAAACTCCACCATCATGGTCCTATAAGATGGCCCAGCCGCCACCGAAAACATGCGATCCCACGGGGAATTCTCCCTGATCAAACCCCGGGCTCTCTCCTCCTCCCCGACCTCCCGTAAAGCCTCCCATGACAACGCCCTCTGCCGACCCACCTTCATTTGTCGCAACCTGTTAAAACGTTTATACTCCCTAGAATTGTTCGGGTAGTCCATATAGGGAATACCCAAACAATCACCCCCGGCCATCTCATCGAATCTAGGAACCTGTATCGTACCAAACTCCTCCTCTTCTGACGACATATCTGCAAAAATTAATATATAATACGTGTCATATTATAAACTTTTTACAATTTTTATAAACTTGTAAGAAATTTCTAACAAATTAACATCTAAATAATCGACAAACCACCACCACCACAACCACCACCACCACCACAACAACCACCACCACCACAACCACCACCACAACCACCACCACCACAACCACCACAACAACCACCACCAACACAGCCGCCTAACCACCACCACAGCCGTCAATAACCACCACCACAACCACCACCACCGTCAAACCCCCACCACCAGCACACCCGCCTAACCACCACCACAGCCGTCAATAACCACCACCAGAACCACCACCACCACCGTCAAACCCCCACCATCAAACCCCCACCGCCGTCAATCCCCCACCACCGTCAAACCCAACACCGCCGTCACACCCAACACCAACACTACCGTCAAACCCAACACCACCGGCCATAATTTAAAAAAAAAACAAAATAAACAAAGGAAAGATGAAATAATACACTAACCTTTTATGAAAATATGGACCGTATAGGTTGATACGTTCTAAGCCGAGCTATATGACAGAGACAGTGTGTGTTTCTTGGTGTTTTAGCGTGTGGGGTTAAAAAGTTTTAGATCTATTCTCTATTTGGTCAAACCTGAAAAGTAGTTTTTGAATCAATGAGGGGCGTATAGGGCAAAAAGGGCGTATAGGAGTTGTTGTTAAAGCGTACGAAGTGTATAAAGGATTTACTAGAACCAATTTATCAGCACCTGTACAGGAGGATAAACTGGTTAAGGCTTGTGTGTTCTATGCGAGTTGTGCGAGTTCGAATCCCGGGGGAGGCCGGTCCGATACAGAAGGACCCCTCCCTTTTTTATTTGACATTTTTTTATTATTCATTTATTTATATTAAAATTAATTCCTTTTAAAAGTGGAAACCACCAGGGGAGGCTTTTTGGTCAATGAGACACTCATAAGGTGTCAACCACGGGAGACTTGTTGATCAATGAGAACCTTATAGGAGTTGTAAATGGGTCTCATTGCCCTATACGGCTCATATAAAACTAGTTTTTTTTAACAATTTTATGTGGTAATTAAGGGTTTTTTATGTTATAAAACACCCTATTTAATATTTTTTTTTAAATTGTTGCATACACTATATTTCACGGATGTTACACCTTTGCCAAGTTAACAAATTCTTTTTTGTGAACTTCTATTACTATCTACTAACGCCCTACCCTGTGCAATACGATACATGTACATTGTCACCCATTCATAGCTTCTATTCGTCGGTGAGGTATTTCAAAGTCCATTTCGTACCGACATCGGACAATCATCCCGTTAACTTAGCAATAATAATAATAATAATAATAATAATAATAATAATAATAATAATAATAATAATAATAATAATAATAATATTAATAATAATAATAATATAGTAATAATAATAATAATAATCATTAATACGATACATGTACATTGTCACCCATTCATAGCTTCTATACGTCGGTGAGGTATTTCAAAGTCCATTTCGTCCCGGCAAACGGGTCGGGCCGGGGGTCGGGTACGGTCTTTGACCCATGACGATATTTTATGAAATGAATTTTGTGTATTATAAAATGTCAAATTTTTTATTTATCAATTATTATTATGTCTTTAATTAGTATTATAAAACGTCAACATTTTTTTAATTAGTATTATAAAACTTCTACATTTTTTTATCAAGTGTTATTATAAAACGTCAAATTCTCTATAATCCATAACGCAAATGTAAGTGAAAATTCTTTGATAAAATAGCACAAAACACAACACTTTCATACAAAATGTAATACAATACATAGCCGAAACCTTAAACCCTAAACCCTACACACTAAATCGCTAACTATTACATATTATTACTTAGATTCACACGAACCCGTTGTGTATCTGAATCAGGTTCTCAAACAAACCGTGAAATCGAACAGTTTCTTCGTACAACTGTGGCTAATGGAAATGCATGAAAAATATGATTAAGAAGTTGATTCTCGATTTCAGTTATTTCTGTTGATTCAGTAATTCAACGTATTTTAGTTGGTTTCGAATATACCCAAAGAGATCTGAACCAACCGAAATCCACTTCCGAGATGATTCAAGTGAGTCCTATGAAGCAACCGAAATCGGAGCGCACCGCTTAAATCGGAGGACAAGTAGAGTAACGTTACCGATCAGTCCGTTGACCAGAAACTGTTGGTGAATCTGGAATACGAACGCAGTTAAGCGTTTGAATCTGAAATATGAACGCAGTGTACTTCTCCATAAGGATTACGCTACCACCACCGTCAAAACACCGACTTTCGATATCCTGTTAATAAAACATACAATTATAGCATTAAACCCGACATCCGAAAATATATTGTTAAAAATAATAAATATAATAATAAAAATAACATATGCACATTTAAAAAAAACGATGATATAAGTCTAGACCCGGCAAAAGTGTCGGGCCGGGGGTCGGGTAGGGTTACCCTACCACCACCACACCCGCCTAACCACCACCACTACCACCACAGCCACCACCAACACCACCACCACTACCACCACAGCCACCACCACACCCGCCTAACCACCACCACCACCACAGCCACCACCACACCCGCCGAACCACCACCACAACAATCACCACCACCACAGCCGTCAATCCCCACCACCACAACCAGCACCACCATAACCAGCACCACCACCACCACCACAACCACCACCACCACAGCCACCACCACCACCACCACCACTACCACCACCACTGCCTTCAATCACCACCGCCGTCATTCCCCACCAAAGTCAATCCCCCACCGCCGTCATTCCCCACCACAGTCAATCCCCCACCACCATCAAACCCAACACCACCGTCAAACCCAACACCACCACAAACGGCGGAAATAAAACTAAAAAATAAAAAAAGGTTGAAGATTAAGCAATAAAATTTGGAATACAAACTAACCTTCATCGTGTGGTCCAGAGTTTGTCTTGTGAAAATCGTTTGGTCCAGAGCGTTTGTGTGTGTGTTCTTGATGTTTTAGTGTGTGAGTTTTCAAATTTTAGATCTACTATACCCCTTTATTGAAGTTGGGAAAGTGTTTGTGTTAAATGAGAACCGTATGGTTCAATGAGCAACTTATAGGAGTTGTTGGGTTTAAAGCGTATGAAGTGTATAAAGGATATAATATAACCAATTCATCAGCTCCTGTACAGGAGGATAAACTGGTTAAGGCTTGTGTGTTCTATGCGAAATATGCGAGTTCGAATCCCGGGGGAGGCCGGTCCGATACAGAAGGACCCCTCCCTTTTTTGAATCAATGAGGGGCTTATGAAGTGTATAAAGGATATACTATAACCAATTTATCAGCTCCTGTACAGGAGGATAAACTGGTTAATGCTTGTGTGTTCTATGCGAAGGGTGCGAGTTCGAAACCTGGGGGAGGCCGGTCCGATACAGAAGGACCCCTCCCTTTTTTATTTGTGTAATTCTAATTTTTTTATTATTCATTTATTTATATTAAAATTAATTCATTTTATTAAAAAAAACAGATTTCATTTTTAAATCCCTTTATAACAATAGTAACAATAATAATAATAATAATAAACAATAATAATAATAATTTTAACACCAACAATAATAATAAAAATAATAATAATAATAATAATAATAATAATAATGATAAACAATAATAATAACAATAACAACAATAAATAATAATAATAAACAATAATAATAATAATAAATAATAACAATAACAATAAATAAAATAATAATAATAATTTTAACAACAACAATAATAATAACAATAATAATAATAATAATAATAATAATAATAATAAACAATAATAATAACAATAACAATAATAATAATAATAATTTTAACAACAACAATAATAATAACAATAATAACAACAATAATAATAATAAACAATAATAATAACAATAACAACAATAAATAATAAATAATAATAATAATAATAAATAATAATAACAATAATAATAATAATAAATAATAAAAATAATAATAATAAACAACAATAATAATAATTTTAACAACAACAATAATAATAATAACAATAATAACAATAATAATAATAATAATAATAATAATAATAATAATAATAATAAACAATAATAATAACAAAAACAACAATAAATAATAAATAATAATAATAAACAATAATAATAATAATAAATAATAACAATAATAATAATAAACAATAATAATAATAATAAATTTAACAATAATAATAACAATAATAACAACAACAACAATAATAATAATAATAATAATAATAACAATAACAATAACAATAACAATAACAACAATAAATAATAAATAATAATAATAAACAATCATAACAAAAACAACAATAAATAATAAATAATAATAATAAACAATAATAATAATAATAAATAATAACAATAATAATAATAATAAATAATAACAATAATAATAATAATAATAATAATAAACAATAATAATAATATTAATTTTAACACAACAATAATAATAACAATAATAATAATAATAATAATAATAATATTAAACAATAATAATAACAATAACAACAATAAATAATAAATAATAATAATAATAATAAACAATAATAACAATAACTACAATAAATAATAAATAATAATAATAAACAATAATAACAATAACGACAATAAAGAATTTCACGAAAAAGAAATTGTTAACTTGGAAAAGGTGTTAGTAGATGTATCGTATTACACAGGGTAAGGCGTTAGTAGATAGTAATAGAACTTCACGAAAAAGAATTTGTTAACTTGGCAAAGGTGTAACATCCGTGAAATATAGTGTATGCAACAATTTTAAAAAAATATATTAATTAGGGTGTTTTATAATATAAAAAACCCTTAATTACCACATAAAATTGTTAAAAAAATTAATTTCAAATGAGTCGTATAGGGCAATGAGACACATATACAACACCTATAAGGTGCTCATTGATCAATAAGCCTCCCCTGGTTGACACCTTATGAGAGTCTCATTGACCAATAAGCCTCTCCTGGTGGTTTCCACTTTTAAAGTAGTTTTTGAATCAATGAGGGGCGTATAGGGCAAAAAAGGGCGTATATGAGTTGTCAAATAAAAAAGAGAGGGGTCCTTCTGTATCGGACCGGCCTCCCCCCAGATTCGAACTCGCACACTTAACACAGAACACACAAGCCTTAACCAGTTTATCCTCCTGTACAGGAGCTGATAAATTGGTTATTGTATATCCTTTATACACGATTTAACAACAACTCCTATACGCCGCTTTTTGCCCTATACGCCCCTCATTGATTCAAAAACTACTTTAAAAGTGGAAACCACCAGGGGAGGCTTATTGGTCAATGAGACACTCATAAGGTGTCAACCAGGGGAGGCTTATTGATCAATGAGCACCTTATAGGTGTTGTATATGTGTCTCATTGCCCTATACGACTCATTTGAAATTAATTTTTTAACAATTTTATGTGGTAATTTTTTTATGTTATAAAACACCCTAATTAATATATTTTTTTAAAAAATTGTTGCATACACTATATTTCACGGATGTTACACCTTTGCCAAGTTAACAAATTCTTTTTCGTGAAGTTCTATTACTATCTACAAATGCCCTACCCAGTGTAATACGATACATGTACATTGTCACCCATTCATAGCTTCTATACGTCGGTGAGGTATTTCAAAGTCCATTTCGTACCGACATCGGACAATCATCACGTTAACTTAGCAACAACAACAATAATAATAATAATAATAATAATAGTAATAGTAATAGTAATAGTAATAGTAATAATAATAGTAATAATAACAACAGTAATAAATAATAATAATAATAATAATAATAATAATTATAACAAATAATAATAATAATAATAATAATAATGATAATAATAATAATAATAATAATAATAATAATAAAACATATGCACATTTAAAAAAAACGATGTTATATCTAGTCCCGGCAAACGGGTCGGGCCAGGGGTCGGGTACGGTCTTTGACCCATGACGAAATTTTATGAAATGAATTTTATGTATTATAAAATATCAAAATCTTTATTTATCAATTATTATTATGACTTTAATTATTTTTCACTTGTCATTTATTAACCATAACCCAATAAATACACGAAACATCGTTTTATATTAATACACAAAACATGTCATTTTAATACAAAATGTAACGACTAAACCCTAAACCCTAAATCGCTAACTGTTACATATTCTTAAATTCTTGCAAACTGTATCGGTTATTCAGATCTCTATTCGGTCACCATATTGTTGCTATCAAGTTTAAGGATGCGTTCCACGGTAAACGTGCTTTCCGCTTCCCCATTACCACATGAAGAACCTCCGACCTGATCTGGTGCTCCCTCGTTGTTGCAGAAGATATCTCAGTAACCGGTTCCACAGCATGAAGAACCAATCCGTACAGAAGGAGTTCTCCCTCGAGGTTGCTGACGCAGAAGCATTGTCGTTGGTGGAGGTGGAAGAACATTCCATTTCACCCTCACAGTCACCGGTAAATATCTACTTCCACTGTCACAGACTGTGGGTGCAGAAGCATTTTCGTTGGTGGACGTTCCGGTGCATGAATCTGGAATACGAACGCAGTTAAGTGTTTGAATCTGAAATATGAACGCAGTGTACTTCTCCATAAGGATTACGCTACCACCACCGTCAAAACACCGACTTTCGATATCCTGTTAATAAAACATACAATTATAGCATTAGACCCGACATCCGAAAATATATTGTTTAAAATAATAAATATAATAATAAAAATAACATATGCACATTTAAAAAAACGATGATATAAGTCTAGACCCGGCAAACGTGTCGGGCCGGGGGTCGGGTAGGGTTACGCTACCACCAACACCACCACACCCACCTAACCACCACCACCAACACCACTACCACCACAGCCACCACCACACCCGCCTAACCACCACCACTACCACCACAGCCACCACCACACCCGCCTAACCACCACCACAACAACCACCACCACCACCACCACCACACCCGCCGAACCACCACCACAACAATCACCACCACCACAGCCGTCAATCCCCACCACCACAACCAGCACCACCACAACCAGCACCACCACCACCACCACCACAACCACCACCACCACAGCCACCACCACAGCCACCACCACCACCACCGCCACCACCACCACCACCACTACCACCACCACTGCCGTCAATCACCACCGCCGTCATTCCCCACCAAAGTCAATCCCCCACCGCCGTCATTCCCCACCACAGTCAATCCCCCACCACCATCAAACCCAACACCACCGTCAAACCCAACACCACCACAAACGGCGGAAATAAAACCAAAAAATAAAAAAAAAGGTTGAAGATTAAGCAATAAAATTTGGAATACAAACTAACCTTCATCGTGTGGTCCAGAGTTTGTCTTGTGAAAATCGTGTAGTCCAGAGCGTTTGTGTGTGTGTTCTTGGTGTTTTAGAGTGTGAGTTTTCAAATTTTAGATCTAGTTTACCCCTTTATTGAAGTTGGGAAAGTGTTTGTGTTCAATGAGAGCCGTATGGTTCAATGAGCAACTTATAGGAGTTGTTGGGTTTAAAGCGTATGAAGTGTATAAAGGATATACTATAACCAATTCATCAGCTCCTGTAAAGGAGGATAAACTGGTTAAGGCTTGTGTGTTCTATGCGAAATGTGCGATTTCGAATCCCGGGGGAGGCCGGTCCGATACAGAAGGACCCTTCCCTTTTTTGAATCAATGAGGGGCGTATAGGGCAATAAGGGGCGGATAGATTTTTGAATAAATGAGGGGCTTATGAAGTGTATAAAGGATATACTATAACCTATTTATCTGCTCCTGTACAGGAGGATAAACTGGTTAATGCTTGTGTGTTCTATGCGAAGGGTGCGAGTTCGAAACCTGGGGGAGGCCGGTCCGATACAGAAGGACCCCTCCCTTTTTTATTTGTGTAATTCTAATTTTTTTATTATTCATTTATTTATATTAAAATTAATTCCTTTTATTAAAAAAAACAGATTTCATTTTTAGTTTGAGTCAACAATTTTAAATCCCTTTAAAACAATAGTTTTCTTTTATTTTGTACTCTTTTCTTTTAAATGAAGCACTTTAATTAAAAAAATTTATAAAAAAATTTATAAAAAAATTGTTGCGTACAATATATTTAAATTATAATAAAGAGAAACATTAATAAGTTCGTTGCGTACACTATGTTTCACGGATGCTACACCTAACACAAGTCAATAACTTCTTTTTCTCGAGTTCTATTACTACGTAGTAATGCCCTACCCTGTGCAATACGAGACATGTACATTGTCTCCCATTCCATAGCTTCCATACTTCGGTATATATTCCAAAGTCCATTTGGTACTGGCATCGGGCTATCATCCGCTAACTTAACCATGATGAAATGGCTATCTTCAACATAAGCAATCGTTAAAATGGAATGGTTCGGGTAAACCTGTGGTCCATCGAACATCGGGAAGTAAGTTTGACAAACACCGTTGCTTAAATGTTGAACAATCACCCCAAATTTTTGAGCCACCAACAACCCTGTGTAGGGCAACCACATCCAGCATGCCATAGGTGCAGGTTCAACATTTAACCAATTTATCGATCGATACACATTTTCTTAACATCCCTTGTCCAATGATTCGAGTATATGCCCCCAACGCATTCTGTTAATGAACATCTCGTCGAGTAGCTCTTGGCGGACTCACTTCCACTCTTTCTGGTCATACCCCAAACCCATAGCTATGGATCGAAACCCACAGTTACCGTCCGGCTGGGCATCTTCAATATGCGTTATGTATCTCCGATAGCTAGATGGAAGCCAATCCTTAAAACGCTCGATCACGTTTTTGTACCTATAATTGGCAAAAAATAAAAAAACTAAAAAATATTAAAAAATAAAAAATTGAAAAAGAATTCTAAATATATGTATGTATATACGTATGTACCTGTGCCCGGCCAACCGTGGAAAGTCTTTATCTATAATTGGAAGTGTACTTTTTTCTTCTTTGGTTTTCTTTGAACGACTACGTCGCACATTTGGCTTTTGAGTGTAGTCGTTCCTCTGTGATTCGGGTTGTTTATCTTTATTCTTTTGTTGTTTTACTTTCGTAGTTGGGCGGCCCCTAGTATCTTGTTGTACCTCAGGCGGTTGATGGTCAGTCATACTTGGATTCAACACCGCTTTCATCTTCGACAACATACTTTTTACCACTAGAGGTGGCTGCGTATGTAGTTGCTGTGTGAGGTTATCCATTTCCTCCTGAATATTACACTCGTCTTGATTAAGTTCTTCTGTCGAAAAATCAAGTTTTGTCCAGAATTTATCTATCGCGGCAAGTGGAATTTTGCAACCTGTTTTTCAAGAATCATTGTTAAAACATGAAGTATAATGATGATTATATTCTATGGATCGAAGCATATGTTATAGTTGTTATGTTACCTGTATTTTCCCACCACTCCATCTGACAAGCACATGGCAACCCACAACCCGTAGAAAGCTGGTGGCCACAAGTCCCCCCCTCCTGCCCTCAACGCATTTAGCTTCTTCCAATTGACAACCAATAACTCTAAGGCTTTTTTGGGAAACATTACCGCGTAGGTTGTCAAAAAATGGAAATCTGTGGTCCCCCATTTGCACGGACCTGCTCTCCTGAAAACTAAGTTTTATTTGTATCTTTTGTAACTCTACAACTTTGCCAACAAGACACACAAGTCTATGGAGCGAGTTGTTTGGCCCTTTAATGTATCTCTTAAACTTAGAATGCTGGCTTTCAACTTTGTTGGTTGTATGTTGACCAAAATTGGGGACTGTGTTAGTCCAAGTTGAAACGAACTTTTCTTTATAATCTTTCAGCCACACATCATACAAATAATCCAGAACATCTGAAAAAAAAATTGAATACAATGATTTGTAATATTTGTATGTATATATGTATGGATGAATGTATGTAAACTAATATAATATGTACCAACAATTCTTTGAGCTTCTCCAGGACCCATAAGAAGTTATCTTTTTTTTCTTTAGAGACAAACGCATGAGACACACAAAAAGACTTGTGTGTCGATGTCACACCCACAACTTGAATAAACGGAAGCTTATACTCATTCGTCTTGTAGGTAGCATCAATCATCAATACATGTGGGAATGCACGCCACATGTTGTACGAGTCCGGATGAACGAAAAAAACCTCCTCGACCGCTTTTGTGGAGGGATTCACTCTGGTGAAATAAACGTACCTTTCTTCTTGCAACATGCTCTCCAATATCTGCATTGGAGTTCGATCGCCGTACATTTTTCGTTTAATCTTTTTAATCACGTTTTGTACATCTTGTAGAATGCACACGCTATGTGGGTACTGATTTCTTATGGTTAAATGTATATTTGTAGGCTCCATGTCTTGCATATAAAGTCTCTCCACCAGTGATTCTTCGTCCGGGGTCAGCCTTCTAGCAAACGTGTGGCCCTCGATAAATTCAGCAGGCTCATAGTTGTGAATGTTTTTCTTCTCCACAAGGCTCCAACTACCACTACTTGAGTCTAGTTTCCCTATCAGACTAAAAGGACAACCGACCTTTTTGCTACCGGAACGCCGAACGGATGCTTTACTTTTGTGTTCGCCGCCACGATCGCATTGCAACCATATCTTCACTGTCCTTGCTGACGCACCTTCGCCTTTTTTCCTCGTTCGTTGGGTGACAATGGCGTAACCTTTCGCAACTTCTCTTTTGTATACCCAATTCTTCAATTCTTCAAGTGACCCAAATACCTCAAAAAAAAAAGTTCATTAGAAATCCACATAAATGAAATTAATATATTAATTTGTCAAAAAAAAAAAACAATAAAAAAACTAGGGTTCAACATCGGGTTCGGGTTAATATGTATGACACATTTTAGGGTTTGTATGAAATTTCGTGTCATACATTTTCTGTGAAATAATCAGTATACATGCCTCGTTCGTGTTCGTTCGGTTCATTTACAAGCCTAAGTAATCTATTTTTAACAAAATATTTCACCAGAACATATATAATATTTCACCAAAATGATAACGAAATCGGGTTAATATGTATGACACAATTTCGGGTCGGGTTCGGGTTAAGGTTGTGACAACTGGCACAAACCGGTAATTTCCGTACACTATAATTATTGCTTAATGACTGCAATTATGAGTTTAAGTGTCAGCAATGTCTGAACACATGATTAAACAAGTGAATTCATGCATGTTGTATACTACAAAATATTGCTTTATGCATAAACGAGAGCGTTGCGTCAGAATAATAGTAAACTCACCGGTAAGACACACTGTGTCGACTGAACTGCAGAAAGCAGTCAGACGTAGAATTGAGGCCTAGGTGTAGGTCCGACGACAAGAATGCATTAAAACCCAAGAGCACATACAAGGGTTAATGTATATGCAATACGAAAGCAAAAATAAGCACTAAAAAGCACCCGAAACGCACTTTAAGTGCAGAATTTATAAAAATTCAGCAATAATCAGCATTTAAGCATGTAAATATTATGCAGAAATGTCGTTTTATTATCCAGAATATTTCCCTAAGTGTTGGGAATTGAAAGAGTACAAGAAAGGTACTTAAACGACACTAAAAAGTGTAATTTAGCACTTTAACGAATCGGTATGTAACCGAACAACCGGACTATACCCGGGACATGAAAATATTAATATTTTCACTAATTACATTTTTCTGAGCCAGTTAGGGTCTCCGATTACCCTAACACCCGTCATAACACATAACATACAACTAACTAAGTTAGATACTTAGTTAACCTATTTAACTAAACTAAACCTCCTAACATCTAGTTAATATCGAACCAACCCCCCACCCCCTCTCATAACCGGCCCCAACTATGGGGAACACCATGGTACAATTATGATTATTCTAATCTAGATTGGTCTAGTATCTATGTGACATAATACCCTTTGGGTAATTAACCTAGGATTTGTCTATAAAATACAAGGATTACATGTGAGTATTTATCATAAACAAACACCACTCCACATAACTCTCTCCCTCTCTCAAGGCTCTCGGCCGAACTCCCCACCACCCACCACCATACCTTCGGCTCTTGGTCACTACATTCCATCATCATACACACTTCACAAGTCGCGTATTAGGAGTCTTGGAGCAAGCGGAACACGAAGGACCTCTCTCGTTAGCTTTTATCCACGCGTTTTTCACCGAGATTCTTCCCTAGCCCCGAGCTAGAGGTATAACACTTAGAACTCTTGTTTGAACATATCTAAAGTGGTTAAAAGAAATCTTATCGGTTAAATCTCGTTAAGATACAAAATGATGAACAAAAGTCTACTAAAAACACTTAAAGTGGTGGTTAAAGACATATAACTTGTGTAAAAGTTGTAGGACTTAAAAATTGTTATTTTTGAGACCCGATCTATGATGTGGTAGCTCGGATCATCGTTTAACCCGACTTTGTAAGATCATGGATCTTCACATAAGCTCGTTTTTTTGGTTACTACAAGGGTTAAAAGGCGAAACTCTACCACACTAGAGACATGAACTTGTGTAAAATATTTTACTTGTGTAAAAGTAATTTAACCTGTACATTGGTGTTTAAAACTAGCGGATCTACGTATCTGCAAGTGGTATTTTTGAAGAACCACACTTTAAAGAAATCACATGTTCTAAACCGGGTCTTACACAAACAAAAGTGGTTTTTGTGAACAAACAAGTGTATGGATACTTGTGTAACAAGGGTTTTTACAAAGAAATAATTTTCGTAAAAACCGACTAGAAGTTGTAAAACTTCATACTTTTTAAAAATAAAGTTTTTAAGAAATTAAACCTATTTTTAAAAATAACAAAGACTTACTAAATGTGCTAGTAAGATACTACACAATCTTGGTAAATATCCAAGTTCATGAAGTGGGGAAAGTAGTGATTATTGTTGATAATTGTTGTTGCTGATTATTGATGATTGATGATGATTTAAAAGAAAATAAACACACGTTTTGAAAACGTGGGAAACCTCCATTTTTAGGGGAAACTCTGTCAAAATTTTTATAAATTTTGACACTTAGAAAAAAATATAAGTTTTGAGAAACTTATTCCCTAAAAAGGTATTTAAAAGTATTACCAAGGTTTCCCTAATTTTTGGTGATAAGAAATGAGGATTTCTTCAAGAATAAAAATGGATAATAAGTATATATTTTTGAGAGAAAAATATATATTATTTTATCACCAAATTTTGTGCTAAGTGTATATAGTATGTGTTATACGTGCTAGTGTATTAAGACTTAAAAATACACTAAATACTCATGAGGAGTAGAAATATAAAAATACACATACAACATACAAGAAACATGATTCGGGTGCAAAGTGCAAAACACAAAAGACTTATATTTATTTTTGGAGAAAATAATATAAGTAAGATACGTAGTTAAAAATATAGAATATTTTTAACACAAGAAAATATACACAAAAGAGAGTGACTGTACTTGTGCGACGCAAGTCTAGTGACTAACGATAAGAAAACGCGTATAGGTTACGACGTTAAGTAAGCAAATCCGGTGGAGTTTACGACGCTAGGAACGCAAAGTTGTGAGTTCATGCTCCCCCTTTTCTCTTTAACTGTTTTCAGTTTTTATAACTTCGGGGGTGAAATACATGTACAAAAGTACAATATTTATAAATGGTATGATATAAATACAAGAAGCGCATTTGGTGAGACGAGAACCAAGTGTAAGGCGCTATGAGAAATGATAACAAGAAACGCGCTTGGTGAGAACGAGAACCAAGTAGGAGGCGTTATGAGAAATAGTGTCACGAATAGGGTACAGAAGCACCATTAATCAACAATATACCTAGACCGCAGAACAAAAGGTTAGATCTAACGGGTGCCTGGCAGCCACACTCCTGGTCGGGGCGAGAATCGAGGAGTGCTTTTGTGTCTCAGAATATACCAATTAAATGCCTTAGGTTTGGTAGCTTCCTATGACGTGTCACGTGTTAATGGCTTTGCAACCCATTAACAATCTGATAAATTACAGAAATACTGTATTTACATAAAATTCATACCATACAAGAATTGATAAATAACTTGAAGTACGTGGGGTACTCAAGAGAAGTGATAAATAACTTGAAGTACGTGGGGTACTCAAGAGAATTGATATATAACTTGAGTACGTGGGGTACTCAAGAAAAGATTGAGTTATACTTGAAGTACGTGGGGTACTCAAGAAGAAATGGAATTATACAGACGTACGTAATGTACACATGAAACTGGATTTATATATGAAAACTTGATTTACTCACAAACTATGTTTTCATACAAAGTATACAAACATGAAATACAAAACTGCATGAATTCACACCAACTTTATGTTGACGTTTTTCCAAAAACTCACATGTATTTCAGGTAACTAGGATGGATGTGCGCGTGGTCTTGCTTATGCTCGTGGATGTCGCTTGTGTTTAACTTTGAATAAAATTGTAAACTTTTAAGACAATGTTTTATGCTGTCTAGCGATGGAAACGCTAAACTTATGTTTTCAAATCATGGTATTTGATGTTATTTTACGAGCATGTAGCATGTTTACTCTTCGTATGCAATGAGAACCTTTCATGATCACACCTCGTGCTTCCGCCTTAGAAAGGGGTGTGACAGATTGGTATCAGAGCTGCGATTGTAGTGAACCAGGATTCCTTCTCGAGTCTAGTCTACAATCTCTAGGATCCATTCACGAAAACAATTTTCAAAGAGTTTTCATTGCATAAAACGTCCCGCGACATCCACTACCTGAAACTGTCTACATGAGTCTAGAAAAGACACTACGAGACTTAGAGTGCACTTGAGTAGCACTTGTCAATTACTTGCAATTATGCGTGATAATTAGCATGTACTAGAAGTAGAATGTCACAAGTGTATGTGACTTTACCTGAAAGCGATGGCCCATCTGAAGGAAGAGATACGAGGATGAAACGAACTGTGCGGACTGTGCAAGGAGTTACGTAATTATGGATGCATACATAATTATGGAATTCAGTGCACAGAAATCACAGCAAGTCTTGTCACGTATAGATTTCCTCAGTGCAAGCCTACTAAGTACTCTGCTAGAGTAATAATTGTTTGATGTCACTTATGGGGTATATATACCTGTGAATATATATGATACTACTGTCTAGTGTGACGATATCAAACAAATGATTAACCCTGTTGTGTTATGTTCTGTCAAAACATGGCACCCAGGAAAGCTGTGAATGCTCGCAATGACGATCAACCTCCTCCTCCCCCACTGCCAAGAACTGCTGAAGAGCTGAACGCTCTACTGGAAGAAAGAATCTCAGCTGCTATCGCCCAGTACGAGGCGAACCGAACTCAAGACAGTGGAGGACCAAGCAACGCTAGGCGTAATGGAGATTCGTCTGGAGGCAATGCAGCCCAAGGCTGCACTTTCAAGCAGTTCCTCGACTGCAAGCCGATGAACTATGACGGCACAGGAGGTGCAGTAGCATTTGTGCGCTGGACGGAGAAGACTGAAGCTACGTTCCGCATGAGCAAGTGTACCACGGATCAACAAGTCACTTTTGCTACTGGGTTATTCGTCGATGAAGCTCTGACTTGGTGAAACCTACAAGCCCAAACTTTGGGTGATGACGCCGCTTATGGCCTCACTTGGGAGGAACTGAAGGAAAGAATGAGAGAGAAGTACTGCTCTCGTGCTGAACTCCAAAGGCTGGAGACGGAGTTCTGGCACCTGACCATGGAAGGTGCTGACATAAATGGTTACACTCGAAGGTTCCACGATCTGTCTAGAGTACTTCCCTACATGGTGACTCCCGAATTCAAGCGTGTTGAATGCTACATTTGGGGACTGGCCTCAGAGTTTCGTGGCATGGTGACGTCGGCCAAACCACAAACAATCACCGAGGCTGTAACTCTGGCTGTCAGCCTTACTGAAGATTGTGTTCGTATGAAGAAGCTATCATTGAACCCCACTGAGAAGACCGAGACGCATGCTGAGTCGTCCGGTGACAAAAAGAGAAAGCATACAAGTTTGAACCAAGCTACTCGCAACAACAAGGGTTTCAACAAGAAGCGCGACACTAATCCGCCTCAGGAGATGAAAACCCATGCAACCAAAGCATACCAAGGCTCCATGCCTAGATGCCAAAAATGTAAGTATCATCATGATGGAGCTTGTCGCATTCCAAGGTGCGACAAATGTGGTAAATTGGGTCATCAAACCGAAGACTGTTGGGGAAAAAGAAAGAATCGAAATGGAAACGGTGCGGGTAGCAAGAATGGTAACGGGAAAGGGCAGAACCAAGGTTGCTTCAAGTGTGGAAGCAATGATCATTTCATGAAGAACTGCCCAGAGAGAAACAACGCTCCGGCTCGAGCATTTGTGATTGGAGCAAGAGACGCACGCGAGGACCCTAACGTGGTCACCGGTACGTTTCTCATTAACAATCACTTTGCATCCATATTATTCGACACTGGCGCCGATTATAGCTTCATGTCTGTGGAATTTGAACGCATACTCGGAATAAAATCTAGTAGATTAGAAATTCCTTATTCCATAGAACTAGCCAATGGTAAACTTGTTGAATCGGGCGAAGTTGTTAGAGGCTGCACACTAGAACTTGGCGAACGAAATTTTAGCATCGACCTCTTACCTATTCAATTGGGTAGCTTCGATGTAGTAGTCGGAATGGACTGGTTGTCCAAGAACAAAGCTGAAGTTATTTGTCATGAGAAAATCATTCGCATCCCTTTAGCGAATGGCGAAACTCTTATCGTGCATGGAGAAAAACGAGACGCGCCTCTTCGAATCATCAGTTGTATGAAGGCACAGAAGTGCTTAAGGAAAGGATGTGTTGCTTTCCTAGCACACGTTATAGACAAGAAGGCTGAGGAGCCGAAACTCGAAGACATTCCTGTGGTGAAGGAATTTCCTGATGTGTTCCCTGAAGATCTGCCAGGACTACCCCCGCAACGACAAGTCGAATTCCGTATAGACTTGGTTCCAGGAGCTGCTCCTGTAGCCAAGGCACCCTATCGACTTGCGCCATCCGAGATGCAAGAATTATCTACACAACTCCAGGAGTTGTTGGATAAGGGATTTATAAGGCCAAGCTTCTCACCTTGGGGAGCTCCAGTATTGTTCGTGAAGAAAAAGGATGGAACACTGCGGATGTGTATCGATTACAGGGAACTGAACAAGCTCACTATCAAGAATCGGTATCCACTACCGAGGATTGATGACTTATTTGATCAACTGCAAGGATCAAGCTACTATTCCAAGATCGACCTTCGATCTGGATACCATCAGCTGAGAATCCAAGATGAAAGCGTGCCAAAGACTGCGTTCAGAACGCGATATGGGCACTACGAATTTCTTGTGATGCCGTTTGGATTGACGAACGCGCCAGCGGTCTTTATGGACCTAATGAACCGCGTGTGCAAACCATATCTCGATAAATTCGTGATTGTATTTATCGATGATATCCTAATTTACTCGCGAACGAAAGAAGAACATGAGCAACATCTCAGAACCATCTTGGAACTACTGAAGAAAGAGAAGCTTTATGCAAAGTTCTCGAAATGCGAATTCTGGATTCGCGAAGTACAATTTCTTGGTCACGTGGTGAATGAGAAAGGCATTCATGTAGACCCGTCCAAGATTGAAGCAATAAAGAATTGGGAAGCTCCCAAGACCCCAACTGAAGTTCGACAATTTCTAGGCTTAGCGGGCTACTATCGGCGATTCATTGAGAACTTCTCGAAGATAGCTCAACCGCTAACGACCCTTACACAGAAAGACAAGAAATACGACTGGGGTCACAAACAAGAAGAAGCCTTCCAGTTACTGAAGAGCAAGCTCTGCGACGCACCGATACTATCGTTACCCGAAGGCACTGAAGACTTCGTGGTATACTGCGACGCCTCACGACAAGGTTTGGGTTGCGTGCTCATGCAACGCCAAAAAGTCATCGCTTATGCTTCAAGACAACTGAAGGTTCATGAGAGAAATTATACCACTCACGACCTGGAGCTGGGTGCAGTGGTATTCGCCTTGAAGATTTGGCGACATTATTTATATGGTACTCGATGTACAATCTTCACAGATCATAAAAGCTTACAACACATATTTGATCAGAAGGAATTGAATATGCGCCAGCGACGTTGGGTCGAGCTGCTGAATGATTATGACTGTGAGATTAAGTACCATCCTGGAAAGGCAAACGTTGTAGCAGACGCGTTGAGCCGAAAAGAAAGGGTTAAGACCCTAAGGGTTCGAGCACTAGAAATGAAGATTCGAACGAACCTCACTGCACGCATTCGAGATGCACAACAAGAAGCTCTTAAAGAAGAGAATCGTAAAGCGGAATACCTCCGGGGTGCATTGAAGTACATGGTGCCAAACGAAGAGGGAGCCTTATACTTTAAGAAGCGTATTTGGGTTCCACTCTATGGTGGCATACGAGAAGTCATCCTTAATGAAGCCCACAAATCGAGATATTCGATCCATCCAGGATCGGACAAGATGTACCAAGACTTGAAAGAGTACTATTGGTGGCCGAGACTCAAAAGCGACGTTGCTGTCTATGTTGGAAAATGCCTAACCTGTGCGAAGGTTAAGGCCGAATATCAGAAACCGTCCGGCCTACTACAACAACCAGAGATCCCCGTGTGGAAGTGGGAACAAATCTCGATGGACTTCATAACGAAATTACCCAGGACCCCGAGAGGGCACGATACGATATGGGTAATAGTTGATCGATTGACGAAGTCTGCGCACTTCCTACCGATCCGAGAAAAAGACAGCACTGGAAAGCTTGCTGAGATATACTTAAGAGAAATTGTGGCACGTCATGGAGTGCCAATCTCAATCATTTCAGACAGAGATGGACGCTTTGTCTCAAGAATCTGGCAATCATTTCAGGAAGCCTTTGGATCTCAGTTAGATCTGAGCACGGCATTCCATCCGCAAACAGACGGCCAGAGCGAACGGACTATACAAACATTAGAAGATATGCTTCGCGCATGTGTCATGGATCTAGGCGGCAGCTGGGATACTCATCTACCTTTAGTTGAGTTTTCCTACAATAACAGCTATCATACAAGCATAAAAGCCGCGCCGTTCGAAGCTCTGTATGGCCGCAAGTGCCGATCGCCCCTATGTTGGGCAGACGCTGGAGATAAACGTATGGTTGGTCCTGAACTTGTACAAGAGACAACCGATAAGATTGCGCAGATCCGAGAGCGCATTAGGGCGGCTCGAGAGCGACAAAAGAGCTACGCGGATCCAAATAGAAAATCGGTAGATTTCAAGGTGGGAGACAAAGTGTTGTTAAAAGTCTCACCATGGAAGGGCGTAGTCAGATTTGGAAAGCGTGGAAAGTTGAATCCACGATACATCGGACCATTCAGGATATTGAGAAGAATTGGTACCGTGGCATACAAGTTGGAGTTTCCGGCAGAACTTAATGGAGTACATGATACGTTTCATGTATCCAACCTGAAGAAGAGTCCAACGCAAGAAAACGTGACCATCCCGTTGGATGAAGTGCATATTGATGAAGCCCTCCGATTTACAGAACAACCCGTTGAGGTTACCGACTGGAAAGTCAACAAGACCAGGAGGAGCAGTGTGAAACTTGTTAAAGTACGTTGGAGCTCTAAGCACGGACCCGAGTACACATGGGAACGTGAAGACCAGTTCAAGAAAAAGTATCCCCACCTATTCAAGAAGACTCCGGCGAGAGTTAGTTCAGCCTGAATTTCGGGACGAAATTCTTTTAACGGGGGGAGACTGTGACAACTGGCACAAACCGGTAATTTCCGTACACTATAATTATTGCTTAATGACTGCAATTATGAGTTTAAGTGTCAGCAATGTCTGAACACATGATTAAACAAGTGAATTCATGCATGTTGTATACTACAAAATATTGCTTTATGCATAAACGAGAGCGTTGCGTCAGAATAATAGTAAACTCACCGGTAAGACACACTGTGTCGACTGAACTGCAGAAAGCAGTCAGACGTAGAATTGAGGCCTAGGTGTAGGTCCGACGACAAGAATGCATTAAAACCCAAGAGCACATACAAGGGTTAATGTATATGCAATACGAAAGCAAAAATAAGCACTAAAAAGCACCCGAAACGCACTTTAAGTGCAGAATTTATAAAAATTCAGCAATAATCAGCATTTAAGCATGTAAATATTATGCAGAAATGTCGTTTTATTATCCAGAATATTTCCCTAAGTGTTGGGAATTGAAAGAGTACAAGAAAGGTACTTAAACGACACTAAAAAGTGTAATTTAGCACTTTAACGAATCGGTATGTAACCGAACAACCGGACTATACCCGGGACATGAAAATATTAATATTTTCACTAATTACATTTTTCTGAGCCAGTTAGGGTCTCCGATTACCCTAACACCCGTCATAACACATAACATACAACTAACTAAGTTAGATACTTAGTTAACCTATTTAACTAAACTAAACCTCCTAACATCTAGTTAATATCGAACCAACCCCCCACCCCCTCTCATAACCGGCCCCAACTATGGGGAACACCATGGTACAATTATGATTATTCTAATCTAGATTGGTCTAGTATCTATGTGACATAATACCCTTTGGGTAATTAACCTAGGATTTGTCTATAAAATACAAGGATTACATGTGAGTATTTATCATAAACAAACACCACTCCACATAACTCTCTCCCTCTCTCAAGGCTCTCGGCCGAACTCCCCACCACCCACCACCATACCTTCGGCTCTTGGTCACTACATTCCATCATCATACACACTTCACAAGTCGCGTATTAGGAGTCTTGGAGCAAGCGGAACACGAAGGACCTCTCTCGTTAGCTTTTATCCACGCGTTTTTCACCGAGATTCTTCCCTAGCCCCGAGCTAGAGGTATAACACTTAGAACTCTTGTTTGAACATATCTAAAGTGGTTAAAAGAAATCTTATCGGTTAAATCTCGTTAAGATACAAAATGATGAATAAAAGTCTACTAAAAACACTTAAAGTGGTGGTTAAAGACATATAACTTGTGTAAAAGTTGTAGGACTTAAAAATTGTTATTTTTGAGACCCGATCTATGATGTGGTAGCTCGGATCATCGTTTAACCCGACTTTGTAAGATCATGGATCTTCACATAAGCTCGTTTTTTTGGTTACTACAAGGGTTAAAAGGCGAAACTCTACCACACTAGAGACATGAACTTGTGTAAAATATTTTACTTGTGTAAAAGTAATTTAACCTGTACATTGGTGTTTAAAACTAGCGGATCTACGTATCTGCAAGTGGTATTTTTGAAGAACCACACTTTAAAGAAATCACATGTTCTAAACCGGGTCTTACACAAACAAAAGTGGTTTTTGTGAACAAACAAGTGTATGGATACTTGTGTAACAAGGGTTTTTACAAAGAAATAATTTTCGTAAAAACCGACTAGAAGTTGTAAAACTTCATACTCTTTAAAAATAAAGTTTTTAAGAAATTAAACCTATTTTTAAAAATAACAAAGACTTACTAAATGTGCTAGTAAGATACTACACAATCTTGGTAAATATCCAAGTTCATGAAGTGGGGAAAGTAGTGATTATTGTTGATAATTGTTGTTGCTGATTATTGATGATTGATGATGATTTAAAAGAAAATAAACACACGTTTTGAAAACGTGGGAAACCTCCATTTTTAGGGGAAACTCTGTCAAAATTTTTATAAATTTTGACACTTAGAAAAAAATATAAGTTTTGAGAAACTTATTCCCTAATATTTAAAAGTATTACCAAGGTTTCCCTAATTTTTGGTGATAAGAAATGAGGATTTCTTCAAGAATAAAAATGGATAATAAGTATATATTTTTGAGAGAAAAATATATATTATTTTATCACCAAATTTTGTGCTAAGTGTATATAGTATGTGTTATACGTGCTAGTGTATTAAGACTTAAAAATACACTAAATACTCATGAGGAGTAGAAATATAAAAATACACATACAACATACAAGAAACATGATTCGGGTGCAAAGTGCAAAACACAAAAGACTTATATTTATTTTTGGAGAAAATAATATAAGTAAGATACGTAGTTAAAAATATAGAATATTTTTAACACAAGAAAATATACACAAAAGAGAGTGACTGTACTTGTGCGACGCAAGTCTAGTGACTAACGATAAGAAAACGCGTATAGGTTACGACGTTAAGTAAGCAAATCCGGTGGAGTTTACGACGCTAGGAACGCAAAGTTGTGAGTTCATGCTCCCCCTTTTCTCTTTAACTGTTTTCAGTTTTTATAACTTCGGGGGTGAAATACATGTACAAAAGTACAATATTTATAAATGGTATGATATAAATACAAGAAGCGCATTTGGTGAGACGAGAACCAAGTGTAAGGCGCTATGAGAAATGATAACAAGAAACGCGCTTGGTGA
This sequence comes from Helianthus tuberosus, assembly GCA_030545235.1. Lineage (NCBI taxonomy): Eukaryota > Viridiplantae > Streptophyta > Magnoliopsida > Asterales > Asteraceae > Helianthus > Helianthus tuberosus. Next base: position 140,657,757 of record CM060357.1, read on the forward strand.
GAACGAGAACCAAGTAGGAGGCGTTATGAGAAATAGTGTCACGAATAGGGTACAGAAGCACCATTAATCAACAATATACCTAGACCGCAGAACAAAAGGTTAGATCTAACGGGTGCCTGGCAGCCACACTCCTGGTCGGGGCGAGAATCGAGGAGTGCTTTTGTGTCTCAGAATATACCAATTAAATGCCTTAGGTTTGGTAGCTTCCTATGACGTGTCACGTGTTAATGGCTTTGCAACCCATTAACAATCTGATAAATTACAGAAATACTGTATTTACATAAAATTCATACCATACAAGAATTGATAAATAACTTGAAGTACGTGGGGTACTCAAGAGAAGTGATAAATAACTTGAAGTACGTGGGGTACTCAAGAGAATTGATATATAACTTGAGTACGTGGGGTACTCAAGAAAAGATTGAGTTATACTTGAAGTACGTGGGGTACTCAAGAAGAAATGGAATTATACAGACGTACGTAATGTACACATGAAACTGGATTTATATATGAAAACTTGATTTACTCACAAACTATGTTTTCATACAAAGTATACAAACATGAAATACAAAACTGCATGAATTCACACCAACTTTATGTTGACGTTTTTCCAAAAACTCACATGTATTTCAGGTAACTAGGATGGATGTGCGCGTGGTCTTGCTTATGCTCGTGGATGTCGCTTGTGTTTAACTTTGAATAAAATTGTAAACTTTTAAGACAATGTTTTATGCTGTCTAGCGATGGAAACGCTAAACTTATGTTTTCAAATCATGGTATTTGATGTTATTTTACGAGCATGTAGCATGTTTACTCTTCGTATGCAATGAGAACCTTTCATGATCACACCTCGTGCTTCCGCCTTAGAAAGGGGTGTGACAAAGGTCGAGATGGGTCAAACATTTTCTAGATTTCTCCTACCTAATAAAAATTATATACATACGAATAACACGTATACAAAATCATTTTATCCACTCTAAAATTATATCAACATTATGTCATACCTTTTTTGTTTTTTTCTCGTCATTAGCACCTTCCTCGTTAGCAGGTTCCTCGTTAGCACGCTCGTCGTCGTGAACACCTTCCTCGTTAGCAGGTTCGTCGTCGTCAACATCCTCCTCAAAGTACATTACACCTTCCTCGATTTCGTTATCATTTTCCTCAAAGTCCTTAGCACATTCCTCGACTTCGTTATCATTTTCCTCAAAGTTGTTAGCACCTTCTTCAACTTCTTTATCATTTTTCTCATACTCCTTAGCACCTTCCTCATACTCTAACTTGTGTTTGTTTTCCGTATACGAATGGTAAGTCCCGTATTCGTGTCGCGGATAACTTTGGGCAATATTGTAAGATGGTTCCCCCTCATCTATAAACACCTGGTTTAAGTCAGGTAACGTGGGTCGCACACCCCCGTCATCACAACGAGGCATGGGCACAACCTCCTCCTCACCTCGATCAACGCCGGATAACCAAACGCTTTCGGAGACGTACGACTGGTTCGAATCTTCGCCAAAAATATTACCAATGCCCCAAAACGACATCTTTATGCTTCACGGTCTCAACCAAATTTTTTAGTTAAGAATCTTCAGGAGTTCAGTCGGAATTAAAGTGAAAACAAACCCGCGGATGCACTTTCAAAACTCGACTATGCCGCAAAAAGGGATATCATGATCCTCTACCTCGAACAAGCCCTGCAACTGAAATTAAAGTTCACTTCCTTCAATATTCGACATATCAACAGAAGTGAAAACAAACCCGCGGATGCACTTTCAAAACTCGCATCCACTAGCTTCCAACATCTGGCAAAGGAAATACGCATTGAGATTCTGCAAAATCCCTCGGTACCCCTGCGCCAAGTCAACGTCATCCAGTACGGTACAACATCCTGGATGACACCAAACATTGCATACTTGCAATCAAGTGTTACTCCCGAAAGCAAAGCAGAGGCACGTAAATTGAAATACAAAGCGTGCCATTATCAGATGGGAGACGGTATTTTATACCGCAAGTCATACATGGGGCCACTCCTACGATGCGTCGACCCCCAAGACGCTACATACCTAATCAGAGAGATACATGAAGGAATATATGGTATACACGCGGGCCCACGCATGGTGGTGGCCAAAATCATGAATGCTGGGTACTACTGGCCCGGTATGCACCTGGACGCGATCAAAGTCTTGCGCAAGTGTTTCAATTGTCAGCAGCATGCTCCCAAAACCTTGCGCCCCAAGAACAACCTGATCCCCGTCACTACCGCATGGCCATTTCAAAAATAGGCAATCGATGTAGTGGGACCATTTCCAGACGCACCAGGTACGGTGAAGTTTATCATAGTAGCTGTCGACTATTTCACGAAATGGGTAGAGGCAAAACCGCTCGCCCCCACTACCGCTATGATAACAAGGAAATTTGTTTGGGAACATATCATCTGCCGTTTCGGCCTACCGATGTGCATCGTTACCGACAACAGCACCAACTTCGCTGCCGACGACTTCCAAAAATGGCTAAAGGAGCTAAACATTGAACACATACTCTCATCAGTGGCTCATCCGCAAGGGAATGGCCATGTCGAGAGTATCAATAAATGTTTAGTCGAAAGCATAAAGGCACGGTTGGGAACAGCCAAGCGCGGCTGGGTCGATGAACTCCCTAGTATCTTATGGGCTCACAGGACTAGCCCAAAGATAAGTCACGGTGAGTCACCCTTCATCCTGGTCTATGGCTCGGAGGCAGTGATCCCCGCTGAAGTAGGTCCCCCCTCACCCCGAATGTTGGCTATCAACAAGATAGACAACAGCGATGCGCGCAGGCTTGACTTGGACCTCCTAGAAGAAAGGCGTGAAAACGCTGCCATCAACAAGGCCAAGTACAAAACCAAGCTCGAAAAATAGTACAATGCACGCGTTCGCGTTTGTACCTGCAACACGGGAGACTACGTCCTTCGCGATAATGAAGCGTCTAACGCAGAACGCTCAGGGAAACTTGCCCCCAAGTGGGAAGGACCCTACCTCATCCAAGAGGTCCTAGGCAAAGGCGCATATAAACTACAAACCTTAGAAGGCGAACCTATCGCACGCACATAGAATGCACAGCAACTTCGGGCCGCAGGGCATTTGCAAATAAATAAATGAATGATTCAATACAACATTGTTTAGTCCTTCTATTACAAATGCGTGTTCCCCTTTGCGGTATCTGCAAAAACAGATTGGCAAAATCTTCATTCACGAAACCCACACAAAGTGGTGACCACACACAAACATTGTAATAGACCAGCAAAGGCAAAACATCAATGTCTATCCGGCCGGATACGCACATACGGTTTTTTACAAAACCTATACAATTCCTAACCCTAACGGGATCATAATGGAAATTGACTATGACTCAATCGCGCTTTATCGCCAACAGGGTCATTCATATACTTGCATATCACCTAGACATGCAAAAGACAAATTTAGAGATAATGTTACGTAAGGCCTTAAACATTGGCCTTCTCTAACATTAACTCACCTATGTCCAAACGCAAGAAGTAAAAAAACTTGTGCAAATTGAACAAAAATATTAACTTATATTCCAAAAAAAATCTACACCTACGCGGTGCACAAGAAATTTACATAAGTTTTTCTACCATTTACATCAAAGAGGAAACTAAAATAGAAGGCACGCAGGCCAATCTAGTCCTATTTTGTGCCACTGGTGCCCGCATCACCCTTTGCATCACCCGCAATTTTCTCTTCCTCCTCTTCAGGATCAGCATACAATAACCACAAACGGTCCACATAATCTTCCGCCTCCAAGCATTTATCAATATCATCAATGGCGGAAATAGACAGATTGTTGTACGCCTCAACGGCTGCAGCATACCGCGCTTCAGTATCTATGCCTTGGAACCCAGACCTTTCATCAGTAAATTTGCTTTGGTACAAAGGGTTCATATGGCTAATGCATCGATTGTAACAAGCCTTGAATCCTGCCTCCCGCGCGCTCCTTAAGCTCATTTACAGCAGCTGCGTTCTCAGGCGCGTCAAGAATGGTTCCAACAATATGCAAAACACAAGTAACAAAGGTAAACAAGAGCAAAACCTAAAGGCAATAAAGACACCGGATACTTACATGCCCGATACCATGATCACGCATCCAATCACAGTGTGCCTTAAGCTGATCCAAGGAGGAAATCAGGCTATCTCTAGCCTCAGCAGCCTCCCTTGCCTGCGCTTCAGCCTCAGCCGCGCGGGCAGTGACCTCTTCAATAATGGTCACCCGGTTCTTCACTTCAACCTTTCAAAAGCAAAGAATAAACAAGTATAGGAAGGCAATCAGTTATATACCCTTAAAGGAAAAGGAATCAGACTCAGGTAGAATCATGGTTCATACATTAAGATCCTCAACAACCTTGTTCAGATTGTTGCGGTCAACATTCGCCTTTTCAAGAGCCTTGGCAGTGCGGGCCTCCGCCTCCTTGGCCTCTCTGGCAACCACCTCAGCTGCGGCCTTCTCCTTCATCAAAGCAGCATTCACTGCTTTGAGATTGGTTACCTCCTGACGAACACGGTAAAGTTTTTCATTTTCTCTAACGCAAGCTTCCCTCCAACCCTTGCGCTCATCAGAAAACAACTTAGCAAGAGTACGAACCTGTTTAAGGCCGGCAGTAGCGGCCCAAGCTTCAGTCTGTTTGTGCTTCTCAAAAGCAGCCTTCTCTCTTTCAAGCTGCTCCGCACCCTCCCGAGCAGCGTTAGCCATCGCCTCTGCCTCGGCCCGCAGGCGAATGATTTCCTCCTCATTGCGGCCCAGAACCTTGTAGTCTTCCATAATAGCATTCGCCATTATGGAACTCCCAACAAGCATGGAGGAGAGTTGATTTATCCGGTTTTCACGGGGCAAGCCACGGGCCCGAAGAACCTCGAACGGGGTGCCTAAACCACTCAAGATATCCCTATAAGCGGAGGGATCATTCGAAATATCATCCCCTTGCATAATACTCCAAGGGGGACGATGGTAGTTTACACCCCGGTTCTCCGTATAAGTACGGTAATAGAACTCCAATTCAGACTCACCAGGCTGAATGGATGGTTCTTCAAAATCCGTACCCGCGGAGCCAGAACCAGAAGCCTTCTCGGCAGCAGGAGATTTTTGCTTTTCAGCATCAGCAAACTTCAGATTTTCAGTATCCCGCGGGGGGATCAAGTTCTCAGAAGAATCCACCGTATCAAAGATTTGATCCGCAGTCTTTCTCCCAACATCCTCCGCTTACACTGAGGGCTCAGTAACCACTTCGATAGAAGGGCTTCTTGTAAACTCTTTGTGAACCCCCGTGTCAACGGCCGCGTCTCGCGGGGGAAAAGAAGGAGCATCAAAAAAGGAGAAAGTCTCCTCAAGCGGTTCTACAAACGAAGCAAAAACAACTATGAGCTACAAGCTGAGAATGACAAACACTTGTAAACTTAGGATCTACTTACCGGTCACAACCGCAGGCTTCGGATGCGTGACAGCAGCTATGCGAGTCGTTCTCAACCTCGGACGTTTTCGCTCACCAGCACCAGCAACATATCCTTTCCGTTTCTTCTCAACAGCGGGCTTAGCACCTGCAGCGGATCCACCCGCATCCGCACCACCACCTGGAACACCCAAACCCTCAAGGGTGTCATACACTACCACATAATCGGTGTATCTGCGGAAACGAGTATGAGAGATACCTGGCACCTGCGGCACCAAAGGAGGAACAACAGCAGGCTCATGCTTTTTCTTCTGGCGAAACCGCACACATTTCTCCACCTGCCTCTTGGGAACACCCTTCGCGTCAGGGTCCCCCAAAGCCCCAAGATCACCTGCGTTTAAATCATCAAACAAGCAAATCAGCAAGGCCAATTTCTTTACAAAGCAAGGAGATTATCTACTATACGTTTGCCTTGCGGCAGTGGTGCCTCCATCGCCTCGCGGTCGGGAATGCGGAAGTTGTCACGAATGGTCAAATTAAAAGCTTCTTCATCCTCCGCACACGCAAGCACCTCAACCTTGCCCTTGAAATCCAGATCCAATATTCTCCAAAGGGCAGCATCCTCTGATAGCACATTTACAAAAACTCAATAACAGAAATAAGGAAGTAAGAAACCGCACAAAAAGAAAATTACTTACCACCACTTTTATCCCGCACAACGGGCCTCGATTTCCAACTCATCCTTGTCAGCATCATCCGCAGCACCCACAACTGCGAGTTGTTCAGCTTTTTAAACTCAATGGTCCGCAACCTTGGAAACCAGTCTACCGTATCAGCCCTGGGGATGGCAATGGTCTTTGCAATGATCGGCTCAGTCACATTCCGAAAGGTCATTTTGGGAGCAACCGCAGCAGCCTTAATGTAAAAGAACCTTGTCTTTCCCTTTGTAATTCCCTTAGGAGGGACCATCAGTTTAGGGCTGCCATGCCGTTGACCGAAAGAGAAGAAACCAGTGTGCACTGTCAACTGATAAAACCGCCGGAAGTCCCCGACGGTGGGTTCCATACCAAGAGCACGAAAGGTGTACTGAAAGTTTCGAACCCGAATCATCCCGAAAGGGCTCAGTTGAGAAATGTGGATCTTGTACCACTCCAAAATCTCGGCAACAAACACCGTCAACGGCAACCGGAGATTGATGTCACCAAAGAAATCAGCCCACATGGTGATGTACCCCGCCGGAGCATCGGCACCGGTGTCACCTTCTTGTGGGTAAAGGAACCCATATTCTTGGGGCATCTGCACATTGTTCATCAGATTATCGAACTGAGCCTTCGTCCATTTTAGCACTGGTAAACCTCCACCGGGGGCACCACCACCTTCCTCCTCCTCCGCCGCCGCCGCCGGCGAGACGAAGGGTCAGGGTTTTCACCCTCAGCAGTATGGGGATTGGATGGTTCAGCCATCAAAATGTAGAAGAAAGAAAATGGAAGATGGGTTCAGAAACTCAGAAACCTCACCGAAAAAACAAACAAATTAATAGGAGAAGACGAAGGAACCTCTCTTTCTCTCACCGGAATTTTTTGAAATTTCGAACAAGTGAGAGGAAACCCCAAACGGTTTCCACTTTTATACTCATCGCAATAAATGAGGAGCAGTAACCGAAACGTCGTGCGCTAAAGCAGCGAACCATACGACGACACGTGTACAAGCGACAGTTCTGCTAACGGTTACCACTCGCAAGTAGCCGTCCACGTGCCTGACAAAAGGGACTTTTTGCACTCCTGCTACAGAGCAGTTATTACCTCGGGCAGTGCAAACGTCCTTTCGTTTCGGCACATGCCAGAAGATCCTACCAACTCACACGTGCGTTCCGCCACGTATGCAACAAAAAAGCGACAACAATATCCAAAATGAAGCGGCATGCGGTTTTCTCTGGTATACCACACCATAACCCATACCACATGTCGTTTTTTACATACCCCTCATAAAAGGCGAAAATAAATTTCTCTACATTAGGTAAAGGGGTATAACCAATATCCGCATATACCCACGAGCACACGTAGAATATGCGGAGATGACACACACGAGCCCGTACAGGTGTGTCAGATACTCAGAACCAGTGTTGTTCTTTGGACTGCGAAAACCGCTTCTCAGGCACAGTAAACCGCATTACCTTGAAGTTCTTCAAGCTTCAAATCCCTCGTGTCCGGTTCACAACCACAGAGGGGACGCAAACAGCTTCTCCTTAGCGAAAAGGATAAGAATGATGCGCAACCGCACATCAGCAACCCTGACTCCTGGTCCTTCAAGAGCCGCATAAAAGCGTATCCCTCTTTTAAAGCGAGTCTTCTGTGACAAACCGCAGACACTCAAGAGTAGCTGCGGCGGAGCGCAACTCCGCGAACGGTAGCTACGGAAGAGCCACAACTAAGCCACCACGCGGTTAAGCAAAGCTACTTCCAGGAAAACTTCTTTCCAACTAAGCGTGAAGGAAACTGGCTACAGAACGAATGCGGACGAGTTTCACCCAGATTCCTAAGTATCTAAGGTGATCTCCTTGAGCAACAAGCCAATAAATAGTGGTAACAAGTCTGCTTATGACTTTGTTTGCCCACCTATGGACCGCATAGAATAAACAATGGTGGGCACTACTATGCCTATGACCATGTTTATTTGCCCATAGTACAGATTCACATTGTTCGACCAAACACGGCCAACAATGACGCAAGTACCCCACATTGTTCGACCAAACATGGCCAACGATATGCGGCAACCGCAAAGGACGTGCGGTTACTTGAGAGCTAAACTGGAGAACACGAACACCCCACAAAGCAGGGATCATCGTTACATGTCCAGTTGATAAACATAAAGCGAGAGCATGGCACTTACAACATTGCATCCGCTACCGCAAAGGTTACAACTAGAGTTGCGGCCGCTGACATCTTCAGTCACCATCTCAAAGGTTGGTTCGACACACCAACAAGTGGCTGATGACATCAGAAAAAGTTAGACCACACTACCGGATCAAAAACCTTGGCTGAGAATTCTGCATCAGACGGAACTTGCTCACCGGTACGGAAGAGACGTCACACGACTCTACCAGATCCCCAACTTGATTTACTAGAAGCAAGAGCCAATAGTTTGGCCTAGAATTTTCTCCAGCTCCTATTCTACCTTCTAGACACCATAGTCCAGTATCCATCCCACATGCAACTTGCACGAGGAAGTAACACTAGACTAGGGGACTTGAAGGGGTATGATCTCAGATCTCGCGTCAGCATGACCGCGAGTGACCATTACCCTTATCAAAACCCCTCACCAGCAAGAGCTTATCTGTGTCCGTGCGGGCACGCGCGAACACAGCGGTCGAATCCAATCTGTCAAGTGATGAGAAGACTTACCTTGTGTATGAAAATGGGTGTATACATAACGATGCGGCCTAGCACCGCATCCTATGAACATTTTCGTCAAGACAAGGGATCTGGACAACAGCAACAGTCACCATAAGTGGCGATGCGGCCTGGCACCGCATCCCGCATATGTCTTGCCCAGAACGAGAACGCGGGAACAACAGCAGTTACCGCAGACAGTGATGCGGCCTGGCACCGCATCCTGTCCATAAGGCAAGTGGGACTGACACCACAGAGCAAGTGGCACCAATGACAGTCACCTGGCAGTCCACACGTGAGCAACAGACTGACACTGCAGTAAGATGTGGCTTCACCTCCACAACCGACAAGCCTGACACACCTGCATAAGGGCGACACGTCGTCAGTCTGTCCACTCAACCTCCCTCCTTCCCTCCTCGGCTATAAATACCCATCCCGAACCAGGTTTGAGGTATCTCTTCACAACTCTTTCACTACTACTACTATCACACACTTTGCTTCACAAGCAAATTACTGATTCTCACACCGGAGAGTGGTAACAAGGAGCACCCCCCACCCCTTCCTCCTTGTTACGAGTCACGGTGTGTTTTCCTTGTGCAGGAGACAGCCCAGCTGACGGTCCAGCTACCGATCCTCTGAAAGAAGGGATTAACCCTACTTGACGAGACCAGTGAGTTAACCTCCCTGGGTTAACCATTGTTTCATCAATAATGTTACTAGATCTGAACATATTGTATAAGTTATTGAGAACTTCAATATGTGGTGAAGCCGAATTATAGCAGCAATGTGTTATAATGCACCTCAGCTAGATGATCATTATAACTTGATTGATAAACAAATATAAAGCATAGTTAATAAGACTTTGCGACTCGAAAGTAAATAAGAAAAGAATGTCATCATCACATTGTATATAGGCATATAGGTAGAAAATACCTGCCTAATATTTTTTGCTCGATATAATCCATAGATCCATGATTTTGTCATGTGCATGAGTTTCATATTTATGCATGTATAATAAAGGGAATTGTTTTAACTTATGCACACGTTCACATATATGTTTTTATGACCGAAGGTATATTCCTTTTCATGAGTTGCACCTTGGGCCTGTTGGACGCCTCTAAATGTCGTAAAGTTTAGGGAGAAACAAGGAATGGATAATTATTGGTAAATTGTAAGACCCTATTTATACATTTTCGTTTAAATTATCGACTATCCTTGTATATTGAAGATTACACATACATTGAAAATACGGAATTCTTAAAACTTTTTCAGAGTACAACATTTCAACATCATATTTATAGATGAAATACTACAAAAATAAAAGTAGATGGACTAAACATGTACACAGCCAAAGTTAAAGAAGAGACATTAAACACGCATATGAACAAAACTAATCAATAAAAAGAAAGTTATTTTTAAACCGAGGGGCTAAACATGTATATTACCAAAGTTGAAGATTTAAAAGCAAGATACAAAAAGCAAACGATCAATCAGTAAAAGGAATGAAAGTAGAAGGATTAAACATATACACACGAATGTTATAGCAGAGGGACTAAACATGCAAATAAATAAAACTAACAAATGGAAAACTTTTTTTAAATGCAGAGGGACTAAACACGTATTTTAGGAAAGTTGAAGGTTTCAAAGTAAAATAGAAAAAGTCACGACCAATAAGGGGTGTCAAACATCTGCCTGACACTATTCTCCCTCATAGTAAATGTATTATTAGCTAATCAATAAAAATAAAGTTTTTTTAAACAAAGGGGCTAAACATGTATATTATCAAAGTTGAAGATTTAAAAGCAAGATACAAATAGTCACGATCAATCACTAAAAGTAATAAAAATAGAAGGATTAAACATATACACTACTAATGTTATAGCATATATAAACAAAGTTAACAAATGAAAGAAAAATGTTTTTAAAAGTAGAGAGGCGAAACACGTATTTTAACAAAGTTGAAAGTTCAAAATTAAATACAAAAAGTCACAGTCAATGAGGGGGTGCCAAAAAGTTGTCGGGCACCATTCCCCTCATGATAAATGTATTATTAGTAAATAAAATGTACTCATTACATTTAAAAGAAATCTATTTACACCGCTTTGTTTGATTTTCTTTTCTCAACAACCAGATGTAAATCTTATCGAAAACAAAGTGTATTTATAATAAGTTTGTGGCATGTGGAAGGGTTAGTAACTTTCGTGAAACATATTTATGCAATTATACACTTGATTAAGTGACGATGATAAATATTTAATATTGTATTTAGTTATACATTAAGATGAACCTTTTTCCCTTTCATTAACAGGGGATTGTTCATTTGAGAAGAAAAAGAATAAAAGGGTATAATTGTAAAATATTAAATAGTTTTTTTTCTCATCTCATTTATTATTATGTTTAACTAATTAATTAGTCATTAAGACTATAATCCTCCACACTAAATATTTTTGCCTACACACATTAAAAGTTATCCTACACATTTCGAAATTTATCCTACACATATTGAAATTTATCCTACACAACTCGTAATTTATCCTACACGCCTCGTATTTATCCTACACTTTAAATGAATTTTTATTTTTATTTTTTGTGAAAAATATATATATCTTAAAAATAAGTTACAAATTGAATATACTTGGTTATTAAAAATGAAACTAACAATTAATGATGTATGTAAGTTTACTAATATACCCTTATAGTTACATTAAGTACAAATATTAAATGAAGTCTAATAAAGCATTTCTATTGGTTGAAATTTCTTCTTTTTTTCTTCTTACAAAAAATTTCTTTTCATTTGAACCCTCCACTTCATTAATATACATCTTATATTTAGTTTTTAAAATTAGTAACTATTATTTTTATTATATATTTAAAAATAATGTAGAATAGACAATAATAAATGTGATGTGGCATTGATGTGATAAAGAATAAACAATGATAAGGCCAGGGTGTGTGGTCTTCCGCCACCCCGTCACATCACCAAAAATAGCGTCCTCTGACTCCCCACCCCACCCCAGGCCCGCCATTGAGGGGGCGCTATGGCATTATCGTCAGCGTGCTAACGGCCAAAAATTGGCATTCTCGAGGTCTTTGGTCAAGAAGCCCGTTTTGCAACGGTTCAATTTTTTTAAAAAATAATTAAGTTTAAATTTTTTATTTTAACTATAAATATCTTACCCCTTTACTCAAATTTTCATCTCTTCTTCATCTATTAATCATCTAAAATTTTTATAAATTTTTTTCATATTCACACAATGTTTCCCAACAAACAAACCCTATGGGATCCCAACAATCCGTTTTGGGCAAATTTAGCAAACAATCCCAACAAGGAGCAAGAAGACCGTTACCGAAGAGACCCATGAACGGGTGAGCTTGGGTACTATCCGATGACACCTACCAGCCCAACCTCCCCTCATCCGACCACACCACCGATTCCTGGTTTTTATGGATACTATTCCTAACCACCATTTTTTCCCCAAAACATACCCCAAACCCAAAACTCATCCCACAATGTTTTCATATTCATCTCTTCTTCATCTATTAATCATCTAAAATCTTTATAAATTTTTTTCATATTCACACAATGTTTCCCAACAAACAAACCCTATGGGATCCCAACAATCCGTTTTGGGCAAATTTAGCAAACAATCCCAACAAGGAGCAAGAAGACCGTTACCGAAGAGACCCATGAACGGGTGAGCTTGGGTACTATCCGATGACACCTACCACCCCAACCTCCCCTCATCCGACCACACCACCGATTCCTGGTTTTTATGGATACTATTCCTAACCACCATTTTTTCCCCAAAACATACCTGAAACTGAATCCATACCCGAAACCCAAACCGTACCCGAAACCCAACCCACTTCCTCAAAAGGTGGACGATCTAGAAGGCACCGGAAAAAGGGTGAGAGTGAAGCACGTGCTCGTAAGATGATCGAGAAGTGGACGCCTAAGGAAGAACTTGCGTTGTCATAAGCATGGCTCGACGTGTCGGATAATTCGATTGTTGGTAATTTTTCTCTCCATAAAGTTTTTTATAAATATAGTTTTATAATTATATATTTATAGTTATTTTTTATTTTTATACACCTAGGGAAGAACTTGCGTTGTCATAAGCATGGCTCGACATGTCAGATGATTCGATTGTTGGTAATTTTTCTCTCCATAAAGTTTTTTATAAATATATTTTTATAATTATATATTTATAGTTATTTTTTATTTTTATAACGGATCCAATACTTTCATCTCATCTCTTAGGATTACATTCCATACATGTATTATATAACATTTAATTCTTGTTTTGTTGTCGCAACAAAACTACTATGTCGTAACCACACATTCGTGCTTAAGTCCAAAGTTAAACATCATTCTACGTTTCCTACAGTTACTTGTACCATGCATGCATCTACGTTAGCCTCAAATCATCTCATTTCATAGGTCTTTTCAATCTACTAATTCATACCTATCCAACATGAGTTAAACATTTTAGTAACCTCGATTTCATTGCATAAATCAACGATCCGTAAACCAGATCGATCCGCTACTTCACGAGTACTCACCGTACCAGGCCAGATTTCATTCATCCGTGTAATGAGCTTCCGCTCGCGCACATCCTTTCACCAATTCGATTGGTTTCATCACATTAAGAGTTCTACCACTATCCTCTACAAAATTGACGGTTAGCACATTTTATTCAAACATTCATTCTACTAGGTGATTATTTGCCTAGAATTCTTCCACAAATTTTCCTATGTACATGCTATAACATATCACTCATTCCATTTCTCACACACAATTCTTTCATTTTGTTAGTTATTTCGCCAACTTTTTGCAGTTATTTCTTACTTATCGGAGATGTATTGGGGTACATGATTGTACCTCTTTTCAATCATGCTTTCTTGCAAAGACTTTATTACATCAATCCAGTATTCTTGCCAAAACCTACCCTTCCCATCCATACTTAAGTTATTGTCCGGGTGGTAGCCCGTCAGTCATTTTGACCCCCAAGAGTCGATTACTAACACATCTAACACGTAACTTATTCAATACTTCTGTCTTTCAATTAAAATTTAGGTTTGCGTGCCAAATACGACCATTCTTTTGTAATACTATCGCCATTTATTTTATACTTACTTATATGACCCGTTTGACTCAATCTTGGTCAAACTGTCAACACATTCTTGGGTAGGTTAATTTCATCCTTTTTATGTTTTAAATCCGTTTTGCGGATTCAAACATATCATTCATACCTTTTATTCCTTTTATGTTTTGAATCCGTCTTGCGGATTCAAACATATCATTCATACTTTTCATTCCTTCTATGTTTTGAATCTGTCTCGCGGATTCAAACATATCATTCATACTTTGTTGATCCGTACTTACTTATGGATTCAAAATTCTTCATTCTTATCATTCATGCTTTTCATTCTTACATAGTACTCTCAATTTCTTGAGAGTCTTACTACCCATTTCACCAGCACGTCCACCTGCTACCCAATTATACCGGACGTACATGCGATAATTATCACTGTCTCACGAACGTCATATGCTTCTTGCGTACTGGCCAGGTGCGCAATCCACATACTAGTTTCCTGCCTTCATGTAATCATCGCCTTATGTCCGAAGAAGTGGGTTTCAGTTTTGTGAAACATCTTTAAAACTTTACCAAGACAACATCGTTGTATTTCATTTAATATTTACCCTACCCAAGGAGATTTCCTTTTTTTTAACGCCGGTACCCATATATATTAACATTGCGTACCTAGGGTTCATCTGTCTAATTACATGCCTTGGGTATTCATCCTAGACCGCATCCTCGAATCATCCTCTTCAAACATTTAAGCTTACCTTGCATATACAAAATTGTTAGCTTCCTTATACGAGTACATAAGTATAAGCTTTCATTCCATTTCTACTTTTAGATCTTGATCGAGTCATGGATTGTACGGGTTCCTTATCACATGAGCACACGGGTTTGAGTTCAAGTACCTACCTCCTCTTACTTGATTCTCTCAAACCAGGGTTCTGATACCAACTTGTAAGACCCTAACACGCTTTAACTGTAAAGACGCAGCGGAAATACGTATCATAAAATTTTATCTTTATATACGTCTTGACATACCTGAAAGTTCATTTTAAGAATGACTCTTTTACAATAAATGCATCCTTCGTATTCATTTAAGAAATACAAGAATAACTTATGTTTACTAAATTACAAAATCAAGAATTCCTGTACAATCTATCTTGTGGCTCGATCTTCTATCGCTTACACCTTGTGTTGAGGATCTGTGATTCTGTACAACCTGCGCTCACCACATACATTCGTGACATTAACACATATTATATATAAACAAGATTCATAATTATGGAGTCTTGTTACGTTCTATTCTCATATACTTTCCATTCCGCTGTCCTTCTAAATTCACGCATTTCATCTGTGTCTCTAATTCTTGGTAAGACTTCAGTAATGTACTTGTATTACATTTCAATCTCAAGGTACCATGCCTACATACATACATAACTACCTACATACATACATGCATACATTCCTACATACGTACATACATTGATATACACCTACATACATGCATACATTCATACATGCCTACATACATACGAGCTCTTGCTTACCACTTATATTCTCATATGATTATACTAACATATCATAATCAAAACTTTTCATATAGTTAAGTCTCATACGTATTGACTTACACACGTACTCATTCCTAGACGTGTTTGCCTATAGATTCTCTTTACAAACATCTAGGTAAATCCATACTTATACTTACATATGCCCCTATGCTTATTTCGATCCCGGTATCCCAAGACATACCTACTTTCATAAACCATGAAATGGTTAGTCATACGAGCTTATATCGTGTTTAAATCAAGTCGGAATATAAAAACGAACAAGAAATAAAATTTTGCCAGTTATTGTGTCTCTCGCGGGGCGCGAGAGACGATGCCCCTTTCTCTCGCAGGGCACGACAGCCGTAGCGTGACGCGACAGTGAGTCCCTTCTGCTGTGGCGTGGCGCGACAAGTCCAATTCGACAGAATGTTTGTTGTTTTGAGCTGCATCTGCCCACCTCTATTTTCTCAACTTAATATGCATAAAAACTTGCATAACTTTCAAACCGTTTACCCATTTAACCTCCTGTTTCTTCCCACGTGATCGTAATTTGATTTTCTATCATGTGAACTTGAAATCCAACATCCGGACTAAGGAAAATCTTAACTTAAGCCCCCGTCTTTATATACTCGTTTTCACTTATTTGACCCGTTCATGTTTTAATCAACAAACTTGTGTGATTACTATCAATTTCATACCAACTTTGTAACCATGAATGTCCCCTAATACTCGGGGCTTTAATCATGAAGTTAATGCGCCCGTTATCAATTTCTACGTGTAAACCTATTGTGACCCGTTAAATGATTCAAGCACTTTAAACTTAAATCTCGCTTCTCTTTCCTTACATCTTATGTCCACATTAACACATCTATCTATCATTCACCGCAACTATATTTGTAAAACCTTACTTGATTTTCAATTATCATGTTGATATAACTAGTATATAACTTTACTTAAACAACATGAGAAGTGATTCCAGAAATCACTTACCTTATGCATCCGTGTTCGTATCCGCTTCCTTGCCTCCTCTTGACCTGTCACACCCCGATATTTACAGTGGGAGTATCGTGATGTAAGATTAGTATCGTCATGGTTAAACATACAGATAATAGCACAACGTAAGTCTTGGAATATAAAATATTATTACAAACCCAAATGTCTGAAAATATCAAAGTATTAATTGTAGACGAGCTTGTAATATCAAATCCACAGGCGGATCATTACAGAATCTATAAAATGAAGTTTAGCAGACTTTAAGGCATCTCTAAGGATTTGCAAGATCCTCTATTTCAACACCGAGCAGCTCCCAGCCTATTACGAGTAGTACCTGTCACTTAGTCTTTTGAAAATACATCAGTTTACACTGGTAAATACAATTAACCGACCCATTTGAAAAGAGTTTTATGAAAATTGGTTTAGGTGCACCTGGCACGAAAATCTTTTATAACTTGGGATAATTACATTTATAATCTTGTATACTGAATTACATATTTACCATACATATGGGGCCTAGTACAGAGACTGAGACATGATTAACCGACACACCACTTATAAAACCCACAACGGAGTTATCCCCAACTTGTGGGTAATTAATATTCTAGTATTGGCATCTTTTCGATGTATGCCTACACCTTGCGCATCGGTCGTGGCTATTTACAAATGAAATGAGCCGAGGATATATCCAGGATATGGTCGCATTAGCCCCCAATGTTTAAGTTATTAACAAAACAATATCAAAACGGGTTATGTGGATTTACTAGCCCCAATCCGGCATTTGATTGATCCCACACCTGACCAAGCGGTATTAATTTACCGTATCCCAAGCCCGTATAAGGGAAAATAAGTTAAAAGTATTTACCTGAGCTAATACTTGATTCACAGCAAAATAACTCAGTCGTATCCAATCTAACTAAATGCAGGTAGCTTTTACCGGGTGGCTCTTGTCACACCCCAATCGATGGCGGAAACATCGGGGCCACTCAGTCGTATAATAAGGAAATTTCCCACCAAGGTTCGGATGTCACTCCTGGCTTGAGGGCAAATCTCGTGCAAAATACAAACACTGATCAACAGGGTTTTCAAAGTATCAGGTGTATATTGTATCAGCCTTAGGAAAGGCATGTAAGTTTAACAGGAAAATGTGCTGCTAGGAAACAGATACGGTAGAATGCATAAATCTTAAACAACAGATAAGAATCAAGATTCCTAGAACTATAGACTAGGCAAAGTATTCCTACTTTTCCTAATTCCCTATAGTTATGGCTCTGATACCAATCTGTCACACTCCAACCGATGGCGGAAACATCAGGGCGCGACACTAAGCGTTCAGATTGCTCATGAGTTTCCATAACACTAATAGCTTCAATAATAATTAATTAAGTTTCATGATATCATGTCTAAAACATCAAACACAGAACAGAAGTATCAAATACAGCAACAAAACATTGTTTCAAGTTTGATAGATTAAACTAGGCGAGTTTCTAAGCATCAATCCTAGCTTGTTTCACTTGTTTCCAGCAACCTATCAGCCTGCAACATGTATTAAAATAAAGTCAGTACAAAAACGTACTGGCGAGTATACAAGTTTGAGTATATAGTGTATAGATTTAAAAGACCCATATCCATCATGTAAATGATAAAAATAGTTTCAGCCATGCTAGTGTTCGCAGTCCAAGTGATAGCCCAAGTGTCCCGATGCTTTAACCACTTTCCCAAGAATCAAGGAAAGCAAATCGAATCCTCCTAACAATACCCCCAAGAATAACGGGGAGGTGCATCTTCCTATAGCGCTACTATTGTTAAGGCGGAACTACACACAAGGATTAAACGTCCACATAGCATAAAAAATCAAGAATCAAGAATCACAAGTATCAAGTTTCACATTCAAGATAGAGTTTAGATTTAAAAGTTTCAAGTTTAAAACGAAAAGGGATCGAGTATACTCATAGTGATTTCTTAACAGTTTAAGTGCTATTGGATCAAAGGGAGCTCTTAGGTTTAGCCTGATTAGAGTACAATAGATAAGCGTCAGACAGAATAACGAGGATCATGCAAGTGTCGGATCAGTCACCTGATAGGATGGCCATCCGGTCGGATGACATAAGTGGGTGGGACGGACCGCCATCCGATCGGATGGTCATCCATACGGATGGCCATTCGATCGAATGGTCATTCGATCCAAGTTTGAGTTTCCAAAAGTTCAACTTTTTACACCAAGTGTTTAAACCAGGTCGATGGCCATTCGGTCGGATGGCCGTTCGGTCGGATGGCCGTTCGGTCGGATGGCCGTTCGGTCTGATGACCGTTCGGTCGAATGACCCTTCGTGTGCAAGTTTCAAAGTTTAATGTGTCTGTTTCAAAAATGGCTCAAGTGTTTGAAGGTCATAAGTCACATTGCCACTTCGATCGGATGGTTGTTCGATCGGATGACAGTCCGATCGGATTGCCATTTGATTGAGGTGACCTTGTTCCGTTTGCAACCTTGTAAAATTTCTAAGTTTCTAGTTTAACGGTGACGACATGGTACGTATTGAGACAACTGTAAACACGTCAAAGCTCAGCTTTCCTGATCAGATGGGAATCTCCCCCGTCCGTTCAGGTGTCTGTTCTTGACAGTGTTCATGTCGGAATCCATACTCCGGCCATCTTTTCCGACGATGATCCATTTCTAAGCCGACTCCAGACTAATCATCAAGTCTATAGTCTGTTTAGATCCGGATTCCACCGTTTTAAGTAAAAGTTTAAGAAAAGATGAATAAAACATGAGTTTTAGTTGAAAAAGTCTAGATTTAGCTAATATTTGGTGTAATAACACATAAATTCCTAAGATCTGAGCTAGATCTTGACTGGAATGACATCACACAACTGTTTGTACAAACCGCCATGATGACGTCACCCTCAAGAGCTCAAATCTTAGAGATTTCATGGTGAAAAGTGTGATTTCAATGAAGAATCATGTAGAGGATAGTGTATATATCAAAGATGTACAAGAATCTAGTGTAAAACATACCGAAATCGTCGAGAAATGGAAGAAAAGTGAGAGAGCGTGCGTCTGGTCGAAGGAGGCTATCACATCAGTGAAGAATGATGTGACAGGTCCTATTTATAGTGCAAGAGTGGAGATAAGGCGGTGTGGTAGTGGATCGGATGGCAGTTCGATCGAGTGGCCCTCCGATTGGATGGTCATCCGATCGGATTGCCATTCGGTCAATCTCATCCTTTCCAATTTCCGTCTTTGATTCGTTTTGTGAGTTAGATTAAGCGTTGCGTTGCGTATTATTGTGTAATAGTATCACATAACTAGATTATAACAATAGCAAAAAGTTTCCAAGTTTTCGCAAGTGACAAGTCTCCAGTCTCTCGTTCACCCAAGTCTCAAGTTTAACGGGTCTCAAGAGTCAAGCACCAAGTATCAAGAATCAAGAATCTAGTTTCCAAGTAGCAAGTACCAAAAATCAAGCCTCAAGAATCAAGAATCAAGTCTCATAGTGTTAAGTATCAAGAATCAAGGATCAAGCATCATAGTATTAAGAATCAAGTATCGAGAGTCTAGCTTCATAGAATTAAGTATTAAGTATCAATGAGATTCAAGTATCATAGCATAAAGATCTACAAGTGTCAAAAGTGTCAAGAGTCACATAGTATAAGGGCTAAAACTGACAGTAGCTAAAAGTTCAGAGACGCAGGCGTTACAGCTCTAGTCTGGAATGATGGTAATATATAACCAATTCAGAATGCTAACGGTCTTATTTAAGTCATAGGCTTAGACCGACTAGCTTAAAGTATCTAAAACGGCACGATACGCTAGATTAAGCGATGACCGGAATAGAACGTAATTTAGACCCAACAAGTATGAAGACTTGTATAGTATGGGTAAACTAAGTACATTCTGGATTTTGAAGTAAAAATGATAAGGTCAAACCCGTTTCGGCAAACTTACGTAAACTAGTTACGTAAGTCTAATCGTACGCGTATAAGCGATAACGAGTAACCGGATGAGTCATGAACAAGTTCCATATGCCAATATACTTTAAACAAGTTATAATATCAGTGGGATATCAACTTGTATGCCCGTTTAGGTTTTAAAATAAAATTATGCCTCGTAAGGGTGTTTTGGTCATTTTACGACGTATAAAAGAAACTTGAGTACAATACGATGTTACGATCATAAAAATTCTTTGAAAACACTTTATTTAGCATATAATATCAATATGATATCAAACATATGTGTGTTGTTTAGTTTAAACCCAAACTATGATCCGTAGGGGCATTTTGGTAATTTCACACATAGTTTTGAAGGCTAATTTGGGAATCTGAGTTTATAACATATACCTACTGTAAAAATATTTAAAATGATTTATAAAATCAGTAGGTAACAAGTCTTGGTTGGTAGTTATGGTTTAAAACCATACTATGCGCCGAAACGACGTTAAAATCGTTAAATGACGATATGTACTATCTTTTAGGAAAACTGATGTTATGATTAGGTTTATATGACCAAAATATGCTAATTAATATATCATATTAGTAATAAAAGGTTTTGTATGAAATTTATGCTTTTAAATCATTTTAGGTGCAAAAAGGGCATTATCGTCATTTAAGGACATAATTCAAGAACATATGCGTAAAATCTGTTTGTAAACTGAATGGACATCCCAAATTGTCCTAATTATGATATTACATCAGTAGGCAATGAGTTTGGTATGAAAAGTTATGCTTAAAACCGATCTATGCGCCTAAAGGGCATTTTGGTCAAATTAAAGTATAATTTACAACATTACATGCAAACTCAGTTTATGATCAGGTTCATAACATTGAAATATGTTAAACATGTTAACATATCAGTACCTAAGTTGTTTGAAAGCTTATTGGTGTCTAAAACCTTATTTTTTTCTAAAAAGGGCATAATAGTCAAAGTACGGCATATTAACGGAACATGCGTAAAAACTCAGATTTCTAGTATGATCGTGTAATATAACCTTATGGGGTTATGCTACATTATATTACGATCATAACGGAACCTAAAATCAGTAGCAAACTAATCTAATTCGGTTCATAGTCGAGAGTCAATGCAGAAGTCAAACTTCGCTACTTTCGGTTGCGAACCGACTCTAAAACTGAAATTGACGAGCCGAACATGTTTACACATGTTATAATAATTATTACTAAGTTTTTAAATGATAAAACTTATTTTAGAACACTTCTAAACCCATATCGAAATTATTTTAAAATCTGACCCGTTGACTATTTAAAACAATATTATGTTGACTCGTCAATTGACCAAGCAAACGTGATTCTTAGGAGGTGCCCTTTTGAGGGATTAACACCTACCTAGTTACGATCACGTAGCCATGTTCGTTGCGAACAATGGCTTGACCATTTACGGTCTAACTAAAAGTCAAAGCGTTTATCGTAACGCTTGACTTTTCAGCTTTTTAAGACAAATAAAAGAACTAGTCACGAAAGGAGCACTTACAAGTGGTCCTATGGACTTAAAAGAACTCAAAGGAAGTCTCTAATTGCTCAGGGTCCTCCAAGATTGAGAGCTAGAGAGAAAGAATGGAATGGTGTAAGGATTCAATGCCTCCAAGGACCTCTATTTATACTAGAACATGAATCCCTTGGATC
Source organism: Helianthus tuberosus (assembly GCA_030545235.1). NCBI lineage: Eukaryota > Viridiplantae > Streptophyta > Magnoliopsida > Asterales > Asteraceae > Helianthus > Helianthus tuberosus. The sequence goes on from CM060357.1 coordinate 140,679,841, forward strand.
ATGCCATGTGTTAGAGGAGTTCCAAGATCATCCCAGGTGTCTTGACAGGTTTTACAAACCATTAGAGAGTCCCTAGATTCGAGTTTGTGTGTGAGAAATGGTATGTGTGGGCTGCAAGAAACAAACCTGCAGCTGCAGGTCACATTCTTTAAGAATGGACCCGTCGCCGTGCGCGACAGCAACAGGGGGGAGGCGTCGCGCCCCATGAGCCCCCATATCAGGTTTCAAAGTTGGCAACTCTGGTCCTTGGTCTCAAAAACCTTTATATACTTCCATTTTTGACATGTTTAACCCCTCTAAAGCACTTTAAGGTATACGTTTGACACAAATGATCTTTGAGATGGATTATAATTATTCTCGGGAGTGAAATCAAGTATCGTTAAGCTTCGGGTTGCGTGTAAAGGTCACTCAGAGGTTAATTTGAACATGTTGGCGCTTTTGTCACACCCCCAAAATCCACACGCGGAGTATCACCGCTTGGAGGCGTGACTGACCAGGATCAAACCACTAATCATATTGAACAAGCAAGTAATTAATTGTAAAAGTCCAACCAACACAGTTAGTGTCCAAAACAAACATAGTTTAAGTTATGAGCGGAAGCATAATGTTTAAAACCAAAACATAAGTTTAAATATCCAAAGGTTTAACATGGCACACAGTTGTCCATGTCCCACAACGACACTTCCCATGCAAGCTCCAGCTAAGTACCTATTGACCTGCAAAGCATGTAGTAACGAGTCAACAATAATGTTGAGCGAGTTCACAGTTGGGTGTTTGTTTTAAGTTGTTTCGAAAACAGTTTCCTTTAACTGGCATCCCTGCCGTGGGGGTTTCCCCATAGTTGAAAAACGTGATCTGTTTAACCCATTAACTCTGGCAATCCAGCCGTGGGGGCTACCCCATGATAGTTATCTGGCATTTCGGCCGTGGGGGCTACCCCATGTACACACTAGACTCGTTACCATATCGACTGCTGACTGAAGTCATCTTTAAGTGCCCTGAACTGTCAATGTCTATCAGCATTGACGTGCCCAGATCCATTAGTTCACGCCTGTCCTCTGCGGCACGGTGTGAGGCTTGTCAGACCTAAATAGCGCTATCTAACTAATGACCCGCTCGCCATTGGCCCGGCGATTAAGTCGATATAAAATAGGAGGGACTTCGTGATAGAGTTTTGGTCTAGTAGAGTTATCTGTCCGTGAGGACGAGGAATTACATTCCTGAACCATTACTGTCCTACCCAAGGAAGGACGAGGAATCCATATTCCTTAACCCCATTCCCAACCCCTGGGAATCCCATGCTTTGTAGAGTGTGAACTCACCTTGGTTTGCTCGGTTAGACTTAGTTACTTGTATTATTGTTGGACACCCCAAACCCTAATATGGTTCCAATGATAATCAGTTTCGTTTACATAGAATTAGCTTATACATCATATATTTTCCACATGTGATAGGCAAGTATAACACACATTTATCATACACGTTATAATGAGTATTCAGTTTGTATGTAATCCCACAATACAATCCATATATCATCATGCATGTAACAATAATAAATCACAACACTTAATAATCCCTTTTGTCACTAACATCTTGTATCGAACCCACTTAAGACCCGACATGACTCTGCGACCCATGATTAAACCCACATAAAACCCAGCCAAAACACTTAACCCGCCACCTTTTATTTATGCGCAGCCCACCCACTTAATCATCGGCCCAATAATTACCCACCAAGTGTTTCAAACTAAATTAACATCCACACAATTCCGTTTATTTATTTAATATCATCATTGCATTCTGAAATCTTCACATGAACTACTCAACTTGTTTTTAACTGATTGGACCGATGGTATTGTGAGTGGGGTTCTTGTTTTACATCTTGATATTTAAATCAATTTATGTTAACTTCATGGGCCGACAAAACTGTTGTTGTGCTACACATGATTGGACCGAATAAACACATGGACTCACATGGCATGGATCATACAAACATGAACTAAATCACATGTAATTAAATACATAATGGCCGACAACTGTAATTTGTTTTCATGTTGCTATTGGACCAAATTATATAGTAGCCATACCTTTAGTCACTTGATACCTACATATATTTTAATCTAAAGTTGGGCTGTTACCTTCCCAACATCTCGATTTCATAAGTAAACCACCACTTCAACATTTGTTATACATGCAAATACACTTTCATATGACAATCACGTGTCTCCTGACATAGGAAATCATGCACTATCATCAAATGCTTTACTCAATCATTAGTGACATTAGAATCACATCTAAGTACTTGTAACAGAATCCACATTCAACTCATCATTCATGCAATAATATATGTATCATCCAATCACGCATAAGCAGTCGTATAACATTCAGATTTACACCCATTGATTTACGATAGCAATAACAACCCTACACATTACCCCAATGGACAAACAATCCGATATAACAATCTCATCATTTAATCAAATATAAACACACAGACATGTGGTGATTATTCTAAAGAGTCACGCATGAATCAAACAACAATGAATACTAACCAAGATGAAAGGGTCACCAGATTGATCTGAAAGAAAAGCTGGAAAAACTGGTAGTTGCCGTCGCACAAGAACAAGGACTCTAGGGTTTGTCGAATAACCTTTCACGCTCAAAATAAAAACATATAATATCTCAATACTGGGCTAAGGCCCATCTCTGTTTTCGTTGGTCCTCTAGTGGACGAAAACACAAAGTGTTTTCACCACTAGGGTGATTTCGTGGGTGAGGGTGTTTGGCCTAACAGATTTCTTGTTTAAATTATACAACACATATATTAAAATTAAGACATACATCATCATACACACTTATAAGGCATACCGTATACAACATATCAATCACGTTACGATTAACATACTACAAACGTGCACAGTTGTGACACAAACAAGTCGTATTAACAAACAACTTAAACATTTAACGCGCAATAAATGCAAAGATGGAAATCTTGAAAACTCGAGTTGTCACATTATCCCCAAGTTGAAAGAAATTTCGTCCCGAAATTTAGCACGCGGTTACTGAGGAAGCTAGTCGTGTTGTGTTGTTTACTGGTTTTCCTGGGGTGTCACATCCTCCCCCCGTTGATCTGGAATTTCATCCCGAAATTCCGTAGCTTCAGCCTCAGTAGTGGTTGTACTGTTTGCGAATAGTTGGGGATACTTTTGTTTCATCTGATCTTCGCGTTCCCAGGTGAATTCTGGGCCGCGACGTGAGTTCCAACGAACTCGAACGAGAGGTATTCTAGTACGCTTGAGGACCTTAACATCCCGGTCCGTGATTTCAACTGGTTCCTCGACGAATCGTAACTGCTCGTCGATAATGAGCTCCTTCAAAGGAACTATGTGGGTCTCATCTGACAGACACTTCTTCAGATTTGAAACGTGGAAAATGTTGTGAACTGCACTGAGTTCTGCTGGTAAGTTCAGTTTGTAGGCCACCTTGCCTATTTTCTCAATGACTTCGAAAGGTCCAACGTATCGTGGGTTAAGTTTGCCTCGTTTACCAAAACGAACCACACCCTTCCAGGGTGAAACTTTGAGTAGTACTCGCTCCCCAACCTGGAGCTCTAGTGGTTTTCTGCCCTTATCGGCGTAGACTTTCTGACGGTCACGAGCTGCCGCCATTCGTTGTCGTATCTGAGCAATTCATTCTGTTGTGTCTACCACAAGTTCTGGACTAGTAATCTGACTATCCCCCACCTCTGCCCAACAAAGAGGTGACTGGCATTTACGCCCGTACAATGCCTCAAACGGAGCAGCTTTAATGCTGGTGTGGTAGCTGTTGTTATACGAGAATTCCACAAGTGGCAGATGCTTTTCCCAGCCGTTGCCAAAGTCAATTACACATGCCCTAAGCATGTCTTAGAGGGTCTGGATGGTGCGTTCAGACTGCCCATCCGTTTGCGGGTGATAAGCTGTGCTCATATCTAAGCGTGAGCCAAAGGACTTGTGCATTGCTTGCCACAGTTCTGAAGTAAAACGTGCGTCACGATCCGAGATAATAGAGGTGGGCACTCCGTGCCTCGAGACAACTTCCTTAAGATATACGTCTGCTAGTGTGGAGAACTTATCCGTTTCCTTGATAGCCAAGAAGTGAGCAGACTTTGTGAGTCGATCGACGATCACCCAAATAGTATCGTTACCACGTTGAGATCTAGGTAGGCCAGTAACAAAATCCATGGAAATTTTCTCCCATTTCCATTGTGGTATTTCTGGTTGTTGGAGTAGGCCTGAAGGTTTCTGATATTCCGACTTGACTCTCGCACAAGTCAAGCACTTGTTAACGTATGCTGCTATGTGAGCTTTCATGCTAGGCGACCAATACGTAGTTTTGATATCGTGGTACATCTTATCCGAACCAGGATGTACCGAGTAGCGAGACTTGTGTGCCTCATCCATCACAAGCTCTCGTAGGTTGCCATAGAGTGGGACCCAGATGCGTCATGTGACGTAGTAAGCACCGTCTTCCTTCTGTTCTAAGCGTTGCCTTGAGCCGCGTAGGGCTTCAGCCCTGACGTTTTCTGGTTTCAATGCTTCTACCTGAGCATCTCGTATTTGAGTGGGAAGACTAGACTGTATAGTAAGTTGTAAAGCTCGTACGCGCTTGGGCGCAGTGTCCTTTCGACTGAGGGCGTCAGCCACAACATTGGCTTTGCCTGGGTGGTACCTGATTGAGCATTCGTAATCATTCAGCAGTTCGACCCATCGTCGTTGTCGCATAATCAGTTCCTTCTGTTTGAAGATATGCTCGAGGCTCCTGTGGTCGGTGTAGATAGCACATTTGGTACCATACAGGTAGTGTCTCCATATCTTAAGTGCAAAAACAACCGCTCCCAGCTCTAGATCGTGTGTAGTGTAGTTCTTTTCATGAACTTTGAGTTGGTGTGAGGCGTAGGCTATAACTTTATCCCGCTGCATCAATACACAACCAAGACCCTGGATGGATGAGTCGCAGTAAACCACGAAGTCGTCTGTGCCCTCTGGCAATGAAAGGATAGGTGCACTGCAAAGTCTATCCTTTAAGTGCTGAAACGCTAACTCCTATGCATTTCCCCAACGATAAACAACGCCCTTCTGCGTTAGTGAGGTGAGAGGTTGTGCAATCTTGAAAAAAAAAATCCTTAATAAACCTCCTGTAGTAACCTGCCAATCCCAAGAATTGGCGAATTTCCGTTGGCGTGCGAGGTGCAGGCCAGTTCTTAATTGAGTCTACCTTGGATGGATCAACGTGAATCCCATCCTTGTTCACCACATAGCCTAAGAAATGGACTTCACAAAGCCAGAAGTCGCATTTTGAAAACTTGGCATACAACTGTTATGTTCGAAGAAGTTCCAAAATGAGTCGTAGATGCTGTTCGTGTTCCTCCTGACTCTTCGAATAGATCAGGATGTCGTCTATGAATACAATAACGAACTTGTCTAGGTACGGCTTGCACACTCGATTCATCAAGTCCATGAAGACCGCAGGTGCGTTTGTTAGCCCAAAAGGCATGACCAAAAACTCATAGTGGCCATATCGAGTTCTAAAGGCTGTTTTGGAGACGTCCTCTTCTCGGACTCTCAGCTGGTGATATCCTGATCTCAAATCAATCTTTGAATAGTAGCTCGACCCTTGCAGCTGGTCGAACAAGTCGTCAATGCGTGGAAGAGGATAGCGATTCTTCACGGTCACTTTGTTGAGTTCACGGTAGCCGATACACATACGGAAGGTACCGTCTTTCTTCTTCACGAATAGCACTGGAGCTCCCCAGGGTGAAGAGCTAGGACGAATAAAACCCTTATTCAAAAGCTCTTGTAGTTGCGTAGAGAGTTCTTCCAACTCTGATGGAGCTAAGCGATAAGGTGCTCGAGCTATGGGCGCTGCTCCAGGAGCTTGTTACTATGAATTACCAAAGGTTCTCAACCAGCACGAGGAACGCGGACGATCTTTTCTTTGCAAAGAATCTTTGCTCGATGTTGAGGTAACAAATCCATACCAATATCGATGTCGAAACCATCATAACGTTGGGGTCATTCCTAGTATCACCCGGACCGATCACGAACACTCGACCCCTGGCACCAATGCCGTCGTTATTACCCTCATTGTTGCCTTCATTATTGTTCCCGTTTCCTTGGTTGTCTGGTTCTGGTTCAACTGTGGGCAGTGTCTCATGAAGTGACCTTCAGCACCACACTGATAAAATCCCTTGCTACCCTGCTGTTGCTGCTGATTTTGTGGAGCTTGTGGCTGCTGTTGTCGGTTCTTGTTTGCAGGACGTGAGCTTATACAATCTTTGGCTTCATGACCAAGCCTGTCGCATCTCTGACAACGATCTTTGTTGCACGGTCCGCTGTGGTGTAAATTACATCGATTCCACCTTGCCCTTAACTACCAGAAGATTGCTGACCAAGACTCTGGTAGTCATCGATCTTTCGCTGTTGGGCCTGGGACTGAACCGTAGTCGAACCCTTGCTGGAGATTCCATCCCACTTTCGTTTGTTGTTACAGGAAGTAGCAGAAGGAGGAGTAGTAGTAGCACTGATACGTTTAGGCAGCTTGTTCTATTCCACTGCTTGGTCTGTGAGATGATGAGCAAGACGAGTAACATCCTGGATAGTAGCAAGGTTAGCAGAAGTCACATGACTTTGAATCTCTGGTACTAAGCCTTTGAGGTACAGCTCAATGTGCTTGATGGGAGGATCCACCATAGTTGGACATAACACTGTCAGTTCGTTGGATCGATTCGTGTACGCTTCTATCTTTGACCCCATCACCCTCAGGTTAAAGGACTCCACTTCCAGCTTGTGGATGTCATCACGACTACAGTATTCACCTTGATCAGTTCCTTAAGAATCATTCCATGGGGTGGCATTAGCAGCCGCCAGCCCCAGCATCTGAACTTGCGCGTTCCACTATGTTAGCGTAGTGCCTTCGAGAGTACCAGTGGCGTACTTCACCCTACGAGCCTCAGGGCATTCACACATCTCTAAGACAGACTCGAGCTTTTCAAACCAATGGAGGAGTCCAACAGCTCCTTTAGTGCCACTGAAAGTACTAGGATGACAGTCCATGAACGTCTTGAATGTGCATACAGGCGGCTGAGCGTTCTGACCTTGTTGCGCGAGGAAGAAAAGACAGGGTTAAGCGCGAGAGTTGGGTCATGAGAGTAGGATCTAACATCCTAGGTTAGGTTCGGAATAGCAGGTTATACCTCCTGCCTGAGCGGCTGCGAGTGCTGCCATAACTTGTTCGTTGATAAGAGCCGTCAGCCGGCTTGAGTTAGGTTCTCACGTTCCCTCATGATCTTCACATCGAAAGAAACACAAGTAGGAAAGGTGTCGCGAATGTGTGTAAGTGTGGAGTGACAGAGGGAAGCAAGCACATATGTGTTTTCAAACTATAGTTGCTACGTTTATCTAAGCATACCATGAGCAAAGTTCTATGCAATCTAGCAAGTATGCAATATAAAACGTAAACCATATCACCTAGAATGTCGAGCCTTGCACGTGGAGTGAAGCGTCGTTGTGGATCGTAGAGCACTGTACAGGTTATAGTCTGGTTTTAACAAAAACGTTTTCCTTTATTAAAACCAAGTTCTCTATAACCAATGGCTCTGATACCAATCTATCACACCCCCAAAATCCACACGCGGAGTATCACCGCTTGGAGGCGTGACTGACCAGGATCAAACCACTAATCATATTGAACAAGCAAGTAATTAATTGTAAAAGTCCAACCAACACAGTTAGTGTCCAAAACAAACATAGTTTAAGTTATGAGCGGAAGCATAATGTTTAAAACCAAAACATAAGTTTAAATATCCAAAGGTTTAACATGGCACACAGTTGTCCATGTCCCACAACGACACTTCCCATGCAAGCTCCAGCTAAGTACCTATTGACCTGCAAAGCATGTAGTAACGAGTCAACAATAATGTTGAGCGAGTTCACAGTTGGGTGTTTGTTTTAAGTTGTTTCGAAAACAGTTTCCTTTAACTGGCATCCCTGCCGTGGGGGTTTCCCCATAGTTGAAAAACGTGATCTGTTTAACCCATTAACTCTGGCAATCCAGCCGTGGGGGCTACCCCATGATAGTTATCTGGCATTTCGGCCGTGGGGGCTACCCCATGTACACACTAGACTCGTTATCATATCGACTGCTGACTGAAGTCATGTTTAAGTGCCCTGAACTGTCAATGTCTATCAGCATTGACGTGCCCAGATCCATTAGTTCACGCCCGTCCTCTGCGGCACGGTGTGAGGCTTGTCAGACCTAAATAGCGCTATCTAACTAATGACCCGCTCGCCATTGGCCCGGCGATTAAGTCGATATAAAATAGGAGGGACTTCGTGATAGAGTTTTGGTCTAGTAGAGTTATCTGTCCGTGAGGACGAGGAATTACATTCCTGAACCATTACTGTCCTACCCAAGGAAGGACGAGGAATCCATATTCCTTAACCCCATTCCCAACCCCTGGGAATCCCATGCTTTGTAGAGTGTGAACTCACCTTGGTTTGCTCGGTTAGACTTAGTTACTTGTATTATTGTTGGACACCCCAAACCCTAATATGGTTCCAATGATAATCAGTTTCGTTTACATAGAATTAGCTTATACATCATATATTTTCCACATGTGATAGGCAAGTATAACACACATTTATCATACACGTTATAATGAGTATTCAGTTTGTATGTAATCCCACAATACAATCCATATATCATCATGCATGTAACAATAATAAATCACAACACTTAATAATCCCTTTGGTCACTAACATCTTGTATCGAACCCACTTAAGACCCGACATGACTCTGCGACCCATGATTAAACCCACATAAAACCCAGCCAAAACACTTAACCCGCCCCCTTTTATTTATGCGCAGCCCACCCACTTAATCATCAGCCCAATAATTACCCACCAAGTGTTTCAGACTAAATTAACATCCACACAATTCCGTTTATTTATTTAATATCATCATTGCATTCTGAAATCTTCACATGAACTACTCAACTTGTTTTTAACTGATTGGACCGATGGTATTGTGAGTGGGGTTCTTGTTTTACATCTTGATATTTAAATCAATTTATGTTAACTTCATGGGCCGACAAAACTGTTGTTGTGCTACACATGATTGGACCGAATAAACACATGGACTCACATGGCATGGATCATACAAACAAGAACTAAATCACATGTAATTAAATACATAATGGCCGACAACTGTAATTTGTTTTCATGTTGCTATTGGACCAAATTATATAGTAGCCATACCTTTAGTCACTTGATACCTACATATATTTTAATCTAAAGTTGGGCTGTTACCTTCCCAACATCTCGATTTCATAAGTAAACCACCACTTCAACATTTGTTATACATGCAAATACACTTTCATATGACAATCACGTGTCTCCTGACATAGGAAATCATGCACTATCATCAAATGCTTTACTCAATCATTAGTGACATTAGAATCACATCTAAGTACTTGTAACAGAATCCACATTCAACTCATCACTCATGCAATAATATATGTATCATCAAATCACGCATAAGCAGTCGTATAACATTCAGATTTACACCCATTGATTTACGATAGCAATAACAACCCTACTCATTACCCCAATGGACAAACAATCCGATATAACAATCTCATCATTTAATCAAATATAAACACACAGACATGTGGTGATTATTCTAAAGAGTCACGCATGAATCAAACAACAATGAATACTAACCAAGATGAAAGGGTCACCAGATTGATCTGAAAGAAAAGCTGGAAAAACTGGTAGTTGCCGTCGCACAAGAACAAGGACTCTAGGGTTTGTCGAATAACCTTTCACGCTCAAAATCAAAACATATAATATCTCAATACTGGGCCAAGGCCCATCTCTGTTTTCGTTGGTCCTCTAGTGGACGAAAACACAAAGTGTTTTCACCACTAGGGTGATTTCGTGGGTGAGGGTGTTTGGCCTAACAGATTTCTTGTTTAAATTATACAACACATATATTAAAATTAAGACATACATCATCATACACACTTATAAGGCATACCGTATACAACATATCAATCACGTTACGATTAACATACTACAAACGTGCACAGTTGTGACACAAACAAGTCGTATTAACAAACAACTTAAACATTTAACGCGCAATAAATGCGAAGATGGAAATCTTGAAAACTCGAGTTGTCACAGCTTTTAACCCATCTTCTTGATATTTTGCATAATTGTCACATAACGATACCGAAACCTTGTGAATTCATTATCAAGCATTCTCGAGAGTATAATCGAATATTACGAAGCCTCGGGTACGTTAAAAGGTCACTCAGAGGTAAGAATTCACATGTTGACACATTTAACCCCTTTGTCTTGTAAACTTTCGATTTCTTTCACAAACGGCTTCTTACGTCCGAATATTTAATCGTTTAAGAATATGTTCATCGTGTGTGGACAATCAGTGGCACAAGTTTATCATGTTGTCACTTTTAGTCCCTCCGCATATAAAGTTTTCCTTTTCGACGAAATTACTCCCTCATAGTCAACGTTTGACTTTATTAGGGTTTATCACACGTGTCAACACATCATTGGACACGATTTTATGAGGTGTTACATGACCAGTTAGCCTTTCGTGCTTGGGTCCATCTCGACATGATTCCTATACTTTCATGTCATCGAAATCACATTCTTGTTAGCATACACAATTGTACATGTTAACGATTATATCAATTGCACATTTCATATTTGACTTCCATTAGTCAATTCTAACAAGCATAAGACATATACCCAAATTCACATCCTTTCAAACTCATATAATTCATCATGTCATTCCATTTAACGCGTATTGATTTAACATGTACCATACGACTTCCTATAATCCTACCTTTACGACAAAAAGTCAAATCATGCTTCTCGTGCGTAGTTGACTTTCAGAAGTCAATAGTTTATCATATGAACTTCGACTTAACCTCATACATTCGTATCATCATAGTAGACTATGCAAATGTCATTAAATACACATTCAACCACATGATCACCTAGGGACATCATGCACATGTATAACCTAACCAATTCAGTATATACCAATTCATTATACACAATTTCATCTAAAACCATCACATAGGCATTTCATCGAACACTTGGTGTGCGTACTACTTTCTAAGCACAATGTACAACTAATTCATGCTTACCTCCTACCTCTTGCTCTCATTCATCAAATAACACAAAACATCAACTAATTCATATCACATTCAATCTAGCTAACAAGATACCATCTACAATGTTACTTTAAACACTAACATCATATTAATTTGCATATAATTCTTTACCAAACTTCATCATCCCATAGTTATAAGTGGGTTTACCCCCAAATTATCAATATAGTTAAAATTGAGCATATTACAACTTCTACATGTTAATTGGAACTAGTATTCATCTTCAATTTCATACGAATTCGCGGATTAAACATAACCCACTTCATACAAGATCACCAATCTAAGTTTTAAAACAGACCTCATGATCCCCTTGTGTATGTGATCATTAATTCATGTTCAATAATAGGTTTGAGCTCCAATTTCCCTTCAATATGAAGATTCTTTACGAACTAGGGTTTGAACCCTTTTTCTTCTCCTGGACATCAATACACACACATACACTATGTGTGTGTTGTGTTTTAATTTTATTATTAATACTCATGTTTCCCTTTTAACAGTTTTGGTCTCTCGAGTTTCGTTTCGATTATAAATGAGACTAAAACTCATTATCTTATTACTTATATACATGTTACCACTAGGTTCTTTATCCGTTCCTTTATATTAACCGGGTTACCGAACCATCCGAGTCCGATGCTCGTACAACTATTAATCTAAACGACGACTTCGAGGATTTTGAAGAACCGTAAGAGCCGCACGAGCTGCCACGACTGAAGGGTACCGATAGAGGTAAGGCAGCTGCACGAGCACGAGACACGTCTTCTTCAACGCCATCGGATGGCCCGTCATGGTTGGACGAGTTCGATAATAGACTCAATAAGCTTCTCTCGATCAAGGAAAATGAGCAAGAACTTAGAATGGAGAAACAAATCCAGAAATATATGAAATTTCTCGAGAAAGACTTTTCTAACCTACCAGATGAGAACCGAGTCATTCTAGAGACTCGTAAGACAAAAATACGTGCGAAATATATATAGTTTTTTATTTTCAAGTACTTTATTTTTTTAAGTAACTTTGCATTTTTTAAGTAACTTTGCATTTTTTAAGGACCTTGTAATGTTTTATTTATATTAATGAAATTATGTTTTTTTTATTTTGTTTTAAAAAAAATTGGTATATAAATTAAAAAAATAAAATATATAAAAAAATAATTAGGTAATGATGATGAGGACTTTAAATCATTGCATGCAAGTTAAAGGAATGGGCTTTAAAGCCCCCTTATGTGGCGTGATAAAGCCCCTAGAGGCTTTATACCACGCTCTCTAGCCTAACTAGTAAGACCATGTGTAGTGGTGGAACAAAATAATGCCCCCACCATGGGGCATTATTCGACACGTGTCATCCCAGTCAGCATGGGGCATTATAGCATAAAGTGGTGTAGTGGGACATTATTCCAATAACGCCATGCAATCATTTCCCAATTTTTTTTAAACTTTAAATACTTCATTAAATAAAAAAAATACAATACTAGAAATAAAAAAATTAAAATCCGATGAAATTAAAAAAAAAACACTAGTTTTCATCTTCGCTTTCTTCACCCTCGCCAACTTCGTCTTCCTCGTCCTCCGTTTCTTCCTCTCCCTCAGGTGGTACATACCGAACCGACCATACGTGGTGTACCAAATCAACCATTAACTGGGAATGGTATGGTTCGTAACGCAACTCTCGCGCATTATTCACTCTTTCTTCCATTGACGCCTGTGGATGCTCCTCTTGAACGGCTTCTGGCACATAATTCTGGCATATCGCCTTTCCTTCGTCTTCCAAAATCATGTTGTGCATGATTATACAAGCGTACATAGCATCTCTCATTTTTTGCTTGCTCCATGCATGACAAGGATTTCTCAAATATTGCCAGCGTTGTTTAAGAACCCCAAAGCATCTCTCAATGTCTTTTCGTGAAGACTCTTGAACCTTTTTAAAGTATGCTCTTTTTTCATCAATATGATCACTATACGTCTTCACGAAATTCGAATACCTAGGATAAATTCCGTCGCTCAAATAATATCCATGAGGGTAGTAGTTTCCATTTGCGTAAAACGATGCTTTTGGAGCTTTGCCAGAAATCCACTCCTCTAACAACGGAGATTGTTCAAAAACATTGATATCATTGCATGACACGACCACGCCAAAGTAAGCCGACCAAACCCAAAGGTCCTGTGAAGCAACCGCCTGAAGAATAATAGCGGGTCCTTTTTGGTCACCCCGTGTGTGTTGGCCTCGCCATGCAGTCGGGCAGTTATCCCAACGCCAATGCATGCAATCTATGCTCCCGATCATACCAGGCAAACCATGCTCAGCATTATGTACCTCGTAGATCTTTTGAAGGTCGTCGCATGTGGGCGTTCTAAGATAACGCGCACCGTACACATCAATTATACCTTTATAAAAAAACATAGACAACCATAAGCTTCAAAAAAAAAATTGTAAACATACTCGTCGTTAAAAAAAAAAGTAAAGTATAGAAATTGTACCGTGACAAAAATGCTCCAAGCTGTCTCGCGTTGTTTTCTCCGCCATTTTTAGATACTCGTCGTTGATGTCGGTAGTGTTTCCATAAGCAAGGATTCGTAACGCCGACGTACACTGTTGGATACCGGTAAATCCAAGTGCCCCTCTCGCATCCGCTTTTTGTTTAAAATAATCGTAGTTGGCTTCCAAGTCGTCGACTATGCGTAGAAACAACCGCTTACTCATTCGGAAACGACGCCTAAACATTTCGTTCGAAAATGTCGGCGCCTCATCAAAATAATCTTTCATCAAACGATCGTGTGCCGCGCGTCGGTCTCGTTCAATATAACATCTTTTATTTTTTTCTGCTTGGGGGCGACGACAACGCTCGACATATCTCACCGCTAGTTGACAAGCACTCGTAACCGTCTCTTGCTCAACCTCCTCATCGGTGGAACCATCGCCATCCGCAAAATACTCGTTGTAGTAAAAATTTACCATGGATGAAGAACTAGGAGAATCCATCAAGTTTTTTTATAAAATGGTTGTGTTTTTTAGAGAGGTTTTGAGATAGTTTTGGTTGAAAATGAATGAGTTTATATATATATATATATATATATATATATATATAGGTAAAATGTGGAAACAAATTTTACCTACGATATAAAGAATCACGTGGAATATGATAAAGGCCATATAAGTAATAACAAACATGTTGCGAAATATGACTAGTAACAAACAAATTTTACATTTAGAGTTATAAACATGTTGCGAAATATGACTAGTTTTAGGGAAAATTATATAAATACTAAAAATAAAAAGAAGGATACCCTCAATCAATAAATTGACAAATTTACAACATACACCGTGTTGGAGGTACGTATTATCATTTTATGTGATGTAAATCAAGCACACATGCACCCTTCTACCATAATATCTAGAAACCAATTATAAGGGTACCCCTCAAATCGTTACGTGTGACCAGAACAGAGTAGTCCAATTGCAGAAGAGACTCTACAAACAATAACGACATGCCAATAATGCAAAAAGTATGATAAAGAATGGTATTGATAATTCTAGTAGGGTTTTGTTCATATTAGAAACTCGAGTGGTATAGCACTTATCTAGGCCGCGGGTCGCGGATTTTTCTAGATTATTGTCAACTAGCGACTTAAATGACAGAAGGGTATTTGTGTCTTTTATAAGTTGCATTTATTAAACAATATAACCAAAATCTCTAAAATCTCGCTAGTTTCCTTATATAAAAGATACATAGTTGTTAGTGTATACACATATGTAGAGTCTCGCTATTATCAGTTTATACAATATACACAGCTGTTAGTTTATACACATGTGTATAGTTTCGCTAACTATTAGTTTATACAAGATACACAACTGTTAGTTTATACACATTGTACAGTCTTTTATACATCTGTGTATTATGTTCAGAAATAGTTACATACGTGTATATTAACAACATATAGAATATTAGGAATGCACACGAGTAGATTCATATAAAAATTATGAAATTAATAAAAATGAAACATATCACATGTATGCAAAAAATAAATAACTTCATCACATATTCAAAAAAATTAATGACAAAAAATAATTACAATTTCAATCACAGAGAAATTTTTTAATGTTTATTAAAAATTATAAAAAGTTAAAAACAATGTATTATGATATCTATATATACGGATAATAAAAGAAAAACAATATTCAAGTTAAAATTAAAACAAAATCTATGGATAAAGAAAAATAACGGAGAAATAATTAAAAATGAGAGAGAGAGAGAGAGAGAGAGAGAGTGTTAAGAGATGAGAAAATTAAGCGATTTTAATTAAACATACTTGGGTAATGTCAATCTTACCATTTTAATCTAAAAAATGATCAAGGGCTAATATTACTTCACTCAGTTCACTCTCAAAAAGTTGTTCACTCTTGATCCTAATCTTATATATGTATATATATATATATATATATGTATATATATATATATATATATGGCAAGGTTCATGCGAGAACCACATTTATTGCGAGAACCGCGAGAACCAATGTGAACACAACCTAAAATAGCTAAGAAAACCTAAAAAAACCTACCCCGAGCTAAATGCTAAAAACTAAACCCTCCCAAAAAACCTAAAAAAAAACTAAACCCCCCTCCCCCACCCCCCAAAAACCTAAACTCCCCCAACACCCCCCTCTCCCAAGCTAAAATGCTAAAAACTAAACCCTAAAAAACATAAAAAATCTAAAAAAATAAAAAAAAAACACACAATTTTTTTTTTTTTACTAATTTTTACATTAAAATCGCTACTTTTAATAGCAAATTTTTTTTTTATTTTTCTTTTTTGCTAATAAAAGTGGCGATTTTTTTATAAAAAATATTAAAAAAATTATTTTTTTGTGCGTTTTTTTAGCTATTTTTAGGTATTTTTGGTTGAGTTCACATTGGTTCTCGCGGTTCTCGCAATAAAGGGTGGTTCCTAACAGATCCTTCTCCTATATATATATATATATATAGGGGAATGCTAAAATGAGAACCACCTCGAGTTGTAAGAACTACACCGTAGGGGGCGCGGTGGACCAAATTTTTTTTTCATAGACGTAGATGCATGTATAAAAACACCATTTGTGAAAAAAAAATCAAAAAAAATGTCGTGTGTGTAGTTTTGAGCGCCACAAGTTTGTGTTTACGGGACTCGTAAATCTGGTCGAAAAATTTACGGGTCCCGTAAACACAAACTTGTGTTTTTATACATACATCTACGTTTCTGAAAAAAAATTTGGTCCACCAAGGCCCGGATCAAAAAGTTCTCGCGGTTCTTACAACTCGAGGTGGTTCTCATTTTAGCGTGATCTATATATATATATATATATATATATAAACACGGGATCAGAAGAAAACGCCCTAAAGTGTGAGAATGGTGAGAATGCATCCTGATGGAACACATGGCACAGGATATAATCAGTGTGGCAGGGGCTTTTTTTGTTTTTTTAATCTTCTTTTTTCCCAATTTCGTGTGTCACAATGCTGCTTCATTTTTGCCGTCTAAAATTATTTTGGCGTTAATTAGATTCAATAACAACTTGGCGTTTTACTGTTTTTCTTGGACCTGTCTCGTTGAATTGATTTTTTTGTGTCACATAGATAATTTTTTGGCGTTATGGCGTTCCCAGGTGAATTAATCCCATATATGTTATAAAGGTATTTTTTTTTACATTCGTGGCATTTTTAATAATTCATTACCATTCATTAATATTTCATAAGATTACAATAAGACGAAAACAAAACAAACTAATAGTCTTCTGTGTATGAGATTACATCAGAGATGCACCCATCGCTTTGTTCATCACTTTCTTCAGATTCATGTTCATCATATTTTGCCTTGGCGTATAATGCCATCATCTCGTTTCTTCTTTGCTGCAGCCTATAATTAAATATCTTTACAACCCTGGATCTTGCATCGTTTGAAGGTGCTAAATTACAGAGTTGTTCAAGAAGATGCAGCCCTTCTGTCTTCAACATTTCCTCCATTGGCAATGAATATTCCACCCCATGTCGATAAGTCACTTTAACCGTTCCTGCTTCTTCATGCACCACCCAACTACTAACTGTTGGTAGAAGAGTATCGTCAATATCATCATCATCGCCATCCCCAAGGGCCAGAATATCCCTCTGAACCCCATTAATCCATACTAAGTATGGCCTTGATTGTCTTGACATTCACCATTCTCCTATCAGAGAACTTTAGGATGAAACGTCTCTCTGACCTCTCAAACTTCCATGCAATAACCTTAGCCATTTTTTTAAGTTGTATGGCGTTTTGGACAATGTGTGGCATTTTAGATAATGTGTGGAGTGTTAAGTTGTGTTTAGATGTTCTACTTTTATAATGACTTTTTTTCCCGTCATGTAGGATGCAATCCTATAAAGTGACAGGTAATTATGGCGTTTTGAAAAGATAAATAAATTCAATTTCCCATGGAGAGGCTTTTAATATAATAAATGTTAGTAATAAAGTTTTTGTCGCTTCAGTTTATTGTTTTGTAGTTACTGTTTGTTCAGCTTCATCTGTTTATGGCTGTAACACGTCCCATCTTTTTGAGATTTTTGGGGTTTTGTATTTTTAATGACATTTAGATAAAGATGACACTTTATTCTATTCTCTTGTACATTGTTTTGTACTTTTTTTTTGAGTTTTTAATAATACTTGTCCAAAGTAATTTTATTATAGTTTGGGAGTTTGGGCATTTTATGGCATGATGGCGTTTTACAAGCATTTGTCCATGTGGCATTTTATTATATTTTTTTAGAGAATTAATGTATTTGTTCTTAGCTGAAAATTACATAACAAACAACAGAAAAAGAAAATTAAAAAAATAGAAGCAATTTATCTTCCAAATCTTTACTGTCATCAGTCTCTTTCTTCTTTTGAAACTACAAGAACTGTCACAAATAAATGGCGTTTTTGTTTTGGTGTGGATTTTTATTGTTCGTGAGTTGAAGTGGGTTTGTGGATGTTGGAGACATAGACCGACGTCGTGTGGGTGGATACTATTTGTCCGTCATCTTCATTATCATCGTGGAGTCCAAAATAGCATTTACACTGTGATCGGTCTCTTCTCCTCATCCAAACCTTCTTCAAGAACAAAGAAGACAAAATGACATATGTGTGTCATCAGTTTTTTTTCTTGAAATTTGTCCATCTCATGCAGCAAAATCTTACTCCCATCACCTAATAAACCATTCAGCGAAACTTCATGCAGAACAATACTCATTATCCAAGAAACGATGTTTGCCATCATTGATTTTTTTAAATTTTTGTCGTTTTACAGTGAGTGGTATTTAGGAACCATTGTGTTTGTTTTTTGGTGTGATCAACGGAAGGTGCTAAGACGTTTCTGTTTATAGGATGTTTTTGGCGCGTAGTTTAGACGGGATATTATTATAACAATAAATGCAATTAATAAAGTATCCGGTTTTGCTCAGCTTTATCTGTTAAGTCTGTAACACGTCCCATCTTTCAATCTTGGCGTTTATATTTTATGGCGTTTTCGTAGGCCATGACCTTAACTAAAACACAGAAAAAACTACGCAGTAATAAAATTGGCGTTTTGTATTTACTTAGCGTTTATATTTTAATGGTGTTTTATGTATGAAAGGATGTTTACCCTTTTACCCTTAATGAAGCACGTTCTTGTAATAAAATTGATGTTATTTACGATAACGCCACCGCGCCAATCTAGTCCATTGATTGTTTTAATCTGACGATCCATAACCGTTCTCACACTTTTCACGTTTTTCCTAAATCCTGGCCCTATATATATATATATATATATAGGGAGGGGCTCATGCGAGAACTCCATTTATTGCGAGAACCGCGAGAACCAATGTGAACAGGGGGCAATTTTGTAAATACTAAACAATTTAAAAAAAACTCGCTTACCTGCTGCCCTTTTACTATTGGACTTCAAACAAAAATTAAACTACATTTAATACAAACTTTCATGTCCAATCTACAAACTCTTATTACATCCAAGTATCTGAACATTTCTCAACCTGAATCTATCAAGAATTTGTCGATTACAGTCGATTTCATCATCGTCTCGAATACATCATCAGTTCACCATATTGAAGCATCTTCATCACTTCACCATCATCAGTTCACCATATTGAAGCATCTAGACTGAGATTTTATCTCAGATTTGAGATTTTACCAGCAGATGTTTCATATTTCGTCATATAATCGAGGTTAGTTCCCAAAATTCATCCAGTGATTATAACAACAGATGATTCAATGAATGTGTCACTACAACGGTATCGCTGGGAATCAATCACCGCCACCAGCAGAATTGTTGACGGATTAGTAATATAGATATTGCCATATAAATCGAGAAACCGTTTGCAAGTTTATATAATTCGTTTATAATGTTATATGATATATAATTTGTCGTTTGTACTTTTATATGATATATAATTTGTCGATTCAAACTTCGTTTTGTATTGTGTGATATATAGTTATGCACATGTGCATATTTTGATATCATAGGTTTAACAGAATTGGATATTAAGGTAATTTTTGTGTAATATGTAGTTATGCACACGTGCATAGATTGTAATAATACGTAAATATGCACATGTGCATAGTGTACAATAACATGTGAATAAGTTAGTTAATGTCGATGCAGATGACATTGAATAAGGTATTTATTTGTATTTTGGTGTGATGTATAGTGAGATGCACATGTATAAAATAAAGAGAGTAAGGATCGAAAATAATGTGATATGCTACGGAGGACGACGACGGACGTAATATTGAAACAAAAAGTTAAAATAGGTTGCTTAATATTTAACGATGCAATTGGGTAGAGATGCACATGTGCATTATTTTTAGTTTTTATGTTAAATGTTAAATGATGTTGCCATTCATTTAAACACGTATATTGTGTGATATATAGTTATGCACATGTGCATATTTTGACATCATAGGTTTAACAGAATTGGATATTAAGGTAATTTTTGTGTAATATGTAGTTATGCACATGTGCATAGATTGTAATAATAAGTCAATATGCACATGTGCATAGTGTGCAATAACATGTGAATAAGTTAGTTAATGTTGATGCAGATGACATTGAATAAGGTATTTAGTTGTATTTTGGTGTGATGTATAGTAAGATGCACATGTATAAAATAAAGAGAGTAAGGATCGAAAAGAATGTGATATGCTACGGAGGACGATGACGGACGTAATATTGAAATAAAAAGTTAAAATAGGTTGCTTAATATTTAACGATGCAATTGGGTAGAGATGCACATGTGCATTATTTTTAGTTTTTATGTTAAATGTTAAATGATGTTGCCATTCATTTAGACACATATATTATACCATATGCAGATGTAGATATAGGAAAAGACATACAAAGGAGGACAAGTAAATATGCAGATGTAGATATAGGAAAATACATACAAGGGAGGACAAGTAAGCGGAAGAAAATGAAACATTGGGCCAAGATGATAGTGAAATGCGTGTGGACAAGAAAAAGAAGGTTGAAAAATCAACATTAAAGATGAGGCATTAGAGTAATGACGATATGGTGGGCAGCAACGTTGATGGTATGTGTTGTAAAGTTGTGTTAATACAAAGTGGTATGTGTTGTAAAGTTGTGTTAATACAAAGTTGAATATACACATGTGTAAAATTATGTATGAAAATTATATAAAGTATGTTTCTGTTTTTTTGACACATGTGTTATGAATTTGGCAAAGGATACCATACACAGGTTGATGGATGAAGAATCAACAAAGTAGAAGGAGTGCTGGAGGAGGTTGAACAAATGGGAAGAAGACAAATAAAGAGTATTTCAGTAATTAGTAGGAGTGTTGTAGGTAGCTGGTTAGTGGAAACAATATTTTTATTTTTTGTTTTGTTGGTATTAATGGTGATATTGAGTGGTATTGTGATACAAACAAGTTTGTGTTTTGAAAGATGATGTATGCATATATGCATAAATTTGGTTAATTTTAGATGGTGGTTGATGGTTTAGTTATATTGGTCAGTTGATGATGTACTATGTTGTTTGGTATCGTATGAGGGTTATTGAATGCACATGTGCATAATTTGAAAATGTATACATATTGGTAATTTATTTACATGTTTGGTATGTTATGAAGGTTTTTGTATGCACATGTGCATAAATTGAAATTGGTATACACGTTGGTAGTATATCCATGGATGGTAATGTAGATGATGATGTAATAGGTTCTTTGGTATTGTATGAAGGTTATTGAATGCACATGTGCATAATTTGAAAATGTATACATATGTGTAATATGTTTATACATTTGGTATGGTAGAGAGGTTTTTGTATGCACATGTGCATAATTTGAAATTGGTATACATGGTAGTAATATATCCACAGATGGTAATGTATATGGAAATGAACTGGTATAGGTTATGTTAAAGTGGTATGTCATATGAACATTTGCATTATTTAGAATAATAATACATGTTAGGTGTTCAGGAATTAAAGCACATATGATTTTGTTTAATAATTGAGTGATAAAAAGCATCATCCATGCAATCATAAACATCGGAAATTTGTAATCATAATATCAGAATACATAGTTTAAATGATGTTTAATCGAGTAGTTCAACGTAAACATGTAGGTCAAATTGAATTTAAACAGGTTAAATTAAATGTAAACAATAATTCAACATAATCAAATTGAACATAGCCGTTTCAAAATAAATGTAAACAAGTTCAACGTAGATGAGTGTTTCAACTTGAATGTAAACAGTTCAGACTAAATGTAAAACAAACAATAAAACAAAAATGATCGATATTTGACGACGAACTTAATCAAATTTAGGATGGTTGGTTGCATTATGACGTCTGGATGAACGTATAAGGGGTTGTTCATGTACATTTATGTATGTAGGGTCTTCATAGTCGTCGTAAGTATCTTCATCAGTATCATTATCATCATCGGAACAAGAATCTGTTTCATCGCTAGGGGGTCCGGAATTCTAGTAGCAATGGTAGCAACTTCATTGTGTATGAATGTTCCTGAATATAAAAAGTACGTTAAAAAGTGAATAATGAAATGGTAAAAAAAATGATATTTAATAAGGTAAATGTTATGTGTAAGAATGTTGTATAAATGATAAACATATTATTGGTGATGATTATAGGGTAATGGTAACGTGATGCACATGTGCATGATTATGTACTGATATTGTGAACAAATTATTGTTGATGATTATAGGGTAATGGTAACGTGCTGACATGTGCAGGATGTAGATTATTGGTGATGGCTATATGGTAATGGTAAAGTGTTGCACATGTGCAGGATGGTGTATTATAGGGTAATGGTAAAGTGATGCACATGTGCAATATGATGTAGTTATAGGGTAATGGTAAAGTGTTGCACATGTGCATGGGCAAATTTTCAGCGGATGCATAATATTTCAGCGGATGGACATCAGGTTTGAGCGAATGGACAGTTTTGTGATGGACAGATTTTCAGTGAATGAATCAACAGCGAATATACTTGTTTTTCAGTGAATGAATCAGCTTAAACAAAGTCCTAACTTCGAGCGAATGAACTTAAATCTAGCGAATGAACTTAAAATCTGAGCCGATGAAGTCTAATATGCGGATGTACTTATTCCTAATAAGCAGACGAACAATACTGCGAATGAACGTTAATGCAGCGGATAAACAATTTAATCCAGACCCGTTAAATTTGATCCATTAATTCTGCAGATGTAGTTAAAATCTGCAGATTGATTTAACTTCTACAGATGGAAGGTTCAGCGACTGGACATATATACTGCGAATGGTGTAATCTATGCGGCGGATGTACTTGATCAGCGAATAAACCAGTTTCTGCGAATAAACTAATTCCATCGAATTGACTGAATTGATTCCAGCAGATGAAAGTTTTGTTTCTGCGAATGAACTAAAATGCAAATGAACTGATTCTAACAGATTTGGGTTCGTGCTTATATAACAATGTACTTGATCTTGGTCAGTGATTGTGCAAACAGACAGCACAGTAACACAATCACTTGCGAACCGATGTAGATCTGTCACAAACTGATTCAATGCAACAAACAAAATGTAGATCTGTGAATGAAAACCTGGATTCGTGTGAATATGTAACTTGCAGATTCGCATATAACCAATCAGATTGTAAATACGAATGAACCTAAATATATCTGTATGAATATTCAATACACAACACTTTGTATAAGTATATCGTAATGGTAAAGTGTTGCACACGTGCAGGATGGTGTATTTATAGGGTAATGGTAGAGTGCTGCACATGTGCAAGATGGTGTATTTATACAAAAAAATCATGTCCGACACTCGAATTGCATCAACAATTCTCAATTCTCAGGCATCACCAGTTCTCAGTAGTTCGTCTTCATCCCAATTACATTATTAACAAAAAAATTAATACAATGATTCACTTGTGCATAAACTCATATTTAATTACTAAAAAATAATAAAAATAATACTAAATAATCAATAGCTTCTAACCTTTTTGTTTAACATTCACATATTCGTCTTCCATTGCACATGTGCAGGATGGTGTATTTATACAAAATTCATGTCTGACACTCGAATTGCATCAACAATTATCAGTTCACAGGCATCAACACTTCTTAGTAGTTCATCTTCGTCCCGATTACATCTGTAGTTCGTCTTCTTCATATCGATAGCAACACACCATAACCTGTTCGTCATATCAATTTCACCATCTGATATTCCAAAATTCATCTTATAATTGAAATTTTTGCTCCAAAATTCGTATTGTAATCGATATTATTGCAGTATGAACGTGAACAGGGGATGGAAATACATAACAGGAGTGCGTGTAAGAGACAATCTCTCGAATGAAACCCTAGATTGTAAGAGACGATCGTCAATGTATACAATCTCCGTCGTGAAATTGACGAGATAAGTCGCCGTCGTAGATCGCCGTCGTCAATGTATACAATCTCTTGAATGAAACCCTAGATTGTAAGAGATGATGGTGAACAGGGGCTGGAAATACAGAACATGAGCGCGTGTTTTTTTATTATATGCCAATTAATTACAATTTTGCCATGTGTTTACATTGGTTCTCGCGGTTCTCGCAATAAGAGGTGGTTCTCGCATGATCTTCTCCCTATATATATATATATATATATATATATATATATATATATATATATATATATATATAGGATTATCTTCATGGTGAACTGTGTGAACTAATTAGGACCATTGATTTCCTTTTTAGTTGTTAAGGGTAGGATTGTAATTATACAATAAATTAGTTTTAAATCTTTATTTTAATCATTGAATTTCAGTTACACTTTTAATTTTGGTAGTTTTCTTAAATTGCATAATTATCTTCTCCGTCTCTCTTAATTCAAAATAATGGATTTTTTAATTGCACATTCATGTAAGAATGGATTATTTTGAGAATGTTTGATTACATATTTTCTTATTTTTGGATTAAATGTTCATTTTTTTTACGATGGCATATCCATGATTATTCTTTATGTACTCATCATTAATCTGGTGTGATAATGTACACTTGTTCTGAACATAGGTGTGATAATGTACATACGTGTTAAGAATATGACTTGTTAATGTACATATATGTATGTATATACGTGTTGAGACTGTTATGTACACATATGTACAATGCTGAACAATCATCTCAGATACTTTCAATACACATATGTACCATGTTGAACAACCATATCATTAACTTCTTTTTTAGAAGTATATTATGAATGTACATATGTGCACATTACAAATCAGACATGTACACTTAAAGAAGATGATCGGATGGAACAATGTTTGTTAATGTACATATATGTACCTACATTTTTAAATTGTGAATACGTATAATACATATATGTACATTCACTTCTACATTGTTTTTAATCATGTTGTAGATGGAACAATATATTATACAATAATTATATTTTTTAGAATTAAAAAATTAGTTAATTGGTGAGAGAAAAAAATGAGAGAGAATGTAATAAATTATTTAATTGGAGAGAGAAGTAGTTAACAATTTACCTTTATACCCTTTTCATTTATTTTTTACATATAAATAATTACAAAACTGCCATTATTAAAATTTCTAAGATCTAAACAATTAATGGTTCAGATTAGTTCACACAATTCACTCTCAACCTAATGTTAACTATAGAACCCTACCATATATATATATGGGACCGCTAAAATGAGAACCACCTCCAGTTGTAAGAACCGTGAGAACTTTTTGATCCGGGGCGAGTTGGACCAAAATTTTTTTTCATAAACGTAGATGCTTGTATTATAAACACATTTGTAAAAAAAAATTCAAAAAAAAAATGTCGTGTGTGTAGTTTTGAACACCACAAGTTTGTGTTTACGGGTACTGTAAATTTTATATAAAATTTACAGGTCCCATAAACGCAAACTTTGGGTGCTCAAAACTACACACCCGACATTTTTTTTTAATTTTTTTTACAAATGTGTTTATAATACATGCATCTACGTTTATGAAAACAATTTTTGGTCCACCTCGCCCCATACGGTGTAGTTCTCACGGTTCTTACAACTGGAGGTGGTTCTCATTTTAGCGGTCCCCTATATATATATATATATAGAGGGGCTAACATACAAAACGCCTTATCGTACTTCACGTACGCGACAGTCGCAACCATCAGATCAGGGCAATAATCATGCATGGATCAGTTAATCACGCATGGGAGCAGCTAATCACGCATGGGATCAGTTTTTTGAAGATAATCATGCATGGGAACATTATTACGCACGTTCAGTTGATCAAAAATTGGTGATAATCACGCATGGGATCATAATTACGCACGTTCTATTTGGTCGCGTACGTTAATGTACGTTAAGGCGTTTTGTACATTATACTTTCTCTCTCTCTCTCTATATATATATATATGGATCGTTTCAAATGAAAACCACCATGAGTTGTGAGAACCGTGAGAACTTTATGATCCCGCGCGAGTTGGGTCAATTTTTTTTTGCACAATCGTAGATGAAAATATTATAAACACATCTGTAAAAAAAACTAAAGAAAATTGTCGAGTATGTAGTTTTGACTGATTACAATTTTTTTACGAGCTGGTGTGTAATTTTTGTATGAAGATAAATTTTTTTTACGTCTCATGTAAATGTGGGCATGCGGCATTTTTTTAATTATTTTTTTTGCTGAAACAAGTGATGTATTTTATGACTTTTGAAAAAAAAAAATTCGGAAAAACCTTTTGGATGGCCTAGTCGTCAAGGTTCTCACAACTAAGGTGGTTCTCCTTTAAACCCATCCTTGTATATATATATATATATATATATATATATATATATATATATAGTGTGAGAAGTGTAGTAAATAATATGGTGTTGACATGTGTCCTTCAATTTAGTTAATTAAAAAGGATAATAATGTAATTTACTTCAAAGTTTGATTAGTTGATAAAATAATCTTTGTAACCTCCAGTTAGTTATTTTAGGTTAGTGATATATATTTATTTTTTACAAAGATTTAAGAATTCAGTTTTATATACCAACTCAGAGATTTTATAAATCATTATCGTCTGAATCATAGAGATCGAATGAAATTACGGTTCGTATTTTTTTTGAATCATCAGTTCTTATTTTTCTTTTTTTGAATCATCAGTTCGTATAAAACACCACATGAATTCCAGAAAACACCACAACTTGAATCGTAATACAGCCATGGTGTTCTAACATATGGAATGATTTTTTTATTCATACAAATTCCAAAAACACCATACAAATTCGAAAAACACCGTGAATTGAATCACAATACAGTCGTGGTGTTTTAACATCTAGAATGATTCTATTGCTATTCCAGATGTTAAAACACCATGACTGTAATCACAATACAATGTTACAGACTCTAGATGTTAAAGCACCATGACTTGAATCATAATTCATTATTTGCAATGTTATAATGTCTTATATATGTTCATGGTGTTTTAGTGTAAAACATAACGCCTTGGATCACAATGCAATTAAAACACCATTGCATGAACATAGACAAAACACCATGGACTAAAACATCCGATCGAAACGTAATATTTTCTCTACATAAGTATAACAATATGGTACTTATATTAAAGATAAAATAAACACTTATTATTATGGTGTAATTATTTTTAGAAAAAGAGTTACGTATAAAAAGTTATTGACGTTTAAAAAAGCAGGGGGAACTTACATGTACATTGCATGTGGGTTTCTAAATTTGAAAATGTTAAATTACCTTTATACCCTTAATCTAGAAAACTAATTATTTTAATGTTAAACACCATATACAATTTTTCTATTATAATCTCAACCATTAGATTATAGATCAAACAATGTAGATTCCTTCCTGCATTTCTCCCAAAACACACGTTTTTACAATAACCCCAACCTATACATATATATATTGGGTATTTATTATTTAATAAACATATATTTATACAATTTGCAATAGATATACAAAGATCAGGCTCTTTTGTTAAACGAGTTTGTTTTTAGGTTCAAGTTTGGACTTTTTAGTTGTGTCTCAATTCAAGCTTTTTGCAAGCTAATATTGAAGAGAGTATGAGTAGCGTAATTTGTTAAAACCTCAAGGTCTATTTGATATGGGGTAATGGAATGGACGAGGTAATGCAATAGATCATTACCATTCCATGTCTTGTTTGGTTACCACGTGGGAATGGAATGAATTATTATAGTGTATTGTTTGGTAGACAAGAAAAGACGAAAGAATAAAATTGGCGGTGAGTGGTGGTGGTCGGTGGCGGTGATTATGGGTGGTGATAGGTGGTAGTGGCGACAGTGACGGGTAGGTGATGGCGGCAGTGGTACCCATCAATGGTGGTTGGTGCCGGCGACGGATGGGTGGTGGTAGGTGCGGTGGGTGGTGGCAGCGGGGGCGGTGGTAGGTGGCGATGGTGGTGGGTGGCTACAACAGTGGTGGGTGGTGGAGGCGATGGGTGTTGTCTATGGTGGCGGCAACGAGTAGCGGTAATGTCGGCGGTGGGAGTCGGTGGCGGCAACAGAGACAATGGTGGGTGGCAATGGTGGCAGGTGTGTGGCGGTGGTGGGAGTGGCGACTTGTGGATAGTGGAGGAGTGGGCGTCGGTGGTGGATGGTAAGTGTTGGGTGGGTGGTGGCAACGGTGGTGAGTTGTTGTTTTGTTAATGATGGGTGCAAGAGGGGATGGAATGAAAAAAAACATGGGGCGGAGATGAAATGATTTTGAGGGAATGAAATGCTTTATGTAATAGGTGATTCCATTCGATTAACCAGCAAAACATCCCTTTCTTCATTCCTCATAATGGCCAATTCCATTCCGCTTCTCATTCCTAGATACCAAACACTACCCTAAGGCTGTGCGGTATGGGCGTTATCCATGTTGCCACATCAGCGCAAAACCTGCATTAGCGCCCCCACCCCATACCATGGGCGGCATAGGTGGGGGCGCTATTGTTGTCTCGTCTTCGCAATAGAGAGCGTTCACGAGCTTGCTTTGTGGGTTATTGTGCCATATAGCCCATTGAAGCAACGCCAAAATATTAAAAAAATTATTTCAAAAATAAAAAAAAATCTCTCCTTATATATAAACACACACTCTATTATATTTTTTCACAAACAAGCTCTCCATCCTCTCAATTTTTAACACCCCAACCTTTTTTTTACTCTCAAACCTTTTTATCGCAATGGCATGTGGTTGGACCGAGGGGGAGGATATCCTGTTAGCCACAAGTTGGGCATATAGGGTCGATTTAGGATTCCTCGACAAAGGGCCTCAAACTTAGGGCATGATTAGGACTGCGTTCTACTAACGTGTAGGTGAGAATATTCGTGGAAGAAAACAATTTCCCGAAAGGTTTATGCATCTAAGCATAAACTGTTCAAATTTTGAGAGGTGCTACGTTACTGCGTTGAACTGGGAGGAAGGCGTAACCAAGGATATAGCGCTTGCTGAGGCACAGATCGAGTATGAAGCAATATACTTTAGGCTGTTGGATAACGTTATGGCTTAAAGGGTTTTTCGCGACACGAACTTAAATTACGTTCGTTTTTATTTTTGATGTTTTATTATGTCTTATGTTTTTTTGTAAGTTGTTTAAATGTTATAATTTTTTTCTAATTTATTTAGATGTTTGGTTTTTATCAATTTATTTAAAAGTAAGAAATATAAAAAACAATTAACTGTTAGAAATATTAAAAAATTTAAATTGAAATTATTGAAGGGGCTCCATTCCATATCGTGGGCTTTATTCTAAAAAGACAATGGAGCCCCTTATCCTACGTGGCGCTGATGTGTTGCAACGGAGCCCTTAAGGGGCTCCAACCATTAGGGGTGTTCAAAAATATCCAAATCTAAAAATTCGATCCGAATTATCCGATATCCGAAATATCTGAAAAATAAGATATATGAATTTTCAGATATCTAAATTTTTGGATTCAGATTCGGATAGTGATTTTTAAAAAATTCGAATATTTCAGATATCTGAAATATCCAAAAATTTATAAATCTATTTTTTATTTTTTATCGGATATCTGAAATATCCGAACTATTAGAAAAATATCCGAATTACCCGAAAATTTATTTTTGGATATCTGAAATATCCGGATTTGAATAAATATAAAAATAAAAAATAAAAACATTGTGTATTCGGATATGTGAATCGGATATCCGAAATTTCGAATATTCGAAGTTTCGGATACGGATTCGGATAGTGAAACCAGGTATCCGAAAATTCGGATATTTGAATTTTCGAATATTCGGCTTTGAATACCTTGTTGGAAATTTGGTGAATGGATATTTAATATATTTATAATTTAATGAAATTATAAATATTAATTAGAATCTTCATGTGGTGAATAAAAGAGAAACTCTTGAGTAGAGCTTCTTGATTACATTTAATTAGTTTTATTAGAGTTTTTAAGTCTCTAATTAAGTGACTAATTAAGTGAAACCTTTCACTAATCCTTAACACTTGTACAATTAGTAGGCAATGTGCCTTTTTTGTTATAAGAAGAATATTGTATTGCTTGATACATGGTGAATACTAAAAGGAGGATGAACACTTGAAAACCAACTAGAGAGATGAGTACTCTCTACTTGTTTTCCACCACCTTAACATCCTTATTTGTTACATAAGTTCAAACACTACAATTACTCGGTGTAACCTCGAGCGCGTGAGCCATCTTCGGCAGTACATACTGCTTCGGCTGTTGTACCTAGGGAAACAATCGCGTCGTCTTTAGTAGAGACGTGCAATTTGTTTTAAATGAAGCATGTTAAACACATGCCTCAACCAAAATCGTCAACGTTTTAGTGTGCTCTTTGTTGCAGTCAAGGAGTATTTTTTAAGACTCAAGATGATGAATACTCGAGTTTAGGATGCTATTGAATCTGCATGAAGGACCCACTTGAGATGCGGTTTGAATCAAGATTGGTATATAAAATTATATTTTATATTATTTTGATTTAGTTATTGCGACCGGTATTGTACTATGATATTTCCTACGAAGAACAAGAGTCTCGTTATTATATATTTTGTAATTATATTTTATAAAAGATGAACATAATTCTTACAAACTTAAAACAAATTTCGTAAGATTGTTGCTACAATCTTAAAACCTTATTTATAAGGATTTTGGGTTCACGAAAGGATTTATAATAAACAAAATATTTTTAGAGATTATGATCTTATAAATATTTTTTTTTGGGGAAATATGTATGTAGTACAACTTGTTGTGCTTGGATTTATTGAGATTAAGATACAATCTTAAATCCTATACCGTGGTACAAAACTAAAAGTTTTGGTTCAAACGTTTGGTTTTGAAACGATTTTGGGAATCGTTTATTTTTTCTAACTTTTGTGTAGTTCGGGTTTATTAGTGTAAACCATAAGTTTTTTTTTTGTAAACGTTAAATTCTCTAACATGTGTGTTAGACCAGAATTATTGGTGTAAACCATATAATTTTTTTTTGTAAACGTTAAATTCCACTACAAGAAAAGTGACCGTTAGAGACTAAATTATTAGGGACTATTTCATCAGTCTCTAATACATAATATCTAGGACTAATTTATCAGTTACTAATAATATTGGGGACTGATTTCTATGCTACATGTATTAGTGACTAATAATCAGTCGTTAATAAATTGACACTTTATTTAAGACTAAATTTCAGTCGCAAATATTTCTATGCAATAGAAGGTTTTGGAGGGAAGCTTATTGGCGATTGATATTCAGTCCTAAATACGTAACCAAAAATGGTAAAAATGTACGAAGACTGATTTTCAGTCTCTAACGTGGAATAAAACCTAGGTATAAATATCCATCTTTCACTCAAAACCCTCATTTTGATTCACTTATTTCAGCCGACACCTCTCAAAACCCTCATTTTGATAACCGTTCCGCATGGTTTCCGGCGCCCTTGTGTTCTATCAACGTCATTTCTCCGGTGCCGATGTCGCAAGGATGATGTCGATGAAATATGATGCTGTTGAAGCTCGGTTCGTTCAGCTTCGGTACGGGTTCGAGCGAAGAAGTTACAGATTTCGGGTTTGGCTCTAGATGGGTTCGAGTCGGGTCAGTGAAGGTGGTTCATTCCAGATTCGTGTTCGGGTCTCGGTTTGGTGATAGTTTCAGATTTGGTGTAGATCCGGGTTAGATCCGATTCGGGTTTTCGGGTCAAGCATGGTCAATAGAAGTCGACGCTGGTCAACAGTTCGGGTCAACTAGTAGTGATGTTGCTGCCTCAGGGGTAAGATTTATTTCATTAAAAACTAGTAAAATTGCCCGCGCTCGTTGCGGCGCGGGTACATCTCATAAGTCGTGACCATTTTGGTGCAGTTTTCAAAAGTTGAGGATTCAATGGATGGTTTGAATGACAATGAAGTGCAGGCATGAAGCACGGACTGTATTCCAAATTAGGTAAGAAGTCCATGGTTAGAATACTATAAAGCACAGATCTACGTATTTAATTCAAAAGCAAGTATTTCTTATTTGTTAGTTGCAGCAATGTAATATCATGAGATTGCTAATAGGTGAATATGGCAAGTGCTGGTCTTTTTTTTTTTTTGACAGCCCAAAATGAAAGATATAGTTTATATGGATGAGAATAATTGTCAAGTGATACCATTTGCTAAAGCATAAACCTTGTATTCTTTTATATGAGTAAAACTTCTAATAATAAATCACAGATTTAACATTATTAGGATTTCATAAAGCATAAACCTTGCCATTTGCTAAGTGATACCATTTGCTAAAGCATAAACCTTGCCAGTGACTCGCTGCGGACTAGTTGATTCGGTTAGTATTTCCCCGAAAACGGATGTGTATCCATTGAATTATGATGTATATTCTTTGAATTTGACCATTGAATTATGATGTATATTCTTTGAATTTGATCATGTGCTGATGAAGGACTTATATTTGCATATTGTTTACATCTTTACATAACTTGTGCTTCTGTGTTTGTGATCTTCCAAGTTGTATAATTCCAAACATATATTCTTAATCGAATATGTTTATATGGTTATAATTTATTTGAACACTGAAATACAATGATTAAGTAGATTGTTATAAACTTATAGCTACTTTTACTTTCTATTTTCAATAATAATGATTAAGTAGATTGTTATAAACTTCTCTTGTTCAAAACAAGATCATTCAGGCCAAATCCAAGGTACCCATTTCATATTCTTTCTTGACATATAATCATTCTTAATAGTCACTATTATAAGGATATGAACGCGTTATGTGTTAGGAACTTGTATATGGAATTGCTGTATAGGAAGTTTACTAATCTTTACTTTCATTAAAGTTTGGTTTAGTCTATGATGCACTAATAAAGGCTGATTTTTGGCTTTGAAGTTCTCTTATTCAGAAGGTTAATCTTACTTTAAATATTGTGTAATTATAACAAACTTGTTATATTTTGCAGAAGCAGAAATGGATGCTAGAGTTTTATGTGATGAAAGCTTGTTCAAAGCATAAGTTGAAGGCATTGTTCCTAGCTGATATGTAGAAATTTAAGATACTATGTAAAAAACAGCGATTAGAAGAAGTTTCATGAACTTGTACAAATATTTGGGCTGGTTTGATTTTTTTATGCTATTTGCTTTTGGAATCCTTTTGACGTAGTTATTCAATGAACATAATAGATACTGATTTTTGTATACTGAGGCTATTTAAACATATTAATGAATGAAAATAAATGTTATTCGAGACTGATTTTCATACTCATTCTTTGAAACATTTATTAGGGACTAAATGGTTATGGAATCGCGAACCTAATGAAATGTATCAGAAACTAAATATACATAGTTTAAAGAACTGATTTTCAGTCCCTTAAGAAATGTGTTGGGGACTGAAGTTTCATAGAATCAAAGATTGATTTTTAGTTACATAAAAATATATCGGGGACTGAAACCATGTGGTACCGCCAAACTAATTTAGAACTGAATTTATATATATCGGAGACTGACCGTTAGTCTTTGTTGATGTCATACAACTGGGACTGATTTTTAGTTACTAATACCACTATCTAGTACTAGGTATCAGAGACTGGCTGGGGACTGGCAAATCAGTCTCTGATAACCATTCGGGACTGATTTTGATGCGTTAGATACTGATTTTTCAGTCTCTAATACTCATTTTTTTTGTAGAAGTTGATTTTTTATGTCTTTAAATAAGAGTTTTATGTTACTTGATTAGAGTTTTATGTCACTAATTAAGTCTCTATTTAAAGTAGACTCTTCATCCACTCATGGATTGATATGAACAAATAAGACTTATAATGATTTTTGAAATCATTTGTCTTTTAACACGTATGTTAGAAACGTTCACGGAGAGCGTTAATTTGGAAGCAATTTTTTAATTGTTTACTTTCTAACGTGTGTATTGGAAATGAATTATTTATTTGAACCATATATGTGTTTATAGCAAGTCGAATTATCGTTTTATGGAAATGTTAATATTTCTAACGTGCGCGTTAGAATATCTTTCATTTTAACATGATTGTTAAAAATGGTTAAAATATAAATGCTTTGAAATGTTTTATGTAAACATTTTATATAAGTAATTTGTTGTAGCATTGATTTTAATGAATATAAACACTTATATTATGCTTTGTATGGTTTAGAAATAAAAAGTCATACATTGAAGTTGATGTTTGATTGGCTTCAAGAATTAAATCACCATAAAGTGATAGTGTTGTTATTTATATAAATTTAATGAAATTATAATTATTTACTAGACTCTTCATATTGAAGATAAACTCTTAAGTAGAGTTTTATGTCAATTTGTTAGTTTTTATTAGAGTTTAAGTCTCTAACAAAATCTCTAATTAAGTGAGACTCTTTCCACCCCATGTCTCTTGTATTAAAAGTAGTCTATGTGCCTAACTTGATGTGATTGAAAAACTATAAGAGTAAGAATATAAGAAGTAAATCACCATAATGTGATGGTGTAGTTGTATGAGATTTATCACCAACTTTAATTTGTGATTTCTAAATCCAAATGGACATGTTATATATATATATATAATGACTTAAATTTTCTAACACGTGGGTTAGAAAACGTGTATCACAAACACAATGTTAGAGATTATACATTGTATAAGCCATAATGAATGGAAATGTTTTATGTAAATATGTAATTGCCTACGTGTGCATTAAAAATGATGAGAAATGGTTTATTTTATATATTTTATCATTGGAAAACATTTTATGTAAACGTTCAGTTTTTAGAATTCAAATGGTTTGCTACTCTTACTAGAAGTAGCATTTGTTGAACAAAGTAACAGTCTCGTGGATGTTATTTGGTGAAAAACACTTGATGTTGTTGTGAACAAATTTAATTGTTTAAGTTTACTACTTAAATGTAGTCTTTGTAACAACTTGGTGTTGTTTTGAGCATAATTTTCCATGTTTAAAGTTTCAAGATGAAATGGGGAACTTTTACTTATAAGTGCATGGAGTCTTATTGTGGAAGTACCTCAAGACATGCCATGGGACGATATCGTTGAGAAGTTTTCGATCAGATTATAAAGTGTTGAAGATCAAAGCACTTTGATATTTGATATCTACATATCATCTATGCTCATGTTTAAATTTCAAAAGTGTTCAGCACTTATGAATTAATTTCCAATGTATTTTATTTTTTTGTGTTCAATATCTTCGGATAAGACATGCAATTTTTTACAAAGAAATAAATCACTAATGTTTGTGACGTATAAATTATTTTTGTGGAAATAATTATAACGCCAATTATATATTGTTTAACATAATATGGTTTTAAACGGATAGTACATGAAAATTCTTGGACATAAACAACTTAAGAGTTGTTGCATTCACTAAATGTCAAAGACGAGACATCAAATGTGTAACAACATCATGAGAGAATAATGAAAGAACGTACTGAGTGTATTGAGATAAAATACACAAACGAGATTCATGTTGACATACTTCGTTAGAAGTCACTGGAAAATTCGCAAGTGTGAATAATAAATCTTGTGAGATTTGTTCCGGGTAATCTATACGTATATGCGTCTACCACTTGATTATTGTTAGAACTATATGGAAATTTTACATTCGCTTGGGAGAGCATCCTAAATATATATATATATATATATATATATATATATCTTTTAATGAATAAAAATAAATGTGTTCAAATCACTTATGGCAAAATTATGAATGCCATGTTGTTGAGTGTCGATCTAGTTGACTCTATGTCACACATAATAGTATTTGTAGACGAGGAACATTCATCTTGTTGGTGATGAATGCGTTAACCAAGTGACTTGGACTAAGACTTATGTTTAAGTCCTTATGAATCAATGTTAAAGCGTTGGAGATCAAAGGTAAACAAGTTATGTTCCTTAATTGAATGATAAAAATTAGCTATGTGCTGATGTTTTAGGATTATAAATAAGTCTCATTATTTTGTCTTAACAAGGGATGAATGTTGCAAAGTGATATTATGATATCCTTAAGGCTCTGAAGAATCAGAATGATGCATCTTCTGTTCACATGCTAAAGTATTGTAGTCTAAAGCATGCTAGACTAGTACTTGGTTAATTATGGGTCTTGACGGAGACTAATTAACTCTAAACATTCAAATGTGTATGAACACGAAACGAATTTGTGTACAGACAAAGTTGAGGGAGAATTTTCATTCATTATAAGGAAAAGACATGTAACTTTTGAAGAGTTTGTTCGAAAAGCTAATGAGGAGAACTCGTTGTCTAGGCTAATTCTAGATGTTAAATTAGAATTATTCTAAGTTGGTGACAAACTTATGACAATGGCATGCGTTGCTTTGGTCAGTTCTGAAGTTTATGTAAGCTAATGCAATATGAGTTGAATTCACTGATACAATGAGGTTGATCTTGTTCGATCATATGTGTATAAATGTCGTCATAAGTGAAGTTACAGAGATGTTGATCAAATGGCAAGAAATGTGGGGGAGGATCCATTTAGAAACAACCCTATAAGGGTATGTAGAAATGGTTTTCATTACCCCATCTGGATGATATCCTATAACACTTAAATGTGGGGGTGTCTTGCATTTGTATCATAAAAGTTTGGCAATAAGGATTTTGTAATCCAATCTAACATTGCAAACATACGACTAAGTGGAGGACACAAAGGTCGTAGTGCATAATAGAGATGTGTTTGTCTTAAATGATACATGTATCTTAGAAAGACATATATTATAACCAGATTCAGATGGCCACTGAGGATAGTATTAGAATATGACAATAGGCAAAATTAACTTGCGAGTTAAGAACATATCATGACAACTGATCTAAAAAATGTAAAGTTATTTGTAGTAACTAGACAAAGTCAATGATAATCTTATGGATCCAACAACCTGAGGGTTTATTAGAGATCAAGTTGTGGAATGAGACTAAAGCCCATGAAAACAGGTATGTGAAGGAAACCTAACTTAGTTGACTAGAAATCCCAAGATCTAAGTTCAATAGGATAACTAACTCATATGCCTAAGGGTGGTCACTGTGGGGGCATAACTAATATGCATAAGCTAGTATATATGGTTATAAATACCCCCAAAGTATAAAAGGGTGTTTAAATACGTTCTGGTCTATTCGTATGATATTCAGTGACAAAGAGTGAGGCTAAGCATAATATGTGGTAAATGATTTGGATAAATCACGATAACCACAATGCCATTAATGATCTAAGGATAATCACCTATGTTAGAGAGAAGTGGGGTCGCTTCGAATGAAATTGAGGGCACAATTCCTAGTGCTCTCGCAGAACCAGGAAAGTGTTCCACGACCATTATTGGGCACGACTATGAGGAGATGACCCGACTAAGGAGAGTCTTGTGTGAAGTGTATTGTAGTCTACACAAACGACAGATGAGTTCAAAGATATCGATGTCTATTCAGAGCTAGTGGGCTAAGTGAATTTCATGAGCGAAGGTTCAAAGGGTAACACATGCCTATTGTATGCAAAACTCAACTGTTGAGGTTCCATTGGAAATTTTATGTGGTTTGAACGATCTCCATTCATGTGGGGGATTGTTGGAAATTTGGTGAATGGGTATTTAATATATTTATAATTTAAGGAAATTATAAATATTAATTAGAATCTTCATGTGGTGAATAAAAGAGAAACTCTTGAGTAAAGCTTCTTGATGACATTTAATTAGTTTTAATAGAGTTTTTAACTCTCTAATTAAGTGACTAATTAAGTGAAACCTTTCACTAATCCTTAACTCTTGTACAATTAGTAGGAAATGTGCTTTCTTTTTGTTATAAGAAGAATATTATATTGCTTGATACATGGAGAATAGTAGAAAGAAATGAACACTTGAAGACCAACTAGAGAGAGTAGTACAATCTACTTGTTTACCACCACCTTCATATCCTTATTTGTTCCATAAGTTCAAACACTACAAATACCCGGTGTAACCTCGGGCGCGTGAGCCATCTTTGGCAGTGCATACTGCTTCGACTATTGTACCCTGGGAAACAATCACGTCGTCTTTAGTAGAGGCGCAAAATCTGTTTTAAGGGAAGCGTGTTGAACACATGCCTCAACCAAAATCGCCAACGTTTTAGTGTGCACTTTGTTGCAGTCAAGGAGTATGTTTCAAGACTCAAGATGATGAATAATCGAGTCTAGGATGCTATTAATTTCGCGTGAAGTACCCACCAGAGATGCGGCTTGAATCAAGATTGGTATATAAAATTATATTTTATATTCTTTTTATTTAGTTATTGGTACCGGTATCGTAGTATGATATTTCCTACAAAAACGAGAATCTCGGTATTATATATTTTGTAATTATATAAAAGGTGAACCTAATTCTTACACACCCTACCAACCATACCCTCGAACCTAAAGAATGAGTTGTTACGACACATAAAGGGATAAGTGTATAAAGTTTTATATATAAATAAATGACAAATATAATGTAATTATTTAGCAAGTTTATATATTGTTCGTATTCATTTCATAACTACTGCTCACTGTCCTTCATATAGCATCTCACAATTAGTTTTTAAATTTGATATCCAATAGGTATATATTTTATGATATAAGTTACAAAAGAAATATTAATATTAAATTAACTGGAAATAAAATATATATTTTTTTGAAACTTTAACTTCATTAAAAACCAAACAGCCCCCGACTAAGTTTTGAGAAGAAACACAGCCGGCCAAGCAGAGACGATTACATCAAAAAACGAAAATTACACCTGTCATTCCAGTCCACTACCACTCTTTTTTGTCTATGTTTAAACCAAAGAAAACTCGTTGTCTTGATATTCGCCACAATATCCGCCACATTGAAGCTCTTATGCTCGAACATAAGTAGGTTTCTTGTACGCCAAATCCACCAACACGCTATAATAAAAACTCCTCGAATCACTTCCTTCCTCGTGCTTGAATCCGCGCATGTATTGTGAAACTCGAACAGATATGCAATTGTGAAAGCGAACACCGTCGGGATTTTACACCAAGCCGAAATCCCTTGCCAAACTCCTGTCGCAACACTGCAGCCTATGAACAGATGCTCTACATTCTCCTCCCATTCGCCACATAGCGCACATTCCATATTCCCCACATCAATATATCATTTCAATAATGCCGTTTTCGTCGGGATTCTATCTGAGGATAAACGCCAAGCAAATATATTACACTTACTTGGAATCCACCTACACCACTTGAAAGTATAATTATCACTCGCATCCTCCGGTACACCTTTCAAGATCAACTTCTTCAGTGATTTAACTGTCAAGAAACCGGTGTTATCGCCAAGCCATTTCCATGAACCCTCCGCCTGAGAAAGCACCACATTCTGAACCAAATTGCTGCATTGATTAAGCCCCGAGATCACCTCAATGTCGACCAAATCGGCAGCCCAATTTCAATCCAAATAACCGGTAGTCTGCAGCCGATTACATCTGTCCAAAACACTACAATCCTTCTTTCTTTCAAGCATGAACATCCTCGGAAATTGCATCTGTAGCAGCTTGTCCGCAATCCACGCATCCAACCAGAAAAGAATATTGTTTCCATTCCCAACGGTCCCTTTAATATAACTGCTGACCCGATTACCTGATACACGCCACACGTTTTCCCATCAAACCAAAGTATTCCAAGGAATGGCCAACGCCGATTTAGATGGAAACTAGTTGCACTTTCTTGAAGTTTCATGAATCGCCTTACTAACTCTTCTCCACAAACCTTGTTGATCCTTTTTAAACCTCCAAAACCATTTTGCTAAAAGCGAATTGTTGCACCATTCAAGACGATTCAACCTCAAACCTCCTTTTTTAATTGGTCGCGTAACCGTCTCCCATGCCACCCAATGGAGCTTCTTATTCTCCTCCGAACAACCCCATAAGAACTTGCGTATCAAAGATTCTAATATCTGAATGATTTTGACAGGAGCTTTAAACAACGAAAAGTAATAAGTCGGGAGACTTTGAAGAACCAATTTGATTAACACAACTCGGCCTCCAATAGATAAAGATGACGCTTTCCATTTTGACAGCCTCCTTCAGAAAACTTCGAGCACCGAATCACAATTTCGTATCCTATTCATATTAGAGCCCACCTTTATACCCAGATACACGAAAGGGATACAACCAATCTTACAACCCAAAACTGCCGCCATAGCTTCCACTTCCCCACTATCAACCCCAATCCCAAACAGATTCGACTTGTGCAAGTTTATTTTCAATCTTGAGCAAACATAGAAAACCCTCAGCAATCTCACTATGCTCTTAATATTTGAATGCGACCACTCACCCACCAATAAAGCATCATCAGCATACAACATATTAGTCATTTCTGGACCATCATTAGGAAGTTTAATTGTCACACCCCAACCGATGGCGGAATCATCGGGGCGCGACACTAGGCGAACCAGATTGCTCAAGAGAATCCATAACAACTATATTGCGACAGTATTTAATGCGTTCATTATCCCATACTAATAAACAATACATTCACATAAGTTATCACAGATTTCTTGTCCTCTCGATCAATACAAATCCGACAACATAGCATTTAGGTGAGTTTCTAGACTTCCTAGCTTGATTTGATGTAGACTGCGACTAAACCTGCAACATACGTTAAAACAACGTCAATACAAAAGTATTGATGAGTATACAAGTTTTGATAGAGTAGCATAAATAGTTAAAAGTACTGCGAATTACCAAATACATAAACGAGATACCTCAACATACATGCATACAAGACTGATACTACCAGCTAAGTCACTCGAGCTGCGATTGCAATTGCTATTCATCCTAACTAGACCCCGTCGGGTGCTATAGTACTATACTAGTTAAGGGGGGGCCTCGCGAGTATAAGTCCTAACACATATGTAACTAGCATCACGTGTAAATATGCATATCTGTTCAATTGATAAACAGTTTGATTGAATAATTCGTTTGTTAAATTTGACTTGATAGGAACGTATGTTACACCCAAAATGCAATAAAAAGGGTTCGTGTGTACACACATCGGTGTTCGGCAAGCAAACACGACTTGGTAGGATTGAAGGGAGCGCGTCTGAGATTATCCTGATTACAGATTGATAGCGTAAGCGTTTGAATAGTGTGTTAAACGGTGGAGGGTGAGCCAAGTATCGGATGGTAATCCGATCGGATGGCAATCCGATCGGATGGCCAGTCGTTCGGGTGGCAATCCGTTCGGATGGTCATCCAATCGGATGGCCATTCGATTGGATTGTCACCTTACTTGGTGAAGATGTGTTTATGTATGATGGTTTACCTTTTAAAGTTTTCGTTGTAGCATTTTGAAAACAGAGAAGTATCTCTACCTTTCAGGTCGGTCGATCGAACGGTGATCAGATTGGCAAGACACTTTGGTTGCTGACAAGTTCACAGCAGGCTGGTCATTTGTAAAATGTTTAAGTGTTGAGGATCCAAAAGTCAGCCGATCGGATGGTCGTTCGATCGGATGGCAATCCGATCGGACGGCAATCCGCTCGGACGGCAATCCGCTCGTCATTTAGATCTTTGAATGTTTAAAAATTGTTTAAGTCTTGATACCAAGTGTAATCTGATCGGATTGCGGGTCGATCGGGTGGCAGTCCAATCGGACGGCAATCCGTCCCGCAGCCTGATCGTTTCACAACTTGTTTATTTTGTTAACTTTCTGCGATTTGATTGAGACGGTATGACTACGAGCTAAACAATGGAAACTCCACCGAGTCCAAGTCATTGGATCGGATGGGAATCACCCTGTCTGATCAGTTAACTGTCCTCGACGGTTGTTCGTGTTCAACACGATAAGCTGGTCATCTCGTTGATAGGAACCAGTTCTCAAACCGACACTTCACTAGAGACAGAGTAGAAGGTCTGTACGAGCTCTGTTGCTACCGGTTTCGAGTGAAAAGTTAAGAAAGTTTGAAGAAAAGCTTAGAAAACTTAGATTCTGCTTAGATTTAGGTGAGATTAGTGTTTATACACCGTGGAATCTATCAGATCTGGACTGTTCTTGCTGAGATGAGGTCACACTTCATTGTTCCTAAGAACTCCATGATGACATCACCTTAGAACGGCTCAAATCCAAAGATTTAACGGTGAAAACGTGAGATTTGATGGTGAAAAAGATGAAGGAGTGCATGTAGATCATAGAACTACAAGATTTGAGGTAGAAACTTACAAGAATTGCGAGAAATCGAGAGAAAAAAGGGGCGAACAACGTCTGGTTGAACGAGAGCTCCACATCAGGGTAAATGATGTGAGAGTGGGGGTATTTACAGGCAAGAGAGGAGAGGGGGCGGTGCAGTGAATCGGATCGAACGGCTGTCCGATCGAGTGACACCTCGATCGGGTGGCAATCCG
Organism: Helianthus tuberosus; assembly: GCA_030545235.1. NCBI lineage: Eukaryota > Viridiplantae > Streptophyta > Magnoliopsida > Asterales > Asteraceae > Helianthus > Helianthus tuberosus. Next base: position 140,722,457 of record CM060357.1, read on the forward strand.
ATCGGACGGCAATCTTATCGGATGGCCATCCGATCGAGCGGTCAGTCGATCGGTGGCATCCGGCGAGTTGTCTTTCAGCGTTTCGTTTCGATCGTTAAGTGTTGCGGTAGTTTGGTTACACATTTTCATCCACATTTTCGTATATTTATTATAATTGGTCATATTGGGTCGTATATACATATCCCTATTCCAATCTTGTGATAATCGAGTTACGCGTGCCTGCGAGTGCGTTTTTGAGTATTGTGTTACATTGTGACACATCACGGCTATCAAGGAGGGTAGAATTGGTCCTCACACGACATCATCGTGGTTGTCAGCAAGTGCAATGTGATGTGATAGCGATAAAGTTATGCGAAAATATGCGAAAAATACTGCGATATTGCGATATATGCGATATAGTTACATTATGATCTGAATCTCTGGTGCTAGGTATAACGAGTGAGAGTATCGATTAATAGTAACAATGCACGAATGTGCGGGTTGTTACAGTCTCCCCTGCTTTATGAAATTTTGTCCCGAAATTAATCCACAAGAAGGGTTGCGAGGATCGATGAGAGTGAGAGTATCGATTAAAAGCGTCAAAATAAATGAGCGATCAATTAGAATTCGACAAGCGAGAGTGTTGCGATGACTGACGAAGGCAACAAGTAAGACGATTCGTATAACAAAAGTTGGCAACACACGAAAAGCGATCCAAAATTGTTTTGTATACTTGAAAAGTTGATTAATTTTGAAAAGGGTTGGAGAAAACTTATTTACGAAAAAATCTTCCCACAGTGCGGCGTTAAACTGTTTCGATGTTCACGCCAGTGCAATGAGAGAAGTTTTTATTAGGTTACTAAAAGATTTTAGGGTGATTAGAACTCGTTTTATGAAATTCCCTCGTCACGCGGCAGTAACTTGAGTCGATTGTCCCACCATCATTACAAGATAATCTCGTTTTGTACAAATTTTAGAAAGAGTTTTGTAAGAGAAGATCAGTTTAAAATTTGTGTAAACAAAGCCTTTTAATAATACCAAAATTTAAATTTAAGATCGGCCCCGCATGGCACTTTTCCATGAAAGTTCGACAATATGGTTAAAACACTTATATATAGGAAGTACCAGCGGCGTATCCACCATGCTTTAGCCATATGGCTTCCGTCTCGTGAGGCAGTGTCATACTTGTCGACATAGTACAGACAGATTTGCGATGACTTGATCCAAACGGGAAAGGGTTGGATCAAGTATTGGAAAGCAAACTGAGTGATGAGGTCGTTTTCGATCTCAGTTTAGTGTCACTGGCGAGTGCGACAAGCGATAAGCAGTATGCGATAATTGATAGCACAAAACAAATGTAATAAGCGAAGACGACGGTGACAAGCGAAAAGCGATGAGCGATGAGCGATGAGCAATAGGCGAAAAGCGATAGCGACAACCGTCGAGCGATAAGCGACGGTCGACGCGTTGCAAGCAATGGAAACATGCGATTTGACTTGATTAGATTACACATCACCACAAATTTTAACTAACATTAGACCCCACATGGCCTTTTTTCCACAAAAGTCTGCTGATATGACTAAAGCACATATATATAGGAAGTACCAGCGGCGTATCCACCATGCTTTAACCATATGAGTTTCGTCCCGTGAAGCGAGGTCATGTGTGCTAATTATAACGCAGATAACATAGATAACGGTAAGCGATAGTGTTAGCGATAAACGTTAAGCGATACATAATGAGTGATGGAGCAATACACAAGCGATAGAGCGATACACAAGCGATAAAGCGATACACGAGCGATAAAGCGATACACAAGTGATAAAGCGATACACAAGCGATAAAGCGATACACAAGCGATAAAGAGATACACACGATAAGCGATAACGCGATACACATAATAAGCGATTGAGAGAACACACAGTAAGCGATTAAGGTTGCGAGATAGATTCTGGCGATAATGCGATTGCGAGCGTGTTGACTTACGAAAGTCTAGCGGTTACACGCTGTTGAGTTGCGATTTGATATTGTTACGCCTTGCGATGCAGTTTAGTGTGTCAAAAATAGCTTTAATAGTATACTTGGTCTAATAACGTTCAACTTGCATGGCACTTTCTTCACAAGACATTGGTTGGCATGGCGAAGCACTTATATATAGGGAGTACCAGCGACGTATCCACCATGCTTCAACCACACGCCTCTGCCCCATGAATAGGTGTCTCGCTGTGTCGACATGGTCAAGATGCTTATATATAGGGAGTACCAGAGGCGTATCCACCACGCTTGACCATGCTTTTAATGTTATGGCATCATTGAAACTCATTACGATCTCCGTGCACAGATCACAGTAATCCCGTGTGCACCTGTGATTAATTTGATCCTTGCACGTTTATCGTACTTTATCTCAAGAACGCATAGTAGGGGGAAACACATTATATAGCACATAGTGCTAGTGTTTATTGCGTGCGCGAGTACGAGGGAGAGCGAGAGATAAATAGAGTCCACATTTCGTCGAGAAATAGGACAAGTTCGACATATAAAGGAAATTAACGGCGAAAATCGTATCATTACAACAACATTGTAAGTATAATTAATGTTGTTGTGGAGGGCTTCTGCGGAGACTGTGATTGTTGCTGAAATTCCTCAAATCTGCGGCCCTGTGCGGCAATGCTGGGTAAGATGACCATACCAGTTGCAATTTGTGCAAAAACGACAATTAGCTTCTGGCGGGTGATGATACATACACATGAGACACAGGGGATGAGTCCCGTTGTAGTCGCGCTTCGAGTGAACGGGTATTGCTTGGAGAGGTTCTGGTTGCGATTGCTCAATTGCTGAAGAGTTTGGCCTCATGGTCTTTCGTTTACGGCTGGATTGAGCTTCCTGAGGCGGTGTGTTGTCATCAGAGGATTCTTCTAAGGACTAACTTGAAGAATGGTCGGTAGAATCGTCGGAGAAATCATCGGAAGATTCGATGACGATTGCTTGATGAGCTTGTTTGATAGGATTCTTTGATAAAAATCCATCCAAGACTCGTTTGTCGTTGATTTCTGCGGCTAAGCGGTAGGTTTCTTCGATGGTAGCAGGCCTTGTAGCTTCGACAAAATCGCCCACACATTCAGGCAAGCCATGAATGTACTTTGTGATGGCTTTTTCTGAAGTGTTGACTTGACTTGGGCAGATTATGCTAAGTTGTTTGAACCTTGCGGTGTAGGCAGTATTGTCACCTTCGACTTGCTTGATTTCCCAAAATTCGTCTTCTAGTTTCTGAACTTCGTGGGGAGGGCCATACTCTTTCTTCATGAGCTCCTTCAACTCATTCCAAGGGAGAGCATAAGCTGAGGAGATCCCACGTTTGTTACGTTCGGCAGTCCACCAGTCGAGTGCTAGCGATTGAAATACTCCAGTTGCGCAAGTAGTACGGAAACTATCGGGACACCCACTCTGATGAACGGTAACATCGATAGAATCGAACCACTAGAGTAGCTGGGATACACCTCCTTCACCCGTGAACTCCATCGGGTCACAGGCTTTGAAGTGTTTGTAGAGGAAAGCAGATTGCGGCGCTTCTTTCTTAGAGTCCTCCAAGGTTCGAGAGTTGCTGAGAGAGTGCACTTGAGCGACAATTTGAGGAATGACTTTGGCCACTTCCTTGGCCACAAGCGAGGCAATCCTCTTTTCGGTTCTTCGTTTGGCTTTTCTCCTAGCTGTTTGTCTCAATGTAGAGTCGTTTGAAGACATCTAGACAGAGAGAGAGATTTGGAGTGAGATTCGACCATAATGATTTTGAGTTTTTTTTGCGGTGCAATTGAGCGCGATCAAAACTTGTTGCGAGTACTATAATAGATTTCACATAGGATCCACATAGGAGACACGAGATTCCTAAGTTCTCACACAATTGATTCGTTTTGTACATATAAATAGTTGTAGTTTATACTTACACATACATGTCGGTGTAGAATGCGCGAGGACGCGATGAAGAGGGAGAGAGCGAGAGCGCAAGAGAATAATTAGACATTAGTTTTGTTGCGAACATTCGGTTTTCGTTTTAGATTGCGATGGCTGTGCGTGTTGTGCGTTTATAAAGCAGGGAGTGAAAATAGATCAATCGAGGAATCGATAAAGCGTAAGGTTTTAAATCGTAGCCACATAAGCGTGAATAAGTTCAGTAAAGCGTAAAATCGGCAAGTCATATAGGAGAAACATAGATAGAGTGCCTTGGGTGTTTAGGCGTCGACTACCCAAGGTGACCCAACTATACCCAACAAGTTCGTGCACGCGCGTTGCCCTAGAAGACTTATGCATCCACTGGGATGCAGCTCATGGCATTCGTCTTCCTAGTCATTGCGTGGCTCGAGCTATCGTTAAAGTTGAGTACTTGGTGAGAGCTTTTGAAAACCATTTTATAGTGAGTGGAACGGTTTATTTAGATACGGGTTTCACCCCTGGCTTAATAACTTCGTTCCTAGTTGTGGTTATGCTCATCGAGTAAATTCGGGAGTTCCACTAGATTTCCAAATGGAGACTTTCGCTGAGATGTGGATGTCACTCCTAGCTCAACGGAAAGTTCTCGTGCTAGAAAATGCGCTAGGTGAGCGATCTTATCGAGAGTTCTTGGTTTTCATGCCTGATCTCGACTGGACCACTTGGTTGTGTTATGCGAATATTTTCGAATACGTGTGTATTGTGTTGGCGTTAGGAAAGGCTAAATAATATTCTAGCCTTAGGAAAGGCTCTTCGTGTGAAATTGTAGTATGCGGTGTTCACGCGAAGTAGTAGTTTTTAGTGAATTTGAACGAGAGTATCAAGTAGGCCCGTACAAATCCTACTGGATTCCTACGAGTCGGCCTGTTGGTACTTAGACTATAGACTAGGTCATTTCTAAGACAACAAACCCGGACTAGGCCGTGTCTTTCCTAATTCCCTATAGTTATGGCTCTGATACCAATCTGTCACACCCCAACCGATGGTGGAATCATCGGGGCGCGGCACTAGACGAACCAGATTGCTCAAGAGAATCCATAACAACTATATTACGACAGTATTTAATGCGTTCATTATCCCATACTAATAAACAATACATTCACATAAGTTATCACAGATTTCTTGTCCTCTCGATCAATACAAATCCGACAACATAGCATTTAGGTGAGTTTCTAGACTTCCTAGCTTGATTTGATGTAGACTGCGACTAAACCTACAACATACGTTAAAACAACGTCAATACAAAAGTATTGGCGAGTATACAAGTTTTGATAGAGTTGCATAAATAGTTAAAAATGCTGCGAATTACCAAATACATAAACGAGATACCTCAACATACATGCATACAAGACTGATACTACCAGCTAAGTCACTCGAGCTGCGATTGGGATTGCTATTCATCCTAACTAGACCCTGTCGGGTGCTATAGTACTATACTAGTTAAGGAGGGACCTCGTGAGTATAAGTCCTAACACATATGTAGCTAGCATCACGTGTAAATATGCATATCAGTCATTCGCAAGTGATAAACAGTTTGATTGAATAATTCGTTTGTTAAATTTGATTTGATAGGAACGTTTGTTACACCCAAAATGCGATAAAAAGGGTTCGTGTATGCCCACATCGGGTGGCAATCCGTTCGGGTGGCAATCCGTTCGGATGGTCATCCGATCGGATGGCCATTCGATTGAATTGTCACCTTGCTTGGTGAAGTTGTGTTTGTGTATGATGGTTTGCCTTTTGAAGTTTTCGTTGTAGCATTTTGAAAACAGAGAAGTATCTCTACCTTTCAGGTCGGTCGATAGAACGGTCGGTCGATCGGGCGGCAACCCGATCGGGCGGCAACCCGATCGGGTGGCTATTCGATCGAACGGTGATCCGATTGGAAAGACACTTTGGTTGCTGACAAGTTCACAGTAGACTGGTCACTCGATCGGGTGGCAATCCAATAGGGTGACAATCCGTTGGAACTGATGTGCGATGAGGATTTGTAAAATGTTTAAGTGTTGAGGATCCAAAAGTCAGCCGATCGGAGGGTCGTTCGATCGGACGACAATCCGATCGAACGGCAATCCGATCGAACGGCAATCCGCTCGTCGTTCAGATCTTTGAATGTTTGAAAATTGTTTAAGTCTAGATACCAAGTACAATTCGATCGGATTGTGGGTCAATCGGGTGGCAGTCCGATCGGACGGCAATCCGATCGGACGGCAATCCCTCCCGCAGCCTGATCAATTCACAACTTGTTTAGTTTGTTAAGTTTCTTCGATTTGATCGAGACAGTATGACTACGAGCTAAACAATGGAAACTCCACCGAGTCTAAGTTATTGGATCGGATGGGAATCACCCCGTCCGATCAGTTAACTGTCCTCGACGGTTGTTCGTGTTCAACACGATAAGCCAGTCATCTCGTTGATAGGAACGAGTTCTCAAACCGACACTTCACTAGAGACAGAGTAGAAGGTCTGTACGAGCTCTGTTGCTACCGGTTTCGAGTGAAAAGTTAAGAAAGTTTGAAGAAAAGCTTAAAAAACTTAGATTCGGCTTAGATTTAAGTGAGATTAGTGTTTATACACCGTGGAATCTATCAGATCTGGATTGTTCTTGCTGAGATGAGGTCACACTTTATTGTTCCTAAGAACTCTATGATGACATCACCTTAGAACGACTCAAATCCAAAGATTTAACGGTGAAAATGTGAGATTTGATGGTGAAAAAGATGAAGGAGTGCATGTAGATCATAGAAGTACAAGATTTGAGGTAGAGACTTACAAGAACTGCGAGAAATCGAGAGAAAAGGGGCGAACAGCGTCTGGTCGAATGAGAGCTCCACATCAGGGTAAATGTTGTGAGAGTGGGGGTATTTATAGGCAAGAGAGGAGAGGGGGCGGTGCAGTGAATCGGATTGGACGGCTGTCCGATCGAGTGACACCTCGATCGGGTGGCAATCCGATCGGACGGAAATCCGATCGGATGGCCATCCGATTGAGCGGTCAGTCGATCGGTGGCATCCGACGAGTTGTGTTTCAGCGTTTCGTTTCGATCGTTAAGTGTTGCGGTAGTTTGGTTACACATTTTCATCCACATTTTCGTATATTTATTATAATTGGTCATATTGGGTCGTATATACATATCCATATTCCAATCTTGCGATAATCGAGTTACGCGTGCCTGCGAGTGCGTTTTTGAGTATTGTGTTACATTGCCACACATCACGGCTATCAAGGAGGGTAGAATTGGTCCTTACGCGACATCATCGTGGTTGTCAGCAAGTGCAATGTGATGTGATAGCGATAAAGTTATGCGAAAATATGCGAAAAATACTGCGATATAGCGATATATGCGATATAGTTACATTATGATCTGAATCTCTGGTGCTAGGAGTAACGAGTATAGCGAGTTGTAACAACGCACGAATGTGCGGGTTGTTACATTAATACCTTCAAAAATCCCCATAGTCGAAGCTTTATTAAAAATACCCGCAAATGCCTCCATGAAAAGTAAAAATAAAAACGGAGACATAGGATCTCCTTGATGACGCCCCTTCGAATAGTCGAACTCAAACGTTGGGATCCATTAACGAGAACAAAAGATCTAGTCGACCGTAACACCCCCTTGATCCACATACACCATCTCTGAGGGAATTTCATTTGCGCCATAACCTCCAACAAAAAACTCTACGACACATTATCATAAGCCTTTTCAAAGTCGATTTTCAACCAAAGCATTTTTCTGTGATTTTTTCTTGTCCATGCAAGAATTTCAGTAAGCATAAATGGACAGTCCAAAATGTATCTACCATTCAAAAACGCTGATTGTGACTCAGATGTTATCTTACCTGTTTTGGTCAAAAATTACCGAAAGAATTAAGTGATCAAATTAGTTAAGTGAGGTAGTGTGCTTAAAATGTGTGTTGAAAATATGCTAATTAAGTTGTTTGCAAAAAAACAGTTTACAGGATACGGCTCAGGATATTGATCTGTATCTATGATCAAACAGTGAGCAAAAAAGGTAAAGGGTGACACGAGATATACGAGGAAAACCCTTGATCAATCTAGATCGCCGGCACAAAACCTCGGGAGCTGACAATCGCAGCTGCCTTGTTCTTCTATTACTTCAAATGTCAGGATACAGTGCAGGATATGATGCGGATCAACTAAGTGTTAAAATGTAAATTCGATACAAGTGTAAGTGTGTAGTGATTGTTTGCAAGTAGATAGAAAGAGTGTGCGAGAGACTGTGTCCCTAATCTGATCCGATCAATCCTTTTTATAGTAAAAGGAAACCAACTAACTATCCTACTATTCCGGGATTCGGCGAATATTCCATATGTGAACGTTGTAGTCAACGTCTTCCGGCTTCAACGTCCATAATATAACTGATTTGCCCGAGTCTTGAGGAGAAGAAGTCACCTGACCGTTAAAGACTGGTTACAACAATCTGCACGTGAGTTAATTAGTTACTACCAGGATATCGCATCAGGATGTTACCAATATCCTGATCCGGTATCCTGATCACAACAAAAGAAACATAGTTAGAATATTAGCCAGGATATATGAGCAGAAAATCACCCATAACAATTGTCCCCAAAAATATATATGTTGGTATACCAATTCCAACGGATATATTTTTAATATTATCTCTTAAATCGAGTTTAATAAACCGAAACGACACTTGATGTGACTTAGTGAAACTTCCAACGCGATATTTACTCTTTTCGACTTCCAGTAAACCTCTCATTCTCAAAGCCACCAAGAACGAGGATGGATGGCAACATAAATTCTTCTTCATTAAGTGAGATTCCATCTATGAGGGTGCTAGCCTCCCGGTGGAGTGGTTAACCACCGGTAGGGTTTAGGGTTTCAAGAATATCCCCAAATACTTCCAGGCCTATATCCTGTGCTAATATTTTCTTATTTGGCCTTTATGCAGTGAACTTTAAAGAAGTAGCCCCTCCTACTGCAGAATCTGAAAAAAGAATCAAAGCAATTTACCAGTTACCGGAAGGTGATAGAAGTTTTTCCACACACCTCCCAAGTTCCAGTCAATATTCATCATCTGATATGTCTAGTAAGAGTCATTTTGTAAATAATTGATTAGCGTAATATAATGAAAGAGTAATAAGGATTTAGAACTTCCCCTTTATGCAGCACCAGCCAAAATCCCAGAAGTTTTCGACCTTGAGGAGTTGGATAGTTACTCCGATCACGTCCAGGTCAAGAAGGAGCCCAGTCTCAAGCCTACTGCCTCATCCAAGCCAAGCAGCTCCAAAGCCATCATCATTCCCAAGCCTTCGCCAACTACTAAGCCCCGGAGCTCAAGTTCTCGCAAAAGGAAAGAGACTGATTCACCTGTGGCTCCCGAGACGTTCCCCTATGAGCATCACGGGTTTATCGAGGCAAGCGGGTTCATGACCTCTTTTCTCAACCAGGTACAGATCCTTATCCCATATCCTGCACATATATGTCAAATCAATATCTTGGTTACTATGCAAGAATACCTGCGTTTTTCGGTGTAGGGCCTTGAATGTCTGGTTCATCTGTACAAAGAATCTTGTGGGCTCAACAAAATGCTCGAATCCAAGTTGAAGAAAGCTGAGGTCACCATTTCCGACCAAGGTATGATCGCCGCTGCTAAATCTCGACATTACGAGGACACGTTCAAGGCCATGACCCAGGAGCATCAGGCTGCCCTCAAGAAATCCACTCACGATGCTCAAGCCTATTTCTACACTGCCCAGGCTCAACATGAGCAGGATATGGCCACTTACCGGGAAGGCCTCAAAAGCTCCGTCGTCATCTCCCTTTTGCAGGCTCGGTTAAAAATGTCTTACGAAACCAAAGCCCTGGGCATCGAATGCCCTTCTTGGAACGTTGACGCCTGGGAGATGAAGCTAAGGAGTCTTGGTGGTAATCCTGTGGACATCCAGTTAATCCTGCAGCTGAGGGGTCTTCAAAAGCGATTGAAAAACTAATTGGCACTGGTGGTGAGGCCGAGAAGGATGTTTAAGCTAATCCTGAAGCGGATGCTGATGAAGATATGATGAATGAAGAAGGTGCTGCCTCTTAAAAGCAGCGAAGCGGGCAGTGATGGACGTTCATGCCTGAGCCTATTTTTTTAAATTTGATAGTTGTGTTTGTTTGAACAATTTTATTTCTTGTCCTTTGAACAATTTTATTTTCCTGCATTAAAACAATTTGATAACCAAAGGTGGATGGGTCCTAGGTTTCAGGATGAAGCCTTTGGTCATCAACTAGTATCGCTTATTTTGGATAATACCACCACCTTTTGACTTATTCACCGTTTTCTTTCAATTGTTTGTTATGCGTTGCTTAGTTTAGATTTCAACATTCCAACATTAGTGCAATTATTTCCAATATCTTGACGCAAATAGGGTTTTTATAACTCAAAACAATTCACATAAAGTTTTCAAAGGAAAAAGATAGTTTACTTAGAATTTATAAACCTTGTTTTGATAATAGATGTTTGACTTGAACACAATTTTTATTTTAAACCCAGGTATTATGTCCCAAATATTCCATCCAAATATCCCGAAACGTATCCTAAAAATATATTTTGAGAATATATTCTGGGAATATATCCTAATCAAGCTATTTAAGCTTTTATGGTTTCAAGAACTCAGATAATCCAAATAAGGAAGGATCATACCAGGAATAGAGCGCAACCCTATTCTCAAACTTCAATCCTTTCACAATTTTTCCAATGAAGATGTCCCCGGTCTGAGATAGTTAGTATACCAGGTCCAAGCTTGATCCTCTTTACACAATTGCCTCAGTAGGAATGTCCCCTGTGCATAACGTCTTTGAACACTTAGAAATTTTCTGGACATAAGTTCCAACTGTTTGAACAATTCTTGTGTTACGGGGGGTAAACCCTAAAATGTACTAGAGATAAATCCTTAGTATCCTGGGGATAAACCCATAAGTAGTCTGGGGAAAATCCCAAATTTTCATGCCCTACAGGCGGGAGTGTATAAACTCCAAGACTTAGAAAGGTGATAACCTTTAAACCTTAGAGAGTATGAAAATACCCTTCCGTGAGAGAGGGTGATCAATCCTCATATACCTTAGGATCCAGGATATAGCCAACAATAACGAAACTGTCAGCCACTTTTACATGGACTGGTCCTGCTATCTTGAACTATCCCTGGATAACTTGCGCTCCAGGCGGGGTGTTTAAACCCAATTCAAGAGAAAGGTGAATACCTTTAAACCTGTGAAGGGATCAGGATCCCTAAACGTGAGAGAGGGGGCCAATCCTCTAGTCTTTCGAAGTATCCTGAGTGTATATCCTGGAGCTATATCCCGAAGCATATACTGCAAAACAATCCGTAAACTAAGGTGGGTGTTAGCCTGGCTAACACCCCTCCGATGCTTAAGTCAGTATTGGGTTCAAAAGAATAAACAATATTAAATATATTAAAAGAGATAGAACTTATACCATCCTGAGTTAGAAATTAAATTCTAAACTCACTTAAAATAGAGCTTTAGATGTATAGCATTCCAGGATCTCGGTAGCAAATCCCCTTCCATATTCTTAAGTCGATATGCTCCTTTTCCTGATTCTGATTCAATTTCATAGGGTCCTTCCCACTTCGGAGCCAACTTTCCATCAGCAGGATTAGTAGTATTCTGAAAAGCCTTTCTCAATACCCAATCTCCAACCTGGAACCTTCTAGTCCTTATATTCTTATTATATGCTTTGGATATCCTCTGTTGATATGCTACCATCCTTAGCTTTGCTGCATCTCTTGTCTCATCAATAGTATCCAATTCTTGGCATAGGGATTCAGAATTCTTCTCAGGATCCCGGAGATTGGATCTTGCCGTAGGTACCACCATTTCTGTTGGGATCACCGATTCTGCTCCAAACACCAAGGAAAATGGGGTTTAGCCAGTTGCACTTTTTACCGTCGTTCTATCATCCCATAAAACAAAGGGTAATTCTTCCGCCCATCTTCCTTTCTTAGCTCCTAGTCTCTTTTTCAGGTTGTTGACAATTATCTTGTTCGAGGATTATGCTTGTCCATTTGCTTGAGGATGCACTGGTGTCGATGTAATCATTTTGATTCCCCAACTTTTACAAAAATCTGTAGTTCTTTTACTTATGAACTGAGATCCATTGTCACAAATAATCTCGGCCGGTACTCCAAACCTGGTCAGGATATTCCTTTTTATGAAGGATACTACTTCATGGTCTCTAACTTGAACAAATGCTTCAGCTTCAACCCATTTAAAAAAATAATCAGTCATTGCCAGCATGAAGACCTTTCCTCCTGGAGCCTTTGGTAATTTTCCTACTATATCCATTCCCCACTTCATGAATGGCCAAGGGGAAGCGATAGGATAAAGTGGCTCAGCAGGCTGATGTAGTATATTACTATGTCTTTGACATGCATCACATCTTCGAGCATATTCTGCAGCATCTTTCCTCATTGTTGGCCAATAGTATCCTGTTCTTAATACCTTTGAAAATAACGACCTGCCCTGTTATGGGCCATTTTCTGAGTATACATATCCTGACTAATATCCCGCTTCTAATTGTTTATTTGTGACCAGGATACTGGACGGGGATATTGCTAACATCCTGGGTGATATCCTAAGGTTGAGTGAATTAAACACGTGCAGGTTAATGGCTGTAAGTTACTAACGGTCATCAGGACTTCTTCTCCTCAAGACTCGGGCGTATTTGTTATGAGGAAGCCGTTGAACCCGAAAGACTTGGTCCTCAATGTTCTAGTGGGAATATTCGCTGGATCCCGGAAGTTTAGGATAGTTTGTTACATTATCTTTACTATAAATAGATGGGGGCGGATCAGTTTAAGGCACACAATTTTACACTTGCACTCTCGAACACTTTTACTCTCTAGCTCACCGCAAACACCACACTCAAACACTTGTATTCAAATTACATTGTAACACATAGTCGATCCGCACCACATCCTGCACTGTATCCTGGTTATTCAAGCAATAAGAAGAACAAGGCAGCCGACGATTGTCAGCTCCCGAGGTTTTATGCCGGCGATCTAGAAAGATCAAGGGCTTTCCTCGTACATCACGTGTCCACCTTTACATTTTTGCTCATTGTTTGATCATAGATACAACTCTATATCCTGAGCCGTATCCTGAAACTGTTTTCATTTCTAATTTTGTTAACACATTTTTCATACATATTTCTAGCACACTACCTCACTTAACTAATTTGATCACTTAATTGCTTAGGTATTTTTGACCAAAACAATTTGGCGCCCACCGTGGGGCAAGTGGTGCTACTTTTACTAAAAATCTTTGTGAAATCGTTAATCGGTTTTCTATTTTCAAAACTTTTTGTCACATTGTTTACAATGGCCTCAAGATCAAACATGAGCTCCTCCACTATGTCTGCTGCAACCTCTGCTACTACCGGTTCGGTGCTTCCACCACCTCCTCCAAGGATGCCATTTTCTTCACAATCTCAAGATGTTATCACTACTCGGAGTGTTCAGGGATCTGCTCCCGTTTTAGCCTCTAATGATGAAATTTTGACTTTATTTGGAAGTGTGCAGGAACAAATGAGGCAGCAACAGGAGACTAACCAAATGCTGTTAAGAGAAATACAACTCTTAAAAGCTAGCTCGAGTAGACCCGCTGAAGAAACTGTCACTCCTATACAGCCCAGGGCTTTGAACTTCAGTTCCGTAGTTTACACTGAGGATAATAGGGGGAATATCGTCCCAAGCCATTCTCAGAATCATACCCCTGAGATACCCTCTTTGGTCAGAATATCGACTGTGAGAAGTTCAGGATATGCTTCAGGATATGGCCAAAATCCTCAGAACGGTAATGTGTCAAATAATAATATTCTTGCTACTAACAACAATGGCTCTTTGGAGGATGCAGGTATGACGTCAACATTTACCAGGGAGCTCCAGAAATTGAAGGACATGATATCCAGTGTACCTGGAGTGGTCCAGCCAATTCCGGAAGTATCCCAAGATAGCCACATGATATCCCGCTTCGCATATCCCACCTGTGATGCTGAAATCCCAAAAAGATTTCAGACTCCCAACATGAAGCTGTATGATGGGACTACGGATCCTGAAGAACATATTGCCCAGTATAGGGAAAGAATGGAGATTAACCCTATCCCTCCGGAGCTCAAGGAAGCATGCTTGTGCAAGGGATTTGGTTCTACTCTGACAGGATCAGCCTTAAAATGGCTGTTAAACGTTCCTCCTCACTCAATTACTTCGTTTGCTCATTTGGTTAATTTATTTAACAGTCAATTTTCTTGTAGTCGGAGTTTTGAGAAACTAACCAGTGACCTTTACAGGATAACTCAAGGGTCTCAGGAATCCTTGAGGGATTATGTGAACAAATTCAGTCGAGAATCCTTGGATACCCCACATCTTGATGTTGCAACAGCCGTGCAAGCTTTTAAGATGGGATTACAAAAGGATTCTCAGTTTTATCAGGATCTTGTAATGAATCCCTGCAGGAATCTCGACGAAGCTCGTAACAGGGCTTTGAGATATATCCGTCTGGAAGATGACAAGAAGATGCAGGAGAGGATGAATTCTACCTCAACCTATGAATCAACTAATAGGAAATCAGAAACCTCATATAAGCCATATTGCTCCAGGCCATATGGCAGAAATGATAACAAGAAAGTGAACGCTGTTGAAGACGAGGATCCTGAAGAATATCCTGATTTATCTGAATACTGCTTTTCTGTTAATATACCTGAATTAATGTATGCTATGCAGGGCTTAGGGGACAAAGCTAGGTGGCCTCGAAAGAACCACCAGAAAGCTGATTGGAAGGATAAATCCAAATGGTGTACCTTCCACAAAGACTTCGGACATATGACCGAGGATTGCATTGCTTTAAGGAAAGAGATAAGTTACCTGTAAAGCAAGGGGTATCTGAAGGACTTGCTGGGAAAAAAGAAGAATAAAGGGCAGGATCCAGAGAAGGATCCTGAACGAGCAGCATCACCCCCAGCAGATGCCAAGATAATTAACTTTATTTCAGAAGGGTCCGACATTTGTGGGACTTCGTATTCGGCGGCCAAGAGACATGCGAAAGAAGCTAAGAGCGAGAGGGGAGACAGACCAGTCAGAATGACTACCCTCACAACTGATAAAGTGATCACTTTCGATAGTGATGACAGGGATACTGTTCAGGATCCTCACCATGATGCTTTAGTAATAACATTATATGTGGCTAACCATTTTGTACGCAGGATACTGGTAGACAACGGTAGTTCTGTCAATATAATTCAGCTGGAAACATTGAAGAGGATGAATGTATCTCCGATGGATATCACTTCAAAGTCCACTGGGCTCGTTGGTTTCAGTGGAGAAGCTAGGAATACCGTAGGGGAGATAAAGTTACCAGTATATGTTGAAGGGGTCAACTCAATACAACGCTTCTGTGTGATGGACTCCTTATCCTGCTATAACATCATACTGGGAAGACCATGGATTCACGATATGAAGGCTGTGCCATCAACATATCACCAATGCATCAAGATCCCTACTCCTTGGGGGGTTGTCAAGGTGGAAAGTGATCAACAGGAAGCGAAAGAATGCTACTCATCCTCGATGAAATCCTCAACCAAGCCTAGTGCAGCATAGCAATTAAAGACGCGGGCCCAGGATATCGTGGAGGATTCGGAGGAGGATGTGAAGAAAATTATCCTGGACCAGGATAATCCCGATATTTCGGTGCTCGTAGGAACCAATATCCCTCAGGATATTGAAGAACAGTTAATTAACTTTTTGAAATGCAGGATGTCAACGTTTGCATGGAAGCATGAAGATATGACAGGCATATCCAAAGACATTATCACTCACAAGCTTGGAATTGACAAATCATTCAAGCCTGTTCAGCAAAAAAGAAGAAAATTTGCTCCTGAGCGTTATGCGATTATCCAAGAGGAAGTTGAAAGATTGTTGAAGTCCAGGATGATCAGAGAAGTCAAGTTTCCAAGATGGCTAGCAAATGTAGTTGTGGTACAGAAGAAAAACGGGAAATGGAGAGTCTGTGTAGATTACACGGACTTGAACAAGGCTTGTCCTAAAGATCCATTTCCTCTCCCTCATATCGATGCAATGGTAGATGCTACTGCTGGACATGAAATGTTAACATTCATGGACGCATCCTCAGGATTTCAGCAGATTCAAATGGAGCCTTCGGATCAGGAGGATACTGCTTTCATGACACCAACAGGTATATATTGCTATACTGCTATGCCTTTCGGTTTGAAAAATGCAGGTGCAACATACCAGAGATTGGTAAACATGATGTTTAAAGATAAGCTGGGGGACACCATGGAGGTATATATTGACGATATGGTGGTAAAATCTAAAAGCGCTGAGGATCACCTCCAGGATATCAAGGGAGCATTTGATATCCTGGATCAATACAACATGAAGCTGAATCCTGCTAAGTGCAATTTCGGAGTGGGGGCAGGAAAGTTTCTTGGATATATGGTGACAAAAAAGGGGATAGAAGCAAGCCCAGAGCAGATCAAAGCTATCCTAGATATAAAATCACCCTCAAATATGAAGGACGTACAAAGGTTGACAGGCCGAGTAGCAGCATTGAATAGATTTATTTCAAGATCCTCAGAAAAATGCAAGGAATTCTATGATATCCTCAAAAAGAATAAGAAATTTGAATGGGGAGCAAAGCATGAAGCAGCCTTGTAGGATTTGAAGCGATATCTCTCAACTGCACCTCTATTGATGAAGCCTGAAAATGGTGAACCACTATCCCTATACCTCGCTGTATCAGGGAATGCTGTAAGTGCTGTTCTTATAAAAGACCATGAAGGTCAGCAATATCCTGTTTATTATGTTAGTAAAAGTTTGTTAGATGCTGAAACTAGGTATTCTCATTTAGAAAAATTGATATTAGCTCTAGTCATGGCATCGACAAAGCTTAGACATTATTTTGAAACACATAGGATCCATGTTAAAACGAATTATCCTGTCAAAAATGTGCTTAGGAAACCAGAGATGTCAGGTAGGATGGCCAAGTGGTCAGTGAAGTTAAGTGCTTATGATTTAGTATATGAACCTAGAAATGCCATAAAGTCTCAGGCTTTAGCTGACTTTGTGGCTGATTTCAGTAGTGACATTCAGGACGAGGCAGACCTAGAAGTTCAGCAGTTAGTAGAATCTTCAGGATCCTGGACGTTGTATACTGATGGTGCATCCAATATAAGAGGTGTAGGTGTAGGTTTAGGTATACTACTAAAATTTCCACAGGGGGACATATTACCCCAGGCCATTAGGTGTGAATTTCCTGCTACTAATAATGAGGCAGAATATGAAGCTTTAATTGCAGGATTAGAATTGGCTAAGAGTATGAGTATCAAGAATTTGCGAGTATATGTTGACTCCTTGTTAATTACTAACCATTTTAATGGATCCTATGCAGTTAAGGGTGAGAAATTAATCGAATACCTCGATATTCTCAAAAAATTAGCAGGATATTTCGATGTTTTTACACTTGAACAGGTACCAAGGGAGGATAATGCTGAAGCGGATGCCTTAGCAAATTTGGGATCATCGTTCAGGATACCTGAAGGGACCCAAATACCAATATTACATGTCTTATATCCTGCAACGAATCCTCAGGATAAAGAAGTAGCGGGTATTCGGGATCCTGGAACGGAATATCCTGAATAGGATCCTAAATCCTGGACGGCTCCAATTGTGAGATATCTCAAAGAAGGACGCATTCCCGGAAATGAAAATCCTAAGACATTTAGGATGAAGGTATCACGATTCACTATTATAAATGATGTTTTATACAAGAAATCTCTTGCAGGACCGTACTTGAGGTGCTTGGAGGATCCTGAAGCCAAAGAAGTACTTCAGGATATACATGAAGGGGATTGTGGTAACCATACTGGGGGCAGGTCATTATTCTCAAAAGTATTAAGAACAGGATATTATTGGCCAAAAATGAGAAAAGATGCCGCAGAATATGCTCGAAGATGTGACGCATGTCAAAGACATAGTAACATATTACATCAACCTGCTGAACCACTATATCCTATTGTTTCCCCTTGGCCGTTTATGAAGTGGGGCATGGATATAGTGGGAAAGCTTCCAAAGGCTCCAGGAGGAAAAGTTTTCATGTTGGCAATGACGGATTATTTCTCGAAGTGGGTTGAAGCAGAAGCATTTGTTCAAGTTAGAGATCAAGAAGTAGTATCCTTCATAAAGAGAAATATCCTGACCAGATTCGGAGTACCAACCGAGATAATCTGTGACAATGGTTCTCAGTTTATAAGCAAGAGAACTACTGACTTTTGCAAGAATTGGGGAATCAAAATGATCACATCTACTCCGGTACATCCTCAAACAAATGGACAAGCAGAATCCTCAAACAAGATAATTGTCAATAACTTAAAGAAGAGACTTGGAGCCAAAAAAGGAAGATGGGCAGAAGAATTACCCTTTGTTTTGTGGGCTGATAGGACAACGGTAAAGAATGCAACAGGCCAAACCCCATTTTCCTTGGTATTTGGAGCAGAAGCAATGATTCCAACGAAAATGACAATACCTACTGCAAGATCTACCCTACAGGATCCTGAACAGAATCCTGAAGCCTTATGTCAGGATTTGGATACTATAGATGAAAGAAGGGATGCAGCAAGGCTAAGGATGGCAGCATATCAACAAAGAATATCCAGAGCATATAACAAGAATATTAGGACCAGAAGATTTAAGGTTGGAGATTGGGTGTTAAGAAAGGCTTTCCAGAATACTACTAATCCTGCCGATGGCAAGTTAGCTCCAAAATGGGAAGGACCATATGAAGTTGAATCAGAAGCAGGGAAAGGAGCATATAGACTCAAGAATATGGAAGGGGATATGCTACCGAGATCTTGGAATGCTATACACCTTAAGCTTTATTTCAAGTGAGTTTAGAATTTAATTTCTAACTCAGGATGGTATGAATTCTGTCTTTTTTAAATATGTTTTGGTTTAATTTATTCTTTGAAACCCAATACTAACTTAAGCATCGGAGGGGTGTTAGCCAAGCTAACACCCACCTTAGTTTAAGGATGTTTTGCAGTATATGCTCCAAGATAAAGCTCCAGGATGCTCACTCAGGATACTTCAGAAGATTAGAGGATTGGCCCCCTCTCTCACGTACAAGGGATCCTGATCCCTTCACAGGTTTAAAGGTATTCACCTTTCTTCCTAATTGGGTTTAAACACCCCGCCTGGAGCGCAAGTTATTCAGGGATAGTTCAAGGTGGCGGGACCAGTTCATGTAAAAGTGGCTGACAATTTCGTTACTATTGGCTATATCCTGAATTCTAAAGGTATATGAGGATTGATCACCCTCTCTCACGAAAGGGTATTTTCATACTCTCTAAGGTTTAAAGGTTTTCACCTTTCTAAGTCTTGGAGTTTATACACTCCCGCCTGTAGCGCGTGAAAATTTGGGATTTTCCCCAGGATACAAGGAATTTATCTCCAGTACATTCTTGGGTTTTACCCCTATGACATGAAAAGTTGCCTATGCAATGGAAACTGATATCCAGAAGATTTCTAAGTATTTGAAGACATTGTACACAGGGGACATTCCTGTCAAGGCAATGGGGTAAAGCTAAAAGGATAAGGCTCGGAACTAATGCACTAAGTGTCTCAGACAGGGGACATCTTTATTGGAAAAGTTGCAAAGGGATTGAAGTTTGATAATAGGGTTATATCCTATTCCTGGTATGATATTTCCTTTGTAAACGTCGTTTGAGTATTTGGTAATACTAGGTTGGGTAAAAGGTTAAACATCCTGATTAGGATCAATTCTCGGGATATATTCTCGAAATATATTTTCAAAATACTTATCAAAATATTTGGAACTAATATCACCCAGGTATTATCATAAAAAGGTTTTGGAAAGTAAATTGTTTTTCACCCTTTAAAAAAGCTTTCTACAAAGTTGAAGGAATTATCTAATAACAGTTTTTATAATATACTACTAAGCATATTGATCAGGATATTTTTGAGAAATAGTTGTACTAAATTTCGCAAAGCTAAGATCTATGCTAAGAAAGACGGAAGATAATAGCAAGAAATATGAAAAATAAAATTACTCGAAACAATAAGTACTAGTTGATAACCGAAGGTTTCATCCTGAAACCCAGGACCCATCCACCTTCGGATATCAAATTGTTTTGATGCAGAAATAAAAATTGTTCATAGGACATTAAATTGTTCGAACAAGTTAAAGGAAATAAGCTCTAGGGGGTAGTGCCTTCTTCCTCCATAGTGATTTCAGCAGCATCCGTCTTGGGATCCGCCTCAGCATCCTTCTCAGCATCGGTTGCTTTTTCAACTGCTTTGGAAGGTTCTTCGACAGCTGATTTGGAAGAGGTGCCGCCGAGGTTCTTTAGCTTGGTCTCCCAAGAACCAACATCCCAAGAAGGGCATTCAAAACCTAATGTTTTGGCTTCATGGGCCATCTTCAACCTGGCTTGGAGGAGAGAAATGACGACGGAACTTTTGAGGCTTTCTCGGTAGCTGACCATATCCCGTTCATGTTGCACATGGGCAGCTTCAAGATCGGCCTGGGCTTGAAGAGTAGCTTTGTTGAGAGCGGTTTGGTGTTCCCGGATCATAGCTTTGAATTTATCCTCATAATGACGAGATTTGGCGGCTGCGATCATGCCTTGGTCGGAGATTGTGATTTCTGCTTCCTTTAGCTTAGATTCAAGTGTCTTGTTAAGTTTGCAGGATTCTTGATATAGGTGAACCAGACGCTCAAGACCCTACAAAGGTAAGAGGACAGGTATTAATATTGATAAATCTTTGTAAATGATGTAAATCGCAGGATATGATATGAAAATACTAACATGGTTAAGAAAAGAAGTCATAAACCCGTTAGCTTCAATGAACCCGTGCTTCTCATAAGGAAACGTGTCAGAAGTGATAGGGGAATCAGGCTCCTTCCTTTTGCGGGAACTAGAACTCCGGGGCTTGGTAGCCGGTGAAGGTTTGGGAATAATGATAGCTTTGGAACTGCTGGGTCTGGATGAGGCTGTGGCCTTGGGACTAGGTTCCTTCTTGACCTGAATCTGATCAGAATAACTGTCCAATTCGTCGAGGTCAAAGACTTCAGGGATCTTGGCCGGCGCTGCATAATGAGAAAAGTTTCACATCATTATTACACTTTATTTTATTATACTGTTTTGACTAATTATTTTGAAAGTAATTCTTACCAGACATTTCAGATGACGAGTACTGACTAGAACTCGGAACGTGTGTGGTGAAAGTTATGTCTATTGGAGGTAATCGGTAAACAGTGTTGATTCTTTCTTCTGATTCAGCGGTAGGGGGAGCTACTTCCTTGAAGTTCACTGCATAAGGATCAAAAAGAGGAATATTAATAGGAGATAAAAACCGAACAGTCCATGAGAATATTTATGACCCTACCGGTGGTTAACCACTCCACCGGAAGGTTAGCACCCTCAGCAATGGAGTCTCGTTTGACAAAGAAAAACTTGCGTTGCCATCCGTCTTCGTTTTTGGTGGCTTTAAGAATAAGGGGTTTGCTAGAGGTCGAGAAAAGCAAGAACCGGCTAGAGCCGTGGGATCGGAGGCGATAAGCGATAGGCAAATCCTCGATGTAGAGATCAGGGCAGTGAAGGTTTTTGATTTGGTTAAGTACAATTAATACTCTCCAAACCATGGGCATGGTTTGAGCAAAAGAGATGCCGGTGGTTCGAAAGAATTGCATCATGAATTCGGGAAAAGGGTATCGAAGACCTAGCGAAAAAGGGTATGCTGGAAAGCAAACCCAATCAGTGGAAGAAACATCCGATCGAATTGACCGATCGAACGGTCTAAAGACTGTATCATCTGGGAAGGCGCCGGAAGCTCTCAAAGCCGCAATGTTTGCGTTGTCGAAAGCACAGATCTCCTTTTCGGGATTTTTGAGGAGATTTTGCTGGGAAAAGGTCTCGGCATCCATTACGAGTAAGGCGATGAAAGTTGGCAGAAAGTAAATGAGAAATGGAGAATTACCTGCAGGCTCTGTTGAAGATATCTGCTTTTCAAACATGAAGAGAGAAGATATAGGGGCATTATGGATCTCCATTGAGCAAAAAGCATGTTGGAGGTTACGATGTGATCTTGACCGTCGCTTCATTTTAAATGCCTTGAATTATGGGATAAGACTTTTAAAATATATCCATTGGATTGGTATACCAACCGATATATTTGGGGACAATTGTTATGGGCCATTTTCTGAGTATACATATCCTGACTAATATCCCGCTTCTAATTGTTTATTTGTGACCAGGATACTGGACGGGGATATTGCTAACATCCTGGGTGATATCCTAAGGTTGAGTGAATTAAACACGTGCAGGTTAATGGCTGTAAGTTACTAACGGTCATCAGGACTTCTTCTCCTCAAGACTCGGGCGTATTTGTTATGAGGAAGCCGTTGAACCCGAAAGACTTGGTCCTCAATGTTCTAGTGGGAATATTCGCTGGATCCCGGAAGTTTAGGATAGTTTGTTACATTATCTTTACTATAAATAGATGGGGGCGGATCAGTTTAAGGCACACAATTTTACACTTGCACTCTCGAACACTTTTACTCTCTAGCTCACCGCAAACACCACACTCAAACACTTGTATTCAAATTACATTGTAACACATAGTCGATCCGCACCACATCCTGCACTGTATCCTGGTTATTCAAGCAATAAGAAGAACAAGGCAGCCGACGATTGTTAGCTCCCGAGGTTTTATGCCGGCGATCTAGAAAGATCAAGGGCTTTCCTCGTACATCACGTGTCCACCTTTACATTTTTGTTCATTGTTTGATCATAGATACAGCTCTATATCCTGAGCCGTATCCTGAAACTGTTTTCATTTCTAATTTTGTTAACACATTTTTCATACATATTTCTAGCACACTACCTCACTTAACTAATTTGATCACTTAATTGCTTAGGTAATTTTTGACCAAAACATGCCCCCAATATGGTTACTACAATCCCCTTAATGTATATCCTGAAGCACTTCTTTGGTTTCAGGATCCTCCAAGCACCTCGGGTATGGTCCTGCAAGAGATTTCTTGTACAAAACATTATTTATGATGGTGAATCGTGATACCTTCATTCTAAAGGCCTTAGGATTTTCATCCTTCGGGATATGTCCTTCCCTAAGATATCTCATGATTGGAGCTGTCCAGGACTTAGGATCCTCATTGGGATACTCTTCATTAGGATCCCGAACACTAACCACTTCCTTATCCTATGGATCCGTCGCAGGATACAGGACATGTAATATCGGTATTTGGGTTCCCTCCGGTATCATGACTGATAATCCTAGATTTGCTAAGGCATCAGGTTCAGCATTATCCTCTCTCGGTACCTGTTCAAGTGTAAAAACATCGAAATATCCTGCTAATTTTTTGAGGATTTCGAGATACTCGATCAATTTCTCACCTTTAACTGCATAGGTCCCATTAAAATGATTAGTAATTAACAAGGAATCAACAAATACTTGCAAACTTTTGATATTCATGCTCTTAGCTAATTCTAATCCTGCAATTAGAGCTTCATATTCTACTTCATTATTAGTGGCAGGAAACTCACATCTAATAGCCTGGGGTAATATGTCCCCCTATGGTGATTTTAGTAGTATACCCAAACCTACACCTCTTACATTAAATGCACCGTCAGTATATAATGTCCAAGATTCTAAGTATTCTCCTAGCTGTTGGACTTCTAGGTCTACTTCATTTTGAATATCACTACTGAAATCAGCCACAAAGTCAGCTAGGGCTAGAGACTTTATGGCATTTCTAGGTTCATATATTAAATCATATGCACTTATTTTTACTAACCACTTAGCCATCCTGCCTGACATCTCGGGTTTCCTAAGCACATTTTTAACAAGATAGTTGGTTTTAACATGAATCCTATGTGTTTCAAAATAATGTCTAAGTTTCGTTGATGCCATACTAGGGCTAATATTAATTTCTCTAAATGAGAATATCTAGTTTCATCATCTAATAAACTTTTACTAACATAATAAACAGGATACTGCTGACCTTCATGATCCTTTACAAGGACAACACTTACTGCATTCCCTGATACTGCAAGATAGAGGGATAATGGTTCACCATCCTCAGGCTTCATCAATAGAGGCGCCGTTGAAAGATACTGCTTCAAATCCTGCAAGGCTGCTTCATGCTTCTCTCCCAATTCGAATTTCTTATTCTTCTTCAGGATATCATAAAATTCCTTGCATTTTTCCGAGGATCTTGAGATAAATCTGTTTAATGCTGCTACTCGCCCCGTTAACCTTTGAACATCTTTCATATTTGAAGGTGACTTGATATCCAGGATAGCTTTAATCTGCTCCGGGCTTGCCTCTATCCCCCTTTTCGTCACCATGTATCCTAGAAACTTTCCTGCTCCCACTCCAAAATGGCATTTAGCAGGATTCAATTTCATGTTGTACTGATCCAGGATATCAAATGCTCCCTTAATATCCTGGAGGTGATCCTCAGCCTTCTTGGATTTTACTACCATATCATCGATGTACACCTCCATGGTGTTCCCCAGTTTGTCCTTAAACATCATGTTTACCAATCTCTGGTATGTTGCACCTGCATTTTTCAAACCAAAAGGCATAGCAGTATAACAATAAATACCTGTTGGTGTCATGAAGGCAGTATCCTCCTGATCCAAGGGTTCCATTTGGATATGTTGGAATCCTGAGGAGGCATCCATGAAGGTTAGCATCTCATGACCAGCAGTAGCATCCACCATTGAATCGATATGAGGTAGAGGAAACGGGTCTTTTGGACAAGCTTTGTTCAAGTCTGTGTAATCTACACAGACTCTCCATTTCCCATTTTTCTTTTGCACCACAACTACATTTGCCATCCATTTAGGAAACTTCACTTCCCTAATCATCTCTTTAATAATCTTTTAACTTCCTCCTGAATGATAGTGTTCCGTTCTGGAGCAAATTTTCTTCGTTTTTGCTAGACAGGCTTGAAAGACCTATCAATTCCGAGCTTGTGAGTTATAATATCCTTGGAAATTCCTGTCATATCCTCGTGTTTCCACGCAAATGTTGACATCCTGCATTTCAAAAAGTTAGTCAATTGTTTTTCAATATCCTGAGGGATATTGGTTCCTACGAGCACCGAGATATCCGGATTATCCTAATCCAGGATAACTTTCTTTACATCCTGTTCTGAAGCCTCCATGATATCTTGGCCTCGCATCTTTAATTGCTATGCTGCACTAGGCTTTGTTGAGGATTTCATCGAAGAAGAATAACACTCCTTTGCTTCCTGTTGATCACTTTCCACCTTGACAACTCCCCAAGGGGTAGGGATCTTGATGCATTGATGGTAGGTTGATGGAACAGCTTTCATATCATGGATCCAAGGCCTACCCAATATAATATTATAGCAGGATAAAGAGTCCATGACACAAAAGCGCTGCATTGAGTTGACCCCTTCAACATACACGAGCAACTTTATCTCTCCTATGGTATTCATGGCTTCTCCACTGAAACCAACGAGCACAGTGGACTTCGAAGTAATATCCATCGGGGATACGTTCATCATCTTCAACGTTTCCAGCTGAATTATGTTGACGGAGCTGCCATTATCCACTAATATCCTGCGCACAAAATGGTTAGCAACATATAACGTTATTACTAAAGCATCATGATGAGGATCCTGGACAGTATCCCTGTCATCGTTATCGAACGTGATCACTTTGTCAGTCGTGAGGGTTGACATCCTGGTTGGCTTATCCCCCCTCTCTGCTTTAGCTTCTTTCATGTGCCGTTTCGCTGCAGAATATGATGTGCCACAGATGTCGGATCCTCCTGAAATAAAGTTAATTATTTTGGCATCCGTAGGAGGTGATGTCGCTCGTTCAGGATCCTTTTCAGGATCCTGACTTTTATTCTTCTTTCTTCCCAGGAGATCCTTCAGATATCCCTTACTCAAATGATAGCTTATTTCTTTCCTTAGAGAAATGCAATCCTCAGTAACATGTTCGAAATCCTCGTGGAAGGCACACCATTTGGACTTATCCTTCCAATTAGCTTTTTGTTGATTTTTTCGGGGCCATCTTGCTTTCTCTCCTAAACCCTGCATAGCATACATCAATTCAGGTATGTTAATAGAAAAACAATATTCAGACAATTCA
This sequence comes from Helianthus tuberosus, assembly GCA_030545235.1. Lineage (NCBI taxonomy): Eukaryota > Viridiplantae > Streptophyta > Magnoliopsida > Asterales > Asteraceae > Helianthus > Helianthus tuberosus. Next base: position 140,748,648 of record CM060357.1, read on the forward strand.
GGATACTCCTCAGGATCGTCGTCTTCAATAGCATTCACTTTTTTGCTATCATTTCTGCCATATGGCTTAGAGCGATATGGTTTATACGAGGATTCTGATTTCCTGTAGGTTGACTCATAGGTTGTGGATGAATTCATCCTCTCTTGCATCTTTTTGTCATCCTCCAGCCGAATATATCTTAAAGCCCTATTCCGAGCTTCATCTAGATTCCTGTTAGGGATAGATTTTCTAAACCTAAGGATCACGGATCCTCAAATACTGCCAGGATCACGGATCCCCAATTCTGTTTGAATTAAGGATCCTCAGAAGACGTTGCAGGATCAGGATCCAGGATCCTCATTTTTATCCTTACACTAACGGTTGCCTTCATTATGTTTAAGCTTGTTTTGCAGGAATATACGCATTGGACTTGGTCTTGCCGATATTCTTGGGGAATATGCTCTCAATATTCTGCACGTGCATAGCTTAATGACCGTTATGGAAGTCGTGGGTAGCTAGCATCATTTGCGGGATGTTAGTTATTTGGTTTATTTCTATTTTTAAAGGGGATAACAAGCTTGAATTAGAAGAAGTTAGCTAACACACACACACTCGCAAGCTCTCTACAATACAATGGCGATTTCATACACTTTTGCACACTAGTGATCCTTGTAACAAGCTTGTTATCATCCCGAGTTGTAACAATCATTTGTTTAATTATAGTTGGTGATCGGTAGTTTCCATCACCCGAGGTTTTTTATGCCGGAGATCAATTCTTGATCAAGGGATTTTTCCTCGTATAAATCGTTGTGTAACTTGTTCATTTCATTTGCAAGTTGTTCATAAGTTTTTCCATTGATTCAAGCACCATACCTCACAACAAAAGATTTGGTTGCATTAACCTAGCCTAATTTTTGACCAAAACAATTTGGCGCCCACCGTGGGGCAATTGGTGCTTCATTTCTGAAAAATTTTGTTCATTGTGTTCATTTTGGTTCATTATCTTCAACTATATGGTTTCTTCAGCAAAGAACACTTCAAGATCCATGCCGGCAATCACTTCTTCACAGGGCGTTCCACCTTTGCCTCCACCACCTTTTGGATCTCAGAAGAATGCTGAGAATCCTGCGAAGAAACCGACCCCCGTTTTCTCAAAACCACGAACTTCTGCTGTTTCTTCTAGCCCTACTAACATTGATCTTTTTACTTTGATTTTACAGATGAGGGATCACATACAAGAGCAGGATAAAACCAACGAAAGGATCCTCTGGGAGATTGGTGACATCAAGAAACAGAAGAAATCAGTGGAGGATCACTCTCCTCTGATGCCGAGGTCGTTGAATTTCGACACTCCAGCTATAACCGCCCTGCAATCTGCAGCTCCGGATATCTAGTACCAGAGTGGATCATTGGGAAGACGTTATGGATCAACGACCATGACTCAAGCTTTAGGATCCTACTTCTAGCCTTCAGGATCCTCATTTCAGCCTTTAGGATCCTCCCAGGTTTATGGATCCTCCCAAGTTCAAGGATCCTCCCAGGTTCAAGGATCCTCCCAGGTTCAAGGATCCTCTCAGATTCAAGGATCCTCTCAGGTTCAAGGATCCTCCTTTCAGGTCCAAGGATCCTCATCTCAGGTTTACGGATCCATGGATTATCCTCCAAGACCTCCAGTCACAGCACATCAAGAATCCAACATCTTCCAGGATCAAGGATTCTTAAGGAATGTGCAACCTGGAAGTATAGATGTTCATCTAGGAGACTTCATTCCAATGCAGACCATTGCTTCTTCTGGTCCTACAGTCATACCAGAATCCCGTCAATATGGATTCACATCCGGAATCCCAACCTTGAATCCTTCAGGAGGTAACACTTTGAATAATTCTTATAACACTAACCATGGCTTTGTGCAGGATACAGGTATCAATCAAGCTATGGCTAGAGAATTACAGAAACTGAAGGATATGATATCCAGCGTTCCAGGGGTGGTTAAGCCCATTCCTGAAATTGCAGATGGAAGCTGTTTTGGTCAGAAAATCTGATGAGGATATTGCAACCAAACTCTTTGTTTAGGGGAATGATGCTTAAAATATGGCACAGCGATGAGGATCACTTCAATGTAAAGTATACAAACGACACAAAGATTTATACGGGGAAAAAGCCCTTGATCAAGAATTGATCTCCGGCACAAAAAACCCCGGGTGATGGAAACTACCGATCACCAAGCTCAAATAAATGAATAAACGTTTACAACTTCGGATAGTAACGAGCCAGGTACAAGGATCACTATGGTGAAATGTGTAAAAAATGTAAGTAATTGCTAAGTGTTTGATTGAGAGCTTGTATGAGCGTGTTTGCGAGTGTGTGTAACTGAGAAATGACCAAGTGTTTTCTACTAGCTTGTTACTCCCTTTTTAAAATAGAAATAACCACCTAAACTAACTATCCGACTTTCGTGCCAAGCCTCCACGTTCTCCATAACGTCTATTTTAGGTCAAGCACGTGCAGCATAGTTTAGGAATATTCTCCAGGAATGTCGCCTAGACTTGGTCAAGCTTAATATACCTGCGAGACGCTACAAAACATAAGTAAACAATCGTTAGTACGAGGATCCTTAAAGTGATCCATGATCCTGATCCTGAAGCTCTTCTGAGGATCACCACCTGTCACAGAAGTAAGGATCACTAATTAGGATAACGAATAAGGATCACTAATTGTTAGAAAATCCTCCCCTAACAATTGCCCCCAAAATATAAGGAGTAATTTGTAAAATCTGGCGAGTTATATTTTCTTGATCTTATCCGTAACTAACTAACGGATATATAGCCGTTAAAATAGAACTAGCCGTTGCGATGATGATGTCACGGAAGTGACAATCCTGCAGAATCATAATTATAAATAGAGATATAGATAGGATCATTATGCATTTAAATTCGAAAGAAACTCCCTTTATAATCTCAGTTGAAGATCAATCAGGTATCTCTTTCTCCTCTCTCTTCCCTTCTTACTCTGTTCTTCTTTCTTTATCTTTATCACTTCGAAAATGTTGCTCCGAAGTTCCCCGGCCAAGGATCACAAAAAGGATAGCCCTTTGAAGAGTCAGAAGATCATCAAGGACTCGGTGAACGAGAGGTGTTGCTTTACCGATGCACAAATAGATAACATCCGTCACCGTTTTCCGGCGAATGTCTTTTTCAAACCCTTCGATTCAACTGTTCTGAGCGACTACGTTTCTGATACATGGGTCGCCTTTCCAGTCACTCCATTTGCTATAGGGTACACCTATCCTTTCCCGGAGTTCACACAATCCTTCTTTTCCCTTACCGGCATATCTTACATTCAAGCCATGCCGATGATCTGGAGGGTTTTATACACCCTAGAGAGGATCATTGAGCAGGAGAGTCTTGATTTAGGAATGTCAGAACTGGCGGAGTTGTATGATCTTACTACCTTCGGTTCCCATCGTTATTTACTTAAACGAAAACCCAGTGCAGATCATCCTCTTCTCAAAGTCACCAGAAACGACAAAGATTGGAAGCGTCGCTTCTTCTTTGTAAGGAGGGATACCATTTCAGATGGAGAGCACTTACCAAGAACATGGTCCACCCATGGTAGGCTGGAGGATCCTGGGAAGGATCACCAGATGGTCATGTTTTTTGTAATAGGATCACTAACCCCTTCTTTGTCTTGTGTCATGCAGCCATCTCCTTTTCACGTCTCATCACAACGCCCGCAACCAGGGAAAGACTTGCTACTTTCTGGGGACTTGACCCTGAAACTAGAACTTTTAAGACAACAACCCAAGACTCACAGGAGGTATCCTCAGGCTCTGTCACAATGTCAAGTAAGTATCCTTGTTTAAAATTTAAATAAATAATTAAATGTATATTAAGAAAAGATACTTATCTTATTTTGGTTGTGTAGGTGCTGGAAAATCTGCCAAAGCTGCTTCAAGGTTCAGCGTCACCGATCTCACCACTGTCAAATCCTCCAAAAGAAAGGTTCCTACTAGCCCGACAACCTCAATCCCCAAGGCACCCCTCAAAGGGAAGGGAATCAAGAAGAGAAAGACTTCCGAGGCTGAGGATTTGCAGGGCCTGCCCTTAATTCGCCACCAGTTCCTCGAGTACTTCAATGATGTAAGGATCACTATCTCTGCTTGCATATCCTGCTGATCTAAGGATCACTTGCTCTTGAACCGCTTTACCCTTTTCTTTTGCAGAAATTTGCTGAGATCGAGGATTACGTCGGCCATGTTGAGGATCAAGATACAAAGATTGCCGACCTCCAGCAGGTTGCTGTGCTCAAGGATCTTGCAATTGCTGATCTTCAGAAGGAACTCAAGGATACCAAACAGAAGATGGCCAAGGTACTGGTTAACTTTGACTATGAAAGGCAGGAGATCACAGATGATGCCAAAGTCTCTGCCGCCATAGCAATGTACAAAACCAAGCTGCAAATGGCCTTGGAGGCTCAGGATCCTGCCTTCGACAAAAGCAACTGGGAGATTGAAGAATGGAAGGCAAGGCTGGCTGAATTGGGTGATGAAGAGGAGGCTGAGGAGATTCTGGAAATTGAGGCTAGTGGCAGCGGGTTGAAGGATAAAGCTGAGGATGCAGCGGCTGGTGATGATGATAATGCAGCAAAGGTGTAGGCTGCACAATTGGGCGATGATGGATATATGTGCTAAGGCCGGAGCCCAATTTTTAGTTTGATGGTTGTGATGTTTAAAACAATTTCATGGTTTGTAATAACTCTAAACAATAGTTCTTAGGTTTAAGGATCATGTATGATCCTTTGGACAATGGGCAGGATTGCAATTGGTGGAGGGATCCTCTGTTTGGGGGATGAAGCCATTGTGATCCTGCCGCCTTTATATTCCTGCACTACTTTTGAACTCATTATCATGGACACCCTTTACCTACCCCAGCGGACGGGCCACGTTTTGCTGGTAGATGCTTGGGTAGGTAATTTTGACAACTTTTAAAGGGTTAGCCTTATGTTAATAAATAAAAACTTAACCTTTTGTTGCTTATCTTGTGTTGTTATCCTTTTTAGTATGTTACTTTCCAACTGTTGTAATGTTCATTCTGTTTATATTTATCAAGCCTTGAAAAATTAGAAAAGATATCCAGAAAGTTTAGGATATGATCAAGGATCACATATCCCATAACCGATAAGTTCTAAAAAGTGATATAGTTTAAGGAACACAAGTTCAGTTGTCAAGTATAGGGGTTATTTAGAAGAATAATGAATAAGATCAAAAGAGTTAAGGATCATACCTGAGGATCCAAGTTAGAATCCTAACCATAATAAGGATAACTATAAGATAAACCTTAGAGTGAAGTAAGGATCAAGGATCCCTAGCTGCCTATCTTCAAGGACCTGAAATAGAGCATAACTTGGGACTAAGCCGATATAAGAAAAGAGTTAGCAACTGGGGACAAGCCCAAGGATAACTGGGGACAAGCCCAAGGATAACTGGGGACAAGCCCAAGGATAACTGGGGACAAGCCCAAGGATCGTATGTAAACTGGAGTATGGCCCTAACTGGCGACTATCCAAACTTGGTGACATGAAGATGCCAAAACCTTAGCTAACGTGAAAACGTTAGAAACCTTAGCTAACGTGAAAACGTTAGAAACCTTATGAACGGATGTATGGTACGTCTACCATTATACGTAGGATCCTAAGCATAGCCAGAACAATGGAATTATCAGCCCCTAGAACGAGTACTGGTCCCAAAGCCTTGAACTACACCAGGATCATCGTGCGCTACAGGCGGAGTCTGGGGACAAGCCCAAATAACTGGGGTTAAACCCAAAAGACGGATTGCTTCTGTGGATAACCAACGTTGTGCTAAAGATACCTGAACTTTCAAAACTTGAACTCACGTGAGAGATGGATAAAGGATACATGATCCTTATCCTTATATGAGAAAATAAAGAAATGAAATAGTTCAAGATTAGGATATTACCTGAGTAAGGATCACCGATACTTTGAGGATCCTTTAAGGATATCCCTATCGTGAGGATCACCTATGCCATAAGGATCCTGCTTACATGAAATATTTCTTCAAGTGGACAGCATTCCAAGCTCTTGGTAGCAAATCACCTTCCATGGTTAGCAATCTATATGCCCCCTTTCCTGCTTCAGCTTCAATCAAATAAGGGCCTTCCCATTTTGGAGCCAACTTCCCATCAGCAGGATTGGTAGTATTTTGGAATGCTTTCCTTAATACCATATCTCCAACTTGAAACCTCCTGATCCTGACATTTTTGTTGTAAGCACCAACCATTCTTTGTTGATAACTGGCCATCCTGATCCTAGCCATATCCCTGATTTCTTCAATAGTATCCAGGTCTTGAGCCAAGTTTTCATCATTTTCCTCAGGATCACGGGTACTTGTTCTAGCAGTAGGAACCACCATTTCTGCTGGGATCACTGATTCTGCCCCAAACACCAAAGAGAATGGTGTTTGACCAGTAGCATTCTTAGGGGTTGTCCTGTCAGCCCAAAGCACATAGGGTAGTTCTTCTGCCCATTTTCCTTTCTTGGATCCAAGCTTCTTCTTCAAGTTGTTGATGATGATCTTGTTAGATGATTCTGCTTGAACATTAGCTTGTGGGTGGACTGGTGTTGATGTTATCATCTTAATCCCCCAGCTGTCACAAAAGTTAGTGGTTCTGCCCCCAATAAATTGGGAACCATTATCACAAATAATCTCAGAGGGAATTCCAAATCTAGTTATAATATTTCTTTTAATGAAGGATATAACTTCCTTTTCCCTGACTTGGGCAAAAGCTTCAGCCTCTATCCACTTGGAGAAGTAATCAGTCATAGCTAACATGAATACTTTCCCACCAGGTGCCTTAGGGCTCTTTCCAACTATATCCATACCCCATCTCATAAATGGCCAAGAGGAGGATATATGATGCAATAATTCAGCTGGTTGATGAAGGATATTGCTGTGTCTCTGGCAAGGATCACATCTTCTGGCATACTCCACAGCATCTTTCTTCATGGTTGGCCAGTAATATCCTGTCCTCAGGATCCTTGAGAATAACGCCCTGCCCCCAGTGTGGTTTCCACAATCTCCTTCATGGAAGTCTTTTAAAACTTCTTGAACTTCAGGATCCTCAATGCATCTCAAGTATGGTCCTGCAAGAGATCGCCTGTATAACATATTATTCATAATTGTGAATTGAGATACCTTAGATTTGAAAGCCCTAGGGTTTTCTCCTGTAGGAATCTCTCCATGTTGTAAGTATCTCATGATTGGTGAGATCCATGATCCGGATCCTGAATAGGATTGAATATCCTCACTAGGGATAACTGCAGAATCATCTCCTATCTCCATAGTCTGGTGATCCTCGATAGCCGGGGTCAGGATATGGATAATGGGAATCCTGATATCCTCTGGGATCTTCAAAGATGATCCTAAGTTAGCCAATGCATCAGCTTCTGTATTTTCTTCCCTTGGTACCTGTGACAAACTAAAGGAAACAAAAGAGAGTGCCAAACTTTTGACTATCTCCAAATATTTGGTTAGCTTTTCACCTTTAACAGCATATGATCCATTAAAGTGGTTTGTAATCAACAAAGAATCTACGTGTACCTCAAGATACCTGATCCCCATATATTTTGCAATTTGCAAACCGGCAATTAAGGCTTCATATTCAGCCTCATTATTAGTGGTTTGGAACTCACAAGCTATAGAATGGGGTATTATGTCCCCCTGTGGCGATTTTAGTAGTATTCCAAGCCCTGTGCCTTTGACGTTTGAGGATCCATCAGTATAGAGTATCCAAGGATCCTTGGTCTCTTCTAGCTGCTGGACTTCTAGCTCAGCTTCTTCTTGTAAATCACTACTGAAATCAGCCACAAAGTCAGCTAACGCTTGTGATTTGATAGCTGTCCTAGGCTCATATCTCATATCATATGCACTCAGCTTTACTGCCCACTTAGCCATCCTTCCTGACATCTCTGGTTTCCTGAGGACATTCTTAATTGGAAAATTAGTTTTAACAATGATAACATGAGTTTCAAAATAATGTCTTAACTTGGTAGATGCCATTATTAATGCGAGAATAAGTTTTTCAAGGTGTGAATACCTGGATTCGGCATCAAGTAAACTTTTACTTACATAATAGACAGGATGTTGTGTACCTTGATGATCCTTAACAAGGACCGCACTTACCGCTTTTGAGGATACAGCAAGATACAAGGATAACACATCACCTTTTTCTGGTTTCATCAAAGCCGGGGCCGAGGATAGGTAATCTTTGAGGGCTTTTAAAGCATTTTCATGCTTCTCCGTCCACTCAAATTTCTTGTTCTTCCTTAGGATATCATAGAATTCTTTACACTTCTCGGAGGACTTGGATATGAATCTGTTCAAGGCTGCTATCCTTCCTGTTAGCCTTTGAACATCCTTAGCATTGGCCGGAGATTTGATGTTCACTATTGCTTTGATTTGTTCCGGGCTAGCTTCGATGCCTCTCTTAGTCACCATGTATCCTAAGAATTTACCTGCTTTAACACCAAAATGACATTTTGAAGGATTAAGCTTCATGTTATATTTGTCAAGGATATCGAATGCTTCCTCCAAGTCTCTTAGGTGATCCTCAGCTTTTAAGGATTTTACCACCATATCATCTATGTAAACCTCCATAGTTTGTCCAATCTGATCCTTGAACATCATATTCACCAGCCTTTGGTACGTTGCACCTGCATTTCTCAATCCGAACGGCATTGCAATATAGCAATATATACCAGTTGGAGTCATGAAGGCTGTATCCTCTTGGTCGGATGGTTCCATTTGGATTTGTTGAAATCCAGATGAAGCATCCATAAAAGTTAACAGTTCATGACCCGCAGTTGCATCCACCATGGAGTCAATGTGGGGTAAGGGGAAAGGATCCTTGGGACATGCCTTATTTAAATCGGTAAAATCGACACATACCCTCCACTTTCCATTTTTCTTTTGAACAACAACCACATTGGCCAACCATCTTGGATACTTGACCTCTCTAATCATACCTGCCCGGAGCAATTTCTCTACCTCTTCCTGGATAATGGCATTCCTTTCTGGTGCAAACTTCCTTCTCCTTTGATGGATTGGTTTGAAGGATCTGTCGATGCCGAGCTTGTGAGTGATAACATCTTTGGATATACCAGTCATGTCTTCGTGTTTCCATGCAAAGGTAGTCTTTCTCCTTTTGAGGAAGGATATGAGGTCTTCTTTCATTTCGCCAAGGATCCCTGACCCGATATAGATTTTGGATTCAGGATCATCAGGATCCATGAGGATTTCTACCACATCCTGCTCTCTGGCCTCCAAGACACTCCTTGGAGGATACGTTGATTGCTATTGCTCCCTTGACTTCGAAGCTGGTTTCATCGTTGAAGTGTAGCAATTCTTAGCTTCCTGCTGATCGCTATCAATCTTTACTATTCCCCAAGGACTAGGGAGCTTCACACATTGATGGTAAGTAGATGGGACTGATTTCATATCGTGTATCCAGGGCCTGCCAAGGATAACATTACAACAAGATAAACAGTCAATAACACAAAATTTTTGATAAGAGTGTAAGCCTTCAATATATATTGGGAGTTTAATGTCCCCCAGGGTGTTCTTAGTTTCGCCACTAAATCCCACGAGCACGGAGGATCTTGGTATGATCTCTGATTCAGGGATACCCATCTTCTTTAGAACATCAAGCTGGATAATGTTCACTGAACTTCCTCCGTCTATTAGGATCCTGCGGACAAAATAGTTAGATATAAAAAGAGTAATAACTAAACCATCGTGATGAGGATCCTGGATATCAATACGATCCTCTTCATCAAAGGTTATGACTTTTCCTTCGGTGACACTCGATGTTCGAACTGGTCTTTCTCCATTATCCATTTTAGTTTCCTTTGCATGCCTCTTAGCTGCTGAGAAGGATGTGCCACAAATGTCGGATCCCCCAGAAATAAAGTTTATCACTTGTGCATCTGCTGGAGGGGCTGGAGCTTTCTCGGGGATCCTTTCAGGATCCTGAGTCCTTGACTTTTTTCTTCCCAACAACTCTTTTAGATGCCCTTTGCTCAACAAGTATCCAATTTCCTTTCTTAATGCAATGCATTCTTCTGTGAGGTGCCCAAAATCTTCATGATATGCACACCACTTTGATTTATCCTTAGTTGCAGCTGGCCTGTCATTCTTTCTTGGCCATCTAGCCTTATCACCTAGGTTCTGCATGGCAAGGATTAGTTCATTGTTATCAACACTAAAGCAATATTCAGAAATTGGAGGATAATCCTCATCATCCTCGTCTTGATCAATAGAATGCACGTTCTGATCATCAGATTTGTTGTAGGATCTGAACTTGTTGTTTCTGAATGAGGATCCTTGCTTATCCTGCTTTGAGGATCCTGTTATCCTCTCCTGAATCCTCTTGTCATCCTCTAGCCGAATGAACCTGAGGGCCCGGGTTCTTACCTCATCTAGGTTCCTGCATGGTGTCATAACAAGATCATCATAAAATAACGAATCCCTAAGCAGTCCCATTTTGAAGGCCTCAACAGCCGTGGCTATATCTAAGTTGGGAATGTCTAAGGATTCTTTACTGAATTTAGTAATGTAATCCCTTAGTGATTCATTATGACCCTGGGTTATCCTATATAAATCACTAGTTAATCGTTCAAATTTTCTACTACAAGAAAACTGAGTATTAAACAAGTTAACTAGGTTTGCAAATGAGGTAATAGAATAGGGAGGAAGACTTAGCAGCCATTTGAGAGCTGATCCAGTAAGAGTGGATCCGAATCCTTTGCATAGGCATGCTTCCTTTAACTTTTCTGGGATTGGATTGATCTCCATCCTCTCCCTGTATTGTGCTATGTGTTCTTCAGGATCCGTCGAACCATCATATAGTTTCATTGTAGGCACATGGAACCTCTTGGGTATCTCAGCATCACAGATTGGTGGTGCAAAACGAGATATCTTGTGGCTCCCATCTGCAATCTCTGGAATAGGTTTGACTACTCCCGGAACACTCGAGATCATATCCTTTAGCTTTTGCAATTCTCTGGCCATGGCATGATTGATACCTGGATCCTGCATAAGACCATGGTTAGTAGTATGAGAATTATTAAAAGTGTTACCTCCCATTGGATTCAAGTTAGGAAGAATGGAGGTTAATCCATATTGTTGAGACTCTGGAATGATCGAGGGACCGGTAGAGGCATTGGTCTGCATTGGAATAAAATCTCCTTGATGGACGTCTGAACTTCCTGTTTGCAGACTCCTCAAGGATCCTGGCATCTGGAAGGATCCCTGAAACTGGGATGATCCTGGAAAGAAGGAGGATCCTTGAACCTGGGATGATCCTGGAACGAAGGAGGATCCTTGAACCTGGGATGATCCTGGGACGAAGGAGGATCCTTGAACCTGGGATGATCCTGGAACGAAGGAGGATCCTTGAACCTGGGATGATCCTGGGACGAAGGAGGATCCTTGAACCTGGGATGATCCTGGGACGAAGGAGGATCCTTGAAACTGCTGCATTCCTGAATATCCTCCTGTACTCGTGAGGGATCCCATATGCTGGGGATAGGATCCTGCTGGCTGGAAATATGAACCTAGTGCCTGGGTCATAGCTGTTGTTCCGTAGTGCACTCCTTTTGGTCCACCCGCATATTGAATGTCTGGAACCACTGACGGCTGAGAAGTAACCACCGGAGTATCAAAATTCAAAGATCTGGGCATCAGTGGGGAACGATCCTCTGCCGTTTTCTTCTGTTTCTTAATTTCGTCAATTTCCCGGAGGATCCTTTCGTTGGTCTTATCCTGCTCTTGTGCATGATTCCTCATCTGCAAAATCAAAGCATAGAGATCATTAGTAGTAGGATTAGTTGAAACAGAAGAAGCAGGTGGTTTTGAGAAAATGGGAGTCGGTTTCTTCGCAGCATTCTCTGTATTCTTCTGGGATCCAGAAGGTGGTGGAGGCAAAGGAGGAACGCCTTGTGAGGAAGTGAATGAGGGCATCAAGTTTGAAGCATTCTTCGATGAGGAAGCCATCTGCTTGGTTGTAGTGAGCCGAATTAAGCACAGAAATGCGTATTTTCTTAAGGACGAAGCACCAATTGCCCCACGGTGGGCGCCAAACTGTTTTGGTCAGAAAATCTGATGAGGATATTGCAACCAAACTCTTTGTTTAGGGGAATGATGCTTAAAATATGGCACAGCGATGAGGATCACTTTAATGTAAAGTATACAAACGACACAAAGATTTATACGGGGAAAAAGCCCTTGATCAAGAATTGATCTCCGGCACAAAAAACCCCGGGTGATGGAAACTACCGATCACCAAGCTCAAATAAATGAATAAACGTTTACAACTTCGGATAGTAACGAGCCAGGTACAAGGATCACTACGGTGAAATGTGTAAAAAATGTAAGTAATTGCTAAGTGTTTGATTGAGAGCTTGTATGAGCGTGTTTGCGAGTGTGTGTAACTGAGAAATGACCAAGTGTTTTCTACTAGCTCGTTACTCCCTTTTTAAAATAGAAATAACCACCTAAACTAACTATCCGACTTTCGTGCCAAGCCTCCACGTTCTCCATAACGTCTATTTTTGGTCAAGCACGTGCAGCATAGTTTAGGAATATTCTCCAAGAATGTCGCCTAGACTTGGTCAAGCTTAATATACCTACGAGACGCTACAAAACATAAGTAAACAATCGTTAGTACGAGGATCCTTAAAGTGATCCATGATCCTGATCCTGAAGCTCTTCTGAGGATCACCACCTGTCACAGAAGTAAGGATCACTAATTAGGATAACGAATAAGGATCACTAATTGTTAGAAAATCCTCCCCTAACAGAAGCCACAGGATATCTCGCTTTGCACCACCCATTTGTGATGCAGAAATCCCAAAGAGGTTCCGAATACCAACCATGAAGCTGTATGATGGTTCGACGGATCCAGAAGAACATGTTGCTCAATATAGAGAAAGGATGGAGATCAATCCAATTCCTGAGAGGTTAAAAGAAGCATGTATATGCAAGGGTTTTGGATCCACAGTCACAGGATCAGCTCTTAAATGGCTGCTAAGTCTTCCTCCTTACTCTATTACTTCATTTGCTAATCTAGTTAATCTGTTTAAAAGCCAATTCTCATGTAGTAGAAAATTTGAACGTTTAACTAGTGATCTATATAGGGTAACACAAGGTCAAAATGAATCACTTAGAGATTACATCACTAAGTTTAGTAAAGAATCCTTGGATATTCCTAATTTAGATATTGTTACGGCTGTAGAAGCCTTTAAAATGGGTTTACTTAGGGATTCACTATTCTATGATGATCTTGTCATGACCCCTTGCAGGAATCTTTATGAAGTAAGAACCAGGGCCTTAGATTCATGCGACTAGAGAATGATAAAAGGATCCAGGAAAGACTAGCAGGATCCTCGAATCAGGAAATGCAAGGATCCTACTTCCGGAACAACAAGTCCAAATTTTATAACAAGTCTGACAACCAGAACATGCATGCAGTAGAACAGGAAGAGGATGATGAGGATTATCCTCCCATTTCTGAATATTGTTTTTCTATTGATAACAATGAACTAATTCTTGCAATGCAGAATCTAGGTGAGAAAGCAAGATGGCCTAGAAAAAGTGATAAACCAGCTGCAACAAAAGACAAGTACAAATGGTGTGCATATCATGAGGATTTTGGACATCTCACTGAAGAATGTATTGCACTTAGAAAAGAGATTGGTTACTTGTTAAGCAAGGGGCACTTGAAGGAGCTTTTGGGAATAAAAAAGTCAAGGATCCAGGATCCTGAAAAGGTTCCAGAAAGAGCTCCTGCTCCTCCGGCAGATGCACAAGTTATAAACTTCATATCCGGTGGATCAGACATTTGTGGTACTTCCTTTTCAGCGTCCAAGAGACATGCCAAGGAATCCAAGATGGATAACGGGGATAGACCCATCCGAACCTCTACTGTTACACAGGAAAAAGTTATAACTTTTGATGAGGATGATCGTGTTGATGTGCAGGATCCTCATCATGATGGTCTCGTTATTACTTTGTTTATATCTAACCACTTTGTTCGCAGGATCCTGATAGATGGAGGAAGCTCAGTAAACATCATTCAGCTTGATGTCCTCAAGAAGATGAACATCCCTGAATCGGATATTATCCCAAGATCCTCAGTTCTTGTGGGGTTCAGTGGAGAAACTAAGAATACATTGGGGGACATTAAGCTTCCCATCTACATAGAGGGACTTAATTCTTTTAAAAAAATTTGTGTAATAGATTGCTTATCCTGTTGCAATGTTATCCTTGGCAGGCCATGGATACATGACATGAAGGAAATCGCATCTACCTACCATCAGTGTGAAAAGCTTCCTAGTCCATGGGGGGGGGGGGGGGGTGATAAAGATTGAGAGTGACCAACAAGAAGCAAAGAATTGCTATACCTCATCAATGAACCCAGCCTCAAGACCAAGGGAGCAATAGCAACTAAAGTATCCTCCAAGAGTCGTCTTGGAGGCAAGAGAACAGGATGTGAAAGATATCCTTATGGATCCTCATGATCCTGAATCTAAAATCTTCATAGGATCAGGGATCCTCAGCAATATTGAATAGGATTTGGCATCCTTCCTTAAGAGGAGAAAAACAACCTTTGCCTGGAAGCATGAAGACATGACAGGTATCTCTAAAGATATAATTACTCATAAACTTGGCATTGACAAGTCGTTCAAACCCATTCATCGAAAGAGGAGAAAGTTTGCACCTGAGAGGAATGCCTTTATCCAGGATGAGGTAGATAAATTGCTCCAAGCAGGTATGATTAGAGAGGTTAAGTATCCAAGATGGTTAGCCATTGTGGTTGTTGTTCAAAAGAAAAATGGAAAGTGGAGGGTATGTGTCGATTTCACTGATTTAAACAAGGCATGTCCCAAGGATCCTTTCCCATTACCCCACATTGACTCCTTGGTAGATGCTACCGTGGGTCATGAGTTGTTGACTTTTATGGATGCTTCATCTGGATTTCAACAAATTCAGATGGAACCATCTGATCAAGAGGATACAGCCTTTATGACCCCAACTGGTATCTATTGTTATATTGCTATGCCATTTGGACTAAGGAATGCAGGTGCTACTTATCAAAGGCTAGTCAATATGATGTTTAAGGAACAAATAGGACACACTATGGAAGTCTATATAGACGACATGGTGGTTAAGTCCAAGAGAGCTGAGGATCACCATAGAGACCTGGAAGAAGCATTCAATATCCTTGACAAATTCAATATGAAGTTGAATCCTTCAAAGTGTCACTTTGGTGTTAAACCAGGCAAGTTCCTAGGCTACATGGTAACAAAAAGAGGCATAGAAGCAAGTCCAGAGCAAATCAAGGCGATTGTGAATATCAAATCTCCTTCCAATGCCAAGGATGTGCAAAGGTTGACGGGGAGGATCGCAGCCTTGAATAGGTTCATATCTAAGTCATCAGAAAAGTGCAAGGAATTCTATGACATTTTGAGAAAGAACAAGAAATTTGAATGGACTGAAAAGCATGAAAATGCTCTCAAAGCCCTTAAGGATTACCTATCCTCAGCTCCTGACTTGATGAAACCAGAAAAAGGGGATATATTATCCTTATATCTAGCGGTATCCTCTAAAGCAGTAAGTGCAGTCCTTGTTAAGGATCACGAAGGTACACAACATCCTGTCTATTATGTAAGTAAGAGTTTGCTTGATGCTGAATCCAGGTATTCACATTTAGAAAAACTTATCCTTGCTTTGATTATGGCATCTACTAAACTAAGACATTATTTTGAAACTCATGCCATTATTGTTAAGACTAACTTTCCAATTAAGAATGTTCTCAGGAAACCTGAAATGTTAGGAAGGATGGCTAAATGGGTAGTGAAGCTTAGTGCTTATGATATAAGATATGAACCAAGGACTGCCATCAAATCCCAAGCCTTAGCTGACTTTGTGGCAGATTTTAGTAGTGATTTACAAAGAGAAGCTGAGTTAGAAGTTCAGCAGCTTGAAGATACTAAGGATTATTGGATCCTCTTCACTGATGGAGCCTCTAATGTCAAAGGAACAGGACTTGGAATACTACTAAAATCGCCACAGGGGGACATAATACCCCACTCAATAGCTTGTGAGTTTCAAACTACTAATAATGAGGCAAAATATGAAGCCTTGATAACTGGTTTGCAAATTGCCAAGCATATGGGGATCAGGTATCTTAAGGTACATGTGGATTCATTGCTAATTACTAATCACTTTAATGGATCTTATGCTGTTAAAGGTGAACGACTACTCAAATACCTAGAGATAGTCAAGGAATTGGCACTCTCTTTCGTTTCTTTTAGTTTGACACATGTAGCTAGGGAAGAGAATGCAGAATCTGATGCATTGGCCAATCTTGGATCATCATTGAAAATTCCAGACGATATCAAGATTCCTATCATCCATATTTTGGCTCCTGCTATTGAGGATCACATAGCTATGGAGATAGAAGGTGGTTCCTATTGATAATGCACAATTTCATTCAGGATCATGGATCCTTCCAATTATGAGATATATTCAACATGGAGAGATTCCTACAGGAGAAAACCCCAGGGCTCTCAAAATCAAGGTATCTTAATTTACAATATTGAATAACATGTTGTATAAACGATCTCTTGCAGGTCCATATCGAAGATGCATTGAGGATCCTGAAGTCCAAGAAGTCCTAAAGGATTTTCATGAAGGAGATTGTGGTAACCACACTAGGGGAAGGGCATTGTTCTCAAGGATCCTTAGGACAGGATACTATTGGCCTACTATGAAGAAGGATGCTGTGGATTATGCCAAGAAGTGTGATGCTTGTCAGAGACATAGTAATATCCTTCATCAGCCAGCAGAACTCTTGCATCCTATATCCTCTTCTTGGCCATTCATGAGATGGTGAATGGATATAGTTGGTAAACTTCCCAAAGCACCAGGAAGAAAAGTGTTCATGCTTGCCATGACTGATTACTTCTCCAAATGGATAGAGGTTGAATCCTTTGCTCAAGTCAGAGAAAAAGAAGTGATATCCTTTATTAAAAGAAATATTATTACTAGATTTAGTATCCCTTCTGAAATTGTTTGTGATAATGGATCCCAATTTATTGGGAGTAAAACTACTAACTTTTGTGACAGCTGGGGGATTAAGATGATAACATCAACACCAGTCCACCCACAAGCTAATGGTCAAGCATAATCATCCAACAAGATCATCATCAACAACTTGAAGAAGAAGCTTGGATCCAAGAAAGGAAAGTGGGCATCAGAACTACCTTATGTACTATAGGCTGATAGGACAACTCCCAAGAATACCACTGGCCAAACTCCATTTTCTTTAGCATTTGGAGCAGAATCAGTGATCCCTACAGAGATGGTGGTTCCTACTGCAAGAACAAACATCCGTGATCCTGAAGGAAATGCTGAAAACTTGGTTCAATACTTGGATACCATAGAAGAACTCAGGGATTTGGCAAGGATAAGAACGGCTAGTTATCAACAAAGGATGGCTGGAGCTTATAACAAGAAAGTCAGGATCAGGAAATTTCAAGTTGGTTATATGGTATTGAGGAAAGCATTCCAAAACACCACAAATCCTGCTGATGGCAAGTTAGCACCAAAATGGGAAGGCCCCTATCTTATTGAAGCTGAGGCAGGAAGGGGGGCATATCGGTTGCTGACAATGGAAGGTGATTTGCTACCAAGAGCTTGGAATGTTGTCCACTTAAAAAGATACTTCATGTAATAAGGATCCAGGATCCTTAGCCATTTTTGTGTCCGAAATTCATGAAGGATCCTTAGAGGATAAATGATCCTCATTCTCGTAATGATCTAACCTCAATTTATCCACTTCTTTAATTAACCTATATATGAGGAGAAGGATCCTGGATCCTTTATCCTTCTTTCACTTAATTCTGAGTTTTGCAAAAGGTTGATATATCCTTAGCAAAGGATTGAGTATCCATAGAAATCTCCAGTTATTTGGGCTTTACCCTAGTTATTTGGGCTTGACCCCAGTTATTTGGGCTAGTCCCCAGTTTTTGGGCCTGTGCCCAGTATCGCCAGTAGCGCACGATGATCCTAGTGCAGTTCAAGGCAATGGGACCAGTACCCGCTTTAGGGGCTGACAATTTCATTGTACTGGCTGTATTCAGGATCCTACGTATAATGGTAGACGTACCATACATCCGTTCCTAAGGTTTCTAACGTTTTCACGTTAGCTAAGGTTTTGGCATTTTCATATCATTAAGTTTGGATAGTCGCCAGTGAGGGCCATACTCCAGTTTACACGTGATTCTTTGGGCTTGTCCCCATTTTTTTGGGATTGTCCCCAGTTTTTTGGGCTTGTCCCCAGTTTTTTGGGCTTGTCCCCAGTGTATTGGGTTTGTCCCCAGAATTGTTGGGCTTGTCCTCAGTTGCTAACTCTTCTCTTATATTGGCTTAGTCCCAAGTTATGTTCCATTTCAAGATTTTGAAGCTAAACAGCTAAGGATTCTTGATCCTAACCTTTTATGAAGGTTTGTCTTTTGGTTATCCTGATTGTAAATGTTAAAGGTTTAGGATCCTAACTTGGATTCTCAGGTATGATCCTTGATCACTTTGATTTTATTCTTTATTTATCTAAGTGACCCTTACTCTTTGACAACAAGACACATGATCCTTAAATTACACTACTTTTTTGAATTTATGGATTATAGGATATTTGATCCTTGATCATATCCTAAACTTTTTGACATAATCTATTAAACTTTTATTCTTTACTTATGAATTCAAACAAAGTATATCACAACAGTTGAAAGATCAAGTATTCACAAAAATAACAACACATGATAAGCCAAAAGATTAAACTTTTATTTATTTAGCAATAAGTTAAACCCTTTAAAGGTTGTCAAAATTGCCAACCCAAGTTTCTACCAGCAAAATGTGTCCCGTCCACTTGGGTTGGCAAAGGGTGTCCATATTAACGAGGTCTAAGTGCAGGAATAAAAAGACGGCAGGATCACAATGGCTTCATCCCCCAAACAGAGGATCCCTCCACCATTTGTAATCCTACCTATTGTCTGAAGGATCAGTGATCCTTAAACCTAAAAAACTATTGTTTAAGTACAGACCAGCATTGTTTGTCATCAAAACACCATCAAACAAAAAAAAAGACTACCAAACCATGAAAAATGGGCTCCGGCCACGTCTAGGTAAATCCATCATCGCCCATTGTTGCAGCCTACACCTTCGCTGCATCACCATCACCATCACCATCACCTCTGGCCCCTGCATCATCAGCCTGATCTTTCACCCCGCTGCCGCTTGCCTCAATCATCAGGACCTCTCCAGCCTCCTCTTCATCATCCAGCTCAGCCAGCTTAGCCTTCCAGCCCTCCTGGTCCTAACTGGTCCTGTCAAAGCTAGGATCCTCAGCTTCTTTGGCCATCTGCAGTTTGATCTTGTACATAGCAATGGCGGCAGAAAGCTTAGCATCCTCCATCACCTCATTATTCTCCTGATCAGTAGTGATGTGGGCCATGACCAGCTTCTTTTTCGCCAAGTTGAGCTCCTTCTGGAGGGTAGAGATGGTTTGATCCTTAGCCAGGAAAATCTTCTGGAAGTCCAGCTCCTTCTGCTCAGCCTCTTCAACATACGCATCAAAGAGCATCTGGATCTTAGCAAATTTCTGCAAAAGAGGAAAGATACAATTCAAGATCCGTTATCCTCAAATGGGCATGATAGAATTAAGGATCAAGGATCCTTACATCAGAGAAGTATTCTTCAAACTGATGACGGATGAGGGGCATGCCTTCAAGATCAACAGCGGTCTTCCTCTTCTTTCCACCCTTGCTCTTGGTGGTGACGACCTTAGGAGCTGTAATGCTTGGGCTAGCAGCATGCTTTTTCTTTCCGGACCGGGCAGCGACAACATCAAGATCACTGACGCTGAAGCGAGTGGCCGACTTTGAAGACTTTCCAGCACCTACAAACGGAAAACAACAGACAAGTATCCTTAATCTATATCTATTAAATCATACACAAATATAGACACTTACTTGACATGGTTACTGAACCGGAGGATACTTCTTGTGAATCCTTTGTGTTTGTCTGGAATGATCTAACTGCAGGATCAAGGCTCCAAAAAGAAGTGATCCTTTCTTTTGTTGCAGGTGACTGAATGATATGAGAGACCGAGATAGCTGCAAAACAGAAAAGGATCAGTTATCCTCAACAGAAACATGGTTATCCTATGATCCTTCTATAAGGATCCTATGTCCTACCATGGGTGGTCCACTCTTTGGGGAGATCTTTCCCGTCTGGGATAGAGTCTCTCTTAACAAAGAAGAAACACTTTTTCCAGTTGGTATTGCTTTTTGTGGTCTTGAGGATTGGATGAGGATCACCAGGCTTATGTTTGAACAAGTAAAAGTGTGAACCATGGCTCACAAGATTGTACAACTCAGCCAATTCCGACATCCCCAACTCTATGCCTTCTTGCTCAATGATGTTCTCTAGGGTATATAAAACCCTCCACATCATCGGCATGGCCTGGATATAGCATATACCGGTTAGTGCAAAGAAAGATTGGGTGAAGGCAGGGAAAGGATAGGAGAATCCTATCAGGAATGGGGTGGCTGGAAAAGCAACCCAAGTGTCAGAGACGGAGTCACTTTTGGCAGTAGGGTCAAAGGATTTAAAGACGGTATCCGCCGGAAAACAGTGGCAAATCCGGTCAATCTCCGGGTCAGTGAAGCAGCAGAGTTCCTTCGAAGGATTTTTGATAATCCCTTGGCTTTTCAGGGGACTATCTTTCTGGTGATCCTTGGCAGGGGAGGATCGTAGCTTCATTGTAATCTTAAGATTTTGATGAAACGGAAAAGAAGAACAGAGTAAGAAGGTGAAAAGAGAAGGAGGAGAGAGATACCTGATCGATCTTTGAATGAGGATTTAAAGGAAAGTATCGCTCGAATTTAAATGCAAATTGATCCTTATCTCTAACCTATATATAATGATGATTCTGCAGGATGTCACTTCGGTGACGTATGATGTGTAACGGCTAGTTCGATCCTAACGGCTATATTTCCGCTGGATAGTTCGTTGTAGATAATGTTGAAAAATATGACTCATAAGTTATATTTTATTCCTCATATTTTGGGGGCAATTGTTAGGGATAGATTTTCTAAACCTAAGGATCACGGATCCTGAAATACTGCCAGGATCACGGATCCCCAATTCTGTTTGAATTAAGGATCCTCAGAAGACGTTACAGGATCAGGATCCAGGATCCTCATTGTTATCCTTACACTAACGGTTGCCTTCACTATGTTTAAGCTTGTTTTGCAGGAGTATACGCATTGGACTTGGTCTTGCCGATATTCTTGGGGAATATGCTCTCAATATTCTGCACGTGCATAGCTTAATGACCGTTATGGAAGTCGTGGGTAGCTAGCATCATTTGCGGGATGTTAGTTATTTGGTTTATTTCTATTTTTAAAGGGGATAACAAGCTTGAATTAGAAGAAGTTAGCTAACACACACACACACACACACACACTCGCAAGCTCTCTGCAATACATTGGCGATTTCATACACTTTTACACACTAGTGATCCTTGTAACAAGCTTGTTATCATCCCGAGTTGTAACAATCATTTGTTTAATTATAGGTGGTGATCGGTAGTTTCCATCACCCGAGGTTTTTTATGCCGGAGATCAATTCTTGATCAAGGGCTTTATCCTCGTATAAATGTTTGTGTCACTTGTTCATTTCATTTGCAAGTTGTTCATACATTTGTCCATTGATTCAAGCATCATATCTCACAACAAAAGATTTGGTTGCATTATCCTAGCCTGATTTTTTACCAAAACAATTCCTTCAGGGATTCATTACAAGATCCTGGTAAAATTGAGAGTCTTTTTGCAACCCCATCTTGAAAGCCTGCACAACTGTTGCAATATTAAGATGTGGGATAAGTAAGGATTCCCGGCTAAACTTGTTCACATAATCTCTCAAGGATTCCTGAGGTCCTTGAGTTATCCTGTAGAGATCACTGGTTAGTTTTTCAAAACTCCGACTGCAAGAAAACTGACTATTAAATAAATTAACTAAATGAGCAAATGAAGTAATTGAGTGAGGAGGAACGTTTAAGAGCCATTTTAAGGTTGATCCTATTAATGTAGAACCAAAGCCCTTGCATAGGCATGCTTCTTTGAGTTCCGGAGGAATAGGATTGTTTTTCATCCTTTCCCTATACTGGGCAATATGCTCCTCAGGATCCGTAGTTCCGTCATAGAGTTTCATGTTGGGGGTCTGAAATCTTTTTGGGATTTCAGCATCACAGATGGGATACGCGAACTGGGATATCCTATGGCTGTCCTGGGACACTTCTGGAATTGGCTGGACCACCCCAGGTACACTGGATATCATGTCCTTCAATTTCTGAAGCTCCCTAGAAAATGATGATGTCACGCCTGCATCCTGGAAAGATCCAATACCCTTAGTAGCAAGAGTATTATTATTATTAGACACGTTACCAGTCTGAGGATTCTTGCCATATCCTGAAGCATATCATGTGCTTCTCACAGTTGACACCCTGACTGAAGAGGGTATCTCAGGAGTATGATTCTGAGAATGGCTAGGCACAATATTCCCCCTGCTATCCTCAACATATACTGCAGAACTGAAGTTCAAAGCTCTGGGTTGCAAGGGAGTGACAGTATCCTCAGCGGGCCTGCTTGAGCTGGATTTCAAGAGTTGTATCTCTCTCATCAGCATATGGTTGGTCTCCTGCTGCCGCCTCATCTGTTCCTGTACACTACCAAATAAATTTAGAATTTCTTCATTAGAGGCTAAAACAGGACCGGATCCCTCAATATTGCGAGCGGGGATAACATCCCGAGCCACATGAACTTCAGTTCCTTGAGAAGAGGCTTGTGATCTCGGAGCAGGTGGTGGAAGCACCGAACCAATTGTTGCAGAGGTGGTAGCAGATATGGTGGAAGAGCTCATGTTTGATCTCGAGGCCATTGAAAATAATGGAGCAAAAAGTTTTGAAAATAGAAAACCAAGTAACGATTTTGCAAAAGATTTTAGTAGAAATAGCACCACTTGCCCCACGGTGGGTGCCAAATTGTTTTGGTAAAAAATTATCGAAGCAATTAAGTGATCAAATTAGTTAAGTGAGGTAGTGTGCTTAAAATGTGTGTTGAAAATGTGCTAATTAAGTTGTTTGCAAAAACAGTTTACAGGATACGGCTCAGGATATTGAGCTGTATCTATGATCAAACAGTGAGCAAAAAAAGGTAAATGGTGACACGAGATATACGAGGAAAGCCCTTGATCAATCTAGATCGCTGGCACAAAACCTCGGGAGCTGACAATCGCAGCTGCCTTGTTCTTCTATTACTTCAAATGTCAGGATATAGTGCAGGATATGATGCGGATCAACTAAGTGTTACAATGTAAATTCGATACAAGTGTAAGTGTGTAGTGATTGTTTGCAAGTAGAGAGAAAGAGTGTGCGAGAGACTGTGTCCCTAATCTGATCCGATCAATCCTTTTTATAGTAAAAGGAAACCAACTAACTATCCTACTATTCCAGGATTCGGCGAATATTTCATATGTGAACGTTGTAGTCCACGTCTTCCGGCTTCAACGTCCATAATATAACTGATTTGCCCGAGTCTTGAGGAGAAGAAGTCCACCTGACCGTTAGAGACTTGTTACAACAATCTGCACGTGAGTTAATTAGTTACTATCAGGATATCGCATCAGGATGTTACCAATATCCTGATCCGGTATCCTGATCACAACAAAAGAAACATAGTTAGAATATTAGTCAGGATTTATGAATAGAAAATCGTCCATAACATTACCCATGACTGACTTCAATCGATTCGCAAGAATCTTTGACACCACTTTGCTAATAACACTAATAAGATTTATCGGTCTTTAGTCCCCTAAACCAATCGGAAATAAAATATATAAGTTAAGTTGAAACATACATTATAATTTAAAATATTACAAAAAATAAAGAAAAAAGGTTGACGGTTAATGGGGAATTTATTTTTCTCATACTTTCCTGTTTTCAAACAGATAAGGAAATCGATCATTTTAATAATAATTCTTTATCTTTATTTGCTTATTTCTGTCAAGTTCATGAATTAAAATAAGTTATAAAGATCGCAAACGGAGAAAAAAGTGGATGTAGAAACTAATTATTTTTTAATTTTATTTTTTACACTATTTTTTTCCACTTAAATACTTAACCTCCCAATAATTGAATCTTAATCTCTCCATGAGAGATAACTCCTTTTAGCCTAAGTGACAAACTAATTATTATTAATTAGAATTAAATGGAAATGCACAATTTTTTTTTAACCGCAAAATAATTTATTCCTGTATATGTTATATCTGCATTTTATAGTGATAAAATAATTTATTTATGCGTACTTTATATCTGTATTTTACAGGATTCAAACCTTCAAATAAGAAAAGAGACACCTTATTATAACACTGTGTCCTTTTGAACGGGAAAAGACTGTTAAATATCTTTTTCCAATATATATAGGCATATAAAAAAGTTAAAATGTTTGTAAACATTTGTTAGGGTTCCTACGGAAAGTGTGTTTTTCATAGAAAGTCTAGGAAGCGATCTGGTCCATCAGATTGGTGTGTTTAAGGGTTGAGATTAAATCAATGGCAATCTTGTAATATTTAACTATATTTAATAGATTGTTTTAAATGAATAGGGGCAAATTCGTCATAACAGTGTTTTAATTCAATCAAAAATAACCGTCAACATGTCACATCTCCTTATTACACGCGAATTTCCCTCTCTCTCACTTTCTCTCTCTAAACCCACAACGAAATCACTCAAAAATCATACCAAAAATACCTAAAATCATGGATGAAGATAAGAGATTTTCCAACTTCTATATACGTAAGATCAAACGGACATTGTGTTCTGTGTTTTAGTAGGCGATTAGGGTTCAATCGTGTTCTACATTGAAGTGTTTTATGTTTGCAGGGAAGAGATTCAAAAAAAGGAGGATTTGAACAAGATGGATGCGAGCAGAATTGAAGTCGCTGGAAGAGAAAACACAGTAGCCGGAAGCAAAGTTGTAGGCTCCGGAACCGTAGGTATGTGTTTTAAATAACTAATGTGTGTATGATTTCCGATTGTTGGGGATGACTGTGTTTCATTGGTTGTGTTTGGTAATGTGTTTTATGGTCAGGTTATGTAGGTTTTATAGAGTAGTAATTTGTGTGTGTGGGTTGTCTTTTAAATTTTTTTTTGTTAATGAATTTGCCCCAAATGTGTTTTAAGGTTGGTTTTAAATAAGATGTGTTTTAAGCTCATTTTGTTAGTCGGTTTTCCCCTAATCAAATGTGTTTTATGGACAGGTTTTAAACAAATGTCTTTTATGGGCACGTTTTAAACTGATGTGTTTTAAGATCAGGTTGTTAATGGGTTTTTCATAAACAAATGTCTTTTATGGGCAGTTTTTAAACTGTGTTTAATAATGGGTTTTTCCCTAAAATGTGTTTTAAAAAGATGTGTTTTAAGGTCAGTTTGCCTAGGTTTTAAAGATGATTAAGTTGGGTTTGTGGATTGTATTTTAAAAACATAAATGTCCTACTGGGTGTTTCTCATAAATGTGTTTTACCATTAACTGGCACATGTGTGTTTTACAATTATAATTGATTAGTTAAGTTTATAAAGGGAATGTGGGATTGGGGATTGTGTTTTATAAATCCTAAACAAGTGTTTTCCAGTCAAACGGAGAAAGAGTGAGAGAATAAAAGGAAAATGGCTTTCAAAGGTACCCGGAAACCCACCTGACAAACCAATTATACTGGATGAATCAGACACAGACGAAGCATCACCTTTACTAGGTGCGGTTAGTTGTGGCAGTGAAGGGTGGGGGGTAACTTATATGGCTATTTGTCTGATCAGTTGTGTGTTTTTGTTACTAACAGTTGAACCTGTTAACAAAACTACAAAAACGGTAGACAACAAAGTAGACTGCACACAACAACCGCCTGCTGGCACCCTTCTGTCTGACATTGCACAACTGTTTCCGAACGTAATGGATAAAAATGACGATTTACAGTCGGAACCCAACGAAAATCGTGAAATGCCCATATGTAAGTTAGATGAATAAACGTGAAACCATATGTTTGATGATGTAAAACACAATGCATAATACTAACAACTTTTATGGGCTTCAAATCAGCCGACGCAAGCAACAAGGGTATCGATACCGGTAAGAAAAGCAACAAGGGTATCGAACCGAAAGAAAAGAAAGCTGCGGTTACACCAACAGTCAATAAGTGTAAAGAAGTAGCACACGGTAAATTGAAAATATGAACTAAATTTCAGTTACTGAAAAGACTGACTTGCTGATCGGCTTGGTGTGTTGGTGTTTTATCAGGTTCCACAATAGAAGATTCCGATGATGATTTTGACAACCCACCTTGGAAAAAAACGAGGTCGGGTGCTAGCCCACAAGTTGTTGAAAAAACACAACGACCCCCAGATGCTAGTTCAAGCAAAGACTCAAAAACACGCAAGAGGCCAACAACGGTCAAGAATTACATACCACTTTCAGATGGGAAACTAACTTTGGGACTGGCTCTTAAGCACATGGGGGAGTTGATGGAATCTTTGAACGAAAATCAACGGGGGGCTGTCAGAAACATAGGTTTCGGGTCAATACTGAGCTTTAGAATGGGTCCGATTCCCTCAACTCTGAGTTGGTGGTTGGTAAATAACTACGACACTAAAATACGTGTCTTGAATTGCGGTAGCCACCACATTCAAATAACAGAGGAATTGGTGCACGATGTGTTCGGCGTACCAAGAGGGAATGAAGAAATAAAGGAAGTAGAGAGAGCAAGGGCTGATTTCCACGAGGTTGTGGCAGAATGGAAAGGACAATTCGAAACGGCTCCTGCACGTTTGACGCCTGTTCAATTCAAAACATACATGCAGGGCCAAAAAGTGAGCGGGAGAATCTTTGTGTTGAACTTTTTGTTGTTCTACAACACACTGCTCGGAGAGACAACTACGAATTCATCAATTAATATGAAGTTTTTACCAGCCTTGCATCGAGGGAAGGATATCAGAAGTTTTAACTGGTGTGAGTACATGATCAGGTGTCTGGATCGAACGGTGGAAACATGGACACCAAAGGAACCTTTCTTGGACCAATGCCTTTGCTAGTGGTATGGTCTAAATACATATATAATTTTCTAAATCAGACACTATGATTGTGCTTTAAAACACATATGTTTGCTGGTAAAACACATTAATATTGTTTCAATATATTAATGCAACAATATAATCACAACATATATGTGAAAACCATTATTATGAAATCTGATCATCAAAAAACACAATGTGATGTAATGTGTAATAGGAAAAACCATCAACACACATTCGAAGTGATGTTAAACAGCATTATCAGTGATAAAACACAATCTGATGTATATGAAAACCTTAAAACACATCTGATATCAGTTCTTCATTTTTTACAGGCTGCGTTGATACGTGACCAAAAGAAATACAAAGAAGGTGAGCCAAGAGCGACTCATCTCATCGAAGATATCACTGATGACGATATCGAGGCAGTCAGCATGAAGTTGGACTCTGTCAGATTTGATCAAATCTTAGTGGATGCATATGAGTTGCAACCGGAACAAAGGTATCCGTTTGCAAAAAAATCTGATGAAGAAGTTGAAGCAAAAGAAGTGAAATCAAATAAGAAAGATGAAACCAAGACTGTAAAACACATTAGCAGATGTGATCCTGAAAAAAGAAAAAAGTCTGTTGTGAAGCCGGCCGGTAAAACGCATGGTAAACCTCCGGTCTCAAAGGTACCGAAAAAAAAACAAAATTGAAAAGGAGCGGGCGAAAAGCAATGAGGTTGGGAAGAATAAAATTGATGTTGAAGGTGGCCCGGAAATGGCGCCTGTTGTCGAAGAAATTCCGGTTAATGCGGGTTTCCATGCAGAGTTTGATCATTGCAGGAATGTAGATGTTGGCCCGGAAACAGAGCCTGTTGTTGATACATCCGATATAGAGAAATACTACAGAGAAACAGGCGAGTGGGGCCAAACACAACAAAGTCAGCCGGGGATTAACTCACCTATGGTACTCAATATGGATCGACACCAACAGCGACACAAAGCGACGAGGTAATCTTATAATTTTCCAATTTATTCTACTAAACACAAACATAATTGAAAACATTTACATTGAAATAAGAAATTACTTAAAAATAATTTTTTTGAGATGTTGCACATGCAACACCTTATAACACATTCAGAATACCAAAAAAAAAAAATTCAAACTGGTAAAACACTTTGAGAA
Source organism: Helianthus tuberosus (assembly GCA_030545235.1). Lineage (NCBI taxonomy): Eukaryota > Viridiplantae > Streptophyta > Magnoliopsida > Asterales > Asteraceae > Helianthus > Helianthus tuberosus. The sequence goes on from CM060357.1 coordinate 140,777,054, forward strand.
TGGTAAAACACATTGAAGATTGGGAAATAGCACACTGAACCTTTTGACACACATTCTGATTGCTAAAACACAATGCTGATTGGTAAAACACAATAAGCATTAAAAAAACAATAATGATTGGTAAAACACATTTTCAATCTGGTAAAAACACATTGCATATTGGGAAATATAACAATGATAATTTATGGATGATGTAAATCAGGTACATGCGGGAATGTTGGAAGTGTTCTTGAATCAATTCGACGAATGTGTTAAAAGGATAAACGACACTTTTACAGAAGGTTTCCAATTGTACCCCGAAAGCGAGAAAATAAAAGAGATACACACATTGTGGACTGAGAAGCTGAAAAAGTTTGGATCGACATGTACGCCAACTGAACAACCACAAACTCCTACGGATAAAACACCAGAAAAAGAGGCAAATAAGGAGAATGTGGATATGTCACAGTTGTCGCAGTGGACACCTTCATTGGTAGAAGAGGTATGTAAGACGGTTGACAAGACAACCACACCGATGACTCAGCTTACAGTAGTGGAGCAGCCCGCACTCGTCGTCACACCGATCTCCCAAAAAACACAGGAGGAATATGAATATTCGATTAGACGTGGGCAGCTTATACACGAGTTGGACCTTGGAAAGCGGAATTTAAGACCGCAAAGACAAACAGAGTTGACCGATGCTCTAAGGTCTCCATACGTGAAGCGGGCAGTAGAGATTAGGGCAAAGCTTGAAAACGCTGAGGTCTCGGTTAGCTCATACATGTTTTCAGCCTGTGGTTCAATGTGGTATGTTACAAAAATGCCATTTATATGACACATGTTTGTACAAAATATTTTCACACAATATGATTACACATTGATTAAAACACATTTGTATACATTAGGGATGTTGTGTTTAGGACTAAGAGAGGAGTGCCGGTTGTGAGATCTCCGCTTGAATCATTAATGTCGGGTATCGAAGTGCACGTATTGGTAATAAGCGCATGGGCGGATTTATTGAATTATGAAGAAAAATTCAAGCAAAAGGGGAGCATTGCACGCCTGTTCTGTTCAGTAAATATGTTGGTAAGGCTGATCATAATGAACTTGTAATATAAGTTTACAACTTTTGTAATATTGTTTAACGCAATGACTTTGAAATGCAGAATGAAGACGACTATATAAAAAATGCAAAAACCAGGGCAAAAATATTCGCAGACAACATGGAACCGGTTTTAATTTCTGCTGATGTGAAAAAGATACCTGACAAGTCGCTCATCTTTGTACCAGTCTTACACGACGCTCATTTCTATTGCGTGTGTTTTAATTTAAGGGACATGAAGGTAGAAGTTTTGGACAACAGCGCTAAGGATATCTCAATGCAAGCCAAATACAAAAAACGGCCGGAAAAATTGGTACGCCCCTCTATATATAAACTACAAACGTCCTTTGTTATAGAAATGCATGCCATTTGATTACAACTTTGTTATAACAAAAAGTTTAAAATAGTTCATAAAGTTTTATAAAGTTTGATGTTGAAACACAGTTGATGCTGAATGATATTAACTTAAAACACACTTAATCAGATTTTTAAAGGTTGATGTTAAAACACAATTGATACTTTAAAGCACAGTGTAATGTAGCAATACATAGTAACAAATAATATTAACTTAAAACACACTTCATCAGAATTTTAAAATTTGATGTTAAAACAGAATTGATACTGAATGATACTTTAAAACACACTGCATCAGAATTTTAAATTATTTACCTTTGTTAAAACACAATGGATACTGAATGATACGTTATCAGCACTGTTAAAACACAATTGATACTTTAAAACACAGTGTAATGTGGCAATACATAATAACAAATAATATTAACTTAAAACACACTACATCAGAATTTTAAAGTTTGATGTTAGAACAGAATTGATACTGAATGATGGTATATTGAACTTAAAACGCACTACATCAGAATTTTAAATTATTTACCTTTGTTAATAACGGTGGTGCATTTACATGAATTTAGTTTAAAACAAAATCTGATTAAATTGTTTATCATGCAGCGTGATGCTTTATCATTGTACTTGGAAAAAAATGGGCATCCAGCGGGCGGGGTGATCGGTAAAGTTGAGCCGGTACGATTGGAGATGCCATGGCGTACAAAAAATAATGTAATCGATTGTGGTGTTTTCGTGATGCGCCATATGGAAACATACAAGGGCGTAGCTGGAAAAGGTTGGGAATGCGGATTCTCGAACGAGTGCACTGATGCGGGTGAGATTTCATACAAGCAGCACCAAGAAATTGATGATCTCAGGAATAAGTACATTACGAAGATGCTCCTAAGTGAAGCAAACGAGTACAAAGGTTTTCTTAAATCTGAGGTTGCGAAATATAACAAGTTGTCGGCCGATGAAAAAAAGAGGCTAGGAGCAAAAGCCTACGACGCAATCATTGAAAGATTGGATAAGTAGCTTAAAATGGGATGTTTTCGTAAAACACTTTTGTTGCCGGTGGTTTGTTGAAGTAATGTGGGATGTTCTACAAAAAACAGTTTTAACATTTTGTTATGGATGTTCAGTTATCTTTTGGAATTTATAAGTTAGGATTTGTTTAGTGTGTACAGTTATCTTTTTTTTTTTGTTTTTTTTTTTGTGTTTGGTGTATATAAAAATGTCAAGTATAACAGTTTGAACCTCTTTAACAATGTGAATTTATATCGATAATGTTACTTGGTTTCGATCTACATAAGACATACAGTTTGTATTAATGTATTACCTCTTAAAACACATCCTATATAGATTATGAAAATACTGTGATCTGGAAACCAGCCTATAATATGGGAAAAACCTGCATGCTAAGAAAGTAATAAGCATAGGAAAAAACAAAATTAATTTACTGTTAAAACACATCATTAAAAGTAAACTATAAACAAGACTGACTTCAACCTCAATAACTGATAAAACACATTACATAAAACATGCTGATGGTTTCTCAGGAAATTAAAACACATTGTAATACTTTAAACAAAGTTGAAATACTGTGATCTGCATACCAGCCTATCAATTTCATCAACTCTCCATAGATTAAACAAAGTTAAAACACTTTTTGGTACAACTTAAAATGTATACCAAAACCACGAACAAATCAAGCATCATATAAAACACAGGAGGATATTTAAAAAACAAAGTTAACCCTAAAACACAAAGCAACAAAAACATAAAATGTCGAATCCAACAAGTCTTAAAATGAAAAAAAACAAATCCAAAACAAACATACGAGAAAAATAAAACATAAATTTGAATAGTTCAGCGACAGACATAAAATTTTGATAAAAAAGATCCTACTCTGCCATGTCTTCATCATCCATATCTGCATCGTTTCCAGATGTGTAAAAGACATCATCAGCATCGTTTGATCCAGGACCATGACCTTCAACAACTGCAGCAGCGTCTCCTTCAACAATTGTATCTACATTACCTTCAGCATTCCGCGAAGCACCTGCCTCAGACCCATCCACGGTGTATTTCCAACACGTTACTCTGTTATGACCATATTTTTTACATAATGAACATTGACGACGTTTACTTCCAGACTGACTTATGGCTCGTTCCTTTTGAGATTTAAGGCGTTTATGAGAACCACAACCTTTGAACCTGGTACCAACTGGAACACGGATAGTGGCCGTGCTCTCTGGAGCAACTCCCAGCAGTTCAGCAAATCTATTACGTCGTGTCTTAGGAGGTGCATTTATTTGAGCTTCATCAGCAACTGACATAAACTGCTTGATATGATCACGAAAATCAGACAACTGATCAAATTTTGAAATCAACTTGTTCACAACATACTCAGTTGCGTGACTAATCTCACGAACACAACGGTTAACCTCCTCGCTACGATCTGGATCTCCACCATCCGTAAGAATGGACCCGGGGGAACTATTTGGAACAGCTTCACGCGTCCAACGCCTCAATATATATTGTTTCGGAAACTCCCTTACATCAAGAATCCGTAACACACAAAAAATGTGATTGCACAACAATCCAAACTGCTCAAACCTGTTGCACTTACACTTAACAGTAACATCCTCCTCGCGTATCATAACCTATAACATTTAGTATCCATAAAACACAGTTCATATAAAAGATGGATAATTAAATAAAAATAAAAATAATGTATACATTAAGTAAAACAAAATATCACCTCGAAGAACGAAGAACATGGCTGATCAAGATCCATTATAAAAAACTTAATGAAATCACCGACGTGATCTAATCTGACACTGGTACAACGATGAATAGCATGTTGAATCTCGAGTTGAACATCAAGAAATATAGTTCTAGTATATATCTGAGCTGCTTGCTTCTCGAGAACAAAATCACTCCACTCTCCAGGGTTGGTGTATCGAGTGTCATGATCATTTTTTCGATGCTCGTGTCTTTGCGCTTCAACAGCTGTGTCGAAGTGGCTAAGAAATTCAACCAACGTGCACTTTGGATTGCTAATCTTGCCGAAAAAGTGATTCTCGCTTTCGGACCTAGATGATGTCCGCATAAGACCAGACATTTCTTCTTCGCGATAGTAAGCAGGAATCCATGATTCACGTAGCCCGTATATGTACGTCAGCCATTCATGGTCGGTTAAACCGAAATCATTTAAAATAGCTGCCCATTCAGTCTCAAACGCTTCGGGCAATAGAGAATCAGTCCAAACAACTGCAGACAATCTTTTCCTGAAATCTGTATTTGAACACAGGGCAGCCCCGACCTAAAGGAACATTATACGCATGTATGTTAAAAAACAAAAATTAAAACACAGTAAAAAATACACATGTAAACAAAGAAAAATATGTCATATAAGAAACAGACCTTTGTAGTGAGTTTATCCATGATGTGCCACATACATAATCGATGCCTAGACTCAGGCCAAACATCCGCTATAGCCCTTTTCATCGCAGGGTCTTGGTCAGTAACGATTACGGGAGGCGCGTACCCATATGCGTTCTTGATCGCCTTAAGTAACCAGCTATACGTCTCTGCCGTTTCAGAACCGAGAATTGCAGCACCAAGTGTGACGTTCCTATTGTGATTATCAATCCCAGTGAAAGGGACAAACATCATGTTATACCTGCAAAACAAACAAATCAGCGGTGACAAATATATATTGTTGTATTTATAACACAGTAGGTTTTAAAACACAATGAATATATAAAAAAATGAATCTCGTCGTTACTTGTTACGCTTGTACGTGGCATCAAATGATATAACGTCTCCAAACATATAATAATTCCTTTTCATATCCTCGTCGGCCCAAAAAATGCACTTCAACACACCTTCGTCTGTCGTTTCATATTCACACGAGAAGTTCGGTAAAAACTCCTTTTTCCTCATCAGTCGCTTCACAAACATTTCAGCATCAAACTCTCCGATAAAAAGATTTAATTCTTTCTTGAAATTTTTAAAATCGACTTTCTTCGCACCGACTTTGTCGAACCCACCATACACCTCCTTCATAATGTTAAATGCACGAACAGGACCAATGTTGAGATGTGACATCTTGTTTATCATCTCTTCGTGTGTACGATTAATACCTCTGTTTTCCTTGAGAAGATGTAGATCTTCTTCGTGCACAAAATCATGGTTGTGCGCCTCTGTAAAATGATACAGCAAATACTTCTTCGCATCGGTAAGCTTTATTCTGATCGCAGCTTGGCATCCGGTCCTTTTGGAGGGTACCCTACGTACCCACCTATCAGATGGTTGTTCGACTAAAGTATCGACCGGTCGAAAATCTTTTTGACCCTCCTTTGAACAAAAAAAAAAAAAACTTGTTTATAACAATACCACGGTTCTCGTGCTGTGTGCCCTTCCTTACAGTCCACCCTCCAGCTTCTGCGTAAGTTTTGTAGAAGTTATAAGCATCATCAACAGAGTCAAATAACATGCCCTCTGCTGGCGTCCACGAAGAGGGTGAATCTGGAATATATCTCTTTGTTCCAGAGTTTGGAGAGACTTTTTCAACACCTCGTAATTGGTAATTGGGTGCATCTACAACACATGAAAAAAATGAGCATATAACACATTTGTAAAACACAATGTAAAAAAACATATAATGCAAGTAATAACCATGGGAAAGAACAAAATAATGCAAGTTAAAACACACCATTCAATGAAAAAATATAAAAAAATGGGCACCACAACCTCAATATCTGTTAAAACACATAACTGGTAAAACACATTACTATAAAAAACATCTTTCAAGAAGAAACTATAACAAACGTTAACTACAACCTCAATATCTGTTAAAAACACATAACTGGTAAAACACATTACTTTTAAAACACAACATTCATGGTGGAACAATAAAAAACGTTAACCACAACCTCAATATCTGTTAAAAACACATAACTGGTAAAACACATTACTGTTAAAACACAACATTCATGGTGGAACAATAAAAAATATTGACTTCAACCTTAATAACTGTTAAAACACATTACTATTTAAACACACCATTCAATGAGATTTAAAAAAATATTGACTTCAACCTCAAGATCTGTTAAAACACGTAACTGGTAAAACACATTACTATTAAAACACATCATTCAAGAAGAAACTATACAAAACGTTAACTACAACCTCAATATCTGTTAAAAACACATAACTGGTAAAACACATTACTGTTAAACACAACATTCATGGTGGAACAATAAAAAATATTGACTTCAACCTCAATAACTGTTAAAACACATTAAATCCTTCTTACACTTCTTACAATTAAAAGCCTATAAATCCTTCTTACACTTCTTACAATTAGAAGCCTTTGTAGAATAACTTGACCCATTAAAACACATACTACAACGAAATTCACAGCTTTGGATTAATTTAATAAAACGGAATTAGGTTGACTTGATATATTCATGAGTTCACTCATTTAGCTCGGTTACTTAGTCATTTTAAATATGTTTTATGTAATAAGTTAAACCGATGGAATATTTTACTTTATGTAATAAGATAAAGAGTTAAATGCTTGGTTGGTCCCTGTGGTTTTCAAAAATTGCAGAGTTGGTCCTAGTGGTTTATTAATTACACACGTGGTCCCAAAACTTGTCAAAAATGAACTCGGTTGGTCCCTAGCCCTAACATCAGTTAAATTTCTCAGTTAAGTCCATGTTAAATGACCAAAATACCCTTGCTTATTAACTCTCTTTATAATTTTTGTTTAGTTTTACTTTTGACTTGGTTAAACCCATGTCAAGCTGTCATCCCTCATCATCACCAACTCCATTATAAAATTTCTCAGCTTCCCCTCTTTCTGCTAATTAGAAACATTAGCAGAAACCACTAACGAAACCAAATGACAATCAGGATTCTCCTTATCAACCTCAACCTTCAAAGTATCCTTATGCAAGTTCACATGATTCTTCACCTTCTTAGCCTGGTTATGCTCCACATAAGCCGGCGGCGGCAGAGGCACCGTGTGCGGCGGCGGATGATGATGATTATAAACCCCATAATTGGGCCTCACCATCATCATATTATTATTATTATTAAAGTAATTAGTTCCAGTTCAAGTTTCATCGGTGGTATAGGGGTGGTAGGGTGGGGGTGCGGGAAGAGGGAGTGCTGGCGGCGGTGGTGGCGGAAAGTAGATGTAGGGCAGAGATGAGTAGGAAGGATCGGGAGGAGGGTATGGGGAAGAAGTGATGAGTTGAGAAGGTGGGTTTTAATGGTAGTAATTGTTGTTGTTGTTTCTTCTTCTGTTGCTGAAAGAGATAAGCATTGATTGATTATGGTGCAGAATTGGGGGAATTTGGTGGAGAAGAAGAGGAGATCTGAGGTTTGGTTTGATTTGTTTGGATTTGAAGAAGATGGTGGAGGTTTTTAATCCAAGTCAACTCCTCCTGATGTGCACCATCAGCTGGCATGGGTTTGGGCAGAGATTGAAGAAGATGAACAGTTCTAAGGGTAATATAGTCATTTCACACATGGTTAACTGAGAAATTTAACTGATGTTAGGAATGGGGACCAACCGAGTTCATTTTTGACAAGTTTTGGGACCACGCGTGTAATTAGTAAACCACTAGGACCAAGTCTGCAATTTTTGAAAACCACAAGGACCAACCAAGCATTTAACTCTAAGATAAATGTTTATTGTTTACATATAATTATATTATACACATTGCTATTTCTTTTATGTAGATTAGTTTTTAGAGTACCAATTTTAAAAGAATAATATGATAAAAACTCGGGTTAAGTGTATCAAGTTCGTGTCAACAACTAAATACATTATGTTATATGTTTCTGAAATGATTTTCTATTTGGGTTGGGTTTGTGTCAAAATTTATGAGTTTTATTTTTTTTTTCGAATTCTACCCATCAAACGACAAACAAAACCAATTTAGCGATCCTAGTTGCTATGTTGTCAAAAGCGCAACCTATAGCGCCTGTTGGTAGCCTAGGCGCAAAAATGTGTTTTTTTTTAAACGGTGCTAAGGCGCGCAACCAGGCGCAACCAAATTCCAGTTCATAAACTCATTTTTGCACACCCCCTCCCTACGTGCGGGTAGAACTTGTGGTAAAACATGTCATAAAGATACAATGGAGTATTAAATACTTTACCTTATAAGCAACCACTCACTTTGTTCTCACACCAATGTCGGACAAAGTATTTACCACCTTTTTTGAGACTTTTATTCACACACCCAAAACTTACAACATATAAGTCCTAAACTTTTTCTACTAACTATAGCTACATGATCTTAAATGGCATATATAATAGTTTTTTAAATTTTATATGTGAAATCTTATTTATTTTCAAAGCATAACATATTTTTTATATTTTTTTCTCTATGTGCGCTTTTCTTAAAAAAGTCCACGTTTTTTTTACGCCTTGCGCCTAGGCTCCGGGCGAGGCCAACTGCGCCTTGCGTCTTTAACAACATAGCCTAGTTGTACTAGCTGATACATATAATTTTAAGAAACACATGTACACATGTAGTTATATTTCTAATGGTGACATGTAACACAATTATGTAACTACATAATCGCTTATGTTTCTTTCTTTCAAATATGAACGTAGAGTGCGACACATGTTTAAGCGGTTCTTACTGTCTACTACTTCACATGCTAATTTAATATTTTAACTAGCATACATACAATCCTTAAAACTTGGAAACTAAATCCCCAAATTTATAAGCTGACATTGATCCTGAGAACTTGTGCAACTGCAATTCCTCATCAACCAGAATCAACCAAATGAGTCTCTAACCATGGTTACCAACTTTCATTACCAGACTTCAACCATATTCTGTTGCTTGAGAATTTTCTGCTGCTTTGATATGAATGTCTCAACCGCAATCCGAAATTCCTCATTGCTCAGTTCATCGACCACCTGAAACGACTTGATCGTCGATTCAAGCTCGCCTGAGGCAACCGTCATGCTCCTTCTCCTCCTCCTCTCAGTCACTGACCGCTGTAATTCAGGCTGCGGCTTCACCGAAATCTTGCTCTTCAAATCCGATTGAGTTCTCCGAAACCTCTCAATTTGCTTCTCCGCCTGCTTGATCGCTGTTACAGCCTCTAGTTCAGGTTTTGTTACCCTTTCGGTTTCGATTATTGCTTTCTCATTCGGAATCATCATAATTTGCCTCTCCACTGGTGTTTCGGTCACTTGCAACTGAGCCGGTTTAGGATTCCGAATCGTTAACTGATAGTCTCTAACGTGATCGTACTGGATTCCAGAAACGCCAGACTCGGCGTTTCCGGAATCAGTAAAACGAGAAAGGACGTAACATACAAAGACAATAAGGTTTCCTACTAGAAAAACAACGTGTTGGTTCATTAAATAAGATGTAAATGCTAACAAATACTCTCCGGATAATTTGAAAACCGAAGGAAGACGAGTCGATGACCACGATATTAACGCAACTGCGACGAACGCCTCCATGAACTGGACCGCTTTCGTGATGTTTGTGAACAGTTTGTATCGCGCTAGCGCGTTCGCCTTCTCGGCTTTAATACTGTGAACAAAGTCATATGGTTCCATGATCAAAGAAAAGATTGCAATAATTTATAGAGGAATTGGGAGGAAAGTAGAGTTGGAAGAGTGTGTGTTTAAGAGGGGAGAGTGGGACGATGGAAATTTTCAAAATGAGGGTACGTATTTATAAAGGTAGTAAAAGCATGTGACGAATGAAGGAACCAAAGTACCAAACAGAACATGAAGACCGAGCCATTACTCCCACGCGTGTGGGAGAGGAAGTGGTCTTGTTTTATTGTTACCATTTGTCCATTTCACCACTCTCCACATCCCCATTTCACTTTTTATGCAACTAGTTGGATAAAAACAATAAAAAGAATATCAGTAACGGTTATCATACCTGCATCGATGATGTTAAGTCGGAATCGACATGGTACCAAGATTATTAAGACGTTAACAGTTCGGTTCGTCATAGTAAAGAACAAGAAAAATCAAATATAATTGACAAGTTTAATTTACCATTTCACCAGCCGACATTCTGGTCTTTGGATAGGTAGGAGGAAAACATGCCTGTGTGGATCTAACAAGGGTTTCCCCGCTTGTGGGCTTAGGGGGTAGTGCTTTCACGGTGGGTCAGGATGCTTTAAAGACTGATTCGGGTATAGTGACCAAACATGAGAAAGCGTGCCTTGACAACCAGCACGTGTTTATCTCATTTGTTTTTAATACTTTTGGTTTTCTGGCATCAGAGGTGTGGACCTACTTAGTCGAGTTCAAAGGGTCATGCATAGTAATGTTATGTCCCCGAGATCTAGGCTTAGGGGTGTGTTTGTTTTTTGTTAAAAGAGCTCCAGGACCTCTTATGTCTGCGCCATGCAGACCACGCGAAGACGTTTGAGCCTGCAGAGTGTTTGGTTTCTCGAAGACCTTTCATTAAAAAATGTCTGCGAGATCTCTTTGTGATTCAGACTTGGATCAATGTCTTCAGACCTCTTCTCCTTCTTTTTTTTCCCCTGATATCAAAAACACACAAAACCCTAGCTCCTTCTCTACCTCCTCCACCCCACCACGCCGCCTCCCTCCTCCCTCGTCACCGAAACCGCCGCCTCCTCCCTCCTCTCTCCTCTCCGCCGCTCCTCCTCCTCCACGCCGCCGCTCCTCCTCCTCCTCCTCCTTCTCCTACGCCGCCGCCGCGGAACGAGGATGAAGAAGACGATCGGATTGGTTGCGTTTGCAGGGGTGTATCACCGGAATATTATCGGAATTGTGATTGTTTTGAACCGGAGATTGAGATCGAGGTTGTTGTTGAGCAGCGATTACACAGGTCGGTGTAACGGTTCTTACACCTCATCTGTAGATATACAAATATGTATCTATTTATGTATCTACATGTATGATGTAAGTGGATTCAGGTAATGAGTTTGATTAAGGTGTTTGTGTAACTTGATGAATGAATTGGAGAGATTATGATGGTGAATCTGAGTTTGTGTTATCAGATTATTATGTAGGGAATTGGTGTTTAAATTCTGATTATAATTGTTGCTTTTGATTATGATTATGTTAATAAGTTAATTATTGGTGTTTAAATTCTGATTATGCTTAATTGATTCGCGCCTAGCTTGCAGAAATTAAAAAAAACAAACTGTCTTCTTCTTGCAAACTGCAGAGGTTTGGTCCACCTTTTCTGCTATAGATGTCTGCAGATGTGGTCCGCAGACTGTAGACGTTTTACCTCTGAAAAAACAAACAACACCTTAGTTTTGCTATTCAAAAAGAGGTAGCGGAGCAGCTTGTTGCCCGTTTACCAACTATCTCGATGTAAATTCATAATACATTTTGAAAAAACTTTTATCGAAACTTAGGTAAAAATAAACACGTCACAACGGCACATTTGGAATTCTATAAAGCGTTACATAATACCATAAAATAACAAAAGTGTAAACGTCGTCAACTTTTAAAAAAATTAAGTGTGAGCTAGCTTTAATAACATATACATTTATGTTTCGGTTACTTGTACATTACTATTCACAAATAGGTTCTAAAATTTTTTATATCAAGGCGTAGATAAAAATAGGAGTGTCGCAACACCATATTCGAAATTTAATACAAGACAATATATTAAAAGTTATAAGAAAGTATTATTAAAATATCCCTATTCTTCGGTCCTACGTCTTTTACAAACTAATAATGTAATTCACATATATAATATAATATGAATCATGACTTCTATTATTGGATTAATGATGATAATTACCCTATATACTAAAATTCTAAGTTGGTGGTGAAAATTTGTGTTTAGCAGTTTTGATCTCTCAGTTGTAGTTTACATTTAAACTCTAGATGTTTGGTGGGTTTGACATCTTTGGTCTTGTCGTTCTTTGACTTAAACGTCATTGCTTGAGTGTGAGACTCGTTTTCTCTCTCTCCCAACAATTGTTTTTATTGGTTGAAGTTTCCGTTTTATCTCATGCTACTTCTCTCTTTTCTTGCATGTCGGTTACCGACATTCGGTGGTTGCTTTAGGTCGGCGATTGGTCTCTCTTCCGAATATATGTTTAGCGTCGGTTCGTGGTTTGAAGGTTTTTGCCTTCTCTCTTTTCTTATTGTAGCCTATACGTGGTCGTCACGGACGAGATGATGGTTTACTGAGCTTAGATAAGCTTATGCTTATTTTTTGATCATATTTATGGTTGTTGGATACGTTTTATTTGTGTTTGTACTTGCCTTAACTGCGTATAGTTGCTAGATTGCTTTTTTGCGGATTTCTTGATTGGGATTTGTGTAGGCCGTGTGATCAGGATCTGTTCGGTTGGAACGTGGCTGGATCGATCAGAATCAAGGTGCGGAATCCCTTGATAGTGTCACAGAACCAACAACAACAAGTTCAACATTTAATCCGTCTGAATTCTATTAGAAAATGGTGAAAATACAACTGTTCCGGTAGAAGTTCAGACTGGCAGAGCTTCGCTATCAAAATTAGCAAAAGGTTCTAAATGACAATCCCTAGCTTGCTATTTATAGGCAATCTCAGGGAGGTTAAGTGTCACCCGAACGGATGGTGATCCGATCGGATGGTCATCCAATCGGATGGCCATCCGATCGGATGACATGTGTCCTCCGTCGGATTTCACTTTTACACATAAGCACCGTTCTCTGAGTTGTCTTTACACACAAATACATACATGTTCATACATATACAAAAATACATACACAACACAAAATAAACAAGACTTGATGCAGACGGAAGCTACAGACATACGAACTAACAATTTGTAAACCCTAAAAGTTTGAACGTGTTTGCTTTTGGGTTTTTATAATGTTAAAAGGAAACGAGCCCTTTTTGAGTTTTTTTGTATTTTGTCATCATTACTTTCTTCCATGTTGTTGGTTGTAGATCCTTGGGGTTGATAAGTAAAAATATGTTGTACCCTTGGGATATACATTTTGGTTTATGAATCATATTATCGTCAGCGGTGAACACATCTATGAAGATCAGACAATTCTCATCTGAGATATTTTGTTTCATACATTGATATGTTTGTGATGTGAGTAAAATGCAACATATAAATTACATCAAATGAGACATAAAAGTAACCCTTTTTTAGTACTAATGTTTGAAAAAGTGTGCTTTTATCTTCCTTTTGTATTTTCAGGACCAAACGTGCTTAAATGAACAAAAGGAACAAATATGCAGCAAAAACTAACATAAATACAAAGAAAAGGAATAACGTGGCATGCCTGACCCCTCAACAGCATCTCCCCAAGCAAAAACAAGAAACAGGAGGCTGACCACGGCCCGTGCCCAGCGGACACAGGGGCGTGGTCAGGTGTCTGCAGAAATGGACAAAACTACGGAAGCTTCTATTCCTAACACGAGGGCATGCCCAGCTCAGCACGGGGCGTGGTCAACGCTAAGATTCGCAGAATCTTGCAAATCGTGATAGTATAGTTACGCTTCTGCACACGGGGCCGTGCCCAGCGAACACGGGGTCGTGTGGAGCCTAATACTGACAAGAGTAATTAATGAAGGAAGAGAAAGAGGATGGCCACGGGGGCGTGTCCAGTGGACACGGGGCCGTGGCCGGGCTTCTGTTCAGGCTATAAATAGGGGTGCTTGGTTCACTTCAAAGGCATCCCTTGGCAAACAACCTCTCTCCCACTTTGCCACCACTCCACCACCACTACAACACCCACACCCACATCCACCACCATCATCCATCATCCACCTTAGAGTGTGTGCAGTAGTCTCGGGATCCAAGATTGATCGTAAGAGTTCTTGTCAATCAAATGTCATGTTTGGCTAAGTCTCTTACATCACTTGGTGAAGACAAGCATTTAATGTAATACTTTTGATTTTTAATCTTTTCGCACTTTTTATTTGGTTTTGTATTAATGACTTTAATAACTAGTTTCTTATGTTGAAGGTGAAACTTCCTTATCATTTGTCTGTGGTGTCTTGGCATTACTTTACTGTCTATATAAAGTAAAAGATTTTCACCATTCATATCTCTACGGTCTATATAGAGATATGTTGGCTACCTGGCCGGGGGTTAAGAGAATGGTTTGGTAAGGTTCTTGCCTTGTTCAGTGTATAGATCCTGCAAGGACATGGGTCAAGCTTACTAGGACCTCCTTCAATACCCACTGGTATTGGGTGGCGGGGGTGTGAATGTCTTGATCCCCTCATATGTAAACTACTATTAATACATTAAACTGGCTACTTGGGATTGTATCCCTACTGACACAAACCACTTAGCTGAGGGTAATGTCGCCTTCAAAAGAGGGCCTATCACTTTACGCATTAATAACTTAATTAATTATCTTACAATATTCCATCCCTTTAGGATTGTATCCTTGCTGACTCAAACCACTGGGTTGAGGGTAATGTCGCCTTCAAAAGAGGGGCCTACTACTATAACTAAAATAATCTCTTAAAAAGTGCGAAAGTGCGGAAATCATCAAAGGTTACATTAAAGGTGAGTCGGATCCAAGTGATTCATCTTGTCTATCTGTTTTATTTTTATTTTCAGCATTTTAGTTTTTATTTTTCATGTTTAAAACCCTTTTCTAAAAATTTTGTTTTGATTAGACGTTGAGGATAAACCGGTACTAAAAGCTCTTGTGTCCTTGGACGATCTCGGCATCTTACCAACGCTATACTACGCTCACGATGGGTGCACTTGCCCATGTGTGTGTTTTGTGTTAGTAGAATATCGTGTTTTATAAATTTAAAACTTGACTAATGTGTAGAATGGGCTTAAAATATTAATAAAAAGATATTACACTTTACACACACCAAGTTTTTGGCACCGCTGTCGGGGACACAAGGATTTTAAGAAAGTTAGGAATCAACGGCCTAATCTTTTTTCTAGGATTTTTTCTAGATTTTTCAGCTTCTGCAGAGCTCAGCACGGGGTCGTGTCTGCTGAACACGCCCCCGTGCCCAATTTTTGGTACTGGAAATTCTGTTTTAAGTCAGAAAGTAGCTGAACACGGTGCCGTGCCCACTGAACACGCCCCCGTGCCCAAGCTTCAGTTACTGAAAACAGAACCGTAAGATCCCGACGGTTGGTAATTTTTGACACAAACATGAGTGATACTGATCATTTTTACTTTCGCTCCTCTTATGGTGTGTGGTGTCAAATATGTGGTGGATCCCATGAAGATTTAAAATGTTATTTTTTAAATTACACTCCCCACTATATAGACCCATCGTTTTCCTGTAACCTTTAGATGGGCGAAAGTAAAAACAATCTCTATCTCTCCCTCGAATGCTCTCAATCACCTCTTCTAAATGAAATGATTCTCGAATAATTATTTCAAATGGAAGAAGTAATTCTCCAATTGATAAAAGAACTTGAGATGGAAATGAATAATTCATCTCAAGATGACGATCAAGGAGAATTGTTGAGATCGTATAAAGAATATAACAACATCGTTGCTCCAAAAAGCACCTCTAACTCTTGTGAGGACATGAGCGATAGTCGTCCCTGTGTCGATTGTGCCGTGAAGGACTCCTCATCGATCTCCGACGATGCATACATAGACCTGAGCGATTCGACATATAACTTCTTTAACGAGAGCCCGGATAAGGGGAATAAAGATTGGTTTCGCCCACCAGTGTTTAGTTTAGGCTTTACCCTTTCCGATAACCTCTTGCATTTTTGTTTAAAGCTAGAGCAATTAAGGTACCTCAGTCACTTCGGTGTTGTTCCATCCAGTAAGGAACCGCCTGATCTGGATAAATTCCTTGAAATAAAACAAAACTTCATAAAATACTCTAGCCACGGGGCCGTGTCCAGGTCAACACGCCCCCCGTGCCCACTTGAAGATTTGTGTCTGACTTTAATGTCAGGATACGGACAAAATGTGTCAGATTCTTGTCTGGCCACGGGGCCGTGTCCAGCCGACACGGGGCCGTGGTCAGCGTGCTGTCGTTTTCTATAAATGCAGCAAGATTCCTGCATACTTGGACTCATTCCAAAGACAAAGATCTGGTGGGATCTTTACATATACCCTACAAGGTATATTCTAAAGAAGGTTCTCAACAACCATCTTGTCTTTACTACTTTTGTCTATTGCCTTCTTCTTCACTAAACTCCTCAAAACCTCCATTAAAGCTTGAAATCTCCAAGTTTTCAAGCTTTATTGTGATATTTGTTAGGTGTTTAATCAAATAATTGTCACACCTCAACCGATGGCGGAAACATCAGGGCGCGGCACTGAGCGAAACAGATTGTCCAAGAGATTCCATAACAACTATGATTACCAAATATTTAAGCATTACGTCCCATACCGTAACATATAAGGTAGCACAGTTATTACAAACAAATTGTTCTCAAAGACAAATAAAAAAAATTGTTCCGACAACTCATAAATTATTTGGTTTGTTTCTAGACTCCCCTAGCTCGATTTCCACAAAGCAAGCATAGCACAACATCCTAAACACCTGCCACATACGTTAAAATAGGTCAATACACATAGTGTAAAGGTGAGCATACAAGTTTAATAGCATAATAGTAGCGAAAGCGATTTACGCATAACCAACATGTAACACGTAGAAATGTGAAGCAAGTAAGCTAACGACAATGAAATATGCACAGACGTGACTACGAGTTGTAGAATGCGCAACATATGTCACCACTGTGACACGTGAAGTAAAACCCTTAACAACCCCTGTCCACGACAGGTGCTGGGTCCAAACTATAGTACTATCGTTGCTAAGGTGTCAGGCAACAATCACTATGTAAACATAACATACAAGCACTCATCGAATAAGTGATACGATAGTATTAAACAAAAGTTGGGTTAAAACTTGACTAATGTGTGTGTTTAGTGTTAGTAGAATATCGTGTTTTATAAATTTAAAACCTGACTAATGTGTAAAATGGGGTTAAAATATTAATAAAAACATATTACACCTTACACACACCAGTTTGCATGCATTACGTTTTTGGGATTTCTTAGGGTTTTTAGACCCTCATCATCTACTTTGATATGCTAGATGTTATTGTTGGTGGTGTTTGCTTTATGCCTTTATGTAGCCGGTATGGTGCTTATTTGATATGCAGCTTGAAAATGTTGGCAATGATGATTATGGACTCATTAACCTATGGCATTGTAGCCATAAGTCTTAAGCCCATCTATTGTTGTTTAATGCCAGCAATGATGATGATTGACTCATGGTTATTCAACTTTTAATTAAAATCATGAGTCTTGAGCCCGTTTGTTTTGGCATCGAGTGTGATTGTTGGTATGCTTCGTGTTTTTAGGCTATGATGAAAGGTATTTTGTATGTTCCAAAACAAGTTGGTACGATCATATGATATGTAAGCATGGAAAATATATCTTAGTATAATGTATCTTGCCAGGGCATTGATTGTGATTGTTTATGTGGCACCAACTTTAAGATGTTATATCTAAGCCTCATTACACTTATAAATGCCTATGACAGGTTGTTGAAGGGTATTGGTTTGTTGGCATGCCATAAGTCTACTGTTAAGGAAATATGTGGAAAACATGACAAAGATATTGATTATAGTTTTCATCATTCGCCATATTTTTCACGCATTTCCCATAAGCATGGCTAAGGATTGATGAACCAAAGAATCAAATGCAATGGTAATGGGGTTTGAGGAACCTATATACGTTAAAAAGTTGGATTAACATTTGTTATTGCCTGCTACTGGAGGTTGGTTGTTGTATATCTGATTATTACGCACATTGTTAATTTCATTTGTTGTGGTTGAACATTTTGTAGGTTTTGCTATAGATGATGGTAGTGGTGTAAGACGGCTTGAATGTGAATCCTATTTTGAGTGTTGATAGACCAACATGCAGTTTAAATAACCAATTGGATGGTTCTTTAATGGATATCCTTCATATACACTGATGTATGCAACTGTAGGTCGAGTGCCTCTTCCAACTTTGGTCCTACAAGTTTATGTTTCTCTTTTGGTAACGTGTAATGTATTTAGGGTTTAGCACTCTTTATATAGTATCATAGTTTTTTTTATCTTTTTTTTTTGTGTCCTAAATTATGTACACTTTGAGATATAATAAATGTCTTAATTATGAATTAGAATTACTTTATGGTATTACCACTCTACGACGTAACATGAAATAAATTGGGTTATCCATTGAATGTTTGAAACGACGCTCTTAATCAATGTTGCAAAGTTTTACCCCTTAAACACCTCTTTAAGTGATTTAATAAATGCATTAAATCGCTACAATGCGCATTAGGTACATTCCTAGTTTTAACAAAATAGTTCATGTGTAGTAGACACTCATATACATACAAGGGTAAGTTACTTTTTGAGTCCCTGTGTTATAGGAGTTTTGTAGGATCGCGTGCTGACTCGAATGAGTCAATCGAAGGTGTTCTAATCCATTTCAGGTGCGGAATAACAAGAAACGGACATGAAAAACAGCTTGTTCTACTAAATCTTGCCTTGTATATTGATTTCACACTGATTACAAGTCAAACGGCACTTCGGCAGCAATTCGTTACCAGAAACAAGACCTCTACAACTGATTTCGCTCATGGCCCTATATATAGTGTTGATGATTTCGCTTATATGTACATGTACATATAAGCGAAACCTCAACATGTCCATATAAGCGAAATTACATTGTTCACATAAGCGAAATCACAAAGTTAAACAATCTGCTTTCACGTGAATCATGCAATACTGTTTTGTCTTCTTGTGAGATGATGTCATTGATGATGTCATATTGATGATGTCATCTTTGTATATGATGACATCATGTTGAATCATATCCGCAACGAACCCGAGACTCGATATAAGACGAAGTCGACAGATGTAGTGCACCAACAGACTCCCCCTCAGATGTTGACGAGTCTTAAGTGTCGAGTCTTCGCATCTTCAGTCTTGATCAGTCTTTGGGCATCCAGAATCTCTATCTGGCTTTATCCTATCTTCAATTCTCTTTCAGGATCTCTGACGCCTAGCTCTTGCATCTTCAGACTCTCTTTCTCTAATAGACTCCCCCTCAACTTGTACTAGGATCGTAGTCTGGCTTTCACAGGTTCAGGTATCGCAACCTGACTCACCTGCATATTTCTCTACCCAACACATAAGATTCATATACGATAAGATATTACAAATTTATAAACTTTGCTAATCCCTTGAAGACACAACCCTGAATAGAAAGATTTATCATGTCAATTTCTGATGAACCACTTGACTGATTATCATTATCATTTCACACATCTTCAAACAAACTTTCCCAAACCTGTTCGTCATGTTTAGCACTCAGAATTTTGAAAATCAGCTTTTCAACATCAGTTGTCTAAAATCTTTTTGGATTTTTCAAAATTTATGCTAAAACACACCGAAAATCTTTTTGGAATTTTGTGAAATAACTGAAATGAAATGCAGAAATGAAATATTTACAGACACTATTTTTGTGAGTTTGCGTAAGAGGATCATATCAGTTTTTGAGACACATCACCAACACCGTTAAGCTTTATACATTTTAAGTTCTAAACGATTCACCTAGATTGTCAGTATACTGATCCACTTAAATTCTCACACAAAGTTCAACTGTTTCGAGATACGAGATTAATGTTTTAGAAACTTAAACTTATTCGCATGTCCCACCTCAGAATATACTCCCGTATCCAGATCCCAATATTCAGTCTTACAGGTAAATATGACACAAATGATATCTGTAAGGGAATAAATTATGATCGAAATCGTGAGAGCTCAGGTCAGAACTACCGTTCAGCAGAGAGATCACGAATCGACTTTTGGGTGTGTCCCCTTTAGAGGATCTTTTTTACAACAGCATTGCTAAGCAATTTTATTGTCTTATCATATATGCTGAGGGTGATGCTATGTTTCAAGCATTGTGGAAAGTATTATTCGAGGACTAGGTCAGAACTTCCATTCAGCAGAAGTCCAGGAATAATACCCCAGATATCACTGAGTATAAAGACCTAGTATATCAGAAAAAGGAATCTTTCAAACGAGATTTCGGGGGTTACCCATATATCCGAGAGATGTTACCCACGAATTAAGCAAGTTTGAATTTAGGTTTATATCTCGTCACAATCTACTAAATGTGCAAAAACCTACTCACACATCCACAGTGAGACCGTTTATCACATTTTTCTTTCCAAATCTTTAGCATGTTGTGATCGTCCACTGATGTACTATCATTTCCTCTTTTGTACAACAAAACTCATTTTTCATTTTATCATGTTTTTGACTTTTTCAAATTTTCAAATGTTTTTGGATTTTCTGAAAATTTTTACTCCCCCTAAAATGCAAACACATTTTAGGAAATTTGAAAACAAACTGTACAATAAAGTGACAACTTATATCAAATCGCTTCAATTCGCCATCCACTTGGCATAAACAATCAGAACTCCCCCTCACAACAAACTATTTTCCCATTGTGATTTCAAAACACTTAAGTTTGTTTTAATCAAATGGTTTTTCCGGAAAATAAGTTTTGTTGTTTTTAAGAAACCATTTGTAGGTTAGGGGATAAGTTTCTCTTCTCAATGTAATGAACCCCATATATTTGTTAACCACTTGTAATAATGATCCAATCAAGTTCAACTTCATGACCATGATTAACCACATTGTCAATGAAAACCTCTTTCAACCACTTACAGGTTTACTTATCAATCATAACCACTTGCACGTCAAAATATAACAATTTAAATATACCACCTGTACTTTACCAACTGTACCACTAGTAGGATCATTTGCTAAGAAAGATGCCGATACCTGCTCCACTCTTACCAACCTGGGAGCTCCGGCAAGGCAGGAATTTATGGTGAAAATGTTGTCACCCAAGCCTGACCAGCCTTGGGTGATTTTGGCGGCAAACATCTGTCCCACCAACATTTTGATTTGTAAAAATCTTTTGCACTTTTAACCTTCCCATCAACCATCTTCCCGAAAATATGTTTTACTTTCCCATTGAAAGCCTTCTTGTGAGTTCAGGAACGGATCGTAAACGATCACTAGATCTGCGGTGGATTCGATTTAACGTGTGGAATCCGTTAAATCGAACTGTAATCGTGCGCGAAGACGTAATTAAACAACGTTTTATTACGTAACAACTACAACCGGACAGAGTTTCGACTCGATCTACACACTAGACATTCGTAATCTAATCAACGTGATGTAATCGGAGTGTTCTTGATGAAGATCTGATTCACGGTTGAAATCTGACAGCAATTTGTTACTGTTGCACTAATTCCTCTCTAGTCGTCCGCTTCAAATGAAAAGACATCAACCCTATTTATAGCATTCACGGTTTCGCTTGAAGCCTGACATACATGTTCAAGCGAAATCCCCAATTAAACTTCAAGCGAAACCTACAAATCTTAAATTCTGTTTCAAGCGAAACCTCTATTTTGTCCTCAAGCGAATCCTCATAATCTGATATGTATTTAATGTTGTGTAATGATTTCCAATGATGATGCAAGAGATGATGTCACTGGTGTGATGTCATCATCAAGGATGATGACATCATGCTTGTTTAGATCCACTCTCTTCGTATCGTGCCGTACCGTATACTGACCTGACATTTCCTAATGACACCTAGTGAAATCTCTGTCCGGTATTTTACAGACTCAAGACGCTAGACTTTACATGTACATTTAGATTTCTATCTATGGCCACACAAATAGTGCACTAACACTTCTCAACATCAAATTCTCCCTTATCAGCGAAGAATTGATTTGAGATCTCTACCTTTCCCACTTTCTTCATCAAATTTTCCTTTGACAATGGAGGAAAATCCTCATCGTTCATTTCTGGAACGGAATTCACAACCTTTTTATCAACCAAAGACTCCTCTGATTTTATGGAATCAGATTCATTGTCAGAATTACCCTCAGATTTTGTCACACCCCCAAAATCCACCTGCGGAGTACTACCGCTTGGAGGCGTGACTGACCAGGATCCAGCCACCAATCATATTGAACAAGCACATAAGTAGCTATAAAAATCCAACCAATACAATTGGTGTTCAAACAAAACATAGTTAAGTTGCAAGCGGAAGCATAAGTCTTAAATCAAAACATAAGTTTAATTGTTTCAAAGTTTAACATGGCACACAGCCGTCCATGTCCCACAACGACTCTCCTCCATGCAAGCTCCAGCTAAGTACCTATTGTCCTGCAAAGCATGTAGTAACGAGTCAACAACAAGTTGAGTGAGTTCACAGTTGGGTGTTCGTTTTAAGTTGTTTCGAAAACAATTTCCTTTATCTGGCATCCTGCCGTGGGGGTTACCCCATAGTTGAAAACGTGACTTATTTGTTCCCGGTTACTCTGGCTATCCAGCCGTGGGGGCTACCCCGTGTTAGTTATCTGGCATTTCGGCCGTGGGGGCTACCCCATGTATATACTAGACTCGTTACCATATCGACTGCTGACTGTAGTCATGTTTATGTGCCCTGAAACTGTTAATGTCTATCATCATTGACGTGCCCCAGATCCATTAGTTCACGCCCGTCCTCTGCGGCACGGTGTGAGGTTTGTCAGACCTAAATAGCGCTATCTAACTAATGACCCGCTCGCCATTGGCCCGGCGATTAAGTCGATATAAAAAGGAGGGACTTCGTGATAGAGTTTTGGTCTAGTACGAGTTATCTGTCCGTGAGGACGAGGAATTACATTCCTGAACCAATGCTGTCCTACCCAAGGAGGACGAGGAACCCACGTTCCTTAACCCCAATCCCAACCCAGGGAATCCCATGCTTTGTAGAGGGTGTGAACTCACCTTGGTTTGCTCGGCAGATATACAGAAAGGTCAATCGAGCAATATTGTGGTCACTCACGTCCTATCATAGTTGTATCATACAAATCAGGTTCGTATTCAAGTAGTGCACGTATGTTTCTAGCACATTGTACTCAAGTATCATTCATGGCAGCCCAACAACATTCACATTCAACAGTAACACATAAGGCCCATATGTTCGGCCCAATTACTTAAGCCCGAAACAGTGTGAAGGTCCATACAGCGCACACATGTGTGTGGTCTCGAGTCGAGACTGTGCGATCTCTACTCGAGACTGTGCGGTCTCGAGTTGTATCCTACAAGATCTCGAGTAGCAACTGAGGAGGTCTCGGGTCACGCATATGCTGGTCTCGAGTCGCAATTGGACTCGCAACCATGGTCTCTAGTCATGATGTGTGTGTGTTGATGAAGTATGGTCTCGAGTCGAGACTATAGGTTCTCGACTCGCAACTAGTGTCGCAATCGGGGGTCTCGAGTTGTCATGTTTCCGGTCTCGAGTCGAGACTGAAGTTCTCGGCTGGGGACATTTGCTGAATTCCAACATTGTACTAGACCAATGGGATTTCACTGTTGTGATTTTATGTACTATCCAATGAGGTTCTACAAACATGTCTAATTGTCTAACAATTAACCAAAATGGATCAAACATATCCATTTCAAATATCCATATAACAATGAACAAGTTCTTCACATTTTCATCATGTTCTTCATTTTAGGGTTTTTAGCATCAATCTCTATGAACTTTAACATGATCATAACATGAACACAATCATAACACTCAAACAACTAATCCGATTTCCACATATACGCAGCCTTTTTAACAAGCATTTGATTCTTAGCATAGGAGTATATAATCCGATTAACATGAACATTAAGCAAGCCGATTTCATGAACATCAACAACTAATGGTTTAAACCACATTCAAACACAAGATATCATTAACTCATCATGCAATATAGCCGAAATCAAGACATGTTAACCGGTTATCATCATCATACACATCAAGAACATCATCATCATGTTATTTCATCAAGGCAAGTAGCATCATTAGTCACATAAACACCTAGTGAGTATCTAGAACACTAACCGATTGTACAAGGCACCGAGGTGGTAAAGAAGATGGACAAAATGGAGTGTCCGAGTGTTGATGATGAGCTTGACCGAATCCTTGTTGATGCCGATTTGATCCGAGAGGAAGGAGGAGAGGTGATGTTGAGACTTAGGGTTTAATGGTTTCTAGAGAGAGTAGCGGAGTATGTGTGTTGTCCAAAGAAATGGCAAACATGGCTATCACTAAGGTTTATATACTCGCTCCACATATGTGCACCCTAATGGGCTTTCGGTTGGGTTAAATGGGGTGTATGGCCCATCCGGCCCATTGTTTCACTAGCTCACTCGAGACCACATGGTCTCGAGTCAGGTTCATGGTTCTCGGCTCACTTATGCATATATACATACTATACATATAAGCACAACACATAATAATCACATAGTTTCACTTATATCATTCATTAAATCATCAAATCAGTTAGTCACTTAACGTTCAAGCATACAACGAAAGGTTCTAAATTTCGAGTTGTCACATCATCCCCAAGTTGAAAGAAATTTCGTCCCGAAATTTGGTAGGCACTCACTGAGGAAGCTAGTTAAGTTGTATGGTGTTCCCGGTTTTCCTGGGGTGTCACATCCACCCCCCGTTGATCTGGAATTTCGTCCCGAAATTCCGTAGCTTCGGCCTCAGTAGTGGGTGTACTGTTTGTGAACAGTTGGGGATACTTTTGTTTCATCTGATCTTCGCGCTCCTAGGTGAACTCTGGGCCGCGACGTGAGTTCCAACGAACTCGAACGAGAGGTATTCTAGTGCTCTTGAGGACCTTAACATCCCGGTCCGTGATTTCGACTGGTTCCTCGACGAATCGTAACTGTTCGTCGATAGTGAGTTCCTTCAGAGGAACTACGTGGGTCTCATCTGACAGACATTTCTTCAGATTCGACACGTGGAAAACGTTGTGAACTGCACCGAGTTCGGCTGGTAAGTTCAGTCTGTAGGCCACCCTGCCTATTTTCTCGATGATTTCGAAAGGTCCAACGTATCGTGGGTTAAGTTTGCCGCGTTTACCAAAACGAACCACACCCTTCCAGGGTGAAACTTTGAGTAGTACCCGCTCCCCAACCTGGAGCTCTAGTGGTTTCCTGCCCTTATCGGCGTAAACTTTCTGTCGGTCACGAGCTGCCGCCATACGTTTTCGTATTTGAGCAATTTGTTCGGTTGTGTCCACCACATGTTCCGGACCAGTGATCTGACTATCTCCCACCTCTGCCCAACAAAGAGGTGACCGGCATTTACGTCCGTACAATGCCTCAAACGGAGCAGCTTTAATGCTGGTGTGGTAGCTGTTATTGTACGAGAATTCCACAAGTGGCAGATGCTTCTCCCAGCGGTTGCCAAAATCGATTACACATGCACGAAGCATGTCTTCTAAGGTTTGAATAGTGCGCTCGGACTGCCCGTCCGTCTGAGGGTGATACGCTGTGCTCATGTCTAATCGTGAGCCAAAGGATTTGTGCATTGCTTGCCACAACTCTGAAGTAAAACGTGCATCTCGATCCGAGATAATAGAGGTGGGCACCCCGTGCCTCGAGACAACTTCCTTGAGGTATACTTCTGCAAGAGTGGAGAATTTATCCGTCTCCTTGATAGCCAGGAAGTGTGCAGATTTCGTAAGTCGATCCACGATCACCCAAATAGTATCGTTTCCGCGCTGAGATCTAGGTAGGCCAGTAACAAAATCCATGGAAATTTGCTCCCATTTCCATTGTGGTATTTCTGGTTGTTGGAGCAGGCCTGAGGGTTTCTGGTATTCGGACTTGACTCTCGCATAAGTCAAACACTTGCTGACGTAAGTTGCTATGTGGGCCTTCATGCTAGGCCACCAATACGTAGTTCTGATGTCATGGTACATTTTGTCCGAACCAGGGTGTACCGAGTAGCGAGACTTGTGTGCTTCGTCCATCACAAGCTCTCGTAAGTTGCCATAGAGTGGGACCCAAACGCGTCCCGTTACGTAGTAAGCACCGTCTTCCTTCTGTTCTAAGCGTTGCCTTGATCCGCGTAGGGCTTCAGCCCTGACGTTTTCTGGTTTCAATGCTTCTACCTGAGCGTCTCGTATTTGGGAAGGCAGACTAGAATGGATCGTGAGTTGTAAAGCTCGTACGCGCTTAGGTGCAGTGTCCTTTCGACTGAGGGCGTCAGCCACAACGTTGGCCTTACCCGGGTGATACCTGATTGAGCACTCGTAGTCATTCAGTAGTTCGACCCATCGTCGTTGTCGCATGTTCAGTTCCTTCTGCTTGAAGATATGTTCGAGGCTCCTGTGGTCGGTGTAGATGGCGCACTTGGTACCGTACAGGTAATGCCGCCATAACTTAAGTGCAAAAACAACAGCTCCCAGCTCTAAGTCATGCGTAGTGTAATTCTTCTCATGAACTTTAAGTTGGCGTGAGGCGTAGGCTATAACCTTATCTCGTTGCATCAATACACAACCAAGACCTTGAATTGATGCGTCACAGTAAACCACGAAGTCGTCTGTGCCCTCTGGTAATGAAAGGATAGGTGCGCTGCAGAGTCTATCCTTTAGATGTTGAAATGCTGATTCCTGTGCGTTTCCCCAGCGATAAACAACGCCTTTCTGCGTCAGTGAGGTGAGAGGCTGTGCAATCTTGGAAAAATCCTTAATAAACCTCCTGTAGTAACCTGCCAATCCCAAGAATTGGCGAATTTCCTTTGGTGTACGAGGTGCCGGCCAGTTCTTAATCGAGTCTACCTTGGATGGATCAACGTGAATCCCATCCTTGTTTACCACGTGGCCTAGGAAATGGACTTCTCGAAGCCAGAAGTCGCATTTCGAGAACTTTGCGTAAAGCTGTTCTGTTCGAAGGAGTTCCAGAATAAGTCGTAGATGCTGCTCATGTTCCTCCTGACTCTTGGAATAGATCAGGATGTCGTCGATGAAGACTATAACGAACTTGTCTAGGTAAGGCTTGCACACTCGATTCATCAAATCCATGAAAATCGCAGGTGCGTTTGTCAGCCCAAAAGGCATGACCAGAAACTCATAGTGCCCATAGCGAGTTCTAAAAGCTGTTTTGGAGACGTCCTCTTCTCGGACTCTCAGCTGGTGATAACCCGATCTCAAATCGATCTTCGAATAGTAGCTCGACCCTTGCAGCTGGTCGAACAAGTCGTCAATACGCGGTAAAGGATAACGATTCTTTACCGTCACCTTGTTGAGTTCCCGGTAGTCGATGCACATTCTGAAGGTACCGTCCTTCTTCTTTACAAATAGCACTGGAGCTCCCCAGGGCGATGAGCTAGGACGAATGAAACCCTTATCCAAGAGTTCTTGTAGTTGCGTAGAGAGTTCTTCCAACTCTGATGGAGCTAAACGATAAGGTGCACGAGCTATAGGCGCAGCTCCAGGAGCTAGTTCGATCTGAAACTCGACTTGGCGATGAGGCGGAAGACCAGGTAATTCCTCAGGAAATACCTCTGGATAATCGCGTACAACTGGAAAATCTTCTATCTTCTTCTCTTTTTCTGAGGTGTCGGTAACGAGAGCCAAAATGGTAGTGTGGCCCTTTCGCAAGCACTTTTGGGCCTTAAGGAGAGAAATGACGTTCTCAACAGCACTCCTCTTGTCGCCACGAATCATGAGAGGTTCACCACCGGAACCTGGAATACGGACAACCTTCTCGTTGCAAAGAATTTCTGCTCGGTGTTGGGATAACCAATCCATCCCAATGACAACGTCGAAACTACCCAAAACGATAGGAATGAGGTCGATAGAGACGGTCTGGTCAGCGAGGATAAGTTTACAACCCTTGACTACGTGTGTGGCTTCTAAACTCTTACCATTTGCTAGCTCTACAGTGTGCTTGTTGTTCAAAGGTGTTGGAATACGCTTAAGCATTTGGCTAACTTCTAGTGACATGTAGCTAGTCTCGGCACCCGAATCAAATAATACTGAGACATAAAAGTTATCGAGAAGGAACTTACCCGCCACAACATTGGGGTCGTTCCTTGCTTCGCCTTGGCCGATCACGAACGCCCGCCCCTGGCTCCATTGTTGTTGTTGTTCCCATTGTTACCATTCCCCTGGTTGTTGTTGTTGTTGTTGTTGTTGTTGTTGTTCTGGTTCCTGTTCAGTTGGGGCAATCTCTCTTGAAGTGACCCTCAGCTCCACACTGAAAGCACCCTTTGTTATCACCCTGTTGCTGCTGCTGGCGCTGGTTCGGTTGAGCTGGCTGACGATTCTGATTGGCGGGGTATAAGCTCCTGCAATCCTTTGCAGCGTGACCAGGCTTGTTGCACCGATGACAGTTGCCCCTGGTGCATGGCCCGCTGTGGTGCAGGCTGCAGCGATTACATTTGGGGTGATTCCCTTTGTACCCACCGTGACTTTGACCACCAGATGATTGCTGACTAGGGCTCTTGTAGTCATCAGTCTTTCTCTGCTGAGACTGGGACTGAACAGAAGTCGACCCCTTACTTGAAGTTCCATCCCATTTCCGTTTGTTGTCACTAGAGGTACCAGAAGTAGTTGCAGCACCTATGCGCTTTGGTAACTTGTTCTGCTCCACCGCCTGATCAGTAAGACGGTGAGCCAGCTGAACAACCTGCTGGATAGTAGCGAGGTTTGCTGAAGTCACATGGCTTTGGATCTCTGGCACCAAGCCCTTGAGAAAGAGTTCAATTCGCTTAAATGGAGGGTCCACCATAGTAGGACACAGTAAGGCAAGCTCATTCGATCTCTTAGTGTACGCCTCAATTTCTGAACCCGTCATCTTGAGGTTAAAGAACTCGACTTCCAGCTTATGAATGTCATCCCGACTGCAGTATTCTTCTTTGATCATCTCCTTAAAAGTTTCCCATGGGGTGGCGTTGGCAGCAACCAACCCCAGCATTTGGACCTGGGCGTTCCACCATGTGAGGGCTAAACCCTCGAGAGTACCGGTAGCATACTTCACCCTGCGCGCCTCAGGGCATTCACACATTTCGAAAACTGACTCGAGCTTCTCAAACCAGTGGAGGAGACCTACAGCTCCTTCAGTGCCGCTAAAAGTAGTTGGTCGGCAGTCCATGAAAGTCTTAAAATTGCACACGGGTGGCTGAGCATGCTGACCTATCGTGGGTGAAAGAAAAGACAGAGTTTAACACAAAGGTTGGTTCACGAGAGTAGGATTCTAAAGATCCTAGAATGAGTTCGGACTGCAGGATATACCTCCTGCGTGTGCAGCTGCAAGTGCTGCGGCAACTCGTTCGTTGATCAGAGCCGTCAACTGGGCTTGTGTCAGGTTAACGCGTCCAGACATGATCTTCATATCAAGAAGAACGTGAGTGAGAGGGGTTCGCGAAAGTGCGATGACAGAAGTGAGCAAATACACGCGTGTTCAAGCAACAGTAGTTATACTAACCAAGCATACCATGAGCAATGTACTATGTAACTAACAAGTAGGCAATATATACATAGATCATATCACCTAGAATGTAGAGCCTTGCATGTGGAGTGAAGCGTCGTTGTGGACCGTTGAGCACTGTACAGGTTATAGTCTGATTTTAATAAAACCTTTCCCTTATTAAAACCAAGTTCACTATAACCAATGGCTCTGATACCAATCTGTCACACCCCCAAAATCCACCTGCGGAGTACTACCGATTGGAGGCGTGACTGACCAGGATCCAGCCACCAATCAAATTGAACAAGCACATAAGTAGCTATAAAAATCCAACCAATACAATTGGTGTTCAAACAAAACATAGTTAAGTTGCAAGCGGAAGCATAAGTCTTAAATCAAGCACACAGCCGTCCATGTCCCACAACGACTCTCCTCCATGCAAACTCCAGCTAAGTACCTATTGTCCTGCAAAGCATGTAGTAACGAGTCAACAACAAGTTGAGTGAGTTGACAGTTGGGTGTTCGTTTTAAGTTGTTTCGAAAACAGTTTCCTTTATCTGGCATCCTGCCGTGGGGGTTACCCCATAGTTGAAAACGTGACTTATTTGTTCCCGGTTACTCTGGCTATCCAGCCGTGGGGGCTACCCCGTGTTAGTTATCTGGCATTTCGGCCGTGGGGGCTACCCCATGTATATACTAGACTCGTTACCATATCGACTGCTGACTGTAGTCATGTTTATGTGCCCTGAAACTGTCAATGTCTATCATCATTGACGTGCCCCAGATCCATTAGTTCACGCCCGTCCTCTGTGGCACGGTGTGAGGTTTGTCAGACCTAAATAGCGCTATCTAACTAATGACCCGCTCGCCATTGGCCCGGCGATTAAGTCGATATAAAAAGGAGGGACTTCGTGATAGAGTTTTGGTCTAGTACGAGTTATCTGTCCGTGAGGACGAGGAATTACATTCCTGAACCAATGCTGTCCTACCCAAGGAGGACGAGGAACCCACGTTCCTTAACCCCATTCCCAACCCAGGGAATCCCATGCTTTGTAGAGGGTGTGAACTCACCTTGGTTTGCTCGGCAGATACACAGAAAGGTCAATCGAGCAATATTGTGGTCACTCACGTCCTATCATAGTTGTATCATACAAATCAGGTTCGTATTCAAGTAGTGCACGTATGTTTCTAGCACATTGTACTCAAGTATCATTCATGGCAGCCCAACAACATTCACATTCAACAGTAACACATAAGGCCCATATGTTCGGCCCAATTACTTAAGCCCGAAACAGTGTGAAGGTCCATACAGCGCACACATGTGTGTGGTCTCGAGTCGAGACTGTGCGGTCTCTACTCGAGACTGTGCGGTCTCGAGTTGTATCCTACAAGATCTCGAGTAGCAACTGAGGAGGTCTCGGGTCACGCATATGCTGGTCTCGAGTCGCAATCGGACTCGCAACCATGGTCTCTAGTCATGATGTGTGTGTGTTGATGAAGTATGGTCTCGAGTCGAGACTATAGGTTCTCGACTCGCAACTAGTGTCGCAATCGGGGGTCTCGAGTTATCATGTTTCCGGTCTCGAGTCGAGACTGAAGTTCTCGGCTGGGGACATTTGCTGAATTCCAACATTGTACTAGACCAATGGGATTTCACTGTTGTGATTTTATGTACTATCCAATGAGGTTCTACAAACATGTCTAATTGTCTAACAATTAACCAAAATGGATCAAACATATCCATTTCAAATATCCATATAACAATCAACAAGTTCTTCACATGTTCATCATGTTCTTCATTTTAGGGTTTTTAGCATCAATCTCTATGAACTTTAACATGATTATAACATGAACACAATCATAACACTCAAACAACTAATCCGATTTCCACATATATGCAGCCTTTTTAACAAGCATTTGATTCTTAGCATAGGAGTATATAATCCGATTAACATGAACATTAAGCAAGCCGATTTCATGAACATCAACAACTAATGGTTTAAACCACATTCAAACACAAGATATCATTAACTCATCATGCAATATAGCCGAAATCAAGACATGTTAACCGGTTATCATCATCATACACATCAAGAACATCATCATCATGCTATTTCATCAAGGCAAGTAGCATCATTAGTCACATAAACACCTAGTGAGTATCTAGAACACTAACCGATTGTACAAGGCACCGAGGTGGTAAAGAAGATGGACAAAATGGAGTGTCCGAGTGTTGATGATGAGCTTGACCGAATCCTTGTTGATGCCGATTTGATCCGAGAGGAAGGAGGAGAGGTGATGTTGAGACTTAGGGTTTAATGGTTTCTAGAGAGAGTAGGGGAGTATGTGTGTTGTCCAAAGAAATGGCAAACATGGCTATCACTAAGGTTTATATACTCGCTCCACATATGTGCACCCTAATGGGCTTTCGGTTGGGTTAAATGGGGTGTATGGCCCATCCGGCCCATTGTTTCACTAGCTCACTCGAGACCACATGGTCTCGAGTCGGGTTCATGGTTCTCGGCTCACTTATGCATATATACATACTATACATATAAGCACAACACATAATAATCACATAGTTTCACTTATATCATTCATTAAATCATCAAATCAGTTAGTCACTTAACGTTCAAGCATATAACGAAAGGTTCTAAATTTCGAGTTGTCACAGATTTAACCACCCACTTTTGTTTACTCAAATCACCTCTTCTTTTGTAAAACTGTTTTGAACTTTCTCCTTCCTCAGAAGTAGAATTTTCAAACTTTTTAACATTTTTCACAGGTTGTTCTTTCTTATTAACACAAGTCTTTTTCAGAACAAAGTTAGAAGAAACTTCCTGTTTTTTATAGTTGGTCTTGGGGCAATTCCAAGCTATATGACCAACTTCTTGGCATTTGAAACAGGTTCTTCTGTTAACTCTTTCAGCAAACCTTCTCACATTCTTCTTCACTTCAGCAAGAAACTCTTGATTCGACTGCTTCCAGAACGGTTTCTTCTGTTCATCCTCTGAACTTCCTCCTGAAACAAATTTTGTTTTTGGTTTATAAGTTTTCTGATTTTTTTAATTTTCTGAAGAATTGAAGCCTAATCCATTCTTTTTGTAATTACGGTTATGGTTCGGTTTCTTTCGATAACCTGAACCAGCCTTTTTCTTGTTCAATCTCTGTTGAACTCTTGAAGTGTACTTTTTAGGTTTTTCATGAAGATTTAAATCTTTTATTTCAGAAATCTTAATTTCTGTTAATTTGAAAACCTGTTTGATCATTTCAGTTTTGACACTTCTTATTGGAAATTCCTCATCAGAATATAATTTGTCTGAATCAAACAAAGTATAAGCCACTTTGATTGACCCGTCATTCAAATTAGATTTTGATAACAGGAATTCTCTATTGTAAACCCTGTTAACCGGTGAACTCGGACTCTTTTCTGATGAACTCGGACTATGAGACTCAGACTCCGGTTTTGACTCTTCATCCATATCTAACACCAGATCGACCACTTTCTTTAATAACTCAGACTCATGATCAGTGTCAGACGCTGTGAATGTAACATGAATATTGTCTGGTAATTCATCAATGATTTCAGACTTTAACTTGATGTTGACTGCCTTTTTTAGACGCTCCTCATTAGGATTCCTGGGAGAATAAGTTTCATGGATCGGGGGCGGACATCTGTTATACTTGACACTTGGTTTCTTACCAGTATCAGTATCTTCAGTCTTTTTCTCCTTGAATGCCTCAAGACCTGCAACAGTAGGATAAACACGATCAATCAAATAATCACAAGTAGTGTAACTCAACAATAATTGTTTAATCCTTTCACTCTCAATCTTCTCAAGTTCCAGCTCCTTCTTCAGATTGGCACAATCTTCAATATAATCATTGATGACGATCTGCTTTGTCATTAAAGTTGCACTCATTTTGTCATTTGCTTTTTCAATTTCTGAATTTGTCCTTTTCAGACCATCAACTGTTCTATTCAGCACATCATAAGATTCCTTCACATACTTCACATCGGAAAGTAAATCTTCTTTAATCTTCTCTAATTCAGCAATCTTTTTATCTTTCTCCTCACAAGCTTCACAATATTCTAAACATTTCAAACACGGTTTTTCAACTTCAACTGATTTTTCAACTATCTTCTCAACCTCGACGATCTTCTCTACTTCGACGATTTTCTCTACTTCGACAAGTTTTTCAACTTCGACTATTTTCTCCACCACTTTCTCCACTTCAACAATTTTCTCAACTACTTTCTCAGTCACAGATTCAACATTTGCTTCTTCAGCTTCTGTCTTTGTCTTTTCATCAGCTTGCATTTTTGCTGCTTCCAGCTCTTTCTTCAATCTTGCAATCTTCTTTTGATTTAGCATCTCCATTTTGTCTGCAAAAAACAAATTAAAACAAGTAGGATCAATGCCTTTTCTAGATCTGTTGAGATATTCTTCCTCATCATCGGTATCCACATCACTTCCAAGTTCTGGAAAAATCGGGATTCTTTTCTGATTAGTCTCATCTTCACCCTGAATTCTAGCAACAAAGCCTGAACCAGATGGAATGTATTTATCCCAGCTAAATCCTTCAGCAACAAATTCATCATCTTGATGGATAAGTAAAGCTTTCTTCTTTCCATCTTCAATAGCATGACCATGTGCAGTTTGTGGTTGTTGAGTAATCTGGTGGAAAATTGGTTTCTGATAATAGTTGTTCTTTTCTTGATTCCCGGTTGCTTCTTTGCTTTTGACTCTCTTTTAAAGTGTCCTTTTCCTTTGCAACGGAAACAAGTAACTTTCGATTTGTCAAAACCCAACTGAGAGGTAGCCATTCCTCGAAATTCATCTCTACCAGTAATCTCTTGAAATTTTTCAGCTCTCCTCCAAGCACTCGCTAAGCACCATTTGATATCCATCAATTCAAGTTCTTCAGCATCAATTTGGTCGTAATCCTCTTTGGTAAGCATCGGATTTCTAATCTTGCCAGCAATCAAACTTTCATAAGATTCTAACATAGCAACCAGTGATGCCATGTGTTGCTTGGCAACTTCTGGAGACAGATTCTGACCGTTTTGAATGTTTAAGGTAACATTGCACTGAAGGTTTGTTGAATTTTGTCGTTGAGAACTTGATGTTGTGCTGTTTGGATCAAAACTTGAGAATGATGAAGAATATCCACCACGTTGAGTAACATTACTATTTGTTCCAGACGAAACACCAGCACTAAAACCAGTTTGAATCTTCGGGCTAGGACTAGGAGTAGCCTCAAACTTGTTTCCTCGATAATACAAACTGACATCTTGTTTGGCATTCAGATTTGTTATGATACCTGTTTTCTGAATATCCAACTCATGCTCTTCAATCTTTTGAATAAACTGTGCCAAATTCATACTCTGAGACTTTCTTAAGTGTTTCACAATCATCAAATAAGTTCCCCACTTATGCTGTGGTAGTGCTTCAGCAAGTTTATCAACCCATTCCTCATCTTCTTTCTTTATATCCAATCTCTCCATTTCTAAAACAAGATGACAATATCTGTCAATGGTCGTTTTTGTGGTTTCATTGTCAAAGGCTACAAACATGTCAAAAGATTTCATCAGTAAAGCCTTTCTATTTTTAATCATATCTGCACTTCCTTTGAACTTTTGAATCAATGCTTCCCAAATAGATTTAGCTGTACCATTATGTTTGAGTAAAACAAAGATATCTTCCTTAATCGCTTGTTGAAGAATACTGATCATCATTTTCTCACTTGTAAATTTCAATTTGTCACTCTCTGAATAGTCTTTAATTGCCTTTATAATCCCATGTTCATTCCTTGGTTTCTCATAATCTTTCAACAATGAACACCAAGCATCAAACTTATACGCCTGTACCCAGTTCTCAAATCGATTCTGCCACCCTTTAAAATCTTCAATGTACATCAGCTTTGGCGGTTTCTGATGAGTTCCCGTCTCATTTTCACTGTATAAATTCTCTGCAGCTGTAACGGGAGCGACTGGCGTTGCAAACGCATTGTAGAATTCCTCTTCCATGTCTTCGGAAAATTTGATATACTTTGGCGAACACCTTGAAGTGAAAACACTGAATCACAAGACTTGATCGGAACCAAATGGATTTAATTTGGGCTTTATAATGATTTGAACCGTGCACTTCTTTATATGGGCTGCAACTATGACTCACTTGGGCCGAGGACACTTAGAGAAACCATTCAACTTCTGTTGGGCCAATGACCTTTGAAAACCAAACACTTATCAAATCAATTAATTTTGCCTACTCAATTGACTGACACACGTAATGAACACCACATGTAAAACTAAATGAACCGACAACTTCAAGTTTCAAAACTCTTTTTGATTCTTTACATTCACTAATTAAATGCCCGATAAATTTTATCAAACCATGCAATCTGAACTTCAATTTACGAGACCTGGGTATGATAATATCACATGAATCGATATATATCTTCACATGCAAATCTGATATAATCACATGCGCACAAGTTCACATGCAATCTGACTTCACCGACACTATGAGCGAAATCAGGGATTCTGGTGGACCTAAGAGCGAAACCTTATGTTCAAATGAGCGAAACCTATGAGATGTGTCACTGGAGCGAAATCAGTCTGTTCAAATGAGCGAAATTACAGAATGTACGAATAAGCGAAACCTAATCGGATCCAATTTTAGTCCATTTTTAATCCGAATTTCAGTGTCAAACTTTCAGGGATTTGTCTATGTCCAATTACGCACAATCTGTGAAATTTTGAACTAATTTTGACCGGTAAAACTTTCTCGGACTGATGAAAGAAGGTGTAGAAGTTAGAAATAGAGATGAAAACAAGCTGATATATGCAGAACTCCTCGTCCTGAGCTCTGATACCACTTGTAGGATCGCGTGCTGACTCGAATGAGTCAATCGGAGGTGTTCTAATCCGTTTCAGGTGCGGAATAACAAGAAACGGACACGAAAAACAGCTTGTTCTACTAAATCTTGCCTTGTATATTGATTTCACACTGATTACAAGTCAAACGACACTTCGGCAGCAATTCGTTACCGGAAACAAGACCTCTACAACTGATTTCGCTCATGGCCCTATATATAGTGTTGATGATTTCGCTTATATGTACATGTACATATAAGCGAAACCTCAACATGTCCATATAAGCGAAATTAAATTTGTTCACATAAGCGAAATCACAAAGTTAAACAATCTGCTTTCACATGAATCATGCAATACTGTTTTGTCTTCTTGTGAGATGATGTCATTGATGATGTCATATTGATGATGTCATCTTTGTATATGATGACATCATGTTGAATCATATCCGCAACGAACCCTAGACTCGATATAAGACGAAGTCGACAGATGTAGTGCACCAACAAGTTTTAACCACATGAGTTCAAAATCAAAATGTTTAACGTTCTAGTCCCTATAGCCACTTTTTTTTAACCATTTGAGTCTAAATTTCTAACACTGTTAAAATGTTTTGGTTAAGTATTGTTAAATGAACAAAATACCCTTATAGTTAAAAAATTAAAAATAAATTATTATTAAATTATTATTATTATTACATAAATACATATATATGTTATCCACTCACACACACCCAATCTGATTCTCTCTCTTCCTCATCTCTTTCTGTTTCTTCATTATCTCTCTCTCTCTCTTTCAATATGTAGGTCTGCAACTTCATCTTTACACACTCTTCTCTCTCTATAAACACCACCAACAACCATACACCACCATCACCACAATAATCCATCACCATACACCACCTCCGGCCCCCACCTCTAGCGTCACCATTAGAGCCGCCGCCACCATCCCACCACCACCCTCCACCACCAGCCCCACCACCGCACCACCACTGCACTACCATAATTGCGATTTTCAAACTAGTTTAAACTCCAAGGTATTCTCTGTACCAAGCCCCTAATAACTGAATTGCATATATTCGATTGGTTTAGGTTCTGTAGAGCATAATCATGGTACCGGATATCATGAAGATAAGATGTTTGATAAAATGCCTGAACGAAATTTGTCCACACATGAGTTCAAATTACTTTCGTGCAGCATAATCATAGTACCAGATATCATGAACATTAGATGTTTAATAAAATGCCTAACTGAATTTTGATATTAATTTCATACCATTAAATTGGATATATGTCAGGATATAACAAATTTAAACTAATATCCCCTTTTATATTTTCATACTCCCTGTTACTTGCTTATATATTGGGATATGTCTAAAGTCTAAACCAATCTGTTTTGTTATTGTAGAATTTTGTAATTGTGAGTCTGAAATCCGCTTCGAGTCTTGACAAACCGGATAATGAATTGTATAAGGAAACTAGTTTCAGGTGTGATCCTTGACTTGAATGGAACACTTGTAAATACAGGTATCTTTTTGTTATTGTGAGCATGCGGTTTGTAACTTTGAATACTACTTTTTGTTTTCTTGATCATATTATTTTTAAAAGCTTAAGTTGTTATTTTAAGCAGCTTGATTTCAAAGCTTAACTTGATTTATAGGTGTATAACTTTGAATCCATTATCTAAAATTTATGGTTATGACATATTGATTTATAAGTATATAACTTTAAATCCGTTATCTAAAATTTATGGTTATGACAGATGGCATTGTGAGTGAAGTTTTGAAAGTTTATTTGGTTAAATACTAGAAGAAATGGGATGGGAGAGAGGCCCAAAAGATTATTGGGAAAACACTAAGTTTGGTGGTGGTTGTGCGGTGGTGGTGGTGGTGCCGGAGTGAGTGTTGCTGATGTGATGGTGGTGGTGGTGATAGTGGTGTTAGGGTTGAGAGGGAGAAGGAGAAGGAAGAAAGAGATGATGAAGAAAGAGAGGAGAAATCAGTGTGTGTGTGTGTAAGATAATAATAATAATATAATAATATACATGAGCATTTTAGTATTTTAATGAAAAACTAACAAAAAATTCAAATAGAGTTAAAGAAAATTGGACTCAAATGGTTAACAAAAGTGCTTATAGAGACTCACTGCGTTAAAGATTTTGATTTTGAAATCAAGTGATTAAATTCAGTCAAGTAGGTTTTTTTCAGTTGCGTTTTCCATTGCTGTGGTTTTATTTTCATTTTCACAAAAGAAGGGTTTCTAATTTAATAAAAGGGTAGCTTTATCATTTTATAAAATTACTAAGAACATAGATGAATGGTATTGGGTGCATGAGGTTAATTAAAACAAGAATGAAGCCATAGTAACAGAAAAAAGAAAAAAATAGACTAAAAATGTTATTTCCTAAATTCACATAAAACCTTAGTTTTCTCTATATTTTAAATAAGTTTTAGTTTTGTTTTACCAACTAAATAGCAACTATACATCTTGTGATTTGGTCTAGAAGTGGCAATTTTCAATCATATTTTCCTAGTTGGATTATATATGGGTCGTATTATTGGCACACCTTGGGGGATTAAATCGATACCCTTAATACGTATCGTATAAGCCTATACGATGCGTATTGAGGTGAGTTCAAACTTCTATGTCTGCCAAAGGCTGCCAATGTCCCCTTACCAAAAAGTAATACGCATCGTATAGGCCTATACGATGCGTATTAAAGGTGTCGATTTAATTTTTAGTTTTTGCAAGGTAGCTTCCTGTCACGCAGTAGCTTTCCGTCACGCGAACGAAGAAGCAGCACTTTGGACATTTTTCGGTCTTCAAACATCTAGGAAACATTATTTGAGAATACTCCTGAATTTATCAAAGGTGTAGAATGAGATCCTCCACTGTTGGGTTATCATCTTTAAACCCCATTTTCCCTAAATTTATCGATTTTGTTTTTCAACAGGGATGTAATGCAATGATTTCTCTCAATTGAATAGACCGAAACTTGCTTCATAGGACTCACTTGAATCGTCTCGGATATAATAACAGTACGTTTAGCATCCGTGCCTACTTGAATTGCAGAAAGCAAAGGATAACGAAGATGAACATTGTATTTATCACGAAAGTACTGAACAACCGAGATAACAACTCCGGTTTCATCAGCTGCTTTTGGAACCGGAGAGTTTAAAAAACTGCAATTGGAATTGATCTTAGAACAGCATATTCTTGTTACCATATGACACATGATAAAAACGCTTCTCTAAACAATCTGGGATTATGTTCCGCAATTTGGGAACCACATATTTGCTTCAAGATTTACGTCTGATGTCCATGTTTGATCACATTTGACTTCATCTGCGGCAGTCCAATGACTTTCTTCCCACGTGTCTGCATCGTGATCTTTATATTCTTGGTTCAATACCAACTCATCTTTAGTAGTGTTTGTTTGAGAACCTGATTCTGATATACAACGGTTCTCCAATTCTAGATCAGCAAGCAAATACACAACGGTTCTCCAATTCCAGATCAGAAATGTAAGGAGAAGCGTTGAGATAACGGACATACATCAAGCTCAAAAAGAAAACTTGTGTTTCCCATAGTCACAAACGATTGCGGTTTGTATTTCACATAGCCACCGTTTTCGTAGTAAAAATGGTTGCGGTTTGCAGATTCAATCTTCATTGCTTCATTAAAATTAACAAGGCGGTCTGTCTGCACCGTGATCTTCGTATTCTTGGTTCAATACCAACTCATCTTTAGTAGTGTTTGTTTGAGAACCTGATTCAGATACATAAATCTTGAAGCAAATATGTGGTTCCCAGTTGGATACAGAAACCACTAGCAGAAGAACCCGACACGTCTTCATGTTACGGAGAATGTTCTTGAAATTGAAGGAAAAGGAAAAGATTTGTTGAAATCGAAGAAAAGAGTAAAAAAGATGAATTGAGGCGTGCATTTTTTAAATCTGAATCAGTTGGCATGTGTTCATATCAGCGTTGTTTATCACCCTGTGTGAGCATTGGAAGCCCGACAAACAGTCTTGCAATTATATCGTGTCAAGATGTTTCAGTTTGCACACATTCTCACTCAACGAATGTTAGGGTTTCATTTCTTCATGCTCCAACTCCCTAGTAAAAAAACGGTTGCGGTTTGCACATTCAATCTTCATTGCTTCATTAAAAATAACAATGCGTTCTCGATTGATAGCTTCCGTTTAATTACATTCATACGACACACGATAAAAGCGCTTCTTTAGACAATCTAGGATTATTTTC
This sequence comes from Helianthus tuberosus, assembly GCA_030545235.1. NCBI lineage: Eukaryota > Viridiplantae > Streptophyta > Magnoliopsida > Asterales > Asteraceae > Helianthus > Helianthus tuberosus. Next base: position 140,817,902 of record CM060357.1, read on the forward strand.
TAACTAAACCCTTGAATCCTAATGCTTCTCTAAAAATATTTGTTTCTTTTGCTAGTGTTTCCAGTAGTCCCAAACGGTTGCGGTTTGTATTTCGCATAGCCACCGTTTCCGTAGTAAAAAATGGTTGTGGTTTGCAGATTCAATCTTCATTGCTTCATTAAAATTAACAAGGCGAACTCTTTGTACCGTGAACTTCATATTTTCGGTTCAATACAGAAACCACTAGCAGAATAACCCGACACGTCTTCATGTTACGGAGAATGTTCTTGAAATTGAAGGAAAAGGAAAAATGGTTGCTGAAGTTTCGTCTTCTATGATGATCCGAAACATTCCGAATAACTACACAAAGATTTGTTGTGTACTGATTATTGAAAATGGTTTGTTGAAATCGAAGAAAAGAGTAAAAAATATGAATCGAGGTGAGCATTGTATAAATTTGAATCAGTTGGTATGTTTTAGAGAGACCTTTAAGTACGGATCCTACAGCTGCATTTAGAACAAGAAGTCCAACAATCCGTTCATTATATGTTGTTGTCTAAACAATATGAATGCACGCAACGAATTTCACAACTGTGACAGCTTATTAAAAGTATTAATCACCTCCAGTCGTTTACTAGTCAAATCACACACTATTAAAATTATAAATCACCTCCAAACGTGTGTTGTAGTTTGGAAAGATGACCGAATAGAGATCTGAATAACAAACTGTGAAGAACTTGTTTGCGTTATCCTTCAACATAAGCTAAAACACTCTAAAATACGCTGCAATATGTTAATATACATCATATTACGAAAAAATATATGAAAATACGTTAAAATACGCCGAAATACGTAAAAATACCCTAAAATATGTTAAAATAAGCTAAAATATGTTAGAATACGCTAAAATACGTCAAAAATACTATTAAATACGCAACAATATGTTAGAATACGTCAAAATACGCAAAAATACGTCAAAATACGCGACTAACGATATTTCCACACACGAATACATATAACACGATACTATGGAGTACAAGTGGATTTCAAACAAAACTGTACGTAATCATAGAATACGATATTCGCACGCAACCGAACGGCACCGAAACGACTTATGTTGAAGGTATACGTCATAAAACGAAAAAATATGTGAAAGTTCGGTAAAAAACGACACGTATACGCGTCGAACCGAGGGAAACACGATAAAACTAAATTTGAAATAATGCCATATACGATCGTATAGGCCTATGTCGTATCGTATATCAGCTTAATACGCATCGTATAGGCCTATGCGATGCGTATTAAACTTTCAATTTTCTTAAAAATATCCTTGAATTTATCAGAAAAACAGGGGTATCTCAGTAAATTTATCGATTAATACGCATCGTATCGTATAGGCCTATACGATGCATATTGAACTATAAATTTCTCAAAAATGTGTTTCAAATCAAGGGTTCCATCATTACAACCACATGTTTTCAACGGGGATGTAATGCAATGATTTCTCTCAATTGAATAGACAGACACTTGCTTCATAGGACTCACTTGAATCATCTCGGAAGTATTAAACAATAGAAATAACAGCTTCGGTTTCATCAGCTGCATCATTTATCGTGGAATGCTTCCTTATTTTTGTAAATCGCCTAAACAAGCATGCCTTGAAGGAGTCTAGAACACTCGTAATCCTCAACCGGCTTTGAAACCGGACGGAATCTATTAAGAAACTATTCGACACATACATGCATCGAGAAAGAAGCATATAAAGAACCTTCAAAAGTTAGACATATGTTATTAGCTATTATACCTCGTTTAATAGCAAGATAAGAAGGATGAGATATCGGCAGTTAGCTCGAAGAAGTTTCTCTCGATCCGGTGTTCCAATAGATTCGCCCTTTAACAATGTCCTATTAATTGTTTCAGATGGCATGCTTGGTAACAAAGACAAACTGTTAATGTTAGGTGTTCGAATAGATTCTCCCTTTTAACAATGTCCTGTTAATTGTTTCAGATGGCATGCTTGGTAACAAAGAGGAACACTTTCTTCTATTTTATTTTTTTTTTACTTTTAGAAATGTTTGACCACCTCGAATAGATTCTCCCTTTTAACAATCTCTTGTTTGTTTTTTTTTATAATTTTACAAACGATTTAGAGAAACAGAGAATACATTATGAGATTCTTCGAGAATTAGAAAAGGAGAAAATACGGAACGTCAAGGGTGCTGGTCTTTTCTCCCACTTGTGATCCAGAGGTCGGTCTCGGGTGGGCATAAGATATGTGGGCCCTATTGTCGGATCTGTGACTCCATGGAAGATGTGATTAAGGTAAGCGTGTCGTATCATGTGTCATAAAACGGAACATAATCCCAGATTGTCTAAAGAAGCGCTTTTATCATGTGTCATATTAGAGTAGTATGAGTCTGAGTCCATTGTGGTTCGTGAATGTTTCGAATCATCATAGAAGACGTGTCGGGTTTGTATTTCGCATAGCCACCATTTCCGTAGTAAAAAACGGTTGCGGTTTGTACATTCAATCTTCATTGCTTCATTATAATTAATAATGCGGTCTCGATTGAAGATATAATTGCAAGACTGTTTTTCGAGCTTCCAATACTCACACAGGGTGATAAACCACTAGTTTGCTTTTTTTTTTTATAATTTTACAGACGATTTAGAGAAACAGAGAATACGTTATGAGATTCTTCGAGAATTAGAAAAGGAAAAGATCTGTGGGCCATATTGTCGGATCTGTGACTCCATGGAAGATGTGATTAAGGTAAGCTTGCCGTATCATGTGTCATGTGTCATAAAACGGAACATAATCCCAGATTGTCTAGAGAAGCGCTTTTATCATGTGTGATCCAGAGGTCGGTCTCGGGTGAGTTGTGGTTGATTTATACGAGGAGGTTATGAAACGAATATATGTTTATGCGAATTTAAAGGACAATACTGACAGGGGTGCTGGTCTTTTCTCCCACTGTGCAAACTTGAAAAATCTCACCATAACACATTGTAGACTGGTGGGCTTGAATGGTTTTAATATATTTCATCGTGTACTATCTAGTCTAATACTTGAAAATGGATATGATCGTGTCAAGATCTTTATCTATAATGTCATCGACCAACTGCTCGAAATCCCTTTCGTTTCTCGGGTTCGCATTCGACACAACACAACAAAAAATAAACTTTAAAAAATTAGTGCACAGATTGTCTAAAGAAGCGCTTTTATCATGTGTCATATTAGAGAAACATAATTTTACAGACGATTTAGAGAAACAGAGAATACGTTACGAGATTCTTTGAGAATTAGAAAAGGAGAAAATACGAAACGACAAGGGTGCTGGTCTTTTCTCCCACGTATTTTATCAAATGAACTGTCACGTGTGATTGACACGTGTGATTATCAAATGACAACTTCAGGGGTCTAGTCCTAGCTAGTTTCTCCCATGTGATACGCATCTAATATGACACATGATAAAAACGCTTCTTTAGAGAATCTGGAATTATGTTTCGCAAATTGGGAACCACATATTCGTGTGTAAAAGCTTGGAAAGATGACCGAATAGAGATCTGTATACACCCTTGGTATTTGTTTACCACATGACACATGATAAAAGCGCTTCTTTAGAAAATCTGGGATTATGTTCCGTTTTAACACACCGCTTAAATCTCAGTTATGTCTCATTGCATTATGAAAATACTGACAGGGGTGCTGGTCTTTTCTCCCACTATGCAAACTTGAAAAATCTCACCATAACACATTGTAGACTGGTGGGCTTGAATGGTTTTAATATATTTCATCTTGGATTATCTAGTCTAATACTTGAAAATGGATATGACCGTGTCAAGATCTTTTGTCTATCATGTCATCGACCAACTGCTCGAAATCTCTTTCGTTTCTCGGGTTCGCATTCGATACAACACAACAAAAAATAAACTTAAAAAAACAGTGTCTTGATACGCATCGTATAGGCCTATACGATGTGTATCAAGCCCACCGCTAGACATAACCTGAACCTGTCAGCCTGCCATGTCTTTAATTTATTTCAATACGCATCGTATAGGCCTATACGATGCGTATTGAATTGAAAAAGTGTGCGGGTAGATAGGGGGTGTGCCATTAGAAAATCCCTTATATATAATGCAAGCATGTGCATAGAAGAAGAGTACACTAGTTGTTTTTTAAGAGGAACTACTATCAAGCTCTTTATGTTGCGATAGGGGCGTAAAATCATGTCAAATAGCACTAATGCTGTATTATTTGTCAATGACCACCAACAACGAAATTGCAGCGTATTAATGCGAAAAAATTAGACCGAAATGTAAAACACAGAAAATAATATCTAAGTCAATTTGTGACCCACCCGTTGCGATGAACCTGTCAAACGGGAAAAATAGACGATGTAAAAACGTTCAACCACACATGCACGTTGCGTTGTGTTAACTCACAAAAATTAGACTAAAGCGTAAAATGAAACGTAAAAACTTTGAACCACACATGCACGTTGTGCCGTGTTACCTCGCAAAATATGTAGAATGAAGCATAAAACGACATGTAAAAACGTTGAACTACACAAGCACGTTGCGTTGTTTTAACTCACAAAATTTAGAACGAAGCGTAAAAAAACGTAAAAATATTGAACCAAACACACAAGTTGCACCATTTTAAACTAGCAAAACTTAGAACTAAATGTAAAATTTGCGAAAGATGAAAAGTATGGGGAATCAAAATTGAAAGTAAAAAAGTTTGAAGTTAAACTGCAAAAGATTAAATGTTTTTGGTGACAATTAATTTATCAAATACTTTTGGGTTAGAAGTAAAAAAGTGAAATTTATTTTTGAAAAAACTCACTAATCTTCAAGTACAACGCCTTTATGCACAAAAATTGCTAATATATAGAATAAATCACATGAATGATGTATAATTATACATACCTTGTTATTAATATTGGTACACTCTCACACTCTCTCTCTCTATATACAAACACATATACAGAGAAAGACAATAGTAAAAATAAATAAGACGTTGAGGTTTACCAATAATATAACCTTTAATAAAACAACTATTAACAAAGTTAACTTACAATATTGACGTGTACCTTAAGTTGGATGAGTTTGCTGTCAACTGGTACCAGTATTGAAAATATCGAACGGTTAATGAATAATGTTTTAAATATTATAATAATAATAATATATAGTTTTTTAATACTTTTATTATTTTATTATTACAATAATAATTATTATTATTTTCTTTACTTTTTAAGTTGGAGAAGTTTGCTGTCAACTGGTACTAGTATCGAAAATACTGAACGGCCCAATTCGGTATCGGTACATGAAGGTAAAAATCGACAACAGTCTGGTACAAAAAACGGCAAAAGTCGGCACCGAATTAATTTTGAAAATCTTTTAGTTCGGAAAATTCGGTACTGCTACTCGGTACCATTTGCTCCTCCCTAATCACCGGTACCATACGAACAACAACGGTATCGTACCACTTTTTTTTATGAAATAAGAAAACAAAAAAAAACTAAGTGAAAAACATGTTAAGTACCACAAGTAAAAGTCCTTTCGGTCCGCAAAGGCTTTTATATTAAACAGGTGTAATTGTGCGTTTTTTTCCAAACTTTTATTTTTGCATATACTGCATAAATACATAATACGAAAAAAGTTAGAAAATAAATATTACACATATATAATATAACCGTATTACACATGTGTTATACATCATTTTTCCTTGTGGACCGCAATAACTTTTCCTTGCTATGCGCATTGTTATTTTATTTTATTATATTTTTTAATCTGTATATATGTATTACATATGAGTAACACAACTTCTAAAGAAGTTTTTTAAAATTTCTCATTAAAAGGAGTTTGCTCATGATCACTCCCCTACGTGTCTAAACTAGAATGTGTATGCCTATTTATAATTATATATATATAGGCTTCGGTTTAATTAAGAACCACCATAAGTTGTGAGAACCATGAGAACTCCTAATTCCTACGCGAGTTGGGCCACAATTTTTATGCATAAACGTAGATGAAAATATTATGAGCACATTCCGAAAAAAAACAAAAAACCAAAAATTGTCGAGTCGGTGGTTACGCCTGATGTAAGTTTAGTTTACGCCCTGATGTAAATTTTATTATGGCGACGAATTTTTTTTACACCTGATGTAAATTTTTGCATGCGACGTTTTTTTTTTAATTTTCTACGTTTTTTGTTGAAACAAGTGGTTTTTTTAAGATTTTTGAGGAATTTTTTTTTGGGAAAACCTTTCGTAAGGCCTAGTTCTCATGGTTCACACAACTCAAGGTGGTTATCATTTTACCCTTTTGTAACATCTCGTGAAATCGGGTCCAATTATGTGAAGACACGTGTTCAAAACCCTAAACATGTAAAAGTTTGAGTTAGAAGGACTAAAGTTGACAAACGGTGAAAAGATGTATGCGGAGGGACTAAAAGTGTCAACATGCTAAACACATGCCTCTGATTGACCTTACACTATGTTCATAGTCTCAAACGAGTAAATAATTGGACATGTGAAGCCGTTTCTAAAAGAAATGGAAACTTTCTAAGATAAGGGGTTAAACGTGTCAACATGTTAATTCTTACCTCTGAGTGACCTTATAATGAACCCGGGGCTTCGTAATGTTCGATTCTACTCCCGAGAGTATGTGATAAAAAAGTTACAAGGTTTTGGTATCATTTGGTGATGATTATAAAAGATTTCAAGCATAAGGGTTAAAAGTGTCAACGAGAGAAACTAAGGTAATCGGGTGACCTTTAATCGAACAAAAGCTTAACAGTGTTTATTTAAACCTTCAAGATCATTAAAAACTAACTTTAGGGACCAAGAATGCCAAAAATGAAAGTTAAATAAAGTTCTAAAGGACCAGGGACTGAAACTGCCAAACTTGAAACTTGTTTAACCTAATCGAAGGAGAGTCACGACCCGTGTAAACTCCCCCTTACCTCTTTCGCGGCCCGCGAAAGACTGCCCAGTAACGAAAAAACTGGCAGCTGCATGTAGCAGCCTTGTTACCCACACAAACCGACATTGCAAGCTCAGAACTCGAAACCAAGGATTGTTTGATGGTATTTCCTGACACTAGGACACTTGGAATGATCTGAGGATGATAAAAAACACCTGGATAAATCTTAGAACTCCTTGGATTAGTATAAATAGGTGCAATGGGTGAACACTTGAACTTGCACCTTTCAAAAGCATTTCTTCTCACTTTCTCTGAGGTTCCTGATAAAAAAAGGAAGCTCCTTCTAGTTTAATCTTCGAGCTAGGACCCTTTGTAAGTGTCCTTAGCCACCCTAGTTCGGTTTTTATGCGTTTAAAGACTAAAAGTCAAAGTTGCCGCAAAACGGCTTTGACCTTTAGTTTAGACCTAAAAGGTCCAGCCATTGTTCGAGACGAATATGGCAACGTGATCGTAATTAGGTAGGTGTTAATCCCTCAAAAGGGCACCTCCTAATTACCACGTTTACTTAGTTAATTATCGGGTCAAAGTAATTAAATAAAAAGTCAAACTAATTAGATTTTTATATAAAAATCAAATATGATAATATAGAATTTATAAAACATGTTTTATCACTTTAATAACTTGGTAAATATTATTAGAACATGTCTAAAGATGTTCAACCCGATAATTCCAAGTTTAAGCTCGGTTCGCAACCGAAAGTCGCAAAAGCTTGACTTTTGCTTTGACTTCCAGTTCTGACCCGGAATAGCTTGATTACTTTATGCATTAAGGTTCCATTGTGACCATATGATGTTGTAGTATAACCCTCTGAGGTTATATTACATGGTCACTTAGTAATCTGAATTATATGCATGTTTCCGATATTATGCTTAATATTGACTTGTATGCCCTTTGGTCTAAAATTGAAGTTTTTAATATAAATAAACATGCAAACGGATTAGGACTGATTAGTAAGCATATTTAAAGTATTTTGAGACTTACATTCTGGTCATAAACTGATGTTTTGCAAATGATCGTAAATTAAGCTTTTATAAAGAGTAAAATGCCCTTTGGTATATAAATCAAGCTTTAAACATAAATTTGACTCAAAACTCTTTACCTACTGTTGTGATATCATTTTTAGGAATTTTTGGAATGTTGGGCCAGATTTACACTGACCTTAACATTGAGTTCTTGTACAAAGCCTATAATTGACGATAATACTTTTTTGCGAATTAAATAACTTTTACATATAATTAACATGCAAAACCCTGATGATTATATCAATTCACCAGCGGGATTCAACCCTGATGATTATATCAATTCACCAGCGGGATTCAACCCGTTGGGCCCTAGAGACCACTTCTCACAAGACATGGATTTGGATGAAGATCCGGATCTAGAAATGCCACCTTCTGGGACGCCTACACATCCCATAGATATCTCAAGCGGTTCTTCCTTCGCGGGATCTCCTTATCAAGGTCCTGATGAATATAATGAATGGTGGGGGCAATGGAAATTTGCAAACACCCCTTCATACCACAACACCCCACCACAGCCACCATTAGGGGAGCCGCACTTTGAAGCGGTGACACCACCACCACTAGCAGCTGAGGAACCACCTCAGCCACCTCCCGAACCACCAAGACGGAGGAGAAACACACGCATGTCCGTGCGAGGGGGACCAAGGTTTAGCTCCCCTCAAGCCTCTAGAAACTGCCCTTCGATCCCAGAAGATCCACAAATGGGTGCACCTTCAAATGCTGTGCCGAAAATCGATACCACAGCGGCCACCTTTGCAGTACCGCCACCTCCAATGGGTTTTGAAAACCCAATTCGTATCTACCCAGGTCCGACTGGGTATAACCCGTTTGAGCCACAAGCTCCTACCGGTTATAATTATCAACCTCCTACTTACGACCCATACGTCGAAACAGTCAACTATAACGCCCCCTATCCTTCGCCGTTTCCACCCGCATACCCAACTGGGTATCCTGTTTAAGGGTATCAATACCCTCCACCTCAGCCACAGCCACAGCCAAAACCTCAACCTCAACCTCAACCTCCACAACAACAACAAGAAATCTTGTAAAGGGTGCAAGAAGTGGAACGTAGGGTGGATAGAGGTGAAAGGAACACCCATAAGTTCTTTAAAGGTCTCGTAAAACTTATCAAGGGAAAGAAGCATGACGGTTGAAAAACTTTATTTTATTTTGTATTTGTTATTTAAATTAAGTCCCTGCGTGGACATTTCTTTTTAGTATCAGTCCCTGTGAGGACTTGTTTCTTTCTTTTTAGTCTTTGCGTGGACAATTTATTTCAAAGACCCGTTTAGGGCAGTTTTTGTAATCCTTAGTACTATTAGTGGAATTTTCTTTTGAAATTTATACACATGTATTTTCTTTACATCAGCATGCAAACAATCATTTCAATTTTAATTTATCTGCTTTGAAATTTTAAAAGATGTTCTTAAAGGTATAACCTAGCCAAAGTATCAATGGTTATGATGGTATAACCCTCTTAAGACAATAAATCCTTGTTAACATCCAAAAACATGTTAACACTCCTGGCAGTGTGGCTTGAGAAACCACACCAGCTTTCAAAGTACTTGAATTCTTCCAAGCCCTTACATAGCCTAAATGATCAATGTGAATCATGGCTAATAACATCGAATATGATGTCTATACTAAAACATCCATCAGAGATGTTATTTGTTCTACCTACGGGCCAAATCATATTGATTTTCATGATAAAGATAGTTATAGCCTATAACTTTTGTCAAAAAGGTGATGAAATACGTTCAACCCTTAAAACCTTCGATCCAAAAAGGATCATAATTTTGTTGCAAAATTGTCCTAGTGACAAGGCCTTTTGTGCCATCTAAATGTCCTTCGAGGCAAGCCATTGTGCTATATAAAAATGTCTATACGACATTGACAATTGTGACATATATCCCCTGTCTAATATATGTAAAGGATTATATCCTGTTAAAATGCCTTTGATGGTTCATTTGTAACCTAGGCTAATTATAATCAAATAATTTCAAATATACTTTCCTCATAAATATTAAACTTATTGGCCTATATGGTTATTTATACCATGGCTATTCAATCATCAAATACGATGATTCGCTATGGGATAACTAAACAAATTATTACCTGATTTATAGCATTCAAATCTACACAATGGCTGGCTTAGATGAAGCTCATAGCCACCCAGTTGATGGGAATAATAATACAAGATTGAATTTTACTGGCGCTGAACTGTAAGCCATGATAAACACAGCGGTTACTAAAGCTGTGAACGAGGTACATAAAGAGTCAAGTGATGCTCGTTCGAAAACTCATTCTAGGTCCCTCTCAAAACCGCATACGTCTAGGAAGGATGAATCTGAACATTCATCCTGTAGGATCGTTTGCGCGACCTGACGAGTCGTTCAGAAGAGATCTTGTCCAATACGAGAGGCGGAATCAAACGTATCGGTCTTATTTTAGCTGTATACACCCTAGAATCACTTAATCTATCTCTTGTATTGATTTGATGATGATTACAGATCTGGAGACACTTCGGCAGAGCTTCGCTACCGGAATCTAAAAGTTCCAAATGAAAACAACAAGTCCACTATTTATACTAAATCCAATTCGTTTGAACAAGCATCTCCAGTTCGTACGAACTGGTCCAGTTCGTTTGAACTGGCCATTTCGTTTGAACTGGCTTGTTCACCTCTGTATCCTGTTAATCTCAAACTGTGTGACTTGTTTCATCTATTCTATTACACGACTCGATACAAGACGAAGTCGACAGACATATGCACTAACAGACTCCCCCTCGGATGTTGACGAGTATTAAGTGTCGAGTCTTCAACGTCTTCAGTCTTTATCAGTCTGAACACTCTTTTTATTCATCAGCACCAACATACTCCTCTCGAACACATTCATCTTCCCTCGGATGTCTTCAGACTCCCCCTTTCGATTTGCTGGGATCGCAGTCTGGCTTTTCGGAATAACAAAGTCCTCAGGTATCAGAACCTGGCTCTCTATCACTCAGAATCAGGATTGAAACCTGGCATACCTGCACATACTTAACCCAGAAATAAATTTCACAAATTTAACATTTGAAAAATTTATATGTACAGACTCTCCTCTTCGAATTAATCTAGAATGATATATCAATGATAGAAACCTCAGATGACCACTTGTATACACATGTTCAAAAACTTTTCTCAATTAAACACAATCTTCCACTCACCACATGCTCATCATGTTTAGCACTTGGAATTTTGACAATCAACTTTCCAATATCAGTTGTCGAAAATCTTTTTGGACTTTTGAATGAAATGAAATGCAGTAAAGAAATATTTACAGACAATATTTTTGTGAGTTTGTGTAAGAGGATCATATCAGTTTTTGACAAGTCACAAGTACCGTTGAGCTTAGTTACACATTAAGAATTAAACAATTCACTTAGATTGCCGATATACTGATCCATTTAAAATTTCACACAAATTTCAACTGATTCAGGATATGAATTAGATGTTTTAAGAACTTAAACTCATTCATGTGTCCCACCTCTTGAATATACTCCCGTATCCAGATCCCAATATTCAGTCTTACAGGTGAGTATACCACAGATGATATCTGTAAGGGGTTAGATTGCGAAACCGTGAGAGCTCAGGTCAGAACTTCCGTTCAGCAGAGAGATGACGGCTCGACTTTTGGTGGGTCCCCTTTAGAGGATCATTTTTACAACATCATTGATTAGCAATTTTATTGTCTCATCATTTTATGCTGAGGGCGACGCTATATTTCAAGCAAGCAGAAAGTATTCTCCGGGGACTATGCCATTGCTTCCGCATTATCAGAAGTCCCGGGATAATACCCCAGATATCACTGAGCATAAAGACCTAGTATCTCAGAAAGAGGGACCTTTCAAACGAGATTTCAGGGGTTACCTATATATCCAAGTAGTGTTCCCCACGAAATAAGGAAGTTTGAATTTAAGTTTATATCCCGAAAAAGCTTACTAAATGTGTAAAAACCTATCGGCATATCATCAGTGAGACCGTTTAACACTATTTAAACATTACATTTCTTTAGCATACTGTAACTGTCTACTGATGTACTATCATTTCCTCTTCTTTAACACAAAAACTCTTTTTTGAATTTTATCATGTTTTTGCCTTTTTCAAAATTTCAAATGTTTTTGGATTTTCTAAAAATTCTTACTCCCCCTAAAATGAAAACACATTTCAGGAAATTTGAAAATAAACTGTACAAGAAAAATTGACAACTGATATCGAATCGCTTTAAATCGCAATCCACTTGGCATAAACAATCAGAACTCCCCCTTAAAACAAACTATTTTCTGATTATGATTTTGTTAGTGCACTATGTATATTGACTTCGTCTTGTATCATGTAATAGGATAGGATTATCAGTGCCCAAGGTTCGAGAAACAGATTTTCTGATTTAAGGTAGTGATTCCGCTTGAAATGACCAAGGAACATTTCAAGCGAAATCAAAACAAGTGATTTCGCTTGAAATTACCTTGTCCATTTCAAGCGAAATCAGGAATAGTATAAATAGGGCACTTGTGTTTTCATTTGGCACGGATCTAGAACTTGTAACGAAGTGTTGCCAAAATTTGTCCAGGTTGTAATCTTTGCTAAATCAATCATAGAGATAAATTAAAGAGTATCAAGCTGTTTCAACGTCCGTTTCACTGATTCCACCTTTGAATCGGATTATAAGCTCTTCTGAACGACTCAGTTGGGTCAAACTACGATCCTACAAGTGGTGTTAGAGCTCAGGAAGAAGAGTTTAGCTTGATATCATCTATTTTCTGATTTCTACATCTTCTTATTCAAACTGAACAAGTTTCTACGGTCAAAATGGTCTGAGTTTTTCATCAAACATACAAAACAGTATAATAACAAAGCCTTGAGAGTTTGAGACCAAATTACGGATTAAAAATGACAAAAATTGGACAAAAACCAGATTCCGGTTGAACGAACAAACAGATTCAGCATGAACATTTCAGCTTATTCCGCTTCAAATATTGATTCCACTCGAAAATAGCTTTTGATTCCGCTTCAAATCAACTATTTCGCTTGAAAATCGGTCTGATTCCGCTCGAAGTGTAATTCAAGTGATTCCGCTTGAAGAGTAGATCTGATTCCGCTCGAAGTATAATTCAAGTGATTTCGCTTGAAGAGTAGATCTGATTCCGCTCTAATTGCTATTCAAGTGATTCCGCTTTAAAGTTCATTTTGTGATTTCGCTCGAAATTCTTATTTCGCTTGAAAAAGGGTTTTTTTGCGTCGAGATCATTTCACGTCAATCGAGTGACAGTTTGTTTCAAGATATTTGATATTGTGTGTACAGATTGTGTTTGTTTGATTATCTGTTCAGGTTATTCTATAATTTCAAATCATGGCTGAAGAATTCTACAATACGTTTTTCAACGCGTTCACATCCGAATCGTCCGAGATTACCACTGTTACACCAAAAACCATCACGAAAGCTATCAATGAAAACATCAAGCATGATAACTTCTACGGAACACACTCAAAGCCACCAACCTTGGAGAGTATTGAGGATTATACATGGTGGAAGGAACGGTTTCTTAACTGGGCAAAAGCGTATGCGCATGAAAGCTGGTTCTGTTTAGAGTTTGGATATGAAAGACCAAAGGATGATAAAGGTGAAGAGATTCCATTCAAGAAATTACCAAAAGACGAAAAAGCAGAATATGCAGCCGAACAGAGGATGATTGCTTTGATTCAGACGGCAATTAGAAATGATATTTTTGCATTGCTTAATCATGACGGGTCGTCAAAATCTGTTTGGAAAGCTTTACAAGCTAAAGCTGAGGGGGGTAAACAGATTAAAAAGAACAAAATTGCGTTGCTTAAAAAAGAATTTGATTTATTTGATAACATTAAAGGAGAGTCGGTGAGGCAAATGATAGAGAGATTCTGTCATTTAAAAATTGAACTTGAACGTTTCAAAATTGAGAAAACAAGAGAGGAAATTATCGATAAAGTCATTGAAGCGTTACCACGAGCTGATCAGTGGCAGACGTTTGTTTTAATCTTAAAAAATGATGCTTTGTATGATGAAATTACTCTTGATGCGTTGTTTGAAAAGATGGAAAGTCATGATCTGGAGCTACAGAAGCAAAGCAAGATGACTGGTTTTTCACATCAACAGAATGTTGGCCTGTACTACAAAGGAAATGTACCTTCAGAGAAAGGTGTTAGTTCACCAAAGACAGCATTCAGTGGTGAGAAGATGAAAGAACCACAAATAACTTCATCAAGTTACCATTCTGGATATCATTCATCTTCAAAATCAAGTTCTGATGAAGCTGAGGAGATTCTGTGCAACATCGCTCTCAAACTGAAGAATTCTCCTTCGATGAGCATCAATGCAGCTAAGCAGCAAATGAGTTTCCTTGCATCTGTTCTGGAATCGTATGAAGGTCTTGTAGCCGGTAAAATTGGAAACTCGGAATTGACCAAAGAAGACTACGACCAAATTGATCCGGAAGAAATGGAGCTCATTGACATTCGCTGGTGTTTGGTAAGTTGTATTCGCAGAGCTCAAAGATATATGGAGATTACTGGAAAGCAATCGTTGGGTGGTCCGTCAACTAAACTTGGATTCGACAAATCCAAAGTGACCTGCTTCAAGTGCAAGCAAAAAGGTCATTTCAAAAGAGAATGCACTAATTCTGCAGCTGGAGAAAATGAACGTCCTTTCAACGATGACTATTACCGAAAGGAGATTTATCATCGTAGTAAAGAAGAACCGAAAATGATTGAAGATAAAACCAAGTCCAGAGCTTATGCAGTAATTCATGACGATGAAGGTTTTGACTGGAGTCAGATACTTCTAGATGAAGATCGTCCTGTAACAGCTCATGGCAGAAAAGCTTCAAAAGCCCAGCATCATGTCTTAGTTGCTGAAATCCGTGAAGAAAACAATGAAGAAAAAGATAAAGTTGAGATCAAAGAGAAGACTTGAGAAGAGATTTTGAGTGAGAAAACTTATCGAGAGAGAAACGTTGTTTTAAACAGAATGGATGACATGCAAGAAGAGTATGAGAGTGCAGTGAGCAACAGAAGATGGGATAAAAAGAGAGAGTGTTACTTCAACAGAGAAGGTGAACCAGTTGTTCCAAAGAAAGACATAATTTTTGACGATGTTCTTCTCATAATTCCTTTGAGAGCCGAATATTATAGAAATGTGATGAAAGATGACACATATGCTAAAAGGCATGAAAAGGAGATCAGATATGCCATGACATCATGTCTGAGAAAAAGGGATGAAGAGAGAATGAAAAAGAGTGTTGAAGAAATGGTGAACAATCTGAAGAAAACTGCTGAAGAGGTTAAAGCTGAAGTGGTTGAAGTTGAAGTTGTGAAAGAGGAAGTTTTGAAAGTTGGTGAGACAGAAAAGATTGAAGAAAAAGTTGTTGTGAATGAAGAGGTTGAGAAAGCTGTTACTGAAGAACAGCAAATTGGAGAAGATGTGAAGAAAGCAGAAGAGGAAGTAAAGAATGAGAATTTGGAAGCTGGTAATGCTGGTGATGAAGTCGATGTTGAAGAAAATCAGAATGTTGCTGAGTTGAAGCAGACAGAGGCAGCTGAAAACACCGAGGTGCCAATCACTGAGGTAAATTCTAATTCTAACATCTTGACTGAAACTGTTGAACAGTGCAAGAAATGCATGGAACCGTGCAGAGCTTGTACTGAAAAAGATGAGCAATTCAGAACAAGAAATCTTAAATTCATAAAAATAGAAAACATTTTCAAAGAAAAATGTAAAGAAATGTTAGAAAAAGAAAAAGTTTTAAAAGAAAATGATGAAAAACTTTCAGAAAAATGTAAAAAGATAGAAAAAGAAAATGAAGATTTCAAAGAAAATGTTTCTAAAATGACAGTAGAATGTTCTCAAAAAGAAATTGCTTGTCAAGAAATGAAAAAGGAATATGACTCAATAAAATTGGCATATCACATTACAAAAGAGTCATATGAAAAAGTGAAAGATGAAATGAAATTTGCTCAAACAAGAATGAATTATCTTTCTGAAACAACTAAAGAACTTAAACGAATGTATTCCATAAAACAAGATGTTGTTAATTCCTATATTGAGGATGTTGCTAATCTAAAGCGACAGATTGCTGATTTAGAACAGGATAACAACAAGTTAAAAAGTTATCATGTGTCATCATATGTGCTTGAACGTATTTTCCATATAAAAAACCGGGAGATGGTGAGTCTGAGCAAAACAAGAAAGGCATTGGCTAAGAGTTTCATCAAGTTCCACCACCGGAAAAGTTTGCATTTTATGATGAAGAAAATGTCAAAAAAGCTTTCAAGATGGTAGATCAATTGCCAGACAACATTGACGTAACCTATTTCAAATCTGATGATTCTAGTGATTCAGAGGTGGTAGGTAAGGTCGTTGAAAGTGTGTTGAAAGAAGAGCCGGTTGAATCAGGTAATTCTGAATCACAGGATGAAAATGAAGGTAATTTTCATGATGAATATCTGAAAAACACAAAATCTGAGAAAAATTTGAATGATGATTCAAAAGGATTGGTTTATACCATGATTGGATCGGACAAATTGTTCTTAGATGTTGTATTCCCGATTCAGAATGTGATTTCAGAAAAGGTTGATAAAGTTTTCAAGATGGTTGAGATTGAGAAATCTGAAATATCAAAGTTTGCTGGAAAAGGTCACAAAACTTTTTATAACAAACCTGGTTACAAAAAGAAAAAACATGAAGGCTGGGTTGGGTTATAAGAAGAAACAAAGTTGGAAAAGAAATGAAACTCAAAATTTTCAGGCTAAAATGAGTTTTGTTCAAGGAGACAGTTTAGAAAAAGAAAAAGAACTTAAAATTGGACAACAGTCTATTGAAGAGTTCCTAGCTCAAAAGAAAAAGAAACAACCACAGGTCAAAGATGTGTCCATGAGAACATGTTTTAAATGTGATAAAAAAGGACATCTTGCTCGCAAGTGTCCAAATCTGAAACCTGTGGATGTTGACATAAAGAAGATTGATGCTGAGAAACAAAAATCTGAGAATGTGAGACAAAGGTCAACCAGATTTGACTCAAAACAAACTTGGAGGTACAACACAAACAAGTTTGCTTCGAATCAAAACTGGAAATCAAACCCAAACAGGTTCGATTCTAGACAGACCTGGAATTCTCACACACCCAGATTTAGAACAACACAAAGTTGGAAAACATCTGTTGATATGACAAAACCACAAGAGTTTTGGAAACCAAAAGTTGTTGTTCAAAATCAAAAGATTCAAAAAGAGTCTCATTTTTATAAAAGAGGTACTCCGAAAGGTCAGACATGGAGTATTAAGAAACAAGTGTCTTTGGTAAAAGATGAGAAAGTTGAAGTTAAAGATGAAAAAGTTTTTGTTCAAAATGACAAAGATTTTCCGAAATTGAATGATTCATATTGTGTTGAAATGCCTAAGGTCCAACAGACCTGGGCTAAATTGTTCAAGTAATCAAATACTTTGAATGTGCAGGTGCTCAAGACAACTGAAGATTGTGAAAATGGATGTCGGAGCAGCCTGTCACAGCGAGGAGATGAGGCTGCTGAATCCTGTGTTGGTTGAAACAGGGAGTTTATTTGTTTTTCTGTACATAAATAAACAATTTTTTCAAAAATCCTAAAAATTTGAAAATCTTGAAAAAAAAACCAAAAATATGTTTGTTTTTAATTTTTTGTCAAAAATAGAAAATTACAAAAATATGTGTTGATTGAATACGCCGAAACCCTCACGGCTGAACAAACATGTTTACTTTCACTAAATTGAAAAACGGTTTTCAAATTGACGAAAATCAATGGGTTGTAAATCATGGGGGTACTTTATATTAGTTTTTTCTGCAAAACAGAGCACATTTAGCAGAAAATGGATGGCGAGACAAAGCTATCAGTATTGGTTGTCAAATTTTTTTTTCTTTAAATGGTTTTGCATTTTAGGGAGAGTATTGTTGTTAGAAAATACAAAAACATTTGAAAATTTGAAAATGACAAAAACATGATAAAAACCTATTGGCAAAAAGACAAAAACAGTAAAAATGAAAATGAGTTTTTGTGTAAAAAGAGGAAATGATAGTACATCAGTAGACAGTTACAGTACGCTAAGGAATTGGAAAGTTTAAATGGGTTAAACGATCTCACCGTGGATGTGTCGGTAGATTTTTATACATCTAGTAAACTTTTTCGGGATATAAACCTAAATTCAAACTTGCTTATTTCGTGGGGAACACTACTTGGATATATAGGTAACCCCTGAAATTTCGTTTGAAGGACCCCTCTTTCTGAGATACTAGGTCTTTATGCTTAGTGATATCTGGGGTATTATTCCGGGACTTCTGCTGAATGGAAGTTCTGACCTAGTCTCCGAATAATACTTTTCACATTGCTTGAAACATAGCGCAGCCCTCAGCAAAATGATGAGACAATAAAATTGCTAATCAATGCTGTTGTAAAAAAGATCCTCTAAAGGGGACACACCTAAAGTCAAACCGGAGCTCTCTGCTGAACGGAAGTTCTGACCTGAGCTCTTATGGTTTCATAATTTATTCCCCTTACAGATATCATCTAGGTATACTCACCTGTAAGACTGAATATTGGGATCTGAATGCGGGAGTATATTCAAGAGGTGAGACACATGAATGAGTTTAAGTTCTTAATACACTTAATTCGTATCCTGAATCAGTTGAAATTTGTGTGAAAATTTAAGTGGATCAGTATATCGACAATCTAAGTGAATTGTTTAATTCTTAATGTGTAACTAAGCTCAATGGTACTTGTGACTTGTAAAAAAAACTGATATGATCCTCTGACGCATACTCAAACAAAAATATTGTCTGTAAATATGTTTGTACATATTTCTTTACTGCTTTATATTTTCAGAAAAATACAAAAAGATTTTTTATTCTGCTTTATTTTCGACAACCGATGTTTGAGTGCTGAGTTTCAAAATCTAAGTATGTTGATTGTGTTTCTGAAAATAAAACAAGTTCATTAATTTGAAACTTGAATTTATCAAAAATTCAAAAACAGTTTGTGATATCTCCAAGGTCATTAAGTTGGACTTGGATGATTAACTGTGAAGGAGTTGGATACTTTAACGTTGCCAAATTATTGAAGTTTGTTGATAGGGGGAGTAGTTAAAGAATTTAAAAGAATCAGTTTACGATTTCTGGTTAATAGAATTTGAAAACATTGTATTTATAGATGTTTGAGTGTTTGCAGATAGTCCAGATTACGATCCCGAATGCAGAGTCTTAGGGGGAGTCTGAAGACAAGCTTGAAGCAAGAAGGAGCTTGTAGATGGATAGCTAGGTGTCGATCCCAAAGCACGGAAGCTTGACAAAATGGGGAGCCTGAAGCTGATGGAAGAAGAGAAGGATTGATGGATGCTTATAATGTTACAATTTGGATGAGAAGGCAGAATGATCAAGACCGAAGATGTGTCATGCTGAAGACTAGACACTGAAGACTTCGTCAATATCCGAGGGGGAGTCTGTTAGTGCACTACGTATATTGACTTCGTCTTGTATCATGTAATAGGATAGGATAGGATTATCAGTGCCCAAGGTTCGAGAAACAGATTTTCAGGTTTAAGGTAGTGATTCCGCTTGAAATGACCAAGGAACATTTCAAGCGAAATCAGAACAAGTGATTTCGCTTGAAATTACCTTGTCCATTTCAAGCGAAATCAGGAATAGTATAAATAGGGCAATTGTGTTTTCATTTGGCACGGATCTAGAACTTGTAACGAAGTGCTGGCAAAATTTGTCCAGGTTGTAATCTTTGCAAAATCAATCATAGAGACAAATTAAAGAGTATCAAGCTGTTTCCACGTCCGTTTCACTGATTTCGCCTTTGAATCGGATTATAAGCTCTTCTGAACGACTTAGTTGGGTCAAACAACGATCCTACAGATTTCAAAACACTTAAGTTTGTTTTAACCAAAATGATTTTTCCAGAAAATAAGTTTTGTTGATTTTATCACTTGTAAAGTTCGGGGATAAACTCATCACTTTGTTTCTTTACTCTTTTCAATATAATGAACCCCATATATTCTTAAACCACTTGTAGAAAATCAAGTACAATTTAATGTCCCTGATTTACCACTTGTAGTTGAAAATTTCTTCAACGACTTGTAGATTCATTCTTCAACCACTTAAAAAAATATAACAGTTTAAGAAAATACCACCTGTAACTTTACCAACTGTACCACTCGTAAGAATATCAACCAAGAAAGATGCCGATACCTGCTCCACGCTTACAAACCTGGGAGCTCCGGCAAGTCACACTTAACCTGTAAAAATTTAATCATTTTAAGATTCATTTACAAAATCAATTATCAAGAAAGATGCCGATTCCTGATCCACGATTACAAACTTGGGATCTCCGGCAAGTCAGATTTTTAAGGGAAAAGAATTTCCACCCAAGTCTGACCAACCTTGGGTGTTTTTAACTCTTGTTCAGTAGGGTTATAAGTTGCCTTCTTTGTAGCATAAAAATATTTTACCCCTTTGGCCTTTCCCTCAACCATTTTTTCAAAAAATTTCTTAACATTCCAATTGAATGTTTTCTCAACATCAAATTCTTCATTCATAGAATAGAATTGATTTGAAATCTCAATCTTTCCAATTTTCTGCTTAAACCTTTTATCCTTCAATGATGGAAAATTATCATCATTCACTGAAGTCACTGATTTTTCTTCTTTCATCTCAACTTGTGGCTCCACTGATTTTGTGGAATCAGATTCATCGCCGACTTTTTCAGAAAATTTCTTAACAACCCATG
Organism: Helianthus tuberosus; assembly: GCA_030545235.1. Lineage (NCBI taxonomy): Eukaryota > Viridiplantae > Streptophyta > Magnoliopsida > Asterales > Asteraceae > Helianthus > Helianthus tuberosus. The sequence goes on from CM060357.1 coordinate 140,838,714, forward strand.
TTTGGTTGTCTTTGGCTCTCTTTTTGTAAAAATTTTTCTTTGAACACTCACCAACTTCATAAGTTGAATTTTCAAAGATTTTGAACTTTTTAGTTGGTGGTTCATTTTTCTCAACAACTTTTCCTTTAAATTTTTCAGAAACTCCCTGTTTTGTCTTTGTATTCATTGGACAATTCCATGCAATGTGACCAACTTCATTGCATTTAAAACAGGTTCGAGTATCTTTTCTGTGAAAAACTCCAGTTCCTATTCTTTTCTTCTCAGCAAGAAACTCCTGGTTTGATTGCCACCAGAACGGTTTCTTCTGTTCTTCCTCAGCACTTCCTCCTGAAACAAATTTTGTGTTTGTTTTAGAAATTTTATCATTTTTATAATTTTTAGGTGGAATAAAACGTAAACCTTTCTTTTTGTAATTACCATTATGGTTTGGTTTCTTTTGAAAACCAGAATCAGAATTGTAACCCTTTTTCTTGTTTAATCGCTGTTGAACTCTTGAAGTGTATTTTTTAGATTTTTCAGTAAGATTTAAATCTTTTATTTCAGAAATATTAATTTCTGTCATTTTGAAAACCTTTTTAATCTTTTCAATTTGAACACTTCTTATTTGAAATTCTTTATCAGAATATAATTTGTCAGAATCATTCAAAGTGTATGCGACTTCAAATGTTTCCTCATTCAAATTAGATTTTGATAACAAAAACTCTTTACTGTAAGCCCTTTTAACCGACGATTTTGGACTGTTGACTGACGAACTTGAACCTCCAGACTTAGACTTTGACTCAGACTCCTCATCTGTATCCAACACCTGATCGACCACCTTTTTTATTAACTCAGACTCATGATCAGTGTCAGATGATGTGAAAGTGACGTCAATGTTTTCTGGTAATTCATCGGTTATATCAGACTTCAGTTTTATATTAACCGCCTTTTGAACTTGCTCCTCATTTGGTTTTCTAGGAGAATACCCTTCCCAGATCGGAGGCGGACACTTGTTATAACTAACACTCGGTTTCTTACCAGTATCCTTCTTCTTAGGCTTCTCATCATCTTTAAATGCTTCAAAACCTGCAACAGCAGGATAAATTCGATCAATAAGATAATCAGAACTAGAATAACTCGGTAATAAACGTCTGATTCTCTCATTCTCAATCTTTTCATTTTCCAATTCTCTCTACAGCTTTGCACATTCTTCAATATAATGATTTATCGCTTTCTGCTTTGTCATCATCTCAGAGTTCATCATGGTCAATGCGTCTTCTCTTTCAGAATTTGTCTTTTGAAGACCAGTGACTGTTCTGTTTAGCACATCATAGGACTCTTTCACATAATTGAGATTGAATAATAATTGTTCTTTCATCTTTTCAAACTCAATCAATTTCTCATCCTTTTCTGCACACTGCTTGCAAGATTCCAAACATTTCAAGCAAGGTTTGATGACTTCCACAATCTTTTCAACTTTAATGATTGGTTCAGTTTCAATCACCTTCTCAGCTCCAACTTCTTCCTCTTGAGCACTCTCTTCTTTTTGATCAATACTTTCAGACTTTATTTGCTTTTGTTCTTTTGCAGTTCGTCTTTTCTTTAACTTCTCCAAGCGATCTGCAAAATAAAAATGAAAACTTTCAGGAGATAGATGAGTTTTTGCAACATTAATATGTCTTTCTTCCTCATCATCACCACTATCATCAATTGGTGATTGATCAAACTCAATTGATTTATCAGAACTATAATATGAAGAACTAGAATCAGATGGTGTTTGATCAAAAACAGTTTCCCTTTCTGAACTTTCATCTGAACTTTGTGAGCTTTGATCTGATGAAGCAGATTTTTCTTCTTCATTCTTCACACTAACACCAATAGCTTTCATCCACTCGGTAAACATATCTGGTTCATGAACTATCTTCACAATGAAAGCTTTAAAATTCCCATTCTCATCCGCAAACATATCCCAGTTGAATCCTTCAGGTAACCTTTCATCTTCTTGATTGATTAGGCATGATTTGTTGTCGGATGAAATGTATTTATCCCAGCTGAAATTTTCTTGATCCACTAAACATGCTCTCTTTGAAGAATCCTCTATCACTTTTCTACCATGAGCCACTTGTGGTTCTTGTTGTTGTTGTTGACCAACTTGTTGATATATGGCTCTTCGGTAGTAATCATCTTTACCAAATGGATTCTTTGTTTCACTTGCTTCTCTATTCTTGCATTCCCTGTTGAAATGACCTTTCTCCCTGCATCGAAAACAAGTAACTTTAGATTTATCAAAACCTAAAGTAGAAACATGTGCATCAAGAAAATCATTTCTTCCAGTAATCATCTTGAACTTTTCAGCTCTTCTCAGGACACTAGCTAGACACCATTTGATGTCCATTAGTTCCATTTCTTCAGCATCTATCTGATCGTAATTCTCTTTTGTTAGCATAGGATTCCCGATTCTCCCTGCAACCAACCCTTCATATGATTGTAGCACAGTTGCTAGTAAAGACATATGATCTTTTGAAATTTCTTCAGAAAAGCTTTGACCCGACCCTCTGGAAGATTCAATGCAATGTTGCACTGTATCACACAACCACCACTTTTTGTTCTTTGAGAATGGAAGCTTGATGATGAACTCTTCGGATTAACACTTGGATACAAAGAAAATCCACTGCTGCTGTTTGGACTTTGTTCAACATTTTCTGATGAATTCCCAGCACTAAAAGTAGTTTAAATTTTCGGACTCTTTTCAGCTTCTTGAACATTACCTTTGTAATACATTTTCACATCTTGTTGACCACTCGGATTACTCATCCTCGCAATCTTTTGTTGTTCAAGATCTTGTCCTTCAATCTTCTCGATGAACTGAGAAATCGTCAAACCATCATAAACTCCAGTGTTCTTTAAGATCATCAAGAATGTACCCCACTCTTTTTGAGGTAAAGCATCAGCTAATTTGTCAACCCATTCCTCTCGATCTTTGGTTATGCTTAACAGTGACATAGAACGCACTAAGTGGCAGTATCTCTCAATCAACTTCTTTGTATCTTCCCCTGGCAGACTTGTGAATAAATCAAATTCTTTCTTAAGCAATGCCTTTTTACTTTTTATCATATTCTCACTTCCCTCAAATTTGATCTTAAGAGCATCCCAAATTGATTTTGAAGTTTTGTCATGTTGAAGCAATATAAAGATATCTTCTTTAATGGCTTGCTGAAGTAGACTAATCATCATCTTTTCAGCTCTATACATGTCTCGTTCTTTGTCATTGAATTCAGAGATTTCTTTCTCAACTTGCAGATCAGTACGTGGTAGAACATACTTCTTCAAAATACACTCCCAAGATCTCAAATGGTTTGCTTGAACCCAGTTTTCAAACCGATCTTTCCAACCGTAATACTCCTTAATGCTCATTAGCTTTGGGGGTTTTTGTGTAGTTCCAGTTTCATTTTCCAAGTTCATGTTTTGAGCAATGGTAGCTGGAGTAGTCGGGGATGTTGCAAACGCGTTGTAAAATTCTTCACTCATGATTCGGTTCTCAAAAATTCACAAACAGCCTCTTTCAAAAGAACTGGTATGATTTCAAACTGACTTTGGTGCAAACTGGAACAACTCAAACGAAATGACTTGAATTTGACACGACCTGACCTTTGTTAAACGGACTGAACCTTTCAAACGGACAGGAAAGCTTTCAAACGGACGGAGTTCAATTCAAACGAACTAGTCAGATGGTCACTACGTATGAACTTTCAAATGAACTGAGTTCAAAACCTAAACGACCTCTTGTCAAATGATATGACCTCTCAAACGAACTAGAACCCCTCAAACGAACTGAGATCTTCACACGAACTGAGGTTCAGACGAACTGGATTCTTATGCGAACTGGATTTTGAAGCGAAGTGGACTGATAATACCACGCGAACTGACCCTTTTTCATACGAATTGGTCACTCCGTGTGACCTGGTTAACAAATTCAAACGAACTAGCTTGCTTTTCCAAATGATCTGGCTCAATACAAACGAACTGACGAACAAACTACATACGAACCGGGGTATCCTTCGACAAATTGATCAAGTTTTCGATTGAATTAGGGTCTGATATGTTCAAGGATTGTTCTACAAAGAATTCCGATCACAATGATGTATAAAATGTTCAAAATCGTCCACTTAATTGCCGTATATCTGAGTTCAAAGTTCCGGTTCGTGTGAAATGGTGTAGATACAAACGATCTGGTCGGTTTTAGACCAAATTTAACAAATTTTACTCTGTTTTAAGATCTGAAACTTTTACTGATTGTTTAAAACATAGTTTCGCACAATATACTTGAAAATCAATTCATTTTATCCAGAAAATCTAGGTTAATTTTGAAAAACGTGACAGAAAGGAGTAGAAATCAAAATTTATCGTCGAATATCGGCTGAAAAATCAAGAGCTCTTCCTCCTGAGCTTTGATACCAATTGTAGGATCGTTTGCGCGACCTGACGAGTCGTTCAGAAGAGATCTCGTCCAATACGAGAGGCAGAATCAAACGTATCGGTGTTATTTCAGCTGTATACACACTTGAATCACTTAATCTATCTCTTGTATTGATTTGATTACGATTACAGATCTGGAGACACTTCGGCAGAGCTTCGCTACCGGAATCTGAAAGTTTCAAATGAAAACAACAAGTCCACTATTTATACTAAATCCAGTTCATTTGAACATGCATCTCCAGTTCGTACGAACTAGTCCAGTTCGTTTGAACTGGCCACTTCGTTTGAACTGGCTTGTTCACCTCTGTATCCTGTTAATCTTGAACTGTGTGACTTGTTTTAACTATTTTATTACAAGACTCGATACAAGACGAAGTCGACAGACGTATGCACTAACACATCCAATCAGAAAAGTGAACCCCATAAGCAGATTGTGTTTGATCAGGCTCCCCGATATAACAAGGGATGTACTTACAAATACTTTGTCTCTTGTAAACCAAGAGATTTCACAGAGGAAAAAGGAGCCATTGATTGTATGAAATGGCTTGATGAGATGGAGACGGTTGTTGATATAAGTGGGTATGCCAAGGAAGATATTGTTAAGTTTGTATCCCAGTCTTTCAAGGGCGACACCCTGACATGGTTGAAAGCTTTAGTGCAATCCACGGGGAAAATTCCTTTGTATAAACTCACTTGGGTTAAGTTTGTTGAGCTTGTGAAAGATACTTACTGTCCACAGCATGAAGTGGAGAAGGTGGAGACTGATTTCCTCACCTTGGTTATGCAAGATCTGGATTGCAAGTCCTATGTTACCAGCTTCAACTCAATGTCCAGACTCGTTCCATACCTGGTCACTCCAGAGCCTAAGCGCATTACGCGCTTCATTGGTGGTTTAGCCCCTGAAATTAAGGGGAATGTCAAGGCTTCAAAGCCTACCACCTATAGATCGGCAGTAGACCTATCTTTGTCTCTTACTCTTGATGTGATAAGGAGTAAGTCTAGGAGGACCACAGAGGATGGAAACAGAAAAAGAGAGGATGATCGGTCCCACCAGTCAAACAAAAAGAAGAAGGGAAACTCTGGAGTTAAGAAAGATTAGTCCGGTAACAAACCCCGGTGCAAGAATTGTGATAAGAGGCACTTTGGGAAATGCACTCTAGACCCACAAGCCAAGCCTTATGGAATCTGTAAGAAGAAAGGGCACAAGTCTTTGGAGTGCCAGAACTTGAAAGATGCAACCTGCTACGGTTGGAACGAAAAAGGGCACATCAAGACCAACTGCCCAAAGAACACCAAGAAGCCTGATGAGGCAAAGAAAACAAATGCTAGAGTGTTTCAATTGAAAGTCAAGGAGGCGGTGAATGATGATAAAGTTATAACAGGTACCTTCCTCATAAATGATATTTATGCTAGAGTTTTATTTGATTCAGGTGCAGATAAGTGTTTTGTAGACCTTAAGTTAGCAAATTGTTAAATCTGCCTATTAAAACTCTAGACATTAAATATGAGGTAGAACTCGCAGACGGTACCTTAGAAACTGCTTCAACTCTTCTTGATGGATGCTTATATCCATTAAGAATCATCGTATTCCGCTATCTCTTCTGCCAATGAAATTGGCTGGGTTTGATGTAGTCTTAGGCATGGATTGGTTATCACGTAACCAAGCCCAAATCGCCTGCGATAAGAAACTAGTCAATATCAAAACCCCATCTGGTGAATCGATCACCATTCACGGAGATACGCACTATGGACTGCCTGACAATGTGTCAATCCTTAAGGCATCCAAGTGCTTAAAGAGCCGGATGTGTCAACTACCTGGCACATGTGACAATAGACGAGCTGAAACCAAAGATAGAAGACATTCCAGTCATTTTTGAGTACCCAGATGTCTTTCCAGACGAGCTACCTAGATTACCTCCTAAGAGGCAAGTGGAGTTCAGGATCGACATCATGCCTGGAGTAGCACCGATTGCATGAGCTCCTTACCGCTTAGTACCAACTGAAATGAAAGAACTAAGAACCCAACTGGATGAATTACTGGAAAAGGGTTTTATACAACCCAGCTCGTCACCTTGGGGAGTGCCCATTCTGTTTGTTAAAAAGAAAGATGGTTCAATGTGTCTGTGCATTGATTACCGCGAGTTAAACAAAGTAACAATCAAGAACCTAGGGCTGCAAACGAACCAAAGGTTCGGCGAACAGTTCGTGAACTGTTCGGCGGGAAGTTCGTTTGTGTTCGTTCGTTTATTAAACAAATGAACACAAACAAGAAATTCTGTTCGTTTAGTTAAATGAACAAACATGAACAGAGGTCGTGTTCATTCGTTTACGTTCGTGAACGTTCGGTATCGTGTTCGATAACGTGTTCGTTTGTGTTCGATAGTTCATTAGTGTTTTTAGTTTTTATATTTATTTAAATACTTCAAAATTCCGACAAATTAAACATCTAATAAGTGTCAGTATATTATATATTCTGTTGATGAATGATTGTTTGTGTTCATTTGTTTCCATTTGTGTTCATAAACATTAGTTTGTGCTCATTTATGTTTGCCAACGTTCGTTTTTGTTTGTTGCCTAAAATTAACAAACCAACACAAACGAACACGAACTAGTTCATTTCCTTAACAAACGAACACGAACATAAAATCCCGTTTGATAAGTGTTCGTGAACAGTTCGCGAACACATATATTTATTAACAAATGAAGACGAACAAGGTCTTGTTCATGTTCGTTCGGTTCGTTTGCAGCCCTACAAGAACCGTTATCCATTTCCCAGGATCGACGATCTGTTTGATCAACTACAAGGGGCAAGCTACTTTTTAAAGATTGATCTAAGGTCGGGTTATCATCAACTCAAAGTTAGAATTGAAGATGTACCTAAAACCGTGTTTAGAACAAGGTATGGCCACTATGAGTTCTTAGTGATTCCTTTCGAGCTCACTAACGCACCTGCAACATTCATGGAACTCATGAATCGAGTCTGCAAGCAGTACCTAGATAAGTTTGTCATCGTCTTTATAGATGACATACTTATCTGTTCTCGTAATCAAGCTGATCACGAGAAACATCTTCGGTGCATCCTAGGACTGCTACAACAGGAGAAGCTTTACGCTAAATTCTCTTAATTCGAATTCTAGCTTTGCGAAGTCCAATTCCTTGGACATGTTGTAAGCGAGCGTGGTATCCAAGTGGATCCCGCTAAAATAGAAACGATCATGAACTGGGAAGCACCTAAGACACCTACTGAGATTCACAGCTTCTTGGGATTAGCAGGATATTACAGAAAGTTCATCGAGAACTTCTCAAGGATAGCCGCACCTTTAACTACTCTGACCCGCAAGAATGTAAAATTTAACTGGGGTCCCAAGCAACAAGAGCCTTTTGAAATCCTCAAGCAGAAGTTGAGCAATGCTCCTGTGTTAACATTGCACTCATTTTTGGAAAAGTTTCCAACAATCCTTAGGCACTCGTTTAAATTTTAGTACTGCTTACCATCCTCAAACAGATGGGCAAAGTGAGCGTACAATTCAAACATTGGAAGACATGTTTCGCGCATGTGTTATTGATCTAGGTGGTAGTTGGGATGACCACCTTCCCTTAATTAAATTATCCTACAATAATAGTTACCATACCAGCATTCAGGCTGCGCCTTTCGAGGCTTTATATGGAAGAAAATGTAGAACGCCCGTCTGTTGGGCAGAAGTTGGAGAAGCTCAATTATCAGGACGTGAGATAGTCCTTGAAACAACGGACAAGATTGTCTAGATTCGTGATCACCTAAAGCCTAAAGAATTTTACCGGCAAGTCAAACTGCTTTTCAACCTGTTTGACAAAGTCTTGCAGAATGCCTGCAGTCTCATCTTTAGAATGTAAGAAATAACTCCATGTAAACCTAGAAAAGTCATCTACAATTACCAAAAAATATCTTTTCTTTTTAAGACTCATGACTTTTACTAGGCTAAACAGATCCATGTGCAGCATTTGCAAACACTTGGCTGTTTTGGACTCTTCAATGGACTTAAATAAGCTTTTATGTTGTTTTCCTTTTAAGCAGGAAACATAATGCTCAGGACAGGTGAACATTTTTTGTGGAAGACCTCTTACAAGGCCCTGTTTTGACAAAGCAGTGATTGTCTAGAGATTTGTGTGCCCCAATCTTCTGTGCGATAGTTCTGTCTCTTTGTTAGAGGCAGCTGAGAACAGACAGGCATCAGTTCTGGGGCTCTCTTTTGACAAATCAACTACATAAACATTGCCACTCCTTTGAGCAACAAGTTGGGTTTTTCCATTTTTTATTATTTCTACAATCTTTTTAACCATTTCTGGTCCAATAATTCCTACAACACTCCTTAGTAAAGAATGGCCCATAACCTTTGTCACTCTTTTGTGAGATACTAAACAGGTTGAATTTTAGATTGTCAATCAGATTGACATTTTCAAACTTAACATTTCCAGACTTAACTGTACCGGATCCCATCACCTTCCCTTTACTATTATTACCAAAAGATATATCACCCCCTCAATGAGTTTTGAAGTCTTTGAGTAGGGCTCTATATCCAGTTATGTGCCTGGAGCCTCCACTATCTACATACCAAAGACTATCTAAGCATGCAGAAGCTCCTTGCACATCAAGTAAATAATTAGTTTAGGAGGGTCTCCAAAGCCAATAAGGCTTTGGATTTGGTCTCAACAGTGTCTGAGTTAAGTTCAGGAACATGGATAGTGGTTAGATAAGGAGTTTGAGCAGCTTTTGACACATTATTTTCTAACCACTGTTGGGAACCATTTCCAATCAGTTGTTGATATCCAAAGGGATGCCTGTTCAATTTTGGTTTAGAAGGCTTCTTGTAAGCCTCATAAACATGCGGGACCCTTTGGTATGGAGGTTGACCTTTTCCTCTTTGAAATTGGTTAGCAGGGGGTGCATCTGTCACTTGAACTTCTCTTTTAACAGAGTTTTGGTTCAGCTGTTTTGTAACAGCTGTTTGGACAGGCACAAATGATGGTTGTTTCTTGACTTGTAATGTTGATGAACTCATGAATGTTTTTGAAGTGTACTCTTCCTTTTTGACCTCAAAGGTTTTAAGGTACACACACTCCTAAGTAAGATGGTTTGATTTACCACAGATGGTGCATCTTTTTGAAGGCACAATGGTACTTGTTTTGTTAATGTCATATTCTTTCAAATGAAAACAGTCTTTTGTTAAATGATTTTTCTTTTCACAAAAGTCACAAAACAAGTTTTTAATCTTTTCTCTCTTTTTCTTCTTTTCAGACTCCTTTGCAACAGAGTTTTGAACCACTGTTAGGATGTCCTTAAGAGGAATTACCTTGGCCTTTGGTGCTTTTACACCATCCACTGTGGTGAAGTCCATTGGTCTGAAATTTTCAAGGAGGTCACACTCATCAGACCAAGACGGTTTAAATTGGTATTTCTCAATTTCCTCAAAGGTTGAGGACCCCACTAATCTTTCCAGAGTGATTTTGTTGCCACTTTTATCAGTTATTTTGATTTCTTGACCATCCTTGTTAGTGGGTATGATTTCAACAGTGTTTTGAACATATTCATTTTCAGCAGTGTTTTCAACTTGGTCATTTTTCCTGAAACCAATGCCAAATTTTACATTGCTTTTGATCTATTTTTCAAGCATAACTTCATAACCTTTGCAGGATTCCACCCATTTTTCACATGTGATTTGGGTGGATTCCAACTCCTTTTTACAGGACTGATATTTTTCTATCATTGCCTGAAGTTGGTCCTTTGTTTTGCTATGCTCATGTTTGAGGCTACAAATTTCATTTTCCTTTTCTGACAATTTGATTTTCAATTCTTTTAAAGATTTTTCAAATTGTATCTCATCATTTAACATTTTATCTCTAAGGTTTTCATTCACCTCCTTGACATTTGCAAATTCTATGATGCACTTGTCTGAGCAAAGGTTTTTAAGAACCTGAGGTGATACCTTAGTTGCAACCATCATGGGACAATCACAGATATGTTCAATTTCTTCTGGCTTCTTCTCGTCTTCTTCAGCAGACCAGGGGTCAGACAGTGGTTCTATCAGAGGTTCTGAATTTTCTCCCAACAGTTGCTCATTCACAACAGCAGTAACCACTGCTTCAGTAATTGTATCCACTGTTTCTTCATTTGACTACCCTTTTTCAGTTTCCCGCCCTTCTGGTATAGACTCTAATGCTACAAAACAGAAATCATCACTAGAAGCATCATTTTTAGCAAATAGAGCAAAATTTTCATCACCTAATTCATTAGGCAAGATACTCCAATCAACAAAGCCTTGGGTAAAGAAGCTTTGCTGATCTAGTAGAACAGGGGTTTGAGTAGCTTGTTGAGTTGCAACTTGTTGCACCTGAACCTGAGGAGCTAGGGCCTGGACATACTGTATCTGAGGAATAATGGTTTGAACATATTGCACTGGAACAGGTGTTGTAGGGTGTGCATAGTGAGCAGTGTTTACATGAGCAGTAGGGGTACTTTGGTAATAATGCACAGTGTTTTGTGAGCTCTGAGGTTTAGGACTAGGATGTGTTATGATTGGACCACTGTTTTGTGACCTACACTCTCTAGCAAAGTGTCCTAACCTGTTACACTTTTAACATTTTATCTTTGATTTATCCAACCCTACTTTCAGATTCCCATGTAACCCTGGAAATTTTCTCCCTGTTCTCTTATAAAATTTGTTGGTTCTGACACTCAGCAGTGCAAGTTGATGCAATATGTCCGTTTCCTCTAAGTAAGTTGGATCAAAATACTGGAGATCGTTGAGTTCAAAGGACAGATTATCAGAATTCTGGTTTTCTCCATTTGCTGTAAAAGCATAATTGGATGAGTAAGAATCAGAGTTGTTAAAAGCTCCACCAGCTGTTATGTCAATGTAATGATCATAACTCTGATCCTTACTACCACCAGATTCTTCCTGACCCAAAAGAGCTGTGTTACCAAATGTATAATCATCAGCAACCTTCCCAGTCTCTTATAGCTTCTTTTTCTGGTTCAACTCCCTTTCATAAGTAAGGAGTCTACCATGAAGCTGGGTCAGGGTAAGATCTTTGAACCCAACTGAATTTCTGTTTACAAAAGCAATTGTGTCCCATTTTTCAGGAAGTAACCTTAGAAACCTACTATTTAGAGTTGATTTAGCAAATTCAATATTAACAAGTTTTAGTTCACTTATGAGACAGCTAAAACGTTCAAACTGTTGTGTCAATGATTCACCCTTAGTGTGACAAAAGGTTTTATACTGTTGATTCAAAACTTCTCTATTGTTTTCAATTACTTCTTCAGTACCACCAAACGGCTCCTTAAGTGCATCCCACAATTCCTTGGCACTGTTACAGTGTAACAGCCCAGCATAAATTTCATTTGGGAGTGCTAATGCTACTATGCTAAAAGCTTTGGCATCCAGTTCAATTTTCTGAAAATCCTGGTCAGAATAGTTTTCAATTTTCTTTGGTTTAAAAACTTTTGGATCCTCAGCACTCGGCACCATTGGAACACGTGGTGCAAAGATAACCGACTTCCAACACCCAGTATTTTGTTGAGCTAAGATGTGACCCATCCTACGCTGCCAGATGTTGTATTCAAATCTGACCAACATAGGTGGTTTGAAGAGTGAGCCAGTGTTGTGAATGTCCTGTGGTTGTGACGTCATTCTGGTTGTTTTACAGGTACTGAATAATCAACTTTTGTACGTGATTATACCTTACTCTGTTTTTCAACTAAAACCGAACAATCGAAAGTATCAATGAAATTGAGTTTAACTTTTACGTCAAAATGATTGTTAGATCAAGTTTCACTGTCCTAGCTCTAATACCAATTGTTAGGATCTGAGTTTCTTAGATTGTGTTTGTTTAATTAAAATGGAAATGAAACAAAGATGAATTGCAGCGGAATTATGAAATAAACTTTGAACACACAATCAATGGAAGAAAAGTTTAAGCAAACATGTTTATCATCGAATCAAAAGATTGTATTTATTACAATAATCAATTACAATTGAATGCATGTACAGATCTCCCCCTCAGCCTAAGCTCACTATTTGTTCGTACAGAATGACTTAGAAGAAGAGAGCTAACAGAACAGTACAGGGTACTTTTCTATTTATAGTATAACACAACCATTGAGCATCTTCGGCTGACGTCACCATGAAAGTGATATCTAACTTCCTAACAAACTACAACCACTGACCTATACAACCACTGATTACAAACTACTGATAACATAAACAAAGCATAATTAAAACACTGATTCTTCATTCCACTGTTGTAGCTTCAGCAATGCTTTGGTCTTCAGCAGTACTTAAGACACATCAGTAGATTGAGCTTCAGTACTTTAATCTTCATCAGTCTTTAGATCAACAGCAATTGTAATGGGCAGTGCTTTGAGCCTATCAGTTGTTAGGGCCACTGTCAAGGGGAAAGATATGTACAAACACTGCTTATGAAGGATCCACTGTTCTGAACTAGTTTTGGCTTTATCATCTGTTCCTTTGTAAGGTTCAATCCCAACAGATTGTTCCGAATGTGCATCGATTATAGTGAATTTAACAAGCTTACCATTAAGAACCGCTACCCGCTACCCCGCATCGATGAATTATTTGATCACCTCAAAGGCGCTACGTGTTTCTCAAAGATCGATTTACGTTCAGGTTATCATCAGTTGCGTATACAAGATCAAGACATTCCGAAAACCGCTTTCTGAACTCGTTATGGCCATTATGAATTCGTGGCCATGCCTTTTGGTCTCACAAACGCACCCGTGGTCTTCATGGACTTGATGAACCTCGTGTGCAAACCCTTCTTGGATTGTTTTGTCATTGTTTTTATCGATGATATTCCTATCTATTCGAAGTCCAGAACCGAACACGCACAACATCTTCGTTTAGTTCTAGAACTTCTTCAAGGAAATCGCCTCTACGTCAAGTTCTCTAAGTGTGAATTTTGGCTCGAGGAGGTTCAATTTCTCTAAATATGAAACTCATATATTTAACTTGGTTCTTTTAAAGAACAACTCATGGATCTTTAAATCTACATGATTGTCAACCTACTTTGATCTTCATTTTTCAAGAAAACCATTTATTTATTCAAGTTCATGGTTTATGTGTGGATGATCCATCATCCTACAACATCCCTACTTTGTCATCTTGCTAGATCATGTTCTCAATCATGATCTAGCAAGACCATATGATGATCAACATCAAATGCACGAGTAAACAATAATCAACAAGCATTTCAACACATGAATATCATGATTTCTTTTGGTCTTAAGCTTATGTTAAAGTTTCAAGTTCATGGTTCTTTTCTTGTTCATAACATTTCATCATACAATAGCTATTAACAACTCTAAATATGAAGCAAATGAAGATCCAAGAGACTTACTACTAGCTTTTAAGCTAGGGAAGATCAAGAGTAGAAATGAGGTGGTTAATAGCAAATAGAGAAGGTCCTTGATGATCCGAAAGCTCCTAGCTTCCTTATGCAACCTCTAGCACCTTTGTACACTCTTGAAATGGTTGAAGATGATCAAATGATGATGGTGGTGGTGCCTCTTGGGGTCGGCCGAAACAAAGAAAAGAGGGAGAAGAAAGATGAAATTTTGATGGTGAATGAGAAATGAGTGGAGGTCTTGTGGTTAATGTTTATAAACTTCCAACATGTTATTATCTAGAGGTTTAAGTGTTTCTTAAGGACCCAACACAATCAAATAAACAATGTAAAGAAATCAAGGGGTGGGTCCACCCCTTGTAACCATAAGAAAGGGGGGTGGTTTGGTTGAGTTCCAACTAGTTAGTTGGTGATCTAGGTTGAATTCAAATGTTAAGTTAGTGCTTTTAGGTGTGTTATGTAATATATAGTGTGTTAGGGTGTTCGGGGGCCATAACTAGCTTAGAAAAATAAAAACAATGTGTTTAACAATATTTTTGTTTTCCGGGTAATGTCCGGTTGTTCGGTTGTGTATTGTTCCATTAAAGTGCTTAATTATTCCGTAAAGTGTCCTTTATTTAACTTTTTGTGTCACAATTAATTCCCGGCACTTAGGAAAGCATATAGGAACATTCTGCCATATTTTTGGCATATTACTAGCGTATTAAATGCTGAATTTTGTTAATAGATGCAGAATTCTGCATTTAGAGTGGGTTTTAGGCACTTCCTGGCACTTTAACTATCACCTAGTGACGCAGTTTTATGGTTCTCAGTTCCCTACACTCCCTACCAGTGTAGTATCCTGTCTCTGGCTCATACTGGCCTAAAAAACATTGTCTGTCTATGTGCTGGCATTGTCAGCATGTTTTCTGGGTTATCCACTCACTGTGCTAACTGTGCTTTGTGCATCAAGTTTGTCACTAAGGTTTGTGTGAAATAATTGGAGTGACAGTATGAATGTGATGCATGTGTATGTATGTAACAGAAATCAGAAAGCAGTTTTAATTGTCAGTTGTAATCAAGCACAGTCGTTAAGCATAAATTAAATATTAATTAATTGTACGGATACCTGTAATTGTGAGGGTTGTAACATTCTCCCGCCGTTAAGAAAATTTCGTCCCGAAATTTCAGGTTCTTCTCCTAGCTGCAGGGGTCTGGGGGAACAAATGTGGGTATCTCTCTTTCATACGATCCTCACGTTCCCACGTGAATTTTGGCCCGTGTCGTGCATTCCATCGAACTTTGACGAGTTTGACACTACTCTGGCGTGTCTTGTTAATCCTCCAATCAGTAACCTCGTCGGCAGGAATGACCACTGTCTCCTGAGTTGGACCCTTTTTCAGGTTTGATACATGGAATGTATCATGAACGCCATTAAGTTCAGCAGGTAGGTCCAACTTGTAGGCTACAAGCCCAATCCTTTGCAGGATTCTGAATGGACCAATGTATCGCGGATTCAACTTCCCACGCTTCCCAAAGCGTGCCACACCCTTCCAGGGTGAAACTTTCAACAAAACCATATCCCCAACCTCAAATTCCAGAGGTTTCCTCCTCCGGTCCGCATAACTCTTTTTCCGATCAGGAGCCGCTTTGATACGCTCTCGAATCTGTGCAATCTTGTTTGTCGTCTCCTGGACCAATTCCGGACCAACTAATTGTCTGTCAGATGCATCAGCCCAACAAATCGGTGATCGACATTTGCGTCCATAGAGAGCTTCGAACTGTGCGGCTTGAATACTTGCATGGTAACTGTTATTGTATGAAAATTCAACCAATGGTAGGTGAGTGTCCCAGCTCCCTCCTAAATCCATTACGCAAGCTCGCAGCATGTCTTCTAAAGTTTGAATCGTTCGTTCGCTCTGTCCGTCTGTCTGCGGATGAAATGCAGTGCTCAGATTCAGCTGAGAACCAAATGCTTCTTGAAAGGATTGCCAAATCCTTGATACGAAGCGTCCATCTCTATCAGAGATAATTGAGAGAGGCACTCCATGTCGTGCAACAATCTCCCTCATGTATATTTCAGCAAGTTTACTCGTGTTGTCTTTCTCTTTGATTGGCAAAAAGTGCGCAGACTTTGTTAGACGGTCTACTATTACCCAAATTGTATCATGGCCCTTGGGCGTCTTTGGCAATTTCGTTTTGAAGTCCATTGAAATCTTTTCCCATTTCCATTTGGGTATTTCAGGTTGCTGCAGAAGACCTGAAGGCTTCTGGTATTCGGCCTTAACCTTGGCGCAAGTTAAACATTTGCCAACATATATCGCAACGTCGCCTTTCATCCTTGGCCACCAATAGAAATCCTTAAGATCTTGGTACATCTTATTCGCTCCTGGATGAATCGAGTACCGTGACTTGTGAGCCTCATCAAAAATAACATTTCTCAAACCACCAAACAAAGGAACCCAAATTCGTTTCGTGAAACATAATGTTCCTTCCCCGTTTGGTACCAATTGCTTCTCCATCCCACGGAGATACTCATCCTCAATATTCCTTTCTTTAAGAGCTTCTCTCTGCGCGGCACGAATGCGTAATGAGAGGTATGCCTGGACAATCATTTCTAAAGCCCTAACCCTTATGGGCTTGATCCTTTCTTTCCAACTTAGGGCATCGACGACCACATTCGCCTTCCCTGGGTGATACTTGATCTCACAATCATAATCATTCAACAGCTCTACCCAGCGTCTTTGCCTCATGTTAAGCTCTTTTTGATAAAAAAATGTGCTGCAGGCTTTTGTGATCAGTGAAGATCGTGCATCGCGTGCCATATAAGTAATGTCGCCAGATCTTCAATGCGAATACCACCGCGCCTAACTCCAAGTCATGCGTGGTATAATTTTTCTCGTGGACTTTCAACTGGCGAGATGCATATGCTATAACCTTCTGTCACTGCATCAACACGCAGCCTAAACCTTGACGTGAGGCGTCACAATATACCACGAAGTCGTCAGTGCCTTCGGGTAGAGATAAGATCGGTGTGTCGCAAAGCTTGTTTTTCAACAGTTGAAATGCTTCTTCTTGTTTGTCTCCCCAATCAAACTTCTTGTCTTTTTGTGTGAGAGTGGTTAAAGGTTGAGCGATTTTCGAGAAATCCTCAATGAACCTTCGATAATAACCAGCCAAACCTAAGAACTGTCGAATCTCGGTTGGCGTCTTTGGAGTCTCCCAGTTCTTGATCGCCTCGATCTTTGTGGGATCCACATGAATTCCATCTCCATTAACCACATGACCAAGAAACTGAACTTCACGCAGCCAGAACTCACACTTTGAGAACTTCGCGTACAACTTTTCTTTCTTAAGCAGCTCTAGAATAGCTCTTAAATGTTGTTCGTGCTCGTCCTTCATCTTTGAGTAGATTAGAATGTCGTCTATAAACACAATCACAAACTTATCAAGGTACGGCTTACAAACTATGTTCATTAAATCCATGAACACTGCTGATGCGTTCATCAAACCAAACGGCATCACCAGGAACTCGTAATGTCCATATCGAGTTCTAAAAACAGTCTTCGGAATACTTTCCTCTTGAATTCTTAACTGGTGATAACCTGATCGAAGATCGATTTTCGAGTAAAAATTTGAACCTTGTAATTGATCGAACAAGTCATCGATCCTTGGCAAAGGATATATGTTCTTGATAGTCAACTTATTCAGCTCCCGGTAATCGATACACATGCGAAAACTACCATCCTTCTTTTTGACGAATAAAACTGGAGCTCCCCAAGGTGAGAAGCTTGGTCTGATAAATCCTTTATCCAATAGCTCCTGGAGTTGTGTTGACAGTTCTTGCATCTCTGAAGGTGCAAGTCGATAGGGTGCCTTGGCTACAGGCGCGGCGCCTGTAACCAAGTCAATGTGAAACTCGACTTGATGCTGTGGCGGCAATCCTAGCAAGTCTTCTGGAAAGACTTCAGGATATTCCTTTACGACCGGAATGTCTTCTATCACTGGTTCAGCGGCTTCTTTATCAACGATGTGTGCCAAGAAGGCAACACATCCCTTCTTCAAACACTTTCGAGCTTTTAGGCAGCTAATGATCCTCAGAGGCGTATCACGCTTCTCTCCGTATACTACGATCGTTTCTTCATCCGTCATTGGGATGCGAATGGTCTTCTCGTGACAAACAATCTCGGCTTTGTTGCTTGACAACCAATCCATCCCTACTACCACGTCGAAGCTTCCCAACTCGACTGGCAGTAGATCTAGCGTAAATTCGTGTCCTCCCAGTTCTATCACGCATCCTCTGATGACTTCACTCGTTTCAACTAGTTTCCCATTAGCCAGTTCGATTGAGTACGGAATGTCTAACTTACTAGCAGTTAACCCAAGCATATTCTTAAATTCTAACGATGCAAAGCTATAGTCGGCACCAGTATCAAATAGCACAGATGCAAAGCGTTGATTTATAGGGAACGTACCAGTAACAACATTGGGATCCTGGTGTGCTTCCCTCGCACCGATGTTAAACACTCTGCCTTGCGCTTGATTCAGTTTTGGGCATTCCCTTTTAAAGTGCCCCAGGTCTCCATAGTTGAAACACCCTGGTCCTCGACCATTCCCACTTCCATTTCCACCTCGATTGACATTCGCTCCCCGGTTACCAGCTTGATTCCCAACATTTCCACGGTTTCCATTCCCGCCATTTCCTCCCTGTTGGCGGTTCCCGTTCCCATTTCCATGACCTCGCTGATTCCCACGACCAACTCCGGTACCAACCCAGCATGTTTCCATTGAATGGCTAGTCTTCGCGCAAGACTCGCATTTCCTGAGTCTGCACGGGCCAGGATGATGGTACTGGCATGTATCACACTTGGGCAGAGTGCCCATGTAGCCTTTCCCTCTGCTTTCAACACCGGTTTTGGCCCTAGCCGATGCGCTTAACTCACCCTTCTTGCTCACACTGCCGGTACCTTGCTTGTAGTTGGAAAATTTCCGTTTGTTTTCACCAGACGACTCCACATGAGTCTCCTTCTTCTTTGGTTCATAATTTGAAAACTTGTTCAACTGAATGGCTTCTTCTGTAAGTGCCACACTGAGATCAATGGCTTCAGTAATCGTTAAAGGCTTGGACGTGGTTACCATGCTCATGATCTGGGGTGCCAATCCCCAGATGAAGCGCTCAATGCGTTTAAATTCGGGCGTGACCATGTACGGCACCACATGGGACAAATCATGAAACCTCTGAACATATTCTGCGATTTTAGGACCCTCCATTTTTAGGTGCCAGAACTCAGTTTCTAGATTTTGTATTTCAGCCCGCGAACAGTATTTCTTCCTCATGAGCTCTTTCAGCTCCGCCCATGTTAGTGCATATGCCGCCGCCTCTCCCAATGTTTGCACTTGCAGATTCCACCATGATAGGGCACCATCAAGAAAAAGTCCTGAGATGTATGTAACTTGTTGCTCGGGGGCACACTTGCTCATCCTTAGAACAGAATCTGTCTTTTCCGCCCACCTGACGAATGCAACAGCACCTCCAGTGCCGTCGAAATTTACGGGCTTACAGTCGAGAAATTGTTTGTAGGTGCACCCTGCACAAACGATAGTATTTACAGATGGTATTAGCGGATGTGATAGAAATATCGAAGTGTATCGTAGTGTGTCTCAAGCGACTAGGACATTACCATTGGGTGGGTTGTTGTTGTTGTTGTTTGAGGTATTCCTGCTTGTTTCCGCGTGGGAGGCCGCATACTGCGCTATTGTTGCGGCAATTCACTCTTGGAGTTCCGCCTCAGTAGTAGGCAAGCTTGGGACTCATCGTGGAGGCATCTTCTAAAAGATGATCATATTGGTCAGGTTATAGTAAGTAAATAATATGCGTACGTAATAACATTCATCAACCACATTACATATAACATCCCATGTTATAACCATAAACAAATAAATCAACAATGCATGTAATGAGAATACTGCGATTGAGCTATTATATAATCAAGACCACAATACAATGTTTACAAGTTTTCCAAATGTATCGTACATCCCAAAAGAGACTAAGGGCCACATCACCCCTGTCTGAACTATCTAGTCATATACAACAACTAAAAATCAAATATCAAAAGTCATGATGTCAAAATGCGGTCTTCAAAAAGTTGTATAGTCTGGCTCAATCGCTGTCTTCTCATCCAAAAGTAACACTACCTGCAACAGACCAAAAATCCTCATGCTGATGGGGGAGGAGGAGGAGGGAAGAAAATCAAACGGCGTAAGCGCACCCAGTCCTCCTCAAGTGCTTGAATGACGCGCAGCAAGTAAGCAATCTGCTGCTCGGAGGTGAGGAAACGAATATCTGAATCAGGGGGTAGCGGGAGGGGAGCGTGTGGTGCGGCAAAAGGAGTCTGACATTGTCATGGGGGAGGGCGTGGGGTCCTCTCTAGCTCCCTGACTCGACAACTCAGAGTATCCTGCTGCAACTGCAGGGATGTAAGTATGTCCTCTGTGGTATACCCGACATGAAACGGGTGATACGGGTCTGATAACGGCATAACATTGGGCGATGACCACAAAAATGGCCCGCCCGATGGTACAAAGGGAGACGTAGTGTGTGCAGCCGGAGTAAAAGAAGGCATAAATGGAAAAAGCAGCTGTCGTGGGTGGCATGTGATCACGTGGCCCAGTAGAAGGTCCTTCCCCTAGACGGGGAAGGGGTATGTCCTAGAGGAATGTGATAGGTAAGTCTGTGCGGTGGACATCAGATGTGTGTGGGTGAAACTGGGGAGTATCAAGGGGTGCAAAAGCAGGTGCAACAGAGGGTGTAACTGGTACAACAAAAGGAGGATAATCATCATCCTCGATCCACCCGTTACGGGTGTTAGAGTATCTGGGATCGACATGTGTGGCAAAAGGTGCACGGTCAACAAATATCGGCACAGGATCAGGCTGTGGTGCATCAACAATAGGAACATCAGAAACCGGTGGTATGACGACCGGTGCCTCAACAATAGGTGGTGCCAAGACTGGTACATCAACGTGATCAGGCTCGGGTAAAGGATCAGGCAAAAGTGCAACTACTGGGATATCAATAGGGTCATGAGCAATGACAGGCTCTGGGCCAACTGGAACAGGCTCAGTAGGTACGAACTCGACCTCAGGATCTGGGTCGACAACATGGGGAAAGATGGGCGCAACAGACATCGCCATGTCTGAGTCAGAGTCAGATGAGTAGTGCTGCACGCCTTGGGCGTGAAGTGAAGCAGACGCTACAGACTCGAACGAGTAAGGACTGAACAGATCGGATAAGGCCTCTGCGACAGGGGCCTCAACAATGGGAACTACAGGGTCGTCAAGGGGAGCATCAGCATAAACCTCAACCATGGGAATAACATGATCATCAACGAGAACATCAGAAGGAGGGACATCGTCATCCATAAGGGCCACACCATCCTGGTTACCCTCCGGGGGACCCTCAATGAATAAGTCGATGTCATCATCAGCGAACTCGTCATGTGGCAGATCCTCAATCGAAACTGCAGGGAGTGGAAGAGGAGCAGGGATCGGAACGAGAGGCAGATCCCCGTCGAAAGGACCATCAGCTAGAGGCACGTCATCCCCAAAGTCTGGTAGAGCAAAAGGCTGGAAGTCATCGTCATCCGTGCTCGTAGTATCCGACGTATAAACCTCGCTCTCAGATAGAATCTCGTCGTCCGAGACTATCGCCATACGATCCAGTGTGTCTGATACTCCGGTATCCGAGGAAGATGGCATGGTGTCTGTAACACAACCACACATATGCACATATATCAACATGTAATCAAATAAGCATGTAAGTCACAATCAATGTACGCAAGTAATCATCCTAGTCTTCCCCAGACTATCCCACCCAGTCTCTTAGACTAAATTCCCTAGTCTCTCAGACTAACTCCCTGGCCTCTAAGACCAACTCCCTGGTTTCTAAGACCAACTTTCCCCGTCTCTAAGACCAAATTTCCCAAGCCTCTAAGGCTGATCCTCCCTCAGTCTCTAAGACTGGACCTCCCTCAGTCTCTAAGACTGAACTCCCTCAGTCTCTAAGACTGAATTATAAATTTTGAAATGTGTATTTGTGCCTTTTTGTTTGTAAAATGTTTGTGCCCCGGATCTGGACTTTTAGTGTATGCAATGTAAAAAAATGTTTAAAAACATTTTCGTGAGAGCCCTAGTGATCATAGTCTAGACTCGAGAATGAATCCTAGTTCGCTATGATCGAGGCTCTGATACCAAGCTGTCACACCCTGGCTTTTGCTAAAGCGTGGATTATTTTGGTGTGACTTCTTAATACCATAGCAACAATCATAACAATGCTATATGATAAAACACAAGATGCTCATCCATTCGTTAAATTTAAAAATACCACAACATCATTGTTTGAAAATTGTCGGCACATAAAGTAAGTTACAACCATGACATGATTAACAGAGTTCACAAAGACTCATCAAAAGTACGTAAATAAAAACCCAAGTTTAGAATTGTGTATCCCGTCCAGGAAAGGGACCCACCTCCTAAACTCAACCACTCGGATGACATCTTTATTCACTACGCAGCCTTGACACAACGCATACTCCACCAGATCCACTAATTTCCTAAAATACATGTAGTTTGAAAAATCAACAAAAGTTGAGCGAGTTCATGGGTAAGTGAGTATGTATAAACCTTTGTAAACAATGTATGTATGAAAGCCCTTGGTATGTAGCAATAAGGAAAAACTGATCACCAATGGGTTGCAAACCCAATGGTATGTGTGAAATTGGTGCCGGAAGACTCAAACCTAGCAAATTTGTCTCCGGTATGAAGACATAGTCACCACTATGGGCCGCCCCGGCCTCACGGGTGTGGGCTCGCTACACCCAAATAGATCTATCACTCATGTCCCTTGGTCCTACAATGAGGATTAATGGCCTTAAGTGTCATGCCCACCACTCACATGATCGCGTAGTAAAAACCCTCCTTAAGCTAACCATACCATGTAAATAAATGTCTGTAATAATTGTAACATGTATTTCACCCCCGAAGTATAAAACTGAAAACAGTTAAGAGAAAAGGGGGACATGAACTCACTGAAGTGCGTCTCCTGTATCGTAACGTCAACTCAAACTTGATCAGCTACCCGGCGACCTACAACGTACTAATGTCTATTAGACGAACGGGCCGTGCCTTGGCTTAGGGTTTAATGTTTTTGAGTTGTGTTACTTTGATATTATTCTAAGTTGTGACTTTTGGTTAAAATAATAATAATTATTTTAACTTAAATTTTGTTTTTAGAAATAATAGTTAGTCAACTATTTCGTATCCATACTTCTCAAGTATTTTATATTTGTATTTCCTTCCCAAGGATGGGGGTATTTATACATGTACATTTGTAATTCCGAAAAATATATTTTAAGTCCCACTTAGAAAATTTATTTAAATTATTTGTCCAAAAACATCTTGGTTCAAAATATATATATTTTCCCAAAAATATTATATTTTACTTCATTACTTTTCCAAGATAATATTTTACCAAAAATGTACGTGTAAGAGTATTTTCTGAAATATTCATAAGTTACATTTTAGCGCTCCGTGTTGCAATAACAAATGCGTAACTTAAATATTTATTCCGTGAGAGTTTTGGTATTATTTTGGAGTTGTAATTTTTCATGGTATTTGTCAAGTTATATTATTTTACCCTAAAATAATATAACTAGTTCACAAAATATACATATATTCACACAAGCGTCTTGTATAAAATATATTTTGGATATATACTTATCCATTTTATTTGTAAAATCAACCTCCGATACTTGGTATTTTTGCAATAAAACTATGGCGAAGTTTATTTTGAAAACAAAGTTAAAAATATATTCGTAAACACTTGTTAGTAAAATATTTCCCAAGTGTTAGATTTTTAGAAAAATTTCGCCAGAGTTTCCTTTGTAAATGGAGTCATCCATGCTTAT
This sequence comes from Helianthus tuberosus, assembly GCA_030545235.1. Taxonomy (NCBI): domain Eukaryota; kingdom Viridiplantae; phylum Streptophyta; class Magnoliopsida; order Asterales; family Asteraceae; genus Helianthus; species Helianthus tuberosus. The sequence goes on from CM060357.1 coordinate 140,862,515, forward strand.
AAGCATATCATTTTCTTTTGTAAAAATCATCACAATTCATTCACAATCATCAACAACTAACCTTTACTTACCAATTTTGCCAAAATCAAATAATAACTACTACTTCATGAACTTGAATATTTGTAAAAATATGTAGTAACTTACTAGCATTCTTAGTAAGTCTTGTTACCTTTTAAAATGTGATTAGTTCTTTAAAAACTTTATTTTTAAAGAATTTATGCGTTTACAACTTCCGATCATATATTTGAAAAATATTTCTTTATGAAATTTTCTTGTTATACAAGTGTTTCTATACTTGTTTACCCACCAAAATGTGATTAGTTTATGTAAGATCCAAGATTTTATGAAACTCATATTTTTAACTTGGTTCTTTTGAAGAACCACTCATGGATCTTTAGATCTACATGATTGTCAACCTACTTTGATCTTCATTTTTCAAGAAAACCATTTATTTATTCAAGTTCATGGTTTATGTTTGGATGATCCATCATCCTACAACATCCCTACTTTCTCATCTTGCTAGATCATATTCTCAATCATGATCTAGCAAGACCATATGATGATCATAATCAAATGCATGAGTAAACAATAATCAACAAGCATTTCAACACATGAATATCATGATTTCTTTTAGTCTTAAGCTTATGTTAAGGTTTCAAGTTCATGGTTCTTTTCTTGTTCATAACATTTCATCATACAATAGCTATTAACCACTCTAAATATGAAGCAAATGAAGATTCAAGAGACTTACTACTAGCTTTTAAGCTAGGGAAGATCAAGAGTAGAAATGAGGTGGTTAATAGCAAATAGAGAAGGTCCTTGATGATCCGAAAGCTCCTAGCTTCCTTATGCAACCTCTAGGACCTTTGTACACTCTTGAAATGGTTGAAGATGATCAAATGATGATGGTGGTGGTGCCTCTTGGGGTCGGCCGAAACAAAGAAAAGAGGGAGAAGAAAGATGAAATTTTGATGGTGAATGAGAAATGAGTGGAGGTCTTGTGGTTAATGTTTATAAACTTCCAACATGTTATTATCTAGAGGTTTAAGTGTTTCTTAAGGACCCAACACAATCAAATAAACAATGTAAAGAAATCAAGGGGTGGGTCCACCCCTTGTAACCATAAGAAAGGGGGGTGGTTTGGTTGAGTTCCAACTAGTTAGTTGGTGATCTAGGTTGAATTCAAATGTTAAGTTAGTGCTTTTAGGTGTGTTATGTAATATATAGTGTGTTAGGGTGTTCGGGGGCCATAACTAGCTTAGAAAAATAAAAACAATGTGTTTAACAATATTTTTGTTTTCCGGGTAATGTCCGGTTGTTCGGTTGTGTATTGTTCCATTAAAGTGCTTAATTATTCCGTAAAGTGTCCTTTATTTAACTTTTTGTGTCACAATTAATTCCCGGCACTTAGGAAAGCATATAGGAACATTCTGCCATATTTTTGGCATATTACTAGCGTATTAAATGCTGAATTTTGTTAATAGATGCAGAATTCTGCATTTAGAGTGGGTTTTAGGCACTTCCCGGCACTTTAACTATCACCTAGTGACGCAGTTTTATGGTCCTCACTTCCCTACACTCCCTACCAGTGTAGTATCCTGTCTCTGGCTCATACTGGCCTCAAAAACATTGTCTGTCTATGTGCTGGCATTGTCAACATGTTTTCTGGGTTATCCACTCACTGTGCTAACTGTGCTTTGCGCATCAAGTTTTCACTAAGGTTTGTGTGAAATAATTGGAGTGACAGTATGAATGTGATGCATGTGTATGTATGTAACAGAAATCAGAAAGCAGTTTAAATTGTCAGTTGTAATCAAGCACAGTCATTAAGCACAAATTAAATATTAATTAATTGTACGGATACCTGTAATTGTGAGGGTTGTCACATAGGTTGTATCATTGTTGGTAGTTTACATGCTGAGCCCGTTACGTGTTACATGTTGGTTATGCGTAAACATTTTTATACTATATCTATGCTAAACTTGTGTACTCACCTTTACATGATTGTATTGAATTTTATTTTAAAGTATGTGACAGGTTGATGGATTGTTATGCTGCGAAAAGGATAGGAAGTCTAGAAACTTATCTAATAAAAATCTAGGTTGTCAGAATGGAACTTGTTTGAGAGATTTCGATGTCTGCAATGACAATTTTTGGATTATTTGTTTGATAGTATGGGATATTAAACGTGTTAAAAATATTGTCACTTAATAGTTGTTATGGATTCTCTTGAGCAATCTAATTCGCATAGTGTCACGCCCCGATGAATCTGCCATGGGTTGGGGTGTGACGGATCTGACTCGTGATGTGTTACTAGGCTTGAACCATGTTCTCGCAGGATCTTTACACTGAACGAGACATTAAATTTCCCCAACCACCCTTATAACCCCCTTCCAGACAATTAACACGCTTTATATAGACCGTAAAGAAACGAATATGTGAATCAACGACATATGAAGAATGATTAGATAAATTTTCCTTCAATAAAAAAAAACTAGTTATTAAAGTAATTAACACATACCCAAATAAAAAGTTGCCAAAGATTGGAAATCATAAAACAAAATACATAAAAGATATGTCTTCACCAAGTGATATAAGAGTTTAGCCAAGCATGGCCTTTGTTTGAAAAAGACTCTTACTACCAATCTTGGATCCTGAGACTACACACACACTCTAAAAGATGGAAAATGGATGATGGTGGTGGATGATGGTGTTGTAGTAGTGGTGGAGTGGTGGCAAGTGAGAGAGAAGTGGTTTGCCAAGGGATGGTTTGGAGTTGAACCAAGCACATCTATTTATAGCTGAAATCAGAAGCTCCACCATGGCCCGTGCCCGCCTGGCACGGCCCCGTAGTCATTTCTCTCTCTCTCTCTCTCTTCCTCATTAATTACTTGTCAGATCTTGTACTAACACGACCCCGTGTGTCAATGGTACGGCCCGTTGACCATGCCCTGTGTTGGCTTAGCACGACCTCATGTTGGCTGCCAGTTTTGTCCTTTGCTGTTGTCTTTTCTTCTTCACAGCATCCTCCTTCGAACACGGCCCCGTGTCAAGTCTTCTGTTCTTGCTATTTTGTGGTTTGGGTGTGAATTGGGGCTTGGCGAGTTGCGTCAATTCCTCCTTTTCTACATTTATGTTGGTTTTTGCCGTCTTTTTGCTCCTTTTGCACATTTAAGCTCTTTTGACCCTGTAAATTAAAAAGGAACAGAAAACCAAGCCTTTTTCAACATTAGTACTGAAAAAGGGTTGATTTTACGCCATATTTGATACAATTTATATGTTGTATTTTAAGCACATCATATACGCAATCCCAAGTGAGTACATAGCTCCCCTGTTTTACGTTTTCCAAATGTTTTGGGGTGCTTAATATGTGTAATCAATTTTTCTTAAATGTATGGCATATATATGTTTACTAAGTGCTTTTTTGTGTATTATTCCTTTTATGTAAAACACGACGATTGAGAACACGAACCAAATCCTTATAGGATCTATCTATCTTCATAGTTAGATTCTTGTAGGATATTTGAAGTACAGTCTTAAATCTTTCTATCTTCATAGTGAGATTTGTAACACCCCAATCGCGTAACACGCGGCGGAAATATCAGGGAGTCACGTTACAAATTGCCCACAACAACTGGTACTAAATTGTTTCATTAATGTTAACATTGTTTTACAAACAAAGAATATAGGTAATTATCTTTTGATTAAAGAAGTCAAAGGCCCGGATGTGTTCCTATGTGTAGCATGCTTGAATAATCAAATCCTGAAACATATGTGAAAATGAGAGCCAACATAAAACTTGGCGAGTACATAGGTTTTGTTAGCCAAATAAATGGAAAAAATTTTGGTATTGCAATACTTTGACAACTACAAGAGTTGTTAATTTAAAATGGAATCTTTAAAGCCAAGGAATGGCAAAAAGGTTTAGTATTACAATACATTATCTTGATTGTGAAAACTTGTGACAAAAGAGTTTTGTATATGGCAATATGATTATTACTAGGTAATTTTTATGACATTGAAAATTGTACTTTGATCTTTGTAAACACATTGAAATCGGTCATAAAACTTGTGAGTGTGTTATTAGAAATCCAATCAAGGATTAATAATAACAATATTGAAATCGGTCATAACTCGTGTGAGTATTATTAGAAATCAAGTCAATGATTTATAATAATACTTTGGATATCCTTCTAAGAATCTAACATATGAAAATATAGAAGATTCTACAAGGATTTGGATATTCGAACATTGAATCAACTAAACACAAAATTCCTAAAGTGATTCGGATAACGCTACAAGAGTAATACAATAAGAACACTTATATATAGGAAGTACCAGCGGCGTATCCACCATTTTCTTATGGTATTACACTTGTTTCGTTATCTAAATCAGTACTAATCACATAAACACATAATCATCAACTGGGTCATCAACTTGTAAACACGCATTAAAGTACACAAAGAATCCAATCAAGGACTTCAATTTAGTGCTTTAAACATCCCACAAGTATCTAACTATGAAGATAGATAGATACTATAAGGATCCGGTTTTGGTTACAGTGAATCATAACATACGCATTAAAGTAAATAATGTGTGACATTTGAGCCTTTTCGACCGTTATACAAATACAAATCCAATGAAATCCTGTGTTTCATTCTCGGGATTTGTACAATTACATATGACATTTATACATATCAATTCTCGTTCGATTTCGAGCTCTAAATCCCTTTCTGGAAAGTTATACGCAAACTGTTACGCAAACGTAATCAGTTTAACGCAACAAACACTCCGGAATAGTGACTTAAGCTTAACATACCTTAAATAACCTTAACATACCTATAAATACCCAAACATTTCAACCTTGTTCCTTGCTCATTTGATCTAATATGCTCTAAGTGGAGGCATTCACTAGTTGAAGGCCACCTACCTGAGTATTTTTAGTTCATTTCTTCCAAGATTGGACCATTTGTAAGTTTCTTTCATGCTTGGTTATTTATTTCAAGCAAGAAAGTAAAACAGTGTTTGACTTTCTTCTTTGACCATGAATTGGTCAAGACAAAGTTCGTTTGAACTTTGCAACGTGAGCGTAATCACGATGGTTATAGTCCCTTGTAACTATACCTACTGATTACCACGTTGATTAGGCGAAGTGACGAGTCAAAGTTTCGGTCAAAATGCACGATTATGTGAATTTTGCGACGAAATTATTTTCGGGTATCAAAACACTTTGTTTTGATATCAAATCAGTTTTCTAACTTAGTTAAACATGTTTTAACATGTTATACCTTATGGTCACTTAGTTTAATTAGTTGTATGATAGGTAGTTTATATGCCTTGGAAAAATGACCAAAATGCCCTTTTCATGCATAATTTGAATTTAAGCCTATGTAACTTAAATTTTGACACTTAAACTAATAATGCAATGTTATTAAACATGTTAGGGCATATAAATACTTGTCATAGGACTAGTTAGGCTATTCGTTTGCGCTTTTGCGCAAATGACGCGTTATCCTTAACGGGTCATAACGGGTCGTAAGCACTTAGGATAGGTTCCAAATCAGAATGTAGGCTTTGTTAAACCATATCACATGAGTTCCAGTACTCATTTGGTTTACGAGACCTCATTCTACCCGATCTCCCGATTTAGGTACCGATTATCAAACATAGTGATTCCATACTAGGTGCCACTTGATTCCTTGATTTCCAAGCTTTGTTAGGACACTTAATCAAGGATACTTGCAATCTCAAGTGAGTACATAGTCCACTCTTTTACGTTTTCAAATGCTTTGGGGCGAAACATATATGCCTATTCGTTATTTTCATGATTTCAACTATATGATTACACATGCATGGTACTTATCTTTTGACGAATTGAACGATTATCTATGACTTAAACACTGATTTTCAAAGTTTGTAAAACTATTTGTTGGTTTGTATTTACTTTATACATTCATTAACAATGATCGAGCCGATTGATAGTACGATATAGCGCTATAGGACTAGACACCCCATTCCTGTTGTATGAAATGTCAGAAACCAATGTTTTAACCAAATAGAATTGCCTTTTTGGTATTTCTACAGTCTCCAATGTGTAGTTTGATGCACCAGGTTTGAATGTATTGCCAAATCACGATTTTTTTGTATATTTCGATATACTACCAAAGCATAGTTTGATATGCTCCCAATGTGATATTGTTTACCAAAGCATAGTTTGATATGCTATTTACCAAACCAAAGTATAGTTTGATATACTACCGACTCTGTTATTTCACAAACTAAGGTATATTTTGATATACTACCAAAGCATAGTTGATATGCTATTTTCAAACCAAAGCATAGATTGATATGCTACTTTCAAACCAAAGTATAATTTGATATACTACCAATGCTTTCATTCTTAAACCAAAGTATACTTGTGATATACTACCAAATCTATTATTTTAGAAACCAAAGTATATTTTAATATACTATCTGTTTAACTATTTCATAACTAAAGTATATTTAGATATACTACTTATCCGATTATCTCAAAACCAAAGTATATTTTTGCATATACTATAAACTTTTTTACCAAAACGTTGCATTTTAGAAACAAAACTTTTATAAGGATTCATGGCTAATTTTTGTAAATATAAAACCTTTTCTTGTGTTATTCAAAGCCATGAATCTAATTCACAAAACCTATGTTACTCACAGGCATTTTTATGCTGACGTTTTATTTTCACATATGTTTCCGGTGCTATTATGTGATGATTGTTGATGCATGATACACATAGGATGGACTCGTGCCATAGCGACTTTAAAACTTGAAAGACAATTACTTGTATTTATCTGGTTTGTAATAAAACAATGAGTTCATTCATGGAATAAAACAAATCTTTAATCACCATGTGTTGTGAAACAATAATTCTGTTACGACACTCCCCGACGTTTCCGCCGTGATTTGTTGTTTTACGCGGTCGGGATGTGACAGAAAAGTTGGTATCAGAGCTCATGGTTATAGGGAATTAGGTTATTAGTAATGCTTTGACCTAGACTATAACCTTCCTAGGACCCTAACACAAGTTATCTTGTGTTTTGTTCTTAAAACAAAACCATCACCTATCTTTAGGTGATTACCAAAACAAGAACGCAAATTTCTAAAAGAATTTCGAAAATCAACCATCCATTCTTGGAAGATTCTTTTTGACTTCATACTTTCAAAATTTTCAAAATCTCGTCAAAGTTTGGGTCTAAATAATGTGAACACGTGCAATCTGGAAGGGTGGGTGCCTGTACCTCGAGTTTTCTGTCTAAGGCTAGAGTGTTCATACAAATCCACATAATCGGACCTGTCACACTTACCTGGGAACTCTTGGGGTGAGTGTCTACTTATAGGCTAAAGTATGTCTTCGCGATACATTACTATGAACCGTTTACTTTGATTAGTCACCGTGTCGTTTGTTTGTTTTAAGTAGCGAACAAATGATCACAATCCTTATGCCTTATCGATATTCTTTTAAGCATTCAATTTTTACTATCCAATATCATCTCACTCGTTTCTTTTCATGTCTCTTTTCTCCTTTAGAATGCCTCCTCGATGTGACCAAACTCAGGATGCCGCCATGGCAGCCTTAATCACTCAGCAAATCGCTGCTGTACTCCCAAACCTGATAAACCAGATAAACCAAGCAAACAACAACAATAACAACAATGCACCCGCTCCGTGCAACTATAAACAGTTCAACTCAGCTAAGCTACTCACATTTACTGGGTCTGAAGGGGCCACTGGGCTCCTACAATGGTTTGAGTGTCTTGAAAGCAAGTTTCGTCATGTACAATGCCCAAACAAGCGAAAGGTTGAGTTTGCATCGAGTGTATTCCAGAAAAGAGCACTTACATGGTGGAACGGTGTAATGAGGGATAGGGGTGCCGATGTGGCAATGGCACAAACCTGGGAAGAGCTTCGAGCTCTAATGATGAAGGAGTTCTGTCCTCGTCATGAACTCAGGGCATTGGAAAGGGAATTTGATGATCTTAAACAAGACAGCGGTGAACATCGAGCCTACACTGATCGTTATGAGGAGTTAAGTCTGTTATGTCCTACCATGGTTACGCCTTTGGATAAAGCGATTGAAAAATACATTGATGGTCTCCCTGACCCAGTTCAGGACATTGTTACCGGTAGTAACCCTACCACAGTTAGGCAGGCTATTAAATTATCCGCTACCCTGACTGAATCACAGATCAGGAAGGGTAAACTTTTCCGAAAAGGCGACCAGAAACCATCTGACAAGTCTGCACAAGAAAAACCAAAGGATAAACATACTGAGTCCTCCAAGAAGTCGAAGAAGCGTAAGGCTTTACAAAACTTCGCAGTAGTTGCTCAGAATAATCAGGCTGCACCAAACCAGCCAGCACAACCTCGTGCTAGGAAAAACTATGTTGGTACTGCACCTTTGTGCAACATATGCAACCGTCACCATCTGGATCAAACACCGTGTCACAAATGTACCCACTGTGGGCGATTGGGACATTTGGTCAATACATGCCGTCATGCAATCCAAAACCAAGTTGCTGCAAATCCTGCTGCTGCTTAAGCACCATATCCACCTGGATCGTGCAACAACTGTGGTGATCTTACTCACTATCAGAACAATTGCCCAAGACTTGTTAATGCAAATCCAGCACATGGACGAGCATTTAACATAAACGAGGCAAATACAAATGACAATGCAGCAATGAACAATTAGACTTTTGTATTTTCCTTGTTATTACCTATGACGCTTGAAACCTTTCAGGTGATACATAAATAAGATTTGTTATTTCAATTTTATTTACAAAACTAATAAGATTGCATGAATGTGTGACATACCCCTACGATACCGACACCAAGGACCTGTGTTCCTTGCAAGACAAACTACTCATGTGGTTCTTTCATTTTTATGATCACTTGCGATCTCCCCGAAAATCCTAAGTACTCATTTCTTTTAAGAAACAAAGTACAAGTTACAAATTACAAATTCTTAAACCGATACTTGAAGTACCATTCCTTGATTTGATATCTAAAGGTACTTTCATAAGTCCTTAATTGGACCTATGCTATATGACTATTTATACGATTATCAAGAACATTTTTACTTCGTGTGTTGACTTAACATACTTAATACATGAATTTCAAAACATTCTCACTACGCAAATTCCAAATCCTTATAGGATCATCTTATCTTTATAGTTAGATCCTTGTGGATGTTTAAAGCGCAAAATCAAAATCCTTAATTGGATTCTTTGTGTGCTTTAATACGTATGTTACGATCCCTTGAGACAAAACCAAATTCTTGTAAGATCTTTCTATCTTCATAGTTAGATTCTTGAGGATGTTTAAAGTACTAATTGAAGTCCTTGCTTTGGATTCCTGGTGTACTTTAAATACATATATACAAGTTAATGAACGAGCTAATAACCAGGTTGACGACTATGTGATTATGTGATTATGTGTTTATGTGTGATTCTGATCATCGCTATCTAAATCCTTGTAGAATCTTCCGTATATTCATATGTTAGATTCTCATAAGGATACTCAAAGTACTATCTTAAATCCTTAAGGGGCTTTTCTATGCAAATAGTCAGACCCTTGGATTCCAAAAGTGCTATTCCAAAACTATTATCTAATTCAAAGTTAAAAAGACCCTTTGGTGATCTATTTAAAGAGATCGTACGTCGTCTAGTTAAAGAGATCATGTGTTGATCTAGTTAAAAAGATCGTTCATTGATCTAGTTAAAGAGATCCTTTGGTGGTCTAGTCAAGTCATTACATGTTTGTTCGATTGATTTTTTCCCTACACATTATAAAATAAACTGTGCGGACTGTGTAAGGAATTACGTAATTATGGATGCATACATAATTATGGAATTCAGTGCATAGAAACCACAGCAAATTTTTTCATGTGTTAAGACCTATAGTGATAAGAATAACGAAACGGGAACAATGTAAAAAGGGCATGGTGGATACATCGCTGGTACTTCCTATATATAAGTGTTCCTTATTACATTGCGAACGTAGCGTTATTTAAGTTACTAGAAGTCCTGGACCTTGACCAATGTTATTTTATCTTACACTCTCCGACTCCAATTCGAGCATACACAAGTTTCCTATAATAGTCTTCATAGGAAACATTCTCTCATCCATTGTTCGAAAATCCAATGTTCATACTATTTTACTACAACAAGGACATCACTTTGACATTAACATGGTGCTCTTGAGTTTCGGTATGATCATACATCTATTATTGGGAGTAAAGTTTAAATCTTCGGATCTGAACTCATCCTTATAAACAACAGACTAGTACAATTAACAAATTCGCTGGAAATCCAAACGTGGCACAGAGTTTTACTTAGGGAATGGAGGATTCATTCGAAAGCGAAACAATCACATCAGTTTTCACAAGTTTCCTCTAAAATTAAATTTCGGGACGAAATTTCCTAAAGTAGGGGAGACTGTGGCATTTGATCCTTTTCGACCGTCATACAAATACAATTCCAATGAAATCCTGTGTTTCATTCTCGGGATTTGTACAATTACATATGACATTTATACATATCAATTCTCGTTCGATTTCGAGCTCTAAATCGCTTTCTAGAAAGTTATACGCAAACTGTTATGCAAACGTAATCAGTTTAATGCAACAAACACTCCGGAATAGTGACTTAAGCTTAAGATACCTTAAATAACCTTTACATCACTTAGAAATAAGTTTTAAAGGGTTTGGTGTGCCAAAAACAAGTTTATTCGTTCGCAGGGACTATTTGCGTCAAACTGCAAAAATCTGCCAATTCATATAGCAACGTACATTTCGGAACATGATCATAAGATAAATATACCCTAAATACCCTTTACATAGCTTAGAAATAAGTTTTGAGTGGTTCGGAATGCGAAAATGCGCTTATTTGAACACAGGGGCTAAAAGCGTCAAAACTGCGAAAGTTGCATAAACGTGCATATCTCGTGTTCTGACCATATCCGGACATCCAAAAAAAATTTTAATCACTAGAATATTGAATTTTAGTGATGGGAATGCAAAAATACCATTCGTCGCGCAATTTGGGTCGTTTACGCATTCGTTACGATTTCATCGTAATTAACCGAAAACCGTAACCGTACGGCCACACGAAACCAACATCCATGACATTTTTTAGCATAATTCAAGTTAAATATACTTTAACTTCATCATGGATCTTGAAAATGGGCTTGACGGGTGTTAGTGGTGCCAAAACACGACGAAACAAGCACAGGGACTGAAAATGTCAACATTTGAAAGTCTGCTGCCAGCTAGGGCCCATACGGACCGTATGGTGATCCTCTTGCGGTCTGTAAAGCATGCCCAGATCAGCAGATTCAATGAATCTGCAAAACAGCCTGCTCATATGGTTTTAATCCTTGGTTTTTGCAATCTATGAGTTGGTTTGTGTGTTTAGCAAGTTGCCCAATCATTGTTTAACATGTGTAAGGTCAAGTTCAAGCCTAAAACAAATGGAATGATCTTATGGCTTCATGATTGCTATAAATACCCAAACATTTCAACCTTGTTCCTTGCTCATTTGATCTAATCTGCTCTAAGTGGAGGCATTCACTAGTTGTAGGCCACCTACCTGAGTATTTTTAGTTCATTTCTTCCAAGCTTGGACCCTTTGTAAGTTTCTTTCATGCTTGGTTATTTATTTCAAGCAAGAAAGTCAAATAGTGTTTGACTTTCTGCTTTGACCATGAATTGGTCAAGGAAAAGTTTGTTTGAACTTTGCAACGTGAGCGTAATCACGATGGTTATAGTCCCTTGTAACTATACCTACTACTTACCACGTTGATTAGGTGAAGTGACGAGTCAAAGTTACAGTCAAAATACACGATTATGTGCATTTTGCGATGAAACTATTTTCGGGTATCAAAACACTTTGTTTTGATATCAAATCACTTTGTTTTGATATCAAATCAATTTTCTAACTTAGTTAAACATGTTTAACTCGTTACTTTTAGTTTAGTGCTTGTATAGGGTCGTAAGATAAGCGGTCTTAACAACCGCTTAGACTTTCGAACCCGACCCGTTTGGTCGATCATTAGGATCCGACCAAACATATTTTGTGACCATAGTTGTATAGGGAATAACCTTCCGAGTTTATACCTTATGGTCACTTAGTTTAATTAGTTGTATGATATGCAGTTTATATGCCTTAGGAAAAATGACCAAAATGCCCTTTTCATGTATAATTTGAATTTAAGCCTATGTAACTTAAATTTTGACACTTAAACTGATTATGCAATGTTATTAAACATGTTAGGGCATATAAATACTTGTCATAAGACTAGTTAAGCTATTTGTTTGCGCTTTTGCGCAAATGACGCGTTAAAGTAGCGTAGACTACCTTAACGGGTCATAACGGGTCGTAAGCACTTAGGATAGGTTCCAAATCAGAATGTAGGCTTTGTTAAACCATATCACATGAGTTCCAATACTCATTTGGTTTACGAGACCTCATTCTACCCGATCTCCCGATTTAGGTACCGATTATCAAACATAGTGATTCCATACTAGGTGCCAATTGATTCCTTGATTTCCGAGATTTGTTAGGACACTTAATCAAGGTTACTTGCAATCTCAAGTGAGTACATAGTCCCCTCTTTTACGTTTTCAAATGCTTTGGGGTGAAACATATGTGCATATTCGTTATTTTCATGATTTCAACTATATGATTGCACATGCATGGTACTTATCTTTTGACGAATTCAACGATTATCTATGACTTAAACACTGATTTTCAAAGTTTGTAAAACTATTTGTTGGTTTGTATTTACTTTATACATTCATTAACAATGATCGAGCCGATTGATAGTACGATATAACACTATAGAACTAGACACCCCATTCCTGTTGTATGGAATGTCAGAAACCAAAGTTTTAACCAAATAGAATTGCCTTTGTGGTATTTCTATAGTCTCCAAAGTGTAGTTTGATGCACTAGGTTTGAATGTATTCCCAAATCATGATTTTTTTGTATATTTCGATATACTACCAAAGCAAAGTTTGATATGCTCCCAATGTGATATTGTTTACCAAAGCATAGTTTGATATGCTATTTACCAAACCAAAGTATAGTTTGATATACTACCAACTCTGTTATTTCAGAAACTAAGGTATATTTTGATATACTACCAAAGCATAGTTGATATGCTATTTTCAAACCAAAGCATAGTTTGATATGCTACTTTCAAACCAAAGTATAATTTGATATACTACCAATGCTTTCATTCTTAAACCAAAGTATACTTTTGATATACTACCAAATTTATTATTTCAGAAACCAAAGTATATTTTGATATACTATCTGTTTAACTATTTCATAACTAAAGTATATTTAGATATACTACTTATCCGATTATCTCAAAACCAAAGTATATTTTTGCATATACTATAAACTTTTTACCAAAACGATGCATTTTAGAAACAAAACTTTTATAAGGATTCATGGCTAATTTTTGTAAACATAAAACCTTTTCTTGTGTTATCCAAAGCCATGAATCTAATTCACAAAACCTATGTTACTCACAGGCATTTTTATGCTAATGTTTTATTTTCACATATGTTTCAGGTGCTACTTAGCGACTTTAAAACTTGAAAGACAATTACTTGTATTTATCTGGTTTGTAATAAAACAATGAGTTCATTAATGGAATAAAACAAATCTTTAATCACCATGTGTTGTGAAACAATGATTCTGTTACGACACTCCCTGACGTTTCCACCGCGATTTGTTGTTTTACGTGATCGGTGTGACATTATGAATCAAAACAGGGACTCCAATTTAGCACTTTAAACATCCCACAAGAATCTAACTATGAAGATAGATAGATGCTATAAGGATTTCGTTCGGTTACATTGAATCATAACATACGCATTAAAGTACATAATTAATCCAAACAAGGACTCTAATTTAGCACTTTAAACATCCCACAAGAATCAATCTATGAAGATAGATAGATGCTATAAGGATTTGGTTTGGTTATATTGAATCATTGAATCGTAACATCCTAATTCCTAATGGTGATTCAGGATAACGCCACGAAGGGTAATACAATAAGCACACTTATATATAGGAGGTACCAGCAGCGTATCCACCATGTTCTTATTGTATCACTCTAGTTTCGTTATCTAAATCACCAACAATCTCTACACATAAACAATAACCATCGTCGTGTAAAGCACTTCTTAGAAATCTCACTATGAAGATAGAAAGATCTAAGACTGTACTTCAAGTATTCTACAAGAATCTAACTATGAAGATAGATAGATCCTATAAGGATTTGGTTTGTGTTCTCAATTGTCGTGTTTTGCATAATCGGAATAATACACAAAAAGCACTTAGTAAACACATATATGCCATACATTTTAAAACAAATTGATTACACATATGAATCACCCCAAAAATATTTGAAAAACGTAAAAGAGGGGAACTATGTACTCACCTGGGTTTGCGTATATGTCTTGTTCAAATGATATAACAAAGCTCAAAGGATCAAGAGTTCAAATGTTGAAGTGGTTCCTAGTGTATTGGATAACTACATGTTAGTGTCGAAACTTGAAAATGGGAGATCGAATAGAATGAAGTCTTATAAACCAAATGAGTGTTGGAACTCATGTGATATGGTTTAATAAACTTAATATTCTGATTCGGAATGGATCCTAAGTGCTTTTGACCCGGTATGACTCGTTAAAGTAGTTTACGCTACTTTAACAGCCATTTGTGTAAATATACGATTGAATGGTCAAATATGTCCTATGATAAGTCTTAATTGCCAAAACCTGTTTGAAAATGTTATAACATCACTTTGTATGTCAAAAATTTGATTACATATGCTTAAAATGAATTTATGCGCAAAAAGGGCATTTTGGTCATTTTAAAGAACATAAGAACGACTTATCATAACACTAACCAAACGATGTGACCATAAGGTATAACCTTAGAGGGTTATTCCCTATATAATTATGGTCACTAATATGTGTTTGGTTGGATCCTAAGATCGACCAAACGGGTCGGATTCGATAGTCAAAGCGGTGGTCAAAACTGCTCGACTTACGACCCTAAATAAGCACTAAACTAGAAGTGAGGAGTTAGACATGTCAAAACATGTCTAACTAAGTTGCGGAACTGATTTGGTATCAAAACTTAGTGTTTTGATACCCAAAAATAGTTCCGTCGTAAAATGTACTTAATATGCATTTTTGGCCGAAACTTTGACTCGTCACTTCGACTAGTAAACCTGGTAATTAGAAGGTGTAATCGCAAGGGATTATAACCTTCGTAATTACGATCACGTTGAAAATTTCAATTGAACTTTGACTTGACCAATTATGGTCGGAACCGAAAGTCAAACAGAACGTCAACTGTTTGACTTTTAGCTCAAAATAGCTAAAATAAATGAAATAGACTAAGGATGAAAACTTACTTGTGTTAAAGAACACTTAAGATCTCAGATAGGAGGCCTCCAAAGGATGGAAGCAAGCTCCAAGAAGATGTGAGAAGAATTGTGTGAAATGAGCAAAGAACAAGGCTTGAAGTGGTTGCTATTTATAGTAATTGAGGAGCACTATGATCAAGAAAAGTGTCAAGGAGGTGGCAAAGATCATAGAGGATCAAAACATGTGTCAAAATCTGATCAAATGCTTGGTGATCACACATACTTGGGCTCCAAGAACAATAAAATAATGAAAACAATTGTTGCAAACCAGCGACCATGATGGTCCTCAGCCGTCACGCAGCGCCCCGCGACCATGATGGTCCTCAGCCGTCACGCAGCGCCACGGCACCTATCCGAGTTTTAAAGTTGGTAGAAATGGTCCCTGTACTTGATTTGTTGTGTTTTGACACTTTTAACGCCTTATAACCCACTTTTTAGGTTACATAAGGACATTAAGGCATATGTAACTTGGCTTTTGTCTGAAAGTGCCATGGATGTCGGTTCGTTCGGCTGTACGGTTATGCGTTTCGCAAAAATATGTAAAACGCTTCAACGAACACGAAAATGATCGAAATTTCACAACGATGGATATTTTTGCATTCTTATCAATAACATACGAGATTTTATTGAGTAAAAAAATATTCGGATTCATATATGAGGTCTGTACTTTGAAATACAAGAATCGGAAGACTTTTGTAGTTTGTCAAAAATAGTCCTTGAACTTGAATAAGCGTGTTTTTGTCATTCCTAACCCTTCGAAACTTATTTCTAAGTTATGTAAAGGGTATTTAGGGTATGTGTGGCTTATGTTCTTGTTCAGGAGTGTACGTCGTGTTAAACGGATTACGTTTAAGTATCGGTTAACGAATTGCTACCAAAAGAAAAAGTTTTTGAAAGCCCGAAATTTTGCACAAGGGTTACGGTCTCCCCTATTTTAGAAAATTTTGTCCCGAAATTTATTCGAAGGAAACCGTAGAGTGTATTTGAAATGATTGAAAGATAATCAAAGCTCGAGATTCCAAAGATGCGGAGCATCGTTTGGTGTTGGAAATTTTGGGGGATTCAAAGTGTGAGTAGGGATATTAAAGTATCTCAAGGTATTTAAACCTTTAGAACTTATAAATTTTTAAAAGTGTCACCCAGTGTATAAAAATTGTTTTGTATGGCACTATGTTATACTAAGTTCTTATTGTAAATCTGTTAGTGCATACGTCTGTCGACTTCATCTTGTATCGAGTCTTGTATTGTATTAGATAGATCAGTGCACGAAAAACGAGAAATGAGTGTTTGTGGGTATTTTGCACGAATACGAAATCAACTGGGTATTTCGCACGAAATAGTGATTTCGTGTGAAACTTTTTTCGCTTGAACGGTTTCGTGCGAAATAGCTATGCCTATAAATACCTGTCGTGCCAAATCATTTGTAACGATCTGATTTCGGCAACGAAGTGCTGCCGAAGTGTCTCTAGGCTGTAAAAAGTTGTGTTTTCAATAAAAGAGACAGTTTAAAGTGAATCTAGCTGAAATAACTCCAATATGTTTGTTTCCGCCTCTCATATTGGACAAGTTCTCTTCTGATCGACTCGTTTGGGTCTGAAAACGATCCTACAAGTGGTATCAGAGCTCAGGAGGAAGAGTTCTAACCATTTCAGCTGCAAATTCTGATTTCTACACCTACTTTTCAAAATTAAACTTGATTTCACGGTCAAAATGATTTGAATTTCTCACATTATATGCGAAATTGTGTTTTAACAAAGCCTTGAGAGTATTGGACTTAAAATTGGACTAAAACCTGATCAATTTGACAAAAATATGGCCGAGATGATGACATCAGCAGCATTTCGCACGAAATAGAAATTTGATTTCGCACGAAATCACTTAGTTTCATCTATTTCGCACAAAATAGTACGTTGATTTCGCACGAAATAGCTTGAGTTACTTTCATTTCGCACGAAAACACTATTTCGTACGAAAACAACATTCTAATTTCGTACAAAATCAGTTATTTCGCACGAAATCAGCTTATTTCGCATCAAACTGGTATTTCGTTTGGTTATTTCGCACGAAATTAGTCATTTCGTGTAAAAAGGGTATTTCGTGTGAACTTATTTCGTTTGAAGTTATCTTGCAGGTTATTTCGTTTGAACAGAGTATTTCGTTTGAATTGTGCTATTTCGCTTGAAAGACTAAGTTTGTGAATTTTTGAACTCGAATCATGGAAGAAGAATTTTATAAAGCATTTGCTACTGCACCGAGTACTCCTACTGCTGTTACTCAGAACTTGAACATGGAAAATGAAATGGGCACCATGCAAAAACCACCAAAGCTCATGAATATTGAGGAATATAAAGGATGGGAGGAGCGTTTCAAAACTGGGTTCAAGCAAATTATTTGGATGCTTGGGAATGTGTTGAAACGAAATATATCAGACCATTGAATGATGATGAAGAGGAGATTGCTATTAAAGATCTAAGTGTTGATGATAGAAACAAATACAAAAATGAAAAGATGATGATTAGTCTATTGCATCAAGCTGTTAAAGAAGATATCTTAGTTTTACTGCAACACAATGGGAGTGCGTATTCAATTTGGAAAGCATTAAAATCAAAGTTTGTAGGGAGCCAAGAGATGATTAAAAACAAAAAATCGCTTTTGAAAAAGGAGTTTGATCTATTTCGTGGTTTAAAAAATGAAAGCACCAAGCAGATCATAGAAAGATATTGCAATTTGATTGTTAACATGAAAAGGTTGAGTATCACAAAGGATAATGAAGAGTTGATTGAAAAATTGGCTGATGCGTTGCCACATGAAGTTTGGGGCACATATCTTATGATGTTAAGGAACAAGAAAGGGTTTAGTAATCTAACACTGAGCAAGTTTATTGAAAAACTTGAAGCTCAAGAGATGGAACAACGGAAGATCTCTAGAATGAAAGATTTTGATGGTGAACAAGACATTGGTCTATATTACAAAGGAGGTATCAGTGACAAAATCAATCTTTCACCAAAGATCGAAACTGCTTTCAATGCAAAAAGTTCATCGGGAGAGTCATCTCAAGGATCAAATAGCAAAACGGGATTTTCTTCATATCCATCATTTGATCCAAACTTTTCAGCAACTAAAAATGGAAAGATGTTACAATGCAACATTGCATTAAACCTTGAGAATGGTCAGAATTTCTCGGAAGAGGTTGCAAAAGGTCACATGTCTTTGTTGGTGACTGTGTTAGAATCATATAAAAGTTTAGTTGCAGGAAGGATCGGAAATCCAATGTTGACTAAAGAGGAATACGATCAGATCGATACTGAAGAGATGGAGTTAATGGATATTAAGTGGTGTTTGGCTAGTGTGTTGAGAAGAGCTGAAAAATTCAAACAGATCACGGGAAGAGATGATTTCCGTGATGCTAATGTTTCTACTTTAGGTTTTGATAAATCTAAAGTTACTTGTTTTCGTTGCAGGGAAAAAGGACACTTCAAGAGGGAGTGCACAAAGCGCGAAGCAAGTGGAGCTCAAAATCCATTCAACAACAATGATTACTATCGAAAAGCGATTTATCATCAAGTTGCTCAGCAACCACATCAACAACAGACACAAACTACACATGCTAGGAAGGTGATTGAAGAGGAATCATCAAAGAAAGCATATTTGATGAACAAGATGATAAATCAAGATGATGAAAGACTTCCAGAAGGTTTCACTTGGGAAAATTTCAGTTGGGATGATTATGATCCTAACAAGAAGTCAAATCATAAAGCATTTGTTGCTCGGGTTGATGAAGATAGTGATAATGATGATTATTATGCAAAAAGGATGAAAGAGCATTTAAGAATGCTAGAAGAGAGTGACAGTGATGATGAAAAAGTTCGAGTGAAAAATAAGAAAGTTAAAAAACCAGTTAGCAGTGATGATGAAGAAGTTCGTGTGATAAGGAAGAAAATAAAAGACATTCCAGCTTTAAAAGTTGAAACAGAAGCTGATACACAAAAGAGTCCTGTGAAATGTGAAAATTGTGAAGCAGTGAAGAAGCAAAACAGTACTTTGATTCATAACATGAACAGATTGAAAGAATCCTATGATGTACTAAACAAAGCAATGAATCAGTACAATCAATCAAGCAGTGAACAAGCAACAACTATGAAAACTCTTCAAGGAGCTTTCATGACAAAGCAAAAAATTGTCAACAATTACATTGAGAAATGTCCTGTACTGGAACAGAAACTGGAAACCCAGAGGATTGAAACAGAGAGAGTAAACAGATTATTAAAAAGTTACTCATGTACTTCTTATGTTATTGAGAGGATTTATCCAACCATTGAAGGCATGAAGGCATTTGATGAAGAGGAAATATCTGAAGACAAGAGTTCTGAAAAGAAGATGGATACTGAAATGAATATTTCTGGTAAGAAACAATGTGCAAGTTACAACAAATGTCCACCCCCACTTGAAAATGGATATTCTCCTAGAAATCCAAATTCAGAAAGAGTAAAAAAGGCAACAAACTTACAGTGGGAGTCTGAGCTATCAGTTAACTTGCCAGAAAACATTGATGTCATTTTTACATCATCTGACACTGATCATGAGTTCGAGTTAATTAAGAAAGTGGTCGATCAGGTGTTGGATAGAGATGAGTCAGAGGAGTCAAAGTCGGAGTCACAATCAGAGTCAAAGTTTGAATCCGACACGTCAAGCTCAAAAGTCAAAAAGGAGAAACAGGTTTATAATAAAGAATTTCTGTTATCAAAATCTAATTTGAATGACGAAACTTTCAAAGTAGCATATACTTTGAATGATTCGGACAAATTATATTCTGATGAAGAATTTCCAAATTAACAGAAATTAGTATTTCTGAAATAAAGAATGTAAATCTTTCTGAAAAACCTAAAAAATACACCTCAAGAGATCAACAAAGGTTAAACAAGAAAAAGAGTTACAGTTCTGGTTCAGGTTATCGAAAGAAACCAAACCATAACGGTAATTTCAAAAGAAAAGGCCTTGGATTTATTCCACCAAAAAATCATAAAAATGAGAAAATTTCTAAAACAAAAACAGTATTTGTTTCAGGAACATCATCTGAAGAAGAAAAGGAGCAATTGTTCAGAAAGCAATCAAACAATGAGTTCCTTGCAAAGAAGCAAGAAGAAATGAAGAATGGTGTTGTTCAAAAGAAAGGGACTAGGATCTGTTTTAACTGCAAAGTAGTTGGTCACACCGCCAGAAATTGTTCAAAGGCAATCCAAACAACAAAAGAGGGAGTCTCTGATAAACTCAAAGGAAAAACTGTTGAGAAAACTATACTATCAACCAAAAGATTTAAAGTTTTTGAAAACTCAACATTTGAGGTTGGTGAATGTTCGAAACACATTTCTAAAAGAAAGGTGAGTCTTAACAACAAAAGATGGGTTGTTAAGAAATCTGATGATAGTTCTAGCAATGATTCTGATTCATCAAAATCAGAGGAGCTATCGTCTGGCGATGAATCTGATTCCACAAAATCAGAGGAGCCACAAGTTGTGATGAAAGAAGAGAAATCAGTTCCGCCATTGGATGATGAAAATTTACCACCTCTGCGGACTGAAAATTTGAAATCTAAAATTGGAAAAGTCAAAATTTCAAATCAATTTTTTCTGAAAGGGAAAAATTTGATGTTGAAAAGGCCTTTAACCCCACAGTTCATAATATTTTTGGAAAAATGATTGATAGGAAGGTCAAAGGGGTTAAGGAATTCTATGAGAAGAAGAAGAAAGGCAATAAGCCGAGTGTTGATAAATCGGAATCTCCCAAAGACCGTCAGGCTTGGGAGAATATCTCTAACTAAAAAGCTTGACTTGCCGGAGCTCCCAAGTTGGTAATCGCGGAGTATGAATCGGCATCTTTCTTAAAAAATTGTTTTTGAAAATTGAAAATTTTTCACAAATATGACTTGCTGGAACTCCCATGTTGGTAAGTGTGGAGTAGCAATCGGCATTTTGAGATTTCAACATACAAGTGATAATTGTTGGTAAACAAACCGACAAGTGGTTGAAAGAGAGGTTTTACCTACAAGTGGTTAATCAAGGTCATTAAGTTGAACTTGATTTAACTTTCATTCAAATGGTTTGAAAAACAAAGTGATGACCACATCCCCATTTTTACAAGCGGTAAAATCGACAAATCTTATTTTCCGGAAAAACCATTTTGATTAAAACAAACTTAAGTGTTTTGAAATCTTAATGGGAAAATAGTTTGTTGTGAGGAGGAGTTCTGATTGTTTATGCCAAATGAATGGCGATTTGAAGCAATTCACAACAGTTGTCACCTTATGTGTATAGTTTGTTTTCAAATTTTTCTTTAAAATGGTTTTGAATTTTAGAGGGAGTAAGATATTTCAGAAAATCCAAAAACATTAGAAAATTTGAAAAAGACAAAAACATGATAAAATCAAAAATGAGTTTTGTTGTGAAAAAGAGGAAATGATAGTACATCAGTGGACGATCACAGCATGCTAAAGAATTGGAAAGGTCAAAAGTGATAAACAGTCTCACTGATGATGTGCCAGTAGGTTTTCGCACGCTTAGTAGATTGTGTTCGAGATATAAACCTAAAATTTCGAACTTACTTATCTCGTGGGGAACATCTCTCGGATATATGGGTAACCCCCGAAATCTTGTTTGAAAGGTCCCTCTTTCTGAGATACTAGGTCTTTATGCTTAGTGATATCTGGGGTATTATCCCGGGACTTCTGATTTTGCGGAAGCAATGGCCTAGTCCCCGTATAATACTTTCTGCTTTCTTGAAATATAGCACCACCCTCAGCATAAAAAATGATGATACATTGCAAAATGCTAATCATGTGCTGTTGAAGAAAAGATTCTCTAAAGGGAACACACCTAAAGTCGAAGCCATCATCTCTCTGATTTTGCGGAAGCAATAGCCTGAGCTCTCATGGCCCTCGTATTTAACCCTTTACAGATATCATCTAGGTATACTCACCTGTAAGACTGAATATTGGGATCTGGATACGGGAATATATTCTGAGGTGGGACACACGTATAAGTTTAAGTCTCTAAAACATTAATCTCGTATCTCGAAATAATTGAACTTTGTGTGAAAATTTAAGTGGATCAGTAAACTGACAATCTAAGTGAATCGTTTAGAACTTAAAATGTTTAAAGCTTAACGGTGTTGGTGATTTGTCTAAAAAACTGATATGATCCTCTTACACAAACTCGCAAAAATATTGTTTGTATATATTTATTTATTGCTTTTCATTATAATCAAAAATCCAAAAAGATTTTAGGAGTGTTTTAGCATAATATTTTGAATATGCAAAAAGATTTTCGACAACTGATGTTGAAGAGCTAATTTCCAAAATTCCGAGTGCTAAGCATGATGAACAACAGGTTTGGGAGATTTTATTTTAGAAAAGAAAAGAGATGTGATTTTTACAAGTGGTCATCAGAGTTTAAATCATTGTTTTAATAATTCCTGCAAAGTGGTTTCTGAATTTGCAATATTTTAAATTTGTGAAACTTATGTTTGTGGTAGAGATTGTGCAGGAATGAAGTTTAAGAAAAGCCAGGTTACGATTTTAGAACCTGTAAGAAATGAATTCCAGACTGCGATCCCAGCTCATCGAAAGGGGGAGTCTGATGACATCAAGAGGGAGTCTGAAGATGTAAGCTGCTGACGCTGATAATCTTAAGGAATCAAGAGACCTGATGAAGAGGAGTATAGAGCCAGGTTGCGATTCTGGAAGAAAGAGAAAGAGATTGATTGCGGATGCTTACAATGGAGAATCTTTGGAGAGATCGAGAATATCGATAAAGACTAAAGGTTTGACAACCGAAGACTCAACACCAAAGACTTCGTCAACATCCGAGGGGGAGTCTGTTAGTGCATACGTCTGTCGACTTCATCTTGTATCGAGTCTTGTATTGTATTAGATAGATCAGTGCACGAAATACGAGAAATGAGTGTTAATTTGAAATACCAAGTCATTTCGTACGAAATCAACTGGGTATTTCGCACGAAATTGTGATTTCGTGTGAAACTGTTTTCGCTTGAATGGTTTCGTGCGAAATAGCTATGCCTATAAATACCTGTCGTGCCAAATCATTTGTAACGATCTGATTCCGGCAACGAAGTGCTGCCGAAGGGTCTCCAGGCTGTAAAACGTTGTGTTTTCAATAAAAGAGACAGTTTAAAGTGAATCTAGCTGAAATAACTCCAATATGTTTGTTTCCGCCTCTCATATTGGACAAGTTCTCTTCTGATCGACTCGTTTGGGTCTGAAAACGATCCTAAAAAATCCTAGCAAACAAGTAGCACCACATAATATCATGCAAGTTGTAATATTTGATCAAGCATGCGTCCAGTGGGGACAAACAAACAAACGAACAAACATTTCATCCCTGTAGGGGATACTTTACAAACCCATATCCTTGTAGGGGATACGAGGCAGATTTCAGTTAATGTTGATGTTCGATAATACACTCACTTCTATCAATTAAGTCCCATCTTACTACCGAACTAGTTGCTTGTAGGGCAATGGGGTTATTAGTCGATAGCGCTATTAGGTTTGGCACCCTCACGATGTACCTGGATAAGACGGGCATGAACTAATGACCTTAACCACATGACCAATGTTTGATAGAGCATTGGGGAAGGGCAAACAACCAGCTGTCGTGCGGTATCGAGTTATTATCAACATGTCTTAAACAAACACATGGTAACAAAATGTTTAACAAAACTGTGAACTCGCCAGCTTTATGCTGATACATTTTTTTCTGCATGCTTACAGGTCGTTAGATACACTGATATGTGACTTGCTGTCTGGGAAGCTGGAGTGGTCATGAGTCGTGGCAACTGGATGGACACTTGAAGTAGGATTGTTTTCTAAACACTAAATGTTAAAC
Source organism: Helianthus tuberosus (assembly GCA_030545235.1). Lineage (NCBI taxonomy): Eukaryota > Viridiplantae > Streptophyta > Magnoliopsida > Asterales > Asteraceae > Helianthus > Helianthus tuberosus. Next base: position 140,886,902 of record CM060357.1, read on the forward strand.
TCGTTAAACAATATTTAATGCTTCCGCTGAACATGTTTGAGTTTCAAAACTGATGTTTGAAGTATACTATGTTTATTTAATGGAAATTTCTATTTTACTTACGGTTCAATGTGATTAGTGGCTAGATCCTAGTACGTCACACGCCTCGCGGGGGTTCCCGCTGGTCGTATTTTTGGGGGTGTGACAGTTTAAGTGGTATGAAATGACCATACTTAGTGAACCTGTCCACCACCACTAAAATTGCATCCTTCCCTCCTGATTTAGGCAGCCTACTAATAAAGTCCATTGAAACATCAGTGAAAATAGACTTAGGAACAGGTAATGGACTCAGCAAACCCGGTGTAGCTATAGCTTCATATTTGGCTTTGAGGTAAACATCACATCTTTTAATGACATCTTTAATATCTTTATAAGCACCCTCCCAATAGAATATGTCTCAAAATCTTTGTAAAGTTGGTTGCATACCTGAGTGACCCCCTAAGGGTGAAGCATGGCACAACATTAAAATTTCTCGCCTCAATTGTTGATCCTGTCCAATATATAATTTCTTTTTTCTTGTTAGCAATTGTTGAGCTGCCAAATCTTGTGCCCAATGAGCCTTAATTTTTGGTAATAAAAGGGAATCATAAGTAGAAATAGCCAATTGAAAAAATGTAGCTCCTTGTACTCTTGACAGTGCATCAGCCGCCATGTTCTCAATGCCCTTCTTATATACAATATGGTAATCATATCCCATAAGTTTGCTAAGCCATGTATGCTGCAGCGGGGTTGTGATCTTTTGCTCCTGTAAATGCTTAAGACTTTTTTGATCGGTTCTAATGACAAAGTGTTTCAAGATCAAATACTCGTGCCATTGCTTAATAGCTAACAATATGGCCAATAATTCCTTCTCATACACAGATGGTGTACATTGTCTAGCAGACAATGCTTTGCTCACAAATGCTATAGGATGATTATTTTGCATAAGCATTGCACCTAATCCTTTAGAACTGGCATCAGTTTCCACCACAAACTCTTGAGACGAGTTTGGCAAAGCCAAAACTGGTGCATTCATTAAAGCTGACTTGAGAACTTCGAATGCTTTGCTCACAGTAATAGTGTAAGAAGTCAATCAAGCAACAAACTGTCAATTTCTAACCTAACAATTTAGACATACTTGATGTATAATTTGATCTCTTCTAATCCTTATTTTCCATGATACTTATGTTCGTTGAAAAACTTGATCTCTTCTAAAATTATCTTTATAAAGAGTTAGCTTGTAATCTTTCAACAAGGCCTTGTTTTTTGGTCATCTCTTTTACTTTGCTTAATCATTGGAAGTCTTCTTAATATTTGCATAGAAAGGTTAATTTAGTTTACAACTTCATAATAACATTAAATATATAAATAGAATCAAAATTTTCTATGATGATTAACAAAGATCAAAATTTACAGGTAAACAATTATTCTTTATGTTGGTGACCAAGGCTGACTTAATGTATAACTATACCCACATAACACTTATTAATCTATCATACTTAAGACTTTTTCATTAAGTGCTATACACTACACAGATAAGCAATATAATATATTAAAAAGTAATTATATGAACAAGTATATTTTCATCATCAAATTCATCTATGCACAATTATACCTAACACATTGTTGGAAAAATAGGTGAAAATAGCATTTTTCACAAATATAGGAAAATGTTTTTTTCCTATTTTGGACTAAAAATAAATATAATAAAATGAGCGGGTTTTATATATTTATTTGTGGGTTTGTGTTCTATGTTGGGAGAGCTTCTCAACGAACTAAACCACGTCCAAAACGGAGCTAAGATGAATGAGATATCGATGCTCAAAGTTGGGTGTTTGGAACATTCAATGCTGAAACAAAAGGGAAAGTAGCACCTTGTCCCACATCGGATGAGAGATGGAACTTAAAGGGGTATTTAAGTGGGAACTCTCCATCCTTATTGTTTCATGGGAGCACTCACTAGTGTACTCGCGAAGGGTGCGGAGCACCCTAACTCGCACACGCTCGCGCTCGCGCGCGCGCGCGTGGCGGGGGCGATGAGGCGCAATGTGGCGCTTTGATCGCCGCGAGCCGCTTGAGAGCCGCCTTTGTATTTTTTACCGCGTGCGCGTGGTGGAGCACAAGGGTTGCAAGGACCAAGTGGTAGGTGATGCGGCGCATGACGTGGCAGTCATGCGCATGCGCGCGCGAGTACACAAGGCACGGAGGTGCGCGGTTGCGCGCATGGTGCATGGTCCTGCTGTGTCGTGCGCGGCGCACCAGAGTGAGCCAATACGGCGCGACTGTGTGGCGCGCTCGTATAGGCTCACAGGTGACGTGGCGCACGCGCGCATGGACTTGAGCCAAGAGGACGCACCGCGCATGGTGACGTGGCGCATGCGCGCATGGCAGTGAGCCAAGAGGACGCACCGCGCATGGCGTGCACACCTGGGCGCGCGCGCACCAGTGTGGCTTGCGCGCGCGCGCGCAGAAGCTTCCAGCATTGAATGACAGTGCAGTTTCAGTCCAGCTTCGTAACTGACGAGTTAATAAGCTTTGACTGAGAATTAAGTGACGTATTAAATTGCATTGAAGACGTTTAATGCAATTTAAACCTCTCTTTAATTCGTTTTTTGACTGTTTCGACTTAGGAGCTATATAAATACAGCTCCATACCCACTGCAGAAAGATACCAGCTACACAACAGCAAACAACACTTTCTCTCTACAAGTTTTCTGATCTTTTACCTGCAAGTTTCAAGGTAACCTTCGGGTTGTAGGCGAACTCCGGCAGTACTACTGCTCCGGCTGTTGTACCCTGGGAAACAAAACGAGTACTCTTGGGAGACTCGGAATTTGTTTTAGGGGAAGCGTGTTTACACGTGCCTCAGTCAATTATGTCTTCTACTCCATTCTTGTATTTGTTTTATTTCAATTGTATTAGTATTGTTTTTCCCAGCTTTCTTTGTATTGTAATCATTTGAATAAAATTTGTTTATTTTATTTATTTTATGCGAACGGTTCCTACACACATCCCCACTAAAAGTAATGAAACTAGTTGTAAAAGTTATATCTAAATATCTTAGAAAGAGTAGTTGTACTTGCCTGGATTTATAGTTACAGAGAGGATGGTGACTCGTATAACAATTAACTAATATATCACTCTTAGCAATTATTTTATCGCATTATATATATATAGGCATTTTACAAAACAGCCTCAATAGGATTTTAACCAATTTGAGTTGTTAGATGACCTTTAAGTTAAGTTATGGTGTCATGTCAAGTAAGATTTATGTACAAGTCATTGATCACAATATCTAACTAGTAAAAGAAACAAAGTAAATATAGTATATGTTCATTCAATAATATACAATACACTATCCTATGACGTGTCTTTTGTTTACTCCTTAACTTTTCAATTTTAACAATTTGTAGTTTGCATTAGTTTTTTTAGGGTTTTATCTTCAAAGATTATGTTGTTGTGCAATAGTTGATGTCACATTATTTGGCTAGAGGTACAAAGTATTACAAAAATGTATCTTTCTTTAAGTGATGCGGGTTTAAAGTCTATGGTTGACAAAAGGTTGATGTAATGAATATATGTTTTTATTTAGAACTGCCAATCACTAAATTACAAGATAGAAGCTAATATATTAATTTAATTTAACTTTGATTCAAATAATTATACATCACGCAACTTTTTTTAAATATTAGTTAATCCATAAATCGAATATAAACAATTCATATAGTGTCACTCATGATCCCTTTAGGGTGGTCGGGGAGTCCTCGGGTTCACGCCACAGGTTGGACGGGTTCCACGTGAACATCGCCGCAAACCCATCCATCACACGTGATAGCTTAAACCTCTAGTTGGTGAACCAGAGCGTGGTGAGGCATGATAAACGTTTGGCAACAGTTTTTTAATGAGAGTTAGTGGAAGGAAGTAGATGCGCACCAACGATGGGTTCCACGTGAACGCCTCGACCACCCTTATTGAAAGTGTTATTGGATTTTAATAATTATAAGTTTCACCTGTTAGCTGATAATAATCATATCTTTAAAAATTCTCTCAAACAGTCCCAACTTGTAAGAATTTGGCCTCATCGATCTTTTATAAACTGCAGGTGCACTTAATTCAATTAAAGAGGCTGGAGGTGCACATGAATCTATTAGGGATGCCAAATTCTTATATGTTATAAAAGGATAAAGGGAGGTCAATTTCTTACAAGTTGAGATCGTTGAAGGAAATTTTTAAAGTTGAGATTATTATCGGGCAACAGGTGAAATTTGGATTATTAAAATCCAATAACCCTTGTTGAAATGATATTAGGTCAAAATAAGATTATGTACACCTATACGAAAACTTGCATGTAAATAATTGTATACAAATGTCGGAATGTATACCATAGAATTTGTAAGAGACCATATATGTATTGTTACTTGTTAATCATATCATGGGGCACATGGACCTAGCTTGTACCCTACAAAAATGGTGGAACCCCATGTTAATTCCCTCACCCAGTCTATCTAGTACGGTTCGTTGAATATCATGCATAATAATCCATTCCAGATTCCACCATATGAACATGAATAATAACAAATCTAGAACTGATTGTGCGTTTACATGACAACGTGCATGGACACGTCTTTTGCCTCCATTTATAGACAAAATCATGTTTCACTGAAATTGATGATGACATCAATAATTGCACCATTATTGAGATGTTTTGAAGCCACATATTTGTCCACCTTGATTATTCGTCTATTACTCATCATTGAAGAGTAGGACTATACTTCAATTCCCTTTACCTCCTAGCAAACAAAGCCACGTAATTTATCTCTTGAAGAAATCTCTAGAAGATCAAGACGTGGTTACCCTCGACATGTAACTCGGTCCATAAAGCTCTATATCAATATTTATGCAACTGAATCGGCGTTTAGAGATACTAAGAGCAACTATGGTGAACTTTTCTCAAATCGATACAATGATTTGAGTTTCAAAAATAAAGTTTATCCACATATGGCCACATGGCTTCCTTTGCCTAATATCACATATTGGGTAGCTTTTAAGGGATTATGTGACCATATTTGCTTGTAAAGTCCATTTGAGTTCCATAAAATGGTACAATATGAACAGAGAACAGAGAACAAAGATATAGCGACAAAACAAGATGACAAATCTTACTGATTACCTAAACCAGAAAAAAAATCCCCCCAGAACCCTAGATCTTACAATCAAGTAAGATCTTGAACAATACAAAGAAGAAACGATCAACTGATGATGATAAGTTGATCTGAAACTCACTATCACTATTGAATCTCACACGAGATTCAACAAGATCACAGGCGATCTATACAAACAACTCAAACCCTAATCGCTTTGAACAAGAGAGAAGAAAGAAAGTTCTGGAGAGTGACTGAATGAGACAACAACACTGTAACTTCCCTTTTGTACTTAGGTTAAAAGATACTTCCAATCAAGCCCTCCGAGTATTCTGTTGATACACTTTAGGCCTCAACATTATCAGCTTACACCTCCAACTTTATTAACTGCACACTCACAGCCCTTGTGAATATACCAACATTATAACAGAATTAAACCACTATAACACATTGAAATGTTGCAACATGAATTAACATAAGTTTCATTTATTTTAAGATGCCCCCTTAATTCATGTGGCAAACATGTCAAAAATACCAAGATCTTTACAAAGAGATTGATGTTGACTCACACTCAACCCCTTTGTAAAGACATCTGCAATTTGTACATCTGTACAAACTTTTTCTGGTTCAACAATACCAGCAGCAATCTTTTCTCTCAAAAAATGTAAATCAATCTCGAAATGTTTAGTTCGTTCATGAAATACTGGATTTTGTGAAATAGAGATTGCTGATTTACTATCACAAAACTATTTAACTGGTAATAAGTTTTTAACTTTTAACTCAGATAAAACATTTAAGTCCCATATAATTTCGCAGGTAGCTGAGCACATTACTCGATACTCAGCTTCTGCTGTAGACCTAGAGACAACACTTTGTTTCTTACTTTTCCAAGAAACAAGTGTTCCCCTTATAAAAATACCAATCCACGTTACAGACTTCCTGGTTTTAGTACACTTTGCCTAGTCATAATCAACGTATCCTGACAAATACAAATTATCAGACCTTTTGAAACTAATACCAGTTCCAAGTGAGTGTTCAAAATATCTTAACAGCCTTAATGCAATGTTGAGATGAGACTGACATGAGCTATGCGTATATTGACTTAAAAACTGAACTACATAGCTTATGTCTGACCTGATTAAAGACAAGTAGATAAGTTTTCCTATTAACTTTTGAAAACCATTGATGTTTTCCAAAACCTTTTCTTCTTTAACACATTTATTTGTCACTAAAAAACTTTGTTCTATTGGTGTAGCAACCGTCTTACAACCTAAACAGCCAAACTCATTTAAGAGTTCAAGACAATATTATGTTGTCACAAACAAATACGATTATCAGAATATAAAACTTCTATTCCCAGGAAATACCTCAGTACTCCCAAGTCTTTAATCTGGAAATTATCACTCAAACATTTTTTCACTCTTTCTATTTCGTTTTTATTGTTCCCTGTTATGACTATGTCATCGACATACACTAAAAGAACAACAAATAATTCATTTTTAGACAACACAAACAAGGAGTGATCACACACACTCTGAATAAACCCCATAGAGACTAATATAATGGTTAGTTTTTCATTCCACTGCCTAGGGGTAAGACCATACAAAGACTTAATCAACTTACACACTTTATTATTCACTTTTGAAAAATAACCCTGCGGCAGAGTCATAAAGACACTTCTGTTAATGTTCCATACAAAAAAGCATTATTTATATCCATTTGATATTAAAGGCCAATTATTATTTACAGCAAGTTTCAAAACTATTCTGACGGTAACCATTTTTACCACTGGTGAAAAAGTTTCACCGAAATCTATTCCTTCCCTTTGGTTAATGTAACGCCTCGCTTTTCGTAGCTTTCCGTTTTTAGGAAGATTGTATTGCATTTTTATTTTCGGAAAGTTGTTGCTCTTGTAATCGTTATCTCATTTCGAATCATTGTAAATCCGAGACTTTGATCGCAATAAAAAAAATGATCTTCCATGTGAAATATACATCGTTTATACATGTTTATTCATTGATACATACATTCGTTTGATACATGATTCATGATTCTCATAAACGTAAATTTTAACTCGCAAACAACGATATTGTATTCTTAAGTTCAAACCGTCCATACATACAAATGCTTGATTATTCAATTACAAGACTAACGTATATATTTTTCACTTATTTGATATCTAAACATATATTATACATACTTGATTTCTACATAGTCACATGTTTTCCTTCCTTTTCTTACTTAAAAACATATATATTATACATTTTAGACCATGTTACATGATGGATACATATTAAACAACATGTAACACAATAATAAACAACAAATACCTAACTAATGATGTCAAAAAAAAAATAATAAAAGTAACAAATCTGGCCAAAAATTTAATCTTGTGGTTAGTTGTCTTTTTTAATGCTAACTCCTAACTAAACATCATAAATGCCCACCTAACTCAAACCCTAATCCATTCCCTCTATAAACAACACTTCCCTATTCATTTTACCACTTTACAAACACTTTAAACCTCTCAAAAATACCCCTAAACTCAGCTCATTTTCAGCAGAATTGAGCTGAAACTTTCAGCCATTCTAAGCGAGTTTTAACTCACTTCTACTATTTTCTCCTCATTTCTTCTTCTAAAACACTTGGATAACCTCTAGAAAGGTTTTCATAAGTTTGCTTGGGCAAAATAAGGTGAAACCTCACCATTTTTGAGGTCCAAAGTGCACTTTAAATTCTACTTGTTTTTATCTTTTTGTATATTCATGTTTTTGATAGAAACTTGGCGGAATCTTGTTCCCACCAAGCTCACAACTTAGTCCATGGTTGTGGGTTTGTGTTGAGGTGATTTCCATCAAATTTTTGGGTTCAAACACCCATTTTAATTCTGTTTATACATGTTATTTGAATGATGAAAGCAAGCACAGGACATCATCTTCCATATGATGAACTTGTGACTTGTGAAGTGTGAACAAATGGAAGCTTTGGCTTTCCAAACTAAGTTCTAGTCCTTCATTCCTAACTTTGAACACCCTTAAAACTTAATAGATTACAGTTACTTTCTTGTTATTCATGACCCTCCCACCATCTTCATGATGGTGTGTGTAGTGGCAAATCATATAATGAGGTTTTCTAACCTCCATGCTTGACATACATGATGCTAGTTGATAATACTTGATTGGACTTAGTTTTTAGGATGTATTATTACTATATAAACTATAAGTGACTATATAAAACATGGCTGAGTTGTGATGTTAATCGAGGTATGATTAATCGTCATAAACCTAAGCTAACATATCAAAGATTCTAGAGTACTTGTTATGATTCCAATGGGCAATTTGGGACCCATGAAACCACTTGATATGGTGTCATAAACAAACTCTTAGAACTTAGATATTACTTTCATATATACATACTTTTACTACTTTAAATTCCTATTTCCGATTCTAAACACCCCCATAAACTCCAACACCGAACACGTTCATTCTCCTATTCTCATTAACTCGTCAATACATGGATAATCAGAAGACTTAGCAACTTTGTAAGTACACTTGACCCATTTTCTTTTACACACTTTGGGTTGTAACATGTTAAATTACAAAATGCATAAACACACACAAACTTACTTTAATCTCTCAATCTATTATACATGCTTTTGTTATGCTTAGGTTTATGCTAGTTCATACATGCTACATGTCATTAACTTAGCAAGCCCACCTTAACAATTATAGCGCTATAGGAGTAGCACGCCGCTCGTCGGGGTATTGTTAAGTCAACATTCTTATACATAAATAGTCTCGTTCACTTTTGTGGCGAGGGACACTTATAATTCTTGTGGACACTTAGGTTTGACTTTTAGTTATGCATGCTAGTTCAACCTTGTATACCAAATTGCCATGTTGGAATTGAGAAATACTTTTTATACTTATGCCATGTGTCTAAAACTAGTGTACTCGCCAATACGTTTGTATTGAACTATGCTTTTAAAACATGTTGCAGGTTTAATGATGACGTTGATGATGCATGGAGCTTAGTAGGATGCCTAGAAACACAATTTAAATTTTGTATTCTTAATGTAATGTAATTCTTTTGTTTCAAGTTGTTGTATTTGAATTCAATCGATGTAATTGTCACTTTAGCAATGAAATGAAATTCATTATTTAAATACTTGTCGCAAATTTTAGCGTTATGTGTAATGAGCAATCTATTTCATCTCACTCCGATGTTTCCGTCATCGGTTGGGGTGTGACAGTTAAAGCCTTTGGCCACCAACTTAGTCTTATACCTTTCAACTTCCCCATTAGCCTTATATTTTATCTTATATACCCATTTACAGCCTATGGGCTTTCTGCCCTTAGGAAGATCAACCAAAACCCACCTTTCATTTTTTACAACTTCATTATAAGTAGTAGGTTTAATGGTTTTATTCAAAGAGGCAACAAGACACGTATTATCATAAGATAAATTAGCATAGTTAACCACTTTCTCTATTCCATATTTAACTTTACCCTCAACTACAAATTCATTAAACTTCCTAGGCATAGAAACATTTCTAAAAGACTTCCTGACACTTTGAACATGACCCTCAGATAGGTTGGTCTCATCAGTTGATCCTATAGTGTCCTCTACCCCGCCATTGTGACCCTGTTCACTACTACTCACAAGTACCTCTGTATGTTGATCACTATCAACAGCAAGATACAGGGGCAGGTGTAGAGGGTAACAATGGTTGAAGATCATCACTATTAGGATCATGAGCACCATTTGTACCTTCTTCATCATTGGCTAAGTCAGGAATTTCAGATGAATATTTTTCAAAAAAATTAATAAGATCTAAACTTTCATCACAATTACTTTCCTGATTAACAAATGATTTAGACTTAAAAGGATAAAAATTTTCATAAAATTTCACATCTCTTGAAAAAATTATTTTTTTTAGAATCTAAACTCCACAACTTATATCCTTCCTTAACATTTGAATACCCAAGAAACACACATTTATCAGCATGATATGCAAATTTATCAGTTTCTGCTAATATGGTACTAAAACATAAACATCCAAAATTTCTTAAATGTGACAAAGAGGGTTTAAACTCAAACATCATTTCATAAGGACTCCTACCATTCAACACATAAGTTGGTATCCTGTTAATTAGATATAAAGTAGTTAGAATACAATCTGACCAAAATCTCAGTGGCATTCCACCCTGAAACATCAGGGCCCTAGCTGTGTTTAAAAGATGCCTATGTTTCCTTTCCACCACACTATTTTGTTGTGGTGTGCAGGAACAAGAGGTTTGGTGTATTATTCCCTTAGACTTAAAAAAAAAACTCATTTGTTTATTCACAAATTTTGTCCCATTATCACTCCTAAATACCTTGATTTGGTTTTTAAACTGAGTTAACATAAGTTCACAGAAATCTTTTAAATTCTCAAAAACCTCAGTTTTATTTGTTAAAAAATAGCACCACACTGTTCTTGAATAATCATCTACTATTGTTAGAAAATATTTGAAACCATCATAACTTGTTACTTTGTATGGACCACAAATGTCCAGATATATTAGATCTCCAACAGACTTTGTTTTATGTTCAATAAGTGGAAATGGGACCCTAACTTGTTCAGCCCTGTGACAAACTTCACAAGTTCCATGATCACTAGAATTTATATTTAAACTTTGTTTTAACATAGCTAATACCTGATCTGAAGGGTTTCCTAACCTATTATGCCAAGTACTTGACTTAACAGAACTACTAAAACAAGTACTAACAAAATTACCATTACTGCCTATAAAGTACAATCCGCTATCCTGACTACCATTCACCATGACTTTCTTTGACCTGGAATCCTATAGTATAGAACTATTCTCATTAAACAACCCAGATATATGGTTATCCCTAGCTAGTTTATAAACAGACAACATATTCACACAATAATCGGGAACATAGAAAACATCTTTTAAAACAATGTCATTAGTCAATTTTAAATCACCAATTTTCATGACCTTTACACTTGTTCCATTTGGATGACCAACTTTAATATCAAACTTAGACACATCAATAATATTTATCATGTTTTTGTCTACTTTAACCATATGTTTACTAGCACCAGAATCTACAATCCAACCATAACTATTACTGAAATTAATTGAACTAGAACAACTAACAAAGTTAGTGACGTTTAAACACTCACCTCCCATACTAGGATTCCCAAACTCAGATCCACCTTTTTCACCAACTAAATTCAACAATTTATTGATCTGTTCAGCTGTAAATGGAAAAGCAGAACTACCAGCAACACAGAAGAACCAACAGTAGCATTTCACTTACTATTGTTATTAAAACTATTTTTAACAGACTGATTATAACTCTTTTCTTAAAACCAGGTGGATATCCAACAATTTCAAAATATCTATCAATTATATATCCCAACATATTACAATGATTGAACTTTAAATTTGGGTTTGGACCTCTTGACAATCTCTTTTTTGGATCAAAACTTTTATTTGTTTTAGACACAAAATGATACATTCTGACTCTTAGTTCCACCACTAGAGAGTCTGTGGGATTCTTCTTTTAAACGTCAGAGAAAGCAGTTTTAACAGAAGGAAAAGTCTCTCTGGTTAACAAGTTAGTTCTCACAGGCTGATAAACATCATCCAAGACCATAAGGAACTGCACTAATTTTATTAGAGTAGAAAAATCATTATAATCTTCCGCTGCTTTACAAGAATAAGTGGGCAGTTTGAGCATAGCATCAAACTGTTTCCACATAGTAGTTAATCTATTAAAGTAATCGGCAACTGAACTTCCATTTTGTGAACTATTGTTTATTTTTTTAAAAAGATCATAACAACAGACCCGTCTACTTTATCATAGGTTTCCTTAAGATCATCCCACAACTCAGAAGTAAACTGTGAAAACACTTGACCTAAAAACAGTTCTTCAGAAACAGAATTTAACAACCATGTCAAAACTACAGAGTTACATCTATCCCACTGACTGGCTAGAACATGATCATCAGTGGACCTAACACACTTACCATCTATAAACCATATTTATTTTTTCCTCTAGATTGCACTAGACCAAGCAGAATAGTTCTCAGTCCCCTTCAACTTTATACTAACTATGGTTAAACTACTGGAATCACTGGGGTGCAAGTATAATGGATCCCCAATGTCCAATTTACTAATCGAAGTCTGAGAAGTACTAGGTTCACCCATAACAGGCCCAATAAAGAACAATATACAAAAGACAATAGACAATAGACAAACAGTCAACAACAGATATAATAGACAACAGCAGACAACAACAAAAAATCCTAAAGCGAAGCTGTGTTAGAGGCCAGATTCCAGGTTCGTCACTCTATGGTGCCTGGACAAGCATAACACAGGAGCTATACTAATCAATAACAAACTACCAGAAGAGAGTTCAAACAACAGAATACTCACAATAGTAACAAATATATCAAGATAACAAAATGCAACACAAAAGATCAAACAAGACTAGATCAAGACCGGTCCGACTAGCCCGGTAACAGGTATGCCTAGACACAACAATGTAGCGAAAAACTAAAAAAACGGACAGAATAATAACAAGATAAGGGAAGAGAAATTCTCACAAACAGCGTTTAACTCCCTCCATGCAGATTTGAATTTGTAAACTTCTAGTATTACAAAATTACATAGAAGAATACCGGCAACCTCCTTGATATCAGCAACCTTCTAGTCAGTTTGCTCTGAGACCTTCTAGGGTTTCAGAGACTGACACAGTATACACTAACACCGGAAGATAAGAGATCTTCTTCAGTATCACGAAACCCTAACTAGGGTTTCAATGGAACCAGATGTACAAAAGCACACCTTCCAAGGCCATTATCCACACAGCTCTTTGAGAGTAGAAGAACAAATACCCCCAAATATAAACAATCAGAACCAAACAATATACAACGGAAGACTCAAAACCATGAATCAAGAGCACTGATGCTCTGATACCATGTAAAATGGTATAATATGAACACAAAACAGAGAACAATGATATATCGACAAAACAAGATGACAAATCTTATTGATTACCCAAACCAGAAAAAATCCCCCAGATCCCTAGATCTTACAATCAAGTAAGATCTTGAACAATACAAAGAAGAAACGATCAACTGATGAGAATCAGTTGATCTAAAACTCACTATCACTACTGAATCTCAAACGAGATTTAACAAGATCACAGGCGATCTATACAAACAACTCAACCCTAATCGCTTTGAATAAGATAGAAGAAAGAAAGTTCTGGAGAGTGACTAAATGAGACAACAACACTGTAACTTCCCTTTTATACTTAGCTTAAAAGATACTTTCAATCAAGCCCTTCGAGTATTCTGTTGATACACTTTAGTCCTCAGCATTATCACCTTACACCTCCAACTTTATTAACTGCACACTCACACCCCTTGTAATATAACAACACCAGTAGGGACCTGCGCGATGCAGCGGCGATAATAATTTACAACGCGGTACTTGTTTTCTTTCGTGGAGATTGGTCTTGGATCAACTACCAACCTTGGTCATGTTAGCAAAGAGGAACATTAATTTGGAATCCCTTTGATGTAGATTTTGTGGACAGACTGATGAAACGACAAACTTTTTTGTTTGTAGCGTGCTGCTTTACTCATTGGTTTAGGATTATGCGGCACAATGGTGTAGTTTCGGATCATGCACACACACGGAAGGGTTTTTCAACATGGAAAAGGGTACTTTATTTAATTTTTCAAACCACAATATGGTGCATGTGGAAGAGACGGAACGATATGGTATTTAATCAAGCGGGGAATATAATTGGTTTAAAGGAAGAAATTAAGCATCTTGGTTTGGGTTAGGAATTGTTAGACGTTGCAGGCGATCACGTGGGAACAATGGTGTATGTTTATCTTGTATGGGGCTTTAATATTTTGATGGTGTATTTCCTTTGGTGTGGGCTAACATGATGTTAGTCCTCTTATTAATTAAAGTTGTTTATTGGCTGTTAAAAAATAATCATTTGTATAATATTTTACAAAGTTTATTATGTTTATTGTTTTATTTTTTCTTAAACTTTTCGAGTTAGTAGCATGAGTGTGATATATCAATGTCATAAGCATTACATATCTAAATTAAATAAAAATATAACATTAAAATTATCAGGAAGCAAAACTATAAGTATGTGCATTTTAAATGAAAACACTATTTGTTTATAAGTGTCCACTAATAGGGTATATTAATGTAATAAAATTTCAAGACTTATTACGTTGACATAAAACCCGACCTGAAGAAAAAAAAGTAAAACTAAACTCACTACTGAAACAAACCACACACGTGCTGGTACACGTACTTAAGAAAACATGTTTCAAGTTAATTAACTCATACCTTCAACTCAAATGACTTGGTTTTAAGAAGCACGAACCATACAAAAGCGATGAGGTCTAAAACCGAGGCGAAAGTGCAGATCACAAAAGCGGTGGGATTTTCATACGCAAGGCCAAGGCGATTGTATATTTTTTATACATTATATAGGTTTCTAGGATCATTTACCTGATATTTAGACACAAACAAGTTGTATATGTGTTTTAATATTCATATTACGTATATGTAGAGCGTAAAAAGCATGATTTACAACAATCTGCTGCACAAAAATGGGTCATGTACATGAGGCGCGTGCCGTTAGTTGCGATTTCTGTACAACCTGCACCTCAAACTACATAAGGAACTGAGGTTTATGCCTCGCGCCTAGGCGCGCCTCAGACACGCTCTTTTTAAACGAAGACTGCAGCTACCCGGCCTATAAGATAATAATTCATCACCCAAGGTCAAGAATCATTAAAAGCATCCTTACAATAAGAGAACCTCATTTCATTACCAAAATACACATCCAAGATCAAGAATCACAAAGTGCATCCTTACATCTAGTTACATGGATTGCGAACACATAACTAGCGACATCAAAACTTGTAAAAAAACTGCCATATTATAAATATAACATCATTTACACTGCCAATATATGATAATGTAGAAATTTCACTAATAAAAGTGAAGAGTTTAGCCCAAACACTGCAGAATAATTTAACCCATAAAAATGCAGAACTTTAACCCCAAATATTGCAGGATTTTGACCCATAAAGTGCAGTTATTATTCTATTTTAAATCTCTTTTCATTAATTCTATATCCCATCGCTTATCACACCTCATTGTGATTGAAAAATAATATTAAGATGTCAGATCATAATGGGTTAATTTTGTAATCTGAACAAAGAAAGAATGAAAAATTATTTTTATAATAAATACTCGTTTAAAAGGACCAGTGTCTAATGTAAACTCGCTTGTTCACCAAAAACATTTAGAACTGACCCAAGGCTGCAGGTACAAAGTAAAAGTTTCCAACACCTAAATGATACATCATATATTGACTTGACAACACAAACAATAGAATTGTTTAAAAAAAATCCAGTCACTAAGCAAAATATTTACCAACACGGTACGAAAATTGACCAAGAGCCTCGATAAATGGCATAGTTTCAATAAGGGATGAGCATTTGGTGCCGGGTACCGGGACCGTACCGGGTATATACGGTACCGGTACTCATTTTCCCTGTCTTTTGGTACCGGTACCGGTATTTACGAGTAAAGCACCGGTACCGAACCGGTATATTTGGTACCGGTACCAACTTTCCCCGTATTTCGGTACCGATGCCGGTTCGGTACCGAACGAGTACCGTGCTCATCCCTAGTTTCAATATCCCCTGCAAGAAGTGGTGGTTTGTAAAACCAAAAACAATAAAGAAATCATATAATATAGACATTTTATTGCCTATAATGTACCTTTACCGCCTAATTCAATGACACAACCATCAGGTGAACCACCTATTCCATCTACTGGTATAGCATCTGTGATGTGAGGAACAATATGAACCAAGTGGGAAGGTCTCTGAGAAAGGGCCTTGCAGGCCACAAAACCGCCCTAGCCAATATGAATAATAGAAGCTTCAGTGTCGCTAGCAATCAGCAACAGCATAAAAGCAATAATTTAATGTGAGGACCGTGATCGTCTTCAATAAACGCTCTGACCGGATCGGTAATCTACATGCAATGTGCGAAATCCATGCAAGAGATCAACATAAAGATCATACAGATACCGTTAAGATCACTTCTCTTGATGATTGAAGAGTTACAGAACCTGAGAAAATTTTGGCAGAGCTTCGCTATGTCTCACCGAAAGTTTCATCACAAATGAACCCAACACCTCTATTTATAGAGAAGGTGTGGCTTCGTACGAAGCTACCCTTGGCTTCATACGAAATGATGTGTTAAGCCATAACAAAAAACCTTGCCTATCTATGTCCCTTCGTACGAAGGCACTAACACATTACAAAACCAAGACAAGCTAAAACAAACACATACACATACATTAATCATAGACGCGATACTAGACGTAAGCTACAGACATATTGCATTCACAGACTCTCCCTTAGATGTAGCTGTAGTCGTCTTGTATAGTCTTCAATCAGTTCTTCCTGTTGTTTCTCCTCTCCCTGTACTTTCTTTTCCTTTCTTCAGCTCGTTCAGCTAACATCTGCTTATGCTTATTCCTTCCTTCATTAATCTACCATTCACTTTGTTCTTTGATTCCATCCATTGTCTTGGACCACTTGGGAATTTTTGGTTCTTCAGATTCAATCGAAGTTTGATCAGTGTCAAACTGACCCATTCCCAATCTCCATTTGGCCCGCTGAGCATCTTCAGCTATCTTTCTATCCATTCTCTCATTGGTGGCGCTCTTCTTTGAGAAATTCTTCTAATTCAAGATCTCTCCATTTCGATTCCCAATAACGACCTAAATTAATGTCTTTTTCAAAACATACCTTCACCAACTTCTGATATCTCAAAACCTGCTCCTTGTCTGCTTCATAATACAAATCTTGTTGAAGAACAGACTTTCAATATCCTTCTTTGAGCAATTTACAAGCCACATTGGATCTAGCATGTGAACGTATCTCTAGAAACCTGTCTTCATGTCAAACAACGTTATCACAGCTTCACATGTCATTGGATTGAAGACCCGCCCTATGAAATCCTTATAGAAGTCTTGCTCCATCTCCTTTAAAGGCATGTTCTTCATACATCGTGGTCGTCTAACATGTAATGCGATATCATTCTCTCCAGTAACAGGATCAACCTTTACTGTGCATTTAGGTCGATGAGGCTTCCAATCTGGAAAGTTCAACTTAGCTTGTTGCTTTATGTAACCCCACAACCTTCGTTCATAAAATCTAACTTCTGGACCATATAGACATTGCTGGATATTAGTTGTTTTCACCAATTCTTCAATATCCCACCAAGGTAGTGTTCTTATATCTTTAAGAAACTTGAAGTACTGAACACCATATTCACGTTTGATTGCATATACCTTTATATCTTCCAGATAACCCTATGACAGAATGTCTCCAAGAGATTCATCAGGATGCCGTGTGAAGAACTTCAATGGTCTTTTAAACTTTATTTCTTCAACCATTGGTTGTTTAAACCATTTCTTTCTCTCTTCTCTGAGTTCTTCCTTTGAAAGTGTCTTTGGAGGACCATATGTACTAATCTTCTCAACAACTTTTCTTCTGAGATCATCTTCATTGTGAGCACGAAATAATTCGGCAAAAGTAGGAAAATTATCATTTTGACCAGAATAATGAAACGGGACATCTTCATCAGAATCCGATCCATCTTCAACAATCACATCATTGAAATTATCTGCATCTTCCACAAACTTAAACACATACTCACTATCTGGAGCCGTTGGAATCTCATCCTTAATGTTAAATTTGAATTTTTCATCATTCAAACCCAAAGCTTCCATCATTGACTCCCTCGTCCAATTTTCTACTAATTCTCCATCTTCCGCATCATGACTAAGATATATGACTCTAGGGGTATTAGAGAATACCTTTTCAAGATTAGCATCCTTAGCACCTGATGTAGACTCCCCCTGAGGCTGTTCTTCCTCTCTTTCCTCGTTCTGTGTGTCATCAAGGTAATCATTGACTTGATTGCCACCAGGTTGTCTCACAATCAGTGCACCACTATCACCACTTTGATCATCATCATCATTATCATTATCACTTTCATGAAAATCATCTATGTCTTTCAAATCATCATCTTCTTCATCCTCATCATCATTTTCTTCATCAACTATCTCGTCAGTCTAAGCTTTCTTTGCTTCCTTCGCTTTCAGATGACGTCTTTCAACTTCAATCCTCCTTGCATTGTCTTCTCTGCTATAAGATACCCTTTTTGGTTCACCAACAAGAACGAATAATTGTGCGAGGACTAGAGCATTTTCATCATTAGCTTCAACCTCTGATTGTTGCTCTTGTTAAGTCGATGATCCAAGAATTTCTTCATTATCAACTATAACACCCTTACCTTTATCCTTTAAAGCTTCAGTGGCTTCTTCAGCTTCCTTTTGTTGCCTTTCCATCCTCCGAGCCTCAGCTCTTCAGATTTCAATATCATCGAATGCTGCGTGAACATTAATACCAAGTTTGTCTTCGATAACAGCATACAACATCTCTATCTGCTTCGACTTGTTCTCTTTGTCTGCTTTCAGATCTTCTATCTCTTTTTGCATTATCTCATTTGCATGACTCATTGTCGTATTTGCATCATTCAAGTCACAATTTGTAGATAGAATCTCATCAAACATATCATTCAACATACTGTTGTTGGCTTCAACATCCAATACCTTCTCATTCATCGTTGTGAGTTCATTCTTCAGCATGACATTTTCAGCTTCAACACTCTTTAACTTTTCTTTAGTTTCTTTGAGCTCTACATCAGTTGCTTTAAGCTTTTCTTCTGTCTCAGCTTTGGCTTTTCTAACACCGCAACTCTTTTCATCACTCCATCAACCCTTTCATCATTAAAGAAACCAACATCTTCTAAACTTGTAGGTCCTGGACCAAGGTTACTCGGCATCTTAGGAAAACTTTGGCCCGAACTTTGAGGAATCAGAGTTGTAGTTTTATTTGACGTCGATCCAGGTTCTTTGACATTCTTTGTCTGTTGTAGAGGAGTTGAATGAATTTCAGCTTGAACAGGTGATACTGGAGGTGTAGGAACATGAATTTCTGCTTCAACTATCGGTTCTTCCACTGTCACCTTCTCTGGAGCTTTCACAACTTTTGTTGTAGTCTTTCGACTCTTTTTCTTTCGTGGAGTTTCACCTGTTGGTTTAGCACTTCTTTTCATACCTCTACCTTTCTTTAACTTCTCAGCTTCTTCATCAGAATTCTTCTTTTTCCTTGATGGCCCTTTTATCCTGATTTTGCCATTGACATATGTTGTTGGTGCAAGCTTAGTAACATCAATGTCGGTTTCAATCTCACTCGAATCTGTTTGACCTCCTGCCGCAGCTTCTATGTTCTCACCACCAACTTGTTCAGCAATCTTTGCTTTTTCAGCTTCTTGAGCGACTTGAGCAGGTGCAATCTTTTCATATTGATCAAATGTCATATTAAGAATATCATCACCAGTTACATTAACATTCTCTGGAACATCATCTGGTTCATCGACCAAGTGTGGAGGTGATTTCTTCTTTGATGATCTTTTAGGTGCTGCTTTTGGAGTAGAAGAATTTGAAGCTTTTGGAGTTGTGTCTCTTTTCCTTTTCTTATCTTCAGCTTTCAACCAGAACTTTCCACGCGTATTCAAGAATGGCTCCATCTTTTTAGTTTCCGAATCAGAATTGTGGTCTTAGTGCCTCCATTTGTCGTTAGCAGGCGGCAAGTAATCTTGCTTCGCGATAGATCCAAACTATTTCCTGGATGGAGGTTCTTTATCTTTTTCAACACCTTGATACACGTTCAGCCTTTTAAGTGTCTCAGCATCCATGTGATCTAGCTTTAATTCATCACCATCTGCTTTCGGCAAGTTCTTTATTTGATCATCCAAGAGCATCTGAATGAATCGCGGATACTGCAGAAATTTCTCTCCATGAACATTATCAACCATGTGGTTAAATAAAGCCTGCGAGATGTTAAATGGACGATTAAGTATCAAACATGTCAAAATACACATTATGAAATCCAAAGACACATCAAATCCTCCTTTGCGATGGTGTAAAGCATGTATCGTTGAAAGTACGAGGAATTTGTAAGGTCTTGAAAGCTTTGACTTGTTGTACTGTGACTCATTCACATATCCAGTGTACCCCATTCTCATCCAAAGACCTTTGACCAATCTTTCAGGTACTTGAATCGGATCTTTATCATCGTCTTGAAGATCTAGTACCCCCCTGATATCTTCAACTTTGAGTTTAACTTCAATGTCTATATCTTTCTCGTTCGCATCTTTGATCTTCAAAGCAGAGAATATTGTGTTTGAATCTTCATCGTATCTCGCGTTGTTTCAAATCTTTCAATATGTGACCTATAGCACTTGTGCTTATCAGTCAATGCCTTCTTGATTCTTCTACGATCAATGAAATCAATCATGTCTATAAACGGATCCATTCTCGGTAGTTTCTTGTCAATTATGCAACATATGTTGTGCCGAGCATCAAAGTTTGTACTCTAAGGCTTCTCAAAACAACATAAATAATTAATAATCATTGCACGTCTATCGAGAAATTATAGCATTTGAAAACATTTCAACACTTAGAAAATTTTTAACTTTAGTATCCTGTTGCCTTCGTATGAAGCCAGACATACCAGCCTACTTGTACGAAGCTATCATTCTACGAAGCCAAAAGTTTATGAACGTACTGTTCAGATCTAAACACTTCTATAATCAAACATGTTTATCAACAATCAAGAACACATCAAACATAACATAAACCTCTGTCTGGCTTCGTACGAAGCCAGTGGCTTTGGACCAGTTTGACATGAACACCTTAGGAAATCACAATTTAGAATATGTAATCACTATTCATATTGATTATACCTAAACAACCTAAAGATGTCGATTAACACATTTCATGGTTCAATTTCAATTTCAATTTTTAACCGTTAGAATGATGTAGATCTAAGAAATAAGGACCGACGGTTATACGAACATAAAAATTGAACAAATTAAGCATGTAAAGGATGAATCTCTACCTTTCCTTTTGAAAGTGTTGTGTAAATCACCACCCCAATATCAGATCTGGAAAAAATTCAGCAGTGTTTTGTTTAGATTTGAGAGAGTTTAGGATGAAGGCACTGTAGTGAATGAGGCCTTCGTACGAAGCCCCCGTAATATATAGGGAGGGTGTGGTTTCGTATGAAGCCACAAGCTGCTTCGAATCTGTCTTCGTACGAAGCCAAGGCTTCTGCTTTCATACGAAGACACCAAAACTCAAAATTTCAAAATTTTCAAACTTTTTCGTTTTTCGTCAGATTTTATATCCACTCGGGTATCAAGGTTCAAGTTAATGACCCCGGTTACTCGATTTGTTGACCAAGTCCAAGTTAAGGATCTTGGTTGACCCAATTTACGAACCGTCTGTAGGATCGTATTCGGCCCTGTTCGAGTCGATCAGAAGAATTTCTATCCAAAACAAGAGGCGGAAACTAATGCTTTGGTACAATTTCAGCAATATTCACTTTAAACTGTTGTATTGATCACAAATGCGATTACAAGCTCTGACAACACTTCGGCAGCACTTCGTGGCTTACCGGAAGACAACACCTATAACTATGTTGTGATTTCGCTCATACAACCTTTATATAGGCTAACAGGTTTCGCTCTTATGTACATGACACATAAGCGAAACCACCTGAATGACACATAAGCGAAATCAGGTTTTGACATAAGAGCGAAATCACCTCATTGACACGTGAGCGAAATCACTTCTAATACATGTTTCTTGGATTTCGTGCCCTGTTTAATCCTATACACTATTAGAGTCGATGTAAGACGTAGTTGACGTAGTGCACCAACAAACTCCCCCTCGGATGTTGACGGAGTCTTCAGTATCGAGTCTTCGATTGTCAACCTACAATCTTTATCAGTCTTCGATCTTCCTCTGAAGTATTTGTCATTGCAAGAATCCTCATTCTCTATCTTTATCTTCAACAAACTCCTCTCTCTCAAATGTTGAATATCATGGTGTCTTCAGACTCCCCCTCTCAATCTGCTGGGATCGTAGTCTGGAATTCACAAGATCATAACCTGGCTTTCATCCTGCTCTGGATCGAAACCTGGTCAACCTGCAAAAACTCTACCCAAAAATAAATTTTCTGATAACCATTTGTGGATAAGATTTTCAAATCTAATTTACCACTTGCAGGAATAACATTTTATAGCAAAAAATTTTCCATTCCATTTCAACAATCTTCAAACACTTTCACCCAAACCATTTGTTCATCATGTTTAGCACTCGGAATTTTGAAAATCAGCTCTCCAAAATCAGTTGTCGAAAATCTTTTTGTATTTTCAAAAATTTATGCTAAAACACCCTAAAATCTTTTTGGATTTTCTGAAAGAAAGTAACTGACACCACTTGTAGAATCAAGAAAATGCAGAAATGAAATATTTACAGACAATATCTTTAATAGTTCGTGCAAGAGGATTATATCAGTTTATGAGACAAATCACCAACACCGTTAAGCTTTATTTCATTTTAAGTTTTAAACGATTCACCTAGATTGTCAGTATACTGGTCCATTTAAATTCTCACACAAAGTTCAACTGTTCCGAGATATGATATTAATGTCTTAAGCACTTAAACTCAATCGCGTGTCCCACCTCAGAATATACTCCCGTATCCAGATCCCAATATTCAGTCTTACAGGTAGTTATGACACAAATGATATCTGTAAGGGGTTAATAAATTATGAAAAATCATGAGAGCTCAGGTCAGAACTACCGTTCAGCAGAGAGATCATGACTCAACTTTTGGGTGTGTCCCCTTTAGAGGATCCTTTTTACAACAGCATTGCTAAGCAATTTTATTGTCTTATCATTTATGCTGAGGGTGAAGCTATGTTTCAAGCATTGCGAAAAGTATTATTCGAGGACTAGGTCAGAACTTCCATTCAGCAGAAGTCCCGGAATAATACCCCAGATATCACTGAGTATAAAGACCTAGTATATCAGAAAAAGGAATCTTTCAAACGAGATTTCGGGGGTTACCCATATATCCGAGAGATGTTTCCCCACGATATAAGCAAGTTAGAATTTAAGTTTATATCTCATCACAATCTACTAAATGTGCAAAAACCTACTGGCACATCATCAGTGAGACCGTTTATCACTTTTGAATTTCCAATTCTTTAGCATGCTGTGATAGTCCACTGATGTACTATCATTTCCTTTTTTATACAACAAAACACATTTTCAGTTTATCATGTTTTTGGCTTTTTCAAATTTTCTAATGTTTTTGGATTTTCTGAAAATATACTCCCCCTAAAATGCAAACACATTTTAGGAAATTTGAAAAACAAACTGTACAAGTAACGTGACAACTGATATCGAATCTCTTCAATTCGCCATCCACTTGGCATAAACAATCAGAACTCCCCCTTACAACAAACTATTTTCCCATTGATTTCAAAACACTTAAGTTTGTTTTAATCAAATGGTTTTTCCGGAAAATAAGTTTTGTTGATTGATTTTAACCATTTGTAGGTTAGGGGATAAACTCATCATTTTGTTTTTCAACCACTTATAGAAAATCAGATACAACTTAATGTCCCTGATTTACCACTTGTAAGAACAAATCAATCAAGCATTTTCAACCAATCATCATCTGTTGGTTGAATTCTCAAGGTGCCGATTCCTACTCCACACTTACCAACCTGGGAGTTCCGGCTATTCCTGCAGTATGAATTGCCAAAAAATTTCAATTTTTAAACAAACAACATAAGAAAGATGCCGATTCATGCTCCACGATTACCAACTTGGGAGCTCCGGCAAGTCAGGTTTTTACTGTTTGAAAAATATATCCACCCAAGCCTGACCTTCCTTGGGTGTAACAACATTTTCTTCTTCATCTTTTCTTTCAGCGAACCTGTGAATTCCTCTTTTGGCAGCGTAAAATTCTTTAACACCTTTGGCCTTACCATTTACCATTTTACCAAAAATATGTTTCACAGTTCCGTTGAAAGCCTTATCAACATCAAATTTTTTCTTGTCAGAATAAAATTGATTTGAAATTTCAACTTTTCCAACTTTCTTCATAAAATTTTCAGCACGCAATGGTGGAAAAATTTCATCGTTTATAGTTGGAACTGATTTTTCAACCCTTTTCTCAACACGTGGCTCCTCTGATTTTGCGGAATCAGATTCATCACCAGAATTGTTACCTGAACCTTTCACAACCCATTTTTGATTTTTTACATTTTCTTTTCCTTTCAAAACACTCTTTGAACATTCTCCTTTCTCAAAGGTTAAATTTTCAAAGCCTGTAAACTTTAGGGTTAAAAGTTCAGTTTTCTCGATCACTTTCTCTTTTAGTTTACCAGAGACTTCCTGTTTTGGTTTGAATGTCTTTGGACAGTCCCTAGCAACATAACCAACAGTTTTACACTGAAAACAGGTTCTCTTTTCAATCTTATTTGGAACAGTATTCTTCTTCAGTTCTTATTGCTTCTTGGCAAGGAATTCCTGATTTGTCTGCTTTCTGAACGCTTGTTCTTTCTCAGCTTCTAAAGAATTTCCTGAAACAAACACAGTTTTTGGTTTATAAAATTTTTCATTTTTATAATTTTTCGGTTGATTAAAACCTAATCCTTTCTTTTTGAAATTACAGTTATGGTTTGGTTTTTTATGAATACCAGAACCAGAATTGTAACCCTTTTTCTTGTTTAATCTTTGTTGCACTCTTGAGGTGTAAGGTTTAGGTTTTTCAGAAAAATTTGCATCTTTTTTTTCAGAAATGTTGATTTCTGTTAATTTGAAAACCTTTTTAATCATTTCAGTTTTAACACCTCTTATTGGAAAAGCTTCATCAGAATATAATTTGTCAGAATCTTTCAAAGTATATGCCACTTTGAATGATTCATCATTCAAATTAGATTTTGATATCAAAAACTCTTTATCATAAACCCGTTTGTCCTTTTTGACTGTTGACTTTGACGCATCGGACTCAGATTTTGACTTGGATTTGAACTCCGGTTTTGACTCCTCACAGTCATCTTTATCTAACACCTGATCGACCACACTTTTTATCAACTTTGACTCATGATCAGTGTCGGATGACGTGTATGTGACATCAATATTTTCTGGCAAGTTATCCAAAGGCCCAGACTCCCATTGTAAGTTTATTGCCTTATCGACTCTTTCGGAATTTGGATTTCGAGGTGAATATCCATTTTCGACCGGGGGCGGACATCTATTGTAGACCACACTTGGTTTCTTACCAGAAATCTTCACTTTATCTTTGTCTTCTATCACAGATTTCTCTTCTTCTGAAGTCTTTACTTCTTCAAAAGTCTTCAAATTCTTCACAACCGGATAAATCCTGTCAACAACAAAAGTAGAACATGAGTAACTTTCTAATAACTTGTTGACTCTTTCAGTTTCAATTCTTTGTGTTTCCAGCTTTAATTCCAACTCAGCACACTTCTTTATGTGAAAATTGACATTATCAAGTTGTCCTATATAAGCTCTCTTCAGTGTATTCATTGCCACAGCTTATTCACCGTTTGAATCAGTATACTTGTTGATTTTTCTGTTCATTGTATCATAGGATTCTTTTAATCTGTTTATATTGTGCAACAACTCATTGTTCTGCTTGATTAAAGAATCACAGTTCATGCACTTTTCAGGAACTTTAACAGGTTCTGCATCAACTTTGACTTCAAATTCAGGAACCTCTTTGACTGTTCTGTTTGATCGTAAAAATTCAGCTCTTCTCTTTTTCTCAGCTTCTGCCTCAGCTTTTAATCTCTCTTCCTCTTCTTCCTCTTCTTCAAGCTTTCTCCGTCTTGCTTCAGCAGCTTCCATTACTTTTCTGCACTTTTCGGCACATTTCAAATCGTAGGCATTTGCAATGAAAGCTTTAGCATATGAAGTGTCTTTGAACATCTCTTTGGCATTAAGTTCTTGATCTGGGAAAAAATCGTCCCAACAAAAACCTTCAGCCAACTTTTCATCATCTTGTTCTGCCAAACACACTTTGCTGTTTGTTGGAAGATATTTATCCCAGCTAAAATTATCATATTTGCCCTGATTAACTAGACACGCTCTTTTTGAACCTTCAATCACATCTCTACCATGTGCAGTTTGTGCCTGATGCAGTGCTGGTGGTGTGACTTGATGATAAATCGCCTTTTTGTGATAATCGTTGTTTCCAAAAGGATTTTGGGCTCCACTAGCTTCACGATTTTTGCACTCCCTCTTGAAATGCCCCTTTTCCCTGCAACGAAAACATGTAACTTTAGATTTATCAAAGCCTAAAGTTGAAACATTTGCATCACGGAAATCATCTCTTCCCGTAATTTGTTTAAACTTCTCAGCTCGTCTCAACACACTAGCCATGCACCATTTAATGTCCATCAATTCCATTTCCTCAGCATCTATTTGATCGTAATCCTCTTTCGTGAGCATTGGATTACCGATCTTTCCGGCCACAAAACTTCTATAGGATTCTAAAATCATTCCCAACAAAGACATTTGATTTTTAGCAACCTCTTTAGTATAATCTTGATCATTTTCAAGACTTCGAACAATATTGCACTGAAGTTTTCTTCCATTCTTAGTTGCAGAAATGTTTGGATCGAATGATGAAAATCTAGTGCTGCTTGATCCCTGGGATGATTTCTTTTCAGAAGAATCTTTTGCACTGTAAGCAGTTTCGACTTTTGGAGAAAAATTTGTTGTTCCAGTAACACCACTCTTGTAGTACAAGCTGATGTCCTGTTCTCCATCATAGTTCTTCATCCTGGCAATCTTCCTCTGCTCCATCTCTTGAGCTTCCAGGTGTTTGATGAAGTCTCCCAATGTCATATTTTTATAATCTTTTCTGTTGGATCTCAGCATCATCAGAAATGTTCCCCAAGTTTCATGAGGTAGTGCATCTACAAGTTTTTCAATCAATTCATCAGTATCCTTTTTAATACCAAGTTTTGTCATATTTCTCACCAAGTTACAATGTCTATCAATTATTTGCTTGGTGTTTTCAGATTTCAAACCATGCAATAAATCGAATTCTTTCTTCATTAGTGACATTTTGTTTTTGAGCATATCATCACTTCCAACAAATTTTGCTTCCGATTCTGTCTAGATTGAATAAGCAGTTCCGTCATGTTGAAGCAGTATTAAGATATCTTCTTTTATCGCTTGCTGAAGCAGACTCACCATCAGTTTCTCATCTCGATATTTCTTTTTATCTTCCGTACTCATTTCTCTAATTGTTTGCTACACACCATTTGTTGTGGGTCTAATATAAGGTTCCTCAGTGTGTTCCCACGCATCCAAATGATAAGCTTCAACCCAATTCCCAAACCGTTCGGACCATGCGTTGTAATCATCAATATCCATGAGTTTAGGCGGTTTCTGAGACGTTCCGGTTTCGTTCTCATGCAAAGCATTCTGTGTGATTGTAATCGGGCTAGCAAATGCGTTATAGAATTCAGTGTCCATTGTTCAATTTTCCAAAGTTCACAAATTCACAAAATTTCCAAGCTTAGGCAAAATTGATCCTTGGAGCGAAATACCAAATTTTCACAAAAGCGAAATCAGACTTGTTCCTTGAAGTGAAACCCTAAATGTCACAATAAGCGAAAAACCAAGTTGACTTATGAGCGAAACCCCAAAGTGACTTATGAGCGAAACCCCTAATTGCCTTAAGAGCGAAACCTCTAAGTTGTCAAAAGAGCGAAACCGCAAGTGTTCTTTGGAGCGAAACCACTGAATGTCACTGGAGCGAAACCTAAGTTGTCCAAATGAGCGGAACCAACTTGTTTATATGAGCGAAACTAGCTGATGACATCATCATTTTCACGAGTCAATACGAGCGAAACCCTGAAAATCCTAAGTTCTAGATCGATTTTAGCTTTGAAACTTTCAAGGATTTATTAATACATGATTACGAGTGTTATGTGTGAAATTGAGCTGATTTTACCGTGAAAAATTTTAAAAATTTGAAGAAAGTGTAGAAAATCAGAATGAATGCAGCTGAAATGGCAAGAACTCTTCCTCCTGAGCTCTGATACCACTTGTAGGATCGTATTCGGCCCTGTTCGAGTCGATCAGAAGAATTTCTATCCAAAACAAGAGGCGGAAACTAATGCTTTGGTACAATTTCAGCAATATTCACTTTAAACTGTTGTTGTATTGATCACAAATGCGATTACAAGCTCTGACAACACTTCGGCAGCACTTCGTGGCTTACCGGAAGACAACACCTATAACTATGTTGTGATTTCGCTCATACAACCTTTATATAGGCTAACAGGTTTCGCTCTTATGTACATCACATAAGCGAAACCACCTGAATGACACATAAGCGAAATCAGGTTTTGACATAAGAGCGAAATCACCTCATTGACACATGAGCGAAATCACTTCTAATACATGTTTCTTGGATTTCGTGCCCTGTTTAATCCTATACACTATTAGACTCGATGTAAGACGTAGTTGACAGACGTAGTGCACCAACAACGTCTGACGTTTCTGATTAAATTTTCAACTTTTCAAAAATCACAAGTTTCAACTTAATGAACTTGTTCAACTTTTCAGTTTCCCAAACACTTTCAGATTCGGTCCCACCCAATCTGTTCAAGATCTTTCTCTACATCTGAGATTCCGAAGATCAGCTTTCTAACATTGGTTTCTCAAAAATAAAGCAGAAATAAAATCTTTTTGTATTTTAAAAACTTTATACTAAAACACACTGAAAATATTTTTAGGTTTAATCTGAAAAGTAACAACAATAAACTATTTACATACATGTTTTTGTGAGCTGTGTTAGAGGATCATATCAGCTACCGACAAGTCACAAGCACCGTTGAGCTTATAACACACTAAGTTTTAAACGATTCACTTAGATTGTCAGTATATTGATCCACTTAAATTCTCACACAAAGTTCAATTGATTCGAGATACGAGTTTAATGTTTTAAGCACTTAACTTATTCGCGTGTCCCACCTCATAATATACTCTCGTAACCAGATTCCCAAAATTCAGTCTTACAGGTGAATATACTATATTGATATCTGTTCTTTGGGTAGTGCGAGACCTTGAGAGCTTAGGCTAGAACTTCCATGAAATCAGAGAGATGAAGGCTCGACTTTATGTGTGTCCCACTTAGGGATCTTCTTTACAACAGCACTTGATTTATATCTTTCGATATTTTATCAATTTTTATGCTGAGGGAAAGCTTTATTAAGCGCATAAAGTATTATACGAGGTCTAGGCCATTGCTGACGCAAAATTAGAAGACCAGGTATAATACCCCAGATATCAAACAGTATAAAGACCTAGTATCTCAGAATTAGGCAATCTTTCAAACAAAATTTCGGGGGTTACACATATATCCGAGAGACGTTCCCCACGAGATAAGCAAAATATTGTTTTTAGGTTTATATTCCGAATACAGTCTAACAAATGTGTAAAAACCTACTGCCACATCATCAGTGAGACCGTTTAACGCTTTTTAACTTTACAAATCTTTAGCGTACCGTGACAGTCTAGCTGATGTACTATCATTTCCTCTTTTTACACTAACTCTTTTTGCCTTTTTCTATGTTTTTTACATTTTTGAATTTTTTATTGTTTTTCTATTTTTACATTTTTTAATGTTTTTGTATTTTGTACAACATTTTCTCCCCCTAAAAACCAAAACATTTAAAAATGTGGCAAACCAATGCAGATTGCTTCCCAACGTCCTCGGCACTGGAACCTTCATCAACGCCAACTATGTCTCCCCCTGACGACAAAAGCTTCATACCGTTTAGTTTCAAAAGATAATGAAAAAGTGATTTATCAAACGGTTTAGTGTGAAGATCAGCCTTTTGTTAAACGGTGTGGACTTTTTCAATTCTAATCAACTTATTCTCGTAATAGTCATGGATGAAGTGATGTCGAATCTCAATATGTTTAGTTTTAGCGTAATGTACCGGGTTTTTTGTGATATTTCTAGCAACCTCATTATCTACAAAAATAGGCGAGGTAAGAAATTACAAACCATAGTCCCTCATTTGTTGTTGAATCCACAGAATCTGTGAACAACAACTGCTAGCTCAGACATACTCAGCTTCGCATGTTGAGAGCGCGACTTTGGTTTGTTTCTTACACTGCCATGTTACCAGACGTGCTCCGAAAAATTGGCAGCCTGCAGTTTTTTGTAGCAACTGAAATCTGAATCTGAGTAGCCCTCGAGTCTGAAATCGCCGTCTTTGGGATACCACAAGCCTAAGCTTGGAGTTCCTTTTAGATAGCGCAAGATCCTTTTCACGATCATGTGATGAGAAGCTCTCAGACTCGATTGGTATCGTGCTGCGAGGCAAGTTGGGTACATTATATCAGGTCATGACACGGTTAAGTACATGAGCGAACCAATCATCGACCGGTACAAGGTTTCATCAACCTTTTCTCCCGTGAGATCTGGATTGATACCATTGTTGGTTGCTAATGGGGTAGACATTGCAGAGGACCCTTACATATTGAATTTCTCCAACACATCATGAACATACTTCGTTTGATGAATAAAGATCCCTCCTGGCAGTTGATCGACCTGCAAGCCGAGGAAGAACTTCATCTCTCCCATAGAGCTCATTTCGAACTTCTGCTTCATAACTTTTACAAATTCTTTGCAGAGATCTTCGTTGGGAGACCCAAAGATAATGTCATCAACGTATATTTGAACTATCAGAAGATGACCATCAGATTGTTTTGTGAAGAGAGTTGCATCTACCGTCCCTCGTGTGAAGCCATTTGATAACAGGTGTTGAGATAGCATCTCGAACCAAGCTCTTGGGGCCTGGTGCAACCCGTATAAGGCTTTGTCTAGGAGGCAAACCTCTGCTTTCACTTTGTTGTATAAGAACGTCGATTTAACATCTAACTGATATACTTTAAACCCTTTCCAGGATGCAACAGCGAGAAAGATTCTAATCGCTTCTAGTCGAGCAACGGGAGCATAGACTTCGTTGAAATCAATCTTTTCTTGCTGACTAAAACCCTGAATGACTAGGCGAGCTTTATTGCACACCACCACTCATCGATCATCTCTCTTGCACTTGAACACCAATTTGCTATTAATCTTTCGATGTTCGTCGGGTAAATCCACAAGCTTCCATACACCAAGTTTCTTAAATTGACTAAGCTCTTTTTGCATCGCATTCACCCACGATTCCTCCATCAGTGCTTCCTTGTAAGTCTTGGGCTCGACCTGCGAAATAAAACAACTAAGAGAAAAATCATTTTGTAATGGAGCAATCTTAGAGTAAAAGCACGAAAAGCCATTATCAATCTGATGTTTGGTTCTAACTCCTGCTTGTAGCTCTCCGATAATGAATTCCTCGGGATGATAGGATAGCGTCTGTGGCATTACCTCACCAGGAACTATTACCTCGCTTTCCAAATTTGTAACATTCTCTTCAGCACTCTGATCATCGATTTGGTTTGTCTGACCTTCAGATTGGACTTGCTCCCCCTCAGATTCTAAATCTCCTCTATCAAAAGTAGGACTGTAAGAGTCAGATCCTTCTGATTCGTCGAACACCATGGCTTGAGTTTCCTGAACGGGTTCATCTTGTTCTGCCGTCGGAGTTTATTGAGTTTCTGCATCATCTTGTAGAATGTGACTTGGACCAGCTTCATGATAATTAGGACTCTGTCGTCTTTTGGAAGTCTTGGTCGGGCCTTCGTTCACCTGAGAAGACTTATAATCATGATATAACCTTATCTGATCTTCAAATGATGGTTCTTCAGGTAGATGAAATGATTCCCACATCTTCTCATAGTTGAATAACCACGAATCACCAGGTTTCTGCATCGGCATAGTGTAACCTTGGCAATCCACATGCTGAGCTTCAATCACTTTGATGAGACTTGGAAGATATACTCGTCTGAGTGGACTAGCATACCCCACAAAGAATCTCTCCAAAGACTTTGCACTGAATTTCCCATCAGGATTTATCACCGTGCAGGGTGACCCAAACGGTTCAAGATATTCTAGGTTCGGCTTCCGATTGTTTAGTAACTCGAAACATGTCTTGTAATGTGGATTTACGGTCAACACTCGGTTCAAGGTATAGCAAGCAGATGACACAACTTCAGCCCAAAAACTCACAGGGAATTTTGAATCAACCAACATAGTGCGTGCTACTTCAATCAGTGTCCGATTCTTTCTTTCTGCCACTCCGTTTTGTTGTGGCGTGTATGGAGCACTGAATTCTTACAAGATACCTTTTCAGTTGCAAAACTCTGACATTTGATTGTTTTTGAATTTTGTAACATTGTCGCTGTGAATTCTTCAAATAGGTCGATGGTACGGATTTTCTATCTTTTGGAACAAATTCAACAAACTATGGAATGTTTCATCTTTGGACTTCAGAAAAGATACCCACGAAAACCTCGAATAATGATCAGTCGTAACGAGGTAGTACACTTCTCTCGTAATTCTCTTCACATTAACAGGACCAAAGAGATCCATGTGTAGCCTCTCTAGTGGTTTAGTGATCGAATTCTGAAGCTTCCTCAGGTGTGATTTTTTAGTTTATTTTCCTTTCTTGCAACTAATTGTTGGGATTGAACCCTACCAGAGGAACAGATAATGTAAAGCCAAAACCAGGTCACAACAGTGGATTCATAATAAGCAGCAGTTTGCATTAAGCTTTCCCCTTGAAAGTGATTTATAACAACTGATGGTCTTTATTCGCTGTTCAGATACAACTACTGCTGGTCCTTCAACTGCTGATCAAATCCATGAAGTATTTAACAACTGCTGGTCACAACTACTGATGGTAAAGCACTGCTCAATCAAGGACTGATCAACCTTGAGGAAAGCACTGACATAAAGTGAGAGCAGCTGGTTGATGAATTAACTGTGTTATGTATAGTCAGTGGTTAGGTTAGCAGTATTTGTATAAAGACAGTAGATACAGGTTGTTAGGCTGTTAGACGTCGCTTTCATGGTGACGTCAGCTGAGATACCTCAGTGGTTTGGTTTGCCTATAAATATGACAGTACCCTGTACTGTTACGATTGATTGACTGAGCGAGTTCTTCTCCTCTAGTCCAATCCTTTCATCTTGTGTGCAACCATCCTTGGGGTATCAGGCTGAGGGGGAGCTTAGCTTGTAATCATGCTTTGTAATCATTTGATTGACTTCGTAATCTTTCGACTAATGCAAATCATGTGTTTATCAAACTATTTTCCTCTTTGATTGTGTTTATAAAGTTTGTCTTCATTTCCGCTGCACTTTACATTGTTTCATATTCATTAATTGTCAAAATCATACAAACAAACACAATCACAAGAGCCACAGATCCTAGCAATTGGTATCAGAGCTCGGACAGTCAAATTTGATCTAACAATCAATTTGACATAACAGTTCAGCTCAAAATTCATTGATACTAAGGTTGGTTGTATTTTGTTGAAAAACAGAGTATCGAGTAAATCATGTTCAAAATGGTTATTCAGAATCTCTGTAAATCAACCAAGATGTCATATGGCACACAAATTTCACACAACAAGTGATTTCATGCACAAGTCACTCATAGTTTTCAGATCTGAAAACATATCTGTTAAACTATGGGATTATTTCATGGTTTTAAAATTGATTTAAACTGCTGTTATGAAAATTGTGATGTCACCTTATTATAATGCTAAAGTGTGAACCTCGGATTAACAAGAACCTATGTTCATAAAACATTAGTGTTTTTGTTAACCTAAAAAGAGGGGAATTAAAACTTTAGTCATTCAAATCTTATGTGTTGAAAACAGGTTGAGTTCCTCAAAAGGACAAAATCAACTATGTTAAAATACATTAAGAAAATTCACAAAAACTCAGAAGTGTGTCTATCTCAAAACTTTTGAAGTCAAAAGAAAATAGTATAAACATAAAACACTTATGAGTCAAAGTTTAGGGTAAAATGGTCATTAAGCAACTGTGTGCATTCATCTGATTCAGGAAAAGGTTTTGATTCCAGTGAATGAACCTCAAAGAGAACCATGTTTGCAATCAACTGACAAATCAAATGGTCCTTAACAGTGGTCAAAATGTATTCAATATCTCAAACCATTGACCATTTTCAATAACTTGAGAATGATATGATTATGTTTTCTTTTGAAAATATACCAGATCCTTTTTGATGCTGTTCTCAGAAAATCCTTAACCATTTTTTTTCTTAAAAGGATTTTCTTGAATAATCAGGATATATTGTCCATTTTTTTGGAATAATATATTTGAAACTGTTGCTTGTTTTTTTTGTTGGCAATGGTTTCAGTTTCTGTCAGGGTATAATACCTTATTTTTGTTGGTATTATTATTCTCTTGTATGGGTCAAAAGGAAATGGTACATATGTCAAGATCATGTCATAATCAGGTTTGCTCTTAAATTTTTTTTAAAGGTTGATTGCTAAATGTGCTTGAAATACTAGGGTACTCATGTTTTAATTGAATATTATACGAAAATGAGTTGCCTTAGCAAAAAGTTTTCATCATCTGGGGTACTAAACCACTGTCTTTCAAAATTGACATGTGACAAAATCTTGAATGAAAATTCTCAAAACTGTTGCTGGAATACTTGTCCTTCAGATCTGTACCATTTACCCTAACCACTGTTTTGTTCCAAATTCTGATTTCTAAACACTGTCCACTGCTGAAAGTTAACCACTGATCCCTCATTTTCTTGATAAGCACTGATGTTCAAAATCAGTGTCCTATCCACTGATATGCTATCTACTGATAGTAAAAATCATCCACTGCCCAAAATCTTTACCGTTGTAACCACTGATGCTTGATACGTCAGTGGCCCTTAAAACAACTGTTTTCCATCCTTCATCCATTTCATCAGTGTTTGACACGTGGTCAGTTTTTAGCCTTCAGATCATAATAACCGCTGCCTCATCAGCGATCATTTTTTTCCCTAAATAAAACCCTGCCCTAAACCCCAAACAGGGTTTTACACTGTCGAATTGAATTCCAAAATTCTCTTCTCATAGCAGTTTCCAACCCTTCCTCTCAAAATCTCCAAAATCCTTCTTCGTTCTTCTCCGCAAAAATGACAAAATCAAAATCAAAATCAAAACCAAAATCACCATCACCTTCACAAGAGGTCGCTCAAACGGCCGAAGAACCCATTGAGATACCATACAAATCTCCGCATAATTATCTGGGTTTGCTCACAAAACCTACCGATAACCACACCTTCGACTCCATCCTTGATACATTATCTGCATCAAAGTACAAAACTTTGTTGACAGCAGATGCTCCCATTTATTTGCAAACCCAGAGAGAGTTTTGGAAAAAGCCGACGCTTGAAAAACAAGACGGCAAAATCATCTCCATAAACTCCTCGATACAGGGTAAAGTGATTCAAATCACTCCACAAACAATTTCAGAAGTCTTCAAACTTGATGATCAGAAGGGTAAAATTTCTTTTGATAAAAACGAGTTAAAAGCTGATTTTCTGAAAAGGGGTTATGCAGAAGAATCAAATGTAGATACCCTACAAAAGGGGTATTTCCCATCTGCACCCAGTTTTTTGTTTCACACACTTGTGAGTTGTGTATCTAATAAAACAACATCGTTTAACGAAATACCATTGAAGATTCAATGCCTGGGTTACGCTATTTTGAACAATAAAGATTACAATTATTCCCAGGAGATTTTCAATGACATGGTAAAGAATGTTGTTAGCAAATCATTGCTTCTTTTTCCAAGATTTCTTAGCTATTATTTTAAACAAAAATTTGAAAAAGAAGATGAAAATTTGCCCAAACAAGGTGTCCATTTTCAAATAAAAGGTTTAACAAGTGAAACATTTTCAAGAATGATGGCACCAATAAAATTAAAAGGAAAGGTGCCTGAGCAGACTTTAGAAACTGCCACTGATCCTCAGGCAACTTCAGCGGAGCCCACTGCTCCAGGTGATCAGAGCAGCACAACCACTGCTCTGAAACCCACACCTGATATTACCAAAAAGACCAAAAGAAAAACATCCAGAAAACCCACCAAACCCAAAACAAAGGCAACTCTGGAAGATGAGATCCCAGAGGAAATGCTTGTGACAACACAAAAGTCACCACAAACCACTGCTGCTACTTCCTCACAGCAGTTGGTAGAAAGATCTCCACCTTTGCCTAAAACTCCTCATGCATCCTCACAAAAGGATCAGGTTGTAATCACAGGGACACCAAATTATGAAGCTCTAGATCCACTTGGCTCTATCTTCCACAGTCCTGATCCCAAGGACATGTCTCTTTCAACTCCCATCCCCTCACCAATAATAATGCCACAATCCATGCTACCTTTGTTGCATGCAGCTGCTATAGCTCAGACACAAACCAGTTCCTCTCTATAACTTGTCACTGAGAGTATACCCCCACAGGTGCCTGGGTCTGATGCTTTTACCTCTGCTATCCCAGCAACAGTTGAGGAGTTTACACTGCAGGAGTTACAAGTAACTCCTGTCAGTAGTTCAAGTGGAGCAGCAACTACAACTGGTGGATCGACAGATCCTCAGTTGGATAGTTGTTTCATAAGTAAGACTCCCTTGAAGGCAATTTCTTCCATGGCAACTTCGGTAACCACCAGTGAGTTGGATCTAACCACTGGTACCATCAAAGGTTTATCGAGTACTGAAGAAAGAAGTCCCCAGTACCAAGAACAAGGGGCATCAATGGGTGATTTTTGGGACTCTGTTCCTAAGTCACACATTGATATAACCACTGCTGGTGGGGATTCAGATGATCCCAGTAAAATGGGTGATGATTCAAGATATCAGGAATTGACGGGGAGAGTTGAAAAACTTGAAGAATCAGTTTCTGAAATAAAGGAGATGGTGCAAGAGATTTTAAAAGCTCAGAAAGCACAATCCACTGCTGTTCCACCTCAAGCACCTGCTCCACAACAAGCACTTGCTGCAAATGAGCTCTGGAATCTTTTTCAACCTATGCTTGAAAGACAAAAACAAGTGGCTGATCAGCAGCATGAAATGCATATACAAATGCTGACCAATATGGTGGAATCAAGGTTCAAGGATACTCAAGCAGATATCAAGGCTATTAAGGCCAGCATCCAAACTACCACTGGCAAAGCTCCTTCAACTTTACTATTCTTTGATGACCCCCTTACAGATAATGCCAAAAAGGGGGAGATAATTAAGCAAATGAAAAAGAAGGGAATAGAACATGGCCTGTGTGTTGAACCTGAGCAAGCAAAGCAAACATCTAAACCACCTCCCACAATATCTCAAACAGCTGATGCAGCAGTAGTTACAAAAACTACTGCTAGCCAAACAGCTGTTACATCAACACACACAACTCCAACACACACCACTCAATCACAAACCACAACCACAGTTCCACCACCATCCTCACCTACAGTCATATCACCACCACTGCTTCCTGCCATAAAGCAGAAGACAGCAGATGTTACAACATCTGCTGTAATGACAACAGCGATTGAAACACCAGTTGTTTCAACCACTGTCAGTCAATCACAAACACAAACCACTGCTATACAATCTCAAACCATTGATCCACCCAAAAAATCATCTGCCCCTTCTTCATTAAAGAGGAGAAGGAATCTCATATCAGATGATGATTCACCACCACCATCACCATCATCAAAAACCACCTCACCACATCCATCCCCTGCTCAAAAGTAGAAGACAACTGCTGACATATCAGCAGTTGTAATGACAACAGATGTTGAGACACCAGTTGTTTCAACAGCTGTTAGTCAATCATCCACCACTGTTCTCATCCTTCCTACATCACAACCAAAGCTCTTCAATAGAAAAAGAAAGCCAATCTCTGCCGATGAGGGTATACATGATCCTAATGCTGCAAAATATCCACTGGAGCTTGAAGCCATCAAAAATGAGATGAGGCAATTCTATACGGAAGAAGATCCTTCAAAAAGAAGGTTCTCCTCACTCATAGGCTACATGCCACTAGATGATATGGATGATTACCTCAAAATCAAGGCAAGGCAAGCAAAACTAAGAGCTAAAGTTGAGAGTGAAAAAGAACGATTAAGCGAAGATGGCATTGCTAAAAGACTGGAGTTCTACTTCACAAAAGTAAAGCAGATAGAAGAGTTTGCACAAGACCTAAATAAAGAAAAGGCTGATCAAAAGAAAGAGTTAAGAAAACAATATCTAGCCTACATCATGAAAGAGAAATTCTATCCTGCTGAAGAACAACAGTTCAAAGAATGGCCAGTAGTCGCTCTTAAGCGTGAGGCAGAAAGGATTGAGAAAATTAAGAATGATCCTACAAAGAAGAAGAATGCTCCAAACTGGAGAAAATACGAAAAGCTCATTGCTGACTTAACTGCTGAGTATAAAAGAAAGAAAAAGGAGCTGGTGGATGCAAAAATGGATACTGCTGAAGCCATATCAAAATGGTCAAAACAGCAGACTGATGAAGCCTATGAAAGGCTAAAGAAAAGAAAGATAACTGTCTCAAGCACCTCAAAGAAGCACGAACAAAGAATGAAGCTTGAACAGCAGATAGAAAACCTCAAAACACTGTTCCGGTCTACTTTTGTGACAAATCAAGAAGAAAAAGAACAGTTGACCAGTGAAGAGGTTAAAGAAAAAGAAGCTGAGTACTTCACAGAAGCCATCAAGAAAATGGGTCTAAAAGAAGAGAGCTCAGAAAAGCTTCAAAACCTTCTTAAGAAGGTGTCAACCAAACCTGCATCACCAAACACTTCAACAGACATGACAGACATTGAAAGACAGGAGCTGATTGAAAAAGAAACTGCAGAAGATATAGCTGCAGCAAATGATGTCATTGAAATGGCTTTCAAAAGAATGTCTGAAAGTCTGCAAGTTTTCTCAAGGCCAATATCTCAAAGCTCATCAACAAATAAATCTCTCCCAAGAAATCCATTGGGTTCGAAAGTACTAAAGTGGATGTCTGACCAAAAGACCCATGTATTGACTATTGTCAGATCCAATGGAAATGTGAAGTATATATCAAGGAAAGAATCACTAGGCCTTAGTGTTCAAGATTTGCAGGATCTCCTTGAACTTACACTGTGCTGGGATGAAGATGATACAAGTTCCAAAGCATTTGAAGAAGAATTTAAAAGACAAGCAAGGGAACTACTGATGAGTAATAAAGATCCAGAATAATGACAGGTTTTGGCATTATCTGTTCCAGGGGGAGATTGTTGGGATTGAACCCTACCAGAGGAACAGATAATGTAAAGCCAAAACCATGTCACAACAGTGGATTCATAATAAGCAGCAGTTTGCATTAAGCTTTCCCCTTGAAAGTGATTTATAACAACTGATGGTCTTTATCCGCTGTTCAGATACAACTACTGCTGGTCCTTCAACTGCTGATCAAATCCATGAAGTATTTAACAACTGCTGGTCACAACTACTGATGGTAAAGCACTGCTCAATCAAGGACTGATCAACCTTGAGGAAAGCACTGACATAAAGTGAGAGCAGCTGGTTGATGAATTAACTGTGTTATGTATAGTCAGTGGTTAGGTTAGCAGTGTTTGTATAAAGACAGTAGATACAGGTTGTTAGGCTGTTAGACGTCGCTTTCATGGTGACGTCAGCTGAGATACCTCAGTGGTTTGGTTTGCCTATAAATATGACAGTACCCTGTACTGTTACGATTGATTGACTGAGCGAGTTCTTCTCCACTAGTCCAATCCTTTCATCTTGTGTGCAACCATCCTTGGGGTATCAGGCTGAGGGGGAGCTTAGCTTGTAATCATGCTTTGTAATCATTTGATTGACTTCGTAATCTTTCGACTAATGCAAATCATGTGTTTATCAAACTATTTTCCTCTTTGATTGTGTTTATAAAGTTTGTCTTCATTTCCGCTGCACTTTACATTGTTTCATATTCATTAATTGTCAAAATCATACAAACAAACACAATCACAAGAGCCACAGATCCTAACACTAATGCACTCCTCTCCTAAGTGGAAACTCTTCAGATTGACACCTCTCACTAAATCGTTGTGCACCAAATGATTCATCTTTCGTCAGTGGATATGAGCCATTTTTCGGTGCCAAAGAATCGACTCCTTTTCAGTAGCTTTAGATACGAAGCACTGAGGATGACCATTTGCTGTAGCTGCAATGCTCATGTCGAGAACATAAGGATCGTTCTCTCTCGGTGCTCGCATCAAGATCCACTCCTCGGGGATAACAAATTCTAGCTTCAGGATCAGACATTCTTTATCGTTGAAGTGAGTAGTAAACTTCCTGTCATAGATCTGAGAAATGCTGAGTAGATTGTTCTCTAGCTCGGGAATGTAGTTTACTCTCTCAAAGGACACTTGACCATTTGATAACGTCCCTTCCCCGATGATTCTTCCTCCCTGATTTCCAGCAAAACCCACGTAACCGCCATTAAACCCTCGAACGACGTATAACAGGGTTTTCCTCCCTGTCATGTGCTTGGATGCTCCACTATCCATTAACCGTTTAGAGATTGATCTCGGGAGCTCCTGCACATTTCAAACGCGATTAGTTAAATGAAGCAACCCAAGCCTCCTTCGACTCGGGTAGCTTGAAATTTAGGCAAGTTGTGAAAAGAACTGGGAAGTTATAATCATTAACCTCTAAAGCTTTTTCTGTTCCAACCTCAACCTCTTTGTATGGGAAAAATTCTTCTTTGGCTGGTTGAACAGATTTAGGAACATACTTCTTGACCTGAGGGGTCGAAGAAGTTTGTTCTTTCA
Organism: Helianthus tuberosus; assembly: GCA_030545235.1. Classification (NCBI taxonomy): domain Eukaryota; kingdom Viridiplantae; phylum Streptophyta; class Magnoliopsida; order Asterales; family Asteraceae; genus Helianthus; species Helianthus tuberosus. The sequence goes on from CM060357.1 coordinate 140,927,896, forward strand.
TGTTATAAATGAAATCCCTAGGAACAACCTTCTCAACCGGTTTGGTTTGAGGAGTTTGTTTCTCTTTTGGTTCACTAACAGAAACCTTTGGCTTTGATTCAACTATCACACCCCGACCGCGTAAAACAACAAACCGCGGCGGAAACGTCGGGGAGTGGAGTAGCAGAATTATTGTTTCACAACCATGGTATTTAAAGTTTAGTTTTATTTGAAATAAAAAGGATTACATTGTCTTAAAACAAAGGAAACAAAGAATACATAAGATAATTTAACTATTCTTGCTTCATTTTATGTCACTAAGGCCCAAGTCCGCCTAAGTGTATCTAGATCAACCCTATGCATCAGCTCCTGAAAACACATGTGAAAATAGGTACGTCAGCATAAAAATGCCTGTGAGATACATAGGTTTATTAATTTAGGATTCATGACTTGTAATTGAAAGAAATGTTTAACAAAAAGTTAGTCATGAACCTTAGAAAAATGTTTTCTTTTATAAATCATTCGAAAAGCGCTAATAAAATCAGATGGTATATAAAAGAATACTACTTGGTTAAATAAATAACCAAGTAATAATGAATTTGTATAAGTTATGTTGATTGTAAAACAATGTCTTGTGAAAATATGTCGTTTGTTGTAATATGTAATATGTTCCTGTCGAAATGATTTAGATAATGCTACGATATGTAATATCATAAAAGCACTTATCTATAGGAAGTACCAGCGGCGTATCCACCATGCTTTTATCATATTACACACGCCTCATTATTTAAATCACTTACCAAATAACCACCAAAATGTCTTGTTTAAATCAATGTCAAAATGTTTATGTGTAAGCAATGTTTAATGTTAAATGTAAACCATGCCTTGTAAAATCAAATGTTATGTATGGCAAGTAAAAAGTAACTACTCAAACCATATGAATAATGTTTATGTGTAACCAAATGAAATGTATGGTGAATAATAGTATTACTCATCCCCATAAGTAAAAATGTACAAAACAATGTATTTGATATAAATCATAGTTTAAGTCAAAAGATATGTTTTGCAAAATCCATGCTTTACTGATACAAACACTTACGTGGTACTGTTAAATGTATACATTCAAGCCTTGAGACTGAAGGATAAACCCTAGAACAAATCAAAGGTTTATCAAAAATGTTTTCGGATTCTGTCATTCCTTACGTCCAAACAAACCTAGGATTCCAGGAATGGGAGTTGTCAATTCCTATGGTACCACTACATACTACCGAGCGGCATGATCAGTGTTAATGAACGTATTTCAGTTTCGTTATACAAACCAAATGTCATACCAAATGTAAGCATGTTATGTGAAAATAATGTACTAAGTATGCTAAATGAACATACGTAGCAAAAATGTAATGTAAATCAATGTGTACATATGCTAAAATAAACATATGAAACAAATGTGTTTATGAAATCAATGTGCTAGCATGTTAATTAAACATACATAGCATAAACATGGATGAAATCATGTACTATATGTGTACTAATGAACATAGCAAGCATATGTTATAAAAGCACGAAAAGCACGAAGGTAACAAGTAGGCACATGTGTTTCACCCCAAAATATTTGAAATCAGTAACAGATGGGACTATGTACTCACTTGATAATGCATAGAAGTCTTGAGATAACAACCAAACAAAGCTAGAAGGATCACGGAATCAATCGGCACCTAATATAGGTAACTACGTTAATAAACCGGACCTAAATCGGAAGATCGGATAGAATGAGGTTTCATAAACCAAATGAGTATTGGAACTCATATGACATGGTTTAACAAAGCCTACATACTAAGTCGGAACCTATCCTAAGTGCTTATGACCCGTTTAGGTAGCTTATGCTACTTTAACGCGTCGTTCGCGTAAAACGCGTTTGGACCACCTAACTAGTCCTATGACAAGTATTATATGCCTTAACAAGTCTAATAATATTGCCTAATCAGTTTAGATGTCAAAGTTTAGGTTACATATGCTAAAATGAAATTATGCGTAAAAAGGGCCTTTTGGTCATTTTCCTAAGGCATATAAACTACTTATCATACAACTAACTAAACGAAGTGACCATAAGGTATAACCTCGGAAGAATATTCCCTATACAACTATGGTCACAAAATGTGTTTGGTCGGATCCTAATGATCGACCAAACGGGTCGGGTTCGAAAGTCTAAGCGGTTGTTTAGATCGCTTATCTTACGAACCTATATAAGCACTAAACTAAAAGTGACGAGTTAAACATGTTGAAACATGTTTAACTAAGTTAGAAAACAAGTTTGATAACAAAACAAAGTGTTTTGATACCCGGAAATAGCTTCGTTGCAAAATACGCGTAAACACGTATTTTTTGACCGAAACTATGACTCGTCACTACGCCTAATCAACGTGGTAATCAGTAGGTATAGTCACAAGGGACTATAACCATCGTGATTACGCTCACGCTGCAAAGTTCAAACGAACTTTGGGTTGACCATTGACTAGTCAAAGCAGAAAGTCAAACACTGTTTGACTTTTATGCTTGAAATGCATAAACAAGCATGAAGGAGACTTACAAAAGGTCCAAGCCTTGAGGATTTGAACTCAAAATACTCAGGTATGAAGCTTCACAAGGAAGAGCTTCAACTTAGAGTAAAAATTGAGATCAAATGTGTGAAGAATGCAAAAGAGGTAAGTGGGTATTTATAGAAAGTTAAGAACCGTTAGGATCGTTTTTCGATTTGTGAGCTTCAATCTGAACCATCCAAGTGTTACCCATTGATTTACAATGCTATGGGTGTCCAAAACCAGCTCAAGGTATTGCAAATGTTACACAAAAGACCCTGAAATTCATGTCTGTTGCTGAAAACAGACCTGCTATTGCTGAAACAAGGATTTCTACCCATATAGGGTGGTCACATGCCGCCACAGCTAAGGGGGTTTCCCGTCGCACGACGCCACCACAGCCCAGTTCCAGAAACTTTTGAAAAATTGCAGAAATGGTCCCTGCAGCTTGTTTAAGCCATTTTCGATGCGTTTAAGCCCCGTTAACCTATTTTCAAGGCTCATTAATGAAGTTTAAGTATATGGGACATGAAATATGCTTGAAAATATCATGGATGTCGGTTCGTTTGGTCGTACGGTTGCGTTGTTCGGTTAATTACGACGAAACTCGAACGGATGCGAAAAACGATCCAAATTACACGACGAAAGGTATTTTAGCATTCCAATCATTAAAATAAAACATTTTAATGATTACAAAAAATTTTGGATGTCCGAATATGTTCAGAAAGTAAGATATGCGCGAAATGCAAACTTATGCACTTTTTGACGCTTTTAGTCCCTGATTGACCAATAAGTTTATTTTCGCATACCGAACCCTTCAAAGCCTATTTCGAAGCTATGTAAAGGATATTTAGGGTATGTTTAGCTTATGATCAAGTTTCGGAATGTTCGTTACTATACGAATCGTAAAGGTTATTTAAGGCATACTTTCGCAGTTTGTCGAAACCCTGTAAGCGAATAAACTTGATTTTGCCATACCAAACCCTTCAAAACTTATTTCTAAGTTATGTAAAGGTTATTTAAGGTATGTTAAGCATATGTTGACTTTCCGGAGTGTTTGTTGCATTAAAATGATTACGTTTACGCATCAGTTTGCATATAAGTTTCCAGAAAGTGATTTAGAGTTTCAAATTGAACAAAAATCGAAACGTGCAAAATGTCAAACATAAATAAACAAATATTGGGATCAAATCACATTGTTTTATTGATAATTGAACTATTTAGAGTTTGTACAATGATTACAAGCACAGATGACACATTAACCAATGTTTTGTTCTGGGATTTTGGCTTCCAAGTTTGTTGAGTTGGAAAAGTTTTTTTGACTCTTGGAATTGATTCTTTTTTAAGAGATTGTTTCAAAGTTTCACCAGTTTTCTTAACATCTTGTTTTACTGGTTGAAATTTAGTTTTAGAATCATTACCAGATTCTTGAAATCTCTTTTCAATAAACATAGGAGCTTTGCCTTTAACATCGTTGGGTTTCTGTTTGCTTTCAACAAATACAGACTTAGGTTTGACGTTGGTACACTTTCGTGCAATATGTCCAACTTCATTACATTTGAAGCATGTCTGATTATCAGTAACCTGACTTTGACCTTCAGTCTGTTTTTGTGACTCTTTCTGTGCAAAGAAATATTCGTTCGATTTTGAAAATATTTCAGATTCTTGATCATTCATTGAACTTGAACTTTTCACAAACGTTGTTTTCTTAACAAATTTTGACTTCTGAAAGTTTCTTTTCTAATTGTACTTACCATCCCTTTTCCCGTTATACCCATTGTTCTGATGTTTGTTCCGTTACCATCCCTTTTTCCAGTTTATCCACATTAACATTTTGTATCGGAAACTCCTTGTCCGAATACAATTTATCCGAACCACTCACCTGGTACATGACCAAGGTAGGTTCATCCTTTAAGTTGTTTTTGGATTTGGATTTCGGAAGATAATTGTTTAGATAACAATCATCATCTTCAACATGCTCATTTGAAACCGTGGATTTAGTGGAGTCGCTGTCAGTTTTCAAAACATTTTCTACCACATTCTTAACAACCTCATATTCAACATTGTCCTCATCGGAAGATTCACTAAATGTGACATCTATGTTTTCTGGCAAATTGTCAACTTCACCCTTTACATTCATGTTTAACTTTTTTTCCACCTCAAAATGTTTCTTTGTGAAATTATTATTCATGGGTGGTGGAACACTATGATACCCGACCCCTGTTCCATTCTGGTAAACATCTTCACCTTCTTTGTTCTTACCGATCGGTTTAGTACAATATGTTGAAGAACAAAGCTGGAGGAATGATAACTCTTCAATTTCAAATTGATTTGTTCATTCTCAGTTTTCACTTCTTCAATTTGAAGTTTCAAGTTTGCAATCTCATCCAGTTGAGTATTAATTTGTTTTTCCTTTTCTTGAACGAAAGTTGTTAACTTTATGTTTTCTTGACGGGTTTGAAAATCTATTGAATGAGAATCTTTGATTGTCTTTTTCAGTTTTTCAAAAGCCTCTGATAGTTGTTTGTCTTCAAGAACAAGTTTTTCATTTGTTTTTTGAAAATGCTCAACTTCCTTTTTATAATTTTTTTTATCTTTTCTTCCAAAGAATCAATTCTTTCTTTTGAGCTTTTCACAATTTTATCTCTCAAGACCAAATCATTTTTTAAGTTGTTGATTTTACTGTTTAACTCCTGGATGTTAGATTTCAATACAAACTCGTTTGTATTACAGACCTTGCATGATTTCATGCAATTTCTGCAATCAATCTCAGTTTTAGTATCCTGACACTTACCTGTTTCGACATTTTGACTAACTGAACTGACCTTATTAGATGACTCAGACTCAGATCCAGATTTGGTATCTACCTCAAGTGATTTTGCCATCATCTCCTGATTAGCCATTTTCTTCAAATTCTCAGCCTTCATTTCCAGGTTCACATCAATAATCTCCTTTACAAACTTCTCAGAATTCTCTCTTCTCCCCTTTTCGGCTTTACCTTCTGCTTCTCTTTTCAACAGCTCTTTCTCCACAGTTGGAATTGACTCACTAACGCCTCAAAATCAATCGTGCTCGGATCTGTTAGAATACTCCCTTTAGGATCCAGGTAACATTCCCTCTCAGCATCCTACCTTTTTGCCTTTTTGGCTTCCTTGTAAGCTCTGTAAATTATATTCATTCTCACATGAGCAATCTCTCTTTCCCTGTTGAACGTCACCGGTGTTGTTGTAGCGATGAAAGTTGATCCTTGCTGATCTTCATCTGGAATATAATCGTTCCAGTTGAATCTTTCATCATCATGAATCACCTTTAACGCTCTGGACTTTTCTTTCACTGGAACTTCCTCGATCTGCTTCATCTTAGGAGGTTCCTCTTTGTTTCGATGATAAACTGCCTTACGGTAATAATCGTCATGAAAAGGATTGACAGTTTCATATACAGCTGAATTCTTAGACTCTCGTTTAAAGTGACCCTTTTGCTTACACTTGAAGCAAGTCACATTCGCCTTATCGAAACTGAGCTTTGTGGATAGTCTACCAATAGTCTGCCTCCCCGTGATCTCCATGAAGCGCTGAGCTCGACGAATAACGCTGGCCATACACCAACGGATATCAATTAGCTCCATCTCCTCAGGATCAATCTGGTCATAATCCTCTTTAGTCATATTGGGGTTGCCAATCTTCCCCACAACTAAGCTTTCGTAAGATTCGAGGATTGATGCCAAAAAGACCATCTGCTGTTTGGTTGTTTCAGCATAGAAGCTCTGAGCATTATTCAGATTCGCCGTAATGTTACGTTGAATAACATTCGGATTAGAGCTCTTTTGATTCTGTTGAGAGTTTGGTGCAGACTGAGATTGCGTGTTTGAGCTTGAACTTGGATAACCAAAACCACTGCTACCAGTTGATCCTCCACTCGAACTGCCTTTGGATATATCGTTTGAATTATTGGCACTGAACATTGTTCCTATTTTAGGTGACGGGTTGTTCGAAAGCATGCTACCATGGTAATACAAGTTTACATTTTGTTGACAACTGACATTATTCATTTTGTTATGTTTTCTGATTTCTAGTTCATGACCCTCTAATTTCTCGATTAGCCAGTTTAGAGTCATTTCATTCATCGGTTTAGTGTTTTTCAGAACTATCGCATAGTATTGCCAGTCTTGTTCGTTTGGTAGTGCCTCGGACAGTTTTTTGATTATTTCATCCTGATCTTTCTTTATCCCGAACCTTTCCAGCTCTACCTTCAATTGACAAAATCTTTCGATCATCTGGAGAAGATTCTCACCCTTCAAACAAGCAAACATATCGACTTCCTTCTTAAGCAAAGACTTCTTGTTCTTTACGATTTCTTCACCACCCGTACATTTCTTTTTCAACTGTTTGGATGTTACATCAGAGAAAACTTACACCACTTATCCCATGAGACCCCATTGTTTTTTATTCTATGTTTATACCACAAAAAACCAATTGATTTAATCTCTTGAATGATATCGTCGATTTTCACTTCCACATTAGCGAATTTCTTATTGTTACGAGCCTTCCATAAACACCAAGATGCCACGATGATGATACCTTTCAGCGCTATGCTATCCTTTAAATTCAACCCCACATAGTTATGCACTTCCACAAGATTCTTGATTGAGAAAAGAATTAAAGGGCCAATTTTACACCAATCACATGTAGCATTCCAAACAGTAGCAACAACATAACAAGAACAAAATAAATGCTATTCTGTTTTGTCCCCATCGTTACATAAAACGCATCCTATATCTCCGTTATAACAGTTTCTAGCCCAGAGCGCATCAACTGTAGGGACTCTGTTCTGAACCAGACGCCACATAAAAATATTACACTTCTTTGGGACCCATTTACTCCATTCGAAAACATATATTCTGTTGTAATCAATACCACTGCCCAAAAACCGCTTAACGGCCCCAACCGAGAACTCAGAATCTTTGCCTCTTAACCAGGACCATTTATCTGACTTATCCGATAAAGTCACATTAGAAAGAATACCTAAACAACATCTTAATTCTGACATTTGCACTTCATAAGTCAAATCCTAACTCCATTTCCAACATCCCGAGAAAGATCCCACTACATCGTTAAACCTGTCCTTCACCTTACATTTTTTTTCCTGCTCCAAATTAAACAGTTGAGGAAACTTATCCTTTAACGGAACGTTGGAAACCCACGGATCTAACCAGAATCGAATCCCATAACCATCCCCTACCTCCCCTTTAAAAAGCTGATATAAACTGGTTCCAGGTATCTTGACTTTTTCGATCACGCACACTATATTTTTCCAATTTCCAAGCAAGTTTTTATTGACAGGAAGAAAAGACCAACTACCTTTTATGTCATGAACAACATCAATAAGAAGTTTCCAAATATTATTATGCTCATTTTTATACCTCCACAACCATTTCGATAGGAGCGCTATATTTGTGTCTTTCAAACTACTAAGCCCGAGCCCTCCGTACTTGACCGGGGAAGTGACCCTTTCCCAAGCCACCCAATGGAGTTTGTTACCCTCCGAAGAGCCACCCCATAGGAACCTTTTAATCATCATCTCCAATTTATTTATAACTTGCGGCGGCACTTTATAGAGAGAAAAATAATAGTTTGGGAGGCACTCCATTACCGACTTTATAAGAGTTAACCTACCCCCGGTCGATAAAACTGCCGCCTTCCATCTCGACAACCGTGATTCAAAAATATCAAAAATAAAATTCCAATTGTTCACTCTATTCATATTCGCTCCAACTAAAATCCCCAAGTGTTTGAACGGAACCGACCCCGCCTTACAGTTTATGATGTTCGCCATATATTCAACTTCTTCCATTTCAGATCCAATCACCATAAGATTCGATTTTCCCATATTTATTTTCAACCCCGAGCAATAATAGAAGCACCTTAAAATCTTGTTGAGTTCTTCACATTATGGGACGACCATTCCCCTAAAAGGACACAATCGTCCGCATAAAGAAGATGCAAAATACACGGCCCATTGTTTGGAAGATGAACACCCTTAAAAGCACCCACATTGCACGCCCTTTAACCATCCCGGAAAAAGCTTCCATCACAATTATGAACAAAAAAAGGCGAGATCGGATCTCCTTTCCTCATACCTTTGTAGCACGGGAACTCGAAGATAGGGGACCCGTTAACTAGAACCGAAGACCGAGCCGACGAGAGAAACCATAAATCCACTTCCTCCATCTTGGATGGAAACCCATTTACTCTAAAACCGAAATAAGAAACGAACAATTCACATTGTCATATGTCTTTTTAAAGTCGATTTTAAAAACAAAAGCATTCTCGTGCCTTTTTTTTAGCCAACTTATAATTTCATTAAGAACCAGAGGGCCATCCATAATATACCTATCTTTAATGAACGCGGATTGATTCGGGAAAATAATTGTATTAAGGACCTTCTTTAAACGATTAGCGAGGACTTTGGATATCACTTTATTTATTAGACCCACTAAATTGATCGGCCTATAGTCATTGAGACCATTCGGATCAATAATCTTTGGCACAAGCGCTATAAAGGAAGAACTACACCCGCTATTTATATCCCAATTTATAAAAAAATTCTGAAAGATTTCAGAAAAATCTTCTTCAAAGAAATTCCAAGACCGATTTAGAAATCTAATATTAAAACCGTCCGGACCCGGGGCCCGGTCATCGCCACATTCAAAAACCGCACTCTTTATTTCTTCTTTAGAAAAAAGCCATAACCAACATCTCAGCATCCGAACTAGAGAACCTTTTTTGAAAATAACATTAGAGTTCTGGCCGAATACTCATATCTTCCCGAAACCGATTTCTGAAGAAGCAAAACACTTCTTTCTTTATCAATTTTGGTTTAGTAACCCATTCGTCTCCAATCATGAGGCCCGGAATAGCGTTGCTCGATTTCCTTTTATTTATCATACCATGAAAAAACGCCGTGTTATCGTCGCCCTTCATCGCCCATCTCGATCTCGATCTTTGCTTCAAATCTTTATTTTTAAAATTTTCTAACTCTAAAATACCCTTTTTGCACTCTAACCATATCCAAGATTCCTCTTCTGATAATTCCCTTTCTTCAATAATGAAATCTAATTCTTCCAATTCAGCCCTTAGTTTCTCCCCTTCCTCCCCTTCTTTGGTCCTTAATTCATCCCTCCATTTCTTAATGTTTACTCTAATATTTTTAAATTTTTTCATCAGCTTAACATTCGGAGGACCCTTGAAGTCAAACTCAAGAAGAGTTTTCTCCACAACCATCCCAAAATCCGCCCTATCCAACCAAGAGCTAGAAAAGCGAAATGGTTTAGGGCCAAAATTCACATCCTTAAAGGAAATGGTTTAGAAGAGTTACCTCCTACTTCTAGTTAGTTGGTATTTAATATTTATGATTGGCTTTTATTTTTCATCTTCAAAATAAGTTTTAAATTAGTATATTAGTGATTTATAAGTACTGTTAGTAAGCTACATCGATTGGCAGGCGTTAGATAACAACATATTTGTTAAATATTTGATGTATGTTGTAGGCACTCATCTCGTATAGTTATTATTGGTGAAAAATGATTTGGCAAATGATTACCATAACCCGTCAAAACATTTCTTTTTTCTTTTGTATGGGCCACGCCCACTTACGGTTCAAAAGTTTTGTCTCGGTTATAATTTACAAATGTTTTAAAATAATTAAAAAAAACTATGATATTCTATTAAAAAATATATTTTTTTCTGTAATCAAGTAATGATGATTGATGAAATGGTATTCTATAAGAAAAATATAGATTTTCTGTAATCAATGAATGATGAAAGAATAACACACAGGGGCGGACCCATGTGGTGTCGGTAGGGGTCCCCGGACCCCAATCTTTTTTAAAAATTTAATAGAACCGATATGTTAAATTTGTTAAGGACCCTATAAAAATAATTAGTTGGACCCCATAATATTAAATGTGAAGCTGTTGTAGTGGGAACTTCTTTGTTTTCTAACAAGAAGGTCACGAGTTCGACTCCTAAATGTCCTATCATTTGTTTTTTACAACTCTTTCTGACTTGATTTTGTATTTTTTTAACAATCCCAACAATCCCAAAAGGTTTAATGCTGTCATAATTGCTTATGGTATTGGGAACCCACATATATAGTAATACTATTTAATCCTTGTTTAATTTATACTTGTTATTTGTTAAGATTTATACGTGGTAATTCTAATTTATTTACTTAGTTATAAGATGTAGTATCATTTTGTGAAAAAAAAAAGATCGAAATTCTGGAAATAGAATATGAATACGATAACTTAAATATAGAAGGAGAAAAAAGACTAATATTACATGTCGTCATTATTATGAGGTTGAAAATTTTAACACAATGTTAGATATGCAACTTTGAATATTTGTAATCTTTTCATTTCGTATGACGTCACATTTTTATTGTGTGTTTTCTAATGAGTAATGATCATAGAGTTTTATTTGATATTGTATTTTATTATGTTTCTCGCCCGCCCCGAATGACGACCGACCCAAAAATTATAACGTTTGGTTGTGAAATATGTTAACACAGAAAAAGGGGACCCCATTGGAAAAAAATCCTGGGTCCGCCACTGATAACACACATGAACGAGTAATTTGTTTCGATGTTATGGTGGCAACTAAAAATTTAACCCTCACCTAGGAGGGGAGTCAGGAGTATGCCTCGAACGCGTTTAGGGGGTTTAAGCGTAGGGTGCGACGACCACCAAGGCAGAGTCAACTTCTTTTGTACTAATTTAAAGTAAAGCAAAAAGAAATTATTAAAAAATGTGACAAGTTGCAAAACCTGTTTGGACCTTGCGGTTATTGTTCTTTGATATTAACAGCATTCACATTTGGAGCTTCCATCTTCATCTATATAAAAACACATTTTTCTTTAAGTTTTGTTAATTTTTTAAAAACATTTGACATCCGACTCTTTATATCTATCTTTTTTTTTTACTCCCAAACACTTATTTAATTAATTTTTCTCTTTCATATACACTCACAATATAAATATAGAGGGTGAATATAAGCCTCTAAATATAAATGTGTACTTAATTTTCTATATATTATTCTGAGTTAAATGTCATTTTTAGTCCCTGTGTTTTGGGTAATTTTGCCAGTTTAGTCCAAATATTTCATTTTCGCCTGTGGGTCCAAAATGGTTTCACCGTTTCCATTTTAGTCCACTTGGTTAACTTCATCCGTTTTTCTGTTAAACAGAAGGGTAAATCGGTCATTTTATATATAATTCTGTTAACTAGAAGGGCAATTCGGCCATATATGACCGCATTGCCCTTCTCGTTAACAGAAAAATTGGATGAAGTTAACGCAGTTGATTAAAATAGTAACGGTGAAACTTTTTTGGAACTACAGGCGAAAATTGAAACATTTGAACTAAACTGGCAAAATGACCCAAACAAAAGGGACTAAAATGGCATTTAACTCTATTATTCTCTACTATAGAAATTTCAATATAGTGACATTTTTGTTGTTTCTTCTGTTTTTTTTTTTTCTCTATATTATACAGAATAGAAACTTATTATATGAATGCTCTAACCAAGGTTTTCACGAACGGATCGGACCGGTCGGACCGCGGATCGGTGCCACCGGCGGTCTGCTAATGGTGGTTGGATCGTTTTTAACTTAAACCGGTCGGTTCTGGCGGTTGGCCGGTTAACTCGTTAGCCGCTGAACGGCGGTCGACCCGGATTTTTTTTGGATCAGAGTGTGCCGACGAAGTAGTAGGAGGATGAAAAAAAGAGAGATAGATGAGAAGCATATGCAATTGTTGAGTTTCACACCATTCTGTCCCCTCTGCCACGACCGTTGGTGATTCTAAGCGAGAGGGTAGCTGGCGCATGCTGAATGAATCCATGTGTCCTGACAATCATTCTTGTTGTCTAGTCTGTCATTAGCAGCTAAGTGGAGATCGTGGAGCAGTGATTAGCGCACGTTGATTGGTGCCACGTGTGCGTCCTTGTGTACCTTTTTGTCTCCTGTACGATTGTCCATCGTGCAGCGTGATCGGATACAGCCTGTTGGACGCTCATTGGTCCACTGCTCTGTCACTTGTACCTTTGGTACTTGTCCGAGATTTACCTGCGCTTCATACCTCCGCGCGACCCCCGGGAATATCCCGTGCAGCCGGCGCAAGGTCAAGGAAGTCAGGGTTTTCATCCAAGTAGTTAAGTGTCAAATCTGATCTGGAGTTGGTCTTGAGCCCGCGCGCGACATGGATTACACTTGATTAAGGTCGGGAAAGTTACCAAACTGGTTTAATATGGGTATGGTCTCATGCGCGAACTGAAGCTGACTCATATAATCAGCACAGGATTTAGGATCATGCCCCTTCATCGTGGATAAGCCACTTGCCGGAAAACATAATTCAGTCGTCACTGATAAGCCACTTGCACTTTTACTAGGTTTCTCGTCTACAAATAGTGTGCGAAAAAAACACAGAACAAAAGAAACTAAAGATATTTTATTTGCAGTAAATGTAAAAATAAAATCATATTTAAATGTTGTTTCACATCCGCAAAGTGATACAAATAGAAACTATAAAAACAAATCAAAATTTAAAGGAAAAATTACAAATTTTTTCCTTTATCTTTATACCACTTTTCAGGCGTTGTCCTTTTTAATGAATGTTAACAGGCGGTGTCCTTTACTAGGTATTTTGTTGCAAGTTTAGTTCTTTACACCCAACCTAGTTAAAAAAACCCTGTTAATTGTTGACACGCGGTGTCCTTTACTAGGTATTTTGTTGGAAATTTAGTCCTTTACCTAGGTATTTTGTTGAAAGTTTAGTCCTTTACACCCAACAATTAACAGGGTTTTTTAACTGTGTTGGGTGTAAAGGACTAAACTTGCAACAAAATATTTAGTAAAGGACACCGCTTGTCAACATTCGTTAAAAATGACACAGCCTGAAAAGTGAGATAAAGATAAAGAACAAAACTTGTAATTTTTTCAAATTTAAAAGATACCGAGACACTGCTGGTAATTAGTTGTTCTCATTTTCAATAAATATTTATGTATTACTTTATTTTTTTATTATTTATTGACCTTAATAATAGTTAAATTTTATTTTTTTATTATTTATTGACCTTAATAATTAGGGCTGTAAACGAACCAAACGTTCGGCGAACAGTTCGTGAACCGTTCGGTGGGAAGTTCATTTGTGTTCGTTCGTTTATTAAACAAACGAACACGAACAAGAAATTTCGTTCGTTTAGTTAAATGAACAAATATAAAAAGAGGTCATGTTCGTTCGTGTATGTTCGTAAACGTTCGGTAACGTGTTCGTTTATGTTCAATACTTCATTAGTGTTTTTAGTTTTTATATTTATTTAAATAGTTTAAAATTCCGAAAAGTTAAATATCTAATAAGTGTCGGTATATTATATATTATGTTCATGAACGATTGTTTGTGTTCGTTTGTTTCCATTTGTGTTCATGAACATTAGTTTGTGCTCATTTGTGTTCGTCAACGTTCGTTGCCTAAATTAACAAACAAACACAAACGAACACGAACAAGTTCATTTCCTTAACAAACGAACACGAACATAAAATCTCGTTCGATAAGTGTTCGTGAACGGTTTGCGAACACATATATTTCTTAACAAACGAACACGAACAAGGTCTTGTTCGTGTTCGTTTGGTTCGTTTGCAGCCCTATTAATAATAGTTAAATGATTTATCGGCTTTTAACGATTTAGTTCTTTTTCATATGATATATTAAATACTTTTTAATTAATTTATTAAAATGGTAAACATGTTTTTTATTGTTGCATTTTTAAGTCTTGAGTTTTTATAACTTATAAATATAATGGGTATGTTTGGCATGAAGCTTTTAGAAGCTTCTGGATTTATGTTTTTAAGAAAAAACTCCAACTCAATAAAAAACCTGGTTTGATTGAAGTAGCTTGAAGCTTTTAGGTTAGGAACTTGAAGCTTTTGGTTGAACGCTCCTACTAGTAGCGTTTAGAAGGAGTTATAAGCTTTTAGGGAAAAATGACTTTTTTAACCTCTAAAGATAATGAACTTTTTAATGCACAAACTTTTTAAATTTTTAGTTAGGTCCATTTTTATCATTTTATATATTTTATTAAAAGCTCCAGCTACTCTGTCAAACACAAAATATATCTAAAAAGTTATAGCTACTAGCTATCAACTACCAGCTTTTAGCCACCAGCTACCAGCTTCCAGCCATCAGCCACCAGCTACTTTTGCCAAACATACCCAATAGCCAATATATAAATATTATACAAGATCATCCGGTTACTAAATCTGGTCCAACTGCTTCGACCATAAACCAGTAAGTTGTACGGTTCAATGTCTGGTCCGGTTCTTAAAACATTGGGCTCTAACATACTTAAAATCTGACCATTTTTTTGTAATTATAGAAAAATGGATGGGAACGGACACATATAATGTCTTAAATTCATTTTTTGTCAACTGTATCATATTCGAATCTAAACATTTTTCTCTCTCTTCTAGCAGGAGGTATCGGCGGAATAGCAAGAGGCAACCGGCGGCGGAAATACAACGATGAAGGCAGGAACAACTCTTCAATGAAGAACCTCTGATTGTTGCAAAAGTACAACGATAAGGAGAATACGACTGCTAAGGAGGAAACCAGCGGAATATTAGGAGGCAACCGGCAACGGAATTCAACGATGAAGGCATGGAGAAGTACAACGATAAGGTGAATACGGCTGCTAAGGTAAAATAATCGCTTTTCTCTCTCCTTTAGCAGGAGGCAACGGGCAGAAATGGATGGCCGGAGACCGAGACAAAGCCTTGCATATCGGAATATGAAAGGATCGAAAGGGATTACAAAGTTCTACATGGCAAGACTATCGGGGAGATCCAGTTCGAAAGATATCGAGGAGGCATTAGGTGCTTATGGGACGATCGACGGAGTTTATGTGGCAAGGAAAAGGGACAAAAATGGTTTTCTCTTTGGTTTTGTCAGTTTCACAGGGGTGAAGGATATGGTGGATATGGAAAAGTCAATGCAGAATGTGTGGATAGGTAGTTCAAATTGTTTATCAACATCGCAAGATTTTCCATGGAAAATGAAGATGGAAAGTTTAGTCGGGAAGTGAAGGGCAAGACAATGATGCAGAAGAGCAAAAAGCAGGGAGGCAGCCACAATGTTTACAAGGAACAAGGGGTGAGACTTAACTCCTTCATCTCCGGCGGTAAATCTTAAGCCAGCTCTTTGACCGGCAAACAACATCCGATTTCAATTACGAAAGAGGTGGTGGTCTCAGAGTTTGCTAAAGCTTACGTTGAGTTTCATGGGAAGGCAATTATCGGAAAGACGAAGGACTTATGGACGCTCAGAAAGTTGGATATATTACTAAAAGAAGCGAATTATGGAGATTCGATTATTAAGTACCTTGGTGGTTTGAATGTATTAGTTGTATTTAAGTCAAATGTTGTGGCTGGTAAATTCAGGTCCGAGGCACAAGGATTCGAGTGGTTCATCAGTGTGGAAATCTAGAATGGCCAATCGGTTGCCTTCAAGAGAATTGCGTGGTTGAACATACATGGAGTACCTCTCCACCTGTCCAGGAATGAGACCTTCGATTCGGTGGGAATGTGCTTTGGTAAAGTTATCCACGCCTCACAACGGCAACCGGAGGGCAACCTTTTAACCTCAGGCAATGTGTGTGTGTTGACAGACTTGGTGAATAGGATTGAAGAAGTTGTTTCAATCGTTGAGGAAGGAAAACGTTGGGTAGAAGAAGAAAGGGGAGACTGGATAGCAGACTCGATAGAGAACCTGGATGGCCAGCCGGTAGAAGACGATGAGTCCGAAACAGATAATAGTATCTCCGGCGAAAACATTGGGATGGATGTCAACAGTCCGATGACTGAAAACGAAAGGAGCGAAGTCAGTTATAAGTCGGAGAAGAAAGAGATAGGGGATAAGAATATAAGTGACTCAAAATCACTGGAATTTGTGAGGGACTACAATGGCGGTAATTCTTCGGATGTCGACATGTGTTCCGGCAAAGGAGGATCGGCGGCGAATGTTGTAGAAGCTGAAAGCAGAGCGATAATTTTGGCGATGGTAACTCCGAGAAGTTTAACGGTACAGGGGAGATGTTTGGGCAGATGAAAACGACGGAGACTTTTGGTTGCCCGATGTTCGGTAGGTTAAATATTGTAGAGGATGAGGATGATTTAAGGTGGGGTAACTTTCCTAAGTCTGAGGCCTTATTCAATGGGTCTAACAATTTGGGCTTCCAAGTTAAGTTAAATTCCAGTGGGCCTAGGAAAGGTTACAAGAGTTTCAGAAAACCTAGAAACAAGATAACTTTAGTGGAGGAAACCAGTGGGCTCTCTAGGCCCAGGAAGAGGACGAGACAAAACTGTAAGGCCCTATAATTGGGTATTGGGCTTAGCATTGTAGTGGGTTAGATAGTATTTTAATAAGTCATGTGGGCTAATTTAAGCATATTAGGTTTGGGTTAGGCCATGTGGGCCAAATTCTATTAAAACCCTATATAATGATGTGTTTAGTTCATTATTAGGGTTAGACTTTTAGAGGTGGCTGTTCATATTTCTGTTCTTCTAGTAGTTTCGAATTCATTGGTTTGTGTACCAGATGGTTCTCTAGAAACGGTGTGCACTTTGGTTATTCAATCATGCAAGTTCTTGTTCCTATCACTTTCATCAGTATTCCGCGCTTTTGATTGTGATTTTGATATCCGATTGGTAGTTTTGGACTTACAATTGGTATCAGAGCCTAAGTAGTCTTGCGAAGGCTCGGTTGGATCGGATATCTTGAAGATTGAAGACTGTTCTGTTGCTGATTAGGGTTCGAGTTTGACAAAGAAAGGTCTGATTTTCTCGGTTATTTTGTTTCACTTTAAAATTTTTCTTCTGTCGACTGTTTGTTGGGATATAGAGGGTGTGGATTGTCTGTTTTTCTTCCTGAAAATCTGTTTATTTGCATCTAAATATCAACCCAAGTTAAGGCACGAACACTGAATTTAAAGTGTTTTTCTGTTTTGTTCAAAGTTAATTCGGTTTACTGTGAAACAAAACGGATTTGTTAATCTAGTAATCTGATTTGATTTGGTTAAAATTTTCGTTAAAACCAACTGTTTTTTATATAAAATTGAGTTTTGAGTATTGATATTTAATGTTAAAATTTTGGTTTTGTTAAAATTGAAAGGTTTAAATCAAACGGATCATTATTCAGTTAAAAGTTTCTTTAAAGATTTTAAATTTCTGGGTTTTTGTGCTTCGAACTTCATCAATTATTCATCAAAATTTTTGAATAAAAGTGGGTTTGATCTGTTTGTGTGCAAGATTGTTGTGTTTGCAGAACATTTGGAAAGTTTGTTGCAGGAAATTTCAAACGGATTCGAAAAATAAAATCACCATATCTTTCGGGATAGTGGTTGAAAGGTTGTGATATTGCACTTCCAAAGTTAGCTTGTGCGACTGAAAGTATTGTGCGATTGTTGTTAATTGGGATTTTAAAGGATTCAGGCCCAATACTGTTTCTTATGCGATTCAAGGTGGGTTGTGCGATCATATATAACTGGGCTTTCAAGGACTCAGGCCCAATTTTTATGACTTGTGCGATTCATAACTTCTTGTGCGATTGTGAAGACCTTGTGCAATCAACTGTTCTCTTGAACTGTAGATATTGGTGTTGTGCGATTGACCTCTTGTGCGATTCAAAAGGGCTCATTTGAAAGTGACTTCTTGTGTGATTCAAGCTAAGGGTTCATATTATCTTGTGCGATTGGCCAAAGGTTCAACTGAAAGTGCCTTGTGCGACTCATCTTGTGTGACTCATCTTGTGCGACTCATCTTGTGCGATTGTTTGAAGGATCTTTTGAAAGGTCATCTTGTGCGATCAAAGGGGTCAAATTGTGTGACTGTGATTGGATCTATTCACGTGGACTGAACTGATTGGGCTTGTGAACTGTTATACGAATTTTATTTTGTATTGGATCTTTTTTTATTGAACCTTCTGAATTGTCATTTGAACTATATTTTAATCATAAGGGATATTCATCTGTTTTATATTTAAATTACATGTTACTCATACGTTTAATTGTCTTTTCAGAAATGGCTCAAATTAATCAATTGGGATTGACTAAAACTACTGCTATTAACCAGGATCTAGATAATATATTTGGAACTAACAACAGAATTCATAGGCTCATTTCTGGGGGATCCTTTTCCGAATGGAAATTCAGATTTATTCAATACATGAGAATCAAAGATCCAAAGGCCTGGAGATCCATCATAAATGGACCAACTGTGATTACCTACATCGTGAATGAAGCTGAGGGAACGACTGCTCCTAAGCCCGAATCTCAATTTACTAAAGAGGATCGTGAAAAACTTGACATTGATGTCAAGGCTCTTGCTATGCTACACTCTACTCTTGCACCAGAAATTGACATTGGAGTTCATGATTGCAAAACTGCAAAAGAAATGTGGGAAGCTCTTCTGGCCATGTATGAAGGAAACGACGAGATAAAGGAAAGCAGACGGGAAATGCTCACTCAGAAGTTCAACTTGTTCAATCACTTTCCAGGAGAAACTTTGGAAAATCAAATCCAGAGATTTGTTGCTTTGGTCAGTGATATGAAGACCCATGATATCAGTTTGGAAAAGTCTGTTATCAACAAGAAATTGCTCAACGCTCTTCCAAGAAACTAGGATACAAATGTGACCCTTATCAACAGAACCAGGGACTTGGCTAGAATGACTCTTTCTGAACTGATATCATTGCTAAAGTCCTATGAGATGGACGACAAACAAAGGCTCTATAATCACACTGCAAGCTACAACAATGCAGGTGTATTGACCAACACTGCTTTGATGTCTCAGCAAGGAATGCGTTCGCTTCAAACACCCTCTACTGTTCTGTATCCCGCTAATCTTGGAACTTATGTCAATCAATCTGGCTATTTTCCTGCTCCTGCTTATCAAGCGAACCAAACTCAATCTGCTCCACAGCCTGCTAATCAATCTGCTCCTACACCCACCCAATTTCTTTTGAATATCACTACTGTTTTTGCTGCAACAAACTCTTCAGTGACTACTTCAAAGGAATTTGAACAAGCTATGGCTTCCATGACAGGAGTCATGAATTGTTATCACGCGTTTATTGCTGGAAGGGTAGCAAATAACATCGACTCTACTGAATTGCTGGAAATCCATCCTGATGATGTTGAAGAAATGGATATCACTTGGCAGATGGCCATGGCAGTGTTTTGAGCCAAAAACTTTGTAAAGAAAACTGGTAGAAACAAATGGGAAACAACTGATCATGAGCTTGGTTGGAAAAAGGCTAAGCTTAGATGTTATAACTGCCATGAGCCTGGACACTATGCTCGTGAGTGCAAACAGCCAAAAAGGGATAGAGTCGATCCAAATGTTACTGTTACTGTTAGTTCAGCAGCTCGACCAACTCCAAATGTTGTGTCAACCTCAAACATCACTGTCTCTCATCCCACTCAGGTTTCATCCTCAAACACTGCTACCAGAAATCAAACAATCGCTTCAGAATCTGTTGTAACTCCTGGAAATGCACTGATGGTTCAGGAAGGAGGGGGCTTCGATTGGACACAACAGATGAATGATCTGCAGATCACTACAGACACTTTATACCAGTCAAATCAAGCTCTCATGGCAGAAGTGAAAGAAGATACTGACTCGGAAACTGAAGACATGGAGGGAACGATTTATCATGTCCTCATGGCTCAAATGAACGACTACACTCCTTCTGAGGCTGAGGTATGTGTAGATGATGTTTGTTGTACTTCAAAGTGTAGGGAGAAGGTAAAAGGGTTTAAAGAACAGGCCGAGTCGCTCACTATGCAACTTCAATATACCAGATCCAATAATTATGAAATCAAAAAGAAACTGAATGGGTATAAAGATATGGTGGAGGCACAAAAACATGATATTCGAAAGTTGCATAGTGATCTAAGCGAGGCAAACTGTCGATATCTCCACTTCAAGGAGCTATCTGAAAAATTAACTGTTGAGTTAAATGACTTAAAATCAACTTTTGAGAATACAAAATTTAGTTTTAAAAAATTTGATGTTTCAAGTGAAAAGGTTGAAAAAAATGATAAATCAACAGTTAAAGTATAGCAAAAAGGAAGTGAGGAATAAAGGGTTGGGTTTTGTATGCATACCTCCACCATACAACCACAACTATTCCTCAATCCCAATGACTGAAGAGGAGATAGACAATTTACCCAAGATGGATTATGGAAAGCCAGAAGATAAGAAACCTGAGTTTGTCAAGCCTCGAAAGATAAAAATCACTAGACCCGATCATACTGAAATTATTTTAGAAAAACAGGCTTATAAACAAACGTTTGTCAAATCAGAAAATGTTTTAAATCACACTGAAACCTTAGATTTTGAGAAAAATATAAGTGTTGATAAACATTTTCAAGTATTAGAAAACGAAGAATCTTGTGTGTCAAAACAATCATCTGAAAATGAATCATTTACACAAGAACCAAAGGTAAGAGAGTCTAGGGTGAATGTAGACAATATTGAGTTTGCCATGATAAAGGGATTGACTGAATTTATGAAAGAGTTCAAAAATGGAAAACAGAGTGAATCTGCTTCTCCATGTGATGCAACTTGTGATACTTCTGAGACAGCCACTTCTGAGAAATCAGAAATGGTTGAATCTTTTGATGTCAACAATGCATCACTTGAGGAAACAGAAACTCCTCACGCTGAGTTTGAGTCTAATGAATACTCTGAATCATCTGCTTCTTCTGATTCAACATGTGACTCCTCTGAAAAAACTGACTGTGATAACTCAGAGTCTGCTGATTTAGTAGAGTCAACAAGTGAATCATCTGAAACAGTTAATTCAGATTCGATTAAGGAAGAATCAGAAGTAATACCAGGAGTTTCTGATGAGTTAGATGGTAATGAAACCACAGAAGCTCCTGCCGAATGTTTAAACGAAAATAATTCTGATTCTTCTAAGTCAATGATGTCACAAGAGGCTGAAAGCAATACTGCTACATCAAGTGACATTGTTTGTGAGAAAATGAACGATACTAGCCATGTTACTTCAAATGCAGACCAAGTAATTATTGAAGATTGGGTAGATGAAGATGATGGGGATGACGTTGCTTTACGTGTTTTGAAAAATAAAATTCAGAAAAACAATTCTTCAATTTCTGAAAAATCAAACAATATTTCAATTTCTTCTAATGCTTTGGATTGTGTGGGCTCTGTTTTGAAGAGCGATGAATGTTCTAATATTTATTTTGGTTCTATTTGTGTGGATCTGAATTCAGTTGTCTGCCTAATAAAGTTGATAAGTCTAAAAATCTATTGGTAAAACAACCTAAAAGAGGAAGTGAAACAACATATGTTCTTCCAAAATCGAGATTAAAGAAGCAAATTAAACATCATTCTATTTTTAAAGATAAGGTTAAACATGTCTCATTTGCATCTCAGGAACCACACAAGACCACACGTTCTGAAAAGACTGATGGATTTCATGCAAAACCACATGTGAAGCGACAAATCTGTTACACGTGTGGAGTTGCTGGACACATTGCAAGAAATTGTCAGCATCATTCTGATAAACTCAAAAAGGGGGAGCATCAGAAGGCTCCAAAACGGAATGTCAAGTCTTCAAAACAGGAGAGGACTCAAAAATCTAAACCTGTTAAGAAGCTGAATTCCAAGGTGAAGCCTTCTGATGGAGACTGGAACAAGGCTAAACAAATGAAAATAAAAACAAAAAATTACACTCCAAACTCCTCACCTATTTCGCCAAAGGCATCCAAGAAATTGGAGAGTCCTAGGCAAGTTTGGAAACCTAAGAATCGTGTTCCAAATAACTCTCCTAAATCATCGTGCATCAATGATAAACCTATCTAATCTAAAGAAAAGCTGATTCGGATGCAAGTAACATTTTTAAATGAACAAGGTGTGCCCATTACAACTATGGCTTGGGTACCATGTAATCTGATTAATCTCGCGTACTGTGCAGGAACGGCTATGGAGGGCTGTCATTCGACTATGGGTGATTGACAGTGGTTGTTCCAGGCATATTACTGGTGACTTATCCCAACTTTCTGATCTTGAAGAATTTAATGGAGGATATGTTGCTTTTGCGGGAGGACAGAAAGGAAAGATCACACAACGAGGCACTGTCAAAAATGGTGATCTTTGTTTCAAAGATGTCAACTACGTTCCTGAGCTGAAGCATAGTTTGCTGAGTGTTGCTCAAATATGCGACAACGGTTACTCTACTCACTTCACTGATAAACACTGTCTTATTCTGAAACCAGGAATGGTCATTCCTGATGAATGGATATTGTTAAAGTCTGAACGAAAGGGCAACGCTTATGTCATTGACATGAATAAACCTCCCACTGAAAGTGTTGCCTGTTTGTTTACCAAAATCTCTGAGCACAATGCTATGTTGTGGCATCGTCGTTTAGTGTAAGACCCGTTAGTCATGATTTGACCCAACATGACGCAGAGGAAAATGAACCGTAAAATTTCTTTCTTTTAACTACTCTAACATACTTGAATACCATTTAGGACAACCCTTTTAACACAAATACATCATTCA
Source organism: Helianthus tuberosus (assembly GCA_030545235.1). Lineage (NCBI taxonomy): Eukaryota > Viridiplantae > Streptophyta > Magnoliopsida > Asterales > Asteraceae > Helianthus > Helianthus tuberosus. The sequence continues at coordinate 140,951,088 of CM060357.1, forward strand.
TCATTTATTTAATGTAACTATGTTAACAGATAATTACAAACAACGTGACCACTTTCCCGTACAATCCATGATCTTCAACTCGACCCTCGTTCACTTGTCCATAATGAATATCTGACTAACTTGCGGTCACCATATATAACCAACACGTTAGTACACAGTGACATCATATATAATTTAATACATATACTTAAAAGGCTATATCACATTCTAACTACGTAAGGTATTCCATTAAAACATCCTTTCAATTTTATTTACTCGAGTCCGATATCAATTCCTCGAGAGTCCGGCGTTCCCATACCTGCACTCCATTTCATTCTCAATAGTAACATGGTTAGGAGTACGTAATCTCAAACATATTGAAAACCCACATTTTCACATATACGTATACCAGTGATCTACAATCATTAGATTACAGCACGTGTATACACTTTCATATATCTAAGTACATTCATACGTATCCCATTCATATGTACGTATATACAAGTTCACACTACTTACACATGCAACAGTTCCATATCTACATACATACATACAAGTCACATTCACTTATTTGTAAGTTGAGTCTTATCTACAATCATATCAACACAAATCAATGCAATTACAAACAAACATAACCGACAAACTTCCAACAAACATGATGAACATTCCATTAACATGATGAACATTCCATTAACACGATGAACATTCAGAAACATAATGAACATTCCATTAACACGATGAACATTCAGCAACATAATGAACATCCCATTAACACGATGAACATGCAGCAACATAATGAACATTCCATTAACACGATAAACATTCAGCAACATAATGAACATTCCATTAACACGATGGACATTCAACAACATAATGAACATCCCATTAACACGATGAACATTCAGCAACAAAATGAACATCCCATTAACACAATGAACAGTCAGCAACATAATGAACATCCCATTAACACGATGAACATTCAGCAACATAATGAACATTCCATTAACACGATGGACATTCAGCAACATAATGAACATTCCATTAACACGATGATCATTCAGCAACATAATGAACATTCCATTAACACGATGAACATTCAGCAACATAATGAACATTCCATTAACACGATGAACATTCAGCAACATAATGAACATTCCATTAACACGATGAACATTCAGCAACATAATGAACATTCTATTAACACGATGAACATTCAGCAACATAATGAACATTCCATTAACACGATGAACATTCAGCAACATAATGAACATTCCATTAACACGATGATCATTCAGCAACATAATGAACATTCTATTAACACGATGAACATTCAGCAACATAATGAACATTCTATTAACACGATGAACATTCAGCAACATAATGAACATTCCATTAACACGATGAACATTCAGCAACATAATGAACATTCTATTAACACGATGAATATTCAGCAACATAATGAACATTCCATTAACACGATGAGATTATCATCTTAGTTTACATTAAGGATAGACGAAGTTCATATGAACTTTCCTTGGTACTTACCCTTACCCGTAAATTCTTACATGGTTCCCTATATACAACATACCAAACTTCATTTATGAATAATAAGTGATTCCGGAAATCACTTACCTTAAGTGTCCGTATTCGCATCCGTTTCCTCGCCTCCTTTTAACCCGTTAGCCTTCCATGCGTTAGCCTTCCATGCTTCCATCCATCTTGACATGATCCCTATACTTTCATGTCATCGCATTCACATTCTTGTTAGCATACATGATTGTACATATTAACGATCATATCAAATTCATGTTTCACATTTGACTTTCATTAGTCAATTCTAACAAGCATAAGGCATATTTCCACAAGTCAATCTTTTCAAACTCATATAATTCATCACGTCATCACATATAACCCATATGGATATAACACGCATCATATGACTTTCTATAACATTACAATTGTGACAAATGTCTAACATTGCTACTTATGCACAGTTGACTTTCAGAAAGTCAACGATTTATCATATGAACTTTCGACTTAACCTCATACATCCATGTCATTATAGTAGACTATACTAATGACACTATATATATTTCATACTCACGATGCAATAAGCATACAACCACATGATCATCAAATTATATGCACACACCAAACATATTCAATTCCGTTCATTCTAGTAACATAATTCTACAACTAACACCATGACCTATGCTTAACATCCCAACATCATTCTAACTTCATCCTGTTCTAATGATCTCATATGCTTCACATTTAGAGTATTTTTACTTTTCAATTTTGATTAAGCAATTGTTCAAACATGTAGTAAACATCATACCACTCCAACATAGAGTACAATATTCTAATGCATACTTTTACCAAATAACATGGCCAACCAAATCCTACATGAATTCCATCTAAAAATAGATTTCTCATGTTTATTTATCATCGAATACATCATATCCCCATATTATACGATTTCATCCATTACTTGCATACCATTTCATCTATTAATCTCACCTAGGCATTTCATCAAACACTTGGTGTGCATACCACAATTTATGCATAATGTACAAGTGTTTCAAGCTTTACTTCCTACTTCATGCTTTCATTCATCAATTAAAACAAAAACATCAACAAATTCATATCACATTCAATGTACCTAACAAGAACGCATTACATGCAACATAGCACAACAAGATTTGAACAAGGATTGGACATGGGTGACACACCCATGTCGCCATCTTCACCACTAGAAGTGGGTTTCACCTCCAAACATCAAATTACTCCAAATCGTTCATAACCCAAGACCTATATGGTGTTTTTAACACATACTCATACTCAATTTCATACAATTTCGCGATTTCCAACATAACCCACTTCGTGCATAATCACCAATCTCGATTTTAAGACATACCTTATGATACCCTTGTGAAGGTGATCATTAATCCATACTCGGTTATGAATTTAAGCTTCATCTTGCCTTTCAATTTGAGGAAATGGATAAAAGTTAGGGTTGTGAGCTCTCATGAAGCTCCTGCTCGATTCTAGAACACACGAAAGTGTGTGTTTATGTGTTTTAACCTTTCATAAATAAAACCCATGTTTCCATCTTAACGGTTTTGGTCCCTCATGTTTCATTTTGATTACATACGGGACTAAACTCCTCATCTTCTTACTTACTTACATGATACCACTAGGCAAATTCATTCCTAGTCATTTTGTTTATGGGTTCACTTTTACTACTAACGATACTTTACCCATTCCTTTATCTTAACCGGGTTCTAAATTACCAAACCAGTTTTTGGGGTGTTACAAGTCTACCCCCCCCCCCTTAAATAAGGTTTCGTCCCCGAAACCTTTCTCATTTCCATTTACACATACACATCTATGTTTGACTTCCTAGTTGCATTATAATTATAAGTAACCATCCAATCTCAATTCATAATTATTCATACAATTGATTTCTTCCTAACAAGTCTTTACTTTCCCTGCCATACTTCCACATAACATTCCCATTTCCTTGACCCGTTAGTAACAGGTCAATATACATATTTATTCAAACTTATAAAAATTCTTACATTCATATGATCCATTTATAACAGATCTAATACCTTCATCTCATCCTTTAAGATTACATTCTATACATATATTACATAACATTTAATTATCATTTTGTTATCGCAACGAAATTACTATTTCATGGTCACGCATACGTGCTTAACTCCAAAATTAATATCATTCTACATTTCATGTAGTTATTTGTACCATACATACCCTTACGTTACATTTAACTCACCTCATTCATTCTACATTACTATTCTTCTCATTTCATGCATTACTTAATTTGCATAAACAGACGTGTCATGAAGTTCATTAGGCGACAGTTTAACCAATACCCAAAATTTTCACTCAAAACCTTTAAGATTTAGTTCTTAATGACATAGTTTTCTTCTTACGTCAACTATTAAAAGTCAAACATTCCATACCATACCAAACCTATTCCATCATTCATCTCGCTAGTCATTTTCAATTTACTAATTCATATCTATCCGTCATGAGTTAAAACATTTTAATTACCTCGATTTCATATCATACTTCAGCGATCCGTAAACCAGATCGATCTGCTCCTTCACGAGTACTAACCGTACCAGGCCAGCTTTCATTCATCCTTGTAATGGGCTTCCACTCGTGCACATACTTTCACCAATTCGATTGGTTTCATCTCATTAAGAATTCTACCATTAAGATCTACAAAATCGGCGGTTAGCATCTTTCATTCAAACATTCATTATACTAGGTGATTACTCACCTATAATTCTTTTACATTGTTCTACATACATGCTATAACACATCTCACATTTCATCCCTTACATGAAATTCTTTTACTCTGGTTACTTATTTCGTCAACCCTTGCAATTTGACTTTTTAAAGTCAATCTGTCACTTCTTTCTTATTATAAATACACATAACAACATATTTGTACTTCTTGTCGATTCAAGCATGCATACAATTTCATCGCTTCATGTCTTAGTGTTTCTCATGTATACTTGTCCTTTCCATTAAAACTTAAGCCTTCCGCCCAGGTCGTAACCCGTCATTCACTTTGGCTCTCTAGAGTCGAGTATTAACATATTTCATGCTTGTAATTTATCTAAGGTTTATTTCTTACAACTAAAGCTTCTTGCCACATCAACCGTTTTCAATGTTTTATACTTACTTACTTAATGGACCAGACTGCTCTATCCATTCTTTTATTACTTGTTTTATTACCTATCATTTTATTTCGTTTGACTTTCGGAAGTCTAATTTGTAAATTCATTCTTACATATGCGTATCAATTATGCTATTCTGACACATCCACCACTAGTCGAGTGATAAAATCCTATTAAAAGTATAATCCTATTTTTACATACCTAATGTAAGCCAAATTCATTGATTTGTTATTCATACCTTACGACGGTCCTCTCTTTCCAATTAGTGACATTGCGTGCCCATTTATCAAGCTCACCTATGCGTATGAAACTTAACAGATCAAAACATTAGATACCGAGTCCAAATGGCGATCAGTATATGACCCATTTATTCTTTCAACCATTCTTGCATACAATTCATGAGCATAATTATATTCATATATATGTATTCAAAACATAACTTGGAAAATATCCGCTTTTAAAGAATATTTACTCATTTGATTTGTAATTACTTACAATTTTGAACCTTTCATTCTTGTCATTCATTCTTACTTATTTGATTCGTACCTATTTACGAATTTCAAACTTTTCATTCTATCATTCATTCCCTTCTATGTTTCGAATCCGTCTCGCGGATTCTAACATATCATTCTTATCTTTCATTCCTTTCATGTTTCGAATTCCGTCTTGCGGGTTCTAACATATCATTCATATCGTTCATTCCCTTCATGTTTCGAATCCGTCTCTCGGATTCTAACATAATATTCATATCTTTCATTCATACTTCTCATGTGTATTTGGTAATTTGAAATCCCTGAAAGTCTTACATTTCCCTTCACCCTCACGTCCACCTACTACCTAATTCTAACGGACATACCTGTAACAATTATCACGGTCTCACGAACGTCATATGTTTCTTGTGTACTGGCTAGGTACACAATCCACATACTAGTTTCATGTCTTCGGGTAATCGTCACCTTATGTCCAAAGAACAAGGTTTCGGCACGTGTAACATTTTCAAATCTTCATTACCATTCTATTATTATATTTCATTAAAAATTTTCCTTCACTTGATAGATTTTACCATTACACGCACCCACATGTTAAATTTACATACCTGGGTCAATTTGTCTTAATACATGCCTTGGTGCCGGTCCTAGACCACATTCACGGATCATCCTCTCCACGCAATTACGCTTATCTTACACATAACATACTGTTAGTTTTCTTCAAATGCATACTTAAGTACATACTTACCTTTGCTTCTACCCTTAGATCTTGATCGAGTCTCGGATTGTACGGGTTCCTTGTCACAAGATTACACAGGTTTGAGTTCAAGTATTTACCTCCTCATACTTGATTTCCCTTAAACCAGGGCTCTGATACCAACTTGTAAGACCCGTTAGTCATGATTTGGCCCAACACGACGCAGCGAAAAATGAACAGTAAAATTTCTTTCTTTTAACTACTCTAACATACTTGAATACCGTTTAGGTCAACCCTTTTAACACAAATACATCATTCATCATTTATTTAATGTAACTATGTTAACAAATAATTACAAACAACGTGACCGCTTTCCCGTACAATACATGATCTTCAACTCGACCCTCGTTCACTTGTCCATAATGAATATCTGACTAACCTGCGGTCACCATATACAACCAACACGTTATTACACGGTGACATCATATATAATTTAATACATATACTTAAAAGGCTATATCACATTCTAACTACGTAAGGTATTCCATTGAAACATCCTTTCAATTTTATTTACTCGAGTCCGACATCAATTCCTCGAGAGTCCGGCGTTCCCATACCTACACTCCATTTCATTCTCGATAGGAATATGGTTAGGAGTACGTAATCTCTAACATATTGAAAACCCACATTTTCACATATACGTATACCAGTGATCTACAATCATTAGATTACAGCATGTGTATACACTTTCATATATCTAAGTACATTCATACATATCCCATTCATGGGTACGTACATACAAGTTCACACTACTTACACACGCTACAGTTCCATATCTACATACATACATACAAGTCACATTCACTTATTTATAAGTTGAGTCTTATCTACAATCATATCAACACAAATCAATTCAATTACAAACAAACATAATCGACTAACTTCCAACAAACATGATGAACATTCCATTAACATGATGAATATTCCATTAACACGATGAACATTCAGCAATATAATGAACATTCCATTAACACGATCAACATTCAGCAACATAATGAACATTCCATTAACACGATGAACATGCAGCAACATAATGAACATTCCATTAACACGATGAACATTCAGCAACATAATGAACATTCCATTAACACGATGGACATTCAGCAACATAATGAACATCCCATTAACACGATGAACATTCAGCAACAAAATGAACATTCCATTAACACGATGGACACTCAGCAACATAATGAACATCCCATTAACACGATGTACATTCAGCAACATAATGAAAATCCCATTAATACGATGAACATTCAGCAACATAATGAACATTCCAATAACACGATGAACATTCAGCAACATAATGAACATTCCATTAACACGATGGACATTCAGCAACATAATGAACATTCCATTAACACGATGATCATTCAGCAACATAATGAACATTCTATTAACACGATGAACATTCAGCAACATAATGAACATTCCATTAACACGATGGACATTCCGCAACATAATGAACATTCCATTAACACGATGATCATTCAGCAACATAATGAACATTCTATTAACACGATGATCATTCAGCAACATAATGAACATTCCATTAACACGATGAACATTCATCAACATAGTGAACATTCTATTAAAACGATGAACATTCAGCAACATAATGAACATTCCATTAACACGATGAACATTCAACAACATAATCAACATTCCATTAACACGATGAATTTTCAGCAACATAATGAACATTCCATTAACACAATGGAAATTCAGCAACATAATGAACATTCCATTAACACGATGATCATTCAGCAACATAATGAACATTCTATTAACACAATGAACATTTAGCAACATAATGAACATTCCATTAACACGATGAACATTCAGCAACATAATGAACATTCTATTAAAACGATGATCATTCAGCAAGATAATGAACATTCTATTAACACGATGAACATTCAGCAACATAATGAACATTCCATTAACACGATGAACATTCTATTAACATGATGAACATTCAGCAACATAATGAATATTCCATTAACACGATGTGACTATCATCTTAATTTACATTAAGGATAGACGAAGTTCATATGAACTTACCTTGATATTTACCCTTACCCGTAAATTCTTACATGGTTCCCTATATACAACATACCAAACTTCATTTATGAATAAGAAGTGATTCCGGAAATCACTTACCTTAACTGTCCGTATTCGCATCCGTTTCCTCTCCTCCTTTTGACGCGTTAGCCTTCCATGCTTCCATCCATCTTGACATGATCCATATACTTTCATGTCATTGCATTCACATTCTTGTTAGCATACATGATTGTACATATTAACGATCATATCAAATTCATGTTTCACATTTGACTTTCATTAGTCAATTCTAACAAGCATAAGGCATATTTCCACAAGTCAATCTTTTCAAACTCATATAATTCATCACGTCATAACATATAACCCATGTGGATATAACACGCATCATATGACTTTCTATAACATTACAATTGTGACAAAAGTCTAACATTGCTACTTATGCACAGTTGACTCTCAGAAAGTCAACGATTTATCATATGAACTTTCGACTTAGCCTCATACATCCATGTCATTATAGTAGACTATACTAATGACACTATATATATTTCATACTCACGATGCAATAAGCATACAACCACATGATCATCTAATTATATGCATACACCAAACATATTCAATTACGTTCATTCTAGTAACATAATTCTACAACTAACACCATGACCTATGCTTAACAACCCAACGTCTTTCTAACTTCATCCTGTTCTAATGATCTCATATGCTTAACATTTAGAGTATTTTTACTTATCAATTTTGATTAAGCAATTATTCAAACATGTAGTAAACATCATACCACTCCAACATAGAGTACAATATTCTAATGCATACTTTTACCAAATAACATGGCCAACCAAATCCTACATGAATTCCCTCTAAAAATAGATTTCTCATGTTTATTTATCATCGAATACATCATATCCCCATATTATACGATTTCATCCATTACTTGCATACCATTTCATCTATTAATCTCACCTAGGCATTTCATCAAACACTTGGTGTGCATACCACAATTTATGCATAATGTACAAGTGTTTCATGCTTTACTTCCTACTTCATGCTTTCATTCATCAATTAACACAAAAACATCAACAAATTCATATCACATTCAATGTACCTAACAAGAACGCATTACATGCAACATAGCACAACAAGATTTGAACAAGGATTGGACATGGGTGACACACCCATGTCGCCATCTTCACCACTAGAAGTGGGTTTCACCTCCAAACATCAAATTACTCCAAATCGTTCATAACCCAAGACCTATATGGTGTTTTTAACACATACTCATACTTAATTTCATACAATTTCGTGATTTCCAACATAACCCACTTCGTGCATAATCACCAATCTAGATTTTAAGACATACCTTATGATCCCCTTGTGAAGGTGATCATTAATCTATGCTCGGTTATGAATTTAAGCTTCATCTTGCCTTTCAATTTGATGAAATTGATAAAAGTTAGGGTTGTGAGCTCTCATGAAGCTCCTGCTCGTTTCTAGAACACACGAAAGTGTGTGTTTATGTGTTTTAACCTTTCATAAATAAAACCCATGTTTCCATCTTAACGGTTTTGGTCCCTCATGTTTCATTTTGATTACATACGGGACTAAACTCCTCATCTTCTTACTTATATACATGATACCACTAGGCAAATTCATTCCTAGTCATTTTGTTTATGGGTTCACTTTTACTACTAACGGTACTTTACCCATTCCTTTATCTTAACCGGGTTCTAAATTACCAAACCCGTTTTTGGGGTGTTACATTTAGGACATTCAAATGTGAAAAATCTAAACCGTCTTGCAAAACTGGGGTTGGTAAGGGGTCTACCTGTAAAAGATTTCATAACCTTTGAAAAATGTGCTTCATGTGCTAAGGGTAAACAACATCGAAGACCTCATTTTCCCAAAACTTTAAACACTATTAACAGTGTGATGCAACTTCTTCACATGGATCTGTTTGGTCCAGTGAATGTGCTCAGTATGTTTGGAAAGTCTTACTGTCTCGTAATTACTGATGACTACTCACGTTTTACTAGGGTTTTCTTCTTAGTTAACAAAAGTGAGACTGCAGAATTGATCAAAAGATTCATAATTTTTATGGAAAATCATACTGGCAAGAAAGTGAAAGGCATTCGAAGCGACAATGGAACCGAATTCAAGAATGCTGAATTGAATTTCTTCTGTGTCGAGAGGGGAATTGCTCGACAATACAGTGCTTCTAGGACTCCTCAGTAAAATGGAGTTGCTGAAAGAAAGAATAGAACCCTCATTGAGGCAGCTCGCACGATGCTGTGTGATTCTAAGCTCCTAGTGTTTTTCTGGGAAGAGGCTATTAATACTGCGTGTTATGTTCAAAACAAAGTCATTATTAACAAAGCACGCATGAAGACGCCTCATGAAGTAATGTTTAGCGAAAAACCTTTTGTTTGGCATTTTAGAGGTTTCGGTTGTCCATGTACTCTTTTGCACTTGGAATCCATACCAAAGTTTGATGCTAGGGGAGATGAATGCTACTTCATTGGATACGCTAGAAAGGCTGCTCATGAAAATAAGACGGCATATAGAGTGTACAACAAGAAGACTAGACAGATCGTTGAGTCTTATGATGTGCAGTGGCTCGAAGAAAATCAAATGGATGCTGGAAATGGGCCATTTACTCTTTACAACTATGCTTATCTGTTTAAATCTTTTGATATTCTTGATGATACTCCTATTGCTCATGCAGGTACTTCTGGTACATATAATGCTATTTCTCGACCCTTATTTGTTCCACATAATGCTGAGGAAGAGGGGGATGTTGAATTTGAGGGGGATTCTACAGCTGTGGGGGATCACACACCTGCAGCCTCATCTTCAACATCTACACCAGAGATTCAAGTGGCTCTTGATTACACCGACATTCTTAATGATGGAGGAGAGGCGTTGGACTCATCTGAAGATGAGAACACACCAAGTGATCAAAATGATATGTATGATGGTCCCACTCCTGAAGAGTTTGTTGCAAATGGTCCAGAAGAAGAGCAAGTAATTGACCAAACTGAGTCGGTAGTAGTTGATCATTTAACAAATCTGTCACCAACTGGAACTGCTCTAGAAGTTGCTATTCCTACAAGTGTCCAACATGATCATGCAACTGAAAATGTGATTGGACCGGTAGAGGCTGGAGTGTTGGCTAGAAGTCAGTCAGGAATCATCAACAACTGCTTGTTTTCATGTTTCATCTCACAAATTGAGCCAAAGACAATTGACACGGCTCTTTTAGAACCTAGCTGGGTAGACGCGATGCAGGATGAGTTGAATCAGTTTGAAAAACTGAAAGTCTGGAAGTTGGTTACTCTACCTGCTAGGAAGAAATCTCTCGGAACTAGATGGGTCTATCGAAACAAGAGATAAGATAGCGGAGTGATTGTTCGAAATAAAGCAAGACTAGTCGTCCAAGGGTTTAGACAAATTAAAGGCCTTGACTATGACGAAGTATATGCTCATGTTGCTCGACTGGAGGCAATCATAATTTTTCTGGCATATGCATCCTACATGGGATTCAAGGTCTATCAGATGGATGTCAAGACGACGTTTCTCTACGGCAAAGTAAAGGAAGAGATCTATGTGTCACAGCCACCGGGCTTTGTGAACAAACAGTGTCCTCGTCACGGTTATAAGCTTGATAAGGCTTTATATGGGTTTCATTAGGCTCCTCGTGCATGGTATGCTACTCTGACGGAGCATGTACTCGCTCATAGATACACTCGGGGAGTAATTGATCAGACACTGTTCATTCGAAAAGTGGAAGAGGATCAAATCTTGGTGCAAATCTATGTGGACGACATCATCTTTGTATCCACTAGTGAAGCACTATGCAAGGAATTTGAGGAGGTCATGAAGAAGCAATTTGAAATGAGTGCGTTGGGAGAGATGAGTTTCTTTCTGGGTCTACATATTCGTCAAAACTCCAAGGGAATTCTCATTCATCAGGGAAAATATGTTGACGATATTATTGCAAAGTTCAAACTTCAAGATGCTAAATCCGTAAATACTCCTATAGCAGAAAGACCAGTGATGACTGAGGATCTGGAAGGTGAAGCTGTTGATGCTACACTGTATCGGTCGATGTTTGGCTCGTTGATGTATTTGATAGCCAGTAGACCAGATATCATGTTTGCTGTGTGTCAGTGTGCACGTTATCAGGCTGCTCCTAAACTTTCTCATTTAAATGTTGTTCAAAGAATCTTTCGATATCTTAAGGGCAGGCCTCGGCTTGGACTTTTGTATCAAAAAGAATCTCCATTTGATCTGTGTGCTTTTTCTGACAGCAACTTTGGAGGCACTGGTAGGGACATGAAGTCTACGTCAGCTGGATGCCAGTTCCTGGGGGATCGCCTCATCTCCTGGCAATGTAAGAAGCAGCAAACTGTCTCCCTGTCGACTGCTAAAGCCGAATATGTAGATGCTTCAGCCTGCTGCCCACAGGTTATCTGGATTCAACACCAGCTGGTGGACTACGGTTTGAATTTTTCCCAAACTCCCATTTATTGTGACAATGGTGCAGCTATCCAAATAGTGAAAAATCCGGTATATTTTTCAAAAACCAAGCACATTGCCATAAAAATTCACTTCATTCGTGATTCTTTCAACCAGGGTTTAATCAAAATGGATCAAATTCATACTGACGACAACGTCGCAGATATTTTTACAAAACCGGTTGATAAAGCACGCTTTCTTGCTCTTCTTGAACTTCTCAAAATGCTCGAGTTCGAGGATTGACTGCGGTCACACAAATATATTTTTCTTCGTTTCTGTAAATTAATTTCTTAAAATTGTTTTCTCTTTATTTTAAGCAAAAATTTAGGGGGATGTAGTGTCACGGCCCCCGGCCCGGTGTTACCCGGTCCAGAAGTCGCGGGACAGAAACCCGTGGTATTTATTTAATTTGGCAGCGGAATTATTAGCAGTATCTTTTAAACTGTAAATGCCCGATTATTTTATTTCATAATTTGGGAATAACCCCATAATTTACAGTAAAGGAAAATTTCACGAGGAAATTCCCTGTTTTACAAAACATATTTATTTATTTTATTGAGCCACTTTCCCAAGCTTGTAATGCTACATGGCACTTTTCCTGGATCACAGCAGATCACCTGAAACATGTTTTAAAAAGGTTTTATCAGCAGGGAAATACTGGCGAGTCATTCAATTTGCACAAAAGACACATTGTCATAAATTTACAGCATTAAGGGTTTTTATATTTGCCCCTATCATATAATTATCTGGTTCAGCTGTCACTTGACCAAATCTATGACTGTGGACATATCACTAATTAGGCTCACCCACCTAAAGTGATAAATCGTTAGTAGTAATGTGCACAAAACCCCCACATACTGCCAGTAATTAAAGATTAGCAAGACTTAATCACTGCAAAATATAACTGGAAAACATCTAGGGTTTTGCAAAGCAATTTGATAAAAAGGGAATGACTCACATTGCAAGTTTAGTTGGACAGAACCTTGCTTACTAATTTAGCCTTGTAACCTAGTTAAATAACAATGCACACGAAACTAGGTCAGTAACTTAATACAACATTTACGATAAACTCACGAGATCAAAACCCTCACGACGAATGACAAAGTATAGCCCAAATACGGGCAACACTTAAACATCCATCGGATCGGTTTTAAATCGATCGGACATTGTATCGTAGCAGTGATCGAGTTAATACCCTGTATTCATAGCAGCGTTTCCCTACTCGGAAATTCGAATTTAAGCAGTATAAGATCGTTTTGAAACTGATTTTTCGAACACAGAAGCAAGTCTCAGGTCCAGGAAATTTATAGCATGAAATTGGGTTTTACGCGGCCCGCGTAAACCATCACTTAAACTTTACGCGGCCCGCGAGGGACACCTAGTCTACGTGTAGGGCTAGCGTGTCACGTGTAGGCCTGCCATGTGTACGACACGTGGCCTGTTCGCTTATCCGGAGATCTATGATCTGTCGCGGCCCGCGTAGACTACCCCTTAAGTCTTACGCGGCCCGCCTGAAACCCAAAGTTCTTGTTTTCTTGGTTTTTCATGTGCATTAGGGTTTCAGGGGTCCGGGTTTTCACTTACTGGTCATTTATGGACAATTTTGCAGGTCCTTACATCCTCCCCACCTTATTTAAAATCTCGTCCTCGAGATTTACTGAAATAAGTGAGGATATTTTCGCTTCATCTCCGATTCCAGCTCCCAGGTGTATTCGGGTCCTCTTTTTGAATTCCACTTGACTTTGACCAGTACCAATCTTTTGTGTTTGAGAAACTTGATCTTTCTGTCTTCTATTTGAAATGGTTTCTCTACGAACTTTAACTTTTCATTTACCTCTATGACTTGAAGAGGTACTACCAAGGATTCGTCAGATAAACATTTCTTGAGATTGGATATATGAAATACATCATGTACTCCAGCTAACTCTTCCGGTAGTTGTAAGCGATAGGCGACTGGTCCTATTCTCTGGATTACTGGGAATGGTCCTATGTACCTTGGACTTAGCTTTCCTTTCCTACCGAACCGAACTACTCCTTTCCAAGGAGAAACTTTTAAGAGTACCATGTCTCCCACTTGAAATTCTAGTGGCTTGCGTCGATTATCTAAATAACTCTTCTGGCGATCTCGAGCCGTTTTTAGTCTTTCCTTGATTTGAGTGATCTTGTCGGTGGTTTCTTGTACGATTTCAGGACCTGATAATCGGCTTTCTCCTACTTCTGCCCAGCAAACTGGAGTTCTACACTTTCTTCCATACAGTGCTTCGAACGGGGCAGCTTCGATGCTTGAATGATAACTATTGTTATAGGAGAATTCAATTAAAGGTAAATGGTTGTCCCAGTTTCCTCCGAAATCTATCACACACGCCCTGAGCATGTCTTCCAGGGTTTGGATCGTCCTTTCACTTTGTCCGTCTGTTTGGGGATGATAGGCTGTACTTAAATTTAGTCGGGTCCCCATTGCTTCTTGAAAACTTGTCTAGACATGTGAAGTGAAACGACTATCCCTATCCGATATAATGGAGAGTGGGACTCCATGTAAGGATACTACCTCATCTACATACAATTTTGCTAATCTTTCCATACTGAAAGTTTCCTTCATGGGCAGGAAATTAGCTGATTTGGTTAATCGATCCACAATTACCCAAATTGCGTCGTTACATTTTCTGGTTTTGGGTAACTTAGTAACAAAGTCCATGGTTATTAGTTCCCATTTCCATACAAGCATTTCTAATTGTTGGAGTAATCCTGAAGGTTTCTGGTGTTCTGCCTTAACTTACGAACAAGTTAGGCACCTAGAGACATATCTAGCTATGTCCTTTTTCATTCCTATCCACCAGAAGTTATTCCTTAAATCTTGGTACATCTTATTATTACCAGGATGCATGGTATACCTAGATTTATGGGCTTCCTCTAAAATCTTATTTCTTAACTCTCCCTGTTTAGGTACCCAAATCCTTTTCTTGTGGAATCTCCAAATTCCATCAGTCCCTTGCTCTAGTTCCTTTATTCTTCCCTTCATTCCCTCAGCATTATCCTTGATTGCTGTTTGTTGAATGTTTTTCAGTTGTTCCATTAGATCTAGTTGTAAACTTAATCTAAGAGTACGAACTCGTCGTTGTTTCTCATGATACTTACGAGTTAAGGTATCTGCTACTACATTTGCCTTTCCTTCGTGATATTGAATATCACAGTCGTAATCACTTAGAATTTCCATCCATCTTCTTTGCCTCATGTTTAATTCCTTTTGCCCAAACATATATCTTAAACTCTTATGGTCTGTATAGACTGTAAACTTACTGCCATACAGATAGTGTCTCCAAATCTTAAGGGCAAAAATTATTGCTCCCAATTCTAAGTCGTGCGTCGTATAATTTTCTTCGTGCTTTTTCAATTGCCTTGAGGCATACGCAATTACCTTTTTGTGTTGCATCAACACACATCCTAATCCCAACTTAGAGGCATCACAATAAACTTCAAAATCTTCTGTCCCTTCTGGTAAGGCAAGAATTGGGGTGTTTGTTAACCTTTGCTTTAAAATCTTAAAAGCCTCTTCTTGCTTAGATCCCCATTCAAACTTCACTGCTTTACAGGTTAGCTTAGTTAATGGAACAGCTATCTTAGAAAAATCCTTTATAAACCGTCTATAGTATCCGGCTAACCGTAGAAAACATCTAACTTCCATAGCTGATTGCGGGACCTTCCATTTGGTGATCGCTTCAATTTTGGAGGGATCTACGTGAATACCTTCGTGATTCACCATGTGTCCTAAGAATTGCACCTCCTGTAGCCAAAATTCACACTTTGAGAATTTGGCGTAAAGCTTCTTTTTTCTTAATAAAGTTAAGAGTGCATGTAGGTGCTCACAATGCTCGTCCTGACTTTTGGAATAAATGAGTATATCGTCGATAAAGACAATTACAAATTTATCCAAGTACGGTTTACATATCCTATTAATCATGTCCATAAATGCTGCAGGAGCATTTGTTAGTCCAAAGGGCATGACCGTAAACTCGTAATGACCATACCTAGTTCTGAAGGCTGTTTTAGGTATGTCTTCTTCTTGTACTTTCAACTGATGGTATCCGGAGCGTAAATCTATCTTAGAAAAATATCTAGCCCCTTGAAGTTGATCGAAAAGATCATCAATCCTAGGCAATGGGTATCGATTCTTAATTGTAACCTTATTCAATTACCTATAATTGATACACATTCGCATTGAAACGCCTTTCTTCTTTACAAACAACACTGGTGCTCCCCAAGGGGATGAACTAGGTTGTATAAATCCTTTTCTTAGCAATTCATCTAATTGTTTTTCAGTTCTAACATTTCAGTGGGTGCTAACCGATAGGGTGCTTTAGCTATGGGTGTAGTTCCAGGTATTAGATGAATTCTAAATTCTACCTCCCTATCTGGTGGTAATCCTGGTAGTTCTTCTGGGAATACATCCGAGTATTCTGATACTACAGTGATTTCTTTAAGTTCCTTACCCTTAGTGCTAATGATTACCGAAATCATATACACTATTCCTTGCTTTCGTTCATAACTAGCAACTTTCATTACAGAAATAAATTTCATTGATTTACATGGCTTATCTCCTGTAACCATGATTATTTCTCCTGATGGTGTATGAATTTCTATGGAATTCTTACACAGAGAATTCGAGCATGGTTGGCTACTAACCAATCAATTCCTAATACAACATCGAATCCAACTAAATTCATAGGTAATAGGTTTGCAGAAAATTTATGACCTGAAAGTTCTATATTTTCTTTTTGCAAAACCGTATCTATGGTAACAGAGTTCCCGTCTGCTGTTTCTACTGTATAAATCTGCCTAAGTTTGGTTAAGGGTAGCTTAAGAGCTTGGCAGAAAGAAGTATTTATAAAACTTTGGTTTGCACCAGAGTCGAATAATACTTTTGCATAAACGTTGTGTACCAGAAACGTACCAGCTATTACGTCGGGAATCAGTTCGGCTTCCTGCGTGGTTAATTGGAAGGCTCTTGCGTTCTTCTTATTAGTTCCTTCGGTAGGTTTAACCTTGTTATCTGCTGGCTTGACCAATTTAGGGCATTCTGGTCTGAAATGCCCAGCTTCTCCACAGTTGTCGCAGATCTTTGCTTTCTTTTTGCATTCCTCGTCCCGATGGCCCGGAATTTTGCAGAAATTACAATTTTCTCTACATTTTCCAAAATGCTTCTTTTTGCAATTCCCGCAAAATGGCGGGGTGGAAGAGGACCCAGTTCCTTTCCTCTTGAAGTTAGTATTATTACCCACACGAAATCCTTGGGTGATCTTTTGAGCCAATTCCTTCTTTCTGTTTTCTTCTCGCGTACGCACCAGTCCGTCAGTCAAGGTGTTGGCAAATTCCACCGCATCGTCGATTGTGCGGGGTCTTGCAGCTTTGACGATATCACAAATCTCGCTAATTAAACCCCAAATATAGCGAGAGATAAGTACCGGTTCTGGCGAAGCCAGAGTTGGTACAATTCGAGCATACTCGAAGAACTTCGAAGTATACCCTCGACAGTCAATATCCACCATTCGGTGGCTTAGGAACTTATTCGTCATTTGCTCTTTTTCATATTCAGGCAGAACTTTCTTTCCACCAGACACTTAAATTCTTCCCAACTCATGGCATAAGCCATGTCACTTCCCTTGGCTTGCAGTACCGTGTTCCACCATTCTAATGCCTCTTCCTTAAAAAGGTGAGAAGCATACATAACCTTATCCTCCTCGGCACATTTGCTTATTTTGATTACTGTCTTAGTTTTCTCCAACCAACGTAGCGTGGCAGTTACCCCTTCATTGCCTGCAAATTCAACAGGTTTACAGGCAAGAAATTCTTTAGAAGTGCAACCAGGCGTTGCAACTTTCATTTTTTTAAGTATCGGGGCTTGAATCACGTTGTCATTATTGTCGCCTCCGTTAACACTATTACTGAAATTGTCGCCGTGAGTACGTTTACTGGGAGTAGTTGGTTGAGGTTCAATTGGATTTCGGGCAGCAGCAATGATTGCTGGAATAACATTTGCTATTCCCTGGGCAACGATGTTTTCTATATCTTGCCTATTAAGAAATTGATCTCCATTGTTTTGTTCGGATTGATTAACTTCGTTAACTGGCTCATTGACGGCGTGTTCCATCTGATAATTATCAATATATAAAATATTGGCACAAAATAAATAACAACCAAACATAATAAAGTAATCACACATAAGCACGTATCACCAAAATTGTCGACTTTGCGACTTTCATATTTTATATATTTTAATATGCATCCGTACTCGCCAGTTATCTTACAAAGGTTTTATTTTACATAGTTATATTTTTATTTACTATTTATAATTTTATTATTATTATTATACAAACACACAACCACCCAACCACACTACCGTTAGCTGACTTTTTCAAAAACGACGTTCCCTCTCGTCGTATTTCCAGGAGATCTGTTCTCCCACTTCCCGGATTCGATTCCCTGCATCCACTAGTTCCTCGCCGTAGTGGCGGAGTTCAGCCAAATTCTCGGTGCTCATTGGTGGGTTTGGTGCAGGCTCAGGGTCAAACTGGGGGAAAAAGGTGTTAGGGTTATTTAAGAGATTCTGAAATTACCAATCACTTGTCCACCATTCCTCCAGCTCTCTGGGTAGGAGTTGGTGGTTGACAATGGGATCTGGGATAGCAGGTGCTAGGTTAACTGGAAGTTGTGATTCGGCGGGGTAATTAAAGAGGTTTTCATTGGCAGGTCCGATGAGGTCACAATTTGCCAGTTTACGATCAAGCTCCTCCCAGGGTGGCATTTTCTGGGCTTGCCCTGAACTTTCCCTGATCTCCTTTCCTTTCCCTTTATAATTTGGTTCCTCAGTCTTTTTAACCCTCTGTGCGGCTGGCTTTTTCCTCCGTACGTGTCTCCAGCCTACGATTCTCCTTCTCTTTTTCGTCTTGGGTTTCTCCTGAGGTTGGGCTTGGAATTCCATAGGTTCTTCAGTATCGGCCCAATAACTGGAAAAGCCCTCGGAGACTTCCATTTCAGTAGGATAGATAGTGAGATTCTGAAGAGCTTCAGACAACTCATTCATGCTGTTAGCATATATGAAAAACACACACAAACTTAAGTTAATATTTTATTCATCCCGTTGAATTTTCATAGAATCATAATATAGCAATTGGAAAAGAAATTAAGTATTTCTAAATACTTAATTAGCTTAAATCAGTGGCTCTGATACCACCTTTTTCTGTCACGGCCCCCGGCCCGGTGTTACCCGGTCCAGAAGCCGCGGGACAGAAACCAGTGGTATTTATTTAATTTGGCAGCGGAATTATTAGCAGGATATTTTAAACTGTAAATGCCCAATTATTTTATTTCATAATTTGGGAATAACCTCATAATTTACAGTAAAGGAAAATTTCACGAGAAAATTCCCTGTTTTACAAAACATATTTATTTATTTTATTGAGCCACTTTCCCAAGCTTGTAATGCTACATGGCACTTTTCTTGGATCACATCAGATCACCTGAAACATGTTTTAAAAAAGTTTTATCAGCAGGGAAATAATGGCGAGTCATTCAATTTGCACAAAAGACACATTGTCATAAATTTACAGCATTAAAGGTTTTTATATTTGCCCCTATCATATAATTATCTGGTTCAGCTGTCACTTGACAGAATCTATGACTGTGGACATATCACTAATTAGGCTCGCCCACCTAAAGTGATAAATCGTTAGTAGTAATGTGCACAAAATCCCCACATACTGCCAATAATTAAAGATTAGCAAATACTTAATCACTGCAAAATATAACTGGAAAACATTTAGGGTTATGCAAAGCAATTTGATAAAAAGGGAATGACTCACATTGCAAGTTTAGTTGGACAGAACCTTGCTTACTAATTTAGCCTTGTAACCTAGTTAAATAACAATGCACACGAAACTAGGTCAGTAACTTAATACAACATTTACGATAAACTCACGAGATCAAAACCCTCACGACGAACGACAAAGTATAGCCCAAATACGGGCAGCACTTAAACATCCATCGGATCGGTTTTAAATCGATCGGACATTGTATCGTAGCAGTGATCGAGTTAATACCCTGTATTCGTAGCAGCGTTTCCCTACTCGGAAATTCGAATTTAAGCAGTATAAGATCGTTTTTAAACTGATTTTTCGAACACAGAAGCAAGTCCCAGGTCCAGGCAATTTATAGCATGAAATTGGGTTTTACGCGGCCCGCTTAAACCATCACTTAAACTTTACGCGGCCCGCGAGGGACACCTAGTCTACGTGTAGGGCTAGCGTGTCAAGTGTAGGCCTGCCATGGGTACGACACGTGGCCTGTTCGCTTATCCGGAGATCTATGATCTGTCGCGGCCCGCGTAGACTACCCCTTAAGTCTTACGCGGCCCGCCTGAAACCCAAAGTTCTTGTTTTCTTGGTTTTTCATGTGCATTAGGGTTTCAGGGGTCCGGGTTTTCACTTACGGGTCATTTATGGACAATTTTGCAGGTCCTTACATGTAGTCTCTTAGAAAAATACAAAAACATTTGAAAAATCAGAAAAATACAAAAACATTGAAAAACCAGAAAAATACAAAAATAGTTCTTTGTTTTTTTTTCTATGCTTTTGCTACAACCCGGGAAATGAAATGAATTTTCACTATGTGGATTAAGGCTGACTCATGTAAGACCAATATTGAAATGGTCTGCCTCTAGAGCGATGTGTTGGTAGGCTTTATCCTGATGGCTGGACTCTTTGACTGGAACTGTGCAGAACATTAATATTTATTCTATGACCTCAGGAAAGAACGTTCACTTGGAATTAGAGCATAGCTATTTGAATATGTTTGTGATGTCCCGATACACACAATTTCATTCTAGTTCTAAAATCTTTTCTGTCCAACTCGTGTATCTCCTCTGTTTTACGTGAGCAAAGACCTGGAGGTGCTATGCAACATCGACTTATATTTTGCGTGAGCAAAGACCTAGTTGTACGTTGTCGCTCTATGGATCAAATACACCCGAATGAGGCCCTCTAGTACCCAAAAGAAACCCAAAAATCAAATCCCATATCAAACTGAGAAAATCTCATTTGATTTGTACATTATATCCATCTCTGCTGATCCATTCTGTTCTTTTCTTAACCCAGTCCAGTCCAGTAATGGTTTCAGAATCCTAGAACGAGCTTGTGAAATATGTGGTAGGGAAACTGCACGTATGATAGCCTGTTCAAATCTAAAATTCCAGGATTTGATTGTGATTGAATTGAGTGTTCATATAAATTATATTGAAAAACATGATAAATCAGTTGCAGACCGTTACATGATAAAGGCCTAAGGAGATAAGTTTAAGGGGACAAATATACTGACAATCGCTCGGATCACCGAAAGTAAATTAGTGTTGATAAGTGTAGTCTAGTCTGAAACACTGTGATTTGATCCCATTGCAAATTGTAATTGTATATTAGTTTCTTTCTTTGTTTATTTGTGGTTTAGTTTATATTGTTAGTCTTTATAAAAATAAAAAATCCAAAAAAAGAGTGTTTATTTGTTTTATTAAAAATTTTAACCGTTCTTGAAGATTTGATTGATCATCATAAATTGAATGAAATTTAAATTCTGAAATCCAGGTATAAATACTTGGATGTACCGAGTGTTCATGTGGTATTTCCCTCTGTTTATTTTTAAAAATGTTTGCTTATGAATTTCTGAGCATGTGTAGAATTTGATTCAAATCAAGAAACAGGGGTTGTTGAAGATTGAGATGTTGTTGGCTGCTGATAAAGCATGAAGCATCACAACAACCAGATCTGCCTGAGTCAGAAGAATCAGATACGAGTCATCATCTGACAGTGATAGTACATTTGAAGAAGTACCTGTGAACCTGCTTGAAAAAGAAGACATTGACAAAGAAAAGAGTTGATAAGAATCATCCTCTTGCATTATTTTCAACAAGTTTTCAAGCAAAGCTGATTGTAATTGAGAAGAACAAAAAGCCCAAGTTTCAGAATGAAGACATGAACTATCTTCCCACAGAAACATAATGAAGACAACAGTTTGATAAAGACAACATAAACCTAGGGGGATATTGTAAGGCCCTATAATTGGGTAGGTTTACGCTTATCTTTATCAAACATAATTATAGCCTATTGGGCTTAGCCTTGTAGTGGGTTAGATAGTATTTTAATAAGCCATGTGGGCTAATTTAAGCATATTGGGTTTGGGTTAGGCCATGTGGGCCAAATTCTATTAGAACCCTATATAATGATGTGTTTTGTTCATTATTAGGGTTAGACTTTTAGAGGTGGCTGTTTATATTTCTGTTCTTCTAGTAGTTTCGAATTCATTGGTTTGTGTTGTAATAACCCTCGGTAAAACCGACACTTTCATAATATTTACGACACCCTATTATATCTTAAAATACCATTATATGTCTTTATATACACCCCGTATGTGAAAACTGAGCCTGAAATATGTTATAACATTTAAAATAAATTAAAAACAATAAATATTAAGCTGAGGTGGGCCGAGTAGGACCTCACCTCAAGCTTACGCGGGCGGTATCAAGGTGGATACCGGATTCCTTTAAGTTTCTTTAGTTCAAGCGGGCCGCATAAGACCCTGTTTAAGTGTACGCGGGCCGCGAGAGGCCCACAACGCGGAGACACCCTGAGCTGACACGTGTCGACATCGTGGCGGACCTATACGCTGACCCAGCTAAGCTATATGTTGTCCTGGTGTTGACGCGGGCCGCGTAAGCCTTCGCTTACCTTTACGCGGGCCGCGAGAGGACGAGATATCAGCACTATAAATAGAACGCATCAGTTTTTGTTTTCCGTCGCTCACAATTCATTCTCAATCTCAAATTCTGTAGTAGTTTTATAATACGCGGGTATTATATCCCCCTTATTAGCGAGGTTCTGCTCCATTGTAAGTATTATAACCCCGGTTTCATAACAGATACGCTGCCCGATTGATTTAGGGTTCCGTAACAACTTTCGTGGTCCTGCCCGACGTAGTTGTTTGAAAGCCGTCTCGGGGAGGGTATCATTAATATTTTCAAAGGGTTACGATACTAACCAATGTACATTTGTATAAATTATAGATTATATCAAGGAAACCCTTACGCGAAGTCTAAGATAGCAATGTGAGTTTATCCTCTTTTTGATAATCTTTTTGGAATGTTTTACAAAACCTTAAATGTTTTACAATGTGATTAAGCGGTGATTGAGTCTTTGTAGTTCTTCAATTACTGCCGGTATTATGGGGTTTTGTATACAAAATTTATTACGACGAGTAGTAGTAAGTCGGGAATGACAGTACATTACCATTGGACAACGAGTTAGCCAATGGGTAATTTGACCATAGCCATAGATCCGGTCGAGTGGCAAGTACTGAATGAGTAATTGTGTAGAAATAAACAATGTGATCGCTCTCAATACTATGTTAATTGATAAAATGTTTCTTGATTAAACTGGGATTCACTCACCAGTATTTCCCGCTGACAAATGTTTTTAAAACACGTTACAGGTAACACAATGTGACAGCCAATTAGCAAAAAGCCAGCTGGAGAGCACTGAAGGCTTGGGAAAAATGTGGCTATAAAAGTTACCTAATAAACGATGTTTTAAATTCAATAAAATAGGGTTTGTCCCTATAAATGTATTGTAATAAGAACCTTGGGTTTTGCCCATGTATTTATTAATATCAATTATGGTGGTTTTACTTTGATAACATTTCCTAACTACGGTCCTGATGTAATTTCCACTGCAAGATTTAAATAACTGATACCACCAAACTCTGAGCTCGCGTCCGCCCGTTTCCGGGAATCAGGGATCGGGGGTTGCGACAGAAGGTGGTATCAGAGCCTAGCCACTGGTCTAAGCCAAAGAAGTGTTCTGCTGACACTTAAAATTTAAATTTTTGTTAGGAAATTAATTATGGAAATACGTGCATAACTGTAATTATTTGTTATGTGTTATTTGACTATCTGTTAGTTTACAGTATGAGTGATCAAGGACCCTCAGACATGAATCGTCAGTTGTCTGATTCACCTAGGAGTGAAGGTACTTCATCACAGCATGCCCTCTCTGGGTATACTGCTGATTAGGAAGAAGGAATATTTGCCTTTAGAGCTCAGTCGGAAGAGCCATTCCCTCACAAAAGGAGAGGATGGTTCAGTAAGGAAGCTTTTGCTCGTAGGAAGAGAATGCGAAAGTTGCAACAGCAAAGAGTTCTAGCAGCTGCTAAGCGAGAGACAGATGCACATACACAGGAAATGCTTAATAGAAGCCTAGCAATTTCCATATCCTAGCCACAACTGCTGCTGACCCGAGTCTGGAACAATTAGTAGCCCCATAACCACAATTCCCAAACCAACCCATGGAGATAGAAAACCCGGAAAACCAAGTGGAAATGCATGACTTTAACCCAGAAGAAATCCCTAGGGTACCTGCACCCAACCCCCTAGATCCAAATTACGACCCCTGGTGGGACGACAATAGGGACTTTGTACAACGTTACCCAATTCATGAAGACAACCCCATACAGAACATAGAAGCCTACCCAGGTATGGACCCTTTAGACCCCTATTACCAAAATGATTATATTAGGGAGATTTTAAAGGATCCTTACCAATTTCAGGAACTTTCACCCCCATATTAAGAACCAGCACCCCAGATTCCAAACCCAGTCCGAGAACCTGCACCCCAATGAGTGCAGAAAATGTGCAAGAACTTAGAACTTTCGGGGAGGAAATTTTAGAGAGCAGTGAGAGAATGCGTCAGGTGGGAGAGCGTCTCGTATGGAAATACGATGAGCGCAATATGGATTTTTGGATAAATCCATATCCGTGATGTGATGGAGGAAACGAAATAATAATAATAATAATAATATAAAATAATAAAATAAAACAAAATAAAATATGTGTGTACGGATGCATATTACTATTAGTGTGATTCTATTTCTGTTGGTATTGTAATTTTTATTTTAGTACTAGTGTGTAATAGATGCATAATAGTATATGAATAGAGTAAAAGTAGCAATGATCTACGTTTTTTACTAGATTGAGTGTCATGTGATTAACAATATTATCTATTATCTTGTGATATTAATATGGGATAAATGTTTAAAATTCAGATGGCCGACGAAGGAAATGAAGGAAATCTGAATAACGATAACCAAAGTAACATTAACGTGGTTAATGAGAATCCAAGCATCAATAACAATGGAAATCAAGTGGATAATAGTGCTATCCAACACATTGTAGCACAGGGAATTATAGATGCAATGCCATTTATTCTTCAAACTGTTAAGGATGCTGATAATAAAAGTAAACATAGTAGTAAGCGACCAATTGAACCGGAACACAGCATGAACAATGGACCAGTACTTCAAATGCCTATTCCCAAAAGAAGAAGAACCATGTCTTACAGTTGTTCTTATAAAGAATTCTGGTCTTGTAAACCAATGGAATTCTCGGGCAACGAAGGGGCCATTGCAACCTTACGGTGGATAGAGAAGACTGAGGCAGTCTTAAGGATAAGTAAGTGTGCTGAAGAAGATAAGATATTGCTTGCTTCTAATCTGTTTAAGAATGCAGCACTAGAATGGTGGAACACTATTCTCCAATCAAGAGGAAGTGATAGAACTTATAATATGGAATAGGAAGAATTTAAAAACAAGGTAGAAAGGAAATTCTGCCCACCCAATGAGAAGGAACAAATAGCAAACAAATTCCTAAACCTTAGGATGACTGGTGTGGATAGTAAGGGATACACTAAAATATTCTTCGAATATGCTAGAATAGTGCCAACTTTTGCTTCACCAGAACCAGTGTTAATCTCCCGTTATATCTGGGGATTAATCGGAGAGATTAGACACGTAGTCAAGGCAGCTAGACCTCAAACCATAGAAGAAGCTGTAGAACTAGCCAATACCTTGACTGATGAATTAGTCTGTACCAGAGAAGAGGATCAAAGGAGGAACCTAACCCAGAAGTTGACTCAAGAATTTCGTTCTGGAAATTCTAACCGTGGAAGAAATATAAGTTCTACCTCTGCACCCTACTGTAGGTATTGCAAAAGAAAGCATTCAGGAAGATGCTCCATATATTGTAACTTTTGCAAAATATCGGGACACAAGGAAGAAAACTGCAGGAAGAAAGCTAACAGCCGGGTGTGTTACAATTGCGGAGAACAAGGTCATATCAAGCTAAATTGTCCAAAATTAGCTCCAGCTCCAGACAACAAGAATACCAAAAATGCTAGAGCATTTGTTCTAACGACAGATGAAGCTAAGATGATTCCAGATGTCATAGATGGTACGTTTTTAGTAAATGATGTCTTTGCTAAAGTATTATTTGACTCTGGTGCGAACCAAAGTTTTATTAATACATCATTTTGCAAATTTCTAAATCAGTCATTAACTAAACTACCACAAGAATGCTTAGTAGAGACAGCAAATGGAGAAACCGTTAGAATTTCTGAAATCTTGCAGGAAGCAAGCATAGAAATTTTAAATCAGAAATTTATTGCAAATCTGTATCCCATGACTCTGGCAGGATTTGATGTTGTATTAGGAATGGATTGGTTAATAGCCAATAAAGCCAATATTTTATGTGATCAAAAATTAATACAAGTAAATACACCAATAGGTAAAATGATCACAATTAAAGGAGATAGACCCTCTAGATCCACTAAGTTCATCTCTGTGATGAAAACTGCAAGTTATATAAGAAAAGGTTCTATAGTGTATATGATTTCCATAATCACTAATACCAAAGGAAAAGAACTAAAAGATATTCCAGTAGTATCTCAGTTTTCAGATATCTTTCCAGAAGAATTACCAGGACTACCTCCAGACAGAGAAGTTGAATTCAGAATTCACCTGCTACCAGTAACATCACCAATTGCCAAAGCACCTTACCGTTTGGCACCTGCAGAAATGCAAGAATTGAAGAAACAATTAGAGGAATTGTTAGAGAAGGGATTTATACAACCAAGTTCGTCACCATGGGGAGCGCCGATACTATTCGTTAAAAAGAAGGACGGATCAATGCGTATGTGCATTGATTACCGTGAATTAAACAAGGTCACAATTAAGAATCGGTACCCATTACCGAGAATCGATGATCTGTTTGATCAACTGCAAGGAGCTCGATTTTTCTCTAAAATTGATTTAAGGTCAGGATATCATCAATTAAAGCTACAGGAAGAGGATATTCCTAAAACCGCTTTCAGAACAAGGTATGGCCATTATGAATTTACTGTCATGCCATTTGGTCTAACCAATGCCCCAGCTGCATTTATGGACATGATGAACCTAATATGTAAGCCATATTTGGATAAATTCATAATTGTCTTTATAGATGATATTCTAATTTACTCTAAGAGTAAAGAAGATCATGCAAAACATTTGCACACACTTTTAAGTCTATTAAGAAAAGAAAAGCTTTATGCTAACTTTTCTAAGTGCGAATTTTGGTTAGAACAGGTACAATTCCTTGGACATTTAGTCAATCATGAAGGAATTCATGTAGATCCAACAAAGATTGAGGCGATTATCAAATGGAAAACCCCTGAATCACCAACCGAGGTTAGAAGTTTCTTAGGATTGGCCGGTTATTATAGAAGATTTATTCAAGATTTTTCTAGAATAGCCATTCCTTTAACTAAGTTAACCTATAAATCTGTTAAGTTTGAATGGGGATTAAAACAAGAAGAAGCATTTAGAATTCTTAAGCAAAGATTAACCCATACACCCATATTAGCATTACCAGAAGGAACTGAAGATTTTGTAGTATATTGTGATGCTTCTAAATTAGGTTATGGATGTGTGTTGATGCAATGACAAAAGGTTATAGCTTATGCATCTAGACAACTTAAGAATCATGAAGAAAATTATTCAACTCATGATCTAGAATTAGGAGCTATAATTTTTGCTCTTAAGATTTGGAGACATTACCTTTACGGTAGTAAGTTTACCATATTCACTGATCATAAGAGTTTAAGGTATATCTTCAAGCAAAAGGAATTGAATATGAGACAAAGACGCTGGATGGAAATGCTTAGTGATTACGATTGTGATATCCAGTATCATGAAGGAAGAGCAAATGTAGTGGCAGATGCTTTAAGTCGAAAATATCATGAAAAGCCAAAAAGGGTACGTTCTCTTAAATTAAATCTGCAAGTAGATTTAAATGATCAAATAAGAGAAGCACAAGAATCAGTAATCAAGGATGATTCTAAAAAATTAAAAGGTATGTTAAAAGAATTGGAACAAGGAATAGATGAAATTTGGAGATTCCATAAAAAGAGAATGTGGATACCTAAATTAGGAAACCTGCGTAATCGTATATTAGAAGAAGCCCATAAGTCTAAATATACGATGCATCCAGGTAGTGATAAAATGTACCAGGATTTAAGGAAAAATTTCTGGTGGATAGGAATGAAAAAGGACATAGCAACTTATGTTTCTAAATTTTTAACTTGTTCACAGGTTAAAGCTGAACACCAGAAACCCTCAGGTTTGTTACAGCAATTAGAGATGCCAGTATGGAAATGAGAATTGATAACAATGGATTTTGGTACTAAATTACCCAAAACTAAGAAAGGTAATGATACAATCTGGGTGATTGTAGATAGGCTAACCAAGTCAGCTCATTTCTTACCAATGAAGGAAACTTTCAGTATGGAACAATTAGCTAAATTATATGTAAATGAAATTGTTTCTTTACATGGTATTCCTTTATCAATTGTTTCTGATAGGGATAGCCGATTTACCTCTCATTTTTGGTCAAGTTTCCAAAAGGCAATGGGAACTAAAATAAAACTGAGTACAGCTTATCATCCTCAAACGGATGGACAGAGTGAAAGGACATTTCAGACAATGGAGGACATGCTTAGAGCTTGTGTAATTGATTTTGGAGGTAATTGGGACGATCACTTACCTTTAATAGAATTTTCTTATAATAA
This sequence comes from Helianthus tuberosus, assembly GCA_030545235.1. Lineage (NCBI taxonomy): Eukaryota > Viridiplantae > Streptophyta > Magnoliopsida > Asterales > Asteraceae > Helianthus > Helianthus tuberosus. Next base: position 140,980,585 of record CM060357.1, read on the forward strand.
TAGTTATCACACAAGTATCAATGCTGCATCATTCGAAGCACTTTATGGACGAAAGTGCCAAACCCCAGTCTGTTGGGCAGAAATTGGGGAAAAGCAACTATCTGGACCTGAGATAATACAAGAAATAACTGACAGAATCATTCAAGTCAAAGAACGACTAAAAGCCGCACGTGATCGACAAATGAGCTATGCCGATAACCGACTCAAGCCATTGGAATTTCAAGTAGGGGATAAAGTATTATTGAAAGTCTCTCCTTGGAAAGGAGTAGTAAGATTCATTAAAAGAGGAAAGCTAAGTCCCAGGTATATTGGACCTTTTGAGATTATTAGAAGAATAGGACCTGTAGCCTATCAGCTACAACTGCCAGAAGAAATGGCAGGAATACATGATGTGTTTCATGTATCTAATCTCAAAAAGTGTTTAGCTGATGAATCCCTAATAATACCTCTTAAAGATATAGAAGTAAATGAACAGCTCAAGTTTGTAGAAAGACCTCTACAAATTGAAAACAGGAAAGTCAAAAATCTCAAGCATAAGAGATTAGTTCTAGTCAAAGTGAAGTGGGACTCCAAAAGAGGACCTGAGTACACATGGGAGCTTGAATCAGAAATGCAAAAGAAATATCCGCATTTGTTTCAATAAGATCTCGAGGACGAGCTCTAAAACAAGGTGGGGAGAATGTAACAACCCTCTGTAAAACCGACACTTTCATAATATTTACGACACCCTATTATATCTTAAAATACCCTTATATGTCTTTATATACACCCCGTATGTGAAAACTGAGCCTGAAATATGTTATAACATTTAAAATAAATTAAAAACAATAAATATTAAGCTGAGGCGGGCCGCGTAGGACCTCACCTCAAGCTTACGTGGGCGGTATCAAGGTGGATACCGGATTCCTTTAAGTTTCTTTAGTTCAAGCGGGCCGCATAAGACCCTGTTTAAGTGTACGCGGGCCGCGAGAGACCCACAACGCGGAGACACCCTGAGCTGACACGTGTCGACATCATGGCGGACCTATACGCTGACCCAGCTAAGCTATATGTTGACCGGGTGTTGACGCGGGCTGCGTAAGCCTTCGCTTACCTTTACGCGGGCCGCGAGAGGACGAGATATCAGCACTATAAATAGAACGCATCAGTTTTCGTTTTTCGTCGCTCACAATTCATTCTCAATCTCAAATTATGTAGTAGTGTTATAATACGCGGGTATTATATCCCCCTTATTAGCGAGGTTCTGCTCCATTGTAAGTATTATAACCCCGGTTTCATAACAGATACGCTGCTCGATTGATTTAGGGTTCCGTAATAACTGTCGTGGTCCTGCCCGACGTAGTTGTTGGAATGCCGTCTCGGGGAGGGTATCATTAATATTTTCAAATGGTTATGATACTAACCAATGTACATTTGTATAAATTATAGATTATATCCAGGAAACCCTTACGCGAAGTCTAAGATAGCAATGTGAGTTTATCCTCTTTTTGATAATCTTTTTGGAATGTTTTACAAAACCTTAAATGTTTTACAATGTGATTAAGCGGTGATTGAGTCTTTGTAGTTCTTCAATTACTGCCGGTATTATGGGGTTTTGTATACAAAATTTATTACTACGAGTAGTAGTAAGTCGGGAACGACAATACATTACCATTGGACAACGAGTTAGCCAATGGGTAATTTGACCATAGCCATAGATCCGGTCGAGTGGCAAGTACTGAATGAGTAATTGTGTAGAAATAAACAATGTGATCGCTCTCAATACTGTGTTAATTGATAAAATGTTTCTTGATTAAACTGGGATTCACTCACCAGTATTTCCCGCTGACAAATGTTTTTAAAACACGTTACAGGTAACACAATGTGACAACCAATTAGCAAAAAGCCAGCTGGAGAGCACTGAAGGCTTGGGAAAAATGTGGCTATAAAAGTTACCTAATAAACGATGTTTTAAATTCAATAAAATAGGGTTTGTCCCTATAAATGTATTGTAATAAGAAACTTGGGTTTTGCCCATGTATTTATTAATATCAATTATGGTGGTTTTACTCTGATAACATTTCCTAACTACGGTCCTGATGTAATTTCCGCTGCAAGATTTAAATAACTGATACCACCAAACTCTGAGCTCGCGTTCGCCCGTTTCCGGGGATCAGGGATCGGGGGTTGCGACATGTGTACCAGACGGTTCTCTAAAAACCGTGTGCACTTTGGTTATTCAATCATTCAAGTTCTTGTTCCTATCACTTTCATCAGTATTCCGCGCTTTTGGTTGTGATTTTGATATCCGATTGATAGTTTTGGATTTACAAAAACGATCCTTTCGATCTTAATGAAACAATAGGAGTACAGGCGGACAATGTATCGTCTGAAGAACTGGAAGACCTAGGCGTTAAAAACTTGGGGAATGAATGAATTTATGAGAATGGACAGACAGGGACAAGTGAGTTTAGAGAGGAGATCTTGGACGGGATCAGAAATGAAAATATGGCAGAAGATTTAAATGTGCAATCCAACGAGAAGAATGACATCTTTAACATAGAGACACACCTTACAACCACCTTGGGGGGCGCTATGGGTGTCGATCTTCAACATCATGAGCATATGATCAGAGAAGCGATAAGCGAAGAATGAATCCAAAAAGTTTTTTGATGAATTTTCTTTCCCTGAATATTAGAGGGTTAGGAGAGGGGGGTAAAAATAAAGCGGCTTGGGTTAAAGAATTAAAAAAAGAGAACGGGATTGATTTCATTGCTTTACAAGAAATTCAATTTAATGACATTTCAGGTATCGAGTTCGAAAAATTATGGGGAATAGGCAAATTTGAGATGGATCACATGCCAGCAGCTGGGAGATCTGGAGGGGTAGTTAGCATATGAGATCCTAATATTTTCAAGGTACATGATTCTATCAAACATCCTAATTTTCTTTTAACTTTGGGGGTTTTGAAGGGGAGCAATAAAGCGGTTAATATCATTAATGTATACGCTCCGCAAAAAGTACCCCAAAAGAAAGCTCTGTGGGATGACATAGGGGGGGATTTTGGGTAACTTTTCGGGGTGGTGGGTGATTTTGGGAGACTTTAATACGGTTCGAGGATTGGAAGAAAGGAGGAACTCTAAGTTTAATAAAAATTGTGCTTCAAATTTTAATAATTTTATAATTGATAATTGGTTGAGAGAATTTGAAATGAAAGACAGGAAATTCACTTATCATAATGATAATGGCAACAAACAAAGCAAGATATATAGAGTTTTGGTTTGTTAGGAATTTTTTTCTGAATGACATGTGGCCTGTTTGAGGACATTACCGAGGGTTCATTCGGGTCACTGCCCTCTAGTCCCGACTTGTTCATATAAAAACTTTGGTCCCAAGCTGTTTAGATTTTTTAATTCTTGGTTGGAACGAAAGGATTTTGATGAATTGGTTAAAAAGGAGAGTGATAATTCTGTCGGAGTCGGAGATTCAGATACGCGTTTAACGTAAAAATTTAAAAAGATTAGGGAGGGTATTAAAAAATGGAAAAAAGGAGGTTTTATCCAAGGAATAGGAAAAAGAAAGGATTTTAAAGGAGGAGCTAGATAACCTGGACGAGTGGTCGGAAATTAGGGAATTATCAGAAGAGGAGGAGTGGACCAAAGCGGAATGTATTAAAGATTTAAAGGAGCTGGAAAATTATAAAAATAAAGATCTTAAACAAAGAGCTAGAATAAAATGGGATGTGGATGGAGATGAAAACTCGGCCTTTTTCATGGGTACATTAATAGTAGACGGGCAGCAAACAATATCCCCAGCCGTATGATTGAGGGAGTTTGGACTACTAAACCTTCCTTAGTCAAAAAGAGATTATGGGCTTCTTCAAATCGGCTTTCAAAGAAAAATTCAATAACAGACCAAAAATAATTTATCACAAAGAGGCTTTTGGAGGAGGATGCGGCGTCTCTGACAGCTCCTTTTAGGAACGATGAGATAAAGAGCGTAGTGTTCGAGTGTGGGGCCAATAAAGCCCCTGAGCCAGACGATTTTAACTTCAATTTCATAAAAAGGAACTTGAATTTATTTGAGTATGATTTTTATAACCCGCAGGCTGACTTTTACAACAAAGGTTCAATCGCGAAGGGATGCAACTCTTCATTCATAACTCTTATCCCTAAAAACAAGGATCCGGTGGGGATGAGAGATTATCGTCCGATCAACCTTATTGGGGTGATTCGTATAACTATTTCTTTGGTTCTCGCTAGTCGTCTCAAAAAGGTTATAGGAACCATCATCTCGGAAAATCAAATGGCGTTCCTTAAAGGCAGGTACATCCTTGACAGTCCGTTAATGTTAAATGAGCTAATTTCTTGGATTAAAAAAGTAAAAAAAAGGCTTTACTTTTAAAAATCGATTTTGAAAAGGCTTATGACAATATTTGTTGGGGTTTTCTGCTGGATATCATGGGTCAGATGATCAGACTCGCCAGATTTCTCCAACTCCGATGAAGATGCAGGTGATTTGCGTTGGTTTTGCTGATGAAATTAGGGATGCCGGTGATTTGCGACACCATCCCCATCAGATTGCAACACCCACCACCGACCCCATCAGATTGGAACAACCACCGCCACAATCAGATTGCACCACCCACCACCGCCCCCGTCGGGTTTACCGCCAATCACCAAGCATCACTTTAACCTCACCACACCTTTTTGATTGTCATTGTTCATCATTGATTCTTGTAAACCCTAGTCATCGCCATTGTCGTTCTTCATCATCAATTCCTGCTCGTGGTTCTTGCTGTTTTGGTTTGATTAGGGTTTCTATGGTTTATAAAAGGGGAAAATGAAGGGATGGGCGAAAAGACGTAATTACCCTCTTGTGCTTTTATCACGTGCCAATAATTAACAGGGTTTTTTTAACTTGGTTGGGTGTAAAGGACTAAACTTGCAACAAAATACCTAGTAAAGGACACCGCCTGTCAACATTCGTTAAAAAGGACACCGCCTGAAAAGTGGTATAAAGATAAAGGACAAAACTTGTAATTTTTCCTAAAAACAAATACACCAATCGGAAATGGGTGTACATCTCTAATTTATTACTTCTTCAAAAGGGTCAACTGTTAAAATTATCTTCTTATTTTTAAAGAGTTATTGGATTTTAATAATCTAAAATTTTAACTGTTGGCCGATAATAATCTCAACTTTAAATATTCATTTCAACGATCCTAATTTGTAAGAATTTGCCCCCCCCCCCCCCCATTGATCCTTTTATAACATATAAAAATTTAACCCCCTCAATAGATTCAAGTGCACATGCAGCCTCCTTAATTGAATTAATTGCACCTACAGTTTGAAAGGGATCGACGGGGGCCAAATTTTTACAAGTTGAGATCGTTGGAGGTAATTTTTAGAGTTGAGATTATTATCAGCCAACAGGTTAAACTTAGTATTATTAAAATCCAATAACCCTTTCAAAAATTATATTTGAACTAGTTCTCCTTTTTTTCTGAATTTTACTGAATTTTTTAAAGCTAATGACATTTTTAATACTAAGTTATTTCTTTTAAAAGTAACTATAATAACGTGCCACTTTATCTTTAATTACTGTATAGTTTTGTTGTATTAAAAAATCGTATTCCATTATACATATGTAATGAATCATTGCAGATATGTAATACAAATTGTAATTACTAAATACATAGTTTGGAAGTTTTATCAATAGTACATTTCATTTATGGTAAGAAAAAATTAATAAATTACAATTTTATAAATATTTGAATACAGGTTATGTAACTTTCAAAGTTTCAACGAGTTTACCTCTGTTTTTGTTTGCCAAGTTTATATATATTCACATCCAATATACGTTAGAATAATTTATAACTTAAATAGTCTTATTTTTATATAGATAAGTTAAATTTCTATCAACCTTTACTTTTTTGAAGAAAAGAAGAAAGGTAAAAGTTTAATAATATAAATGGATTAGACAGGGAGATAATTGATTTATAAAGTTAACCCCATGTTTGCATGATTAACAAGTGATTGAGGGGATCTTCTACAAACCCTAGGGTTTAATTTTGGATGGGGACACCAAAATTGAAAGGCAAATCAATGGAAAATCTGTTGGGGTTTTGTTTAATGAAGATTGAAATTATGGCAACTTTTCACCATTTCTACACACTTTAACCTTTAATCATGTCTTATGATCATCATTTTGTTCCCCACTTTTCACTTTCCTTTTGTAATTTTTTAGGTTATACTAAACCGACTTTCTTATATTATGGAATTCCAAATCTTATCTCAGTTCTGTCTATACTTATAATGATAACAACTAAAACTTAAATGAAAAATAACAATAACAATAATAATATTTATTAGCTCAAGTTCATTCGAGAAAATATGTATTGATCAAACTATTGGTTTACCTCAAGTTGGTGATGCAAAACACGGTTTTTCACACAGATCTCGTTGTCTATTAAAACCACGTTCTGGACAACCAATCTGCCCTAAGCATGTGTACAAGCTCGTAATGAGGGACGTGATCTTGCTAGTGAGGGTAATGAAATTATCCGTGAGGCTACCAAATGGAATCCTGTTTTTAAATATTTTGTTAATTTATGTAAAGAATTAATGGAGAATAGTTCTACGAAAACAAATTCCCTAAAATGTAAAAACCTTATTAAAATGATCCTAAAATGTAAATGATGAAACACTGGATAATACTAGACTATCACAGCTGGTCGTCTCGTGTCCTATGGTTCAATCACTATCCTTCACTCGCCAAATAGCTGATTACACAAGGATGTCCTGCAAAACGAACAATACCGGTGACTCGCCACAAGGAGGAGAAGATGGGGGTTCTCCTTGTGACCACCCTTCAGCGTGAGAAAAAGTAATCGATTTGAGGATAAGTGTGTGTTAGAGTAAGAGAGTGAGAAATCGAATCCTTAAACCTAGAGGTAGAATCTTCTATTTATAGCCGGAGAATAGTGAAGGAGGAGACTTGCCAGCTGTCCGATTAGGGGAATATCCGTTATGTCCCCTCTAACGTTGTCAGTCCCTGAGGTGACGTTGCGTACGGTTATTCGCTCCAGCTGAGCACTCGCTTGTACTGACTGTCGTCTTGTCCTCCCAGGATTTTGCAATCGCTGCTGGCGTCTTGCTATTGGTGCCACATGTTGTCCTTTCTGTCTGCAGGGGCATCTTCTTGTTACCAGGTGTCTTTTTCTAGAAGCTTGTAGAACCTTCTAGATGCCTTTGTGTGTGACGGGGGGACGCCAACTTGGAGTGGCCGGTGTGATCCCTTTGACATGTGTTCACGTGTGATTTGGAATCATACCTCTTCATTGACGTTCATAATATAACAACATAAGATAATATATACCCAACACAAAAATATTAATCTATAATGAGAATAAACCAAAAAGTTATGTAAGTATCAATTTACATTGAGAATATATCAACAAAAACACGGGTTTTATAACTTATAAGCCTTATGAAACATAAGATATCAGTTTCGGAGATAAACTTTTGTATAGAGCAATCTAAAATGCATCTTATATATTTTTTAATAACAAATTTCTTTTAATTCATGTCGTCTGTGCGACTTGAATACAAGACCTTCCCTCCCAAATTTACGTAGTTAAATGTTTTCTCTTTGCCAATGGACCACCAGTTATAATCTTATAAACTTTTAATTGGATGCATTTGAAGTAATAGAACTAAGTTGGGTTACCGACAGGGGCGCAACATAGTGGAGGCGGGAGGGGGCGGCTGACCCCTCAAACTTTTCGCTCAGTAGTGGAGAGTATGTAGTTTTCGTATAAAAAATTTTGGTTATAGTTTTCGACCCCCCCCCCCCCCCCCCCCCCCCGGGTTTTATAGAATTTTTTGGGTATATACGTTTTCGACCCCTTAGTCGGAAATATCAAGCTTCGCCACTGTTTACCGAAAGCTGTAGACATTAATTTATTTATTCTTTTTTAATATATAATAATAACAATTGCTGATAATTAACAAAGCATTCTGGTGCTTTTTAAAAGTTTATATAACAAATTCTAGCTTTTCTATCTAGGTTTAAGTTTTTACCCTTTCCTATCTAGCATCTTTAGGCTAATCGAGATCGGGAGAGGATTGAGATTATTGAGGTGGCAAATGAGGATGAAGGAGATAAAGATCACTAGCCTTAATAGTTCATATGCATTTATAGAAAACAAATTTATTATGAGAGTAAAGAACCAAAGTCGTTTTTTTATAAATGCTCGTATGCATTTTACCACTTACGTATAAATTAAATATAAATGAACATGTTATCGATGGCGGACCCATAATTTTTTTCATGGGGGTGTGGAAGAACTTTGGTGCATCAGTTTTAACGGTGTATTATACGTTTGTTTACTTATTAGTTATTGTAAAGACATCAATACAATCTTAAGGGGTGGCACACTTATAAGGATATCTGCGGCGCCCACTAGATGTGTTCAGACAGGTTTCACAGGAACCCATTACAACTTTCATAGAATCATAGGTTCGCTATGCGGGTTCAATCATGGGTTTACGAACCAATTGGTGGATGGAATGTTGTATTTGTTTAAGGTTATTGGAGGGTAATGTGTTACAATATTTCTGAATTGTGGGTTAGTGGGTTCAACTGGAAAGGTGCCCCCTCCCTTTACGGTTGAAATGAGTTGAAGCTAGTTTCAAATGAGGTGATATCTTTCTATTGGTTGGGTTAATAGATTCAAATGGGTTACTAGATGGATGCGCCTTCCACCTTAAGGCCACATATCTTGTGGGAGTCGCGATCTACCAAATCCCGTTCGCAAACTAGGTTTTAGAGTGGTGCTTAGAGATTTCCGGTAACGTACACTTATAATTAGAAAAAATATATATATGATTATAATTTTTTTTTTTATATATAAGGCCAAACAAATTACACCAAGATAGCCGGTAAGCGGGCAACAAGCTGCGCCGCTTGTTTTACATTGTATTTATAATTTATATTATAAATTATATTATTTTTACATGTTTTACATTGTATTTGTAGATTGGAATGATGATTGGAATGAAAATTGATTACGATAAAAAAAAAAAATTGTAGATGTCAAGAAAGCTAAGTGGTCTTCTAAAAGTATGAAATGGATCACAAAGATCCGTTATTAATTTTTGGGTTTCGTTTATGGGTTACTACTAAATGTGATCTTTAGTGGAATACTACTTTTGATGGGCCAATCGTTGGGGCAGCTAAAGCTCAAGAATTGGGCTTTAGCGAGGAGACTTTGGAAATAAAAAGGAAATAACAGCGACAGGATTTGTGGGTGCAAAATTGAGTATGTTTTGTTTGAAGAGAAAAATGGCCGGATAGCAGGGCCGTCTAAGGAAAATATTAAAAAAATTAGGGCCTTGTGCGAGATAAGAAAAAAACGGGCCCTACCCAGTCTTTTGCAGGAAATAAAGGAGATAGTGAAAATAGAGTAAGCCGGCTAAACCAAAAAAAGGTCAAACACGTACACTTGAACTTTAGAAGGCGAGTCGGCAACCGGCTGAGCTATGGTTGGTGCCGACATAGCCTTTTAATTAGATACAGTGGCGAATACATAAAACTTTTTTTAGTTGGTTCAAATTTTTTTTTTTTGCGCTCCAGTTTCATACAATTGGAACCGGACACAATTCATCCAAATTAATTGTCTAAACATTAATACCTCAAATTAGGTAATTATTATTTTTGTAAGGGATTGGAAGGGAGTTCTTACTCGCTATATACATGTGTATATATTATTTTTGTAAGGGATTGTATCCATCCATAAAACGTCATCACTCATTAGGTAATTAGATTCTATTGTCTCTGTTTTATCAAACTGGGTATGCAAGTTGTAGTGGGGTTTGTTTCTGTTGGGCTGCGCTAGCATCTTGCTAGTAGCAGCAACATGTAAAACTTTTGGGTGTCTAATAAAAATTTCTCTCGATCATAAATTTTTTTTATCTATTCAGGGAAAACTACAAAAATGGTCATTGACCTAAACCACTTTCAAAACTAGCCATGGGATGCCTATTTTGGCCGACGCATCTGAAGACTTTATTGGAGAAAAACTTGTATTGATTGTTGCATTATACAAAGAAAACAAGATGCCTATTTGTACTAGAAACAATGATCTATAAAAGGAAACACATTTATTGGTTGGTGCTGGAAAACAGGCTAGAGAATGGTTGGCAAATCTTTGATTGAGGAAGAATGACCAGAATTCGTTTTTGACAATCCTTTCCATTTAACACTCCCCCTCAAGTTGAGTAATGGGATCTTCGATACTCAGCTTGTTTAAACATTTGCTGAATACTCTTTCATTGACTGCCTTCGTTAGAATATCCGCTAATTGATCTTCTGACCGTACAAATGGTAGTTCAAGTATCCCTGATTCTAGCTTCTCTTTAATGAAGTGTCTATCTACTTCTACATGCTTTGTACGATCATGTTGCACCGGATTTTCTGATATCTGAATAGCTGATTTGTTATCACACATGATTTTAGTTGGTTCTGCCGGAGGAAAACCAACTTCAATTAGAAGCTTCCGTATCTATAGTATTTATGTCAGGCCCCGTGCTATTCCTCGAAACTCGGCTTCTTCACTGGATAGAGTAACCACCTTTTGCTTCTTGCTTCTCCAGGTAACTAGATTTCCCCCAACTAGAGTGAAGTACCCTGATGTTGATCTCCGATCTCCTCTATCTCCAGCCCAGTTTGCATCAGTGTACCCTTGGATTTTTAGATGTCCGTTTGATCTGAAGAGGACTCCATGGCCAATTGTTCCTTTGAGATATCTCATGATTCTACATACGGCTTCCATGTGTGCTATTTTAGGCTGGTGCATAAACTGGCTAACAACACTTACTGCATAGGCTATGTCAGGACGTGTGTGTGACAAATATATCAGCTTCCCTACTAGTCGTTGATACCTCTCTTTTTCAACTAGTTTTGCCTCTTTCTCCATTTGAAGTTTATGATTCACCATCATTAGTGTGTCTGCTGGTTTGCAATCGATCATTCCCGTTTCGGCTAACATGTCTAGGATGTATTTTTTCTGGCAGATAAAGATTCCTTGTTTGGATCTTAGTACTTCAATTCCAAGAAAATACTAAAGTCTTCCCAAGTCTTTCATTTCGAATTCTTGGAAAAGGTTCTCCTTTAATTTTTTCATCTCTTCCTTGTCATTTCCTGTAATGATCATATCATCAACATATACAATTAGACATGTTACAAGTCTTCCCCTTTGTTTGATGAACAAAGTGTGGTCCGAGTTACTCTGTTTGAATCCATATCCTTTCATTGCGAGTGTGAATCTGCCAAACCAAGCTCGAGGGGATTGCTTTAGACCATAAAGAGATTTTTTTAACCGACTTACTTCACCTATCTTGGAATCTGTTGTAAAACCAGGAGGTGCTTCCATGTAAACTTCTTCTGTTAATTCCCCTTGTAGAAAAGCGTTCTTTACGTCAAATTGATGAAGTGGCCAATTTTCGTTTGCAGCTATTGAGAAGAGAACTCTGATAGTGTTAATTTTTGCCACTGGTGAGAAGGTTTCCAAGTAGTCGATCCCGTATGTTTGAGTATATCCTTTAGCTACCAGTCGGGCTTTGTACCTCTCAATGGTTCCATCTGACTTGTGCTTTACTGAAAACACCCAACGACACCCTGCGGGTTTCTTTCCTGGTGGAAGAGTACACTTTTCCCATGTATCATTCTTTATCAGGGCCTCCATTTATGTTTCTATTGCCTTTTTTCCAATTCTCAGATTCTAAGGCTTGTTTTACATTGGTTGGAGTATGTTCAGAATATAATGAGGAAACAAACGCCTTAGCTTCATGAGACATGCTCCCCTGGCTATGTTGAGTTTCGAGATTCCTTCTCTGGGGAATACCGTTTGGGAGGAACTCCCCTATTTGCCCTTGGTGGCAACACATATCCTGCTGGTGTCTCCCTTGGTTCAATGTGTTCTTCTGTTGTCACCGGTTCTGTGTGCTCACCATCACTATGATTAGGGGAAGCAGGAGAACTTTGTTCAGCGTGCTCCTGTTCAATGCACTCACCTTCATACTGATTAGGAAAAATGTTAGAGTTTTCAGGAATCTCATGATAACTTACCTCGGGCATCAGATTGGAGAGATTTTTTTCAGTAACACTGTGCTCAGTTGGTTGTGTGTTTGTGTCAGGCATTGATTCTCCTTTGGTACTGTGTTCATCTCTGGTTATGACTTCCTCAGACGATGAGAATCGAGTTAGCCAACTCAGCGTGTCTATGTGTTCGTTCTCCCCCTGACCAATTGTAACACCACGTAAAAACGTGTCCAATTATGTAAAGACACGTGTCCAAACTCTAAACATATGAAAGATTTAGTTTGAAGGACTAAAGTTGACAAACGATGAAACTATGCGTCCGGAGGGACTAAAAGTGTCAACATGCCAAACTTGTGCCTCTGAATGACCACACACGAAGAATGTATTCTTAAATGAGAGATTGCTTTGATATAAGAAGCCGTTTATGAAAATAATCGGAAGATTATAAACTACGAGGGGTTAAACGTGTCAACATGTAAATTCTTACCTCTGAGTGACCTTTTAACGAGCTCGAGGCGTCGTAATATTCAAATATACTCTCAAGAATAAGTGATATAATTTTCACGTGGTTTCGAGATCGTTATACAAGTTTTCAAGACTTTGGGTTAAGAGTGTCAATAGTAAGAAACTTGTGTTTATGGTGATCTTTTAACGAAACCGGGCCTAACGGAGTTTGGTTACACTCCCTTGAACCTCTACAAACTAACTACAAGGGCCTTATATGCCAAAAATGAGGTTATATTAAGTTTCTAAGGACCAGGGACTGAAACTGTCAAGATTGAAACATTTTTAACCTGAACAATAGGTTGTCGCGGGGCGCGTAAACCCCCTTAAGATTTTACGCGGCCCGCGAGAGACTGCCCAGCACAGAAAATTGTTGACAGTTGCAAGTTTCAGCTCATAACCGACTTAACCTCATTCTAATTGATACCAGGGGCTGTATGTCGGTCTTGTAATACCACTAGGACACCTGGGGTGATCCTAAAGCTTCCAAAAACACCTGCCTTGATCTCCTAGCATGCCATCTTGCTATATAAAGGTTCCTTAGTTGATTTATTCAAGTGCTCATTCACTTGCAACAACCATAACACTCACTTCTGGAGATAGCTGGCCTTAGAAGAGGATCAAGAAGTGTAGTAAAGATAGCTAGGACCCTATGTAAGTGTCTTAGCCCTTTCTTAGTTCAGTTTACTAGTTTAAAAACCGAAAAGTCAAAGATATCGTAAATAGACTTTGACTTTCGGTTTAATCACAAATGGTCCAGCCACTGACCGAAATAAAAGTGGTTATGTGACCATATTAAGGTAGGTGATTAACCCTTAAAAGGGAACCTCCTAATTATTTCGTTTGACTAGTAAATTGTCGGGTCAAACTAATAAGTCAAAAAGTCAAACTGGACATAATTTAAAATAATGATTTAAACTAATAAAACAGAGGTTATAAATTATATTTTATCATTCTAATAACTTGGAAATTAGTATTAGAACATGTTTAAGCATGTCTAACCCGACAATTATCAGTTTAAGGTCGGTTCATAACCGAAAGTCGCAAAAACTTGACTTTTATTTTAACTTTCAGTTCTGACCCGATTAAGCTTAATTCTCCCATGTTTTAAGTTTCTATTAGGACCATATTATACAGTAGTATAACCCCCTGGAGTTATATTACTTGGTCCCTAGTAGTTTGAATTATATGCTCTTGTTTGTTATTATGTTTATAAATGCCATAATTGCCCTTTTGACATATAAATAAGATTTTTAGAAATCTGAGTGGACAAAAACCTTTGCTACTGATATATAAGCTTGTCCCGAAAATTTGACATCAGTTCTTGGTCTCAAACAGAAGTTATGCTCGATATGGTAAATAGAAGCTTTTTATTAATTAAATTGCGATATCTTGCATAAGGCATGTTTAAACTCGTATTTTGACCAAAAACTCATTACCTACTGTTAAGATATTATTTTTAAGGATTTTTAGGATTTTTGGTCAGATTATAATCTGATCATACCATAGGGTTCTTGTTTAACTCGGTAAATGACGATAATACCCTATTCACGCATAAAATGAGATTTACAAATGATTTGAATGCCAAACTTTTTCCTACTGATTTCATACATTAAATAAATTATTCTGAGCATTTAAAACTGATCAAAATCTCAGATTTACATAAACATCTTAATTATCATCGGTTAGCGAGTTTTACACTAATTAGGTGCATAGTATGGTTTAAAACCATATTTAACACCTAAGACTTGTTACCTACTAAACTTTTAAACTAATTTTTATATAATTACAGTAAGTATAAGTCATGAACTCAGACTTCCAAAAATGTCCTTAAAAGCATATACGGAATGACCCAAATGCCATTTCGGGACATAGTTTGGCCGTAAATGGTAAACCTCACATATATGTAATATCTTACTGATGTAATGTGACAAAATAAATATCTTTACTGATTACCAAAGACCAGAACCTCAGTTTATTATAAAATCTCTTTTATAATTACTAAAATGACCAAAACGCCCCTACGGGACTTAAATTGGTTTTAATTACTTTTTGGGCATATGTGTTAACATCTTACTGATGTATTAACATATTTTAAGCATAATAATAATTGATACCTGTATATAATTCAATTGGTTACCCGTTATGCATTTATGCACTCAGATCGGTTTATGTGACTAGTTTACGTAAAATAGCTGAAATGGGTTTAACCTTATCATTAAATCCTCAAATTCCAGAATGTGTTTAGTTTACCCATATTATACAAGTATCCAAACTTGTGAGTCTAAACCACATTCTATTCCGGTCTCCGCTTAATCTAGCATTTAGAACCGTAAAGTATCTTTTCCACTAACCGGTCTAAGTCCTTGACCTAGTAAAGACCCGTTAGTATCCTAATAGGTTATTAAACCTTTCATACAGATTGAGTAGCTACAGTAGAAGGTATTTTCATAAGGCTTTAGAAATATACAGCTGAGTTACCTCTTTAATCTAGCTCAGGTAAATACTTTTAACTTATTTTTCCCTTATACGGGTTTGGGATACGGTATTATAATAATACCGCTTGGTCGGGTATGAAATCATTTAATCGGATTGTGATTAATAAATTGCATAACCCGTTTTAATCTGTTTTGTTTGATAACATAAGCATTGGGGGTTACTACGACAGTGTCCTGGATATCATCGGCTCATTTCATTTGAAAATGGCCACGACCTATGCACGGGGTGTAGGCATACACCTGACAGATGCAAATGCTAAATAACCCACATGTTGGGGATAACTCCTTTGTGGGTTTTATAGTGGTGAGTTGGTTAATCATGACCGGCTTCCAAACCGGCCCCATATGTATGACAAACATGTAGAACTGTATACAAGATTATCTTAAATAATTGTCCCAAGTTATAAATGATTTGTGCCTTGTGCACTTAAATCAATTTTCATAAATGTTTTCAAATGAGTCAGTTAATTGTATTTACCAGTGTAAACTGACGTATTTTCCAAAGACTGATTGACAGGTACCTCACGTAAATAGGCTGGAGCTACTAGGTGTCAAATATGAGGATCTTGCAAATCCCTAGATACCTGGAGTCTGTTATTTCAGTTTCTTGTATTTTACTTATGATCCGCCTGTGGATCTTTATTACAACCAAGTCTGTGTATTCTTTCATTTGGATACTCAGACACTTTGGTTTGTAATAGTAATTATTCACCAAGCCTTCCGCTGTGCTATTGTATTGTGTGTATTGACAATGATGATATCAACTACGTCACGATACTCCCCGCCGGGCCCACCGGTAATATGTGGAAATATCAGGGTGTGACAGGTTGGTATCATAGCCAACATTGAGTGAATTAAACACTAGCCTTTTGTGTTTAATCTCAATGACACAATAAGCACATTCCTTAGACTTCCGAGTCTAGGCATATGACCTAGGATTTATTCTTAACTTTCCTTTTTTCGTTTATGTTTTGTTTTACTTTTTTTTGGCAGGTTGTTAATCAAAATGCCTCCGAGATTTAGAGGACATGAAGGAAAATGGAAAGGTTCGATGCGAGGAGGACCGTCAAGCAACGCAAGACCCTCCCATAGGCGCACTCCATCAGCATCTTTCTCTAGCTCCGATTCTCGGGATCACTGGAGACATTCTTTTGAACCGGCGAGACATTCTGTTTCGCTAGGTTCCTCACCTTTTGATCCTCCATATTTTGGGCTACCTATTCAGGACGAGCCCCAACATTCGCATCATTCCCATCAATCACATCATTCACATCCCTCTTTACACTCCCATTCTTTCCATCATTCTGATTCCACTTATTCCCCAGCCCAGTTCAACCCTAACTAATATGTCAACGATCTTCAGGGTTACAATCCCTTGGGACTCGAGGACCACTTCTCCCAAGAGATGGAAATGGATGACGACCCTGATCCAGAACCGCCAACCGGGACACCAGGCCACCCCATCAGCATCTCCAGCGGTTCTCCCTACCAAGGATCGCCATATCAAGGGCCCGATTCATGGGCCGAAAGGTGGAACCAGTATGAATGGGAATTTACCCCATCATTTCATAACTCTCCTCCTCAGCCTCCTTTGGAGGAGCCGTATCTTCAAGCGGTTACTCCACCGCCTCTACCCGTTTAGGAACCACCTCAACAACCACCACAACCACCTCCCGAGCCACCGAGGCGAAGGAGGAACGCACGGATGTCCGTGCGAGGGGGACCACGGTTCAGTTCCCCTCAAGGTTCAAGTTCATACCCTCCTATTCCCGAGGACCCACAAATGGGTGGACCCTCGGATGCGGTGCCGGAAGATGATCCCCCGCCAGTTTCTTATGCACCACCGCCACCGCCAGTGGGTTTTGACAACCCAATACCAACATACCCAGGTTAGTCTGGGTATAACCCATCTGGATATCCAACCCCTGTGGATTATGGATATCAAGCTCCTGCCCAAGATCCTTATCTTACGGGCAGCTCAGTTTAATGCACTTTACCCTTAACCCTTTCCGCCATCATACCCAACGAGGTATCCAGTTCATGGGTATCAATAGCCTCCGCACCAGCAACAACCCCCACCTTCACAATTACAAACGCAAGAAATTCTGCATAGGTTGGATCGGGTAGAACATCAAGCGGATGAAACAAACAAAAAGCATAACAAATTTCTGAAGGGCCTTGCGAACCTCATAAGAGGCAAAAAGAAGTAGAAGTTTATTTATTTCATTTTGTATTGTCTTTTCAATCAACTCCCTGCGAGGACATTTTTACTTCTGTATTTGGTCCCTGCGTGGACTTATTTTCTTTTCTCTAGTCCCTACGTGGATAGTTTGTTATTTCAAGACCCATTTAGGGCATTCTTGTAATAGTTTAAGTATTTTAATGGAATTCTTTTTTTGAGATTTTAAATATGTATTTTATTACATCATCATGCTATATCATTTCAATTTTAAATTGATCTGCCAAAGAAGATTTCAAACAGAAGTTCTTAGAGGTATCACTTAGCCAAAAATATTAATGGCTATGATGGTGTAACCTTTCTAAGATAATAAATTCCCTGTTAACATCTGAAAACATGTTAACATTCCTGGCTGTGTGACTTATGAGGCCACACTAGCTTCCAAATGTACTTGGATCTTTCCAAGTTACTATCATAGCCTATATGATCAATGTGAATCATGGCTATTGAACATCAATATGATGTATACACCAAAACATCCGTTTGAGATGTATGCCTAAGAGCAAAGGTGTACTAATGACAATGATAGTTTATTTTATAAACTTCTTGTCAAAAAGGCGATGAACTATGTTCGGCCCTTAAAGATCATCGATCCAAAAGATCATGTTATTTTTAATCGTCCTTGTGGCGAGGCCTTTTGTGCCATCTAAATGTCCTTCGAGACGAGCCTTGTGCTATATGAAAAATGTCTCTATGACATTGACAGATGTGATATATGTCCTCTGTCTAATAAATATGCAGTATTATATCCTATTGATTTCTTATAATGGTTCAATTGTAGCCTAGACAAATCTGGACTTGTTATTTAAATTGGTCTATATGGTTTATTAATACCATGGCCATCTAATCATCAATACGATTATTCACTTTATAATCTAAATAAATCATTATTGTTAAATTTTAGAACCCAAATCATGGCTGGCTCTGACGAAGCAAACAATCATCCGAGAGAAGAGGACAATAATGAAGCAAGGATAAATTTTACAAATGCTGAACTACAAGCAATGATTGGCACTGCTGTTGCCCAAGCTGTGGATAAGATATTCAAAGAACCAACTCATGTTCGGTCTAAAACTCATACAAAATCCTTATCACATTCGCATGCATCGAAAAAGGATGAATCTCAGCATTCATCCAACCAGAGATCTGAATCTCAGAAGGTTGTGTTGAATCAGACTCCCAGGTACAACAAAGGTTGTACCTACAAATACTTCGTCTCATGTAAGCCAAGAGATTTCACGGGAGAAAAGGGAGCAATAGATTGTATGAAGTGGTTAGATGAAATGGAAACGGTAATTGATATTAGTGGATGCGCAAAGGAGGACATCATCAAGTTTGTATCTCAGTCCTTCAAGGGTGACGCCCTAACATGGTGGAAAGCATTGGTGCAATCCACTGGGAAGTTTTCTCTGTATAACCTTTCCTGGAACAAATTTGTTGATCTTATGAAGGACACTTACTATCCTCAGCATGAAGTGGAAAGAATAGAGACTGACTTCCTCACTCTGGTGATGAAGGATTTAGATTGCAGGTCCTATTTGACCAGTTTTAACTCCATGTTGAGACTTGTACCGTATTTGGTCACCCCTGAACCCAAACGAATTGCGCGTTTTATCGGTGGTTTAGCCCCTGAAATTAAGGGAAATGTCAAGGCATCTAAACCTGCGACTTATAGATCTGTTGTAGATCTATCTTTGTCACTTACTCTTGATGCCGTGAGGAGTAGGGCAAAGAAAACCACCGAAGAAGGGAAGAAGAAGAGGGATGATGACATGTCCCACCATTCAAACAAAAAGAAGAAAGGAAATTCTGGTTTCAAAAAGGGGCAGTCGGATGAAAGGCCCAGATGTAAGACATGTAGCAAGAGGCACTTTGGAAAGTACAACCAAGACCCACAAGCTAAACCTTGTGGGATTTGCAAGAAGAAAGGACACAAAACTGTTGAGTGCCGAAACATTAAGGATGCGACTTGCTATGGTTGCAACGAAAAGGGGCACATTAAGACTAATTTCCCTAAGTATGCTAAGAAGCCTGAAGAGGCAAAGAAGACCAATGCAAGGGTCTTTCTGATGAATGCAAGGGAGGTGGTGAACGACGGAAACGTTATAACAGGTACCTTCCTCATTAATGATATTTATGCTAGAGTTTTATTTGATTCGGGTGCCGATAAGTCTTTTGTAGATCATAAGTTTAGTAAGTTACTGAATCTGCCCATTAAAACTCTAGACATAAAATATGAGGTAGAGCTAGCAGATGGTACCTTAGAAACAACTTCGACCCTTCTTGATGGATGCTTTATATCCATTAAGAATTATTCTATCCCGCTATCCCTCTTGCCAATGAAATTGGCTGGGTTTGATGTAGTTTTAGGCATGAATTGGTTATCACATAACCAAGCCCAAATTGCCTGCGATAAAAAGCTAAATAACATCAAAACCCCTTCTGGTGAATCTGTCACTATTCAATGAGATACACGATATGGTTTGCCCAACAATGTGTCTATTTTCAAGGTATCAAGGTGTTTGAAGAATGGATGTGTCATTTACATGGCACAAATGACTGTTGATGAACCAAAGCCTAAAATTGAAGATATTCCAATTATTTCTGAATATCCTGATGTTTTTCCTGATGAATTACCTGGATTACCTCCTGAGAGGCAAGTGGAATTCAGGATAGACATTCTGCCAGGATCTGCACCAATTGCAGGAGCTCCTTACTATCTAGCACCTACTGAGATGAAGGAACTCATGACTCATTTGGATGATTTATTGGAAAAGGGTTTCATACAACCCAGCTCTTCGCCTTGGGGAGCTCCAATATTGTTTGTGAAAAAGAAGGATGGATCAATTCTTTTATGCATTGATTATTGTGAATTAAATAAGGTAACGATTAAAAATCGTTATCCTTTACCCAGGATCGACGACTTGTTTGACCAACTTCAAGGGGTAAGCTTCTTCTCGAAGATCAACTTGAGATCTGGGTATCATCAACTCAAGGTTAGGACTGAAGATGTACCTAAGACAGCCTTCAGAACAAGGTATGGACATTACGAGTTTTTAGTGATGCCTTTCGGGCTCACTAATGCACCCGCAGCATTCATGGATCTCATGAATCGAGTCTGCAAGCCATACTTAGATAAGTTTGTTATCGTCTTTATAGACGACATACTTATTTATTCTCGAAGCCAAGTCGACCACGAGAAACACCTTCGGTGTATCTTAGGTTTGTTACAAAAAGAGAAACAGTATGCTAAGTACTCATAATGCGAATTCTGGCTTCGTGAAGTCCAATTCCTTGGACATGTTGTCAGTGAGCGAGGTATCCATGTAGATCCCGCTAAGATAGAAGCCATAATGAATTGGGAAGCACCAAAGACTCCAACCGAAATTCGCAGCTTTCTGGGTTTAGCTGGTTACTATAGAAGATTCATTGAGAATTTCTCGAGGATAGCTGCACCGTTAACTTCTCTGACCCGCAAGAATGTTAAGTTTGATTGGGGTCCGAAACAATAAGAATCCTTTGAGATTCTTAAGCAAAAATTGAGCAATGCTCCGGTGTTGACATTACTTGAAGGAATAGAAGAGTTTGTCGTGTATTGTGATGCTTCACACACTGGTATGGGATGTGTGCTTATGCAGAGAGGCAAGGTGATTGCCTATGCATCACGATAACTAAAGGTGCATGAAAAGAATTACACCACCCATGATTTGGAACTGGGTGCCGTTGTATTTGCACTAAAATTGTGGAGACATTATTTATATGGAACTAAATGTGTGATATATTCGGATCACAAAAGTCTCCAACATTTATTCAATAAAAAGAGCTCAATATGAGACAGCGCCGCTGGATGGAGACTCTAAATGACTACGATTGCGAAATTCGCTACCATCCTTGCAAAGCAAATGTAGTTGCTGATGCTCTAAGCCGAAAGGAAAGAGTAAAACGTATAAGGATTAATGCCAAAAGCATAGAATTGAAGAACATCTTTAATGAAAGATTGTTAGCTGCTCAGAAGGAAGTTGTTTTGGAAGCTAACCTTTCAAATGAAAAATTAGGTGTAAGTGCTGAACAGTTAGCACCTGGCAAGGATGGAATCCTCAGACTAAATGGAAGGATCTGGGTTCCTATTCATGGAGGGCTTCGTGATATGATCCTCCAGGAAGCTCACAATTCCAAATACTCAGTTCACCCTGGAGGTGACAAAATGTATCAAGATTTGAGAGCTAATTACTGGTGGATAGGTTTGAATAAATCTATTGCCACACACGTAGCTAAGTGCCTGACTTGTGCTCAAATTAAAGCTGAACATCAAAAGCCATCGGGTCTGCTACAACAGCCAGAACTTCCCACATGGAAGTGGGAGATAGTAACTATCGATTTTATAACCAAGTTACCTAAAACAAGGAATGGAAATGATACCATATGGGTTATAGTCGATAGACTGACTAAGTTAGCACATTTCTTACCCATCAAGGAGACTCATAGCTCCGACAAACTAGCTCAATTGTACGTAGATAAGATTGTATCTCTCCACGGAGTGCCGGTATCTATTATATCCGATAGAGATACTAGATACACCTCTCACTTTTGGAAAAGCTTCCAACAATCTTTAGGCACTCGTTTGAATTTTAGTACTGCTTACCATCCTTAGACCGATGGACAGAGCGAACATACAATTCAAACTTTGGAAGATATGCTTCGTGCATGTGTTATTGATTTGGGAGGTAGCTGGGATGACCACCTACCTTTGATCGAGTTCTCCTATAATAACAGTTATCATACTAGCATTCAGGCTGCGTCTTTTGAAGCATTGTATGGAAGGAAATGCAGAACGCCTGTATGTTGGGCGGAAGTAGGAGAAGCTCAGTTATCAGGACCTGATATAGTCCTTGAAACGACGGACAAGATTGTCCAAATTCGTGATCGCCTGAAAGCTGCCAGGGATAGGCAGAAAAGTTATACTGATAAAAGGCGAAAACCTCTAAAGTTTGAGGTGGGCGATAAAGTCTTACTGAAAGTATCACCTTGGAAAGGTGTGATGCATTTTGGTAAGAAGGGCAAGCTAAGCCCTAGATATATAGGACCATTCAAGATTATCGAATGTGTCGGCAGTGTAGCTTATAAGCTAAACTTGCCTGAGGAGCTAGGTGGAATTCACAATGTGTTCCACATCTGTAACTTAAAGAAATGTCTAGCTGATGAATCGCTAGCAATGTCTCATAAAGACGTACACATTGATGAAAGCCTGAGGTTTGTTGAAAGGCCTATATCGACCGAGGATCGACAAGTTAAAAAGCTCCGAAGGAAGCACGTGCCTATAGTGAAGGTTAAATGGGATGCTCGTAGAGGCCCTGGATATACATGGGAAGTTGAGTCCACTATGCGACAGAAGTACCCTCACTTATTCCAGTAAATCTCGGGGTCGAGATTTCTTTTAAGGGGGTGAGGATGTAACACCACGTAAAAACGTGTCCAATTATGTAAAGACACGTGTCCTAAACTCTAAACATATGAAATATTTAGTTTGAAGGACTAAATTTGACAAACGATGAAACTATGTGTCCGGAGGGACTAAAAGTGTCAACATGCCAAACTTGTGCCTCTGAATGACCACACACGAAGAATGTATTCTTAAATGAGAGATTGCTTTGATATAAGAAGCCGTTTATGAAAATAATCGGAAGATTATAAACTACGGGGGTTAAACGTGTCAACATGCAAATTCTTACCTCTGAGTGACCTTTTAACGAGCCCGAGGCTTCGTAATATTCAAATATACTCTCAAGAATAAGTGATATAATTTTCACCTGGTTTCGAGATCGTTATACAAGTTTTCAAGACTTTGGGTTAAGAGTGTCAATTGTAAGAAACTTATGTTTATAGTGATCTTTTAACGAAACCGGGCCTAACAGAGTTTGGTTACACTCCCTTAAACCTCTAGAAACTAACTACAAGGGCCTTATATGCCAAAAATGAGATTATATTAAGTTTCTAAGGACCAGGGACTGAAACTATCAAGATTGAAACATTTTTAACCTGAACAATAGGTTGTCGCGGGGCGAGTAAACCCCCTTAAGATTTTAAGCGGCCCGCGAGAGACTTCCCAACGCAGAAAATTGTTGACAGCTGCAAGTTTCAGCTTAGAACCGACTTAACCTCATTCTAATTGATACCAGGGGCTGTATGTCGGTCTTGTAATACCACTAGGACACCTGGGGTGATCCTAAAGCTTCCAAAAACACCTGCCTTGATCTCCTAGCATGCCATCTTGCTACATAAAGGCTCCTTAGTTGATTTATTCAAGTGCTCATTCACTTGCAACAACCATAACACTCACTTCTGGAGATAGCTGGCCTTAGAAGAGGATCAAGAAGTGTAGAAAAGATAGCTAGGACCCTATGTAAGTGTCTTAGCCCTTTCTTAGTTCAGTTTACTAGTTTAAAAACCGAAAAGTCAAAGATATCGTAAATAGACTTTGACTTTCGGTTTAATCACAAATGGTCCAGCCACCGACCGAAATAAAAGTGGTTATGTGACAATATTAAGGTAGGTGATTAACCATTAAAAGGGCACCTCCTAATTATATCGTTTGACTAGTTAATTGTCGGGTCAAACTAATAAGTCAAAAAGTCAAACTGGACAGCATTTAAAATAATGATTTAAACTAATAAAACAGAGGTTATAAATTATATTTTATCATTCTAATAACTTGGAAATTAGTATTAGAACATGTTTAAGCATGTCTAACCCGACAATTATCAGTTTAAGGTCGGTTCATAACCGAAAGTCGCAAAAACTTGACTTATGCTTTGACTTTCAGTTCTAACCCGATTACGCTTAATTCTCCCATGTTTTAAGCTTCCATTAGGACCATATTATACAGTAGTATAACCCCCAGGAGTTATATTACTTGGTCCCTAGTAGTTTGAATTATATGCTCTTGTTTGTTATTATGCTTATAAATGTCATAATTTCCCTTTTGACATATTAATAAGATTTTTAGAAATGTGAGTGGACAAAAACCTTTGCTACTGATATATAAGCTTGTCCCAAAAATTTGACATCAGTTCTTGGTCTCAAACAGAAGTTATGCTCGATATCGTAAATACAAGTTTTTTATTAATTAAATTACGATATCTTGCATAAGGCATGTTTAAACTCGGATTTTGGTCAGATTATAATCTGATCATACCATAGAGTTCTTGTTTAACTCGGTAAATGACGATAATACCCTTTTCATGCATAAAATGGGATTTACAAATGATTTGAATGCCAAACCTTTTCCTACTGATTTCATACATTAAATAAATTATTTTGAGCATTTAAAACTGATCAAAATCTCAGATTTACATAAACATCTTAATTATCGTCGGTTAGCGAGTTTTACACTAATTAGGTGCATAGTATGGTTTAAAATCATATTTAACACCTAATACTTGTTACCTACTGAACTTTTAAACAAATTTTTTATATAATTACAGTAAGTTTAAGTCATGAACTCAGACTTCCAAAAATGTCCTTAAAAGCATATAGGAAATGACCAAAATGCCCTTTCGGGACATAGTTTGGCCATAAATGGTAAACCTCACATATATGTAATATCTTACTGATGTAATGTGAAAAAATAAATATCTTTACTAATTACCAAAGACCAGAACATCAGTTTATTATAAAATCTCTTTTATAATTACTAAAATGACCAAAATGCCCCTACGGGACTTAAATTGGTTTTAATTACTTTTTGGGCATATGTGTTAACATCTTACTGATGTATTAACATATTTTAAGCATAATAACAATTGAGACCTGTATATAATTCAATTGGTTACCCGTTATGCATTTATGCACTCGGATCGGTTTATGTGACTAGTTTACGTAAAATAGCCGAAACGGGTTTAACCTTATCATTAAATCCTCAAATTCCAGAATATGTTTAGTTTACCCATATTATAATAGTATCCAAACTTGTCGGGTCTAAACCACATTCTATTCCGGTCTCCGCTTAATCTAGCGTTTAGAACCGTAAAGTATCTTTTCCACTAACCGGTCTAAGTCCTTGACTTAATAAAGACCTGTTAGTATCCTAATAGGTTATTAAACCTTTCATACAGATTGAGTAGCTACAGTAGAAGGTATTTTCATAAGGCTTTAGGAATATACGGCTGAGTTACCTCTTTCATCTAGCTCAGGTAAATACTTTTAACTTATTTTCCCTTATACGGGCTTGGGATACGGTATTATAATAATACCGCTTGGTCGGGTATGAAATCATTTAATTGGATTGTGATTAATAAATTGCATAACCCGTTTTAATCTGTTTTGTTTGATAACATAAGCATTGGGGGTTAATACGACCGTGTCCTGGATATCCTCAGCTCATTTCATTTGAAAATGGCCACGTCCTATGCACGGAGTGTAGGCATACACATGACAGATGCAAATGCTAAATAACCCACATGTTGGGGATAACTCCTTTGTGGGTTTTATAGTGGTGAGTCGGTTAATCATGACCGGCTTCCAAACCGGCCCCATATGTATGACAAACATGTAAAACTGTATACAAGAATATCTTAAATAATTGTCCCAAGTTATAAATGATTTGTGCCTTGTACACTTAAATAAATTTTCATAAATGTTTTCAAATGAGTCCATTAATTGTGTTTACCAGTGTAAACTGACGTATTTTCCAAAGACTGATTAACAGGTACTTCACGTAAATAGGCTGGAGCTACTTGGTGTCAAATAAGAGGATCTTGCAAATCCCTAGATACCTGGAGTCTGTTATTTCAGTTTCTTGTATTTTACTTATGATCCGCCTATGGATCTTTATTACAACCAAGTCTGTATATTCTTTCATTTGGACACTCAGACACTATGGTTTGTAATAGTAATTATTCACCAAGCCTTCCGCTGTGCTATTGTATTGTGTGTATTGACAATGATGATATCAACTACGTCACGATACTCCCCGCCGGGCCCACCGGTAATATGTGGAAATATCGGGGTGTGAAACCAATGGGTTGGGTGTTGTAGAAGTAATCTATTTCAAGAAAGCTAAGGTTCATAGTAGTGTGTGTGTGACGTGTTTTTGGGTTATAACAACGATATCCTTTTTGATTAACTCCATAGCCCACAAACACACATTTCTCGGCACACGGGTCAAGTTTTGATCGATTGGTTTTGGGTATGTGAACAAAGGTTGAGCAGCCAAAAATTCGTGGTTCAAGAGTTAGAGGAGGAGGGATCTTGGAAAATTTTTCTAGGGCTTGTATGGGGGGTTTTTAGTTCAAGAATTTTTGTAGGAAGTTGATTTATGAGGTATACAAAAGAAGCAACTGCTTCGGGCCAAAAAAATTTAGGGACTTTGGATTCGATTAGGAAGGCCCAAGTCATCTCAAGAATTATACGGTTTTTGCGTTCGGCGACTCCATTTTGTTCAGGAGTATGTGGACAGGTGGTTTGGTGAATTATCCCCTTGGTTTGGCAAAACTGTTTTATGGGTGCATTAACGAATTCCCCCCATTGTCGGACCAAAGAATTTGAATTTGTTTTTGAAATTGAGTGTGAATCATAGTATGGAATATAGTAAATTTTTCAAAAACTTCAGACTTGTGTTTCAAGAAAAAAACCCACGTCATACGGGTACAATCATCTATGAATAGCAAGAAATAACGAAAGTCTTGTCCCCCCGTAATAGGGGACGGACCCCATACATCAGAATGAATTAATGAGAAAGGCACATTAACTCTTGTATTATTTGGTTTGAAAGGTTGTCGATGGCTTTTAGCAACAAAACAAGTTTCACAATTTATTTTATCACGAGAAGAAAAAAGTTTAGGGAATAAAAGATGTAGATAACTAGCAGATGGATGTCCGAGACGCCTATGCCATAACCATGCTTCCCGGTTTGTAGTTTCATGAGCCAGCATCACAGTACCTTGTTGAGCCACCTCATCCACATAGTACAACCCCTGACGCTCAGTGCCACATCCAATAATCGTCCCTGTCCTGATATCCTGTAAGATACAAAAAGTGGGATACATTAGCACTATGCAATTCAGTTCTTTTGTCACATGACTGATTGATAGTAATTTATGTGACAATGATGGAACATAAAGGCAATTTGAGAGTTTTAACGTTGGTGAGATTTCAATTGTTCCCCCCCTTCTGCACGCATAACTTCTCCGTTCGCTGTTTGAATATGAGTTTTCTGCAGTTTGGATGTTGACACCAAATCAGAAATTTCATGTCATGGTGTCGGTTGCCCCATAATCGAAAATCCAAGATTTATTTTTTTTATAACAATTCTGTACCGCATTTGCCTTTCCCATTTTTCTTTTTCTTTCGTCTGTTTCTACATCAGCTCCCCACCTTTTCAATTGTTTATCTTCCCTCTTTCCTAGACACCCCATATCTCGCTGTTTAACATAAGTGAAGTCAAACCCTAATCACAAGAAATAAACAGCCGACACCCCCCTTTTTATCCCTCTCTTCCTCTCTCAAACACAACGGAAGTTTGGCGATAAAAAAAAGACATAAACTGAAGGGATCGAGATGGAGGTGACGGTGAGGCCGCGGCGGAGTAGGGGTTTGCGGCGGCGGCGGTGGTGTTTTGGTTGGTGGAGCTTGGTGAGGCGGCTTGTTACTGTTCACAGTGATTAGCAGCTGGATGTTATGGTGGTGACCGGTGTTAGGGCTTTCAGTGGCAGCGGTTAGGGTTTTTTTTTCAGTGGTGACGGCTGGATCTTGAACCAACCGGAAAGTTTTGATTTTGGTTTTTTTTTGGTTTGAGGTTGGATTTTCTAGGAAACTGAAACAAGATCTGAGGTTTGATTGAATGAAGATGGAGAACTGATTCGCCGAAACTGAAATAAGATCTGAGGTTTGTTGGAACTTGTATTTTTGTTTTTTCGAGTTTGATTTTGTAGTCGGGTTTCTCTGTTTGGGATTGGTTGTAGATGATGAGTAAAGTGTTCAAGAATCAAAAACACCGCTCTGATACCATGACAACTTTATTGGAGAAAAACTTGTATTGATTGTTGCATTATACGAAGAAAACAAGATGCCTATTTATACTAGAAACAATGATCTATAAAAGGAAACACATTTATTGGTTGGTGCTGGAAAACAAGCTGGAGAATGGCTGGCAAATCTTTGATTGAGGAAGAATGATCGGAATTCATTTTTGACAATCCTTTCCATTTAGCAGCATCTAGTGGGGTCCAGATGCATGATTCTTGTCGCAGATGCATCAAGCAAGACGCATGCTTTCCGGCGAGTAGCTTTCTAGCAAGACGCATGGGTCGCTCCAAAGACGCATCCCGTGGCTCGTTTTGAAAGTGGTTATGGTCAATGATCATTTTTGTAATATCTATTTATTTGTTTTTGTAAAGTCAAAAGTGTGGTAGATTGCTCCAAACAGCAGCAATGATAATTGTGTGTCAAGTGCAGTATCTTCATCCAAACAACTGAATTAGATTTTCAAGTCATTCTGATCTAAAGTGCAAACAACAACCTTGAAGAAAATGACAAAAAGTGATACAAGAAGAACTAGAACCAGATTCCATTTAGTTGAAACCAAGGGCCCTTTCCACTAGACTGAGACTGATTCTTGAATATTTTTTCACCTCTAATTATATTTAAGAGCTCATTCAAGATTTGTTATATATGATTTTATTAAACTTAGGGGTTCTCTTACATTTTTAACCTTGAGCCGGCGCCCACCCCACCCATGCTCAGGGCCAGCCTTGTCGGATAGTCCCTATGCTTTGATGAAATTTTACCTATAGTCTTCACTTTTCTAAAAAAATACAGGCTTGATCCCCATCTTTTGCACACTTATTTCTCGGATAGTCCTTAATGTAGATAGTGGTTAGTTTTTTTATATTAAGTGGTGTGAAATGACAAATAATATTTATTTTTAAAAACTAATAAATAAAATATTAAAAGATTAAAAAAATACATGTGATACCCATCCTCTACTACATTACCCCACCCATTTTTCCTATTTCTCTTGAACATAACCACGTCTCCATCATAACCACCCCGTCACCTTGCCTCCACCATAGTAGACAAGTGATCATCCTATTTTATTTTCTTACAACCATATATAACCAAGATTTTGAAAAAGTACATGAACAACAAATCTATATTCTATATAATTAATAAATGAGATGGATTTGGGACATTTAGCCTGCTGTAGTGGAACCTCAAGATGATTTGGGAGGGAATGAATTCAAGGCCATGTCGAGGCGGGATCTGAATTGTATTCAGGTCGGATTTATGATTTGGTTCACCCGAATTCACTTAATCGGATATACTATAAATTAAAACATAGCAATTATTGATATCATAATCCCATTCCATATCTATACAACATCTCTTGTTTATTTCTCTCACCTAACTTCTTCTTCTACTTCTTGAATAAGATTAACAATATTTCAGGATCTAAGGTAGTTGTTGATCCATTAATTTCTTTGTGTATGTCAACTTTTTGATCATGTAGATTATTAGTTTTTAAAAACATTGATTCGAATCATGTTAACAATATTCTTCTTTTACTATCTTTCAGATCCAATCGAAAAAATAAGGTTTGTGATATATCTGTGTTGTCAATGTATTGAATTTTTTAATCGAAGTTGTTGATGTTTGATTGTATATTTATCTTGTTATTTAAATCAACACCGACGTATTCGACATCATCTTCTTCATTATGTGGACAAAATCATAGGTATTTTGTTTGTGTGTTATGTTTGGTTGTTCAACATTAAGAGAAGTTACTAATGTTTTTTGTTTTCATCTTTTATGCTTAAACCCTAAATCTGAACTATCAATCGAATGTCGAATCTTCAAACCACTTAACAGGTTAGTTGAATGTTGTTACTGTTTTTTTTATTTTAACAAGTTTAAACGTGTTTTTAAGGTTTTAGCTTTATTTTTTTCAGAAATAAAAGATTATGGATTTTATGTGGTTTAAGTTGTTAGTACATGTTTGATGATCTTCTCATGTTAACATATAATTTTTTTGTACATATTTTTTTGAATTTTTACATGAAAATATTTGTAGTTTGTGTATATGTTATCAAGATTTGTTTTTATATTGTCCAGATTTGTTGTTTTCGTTTTTTTCCATTCATGGTTGTTTGTATTTCAAGAATATTTTTTGGATAATTACAATATTTTGGTTTTAGATCTTTCAAAATTTCATCCATAGTTGTCAAAGATGAAAGATATTGACACTTTAATTATTGCCTTTTTTTAAAGGAATGACACATTAGTTATATTTTTGATGATTTGTATTTAGTATTGTTAATAATTGATTATTATTATTATTATTATTATTATATTTATATTTATATTTATTATTATTATTATTATTATTATATAATTCAATTTTTAATTGTGATGACAAATTTTCTGCAAATATTAATCCAAATAAGATGAATCTCAGTTTCTTTAAATTTATCGATGATCAAGAATCGCTCTACGTGTTATGTTACATTATTCTTTTTTACATTTACTTTTATTAAGCTTGATTACTCTTACAATATGTACAATCTGACTTTTTAGTATGTTCTTTCACAGAAAATACCAAGTGATTTTGCAGCCGACATGTGGGGAGATAATGTGCCTTATGGTGAGTCGATCGAAATTCTCTAAATAATTGTAACTATATGTAAATAAATAGATTTTATAACTAATGAGATGTTTTAGGTTTTAGATTTTCAATTAATTTTTGTTTTCAATATTCTTATGTTATGTTTAGATAGATTCAATAATATTTTAAATTTTATAAAACGGAATTTGTTATTTTAATATGTTTAATTATTTATACTGAGTAAATGTAAATAATTCTTTTTGTCTATTTTTTGACAATATTTATTTATTAACCATTGGGTGTCAGCCCAATGGCCACCGACCCCCATCTTAAACCGGCTCAAGGATCCATCAGGTCTCGGGTTCGAATCTTGGCAACAAGCTCTTCAGTTCCCCTTGAGTTGGCAGGGGTCTCACCGCCAGGCAGCGTTGTCGGGTCACTAGCTTGGGAAGGACGATTCCTTCCGCGGTCAGGGGTACCGTGTATCTACTCTTTTTTTGACAATATTTATTGCATTGTCTAAATAATTACCGTACTCAGTTATGTATATTTTTGAAATTTGAAATATGTTTATTTATTGCCGATTTCTAAATCAATTTCCATCATTCTTTAATTTGTAATTATCAGTTATTAACTTCCTAATTTAACAACCTTATATCTTAAACTTATTTTATTTGTTTATTGTCGAATATAAAAGATTTTATTATGATTGTAATATACTTATAGAGAAAATTAAGACCAATAAGTTATTATTTTACTAACTTTTAATTTTAAAGCATGGATGTTATATTATATAAAACTCATTGTTATGTATATTTTTGAAATTTGAATTTTGAAATATGTTTATTTATGGCAGATGTCTATTCAAGTTTAATTATTCTTTAATTTGTAATTATCATTTATTAACTTTTCAAAAGATTTTATTATGGTGGTAATATAATTATAAAACAAATTAAGATCAATCAAGTTATTCTTTTACTAACTTTTATTTTTTAAACATAAATGTTGTATTATATGAAACTCATTTTTATTAAATACTCAATTTGATTTTGAAATTTGAAATATTTTTATTTATGGCATATTTCTAAATTAATTTCAATCATTCTTTAATTTGCAATTATCATTTATTAACTTCCTAAATTATCAACTTTAAGACAAATTAAGTTATTATTTTAGTAACTTTTAATTTTAAAACATAGATGTTATATTTTATTAAACTCATTTTTATTGAGTTATTTTTTTTTTTTAATTTTGAAATTTGAAATATGCTTATTTACGCTAGATTTCTAAAACAATTTCAATTATTTAATTTGTAACTATCATTTGTTAATAACCTTATAACCAAAACTTATTTTATTTGTTTATTGTTGAATATAAAATATTTAATTATAATGGTAATATAATCATTGATCAAATCAAGAACAATCAAGTTATTATTTTTACTAACTTTTAATTATAAAGCATAAATGTTATATTATATGAAACTCATTTTAACAATCTTTATAATAAAAAAAATCTTAATTGCCGAAGAATTTTCCTAGGGAAATCCTTGGTGAATGACTAAACAAGCCCTCAATATTCTTGATAGAACGGTTGGTAATCTGTCAATAAACCTCGTGTCAATGTTCTATTGGTAAAGATGTATCTCTCATCTGATGAGAACTTGATGGTGATATGTCAGTAACTATGTCATTTGTAATACTGTGAGTAAAAACACATTAGTTCGGACTCCTGGAAAGTTGTCATTGTTATCCTCCATCAGTTATTCCTCGATGAACTTCGTTAGTAAATCATTCATAATTTCTTTACCCATGTCATGTTTTTCGATGAAGTATTACCGATTAAATGGAATCACTTTCATAGGAGGACTACCGATGGATCTGTACGTTTTTAAAAGGATTGTTTTTTTTTTCAAGAGCAACCCATTTCTTATAATGTAAGCTTGATGATCCTGTCATAAACTTTTTTAGGAAATCCACTTCTAAACCAATTTGTTTGCATCAATCTATTTGCTTTTGGTGCTTTGTGTCTTTTCTTAGTTATAAACCTCTTGTGAGTGACGCTTAGTTTTTTTGATTGTTGGTATATCAAAGAAACTGTGGATGAGGGTTCAGTTAATATCACTTCATACCCGTCTTTGTAAGAGTCCATTCCTTGTACTAGTTGTTGCCAAAATAAGCCTCCGACCGCAACACCACCTGTGCATGCTGATCTATAGATCGATGAATATACCACATTGTATAATTGATCTTTTTGGCTAACATTGTAACCGGGTTGTCTCCAAGATTTCCCAAATTCCGTAAAAAGAACTGGTTTTTTAAGAATGTTTTGTGCGTCCTCAATATGATCATGGATCCATTGTTGCAAGAAATCTAGTTGTACATAATTGTGTCGATTAGATAACCTACAAATCAAAGGATGTGATAAGAACAAGTAAAAAATTATATGAATATAGCCAAGAGGTTTAATCTTGTACCATTGATCTGGATAGGAATGTACTGTCGCAAAATCAACTTCTGGGATTTGATTATTAGCAATGAAATCAGTACCATGAGGTAAATTATTAGGGTTCTTTTGAGATAAAGATGCTCCATAAAACCCTTCTAAGCCCACTTCTAGCAAATGATTTCCATCTATCGATTTTAAGTAACAAGCCATCTCCGACGTCCAATTCTATAAAAGCAGTCACGTAGGATCTGTTAGTGTTTCGGCGATAAAGCTTGTATATCATTCAAGTGTGTTAACATACATGAACGTCAACACATTCATGTAGGCAACACTTGTGTCACTAGACACCAATGTTTTTTTTTATCGTGTACATTATACATTATCCAATACTCAGTTTTTGATGGTAAAAAAAACCCATACATTTGTAGCATCAGTTCGATCCGATACATGTGTGTCTGACACTTGAGTAACATCAAATCGATTCAATCGTAAGAAAAACCATACATTTGTTACAACATGACAAATATATAGGCAACATCTTATCATCGCAAGATATTTAAAAAAAAATATAAACCTTAGTGGCAACATAACAAAAGGGAGTGTTCACCTGAATCGTGGCACCAGAGATATCGGAGAGACAACGAGGCTCGTTCATTAGCTCCCAAGCCATTATTGTCGGGTCGTCTTTGTACATAACCCCGGTAATAGTATTTCTTCTTGTAAGAATTGTCTATCAAGTATCAACTCACATGAATATCTAAACCACAACTAAATCAATGCAGTTTGAAATTGTACTTTTGTCTTTAGTTAGGATAACATACCTTAATGTGATTTTTGAAAAAACTTTTAACCATGGGATTGGTAAAAAAACTATCTTCATTTTGCATTTGTTGTCCTAGTTCTTTTGCCCATTGCACATATTGGTCTTTCCCACCATAGTCATTAAAGTTGTTCACGAGGCTCAATATCAGCTTAACCCCAAATTTACCTCCCTCAGATATCACAAAATCCAGACCCTATATTGATTAAAATAAGCAGAAAAGCTTAAACCTATCAGTTTCTCCATGTTTGTTATATTTTCTGCAAACGTAGTTAAATATAATAACATTTAAAAATAAAAGTGTAATAATTTATCATACGTTTTTATAATTTTATTTATGTTCACAATTTTCTTATTGAGTTATTGATATTCTTTATAATCTTAACCTGAGTTTATAATGGAAATATCTACGTAAAGGTAATGAGAGTTAAAAAAATAGGATATTTGTGGAAAACTAATTTAAAACTAAAAAATATTGTTAATCGGCATGTAGCTACAATACAAGGCGATCTAGGTGAGCCACCGTATCAACTACATTATTAACAATTCAAGATTTATGATAATTTAAAGTAACTAACAACTTAAAAAACACTATTTATTATATTTTAAAAATTGCATAGTATATATGAATATATTTATTTTCTATAATCGGTCCGGTATCACCTAATATACTACCTATTTTGAACCCATACAAAAGTTTAATTTGGTTGCATACTAATCGATCATACACGAATACTTTTCTTGAATGTCACACGTTTTGTTCTAGCTTTCCTATTAATAAGTCAAAAATTCTCTCTTAAATAACAATTCCTGATTTTTTATTTGCCATTGTTTATGAAGCGACTTATAGAGATAATCAAGGAGAAACAAAGAGATTGAGATATACATAGAAAAAAGGATAAGTCTTGATTTGTTTTGTTGTTTAAGTGTTAGGAGATAATTGTTATGAGTTATTTGGTGGTATAACGTAGGAGTTAGAGTTATTGTTTTGGTCTGATTTTTAGTTTCTGGTTCATTATAAAAAAGAGTGGAACAAGTTTGTTCAAAAATCAAGTGTTTAATAAGATTTAAAGCAACATACAAGTTCCACCAATAGATTAAAAACGAAAAAGCCATCAACATATTCGCATCGCGCAAACAAGAAGTACACTATTGGCGATGTAAACATGACACACATAGAAACCGAACATCAAACCAACCGACACATGATTATACACACAAAACGTGTGTAAAATAATATCTGAATGTGATGTCAATGATGTGAATAATTATGCACAATACCCTCATTACCATTGACAGGGAGGCACTGGGCTGGCAGCTAGGGACATTGTTTAATGTTCGTATTTGTTTTCAAGGGCATAGCTTTCAAGGGGCCGGGAGGGGCACCCGACCCCCCGAACTTTTCGCTCAGTAGTATTATGTATGTACGTTTCGTATAGAATTTTTTAGGTATATACGTTTTCGATTCAACGGTTTTATAAAAAAAAAATTACTTATATAAAATTTTTAGGTTTAGTGACTTCCGACCCCACGGTGGAAATTTTCAAGCTTCGCCACTATTTGTTTTGAAACCATAACACTCAGCAACGTATACTACGCACCATGGCTATTAAAATGTTAATATAAATAATTCTTAGAGAACAACAATATGAACTTTAAATAGTTAAAGACAAAACAGCTATAATAGAAAAAACAAATGAATATTATGTTTTGTAAGTTAAACATGAGAATCTAGCTGAACGTTGAATACAAATATCATAAAAAGACAAATATAACTCTCTAATTTTTAACGATATAAGTTAATGCTGTGGTGCAAGTTTAATTAACCACTATCATGAAATTGTTAATTAACCTTAGCTATGAAGGCTAAAGCGAATATATAATTACCATGTGTTATATATTCACTTAAAATTTATTAATATCAAATAATAAGTTTTAAGATTAATTAAATAACCATGTGACTTATCTAAATAATAATCAATATACCAATATTAATAAAGAAACAAGTATGAAGATGAAAATAGAGACAGATATATCCAAAAATATATGCAACCCATTTCAAAATCCAAAAACCATGAGTTGTGAGGGAGAGAAACAACTAACCTGAAACATATTTTCATTGTAAACCCCAGGTGAAGGTTGCAACGCATTCGAACCACCATCGCTAAACGCCCAAGTTCTCCCAATCACAAGTGAACTTCTAGCAGCTTCGCGGAATGCTGACGTAACTTTGTATCTCTGACACGGGTTTGAGGCCACGTCCATTAGCCAGTAAGCGTTGAATCCATTTGCGTAGAATGGTGCACCTTTCAAAGTGAAGTGAGCTCCATTTACACGAACAAAACCATCTTCAACAGCTGGTAATGGTTGTAGACACCATTGTTGTTGGGTGAAAAGAAAGAATGAAAATAAAAATAAAATTGAATATAGGTTGGTCATGTCTTCTATGTTTTTGTGTTTGGATAAGCGACGAAGTGTTGTAGGTATGTCTTAATATATATAACGAATGTTGGATGTAACTATACGACTTTGTGTGGTTATATGATGTGGTTAAAATCAGGTCTTTATTTGCTTGTGAAATAGCTATCTCCTAATATAATACGTTTGTGTTTTCAAACTACATATGCTAATGTAATATGACCGAATTATATTTACATGTTTGTGTTCATTTTGATGTCTTAAGAATTGAGTATCAGGACTTTTCTAAAAATGTAAAAGTTGAATATTTCAAAGTAAGACTCAGAAAAGAATCTATTAGGCAACCCAAAGA
The DNA here is from genome assembly GCA_030545235.1 of Helianthus tuberosus. Lineage (NCBI taxonomy): Eukaryota > Viridiplantae > Streptophyta > Magnoliopsida > Asterales > Asteraceae > Helianthus > Helianthus tuberosus. The sequence goes on from CM060357.1 coordinate 141,017,545, forward strand.
AACTAGATAAGAACAAGAATAGTTCAAACAACTAAAGAAAGAAATATTTTCTTCCCACGAGTGGCTAGCGAAAGTTGACATAATTACCTCTTAAATCTTCAAAAAGAACCGCCAATTAAAAAGAAACCAGAGATTGCAAGAAAGCAAGAATTAAAAATATATTAGAAAAGAAAATTAAGTGGTGCCGACCTATTTGCTGCCCGTAACATTATTAAGTAATATCACAAAATTGAGCCCCGTCTATTGACTTAGCGGTTATTACAAAATTGTCATTACGTTTCCTGATAGCAACGTGTAACGTAAATTAGTATATATGCACCTATCAACATTATTTTTATCCAAAATCTAATGTGTTTAGAGAAATGAGCAGGCACTAGGAAAATTTCAGAAATCTACTTATTTTCGTGAATCTCTTTTACGTGATCAAATGTTTAAGGGATTTTCTAATGGCACACCCCCTGTCTATCCGCACACTTTTTCAATTCAATACGCATCGTATAGGCCTATACGATGCGTATTGAAATAAAGTAAAAGATATGGCAGACTGACAGGTGCAGGTTATGTCTGGCGGCGGGCTTGATACGCATCGTATAGGCCTATAGGATGCGTGTCAAGGCACTGATTTTTTGAAGTTTATTTTTTGATGTATTGTGTCGAATGCGAACCCAAGAAACAAAAGGGATTTCGAGCAGTTGGTCGATGACATGATAGATAAAGATTTTGACACGATCATATCCATTTTCAAGTATTAGACTAGATAGTCCAAGAAGAAATATATTAAAACCATTCAAGCCCACCAGTCTATAGTGTGTTATGGTGAGATTTTTCAAGTTTGCACAGTGGAAGAAAAGACCAGCACTCCTGTCAGTATTGTCCTTTAAATTCGCATAAACATATATTCGTTTCATAACCTCCTCCTATAAATCAACCACAACTCACTCGAGACCGACCTCTGTATCACACATGTGGTAAACAAATACCAAGGATATATTCAAATCTCTATTCGGTCATCTTTCCGAGCTTTTACACATGAATATGTGGTTCCCAATTTACGTGGGAGAAAAGACCAGCACGGCAACACCCTTGTCGTTCCGTATTTTCTCCTTTTCTAATTCTCGAAGAATCTCGTAACGTATTCACTATTTCTCTAAATCGTCTGTAAAATTATGTTTATCTAATATGCCACATGATAAAATCGCTTCTTTAGACAATCTGGGATTATGTTTCGTTTTATGACACATGATACGGCACGTTTACCTTAATCACATCTTCCATGGAGTCACAGATCTGACAATAGGGCTCACGGATCTTATGCCCACCCGAGACCGACCTCTGGATCACATGTGGGAGAAAAGACCAGCACCCTTGTCATTCCGTATTTTCTCCTTTTCCATCCATATATTCCGTCCAACATATGACACATGATAAAAGCGCTTCTCTAGACAATCTGGGATTATGTTCCGTTTATTACAGTCGTGAGGTGGTCAAACCTTTCTAAAAGTAGAAAAAAATAAAACAATTAACAGGACATTGTTAAAAGGGAGAATATATTGGAACACCTAATCGAGAGAAACTTCTTCAAGCTAACTGCTGATATCTCATCATTCTTATCTTGTTTGTGCGATTTACAAAAATAAGGATGCATTCCACAGTAAATGATGCAGCTGATGAAACTGAAGCTGTTATTTCGGTTGTTCAGTACTTCCGAGACGATTCAAGTGATTCCTATGAAGCAAGTGTCTGTCTATTCAATTGAGAGGAATCACTATATGCTTCTTTTCCTGATGCATGTCTGTGTCGAACAATTTCTTCGTCGCTAATTTCTGCACTCACCGTGAAATCGAACAGTTTCTTAATAGATTTCGTCCGGTTTTAAAGCCGGTTGAGGATTACGAGTGCTCTAGACTCGTTCAAGGCATGCTTGTTTGTGCGATTTAGAAAAATAAGGATGCATTCCACGGTAAACGATGCAACTGATGAAACCGAAGCTGTTATTTCGGTTGTTCAGTACTTCCGAGACGATTCAAGTGAGTCCTATGAAGCAAGTGTCTGTCTATTCAATTGAGAGGAATCATTATATGCTTCTTTCCTGATGCATGTCTGTGTCGAACAGTATCTCCGTTGCTAACTTCTCCACTCACCATGAAATAGAACAGTTTCTTAATAGATTCGGTCTGGTTTCAAAGCCGGTTGAGGATTACGAGTGTTCTAGACTCATTCAAGGCATGCTTGTTTGTGCGATTTACAAAAATAAGGATGCATTCCACGGTAAACGATGTAGCTGATGTAACCGAAGCTGTTATTTCTGTTGTTCAGTACTTCCGAGACGATTCAAGTGAGTCCTATGAAACAAGTGTCTGTCTATTCAATTGAGAGGAATCATTGCATTACATCCCCGTTGAAAACAAGTGGTTGTAATGATGGAACCCTTGATTTGAAACACATTTTTGAGAAATTTATAGTTTAATATGCATCGTATGTGCCTATACAATGCGTATTAATCGATGAATTTATTGAAATACCCCTGTTTTTCTGATAAATTCAGGGGTATTTTTGAGAAAATTCAAAGTTTAATACGCATCGTATAGGCCTATACGATGCGTATTAAGCCGATATACGATACGACATAGGCCTATACGATGCATTATTTCAAATTTAGTTTTATCGTGTTTCCCTTGGTTCGACGCGTATACGTGTCGTTTTTTGCCGAACTTTCGCATATTTTGTCGTTTTATGACGTATATGTCACACCCCCAAAATCCACCTGCGGAATACCACCGCTTGGAGGCGTGACTGACCAGGATCCAGCCACCAATCATATTGAACATGCAAGTTAAAAGATATAAAAGTTTAACCAATACAATTGGTGTCCAAGTAAAGCATAGTTAAGTTGCAAGCGGAAGCATAAGTCTTAAAACCAATACATAAGTTTAATTGTTTCAAAGTTTAACATGGCACACAGTCGTCCATGTCCCACAACGACTCTCTTCCATGCAAGCTCCAGCTAAGTACCTATTGTCCTGCAAAGCATGTAGTAACGAGTCAACAACAAGTTGAGTGAGTTCACGGTTGGGTGTTCGTTTTAAGTTGTTTCGAAAACAGTTTCCTTTATCTGGCATCCTGCCGTGGGGGTTACCCCATAGTTAAAAACGTGACTTGTTTATTCCCGGTTACTCTGGCAATCCAGCCGTGGGGGCTACCCCGTGTTAGTTATCTGGCATTTCAGCCGTGGGGGCTACCCCACGTATACACTAGACTCGTTACCATATCGACTGCTGACTGTAGTCATGTTTATGTGCCCTGAAACTGTCAATGTCTATCATCATTGACGTGCCCCAGATCCACTAGTTCACGCCCGTCCTCTGCGGCACGGTGTGAGGTTTGTCGGACCTAAATAGCGCTATCTAACTAATGACCCGCTCGCCATTGGCCCGGCGATTAAGTCGATATGAAAAGGAGGGACTTCGTGATAGAGTTTTGGTCTAGTACGAGATATCTGTCCGTGAGGACGAGGAATTACATTCCTGAACCAATGCTGTCCTACCCAAGGAGGACGAGGAATCCACGTTCCTTAACCCCATTCCCAACCCAGGGAATCCCATGCTTTGTAGAGGGTGTGAACTCACCTTGGTTTGCTCGGCAGATACACAGAAAAGTCAATCAAGTTGTAAGTGGTCAACTATGTCCTAACATAGATACCATTCAAGTCAGGTTCAAACCAAGTAGTGAACGTATCTTCTACACGTATTCATACACAAGTAACGATCATGGCATACACGTTTATCATGGCAGTTTACAATAATACCTTGAGTTGAACAGTAGCATGTATACAAGTAAACAAAGCCCAAAGGTCCGGCCCAATCCCAGCCCGTAACAGTGCAAATCCAAACAGCGTGCACATGTAGTTGGTCTCGAGTCGAGACTGTGCGGTCTCTAGTCGAGACTGTGCGGTCTCGAGTTGTGCTTATGTGTTCTCGAGTCGCAAACGTGAAGGTGTCGGGTCATATCTCGAGTCGCAACGAGACTCGCAACCCCGTTCTCGAGTTGTGCTGTTTTTGTGCTGGCATTGTGTGGTCTCGAGTCGGGACTAGGGAGTTCTCGACTCGCAACCTGTGTCGCAATCCCCGGTCTCGGGTTGTCATGTTCATGGTCTCGAGTCGCAACCGGACTCGCAACCACGATCTCGAGTTGTGCTGTTTTGTGTGGGTGTGGCGTGGTCTCGAGTCGAAACCAAGGGTCTCGACTCCCAGTACTTGCTGAATCTGCATAGTGTACTATCCAATGAAAAACCGATTTCATGTAACAGTTTGTACTATCCACTTAAACATGTTTTCTTGTCTAATTACTAACCAAAATGGATCAAACAATCAGATTTCAAATATTCAAGCCACATTCATATCATATTCATCATGTTCTTCATATGTTCATCATGTACATCAAATATTCATAGCACAAACAACTCTTATTCAAACACACTTTGCATTTTACGGACAAGAGTTATAATACCTAAACTAGATATCAAGCTCATCTTGCAAACAAAACATCTATTCTATACTCCTCATGAATCGGATGATCATCATTATTCTTTTATCATCAAAAATCTACACCTTTATTAAGGAGGTCATGTTCATCATAAGTGTTGTAACTAAACATGTATCATTTAACCACCAAGAGTTCATTAAATCCACAAACACCTTTGTCATATTCAAACAATAGTTATGGTGCATATCATCACATAATCAATACCCTAATCATGTATGAGACTTAACAAGCAAACATATTGTCATATGATTTCATCATACATAACTATCAACCGAAACATATCATCTTCAACCGAAATATCACACATAACATAAGTCACTAACCGGTTGTGAAAAGGGTACCGAGTTGGTAATGAAGATGAGTGAAAATGGAGAGTCCGAGTGATGATGATGAGCTTAACCGAGTCTCCTTGTGGTCACCGGTTTGATCCGAGAAGAAGGAGAAGGATGTTGTGGCTTAGGGTTTTAGTGAGGGAGAATGGAGAGTGTGTGTGTGTGTTGTTTGCCCAAAAATGACAAGTGTGGCTATCCCTAAGGATTATATACTTGTTCCACAATGATGCGCCCTAATGGGTTTCGGATGAGGTGCACGGCCCAACCGGCCCATATGTTGCACCGTTCACTCGAGACCACATGGTCTCGAGTCGGATCCTTGTTGTCTCGGTTCATATGAATATATACATACATGCAAGCACGACACATAAACGTAACACGTAGTCACATAGGATGTTCACTTATATTATTAAACCAACACGTTAACTAGTCACATAACATTTCAAGTACGTTACTCCAAGATACAATGAAGGGTTCTAAATTTCGAGTTGTCACATCATCCCCAAGTTGAAAGAAATTTCGTCCCGAAATTTGGTGAGCACTCACTGAGGAAGCTAGTTAAGTTGTATGGTTTTCCCGGTTTTCCTGGGGTGTCACATCCACCCCCCGTTGATCTGGAATTTCGTCCCGAAATTCCATAGCTTCAGCCTCAGTAGTGGGTGTACTGTTTGCGAACAGTTGGGGATACTTTTGTTTCATCTGATCTTCGCGCTCCCAGGTGAACTCTGGGCCGCGACGTGAGTTCCAACGAACTCGAACGAGAGGTATTCTGGTGCTCTTGAGGACCTTAACATCCCGGTCCGTGATTTCGACTGGTTCCTCGACGAATCGTAACTGCTCGTCGATAGTGAGTTCCTTCAGAGGAACTACGTGGGTCTCATCTGACAGACACTTCTTCAGATTCGACACGTGGAAAACGTTGTGAACTGCACCGAGTTCCGCTGGTAAGTTCAGTCTGTAGGCCACCCTGCCTATTTTCTCGATGATTTCGAAAGGTCCAACGTATCGTGGGTTAAGTTTGCCTCGTTTACCAAAACGAACCACACCCTTCCAGGGTGAAACTTTGAGTAGTACCCGCTACCCAACCTGGAGCTCTAGTGGTTTCCTGCCCTTATCGGCGTAGACTTTCTGACGGTCACGAGCTGCCGCCATGCATTTTCGTATTTGAGCGATCTGTTCGGTTGTGTCTACCACATGTTCTGGACCAGTGATCTGACTATCTCCCACCTCTGCCCAACAAAGAGGTGACCGGCATTTACGTCCGTACAATGCCTCAAACGGAGTAGCTTTAATGCTGGTGTGGTAGCTGTTATTATACGAGAATTCCACAAGTGGCAGATGCTTTTCCCAGCGGTTGCCAAAGTCGATTACACATGCACGAAGCATGTCTTCTATGGTTTGAATAGTGCGCTCGGACTGCCCGTCCGTCTGAGGGTGATACGCTGTGCTCATGTCTAATCGTGATCCAAAGGATTTGTGCATTGCTTGCCACAGCTCTGAAGTAAAACGTGCATCTCGATCCGAGATGATAGAGGTGGGCACCCCGTGCCTCGAAACAACTTCTTTGAGGTATATTTCTGCAAGAGTGGAGAACTTATCCGTCTCCTTGATAGCCAAGAAGTGTGCAGATTTTGTGAGTCGATCCACGATCACCCAAATAGTATCGTTTCCGCGCTGGGATCTAGGTAGGCCAGTAACAAAATCCATGGAAATCTGCTCCCATTTCCATTGTGGTATCTCTGGTTGTTGGAGTAGGCCTAAGGGTTTCTGGTATTCAGACTTGACTCTCGCACAAGTTAAACACTTGCTGACATAGGTTGCTACGTGGGCCTTCATGCTAGGCCACCAGTACGTAGTTTTGATGTCGTGGTACATTTTATCCGAACCAGGGTGTATCGAGTAGCGAGACTTGTGTGCTTCATCCATCACAAGCTCTCGTAGGTTGCCATAGAGTGGGACCCAAATGCGTCCCGTTACGTAGTAAGCACCGTCTTCCTTCTGTTCTAAGCGTTGCCTTGATCCGCGTAGGGCTTCAGCCCTGACGTTTTCTGGTTTCAATGCTTCTATCTGAGCATCTCGTATCTGGGAAGGGAGACTAGAATGTATAGTGAGCTGCAATGCCCGCACGCGCCTAGGCGTAGTGTCGTTCCGACTAAGGGCATCAGCCACAACATTGGCTTTGCCCGGATGATACTTGATTGCACATTCGTAATCGTTTAATAACTCGACCCATCGTCACTGACGCATGTTCAGTTCCTTCTGCTTGAAGATGTGCTCGAGACTCCGATGATCGGTATAAATGGTGCACTTGGTGCCGTATAGGTAATGTCGACATATCTTAAGTGCAAAAACAACAGCTCCCAGCTCTAAATCATGTGTAGTGTAGTTCTTCTCATGAATTTTAAGTTGGCGTGAGGCGTAGGCTATAACTTTATCTCGTTGCATCAATACACAACCAAGACCTTGAATTGATGCGTCACAATAAACCACAAAATCGTCTGTGCCCTCTGGTAGTGAAAGGATAGGTGCGCTGCAAAGTCTATCCTTTAAATGCTGAAATGCCAACTCCTGTACATTTCCCCAGCGATAAACAACGCCTTTCTGCGTTAGTGAGGTGAGAGGCTGTGCAATCTTGGAAAAATCCTTAATGAACCTCCTGTAGTAACCTGCCAAACCCAAGAATTGGCGAATTTCCTTTGGTGTACGAGGTGCAGGCCAGTTCTTAATCGAGGCTACCTTGGATGGATCAACGTGAATCCCATCCTTGTTTACCACGTGGCCTAGGAAATGGACTTCTCGAAGCCAGAAGTCGCATTTCGAGAACTTTGCATAAAGCTGTTCTGTTCGAAGGAGTTCCAAAATGAGTCGTAGATGTTGCTCGTGTTCCTCCTGGCTCTTAGAATAGATCAGGATGTCGTCGATGAAGACTATAACGAACTTGTCCAGGTAGGGCTTGCACACTCGATTCATCAAATCCATGAAAACCGTAGGTGCGTTTGTCAGCCCAAAAGGCATGACCAAAAACTCATAGTGCCCATATCGAGTTCTGAAGGCCGTTTTGGAGACTTCCTCTTCCCGGACTCTCAGCTGGTGATAACCCGATCTCAAATCAATCTTTGAATAGTAGCTCGAACCCTGCAGCTGGTCGAACAAGTCGTCAATACGCGGTAGAGGATAACGGTTCTTCACCGTCACCTTATTGAGTTCCCGGTAGTCGATGCACATTCTGAAGGTACCGTCCTTCTTCTTTACAAATAGTACTGGAGCTCCCCAGGGCGATGAGCTAGGACGAATAAAACCCTTATCCAAGAGTTTTTGCAGTTGCGTAGAGAGTTCTTCCAACTCTGATGGAGCTAAACGATAAGGTGCACGAGCTATAGGCGCAGCTCCAGGAGCTAGTTCAATCTGAAACTCAACTTGGCGATGAGGCGGGAGACCAGGTAATTCCTCAGGAAATACCTCGGGATAGTCGCGTACTACGGGGAAATCTTCTATCTTCTTCTCTTTCTCCGAGGTGTCGGTAACGAGAGCCAAAATGGCAGTGTGGCCCTTTCGTAAGCACTTCTGGGCCTTAAGAAGGGAGATGACGTTCTCAACGGCACTCCTCTTGTCGCCACGAATCATGAGAGGTTTACCACTAGAACCAGGAATACGAACAACCTTCTCGTTGCAAAGAATCTCTGCTCGGTGTTGGGATAACCAATCCATCCCAATGACAACGTCGAAACTACCCAAGACGATAGGAATAAGGTCGATGGAGAAGGTCTGGTCAGCGAGAATAAGTTTACAACCCTCGACTACGTGTGTGGCTTCTAAACTCTTACCATTAGCTAGCTCTACAGTGTGCTTGTTGTTCAAAGGTGTTGGAATACGATTAAGCATTTGACTAACTTTTAGTGACACGTAGCTAGTATCGGCACCCGAATCAAATAATACTGAAACATAAAAGTCGTCGAGAAGGAACTTACCCGCCACAACATTGGGGTCATTCCTTGCTTCACCTTGGCCAATCACGAACGCCCGCCCCCTGGCTCCATTGTTGTTGTTGTTGTTCCCATTGTTACCATTCCCCTGATTGTTGTTATTGTTGTTGTTGTTCTGGTTCCTGTTCAGTTGGGGACAATCTTTCTTGAAGTGGCCCTCAGCTCCACACTGAAAGCACCCTTTGTTATCACCCTGCTGCTGCTGACGCTGGTTCTGTGGAGCCTGTTGTTGGCGATTATGGTTTGCGGGGTATAAGCTCCTGCAATCCTTTGCAGCGTGACCAGGCTTGTTGCACCGATGACAGTTGCCCCTGGTGCATGGCCCACTGTGGTGTAGGCTGCAGCGATTGCATTTGGGGTGATTCCCCTTGTATCCACCATGACTTTGACCACCAGATGATTGCTGACTAGGGCTCTTATAGTCTTCAGTCTTTCTCTGCTGAGACTGAGACTGAACAGAAGTCGACCCCTTACTTGAAGTTCCATCCCATTTCCGTTTGTTGTCACTAAGAGCACCTGAAGTAGTTGCCGCACCTATGCGCTTTGGTAACTTGTTTTGCTCCACCGCCTGATCCGTGAGACGATGAGCCAATTGCACAACTTGCTGGATGGTGGTGAGGTTTGCTGAAGTCACATGACTTTGGATTTACGGCACTAAGCCCTGAAGAAATAGTTCGATGCGTTTGATGGGAGGATCCACCATAGTAGGGCACATAATTGCCAGTTCGTTCGACCTTTTCACATAAGCTTCAATTTCCGACCCCGTCATCTTGAGGTTGAAGAATTCTACCTCCAGTTTGTGAATCTCATCCCGACTGCAGTATTCTTCCTTGATCATTTCTTTAAAGTTTTCCCATGGGGTGGCGTTGGCAGCAACCAACCCCAGCATTTGGACCTGGGCGTTCCACCATGTGAGGGCTAAACCCTCGAGAGTACCAGTAGCATACTTCACCCTGCGCGCCTCAGGGCATTCACACATTTCGAACACAGATTCTAGTTTCTCAAACCAGTGGAGGAGACCTACTGCTCCTTCAGTGCCGCTAAAAGTAGTTGGTCGGCAGTCCATGAAAGTCTTAAAAGTGCACACGGGTGGTTGAGCGTGTTGACCTAGTGTGGGCCAAAGAAAAGACAGAGTTTAACACAAAAGTTGGTTCACGAGAGTAGGATTCTAAAGATCCTAGAATGAGTTCGGACTGCAGGATATACCTCCTGCGTGTGCAGCTGCAAGTGCTGCGGCAACCCGTTCGTTGATCAGAGCCGTCAACTGGGCTTGTGTCAGGTTAACGCGTCCAGACATGATCTTCATATCAAGAAGAACGTGAGTGAGAGGGGTTCGCGAAAACGCGATGACAGAAGTGAGCAAGAACACATGTTTTCAAGCAACAGTAGTTATACTAACCAAGCATACCATGAGCAATGTACTATGTAACTAACAAGTAGGCAATATATACGCAGATCATATCACCTAGAATGTCGAGCCTTGCATGTGGAGTGAAGCGTCGTTGTGGATCGTAGAGCACTGTGCAGGTTATAGTCTGATTTTAATAAAACCCTTTTCCTTATTAAAACCAAGTTCTCTATAACCAATGGCTCTGATACCAATCTGTCACACCCCCAAAATCCACCTGCGGAATACCACCGCTTGGAGGCGTGACTGACCAGGATCCAGCCACCAATCATATTGAACATGCAAGTTAAAAGATATAAAAGTTTAACCAATACAATTGGTGTCCAAGTAAAGCATAGTTAAGTTGCAAGCGGAAGCATAAGTCTTAAAACCAATACATAAGTTTAATTGTTTCAAAGTTTAACATGGCACACAGTCGTCCATGTCCCACAACGACTCTCTTCCATGCAAGCTCCAGCTAAGTACCTATTGTCCTGCAAAGCATGTAGTAACGAGTCAACAACAAGTTGAGTGAGTTCACGGTTGGGTGTTCGTTTTAAGTTGTTTCGAAAACAGTTTCCTTTATCTGGCATCCTGCCGTGGGGGTTACCCCATAGTTAAAAACGTGACTTGTTTATTCCCGGTTACTCTGGCAATCCAGCCGTGGGGGCTACCCCGTGTTAGTTATCTGGCATTTCGGCCGTGGGGGCTACCCCATGTATACACTAGACTCGTTACCATATCGACTGCTGACTGTAGTCATGTTTATGTGCCCTGAAACTGTCAATGTCTATCATCATTGACGTGCCCCAGATCCATTAGTTCACGCCCGTCCTCTGCGGCACGGTGTGAGGTTTGTCAGACCTAAATAGCGCTATCTAACTAATGACCCGCTCGCCATTGGCCCGGCGATTAAGTCGATATAAAAAGGAGGGACTTCGTGATAGAGTTTTGGTCTAGTACGAGATATCTGTCCGTGAGGACGAGGAATTACATTCCTGAACCAATGCTGTCCTACCCAAGGAGGACGAGGAATCCACGTTCCTTAACCCCATTCCCAACCCAGGGAATCCCATGCTTTGTAGAGGGTGTGAACTCACCTTGGTTTGCTCGGCAGATACACAGAAAAGTCAATCAAGTTGTAAGTGGTCAACTATGTCCTAACATAGATACCATTCAAGTCAGGTTCAAACCAAGTAGTGCACGTATCTTCTACACGTATTCATACACAAGTAACGATCATGGCATACACGTTTATCATGGCAGTTTACAATAATACCTTGAGTTGAACAGTAGCATGTATACAAGTAAACAAAGCCCAAAGGTCCGGCCCAATCCCAGCCCGTAACAGTGCAAATCCAAACAGCGTGCACATGTAGTTGGTCTCGAGTTGAGACTGTGCGGTCTCTAGTCGAGACTGTGCGGTCTCGAGTTGTGCTTATGTGTTCTCGAGTCGCAAACGTGAAGGTCTCGGGTCATATCTCGAGTCGCAACGAGACTCGCAACCCCGTTCTCGAGTTGTGCTGTTTTTGTGCTGGCATTGTGTGGTCTCGAGTCGGGACTAGGGAGTTCTCGACTCGCAACCTGTGTCGCAATCCCCGGTCTCGGGTTGTCATGTTCATGGTCTCGAGTCGCAACCGGACTCGCAACCACGATCTCGAGTTGTGCTGTTTTGTGTGGGTGTGGCGTGGTCTCGAGTCGAAACCAAGGGTCTCGACTCCCAGCACTTGCTGAATCTGCATAGTGTACTATCCAATGAAAAACCGATTTCATGTAACAGTTTGTACTATCCACTTAAACATGTTTTCTTGTCTAATTACTAACCAAAATGGATCAAACAATCAGATTTCAAATATTCAAGCCACATTCATATCATATTCATCATGTTCTTCATATGTTCATCATGTACATCAAATATTCATAGCACAAACAACTCTTATTCAAACACACTTTGCATTTTACGGACAAGAGTTATAATACCTAAACTAGATATCAAGCTCATCTTGCAAACAAAACATCTATTCTATACTCCTCATGAATCGGATGATCATCATTATTCTTTTATCATCAAAAATCTACACCTTTATTAAGGAGGTCATGTTCATCATAAGTGTTGTAACTAAACATGTATCATTTAACCACCAAGAGTTCATTAAATCCACAAACACCTTTGTCATATTCAAACAATAGTTATGGTGCATATCATCACATAATCAATACCCTAATCATCTATGAGACTTAACAAGCAAACATATTGTCATATGATTTCATCATACATAACTATCAACCGAAACATATCATCTTCAACCGAAATATCACACATAACATAAGTCACTAACCGGTTGTGAAAAGGGTACCGAGTTGGTAATGAAGATGAGTGAAAATGGAGAGTCCGAGTGATGATGATGAGCTTAACCGAGTCTCCTTGTGGTCACCGGTTTGATCCGAGAAGAAGGAGAAGGATGTTGTGGCTTAGGGTTTTAGTGAGGGAGAATGGAGAGTGTGTGTGTGTGTTGTTTGCCCAAAAATGACAAGTGTGGCTATCCCTAAGGATTATATACTTGTTCCACAATGATGTGCCCTAATGGGTTTCGGATGAGGTGCACGGCCCAACCGGCCCATATGTTGCACCGTTCACTCGAGACCACATGGTCTCGAGTCGGGTCCTTGTTGTCTCGGTTCATATGAATATATACATACATGCAAGCACGACACATAAACATAACACGTAGTCACATATGATGTTCACTTATATTATTAAACCAACACGTTAACTAGTCACATAACATTTCAAGTACGTTACTCCAAGTTACAATGAAGGGTTCTAAATTTCGAGTTGTCACAGTATACCTTCAACATAAGTCGTTTCGGTGCCGTTCGGTTGCGTGCGAATATCGTATTCTATGATTACGTACTGTTTTGTTTGAAATCCACTTGTACTCCATAATGTCGTGTTATATGTATACGTGTGTGGAAATATCGCTAGTCGCGTATTTTGACGTATTCTAACATATTGTTGCGTATTTAATAGTATTTTTGACATATCTGAGTGTATTCTAACGTATTTTAGCTTATTGTAACCTATTTTAGGGTATTTTTATGTATTTCGGCGTATTTTAATGTATTTTCATGTATTTTTTTCGTAATATGACTTATATTAACATATTGCAGCGTATTTTAGCATATTTTCATGTATTTTATCGTATTTTAACGTATTTTATCGTATTTTAGCGTATTTTATCGTATTTTAACGTATTTTAGCGTATTTTAACTTATTTTAGCGTATTTTTCGTATTTTAGAGTATTTTAGCTTATGTTGAAGGATAACGCAAACAAGTTATCCTCAGTTTGTTATTCAGATCTCTATTCGGTCATCTTTCCAAACTACAACACACGATAAATTTAAACTTTATAGTGTGTGATTTAACCAGGAAAGGATTGGAGGTGATTTATACTTTTAATAAGCTGTCACAGTTGTCAAATTCGTTGCGTGCATTCATATTGTTTAGAAAACAACATATAATGAACAGATTGTTGGACTTCTTGTTCCAAATGCAGCTGTAGGATCCGTACTTAAACGTCTCTCTAAAATATGCAACCGAGACCGCCTTGTTAATTTTAATGAAGCAATGAAGATTGAATGTGCAAACCGCAACCGTTTTTTTACTACGGAAACGGTAGCTATGCGAAATACAAACCGCAATCGTTTGTGACCATGGTAAACACTAGCAAAAGAAACAAATATTTTTAGAGAAGCATTGGGATTTTCAAGGGTTTAGTTAGAAAATGTTGGTGCATATGTCTGTCGACTTCGTCTTGTATCGAGTCTTGTATCTAGATAGGATAAACCAGAGCTCGGTAGCCTAGAAAATAGGATTTTAGAGTCGTTGGACCAGTTCAAACAAACTGGCAGATCCAGTTCGTACGAAGTGCCAGTTCGCAAGAACTGGAAGTGTCCAGTTCATGCGAAGTGGGAATCCTATAAATAGTGAGCTTGGTCATTTCATTTGTATGGTTGCTGATTCCGGAGCAGAGGTGCTGCCGAAGTGTCAATTGGTCTGTAAAGCTTTCAAATCAATATACAAGACATTTAAAGTGAATCCTAGTGTGAATCAAGCTGTAATCAAGTCCGAATCACTGAATTCTGCCTTTGATTTGGATTAGAACTCTTCTGATAGACTCGTATAGGTCGAATCTCGATCCTACAAGTGGTATCAGAGCTCAGGAGGAGGAGTTCTTACCGATTTCAGCTTGTTTTCACCGAAATTTCTGACTTCTACTCATTCTTCTTGACATTTTTCAAAATTAACGGAGTTTTCATGGTTAAAATGGATTGATTTTCACATATTACACGCGAGATACAGTTTTAAACAATCCTTGAAAGAATTAGACCTAAAATCGACCTAAATCTTGATCAATTTTGACAAAAACATACTCGATCGTGTGACATCAGCATCAGTTCGCATGAAATGGACCTCCACTTCGCATGAAATTGACCCCAGTTCGCTTGGAAGTCCATCAATTCGCATGAAATGGATTTCCAATTCGCACCAAAGGTCCAATTCGTGTGAAACAGATTTCCAATTCGCACCAAAGGTCCAATTCATGTGAAACATACATCCAATTCGCACCAAAGTGTCCAATTCGTGTGAATAGTATCCCAATTCGCATGGATTGAACCTTAAGTTGTCCAATTCGCTTGAAATCATTTGGTCGCACCAATTACTTCCAGTTCGTACGTATTAAACCCAGCTTGTTTGAAAAGAGGACCAGTTCACACGGATTAGATTCTAAATCATCCAATTGGCATCAAAGTGAAATCACATCAAGTTCGTTTGAAATACTGATTGTGTAAAACCGTGTTGCCAAAACATGGAAGAAGAGTTTTATAATGCTTTTGCTACTGAACAGGTCATTCCAGCTACCGTTGCTGAAACTGTTAATAGTGAGAATGAAACATGAACATTCCAAAAACCGCCGAAGCTTATGTACATTGAGGATTTTAAAGGATGACAAAATCGCTTTGAAATCTGGGTGCAAGCTTATAAGTTTGATGCATGGGTCTCGTTAGACAAAGATTACGTTAAACCGACAGATGACCGTGGAAATGAAAAACCTTTAAGTGAATATTCAGCGAATGAGAAGTTAAAATACACCAGTGAAAAATGATGATTAACATTCTCCAACAAGCGGTAAAAGAAGATATTTTTGTTCTGCTTCAACATGAGGAAACTGCTAGATCAATTTGGTTAGTGTTGATTCAAAAGTTTAAGGAAAGTGCTGATATGATAAAAAATAAACATGCATTACTAAAGAAATCTTTTGATATGTTTACAGCTTGGAAAGGTGAAACGACTAAGAAGACTATCGATATATATTGTCATCTTGTCCAGGAAATGAAAAGATTGGACATCAAAAAAGAAGATGATGAATGGGTTGCTAAGCTATCTGATGCGTTACCACAAGATAAATGGGGAACATATCTGTTGATTTTAAAACATATGAGAAAATCTGAAAGTATGAATTTGTGTAAGTTCATTCAGAAGCTTGAAGAACATGAATTAGATGTTCAGAAAACTGCTATCATGAATAATCCAAGTGCTCAACAAGATGATAGTTTATACTATAGAGGAAGCAAATCTGAGACTACTCCGAGTTCAAAAATTCAGACTGCTTTCATTGCTGATGGTACTTCCGAAACAAATGTTAGTGTGACAACCCGAGTTTTCAAGGTCTCTATTCGACCTAACTTATTACTTATTTGCAAGTATGTTTTTATGTTTACTTGATGTGCAATATACGTGTTGTTTGTAGACTTGTGGTGTGCATGATATGTGTATAGGTGTTATATATTTTGTATTGATATTATGATTGTAATATTGAAAACAAAATGTTGGAACCTTGCCGAAAACCAACCCCCACCCACGAAAACACCTCCCACCCGAAATCACCACTCCCCAACGAAAACACCTTAGTGTTTTCATCAGGAAGTGGGGCGACGAAAACGAATGGGCTTTGGCCCAGTAGCGGTTAGTTTTAAATGATTGCTCCTAACCTTTACGAGAAGTTTTTCAATCGACAAACCCTAGAGTCTCTTTCTCTGTGTGTCGGCATTACCCAAGTTCTCTCTAGCAATCAGTTCATCGTTCTTCCTGCTTCGGTTAGTTCGTACTGTTACTTATTTGAGCATGACTTTTGATAGATTGTTACATGTCTGCATATGTGTATATGTCTGATTAGAATATTTATGTGCTTGGTATAAGGATGATGATGACTAGGGTTGAGAATCTGGTGATTTACAATGGTTCATGATCTTTATATGATAATAGTAATATAGTGGTCCACTACATAAATACTATTTAAAATCGGTCCAATATCATCTTGAGGTGTTAACAGATTGTCGGCCATTGTTGGCTATTTTAATGATGATGTGAGCCATTGTATAATGATTGGAATCCATAAGAGGTCTTGACTTTTGAGGGATAATTCATGTTAATATTACTTTAATAGTGACGGGTAATGTAAATAGATGAGTTGTCTGCATGTTGTAATGATGATATTGATGATAGGAACCTGTGAATAATGATTAGGGTTTTTGCTGTAATACGTAACTGATGCTGTTGATGAAGATAGACCAGACGAAAATACCCAGTGTTTTCGTCAAACACTAAGCCCGACGAAATCACTTGGGATTTCGTCGCATGAAGTGATTTCGCCAAAGGGTGTTTTCGCCATAAAGTGTTTTCACCACATATACGATTTCGTCACATTAAACCTGTTAAGTTGTTAACTCTGTTAAGTTATGCATATAACTCTGTTAAGTATGTAACCCTGTTAGTTTATTAACTCTATTAGTTTGTTAACTCTGTTAGTTAATTAACTCTGTTAGTTAATTAACTCTGTTAGTTTATTATTCCTGTTATGTATGTTAATCATGTTAAGTCGTTAACGTTGTTAAGTATGTTAAAGAATAACCATGTTAGAATGAACTGTGAAGGACATTTATGTGGAGCATGAATTGCATGGAATTGATTAACTGCTTACATGATGCATGATGTTAACTGCCAAACACACTTTGCGACATAGATTTGCGTGTGAATCTTTCCGATCTTGAACTGATTGAGTATTCGTGCATACTATAGGACTTGATTGATAACTTGTGAGCACATAGTTTAGCATACCGAGCAAACCAAGGTGAGTTCACACTCCTAAGGCATGGGATTCCCGGTGGGTTGGGAATGGGATTGAATAACTATTCATACTTTCAACACTACTAGACTACTTACCACCGTCCTCGGATTGGGAAGGACGACTGTGCTAAAAACCTACGTAAAACCTACGTACTACTGTCCTCAGATTGGGAAGGACACCAGCGCTAAACCTACGTATAACCTACGTACTACTGTCCTTGGATTGGGAAGGACACCAGCACTAAACCTACGTAAAACCTACGTACTACTGTCCTCGGAATGGGAAGGACACCAACACTAAACTTACGTAAAACCTACGTACCACTGTCCTCGGATTGGGAAGGACATCTATAAATACAACTAGTCTAGTGAATTACAACATGGGAAGCCCCCACTAAATATCATGAAAAGGGTTGGGAATCAAGGATACTGGGTAATACATGGTTATGAAACGAACTTACGATTTCTGAAACGAACTCAATAACTGAACAACAAACTGTGAACTCGCTCAACTTTGTTGTTGACTCGTTGTTACATGCCTTGCAGGTCGATAGGTACTCGTGGAGCTTGCACAGGGAGGCGTGGTCGTTGTGGTACATGGACAGTGTGTACCATGTTAAAACATTTACATTATTTCAAACATAACACTTATGTTTGGGTTTTACGTTTATGCTTCCGCTTGCAACTTAAACTATGTTTTGTTTAGACACCAATTGTATTGTGTTGGATTTTTATATACTACTTACATGCTTGTTCCATATGATTGGTTGCTTGATCCTGGTCAGTCACGCCTCCAAGCGGTGATACTCCGCATGTGGATTTTAGGGGTGTGACAGATTGGTATCAGAGCCATTGGTTATAGTGAACTTGGTTTTAAAAAGGGGAAACATTTTTTGGTAAAACCAGACTATAACCTGTAAAGTGCTCAACGATCCACAACGACGCTTCACTCCACGTGAAAGGCTCAACGCTATAGGTGATATGGTTTATGTTGTATTGCCTACTTGCTAGTTACATATAACTTTGATTATGGTATGCTTAGATGAACGTAACAACTATTGTTTGAAAACACATGTGTGCTTACTCTCTTCTGTCATCGTACTTTCGCGAACCTTTCTCACTCATGTTTCCTTTGATATGAAGATCATGAGTGGACGTGTTAACCTAACTCAAGCCCAGTTGACGACTTTGATCAACGAACAAGTTGCAGCAGCACTCGCAGCTGCCCAGGCAGGAGGTATAACCTGCCATCACAACTTACTCTAGGATCTTTAGATCCTACTCTCGTAAACCAACACTTGTGCTTAATTTTTCTTTACACACACGACAGGTCAACACGCTCAGCCTCCTGTGTGTACTTTCAAAACCTTTATGGATTGCCGACCTACTACTTTCAACGGCACTGAAGGAGCTGTAGGCCTCCTCCACTGGTTCGAGAAGCTCGAGTCAGTCTTCGAAATGTGTGAATTCCCTGAGGCTCGTAGGGTGAAGTATGCTACTGGTACTCTCGAGGGCATAGCGCTCACGTGGTGGAACGCTCAGGTTCAAATGCTGGGGTTAGTTGCTGCTAATGCCACCCCATGGAACGACTTCAAGGAGCTGATCAAGCGAGAATACTGTAATCGTGATGACATCCACAAGCTGGAAGTGGAGTTCTTTAACTTGAAGATGACAGGGTCGGAAATTGAAGCATACACAAAAAGATCAAACGAGCTGGCAATTTTGTGTCCTACTATGGTGGATCCTCCCATCAAGCGTATCGAGCTGTACCTCAAAGGCTTAGTACCAGAGATTCAAAGCCATGTTACTTCTGCTAACCTTGCTACCATCCAGGATGTTACTCATCTTGCTCATCGTCTCACAGACCAGGCAGTGGAACAGAACAAGCTGCCTAAGCGTATAGGTGCTACTGCTACTACTGTTGGGTTTTTGACATGTTTATCAAAGTATTTTATCCATATAAAATAAAAACGCAGCGGAAATTTATTATTTAAAACATGTTACTTACAAGATATAAAAACCATTTTATATGTAAAACCCAATCTCGGATCCATATGCGAACATGCATGCTATCAAAATAAAACACAACCATAGAGTGTTTAGAATACTACCTTCCAAGGAGTAAAAGACATGAAGATGATGATGCTTCTTGAACGGTTGCCTTCAACTGTAGAAGACCTCAAGCTTGTATACCCCAAGACTTCCAACAAACACCTTAGTTTTAGCTAGGATTTGAACACTTGCAACTCACTTGAAAGATCCCCTCTTGGAACCAACCCTTTGGCCGAAAATTAGAGAGTATCTTCTTGAGTTCTTGCACTTGAAATTTGAACTTGAAAAACCCTTGGATCTAAAGACCCATGACCGATTTTTAGAGCAAAGCTAGAGGTTTTCTTTCAAGTTCATCTTCTTCACTACTCATATTTTTGTCATACAAAATTACTATATATTAAGTGAGAGAAATGGCCACCCATATCATCCAATGAGAGGGTCTCTAACCATGCAAAGTGCATGGATTTTCATTGGACCAAAATGGTCTTGAAAAGACCACCCAATCAAAGAGCTTCTAACACATGCATTTGGATGCAATGTGATTGGCCAAGGCATTTAGGGAAGACCACCCAATCAAGATACATGCAAATGCATGAAATATTATTGGACCAACAATCTTGGTAAGACAATGGGGAAAAGTGGCGGCCTAGCTTTTATTTTATAAAAAAATCAAATTCTTTTATAAAATATAAGTCTTGTATGTATTTTATAACATTTATAAAATATAACATATCATATTACAAGACTTTATGCAATATCTCATAACCTTTTAAAATGTTATTTAACCCATTAAATAACAAAGTAAAAAATTCTCTCAAATTAAATTATCCATATAATTTATTAGCTTGTCAAGTGCAATTATTTAGAAAACCAATTTCTAAATATTCTAAGTGTTAATATTTATTTGTTTGATCATATCACTAATAAATAATATAAGTGTTTGTCTAGCTTGTTATTGGGTATGAATCGACTTGGATCATAACGTACTAGCCACATCAATTTAATATGTGTTGGGCATACAGAGTCCAACAATCTCCCACTTGCACAAGATACATAGAAGATTGATGCAAGTAGTAAATGACGCCTAACTACGGTTTACTACCCCTAATACGTATGACTATATTTGCCATTCAATAACATCATCCCCTTCAAGTCCCTTACTTGAAAATGATTTAGGTGAATCTATCATTTATCCTTTCGTTACAGATGTCATGTCAAATCCAGAGACATAGAGTGATCACTCTCTGTTGATTTAACTTTAGCAGGCCTTAGACATCTTACTCTCAACGAATAAGAGGAACAAATCCCATCTTGACTACATACGTCTCTCACAATCACCTTGTACCACACCTGAGCTTAGCCTTATGTGCTGTCATATTACTGACAGCAAAGAAATAAGTCAAGGTACAATATTTGGTGAATATCAAGACCCAATATGTATCTCAGGTCTGAGGATACTATGATATTCTCCTTTACTCAAATTTACTTATGATCAATCACAGATGATTCCATGCAGTAATATTTGAGAGTGAGTCAGTCCAATATTTGTCTCCCACAAATATCTATGAACTTTGGCAGCAACACTTTGCTCTATATTCATATCTAATGAATATCCACCAATCCAAATTCATAATAGTCTTACATTCATATTTGTTCCCACAATTATGATCGACTACGGACATTTAGAATATTTAACTTATTCACGGATTTAAACATGCTAAAATGGAACATAAATCAACATACCATAAAGAGTTATAATAACAATTGTTCCAATATCCAAATACAAAATAGATCAAATCCAATCACTAGAATATCGAAGTCCTAAGGCACAAGTATGACCCTTTCATGCTTTGCCCGTTTAAGGAGCTTCGTGAGTGGATCCGCAATATTTTGATCAGTGTGAACTTTGCGAATACATATCTTTCCCTTTTTCAACTTCATCCCTTATGTAGTTGAAACTTCGCTCAATGTGCCCAGTCTTTTGATGTACACGAGGTTCCGTGATTTACGCAATCACACCATCCTTATCACAAAGATTACTAGGGGTCCTGAATGGTAGGGACTACCCCTAGATCGGCAATAATTCAAGTGGCAGATCCATATGAATTTTCTCAATCATTGAAGCGGCGATGCATTCGGATTCTGTAGTAGACAATGCTACCCTGATTGTGATCGAGAACCATCTCTATCAGTTTGGAAACTCGTACCCATGTAACCCTTTACAACGAATTCCGAAACTCGCATCTCTGTAACCTTTTACAACGAGTTCTTTTTCACCAGATCTATATATTAGAAATATATCCTTAGTCCTTCTGAGGTATTTCAATATATATTTATAACAGTCACTCAATGACCGTTTCTCGCTGGTATTTTCTCGTTATGCTTAAAGCGCATAACTTGTCCGGTCTAGTGCATATCATTACGTACATAATGAATCCTATAGCTGACGCATATGGGATTCCTTTCATTCTTTCTTGCTCATCCTTTGAGCTTGGACATTGAGACGCACTCAATATTGTCGTCTCTTGAATAGGTACCAAACCTTTCATAGAGTTCTCTATCTTGAACCTTTTCAAGACTTTGTCAATGTATGCACTTTAGTTTAAACCTATCAATCGCCTTGATCTATCCCTATAGATCTTTATTCCCAAAATATTGGCGACTTCACCAAGATCCTTAATGGAAAAACTACTTCCAAGCTAGGTTTTTACACCTTCCATGGTTGGAATGTCATTTCCAAATAGTAGAATGTCATCGACATACAATATTAAGAAAGTGATGATGCTCCCACTAGCCTTCTTAAAACACTAGCTTTATCAACGTTCTTGATGAATCTATATGAATTATCTTTTCATCAAAACGGTGATTGCAACTTCTCGATGCTTGTTTCAATCTATAGATTGAATTCTTTAACTTGTATACTTTGTCAGGATGTTTTGGATCGGCAAAACCTTCAGGCTGAACCATATAGACATCTTCCTCAAGATATCCATTTAGGAAAGCCGTTTTGACATCCATTTGCCAAATCTCATATTCATAATATGCAGGTATGGCAAATAATATCCTTATTGACTTAAGCATCACTATAGGCAAGAAGGTCTCATTATAATCAACCCCTTGAGTTTGATTGAAACCTTTTGCTATAAGTCTCGCTTTACAAGTATCCAAGTTACCATGCATTACGGTTTTCTTCCTGAAAACCCACTTACTTCCAACTACTTTGGAATTAAGAAATGATACAACCAATTCCCAAACTTGGTTATCATACATGGATTGCATCTCTACGTTCATAGCCTCAAGCCTTTTGTCGCAATCGGATTTTGACATTGCATCATGGTATGTGGTAGGTTCACCCGAATCTACCACGTAGCATCCATCCATGAAAAATCCATATCTTTCAGGTGGACTACTTATTCTACCAGATCTGCGAACGTTTTGTGTGTAATGATCAACCACTTGATCGTTTTCAACAGCCTCTTATTGAGTGCTAGTATCAACCAAACGTGTATTGGCTTGTGGTTCTCGATCCTCATCAAGTTCCACTGTTCTACTAGCTCCTTCCATAAGGAACTTAGCTTCCAAGAACTTAGCCTTTCGAGCAACAAATACCTTTTGCTCTGTTGGATCGTAGAACTAATATCCTATACCATCTTTAGGATATCCTACGAAGATAGACTTAGTGGATCGGATTTTCAATTTATTTGAGGTGTATAGCTTAACATAAGCTTTACAACCCCTTCCTTTAAATATGATAATGATGGAACCCTTCCATGCCATATTTCAAAAGATGTCGTATCCACTTTCTTGGTTGGGACCATATGGGCCGTGGAGAGCAAAGCGTAACCCGAAATGATAGAGATGATGCGCTCCTAGCCATCATAGATCGAACCATATCCAAATAGAGTTCGATTCCTCCTCTATCGGAACGAAGAACTTTGAATGAGTTGAGTTGAACTTCACCTTTTGAAGGCTTTGAACATTTCAAAACTTCAACTTTGTGTCTCAGCAAGTACACATGACCATAACTACTATAGTTGTCGGTAAAAGTAATGAAGTATCTTTCACCATTCCTAGTCATTGGCTTAAAAGGATCACATACATCCAAATGTATGATACCTAATAAATCTTTTGCCCCTTTCCCACTAAAGGGTTTCTTAGTCATTTTACCTTTTAAACATGATTCGCATATATCAAATAAACCAATTTCATTTGTTTCCAAAAGACCATTCTTTTGAAGTGTTTGTATGCGATTCTGTTTATATGACTAAGGCGACAGTGCCAAAGATTAGTTTCACTCAAAACCATTTTGAGTTTCTTGGTGATTGCTTGGTACATTGAGCTATCAAATGATTTATTATGAACCAATTTCATAAATACCATTTGAAAGCATAGCTTTAAAGTAAAACATGTCATTCATCGATATAAATGTCAATGTCTGCAAACTTTAAGTCAAAATCATATTGTTTTATAAGGGAAACTTGAATAATGTTCCTAGTCAAACTAGGAGCATTCAAGACATTTTAAAACAATTTCCAAACTATTTGGAAGTTTTAAAGCATAGTCTCCTTTCTTGTAATGTTTATTTCTTTTGAACCTTTTGCAACGAATTGCAAACATGAGTTCCACATCCGGTATCTAATACCCATGTGTTAGAAGAAATAACATTAAGGTCAATATGTATCATTAAGATTGTACCTGAGGTTTGCCTATCATCCCTCTTGTTTTTCAACTCTTTGAGATAGGTTGGATAATTCCTATTTAAATGCCCTATCTCACCGCACTCAAAGCATGGATCGTTCATGGCAACCTTTGCCTTCTTCTCTTTTGGTTTCGGTGGTTTCGCTTTAGTCTTTCTAATCATTTCCCTTTGAATTACCCGTTTCCATTTTCAACATTTGCTTTGGTGTCGGGATGATGCCCTTTCTAGTTGCCACCCTCATTGATCGTTAGAATGGATAAAACCCTTTTATCCATATCGAGCCTTTCGAAGTGATCAATGTGGCTTTTCATCTTAAAGACATAAGATGAGTCCGATTGGGTTTCCTCCATTCGACACGCATGAAGCGCTCGAACCGTTTCGAAGCGTTCTACCCTTAGGAACATTTCCTACAATTGGGTAATCATGTCGTATGCCCATGATGTTCAAAAACCCTTTTGAATTTCGAGAATCATAATTCCTAACATGGGGCAAGAGGCTTGCATAGTATCCTCAATATACTTAATCCAATCGTTATAGGGATCCTTATCTTCCATGAGATGTTCATTGGGATTAGGATCGTTCAACACATAGGATATATTTTCTTACTTGAGAACGATTCTAAAGTTTCGATATTAATCCATAAAGTGTTTTGATTGAAACGATCCTTTTAAGGATTGTTTTTAGTGATAGGTTACGGACGGTTTGGGTAATATTGTTAGCGGCCATCTACAAATTTTAACAAGGGTCAAATTTTAGTATTTTCAATATTATTATATTTTAATCATTAATACCCTTTTGTGTCTCATAGACAATTAATAATTAAAATCTAGAATCCAACGTTACATTTAAATATTGGTTAGGTGACTTTTATCCCTCTATTTAAATTAACAAGGTAGTCAACGTTTGACAATTGCAAGTCTTTGCAACTTCTAGCCATATGGGATCGGTTAAACATCTTTATGTTTAGTTGGCATGTTTAATCCCATCAGCACCTTTGTTCCCCATGCTTCGGTGACCCTAAGTTCATGGTTACCAAATCAAGTCGTCCAACTTACACACACGTGTGAGTTTATTCACATAAGTGGTTAGGTGACCTTTATCCCACAAACATGGTAAACCCACCTCGAACATACAAGTTCCCTCAAATGTGGTTAGGTGACCTTTATCCCACAATAAGAGTTCCCAAGTGTTTCGAGTGTTGTATAAAAGGATGGTGTTTGACTTGTTTTATAAAAGGGTTTTTAATATTTCAAAATTCTAGTTTAGAAAATATTATGTACCATACATTTGCATGCATTCAAATCCTTGGTACTTTTGTAAAACAAATTTTCAAGGTTCTTTTAATAAAACCAATTTTATTATAAAAATCATTAATTTTTAATAACCTTTTATTAACCAATTTTAATGATTTTTCCAAAGAACCATTTTTAAGCTTGTTGTTGATTATTAGTTTGTTAAGCATGCATATCCAAATATCATCCCAACAATAAAATAAGCAACCACACAAGCATAACACATATATCAATAGGTGCATAACCATAGCCAACTATTTTGACCACACTTGTTAGCCGAAACAAGTGTGCCAAAAGGTCCTTCCTAAAGGGTGAAAAATGACACAAGTAATGTGTCGATTAACTCCCACTTGATCCCGCATCCAAATGCTTCAAGTCTCCTTCTTGTGTTGTGATTTCTCCACCTTCTTTGAGCTTCCAAAAGTCTTTTATTTTCAGCTCCAAACTCCTTTGGACTTCAAAAATGTGTTTTGGTTATCGGGTTAAAATCCCGTTGAGAACGATGAAGTTCTTTGGACCGAATATTATGGTCAAAACCAAAACCGCATTTTTGTGTGCATCTTCTTTTACAAAATATATCCTAATACATTTTATAGTAAAATAAAATGCACCTAATCTATTTATTTTACATACCAAAAGAAAATAAATAAATTACATATCTTACAAATGGAAGAACAAAATAATAATTATTACAACCCATTGAAATAATAAATAAAATAAATTACAACACAATCAATCAACACAAGGTCATGGCTAGGTTATATGCACCAAAATATATATCCATATATATATATATATATATATTAATTTCAAGAAGCATAAAAAAATGGTTCCCTTTTATAACCATTTTCGGCTATGTACAAAAAAAAACGAAAAGGTAAGTTTTGTCCAAACAAACAAATCATCCATATGAAATAATTTTTCAAGATTCCCTTATGCATGTAAGAAAATAATCTTGAAAAACAAAGGGTTAACCATGGTGAAAATTTCGGCCATAGGGTTTTACCCAAACCCGAAACCCGAAAATTTCATATCCTATGAAGCATGCACTCATATAAGCGGCTCTGATACCACTGTTGGGTTTTTGACATGTTTATCAAAGTATTTTATCCATATAAAATAAAAACGCAGCGGAAATTTATTATTTAAAACATGTTACTTACAAGATATAAAAACCATTTTATATGTAAAACCCAATCTCGGATCCATATACGAACATGCATGCTATCAAAATAAAACACAACCATAGAGTGTTTAGAATACTACCTTCCAAGGAGTAAAAGACATGAAGATGATGATGCTTCTTGAACGGTTGCCTTCAACTGTAGAAGACCTCAAGCTTGTATACCCCAAGACTTCCAACAAACACCTTAGTTTTAGCTAGGATTTGAACACTTGCAACTCACTTGAAAGATCCCCTCTTGGAACCAACCCTTTGGCCGAAAATTAGAGAGTATCTTCTTGAGTTCTTGCACTTGAAAATTGAACTTGAAAAACCCTTGGATCTAAAGACCCATGACCGATTTTTAGAGCAAAGCTAGAGGTTTTCTTTCAAGTTCATCTTCTTCACTACTCACATTTTTGTCATACAAAATTACTATATATTAAGTGAGAGAAATGGCCACCCATATCATCCAATGAGAGGGTCTCTAACCATGCAAACTGCATGGATTTTCATTGGACCAAAATGGTCTTGAAAAGACCACCCAATCAAAGAGCTTCTAACACATGCATTTGGATGCAATGTGATTGGCCAAGGCATTTAGGGAAGACCACCCAATCAAGATACATGCAAATGCATGAAATATTATTGGACCAACAATCTTGGTAAGACCATGGGGAAAAGTGGCGGCCTAGCTTTTATTTTATAAAAAAAAATCAAATTCTTTTATAAAATATAAGTCTTGTATGTATTTTATAACATTTATAAAATATAACATATCATATTACAAGACTTTATGCAATATCTCATAACCTTTTAAAATGTTATTTAACCCATTAAATAACAAAGTAAAAAATTCTCTCAAATTAAATTATCCATATAATTTATTAGCTTGTCAAGTGCAATTATTTAGAAAACCAATTTTTAAATATTCTAAGTGTTAATATTTATTTGTTTGATCATATCACAAATAAATAATATAAGTGTTTGTCTAGCTTGTTATTGGTTATGACTCGACTTGGATCATAACGTACTAGCCACATCAATTTAATATGTGTCTTGGGCATACAGAGTCCAACAACTACTACTTCTGCTATTCCCAGTGACAACAAACGAAAATGGGATGGAGCCTCCAGCAAGGGTTCGGCTACAGTTCAGTCCCAGGCACAGCAGCGAAAGATTGATGACTACCAGAGTCCTGGTCAGCAATCTTCTGGTAGTCAAGGGCAGGGTGGATATCGAGGAAACCACCCAAAGTGAAACAAGTGCAACAGGTACCACAGTGGTCAGTGCAATAGGGGACGTTGTCAGAGGTGTCTCAAGATGGGTCATTAAGCCAAGGATTGCAGGAGCTCATGGCCTGCAAACCAGAATCGTCAGCAGCTACAGCAAGCACCGCAGAATCAGCAACAGCAACAGGGCAACTGGGGATGCTATTAGTGTGGCGCTGAAGGTCACTTCAAGAGACACTGCCCGCAGTTAAATCAGAATCAGAATCAGAACCACAACCAAGGAAACGGGAACAATAATGGGAATAACAACGGGGGTAATAACGACGGCAATGGTGCCAGGGGTCGAGCGTTCGTGATTGGTCAGGGTGACGCAAGGAATGATCCTAACGTGGTAATGGGTAAGTTTCTTCTCGACAACTTTTATGTTATTGTGTTATTTGATTCGGGTGCCGATACCAGTTATGTGTCTCTAAAATTTAGTCAAATGCTTAAGCGTACACCAACACTTTTGAACACCAAGCATGCCGTAGAGTTAGCATGGTAAAAGCCTAGAAGCCACACACATAGTTAAGGGTTGTAATCTCGTCTTAGCTGGTCAGACCTTCTCTATCGACCTCATTCCCATCGTTCTTGGTAGTTTCGACATCGTTATTGGTATGGATTGGTTATCGCAACAGCAAGCAGAAATTCTTTGCAAGGAGAAGATCGTTCGTATTCCCCGTTCTGGTAAAGAACCTCTCGTGATTCAAGGCGACAAGAGTGGTGCTGTGGTGGGCATCATCTCCTTCCTTAAGGCCCATAAGTGTTTGCGAAAGGGCCACACTGCCATCTTAGCACTCGTTACTGACGCATCATCGAAAGAGAAGAAGATAAAGGATATCCCAGTTGTACGCGACTTTCCTCAAGTGTTTCCTGAGGATTTACCTGGTCTTCCGCCTCATCGTCAGGTTGAATTTCAAATCGAGCTAGCTCCTGGAGCAACGCCAATAGCTCGTGCACCGTACCGCTTAGCTCCATCAGAATTGGAAGAACTATCTACACAACTGCAAGAGCTCTTGAACAAGGGATTCATACGTCCTAGCTCTTCACCCTGGGGAGCTCCAGTTTTGTTCGTAAAGAAGAAAGACGGTACCTTCCGTATGTGCATAGATTACCGCGAACTCAACAAGGTGACCATAAAGAATCGTTATCCTCTCCCGCGCATTGATGACTTATTCGACCAGCTGCAAGGGTCGAGCTGCTACTCCAAGATTGATCTGTGATCGGGTTACCATCAACTGAGAGTCCGAGATGAGGATATCTCTAAGACAGCATTCAGAACTCATTACGGCCATTAAGAGTTTCTGGTCATGCCTTTCGGATTGACGAACGCACCGGCAGTCTTCATGTATCTTATGAACAGAGTGTGCAAACCTTACCTGGATAAGTTTGTTATTGTTTTCATCGAAGACATCCTGATCTATTCTAACAGTCAGGAGGAACACGAGCACCATCTGCGGATTATTTTGGAACTCCTCCGAACAGAACAGTTGTACGCTAAGTTTTCAAAATGCGACTTTTGGCTTCGTGAAGTCCACTTTCTAGGCCACGTGGTAAACAAGGATGGGATACACGTTGATCCATCCAAGGTCGACTCGATTAAGAACTGGCCTGCACCCCGTACACCAACAGAAATCCGCCAATTCTTGGGTTTGGCGGGCTACTATAGAAGGTTCATCAAGGACTTCTCCAAGATTGCACAGCCCCTCACCTCACGAACTCAGAAAGGCGTTATCTATCATTGGGGTAATGCACAGGAATCAGGATTTCAGCACTTAAAGGATAGACTTTGTAGCGCACCTATTCTTTCATTGCTAGAAGGCACAGACCATTTTGTGGTTTATTGCAACGCGTCAATTCAGGGTCTTGGTTGTGTATTGATGCAATGGGATAAAGTCATCGCTTACGCCTCGCGCCAACTTAAGATTCACGAAAGGAATTACACTACACACGATTTGGAGCTGGGAGCTGTTGTTTTCGCACTCAAGATCTGGAGACATTACCTGTACGGTACCAAGTGCACAATTTACACCGATCACATGAGTCTCGAGCATATCTTCAAACAGAAGGAGTTGAACATGCGGCAACGTCGATGGGTCGAGCTATTGAATGACTATGAATGCGCAATCAAGTGCCATTCGGGCAAAGCCAATGTTGTGGCCGACGTCCTCAGCCGAAAAGATACTACACCTAAGCGCGTACGAGCATTACAACTTACCATCCAATCTAGTCTTCCTACTCAGATACGAGATGCTCAGATAGAAGCATTGAAACAAGAAAACGTCAGGGCTGAGGCTCTACGCGGATCAAGGAAACGGTTAGAACAAAAGGAAGACGGCGCCTACTATGTGACAGGGTGTATTTGGGTTCCACTCTATGGCAATTTACGAGAACTTGTAATGGATAAAGCACATAAGTCTCGATACTCGGTACATCCTGGTTCGGATAAGATGTACCACGATCTCAGAACTACGTATTGGTGGCCTAGCATGAAAGCTCACATAGCAACTTAAGTTAGCAAATGTTTGACTTGTGCGAGAGTCAAGACTGAATATCAGAAACCATCGGGCCTACTCCAACAACCAGAAATACCACAATGGAAATGGGAGCAAATTTCCATGGATTTCGTTACTGGTCTGCCTAGATCTCAACGTGGAAATGGTACTATTTGGGTGATCATGGATCGACTCACAAAGTCTGCACACTTCTTGGCTATCAAGGAAACGGATAAGTTCTCCACTCTAGCAGACGTTTATTTAAAGGAAGTGGTTTCGAGGCACGGAGTGCCGACCTCTATTATCTCTGATCGTGATGCACGTTTTACTTCAGAACTGTGGCAAGCGATGAACAAATCTTTTGGCTCTCGATTAGACATGAGCACAGCTTATCACCCGCAAACGGATGGGCAGTCTGAACGCACCATCCAAACTCTTGAAGACATGCTTCGTGCTTGTGTAATCGATTTTGGCAATGGCTGGGAAAAACATCTCCCTCTAGTGGAGTTTTTGTATAATAACAGCTACCACACCAGCATTCAAGCCGCTCCATTTGAGGCATTGTACGGACGTAAATGCCGATCACCTCTTTGCTGGGCAGAAGTTGGTGACAGCCAAATCACAGGCCCAGAACTCGTAGTAGACAAAACAGAGAAGATTGCTCAGATACGACAGCGAATGGCGGCAGCTCGTGACCGACAGAAAAGCTATGCTGATAAGCGCAGGAAACCACTCGAATTCCAGGCTGGGGATCGAGTGCTACTT
Organism: Helianthus tuberosus; assembly: GCA_030545235.1. NCBI lineage: Eukaryota > Viridiplantae > Streptophyta > Magnoliopsida > Asterales > Asteraceae > Helianthus > Helianthus tuberosus. The sequence goes on from CM060357.1 coordinate 141,048,715, forward strand.
AAAGTCTCACCTTGGAAAGGTGTAGTTCGTTTTGGCAAACGAGGTAAACTCAACCCGCGATATGTCGGACCATTCGAAATCGTAGAGAAAATAGGCAAGGTGGCCTACAAACTAAACCTACCCGCAGAACTCAGTGCAGTTCACAACGTTTTTCACGTGTCGAATCTGAAGAAGTGTCTGTCAGATGAGACCCTCATAGTTCCTTTGAAGGAGCTCACTGTCGACGATCAGCTGCGATTTGTCGAGGAACCAGTAGAGATTACTGACCAAGACGTTAAGGTTCTCAAGCACACCAGAATACCTCTTGTTCGAGTTCGTTGGAACTCCCGTCGTGGCCTAGAGTTTACCTGGGAACGAGAAGATCAAATGAAACTCAAGTATCCCTAGTTGTTCGGAAACAGTGCAACCACTACTGAGACTGAAGCTGCTACAGAATTTCGGGACGAAATTCCAAACCAACGGGGGGGGGGGGGGGGGGGGTGATGTGACACCCCAGGAAAACCAGGAAACAACATAACACAACTAGCTTCCTCAGTAACTACGCACTAAATTTCAGGACGAAATTTCTTTCAAGTTGGGGATAATGTGACAACCCGAGTTTTCAAGGTCTCTATTCGACCTAACTTATTACTTATTTGCAAGTGTGTTTTTATGTTTACTTGATGTGCAATATACGTGTTGTTTGTAGACTTGTGGTGTGCATGATATGTGTATAGGTGTTATATATTTTGTATTGATATTATGATTGTAATATTGAAAACAAAATGTTGGAACCTTGCCGAAAACCAACCCCCACCCACGAAAACACCTCCCACCCGAAATCACCCCTCCCCAACGAAAACACCTTAGTGTTTTCATCAGGAAGTGGGGCGACAAAAACGAATGGGCTTTGGCCCAGTAGCGGTTAGTTTTAAATGATTGCTCCCAACCTTTACGAGAAGTTTTTCAATCGACAAACCCTAGAGTCTCTTTCTCTGTGTGACGGCATTACCCAAGTTCTCTCTAGCTATTAGTTCATCGTTCTTCCTGCTTCGGTTAGTTCGTACTGTTACTTATTTGAGCATGACTTTTGATAGATCGTTACATGTCTGCATATGTGTATATGTCTGATTAGAATATTTATGTGCTTGGTATAAGGATGATGATGACTAGGGTTAAGAATCTAGATACTTCGAATCTGGTGATTTGCAATGGTTCATGATCTTTATATGATAATAGTAATATATTGGTCCACTACATAAATACTATATAAAATCGGTCCAATATCATCTTGAGGTGTTAACAGATTGTCGGCCCTTGTTGGCTATTTTAATGATGATGTGAGCCATTGTATAATGATTGGAATCCATAAGAGGTCTTGACTTTTGAGGGATAATTCATGTTAATATTACTTTAATAGTGACGGGTAACGTAAATAGTTGAGTTGTCTGCATGTTGTAATGATGATATTGATGATAGGAACCTGTGAATAATGATTAGGGTTTTTGCTGTAATACGTAACTGATGCTGTTGATGAAGATGGACCAGACGAAAACACCCAGTGTTTTCGTCAAACACTAAGCCCGACGAAATCACTTGGGATTTCGTCGCCTGAAGTGATTTCGCCAAAGGGTGTTTTCGCCATAAAGTGTTTTCGCCACATATACGATTTCGTCACATTAAACCTGTTAAGTTGTTAACTCTGTTAAGTTATGCATTTAACTCTGTTAACTATGTAACCGTGTTAGTTTATTAACTCTATTAGTTTGTTAACTCTGTTAGTTAATTAACTCTGTTAGTTTATTATTCCCGTTATGTATGTTAATCCTGTTAAGTCGTTAACGTTGTTAAGTATGTTAAAGAATAACCATGTTAGAATGAACTGTGAAGGACATTTATGTGGAGCATGAATTGCATTGAATTGATTAGCTGCTTACATGATGCATGATGTTAACTGCCAAACACACTTTGCGACATAGATTTGTGTGTGAATCTTTACGATCTTGAACTGATTGAGTATACGTGCATACTATAGGACTTGATTGATTACTTGTGAGCACATAGTTTAGCATACCGAGCAAACCAAGGTGAGTTCACACTCCTAAGGCATGGGATTCCCGGTGGGTTGGGAATGGGATTGAATAACTATTCATACTTTCAACACTACTAGACTACTTACCACCGTCCTCGGATTGGGAAGGACGCCTGTGCTAAAAACCTACGTAAAACCTACGTACTACTGTCCTCGGATTGGGAAGGACACCAGCGCTAAAACTACGTAAAACCTACGTACTACTGTCCTCAGATTGGGAAGGACACCAGCACTAAACTTACGTAAAACCTACGTACCACTGTCCTCGGATTGGGAAGGACATCTATAAATACAACTAGTCTAGTGAATTACAACATGGGAAGCCCCCACTAAATATCGTGAAAAGGGTTGGGAATCAAGGATACTGGGTAATACATGGTTATGAAACGAACTTACGATTTCTGAAACGAACTCAATAACTGAACAACCAACTGTGAACTCGCTCAACTTTGTTGTTGACTCGTTGTTACATGCCTTGCAGGTCGATAGGTACTCGTGGAGCTTGCACAGGGAGGCGCGGTCGTTGTGGGACATGGACAGTGTGTACCATGTTAAAACATTTACATTATTTCAAACTTAACACTTATGTTTGGGTTTTACGTTTATGCTTCCGCTTGCAACTTAAACTATGTTTTGTTTAGACACCAATTGTATTGTGTTGGATTATTATATACTACTTACATGCTTGTTCCATATGATTGGTGGCTTGATCCTGGTCAGTCACGCCTCCAAGCGGTGATACTCCGCGTGTGGATTTTGGGGGTGTGACATTAGCACTACAACTCAGAGTGGTGGATATTCTTCGTCTTATTCAAGTTTTGATCCAAATTTCTCAACACCAAGTTCTCAACGACAGAGTTCAACAAGTCTGCAATGCAATGTTACATTGAATATTCAAAATGGTCAAAATTTTTCTCTAGAAATTGCAAAGCAACACATGGCATCGTTTGTCACTGTGTTAGAATCATATGAAAGTTTAGTCTCTGGAAGAATTGGAAATCCAATGCTCACTAAAGAGGATTATGACCAGATTGATTCTGAAGAACTTGAGTTGATGGACATCAAGTGGTGTTTAGCAAGTGTTTTGAGAAGAGCAGAAAAATTCAAACAAATCACTGGTAGAGATGATCTTGGTGATGCTGCTACATCTCAGTTAGGGTTTGACAAATCAAAGGTTACTTGTTTTCGTTGCCGAGAAAAGGGACAATTTAAACGAGAGTGTACAAACAGAGAAGCAACCGGAAGACAAGATCCGTTTGGAAGCAACGATTACCATCGAAAAGCAATTTATCATCAGGTTGCTCAACAACCGTCATTATCCCGTGCTATTGAAAATGATAAGAAGAAAGCTTATCTAGTTAATCAAGATGATGAAAGATTGCCAGAGGGATTTAGCTGGGACAAATACATTCCGGCTAATTCAGAAAAAACAGCCTTTGTTGCTCGAATCTTGGAAGAAGAGTCAGTCAAATCTAAGCCAAAAAGAAAGAAGATTTTCAAGTCATCAGAAAGTGATGAAGACACCGATGATGAGGAAGAGTATATTAATACAGCTAGAAAAAATTTGGACTCATTTAGTTTTAATTTGTTTTTGCAGATAAAATCGAGATGTTGAAAGAGAAAAGGGCTGCTCGGCCGAAGAGAGAATTGGAAGAATTTGAAGCAAGAAGGGTTGCTGAAGAAAAGGCAAAAATGGAAGCTGCATAGGTAAAACCTGAAGAAAAATCGACAGAGAGGGTCGAGATTGATGAAAATGAAATAATGACAGAAGATGAAAAAGAACAGAATGTGATTGAGAAGGTGGTGGAGAAAATAGTCGAAGTTGAAAAAATTGTCGAAGTTGAGAAAGTTGTCGAAGTTGAAAAGATCGTAGAGGTTGAAAAACCTTGTCTAAAATGTTTGGAACCATGCAAACATTGTGAAGAGAAAGACAAGAAGTATAGTGAGCTAGACGAGTTGATAGAAAAATTGTTGTTTGATGTTAAGTACATAAAAGAATCGTATGATGTGCTGAACAGAACGGTTGAAAGTTTGAACAAGCCAAACTTAGAAGTAGAAGCTGCCTCGACAATGTTGAGTTCAACATTAATGACTAAGCAGAAGGCCATCAATCACTATATTGAAGAGTGTGCAAAACTGAAGCAGGATTTGGAAATCGAAAAGATTGAAAATGAGAGAATTAGACGATTGCTGCTGAGTTATTCAACTTGTGATTATTTGATTGATAGAGTTTATCCTACTGTTGCAGGTCTTGAAGCTTTTCAAGATAAAAAGACGGAAGTTACGGATACTGGTAAGAAACAAAGTATCAAGTGTAACAAGTGTCCGCCTCCGATCTGGGAAAGTTATTCTCCTAGAAAACCAAATGAGGAACAATTAAAAAAGGCACTCAATATAAAGTTAAAGTCTGAAACAACTGATGAGTTACCAGACAACATTGACGTCACATTCACAGCGTCTGACACTGATGATGAATCTGAGTTATTAAAGAAAGTGGTCGATCAGGTGTTGGATATGGATGAAGAGTTAAAGTCGGAGTTGAAATCTGAAAGTTCAAGTTCATCAGACAAGAGTCCGAGTTCACCAGTCAAAAGGGTTTATAATAAAGATTTTCTAATGTCAAAGAGTAATTTGAATGACGAAACATTCAAAGTTGCATATACTTTGAATGATTCTGACAAATTATTTTCTGATGAAGAATTTCCAATAAGAAGTGTTAAAACTGAAATGATCAACAAGGTTTTCAAACTAACAGAAATTAATATTTCTGAAATAAAAGATATAAATCTTACTGAAAACCTAAAAAATACACTTCAAGAGTTCAACAAAGAATGAACAAGAAAAAGGGTTACAGTTCTGGTTATGGTTTTCAAAAGAAACCAAACCATAACGGTAATTTCAAAAAGAAAGGTTTAGGTTTTATTTCTCCAGAAAATTATAAAAATGAGAAAATTGATAAACCAAAAACTAAATTTGTTCCAGGTACAAGTTCAGAGGAAGAGAAGGAGAAATTGTTCAGGAAACAGTCAAACAAGGAGTTTCTCGCTGAAAGGAAAAAGAATATGATGATGAAATCTGAACAAAGAGTTGAAAAAAGAACCTGTTTCAAATGTCAAGAAGTTGGGCACATTGCTTGGAATTGCCAAAAGCTCAACAACATAAAACAGGGAGTTGCTTCTAACTCTAATTTGAAAAAGAAATGTGTTGATGAAAACAAACAAACAACAGAAAAATTTAAAGAGTTAAAAAATTCGACTTTCGAAGTTTGTGAAAGTTCGAAACGTTTTTATAAAAGAAGAGAAAAGTTAAACAAACAAAAATGGATTGTTAAATCTGAAACTAGTTCTGACAATGAATCTGACTCGTCAAAGTCAGAGGAGTCATCTGTTTTGTCAAGTGATGAGAATTCTGTTCCAGAAATGAACGATGAAAACTTTCCACCATTGTCAAAAGAAAACTTGAAGCTAAAAGTTGGAAAGATTGAGATCTCAGATCAATTCTTCCCTGGTAAAGAAGAATTTGATGCTGAAAAGGCTTTTAATGGAAAAGTGTTACATATTTTTGGGAAAATGGTCGACGGGAAGGTGAAGGGAGTAAAAGTGTTTTATAAATAAAAAAGATGGTGGATTGAAGATGATTCACAATCACCCAAGACTGGTCAGGCTTGGGTGACAGCATTCTCTACTTAAAATCCTGACTTGCCGGAGCTACCAAGTTGGTAATCGTGGAGCATGAATCGGCATCTTTCTTGAAAAATGTTTGTTGTGAATTTCTCAAGTTGAAAACTGTCATATTTTGACATACAAGTGGTTAATCAAGGTCACTAAGTTGAACTTGATTTAACTTTCATACAAGTGGTTGAGAAAACAATGTGATGAAAACCCCAATCCTACAAGTGGTGTGTAAAATCAACAAAACTAATTTTCCGGAAAAACCATTTGATTAAAACAAACTTAAGTGTTTTGAAATCATAATGGGAAAATAGTTTGTTGACAGGGGGAGTTCTAATTGTTTACGCCAAGTGGATGGCGAATTGAAGCAATTCACATCAGTTTGTCATTTTATTTGTACAGTTTACTGCTTTTGTTTTCAAATTTTCCCGTAAAACCAAAAATTGAAACATATTTTTGAATTTTAGGGGGAGTAAGAAATTTCAGAAAATCCAAAAACATTTGAAAATTTGAAAAAGTCAAAAACATGATAAAATTCAAAAAATGAGTTTTGTTGTGAAAAAGAGGAAATGATAGTACATCAGTAGACAATCACAGTACGCTAAAGAATTGGAAAGTCAAATGTGATAAACGGTCTCACTGATGATGTGCCAGTAGGTTTTCGCACGCTTAGTAGATTGTTTTCGAGATATAAACCTAAATATCATTACTTACTTATTTCGTGGGGAACATCTCTCGGATATATAGGTAACCCCTGAAATCTTGTTTGAAGGGCTTTCTATTTCTGACATACTAGGTCTTTGTGCGTGGTGATATCTGGGGTATTATACCAGGACTTCTGATTTTGCGGGAGCAATAGCCTAGTCCTCGTATAATACTTTGCACTGCTTTAATCTTAAAGCCCGCCCTCAGCATAAAAAATGATGAAACATTGAAAAATGCTAATCATGTGCTGTTGTAAAGAAGATCCCCAAGGGGGACCCACCTAAAGTCGAACCATCATCTCTCTGATTTTGTGGAAGCAATAGCATGAGCTCTCATGGTCTCGCATTAACCCCTTACAGATATCATTAGTGTACATTCACCTGTAAGACTGAATATAGGAGTCTGGATACGAGAGTATATTCTGAGGTGGGACACGCGAAAGAATTTAAGTCCTTAAAACACTAATCTCGTATCTCGAAACAGTTGAATTTTGTATGAAAATTTAAGTGGATCAGTATACTGACAATCTAAGTGAATCGTTTAGAACTTAAAGTGTTTAAAGCTCAACGGTGCTAGTGATTTGTCTCATAAACTGATATAATCCTCTTACACAAACTCACAAAAATATTGTCTGTACATATTTCTTTACTGTTTCATTAAATACAAAATCCAAAAAGATTTTAAGTGTGTTTTAGCATAAAATTTTGAAAAGTCCAAAAAGATTTTATTTCATCTTATTTTCGACAACTGTTGTTGAAAAACAGATTTTCAAAATTTCGAGTGCTAAACATGATGAACAACAATGGGTTGGGAGAGTGTGTTTAAAATGAAAAATTGTATTTTTATAAGTGGTTATTAGGGTTATTAATTTGAAGTTGATATAACTTTTGATGTTGATTTAAAGATATCTACCAAGTGGTTTCTAATATTGTTAAATCTTTAAAAAATGTGAAATTTTCTTTTGGGTAGAGATTTGTGCATATCCCCGTGTCTAAGCCTGAGCAGAGTTTAGGCCAGGATACGATCTTAGAACGAGTGTTATGTCAGATTGAGATCCCGGAACAACTTAAGGGGGAGTCTGTTAGCAAAGGGGAGTCTGAAGATGAAAAGGTAAAGTTTGAGGATGCTTACAGTGTCAGATACTTTGGAAAGAGCATGAAGACTGATCAAGACTGAAGACTTGTCATACTGAAGACTCGACACCGAAGACTTCGTCAACATCCAAGGGGGAGTCTGTTGGTGCATATGTCTGTCGACTTCGTCTTGTATCGAGTCTTGTATCTAGATAGGATAAACCAGAGCTCGGTAGCCTAGAAAATAAGATTTTAGAGTTGTTGGACCAGTTCACACAAACTGGCAGATCCAGTTCGTACGAAGTGCCAGTTCGCACGAACTGGAAGTGTCCAGTTCATGCGAAGTGGGAATCCTATAAATAGTGAGCTTGGTCATTTCATTTGTATGGTTGCTGATTCCTGAGCAGAGGTGCTGCCGAAGTGTCAATTGGTCTGTAAAGCTTTCAAATCAATATACAAGACATTTAAAGTGAATCCTAGTGTGAATCAAGCTGTAATCAAGTCCGAATCACTGAATTCCGCCTTTGATTTGGATTAGAACTCTTCTGATAGACTCGTATAGGTCGAATCTTGATCCTACAGAAAATAATCCTAGATTGTCTAAAGAAGCACTTTTATCATGTGTCGTATGAATGTAATTAAACGGAAGCTATCAATCGAGACCGCATTGTTAATTTTAATGAAGCAATGAAGATTGAATGTGCAAACCGCAACCGTGTTTTACTACGGAGTTGGAGCATGAGGAAACGAAACCCTAACATTCGTTTGAGTGAGAATGTGTGCAGACTGAAACATCTTAACACGATATAATTGCAAGACTGTTTGTCGGGCTTCCAATGTTCACACAGGGTGATAAACAACGTTGAGATGAACACATACTAACTGATTCAGATTTAAATAATGCACGCCTTAATTCATCTGTTTTACTCTTTCTTCAATTTCAACAAATCTTTTCAATAATCAGTACGCAACAAATCTTTGTGTAGTTATTCGGAATGTTTTGAATCATCATAGAAGACGAAACTTCAGCAACCATTTTTCCTTTTCCTTCAATTTCGAGAACATTCTCCGTAACATGAAGACGTGTCGGGTTCTTCTGCTAGTGGTTTCTGTAACCAATTGGGAACCATTTGCTTCAAGATTTATGTATCTGAATCAGGTTATCAAACAAACACTACTAAATATGAGTTGGTATTGAACTAAGAATATGAAGATCACGGTGCAAAGAGACCGCCTTGTTAATTTTAATGAAGCAATGAAGATTGAATGTGCAAACCACAACTGTTTTTTACAACGGAAACCGTGGTAATGGGAAATACAAACCGTAACCGTTTATGCCTATGGGAAACACAAGTTTTCTTTGTGAGCTTGATGGATGTCCGTTATCTCAACGCTTCTCCTTACATTACTGATCTAGAATTGGAGAACCGTTGTGTATTTGCTTGCTAATCTGGAATTGGAGAACCGTTGTGTATCTGAATCAGGTTCTCAAACAAACACTACTAAAGATGAGTTGGTATTGGACCAAGAATATGAAGGTCACGGTGCAGACACGTGGGAAGAAAGTCATTGGACTGCCGCAGATGAAGTAAAATGTGATTAAACTTGGACATCAGACGTAAATTTTGAAGCAAATATGTGGTTCCCAATTTGCGGAACATAATCCCAGATTGTCTAGAGAAGCGCTTTTATCATATGTCATATGGTAACAAGAGTATGTTGTTCCAAGATCAATTCCAATTGCAGTTTTTTCAACTTTCCTGTTCCAAATGCAGCTGATGAAACCGGAGCTGTTATCTCAGTTGTTCAGTACTTTCGTGATAAATGGGGTTGAAAGATGATAACCCAATAGTGGAAGATCTCATTGATGCGGGTCCAAGTGTGGAGGAGCAGGCCATCTTGTATTTGGAGGCCCAAGATCGTGTAACAAAAGGGGCTTCACCAAAATGGCTCTAACTTGGGCTACGGGGGTCCGTTTTGGGCGTGCGACCAGGAGAAACGATCGTGAGAACGAGCTCCATCTTGCTGCAAATGCCTATGGCAGTTTGGGTCATCGCCCGGGCAAAAAACGCTTATTTCTATTAGTTATTTACATTTTTATGTTTTTTTGAAGTATTTTGTGCATTTTGTTTTTGGGTTTGTGTTTGGCCCATGGTCTTTTCGAGGCCCATTTCGAATTTCTGTCTTTATTTTTGTCTTTGTCTTGTAATTTGGATAGTCAGACTTGAATTTCGAATTTACTCAAATTTCACTTCAAATTCTGTGCCATTTGGGTTGAATATTGGGGGTTGGGGAAGATCTACATGGGTATTCGCAGAATCAACGTGTTTGCTCTTTGTTATCGTAACACATGCTACATCACTCATTCTACAGCTTCGATAAATTCAGGGGTATTCTCAAATAATGTTTTCTAGATGTTTAAAGACCGAAAAATGTCCAAAGTGCTGCTTGTTCGTTCGCGTGATGGAAAGCTACCGGATAACAGGAAGCTACCTTGCCAAAATTAAAAAATTAAACCGACACCTTTAATACGAATCGTATAGGCCTATACGATGCGTATTACTTTTTGGTAAGGGGACATTGTCAGCCTTTGGTAGACATGGAAGTTTGAACCCAGCTTAATACGCATCGTATAGGCCTATACGATGTGTATTGAGGGTGTCGATTTAATCCCTCAAGGTGTGCCAATAATACGACCCATGTTTAATCATAAAAGAACAAAGTACACCTGTGTACATAGTATGGTATTTATTAAAAGATATTCATGATTTTATTTACATTTTACCAGCAACGCTTTCAAAAGTAGGCTAGACGTTGTTAGAATTTTATTTTTCACTATCTCGATCACAGTAGAAAAAATAGAAGATTATATTTATGAACTCAACGAAATTTTGATAACTAAAAACAATAGATTTTGAATTATATTCCTAGTTTAAGTTTTAGACAAATTTGCGTGCTTCATAGTATATAAATGCCTGGTTAGATTTATTATTCTCGTTCATCAAAACTAAAGATCAGGCGTTTTACATCAACAAAGCTCCTTCATAGTAAAGGGCGTCTCCTTAGATTTATTAAAATATGAAAGTTTGATTAATATGCATTTAACTAATATTCAAAGAAATTGCAACTAAATTAAGAAACAAGAAAGCAACAAACCAAAACCAAAAAAATATTAATATGCATTTAACTAAATTAACGTCGCCGCTATTGATTTGCAATTCTTGTACTGCCTCCAAGTTCAGGTTTAATAATATACCAAGTAGAACTCATTATGAATAAGTGAATAACCAAGCTTGATTCAACCATTATCGAGTTTATAGGTTTTGGTCATGTTTTATTAAAGGTTTGGTCATGTTTTATTAAATCAAAACTATTAGGGGGTAAAAATCATACTCAGGATCCTGAGTTTCTTAGCATACGGTAGAATCCTGATGCGACGAAGGATCCTGAACATTATTGTTACTGATTATTTTGTTGTGCCTCTTAAGAATATTCCACAGGTATATTCCCTTGCAAAACGGCTAGTGCATGACTTGTTGCAGAGGTTTCGTGAAGATGGTTGAAGAAAACGTGTGAAAAAGAACATGAAGCCGCCAACGGTCACTTACTTGGTCTTCTCAGGATCTCGGAAATCTTGGAAGCTTAGTTAGGATTTATTTTTTGCTTTATACAATAAATAGGTCTGATCCAATCAAGTTAGGGATATAACATACACACTCTACTCACTCGCAATCACTTCAAACACCATTGTAACACTTAGTTTCTGATCGATCATGGCTCACTCTTGTAATTTTTACATCGATAATAGTAGTAGGGTTGTGTAGTTCCCAGCTCCCTTTGTGCCGAAGATCAACTTCACGAAGAAGATAAAGGGTTTTTTCCCCGTGTTAAATCACCTGTGTTCATCGCATTCATTCTGATTTCATTATATTCTGCCTTTATTTGCTTAAAAACTGTTTTCTACACTTAGGATCCTGACTACCAATACAGCATCCTAAATATCAAACCCATTATTTGCACAAGCACCTCACCTCACTTTCTCGCTTTGGTTGTCAAGTTCATCTTATCAATTATTTCACAAAAATAGAAACATAAAGAAACAACATTTGTTTCAAAATGTTTTTGAAACATTTGAGTTTCTAATGAACATGTTAGAGAGAGGTGATTTGTAAATTTATATACAATAAAACATTTTAAAATAATATATATTTCTAACGAGCATGATAGAAACTTTTCTTTTGTAAATTAATTTTTTTTAATTTATAAAAAAAAAAACCTTTCTTTTGGTAACTCAATCTCCACACTCCACTTGGCGATCCAAATTCAGCAGTACAAAAAATGAGTCGGATTTCCAAATTTGAATACTTTATTCAGTGGTAAATGCCATAAAAAAACCAACATACTTTCTGTTTTGTCTCATAAAAGTCCTTCAACTTTTTTTGCACTTAAAAAAATAGCATACTTTCTTTTTTGTCTCGTAAAAGTTCCTAAACAACTTTTTGCATTTAAAATCCACCCAAATGTTAAATTTGAACAAAAATGTCAATATTTTTTTACTTATTGATATCACATTAGAAAAGAATTGGGATGTATTAATGTTTTAAATTTGACATATGAGAAACCAAAGTATGTTCAATGTGTATCATTTCTTTTCCATTTAAAATTCAATAAACTGATAACAATAAAAATTATTCGGAAAACAATATAATAAAATTCATGAGGATGGATGACATAACTTAAAATAAAATAAAATAAAATAAATCCCCTAATCCTACATTACGTACGCGATTCCCACAGCCATACACGTGTCCCTGATTCATTTTTATTAGATAAGGGTATATCAAACATTCTGTTTAATCATCCGAGGGCTAATTAGGGAATTATGTCAACAAGAAAGCAGATTAAGAGTTCGTTACACAACCATCTATCTAATTATGATTCGTGTCAATTCGATAGTAGGTTTTTGATTGATTCGTATACGGAACACATATGTCGATACCGAAAATGCTGAATTCGTCATTTAGGATGTTTATTTTGGGTTTTTATCAGAGGGTTACGGTTGAGGGATGGGTTTTTATTTGATCTGAAGGTGTTTTCATGTTATTAGATTGTAATGAGATTGAAGATAAGATGTTTCAAGTTTTATTTGGTGATTTTTAACGTATCGCATGTATTGTTTTTAACATATCGCATGTATTAAACATTGGATCATAAGGATAATTTTGCATGTTTGAGTTGGACATTTCGCACACAATAAAGTCTTAAGATGTAACTTCGCATGTTTGAGTTCAACATTTCTTTGACAACTGGCACTTTTCGTGTAATTTCCGTACAATGTGAACAATGTTTTATATTTTATGGTTGTGTATTTTGAACATATGATGCGCATGAATTCATGACTTACATTTAAAGAACTCACAAAAAAAATTCATGATGCATGATATTTATTATTATGGAGTTCGACTCGAAACAATTTAGACAGTGCACAGAAATAACCAAACTTATCAGATAAACTAGTAGTACTGACAGGAGTTCAGTACTCAGACAGACAGCATGTTTAGGACAAGATAGAGTCCCAGAACCAAAATTATACTAGAACCTTATTTGAGAAAGTAAGGGTTTATGTAACTGCTTTCCGAGAGACGAACAAACACTAGAAACTGCCCGAAACTAGCTATAAACAGTAAAATTCAGCAAAATTCAGCATTTTTCTGCTTATGTAAAAATCTGAAATAACGCGAGAAGGTTCGGAATAGCTTAAAAAGTGTTGAAAACGTTATCATGACATAATTACATATCACACCATACAAGACACTAATGTTAACCTTTTTAAGCGATCCGATAACCAAACAAACACCCGAAAACAACTAGAAGCACCCTGTGAACTAGTTAACCATATTTTTATGACAATAAAACTAGTTAGGGTCTAAAACACCATGTTTTGTATCTAGAGCATTTAAACACCTAAACCTTCTAACTAACTACACATATAACATCCTTAAACACTTAACAAGTTTTAAACAAAACAACACACCCCCTCCTAACCGTCCCCATGGGACTCCCACCCCTTGTTTGTGTTGACTAAAACCTCTTTACTCAAAGATGCTAAGTTTAATCCTATGGTTAATTATGTTGAGGGGACTTATGAGCCAATGGTCACAACACCTTATCTACACCTCAAAATCACCATCAATCTCATTTTTCAACATTCAACTTCACAAAACAACTCTCCTCCCCTCTCTCTTGTCTTCGGCCGATAACACCCCCACCCCCACCCCCACCCCCATCATCATCATTCAATCAATTCCTAGCTATTTCAAGCACATTATAAGGTGTAACAAGGCTATCTAAGAAGGTGTCAAGACTTGGAAGTTGAAGGACCTTATTAGGGAGCTTTTAACCATCAACTTTGTGTCATCTTCTCTTCATCTTCATCATCTTGTTCTTCGCTAGCCTTGAGCTAGTAGTAAGTGTCTTGAGAACTCATGTTTCATCTTGTTTTAGTAGTTAAAGTTTATGTGTAACTAAAAAACTAAAGTTCTTACAAAACTAAGAGGATGAACTCATGAAACAAACTAAAAATCATAAGAATATAAGTTGTTTATGCTATGTGATGAAGTTGTTTGATGATTGCTTGTGTGTATGATGATGAACACCACATAAATGCTTGCTAGATGATGATTAAACACTTGATCTAGCAAGTATGTTGATGGATCTTGAAAGATCTATGTTAAGCATATAGTATGTGAAGTATGAACTTGAATTGTAAGCATGATTTAGTGTAGAAAATGGTTCTTACAAAGTGTATGTTGGGGATAGATTTTCTAAACCTAAGGATCACGGATCCTCAAGTACTGCCAGGATCACGGATGCTCAATTCTGTTTGAAATTAAGGATCCTCAGAAGTCATTGCAGGATCAGGATCCCGGATCCTCATTGTTATCCTTATACTAACGGTTGCCTTCACTATGTTAAAGTTTGTTTTGAAGGAGTATACGCGTTAGACTTGGTCTTGCCGATATTCCAGGGGAATATGCTTAAATATTCCACACGTGCATAGCCTTTGTGAACGTTATGGAGATCGTGGGAAGCTAGCACCTTTTGCGGATAGTTAGTTATTCTAGTTATTTCTAATTTTAAAAGGGGATAACAAGCTTGAGTTAGAACAATTGGCTAAGTTAGCTAACACTCACACTCTCGCAAGCTCTCAACAGTTCATTTGGCGATTTCATACACATTGCACTATAGTGATCCTTGTAACAAGCTTGTTATCATCCCGAGTTGTAAAGATCATTTGTTTAATTATAGTTGGTGATCGGTAGTTTCCATCACCCGAGGTTTTTTATGCCGGAGATCAACTCTTGATCAAGGGCTTTTTCCTCGTATAAATCCTTGTGTCACTTGTTCATTTCATTAGCAAGTTATTCATACATTTGTTCATTGATTCAAGCATCACACCTCACAACAAAAGATTTGGTTGCATTATCCTAGCTTCATTTTTGACCAAAACAGTTTGGCGCCCACCGTGGGGTAATTGGTGCTTCATTTCTGAAAAATTTTGCTCATTGTGTTCATTTCGGTTCATTATCTTCAACCATATGGCTTCTTCAACAAAGAACACTTCAAGCTCTATGCCGGTAGTCACTTCTTCATAGGGCGTTCCACCTTTGCCTCCACCACCCTTTGGATCCCAGAAGAATGCTGAAAATGCTGCAAAGAGACAAAGCCCCATTTTCCCAAAACCACCAACTTCTGCTGTTTCTTCTAACCCTACTAACAGTGATCTTTTTACTTTGATTTTGCAGATGAGGGATCACATACAAGAGCAGGATAAAACCAACGAAAGGATCATCCGGGAGATTGGTGACATCAAGAAACAGAAGAAATCGGGGGAGGATTATTCTCCTCTGATACCTAGATCACTGGATTTCGACACTCCAGCTATTACCGCCCTGCAATCTGGAGCTCCGGACATCCAGTACCAGAGTGGACCATTGGGAAGGCGTTATGGATCAACAACTATGAGTCAGGCTTTAGGGTCTCAGTTCCAGCCTTCAGGATCCTGTTTCCAGCCTTCGAGATCCTCTTTCCAGCAACAGGGATCCTTCGTTAGCTCAGGAGGATATATGGGGACGCACATGGTTCAAGGATCCTCTCAGGTTCAAGGATCCTCTCAGGTTCAAGGATCATCTCAGGTTTAAGGATCCTCTAAGGTTCAAGGATCCTCTCAGGTTCAAGGATCCTTTCAGGTTCAAGGATCCTCATCTCAGGTTCACGGATCCATGGATTATCCTCCAAGACCCCCAGTCACAGCACATCAAGGATCCAACATCTTTTAGGATCAGGGATTCTTAAGAAGTGTGCAGCCCTCAAGTTCAGATGTTCATCAAGGAGACTTCATTCCAATGCAGACCATTGCTTCTTCTGGTCCTTCAGTCGTACCAGAATCTCGTCAATATGGATTCACATCTGGGATTCCAAACTTGAATCCTTCGGGAGGTAACACTTTGAATAATTCTTATAACACTAACCATGGCTTTGTGCAGGATACATGTATTAATCAAGCTATGGCTAGGGAGTTACAAAAACTAAAGGATATGATATCCAGTGTTCCAGGAGTGGTTAAGCCCATTCCTGAAATTGCAGATGGAAGCCACAGGATATCTCGCTTTGCACCACCCATTTGTGATGCAGAAATTCCAAAGAGGTTCCAAATACCAACCATGAAGTTATATGATGGTTCAACGGATCCAGAGGAGCATGTAGCTCAGTACAGAGAAAGGATGAAGATCAATCCAATTCCTGAGAGGTTAAAAGAAGCATGTCTATGCAAGGGTTTTGGATCCACACTCACAAGATCAGCTCTTAAATGGCTGCTAAGTCTTCCCCCTTACTCTATTACCTCATTTGCTAATCTAGTTAATCTGTTTAATAGCCAATTCTCTTGTAGTAGAAAATTTGAACGTTTAACTAGTGATCTATATAGGGTAACACAAGGTTAAAATGAATCACTTAGAGATTATATCACTAAGTTTAGTAAAGAATCCTTAGATATTCCTAATCTGGATTTAGCCACGGCTGTGGAAGCCTTTAAAATGGGTTTACTTAGGGATTCATTATTCTATGATGATCTTGTCATGACCCCATGCAGGAATCTTGATGAGGTAAGAACCAGGGCCCTTAGATTCATCCGACTAGAGGATGATAAAAGGATCCAGGAAAGACTGGCAGGATCCTCGAAGCAGGAGAAACAAGATCCTACTTCAGGAACAACAAGTCCAAATCTTACAACAAGTCTGATAACCAGAATGTGCATGCAGTAGAACAGGAAGAGGATGATGAGGATTATCCTCCCATTTCTGAATATTGTTTTTCTGTTGATAACAATGAACTAATTCTTTCAATGCAGAATTTAGGTGAGAAAGCAAGATGGCCTAGAAAAAGTGATAAACCAGCTGTAACAAAAGACAAATCCAAATGGTGTGCATATCATGAGGATTTCGGACATCTCACTGAAGAATGTATTGCACTTAGAAAAGAAATCGGTTACTTGTTAAGCAAGGGGCACTTGAAGGAGCTTTTGGGAAGAAAGAAGTCAAGGATCCAGGATCCTGAAAAGGTTCGAGAAAGAGCTCCTGCTCCTCCGACAGACGCACAAGTTATAAACTTCATATCTGGTGGATCAGACATTTGTGGTACTTCCTTTTCAGTAGCCAAAAGACATGCCAAGGAGACCAAGATGGATAATGGGGACAGACCCATCCGGACCTCTACTGTCACACAGGAGAAAGTTATAACTTTTGATGAGGATGATCGTGTTGATGTTCAGGATCCTCATCATGATGGTCTTGTCATTACTGTGTTCATTTCTAACCATTTTTTTCGCAGGATCCTAATCGATGGAGGAAGCTCGGTGAACATCATTCAGCTTGATGTCCTCAAGAAAATGAACATCCCTGAATCGGATATAGTCCCAAGATCCTCAGTTCTTGTGGGATTCAGCGGAGAAACCAAGAATACATTGGGGGACATTAAACTTCCCATCTACATTGAAGGACTTCATTCCTATAAAAAATTTTGTGTAATAGACTGCTTATCCTGTTGCAATGTTATCCTTGGCAGGCCATGGATACATGACATGAAGGCAGTTGCATCTACATATCATCAATGTGTGAAGCTTCCTAGTCCATGGGGGGGGGGGTGATAAAGATTGAGAGTGACCAACAAGAAGCAAAGAATTGCTATACCTCATCAATGAAGCCAACCTCAAGACCAAGGGAGCAATAGCAACTAAAGTATCCTCCAAGAGACGTCTTGGAGGCAAGAGAACAGGAAGTGAAAGATATCATTATGGATCCTCATGATCCTGAATCCAAAGTCTTCATAGGATCAGGGATCCTCAGCAACATTGAACAGGATCTAGTATCTTTCCTTAAGAGGAGAAAAACTACCTTTGCCTAGAAGCATGAAGACATGACAGGTATCTCTAAAGATATAATTACTCATAAGCTTGGCATTGACAGGTCATTCAAGCCCATACATCAGAAGAGGAGGAAGTTTGCACCTGAGAGGAATGCTATTATCCAGGAAGAGGTAGACAAATTGCTCCGAGCAGGTATGATTAGAGAGGTCAAGTATCCAAGGTGGTTACCCAATGTGGTTGTAGTTCAAAAGAAAAATGGAAAGTGGAGGGTATGTGTCGATTTCACTGATTTAAACAAGGCATGTCCCAAGGATCCTTTCCCATTACCCCACATTGACTCCATGGTGGATGCTACCGCTGGTCATGCGTTGTTGACTTTTATGGATGCTTCATCTGGATTTCAACAAATTCAGATGGAACCATCTGACCAAGAGGATACAGCCTTTATGACCCCAAATGGTATCTATTGTTATATTGCTATGCCATTTGGACTAAGAAATGCAGGTGTTACTTATCAAAGGCTAGTTAATATGATGTTTAAGGAACAAATAAGACACACTATGGAAGTCTATATAGATGACATGGTGGTTAAGTCCAAGTGAGCTGAGGATCACCTTAGAGACCTGGAGGAAGCATTCAATATCCTTGACAAATTCAATATGAAGTTGAATCCTTCAAAGTGTCACTTTGGTGTTAAAGCAGGCAAGTTCCTAGGTTACATGGTAACAAAAAGAGGCATTGAAGCAAGTCCAGAGCAAATTAAGGCAATTGTGAATATTAAATCTCCTGCCAATGGCAAGGATGTGCAAAGGTTGACAGGGAGAATCACAGCCTTGAATAGGTTCATATCCAAGTCATCGGAAAAGTGCAAGGAATTCTATGACATTTTGAGAAAGAACAAGAAATTTGAATGGACCGAGAAGCATGAACATGCTCTCAAAGCCCTTAAGGATTACCTATCCTCAGCTCCTGCCTTGATGAAACCAGAAAAAGGGGATATATTATCCTTATATCTAGCGGTGTCCTCTAAAGCAGTAAGTGCAGTCCTTGTTAAGGATCACGAAGGTACACAACATCCTGTCTATTATGTAAGTAAGAGTTTGCTTGATGCTGAATCCAGGTATTCTCATTTAGAGAAACTTATCCTTGCTTTAATTATGGCATCTACTAAACTAAGACATTATTTTGAAACTCATGCCATTATTGTTAAGACTAACTTTCCAATTAAGAATGTTCTCAGGAAACCTGAAATGTCAAGACGGATGGCTAATTGGGCAGTGAAGCTTAGTGCTTATGATATAAGATATGAACCAAGGACTGCCATCAAATCCCAAGCCTTAGCTGACTTTGTGGCAGATTTTAGTAGTGACTTACAAAGAGAAGCTGAGTTAGAAGTTCAGCAGCTTGAAGAGACTAAGGATCCTTGGATACTCTTCACTGATGGAGCCTCTAATTTCAAAGGAACAGGACTTGGAATACTACTAAAATCGCCACAGGGGGACATAATACCCCACTCAATAGCTTGTGAGTTTCAAACTACTAATAATGAGGCTGAATATGAGGCCTTGATAGCTGGTTTGCAAATTGCCAAGCATATGAGGATCAGGTATCTTGAGGTACATGTAGATTCATTGTTAATTACTAATCACTTTAATGGATCCTATGCTATTAAAGGTGAAAAGATAATCAAATACCTAGAGATAGTCAAGGAATTGACACTCTCTTTTGTTTCTTTTAGTTTGACACAGGTACCTAGGGAAGAGAATGAAGAAGCTGATGCATTGGCCTGTTAGGGGAGGATTTTCTAACAATTAGTGATCCTTATTCGTTATCCTAATTAATGATCCTTACTTCTGTGGCAGATAGTGATCCTCAGAAGAGCTTCAGGATCAGGATCATGGATCACTTTAAGGATCCTCGTACTAACGATTGTTTATTTGTGTTTTGTGTTACTTTGCAGGAGTAACAAGCTTGACTTGGTCTTGGCGACATTCCTGGAGAATATTCCCAGACTATCCCGCACGTGCTTGACCAAAAATAGACGTTGTGGAGAACGTGGAGGCATGGCACGAAAGTCGGAAAGTTTGTTATTGTAGTTAACTTGTATTTTAAAAGGGGTAACGAGCTAGTTAGTCACAGTTAGACATTTTTGATTTACACACATACTCGTACAAAAGCTCATACCAGCTCTCGTTCAAACACTTAGCAATTTCATACACCTTTTACACGTTACATCCTAGTGATCCTTGTACCTAGCTCGTTACTATCCGAAGTTGTAAACATTTATTCATTTATTTGAGCTTGGTGATCGGTAGTTTCCATCACCCGGGGTTTTTTGTGCCGGAGATCAACTCTTGATCAAGGGCTTTTTCCCCGTATAAATCCTTGTGTTGTTTATGCAATTTCCATTGAAGTGATCCTTGTCATTGTTATACATTTCAAGCATCATACCCCATAACAGAGAGTTTGGTTTCAATTTCCTCATCAGATTTTTTGACCAAAACAGTTTG
Source organism: Helianthus tuberosus (assembly GCA_030545235.1). Taxonomy (NCBI): domain Eukaryota; kingdom Viridiplantae; phylum Streptophyta; class Magnoliopsida; order Asterales; family Asteraceae; genus Helianthus; species Helianthus tuberosus. The sequence continues at coordinate 141,069,168 of CM060357.1, forward strand.
GCGCCCACCGTGGGGCAATTGGTGCTTCATTCTTAGAAAAATTCGCATTTCTGTGCTCATTGCAGTTCACTACAACCAAGCAAATGGCTTCCTTGGCGAAGAATGCTTCAAACTTGATGCCCTCATTCACTTCTTCACAAGGCGTTCCTCCTTTGCCTCCACCACCTTCTGGATCCCAGAAGAATACTGAGAATGCTGCGAAGAAACCAACTCCCATTTTCTCAAAACCACCTACTTCTTCTGTTTCAACTAATCCTACTACTAATGATCTCTATGCCTTGATTTTGCAGATGAGGAATCATGCACAAGAGCAGGATAAGACCAACGAAAGGATCCTCCGGGAGATTGACGAAATTAAGAAACAGAAGAAAACGGCAGAGGATCGTTCCCCACTGATGCCCAGATCTTTAAATTTTGATACTCCGGTGGTTACTTCTCAGCCATCAGTGGTTCCAGATGTTCAATACGTGGGCGGACCAAAAGGAGTGCACTACGGAACAACAACAGTGACCCAGGCATTAGGTCCATACTTCCAGCCAGCAGGATCCTATCCTCAGCATATGGGATCCTTCATGACTTCAGGAGGTTATTCAGGATCATCCCAGGTTCAAGGATCCTCCTTTGTTCCAGGATCATCCCAGGTTCAAGGATCCTCCTTTGTTCCAGGATCATCCCAGGTTCAAGGATCCTCCTTCGTTCCAGGATCATCCCAGGCTCAAGGATCCTCCTTTGTTCCAGGATCATCCCAGGTTCAAGGATCCTCCTTTATTCCAGGATCGTCTCAATTTCAAGGATCCTTCCAGATGCCAGGATCCTTGAGGAGTTTGCAAACAGGAAGTTCAGATGTCCATCAGGGAGATTTTATTCCAATGCAGACCAATGCTTCTACTGGTCCCTCGATCATTCCAGAGCCCCAACAATATGGATTAACATCCATTCTTCCTAACTTGAATCCAATGGGAGGTAACACTTTTAATAATTCTCATACTACTAACCATGGTCTTATGCAGGATCCAGGTATCAATCATGCCATGGCCAGAGAATTGCAAAAGCTAAAGGATATGATATCAAGTGTTCCGGGAGTGGTCAAACCTATCCCAGAGATTGCAGATGGGAGCCACAAGATATCTCGTTTTGCACCACCAATCTGTGACGCTGAGATACCCAAGAGGTTCCATGTGCCTACAATGAAGCTGTATGATGGTTCGACGGATCCTGAAGAACACATAGCACAATACAGGGAGAGGATGGAGATCAATCCAATCCCAGAAAGGTTAAAGGAAGCATGCCTGTGCAAAGGATTCGGATCCACTCTTACTGGATCAGCTCTCAAATGGCTGCTAAGTCTTCCCCCCTACTCTATTACCTCATTTGCTAATCTAGTTAATCTATTTAATAATCAGTTTTCTTATAGTAGGAAATTTGAACGATTAACTAGTGATCTATATAGGATAACCCAGGGTCATAATGAATCATTAAGGGATTACATTACCAAATTTAGTAAAGAATCCTTAGACATTCCCAACTTAGATATAGCTACGGCTGTTGAGGCCTTTAAAATGGGATTGCTCAGGGATTCGTCGTTTTATGATGATCTTGTTATGACACCATGCAGGAACTTAGATGAGGTAAGAACCCCGAGCACTTAGGTTCATTCGGCTAGAGGATGACAAGAGGATCCAGAACAGGTTAGCAGGATCCTCAAAACAGGATAAGCAAGGATCCTCATTCAGGAACAACAAGTTCAGATCCTATAACAGATCTGATAACCAGAATGTGCATGCTATTGATCAAGAGGAGGATGATGAGGATTATCCCCCAATTTCTGAATATTGTTTTTCTGTTGATAACAATGAACTAATCCTTGCGATGCAGAATCTAGGTGATAAAGCTAGATGGCCTAGAATGAATGATAGGCCAGCTGCAACTAAGGATAAATCAAAGTGGTGTGCATACCATGAAGATTTTGGGCATCTTACAGAAGAATGCATTGCACTGAGAAAGGAAATTGGATACTTGTTGAGCAAAGGGCATCTAAAGGAATTGTTGGGAAGAAAAAAGTCAAGGACTCAGGATCCTGAAAGGATCCCTGAGAAGGCTCCAGCCCCTCCAGCAGATGCACAAGTGATAAACTTTATTTCTGGAGGATCAGACATTTGTGGCACATCCTTCTCAGCAGCTAAAAGGCATGCAAAGGAAACTAAAATGGATAATGGAGAAAGACCTGTTCGAACATCAAGTGTCTCCGAAGGAAAAGTCATAACCTTTGATGAGGATGATCGTGTTGATATCCAGTATCCTCATCACGATGATTTAGTTATTACTCTTTTCATTTCTAACCATTTTGTCCGCAGGATCCTTATAGACGGAGGAAGCTCAGTGAACATTATCCAGCTTGATGTTCTGAAGAAGATGGGAATTCCTGAATCAGATATCATACCAAGACCCTCCGTGCTTGTGGGATTTAGTGGCGAAACTAAGAACACCCTGGGGGACATTAAACTCCCAATATACATCGAAGACCTACACTCTTATCAAAAATTTTGTGTTATTGACTGTTTATCTTGTTGTAATGTTATCCTTGGCAGGCCCTGGATACACGATATGAAAGCAGTCCCATCTACCTACCATCAATGTGTGAAGCTCCCAAGTCCTTGGGGAATAGTGAAGATTGATAGTGATCAGCAGGAGGCTAAGAATTGCTACACTTCATCTATGAAACCAGCCTCGAAGTCAAGGGAGCAATAGCAATCAAGGTATCCTCCAAGGGATGTCTTGGAGGCAAGAGAGCAGGATGTGGTAGAAATCCTCATGGATCCCGATGATCTTGAGTCCAAAATCTATATCGGATCAGGGATCCTTGGCGAAATGAAAGAAGACCTCGTATCCTTCCTCAAAAGGAGAAAGACTACCTTTGCATGGAAACACGAAGACATGACTGGTAAATCCAAAGATGTAATCACTCACAAACTCGGGATTGACAGATCCTTCAAACCAATCCATCAAAGGAGAAGAAAGTTTGCACCGGAAAGGAATGCCATTATCCAGGAAGAGGTAGAGAAATTGCTCCGGGCAGGTATGATTAGAGAGGTCAAGTATCCAAGATGGTTGGCCAATGTGGTTGTTGTTCAAAAGAAAAACGGAAAGTGGAGGGTATGTGTCGATTTTACCGATTTGAATAAGGCATGTCCCAAGGATCCTTTCCCATTACCCCACATTGACTCCATGGTGGATGCAACTGCGGGTCATGAACTGTTAACTTTTATGGATGCTTCATCTGGATTCCAACAAATCCAAATGGAACCATCCGACCAAGAGGATACAGCCTTCATGACTCCAACCGGTATATACTGCTATATTGCTATGCCGTTCGGACTGAGAAATGCAGGTGCAACATATCAAAGGCTGGTGAATATGATGTTCAAGGATCAGATTGGACTAACTATGGAGGTTTACATAGATGATATGGTGGTAAAATCCTTAAAAGCTGAGGATCACCTAAGAGACTTGGAGGAAGCATTCAATATCCTTGATAAATATAACATGAAACTTAATCCTTCAAAATGTCACTTGGGTGTTAAAGCAGGTAAATTCTTAGGATATATGGTGACGAAGAGAGGCATTGAAGCTAGCCCGGAACAAATCAATAGTGAACATCAAATCTCCGGCCAATGCTAAGGATGTTCAGAGGCTAACAGGCAGGATAGCAGCTTTGAACAGATTTATATCCAAATCCTTAGAGAAGTGCAAAGAGTTCTATGATATCCTAAGGAAGAACAAGAAATTTGAGTGGACTGAGAAGCATGAAAATGCTTTAAGAGCCCTCAAAGATTACCTATCCTCAGCCCCGGCTTTGATGAAACCAGAAAAAGGCGATGTGCTATCCTTGTATCTTGCAGTATCCTCAAAAGCAGTAAGTGCGGTCCTTGTTAAGGATCATGAAGGTACACAACATCCTGTCTATTATGTAAGTAAAAGTTTACTTGATGCCGAATCCAGGTACTCACACCTTGAAAAGCTTATTCTTGCATTAATTATGGCATCTACTAAGTTAAGACATTATTTTGAAACTCATGTTATCATTGTTAAAACTAATTTTCCAATTAAGAATGTCCTCAGGAAACCAGAGATGTCAGGAAGGATGGCTAAGTGGGCAGTGAAGCTAAGTGCATATGATATAAGATATGAGCCTAGGACAGCCATCAAATCCCAAGCATTAGCTGACTTTGTGGCTGATTTCAGTAGTGATTTACAAGAAGAAGCTGAGTTAGAAGTCCAGCAGCTAGAAGAGACCAAGGATCCTTGGATACTCTATACTGATGGATCCTCAAATGTCAAAGGCACAGGGCTTGGAATACTACAAAAATCGCCACAGGGGGACATAATACCCCCACTCTATAGCTTGTGAGTTCCAAACCACTAACAATGAGGCTGAATATGAAGCCTTAATTGCTGGTTTGCAAATTGCTAAGCATATGGGGATTAGGTATCTTGAGGTACATGTAGATTCATTGTTAATTACAAACCACTTTAATGGATCCTATGCTGTTAAAGGTGAAAAGCTAACCAAATATCTAGAGATAGTCAAAAGTTTGGCACTCTCCTTTCTTTCCTTTAGTTTGACACAGGTACCAAGGGAAGAGAATACAGAAGATGATGCATTGGCTAACTTAGGATCATCCTTGAAGATCCCGGAGGATATCAAGATCCCAATTATCCACATCCTGACCCCGGCTATCGAGGATCATGTGGCTATGGAAATAGGAAATGATTCTGCAATTATCCCTAGTGAGGATACTCAATCCCATTCGGGATCAGGATCATGGATCTCACCAATTATGAGATACTTACAACATGGAGAGATTCCTACAGGAGAAAACCCTAGGGCTTTCAAATCTAAGGTATCTCAATTCACAATTTTAAATAATATGTTGTATAGACGATCTCTTGCAGGACCATACTTGAGATGCATTGAGGATCCTGAAATCCAAGAAGTTTTAAAAGACTTCCATGAAGGAGATTGTGGAAACCACACTGGGGGCAGGGCATTATTCTCAAGGATCCTAAGGATAGGATACTACTGGCCAACCATGAAGAGAGATGCTGTGGAGTATGCTAAGAGATGTGATCCTTGTCAGAGGCACAGCAACATCCTTCATCAACCAGCTGAATTATTGCATCCTATATCCTCCTCTTGGCCATTTATGAGATGGGGTATGGATATAGTTGGTAAGCTCCCTAAGGCACCTGGTGGAAAAGTATTCATGTTAGCTATGACTGATTACTTCTCCAAGTGGATAGAGGCTGAAGCTATTGCCCAAGTCAGAGAAAAGGAAGTTATATCCTTCATCAAAAGAAATATTATAACTAGATTTGGAATTCCTTCTGAAATTATATGTGATAATGGTTCCCAATTTATTGGGGGCAGAACCACTAACTTTTGTGACAGCTGGGGGATTAAGATGATAACATCAACACCAGTCCACCCACAAGCTAATGGTCAGGCTGAATCATCCAACAAGATCATCATCAACAATTTGAAGAAGAAGCTTGGATCCAAGAAAGGGAAATGGGCAGAAGAACTACCCTATGTGCTTTGGGCTGATAGGACAACCCCTAAGAATGCTACTGGTCAAACGCCATTCTCTTTGGTATTTGGGGCAGAATCAGTGATCCCAACAGAAATGGTGGTTCCAACTGCAAGAACAAGTACCCGTGATCCTGAGGAGAATGATGAGAACTTAGCTCAAGACCTGGATACTATTGAAGAAATCAGGGATATGGCTAGGATAAGGATGGCCAGTTATCAGCAAAGAATGGCTGGTGTTTACAACAAAAATGTCAGGATCAGGAGGTTTCAAGTTGGAGATATGGTATTAAGGAAAGCATTTCAGAATACCACCAATCCTGCAGATGGAAAATTGGCTCCAAAATGGGAAGGCCCTTATTTGATTGAAGCTGAAGCAGGAAATATTTCATGTGAGCAGGATCCTCATGGCACAGATGATCCTCAGGATAGGGATACCCTTAAAGGATCCTCAAAGTATCGGTGATCCTTACTTAGGTAATATCCTAAACTTGAACTATTTCATTTCTTTATTTTCTCATATAAGGATAAGGATCATGTATCCTTTATCCATTTCTCACGTGAGTTTAAGTTTTGAAAGTTCAGGTATCCTTAGCATAACATTGATTATCCGCTGAAGCAATACGATCCTTGGGTTTATCCCCAGTTATTTGGGCTTGTCCCCAGTTCCGCCTGTAGCGCATGATGATCCTGGTATAGTTCAAGGCAGTGGGACCAGTACTCGTTTTAGGGGCTGATAATTCCATTGTACTGGCTATGCCTAGGATCCTACGTATAATGGTAGACGTACCATACATCCGTTCATAAGGTTTCTAACGTTTTCACGTTAGCTAAGGTTTTGGCATCTTCATGTCACTAAGTTTGGATAGTCGCCAGTTAGGGCCATACTCCAGTTTACACACGATCCTTGGGCTTGTCCCCAGTTATCCTTGGGCTTGTCCCCAGTTATCCTTGGGCTCGTCCCCAGTTGCTAACTCTTATCTTATATTGGCTTAGTCCCAAGTTATGATCTATTTCAGGTCCTTGAAGATAAGCAACTAGGGATCCTTGATCCTTACTTCACTCTGAGGTTTATCTTACAGTTATCCTTATTGTGGTTAGGATCCTAACTTGGATCCTCAGGTATGATCCTTAACTATTTTTAATTCTATTCATTATTTATTTGAGTAACCCTTATACTTGACAACTGAACTTGTGATTCTTAAATCGTATCACTTTTTAGAACTTATCGGTTATGGGATATGTGATCCTGATCATATCCTAAGCTTTTTGGATATTTTTCAAGGCTTGATAAGTATAAACAGAATGAACATTACAACAGTTGGAAAGTAAGATATTAAAAAGGATAACAACACAAGATAAGTGACAAAAGGTTAAGTTTTTATTTATTAACAAAAGACTAACCCTTAAAAGGTTGTCAAAATTACCTACCCGAGCTTCTACCAGCAAAACGTGGCCCGTCCGCTGGGGTAGGTAAAGGGTGTCCATGATAATAAGTTCAAAAGTAGTGCAGGAATATAAAGGCGGCAGGATCACAATGGCTTCATCCCCCAAACAGAGGATCCCTCCACCAATTGCAATCCTGCCCATTGTCCAAAGGATCATACATGATCCTTAATCCTAAAACCTATTGTTCAGTACAGACCATCATTGTTTAAAACATCACAACCACAAAAAAAAAACTACCACCAGATTTAAAAATTGGGCTCCGGCTGCGTCTAAGAATGTCCATCATTGCCCAATCAAGCAGCCTAAACCTTTGCTGCATCACCACCTCCGGCTCCACTTGCTTCACCAGCTTCACCCTTGCTTCCAGCCTCAATTGTCAGGATCTCTTCAGCCTCCTCTTCATCACCCAATTCAGCCAGCCTTGCCTTCCATTCTTCAATTTCCCAGCTACTTTTGTCGAAGGCAGGATCCTGAGCCTCCAAGGCCATTTGCAGCTTGGTTTTGTACATTGCTATGGCGGCAGAGACTTTGGCATCATCTGTGATCTCCTGCCTTTCATAGTCAAAATTAACCAGCACCTTGGCCATCTCCTGTTTGGTATCCTGGAGTTCCTTCCGAAGATCAGCAAGTGCAAGATCCTTGAGCATGGCAACCTGCTGGAGGTCGGCAATCTTCTTATCCTGATCCTCAACGTGGCCAACATAATCCTCGATCTCAGAGAATTTCTGCAAAAAGGATAAAGGATAAGGACAGGATTAAGTGATCCTCAAATCAGCAGGATATATCAGCAGGATATGTCGACAGGATATATGAGCAGAGACAATGAACCTTACCTCATTGAAGTACTCGAGGAATTGGTGGCGGATTAGAGGCAGACCCTGCAAATCCACAGCCTCGGAGGCCTTTCTCCTCTTGATTCCCTTTCCTTTGAGGGGTGCCTTGGGGATTGAGGCTGTCGGGCTGGCAGGAACCTTTCTTTTGGAGGATTTGACAGTGGTGAGATCGGTGACACTGAACCTTGAAGCAGCTTTGGCAGATTTTCCAGCACCTACACAACCAAAACAAGATAAGTATCTTTTCTTAATTTACATTTTACTATTTATTTAAATTTTAAACAAGGATACTTACTTGACATTGTGACAGAGCCTGCGGATACCTCCTGAGAGTCTTGGGTTGTAGTCTTGAAAGTTCTAGTTTCAGGATCGAGTTTCCAGAAAGCAGCAAGCCTTTCCCTGGTTGCGGATGTTGTGATGAGATGCGAAACAGAGATAGCTGCATGACACAAGACAAAAGGGGTTAGTGATCCTATCACATGAACAAGACTACCTGGTGATCCTTCTCATGATCCTCCGGCCTACCATTGGTGGACCATGTCTTTGGTAGATCTTCTCCGTTTAGAATGGAATTCCTCCTGACAAAGAAGAAGCGACGTTTCCAATCTTTGTCGTTCTTAGTGACTTTGAGAAGGGGATGTTCTGCACCGGGTTTTCGCTTGAACAAATAACGATGGGAACCAAAGGTAGTAAGATCATACAGTTCTGCCAATTCCGACATTCCTAAATCAACGCCTTCCTGCTCGATGATCCTCTCTAGGGTATATAAAACCCTCCAAATCATCGGCATGGCTTGGATGTAAGATATGCCGGTCAGGGAAAAGAAGGATTGTGTGAATTCTGGGAAAGGATAGGTGTACCCTATAGTGAATGGAGTAGCTGGAAAGGCAACCCATGTTTCAGAAACATAGTCGCTAAGAACAGTGGGATCAAAGGGTTTGAAGAAGGCACTCGCCGGAAAACAGTGACGGATTTTATCTACTTGTGCATCGTTAAAACAACACCTCTCATTCGCTGAGTCTTTGATGATTTTTTGACTCTTCAAAGGGCTATCCTTCTTGTGATCCTTGCTCGGTGAGCTTCGGAGCATCATTCTTAGAGCGATGGTGGTAAAGAAAGAAAAACAGAGTAAGAAAGGGAAAAAGAGAAGAAAGAGATACCTGATTGATCTTCGACTGAGAATATAAAGGGAGTTTCTTTCGAATTTGAATGCATATTGATCCTATCTATATCTCTATTTATAATTATGATTCTGCAGGATTGTCACTTCCGTGACGTCATGATCACAACGGCTAGTTCTATTTTAACGGCTATATATCCGTTAGTTGGTTGCGGATAAGATCAAGAAAATATAACTCGCTTATTTTACAAATTACTCCTTATATTTTGGGGGCAATTGTTAGGGGAGGATTTTCTAACAATTAGTGATCCTTATTCGTTATCCTAATTAATGATCCTTACTTCTGTGGCAGATAGTGATCCTCAGAAGAGCTTCAGGATCAGGATCATGGATCACTTTAAGGATCCTCGTACTGACGATTGTTTATTTGTGTTTTGTGTTACTTTGCAGGAGTGACAAGCTTGACTTGGTCTTGGCGACATTCCTGGAGAATATTCCCAGACTATCCCGCACGTGCTTGACCAAAAATAGACGTTGTGTAGAACGTGGAGGCATGGCACGAAAGTCGGAAAGTTTGTTATTGTAGTTAACTTGTATTTTAAAAGGGGTAACGAGCTAGTTAGTCACAGTTAGTCATTTCTGATTTACACACACACTCGTACAAAAGCTCATACCAGCTCTCGTTCAAACACTTAGCAATTTCATACACCTTTTACACGTTACATCCTAGTGATCCTTGTACCTAGCTCGTTACTATCCGAAGTTGTAAACATTTATTCATTTATTTGAGCTTGGTGATCGGTAGTTTCCATCACCCGGGGTTTTTTTGTGCCGGAGATCAACTCTTGATCAAGGGCTTTTTCCCCGTATAAATCCTTGTGTTGTTTGTGCAATTTCCATTGAAGTGATCCTTGTCATTGTTATACATTTCAAGCATCATACCCCATAACAGAGAGTTTGGTTGCAATTTCCTCATCAGATTTTTTGACCAAAACCTGGCCAATCTTGGATCAACATTGAAAATTCCAGAGGATATCAAGATCCCTATCATCCATATTTTGGCTCCTGCTATTGAGGATCACATAACTATGGAGATAGAAGAGGATTCTACAATGGTTCCTAGTGATGGTGCACAGTCTCATTCAGGATCATGGATCCTTCCAATCATGAGATATATACAACATGGAGAGATTCCTACAGGAGAAAACCCCAGGGCTTTCAAAATCAAGGTATCCCAATTTACAATATTAAATGACATGTTATATAAACGATCTCTTGCAGGTCCATATCTAAGGTGCATAGAGGATCCTTAAATTCGAGAAGTCCTAAAGGATTTTCATGAAGGAGATTGTGGAAACCACACTGGGGGCAGGGCATTGTTCTCATGGATCCTTAGGACAGGATACTATTGGCCTACTATGAAGAAGGATGCTGTGGATTATGCCAAGAAGTGTGATCCTTGTCAGAGACATAATAATATCCTTCATCAACCAGCAGAGCTCTTGCATCCTATATCCTCTTCTTGGCCATTCATGAGATGGGGAATGGATATAGTTGGTAAACTTCCCAAAGCACCAGGAGGAAAGGTATTCATGCTTGCCATGACTGATTACTTCTCTAAGTGGATAGAGGCTGAAGCCTTTGCTCAAGTCAGAGAGAAAGAAGTGATATCCTTTATTAAAAGAAATATCATTACTAGATTTTGTATCCCTTCTGAAATTGTTTGTGATAATGGTTCCCAATTTATTGGGAGTAGAACTACTAACTTTTTTGACAGCTGGGGGATTAAGATGATAACATCAACACCAGTCCACCCACATGCTAATGGTCAAGCAGAATCATCCAACAAGATCATCATCAACAACTTGAAGAAGAAGCTAGGACCTAAGAAAGGAAAGTGGGTAGAAGAACTACCTTATGTACTATGGGCTGATAGGACAACTCCTAAGAATGCCACTGGCCAAACTCCATTCTCTTTAGTATTTGGAGCAGAATCAGTGATCCATACAGAGATGGTGGTTCCTACTGCAAGAACAAGCATCCGTGATCCTGAAGGAAATGCTGAAAACTTGGTTCAAGACTTGGATACCATAGAAGAACTCAGGGATTTGGTAAGGATAAGGATGGCTAGTTATCAAGAAAAATGGCTGGAGCCTACAATAAGAATGTCAGGATCAGGAAGTTCCAAGTTGGTGATATGGTATTGAGGAAAGCATTTCAGAATACCACAAATCCTGCTGAGGGAAAATTGGCACCAAAGTGGGAAGGCCCCTACCTGATTGAAGCTGAGGCAGGAAAGGGGCATATCAATTGTTAACAATGGAAGGTGATTTGCTACCAAGAGCTTGGAATGCTATCCACTTAAAAAAATATTTCATGTAATAAGGATTCAGGATCCTTTGCAACATTCATAGCCGATATCCTCGAAGGATCCTTAGAGTATAGATGATCCTCATTCTGGTAATGATCTAATTTTAATCTATTTAATTCTTTAATTATCTTATATACAAGGAGAAGGATCCTGGATCCTTCATCCTTCTTTCACTTAGTTCTAAGTTTTGCAGAAGGTTAATATATCCATAACAAAGGATTGAGTATCCACAGAAGTTTCCAGTCATTTGGGCTTGACCCCAGTTATTTGGGCTTAACCCCAGTTATTTGGGCTCGACCCCAGTTATTTGGGCTCGACCCCAGTTATTTGGGCTTGACCCCAGTTATTTGGGCTAGTCCCCAGTTTTTGGGCCTGTCCCCAGTATCGCCAGTAGCGCACGATGATCCTGATGCAGTTCAAGGCAATGGGACCAGTACTCGCTTTAGGGGCTGGCAATTTCATTGTACTGGCTGTATTCAGGATCCTACGTATAATGGTAGACGTACCATACATCCGTTCCTAAGGTTTCTAACGTTTTCACGTTAGCTAAGGTTTTGGCATTTTCATGTCACTAAGTTTGGATAGTCGCCAGTGAGGGCCATACTCCAGTTTACACAAGATCCTTTAGGCTTGTCCCCAGTTTTTGGGCTTGTCCCCAGTTTTTGGGCTTGTCCCCAGTTTTTTGGGCGTGTCCCCAGTATATTGGGCTTGTCCCCAGAATTGTTGGGCTTGTCCCGGGTTGCTAACTCTTCTCTTATATTGGCTTAGTCCCAAGTTGTGTTCCATTTCAGGTTTTTGAAGTTAAACAGCTAAGGATCCTTGATCCTAACCTTTTATTAAGGTTTGTTTTCTTTGGTTATCCTGATTGTAAATGTTAAAGGTTTAGGATCCTAACTTGGATTCTCATGTATGATCCTTGATCACTTTGATTTTATTTTTTATTTAAGTGACCCTTACTCTTTGACAACAAGACACATGATCCTTAAATTACACTACTCTTTTGTGTAGGTTCGTTTTACCGACCAAACGAGTCATTCAGAAGAGTTTTTTTTCTCAATACGAGAGGCGGAAACAAACGTATCTAGGTAATTCAGCTTGCAATTCACTTTAAACTGTCTTTTGATTGATTTGACAAAGAATTACAGCGAGTAGACACTTCGGCAGTAGTTCGGCACTGAAACCGGAAAGTTACAAATGACACGGCATTAAAGGTATTTATAGGAGAGCTAATTTCGCATGGAATAGTCCAAGCGAAATTAGTTTCATACGAAATCTAATTTCGTGCGAAATTACCACTTAATTTCGTACGAAATAACCTATGTGTTATTTCGTGCGAAATACCCACAAACACACTTGTCTCGTTTTGCATACCCTGGTCTATCTAATACAAATACAAGACTCGATACAAGACGAAGTCGACAGACGTATGCACCAACATACTCCCCCTCGGATGTTGACGAGTCTTCAGTGTCGAGTCTTCAAAGTCTTTAGTCTTTATCAGTCTTCTCGAACTCTCTCCAAAGATTCTCCATTGTAAGCATCCTCAATCAATCTCTATACTCCAAAATCGCAACCTGACTCTATACTCCTCTTGATCAGGTCTCTTGATTCCTTAAGATCACAGCATCAGCAGCTTCCATCTTCAGACTCCCTCTTGATGTCATCAGACACTCCCTTTCGATAAGCTGGGATCGCAGTCTGGAATTCTTGTTCTAAGATCGTGACCTGGTTCACATTCTCCTCAGGATCAGAAACCTGGCTATCCTGCACACATCTCTACCCAAAAACAAATTTCGCAAATTTACAAACTTGACAAATCTAGAAATTACTGGTAGCATTCTTTCAAAATGATTTATCTTTTAAAATCTCTGATGACCACTTGTAAGAATTACATTTTTGTATCAAAAACACTCTCCCAAACCTGTTCATCATGTTTAACACTTGGAACTTTGAAAATCATCTTTTCAACATCAGTTGTCGAAAATCTTTTTGTATTTTTCAAAATTTATGCTAAAACACACTAAAATCTTTTTAAATTTTGATTTTAACGAAATGCAATAAAGAAATATATACAGACAATATTTTTGAGTTTGCGTAAGAGGATCATATCAGTTTATGAGACAAATCACTAACACCGTTAAGCTTTAAACATTTTAAGTTCCAAACGATTCACTTAGATTGTCAGTATACTGATCCACTTAAATTTTCACACAAATTTCAATTGTTTCGAGATACGAGATTAATGTTTTAAGCACTTAAACCTATTCGTGTGTCCCACCTCAGAATATACTCCCGTATCCAGATCCCAATATTCAGTCTTATAGGTGAGTATACCTAGATGATATATGTAAAGGGTTCAATGCGAGGGTCGTGAGAGCTCAGGCTATTGCTTCCGCAAAATCAGAGAGGTGACGGCTTCGACTTTTGGTGGGTTCCCTTTAGAGAATCTTTTCTTCAACAGCACATGATTAGCATTTTTCAATGTTTCATCATTTATTATGCTGAGGGTGGTGCTATATTTCAAGCAAGCAAAAAGTATTATACGGGGACTAGGCCATTGCTTCCGCAAAATCAGAAGTCCCGGAATAATACCCCAGATATCACTAAGCATAAAGACCTAGTATCTCAGAAAGAGGGACCTTTCAAACAGGATTTCGGGGGTTACCCATATATCCAAGAGATGTTCCCCACGAGATAAGTAAGTTTGATATTTAGGTTTATATCTCGACACAGTCTACTAAGTGTGTAAAAACCTACTGGCATATCATCAGTGAGACCGTTTATCACATTTGACTTTCCAATTCTTTAGCATGCTGTGATAGTCCACTGATGTACTATCATTTCCTCTTTTTACAACAAAACTCATTTTGAATTTTATCATGTTTTTGGATTTTTCAAATTTTCGAAATTTCCTAAATTTTTACTCCCCCTAAAATCAAAATATGTTTCAATTTTGATTTTCTGGGAAAATTTGAAAACAAACTGTACAAACAAATGACAACTGTTGTGAATTACTTCAAATCGCCATCCACTTTGCATAAATAATCAGAACTCCCCCTTACAACAAACTATTTTCCCATTATGATTTCAAAACACTTAAGTTTGTTTTAATCAAAATGGTTTTTCCGGAAAATAAGTTTTGTTGATTTTACCACTTGTAAAAATGGGGATTCATTCATCACTTTGTTTGTAAAACTTTTGAATAAGAGTTAAATCAAGTTCAAATGAATGCTCTTGATTTACCACTTGTGAATTACTTCAAATCGCCATCCGATTCATGCTCCACGATTACCAACTTGGGAGCTCCGGCAAGTAAGGTTTTTTTTTAGTTAGAGAAATTTTCCCAAGCCTGAACGACCTTGGGAGATTCCGAGTTACCAACACTCGGTTTCTTTGTTTTCTTCTCGTAAAATTCTTTAACCCCCTTTACCTTCCCATCAACCATTTTTCCAAAAATGTGTTTCACTTTGGGGTTAAAGGCCTTTTCAACATCAAATTCTTTCTTTTCAGAAAAGAATTGATTTGAAATTTCAACTTTTCCAATTTTAGATTTCAAATTTTCAGCCCGCAAAGGTGGAAAATTTTCATCATCCAATGGCGAAACTGATTTCTTTTCTTTCATCACAACTTGTGGCTCTTCCGATTTTGTGGAATCAGATTCATCGCCAGACGATAGCTCCTCTGATTTTGATGAATCAGAATCATTGCTAGAACTATCATCAGATTTCTTAACAACCCATTTGTGATTGTCAAGATTCACTTTTCTTCTATAAAAACTCTTTGAACATTCACCAACCTCAAACTTTGAATTTTTGAAAACTTTAAATTGTTTAGTTGGTGGTTCATTCTCAACAATCTTTTCTTTTACTTTTTCAGAGACTCCCTGTTTTGTTTGGATTACCTTTAGACAATTCCTGGCAATATGGCCAACTGTTTTGCATTGAAAACAAGTTCTTGTCTCCTTCTTTTGTTGGGCAACATCCTTTTTAATTTCTTCTTGCTTCTTAGCAAGGAATTCTTTGTCCGTCTGCTTTCTGAACAATTGCTCCTTTTCTTCTTCAGATGATATTCCTGAAACAAAAACAGTTTTTGGTTTATAAGTTTTTTCATTTTTATGATTTTTCGGTGGAATAAATCCAAGACCTTTCCTTTTGAAATTACCATTATGGTTTGGTTTCTTTTGAAAACCAGAACCAGAATTGTAACCCTTTTTCTTGTTTAACCTTTGTTGATCTCTTGAGGTGTACATTTTAGGTTTTTCAGAAAGATTTACATTTTTTATTTCAGAAATATTAATTTCTGTCAGTTTGAAAACCTTTTTTATCATTTCAGTTCTAACACCTCTTATTGGAAATTCTTCATCAGAATATAATTTGTCCGAATCATTCAAAGTATATGCTACTTTGAATGTTTCGTCATTCAAATTAGATTTTGATAGCAAAAATTCTTTATTATAAACCCGTTTGTCCTTTTTGATTGTTGGACTTGACGTTTCTGAGTTTGATTCCGACTTTGACTCCTCAGTTTCATCGTTATCCAACACCTGATCAACCACTTTCTTTATTAATTCGGACTCATGATCAGTGTTGGACGATGTGAAAGTGACATCGATGTTGTCTGGCAAATTTTCTGAAGACTCAGACTCCCACTGTAAATTGGTTGCCTTTTTGACTCTTTCTGAATTTGGATTTCGTGGAGAATATCCATTTTCAAGCGGGGGTGGACACTTGTTGTAACTGGCACTACGTTTCTTACCAGAATCTTTGATTTCAGTATCCTTCTTCTTTTCAGAGCTCTTGTCTTCAGATACTTCCTCTTCATCAAATGCCTTCATGCCTTCAACGGTTGGATAAATCCTGTCAATAACATAAGAAGTACATGAGTAACTTTTTAACAACCTATTTACTCTCTCTGTTTCAATCCTCTGTGTTTCCAATTTCTGTTCCAACACAACACAATTTTCAATATAATTGTTGAGAACTTTCTGCGTTATCATGAAAGCTCCTTGAAGTGTTTTCATGATTGTTGCTTGTTCACTACTTGTTTGATTGTACTGATTCATTGCTTTGTTTAGAACATCATAGGATTCTTCCTGGCATGAGCAGTTTGTGGTTGTTGAGCAACTTGATGATAAATAGCTTTTCGATAATAATCATTGTTGTTGAACGGATTTTGAGCTCCACTTGCTTCGCGGTTTGTGCACTCCCTCTTGAAGTGTCCTTTTTCCCTGCAACGAAAACAAGGAACTTTAGATTTATCAAAACCTAACGTAGAAACATTAGCATCACGGAAGTCATCTCTCCTTGTGATCTGTTTAAATTTCTCAGCTCGTCTCAACACACTCGCCAAACACCACTTTATGTCCATTAATTCCATCTCTTCAGCATCGATTTGATCGTAATCCTCTTTTGTCAACATTGGATTCCCGATCCGACCTGCCACTAAACTCTCATATGACTCTAACACAGTCACCAACAAAGACATGTGACTTTTTGCAACCTCCTCAGTGTAATTTTGACCATTTTCAAAGTCTAATACAATGTTGCATTGTAGCTTCTTTCCATTCTTGGTTGTTGAAAAGTTTGGATCATATAATGGTTATGAAGAAAATTCAGTTTTGCTGTTTGATCCTTTAGATGACCCTCCTGATGAACTTTTAGCATTGAATGCAGTTTCAACCTTTGGTGACATGTTGGTCTTGTCACTGATACCTACTTTGTAATAAAGACCGATATCTTGTTCACTATCAAAATCCTTCATTCTCGAGATCTTCCTTTGTTCCATCTCCTGAGCTTCAAGTTTCTCAATGAACTTGCTCAGTGTTAGATTGCTAACATCTTTCTTATTTCTCAACATCATCAGATATGTGCCCCAAGTTTCATGTGGCAATGCATCAGCCAACTTCTCAATTAATTCTTCATTGTCCTTTGTGATGCTCACCCTCTTCATGTTAACTAACAAATTGCAATATCTTTCGATGATCTGCTTAGTACTTTCAGTTCTCAAACCACGAAATAGATCAAATTCTTTCTTCAAAAGTGATTTCTTGTTTTTAATCATTTCTTTACTTCCAATAAACTTTGATTTTAAAGCTTTCCAAATTGAATAAGCAGTTCCATTGTGTTGCAATAAAACCAAGATATCTTCCTTAACAGCTTGTTGCAATAAGCTCGTCATCATCTTTTCATTTTTATATTTCTTTTTATCTTCAGCACTAAGATCTTTAATTGCAATCACCTCCTCATCATCAGTCATCGGTCTAACATATTTCGTCTCAACACATTCCCAAGCATCCAAAAAATTTGCTTGAACCCAATTCTCAAACCGTTCTTCCCATCCTTTATACTCCTCGATATTCATGAGTTTTGGTGGTTTTTGCATAGTCCCTGTTTCGTATTGTAACTTAGTGCTCTGAGCAATAGTAATCGGGGAAGCAAAGGCGTTATAAAATTCCTCTTCCATGATTCGGTTTCAAAATTTTCTAAACTTGATCTTTCAAACGAAATAACCTTCAAACGAAATACCCTTTCAAGCGAAATAACCAATCCTGTGCGAAATCACTGTTTTCGTGCGAAATAACACCCTTTCAAACGAAATAGGTGATTTCGTGTGAAATACTCAAACGAAATTACAATTTGATGTGAAATAACTGATTTCGTGTGGAACTAGAACCTTATTTCATGCGAAATACTGCTGATGTCATCATCTCGAGCTGTTTTTGCCAAAATTGATCAGGTTTTAAGCTGATTTTAGGTCCAATTCTTTCAAGGCTTTGTTAAAATACAGTTTCGCAAATAATGTGTGAAATTCAAAGCATTTTGACCGTAAAAACTTGTTAATTTTGAAAAAGAAGGTGTAGAAATCAGATTTTGCAGCTGAATTGGTATGAACTCTTCCTCCTAAGCTCTGATACCACTTGTAGGATCGTTTTAACGACCAAACGAGTCGTTCAGAAGAGTTTTTGCTCAATACGAGAGGCGGAAACAAACGTATCTAGGTAATTCAGCTTGCAATTCACTTTAAATTGTCTTTTGATTGATTTGACAAAGAATTACAGCGAGTAGAGACTTCGGCAGCAGTTCGACACTGAAACCGGAAAGTTACAAATGACAAGGCATCAAAGGTATTTATAGGAGAGCTAATTTCGCACGGAATAGTCCAAGCGAAATTAGTTTCATACGAAATCTAATTTCATGCGAAATTACCACTTAATTTCTTACAAAATAACCTATGTGTTATTTCGTGCGAAATACCCACAAACACACTTTTCTCGTTTTGCATGCCCTGATCTATCTAATACAAATACAAGACTCGATACAAGACGAAGTCGACAGACGTATGCACCAACATTTTGAATTTATCGATTATAGGATATTTGATCCTTGATCATATCCTAAGCTTTTTGACATGATCTATTAAACTTTTATTCTCAACTTATGAATTCAAACAAAGTATATAAGAGCAACTGAAAGGAAAAGTATTCACAAATGAAACGACACATGAGATAGTCAAAAGATTAAGATTTTATTTACCAAAAGTTAAACCCATTATAGGTTGTCAAAATTGCCAACCCAAGTTTCTACCAGCAAAACGTGGCCCGTCCACTTGGGTTGACAAAGGGTGTCCATCTTAACAAGGTCTAAGTGCAGGAAATAAAGGCGGAAGGATAACAAGTGGTTTCATACCCCAAACAGAGGATCCATCCACCACCCATTATCCTACCTATTGTCCAAGGATCCATGATCCTCAACCCTAAAAACTATTGTCTAAGTTATTACAGACCATCATTGTTCGAGAAAAACACCATCAAACAAAAAACAACTACCAAACCATAAATAATGGGCTCCGGCCGCGTCTAGATAAATCCATCATCGCCCATTTCCCCAGCTCACACCTTCGTTGCATCACCATCACCAGCACCTCCAGTTCCAGCATCACCAGCCTGATCCTTAGCCCCACTGCTGCTTGCCTCAAGCATCAAGACCTCTGTAGCCTCCTCTTCATCATCCAGCTCAGCCAGCCTAGCCTTCCAGCCCTCCTGGTCCCAGTTGGTCCTGTCAAAGCCAGGATCCTGAGCTTCCTGGGCCATCTGTAGTTTGGTCTTGTACATAGCAATGGCAGTAGAGAGCTTAGCATCCTCCATCACCTCATTCTTCTCTTGATCAGCAGTGATATGGGCCATGACCACCTGTTTCTTTGCCAAGTTGAGCTCTTTCTCGAGGTTGGAGATGGTTTGATCCTTAGCCAGGAAGATCTTCTGGAAGTCCAGCTCCTTCTGCTCAGCCTCTTCAACATAGGCATCAAAGAGCATCTGGATTTCAGCAAATTTCTGCAAAGAAAAAAGGATTCAATTCAGGATCAGTTATTCTCAAATGGACAAGATAGAATTAAGGATCAAGGATCCTTACATCATTGAAGTATTCTTCAAACTGATGACAGATGAGGGGCATGCCTTCAAGGTTATCAGCTTCAGTGGACTTCCTCTTCTTTCCTCCCTTGCCCTTGGAGGTGACAGGCTTAGGGATTGGAACGATTGGGCTAGCAGCAGATTTCTTCTTTCCGGTCGGCCAGAGACAGCGTCAAGATCAGTGACACTAAAGCGAGTGGCTGACTTTGAGGATTTTCCAGCACCTACAAAGGACAAATAACAAATAAGTATCCTTAATCTATATTTATTTACTCATATATAAATTTAAACACTTACTTGACATGGTTACTGTTAGGGGTGGATTTCTAAATGACCCGTGATCCTTAGCTATTATCCTCTTTAGTGATCCTTATTTTTGTGACAGATAGTGATCCTCAGAAGAGCTTCAGGATCAGGATCATGGATCACCTTAAGGATCCTCATACTAACAATTGTTCACTCGTGTTTCGTATTGTTTTGCAGGAGTAACAAGTTGGACCAAGTCTTGGCGACATTCTTGGAGAATATTCCTAAACTATTCCGCACGTGCTTGGCCAAAAATGGACGTTGTGGAGAACGTGGAAGCATGGCATGAAAGTCGGATAGTTAGTTAGAGTAGATTATTTCTAATTTAAAAAGGGGTAACGAGCTAGTAGAGAAACACTTAGTCATTTCTGAGCTACACACACTCATATACTCGTACACTTGAAGCTCTCGACGAACATACATTCATTTTCACTCACATTTCACGATAGTGATCCTTGTACCTAGCTCGTTACTATCCGAAGTTGTAAACACTTATTCATTTATTTGAGCTTGGTGATCGGTAGTTTCCATCACCCGGGGTTTTTTGTGCCGGAGATCAACTCTTGATCAAGGGCTTTTTCCCCGTATAAACCCTTGTGTTGTTTGTGCAATTTTACATTAAAGTGATCCTCATCATTGTTACACATTTTAAGGATCATACCCCGTAATCTAGAGTTTGGTTGCAATATCCTCATATGATTTTTTGACCTAAACAGTTTGGCGCCCACCGTGGGGCAATTGGTGCTTTGTCCTTAAAAGAATACGCATTTCTGTGCTCATTCCGGTTCACTACAACCAAGCAAATGGCTTCCTCAGCGAAGAGTGCTTCAAACTTGATGCCCTCATTCACTTCTTCACAAGGCGTCCCTCCTTTGCCTCCACCACCTTCTGGATCCCAGAAGAATACTGAGAATGCCGCGAAGAAACCAACTCCCATTTTCTCAAAACCACCTACTTCTTCTGTTTCAACTAATCCTACTACTAATGATCTCTATGCCTTGATTTTGCAGATGAGGAATCATGCACAAGAGCAGGATAAGACCAACGAAAGGATCCTCCGGGAGATTGACAAAATCAAGAAACAGAAGAAAACGGCAGAGGATCGTTCCCCACTGATGCCCAGATCTTTGAATTTTGATACTCCGGTGATTACTTCTCAGCCATCAGTGGTCCCAGACATCCAATATGTGGGTGGACCAAAAGGAGTGCACTACGGAACAACAACAATGACCCAGGCATCAGGTTCATATTTCCAGCCAGCGGGATCCTATCCTCAACATATGGGATCCCTCACGAGTTCAGGAGGATATTCAGGAATGCACCAGGTTCAAGGATCCTCCTTCGTTCCAGGATCATCCCAGGTTCAAGGATCCTCCTTCGTTCCAGGATCATCCCAGGTTCAAGGATCCTCCTTCGTTCCAGGATCATCCCAGGTTCAAGGATCCTCCTTCGTTCCAGGATCATCCCAGGTTCAAGGATCCTCCTTCGTTCCAGGATCATCCCAGTTTCAAGGATCCTCCTTCGCTCCAGGATCATCCCAGGTTCAAGGATCCTCCTTCGTTCCAGGATCATCCCAGGTTCAAGGATCCTCCTTTGTTCCAGGATCGTCCCAGTTTCAGGGATCCTTCCAGATGCCAGGATCCTTAAGGAGTCTGCAGACAGGAAGTTCAGATGTCCATCAGGGAGATTTTATTCCAATGCAGACCAATGCCTCTACTGGTCCCTCGATCCTTCCAGAGCCTCAACAATATGGATTAACATCCATTCTTCCTAACTTGAATCCAATGGGAGGTAACACTTTTAATAATTCTCATACTACTAACCATGGTCTCATGCAGGATCCAGGTATCAATCATGCCATGGCCAGAGAACTGCAAAAGCTAAAGGATATGATATCAACTGTTCCGGGAGTGGTCAAACCTATCCCAGAGATTGCAGATGGAAGCCACAAGATATCTCGTTTTGCACCACCAATCTGTGATGCTGAGATACCTAAGAGGTTCCATGTGCCTACAATGAAGCTATATGATGGTTCGACAGATCCTGAAGAACACATAGCACAATACAGGGAGAGGATGGGGATCAATCCAATCCCAGAAAGGTTAAAGGAAGCATGCCTGTGCAAAGGATTCGGATCCACTCTTACTGGATCAGCTCTCAAATGGCTGCTAAGTCTTCCTCCCTATTCTATTACCTCATTTGCTAATCTAGTTAATCTATTTAATAATCAGTTTTCTTGTAGTAGGAAATTTGAACGATTAACTAGTGATTTATATAGGATAACCCAGGGTCATAATGAATCATTAAGGGATTACATTACCAAATTTAGTAAAGAATCCTTAGACATTCCCAACTTAGATATAGCCACGGCTGTTGAGGCCTTTAAAATGGGATTGCTTAGGGATTCGTTATTTTATGATGATCTTGTTATGACACCATGCAGGAACCTAGATGAGGTAAGAACCCGGGCCCTTAGGTACATCCGGCTAGAGGATGACAAGAGGATCCAGGAGAGGTTAGCAGGATCCTCAAAGCAGGACAAGCAAGGATCCTCATTCAGGAACAACAAGTTCAGATCCTACAACATATCTGATAACCAGAACGTGCATTCTATTGATCAAGAAGAGGATGATGAGGATTATCCTCCAATTTCTGAATATTGTTTTAGTGTTGATAATAATGAACTAATCCTTGCTATGCAGAGTCTAGGTGATAAAGCTAGATGGCCCAGAAAAAATGATAGGCCAGCTGCAACTAAGGATAAATCAAAGTGGTGTGCATACCATAAAGATTTTGGGCACCTCACAGAAGAGTGCATTGCACTAAGAAAGGAAATTGGATACTTGTTGAGCAAGGGGCATCTAAAAGAATTGTTGGGAAGAAAAAAGTCAAGGACTCAGGATCCTGAGAGGATCCCTGAAAAGGCTCCAGCCCCTCCAGCGGATGCACAAGTGATAAACTTCATTTCTGGAGGATCAGACATTTGCGGCACATCCTTCTCAGCAGCTAAAAGGCATGCAAAGGAAACTAAAATGGATAACGGAGAAAGACCTGTTCGAACATCAAGTGTCTCGGAAGGGAAAGTCATAACCTTTGATGAAGAGGATCGTGTTGATATCCAGGATCCTCATCACGATGATTTAGTTATTACTCTTTTCATATCTAACCATTTTGTCCGCAGGATCCTTATAGACGGAGGAAGTTCAGTGAATATTATCCAGCTTGATGTCCTAAAGAAGATGGGTATTCCTGAATCAGAGATCATACCAAGATCCTCTGTGCTCGTGGGATTTAGTGGAGAAACTAAGAATACCCTGGGGGACATTAAACTCCCAATATACATTGAAGGCCTACACTCTTATCAAAAATTTTGTGTTATTGACTGTTTATCTTGTTGTAATGTTATCCTTGGCAGGCCCTGGATACACGATATGAAAGCAGTCCCATCCACTTACCATCAATGTGTGAAGCTCCCTAGTCCTTGGGGAATAGTGAAGATTGATAGTGATCAGCAGGAGGCTAAGAATTGCTACACTTTATCGATGAAACTAGCCTCGAAGTCAAGGGAGCAATAGCAATCAAAGTATCCTCCAAGGGATGTCTTGGAGGCAAGAGAGCAGGATGTGGTAGAAATCCTCATGGATCCTGATGATCCTGAATCCAAAATCTATATCGGATCAGGGATCCTTAGCGAAATGAAAGAAGACCTCGTATCCTTCCTCAAAAGGAGAAAGACTACCTTTGCATGGAAACACGAAGATATGACTGGTATATCCAGAGATGTTATCACTCACAAACTCGGCATTGACAGATCCTTCAAACCAATCCATCAAAGGAGAAGGAAGTTTGCACCGGAAAGGAATGCCATTATCCAGGAAGAGGTAGAGAAATTGCTCCGGGCAGGTATGATTAGAGAGGTCAAGTATCCAAGATGGTTGGCCAATGTGGTTGTTGTTCAAAAGAAAAACGGAAAGTGGAGGGTATGTGTCGATTTTACCGATCTAAATAAGGCATGTCACAAGGATCCTTTCCCTTTACCCCACATTGACTCCATGGTGGATGCAACCGCGGGTCATGAACTGTTAACTTTTATGGATGCTTCATCTGGATTTCAACAAATCCAAATGGAACCATCCGACCAAGAGGATACAGCCTTCATGACTCCAACCGGTATATACTGCTATATTGCTATGCCGTTCGGATTAAGAAATGCAGGTGCAACATATCAAAGGCTGGTGAATATGATGTTCAAGGATCAGATTGGACAAACTATGGAGGTTTATATTGATGATATGGTGGTAAAATCCTTAAAAGCTGAGGATCACCTAAGAGACTTGGAGGAAGCATTCGATATCCTTGACAAATATAACATGAAACTTAATCCTTCAAAATGTCACTTTGGTGTTAAAGCAGGTAAATTCTTAGGATATATGGTGACAAAGAGAGGCATTGAAGCTAGCCCGGAACAAATCAAAGCAATAGTGAACATCAAATCTCCGATCAATGCTAAGGACGTTCAAAGGCTAACAGGCAGGATAGCAGCTTTGAACAGATTTATATCCAAATCCTCAGAGAAGTGCAAAGAATTCTATGATATCCTAAGGAAGAACAAGAAATTTGAGTGGACTGAGAAGCATGAAAGTGCTTTAAGAGCCCTCAAAGATTACCTATCCTCAGCCCCAGCCTTGATAAAGCCAGAAAAAGGCGATGTGCTATCCTTGTATCTTGTAGTATCCTCAAAAGCAGTAAGTGCGGTCCTTGTTAAGGATCATGAAGGTACACAACATCCTGTCTATTATGTAAGTAAAAGTTTACTTGATGCCGAATCCAGGTATTCACACCTTGAAAAGCTTATTCTTGCATTAATTATGGCATCTACTAAGTTAAGACATTATTTTGAAACTCATGTTATCATAGTTAAAACTAATTTTCCAATTAAGAATGTCCTCAGGAAACCAGAAATGTCAGGAAGGATGGCTAAGTGGGCAGTGAAGCTAAGTGCATATGATATAAGATATAAGCCTATGACAGCCATCAAATCCCAAGCACTAGCTGACTTTGTGGCAGATTTCAGTAGTGATTTACAAGAAGAAGCTGAGTTAGAAGTCCAGCAGCTAGAAGAGACCAAGGATCCTTGGATACTCTACACTGATGGATCCTCAAATGTCAAAGGCACAGGGCTTGGAATACTACTAAAATCGCCACAGGGGGACATAATACCCCACTCTATAGCTTGTGAGTTCCAAACCACTAACAATGAGGCTGAATATGAAGCCTTAATTGCTGGTTTGCAAATTTCTAAGCATATGGGGATCAGGTATCTCGAGGTACATGTAGATTCTTTGTTAATTACAAACCACTTTAATGGATCCTATGCTGTTAAAGGTGAAAAGCTAACCAAATATTTAGAGATAGTCAAAAGTTTGGCACTCTCTTTTGTTTCCTTTAGTTTGTCACAGGTACCAAGGGAAGAAAATACAGAAGCTGATGCATTGGCTAATTTAGGATCATCCTTGAAGATCCCGGAGGATATCAAGATCCCTATTATCCATATCCTGAACCCGGCTATTGAGGATCATGTGGCTATGGAGATAGGAAGTGATTCTGCAATGATCCCTAGTGAGGATACTCAATCCCATTCAGGATCAGGATCATGGATCTCACCAATTATGAGATACTTACAACATGGAGAGATTCCTACAAGAGAAAACCCTAGGACTTTCAAATCTAAGGTATCTCAATTCACAATTTTAAATAATATGTTGTATAGACAATCTCTTGCAGGACCATACTTGAGATGCATTGAGGATCCGGAAATCCAAGAAGTTTTAAAAGACTTCCATGAAGGAGATTGTGGAAACCACACTGGGGGCAGGGCATTATTTTCAAGGATCTTGAGGACAGGATACTACTGGCCAACCATGAAGAGAGATGCTGTGGAGTATGCTAAAAGATGTGATCCTTGTCAGAGACACAGCAATATCCTTCATCAACCAGCTGAATTATTACATCCTATATCCTCCTCTTGGCCATTTATGAGATGGGGTATGGATATAGTTGGTAAGCTCCCTAAGGCACCTGGTGGGAAAGTATTCATGTTAGCTATGACTGATTACTTCTCCAAGTGGATAGAGGCTGAAGCTTTTGCCCAAGTCAGAGAAAAGGAAGTTATATCCTTCATTAAAAGAAATATTATAACTAGATTTGGAATTCCTTCTGAGATTATATGTGATAATGGTTCCCAATTTATTGGGGGCAGAACCACTAACTTTTGTGACAGCTGGGGGATTAAGATGATAACATCAACACCAGTCCACCCACAAGCTAATGGTCAGGCAGAATCATCCAACAAGATCATCATCAACAATTTGAAGAAGAAGCTTGGATCCAAGAAAGGGAAATGGGCAGAAGAACTACCCTATGTGCTTTGGGCTGATAGGACAACCCCCAAGAATGCTACTGGTCAAACACCATTCTCTTTGGTGTTTGGGGCAGAATCAGTGATCCCAACAGAAATGGTGGTTCCAACTGCAAGAACAAGTACCCGTGATCCTGAGAAGAATAATGAGAACTTGGCTCAAGACCTGGATACTATTGAAGAAATCAGGGATATGGCTAGGATAAGGATGGCCAGTTATCAACAAAGAATGGCTGGTGCTTACAACAAAAATGTCAGGATCAGGAGGTTTCAAGTTGGAGATATGGTATTAAGAAAAGCATTCCAAAATACCACCGATCCTGCTGATGGAAAATTGGCTCCAAAATGGGAAGGCCCTTATTTGATTGAAGCTGAAGCAGGAAAGGGGGCATATAGATTGCTAACCATGGAAGGTGATTTGCTACCAAGAGCTTGGAATGCTGTCCACTTGAAGAAATATTTTATGTGAGCAGGATCCTCATAGCACAGATGATCCTCAGGATAGGGGTATCCTTAAAGGATCATCAAAGTATCGATGATCCTTACTTAGGTAATATCCTAAACTTGAATTATTTCATTTCTTTATTTTCTCATATAAGGATAAGGATCATGTATCCTTTATCCATCTCTTACGTGAGTTCAAGTTTTGAAAGTTCAGGTATCCTTAGCATAATGTTGGTTATCCGCAGAAGCAATCCGTCCTTTGGGTTTAACCCCAGTTATTCGGGCTTGACCCCAGATCCGCCTGTAGCGCACGATGATCCTGGTATAGTTCAAGGCATTGGGACCAGTACTCGTTTTAGGGGCTGATAATTCCATTGTACTGGCTATGCTTAGGATCCTACGTATAATGGTAGACGTACCATACATCCGTTCCTAAAGTTTCTAACGTTTTCACGTTAGCTAAGGTTTCTAACGTTTTCACGTTAGCTAAGGTTTTGGCATTTTCATGCCACTAAGTTTGGATAGTCGCCAGTTAGGGCCATACTCCAGTTTACATACGATCCTTGGGCTTGTCCCCAGTTATCCTTGGGCTTGTCCCCAGTTATCCTTGGGCTTGTCCCCAGTTATCCTTGGGCTTCTCCCCAGTTACTAATTCTTATCTTATGTTGGCTTAGTCCCAAGTGATGCTCTATTGCAGGTTCTTGAAGATAGGCAACTAGGGATCCTTGATCCTTACTTTATTCTAAGGTTTATCTTATAGTTATCCTTATTAAGGTTAGGATCCTAACTTGGATCCTCAGGTATGATCCTTAACTATTTTTAATTCTATTCATTATTTATTTGAATGACCCTTATACTTGACAACTGAACTTGTGATTCTTAAACCATATCACTTTTTAGAACTTATCGGTTATGGGATAGGTGATCCTTGATCATATCCTAAGCTTTTTGGATATCTTTTTTAATTTTTCAAGGATTGATAAGTATAAACAGAATGAACATTACAACAGTTGGAAAGTAACATATTGAAAAGGATAACAACACGAGATAAGCGACAAAAGGTTAAGTTTTTATTTATAAACAAAAGACTAACCCTTAAAGGTTGTCAAAATTACCTACCCGAGCATCTACCAGCAAGACGTGGCACGTCCGCTGGGGTAGGTAAAGGGTGTCCATGATAATAAGTTCAAAGATAGTGCAGGAATATAAAGGCGGCAGGATCACAATGGCTTCATCCCCCAAACAGAGGATCCCTCCACCGATTGCAATCCTGCCTATTGTCCAAAGGATCATACATGATCCTTAATCCTAAAGTCTATTGTTCAAATACCAACCATTAAATTGTTTTAAACATCACAACCACAAAAAACTACCACCAAACTAAAAAATTGGGCTCCGGCTATGTCTTGAAGTTTCCATCATCGCCCAATCATGCAGCCTAAGCCTTCGCTGCATCATCATCCCCTCCAGCTGCGGTATCCTTCGTCAGATCCTTCCCACTGCCACTTGCTTCAATCGCCAAGACCTCAGTAGCCTCCTCCTCATCATCCTCAAGATCAGCCAACCTTGCCTTCCAACCCTCAACATCCCAGCTGTTTTTGTCAAAGCTAGGATCTTGAGCTTCCTGGGCCATCTTCAATTTTGTCTGATACATCGTAATGGCGGCAGAGACCTTAGCATTTTCAATGAGGTCATGCTTCTCATAGTCAAGGTCGATCAGAAGTTTGGCTGTCTTAGTCTTCTCATCTAGGAGTTCCTTCCGAAGATCAGCAAGTGCAAGGTCCTTGAGCACGGCAACCTGTTGGAGGTCAGCAATTTTCTTGTCCTGCTCCTCAACATTCCCCACGTAATCCTCAATCTCAGCAAATTTCTGCGAAGAAAAGGATAAAGCAGTTCAAGATCAGGTGATCCTCATACGAGTAGGATACCTAGGCAGAATAAAGGATCCTTACATCATTGAAGTATTCAAGGAACTGGTGGCGGATCAGTGGTAGACCTTGAAGATCCTCAGCATCAGAAGTTTTCCTCTTCTTGACACCCTTTCCTTTAGTGGGTGCCTTTGGAATGGAAATGCTAGGACTGGTGGTGGATCTCTTCTTCCTGGATCGTATGACATCAAGGTCAGCCGTGTTGAACTAGGATACAGGCTTGGCAGATTTTCCAGCGCCTACACATTCAAAGCAAGATGAGTATCCTTATCCTATTTCAATTTATTTATTTCTTTGAATATTCAAACTATATAATAGGCAGGATACTTACTTGACATGGCAATGGAACCTGAGGATACTTCTTGTGAGTCTTGGGTGTCTATCTTGAATGTCCTTGTTTCAGGATCAAGCTTCCAAAAAGCAGCGAGCCTATCCTTGGTTTCAGGTGATGTGATGATGTGTGAGACGGAAATAGCTGCATGATACAAGACAAAAAGGGTTAGTGATCCTATTACAAAAACAAGACTACTTGGTGATCCTTCTCAGGATCCTCTGTCCTACCATTGGTGGACCACTCCCTTGGTAAATGCTTTCCATCTGGAATGGTATCCCTTCTTACAAAGAAGAAGCGACGTTTCCAATCTTTGTCATTCTTGGTGACTTTAAGAAGGGGATGTTCTGCACTGGGTTTTCGTTTGAATAAATAACGGTGGGATCCAAAGGTGGTAACATCATACAATTGTGTCAGCTCTGACATGCCTAAATCAATACCCTCCTGTTTGATGATCCTCTCCAGGGTATACAAAACCCTCCAAATCATCGGCATGGCTTGGATGTAAGAGATGCCGGTAAGAGAAAAGAAGGATTGTGTAAATTCTGGGAAAGGATAGGTGTATCCTATAGCAAATGGAGTAACTGGAAAAGCAACCCATGTTTCTGAAACATAGTCACTCAGGACAGTAGGATCGAAGGGTTTGAAAAAGGCATTCGCCGGAAAACGGTGACGAATGTTATCTATTTGTGCATCGTTAAAGCAACATCTCTCATTCGCCGAGTCTTTGATGATCTTTTGACTTTTCAAAGGGCTATCCTTCTTGTGATCCTTGCCCGGTGAACTTCGGAGCAACATTTTCGAAGTGACGGAGATAAAGAAAGAAAAATAGAGTAAGAAGGGAGAAAGAGGAGAAAGAATTACCTGGTTGTTCGTCGACTGAGAATTTAAAGGGAGTCTCTTTCGAATTTAAATGCACAATGATCCTATCTATATCTCTATTTATAATTATGATTTTGCAGGATTGTCACTTATGTGACGTCATGATCGCAACGGCTAGTTCTATATTAACGGCTATATATCCGTTAGTTTGTTGCGGATAAGATCAGAAAATATAACTCACATATTTACAATTTAACTCCTTATATTTTGGGGGCAATTGTTAGGGGTGGATTTCTAAATGACCCGTGATCCTTAGCTATTATCCTCTTTAGTGATCCTTATTTTTGTGACAGATAGTGATCCTCAGAAGAGCTTCAGGATCATGGATCACCTTAAGGATCCTCATACTAACAATTGTTCACTCGTGTTTCGTATTGTTTTGCAGGAGTAACAAGTTGGACCAAGTCTTGGCGACATTCTTGGAGAATATTCCTAAACTATTCCGCACGTGCTTGGCCAAAAATGGACGTTGTGGAGAACGTGGAAGCTTGGCATGAAAGTCGGATAGTTAGTTAGAGTAGATTATTTCTAATTTAAAAAGGGGTAACGAGCTAGTAGAGAAACACTTAGTCATTTCTGAGCTACACACACTCATATACTCGTACACTTGAAGCTCTCGACGAACATACATTCATTTTCACTCACATTTCACGATAGTGATCCTTGTACCTAGCTCGTTACTATCCGAAGTTGTAAACACTTATTCATTTATTTGAGCTTGGTGATCGGTAGTTTCCATCACCCGGGGTTTTTTGTGCCGGAGATCAACTCTTGATCAAGGGCTTTTTCCCCGTATAAACCCTTGTGTTGTTTGTGCAATTTTACATTAAAGTGATCCTCATCATTGTTACACATTTTAAGCATCATACCCCGTAATCTAGAGTTTGGTTGCAATATCCTCATCTGATTTTTTGACCAAAACAGTTACTGAACCAGAGGATACTTCTTGAGAATCCTTTGTGTTTGCTTAGAATGATCTAATTGCAGGATCAAGGCTCCAAAAAGCAGCGATCCTCTCTTTTGTTGCAGGTGATGGAATGATATGAGAGACTAAGATAGCTACACAAAAAGACAGAAAAGGATCAGTTATCCTCAACAGAAATAGAATCATCCTATGATCCTTCTATAAGGATCCTATATCCTACCATGGGTGGTCCACTTTATGGGGAGATCTTTCCCATCAGGAATAGAGTCCCTCCTAACAAAGAAGAAATGCTTCTTCCAGTTGGTATCGTTTTTTGTGGTCTTGAGGATTGGGTGAGAATCACCAGGTTTGTGTTTGAACAAGTAGCGGTGTGAACCATGGCTCACAAAGTTATACAGTTCAACCAGTTCCGACATTCCCAACTCTATGCCTTCCTGCTCAATGATGTTCTCTAAGGTATATAAAACCCTCCACATCATTGTCATGGTCTGGATATAGCAAATGCCGGTGAGGGAAAAGAAGGATTGGGTGAAGGCAGGGAAGGGATAGGAGAATCCTATCAGAAATGGGGTAGCCAGAAAAGCAATCCAGGTGTTCGAGACAGAATCACTCTTGGCAGAAGGGTCAAAAGGCTTGAAGACGGTATCCGCCGGAAAATAGTGGCGAATCCGGTCAATCTCCGGATCGGTGAAGCTGCAGAGTTCCTTCGAAAGATTTTTAATAATCCGTTGGCTTTTCAAAGGACTATCTTTCTGGTGATCCTTGGTGGGGGAGGATCGTAGCTTCATTGTGATCTAAAGATTTTGAAGAAGAACAGAGTAAGAAGATGAAGAGAGAAGGAGGAGAGAGATACCTGATTGATCTTTGAATGAGGATTTAAAGGGAGTATCGCTCGAATTTAAATGCAAATTGATCCTTATCTCTAACCTATATATAATGATGATTCTGCAGGATTGTCACTTCAATGACGTATGATGTGTAATGGCTAGTTCGACTCAAACGGCTATAATTCCGTTGGCTAGTTATTTGCAGATAAGATTAAAAAATACGACTCGTTAATTTACACTTTTCTCCTCATATTTTGGGGGTAATTTTTGGGGATAGATTTTCTAAACCTAAGGATCACGGATCCTCAAGTACTGCCAGGATCACGGATGCTCAATTCTGTTTGAATTAAGGATCCTCAGAAGTCATTGCAGGATCAGGAACCAGGATCCTCATTGTTATCCTTATACTAACAGTTGCCTTCACTATGTTTAAGTTTGTTTTTCAGGAGTATACGCGTTAGACTTGGTCTTGCCGATATTCCAGGGGAATATGCTTAAATATTCCACACGTGCATAGCCTTTGTGAACGTTATGGAGATCGTGGGAAGCTAGCACCTTTTGCGGATAGTTAGTTATTCTAGTTATTTCTAATTTTAAAAGGGGATAACAAGCTTGAGTTAGAACAATTGGCTAAGTTAGCTAACACTCACACTCTCGCAAGCTCTCAACAGTTCATTTGGCGATTTCATACACATTGCACTATAGTGATCCTTGTAACAAGCTTGTTATCATCCCGAGTTGTAAAGATCATTTGTTTAATTATAGTTGGTGATCGGTAGTTTCCATCACCCGAGGTTTTTTATGCCGGAGATCAACTCTTGATCAATGGCTTTTTCCTCGTATAAATCCTTGTGTCACTTGTTCATTTCATTAGCAAGTTATTCATACATTTGTTCATTGATTCAAGCATCACACCTCACAACAAAAGATTTGGTTGCTTTATCCTAGCTTGATTTTTGACCAAAACAGTGTAGATCATGAAAAATGAAAGATTTGAAATATTAAAGTTTCAAAGAAACAAAGTCTACTTCATGATGAACATGGTTTTGATTTTTAAAGATAAGTGAACTTATTACATGTGTGAAAAGGAAATACTTTAAGTGTTTAGAACATAAAAAGTTGTAGAAAATGAATTTTTACAATAATGGATCATAAGTTGTAAAGATGAAATTTTGGCAAATTAATTCATACGAAGGAATGAACCATGTTTTTAAAGTTTATGAAACTTGTTAAACACCATGTTAAAAGACTACAAATTTTTATAAAACTTTCAAGTTCACATCTTCATGAAAAATGCATTTTTATGCATATGTTAGGTTGTAAATTGTGGTGGATGATTGTTGATGATATTTGAAAAGAAAATGATATGCTTAAAAGCATGGAAATCTCCATTTTACAAAGGAAACTATGGCAAAATTTTTGTAAAATTTAAACACTTAGAAAAATATGTTTTTACCAAGATTTTACAAGTAATCTTGATTTATGGTTTAAATACAAAAATTCACATAATAAACTTGGTAAACGGTACTTTCTAAACCGAACAAACAACAGAGTATGTATTTTTACAACTATCATAAAAATATATCATATTTTGTCAAACTTGAAAATATATTATTTTTTAGTGTATGAAAATAAATATTTTCATAAACAACTTAAAAATATATTAATTTGGTGAAAACTAAAAATATATATATTTCTAGCCTTAATCTTAAAATAGATTATTTTTAAGATATATGTTAACCATTATATTTACCAAGTCAAAATGTAGGTATTTTCTATAAACATGTCTTAAAATATATGTATTTTAAGAATACAAGAATATTGATTTTTAGTTGTGCAAAAACAATATTCTGGAAAAATTAAATATATATTAAGTATGAAATACTTAATAAATACAAGAAAATATGTATTCCTATACGTACAAATACATGTCAACATACACTACCAATACTTGGTAAAATACCCATATACAAGTATTATACATAAATATGAGAATACAAAGTGACATACTTAACATATTCATAATACAAGTATACCTATACTTGGGAATACGTACAATTGTATAATACTCAATAAATGGTATGTTGGTTATGGAAACTGCAAACACGCGTATACGAAAAACCATACGTCAAAACGAGTTAAAAATATATTATTTTTAACGAAACTCTTAAATAGTATACATGCAATGCATGCAAATAATATGAGTTAAAATGTAATATCTTAACTAATATACTAAACTCTGAATTTTATATAATTATGAGGAATTATATAAAGACATCATACACTAAAAGTGCAACTCAAAACAAAGACAAATCCAAAACAAGTCTTAATAAGCGTTTAAGACTAAGAACCATTACAAGACCGAAGTGTCTAACAAAACCTAGCACGATTGTAGGTTACACAACAAACCCAGGAAAACGCATTTGAGTATGCACTCCGCATGGACGCAAACATGTGAGTTCATGCCCCCCCCCTTTTCTTTTAACGTTTTTGGTTTACAACTTTCGGGGGGAAATACATGTCAAACTTGGGTATGAATAAGTTATGGAATGAACTCTTAGATCATGTGAGCATAGGCTGTAAGTGAGGTGCCATTAATCCTTTTAAGGACCATGGAACAAAGGTTAGATGGAATGGGTATGGGCGAGCCTCACTCAGGGTCCAGGGGTAACCACTTAGAGTGCTGCTGTGTCCCAGTCGAGAGTGAATCGACATTAAAATTGCCTACTCGGGTTGAGTACATCCTATGTCGTCACATATATTTATGTCCTTGCAAAACATTAATGATCAACATGTTTATATACGCTTTACATTCCTACTTAGAAAACTGAACTTTCAAATGTTTTTGAGATTCATTTGATGCGCATACACATAAAACACATGAACTCGCTCAACTTTTGTTGATGTTTTCAACTTACATGTATTTCAGGAAAATAGATGGATCTTGGTGCCAGCATTGTTTACAAGCTTATGTGTTTCAACTCTCGATGTCATCCACTTTTGGAGGGTTTGATTCATATATCTCATCCTTGATGAGATATAGGATGCAAAGCCTCATGAATCTAAACTTTTGTTAATCAAGTCTTTATGGAAATTTAAAACTTATGTTGGTTTGTAACTTAACTAAATACTTGTGATGGTTTTAAATTTGAACAACTTGTGGTTTGTAATATTTTGGAACTTGTGAATGGATGAACATCGTTTATTTTAATCATGTAGTTGTTTAATATGATCGAATGTAATGAAAACTGATCAAGTCACACACGTACGCTTCTACAAAAGACACGGTGTGACAGGTTGGTATCAGAGCTTCGGTTGCAGTGAACTAGGATTCCTTCTTAAGTCTAGACTACAATCAATAGGATTCTCTCACGAAAACATTTTTACAACAAACAAAATGTTTTTCATTGCATTTACAAAAAAACGCCAAGATTTACGTACCAAACATTTTTCAAAGGAAAAACAAGCAAGGACATTAGTTGGGGTATAGTCTATATGGGATAGAATTGCCGAACTAGAAATGACCCACATGAGAACAAACGAGAATTATATGTGATATGTTGCCTTTACTTGCCTGTGTATATTAACTAACATTGTTATTCATTGATATATATTCATACATGTGTACGGATTATTTTTGCCATGGTACCATGTCATCCTCTGAGAGTAGCGGTCTATCTGATGAGCACGACCCTATGGCTATTGTCTCTGATGATGAGGTAGCACACGCCCCCGAGATCTTAACGTCTGACTCCGAGAGCTACCCGGAGATGATGTCTGACGACAACGACCTCGATGATTTTCAGCCCTTCGCCCAACCAGATTTTGGTGATAATGTTCCTTTTGTTGATGATGTTCTCTCTTTACCTTTACCCCTCCATGACCAGCTTATCATCAGACATCCTGATGGTGAGCATCTTGTTGAGCCTATTCCGATTCATGCTATTCCCCTTGCTACCATCCCTGCTGAGGATTGGCCTTTCATTGTTGATTTGGATGATGATGTTGACGTCCCCGTGATTGAGGTGTAGCACCCTGATGATGATCTTGGCGATGGCGAGGTGTTCGACATCGCTATCCTAGACGTAGCATCCCCAGTTGTCTTTGTTATCGATGTCTCTTCTGATTCTGATCTTGAGTCTGATGCCGACTCCTTTGAGTCAGTGACATCCTCTGACCTTTGAGCCACTGGATTAGAGGCTTATCCTACTGTTGATGATGATATTGTGTCTGTTGCACTAGCTACTCCTGTTCGTGTTGCTACACCTACTGGTACACCTCCTCATACCCCCGTTCGAGCTACCAGTGGCAGTTCTTCACAGCCACCTGCCCCAACGGACCATTCCAGTTGGTTGCGTAGTATTCGTTATGCCTCAGCTTTTCCACATACCCCTCCTACTCATGGGGGAGAGCCATCAGGTCATCCACATATGCCTCCACCCGAGTCGAGTCCATGTCTTCAGCCACCTCGATTATTCCCTCCACATACTATGCCATTGTCTGATCCATATCATCTATGAAATATGTTCCTCTACAACCTTCATACAAATACAAATCAAATGAAATCTTGTGTTTCATTCTCGGGATTTGTACAATTTCATGTAACATTCACACATATCAATTCTTGTTCGATTTCAAGCTTTTAGTCACTTTCTTGAAAGTTATTATAAGGTTTTGAACCTTCAAAGTTTTCAAAATCTCATCAAAGTTTGGGTCTTATAATGTGAACACGTGCAATCTGGAAGGGTGGGTGCCTGTATCCCGAGTTTTCTGTCTAAGGCTAGAGTGTTCGTACAAATCCAAATAATCGGACCAGTCACTCTTACCTGGGAACTCTTGGGATGAGTGTCCACTTATAGGCTAAAGCATGTCTTCGCGATACATTATAAAGACCTATTTACTTTGATTAGCCACTGGGTGTCGTTTGTTTATTCGAGGTAACGAACGAATGATCGCTTCCCTTATGTTTCGTCGACATCTTCAATACCTCTTTTGTCTATACAATAACAATGCTCAGTGTAACTTCAAAACGTTCAATTCAGCTAAACCACTGAAATTTTCTGGGTCCCAAGGAGCAACTACGCTCCTACAATGGTTCGAGACTCTAGAAAGCACATTCAGACATGTTCAGTGTCCAAATGAGCGAAAGGTTGAATTCGCATCTAGTGTTTTTGAGAGACGATCATTAACATGGTGGAATGGTGTGATGAGAGACATGAGTTCCGATGTGGCATTGGCTCAAACTTGGGAAGAGCTCCGAGCTCTAATCATGAAGGAATTTTGTCCTCGACATGAACTCAGGGCATTGGAAAGGGAATTCGACGATCTTAAACAAGATAGCGGTGAGCATCGAGCCTACACGGACCGATATGAGGAACTAAGTCTGTTATGTCCAACCAGGGTTACGCCTTTGGATAAGGCAATTGAAAAGTACATTGATGGCCTCCCTGACTCAGTTCAGGACATTGTTACTGGTAGCAACCCTACCACAGTTAGACAGGCCATTGAGCTATCCGCTACCCTGATTGAATCTCATATCAGGAAGGGTAAACTTTTCTGAAAGGGCGACAAGAAACCATCAGATGAGACAAAACCAAAGGATAAGCAGACTGAATCCCCCAAGAAGTCAAAGAAGCATAAGGCTTCCCAGAACTTCGCCATGGTTGCTCAAAACAATCAAGTTGTCCCTAACCAACCAGCTCAACCCCCTGCTAAGAAGCCATACAATGGAACTGCACCTCTGTGCAACCAATGTAACCTTCATCATTACGCTAATGTACAATGCCGCAAATGCCTAAATTGTGGACTTGTTGGTCATACAGCTAGGGTTTGCTGAGCTGCACAAAATCAAGTTGGTAACAACCCTGCTCAAGCTCGTTTTCCACCAGGTTCTTGCTACAATTGTGGCGAGATGGGTCATTTCAGAAACAATTGCCCAAAGCTTGTTAATGCAAATCCAGCCCGTGGATGGGCATTCGACTAACTGGAAGACGATGCTGCTTAGAGACAACTGAACTTTATGTATTATTTCTTTTGTTATCCAAGACTATGAAACAACTATTTTTGTTTTTAAATAAATCTTTATTCGCATCACGATGTACGAAAACAAATGTGGTTACATGTATGAATGACATATCCCTACGATGCCGACACCAAGGAACCGTGTTCCTTACAAAACAAACTACCCTCGTAGTTCTTCCATTTTTGTGATCACTCGCTGCATGAAAATCCTAAGTACTCGTTTCTTCTAAGAAACAAAGTACAAGGTACAA
This sequence comes from Helianthus tuberosus, assembly GCA_030545235.1. NCBI lineage: Eukaryota > Viridiplantae > Streptophyta > Magnoliopsida > Asterales > Asteraceae > Helianthus > Helianthus tuberosus. The sequence continues at coordinate 141,107,268 of CM060357.1, forward strand.
GTTACAACTCTGGACAAATACCCCAAAGTACCGCTTTAAATCCTTAATTGGATACCTAAGGGTACTTCTGTAAGTCCTTAATTGGTCTTACGAAATATACGTATCATATCTTCCTGATTTCATGATATTTTACACAGCATATGATTTCAAAAGAATATACATGTTTTCAAAAACCACATACATGATTTCGAAATCATCTCACATGGTTTTAAAACATTTTATAAACATGTTTACCTAATATCCCTAGTACATGATTTCAAAAACATTACATAAGGTATCAAAAACATTAAACATATGTTCGAAGATCCGATGCATAATATTCAAAAAAAAAAAAATCTGCTCGTATGTTGCCTTAGCATACGTAGTACGCGATTTTCAAGAACACTCTGCTTCGTATGTTGACTTAGCATTGTTAGCACAATGATTTCAAGAATCCATTTGCTTCATATGTTGACTTAGCATATCTAGCACCTTGATTTCATAAACACTATACTTCGTATGTTGACTTAGCATACCTAGTACAAAGTTCCTAAACATTTCTTACTACCCGAATTCCAAATCCTTATAGGATCTTCTTGCCTTCATAGTTAGATCCTTGTGGGTGTTTAAAGCGCAAAATCAAAGTCCTTAATTGGATTCCTTTTGTGCTTTAATACGTATGTTACGATTCAATGAGGACAAAACCGAATCCTTATAAGATCTTCCTATCTTCATAGTTAGATTATTGAGGATGTTTAAAGTACCAATTAAAGTCCATTGATTGGATTCTTGGTGTACTTTAAATGCATGTGTACAAATCAACAACAGATTAATAACAAGTTAATAACAAGCTGATAACAAGTTGATAACCAAGATTGACAATTACGTGACTATGCGATTGTGTGTTTATATGGTGAACTAGTCAAAGTTATCACGAGGTTGTTTGTTTGATTCTATCCCCTACACATTATAAAATAAAATGTGCGGACTGTGCAAGGAATTACGTAATTATGGATGCATACATAATTATGGAATTCAGTGCACAGAAACCACAACAAGTTTTGTCATGTGTCAACATTAAACAAGAAACAAAAGTTAACTATATTCATTTCCATTTCTGATGAAGTACCCACTGAGGAAAAATGAACTAGCTACTCATTTTTCTCTTCTGAAAGAGATATCCACTGGGAAATGAATAATCCATTCGTGAACCGTGTTCATTTTCATTTCTGAGAAAGTATCCACTGAGGAAAATGAATCATCCATTCATTTTCGCTTCTACAGATATATCCACGGAGGAAAATGAACAAATTCATTTTCGTTTCTGACGAAGTATCCACTGAGGAAAATAAACTATCCGTTCGTTTTTGCTTCTGAAGAAATATCCACTAAGGAAAATGAATAAATTCATTCCACTTCTGATGAAGTATCCACTGAGGAAAATGAATTATCCATTCATTTTCGCTTCTAACGAAATATCCATTGGGGAATGAATAATCCTGTATTGATTCTTTTATTTCCACTTTTGATGAAGTATCCACTGAGGAAAATGAATTATCCATTCATTTTCGCTTCCGAAGAAATATCCATCGGGGAAATGAATAACTTATTCAATAATCCTTCATTTCCATTTCTGGCGAAGAATCCACTGAGGAAAATGAATTATCCATTCATTTTCGCTTCTGAAGAATATCCATCGGGGAAATGAATACTCTTTATGATAATTCATTCATTTCCACTTCTGACGAAGTACCCACTGAGGAAAATGAATTATCCATTCATTTTCACTTTCGAAGAAATATCCATCGGGAAAATGAATAACTTATTCAACAATTCTTAATTTCTACTTCTGACGAAGTATCCATTGAGGAAAATGAATTATCCATTCATTTTCGCTTCTGAAGAAATAACCATTGAGAAATGAACAGCTTATACATTCCTTCATTTCCGTTTCCGATAAAAGTATCCATTGGAGAAATTGAATTATCCATTCATTTCCGTTTTTAAAGAAATATCCATTGGAAATGAATAACCTATTCATCTTTCATTTCCACTTCTGATGAACAATCCATTGGAGAAAATGAATCATCCATTCATTTTCGCTTCTGAAGAATATCCACTAGAGAAATGAAATACAAGTCCTTGTAGAATCTTCCTTAATAGTTAGATTCTTAAAGGGGCACTTAAAGTACTTCTTTTGAATCCGTGATTGGATTTCTAAGAATGATTTACAAGATACTGAAACAAAGGGCTAAATCCTTACAAGATCTTTCTATCCTAATAGTTAGACTCTTAAAGGATACTCACAGAACTATTGGTTGATTTGGTTTATCATTGATCAAATTTCTCATTCCCACTTCCTACTTTAATCAAGGGGTATCCATTAGGGGATGAACATCATAGGTATAACAGCCCGTTCCCACTTCCTTCATTATCTAAGGAAGTATCCACTAGGGAATGATAACGTTATGCCATTCGTGGAGATCCTTGATTGGTTACTCTATGTGAAGAGATAAACACCCTAGATTCCATGCAAAATAATTGTTTAACACAACTATACAGACAGACTCCTACGAATAAATTTCAGGACGAAATTTCCTAAAGTAGGGGAGACTGTGACATCTGTGCCTCCACAACCTTCATACAAATACAAATCAAATGAAATATTTTGTTTCATTCTCGGGATTTGTACAATTTCATGTGACATTCACACATATCAATTCTTGTTCGATTTCAAGCTTTTAGTCACTTTCTAGAAAGTTATACACAAACTATAACGTAAACGTAATCGGTTTAACGCGAAAAACACTCAGGAACAGTGACATGTGCCTAACATACCTTAAATAAACTTCACATAACTTAGAAATAAGTTTTGAAGTGTTTTGTGTGTTAAAAACAAGGTTATTCGATCGCAGGGACTATTTGCGACAAATTGCGAAAGTCTGCCGATTCGTATAGCAATATACACTTCGGAACATGATCATAAGCTAAACATACCCTAAATACCCTTTACATTGCTTAGAAATAAGTTTTGAGGGGTTCGGTATGCGAAAAAACGCTTATTTGATCACAGGGACTAAAAGCGTCAAACTGCAAAAGTATGCATTTACGTGCATATCTTACGTTCTGACCATATCCGGACATCCAAATTTTTTTTGTAATCATTAAAATATTGTATTTTAGTGATGGAAATACAAAAATACCATTCGTCGCGCAATTTGGGTCGTTTACGCGTTCGTTACAATTCCGTCGTAATTAACCGAAAACCACAACCGTACGGCCAAACGAATCGGCATCCGTGACATTTTTTAGCATAATTCTAGTTGAATTTACTTTAACTTCATTATGGAGCTTGAAAATGGGCTTGATGTGTGTTAGAAGTGCCAAAACGCGACAATACCAAGTGTAGGGGCTAAACTGTAAATAATTGAAAGTCTGCTGCCAGCAGGGGTCCATACGGACCGTATGGAGGACCCTTTGCGGTCCGTAAGGTAGTCCCAGATCAGCAGAAACCCAGAAACTTCAAAACAGCCTGCTCATATGGTTTATCAAGTTGCCCAAGCATTGTCCAACAAGTGTAAGGTCAAGATCAAGCCTAGAAACATGTGGAATGATCTTGTTGGTTCAAGAAATCTATAAATAGCAAGGCCCTTTCATCATTTTTCCTTGCTCATTTGATCTAATCTGCTCTAAGTGGAGGCATTCACTAGTTGAAGGCCACCTACCTGAGCATTTTTAGTTCATTCCTTCCAAGCTTGGACCCTTTGTAAGTTTCTTTCATGCTTGGTTATTTATTTCAAGCAAGAAAGTCAAACAGTGTTTGACTTTCAGCTTTGACCATGAATTGGTCAAGACAAAGTTCGTTTGAACTTTGCAACGTGAGCGCAATCAAGATGGTTATAGTTCCTTGTGACTATAACTACTGATTACCACGTTGATTAGGCGAAGTGACGAGTCAAAGTTTCGGTCAAGATGCACGATTATGTGCATTTTGCGACGAAACTATTTTCGGGTATCAAAACAAACAAAACACTTTGTTTTGATATCAAATCAGTTTTCTAACTTAGTTAAACATGCTTTGACATGTTTAACTCGTCACTTTTAGTATTGTGCTTGTTTAGGGTCGTAAGTCAAGCGGTCTTGACAACTGCTTAGACTTTCGAACCCGACCCGTTTGGTCGATCATTAGGATCCGACCAAACATATTTTGTGACCATAGTTGTATAGGGAATAACCTTCCGAGGTTATACCTTATGGTCACTTTGTTTGATTAGTTGTGTGATAGGTAATTTATATGCCTTAGGAAAATGACCAAAATGCCCTTTTCATGCATAATTTGAATTTAAGCATATGTAACTTAATTTTTGACACTTAAATTGATTATGCAACATATTTAAACATGTTAGGGCATATAATACTTGTCATAGGACTAGTTAGACCCTCCGAGCGCGCTTTCGTGCAAATGACGCATTAAAGTAGCATAGACTACCTTAACGGGTCACAACGGGTCATAAGTATTTAGGATAGGTTCCGAATCAGAATATAGGCTTCGTTAAACCATATCACACGAGTTCCAATACTCATTTGGTTTATGAGGCCTCATTCTACCCGATCTCCCGATTTAGGTTCCGATTTATTAACATAGTGATCCGATACTAGGTACCACTTGATTCCTTGATTGCCCGAGCATTGTTAGTTCACTAAATCGAGGATATCTTGCAATCTCATGTGAGTACATAGTTCCCCTATTTTACAGCTTTCAATTGTTTTAGGGTGATTCATATGTGCTAAACGATTTCGAGTTTTCAAAACAAATACTATGGTTTTTATTAAACACAACAATTTCAATAATGTGAACGAATTTGTTGGGTCGTTGGTCGAAAGACAATTGAATGATATTCAATAACTATAATCAAGCCGACCAGTAGTATGTTATGGTACCATAGGAGGTTATGGTACCATAGGATCTGACAAATCCCGTTATCGGACGATCACCATGGTTATGGGGGTAATGTGGGTAACGACAAAACCTAATGAATGTTAACTAACCCTTTGGTGGGTTGTTAATACAATTGAACGAGGAACGAGTCACACAAGTTTGAATGTGTTCAACGAGACGACCAAAAGTTAGTTTTCACACTTAAAACACGAACAATTGGAACGATTGGAACTATTTGAACTATGTGAACGATTTGAACTATTTGAACGATTGGAACTATTTGAACTATGTGAACGATTTGAACTATTTGAACGATTGGAACTATTTGAACCATGTGAACGATTTGAACTATTTGAACGATTGGAACTATTTGAACTATGTGAACGATTTGAACTATTTGAACGATTGGAACTATTTGAACTATATGAACGATTTGAACGAATTGAATTGGTTTATGGTAAGTGATTGGGCAACGTGGCATTTGTAATGTGATAAAAGCATGGTGGATACGCCGCTGGTACTTCCTATATATAAGTGCTTTTAACACATTACATGTCGTTGCGTTATCTAGATCACTTGGACGAATGTTTTCAAAACGATGTTACACTACAAGGTTTACTTAAAAATATAAACCATACAATGTTTACTTCCAACAATGATTTACTACTTGGTTTACAAAGACAAATGTTTTCAGTCAAGATTCATGGCTACAATGGTTTTGGTTTACGCATATATCAACTTGTAAAGTTGATAAAACATACTGCAATATTAAACACTTTTGATTTCAAGGTATACACTCGACAACTCTCGTAGTTGGATGAGGTATTGCAATATGGATTCAAAGCCATGAATCTGACACACTTACAAAACCAATGTACTCGCCGGCATTTTTATGCTGACTTATTTTCACATATGTTTCAGGTACTATTGTATGATGATGTTTGATGGTGATTATGATACATGCTCACATAGGAATGGACGAGGTCTTAGTGACTTAATAACACTGAAGGAGAATATGTTCATGTTTTGCTTTTAATTTCGAGACAATGTAATAAACTTAATTAAATAAAACGAAACTTCAATCCATGTGTTGTGAAACAATGATTCTGTTACGACACTCCCCGACGTTTCCGCCGCGGTTTTGTTGTTTTAACGCGGTCGGGGTGTGACATCATCCTTCTCATCACTTTGGTTACAACAGAGATGATCTTTTATTATCACTCTAGCTGCAGATAGAGATCCTCTGCCGTAGAGTCTATGAGCTGGAGAACGAGGCTGACGCTAAGCGACCTCTGCCACCGGATTATCCCCCACCAGTCACACCACCACCACCATCTTCACCCCCACCACTATCTCCCCCACCACCTGTTCATGCACCAGTTGATGTTCATGCTGCTCGATTCCTTCCACTAGAGCAGCGGGTTAGTTTTCTGATCCGTCGAGTCCACGAGCTCGAGGATGAGGTAGCTCATCTTCGTAGCTTGGCTTTTCCTACACCTCCATCTCCTCTAGCACCCTAGACACTTTTGTTTGCAGGTACCTTTTTGCATAGAAGTCATAGACCCACTTGCATGCATATATGAAGACCAAGATTGAGCTAGAGACACTTGAAGACTATGAAGACCAATGTAGGAGGAAAGAATTACTACTTTTTTATTATGAACTTGTATGACCCAGGCGATGTAACCTCGATTCCCTTTTGTTTTTCTTCGGCAAAAAAAAACAATGTATCAAGTTGTCAGACATATATATAAAAGCTCAGTGGTTGTTTTCTTTATCATACAGTGTTGCTTCTGTGTGCATGTATATCATATATGTACATGTGTTATTTATGTGATTGTTTGTTTGGATGATGTAATGATCATTTATGTTATATATATATATATATGTACCTCATAGACACTTTTTTGGTGAATATTGTCTAACTTACCCGATACTTCTTGATAGAAGAAAATGCCGCCCATACGAACACAAACACAAACTCGTTACTAAGAACCGAAGCAGAACTTAACGAGCCCATATCTCTGGCAATAGCGCAACACGAAGCTCTCCGCTCTGAACAAAGCGGTGGCACTTCAGGAAACAATCCTCCCACTGGTAATGTTAAGTCACCCATGACACATTACAATCCCTTGTGTATTTCCATTCGTGCTTTGTCAATGCTCACTCATGATTTGTTGTTGCATATGTCCCAGGCTGCACATATAAAACAGTTCCTAGACTGTAAGCCCTTGAACTTTGATGACACAGGATGTGCCGTTGCATTCGTACGATGGGTTGAGAAGACCGATTCAGTTCTGAGGATGAGTAAATGCATGCCTGAGCAGAGAGTTACTTACATTTCTGGATTGTTCATGGACGGTGCACTTTCTTGGTGGATCCTTCAGGTTCAAACCAAAAGTGAAGCTGCTGCATACGCAATGAGCTGGGATGAGCTCAAAGAATTGATGAGAAAGAAATACTGCTCAAGGTCCAAAATTCAGAAGCTTGAGACAGAATTTTGGAACCTAAAGATGGATGGACAAAAATTGCTGAGTAGATTCAACACTTCCACGAATTGTCCAGGGTCGTCCCCTACTTGGTGGAGCCCGAATTTAAGATAATTGAGCGATTCATCTGGGTTCTTGCTACAAAAATCCTGAGCATGGTCACTGCTTCGAAGCCCCCTACCATCGTAGAGGCTATTGATTTGAGTGTCGCACTCACTGAAGAGGCACTCCGTTTGGGAAAGTTCTCGAAGTCTGGTGCAAACAAGAAAGAGACTCATGTGGAGTCTTCAAGCGACAACAAAAGGAAATTCTCAAACTTGAAGAAAGGCACCCAATCAAACAATGACAACTCGAACACGATCAAACAAAGGAAAGTGAACCCACCTCGGGGTACGAAAGCTTATAGAGCCACTAATGAGGCTAGTGGTAAAGGTTATTTGGGTTCCAAGCCGAGGTGTGATATGTGCAAGTTTCACCATGATGGTCGATGCCCGAAAGCTAAGTGTGAAAAATGTGGAAAGGAGGGGCACAGCAAGGAAACATGTTGGGTAGGAATAGGAGGAAGAAATGCAAACCGAGGAGGAAACGGTAACTACCACTAAGGTGGTAATCGCAATCAAGGCGGAAACAACAACAACAATCAGGGCGAAAACAATAACAACAACAACAACCAAGGAGGAAATGGTAATGGCCGAGGCCAAGGTTGTTTTGGTTGCAGAGACTTGGGGCACTTTAAGAAGGATTGCCCCAAAGAGAATCAAGCCCGTGGAAGAGTCTTCACGATTGGCGCACGTGAAGCGCGCCAGGACCCGAATGTTGTTACGGGTACGTTCCCTATTAACCAACACTATGCATCTGTTCTGTTTGATACTGGCACTGACTTTAGCTTTATATCTATAGAATTTAAGGACATACTTGGCTTAGAAACGAGTAAATTAGACACCCCATATTCCATAGAGTTGGCAAAATGGGAAATTAGTCGAAATAGATGAAGTTAGTAAGGGTTGTACACTTGAACTTGGGGAACGAAAATTCTCTATCGACCTTCTACCAGTTAGTTTAGGTAGTTTTGATGTAGTTGTTGCAATGGATTGGTTGTCCGACAAACGTGTGGAAGTGGTATGTCATGAGAAGACCATTCGCATCCCGTTGCCGAATGGAGAAACACTCATAGTTCATGGGGAAAAACGTGAGATGCCCTTACGAATTATTAATTTTATGAAGGCACAGAAGTATCTTCGAAAAGGCTGCATAGCCTTCCTCGCCCACGTCATCGACAAGGAGACCAAGGAGCCAAGGTTAGAAGACATCCCCGTTGTGAAGGAATTTCCAGAAGTCTTTCCCGAAGACTTTCCTGGGCTACCTCCATAGCGACAAGTGGAGTTTCGGATAGATTTAGTGCCAGGAGCGGCACCAGTAGCAAAGGCACCATACCGGCTAGCTTCATCAGAAATGCAGGAGCTATTGACTCAGCTGCAAGAGTTGTTAGACAAGGGATTTATCAAGCCGAGTTTCTCACCCTGGGGAGCTCTAGTGTTGTTCGTTAAAAACAAGGATGGCAGTTTTTGTATGTGCATAGACTATAGGGAGTTAAACAAACTGACCATCAAGAATCGGTATCCCTTTCCGAGGATTGATGACTTGTTTGACCAACTACAAGTTTCTAGATACTACAACAAGATTGCCTTGAGGTCGGGATATCATCAATTGAGAATACAAGAAGAGAGCATTCCCAAAACGGCCTTTAAAACTCGATACGGACATTACGAGTTTCTTATTATGTCGTTCATCTTAACAAATGCACCGGCTGTATTCATGGATCTCATGAATCGGATGTGTCAGCCGTATTTGGATAAGTTTGCGATTGTGTTTAATGATGATACCTTATGTACTCGCGAACCAAGGAGGAGCATGAGCAGCATCTGTGAGCTATCTTGGAACTCCTGAAGAAGGAACAACTGTATGCGAAACTTTCAAAGTGTGAATTTTGGATTCGCGAGGTGCAATTCTTAGGTCATGTGGTAAATGAGAATGGAATTCACGTCGACTCGGCCAAGATTGAGGCGATTAAAAATTGGGAAGCACCTAGAACTCCAACTGAGATATGACAATTTCTGGGGTTAGCGGGCTATTACAGACGATTCATAGAGAACTTTTCGAAGATTGCTAAACCGCTAACGTCCCTAACCCAGTAGGATAGGGGGTTTGATAGGGCGAATAACAAGAAATGGCTTTTCAACTGTTGAAAGATAAACTTTGTGATGCACCTATTTTGTCTTTACCTGACGGTACCGATGGTTTTGTGGTTTATTGTGATGCGTCTCGACAAGGTCTTGGTTGCGTGTTTATGCAACGGGACAAAGTCATCGCGTACACGTCTCGTCAGTTGAAGGTGCATGAGAAGAACTTTACCATGCACGACCTTGAGTTAGGTGCGGTGATATTCGCGTCGAAGATTTGGCGTCACTACTTGTATGGTACCCGTTGCATAATCTTTACAGACCATAAGAGTTTGCAGCACATTTTCGATCAGAAAGACTTAAACATGAGGCAACGAAGATGGGTCGAGCTACTGAACGATTACGATTGTGAGTGTTGGTGCATATATCTGTCGACTTCGTCTTGTATCGAGTCTTGTGTCTAGATTGGATAGAATGGAGCTCGGTAGGCTAGTTAATAGTGTTTTAGAGGTATTGGACCAATTCACACGAAATGGAAGAGGCCATTTCGTACGAAATGAATCCTGACCATTTCGTGCGAAATGCCATCCCTATAAATCTGTTGGTGCATATGTCTGTTGACTTGATCTTGTATCGAGTCTTGTGTCTAGATTGGATAGAATGGAGCTTGGTAGGCTAGTTAATAGTGTTTTAGAGGTATTTGACCAATTCACACGAAATGGAAGAGGCCATTTCGTGCAAAATGGACTTTGTCCATTTTGTACGAAATGAATCCTGACCATTTCGTGCGAAATGCCATCCCTATAAATACCTGAGCTGCCAGTTCATTTGTAATAGTTCCAGATTCTAGATCCGAAGTGCTGCTGATGTGTCATTTGATCTGTCATCATGTCAAATCAATATACAAGACAATTAAAGTGATTCTGTGTGTAAATCAAGCTGATTCAAAGTCGATACGTTTGTTTCTGCCTCTCGTATTGATTAGAACTCTTCTGAACAACTCATTTTGGTCGTTTAAATTATCCTACAAGTGGTATCAGAGCCCAGGAGGAAGAGTTCTTACCAAATCGGCCTGATTTCATCAAAATTTCTGACTTCTACACCTTCTTTTTCAAAATTAACAAGATTTTACGGTTAAAATGGATTGAATTTCACATATAACTTGCGAAACACTGTTTTAAACAATCCTTGAAAGAATCAGACTTAAAATCGACCTAAAACCTGATCAATTTGACAAAAATCTGCCCGATAGTATGACATCAGCATCATTTCGTACGAAATGATCCATTTCGTTTGAATCAGTTCATCCATTTCGCACGGTTTGGACATAGTAAACCTCATTTCGCACGGATTGGACGTTGAAGATCTTATTTCGCACGAATTGCACCTTGTGACCTCCCATTTCGCACGAAATGACCCATTTCGTTAAAAAGTTGCCATTTCGCTTGAATTGAACATCCATTTCGCTTGAACAGTGCCATTTCACTTGAAAAGGCCATTTCGCACCAAAGTCCATTTCGTTTGAGATACCATTTTTTTTGAAACTCCATTTCGTTTAAACTTTGAGAACTTGTGAAACTTGTTACCAAAACATGGAAGAAGAGTTTTATAATGCGTTTGCTACCGCTCCAGCTGCTCCAATCACAGTTGCCGAAACTCTTGAAATCGAAAATGAAACAGGAACGTCTCAAAAGCCTCCAAACCTTATGTACATCGAGGATTTTAAAGGATGGCAAAACCGTTTTGAAACATGGGTGCAAGCTTATAAGTTTGATGCATGGGTTTCATTGGACAAAGACTACGAAAAACCGAAAGATGAACGTGGAAATGAAAAACTTTTGAGTGATTATTCAGCGGCTGAGAAGTTAAAATACACCAGTGAGAAAATGATGATTAGCATTCTCCAACAAGCAGTAAAAGAAGATATCTTTGTTTTGCTTCAACATGAAAACACTGCTAGATCTATTTGGTTGGCGTTGATTCAAAAGTTTAAGGGAAGTGCTGATATGATAAAGAATAAACGTGCTTTACTAAAGAAATCTTTTGATATGTTTACAGCTGGTAAAGGTGAAACGACTAAGAAGACTATCGATAGATATTGTCATCTGGTCTATGAAATGAAAAGATTGGAGATAACAAAAGAAGATGATGAATGGGTTGATAACCTATCTGATGCGTTACCACAAGATAAGTGGGGAACATATCTGTTGATTTTAAAGCATATGAGAAAATCTGAAAGTATGAATCTGTGCAAGTTCATTCAGAAGCTTGAAGAACATGAATTGGATGTTCAGAAAACTGCTATCATGAACAATCCAAGTGCTCAACAAGATGAAAGTTTATACTATAGACGAAGCAGAGTAGAGACTACTTCGAGTCCAAAGATGCAGACTGCGTTCAGTGCTGATGGTACTTCAGGAACAAATGTTAGCACTATGACACAGAGTGGTGGATTTTCATCATCTTATTCAAATTTTGACCCGAATTTCTCAACACCAAGTTCACAACGACAGAGTTCAACAAACCTGCAATGCAATGTGACATTAAGCATACAAAATGGTCAAAATCTCTCTCCAGAAATTGCTAAGCAACACATGGCATCACTTGTTACAATGTTAGAATCTTATGAAAGCTTAGTATCTGGAAGGATTGGAAATCCGATGCTTACTAAAGAGGATTATGACCAGATTGATCTTGAGGAACTTGAGTTGATGGACCTCAAATGGTGTTTAGCCAGCGCTGTAAGAAGAGCAGAAAAATTCAAACAAATCACCGGTAGAGATGATCTTCGTGATGCTGGTACATCTCCATTAGGGTTTAACAAATCAAAGGTTACTTGCTTTCGTTGAATAGAAAAGGGACATTTTAAACGAGAGTGTACAAACAAAGAAGCAACCGGAAGACAAGATCCATTTGGAAACAATGATTATCATCGAAAATCAATTTATCATCAAATTGCTGATCAATCGTCATCATCCCGAGCTATTGAAGATGGAAAGATGAAAGCTTATCTTGTAAATCAAGATGATGAAAGATTGCCAGAGGGATTTAGCTGGGACAAATACGTTCCAGCCGATTCAGCATTTGTTGCTCAAATCTTGGAAGAAGCAGTCAAATCTAAGCCAAAAAGAACGAAGATTTTCAGATCATTAGAAAGTGATGAAGACACTGATGATGAGGAAGAGTACATTAATAATGCTAGAGAAAGTTTAGACTCATTTAGTTTTAATTTGTTTTTTTTTTTCAGATAAGATCGAGTTGTTGAATAAGAAAAAGGCTGCAAGACTGGAGAAAGAATTGGAAGCTAGGAGAATTGCTGAAGAAAAGGAAAAATTGGAAGCTGAGAAAACAAAAGTTGAAGAAATTTCGACCGAGAAGGTCGAAGATGATGAGTGTGAGGTAAAATTAGAATTTGATGAAGAACCGATGTTTGAGAAGGTGGTGGAGAAAATTGTTGAAGTGGAGAGAATAGTTGAAAAATTGTTGAAGTTGAAAAAATCGTCGAAGTTGAAAAGCTAGTTGAAGTTGAAAAAACCTTGTCTGAAATGTTTAAAACCATGAAAAGATTGTGAGGAGAAAAACAAGAAGTATCGTGAACTTGAAGAGTTGAAAGAAAAATTGTTGTTTGATGTGAAGTATGTAAAAGAATCATATGATGTGCTGAACAGAACGGTTGATAATTTGAACAAGACAAACTTAGAGATGGGAGCTGCTCAGACGATGATGAGTTCAACATTAATGACGAAGCAGAAGGTCATCAATGAGTATATTGAAGATTGTGCTAAGCTGAAGCAGGATTTGGAACTCGAAAAGATTGAAAATGAGAGAATCAAACGATTGTTGCTGAGTTATAGAACTTGTGATTATTTGATTGATAGAGTTTATCCTACTGTTGCAGGTCTTGAAGCTTTTCAAGATAAAAAGACGGAAGAGGATACTGGTAAGAAACAAAGTGTCAAGTATAACAAGTGTCCGCCTCCGATCTGGGAAAGTTATTCTCCCAGAAAACCAAATGAGGAGAGATTAAAAAAGGCAATCAACATAAAGTTAAAGTCTGAAACCATTGATGAGTTACCAGACAACATTGACGTCACATTCACAGCGTCTGACACTGATCACGAGTCGGAGTTATTAAAGAAAGTAGTCGATCAGGTGTTGGATATGGATGAAGAGTCAAAGTCGGAGTCTAAATCTGAAAGTTCGAGTTCATCAGACAAGAGTCCGAATTCACCGATCAAACGGGTTTACAATAAAGAATTTCTGTTATAAAAAAATAATTTGAATGATGAACCAATCAAAGTGGCATATACTTTTAATGATTCAGAGAAATTATATTCTGATGAGGAATTTCCAATAAGAGGTGTTAAAACTGAAATGGTCAAACAGGTTTTCAAATTAACGGAAATTAATATTTCTGAAATAAAAGATTTAAATCTTGCTGAAAAACCTAAAAAATACACTTTAAGAGTTCAACAAAGATTGAACAAGAAGAAAGGTTACAGTTCTGGTTCAGGTTTTCAAAAGAGACCAAACCATAACAGTAATTTCAAAAAGAAGGGTTTAGGTTTCATTCCCCCAGAAAACCATAAAAATGAGAAAACTTATAAACCAAAAACTAAATTTTTTTCAGGTACAAGTTCAGTAGAAGAAGAGAAGAAACTATTCTGGAGACAGACAAACAAAGAGTTTCTTGCTGAAAAGAAAAAGAATTTGGTGAAGGAATCTGAGAAGCGAGTTGAACGAAGAACCTGTTTCAAATGTCAAGAAGTTGGACACATCGCTTGGAATTGCCCAAAGTCCACTTATAAAAACAGGGAGTTACTTCTAACTCAAAGTTGAAAAAGAAAAATGTTGATAAAACAGAACAACCAATGAAAAAATTCAAAGAGTTCAAAAATTCGACTTTCGAAATTGGTGAAAGTTCGAAACGTTTTTATAAAAGAAAAGTCAATTTGAACAAACAAAAATGGGTTGTTAAATCAGAGAGTAGTTCTGACAATGAATCTGACTCGTCAAAGTCAGAGGAGTCATTTGTTGATAAAAATGATGAGAATTCCGTTCCAGAAATGAACGAAGAAAACTTTCCGTCATTGACAAAAGAAAACCTGAAATCCAAAGTTGGAAAGGTTGAGATTTCAGATCAATTCTTCTCTGGTAAGGAAGAATTTGATGCTGAAAAGGCATTTAATGGAAAAGTAAAATATATTTTTGGGAAGATGGTTGACGGGAAAGTGATAGGGGCTAAAGAGTTTTATAAATCAAAAAGATGGGGAGTTAAAGATGATTCACAATCACCCAAGGCTGGTCAGGCTTGGGTGACAGCGTTTACTTAAAATCCTGACTTGCCGGAGCTCCCAAGTTGGTAATCGTGGAGCATGAATCGGCATCATTCTTAAAAAAAAATTTGTGAAAATCTTAAAAATTGTTAAATTTTACAAGTGTGGACTTGCCGGAACTCCCAGGTTGGTAATTGTGGAGTAGGAATCGGCATTTTTTTGATATTTCGACCTACAAGTGGTTGTATTCTTAAAATTGTCATATTTAAATTTGCAAATAGTATGGTTTTACCTACAAGTGGTTAATCAAGGTCATTAAGTTGAACTTGATTTAACTTTCATACAAATGATTGAGAAAACAAAGTGATGAATGAATCCCCGTTTTTACAAGTAAAATCAACATAACTAATTTTCCGGAAAAACCATTTTGATTAAAACAAACTTAAGTGTTTTGAAATCATAATGGGAAAATAGTTTGTTGTCAGGGGGAGTTCTGATTATTTATGCCAAGTGGATGGCGAATTGAAGCAATTCGAATCAATTGTCACTTTACTTGTATAGTTTGTTTTCAAATTTTCCTTGAAAATCAAAAATTGAAATATATTTTTGATTTTAGGGGGAGTAAAAATTTTAGAAATTTTGAAAATTTGAAAAAGGCAAAAACATTGGAAAAATTCAAAATGAGTTTTGTTGTGAAAAAAGTGGAAATGATAGTACATCAGTGGACAATCACAGCATGCTAAAGAATTGGAAAGTCAAATGTGATAAACGGTCTCACTGATGATATGCCAGTAGGTTTTCGCACGCTTAGTAGATTGTTGTCGAGATATAAACCTAAATATCATACTTACTTATTTCGTGGGGAACATCTCTCGGATATATAGGTAACCCCTGAAATCTTGTTTGAAGGGCTTTCTATTTCTGACATACTAGGTCTTTGTGCGTGGTGATATATGGGGTATTATACTAGGACTTCTGATTTTGCGGGACCAATAGCCTAGTCCTCGTATAATACTTTGCATTGCTTTAATCTTAAAGCCCGCCCTCAGCATAAAAAATGATTAAACATTGAAAAATGCTAATCATGTGTTGTTGTAAAGAAGATCCCCAAGGGGGACCGACCTAAAGTCGAACCATTATCTCTCTGATTTTGCGGAAGCAATAGCGTGATCTCTCATGGTTTCGCATTTACCCTTTTACAGATATCATTAGTGTACATTCACCTGTAAGACTGAATATAGGAGTCTGGATACGGGAGTATATTCTGAGGCGGGACACGTGAATAAGTTTAAGTGCTTAAAACATTAATCTCGTATCTCGAAATAGTTGAAATTTGTGTGAAAATTTAAGTGGATCTGTATACTGACAATCTACGTGAATCGTTTAGAACTTAAAATGTTTAAAGCTTAACGGTGTTAGTGATTTGTCTCATAATCTGATATGTTCCTCTTATACAAACTCACAAAAATATTGTCTGTAAATTTTTCTTTACTGTTTTTCTTTATAAAAATTCAAAAAGATTTTCGGAGTGTTTTAGCATAAATTTTTGAAAAATACAAAAAGATTTTCGACAACTGATGTTTGAAAAGCTGATTTTCAAAATTCCAAGTGCTTAACATGATGAACAAAAGGTTTGGGAGAGTTTGTTTGGAAAAAGAAAAATGATTTTCTTACAAGTTGTCATCAGAGATTTTAAATGTTAAATCATTTTGATCAATACCTGCAAGTGATTTATAAGTTTATCAAATTAATAAATTTGTGAAATTTACTTTGAGGTAGAGTTTGTGCAGGCAGAAGCAGCCAGGTTTTTACTCCTGAAGATATGCAGTTTTGAACCAGGTTCCTGATCCTGTTGCTACGGAGAGCCAGGAGACAATCTGAACCTGTAAAAATGCTATGACAAATTACGATCCCGGGTCAACTTAAGGGGGAGTCTGCTAGCAAAGGGGAGTTTGAATGATAAAAAGCCAGGTTGAGATGCTGGAAAAGAGAAAGAGATCAAAGGATGCTTACACTGTCAGATACTTTGAAAGAGCACGAAGACTGATCAAGATTGAAGATGTGACATACCGAAGACTCGACACTGAAGACTTCGTCAACATCTAAGGGGGAGTCTGTTCGTGCATATGTCTGTCGACTTCATCTTGTATCGAGTCTTGTGTCTAGATTGGATAGAATGGAGCTCGGTAGGCTAGTTAATAGTGTTTTAGAGGTATTGGACCAATTCACACGAAATGGAAGAGGCCATTTCATGCGAAATGGACTTTGTCCATTTCGTACGAAATGAATCCTGACCATTTCGTGCGAAATGCCATCCTTATAAATACCTGAGCTGCCAGTTCATTTGTAATAGTTCCAGATTCCAGAGCCGAAGTGCTGCTGACGTGTCGTTTGATCTGTAATCATGTCAAATCAATATACAAGACAATTAAAGTGATTCTGTGTGTAAATCAAGTTGATTCAAAGTCGATACGTTTGTTTCCGCCTCTCGTATTGATTAGAACTCTTCTGAACGACTCGTTTTGGTCGTTTAAATGATCCTACAGTGAGATAAACTATCACCCGAGCAAGGTGAACGTTGTCGCGGACGCCTTGAGCCGCAAGGAGCGTGCAAAGCCTCTAAGAGTGCGAGCCTTAGAGATGGCCATACAAACTGATCTCACTACTCGGATTCGCAAAGCTCAACAGGAAGCGCTTACACCGGATAATCTACAGGCCGAATCATTGCGTGTGATGGAAGCGCAATTGGTGCCAAAGGAAGATGGAACATTGTACTTCATGGAACGAGTTTGGGTTCCAGTCTTCAGCGATCTACGCATGCTTATTTTGGATGAAGCTCATAAGTCAAGGTACTCTATACATCCAGGATCAGACAAAATGTACCAAGACTTGAAGGACTTTTATTGGTGGACTAAGATGAAAGCCGATTTTGCTACATACGTGGGTAGCTGCCTTACATGTGCCAAGGTTAAGGAAGAAATATCAGAAACCATTAGGGTTGCTGCAACAACCTGAGATTCCCGTATGGAAGTGGGAACAGATCTTGGTGGATTTCATTACTAACCTACCGAGAACTCAAAGAGTACATGATATGATATGGGTAATTGTTCACCGACTCACAAAGTCCACGCATTTTCTACCGATCAGCGAGAAGGATAGCACCAAGAAGTTGGCGGAAATATACCTCAAGAAGATTATGGCACGTCATGGAGTGCCTGTTTCTATCATATCCAACCGAGATGGTCATTTTGTGTTAAGGATTTGGCAAATGTTTCAGAAGGCTTTTGGATCTCAATTGAATCTTAGTACGACATTTCACCCATAAACGGATGGCCAAAGCAAGCGGACGATACAAAATTTAGAAGACATGTTACGTGCTTGTGTGTTGGACTTGGGTGGAAGTTGGGATACTCACTTGCCTTTAGTGGAGTTTTCCTACAATAATAGCGATCACACTAGCATACAGGCCACCCTGTTTGAAGCTCTGTATAAGCAAAAGTGTCGGTCCCCGTTGTGTTGGACGAAGACCAGAGATAAACAACTCATTTGTCTAGAATTGGTTTAGGAAACCACAGACAAGATTGCTCAGATACGAGACCGTATCAAGGCGGCTCGTGATAGACAGAAGAGCTACGTCGACAAACAACGCAAACCATTAGAATTTGAGGTTGGAGACATGGTATTGTTGAAAGTCTCGCCTAGGAAAGGCGTAGTAAGATTTGGAAAACATGGAAAGTTGAACCCGCATTACATTGGACCTTTCGAAATTCTGGAGAAAATCGGAACCGTCGCATACAAGTTGAAGCTTCCAGAAGAACTCAGCAGTGTACATGACACGTTTCACGTGTCTAATCTCAAGAAAAGTCCTACTCAGTAAACAGTCGTCACTCCAGCAGATGAGATTCACATCAACGAAAAACTCCAATTTACCGAAGAACCTGTTGAGGTTACGGACTGGAAGGTCCACAAGACACGGAGAAGTCGTATAAAACTAGACAAAGTTCGTTGGAATTCACGTCACGACCCAGAGTTTACATGTGTATGTTGAACATATGATGCGCATGAATTCACGGCTTAGATTTAAAGAACTCACAAAAACATTTCATGATGCATGATATTTATTATTATTGATTTCGACTCGAAACAATTTAGATAGTGCACAGAAATAACAAGCACACTTATCATATCTAGTAGTACTGACAGGAGTTTAGTACTCAGACAGACAACATGTTTAGGACACAGACTGAGTCCTAGAACCAAAACTATACTAGAACCTTATGTGAGAAAGAAAGGGTTTATGTTACTGCTTTCAGAGAGACGAACGAACACTAGAAACTGCCCGAAACTAGCTATAAACAGTAAAATTCAGCAAAAATTCTGCATTTTTCAGCTTATGTAATAATCTGAAATAACGGCAGAAGGTTCAGAATAGGTTAAAAAGTATTGAAAACGTTAACTGATATGATCCTCTTACGCAAACTCACAAAAATATTGTCTGTGAATATTTCTTTACTGCTTTTCATTAGTGTGTTTTAGCATAAATTTTTGAAAAATCAAAAAGATTTTATTTCATCTTATTTTCGACAACTGATGTTGAAAAGCTGATTTTCAAAATTCCGAGTGCTAAACATGATGAACAATGGTTTGGGAGAGTTTGTTTAAAATCAAAAATGATTTTGAAATGATTAATTGATTTCAAGTTAATGAAATGTCAAATTTGAGTGTTTTGAATGCAAGTGGTTATTTGAGAAATGTTAAAAGATATTTACAAGTGGTTTCTAAAATTGTTAAATCTTAAAAATTGTGAGATTTACTTATGGGTAGAGATTTGTGCAGATCCCTGTGTCTAAGCCTGAGCAGAGTTTGAGCCAGGATACGATCTTAGAACGAGTGCTATGTCAGATTGCGATCCTGGAACAACTTAAGGGGGAGTCTGTTAGCAAAAGGGAGTCTGAAGACTGAAAATTAAAGATTGAAGATGCTTACAATGTCAGATACTTTAGAAAGAGCATGAAGACTGATCAGGACTGAAGACTCGACGTACTGAAGACTCGTCAACATCCAAGGGGGAGTTTGTTGGTGCATATGTCTGTCGACTTCGTCGTGTATCGAGTCTTGTAATAGAATTGATAGGACAAGATACGTAGTTCGAAAGAATTGGGAAACTGAGCTGAAACAGCAGGTTCATGCGAAGTGACCAGTTCGTGCGAACTTGCCAGTTCGTGCGAACTGGCCAGTTCAACTGGCCAGTTCGTACGAACTGGAAGTGTTGTTTCATGCGAAGTGGCCATCCCTATAAATAGGTGTCTTGGGTTTTTCATTTGTAACTTTGGATTCCGGTAGCGAAGCTCTGCCGAAGTGTCTCCAGGATGTAAAACGTTCTAAAATCAATACAAGAGATAGTTAAAGTGATTCTTTGTGCATATCAAGCTAATTCAACATCAATATGTCTGTTTCCGCCTCTCGTATTGATCAAAAACTCTTCTGAAGGACTCGTTTTGGTTGAATCTCGATCCTACAACTTGTATGAAATTTATAAATATTTTTGCCAAGGAAAAGATTATAAGTAATTTCTCTATTAAGTATTTCTTAAAATATATATTTTGAAAATATATATTGATGTGTTTTTATTAGAAATATTATTCCGGAAAAGTAATACAAAGATTAAGTTTAAGGATACTTAATAAATACAATGGAAATACGTATTCTCGCACGTATAAATACAAACCGAAATACGCTACTGAAACTTGGCAAAAATATACAAGTATAAGAATATGAGTATAAATACACCCATCCTTGGGGAATTACTCATGTACAAATGCATAAGTGTGACGAGTTAAAATATATTATTTTAACAATTATTCAAAAATGTAATAAATATAATTTTAGTTAAAATATTTATTATTTTAACAAATAATTATATAACTTGGAATAATGCCGATGACACAATGAAACATAATTCAAAGACACAAATTAATACTAAGTTAAGGCACGACCCGCTCGACTAATAGACCGTAGTACGTTTGTAGGAAGTCGTGTGAATGAGTATCAGCTGTGAGTTACATTGGATTGAAGAACGCCAAACAGTGAGTTCATGTCCCCCTTTTCTTTTAACTGTTTTCAGTTTTATAACTTCGGGGGTGAAGTACATGTTGCAAACTGTTTACAAACGTTTATATGCGGTATGGTTAGCTAAGGAAAGGTACTGCTAGATCATGTGAGTGGTGGGTACAACGCTTAAGACCATTAATCCTCGTTGTAGGACCGATGGACATGAGTGATAGATCTATTTGGTGTAGCGAGCCCACACCCATGTGGACTGGGGTTTGGCCCATGCGGTGACTATGTCTTACAGCCGGAAGACCGGTGCAAAATCTGCTAGGTTTGAGCCTTCCTGCATCACGTCGCACATATTAATGGCCTTGCAAACCATTAATCGATCTGTTTTCTTGTTTGCTTTCATACCAGGGTTTACAAACATACATACATACTTTCAATGATTACAACATTTATTCGAGCTCACACACTAAATACATGAACTCGCTCAACTTTTGTTGATGTTTTTAAACTACATGTATTTCAGGAAACTAAGTATGGATTTGGCGGGCGTTGAAGTTTCAAGGGTTGTTTGAAATAATAGATGTCATCCAGTTCCGAATGGTTTGGAATGTGTATCCTATCCTGGATATGATACATATTTCAAAGCCTAGTTTTCATTAGTGTCTTTTGTGATGTCCTTATGGAACTTAAAACTTGATGGTGTTGTATTCTGAACGCGAAGTCTGTGTTTTGGGATTTAAAACAACGTTGCATGTAATGTTTTTAAAACTATCTATGGATGAACATCTTTGTTTTATCATATAGTTGTTTGTTATGGTTGAATGCAATGATATTAAGAAAGTCACACATAAACACGCTTCCGTAAAAGTCAGGGTGTGACAGCCTCACCAGTTGACGCTCACACAGTTTGCACTGGCGATGGGACTCTGCACACACGAGGAGTCACGTACGTAGGCGTTTTTTGATACGTCGATCACCACATCCTCTGACGTGTTGTGGCCTTAGTGGCGCACTGTAGGGACTAGGGAGTTCGGGGAGCATGGTTAGTGCTTTCCAAAGGTGCGGGCCTGCCGCCTTTACGTTCCGTTGCACTCATACCTACATCGGTGTATTGCGGCCACCATTGCAGGGAGGCACGATACCAGGGAATGAGTTACCCAAAATGACATACTCTTCTTGCACGACTTCCTTACCAGTGGGGGAGGCGAACTTAGCACACAAGTTCGTCGTATACTTCACCTAGTACGCGTTTCGCAGGGATTCCAGCAACGTTTCCTACATGGGCTTCGTCAGTCACTTAACGAAGTTTATCAATGTCTGTTTCACATTCGGTGGATCTCATGGTTAGGGCCACAATAGTCTCGATGATGATTGCCCATGAGGTGTTACCAGACAAGCGTCAGGTGATTTGTTCGTTAGATGAGGGTCGCAAGGAGTGGTACACAAGGCAGCCACTCCCGGTTGTTTAGGATGAGGTTGGGGGTGAGGGTGGCGAGGGAGGAGGGGATAAGGGTGAGGCCAGGGTGGCAGGGGCCAGGGGGAATGGGGCAGGTGATGTTGTGGTCGTTAGATCGTAGGCAGATGCGGATGATGCACATGTTGACCCCCGTACGAGCGACGAAGCGTGAGACCACACGTGATGCCTCTGTTGGGGTTTGAAGAGACAATGCCTTGGGTTGTGGCGGATGTAGCTACCATACGGGTCGACGTATCTATTATACGGAGCGCGCACAATGGATCACGGAGGCAATTATTGGGATGCACGCTAGCGCGCCCCTCCCTCCACTAGCAGGTGTTGCACGACCACCACTGCCGGCTTAGCCAACGCCGCCGTTGCGGCTTATTATATTTCATTTTGTTGTTTTTGGTCTAAAACATTGTAAATGTCATCTGTATATATTTATCTTATGTTTGAAAATATTTATTTTATGTGTATCTTTGTTTTGTTTGTTTGATGATTTTCATCGTATTATTTATCTTATGCACATTTTGTTGTTAGTTTATCCTGATTGTTTAACTAAAAATGCTATCGTAACATAATCGGCGACATATTACAAATTCGTAAGATGACCTAACAAATACGGCAAATGCTATCGTAACATAATCGTCGACATATTACAAACTCGTGACATAATCCAAAATATCTAAAAAAATCGGCAAAACTCATTAATAAAGTCGAAAATTATTCAACACTTGTACGTTTATCGCTAATATACGAGTATATCAACAAAAACTCATTATACGTTTTATTAATTTACAAAATAATAAAATAAATGTATACGAGTCGTATAAAGTTATACGGCTCCTATACATGTGTAATATCCAAAAAAAACTGATCAAAAACCCATGAACAAAATTTGACCGTATAACATCATATTTGTCGTATATGATTCTATACGGCCCGTACAATGATATAATGCCGTATACAATATACAATGAGACAAAAAAAACATTCCCTTATTTATTTCAATGCAACATTCTTGTATACGGACCGTATAACCCTATATGATAGTGTCCATTAAAGGGTGTGAAAATAAAATATTTAGGGTGTAGGATTAGTCAGAAACTTAGTGAAATTGTTTATTGTTTAATTGATGCTGACCGACCCCTACGTTTGATTGATTTGGACATGAACCGACTCATTCTGTGTGTCCCACCTATTTGGACATGTAACGACAGCACGATCTATCTAACTTGGTTTTCAATCAATTTAGCCAGTGTTTTGTGTCCAAATAAAACAGATGTCTAAGACTAAAGGGTATGGTTTGGCCATCCCACGGGGATGAGCCACCACGTAGGCGCCACGTAGGCGGCTCGTGGGGGATGGGCCTCCATGATAATTGAGGGGGATGGAGGATGGGGCCCCACCTCATTATTTTATAATTTCCTAAGTTTTAATTTAATAAGTTAATAAAAACTTTATAAAAATTAAAAAATACAACATAAATAATTTCATTTCATAACATAAAAAAAATACATTTCCTAAAAAATACAACATAAAACAACATAAATAAACTGGGAATGAAATTAAATTAAAAAAAGTTTGGATTGTTCGGGTTGGGATCGTTTGGGTTGGGATCGTTTGGGTTGAATGGATTCATGATGGTAAAAAAAAATGAGAGTGTTTTTTAAAAAAAATGGATGATAGAAGGAGAAGATTAGGAGAAATGGATGTGAAATGGTATAAAAAGATGGAAGAGGTTGATAAATATTTAAAGTGGAAAAGGAATTTTTTTTTTTTATTAAATCTATCCGTTCAACGGATATATGTTTGAATTGCAAGCGGCAAGACCGGCGAGGAGTTGCTGCTGAGGCCGGGGTGGGATGGAGGGGGGCGGTGTGGGGGACCGGCGCCGGTCCTTGCCGGGCCTAGCCGGCCCCCATACCTTCCAGTCTAAGGGTGAACGGGGTGCTCCCCACGTGGGGCCCCACTTAGCAACAACCAATCAGGTTATTCCATGTCAATTCCCCTCTTAAGTCCCTATTTTGCACTCAAACGTTGGCATCACTCCACTCACACAATTATTTTTTTATAAAAAAAGATGAAAAAAATATGATTGGTGAAAAAAAGGTGAACCCACATTAACAACCAATCACCCCCTCTCTCTCTCCTCTCTCTCAATCGGTGAGCACACACCGAGCTAAACACAAACCGCGCGGTAAACCTTTGTTGGTGGCGGTGTACCCGCACGGCAAATGCAATCCCCGCATGGGGTCACGGAAGGTGCCCCGTGCACCCTAAGATTCATGATAACGAGTGAGTCGTTTTGAAATAAATCAACTGGTCAATATGAAAACAAGTTCCAGATTTCTCAATTAATACAAGTAATTCATTTTTTATATTCCTTATTTATGCACCACAAAATACATTACCGACAACTTGACTTGAGATTTCATAAAGTTATACAAAGCAAGTCACCCTATTGCTATAAACTAAGTTATGTTTGTATTCGTTATTTATTTATTTATTTATTTATTTTTGAGTAAATCTCCTACGAGTGACCCTTAGTTTTTTCGCCTGTTGGGTAATTAAACGGACCGTTGATGAAGGTTCTGTTAAAATCACTTCATATCCGTCTTTGTAAGAGTCCATTCCCTCTACTAGTTGTTGCCAAAACAATCCTCCGGAAGCTACACCACCTGCGCTTGCTGATCTATAAATCCATGTATAAACCATATTGTACAATTGATTCTTTTGGCTCACATTATAACCAGGTTGTTTCCAAGATTTCCCAAACTCTGCAAAAATAACCGGTTTTTTAAGAACTTCTTGTGCGTCCATAATATGATCATAGATCCATTGTTGCAAGAATTCTAGTTGGGCAACATTGTTTTGGTTGGGTAACCTACAAATCAAATAATGTGATAAGAATACCCAATAGATTGCACTAATATAACCATGAGGTGAAATTGGTAATTAATCTAGTACCATTGTTCAGGATATGAATGTACTGTCGCAAAATCAACTTCTCGGATTTGATTATTAGCAATGAAATCAGTTTCATGAGGTGAATTATTGGGGTTCTTTTGAAAGGAAGATGCTCCATAAAACCCTTCTAAGCCCACTTCTAGCAAGTGGTTTGCATCTATAGATTTCAAGTAACAAGCCATCTCCGATATCCAATTCTACAAAAACCGTAACATAGGGTTTGTTAGCATACAATATGCACACAAAATTGGCGGAGAATCATCTTCTCATCACAAGAAAATCCGAAAACATTTACCTACGTAACAACAAAACAAAATAGAAGAGATCGTCTCACCTGAACTGTTGCACCAGAGACATCAGAAGGACAGCGAGGTTCGTTCATAAGCTCCCAAGCCATTATTGTTGGGTCGTCTTTGTACATCACCCCGGTAATAGTATTTCTTCTAGTTAGAACGGTCTATCAAGTACCAATTCACATGAATGATCAAAACCGCAATTAAACTAATGTTACTTGATCAAACTTATGTGTTATTAATAGGAAAAACAATACCTTAATGTGATTTTTGAAAAAACTTTTTACCATGGGATTGGTAAAAAAGCTATCTTCATTTTGCATTTTCTGCCCTCGTTCTCTTGCCCATTGCACGTATTGGCCCTTCCCACCATAGTCATTAAAGTTGTTCACAAGGCTCAATATTAGCTTAACTCCAAATTTCCCTCCCTCAGATATCACAAAATCCAAAGCCTACAAAGAACTTTTACATATAAGTTTAGCAATTTGATTATATTGTCAACATGTATCGTTTACATTTAATTATCGTTTCGCAATTTGATTACACCTTAAAATAAAACTATAATCGTCATACAATAAAAAGGTGCCAATATACGTTTCTTTCCTTTTCACCACTTTTAGAATTTATTTTCAAAGTTCTCTTAATTTTTTAAAAAATTACTTAACTTGGATCTTTTTAAAAGGGAGTATTTATATAGATGTAGCTACTTAAAAATACGATTTCTAAAAGATTGAGAGTTAAATGAAGTTGTAAACTCATAAAGCCAGAGTTAAATGAAGTTGTAAACTTATAAAGCAATACACGATAATTTTTATTATTTTTGACCGGCCAACTAATACTATACAAGTTTGGTTACCCGGACAAGGCCATTAGTGATAGGCCATCCACACCCTGCGAACACAGACAATGTTGGTGACCATGACGTTGAATGCAGTTCAAGAAGCTGAATATGTTATTTCACAAAAATTACTCAGATAATATAAGAGAATTAGTTATTTGGACTCAAAGGGTTAAAATTTTATATTTTGGACTGTGGTGGTTAATACCATAAAAACACATGGAACTACAAAGATATTTACTCTTTTTTCTATATGGTTTTCCTAAGGTCTGAGTATGTTTGTCACTTTTATCCAAAACCACTTTTTTGTGTCATGCTACTCTTCACTTTTGTCAAATTTTACCATTATTATGCAAACGTCAAACTGGGTTAGAAAGTGTTGTTTAATGAGGTTTTTTTTTTTAAATTTCATATTCTTTCTTGAGGTTATTTTTGTCTTTTCACTTCTAATTATTTAAAGCGAAAAGACAAAAATACCCCCACTTAAGAATGTGAAATAAAAAAAAAACTCACTCATTAAACGGTACTTTTTAACCCGGTTAAACATTTGAATGACAATGAAAAAAAAAACCAACAGTGAAGGGAGGTATGGCGCAAAAAAAAAAAAAAAAAACAAAACAAAAAAGAAAACATTTTGGATGAAACAGGGAAACAAGCCGAAATCTCTTGGACCATTTTGGCAATTTACTCTTTATTACATTTTTTTAATGGCAAATTTTTTTAATCTCTGTATTTGTGAGACTTTAATTCAAGGCATCCTCTCTCCTAAACCCAGATGTAGTTATAGTAAATCTCATACATGTGTTTTGGTGAACTATTTCTCATTTTAGAAAATCATCAAAAAATTAACCAAAAACAGGAATATGTATATTATTTACAATTTACAATGTTAAAATACTTTTTATTTTTATTAAATTTAATTATTATGTTATATATTAACATATGTGTATGTATAATATCATTTATTCGTATAACCTACACACTAATATATAATATTATGAACTAGGCATAAAATATTTAAACACAAGTTAGTTTAACGTTTTACATCCATAAGGTAAACAATGTGTATGTAAAAAAATTAAAATTTAAATAATATGAACGATTCAAAACAAAGAAAACTAAACTTTAGATTGCCATACCACTATATATTTATTGTGTGTTTACATACATGCATATATGTAATTATATATTAGGAATGTAATGTTATGGATCTAGTTCGATAGATTTTGATGTGAATCTGGCCAAACATGTAAGTACTGCTTTTAGAGGGGCCATACCAAATTTGGTGGGGTTGGCTAAGTCGACGACCGTATTGGTCAGAACAGTTTGTTTTTGATAGTTTGACAATTTAGACCGGATTATTTTTCTAGTACAAAATATAACATTAGATCAAAAATGTTTCATAAAGGGTGTCTCTAAACAGAACAAATGTTTTACTTTTTAAGTATGTAAATATGCATGCATGCTTGCATTTTACCAACTAACTTTATTGTTATAAACACTATAATTCAATTTATCTTTATTTTGGAAATGAAGATGGTGTGACTATGGTTGTAAGGAAAAGGGTAAAGTGGAAAGGTATGGACTAAAGACCTTAGAGAAATGAGAATGAGAGAATGAGAAAGGGAGGATGAAGTCTAGGCTAAAGGGTACTATTTTGACGCATATGAATTGTTTTTTATTTATAGCTATTTTACTAAAAGAGTTAAATGCATGGTTACTTCCTATGTTTTGCAAATATTACAGACTTGCTTACAGTGGTTCAATAATTACACACTTGTTACTAGTGGTTGTAATTTTTGCAGCGTTTAGTCCTTATCACTAACCTATGTTAAGTTTCTGAGTTAAATATTTGTAAAATTACCAAATAACCCTTAGGATTAAAAGCAAAAATAAATAAATTACTAAAAATAACTAATTATGGTGGCCCAGTGGGTATTCCCACTTGGGTTAAGTCGGCCGGCCCTCCTTGGAGGTCACCGGTTCGACTCCCACTCGTGGTCTTAGGGGGGGGGGGGGGGGGGGACGTCCCAATGATGGATCGTATCCTACCGAGGCATGGTGCGGTCTTGAGGGCAACCCGGTTTTACCCAGCTGTTACCCCAGCGACTCTCTCGTGTGGGGGCAGTATGGTTTCCGGGCGGAAGTCAGCTTACGCGGCGGCCGGGGCCCAATCGAACATCGCGTCCGCAGGCGCGGGGCTGACGGGGGATTGTCTTCGACATGAACCCGGTGACCACAGGTCCAGTACATAGAAAGTCACCTTCCAAAAAAAAAATTATGAAGTGGGCCCCATATATAATTTTTTAACCAATCATCACCCACCCCACCTCACCCTCACACAACTAGCTCTCTCTCTCTCTTTCTCTCTCTCAACTCTCTTTTTCTCTCTCTCTAAAACCATAACAACACGATACATCCGCCATCGCCACCACCTTATATTGCCACCATTGTACATTCATAGATAAAAACCAGGAAAACTTGAATCAGATCCACATTTCACACTTAAAAACAACATCAAAATATTTGATTTTGATCACCAATTTCACATTGAATTCTAGGTTTTACCGCCACCAACCATGACCTCGATCGAGAAGATCTCATCGTAGTTCAGATTAGAAACTCGCAACATTACAAGTCGTATTGGTTTAATATCATTGGGGTTGGTGGTAGCTGGTCAGATTCCTTTTTCGAGCTATTATCGTTTTTTTCCGGCGGGTTTGTGTGGCAGTGGTTGGGGTGATGTTTTTGGTGGAGGGTGGGGTGGTATTGTGTTCTGGTGGAGGTGCAGGAAGTGAGTTAAAGGTGGCGGTAGATGTGGTGGTGATCGGTTAATGGTGACTGTGATGGTGGAGGTAGTGGTGGTCGGTTGATGGTGGAGGTGGTGGTGATGGGTTGAAGGTGGCGGTGGAGGTGGAGGGGGTGCTGATTGGTTGAAGGTGAGGGTGGAGATAGAGGTAGGGTGGTTTAACGGTGGAGGTGCTGTTGGGTTATATATATATATATAGAGAGAGAGAGAGATGAGAGGAGAAAGAAGATGAGGGGTGGGCCCATTTCTTTTGTTTTTGTTTTTATTTTTTATTTGTTAGGGGCAATCTAGTAATTTCGCACATATTTAAATAAGAAACTTAACATAGGTTAGTGATAAGAAAAACACAAGTGCAAAAATTACAACTATTTGGATCAAGTGTGTAATTATTAAACCATGGACTATATTTACAATATTGGTAAACCACATAAACCAATCAGACACTTAACTCTTACCAAAATGATAATGGTTCTAATAGGTTTTCTTGAGTGTTTTGGTTATAAGGAGTTCCCTAGCCATGGCAATGAAATACGCAGTCAAATATTTATGTAGTAAGCAAACTTATTACGTGGTAAATTCAAAGAAATAAACTTATGATACTTCTAAATAACATAGATATTTGAAAAAAAAAAATCATCATATATTCCACATAACCAATATTTAACACCTATTTTATGTTTTATCCATTACTAAAATAAGTAAGGATTGCAAAAGGGCCATCTATTCTTCCATAGGTTTTGATAATTCTAGTTTCGTAATTAATGGTTTTAAACCAAGACAAAAGATCAAATAAAAATACCTTTATCATACAAAACGTACGAATAGAGTGAATGTAAAAAAACGTGGTGATATTTTCGTAATTATTTACTCGTAAAGTAATTATCAAAATTACTTTACAAATGATCTTGTATGATAATTTTGATCTTGTAGAGTAATTTTATAAAATGTTTTTATAGAGTAATTTTGATCTTGTATGAAAATTATCAAAATTACTCTGCAAGTTTATCAAACAATATACAATTCAAAATTACTCTACAAAATCATTTGTAAAGTAATTATGATACTCTACAAAATTAACTTAGAAGATCAAAATTATCATACAATATCATTTGTAGAGTAATTATGATACTACACAAAATTACTCTACAAGATCAAAATTACCCTACATAAAAATTTTACAAAATTACTCTATAAGATCAAATTACCCTACAAGATTATTTGTAGAGTAATTTTGATAATTACTCTACAAGTAATTAATTACGAAAATGTCATCGTGTTTTTCTTGCATTTTCATGCCTTTCGCACTTTTTAGACGATAAGGTACTTTGTACGTGAACTTAACCCTTTAAACCAATGTCTTCTACCCATAACAAGCGCATACTCGTTATTTATTTATTATTGAGTACGTTGATTTCTCATGAGATTAGGGTTGGTGATGACTCAAGTATGAGTAATCTTAATCTCAAACTCGATTGTAAAACCATGTACCATACCCCGCCCAATACCCAACGATATTTGTTGGGTAATTACCCATCGGGTATTGAGGTATACCTAGTGTATCAGGTATAACCATTGATAACCGTTGTAATTTTCAAGTATATTTTTTTTTTCATTTAAAATTTTTGATATAATTTTATGTTTTTTAAATTAATGATTAATTAAACTATGATCGATGAAATATATATATAGTCATCACAAAATATATGGAACTAGGTTAGTTACTTGTGTGATTCACGAGCTGAACTAATATGTTTTGTAAATAGATGTTTTAAACAAAACTACATGAAACATTTAATAAAAAAATATAAATTGTAATTAGAAGTAATACTTACATATGTAAAATTATAGATTGTAATAGTAATTATAACATTCTACATAGTTCTTACTCTTAGTATACAACATTTGTTGTTTTTTTACCCGTCTAAATAATGTTGACTTTTCTGTCTTTTAAATTACAAAGTAAATAAGGAATGGTCGACATATATTAGACTTAATGGGTTAGAATCAAATAAGAAGTTTATTTTGGTTAGAAATGATAGAAAGCAATAGGATTAGCACATGTGGCAAAATTTAAAATAAAGAGAAAGGTTATTTTAGTCAATCTTATCATTTCTTCTTCTTTCTTCTCCCCGGTAACTTCAAAACCCACCATTTTCAAAACCCACAATCTTCAACAATTTCTTCACTTTCTATCTCAATAATCACTACATTATTGTGCGATTTTCGTCACCAATCAATGATTTAAACACCCGATCAACGTGTTCTTCATCTTTTTTGAAGAAAACCCAGTTTAATTTCATACAAAATCTCGTTTTTTCAAGTGATTTTGAAGATAATCACTCGATCCGTACGATTCGATCGCTGATAAGTGTTTGAATCATTCAAATTTCGTCAATCGTTGAAGAAATCGGCTTCGATCCATGTAAGAAATTCTTTAATTTCATTTTTATGATATGGGTTTTTGATTTAGTCATTGCGTTTTACGATCTTGGCGGGGGTCCGGGGGCAGCGCCCCTGGTAGCAGGGTCCCAGGGGCGGCAGCCCCTGGCTGGGGTTGATAAAAATGCATCAGAACATTTAATTTTCTGTAAATTGCTTCTGGAAAACTGCATTCGTATACAGCCTTTTGATCTCTACTTCCTGGTTCAGACAATTCACAGACAAAACTATTGTCCTGGTTCAATGCGTTTTAGAGATATAACAGTTTCTTTGGTGTTTTTAGGCCATTGCGTTTTAGAACTAAGACATTTTTGTGTGTTTTCTGCCCATTGCGTTTTAGAAAAACACATTTTTGAAGTGTTTTTAGTCATTGCATTTTAGGTAAAACACAATTTTAAGTGTTTTCAGTCCATTGCGTTTTAGAGAGAACACTTTCTTTTGTTTTTTAGGCCATTGCGTTTTAGAAGGAGACATTTTTAAGTGTTTTCTGGCCATTGCGTTTTATAAATTAGACATTTCTTTGTGTTTTTGGTGCATTGCGTTTTAGGTAAAACACCTTTTTATGTGTTTTCAATCCATTGCGTTTTAGAAAACAGACATTTTAAGTGTTTTCTGGCCATTGCGTTTTAGAAATAAGACATTTCTTTGTGTTTTTTGTGCATTGCGTTTTAGGTAAAACTCATTTTTATGTGTTTTCAGTACATTGCGTTTTAAAAGTACACTTTCTTTTGTGTTTTTAGGCTATTGCGTTTTAGAAATAAGATATTTATTTGTGTTTTCTGGCCATTGCTTTTTACAAATAAGACATTTCTTTGTGTTTTTTGTGTATTGCGTTTTAGAAAAAAGTCATTTTTAGGTTTTTTTTCCATTGCATTTTACGCAACTGGGTTTTTATCCATTGCGTTTTACGCAACTGGGTTTTAGAATTTTTTTTTCCAAAATATAGCAATAGTATACTCGTTTTAAAGATAAAAAAAACGCTCGTTTTTTTGGTGCAATTTTTTAAAAAAAATAATGTCGTATGAAAGAGTTATTAACGTTTAAAAAATGAGGGGAATTGGAGGAGAGAGAAACTATTGACTTGAATTGACTAGAATGCCATTAAACAAACTCACGCGCCTCTTTTGTTCTCTTCAATTTCCCTCATTTAATCTTAGCCATTGATTAAATAAATAGATAGTCAAGATTACTTCCTAGCATTTTAAGACAAATAAACTTCCTATTATATCCTAATTAACCATAGACTTAATTTTATTTTACCCATCTAAAATAAAACATAACCGTCTAAAATACTCTTTATATATAGACATATAGAGATAATATAAAACCGATAATTATATTAATGGTTAAAATTTCTCATCTTTGTTTTTTTCAGGTTTTACTAGAAAGAAAATTACATATTTTGTTTTTTTTTTCGGGTTTTACGAGAAAGAAAATTACATATACCATGTATTTTCTACTTGGGATAGATTTATTGCCTTTTTAACGGTCTTTCATGCTTAAGGTCTTGTGTAATGGAGCGTTATATCACGCCAATTCCGATTATAGCGCCCTATAGCGCCGCCCAACACCATTACAGGGGGCGCTATGGGGTAATTTTTTCCCACCCGTAATGTATATCACGGCGTGATCACTCTTTCTCCACTCACACACATATACATACATACATACATATAAATCCTCATACATATATAACCTTACTACACACTCACGTTATATAAAGCCACTCTCTTACATAATCCGCTACTTGTCGCATAACGCCCCCCACAAGAGCCTTTATTGGCTACAGATGACCTAATAAATCTTTTTATCCTAACTTGGAATCCATCTAACTTTTACTTTATCTAATATATTATTTTACTATATTATGGATATTTTTGGCAACCAAATAATTTTAAATATATGTAAACACTTATAGGGATGTGAGATGGTATCCCGGCCAAAATCTCAACATGGTTGCCTACAGGCAACATGTCAGTCAGTTCCACTCATCAACATGTTCGCAAAGGATACAAGGATCTGTACGTCGTGCGAGCACGAAGCCAAACACTATCTGTCAGAAAATCAACCTAAAGATGTTACACATAGAAACCAAATATCAAAGCAGCCGAACACATGATTTTACACACAAAACATACATCTGTATGATAACCCACAGTAAACAGCAAGGATGTCCGGAATCGTGTACCTCTAATAGACGAATATGATGCAGATGGATGGTGTTACTGTTACCCGTAGATACCCTCAAGACCGTCGACAAAGAAACTGCAAGCTTGCAGCTAGGCACTGTGTTAAAAGTTCAATTTTGTTTTGAAAGTGCTATGAGTGGATGTTTAGATGGTGAAAGTAGAGAGAAAGAAGAGAATGTTTCATGTTTGTTTGAAAACATAATACGATCAGTATGAACTTTAAATAGTAAAAGATAAAAAAAAACTGTAAAAGGACTGAAATAAATTTATGTTAAGTAAAATAAACTTGCAAACCAAGCAAACTTAAACGTTAAATAAATTCATGAAAACTATAGACGTATTTTGTAAATATCTTAAAAAGACAAATATAAAAATATATGCATGAGTCTTTAAAGTTTAAAAATAACATTTCATGTTGTGGTGCAAGCATAATTAACTATACATCTATTGATAATTTCTAATTATATGTTTTATCTACAAAGGTCCACTATTACCATTGTCATATTTAATAAATATTTATTATAATAATATAAACTAATAAGTTGTAAAGATTAGTTAAGCTAAAATGTAATTTAACTAAATAATCAGTTTTATAACAATATTAATAAACTTGAAGAAGATTAATCATACACCTTTTTCAAACGGTAGTTTAAGGGTGCATCAAATGGACAGAGGTTAGGGCTTGCATCATACCCCCTCCTTTTAAACAACCGTTTAAGGATCTGTGGAAGATCGTTTGAAGGTTAGGGCTTTCGTCATAGCCATTTACCCTTAAACAATTGTTTCAGTTTTAGGTGACTTAGGACTAGGAGGGCCCTTTCAGAATATAGAAACCATATTTTGTGAGTGAGAGAACAAATAACCTTAAACATATTTTCATTATAAACACCAGGCGAAGATTGCAATGCGTTTGAACCACCGTCGCTAAAGGCCCAAGTTCTTGCAATCACAAGTGAAATGCTAATAGCTTCTCGAAAAGCTGAGGTAACTTTGGATCTTTGACACGGTTTTGAGGCTACATCCATTAGCCAGTAAGCATTGAACCCATTCGCGTAGAATGGTGCACCATTCAACGTGAAGTGAGCTCCGTTTATGCCAATGAAACCATCAGCCGCAGTTGCTAATGGTTGTAGACACCAGTGTTGTTGGATTAAAAGAAGGAATGGAAACAAAAATAAAATTGGATATAGGTTGGTCATGTTTTATTTGTTTTGTGTTTGGGTTTCGCGTAGAAGGAATGTTGGATATATATATAACAACTATATATGTGTGTGGGGTATGATTCCTATAAAATAACAACTTTAAAAAAATTAATAACAAATTTCTACCGTTCATCTAATCAAACACAAAAGGGTAGGGTTGTAAGTTGTGTCATCCTATACCTTAACGTGCATCCAGTGCGCTAATCCTTTAAGCCAAAAATAGTATACACTACTTTTTAACTAATTGCGTTTTACATGTAAGAAAAATAAGTTTTACATGTAAGAAAAATAATTGCTTTAGAAATATAAATTAAGAAAGGTGGCTTTTAGGGAAAAAGAAAGGGGTATTTACATAATTATAAAAAAAGGTAAGAATGTTGAGTTAAACGAGCGTTTAGATTAGGGATCGACAAGTTAGAAAATCTTCCAATCACCATAAGTACTTGAGAACAACTTGATCTGCAAAACTAAAACCACTGTTAGGCTCGTTATGAGAAGGGGAAGACAGAGGTTCTTCCCGTAACCACCCTTTGTCGTGAGTAGGGCTGTAAACGAGCCGAGTCGAGCGAGCTCGACCCAGCTCGAACTCAATTCAAGCTAGCTCGACTCGAGCTCGAATTTCAAATCGAGCTGAGGTTTGAGGCTCGAGCTCGACTCGATTAAAATTCGAGCTAGCTTGGCTCGGCTCGATCTAGCTCGAACTAACAAAGAACCACAAAATTAACTACTTAAAAAGCTCTAAAAATGAATCTCTTTTTAGACTAAGGGCCATAATTACAATTTAATTTAACCAAATGGCTAAATATGCAAGCATAAATAGTTAGCTCACCTTTTACATTGTCGTTATCTTCTTTTATATGGGAGATACTTCCTTAGTTTTTGTCTTCTGAGCGATGTGGGACAAAAAATGAAGATTGTAAACCTTATCGAGGCAGCTCACGAGCTCACGAGCCGAGCCAGGCCAAGCTCGAGCTCGGCTCGTTTATAAACCGAGCCGAGCCGAGCTGGCTCGTTAACAACCGAGCCAATTTCGAAGCGAGTTCTTTTCGAGCTAGCTTCGAACGAGCTGCGAGCCGCGAGATTTTTGAACACCCCTAGTCGTGAGAATAATTTTTTTTTCTTGAGTGTAAGTATAAGGCGAAAGTGAGAGTATGGAGCATGGAATGAATCACCTGAAAGGGAGTAGTACTGTATTTATAGCCGGGATAGTGAGAAGGGACCGAAGAAGACGTCACTTCCGAAATATCCTGGTGGTCTCCTTTCTGTTGACCGTTAATAGTAGAAGAGGAGGTGGAGATTCGCGAAATGTAAATGGCCAGACGCCACTATCAGGGATATCCTTATGGTCCCCTTCTATGCTAAGCGTTAAGTGGTGCAGACCTTTACGGATCGTCATTGGCTAGACGTCACTACCAGGGATGTCCTTATGGTCTTCTCTGTGTTAACTACTAATGCTGACTGAGGAGGGAGGAAATTTGCGGAACGTCATTTGCCAGACGTCGCTATTAAGGATGTCATTGTGGTCTCCTCTGTGATAACCGCTAGCGGCAACTAATGAGGGAGGAGATCCTCGAAACGCTACATTCCAGACGTGCTATCAAGGGTGTCTGTGTGGTCTATGCCTAATATTCCTGACGTGGCATGTGGTTCCCCGAGTCATTTATCTTTATGTCCAGCTAGTTCGGTGTTGCTTCTGGGTGGATAAGAAACTTAACATAAGTTAGTGATAAGAATCACACGAGTGCAAAAATTACAACTACTAGGATCAAATGTGTAATTATTGAACCATTGGTACCAAGTCTGCAATATATGCAATCCACAGAAACCAACCAGACACTTAACTCTTACCAAAATGATAATGGTTCTAATAGGTTTTCTAGAGTGTTTTGGTTATAAGGAGTTCACTAGCCATGGTAATGAACTCTAAAAAGTCCGCTGTCAAATATTTATTGTCGCAACCCCCACCCCCTATCTATCCCGGGAACGGGCGGCCGCGAACATCAGTGTCGGTGGTATCATTTGTTTATCATTTTGGCAGCGGAAATTTCATCAGGACCGTAGTTAGGAAATGTTTATCAGAGTAAAACCACCATAATTTTTATTAATAATCATATGGGTAAAACCCAAGTTTCTTATTACAAGATGTTTATAGGGATAAACCCTATTTTATTGAATTTAAAACATCGACTTTTAGGTAACTTTTATAGCCACATTTTTCCAAGCCGTCAGTGCTCTCCAGCTGGCTTTCTTCTAATTTGGTTGTTACATTTTGTTACCTGAAATGCGTTTTCAAAACATTTGTCAGTGGGAAATATTGGTGAGTGAATCCCAGTTTAATCAAGAAGAATTTTATCAATTAACACAGTATTGAGAGCGATCACAATGTTTATTTCTACACAATTACTCATTCAGTATTGTCAATCCTGACTGGTGGGTCATATTACCCATTGGCTAACTCGTTGTCCAATGGTAACGTGTTCCACATTTTGTATACAAAACCCCAACATACCGGCAGTAATTGAAGAACTACAAAGACTCAATCACTGCTTAATCATATTGTAAAATATTTAAGGTTTTGTAAAACAATTTACAAAAAGGTTTACAAAAAGAGGATAAACTCACATTGCTGTCTTAGATTTCTTCTAAGGTTGGTGATTTATCTATAAATTACACAAATGTACATATGTTAGTATAATAATCCTTTATTTATATTAAAGATACCCTCCCCGAGACGGCATTCCAACGACTACGTCGAGCAGAACCACGACAGCCGTTACGGAACCCTGGATCAATCGGGCAGCGTATCTAATACGTAACTGGGGTTATAATACTTACAACGGAGCAGAACTTCGTTATTTAGGGGGGTATTATACTCGAGATTATGCCTACTATTCAGAATTTGAGAGAAAAAAAAAAAGAAATGTGAGCGACGAAAACTGAAAGCCCGAGCTCCCACTTTATAGGGCCTAAAATTGGTTTCCCCGCGGCCCGCGTAAGGTGAGGCCAGGGTTTACGCGGCCCGCGTAGTAGGGTAAGTAGGCCCTAGGGTTGGCCAGTCAGCGCACTAGCTCCGCCACGATGATGACACGTGGTAGCGCCGGGGGCCGCCTGATCTTGTAGCTGTCGCGCCCCGCGTAAGCAGTAGCCAAAGGCTACGCGGCCCGCGAGCGCCTAAAAAATTTTGTTTTTTTAATTATTTTAATGACATTTCATATTTTGGGCACGGTTTTCACATACGGGGTGTATTTTAAGACATATAGGGGTATTTAAAAATATATTAGGGTGTCAGGAAAATTTAGGAGGGTTGTTATATCCTCCCCACCTTGTTTTAGAGCTCGTCCTCGAGATCTTACTCGAATAAGTGTGGATATTTCCTTTGCATTTCTGATTCAAGCTCCCATGTGTATTCTGGTCCTCTTTTGGAGTCCCACTTCACTTTGACCAGAACTAATCTCTTGTGCTTGAGGTTCTTAACTTTCCTATCTTCAATTTGTAGAGGCCTTTCTACAAATTTTAACTGCTCATTTACCTCTATATCCTTAAGAGGTACTATCAGTGATTCATCAGCTAAGCATTTCTTGAGATTAGATACATGAAATACATCATGTATTCCTGCCATTTGCTCTGGCAATTGTAGCTGATAAGCTACATGTCCTATTCTTCTAATAATCTCAAAAGGTCCAACATACCTGGGGCTTAACTTTCCCCTTTTGATGAATCTTACCACTCCTTTCCAAGGAGAGACTTTTAATAACACTTTATCTCCTACTTGAAATTCCAACGGCTTTCTTCGGTTATCAGCATAACTCTTTTGTCGATCTCGTGCTGCTTTCAGTCGTTCCTTGAATTGAATGATTTTGTCTGTTGTTTCTTGCACTATCTCAGGTCCAGATAGTTGCTTTTCTCCAATTTCGGCCCAACAGACTGGAGTTCGGCACTTTCGTCCATAAAGTGCTTCGAATGGTGCAGCATTGATACTTGTGTGATAACTATTATTATAAGAAAATTCTATCAATGGTAAATGATCGTCCCAATTACCTCCGAAATCAATTACACAAGCTCTAAGTATGTCTTCCATTGTCTGAATTGTCCTTTCGCTTTGTCCATCCGTTTGAGGATGATAAGCGGTGCTTAGATTCAACTTGGTTCCCATTGCTTTTTGGAAACTTGTCCAAAAATGAGAGGTAAAACGACTATCTCTGTTAGAAACAATTGATAGAGGAATTCGATGTAAAGAAACTACTTCATTTACATACAATTTAGCTAATTGTTCCATATCAAAAGTTTCCTTCATCGGTAGGAAATGAGCTGACTTAGTTTGCCTGTCTACAATTACCCAGATTGTATCATTACCTTTCCTGGTTTTAGGTAATTTAGTAACAAAATACATTGTTATTAATTCCCATTTCCAAATTGGCATTTCTAATAGTTGCAATAAACCTGAAGGTTTTTTATGTTCAGCTTTGACTTGTGAACATGTTAAACACTTTGCAACATATACTGCTATATCCTTTTTCATTCCTATCCACCAAAAATTCTTTCTTAAGTCTTGATACATCTTATCACTTCCAAGATGCATCGTACACTTAAACTTATGAGCTTCTTCTAATATATGGTAACATAGGTTTCCTAATTTAGGTATCCACATCCTTTTCTTATGGAATCTCCAAATTCCATCTATTCCTTGTTCTAATTCCTTAATCATTCCTTTTAACTTCTCAGTATCATCCTTAATTACTGATTCTTGTGCCTTTTTAATCTGTTCATTTAAATTCACTTGTAGATTTAATTTAAGAGAACATACTCTTTTTGGCTTTTCAAGATACTTTCGACTTAAAGCATCAGCAACTACATTTGCCTTTCCTGCATGATACTGGATATCACAATCATAATCACTAAGCATTTCCATACAGCGTCTTTGTCTCATATTCAATTCCTTTTGCCCGAAGACATACCTTAAACTTTTATGGTCTGTGAAAACAGTAAACTTACTACCATATAGGTAATGTCTCCAAATCTTAAGGGCAAAAATTATGGCTCCTGATTCTAAATCATGAGTTGAATAATTCTCTTCATGATTCTTAAGTTGTCTGGACGCATACGCTATAACCTTTTGACGTTGCATCAACACACATCCATAACCTAATTTAGAAGCGTCACAATAGATTATAAAATCTTCAGTTCCTTCTGGTAACGCTAGTATGGGTGCATGGGTTAATCTTTGCTTAAGGATTCTAAAGGCTTCTTCTTGTTTTGGTCCCCATTCAAACTTAACGGATTTACAGGTTAACTTAGTTAAGGGAATGACTATTCTAGAAAAATCTTGAATAAATCTTCTATAATAACCGGCCAATCCTAAGAAACTTCTAACCTCGGTTGGTGACTCAGGGTTTTTCCACCTGGTTATCGCCTCGATCTTGGTGGGATCTACATGAATTCCTTCATGATCAACTAGGTGTCCAAGAAATTGTACCTGTTCTAACCAAAACTCATACTTCGAAAATTTAGCATAAAGCTTTTCTTTTCTTAATAAACTTAGAAGTGCGTGCAAATGTTTTGCATGTTCCTCTTTATTGTT
The DNA here is from genome assembly GCA_030545235.1 of Helianthus tuberosus. Classification (NCBI taxonomy): domain Eukaryota; kingdom Viridiplantae; phylum Streptophyta; class Magnoliopsida; order Asterales; family Asteraceae; genus Helianthus; species Helianthus tuberosus. The sequence continues at coordinate 141,147,968 of CM060357.1, forward strand.
AGAGTAAATGAGAATATCATCTACAAAGACAATTATGAATTTATCCAAATATGGTTTACATATTCGGTTCATCATGTCCATGAATGCAGCTAGGGCATTGGTTAAACCAAATGGCATGATAGTAAATTCATAATGGCCATACCTCGTTCTGAAAGCGGTCTTAGGAATGTCCTCTTCCTGTACCTTTAATTGATGATATCCTGACCTTAAATCGATCTTTGAGAAAAATCATGCTCCTTGCAACTGATCAAACAGATCATCTATTCTTGGTAATGGATACCGATTCTTAATCGTGACTTTATTTAATTCACGGTAGTCAATGTACATACGCATTGATCCGTCCTTCTTTTTAACGAATAAGATTGGCGCTCCCCATGAGGATGAACTTGGCTGTATGAATCCTTTATCTAGCAATTCGTCTAACTGTTTCTTCAGTTCCTACATTTCTGCGGGTGCCAAACGGTAAGGTGCCTTGGCAATTGGTGCTGTCCCTGGTATTAAATGGATTCTGAATTCAACTTCCCTAGCTGGAGGTTACCCTGGTAGCTCTTCTGGAAATACATCTGAAAACTGGGATACTACTTGAATATCCTTTAATTCTTTTCCTTTAGTGTTAGTGATTATGGAAATCAAATACACTAATGACCATTTTCTTATACAACTTGCTGTTTTCATCACAGAGATGAACTTTGTGGATTTAAGGGTTTTATTTCCTTTAATTGTGATCTTTTCACCCCTTGGTGAATTTACTTGGATTGACTTTTGATCACACAAAATACTGGCTTTATTGGCTATTAACCAATCCATTCCTAACACAATATCAAATCCTGCTAGATTCATTGGGTAAAGGTTTGCAATAAATTTCTGATTTAAAATTTCTATTCTTGCTCCCTGCAAGATTTCAGAAATTTTAATGGTTTCCCCATTTGCTGTCTCTACTAGACATTCTTGTAGGAGTTTAGTTAATGGTTGATTGAGTAATTTGCAAAATGAAGTATTAATAAAACTTTCATTTGCACCAGAGTCAAATAACACTTTAGCAAAAACATCATTAACTAAAAACGTATCGGTGATCACATCCGGATCATTTTTGCTTCTTCTGTAGTAAGAACAAATGCTCTCTCATTTTTAGTATTCTTGGTGTTCGTAGCTGGGGCTAGCTTTGGACAGTTAGGCTTGATATGACCTGGTTCTCCGCAGTTGTAGCATATCCTGTTGCTAATCTTTTTCCTGCAATCTTCCTCCTTGTGTCCCGATGTTTTGCAAAAGTTACAGTATATGGAGCATCTTCCTGAATGCTTCCTTTTGCAATACTTGCAATAGGGTGCAGAGGTAGAGCCTATATTTTTCCCACGGTTAGAATTTCCAGAACGGAATTCTTGTATAAGCTTCTGGGTTAGGTTCCTCCTTTGATCCTCTTCTCGCATACGAACTAATTCATCTGTCAAGGTATTAGCTAGTTCTACAGCTTCTTCTATGGTTTGGGGTCTAGCTGCCTTGACTACATGTCTTATCTCCCCAATTAATCCCCAGATGTAACGGGAGATTAATACTGGTTCAGGTGAAGCAAGGGTTGGCACTATTCTAGCATATTCAAAGAATAACTTAGTGTACCCCTTACTATCCACACCAGTCATTCTAAGGTTTAGGAATTTGTTTTCTATCTGTTCTTTTTCATTGGGATGGCAGAATTTCCTTTCTACCATGTTTTTAAACTCTTCCCATTCCATATTGTAAATTCTATCACTTCCTCTAGACTGGAGGATAGTGTTCCACCATTCTAGTGTTGAATTCTTAAACAGATTGGAAGCAAACATTATCTTATCCTCTTCCGCACATTTACTTATTCTTAAGAATGCCTCAGTTTTTTCTATCCAGCGTAGAGATGCAACGGCCCCTTCATTGCCCGAGAATTCCATCGGTTTACAAGACTAGAATTCTTTGTAAGAACAACCGTAAGACACGGTTCTTCTTCTTTTAGGAATGGGCACTTGAAGTACGGGTCCATTGTTTACGCTGTTTGCAGGTTTAGAGGGTCGCTTGCTATCATGTTTACTTTTATTTTCTGCTTCCCTAACCGTTTGAATAATGTATGGCATTGCATCTATTATTCCTTGTGCCACTACATGTTGGATGGCACTGTTGTCCACTTGGTTTCCATTATTGTTGTTGTTTGGGTTTCCGTTATCTGGGTTATTGTTACTCTGGTTATCATTATTCTGGTTTTCCGGATTATTATCTGGATTCTCTTGAATCACTTGGTCGGCCATCTTAATTTTAAACATTTACCACATATTAATATCACAAGATAATACGATCAATCACATGACACGCATTTTGATCAAAAACGTCGAGCATTGCGACTTTACTCTTTCTTATCTATTATACATCTACTACAAACTAATACTGAAAATTTGAAATTACAATACTACTATGCATCGCTAACCACAAAGTGGTCAATACTACAACATATATTATTATTATTATTATTATTATTATTATTATTATTATTATTATTATTATTATATATATATTTTTTTTTCAAACATATTAGATATATATTATTATATTATTATTATTATTATTACCAACTCCACCATCACCTTCACTGGTCTGGATTCATCTAGTAATCCATATTGCGCTCGTCATATTTCCAGATGAATCGCTCTCCTACCTGCCTCATCCTCTCACTACTCTCTAAGATTTCTTCTCCGAAAGTTCGGAGCTCATGCACATTTTCTGCACTAATTGGGGGTGCAGGTGCTGGTACTGGGTCTGGGAACTGGGGCATGGGATTCTCCTGAGGGTACGGATTCTCTAAGATCTCCCTAATGTATTCATCGTTATCATAGTAGGGATCTAGAGGGTCCAGACCTGGATAGGCTGCTAAGTTCGGCATGGTTTCATCGTTTAGGTGATAGCGTGGCACATAAACCCTATGATCATCGAACCGTGGATCATAATCTGGATCTAAGGGATTAGGAGCTGGTATCCTAGGTATCTCCTCAGGGTTGAAATCATGCATTTCTATCTCCATCGGCTGAGTGGGGAATAAAGGAAAGGGTTGTGGGGCTACTAGTTGTTCTTGATTTGGGTCGACAGCAGTTGTTGATAGGATATGAAAATTGGCTAAGCTCCTATTAAGCATATCCTGTGTATGGGCATCTGACTCTCGCTTAGCGGCTGCTAGGACTCTTTGCTATTGCAACTTTCGTATTCTTTTCCTACGCTCAAATGCTCCCTTACTGAACCATCCTCTCTTTTTCTGAGGGAATGGCTCTGCAGACTGAGCCTTAAATACAAACATCCCTTCTTCCTGATAAGCTGAATACCCAGAGAGGGTAGGCTGGGAAGAAGTACCTTCTCTCCTAGGTGAATCGGACAACAGACGATACACGTCTGAGGGTCCTTGATCACTCATACTGTAAACTAACAAATAGTCAAATAACACATAACAATAAAATACAGATATGCACATATTTTCATAATTTATTTCCTAACAATTTGGATAATATATTGATTTCAGCAGAACACTTCTGTGGCTGAATCAGTGGCTTAGCTCTGATACCACCTTCTGTCGCAACCCCCGCCCCTATCTGTCCCGGGAACGGGAGGCCGCGAACATTAGTGTCAGTGGTATCATTTGTTTATCATTTCGGCAGTGGAAATTTCATCAGGACCGTAGTTAGGAAATGTTTATCAGAGTAAAACCACCATATTTTATATTAATAATCACATGGGTAAAACCCAAGTTTCTTATTATAACATGTTTATAGGGATAAACCCTATTTTCTTGAATTTAAAAATCGTCTTTTAGGTAACTTTTATAGCCACATTTTTCCAAGCCGTCAGTGCTCTCCAGCTGGCTTTCTTCTAATATGGCTGTTACATTTTGTTACCTGAAACGCGTTTTAAAAACATTTGTCAATTAACACAGTATTGAGAGCGATCACAATGTTTATTTCTACACAATTACTCATTCAGTATTGTCAATCCTGACTGGTGGGTCATATTACCCATTGGCTAACTCGTTGTCCAATGGTAACATGTTCCACATTTTGTATACAAAACCCCAACATACCGGAAGTAATTGAAGAACTACAAAGACTCAATCACTGCTTAATCATATTGTAAAATATTTAAGGTTTTGTAAAACAATTTACAAAAAGGTTTACAAAAAGAGGATAAACTCACATTGCTGTCTTAGATTTCTTCTAAGGTTTATTGGTGATTTATCTATAAATTACACAAATGTACATATGTTAGTGTAATAACCCTTTATTTATATTAACGATACCCTCCCCGAGACGGCATTCCAACGACTACGTCGGGCAGAACCACGACATTCGTTACGGAACCCTGGATCAATCGGGCAGCGTATCTAATACGTAACTGGGGTTATAATACTTACAACGGAGCAGAACTTCGTTATTTAAGGGGGTATTATACTCGAGATTATGCCTACTATTCAGAATTTGAGAGAAAGAAAAGAAATGTGAGCGACGGAAACTGAAAGCCCGAGCTTCCACTTTATAGGGCCTGAAATTGGTTTCCTCGCGGCCCGCGTAAGGTGAGGCCAGGGTTTACGCGGCCTGCGTAGTAGGGTAAGTAGGCCCTAGGGTTGGCCAGTTAGAGCACTAGCTCCGCCACGATGATGACACGTGGCAGCACCGGGGGTCGCCTGATCTTGTAGCTGTCGGGCCCCGCGTAAGCAGTAGCCAAAGGCTACGCGGCCCGCGAGCGCCTAAAAAATTTTGTTTTTTAATTATTTTTAATGACATTTCATATTTTGGGCTCGGTTTTCACATACGGGGTGTATTTTAAGACATATAGGGGTATTTAAAAATATATTAGGGTGTCAGAAAAATTCATGAGGGTTGTTATATTTATGTAGCAAGCAAACTTCCTACGTGTTAAATTCAAAGAAATAAACTAATGATACGTCTAAATCACATAGATATTTGAAAAAAAAATCATCATATATTCAGCATAACTAATATTTAACACCTATTTTATGTTTTATCCATTACCAAAATAAGTAAGGATTGCAAAAGGGCCATCTATTCTTCCATAGGTTTTGATAATCCTAGTTTCATAATTAATGGTTTTAAACCAATGTCTTCTACCTGATAGCGAGTGCATACTCGTTGTTTTTGCATACCCGTCTATGTTCCTCGCAATTTTCCTCTTGATTTGGCCTTTTGATTTTTTGCAAATGCTTATGTCGCGTCTATGAGTCATGGTAGCTTTAATTTTGGTTTGCCTGATCGAGGCTTTGCAGAGGTGCCGATTTTGGATTTGGTGGGTCCATACATTTGAGTTTTGAACCTTTTTGTGGATAAAGATCGGGGTTGGTCGCTTGAAAAGACGCCTTACACACCGGCAATGCCTAACACATCGCTCTTCAAGATTTTGTTCAGTGTTTTTTTCAAAAAGTGGTAGGTCCCGACGCTCTTTTTGAGCGATCATTTAGTTTTCTATGTGACGTGTCGCATTTTCTATTGAGCGATGAAAACCCTTGTGTGGGCACATTTCCTGGCAATGTCGCCTCGCGTTATATGCGCTGTCTATAGGGCAGAACGTCGGCTTTCTTTTTTTAATCACATTCCATCTTCCTCTTTCTTTTCCAAAACCCCTATACTCGTTGTTTCTTTAGAGCTCTTTTTGTGGTGTCTTCAACTAATCCCTCACAGGTGAAAGAGAAAGGTTGGGAAGAAAGCACCTCCACCCATGCCATTGGTGATATTCTGATGAAATGGAGACACGATGTGTTTTTAAGTTTGTGCTAGATTAAGAGTTTGAATATTGGTGGGATATTGAGTTCCTAGTGGCGAACATGACGATAACGAAAGTACAGCTTCGTAAAATTGCCATTTATGCTGACTTCTTCCAAGGGTGCAATTTCCGCCTCTCCATTATGAAATTCTTAGCGAGTTTACTCACCTACTACAAGGTTCATATTTCGCAAATGTAACCAATGGGGCTTTATCTTATGACCCACTTCGAGTTCAGCTACAAATCTCAAGGGATTGAACCTACTTGTTATATGTATCATTTGTTTTATAAGATGGTAGCTCATAGTAGTTAGATTTCTTTCAACAAGCAGAGTAGGGTGAAGCCACACATGGGTGATCCTCTGCAAAGCTTTTATTACTGGCGGAACAAGTTCTTTTATATTTAGCACAAAGTGATTCCAATAGTTATGAACTTTCGATTGTTGAAGGGTACCAATGAGGATCCCAAGCTTATTTCTTTCGAGGGCACCAAGTGGTATGAGACTTTGGTGGAACGTCCCACGGCTATTAAGTCGATTAAGGAGGCCGCGTTGGTGGTTATTGGGATGAGTCGTATGTGGAAGAAAGAGCATAAGGGCCCATCTATAAAACCATTGGTTAAGGTATGTTATCTCAAGGTGTATAAAAAACATGTTATTTTTGTTTTTTGTTTACTTTCTTCTTGATAATAGGAAGATTGCTCTTGTAGAGAGGAATTGTGTTAATAGTATGATTTATGATGATCCTAAAAGCAAGATGTCGTCGTTCAAAGTTCATGAAGGGGAAACTTCTTTGTTGGAGAGGTTTGAGGATAAGTTCCTTTACCAACACCATCCTAGTAGCGGTTCCCACCCTCCCAAGACTTCAGGTACCCCACTTCTTTCTTATACTAAACCTAAACCTTTTAGCGGCATTACCTCCACCGGAGAGGTGCACATGATCCTATCTAGCAATGAATCAATTGTTAGATATGAGAGAGTGTGATGTGTATTTTTTTATCAAACAGACTGAATTGATATGAGAGTTTAAGTAGAACGAGTCAATATAAACACTTCATCATCATCATCAACACAGTTAGATTTGGGAATGATTTCATAAAGATTTCATTCAAGATGTTTACAATACACTCAATTGGTACAAAGTGTACTCACCTAAATAGGTGCACTCTCTCTCACTAAGTTCTTATGCTCTTTGGCTCTTAGTGTTATCTTACAATGGATACGAAGAACTATATATGCATATATATATATATATATGTGTGTGTGTGTGTGTGTAGGGGATGGATCATGAAAAAAACAATTTTAAATGAGAAAACAAAAAAACAACTAACTAAAAAAGACAAAAAAACATACCAAAATATTTTTTTGAATTTTTTATTGAAATTCGCTATATTTAATATATAAGAATTTTTTTTTAAAGTTGTAATGAACATGTGAAATAATACGAAAAAATCTAAACCACCTAACCAACCCCCCCCCCCCCCCAACGACACCCCCTAAAAACCTAAACCCCCCACCCCCGAACCTAAACCAAGGATCCAAAGTTTCTACTAATTCTTCTTCTACTAATACTAATAGTGATATTTCTGTTTTGTTTTCGCAGATTAAGAGCTAGTTGAAGCAGCAAGACAAAACCAACCAAAGGATCCTTCGCGAGATTGATGACATCAAGAAGCAAAACAGGCCAGCAGAGGATCACTCTCCATTGGTGCCTAGGGTGTTAGACTTTTTCACTCCAACAACTGCAGCAAAACAGTACAGAGTGTCCATCACACAACCTCAAGGATCCTCCATTCAACAGCAGGGATCACTAGTGATGACTCTTCCACAAGGATCCTTCATTCACCAGCAAGGATCATTGGCGATGACACAGCCTCAAGGATCCTTCCTCCGCTTAGAAGGAATATGGAGATGTTCCAACCTCAAGGATCCTACTTCAATCACCAAGGATCCTTATCCCGAGTTCAAGGGTTCATGGATCATACATCAAAACCTCTAGTTCAGACCTACCCGTGACCCAATGTCTTTCAGGTTCAAGGATCCTCAGTGAAACAATCATGGAGAAGCTCTGAAGTTCACGAAGGGGATTTCATCCCTATGCAAACCATTGCTTCTTCTAGCCCTACTATTACACCAGACATGTCGTATCCTAGATATACTTCTGGAATACCAACTTTAAGTCAACCAGGAGGTAACAATTTTAATTAATCTTTCGATACTAACTATGGTTACATGCAGGATGCAAGAATCAACCAAGCTATGGTCAGGGAGTTGTAGAAACTCAAGGATATGATATCCAACATCCTAGGAGTGGTCAAACCCATTCATGAGATTCCAGATGGAAGTCACAGAATATCTCGCTTTGCACCTCCCATATGTAATGCTGAGATACAAAAACGCTTTCAGACCCCTAACATGAAGTTGTATGATGGTACAACTGATCCAGAGGAGCATGTGACTCAGTACAGAGAAAGGATGGAGATAAACCCCATCCTTGAAAGATTGAAAGAAGTCTGTTTAAGCAAGGGCTTTGGATCCAAACTCACTGGATCAGCACTAAAATGGCTGCTAAGTCTTCATCCTTACTCTATAACTTCATTTTTGCACTTAGTTAACTTATTCATAATCAGTTTTCTTGTAGTAGAACTTTTGAAAGGTTAACTAGTGATATTTATAGGATCACCCAAGCCCGTGATGAATCCCTTAGATATTATATTACTAAATTTGGTAGAGAATCCTTAGAAATCCCAAACTTAGACATTGCAACTATTGTAGAAGCATTTAAAATGGGATTACAAAAGGATTCTCCTTTATATAATGACCTCGTTATGACACCATGTAGGAACTTAGATGAAGTCAGGATAGGGCCCTGAGATTTATCCGATTAGAGGATGACAAAAGGATCTAAGACAAGTTAACTAGTTCATCTAAACAAGAGAAACAAGGATCATTCTACAAGAATAATCAATCCAAGCATGACAATCAAAATGTTCATGCAGTTGAACAAGAAGAAGATGAGGAAGAACATCCTCGTATATCTGAATACTGTTTTTCTGTTGATAATAGTGAATTGATGCTTGCTTTGCAGAATCTAGGTGAGAAACCTAGTTGACCCAAGAAAAATGAAAAATCTACATCCTTCAAGGATAAATCAGAGTGGTGTGCATACCATGAAGATTTTGGCCACCTTACCGATGAATACATTGCACTCAGAAAGGAGATAGGCTACCTCCTTAGAAAGGTCACTTGAAAGAGTTGCTCAGAAGGAAGAAATCAAGGATCCAGGGTCCTGAAAAAGTACCAGAAAGGGCTCCCGCATCACCTGTAGATGCTCAAATCATCAACTTCATTTTCGGAGGCTCAGATATATGTGGAACCTCATTCTCTGCAGCAACGAGGCATGCCAAAGAAACCAAGCTGGAAAATGGAGACATGCTTATCAGGACCTCCACTCTTACTCAACAGAAAATTATATCCTTTGATGAGGACGATCGTATTGATATCCAGGATCCTTATCATGATGGCTTAGTTATTACTTTATTTATATCTAACCAATTTGTTCGAAGGATCCTTATAGATGGTGGGAGCTTTGTGAACATCATTCAACTTGATGTCTTGAAAAGAATGAACATTCCAGATTCAGAAATAGTTCCGAGATCATCAGTCCTTGTTGGATTCAGCGGTGAAACAAAGAACACGTTGGGGGACATCAAACTCCCAATCTACATTGAGGGGGTAAGCTCTGTACATGAATTTTGTGTTATTGACTGTTTGTCTTGTTGCAATGTGATCCTTGGCAAGCCCTAGATACATGACATGAAAGTTGTTCCTTCCACATATCACCAATGTGTGAAGCTACCAACCCTATGTGTAGGATCGTTTTACTGACCGAAACGAGTCGTTCAGAGATGTTCTACTCAATATGAAAGGCGGAAACAGACATATCGAGTTCGATTCAGCTAGATATTCACTTTAAATGTCTTTCTGATTGATTTGACAAAGTTTTACAGCGAAAGGACACTTTGGCAGCACTTCGGCTCCGGAATCTCCAAATCAGACCTCTACCAAACTAAATTACAAGACCCCTATTTATAGGCTGCCTAATTTCGCATGAACAATCTCAAACGAAATTATATACAAACGAAATTACCATGTCAAGCGAAATTACCTAATTTCGTACGAAATTACCAGTTGGTAATTTTGTGCGAAATTATCCTTTTGACAGATTTCTTGAACTTTGTGCCCTGATCTATCTATATACCTACAAGACTCGATACAAGACGAAGTCGACAGACGTATGCACCAACAGACTCCCCCTCGGATGTTGACGAGTCTTCAGTGTCGAGTCTTCAACGTCTTCAGTCTTTATCAGTCTGTTTGCACTTTCTGAAGTATCTGACAAAGTAAAACATTCTCAGTCTTTTTCTCTTCTCTTTTCTTTCTTCCAGAATCGCAACCTGGCTCTTATCTCACTCTAATTCTCTTGATCAGATCTCTTGATTCCTTAAACTCTTCAGCATCAGCAATACCAATATCGTAACCTGGCTTGATATTTTGCTCAGGATCGAAACTTGGCTCTCTCTCATATCTGCACAAACTCTTCCTCACAATAAATTTCACAAATTTAAAATTTGACAAATCTATATACCACTTGCAGGTATTTATCATTTAATAAAAGATTTTACAATGTAAATCGCTGATGAACCACTTGTAAACAAAACATTTATTTTTATTCATCATAAATAGACTCCCCCTTACGAAATCCATCATGTTTAGCACTTGGAATTTTGAAAATCAGCTCTTCAACAACAGTTGTGGAAAATATTTTTAGATTTTTTCAAAAATTTATGCTAAAACACACTGAAAATCTTTTTGAATTTTAGAATATGAAAGAAAATGCATTAAATAAATATTTACAAACAATATTTTTGTGAGTTTGTGTAAGAGGATCATATCAGTTTATGAGACAAATCACTAACACCGTTAAGCTGTAAACATTTTAAGTTCTAAATGATTCACTTAGATTATCAGTATACTGATCCACTTAAATTTTCACACAAAGTTCAACTGTTTCGAGATACGGATTAATGTTTTAGAGACTTAAACTTATTCGCGTGTCCCACCTCAGAATATACTCCCGTATCCAGATCCCAATATTCAGTCTTACATGTGAGTATACCTAGATGATATCTGTAAGGGGTTAAATGCGAGGGTCGTGAGAGCTCAGGCTATTGCTTCCGCAAAATCAGAGAGATGACGGCTTCGACTTTTGGTGTGTTTCCTTTAGAGAATCTTTTCTTCAACAGCACATGATTAGCATTTTGCAATGTTTCATCATTTTTTATGCTGAGGGTGGGCTATATTTCAAGCAAGCATAAAGTATTATACGGGGACTAGGCCATTGCTTCCACAAAATCAGAAGTCCCGGGATAATACCCCAGATATCACTAAGCATAAAGACCTAGTATCTCAGAAAGAGGGACCTTTCAAACAAGATTTCGGGGGTTACCCATATACCCGAGAGATGTTCCCCACGAGATAAGTAAGTTTGAAATTTAGGTTTATATCTCATCACAATCTACTAAATGTGCAAAAACTTACTGGCACATCATCAGTGAGATTGTTTATCACATCTGACTTTCCAATTTTTTAGCATGCTGTGATAGTCCACTGATGTACTATCATTTCCTCTTTTTACAACAAAACTCATTTTGATTTTATCATGTTTTTGACTTTTTCAAATTTTCAAATGTTTTTGGATTTTCTGAAAATTTCTTACTCCCCCTAAAATTCAAAAGCATTTAAAGGAAATTTGAAAACAAACTGTTCAAATAAAATGACAACTGATATCGAATCACTTCAATTCGCCATCCACTTGGCATAAACAATTAGAACTCCCACTGACAACAAACTATTTTCCCATTAAGATCTCAAAACACTTAAGTTTGTTTTAATCAAAATGGTTTTTCCGGAAAATAAGTTTTGCTGATTTCATAAACCACTTGTAAATTAGGGGATCAATTCATCACCTTGTTCTTTCAACCACTTGGAAAAATTTAATAGTTTTAAGTTTCAAACAACAAATACTACTTGTAGAAAATCAAGTACAACTTAATGTCCCTGATTTACCACTTGTAAGTCGAAATATCACTGAATTGAATTTCTCAAGAAATATGCCGATTCCTGCTCCACTCTTACCAACCTGGAAGCTCCGGCAAGTCATGCTATTTACTTATGAAAAACAGACATCTAAGCTTCACCAAACTTGGATGTTACCTCCTCATCTTCACTCGGGGTATATGTTGCCTTCTTTGATTCATAAAACTCTTTAACCCCTGTTACCTTCCCATCAATCATTTTCCCAAAAATCTTTTTCACATTTCCATTAAAAACCTTTTCGACATCAAATTCTTTCTTCTAAGAATAGAATTGATTTGAGATCTCAACTTTTCCAACTTTTTGTTTAAAATTTTCAGTCCTCAACGGTGGAAAATTAACATCATCCATTAAAGGAACTGAATGTTCTTCTTTTTGAACAACTTGTGGCTCCTCTGACTTTGTGGAATCAGATTCATCGCCAGATTTCACATCAGATTTCTTAACAACCCATTTTTTTATTGTCAAGATTCACTCTTCTTTTGTAAAACCTTTTCGAACATTCACCAACCTCATATGTTGAATTTTTAAAAACTTTGAATTTTTCAGTTGGTGGTTCAATTTTATCAACAATTTTCTCTTTGAGTTTAGAAACAACTTCCTGTTTTGTATTTGTATCCATTGGATAGTTCTAGGCTATGTGACCAACTTCTTGACATCTGTAACAGGTTCTTGTTTCTTTTCTATGATAGACTCCATTCTTCATAAACTTTTGTTTTTCTACAAAAAACTCTTTGTTTGACTGCTTCCAGAATGAGCTCTTTTCTTCTTCCTCCGAACTTGCTCCTGAAACAAATATAGTTTTTGGTTTATAAGTTTTCTCATTTTTATAATTTTTCAGTGGTATAAAACCAAGACCTTTCTTTTTGAAATTACCGTTATGGTTTGGTTTCTTTCGATGACCAGAACCAGAACTGTAACCCTTTTTCTTGTTTAAACGTTGTTGAACTCTTGAGGTGTAAGATTTTGGTTTTTCAGAAAGATTCACATCTTTTATTTCAGAAATATTAATTTCTGTTAATTTAAAAACCTTTTTAATCATTTCAGTTTTACCACCTCTTATTGGAAATTCTTCATCAGAATATAATTTGTCTGAATCATTCAAAGTATATGCCACTTTGATTGGTTCGTCATTCAAATAAGATTTTGATAACAGGAATTCTTTATTATAAACTATTTTAACCGACGACTTTGAACTGTTGACTGATGATGTTCTCGAACTTTCAGACTCAGACTTTGACTCCGACTCCTCATCTTTATCCAACACCTGATCGACCACCTTTTTTATTAACTTAGACTCATGACCAGTGTCAGACGATGTGAACGTAACGTCAATGTTTTATGGTAATTCATCAGTTGTATCGGATTTTAACTTTATATTGACAACCTTTTTGACTTGCTCCTCATTTGGTTTTCTGGGAGAATAACCTTCCCAGATCGGAGGCGGACACTTGTTATAATTTGCACTTTGTTTCTTACCAGTATCCTTCTCTTTTGGCTTCTCATCTTGAAAAACTTCCATTCCTGCAACAGTTGGATAAATTCGATCAATCAAATAATCAGAACTAGAATAACTTTGCACTAAACGTCTAATTCTCTCATTTTCAATCTTTTCTGTTTCCAACTCTTGCTTCAGCTTTGCACACTCTTCAATGTAATGATTAATTGTCTTCTGCTTGGTCATCATCACAGCATTCATCATGTTCAATGCATCCTCTCTTTCAGAGTTTGTCTTTTGTAGACCAGTTACTGTTCTATTCAACACATCATACGATTCTTTCACATAGTTGAGATTGAACAGTAAATTTTCTTTCATCTTATCATGCTCACTCAATTTCTCATCTTTTTCTTCACACTGCTTGCATGACTCCAAACACTTCAAACAAGGTTTTGTGACTTCAACAATCTTTTCAACTTTGATTATTTTCTCAACTTCAACTATCTTCTCAATAGCTTTATCCTCTTTATTTTGTTCAAAAATCTTTTCCTGTACAACACTTTCCCTTTTTACCTGTTTCTGATTCTTTGCTGCACATATCTCCTTCAGCTTCTCCATTCTATCTGCAAAATAAAATTGAAAACTTTCAGGAGATAAATGAGTTTTTGCAATATTAATATGCTTTTCTTCCTCATCATCACTATCATCAGTTGATGATTGATCAAACACTTGTGTTTGTTCTGAATTATCATCTGAAGAACTAGATTCATCATCTTAATTCTTCTCATTTTTAGCAAACACTTTCATCCATTCTGTCATCAAATTTGGTTCTTGAACTATTTGTGCAATGAGAGCAACTACTTTTGAATCAGGTGGAATGTATTTCTCCCAACTGAAACCTTCTGCCACTTTTTCATCATCTTGATCAAGAATGCCAAAATAAGCTTTCTTATTTGCTTCTTCGATCATTTTAGCATGTGCAGTTTGTGGTTCCTTTTGTTGATAAGGTTGATGAGCAACTTGTTGGTATATTGCTTTTCGATAATAATCATTACCACCACCAAACGGATTCTTTGCTCCACTTGCTTCTCGATTAGTACATTCTCTCTTGAAATGTCCTTTCTCCCTGCATCGAAAACAAGTAACTTTAGATTTATCAAAACCCAAAGTAGAAACATTTGCATCCAGCAAATCATTTCTCCCTGTAATTATCTTAAATTTTTCAGCTCTTCTCAAAACACTTGCTAAACACCATTTGATATCCATCAGTTCCATTTCCTCAGCATCAATCTGATCGTAATCGTCTTTCGTCAACATAGGATTTCCGATCCTTCCTGCAACCAACCCTTCATATGATTCTAATACTGTAGCAAGTAACGACATATGACTTTTAGCAACCTCTACAGAGAAATTTTGACCATTCTGAAGATGCAACGCGATGTTGCAATGTAAAATTTGACCATTACTGCTATTTGCACTTTGGAACTGGTGACTTGATGTAGATTCATTCGGATTAACACTTGGGTATGAAGAAAATCCATTGCTGCTATTAGGACTCTGATTGATTGATCCGGATGAGTTTTCTGCACTGAAAGCAGTTTGGATTTTCGGACTTGCTTCGACATTCTGAACATTCCCTTTGTATTACAACTTAACATCTTGTTGTGCACTTGGATTGTTCATTCTTGCAATCTTTTGTTGCTCAAGATCTTGTCCTTCAATCTTTTCAATGAACTGAGAGATTGTCAAACCATCATATTCTCCAGTATTTTTTAATATCATCAAAAATGTACCCCATTCTTTCTGAGGTAAAGCATCAGCTAATTTGTCAACCCATTCCTCACGATCTTTGTTGATGTTTAACAATGACATTGATCTTACTAGGTGACAATATCTTTCAATCACTTTCTTTGTATCTTCTCCCAGCAAACTTGTGAATAAATCAAATTCTTTCTTTAACAATGCCTTTTTACTCTTGATCATCTTCTCACTTCCCTCAAATTTAATTCTAAGAGCTTCCAAAATTGAACGTGAAGTCTTATCATGTTGAAGCAATATGAAAATATCTTCTTTAATAGCTTTCTAGAGTAAACTGATCATCATCTTTTCTGCTTTGTACATGTCTCGTTCTTTATCCGTATATTCATAAATTTTCTTTTCAACTCCCAAATCTGTATGTGGTAGAACATACTATTTCTCAACACACTCCCAAGACCTCAAATGATTAGCTTGAACCCAGTTTTCAAATCGATCTTTCCAACCATAATACTCCTCAATTCCCATTAACTTCGGGGGTTTTTGCATAGTTCCAGTTTCATTTTCCATGTTCATGCTGTGAGCAAAGGTAGCCGGAGTAGTCGGGGCAGTAGCCAACGCGTTATAGAATTCTTCTTCCATGATTCGGTAACAAGTTTTTCAAAACAACCACTTTCAAGAGAAATTAGCACCATCAAACGAAAACCTTTCAAGCGAAATAACTTCTCAAGTGAAATACCCTCCACAAACGAAATAACACTAAAACGAAATCAGATTTTTTTTCAAGCGAAATAACAACACAAACTAAATTAGAATCTTCAAATGAAATTAGGGATTTCGTTTGAACCGACCTAACGAAATTTAATTTCGTACGGAATTACAAACTAATTCAAACGAAATCACAATAATATCTCAAGTGAAATTATAATTCCGTGCGAAATTAGGTGCAATTTCAAATGAAATTATGCTGATGTCATCATTTCGGTCAAACTTTTGTCAAATTGATCAGGTTTTAGCTCGATTTTAGGTCCAATTTTCTCAAGGCTTTGTTAAAACACAATTTCGCATATAATGTGTAAAATTCAAACCATTTTAACCGTGAAATTTTGCACAATTTTGAAAAGAAGGTGTAGAAGTTAGAAAAACTGATGAAATCAAGCTGAATACGGTAGAACTCCTCCTCCTGTGCTCTGATACCACATGTAGGATCGTTTTACCGACCGAAACGAGTCGTTCAGAGGTGTTCTACTCAATATGAAAGGCGGAAACAAACATATCAAGTTCGATTCAGCTAGATATTCACTTTAAATGTCTTTCTGATTGATTTGACAAAGTTTTACAGTGAAAGGACACTTCGGCAGCACTTCGGCTCCGGAATCTCCAAATCAGACCTCTACCAAACGAAATTACAAGGAGATCTTGTAGATCTTCAACACCCAGGCCTAGTGCTTGATTCCTTGATATATGCCTCACTTCTCCATTGGTTCTGACCAGAGTCAATACATGGGTCTTTTGATCAGAGAGCCACTTTAGTATTTTTAAACCAAATGGGTTTCTTGGGAGAGATTTATTTGCAGATGAGTTGGAAGATGTTGACCTTGAAAAGAATTGTAGGGCAGTATCTTGAACTTCAGACATTCTTTTGAAAGCTTCTTCTATGACTTTATTAGCTGCAGTTATATCTTCTGCAACTTCTTTGTCAATCAGCTCTTGTCTCTATTGTTGACCAAGCTCACTGTCTGTGATATCTGCTGATGATGATTGGTTCAAAACCTTTTTGGTAAGGTCTTGTAGCTTTGCCAATTTTCCTTTATCTGAAGCTATTTTCTTGATAGCTTCTTCAAGGTAATCAGTTTCTTTTTCTTTTTCTCCTCCAGCAGTCAGTTCTTCCCTCTTTTCTTTTCTCAACATTGTGACAGAGGTTTCTGCTGCATTGATCTGTGTTTCAAGAGTCTTGATATGCTCTTTCAGCTTTTTGTAGTTAGACTTTTTAGGAGTGTCAGAGACTGTCATCATCCTTTTCTTAAGTCTTACATAAGCTTCATTTGTTTGCTGCTTAGTCCATTTTGCTTTGGCATTTGCAGTATCCACCCTTGCATCCACCAGCTCCTGCTTCTTTCTTTTATATTCAGAAGTAAGATCAGCTATGAGCTTCCTGTATTTGTTCCAAATTGGAGCTGTCTTCTTCTTTCTTGGATTATTTTTAATCTTTTCAATTCTGTTAGCCTCATGCTTTAATGCAACTATTGGCCATTCTTTGAATTCTGTTTCTTCAGCAGGATAGAACTTTTCTTTCATTATGTATGCAAGGTATTCTTTTCTCAATTCATTTCGTTGATCTGCTTCAGGAGATAGGCTTGACATTTCTTTGTTCAGATCACTTGCATATTCTTCCATTTATTTGACTTTGGTGAGTAGGAATTCCCTTCTTTCCAAAATGGCCTCATCACCTTGATTCTTGCATTCAACTTTGGCTCTTATCCTTGCTTGTCTTGCTTTCATTTCGAGATATTCATCCATGTCTTCTGGAATTATGAAACCTATGAGAGAAGGAAATTTCCTTTTTGAAGGATCATCCTCAGTGTAAAATTGTTTCATCTCATTTTTCACAGCTTCTAATTCCAGTGGATGTTTAGCAGCAACATAATCATACTTTTCATCAGTAGCCTGTGTTGTGTCTCTTTTTCTTTTGTGAAGCTTTGGAGGTTGTGGTGTAGGAATGATGAGATCAGTGGTGGATGTTTGACTAACAGTGGTTGAAACAACTGGAGTTTCAACCGCTGTTGTCATTACAACTACTGATATGTCAGCAGATGTCTTCTGCTTTTGAGCAGGGGATGGAAGAGGTGAGGTAGTTTTTGATGGTGGTGATGGTGGTGGTGAATCATCAGATATGAAAACCCTTCTCCTTTTTAATGTAGGAGAGGCTGATGATGTTTTGGGTGGATCAGTGGTTTGAGATTGAATAGCAGTGGTTTGTGATTGTGATTGACTGATAGTGGTTGAAACAACTGGTGTTTCAATCACTGTTGTCATTACAGCAGATGTTGTAACATCTGCTGTCTTCTGCTTTATGGCAGGAGGCAGTGGTGGTGATATGATTGTAGATGATGATGGTGGTGGAACAGTGGTTGTGATGGTGTGTGATAGAGTGGTGTGTGTTGAAGGTGTATGTGTTGATGAAATGGCAGATGTTTGGCTACTGACAGCAGTTTTTGTAACTACTGGTGTATCAGCTGCTTGACTAACAGGTTTTGAGACCTGCTTTTCTTTTTCTTTTTCAGGCTCAATATAAAGGCCATGTTCTATTCCCATCTTATTCATTTTTCTCAACATCTTGATATTCTCCCCCTTTTTGGCATTATCTGTAGGGGGGTTATCAAGAAATGATAGGGAAGAAGGAACTTTGCCAGAGGCACTTTGAATGCTAGCCTTTATAGCCTTGATATCTGCTTGAGTGTCTTTAAACCTTGATTCCACCATGTTGGTCAGCATTTGTACATGAATAGCATGCTTTTGATCAGCCATATGTTGCTGTTTTTCAAGCATGGCTTGAAAAATATTCCAAAGCTCATTTGCAGCAAATGCATGTTGTGCAGGTGCTTGAGCAGGAACAGCAGTGGCTTGTGCTTTTTGAGCTTTTAACATCTCTTGCACCATATTCTTTATCTCAGCAACTGAATCTTCAAGTTTTTCAACTCTGCCCGTCAATTCCTGATATTTTGAATCATCACCTACTTTAGTAGGATCATCTGAATCCCCACCAACAGTGGTTATATCAATGTGTGACTTAGGAACAGAGTCCCAAAAATCACCCATTGATGCCCCTTGTTCTCGGTACTGGGGACTTCTTTCTTCAGCACTCGATAAACCTTTGATGGTACCAGTGGTTAGATCCAACTCACTGGTGGTTACCGAAGTTGCTATGGAAGAAATTGCCTTCAAAGGAGTCTTACTAATGAAACAACTGTCCAACTGAAGATCTGTTGATCCATCAGTTGTAGTTGCTGCTCCACTTGAACTACTGACAAGAGTTACTTGTAACTCCTGCAGTGTAACCTCCTCAACTGTTGCTGGGATAGCAGAGGTATAAGCATCAGACCCAGTCACTTGTGGGGGTATACTCTCAGTGATAGGTGATAGAGAGGAACTGGTTTGTGTCTGTGCAATATCAACTGCATGCAACAGGGGTATTATTGATTGTGGCATTATGATTGGTGAGGGTATGGGTGTTGAAAGAGACATGTCCTTGGGATCAGGATTGTGGAAGATAGAGCCAAGTGGATCCAGAGCTTCATAATTTGGTGTCCCTGTGATTACAACCTGATCCTTTTGTGAGGATGCAGGAGGAGTTTTAGGCATAGGTTGAGATCTTTCTTCCAACTGCTGTGAGGAAGTAGCAGCAGTGGTTTGTGGTGACATTTGTGTTGTCACAGGCAGTTGCTCTGGGATCTCATCTTCCAGAGTTGCCTTTTTCTTGGGTTTAGTGGGCTTTTTGGAAGATTTTCTTTTGGTCTTTTTGGTGATGTCAGGTGTGGGTTTCAAAGCAGTGGTTGTGCTGCTCTGATCACCTGGAGCAGTGGGCTCAGCAGCAGATGTCTGAGGAGCAGTGGTAACTGCTGAAATATGCTCAGACACCTCTGCTTTTGTTTTTATTGGTGCCATCATTCTTGAAAATGTTTATTTTGTTAAGCCTTTTATTTGAAAATGGACACCTTGTTTGGGCAAATTTTCATCCTCTTTTTCAAATTTTTGTTTAAAGTAATAGCTCACAAATCTTGGAAAAAGAAGAAATGATTTGCTATCAACATTCTTTACCATGTCATTGAAGATCTCCTGGGAATAGTTGTAATCTTTATTGTTTAAAATAACATATCCCAGGCATTGAATCTTCAATGGTATTTCGTTAAACGCTGTTGTTTTATTTGAAACACAACTTAAAAGTGTGTGAAATAAAAATCTGGGTGCAGATGGAAAATAACCTTTTTGTAAGGTATCTACCTTTGATTGTTCTGCATATCCCCTTTTCAGAAAATCGGCTTTTAACTCGTTTTTGTCAAAGGAAGTTTTACCATTCTGATCATCGAGTTTGAAGACTTCTGAGTTTGTTTGTGGAGTGATTTGAATCACTTTACCCTGTATCGAGGAGTTGATGGCAATGACTTTATCTTCTTGTTTTTCAAGCGTCGCCTTTTTCCAGAACTCTCTCTGGGTTTGTAGATAAATGGGAGCATCTGCGGTCAACAAAGTTTTGTACTTTGATGCAGAAAGTATATCAATGATGGAGTCGAAGGTATGGTTATCGGTAGGTTTTATGAGCAAACCCAGATAATTATGAGGAGATTTGTATGGTATGTCGATGGATTCTTCGGCCATTTGAGCGACCTCTTTTGAAGATGATTGTGATTTTGGTGTAGATTTTGATTTTGATTTTGATTTTGACTTCGTCATTTTGATGAAGAAGAATCGAAGAGTGATTTTGGGAAGAAAAGTTGGAAACTGCTTTGTGAAGAGAACTTTGGAATTCAATTCGACAGTGTAAAACCCCGTTTGGGGTTTTGATCAGGGTTTTATTTAGGGAAAAAGTGATCGCTGATGTGGCAGCGGTTATTATGATCTGAAGGCTAAAAACTAACCACGTGTCAAACACTGATGAAATGGATGAAGGGTGGAGAACAGTTGTTTTAAGAGCCACTGATGAAACAAGCATCAGTGGTTACAACGGTAATAATGTGATGACAGTGGATGATTTTTACTATCAGTGGATAGCATATCAGTGGATAAGACACTGATTTTGAGCATCAGTGCTTGCCAAGCAAAATGAAGAATCAGTGGTTGACTTTCAGCAGTGGATAGTATTTAGTGATCAGATGTTTTAACTAAACAGTGATTAGGGTAAATGGTACAGATTTGAAGTACAAGTATTTCAGCAACTGTTTTGAAAATTTTCATTCAAGGTTTTTGCCACACGTCAATTTTGAAGGACAGTGGTTTAATACCCCAGATGATGAGAGCTTTTTGCTAAGGCAACTCATTTTCGTTTAATATCCTATTAAAACATGAGTGCCCCAGTAATTTAAGCACAGTTTAGCAATCAACCTTTGATAAATGTTTAAAACAAATCTGAGTATGAAATGATCTTGACAAATGTACCATTTCCTTTTGACCCATTCATGAGAACAATAATACCAATAAAAATAAGGTACTATGTCCTGACAGGTAATTGAAACTAAAGCCAACAAAAACAAGCAAAAGTTCAAAATATATTACTCAAAAAATAAAATGAATAATATATCCTGATTATTCGAGAGAATCCTTTATATAAAAAAATTTAAAGGATTTTCTGAGAACAGCATCAAAAAGGATCTGGTACTTTTCAAAAAAAAAAACAAAACGTAATCATATCATTCTCAAATTTATGAAAATGGTCAGTGGTTTGACCGCAGTGGTAGAACATTTTGAATTCATTTTGACCACTGTTTGGTACCATTTTCTTTGTCAGTTGATTTCAAACATGGTCCTCTTTGAAGTTCATTCACCGGGATCAAAACCTTTACCTGAACAGATGAATGCACACAATTGCTTAATGATTATTATTACCCTAAACTATGACTCATAAGTGTTTTATGTTTATACTCTTTTCTTTTGACTTGAAAAGTTTTGAGATAAACACACTTTTGAGTTTTTGTGAATTTTCTTCTTCCCTTTTTACCCTTCCCAATCATAAGTATTGAAATACTTACTGAGGGGTATTTATTGAAGGAATACTTGTTCCAGAATCATTTTGCAGTAATGTTTTGAGAGATTTGGTCATTTCTGCACATGCTTATGCCAACCTTCTCATTACCTATGATCTGGACATTTTTGACTCCCGATTTTCTTAATGTATTTTAACATAGTTGATTTTGTCCTTTTGAGGAACTCAATCTATTTTCAACACATAAGATCTGAATGACTAAAGTTTTAATTTCCCTCTTTTTATGTTATCAAAAACACTAATGTTTTAAGAACATAGGTTTTTGTTAATCTGAGGTTCATACTTTAGCATTTTAATAAGGTGACATCACAATTTTCATAACAGCAATTGAAATCAATTTTGAAAATATGAAATAATCCCACAGTATAACAGATATGTTTTCAGATCTGAAAGCTATGAGTGACTTATGCATGAAATCACTTGTTGGGTGAGATTTGTGTGTCATATGACATCTTGGTTGATGTACAAAGTTTTTGAATAACCATTTTGATCATGATTTACTCGTTACTCTGTTTTTCAACTGAATACAACCAACCTTAGTATCAATGAATTTTGAACCGAACTGTTATGTCAAATTGATTGTTAGATCGAATTTGACTGTCCAGGCTCTGATACCAATTGTTAGGATCTGAGGCTCTCATGATTGTGCTTGTTTGTGAGATTTGAACAAATCAAATAGATATGAGTAGTTTTAAGTGCAGCGGAAATAAATAACAAACTTTGTAAACACAATCAATAGAGAATATAGTTTGATAAACAATTGCTTTTTCATAGAGTCGAAAGATTTACATTAAAAGCAAAAGATTACAGTGCAAGCTTACAAACTAAACTCCCCCTCAGCCTGATACTCCAGAGTTGGTTGCACAAGATGAAAGGATTGAATTGAGGAGAAGAACTCACTCAAAACGATCAAATATAACAGTACAGAGTACTGTCATATTTATAGGCAAACCAAACCACTGATGTACCTCAGCTGACGTCACCATGATAGTGACATCTAACAGCCTAACAACCTATAAACACTGGTCTATACAAAACTACTGACGTCTAACAACTGATTGATAATAAAATACAAAACAAGTCTAACACTATTCACGTTCCACTGTTGTAGCCTAAGCACTGATTACTTGAACATCAGTGCTTTCTTCAAAAGGTGATCAGTCTTTGAATGAGCAGTGCTTGGGTCTTCAGCAGTACATAAGAGACAGCAGTAGATAGAGCTCAGTGTTTGCCTTTTAGCAGTCTTTAGTTGTTTCATCAGCGTTTGGTTCATCAGTTGTTCTTCTGAGCAGTACTTAGAGTGTATCAGCAGATAGATAACCACTTTCAAGGGGAGAGCTTAGTGTAAACGTCTGCTTATTGTGAATCCACTGTTGTGAACAGGTTTTGGCTTTACATTATCTGTTCCTCTGGCAGGGTTCAATCCCAACAGTTAGGCACTTCTGGAGCTTGCACGGGGAGGCGTGATCGTTGTGGGATATGGACTGTTATGTCCTACACTTAACATTTGAACGTTAAACTATGTTTTGGTTATTTACACATTACTATGCTTCCGCTGATTTCTTAAACATGTTTGGTTTATTTTGAAACACCAATTATATTGGGTTTGGTTTTTATTTACTTAATGGTATTGTTTAATATGATTGGTGGCTTGATCCTGGTCAGTCACGCCTCCAAGCGGTGATACTCCGCAAGTGGATTTTCGGGGTGTGACCGCTACATCCCAGGTAGACCGGTCGAACTCAGGATCCATAGCCTCTTGGACTATCTTGATTCTTGCTTCAAGGATAGCACGGGCAACGCAAACCATGGCTTCATCAGCATCCTCCATCTCAACCTTGTTAGCCTGTATCTTTGCTACCATGATCCTCTTCTCCAAATTGATGACCTCTTTCTCCAGTTGTGTGATCTTCTTATCCTTAGAGCCGACAATGGAGAGAAGATCAGCCAAGGCTTCTTCAACTTGTGCAAGAATCTTGTCCTGAAGGGCTTTGAGACGGACAAACCTCTGCAGGTTTCAAGGAAAGAAAGTCAGGATTAGTGATCCTTCACAGTGGTCAAAGAATAATTATGAGGATCAAGGATCCTTACCTCAGTGACAAAGTCATGGAACTGGCGTTCAATCTGGAAGTTGTCCTCTTCAGGCTCTAAAGGCTTCTTCCTCCTA
Source organism: Helianthus tuberosus (assembly GCA_030545235.1). Taxonomy (NCBI): domain Eukaryota; kingdom Viridiplantae; phylum Streptophyta; class Magnoliopsida; order Asterales; family Asteraceae; genus Helianthus; species Helianthus tuberosus. The sequence continues at coordinate 141,172,014 of CM060357.1, forward strand.
GATCTAGCCTTAGCACGGGTGGTCATGGTCTTGGGCTCCGGTTGGCTTTGGCCTTTGGCCAGCACTCTCTTGATCGAACGGGGGGAGATAATACTGTCTATGTCACCAAGATCAAACTTTGAGGAAGACTTGCTTATGGACCTCGGAGCACCTATTCAATCAACATAAAGATAAGTATTCGTAATCATTTAATTTTATTTCAATACATAAACATTTATTGTATGTGAATACTTACTTGACATTGTGAAGGAAGTGGATGTGGTTTCTTCTAATTCCTTTGCTTTTAAGTTGAATGTTCTGACCGTTGAATCCAATGCCCAGAATGCAGCTATTCTTTCTTCCGTGCCTGGTAACTCAGCAAGAGAAGCGAAGTTGTTCACTGCACACATATAAACAAAACATGATCAGTTAGCAAGAAAAATATACTTCTCAACAGTCTTAACCTAAGGATCCTATATCCTACCCTTTAAGATCCACTTTTTTGGGAGACTATCGCCTAAAGGAATAGAATCCCTCCTCACAAAGAAAAACGGGTTCTTCCATGAGGTGTCATTTTTGGTGGTCTTAAGGATTGGGAGTGGCTGGTGAGGCTTGGCTTTGAATAGGAACTGGTGGGATCCATGAAACATAAGGGTATACAGGTGTGAGAGTTCCGAAAGGTTGAATTCCAGTCCTTCATCACTAATAATCTGTTCTATAGTGTACAACACCCTCCACAACATGGGAATTTCCTGATTGTAGCACAGGCCAGTTAGGGTGAAGAACCACTTGGTGAATTTAGGGAATGGATATGTGTAACCTATCTGGAATGGTGCAGCAGGGAAGCAAACCCAAACAGGTGATACAGAGTCACTTTTGATTGATGAATTAAAAGGACAAAAAATTGTTCCCGGAGGGAAACAAGTGTACAACCGATCAATTTCTGGATCGGTGAATCTACACAACTCGGTAGAAGGATTCTTCACGAGATTTTGGCTTCGTGGTGAACCATTAGGATCCGGATCCTTGTTTGGAAAGGATCGAGTGGCCATTTTAGCCATGGATTTATTGAAGAAATAGATGAATACAGAAGAGAAAGGGAATGAAGAGGAGAGAATACCTGATAAAGCTCTGGAATGGGTTTTAAACTGGCAATCCGTGATCTTAAATGGTTTTTCAAACTCTACTTATTCCCTATTTATTGCAATGATGGTTGCAGGTTATCACATCAATGACATCAGCAATCTGTAACGGCTAGTTCAAGTTGTAACAGCTAGTTAGATGTTAAAGGAAATATGGCAGATAAGATTAATCTAATATCAGCCATATTTGGGGGCAATTGTTAGGGGTTAATTTTTAATACTATAGATCACATATCCTTAACAGATGGTGCATGAAGTATGAGAATCACGGATCCTTAGTATATATACATTTACTAACAATTGTATCCTTTGTTTAAAACTTGTATTTGCAGGAATATAACAAATTAGACTTGGTCTATGCTGATACTTCGGAGAATATGCTCTCAATTGGCACGTGCTTGGAAGAGTGTAGCCGTTATGGAGAACATGGGGATACTTGCACCTTTTTTGCTTTGTTTGTTGTCATGTTGTTTCTATTTTTATAAGGGGATAACGAGCTCAGTAGGAACATAACAAATCATAACACATCAGAACATTAACTTTTACACGAACACACAACACTCATACTCTCTCTCGCAAACTGCAAACACTAATTACCATTGTATTGAGCTCATTATCTTTCGAAGTTGTACTTGGATCACTAGTTATTTTGTTATACATTTGGTGATCGGTAGTTTCCATCACCTGAGGTTTTTTTGTGCCGGAGATCTATCAAGGATCAAGGGATTTTTCCTCGTATAAATACCGATGTTCATTGTCATTTTCACTTTATACTTTGATCACACTATTGTTCATACACATTAGCACTCTACCTCACAATCAAAATTTGGTTACATTATCCTTAAACTGATTTTTGACCAAAACAGTTAGTACTAGGTGTTAATTGTTATTTGACATCTAAACGAATATCAGTAAACATGTTACATGTAGTGGGATGTACACATGCACATAACGGCATGAATGTATAACTAAGTGACAATGTGTTATGTGGTAGTATATGTGTAGAATTCTAAGTAACCTATGTGAATGTTAACTAACGATAAAATGGTAACCATATCAGGACGTGGTTGACCACACCTAACTCTAGTTACTAAAATTCTAGCCAAGTAAATCTAAGCAGAGTTCACGACTTTAATAAAAGCATGCATCCCTAGTTTGGGGACTACATTATCCCTGGTTTTGGGACTACACATATATTCCTGGATAGAATACTGCAAGTTAAATACTTAAGTTTAATTTCATGTTTATAGTGGACTAAACGGAACATCTATCTTGAAAGCCCCTACCTTTATACCGATTAGTTGTCGGGATATGGTAGACGGGGTATTAGACGAAATTCACACCGTGCGGGGTGTCGGGCGTGAACTTTTGACCTTTCCTTTACATCAATGCCGATAGACATTGATGTGGGGCATAAAAACATACATAGTCAGTATTCGGTACTACATGTTTAGTTGCTTAACAGTGGGTTAGCTACCGATGACATGCCTTTAAAACTCTTGTATTTGAACATACTTTTCGTTGAACTAAAAACTGTGAACTCGACAACTTTTTGTTGAAACACTTTAGCATGCTTTGCATGATGATAGGTACAGCACTCATGTGAACTGGCAGCTTGGAGAGGTCATGGTTTTAACAAACTATTTTCATTATTTATTTTAAACATATGTGGTTTTTGATTATGTCTGGATTTTATACTTTTGCTTCCACTGTTAAACCTAAACTTACATTTTTAAAACATTTGAAACTATTATCACTATTCATGTTCAATGTGGTAGCTAAATGTTTTACAATTATTTTGAGATGGTTCAACATGTTTAGTAGCTTGATCCTGGTTTATCACGCGCCTGGCAGTAAAACCACGCATGTGGAATTTGAGGGTTTGACACATTGTGTGGCATAGGATTATTTTTTAGCATATCAACTATATATACATTTCCATTCCTATTAGCCATAAGTTGAGCATCATTAGCAATTAAGCACTCAATTTTCTTTGCATGTTCTGACCCAACAATTTTACAAGAACTCTTTGTGAAAAATATATTATATCCCTTATCACACATTTGTGACACACTTGGAAGATTAAACTTCAAGTTGTCAACAAGATTGACATTCTCAACTTTTAATTTTCTAGTTTTACTTCACTAAACCTAAGAATTTTTCCCTTTGAGTCATTTCCAAAGGATATATCTGATCCCCCATGAGCCATAAAGTTGGATAAAAGATTTGTACAACCTATCATATGCCTTGAACCACCAGTATTTACATACCATAGACTGTCAAAATATGAGAGACCATTTTTGATAATCTTATTTGTGGAGATTAGTGCTAGATTGGTACATTGTTCTTAGAGACTTGTCAGCTATTCTTTCAGGAACTTCATAAATGAGTTTTCTTTGAAAAGTTCTCCAGATTGATTAGCACTGCCTATGGATTCTTGTTTCTTGATATCAACAGCAAACAAAGCTAAATTATTATCTTTGATTTCATCAGGCATATTGCTACAGTCAACAAAGTTATATCTGAAAAAGCTTTGGTGATCTGGATCTGGTGCAGGGCAGTCAATAGTTTGAGAAACTACTAGTGAAATAGCCTATGAATGTGAAGAAGACTAAGCAAGTGCTTGTGGTATCTGAACTTCAGTAAATTGATATTGTGATGGCCCATTAGCATACTGATATACCATTTGAACTGGTCCATGTGCTAAATGTGCAATGTACTGTGTGGATGGACCAAAAGCATTTTGGGAAAAATTTGAATGATGATTTTAAAAGCTTGGGTACTGATCAATAGTTGATTGATTCATTTGATTAGGATAAGTCACACTTGGTATAGAAGTTTGAGCAAGATTTTTACACTCCTTAGTAAAGTGACCAAACCTATGACACGTATAACATTCAACTCTTGATCTATCTTTCTCAAATTTACCCCTTCCTTCCAATTCGGAAATCTCCTACCAGTTTTATTATAAAACCTATTAAATTTAATAGTCAAAGGTGCAAGTTGATCTCGGAGATCAAATTCTTCTTAGTTTATTGGGTCCATAGGCTTCTAATCATATATCATTAAGTGATCATAACTCTGTTCATTTACTCTATTGGATGATGATGACTCATCTTGACTCATCAGGGTTGCGTTACCGTATGTGTAATCATCAGTAGTTTTTCTTGATGACATTAGCTTTTATTTTTGGTCAAGCTCTCTCTTATAATGAAGAGTTTGCTATAAAGCTGTGACAGAGTCTTCTCCTTAAAACCATAGAGTTTCTCAACATATAAGCATCTGTATCCCATTTATCAGGAAGAGATCTAAAAAATCTATGACTTAGAGCAGAATTTGTATAAGTTTGATCAGCAAACCTTAGCTCACTGATCAGGCCATTAAAACGCTCAAACTGTTGCATCAGAGATTCTCCCTTAATATGAGATAATGTTTCATATTGCTTATTCAAAATTTCTCTATTGTTCTTATGAACCTCATCTGTACCACCTAGTTGTTCATTCAAAGCATCCAACAACTCCTTGGCATTCTCATAGTGGAACAATCTTGTATAGATTTCATTGGGTAAAGCCATGGCTAGTATCTAGAATTTCGTATCATCGAGCTCCATTTTTTGGAAATCTTGTTCAGAGTAATCAGTAGGTTTCTTAGGAATATTAACATTCGGTCTTTAATGATACTCAGCACATAAGGAACATGAGGGCCATATACCCCTGATCTCAGCAACCTTTGTTTTGTTGGGACAAGTGGTGGCCCATCCTTCATTTCCATATCTTGAATTTATGACAAAAGAGCATCAGAGGCTTCTTTGCCTATTCAGTATTGTGAGGATCATGAGTTATTGACATCTCTTTGAATTCTATTGAGATTATATTAGAAAACACAGTATCAGAAACAAATAATAATCTGATTGGTCTAATTCTTTTCAATGTCCTTTGATCACTCAATTAGTTATCAATTTGAGCTAGTTTAGCTTCTTAATCAACAATGAACCCAATTCAGTGAAACAGGCTTTGATACCGATTGTTGGATCTGAGAGAGTGTGATCTGTGCATTTTTTATCAAACAAATAGAATAAATATACAAGTTTAAGTAAAAAAATAGTTAGTATAAACACATCATCATCATCATCAACAAAGTTGGATTTTGGAATGATTGCATAAAGATTTAATTCAAAATGGTTACAATACAATCAATTGGTACAAAGTGTACTCTCCATCACCAAGTGCACTCTCTTTCACTATGGTTTTTTGCCCTTTACCTCATAGTGTTACCTTACAATGAATACGAAGAACTATATATATATATATATATATATATAGGAGAGAAATGTTAGTGACATCACAATGAAAGCAACCCCTAACAACACATTAAATGATGTAGCTGCCACCAGTTAGTAAAACCACTAGATAGTTACACTATTACATTGAACTACTACTTCTAGTGAAAGTTAGAGAAAACAATTAGATTCAATAAACTGCTGGCAGCACTTCTAAGAATCTAGAACTTTTGGTCCTTAACTTGTTGACTTGATCTTCTAGTCTTCACTCTTGACTTTTTTGACTTGACTGTTGACTTGTTGACCAGCACTTTGACAATCCAGCACTTGTACTTCTTTTCTCTATTCTTTAAGGCAGCAATTTGTACTAGGAGTTTAAACATTTGTTTTAGGAAGACTTCAAGGTGGGAAACTTCTCTACCAAAGAATGTACTTCAACTTATTTCATCAGGCAGGGAAGTTGGTTCCCTTGGGTTTTGGCTTTCATCATCAGCATATCTTATATAACCCAACATCAATGGACTCATCTAATGACCTACCTTTTAGCCCTCAAGGTTCGCACCATGCAAGCGAGAAGGCAGGTGATGATGAAGGTGACAGTAGTGAAGGGAATGCCGATGGTTCAGGCAGTGGTGCAATTATGGCTGCATTTGGTGGAAACGGTGGAGGTGAAGGTTCCAATGGTGGCCATGCAATTAGTGAGTCAGGGAGTGCTCCAAGTGGGGGCCGCTTTAGTGGCCTTAATGTCAATGTTACCCGTGAAGCCATGGCTGCAAAACTCGCAAAACTGGCAGCGGTTAGGTGGAAAGTTTCGTCATTGATGTGATCAAATCCTCTCCCCGTGTGACAGCCGACTATTTTCCAGGTTAATACGTACATCCTAATCACTGTTTATATATTATTTTGTGCAATAAGACTTAATTATGTTAATTAAGTCCATAATTTCTAGCAAGGTTCGAGTAAATGCATGGGATTGTATTTGAAAACCATTAAATATAGATTTATCGCGTAATGGTAAAAGTGCCTAAAAGGGGCGTTGGTGATTATCTAGTACACTGTAAAGTGCTGAAATTATTCCAATATGTCTGGAACATTAAAGTTATGACATTATTAAGTGTTTGGCATGAAAAATAGATAAAAACATACTGCAGACATAAATTTATTTTATTTTCTATCTTAATGGTGTATTTATCATTTTGGTCACAATTTGATACCCATACTTACCAATTTCACCTAACATTGTCTTCTTGAGTGGGTAATTCTAGTATTAATCTTAATTGGTCCTAATATACATGACACATGCAAAATTTATATAAAACCTAAACAAATCTATATGTATGGCATCAAGGAAACATGATTAACCAACTAATCGCCACATTTCACTAATCCTAATCACCCCTTGTACCTTCGGTTGTACACCTCTCCACCACCACACATTGGTTTGGTGTGTGAATGGCAATGAGTTAGAGAAGGATTGGAACTTGTGTAGATTGTTAACCAAAGAGTATTGTGTTAGGAACCTTATTATCATCTAACTTACCCTAAACCCTCATCTTACACTTTCAAAATCACCCAACACTTTCCTCCCTATCCCTTCAAATGACCACAAGGAGCCCCCTAAGGTCATCCATTTTTCATCCTAAAATCACTAAATACTTGCTTAAATCCATCATTATTTTGAGATTCAGGGAGCTTGGAGCATAACTTTGGATTTGAATCTCAAAACCAAGCCTCTTTCATCACTTGAATCTACTAATCATCCCTAGCTTGTCTAGTGGTATAATCTCTAAAGGTATCTTTTTTTTTTTTGAATAAAAGTTTACTTTGTGAAAGTGAATTTCACCAAATTAGATATTTATGTTATTTTACGAGAAACAAACTAAACAAATGTTAGAGATTAAAGTTTAGAATGGATTGGAAGGGGTGTCTAGGGTCGTGGGTTTGAATGATGTTGTGGGTGATCATGTTGTTCTATTAATATATGTTTAAGATGCTTATATGATGAATTTTTAGTTGACGATTCTTGTATGATGATGATTATGTTCATGTGGTGATTTGAACAAAAAAGTGGATGTTGTGTGTGTATATTGTGAGCGGTGGATATTGATGATATAATGGAAGTGATTATGTGCTATTTTTAATGATGATTTTTGGAAGATATTATATGCTTGATTTTTGCATGTTTTAACATGTGTAAAATGTTTATTTTGGTGAAATAAAGTATGTACTTGTGCATAAGAATCACGAAGTGTGGTGATTTGATGTGTTAGAACATGTGATCATTGCGTCACACACGTTTAGAAGGAAGATTGGATAAGATAAGACTAATTCGATAGAAATTTCCTAAGAATAACCAAAAGTAGAAGCTTCCATTTCATACCGAAAGAGTATACATCATTGACAAGCTGGAGAGAGCATCAACACATCTCTCCAGTTGTTTCCCAAAACTTAAATGACCCTATGCGCATGAGCCCCTATATATAGGCCAACTCATGAGCATGAGCTCACGCTCATGGCTAAGACCCTCATACGCACATATGAGCTCATGAGTGAGACCCGACTACAAGGGGCTCGTCCCTACACATGTCGTGGACACGTACATAACACTCGTGCGAGGCACGAAGTCACATGAGGGCTAGGCCCGTTCACACAACTCACAAATATACTAACAATATATATTTTGTGAAATATATTTTAACAACTTAGAAATTTATAAATTTAAAAATGTAGTTCAATAAACGATAATCCCATACAACTTAATACACATTCAAGATGGACAACTTATACATAGTTATCATAAGCCTAAGTGGCTAACGAATTTAGGACACTTGTAGGTTGTGTCACAGACATGGAAAACGCATTTGATTTCTAGCAGCTTATGCACAGACGCATTTAGTGAGTTCATGCCCCCTTTTCTTTTTAAACGCTTTTCCGTTTTACAACTATCGGGGGAGATACATGTACAATGGTATGATAAGCTAGGGAATGAAACACACATATATCATGTGCGAATAGGGTGGAACTTAACCAGCATTAATCACATATACGCCGAGGAACGGAAGGGGTAGATCTACTCGGTTTTGGTGAGCCCCACTCTTGGTCCATGGGACCCACACGGAACAGTGCTTTTGTATCCCAGTCGAGGATACTCGACACAAAATTCGTCAAGGGTTGGATTGCTTTCCATGTCGTCACACATATTAATGTCCTAGCTACACATTAATTATCAACGATTTCATTAACGGTTTACATACTAGATTTTATATAAATACATCTCACTATTTAAAGATTCATTTAATACAACTTTGTATTTCAGGGAATTAGTGGACTAAGCGGGTATTTCGTGTCAAGATAGCAAGTGTCGGAACTCCATGCCAAATTTTGGAGGATTTGCTCATTATATTCCGCCTCCTTACGGTGATATAGTGATCAAAACCATGAATGTTGAAAATTTGCATTATGTTGTATGACATTCTAGAAACTCGTTTTCATTCGAAGGGTTGTAAACAATATACTTAACCTTGTGTTACGTTTTGAAACTATTATGACAATGGCATGCGGAGTCTGTTTTATTCATTTAGCATGTTTACTTTATCGTATGCAATGAGAATCAATCACGATCACACCTCACACTTCTGCCTACGAGCGGGTGTGACATTTAATCTTCAACCTTGATTAGAAAACTCGAACATCCCCGTTTTCTTTTCTACAGTTTCCCAATTCTATTGGTTTGGGTTTCTTAGCCGTCATGTTCCTTAAATACATTCCTTTAGGGTTTCAAGAAGGGTACGAACCATACCCTCATTATAATGGTATGACCCATATTTCCTCATCAGCATCCGCGGCCGATATGGGTTTTGACTTGTGAGGCGGTGTCTTTTTTTGTCTTCACATGGTACGAGTCATACCCACCTTAGAGTGGTATGGGTCGTACTAGGCTAAAACTCTAGTTTCTTCTGATTTCTTCAACTAATCTTGTTTCTGACCTTGGAAATCCTTCTTTTCATCAATAGGACCTGAAAAAACACCCACATAAACAATTAAGCATTTCCAGACGAATTTGCAATAAACAACTTGCAAAATGAGGGTTTTAAGCATTGAAATCTATGTGGTATTTAAGACACATCATGTTCGCTTGATGTCATCTTTGCACACATTTCGGGTTTATACGTCTTATATAAATGCGGTTATCACACTAGAGATGGTGGGTAGAGTTTCATGTAACAACCCGCTTATCGCTCTCGTTACTCTCGTTACGCCTAGCGCCCGAGATTCGGATCATAATGTAAACTATATCGCTTACGATTCTACTTCGCGCATTTACGTTATACACTATATCACAACGCTTACGCATAAAACATTTTTCGCATATACTATCACGCTATTACAACGCTACTCGCAAACACAACCGCAACGCAAACTCGGAACGCAGTTACTTGTGCTATGACCAATTATATTATATTACTAGTTATATATATAGTACTATTATTATCTATTTGTTAAAACGCGCAATCACTGGCATGCGCAACTCAATTTATCCAACTAAAACGCAACGTACCACGATACTACTTATCTCGCTAAAAGACTTAAGGTGCGAACAATAATTAACGCAACAAAATTCATTGAACGAACATGCTACACGCGAAACAAGAGTTTAACTCACCAAAAACTCGATCGCTGTCCGAATGGGCCATCTGCCCGGATGACGATCCGTCAGGATGACGATCCGTCAGGATGACCATCCGTCAGGATGACCATCCGTCCGGATGGAGTTTACCCATCGGAACACAAGCCATTCGAACCCCACCATTCAGACAACGACATCCGAACGTCGCAGGCCACACCCTCCACTATAAATAAGGGCCTTGTGTCTCATTTCAACATCTTTGCTTCTCCAAACGCTCTCAAGGTTCCAGATCGCTATCAAGCCATTTTGTAAGCTTTTCTCTCAAATCTTCATTAATCTTCATCTCTAATCGCTTCTACACCATCCTCTTCTTCAAAATCACGCAGACACTTAAACTTTCCTCGAAACCATCTGATTTGGACCTCTTGAAGGTGGTTTCCACCCGTTTTGCTTAGGTAAACTGTGGTGGAGCACTATTTAACCGAGATTGGTTCCAGATCTAAAGGATTTTCACACTTTTCAACTTAGTTATAAAAGATTTCAACACTTTTCATCTATTTTGAACTTTTCTTCGGTTATTACACAAATTTCGATGGAATCTGGGCTCAAACAGACTCTCGACTCTTTCCTCAGTCGAAAGCCGCCTTGAAAACGGATTTCCACCGGAAAGACGGACCGATTAACGGGTCGAACATGAATATTCATCAAGAACAGCTCGTCTGGCCGAATAGGAGGGACTCATCCGACCGAATGAACTAGAATTGGTATGTTCCATTGTTTGACACGTCATCATGCCGTCTTCGTTAACTCAAAATTTTACTTAGAAAATTTTTACAAAAACTTTGAACCACAGACCGTCCAAATAGCCATCCGTCCGGATGACCATCCGTCCGGATGGGACCCATCCGCTCGGATGCACTGTTACACCACTTAACCCAATTTTACCCCATTCGACACGCTGATTCCGACCGTTCAACCCTGAGGAATACTTATGCATGTGTTCCTGTACACAGGCTGATCCGGCGCTCTCAACCATCTAACCAGATCGTGTTTATTTATTGGACACGCACTGTGAGTATACTTGACCCCCTTTTAACGCTTTAAACACATTTTTGGGGTGTAACATACGTTCATATCTAAAACGCACTTATCAAAACGCAGTACACACTCTAAACTACTATCACATGCGAATAACTGACGTACATATTTTCACATGATGCTTGATACATATGTGGTAGGACACTTACTCGTGACGTTCCACCTTAACTAGTATGGTACTATAGTTAGACTCACACCCGACGGGGTCTAGTTAAGATGAACACGCCTAAGGGATCTCCATCGCAGTCATCTCGGAACTTAGCTGGTAGTTTTTGTCTTGTAGTGTATATGTGATGTATCATGTTTATGTATGTGCAGATTCGCAACACTTTTACCTACTATATGCTATATCAAACCTGTATACTCGCCAATACATTTTTGTATTGACATTATTTTAACGTATGCTGTAAGTTGAATGCATGTTATCTTAATTAAGATAGGGCTACTTTAGAAACTCACCTAAAATCTAGGTTGTCGGATTTGTTTTGTTCGAGACACTTGAAATCTGTACAACTTTATGTGAAATATTTGTTTATTAGTATGATATAATGAACGTGTTAAATATTGTCGCTAAATTAGTTGTTATGGATTCTCTTGAGCAGTCTGATTCGCCTAGTGCCGCACCCCGATGATTCCGCCATCGGTTGGGGTGTGACAGATTTGTATCAGAGCCATAACTATAGGGAAATAGGTAGGATTGCATGATCTGACCTAATCTATAGTCTAAGTACCAAACACACCATCTTTGTGTGAACCCATGTGCAGACGCTTAGTATGAACACACGCACTCTAGCTTCGTACGAACTCCCATGCTGTGGCTTCGTACGAACGGATTATTCTATATGAACTCTAAAATACTTAAGTATATATATATTGTGCCTTTATACAAAGGGAGCCTTTCTTAAGGCTAAATACTATATTGCCTTTCTTAAGGCTAACACAATATAGACGTTTGAAATACTCGTATAACACAAACGAGTGATTGTGTCGAGATTAGGTGTGAAAACCAAGAACTCTCGATGAAATCACTCACTCAGCGCATTATTCTTAGCACGAGAATATTTCATCGAGTTAGGAGTGATATCCAAATCTCGACGGAAAATCTCCATTTGCATCTCATGGAACTCCTGAATTTATTCAGTGAGAACCATCACAGCTAGGAGCAAAGTTGTTAAGTCAAGGGTGAAACCCGTATCTTAATAACCCGTTCCACTCCATAAAATGGTTTTCAAAAGCTCTCACCAAAGTCTTGACTGTACCAACGACTCGAGCCGCGTAGTAACTGGAAGGACAAATGCCGTTGCCGCATCCCGGTTAGGGCATAGTATATTAGGCCAAAGCTTGCGCTTGAACTTGTCGGGACTAGTTAAATCACTTTGGATAGTTGACGCCTCAAAACCCTGGGCACTCTATTTATACTAAGCCTGCAATCGCCGATTTTTACACATCATCGAATTTTATTATGTTATTATGCGTCATCGAGTTTATTTTAAGCTTATTTGTTTAAAATTTTCAAATCAAGATTTTACGCTTTATTGATTTCTCGTTTACCACTTTACGCTCTACCGAATATATGCACAACTCGCACAGCAATCGCAATCTAAACTAGGAGCTAATACTCGCAACAAAACTAAATTTTAACGACTTGCACTCTTAAACGTGTCCTCACGCTATACATATAAGTATATATATATATTTATAGTAAATGAATACATATGCTTATGCGAATACGTGAGAACTTAGAAATTTTGTGTCTCCTATGTGGATACGTATTACTATATCAACGATAAACAAATTTTCAACGCGCTCAATCGCAACGCAAACACAAAATCATTATGATCGAATCTCATTCTAATTCTTTTTTCTAGATGCCTTCGAACGCTTCCACCTCGCAACGTACAGCCAGAAGAAGATCTAGACGAAACGCCGATAAGAGGATCGCCTCGCTCATGCCAAGGAAGTGGCCAAGGTTATTCCTCAAATCGTTGCGCAAGTTCAATCCCTCAGCAACTCTCAAACTGTTGAAGACTCTAAGACCAACGTGCCAAGGTCTACTTTCTCCTACAAGCAGTTCAAAGCTTGTGATCTGCTGACCTTCACAGGAGAAGAAGGTGTGTCTCAATTACTCCAGTGGTTCGATGCCATCGAGGTTACCCTTCGTCAGAGCTGGTGCCCCGAGCATTTTCGCACCACATGCGCTACAGGAGTATTTCAATCAAGAGCCCTCGACTGGTGGAAAACTGAGCGTAACAAACATAGGAACGACGCAGCCTACTCACTCTCCTGGAAGAGCTGAAGGAGCTCATGAAGGAAGAGTATTGCCCTCCCCATGAAGTCCAAAAGCTAGAAAACGAATTTTGGGAAATCAAGCAAGTTGAAGGTGACAACAACGGCCTCACAGCAAGGTTCAAACAACTTAGCATTATCTGCCCAAGCCAAGTTGACCCTCCCAAAAAGGCCATCAAGAAGTACATATGCGCCTTGCCGGAGTGTGTGGGCGATTTTGTCGAAGCTGCAAAACCTGTTACCATCGAAGAAGCCTATCGCTTTGCCGCAGAAATCAATGACAAGCGAGTCTTGGCCGGGTTCTTCTCCAAGGATACCACCAGGAAGATTAACCAAGCAATCATCGTCGAATCCTCTAATGAATCCTCCGACGAACCCTCCGAAGAATCCTCCGATGAATCCTCGGATGAATCCATTGACGATGACGCACCACAGCAAGACGCTCAGTCTAGCCAAAAGAGACAATGATCGAGCCCAAATTGGTCAGCAAATACAATGCCTCGACCCGAACCCCTCCGAGTAGCTCCACTTCATCCAAGACGCACCTATGCTGGAACTCTCCCCCTGTGTTAGAGGTATACTCATCACCACCAGGATGGAGTCAACTGTCTCTATTGCATCAATTGCAATTGTTACGGTCACTTCACCCGCCACTGCCGCACAGGGCCACGACACCAAGGCATGCTAGCACTCCCCGCACCGCCGATGCAACCAGCAGACCCCACATCCGCATCTCCGATAACACCAGACGCCGCTGCACTCACGGAAGAAGCCCAAGCAGGAGTTTTCAACATCAACATCGATCAGGCGCAAGATGACGCAGTTAATGGTACGATTCTCGACACTATTACCTATACGTTACGATTGTTCTATCGATCGATGTCGCCTCAATATGCGACGTCGACACGCTCTCTCTCTCACTCTCACCCACACACACGCGCTCTCTCTCCCTCTCTCTCTCTCTCTTTCTCTCCCTCTCTCTCTCTCTCTCTCTCGTACTCGCACTTAGTCTAAGCTCACACGCCGATTCTATTAGTAGCACTATGTATCTATAGTATATCACGATATAATGTGTTTTACCCCAACTATGCGCCTTTAGAATAAGGTACGATAAACGTACAAGGAACAAACGAATCACGGGTGCACACGGGCTTATTTTTGGTCAGTGCACGGAGATCGTAGTAAGTTCTAATAGTGCCATAATGTTAAAAGCATGGTTAAGCGTGGTGGATACGTCGCTGGTACTTCCTATATATAAGCGTCTTAACCATGTAGACAAAGTGTGACATCTAATCACGGGACGTAAGTGGTGTGGTTAAAGCATGGTGGATACGCCGCTGGTACTTCCTATATATAAGTGTTTTGCCTTGCTAACGAAGTTTCGTGAAGAAAATGCCATGTGGAGTTGAACGTTATTAGACCTCTAATATTATGGTGATTATTTTCAACACGCTAAACTCCTTCGCAAGGCGTAACATCTCAATCGCATCATCGCTAGACTTTCGTAAGTCTACGACGCAATGCAATTGCATCATCGCTAGACTTTTCGTAAGTCTACAACTCAACGCAATCGCACCTTCGCTGGAATTTATTACACTTCGCTCTCGCATTCTCTCAACGTTTAAACGCTCTAACACTTATAGCATCTATGTCATCGCTTCGATACTCGCATCGCTTCTCCCTCTCGACGCATATCGCTTATCACTTACCGCTTATTGCTAGTCGCTCATCGCACTCAACGCTAACGCTGCTTTGATACTTCGCATCGCCGAACCATTCGCATACGCTCTCATCGCTAACTAAGTTTACAATCCGCTTTTTCGCACAATCTATTTAACTCTCTCTCAAACTCGGTCCGACCCTCTATCGCTTGGACCAAGGATACAAAAATCTATCCGTGTTATATCGGCACACATGACATCGCTGCATGAGATGGAAGTAATATGGCCAAAACATGGTGGATACGCCGCTGGTACTTCCTATATATAAGTGTTTTAGCCATATATACAAACTTTCGTGGAAAGATGCCATGTGGGGCTCGATGCTAATTAAACTCTTGATATTGTTAAAACTTATTTGTTACTGTGTGTTTTTTAAAATAAATGGAATTTTTTTTTTCAAAAAAAATTTAGATAAAACCGTTGAATAAATGAAATTTCCTCACAACGTGGGGGTAACGTCGAGGACTCAGCTTAACTCCACATGCAAAGGAAGTTTTCATAAGTCCAATATTTCTTTAAAAACCTTCTGTAGTAACTTAACCAAAAAATTTCTTACGACGATGGTTCAAAATCGACTCAACTCGATATGACGTCCTAGGAAGATTATCGTAAAACAAGTTTTTTTCTTAAATCTTTTCGAAGTAACTTGACAAATTTCGAAGTAACAAACTTTTCGAACCATTCGCATACGCTCTCATCCTAACTAAGTTTACAATTCGCTTTTTCGCACAATCTATTTAACTCTCTCTCAAACTCGGTCCGACCCTCTATCGATTGGACCAAGGATACGAAAATCTATCTGTGTTATATCGGCACACATGACATCGCTGCACGAGATGGAAGTAATATGGCCAAAACATGGTAGATACGCCGCTGGTACTTCCTATATATAAGTGTTTTAGCCATATATACAAACTTTCATGGAAAGATGCCATGTGGGGCTCGATGCTAATTAAACTCTTGATATTGTTAAAAATTATTTGTTACTGTGTGTTTTTGAAAATAAATGGAATTTTTTTTTCAAAAAAAAAATTAGATAAAACCGTTGGATAAATGAAATTTCCTCACAACGTGGGGGTAACATCGAGGACTCAGCTTAACTCCACATCCAAAGGAAGTTTTCATAAGTCCAATTTTTCTTTAAAAACCTTCTGTAGTAACTTAACCAAAACTTTTCTTACGACGATGGTTCAAAATCGACTCAACTCGATACCACGTCCTAGGAAGATTATCGTAAAACAAGTTTTTTTTAAATCTTTTCGAAGTAACTTAACAAAAATTTTCATACAACATGGGTTAACATCGACTCAGCCTAACGCCACGTCATAAGAAAATTTTCACAAATCAGTTTGCAATGACTCAACAAACTTTTCGAAAACTCAAAACGCTTTTGGAACGCCAACTCGTGAGATTCTATTCCCCTAATCAAGCAAGTCGCCTTTCTCACCAATTTTCTCTATCTGAGACGCCCTCCCTCATTGATCCTCGATCTATCACTCGTTCATCCGCAGTTACCTTAATGCTTTTATCTCTACTTACTTGTGTCAATTCTCACCGTCTACCCTTCAAATGAATTTCAGGACGAAATTTCCTCAAGCAAGGGAGACTGTAACAACCCGCTTATCGCTCTCATTACTCTCGTTATGCCTAGCGCCCGAGATTCGGATCATAATGTAAACTATATCGCTTACTATGCTACTTCAAGCCTTTACGCTATACGCTATATCACAACGCTTATGCATAAAACACTTTTCGCATATACTATCACGATATTACAATGCTACTTGCAAACGCAACCGCAACGCAAACTCGGAATGCGGTTACTTGTGCTATGACCTATTATATTATATTACTAGTTATATATATAGTATTATTATTATCTATGTGTTAAAACGCGCACTCGCTGGCACGCGCAACTCAATTTATCGCACTAAAACGTAACGTAACACCATACTACTTATCTCGCTAAAACACTTAATGTGCGAACTATAATTAACGCAACAAAACGCATTGAACGAACATTCTTCAAGCGAAACGAGATTTTAACTCACCAAAAACTCGATCGCTGTTCGAATGGGCCATTCGCCCGGATAACCATCTGTCAGGATGACCATTCGTCAGGATGACCCTCCGTCAGGATGACCATCTGTCCGGATGGAGTTTACCCATCCGAACACAAGCCATTTGAACCCCACCAATCAGACAACGCCATCCGAACGTCGCAGGCCATGCCTTCCACTATAAATAAGGTCCTTATGTCTCATTTCAACACCTTTGCTTCTCCAAACGCTCTCAACCGCTCTCAAAGTTCCAGATCGCTATCAAGCCATTTTGTAAGCTTTTCTCTCAAATATTCATCTCTAATCGCTTCTACATCATCTTCTTCTTTAAAATCACACACGCACTTAAACTTTCCTTGAAACCATCTGATTTGGACCTCTTGAAGGTGGTTTCCACCTGTTTTGCTTAGGTAAACTGTGGTGGAGCACTATTTAACCGAGATTGGTTCCAGATCTAAAGGTATTTCACACTTTTCAAGTTAGTTATAAAATATTTCAACACTTTTCATCTGTTTTGAACTTTTCTTCGGTTATTACACAAATTTCGATGGAATCTGGACTCAAACAGACTCTCGACTCGTTCCTTAGTCGAAAGCCGTCTTGAAAACAGATTTCCACCAGAGAGATGGACCGATTAACGGGTCAAACATGAATATTCAGCAAGAACAGCTCGTCTGGTTGAATGGGCGGGACCCATCTGACCGAATGAACTAGAATTGGTATGTTTCGTTGTTTGACACGTCATCACGCCGTCTTCGTTAACTCAAACTTTACTAAGAAAATTTTTACAAAAACTTCGAACCACAGACCGTCCGAATAGCCATCCATCAGGATGACCATCCGTCCGGATGACCAACCGTTAGGATGACCATCCGTCCGGATGGGACCCATCCGCTTGGATGCACTGTTACAACACTTAACCCACTTTTATCCCATTCGACACGCTGATTCCGACCGTTCAGCCATGGGGAATACTTATGCATCTGTTCCCGTACACAGGCTGATCCGGCGCTCTCGACCATCCAACCAGATCGTATTTATTTGTTGGACACGCACTGTGAGTATACTTGACCCCTTTTTAACGCTTTAAACACACTTTTGGGTTGTAACATACATTCATATCTAAAACGCACTTATCAAAACGCAGTACACACTCTAAACTACTATCACATGCGAATCACTGACTTATATATTTACACATGATGCTTGATACATATGTACTAGGACACTTACTCGTGACGTTCCACCTTAACTAGTATGGTACTATAGTTAGACTCACACCTGATGGGGTCTAGTTAAGACGAACACGCCTGAGGGCTCTCCATCGCAGTCATCTCGGAACTTAGCTGGTAGTTTTTATCTTGTAGTGTATATGTGTTGTATCATGTTTATGTATGTGGAGATTCGCAAAGCTTTTACCTACTTTATGCTATAACAAACCTGTATACTCGCCAATACATTTTTTATTGACATTATTTTAACGTATGTTGCAGGTTAAACGCAGGTTATCTCAATCAAGATAGGGCTACTTTAGAAACTCACCTAAAATCTAGGTTGTCGGATTTGTTTTGTTCGAGAGACATGAAACCTGTACAACTTTATGTGAAATACTTGTTTATTAGTATGGGATAATGAACTTGTTAAATATTGTCGCTAAATTAGTTGTAATGGATTCTCTTGAGCAATCTGATTCGCCTAGTACCGCGCCCTGATGATTCCGCCATCGGTTGGGGTGTGACATTTCAACTCCTAAATTTACTATTTTAAAGCTACAAAAGTGATAGATATCAAGGTATTGCCTTATTTCGACTTTGATTGATAATCTATCTCTTGCATTGTGGTGCCACCGCGCTTATACACTCAATTATATGTCCTGGGGAAAATTTACCTATCGAGAGGTTTTTATACTTTAAGTATATATTTCCTTAAATTGTATTTAGCTCCTGCTTATGAGTGGGTGTAACACCTCGCAAAATCGTGTCCAATAATGTGAAGACACGTGTCATAAACCCTAAACGTGTAAAAAGTTAACTTTGAAGGACTAAAGTTAACAAACTGTGAAAAGATGTGTGCGGACGGACTAAAAGTGTCATCATGCTAAACTTATGCCTCTGAATGACCTTACACGACATTCGTATTCTCAAACGAGTAAATTATTGGGCATGAGAAGCCATTTATGAAAACAAACGAAAGTTTATAAGACAAAGGGGTTAAACGTGTCAACATGTTAATTCTTACCTCTGGGCAACCTTTTAACGAAACCAGGGTTTCGTAATATTCAATCATACTTTCGAGAATATATGATGTTGATTATGAACAGTTTTGGGACCGTTATATAATAAAACGTTCAAGCTTTCAAGAAGAGGGGTCAAAGACGTCAACGAAAGAAACTAGTGTTTCAGGTGATCTTTGACCAAACGAGAATCTAACGATGTTTGTTATTATTCCCAAGTTCCTTAAAAACTACTTTGGGGGCCAATTATGCTTAAAATGAAATATATATGAAGTTTAGAAGTACCAGGGAGTGAAAGTGTCAAGTTGCAAAACTAGCTAAACTGGTCGACAGGAGAGTCGCGGCCCATGAACCCTCTCCTCTATTCTTTCACTGGCAGCGAGCCAGTGCCTAGTAACGAAAAATGTGGACAGCTGCATGTATGCAGCTTTGTTTCCCACATAAACCACCATGCATGCTTAGAACTTGAAGCCAGGGATTGTTGGATGGTTTTTACTGACACTAGGACACTTGGAATGATCTGAGATGATCCTAAACACCTGGCTTGATCTTGAGAATCCTTGAATTAGTATAAATTGGTGCCATTTCTCATCATTTGGACTTACAACTTCATTTTTCTCACTTGCTCTTTATTCTCTGAGGTTCCTGATAAAAAAGGAAGCTCCCCTTTGTCTAATCTTCGAGCTAGGACCTGTTGTAAATGTCCTTAGCCACTCTAGTTCGGTTTTTATGCATTTAAAAGCCGAAAGTCAAAGTTCCCGCTAATCGGCTTTGACTTTCGGTTTAGACCTAAACGGTTTAGCCATTATTCGAGGCGAATATGGCTACGTGATCGTAATTATGTAGGTGTTAATCACTCAAAAGGGCACCTCTTAATTACCACGTTTACTTAGTTAATTGTCGGGTCAAAGTAATTAAAATAAAAAGTCATACTAGTCAGTTTTTTAATAAATTCAAATATGATAATGTAGAAGTTATAAAACATGTTTTATCACTCTAATAACTTGGTAAACATTATTAGAACATGTCTAAACATATTCAACCCGACAATTCGGAGTTTAAGCTCAGTTCGCAACCGAAAGTCGCAAAAGCTTGACTTTTGCTTTGACTTTCAGTTCTGACCCGAATTAGCTTATTTCCTTTATGCATTAAGGTTCCTTTGTGACTATATTATGTTGTAGCATAATCTTCTGAGGTTATATTACATGGTCACTTAGTAATCTGAGTTTATATGCATGTTTCCATTATTATGCATTATGTTGACTAGTATACCTTTTTGTCTAAAAATGAGATTTTTAACATAAATGAACATGCAAATGGATTAGGTACTGATTAGTAAACATATTTAGATAATTTTGATGTTTACAATCTGGTCATAAACTGAAGTTATGTAATTAATTGAAATTTATGCTTTTATAAGGACTAAAATGCCCTTTAGCATGTAAATCAAATTTTAAACATAATTTTAACATGAAACACTTTACCTAATGTTGTGATATCATATTTAGAAATTATTGGGATGTTAGGTCAGATTATATACTGACCCTAACCGTGAGTTCTTGTATAAAGCTTATAAATGGCGATAATACTCTTTTTGCAAATAAAATGAGTTTTACATATAATTAACATGTAAAACCTTTTGCTACTGATATGTTATGAAAAATAAAATATGTTGACCACTCAAAGCTGGTCAACATATTAGAATCGCTTAAACTTCGAAATTATAGTCATATATCGACTTTTACGCTAATTAAGTACATAGTATGGTTTTAAACCATATTTAGCACCCAAGACTTGTTGCCTACTGACTTTATAAATTATTTTTAAATGTTTTTACAGTAGATATAAGTCATGAACTCGGAATACCAAATAGTCCCTAAAAGCATATGTGAAATGACCAAAATGCCCTTTCGGGGCATAGTTTGGCCATAAATCATAAACCACACATATGTATGATATCCTACTATTATAGTATCATAAATTAAATGTTTTTACAGAATGTTTATGACCAGAACTTCAGTTTACATATAAACCCTTTCTATAAACCTTAAAATGACCAAAATGCCCTTATGGGGCCTAATTCGGTTTTAAAACCTTCATGGGCATACATGTTGATATCCTACTGATATCATAATATATTTCTAGCATAATAACATATGGAACTTGTATATGACTCATCCGGTTACCCGTTCATGCTTATACGCGTTCGGTACGGTTTATGTAACTAGTTTGCATAAATTAACCGAAGCGGGTTTAACCTTATTAATTAAACTTCAAAATCCAGAATGTATTTAGTTTACCCATATTATACAAGTCTCCATACTTGTTGGGTCTAAATTACATTCCGTTCCGGTCACCACTTAATCTAGTGTTTCGTACCGTAAATCATCCTTTAAACTAACCGGTCTAAGTCCTTGACTTAAATAAGACCCGTTAGTATTCTAATAGGTTAATAAAACCTTCATTCTAGACTAGGGAGCCCCAGTAGAAGATACCTTCATAAAGTCTTAGTAAATTACGGCTGAGTAGAAATCCTTACATTTAAAACTCATGTAAATACTTTTAACTTATTTTCCCTTATACGGGCTTGGGATACGGTAAATTATTACCGCTTGGTCGGGTATGGGATCATTTGGTCGGGTTGTGATTAATAAATCCGCATAACCCGTTTTAATCTCTTTTGTTTGATAACATAAACTTTGGGGGTTAACGACCGTGTCATGGATATCCTTGGCTAATTTAAGTTATTAATGGCCACGACCTATGCATGGGGTGTAGGCATACACCCGACAGATGAAAATGCTAAAAATATAAATTACCCACAAGTTGGGGATAACTCCTTTGTGGGTTTTATAAGTGGCGTGTCAGTTAATCATGACCCGGTTTCTAGACCGGCCCGAATGTATGACAAACATGTAATTCTGTATACAAGATTATAAATGTAATTATCCCAAGTTATAAAAGAACTTTTTTTGTGCCATGTGCACCTAACTCAATTTTATTAAAGCTTTTCAAATGAGTCGGTTAATTGTATTTATCAGTGTAAACTAACGTATTTTTCAAAGACTAAGTGACAGGTACCTCACGTAATAGGCTAGAGCTAGTTGGCGTTTAATAAGAGGATTTTGCAAGTCCTTAGATGCCTAAAGTCTGTCGAACTCCGTTTTATATTTTTATTTAAAGATCCGCCTGTGGATCCTTTCTTTTACAACTGTCTGTATATTCTTTTATCAGTACTTTGAACATTTGTGTCGTAATAGTAATTTACCTTCCAAGCCTTCCGTTGTGCTATAACTGTGTTTAATTGACTATGCTGATATTAACTACGTCACGATACTCCCCACCGGGCCCACCGGATTATGTGGAAATATCGAGGTATGACAGTGGGTCGTGCATTCCGACTTTTAAGAAAGTTTGTGGGAGATGTGCGTCTAGTGTGGTCTCTCCATTTTATGCAGATGTATGGAAATGTTACAGATAGTTCGGAGTATGTGGTCATTCTCATCTCATGAAGGGATGCCCGATTTACCTCACCACTTGAATAACTTCAAACATTACTTATTGTATCAAGGAGATTTGAGGCCAAAGAGATAATTAATCTTGGATTGATTGCTTCCCCCATTTTATTTTATGCTTTATTCAAATTCTTATATATCTTCTTATCCGACTAAACAACAACGAAAGTTAAGTAGTGGGAGACACCGATGTCTTGGGTCAACACTTGGTTTTAAACCACGTCGTACTACTACACGGTAGGTACACTTGCATTATTGGGTGTAGTGCTATATAATTTTAAACTATTTCTTGTAAATTTAAAATGAGTTTTGTGCAAGAAAACCCTATAAAATATAGATACACTTTGCACACATCACTACATTATGCGAATGTGATTGAAATTCTGAAAAATAACTAACACTCCATCTTGTGTTTAGGAGAACTTGGTTCCATAATGCATATTGAGGTTGTATTTACAAGTTCTTAATGGACTTATAACACATGTTATGTTAGGGACTTCTGGTTATCTTTCGATAAGGTGTATCATCAGAATGTTGTATGTAGAAGTCAGAATGATTCCTATGATATAATGGCTTAGCACTTAATGAATATGAGAAATTAAGTTATAGATTCATGGCAAGTTACGAAACGAAGGATATGCGTGAGGCATTTCCATCTAACATATAGGAAAATGGTTTATTGACTTCTGTTCAACCATATTTACCATAGTTAGATTTGAGGATTTTCACTGTCTAGTTTAAGGTGCATAAATGCACCTTGAATTCTGTATAACAATTGGGATTTCAGAATACTACTTCAAAATAATTTAAGTTTATCTTTTAATAATCCGGGAGTATCAGAGAAATTTTTAAAAAGGACATATACTGAATGAGTATTTTGGGTCAAATCGGTAAAAGAGAAATAAAGTTTGTTAGTCAAACCCTTATCCTACATGAAAACATTAGATTTTTAGGTGGAAACATTCTTTAGCTATTACATCTGAAACCAATGGAAGATGTGTAAAGGGTGCAAAGCACCCTTACGCTCATGTACTTGACCATGACTGTGGATGATTGGTGTAATGCGGCATTTTGATGGAACACAATACACTTCAAAATACTTTGAGCCAAATAAATATATTTTGTATTAGCTCGGTAAGAAACAATTCTATTTCGTTGGCTCAAGTCAATGGTCGTTTTAAATTTAACAACACTGGTTTTTAAGGCTTGCCATGGATTGGTGAAGTTCATAGGTTTAAATGCCAGTTCAAAAAGGTTCGAGTGAACTTTGAAGGGATCACACATTTAACTATTTAAACACAGTTCATGTTTGTTGGGATTGTAAATGTAAATGTAAATTGTAAATATAAATGTAAATAATAAAAGGAAACGTAGCAGTAGTTGGTCATGGAGGGTAGCAACGATTTACATAGAAAAACTGTCCATGGCATGTTCGTATCATGAGTCACCACATATGTGATTGCCCATCAGGCAGTGGCCTAAATATTGGGTTGGTGTCAGAACTCAAGAATCAAACAGTTTTATTATGAAAACTCAGCATCAAATACAATGATTGAACGAATCTGTCATCACAGATTAACAACGAACAAACAAGTAAAAGATCTCCAATAGGATGATCGGTACAAGTAATAGACAAACCCTAGACTCACGAATGTACGTGTGAGGATAGGGCAACAAACCAGAGAGCAACGAAATGATCAACAAGAGAATGAGATGCTCGAATACATAAGCCAAGGGACTAAGCCCTCTATTTATCTTGACAAACCCTAAGCGACAACACAGGAGCCTAGGCTGGCAGCCCAACAGGACGCAACGGCTATAAGCCCAAGTCAGCAATCCACCTTGATAGAACCCAAAGCCAGTAGCCCAATCTTGATGGTCCAAACCTCACAACCAAAGATAAAAAAGGTTAAAAATAAATAAAAGGAAATAAAGGAAATATATAAAAAGGGCACATTTATACTGGATGAATACGAATATTATTAACATCCCCCCTCAGTTTAAATGTGCAAAAAGATTAGACAGACCTAGAGACTTACACATTTCAGAACGAGTTTTTGGGATTAAGCCTTTGGTAAATATGTCAGCTAGCTGATGCTCAGTCTTAACACCTTGAGTTTTGATCAGTCCGGATGCAATTTTCTCTCTTAGAAAGAATAAATCAACTTCGAAATGCTTGGTTCTGTCATGAAAGACATGATTGGCAGCAATGGACAATGCTGAAGTGTTATCGCACTTCAAAACAACTGGAATATTCACATCAACATGAAGTTCTCTTAAGATATTCAGCAACCACAACACTTCACATGTGGCACTGCACATGGACCTGTATTCGGCCTCAGCAGAGGACCGAGAGACTACACTCTATTTTTTGCTTTTCCATGAAACCAATGATCCACCAAGAAAGATGCAAAAGCCCGTGACAGACCTTCGGCTGTCCACACACTTAGCCCAGTCCGAATCTGCAAACGCAGTTAACTGGAAGGTGTTGCTTTTTGTAAACAGGATCCCAGTGCCAGGAGCACCTTTTAGGTATCTTAACACTTTGAAAGCGATTTGAGTGTGAGCCTCAGTAGGCTTATGAATAAACTGAGATAAATAATGAATAGAGTAAGCAATATCTGGTCTAGTGTGAGATAGGTAAATAAGTTTACCTATTAGTTTTTGATACTGTGTGACATCAACAGGTTTTGAGTTATTAAGAGTCAGATTGGTCAAAACATGATTTTGATCGATAGGACAACTATTGTGCTTACTACCACTCATTCCATATTCATTTAACAAGTCCATGCAATACTTTCTTTGAGAAACACAAACACCATTATTAGATTTGATTACTTCTATTCCAAGAAAGTACTTTAGTAAACCGAGATCTTTGATCAAAAATTCATTTTTTAAAAGACTATTGATTTTATTTATCTCTTGTTCACATTTTCCTGTTAACACAATATCATCAGCATACACTAAGAGGACAATAAAAACAGATTTCTCGGACTTAATAAACATGGAATGATCGCATTTAGATTGCACAAACCCAATTTTAACTAAAGTTTGAACAAGCCGCTCATTCCACATACGTGGGGCTTGTTTTAACCCATATAAAGATTTGTTTAACTTACACACTTTATTTTGTTGATTAATATTTAATCCATCAGGTAGGGTCATATAGACATCTTCCCTAAGATTGCCATAAAGAAAGGCATTGTTAACGTCAAGTTGGTACAGGGGCCAGTTGTTTTGACAGATAGACTAATAATACATCGAACTGTAACCATTTTGACAACAGGGGAGAATGTTTCCTCAAAATCAATCCCTTCACGTTGGTTAAATCCCTTAGCAACTAGCCTAGCTTTAAATCTCTCTATTTCACCTGTTGATTTGTACATTACTTTAAACACCCACTTACAACCAATAGGTTTTATACCACTAGGGATATCCACAATATCCCAGGTATTGTTCTTATATAGAGCAGACAATTCATCATTCATAGCATCAATCCACCTTTTATCTTTAAGGGCTTCTTTATAAGTTTGTGGTTCAATAATTTTATTTATATTGGCAGCAAAACAAACATTTTCCCTAGGCAGGTTGGAATAATTAACCACTTTATCATAACTATATTTAGCATTTCCAACAATAAAGTCATCAAATCTTTTAGGAGCCAAGGCAGACCTAGTAGATCTTCTTACGTTTTGAGTACCCTCAGGAAGGTTTGACTCATCATGAACACTACTAGACTCAGCCCTCACAGGTTCAGTTGTAACACCTATAGACTCATTATTCTCATACATATCATCAATGCCTGATCATTGTTGAGTGTCACTATCAATAGTTGACTCAACTGTATCACTGTGTTGCTGAGTCATAGTAGTTGAGTCAGTGGTACCCTTCTCTTCATCATTGGGATTTGTATCACTTGAAGGATCAAGGTTGTCAAAAAAGTTTAGTTGGTTTAAAAGATTTGTATTAATTTGATCAGGAGACTTATATTTAAAAAGGGAAAACAGTTTCATGAAAACTGACATCTCTGGAGAAAATGAATTTTCTTTGGTCCAAACTCCAGACCTTATACCCCTTTTTAAAGTTAGAATACCCCATAAAACGCATTTTTCAGCACGTTCCTCAAGTTTATCAGAATTGTCTAAAGTGGTGAAGAAACAAAGACAACTAAACACTTTCAAGTGATCAAGAGAAGGTTTAAAACCAAAAAGCATTTCATAAGGAGAACTACCATGCAGCACAGAGGAAGGAAGCCTGTTGATTAAGTAAGAAACAGTAAGAACACATTCAGACCAGTATTTAAGAGGGACTTTGGACTGAAATAATAAAGCTCTTGCAACATTTAACAAGTGTTTATGTTTTCTCTCTACAACCCCATTTTGTTGTGGGGTATAAGTGCATGATGTTTGATGAATGATCCCTTTAGTTTTAACAAAGGATGACATTTGAGAGTTGATAAATTCAGATCCATTATCACTTCGAAGTACCTTGATATCAACTTTAAATTGGGTTTTGACTAAGTTGTAAAAACTTTGTATGTTTTCAAAGACTTCGGATTTAGATTTCATCAAATACACCCACACAGATCTGGTGAAATCATCGACAACAGTGAGAAAATATTTGTACCCATCTATGCAAGTGACTTTGTAGGGACCCCAAACATCTAAGTGAACTAGATCCCCTACTTTAGTTGACCTATGGTCACTTAGAGGAAATGGTGCCCTATGTTGTTTGGCCCTGTGACATATGTCACAAGGATTGGCATCATTAGGCTCAATTTTAATTTGTAAAGCTTTTAACACTTGTTCAGCTGGGTGACCCAGCCTTGAGTGCCAGAGCTTTATGCTTTCAGTTTTACTTAAGCAAGAAAAATTAGTGCCTAGTGGGTTACCACAAAAGTACAAACCCTCAGATTGTCTACCAGTCACCAGGGTTTTCTTGGTGCATGAATCCCGAATGTAGCAAGTATTATCATCAAATATAACTCTAAGCTTATTATCTTTAGCTAACTTATAGACAGAGATGAGATTCACATAATATTCAGGCACAACAAAAACATCCTTTAGAATCACAGAATCAGACAGATTAAAACATCCAATTTTAGTGACTTTAGCATCTGTTCCATTTGGGTGCTTAATGGTTATATTATATTCAGTGACATCAATCAAATTGAACATATTTTTACTGGACATGACCATATGCTGGTTTGCACCAGAGTCTATGATCCAGTTCAGACTCTGAGCAGAGGAGTCCATGGAGTTAAAACAGAAAAGGTTTTTGAAATTAGAGAAGGAGTTAAAGCATTTACCTCCCACATTGGACTTATTAGAATCTTCAGTTTTATTTTCATTCAGCAACCCTAGCAACTTAGAAAACTGATCAGCAGACAGAGTGTTTAAAGAACTACCACCTTTATCACCCACAGAGTTATTCACAGAAGGACTATTCCCATTACTAACAGAATTATTTGACTTAGACCACTGACTGTTTGGTTTTTGTCTATAGTTAGAAGGATAGCCATGAAGCTCAAAACATTTATCAATAGTATGCCCAACTTTATTGCAATGAGTACATTTAAGATTAGGATTGGGACCTTTGTTAAACTTTTTCATGTCATTAAAGTTGTTTGACTTAGCAGCAAAACCAACATTAGGAATTTTAGACGCACTATTTGATCCTCTATAAGATTCTTCTCTAGAGATAATAGAGAAGGCAGTTTTAATAGTAGGTAGAGGATCCCTAGTCAAAAGATTAGTTCTAACAGGTTGGTAAATGTCATCAAGGCCCATCAGAAATTGCATAAGTTTGATTAACTGATTAAACTCATTGAACTTAGATGATGCATTGCAAGTACAAGAGGGCAACTGTAACATAGCATCAAATTGCTTCCACATAGTGTTTATTTTATGATAGTACTCAAAGACACTAGAGCCATTTTGACTTACTGAATTGATTTTTTTATATAAGCTAAACACAACAGACCCATCAACTTTATCATAAGTGTCTTTTAAATCATCCCAGACTTCTGAGGCAAGCTTAGAATATACTTGACCAACATATAGCTCATCAGAAACAGAGTTTAGAATCCAGGTTAAAACAATAGAATTACATCGATCCCATTGGCTAGCTAGGACATCATTGTCTTTAGACTTAGTGCAAGTTCCATCAATAAAGCCTAATTTGTTTTTAGCCACATGAGCAAGTTTCATAGCATTAGACCAGACCACATAATTTTCAGTCCCTTTTAGTTTTATATTAACTATAGTGAGACCACTAGAGTCACAGGCATGAAGATATAATGGGCCACTAGCATCAAGTTTACTAATCAAGGTCACCGATGGCTCAGTTTTATCACCCATTTAAAACAAACAGCAGCACAGTTCACAATAATCAGAAACAACAGAGAAATAAAGCACAAAATAAAGAGCCAAACACACAGGCAGATAAAGCACAGAAACAAACATAGACCAGACACGGCGAAGCCTGGACAGAGGTCCGTTCAGAGGTTCGTCACTCAAAGGTGCCTCCGCAAACGGTAACCAGGGAGCCACAAAACAACAGACAGACCACAAATGCAACAGAGTGTACCCTCTCTGTGTCCCAATCAAGCCGGTCTTGCCTAAACCCGGTATCAAAATGCCTAGACACTGGACTTAATGATGCAAAACACAGTAAAAGGAGATAGAGAGAGAGACGATCTCACAGTGGGTGCAAAATACTCCAGCGGACCAAGGCTTGTAACCTTCACTTAGGGTTACAAGCGTTTGATCAGAAAGCCAAACACGATTCCTGTTAGTTTGCCCAAAGAGGGACTAACGAGGACCTTCTTCAAGAAACAGAGCAGAATCCAAAAGTTAGGGTTTCAATCCCACACGAGCAGCGCCGACCCTAGAAACAGAGCACCAGAACCGAAACACCAAACCCTAGAAATTAGGGTTTCAATCACAGCAGTAGAAAGAGAAGGGGGACACCGCGATTGAAGTCGACAGACACACGGACTACCAGGACCTCAAGATAACCGGAAACCCTAGGTTGATTCACAGAGAATCAGACCTTCAAGAGATGCAGCGGAAGAACACCAGAGCACCGACTCAACCTGGCTCTGATACCATGTCAGAACTCAAGAATCAAACAGTTTTATTATGAAAACTCAGCATCAAATACAATGATTGAACGAATCTGTCATCACAGATTAACAACGAACAAAAGAGCAAAAGATCTCCAACAGGATGATCGGTACAAGTAATAGACAAACCCTAGACTCACGAATGTACGTGTGAGGATAGGGCAACAAACCAGAGAGCAACGAAATGATCAACAAGAGAATGAGGTGCTCGAATACATAAGCCAAGGGACTAAGCCCTCTATTTATCTTGACAAACCCTAAGCGACAACACAGGAGCCCAAGCTGGCAGCCCAACAGGACGCAACGGCTATAAGCCCAAGTCAGCAATCCACCTTGATAGAACCCAAAGCCAGTAGCCCAATCTTGATGGTCCAAACCTCACAACCATAGATAAAAAAGGTTAAAAATAAATAAAAGGAAATAAATAAAAATACATAAAGGAAATATATAAAAAAAGGCACATTTATACTGGATGAATACAAGTATTTTTAACAGTTGGCTCGCAAGTCAATTATGTGGTTTAGTCCGTAGCAATGGTTAACATGACTACGAACTGTTATGTGCATTTAAGGGGTCGTGACTATTCTTGAACCATTACAAATGCCCTATGAATTGTGAAATAGGAACCATTTGCAATAGACGTGGGAATCCCATGAATTGTGAAATAGGAATCATGTGAAATGGGAATCCCATTTCTCACTATATAAAAAACCCTCATACACCAAAGTTTTCATATTAGCGAAAATTAGTCTGGTAAAATCTCATGATCATATATGATATTAGTTACTAAAAACATACCGTCGCCAATAGTTCTATTAGCAAAATCAAACATCTGTGACAATAAAAATAAGGAATAATGGATTTTAATAATCTCAACTATTAACGTTGGCATACAACGGTTCTAACTTCAAAAATAACTAGCGATGATCCCATTTTTTCACATATTGTAAACCAATGGACCTTTATTAACATAAAATTAAACTGGGACAAAGAAAAATTAAGTTTTTGTTAAAGGTCCATTAGTTTACAATGTGTTAAAAGGTGAGACCACCACTGTTTATTTTTTAAATTGGGGTCGTTGTCGACTAACGACTAATAGTTGTGATTATAAAAATCTATTATTACTAAAGATAATGAAAAATTGGTATGCTAACTTAAATAGAATTAAACTGCTCTTTAATTTTGTCATGAGAAACCCAGTTAGTTAATAAATATTTTTCTCTTGTATCACATATAATTAAATAATCATGTTACGATTCAAACGTGATTTTTGTTTTCTTTTAGGGAACGTGTGACATATCACGATATGGTGCGATGTTGGTAGGAAACTCTACATGTGTTGATTCATTGTATCCGAGGAAGTGATTAATCATGAAGCCCTATGCACAACATTTCACTAAAGGTAGAGACACAATTGTTTTAAGGTTTTAGAGTACTCAACTTGAACGCAATAACTACTAGAATAGGACCCCCACAACATCTATATGTTATGAGTGGTCAAAACTATTTTTCCTTTTGCCAATGAGGTAGCGATGGACTGGTTGGAGAAAGACTTGGTGTTACTTGTAACCCATGTTCGACTCCCACTCTCCCTATTATTTTCTGCGACATCTAGGTGAAGGTGAATACGGGTGGCGCAGGTTCGTCTTGGATGGGAGGCGAGATAATACCGATTATTCCACTGCCGTGACTTCGTGCGGGTGGAGGTTGAGTTTCCGCGCATCTGGGAGAGCCAAGGGGCTGCTGCGGTCGAGTAGTCGACCTTGGCCACAGAACCTGGTGTCACGGTGGTTGGCATGTCATTCATTGATGTTAAAAAAAAAACTATTTTCCTTTATTTGTTTGTCAAATAACTTCCATCTAAACAAAGGGCGGTTGTATTTCATGACTATGCATGTAATCTGACCGGCTGATATTAACATATTTGTATGTTTATGGTAGTGTCAACTCCTTATGGATTAAGCGATAGCGTTTGAGATGAAATGATAAAACGTGAACGTTTCAAAGTAAGCCTCATGTTACAAAGCTATAGGCAATAGGAAAAAAAACTAGAAAGTGGTGTGAAATTTGTGTTTACTTCAATATGTTATTCAAAAAGAACGGTCAAGAAAGAAATCAAACCTTGCAAGAAAGGAAGAGTTAAAATATCGTAAAAGAAGAATAGGATGTGCTACTTTTCTTCCCCACATCATGTTGATGGGCCAGTAATGGTTTAACGTTTATACAAACTTCTCCTTCGTGGTTCATTTCTGATGGTACACGTAACATGATTAATTGATATCATAAAATTGATCACGATATACTGGTCAACAACAAGAACGCGATAACAATAATATATCTTCCGAAATAGAAGTTTACTCTAGGAAAAAAGTATAAAAAGATATTTTAAGTGGTCATTTTAACGGTTATAAAAAGATATTTTAAGTGGTTATAAAAAGATAATTTGATATCATAAAAAGATATTCTGATGGTACACGTAACATGATTAATTAATATCATAAAATTGATCACGATACTGGTCGCTAAGAATATCATAAAATTGATCATGATATACTGGTCGCTAACAATATCTTCCGAATAATTATCAATTATTTTTTAACATATAGTTCAAAATTAGTTATGGAATTAACTATGATACAATTAGCAAAGTTTGTAAATAGTGTTCTTACTTTTTGATATTTTTTTTGTGTATTTTTTTCTATTTTATTTTTTTATATTTTTACCTCTCAACTTTCAACATTGACATTTATAACTCTTTAACTTTCTAAAAACTTTGTAATCGGTTTTATGTGTTTATATTTAAATATGTGTCAGAATAAATTCAAGTTGTTTTACATATCGACGTAAATTGTTCCCGGAAATTAGTTGAGTAAAATATAATATGTTCTTATGTTTATTATTGTGTAATTTTTTTCCGGAAATAAGTCGTGTCAATTGTCAAATATAATATTTTCCGTGCTTATTTTTATGTACATTTTCAATTGCTCGACGTTTTGAAATTTTGTTCGAAAACGACTTGGGACAAATATAATACGTTTTCATTAGACGATATAAATTCGAGTTAATTTACATTTCGACAACGTCACAACGTGTCGTACCATTATCTAATTAAAAGTACAATATTTTCTGACGTGCTTATTTGTATGCAAGTGTCGGTATAAATTCAAGTTGGTTTACGTTTAGACGTAAAATTTCATTAAAGTTATATTTAATATTGTGTTTACATTTTCATTTACAAGTAATTTAAAATTATCTCGTACCACTGTCAAATTTAAATTTACTTTTATGGTTTTAAGTGGATGTAAAACATGTGTAAATTTTGTTTTGACGTTTTGACGTAAATTTTGTTCGGAAACGACTTGGGTCAAATATAATATCTTTTTAATATCTTTTTTTATATAATTTGTATCTATATCTAGAATAAAATTTAACAGAGGTACGAGATAATTTTAAATTTACTTTGACAAAACGACAGGAAGCAAAATAGAAGTTCACTCTAGGAAAAAAGTATAAAAAGATATTAATACATATAAGGATACATATTCTTATGGGTGGGAGTTGGCTACAAAGTCCATTTTTCCTACAAAGTGTAAAAAGTCATAAAACACCATAATGTCAACCATAAAACACACTCAAAACCCACAAATAACAAAGTGAAGATTACTAAAACGCCATATTTGTGGGTTTTGTGTTGTGTTTTAGATGATAAAGCTTTGATTATCGAATTACTAACATTAGTGTGTTTTAAGTTGATTATCATGTTGTGTTTTATATTCATAGTTCTATGATAGTGTGTTTGAAGTTTGTATGAACTGTTAGGGTTTGGATATTGTGTTTTAGTTATCTTCACTCTGTTATTTGTGGGTTTTGAGTGCGTTTCATGGCTAAAATTGTGGAGTTTTATGACTTTGTATACTTTGTAGGAAAAATAGACTTTGTAGCCGAACCCCACCCTCTTATTATATATATATAATAAACGTATCTATATCTGTATTAATATCTTTTTTATGCAAATGTCGGTATAAATTCAAGTTCGTTTGCGTTTAGACGTAAATTTTCATTAAAGTTATATTTAATATGGCGTTTACATTTCTATTTACAAGTAATTTAAAATTGTCCCGTACCATTGTCAAATTTAAACATACTTTTATGCTTTCCAGTGGATGTAAAACATGTGTAAATTTTGTTTTAACGTTTTTACGTAAATTTTGACTTTAGCTAAGCACTTAACAAATTATATATATAACTAGTAAATAACGCCCGCGCTTCGCGGCGGGTTTGTTTTTTCGTTAACAGTAGACTACGTGTGTTACAATGAGATAATTGGTAAGCAAATAGTGTACTAAATCCTATGTTACAATAGCTGACCAACTTAAATTCAAGTCATGCTTGAAAGTCATAACTGTAGAGCACCAAAGTTAATCTCTGCATCGGTTTCGGTGCGGCGGCGACTGGTGGAATGGTTGTGCAGGCGTGCAATGGTCAGGTTCCTCTGTTCTCGAATGAGAAAGTACAAAGGAAAGGTTTACACTTACAGACCTGACAAATTGTTTATGAACGCTATCAAAGCAGAGATAGGTGAACAAATTATCTTATCTAGTACAAAATAAACTGTATATATCTCAACAGATTAAAGATCACACAAAAACTGAAAATTAACTGTGAGTATACCTTTGCTACATAATCTTGTTCCACTGCTTTCAGCTTCTTGTTGGGTTGTCACTTCATAAGCCATTCAACCTGTGGCATACAAAAGATTATATATACCGTACGATCATATATAAGAAATTTTAACTCTCATTACTCAAAAAGGGTAACATGTGCTACTTTACAGTTTATAAGTTATTAGTGTTGGCTGACCTTATAGTGCATATATATCATGCATTTTCATAATTGACATCAAGGGAAGCGTATTCAAAAAGAATATCTTGTCCTCCATGTGTTTTATTTTTGTAGTAACAGGCTAAAAAAAGAGGACTGCATATAGCATATGAAACATCAATCAACAACTGAATACCAAATACCATATGAAAAAAAAATGAAAAACAGTGAACAATTGATCTCCAAATCTAAGCAAAGAACAACCAAAGCAAATTCTAGTCAAGGCCACAAAAGTTACATGTACACTATGTTTTGGGATTTTGAGTCTATTGGGGGTAGGAGCTCTACTCCACATCTATAGTAATCAACAACATAGATCACACTTCAAACTATCCAAATTAAAACTTGCACAACTATCTATCAATTCCTTAACCAGAAAAACGAAAACGGCGGATAGATCGTACCTCGGGAACTGCAAAATCAAGATGATTGGAGTCTAATGCTTGACCGGTCGGCAGACTTAACACACAAAACCTAATATTACGACTCGTTCCGCTTTCAGACGCTTCAATTTAGCATGTTCGTCCACCTTATCTAATCACATCAAATTTCAAGCAAACAAAAACAATTTCTCAATATAAATTTAGGTAAGAGTAATTCTAGATGACACACATAATACTTATGTGATCTCGCGAAAACAAAAAAAAAGGAGATGCGCCACTGACCGGAATTTTACCACCACAACTAGATGGTACCACCTAGAAAACCATGAAACTGAGTCTAGTTGTCACCACCGTCGTCAGAATTGAACCCCAGATGCGGCCGGAAACATCGATACCAGTACAGATCCCATCATCGGAGCTCAGTACGGCCTCCGCCCACGTCTGCCGCGCTGACAACCTCAAAAGTGGGTCGGTTTAGTCTAACAATCGGATCAATTTGAAGGGTAGTAAGGTGAATGGGTGGTTGCGGGTTGTGATTTAGTCGGAAAACCAGATCAATTTGATTGAGTTTGGGGTTTTGCTGAGATTGAAGATGGCTTTTTGAAGAAGTGGTTGGGAACCGGCAGATGCCGGTTAAAAGCAACCTGGAAGCGGGGACTGTAGTTAAAAGGATTCATCAATTGTTATATTTATAAATAATATGTATCTATATCTATATTAATATATTTTTATACTTTTTTTTCTAGAGTAAACTTTCATTTTGCTCCCTGTAGTCTTGTCGTTTCCTCCAATAGTTTACTATGTTTTTCCCGTTTTGCTCCATCGCCTTAACTCAGTTAAATCATACACTTAAAGGTAGGAGTATTTCAGGAATTTTATATATAAGTTGTCACACCCCGATATTTCCACGTATTACCGGTGGGCCCGGTGGGGAGTATCGTGACGTAGTTGATATCGTCATAGTCAAATGTATACATTTTAATGCAAAGCGGAAGTCTTGGATGAAAATAATATTACAAAACCGAAATTTAAAGTATACTAAATATTATACAAACGGTTGTATATGGATCCATAGGCGGATCTTAAAACAGAAATATAAATATTGTTCAACAGACTTTAGACGTTTAGAACTTGCAAGATTCCTTATTAACGCCCCGAGCTCCCAGCCAATTACGTACGGTAACTGTCACTTAGTCTTTTTGGAAAAATACGTCAGTTTATACTGGAATACAATTAACCGACTCTTTTGAAAACATTTATAAAAGTTGGTTTAAATGCACAAGGCACAAACATTTTATAACTTGGGACAATTATATTAATAACAATCCTGTATCAGATTTACATGTTTGTCCAAGCCCGTATAAGGGAAAATTAAGTTAAAAGTATTTACCTGAGCTAAATGTAAATTATACTCAGTCGTATATTCTAATCAGTAAGTGCAAGTAATTCTACCGGGGCTCTCAATCTGGAACGAAGGTTTTATTAACCTATTAGATTCCTAACGGGTCTTATTTAAGTTGTAACTTAGACCGGTTAGTTTTAAAGAAAGGTTTACGGTACGAAACGCTAGATTAAGCGGTGACTGGATTGGAATGTGATTTAGACCCGACAAGTATGAAGACTTGTTTATAATGGGTAAACTAAATTCATTCTGGATTTTGGAGTAAACATGATAAGGTTTGACCTGTTTCGGCTAATTCATGCAAACTAGTTACATAAACCGTACCGAACGCGTATAAGCACAACGGGTAACCGGATGAGTCAAGAACAAGTTACAAAAGTTATTATGCTTAAAATATGTTGTGATAGCAGTAGGATATCAACAATTATGCCCCAATTGAATTTAAGACCAATTTAACTCCCGAAAGAGTATTTTGGTCATTTTAAAGTTTATAAAAGAGGTTTAAACATAAACTGAGGTTCTGGTCTAAAACATTCTGTAAAAATATTTATTTTATGTTGTTATATCAGTAAGATATCATACATATGTGTGTTTAATCATTTATGGCCAAACTATGCACCGTAGGGGCATTTTGGTCATTTCACATATGCTTTTGAGGTCAAATTGGGAAGTCTGAGTTCAAGACTTATACTTACTGTTAAAGTATTAAAATTTATTTTTAAAATCAGTAGGTAACAAGTCTTAGGTGCTAAAATATGGTTTTAAACCACACTATGCGCCTAATTCGCATAAAAGTCAATATTTGACGATACTTGGGATGTTTAAGGAAATCTAAGATTTTGATCAGCCTTAACTATTTAAAATATCTTATTTAATATATAAAATCAGTAGAAAAGGTTTGACATGTAAATGATGTGTAACACTCATCTTATTAGTGAAAAGGGCATTATCGTCAATTACCGAGTCCATGCAAGAACTCTATGTTATGGTCAGTATAAAATTTGACCAAAAAATCTAAAATTCTCTAAAAATTATATCAAAACAGTAGGTAGCAAGTT
This sequence comes from Helianthus tuberosus, assembly GCA_030545235.1. Taxonomy (NCBI): domain Eukaryota; kingdom Viridiplantae; phylum Streptophyta; class Magnoliopsida; order Asterales; family Asteraceae; genus Helianthus; species Helianthus tuberosus. Next base: position 141,209,804 of record CM060357.1, read on the forward strand.
TGGTTCCAAAATTGGGTTTAAATATGATTTATGGCAAAAATGCTATTTAATTAACAAAAAGTTATGTTTTACGATATCATGCATAACTTCCATTTGAGACCATAAATTGATGTCAAATTTTTATGACATACTTATATATCCGTAATAAAATTTTTGTCCTCTCACATTTTCAAAAACCTCGTTTTTATATCATAAGGGCATAATGGTCAAGTTTTAATCATTTAACGGAACATGCAAATGATTCAGATTTCTAAGGGACCATTTAGTATAACTTCAGAGAGTTATACTAACATATAATATGGTCACAAAGGAACCCTAAGGCATAACTAAACTGAGCTAATTCGGGTCAGAACTGAAAGTCAAAGCAAAAGTCTACTTTTGCGACTTTCGGTTGCGAACCGGGCCTAAACTCGGAATGATCGGGTTGAACATGCCTAAACATGTTCTTATATTATTTACCAAGTTATTTAAGTGATAAAATGTATTTTATAGCTTCTACATTATCAGTTATAATTTATTTTGTAAAAACTGACTCGTTTGACTTTTCTGTTAAGTAGTTTGACAAGACAATTGACCAAGTAAAGGTGATAATTAGGAGGTGCCCTTTTAAGGGTTTAACACCTACACAATTACCAACACATAGCCACTTTCAATTCGAATAATGGCTGGACCGTTAGTGATTAATCACAAAGTCAAAGCATCATTACGATAACTTTGACTTTCGGTCATTAGGCTAATGAAATCTTAACTATAGAAGCTAAGAACACTTACAAAGGTCCTTAGCACTAAGATTAGACTAGAGAAAGCTTCCTAGAACACCAGGATGCTTCAGAGAATGAGTTGTGAAGTGAAAATTTTAAGTGTGCAAGTTCAAGAACTCAAAGCAAGGGCCTTTATATAGGATTTTGGATGCTCTAGGATCATTGCAGCTGTTATGGGAGGTCATCACATGTTAACAAGTGTCCCCATGGAAGTAAAAACCACTTGCACAGTCCCTGGTATCGAAAAACTAGCATGCAATGGCGGTGGAAGGGCTGCAACATGTAGTTGTCCATTATTCTGTCGCTGGTGACTCAGTCGCGGCCCGCGAAGACATCAGATGGAGTCTTCGCGGCCCGCGAGGACCCTATAATCCGGTAAAAAGTTTGTAATTTTTGCATTTTCAGTTCCTGGTCCATATTTAATTTAAATAACTTTTGTTTATTGCACTTTTGATCCCCATAGTTAATTATTTAGTGTCTTAGGTCATAAAACAAACATCGTTAAGCTCCCGGTTAGTTATGAGACCACTCGAAAGGTCTTGTTTGCATCGAAACTCCATGAATTCAGTATCCAACATTCGCGAGAGTATAAACAAAAATATTACAATGCTTTCGGGATCGCTTAAAGGTCACTCAAAGGTAACATTTAACATGTTGACACAATTTAACCCCTACATTTCGTAAACTTTTGATTTTTAAGCACAAACGGCTTTTGTGTCCGACAATATATTCAGTAAAGAATATGAACATTATGTGAGGTCATTCAGAGACACAAGTTTGGCATGTTGACACTTTTGATCCTTCCACATACATCTTTTCCTTGTTTGTCAACTTCAGTCCCTCGAAATCAATTCATTACACGTGTGAAGTTTATGACACGTGTCTTGATAGTATTGGACATGATTTTGCGAGGTGTTACATCCTCACCCCCTTAAAAGAAATCTCGACCTCGATATTTACCGAAATAAATGAGGGTATTTCTGTTTCATCGTGGATTCAACCTCCCACGTGTATTCTGGGCCTCTACGGGCATCCCATTTCACTTTGACGATCGACACATTCTTTCTTCGAAGCTTCTTAACCTGTCGATCCTCGATCGACAAAGGTTTTTCAACCAACTTTAAGCTTTCGTCAATCTGCACGTCCTTATAAGACAATGCTAGCAACTCATCGGCTAGACATTTCTTTAAGATGCAGATGTGGAACACATTGTGAATACCACTGAGTTCTTCAGGTAGATTTAGAATGTAGGCTACAGTTCCGACACATTCGATGATCTCGAATGGTCCTATGTATCTTGGGCTCAGCTTGCCCTTTTTGCTAAAACGGCTCACCCCTTTCCAGGGTGACACCTTGAGTAGCACTTTATCACCTACCTCGAATTTAAGGGGTTTACGCCTTTTATCCGCGTAGCTTTTCTGCCTATACCTGGCAGCTTTGAGACGGTCACGGATCTAAACAATCTTATCCGTCATCTCGAGGACTATATCAGGTCCTGAGAGTTGGGTTTCTCCAACTTCTGCCCAACAAACTGTCGTTCTACACTTCCTTCCATTTAAGGCCTCGAAAGGTGCGGCTTGGATGCTCGAATGATAACTGTTGTTGTATGAAAATTCAATCAAAGGAAGTTGGTCATCCCAACTTCCTCCCAAGTTAATAACATAAGCCCTGAGCATATCGTCAAGCGTTTGAATGGTACGCTCGCTTTGCCCATCCATCTGAGGATGATAAGCAGTGCTAAAAAACGAGTGCCTAGGGATTGTTGAAAGCTTTTCCAAAAATGAGATGTGTATCTTGTATCCCTATCAGAGATAATAGATACTGGCACTCCGTGGAGAGACACAATCTCATCTACATACAGTTGAGCTAGTTTATCGGAGCTGTGCGTTTCTTTAATAGGTAAGAAGTGAGCTGACTTGGTCAGCCTATCTACTATAACCCAAATCGTATCATTCCCATGTTTCGTCCTTGGTAATAAAATCCATAGTTACCATTTCCCACTTCCAAGTGGGAAGTTCAGGCTGTTGCAGTAAACCTAACGGCTTTTGATGCTCAGCTTTAACCTGTGCGCACGTCAAACATTTACGTGGCTATAGATTTCTTCAAACCTATTCACCAATAATTTGCCTTTAAATCCTGGTACATCTTATCACTGCCTGGATGGACTGAATATTTAGAATTATGCGCTTCTTTGAGGATTACATCTCTAAGTCCTCCATGGATTGGAACCCAGATTCGTCCATTCAATCTAAGGATTCCATCTTTGCCATAAGACAATTGATCAGCAGTCACACCTAACTTCTCATTTGAAAAGTTAGGTTTCAGTATAGCTTCCTTTTGGGCAGCTAGCAGTCTTTCATTCAAGCTATTCTTTTGTTCAATGCTTTTGGCGTTGATCCTTATAGGTTTGATCCTTTCTTTCCTGCTCAAGGAATCAGCGACCACATTTGCCTTGCCAGGATGGTAGCCTATTTCACAGTCATAATCATTTAATGTTTCCATCCAACGACGTTGCCTCATATTAAGATCCTTCTGGTTAAACAAGTGTTGAAGGCTTTTGTGATCTGAATAAATTATACACTTGGTTCCATATAAATAATGCCTCTAAAGCTTTAGTGCAAGTACAAAGGCACCTAATTCCAAATCATGTGTGGTGTTCTTTTCGTGCACCTTTAGTTGACGTGAGGCATAGGCAATGACCTTGCCTCTCTGCATGAGGACACAACCCATACCGATGTGTGATGCATCGCAGTACACAACAAACTCTTCAATCCCTTTTGGCAATGTCAACATAGGAGCATTGCTTAATTTCTGCTTAAGAATCTCGAAAGATTCTTGTTGTTTGGGACCCCAATCAAACTTTACATTTTTGCGAGTTAACGAAGTCAAAGGTGCAGCAATCCTAGAAAAGTTTTCAATGAAACGTCTGTAATATCCTGCTAGACCCAAGAAGTTGCGAATCTCTGTAGGTGTTTTTGGTGCTTGCCAATTCATAATCGATTCAATCTTAGCGGGATCCACCTGGATACCACGCTCACTCACCACATGTCCAAGAAATTGGACTTCTCTAAGCCAAAATTCACATTTAGATAATTTTGCGTAGAGCTTCTCTTGTTGCAGGAGTTTAAGGATACACCGGAGATGTTTTTCATGATTGGCTTGGCTCTTTAAATAGATAAGTATGTCATCAATAAAGATAATGACAAACTTGTCTAGATACGGCTTGCAAACGCGATTCATGGGATCCATGAATGCTGCAGGTACATTGATGAGTCCGAAAGGCATCACCAAAAACTCGTAATGGCCATATCTAGTTCTGAATGCGGTCTTGTGTACATCTTCGGTTCTGACCTTCAACTGATGATACCCCGACCTTAGATCGATCTTTGAGAAGTAACTTGCCCCTTGCAGTTGATCGAACAGATCATCGATCCTGGGCAATGGATATCTGTTCTTGATTGTAATTTTATTTAGCTCATGATAATCGATGCATAGACACATCGAGCCATCTTTCTTCTTTACAAATAGAATAGGCGCTCCCCAAGGAGATGAGCTAGGCTGTATAAAACCCTTCTCTAACAAATCATCCAACTTTGTTCTTAATTCTTTCATCTCGGTTGGTGCTAACCGATATGAAGCTCGTGCTACAGGGGCTGCTCTTGGAATGATATCGATCCTGAATTCCACTTGTCTGTCTGGGGGTAAGCCAGGTAACTCTTCAGGAAAAACATCTGGATATTCAGAAATAACAGGGATGTTGTCGATCTTGGGCTTAGGCTCATCAACGGTCACCTGTGCCATGTAAATGACACAACCTTTCTTCAAACACTTCGATGCCTTAAGCATAGATACTTGTTTAGGCAATCCATACTGTGTATCTCCTTGAATTATGAGTGATTCACCATAAGGAGTTTTGATAACCACTTGCTTCTTATCACATGCAATTTGAGCTTGGTTAAAAGATAATCAATCCATGCCAATAACTATATCAAATCCTGCTAGCTTCATTGGTGACAAAGACAACGGAAAGGAGTGGTTCCTAATGGATATGAAACATCCATCTAAAATTGTTGAAGCAGTCTCTAAGGTACCATCGGCCAATTCTACCTCATATTTTATGTCTAGAGTTTTAACAGGCAGATTTAACAGTTTACAAAATTTATTGTCTACAAATGACTTATCTGCGCCAGAATCAAACAAAACTCTAACATAAACATCGTTGATGAGGAAACTACCTGTTACGATGTTATCGTTATGTACCACTTCCTGGGCGTTCACCTGGAAGACTCGTGCATTTGTCTTTTTGGCCTCTTCAGGCTTCTTTGCAAGTTTTGGGCAATTGGTTTTGATATGCCCTTTCTCGTTACAGTTGTAACAAGTCACGTTCTTCAACTCCTTGCATTCTAAAGTCTTGTGACCCATGGTCTTCCAAATCCCACAAAGTTTAGCATGTGGGTCGATCGTACACTTTCCAGAATGATGCTTTCTGCAGTTCCTGTAATTGGGTCTGTTATCTGACTGACTCGAGTTTTTCTTGAACTCGGAGCCTTTCTTATGCTTGAAATTCCCCTTTTTCTTCTTGTCAGAATGACGTGAGCTCTCATCTTCCCGTTTCCTCTTTCCCTCTTCAGAAGACTTGACATACTTATTTCTAATCGCATCGAGTGTGAGAGATAAGGACAGATCCACCATGGACCTAAAGGTGGTAGGCCAGGAAGCTTTAACGTTTCCTTTTATTTCTGGGGCCAGGCCTCCAATGAAGCGTACTATGCGCTTAGGTTCAGGTGTAACTAAATAGGGAACAAGTCTGGACATAGTGTTAAAGCTCGTAAGGTAAGCTTGGCAATCCAAATTCTTCATGACCAGAGTCAAGAAGTCTGTTTCAATCTTTTCCACCTCATGCTGAGGACAGAAGTTTTCCTTGATTAGTGCCATAACAAGACAAGTTATAAAGTGGGATTTTCCCTGTGGCTTGAACCAACGATCTCCACCAAGCCAATGCTTCTCCTTTAAACGATTGTGAAACAAACTTCACAATATCCCGCTCTGCACATCCACTGATATCCACTACAGTGTCCATCTCATCAAGCCATGTCATACAATCAATGGAACCTTTTTCGCCAGTAAAGTCCCTTGGTTTGCAAGAAACAAAGTATTTATAAGAGCAGGTCTTTGAGTGCAGTTCTTGATTTAATATAATTTGTTTGGAGGGGAGACTCTTCTGATTCGACGAGTGACGAGAATCGTCCTTATTTGACTCATATGTTTTAGAAGGGGGCTTACTATGAGCCACGGATTGAGTCTTTGTGCGAGTATTACTTGGTTCCTTGAACTGTCTGTCAATGGCTCTAGTAACAACATTGTCTATCAATGCTTGTAGGTCTGCACCGGCTACAATTATTCTAGTGTTATCATTTCTCTCTCTTGGATGACTATTAACTTCTTCTGATTCAGACATGCTGAAGCTTGATTGCTATAAAATAATTGACAACAATGTGTTTAGAAGTTTATTATGGAATCGTCATTTTCGATGATTCATTAACCATGGTAAACATAGACCATATTGGTTAATTTGACAATTTAACTTATCTAAATTTTCATTATAGTTAAACCCAATTATAAACTAATATAGATAATAAAGTGGCACAAATGGCCTAGTCACGAGGACAGTTTTAAGCCATGATCTTATAGGATCAAGGCATTAAGATTTGAACGTAGTTCGTCACCTTTTCTCAACAGGGAGTCATGGACTACAACTATCATTTGCCTTATTGGACAATAAATATAGCCCGTAGGCACTTCATCACTAATGGGTGTTTAAAATATGATCTTTTCAATTGCTGATATAAGCCATGATTTCTAGATCATTAGGCTGAATAAGGAATTGGAAGAATCCAATATAAGGAATTTGTCAAGAGTGTTAACACGTTCTTAGGTGTTAACATGGATTTATTATCTTAAAAAGGATTTACCATCATAGTCATGTCTAAAATGACATATAGTCTAGGTTATACTTTCAAGATTCTATTTTTGAGATTTAATGGCAGATCAATTAAAAATTGAACTGATATTTTGATTTATTTTATATTATATGTGCATATATATAATGACAAATAAATTTTAAAATGAAACATTCCATAAATTGGTTCAAAAAGTACAATAGCTGCCCTAAATGAGACTTTAAATAAATAACTTGTCCACGTAGGGACTAAAATAAGAAAGACAAGTCCACAAAGGGACCAAGTACATAAATGAAATGTCCACACAGGGACTTAATTGAAAATGAAATTACAAAACAATAAATAAGGATTTCTAATAATCCCTCTTCTTCTTCCCCTTAATGAGGTTTGCCAAGCCCTTTAGAAGACCACAGCGACTTCTACACTCTTCGTCCAACCTTTGTTCCACCTAGTGCAATCTCTGGAGGATTTCTTGCTGCTGCGGTGGTTGAATTTGTGGTGGCTGCGGCGGCTGCTGCTGCTGAGGTTGTGGAGGTGGTGGGTATTGATACCCATATGCGGGGTACCCAGTTGGGTACGTAGCTGGGAAGGGCCCAGGGTAGAGAGCGTTGTAGTTTGCTGCCTCGACGTATGGGTCGATGGCAGGGGCATTGTTGTAGTTGTAACCCGAGTAAGCTTGCTGCTCAAACGGGTTGTACCAGCTGCACCTGGGTATGATGGGATTGGGTTTTCATAACCCATGTGTGGTGCAGGTGCGACTGGTGCAGAGTCGACTTCAAAAACTGCATTTGAAGGTCCACCCATTTGCGGGTCTTCATAGAGTGGCGGGTAGTTGTTATTGCTGGAGTGTTGGGGGGGTGCTGAACTAAAAACCCCCACGCACGGATATCCGTGCACTTCTTCTCCGCTTGATGGTTCTGGAGGCGGTGGCTGCTCTGGCGCTGGTGGTGGCGGTGGCGTGACCGCCTGAAAATGTGGGTCCTTAGAAGGGACTTGCTGGTGTGGTGGTGTGTAGCGGTGAGGGGGAGTATACTCCCACTTGTATGAAGCCCACCTATCAGCCCAGATATCAGAGCCCCTGTAAGGCGAACCATGAAAAGATGATCCGCTGGAAATTTCAATGGGATGCATCGGCGTCCCAGATGGCGGCATCTCAGGATCTGGATCTTCGTCCACATCCATGTTTTAGTACTCCGGAAAATGGTCAACCGGTTCCAAAGGGTTTTGACCCTCTGGTTCTTCTATCTGGTTTATCGGGTTGAACCGGCTTTGAAAATAAGGTGTCGGGTTCTGGAAGGAATTGTGAGAACCCGATCGCTGCAGTGGAATGTAAGAGTGGTGAGAGTCGTCGGGCTCGTCCTCCTGTTGTAGCCCAAAGGAATGATGATAGGATGGTGAGGAACTGAGCGAGATAGAGCGTCTCGCAGGCTCGAGGTATGTCCTCCAGTCTTCGTGAGGACTTGATCCGAATGATGCGGATGGTGTACGCCGGTGTGATGGTCCGGCTTCGTGGTCGTTCCTGGAAACAATTGGAGCTTTTCCTCGTCCTTCTCGGCCTCTCACTCTCGGTGGCATGTTGATTGAAGTCCTGTAAAAAAAATAAATGAAGTAGAATGATTAAGATTAGGATTAGTCCTAAGCTATTTGCCTAGACTCGAAAGTCAAGGAATGTGCAACTGTGTCATTGAGATTAAACACAAAAGGCTAGTGTTTAATTCACTCAACGTTGGCTCTGATACCAACCTGTCACACCCCGATATTTCCACGTATTACCGGTGGGGAGTATCGTGACGTAGTTGATATCGTCATAATCAAATGTATACAGTTTAATGCACAGCGGAAGTCTTGGATGAAAATAATATTACAAAACCGAAATTTAAAGTATACTAAATATTATACAAACGGTTGTATATGGATCCACAGGCGGATCTTAAAACAGAAATATAAATATTGTTCAACAGACTTTAGACGTTTAGAACTTGCAAGATTCCTTATTAACGCCCCGAGCTCCCAGCCAATTACATACGGTACCTGTCACTTAGTCTTTTTGGAAAAATACGTCAGTTTATACTGGTAAATACAATTAACCGACTCTTTTGAAAACATTTATAAAAGTTGGTTTAAATGCACAAGGCACAAACATTTTATAACTTGGGACAATTATATTAATAACAATCTTGTATCGGATTTACATGTTTGTCCAACATTTAGGGCCGGTATAAAAGTTGAACAAGATTAATCGACACACCACAAATATAAACTCACAAGAAGTTTCCTCATGAGTGAGTATATCTTTTACATACGCAACAGACAGGTGTATGCCTACACCCCGTGCTTAAGTCATGGTCATTCACGCTTTTTGAATGAGCCAAGGTGTTGGACCGTGTTGCGACCCCGAAAAGTTAGTTGAGAACGTTCATCTTCATGTATAAAGGCGGAATCAGTATACACGAAGTTACACAGCTTATCCTTTCAATTTTCTTCACTTTTATTGCTTTTTTAATACAATTTGATAGAGTTCCAACACCTAAGCAATGACCAGATTCCACTCATACGTACATAATGAAGTCACTTGTGAGGGTATTTATACTTGTTCTGATTTCACTTATATGTCAGTGACACAAAAGTGGAATCACTAAGTGACATATAAGTGGAATCACTAAGTGACATATAAGTGGAATCACTAAGTGACATAAAAACGAAATCACCTCTAACCTATGTTCACAAAAACGAAATTAACAATATAAAACCCTAATTTAACTCTCAAGACCCTATGTTGACTATCTTGACTTAAGACTTGATGTAGACGTAGTCAACAAACATTCCGTGCACCAACAGACTCCCCCTTGGATGTTGACGAAGTCTTTAGCTCTGAGTCTTTAGTCTTGATCTTTTCTCCATCTTTGTCTTTTCATCATATACAACTCTATCTTCACAGGTTCACAATCTTGTCCTGGCTCCATCCTCAGACTTCCCTTTGACTGTTGATCCAGACTCCCCCTTTCACAGACTCCCCCTCTCAACATGCTAGAATCTGAGATCTTTATCTGGTTCAAGCTTTGACATTTAGCTTCCATGGGAATGATGAAGTCCAAAACCTGTTTAACCTGCACTTCCTTTACCTCAACATAAGTTTCACAAATTTATAACAGTTGAATTTAAAAAAAACTTACTGGTAGACATCATTAATTCATCAATCTGTATAGTTACATCAAGTCCAAATGAATGACCTTGATTAACTAATCATACAATCTTTCAAAACATTTGTATATGACATTCAAAGTTTTCAACAAATTCTCCCAATCCTGTTCATCAAGTTTAGCACTTGGAATTTTGAAGATCAGCTCTTCAACATCAGTTGTCGAAAATCTTTTTGAATTTTTGTTTTTGAATGAAATGCAGTAAACAAATATATACAAACAATATTTTTGTGAGTTTGTGTAAGAGGATCATATCAGTTCATGAGACCAATCACTAGCACCGTTAAGCTTTAAACATTTTAAGTTGTAAACGATTCACATAGATTGTCAGTATACTGGTCCACTTAAATTTTCACACAAAGTTCAACTGCTTCGAGATACGAGTTTAATGTCTTAGATACTTAAACTTAATCGCGTGTCCCACCTCAGAATATACTCCCGTATCCAGAATCCAATATTCAGTCTTACAGGTAAGTATAACACAAATGATATCTGTAAGGGGTTAATAATTTATGAAGAATCATGAGAGCTCAGGTCAGAACTACCGTTCAGCAGAGAGTTCATGACTCAACTTGTAGGTTTCTTTTTTGGATGAAAAAGAAAAAGATGAAACTTTAAATGACAATGAAGCAGAAGTCCCGGAATAATACCCCAGATATCACTTAGTATAAAAACCTAGTATATCAGAAAAAGGAATCTTTCAAACAAGATTTCGGGGGTTACCCATATATCCGAGAGATGTTACCCACGATATAAGCAAGTTTGAATTTAGGTTTATATCTCGTCACAATCTACTAAATGTGCAAAAACCTACTGGCATATCATCAGTGAGACCATTTATCACTTTTTTAACTTTCCATTTCTTTAGCATGCTGTGATCGTCTACTGATGTACTATCATTTCCTCTTTTATACACCAAAACTCATTTTTTGCTTTTTCAATGTTTTTGGCATTTTCAAATTTTCTAATTTTTTTAAAATTTTTCTCCCCCTAAAATCAAAATATGTTTCAATTTTGATTTTCTGAGAAAATTTGAAAACAAACTATACAAGAAGCGTGACAAACTGATATCAAATCGCTTCAATTCGCCATTCTCTTGGCATAAACAATCAGAACTCCCACTGACAACAAACTATTTTCCCATTTAGATTTCAAAACACTTAAGTTTGTTTTAATCAAATGTTTCTTTCGGAAAATTAGTTTTGTTGAACTAACAAACCACTTGTTGGTTAGGGGATTACTTCATCACTTTGTTCTCCTTTAACCATTTTGAAAGATTTAACAGTTCAAGATTCTATCAACACAAACACTTGTAGGAAATCAAGTACAACTTAATGTCCCTGATTTACCACATGTAAGGCGAAAAATCACCAGAGTGAAATTTCTCAAGAAATGTGCCAATTCATGTTCCACGCTTACCAACCTGGGAACTCCGGCAAGTCAGGTTTTTCTATTTGAAAAGATTCACCCAAGCCTGACCAGCCTTGGGTGATTTTGAATTCTTGTTCAACAATGATGGAAAATTTGCATCATCCATTGTTAAACCTGAATTCTCAGATTTTACCTCAACAACGGGCTCTTCTGGTTTTGACGAACCAGAATCATTGCCTGAATGTGGCTTGTCTGACTTTGATGAGCCAGATTCATCGCCGATAATTTTCTTTTTCTCCTTTTTCTCTTTTGTCCTCAGATTTGCATCTGAAGAATTCAATTTACTTGGCTTTGCAGTCGAGTGAGTTGATTCATCAGAACTCTTATTCAATCTGTCCGGTGAACCCGAAGACAAAATTTTCTCCAGATATTCTCTTGCCTTCTTCCTCAGTCTGTCTTTCTTCCCCTGAGAAAGCTTCACTTTCTTTTCTTGAACTATAGATTCTTGAACCTTCTGTTCTTTGGGCTTGACGTTGACTGGTTTCTTTGCCATTCTTTGAGTTTCAACCCTCGATCTTTCCATTGATCTCCTTGGGCAATCTCTGGCAATATGTCCTCTGATTTGACAATTATAGCATCTTCTTGTCTCATAACTCCAATTCTGGCAGTTAACAGCAATGTGTCCTTGACAACCACAACTGTAACACACTCTGTTATCGTACCAATCACCATTTTCACACCAGATGCTCAAATCATAACATTGTCTGGCTTTGTGGTAATCATCACTCTTCTTGAAAACTGGTTTTGGCTTTGAAGCACTGTGGTCAAACCTGCACCACTTATTACCAACATTTTGTGAGTTTTCATTTTTAGATTTTTGTGATTTTTGATAATGATTGGATGACTTATCTGATGAGCTTTTATTTTCATTTTTAGGATTTTTCAAATTTTTATCTTTTTGTTTCTGTTCTGCATTCTTCTTAACAGGTTTTTGTTTAGAACATTCACCTGTTTCAGTAGATTGCAAAATAGTATTTTTAAAATTTTCTTGTAAATCTAAAAATATTTTTCTTTTCTTTTCTTTTTCATCATCAGATATTTCATCACAATTTTCAATTTTGACTTTGTCAAAATTTGTGACACTGTCACTTATTGGAACAACGTTGATTGGTTTTGGACAAACATATGGTGAAGAAGTCACAAAACTTTTCAACTTGTTTTCAAGCTCGGTAATTTTATTTCGAGCAATTTCAGCTTCATTTTCAAGCCGAATGATTTTCTAAAGATGAGAATTTATTTCAATCTGTTTTTCAAGATTATTTTTAAAAATAACAGATTTTTCATCTTCTAAAATCTTTATTTGACTTTGAAAATCTTTTTCAAATTTTAATTTTTCATTTTCACAATCTTTTTCTTTTTCTATCAAAATCTTGTTACCCAATGTCAAACTGTTTACATCATTCAACAGTTTGATATTTTCAGATTTCAGTTTTTCACAGTTCAAGCGCAACTCTAGAATCTGTTCATTATCAGCTTTCTTCTCGCCTTTCAATGCTTTGTTTTCCAATGTCAAATTCTCCACATCTTTCAAGAGATTGACATTTTCTGCTTCTAATTTTTCACATTTAGAGCACCCAACTTCACATTTTGAAATTTCATCCTTCTTTGATTCTTCATTCTTTTTCATTCCTTCTCTCATCTTTTTGATTAATTCAAGAAATTCAACCAAACTCATATTTTCTGAGTTTCTTTCTATTTCATCTATTAACTCTTTCTTTTTCTTTTTCTCTTCTTCATCTCCCCACCATTTTCTTTGCCAATAATCATCTTCCTCTTTATACTCTTGGATTATGGCTTCGATATCAAGCGTTTTGTCATCAATCGCAATATTTCCATATGGGTCAAGATAACACTCCCTGTCCGGATCCCATCTATTTGCTCTCCTCGGTTCCAGAAAGATACGAGATATTCTAATTATTTTGTTTTCAGCAATCATTTTTCTGTATTGATATTTCTGCTCTTCAGTTCTATCGTCTTTCCACAGAATAGGATCATCGTTTTTCGCCATCTTGTACATTCCTGAAAAATAATCAACAACACACTTAGAAATTTTCGAAATTTTGAAAAACAGTGACTAATAAGTGGAATAGCAAAGTGACAGATAAGTGGAATCAGAAATGACAAATAAGTGGAATCAGGAATGACAGATAAGTGGAATCAGGAATGACAAATAAGTGGAATCAGACTTATGACATAAAAGCGAAATCACATATGTCCGAATAAGCGAAATCAGGTTGTTTCTTTGATGTCCGAATAAGCGGAATCAGGTATGTTCAAATAAGCGAAATCAGACTTAAAGTGTCCGTAAAAGCGAAATCAGGCAATTATCTCTCGATGTCCGAAAAAGCGGAATCAGGTTTTAACTAGTTTTCACCATGTTTTAGTCCGTATTTCAACCTGAAACTTTCTAGGGTTTGTTATTAGTAGGTTTTACACGTTATACTTGAATTTTAGATAATTTTAACCATAGGAACCAGTTCAAACAGAAAAAGTATGAAAGAAAGTGAGTAGAAGTGAGAGAATTTTGTAGATTCAGCTGTAGTAGTATGAACTCCTCGTCCTAAAGCTCTGATACCACTTGTTGGACCGTGTTGCGACCCCGAAAAGTCAGTTGAGAACGTTCATCTTCATGTATAAAGGTGGAATCAGTATACACGAAGTTACACAGCTTATCCTTTCAATTTTCTTCACTTTTATTGCTTTTTGAATACAATTTGATAGAGTTCCAACACCTAAGCAATGACCAGATTCCACTTTTTCGTCAATAGTCCGGGTATATATCGGAGACTGATTCCACTTATATGGCATGTCCATATAAGCGGAATCACTATGTGACATATAAGTGGAATCACCTACTGAATAATAAGCAAAATCACCTATAACCTATGTTCACATAAGCGAAATTAACAATATAAAACCCTAATTTAACTCTCAAGACCCTATGTTGACTATCTTGACTTAAGACTTGATGTAGACGTAGTCAACAGGCATTCCGTGCACCAACACAAGGATATCCAGGACACGGTCGTTAACCCCCAATGTTATTTTTTATCAAGCAACACTAATTAAAACGGGATTATACAATTTAAACATATTCTATTAAAAGTTTTCTACACCCGACCAAGCGGTAATAATTTACCGTATCCCAAGCCCTTATAAGGGAAAATTAAGTTAAAAGTATTTACTTGAGCTAAATGTAAATTATACTCAGTCGTATATTCTAATTAGCAAGTGCAAGTACTTCTACCGGGGCTCTCAATCGGGAACGAAAGTTTTATAAACCTATTAGATTCCTAACGGGTCTTATTTAAGTTGTAACTTAGACCGGTTAGTTTTAAAGAAAGGTTTACGGTACGAAGCGCTAGATTAAGCGGTGACCGGATTGGAATGTGATTTAGACCCGACAAGTATGAAGACTTGTTTATAATGGGTAAACTAAATTCATTCTGGATTTTGGAGTAAAAATGATAAGGTTTGACCTGTTTCGGCTAATTCATGCAAACTAGTTACATAAACCGTACCGAACGCGTATAAGCACAACGGGTAACCGGATGAGTCAAGAACAAGTTCCAAAAGTTATTATGCTTAAAAGATGTTGTGATATCAGTAGGATATCAACAATTATGCCCCAATTGAATTTAAGACCAATTTAAGTCCCGAAAGGGTATTTTGGTTATTTTAAAGTTTATAAAAGAGGTTTAAACATAAACTGAGGTTCTGGTCTAAAAGCTTCTGTAAAAATATTTATTTTATGTTGTTATATCAGTAAGATATCATACATATGTGTGTTTAATCATTTATGGCCAAACTATGCACCGTAGGGGCATTTTGGTCATTTCACATATGCTTTTGAGGTCAAATTGGGAAGTCTGAGTTCAAGACTTATACTTACTGTTAAAGTATTAAAATTTATTTTTAAAATCAGTAGGTAACAAGTCTTAGGTGCTAAAATATGGTTTTAAACTACACTATGCGCCTAATTCGCATAAAAGTCAATATTTGACGATACTTGGGATGTTTAAGGAAATCTGAGATTTTGATCAGCCTTAACTGTTGAAAATATCTTATTTAATATAAAAAATCAGTAGAAAAGGTTTGACATGTAAATGATGTGTAACACTCATCTTATTAGTGAAAAGGGCATTATCGTCAATTACCGAGTCCATGCATGAACTCTATGTTATGGTCAGTATAAAATTTGACCGAAAATTCTAAAATTCTCTAAAAATTATATCAAAACAGTAGGTAGCAAGTTTGGTGCCAAAATTGGGTTTAAATATGATTTATGGCAAAAATGCTATTTAATTAACAAAAAGTTATGTTTTACGATATCATGCATAACTTCCATTTGAGACCATAAACTGATGTCAAATTTTTATGACATACTTATATATCAGTAATAAAACTTTTTGTCCTCTCACATTTTCAAAAATCTCGTTTTTATATCATAAGGGCATAATGGTCAAGTTTTAAGGATTTAACGGAACATGCAAATGATTCAGATTTCTAAGGGACCATATAGTATAACTTCAGAGAGTTATACTAACATATAATATGGTTACAAAGAAACCCTAAGGCATAACTAAACTGAGCTAATTCGGGTCAGAACTGAAAGTCAAAGCAAAAGTCTACTTTTGCGACTTTCGGTTGCGAACCGGACCTAAACTCGGAATTGTCGGGTTGAACATGCGTAAACATGTTCTTACATTATTTACCAAGTTATTTAAGTGATAAAATGTATTTTATAGTGTGACACCTGTGTCACTTCAACCATCATACAAATACCAAACCAATGAAATATTGTATTTCATACTTGGAAATTGTATAAATATGTGTATCGTTTGCACATATTAATTCTTGTTCGATTTCGAGCTTTAAATAGCTTTCTGGAAGGTTATACGCGAGCTGATGCGTAAAAATAACCAGTTTAATGCTACAAACACTCTGGAATAGTGACATAGGCTTAACATACCTTAAATAACCTTTACATAACTTATAAATAAGTTTTGGATGGTTTTGGTGTGTTGAAATCAAGTTTATTCGATCGCAGGGACTATTTGTGTCAAACTGCGAAAGTATGCCGATTCGTGTGGTAACGAACATTCCGGAACTTGATCATAAGTTAAACATACCATAAATATCATTTACATTGCTTAGAAATAGGCTTTGAGGTGTTTGGTGCGCAAAAATAAACTTTTAGATCAAACAGGGACTAAAAGCGTCAAAAATTGTATAAGTTTGCATTTTCGCGCATATCTTACGTTCCGAATATATCCAGACATCCAAAAATTTATGTAATCACTAAAATATTTTATTTTAGTGATTGGCATGCTAAAACTTCATTCGTTTAGCAATTTAGATCGTTTTCGCGTCCGTTACGATTTCCGTCGTAACTAACGGAACAACGTAACCGTACGGCCAAACGAACCGACATCCGTAAAGTTTCTGAGCATATTTTAAGTTCCCTATGTTTTAACATCCTTATGGAGCTTAAAATTGGGCTTCACGGGTGTTAGAAGTGCCAAAACGCATCAAAAATCAAGTTCGGAGACACAGGGGCCTGTTCTGCCAATGAAAGAAACCTGCTGCCAGCAAACAAGGTCCTTACGGACCGTATGAGGGTGCTTACGGTCCGTAAGCCTTCACCAGATCAGCAGACTTCATTTTATTAAAACCCAGCTGCTCCCATTGTTTTGCACATGGTTTCTTCTATTCTATGGGCTGGTTTTAGGTGCCCATGGTTTTAGAAATCAGGGGGTGCATGTGTACGGCTTAGATCGAAGCTCGAATTTCAAAAAATGATCCTAACAGTTCTTCGAAATCTATATATACTCCTTCCATTTCATTTGCAAACTCACTTTTGATCTGATTTTGTCCTCTAAGTTGAAGTTATACACTTCATACCTGAGAATAATTAGACCAAAACTCCATTTCTTGGACCCGTTGTAAGTATTCTTTCGTTCTTTTCGCATTTTAAGCACGAAAGTCAAACTGTGTTTGACTTTCAGCTTTGACCAGTCAATGGTCAACATGAAGTTCATTTGAACTTCGTAACGTGAGCGTAATCACGATGGTTATAGTCTCTTGTGACTATACCTACTGATTACCACGTTATTTAGGCATAGTAACGAGTCATAGTTTCAGTCAAAATGCGTGTTCTTGTGTATTTTGCAACCAAACTATTTTTGGGTATCAAGACCCTTTGTTTTGATACCAAACTTGTTTTCTAACTTCGTTAAACATGTTTTAACATGTTTAGCTCGTCACTTTAGGTTTAGTGCTTATATAGGGTCGTAAGATAAGCGATCTAAACAATCGCTTAGACTTACGAACCCGAACCATTTGGTCGATCATTAGGATTCGACCAAGCATGTTTAGTGACCATAGTTGTATAGGGAATAACCTTCCGAGTTTATACCTTATGGTCACTTCTCTTAAGTAGTTGTATGATAGGTAGTTTATATGCCTTAGGTAAAATGACGAAAATGCCCTTTTTTATGCATAATTGGTATTTAAGCATATGTAACTCAAACTTTTGTCACTTAACTCATTATGCAACATATCTAAACATGCTTAGGCATTTAATACTTGTCATAGGACTAGGTAGGCGGTCTGAACGCGCTTTGCGCAAACGACACGTTAAAGTAGCGTAAGCTACCTAAGCGGGTCGTGATGGGTCGTAAGCACTTAGGTTAGGTTTTGATTTAGTATGTAGGCTTTGTCAAACCATATCATATGAGTTCCAACACTCATTTGGTTTACGAAACCTCATCCTATCCGATCTTCCGATTTAGGTCCGGTTATTAATGTAGTTACCCATATTAGGTGTCGTTTGATTTCCGTGATCCCTCTAGCTTTGCTTGGTTGTTGTTTAAGACTTCTAAGCATCCTCAAGTGAGTACATAGTCCCCTCTTTTACTGTTTTCAATGTTTTGGGGTGAAACATGTGTACCTATTTGTTATGTTCATGATTTCAAAGTATAATTGATTATACATGTTATTACTTATCTTTTGACAAACTGAATGATTATTTATGGTTTAAATACTAGTTTTTCAAAGATTATAAAACAAACTGTTGGGTTGTACTTATTTTATACATTCACCAAACCGATTGGTAGTATGATATAGCGCTATAGGATTTGACACCCCATTCCTGTTGTATGGAATGTCAGAAACCGATATTTTATCTAAATAGGGATTGCCTTTGCGGTATTTCTATAGTCTCAAATGTGTATTTTGATACACTAAGGTTTGGTTGAATTCTAAAATCACATTCTTGTTGTATATTTTATTATACTCCCAAAGGTATAGTTTGATATGCTCTCATATGTGATATTGTACAAAACATATATTTTGTTAAATTACTAAAACATAGTTTAATATGTTATTTACAAAACCAAAGCATAGTTTAATATGTTATGTATAAAACAAAAGTATACTTTTGATATACTACTGAAAACTATTATTTTGACACTAAAGTATATTTAATATACTATCTGTTTTGGAACTGAAATATATTTTAATATATATTCGACTTTCTTAAAACCAAAGTATATTTTATATATACTACAAACCTTTTATCAAAACATTGTTTTACAAACAACATATTTTATACAAACTCAATTTACTTGGTTATTTAATTATCTATGCATCATTCTTTTATATCATCAAATTTCTTATAAAATTTCGCATGATTTATAAAGAAAACATTTTTAAAGTTCATGACTACTTTTTGTTAAACATTCTTTTAAACTTACAAGTCATGAATCCAGCATTAATAAAACATATGTATCTCACAGGCATTTTTATGCTGACGTACCTATTTTTACACATGTTTCAGGTGCTGCTATATGATGATTGTTGATACCTGCTATACATATGATGGACTCGTTCCTTAGCGACTTTAAAACTTGAAAGACAATAATTGTATTTATTTGATTTGTAGTGAAACAATGTGTTCAATAATTCAATAAAACAAAATTATTAAATCCATGGTTATGAAACAATGATTTTGTTACAACACTCCTCGACGTTTCCGCCATGATTTGTTGTTTTACGTGGTCAGGATGTGACATATAGCTTCTACATTATCAGTTATAATTTATTTTGTAAAAACTGACTCGTTTGACTTTTCTGTTAAGTAGTTTGACCCGACAATTAAGTAAATGTGATAATTAGGAGGTGCCCTTTTAAGGGTTTAACACCTACATAATTACCAACACATAGCCAATTTCAATTCGAATAATGGCTGGACCATTAGTAATTAATCACAAAGTCAAAGCATCATTATGATAACTTTGACTTTCGGTCATTAGGCTAATGAAATCTTAACCATAGAAGCTAAGAACACTTACAAAGGTCCTTAGCACGAAGATTAGACTAGAGAAAGCTTCCTAGAACACCAGGATGCTT
This sequence comes from Helianthus tuberosus, assembly GCA_030545235.1. Lineage (NCBI taxonomy): Eukaryota > Viridiplantae > Streptophyta > Magnoliopsida > Asterales > Asteraceae > Helianthus > Helianthus tuberosus. The sequence goes on from CM060357.1 coordinate 141,229,568, forward strand.
CAGGGAATGAGTTGTGAAGTGAAAATTTTAAGTGTGCAAGTTCAAGAACTCAAAGCAACGGCCTTTATAAAGGATTTTGGATGCTCTAGGATCATTGTAGCTGTTATGGGAGGTCATCAGATGTTAACAAGTGTCCACATGGCAGTAAAAACCACTTGCACAGTCCCTGGTATTGAGAAACTAGCATGGAATGGCGGTGGAAGGGATGCAACATGCAGCTGTCCAATGTTCTGTCGCTGGTGACTAAGTCGCGGCCCGCGAAGACATTAGAGGGAGTCTTCTGTGACACCGGTGTCACTACAACCATCATACAAATTCCAAACCAATGAAATATTGTGTTTCATACTTGTATTTTTATAAATATGTGTATCATTTGCACATATCAATTGTCGTTCGATTTCGAGCTCTAAATCGTTTTCTGGAAATTTATACGCAAGCTGATGCGTAAACGTAGTCAGTTTAACGTGACAAACACTCCGTAATAGTGACATAGGCTTAACATACCTTAAATAACCATTACATAACTTAGAAATAAGTTTTGGATGGTTTGGTGTGTCGAAATCAAGTTTATTCGCTTACAGGGACTAATTTCGACAAACTGCGAAAGTACGCCGATTCGTACCGTAACAAACATTCCAAAATATGATCATAAGTTAAACATGCCCTAAATATCCTTTACATAGCTTAGAAATAGGTTTTGAGGTGTTTGGTGCGCAAAAATAAACTTATTTGATCAACAGGGACTAAAAGCGTCAAAAAATGCATAAGTTTGCATTTTAGTGCATATCTTACGTTCTGAATATATCTGGACATCCAAAAATTTTTGTAATCATTAAAATATTTTATTTTAGTGATTGGCATGATAAAATTCCATTTGTCGCATAATTTGGAGCGTTTTTCGCGTCCGTTCGTGTTTCGTCGTAATTAACCGAACAACGCAATCATGCGGCCAAACAAACCGACATCCGAGATGTTTTTGAGCACATTTCATGTTCCCTTTACTTTAACTTCATTTTAGAGCCTTGAAATGATGTTAACAGGGCTTAAACGTGTCAAAATGGGCCTAAATAACATGCAGGGACCTAAACTGCCATTCTGCCAAAGGTGGCTCTGGCGGGCCGCGTAAGCCAGCCTTGGCTATTACGCGGGGCATGACAGACCATCAGGTCAGCAGATTGTTGTTTCCGGCTTGATCCAGCTGTTTCCCTTGTTTGCTCATGGTTTTAATCAATCTAGGGGCTTGTTTTGGGCTCCCATAGATTTCCAAATCAATGGGTATTACATGTAAGGCCAAGATCGAAGCTCGTTTATCGAAGAACGATCCTAACGGTTCTTGATTTTCTATAAATACCCAACCCCACTCCATTCTAAACCCACACTTGATCTGATTTTATGCTCTAAGTTGAAGCTTTATGCTTCATACCTGAGTATTTAGATCAAGATCTTCCTAGCTTGGACCCTTTTGTAAGTATTCTTTCGTGCTTTTATGCGTTTTTAGCATGAAAGTCAAACAGTGGTTGACTTTCTGCTTTGACCAGTCAATGGTCAACATGAAGTCCGTTTGAACTTCGTAGCGTGAGCGTAATCACGATGGTTATAGTCCCTTGTGACTATACCTACTGATTACCACGTTAATTAGGCGTAGTAACGAGTCATAGTTTACGTCAAAATACGCGTTTATGAGTATTTTGCAACCAAACTATTCTTGGGTATCAAAACCCTTTGTTTTGATATCAAACTTGTTTTCTAACTTCGTTAAACAGGTTTTAACATGTTTAACTCGTCACTTTTAGTTTAGTGCTTTATATAGGGTCGTAAGATAAGCGGTCTAAACAACCGCTTAGACTTTCGAACCCGACCCGTTTGGTCGATCATTAGGATCTGACCAAGCATATATTGTGACCATAGTTGTATAGGGAATAACCTTCCAAGGTTATACCTTATGGTCACTTCTTTTAGTTAGTTGTATGATAGGTAGTTTATATGCCTTAGGAAAAATGACCAAAATGCCCTTTTCATGCATAATTGGATTTTAAGCATATGTAACTTAAACTTTTGTCATTTAACTGATTATGCAACATATTTAAACATGTTTAGGCATATAATACTTGTCATAGGACTAGTTAGGCGGTCCGAACGCGCTTTGCGCGAACAACGCGTTAAAGTAGCGTAAGCTACCTTAACGGGTCGTAACGGGTCGTAAGCACTTAGGATAGGTTTCGTTTTAGTATGTAGGCTTTGTTAAACCATATCATATGAGTTTCAATACTCATTTGGTTTACGAAACCTCATCCTATCCGATCTTCCGACTTAGGTCCAGTTTATTAACATAGTTACCTATATTAGGTGCCGTTTGATTTCAGTGATCCCTCTAGTTTTGCTTGGTTGTTGTTCAAGACTTCTAAGCATCCTCAAGTGAGTACATAGTCCTCTCTTTTACTGTTTTCAAATGTTTTGGGGTGAAACATGTGTGCTTAATTGTTATTTTCATGATTTCAAAGTATAAATTGATTATACATGCTAGTACCTATCTTTTGACAAACTGAATGATTATCTATGGTTTAATCACTAATTTTTCAAAGATTATAAAAATAAATTGTTGGGTTGTACTTATTTTATACATTCACCAAACCGATTGGTAGTATGATATAGCGTTATAGGACTAGACACCCCATTCCTGTTGTATGGAATGTCAGAAACCAAATTTTATCCAAATAAAAATTGCCTTTGTGGTATTTCTATAGTCTCTAAGGTGTAGTTTGATACACTAAGGTTTGACTGAATTCTAAATCACATTTTCTTTTGTATATTTCGATATACTTCCAAAGTATAGTTTGATGTGCTCCCATATGTGATATTGTTTACCAAAGTATAATTTGATATACTATGTACATAACCAACATATATTTTGTTATTTACCAAAACATAATTGATATGTTATTTTCAAAACCAAAACATAATTGATATGTTATTTTCAAAACCAAAACATAGTTTGATATGTTATTTACAAAACCAAAGTATACTTATGACATACTACTGAAAACTATTATTTTAACAACTAAAGTATATTTGATATGTTATCTGTTTAACTGTTTTGAAACTGAAATATATTTTAATATATATTACTTATCTGATTTTCTCAAAACCAAGGTATATTTTTATATATACTACAAACCATTTTATCAAAACATTGTTTTACAAACAACATATTTTATACAAACTCATTTTTACTTGGTTATTTATTTATATGTGCATTATTCTTTTATATCAACTGAATTCTTATCAAATTTCGCCTGATTTATAAAGAAAACATTTTTAAGTTCATGACTACTTTTGTTAAACATTCTTTTAATCTTACAAGTCATGGATCCTATTTTTAGTAAAACCTATGTATCTCATAGGAATTTTTATGCTGACGTACCTATTTTTACATATGTTTCAGGTGCTGTTATGTGACGATTGTTGATGCATGCTATACATAGGATGGACTCGTGCCTTAGCGACTTTAAAACTTGAAAGACAATATTTGTACTTATCTGATTTGTAATAAAACAATTAGTTCAACAATTCCATAAAACGAAACTATTTAATCCATGGTTGTGAAACAATGACTCTGTTTCGACACTCCCCGACGTTTCCGCCATGATTTGTTGTTTTACGTGGTCGGTGTGTGTCAGAAAAATTGGTATCAGAGCCAATGGTTATAGGGAATTAGGTTATTAGTAATGCTTTGACCTAGACTATAACCTTCCTAGGACCTTAACACAAGTTATCTTGTGTTTAGTCTTAATACAATATTGTCGCCTATCTTTAGGTGACAACCAAAATAAGAACACAATAATGAATCCGCTTCGAAAATTATTCATCTGTTCTAGGATGATTGATTACCAGGTTTTGAACCCTCTAAGTTTTCAAAATCTTGTCGAAGTTTGGGTCTTATAATGTGAACACATGCAATCTGGAAGGGTGGATGCTTGTATCCTGAGTCTTCTGTCTAAGGCTAGAGTGTTCGTACAAATCCACATAATTGGATCAGTCACTCTTACCTGGGAATTATTGGGATGAGTGTCCACTTATAGGCTAAAGCAGGTCTTCGCGATACATTATATTGACCCATTTACTTTGATTAGTCACTGCGCGTCATTTGTTTTGTTCATGGTAACGAATGAATGATCGCCTTCCTTGTGTTTTGTCGATGCTTTCAATACCCTGTTTGTTTTTTCCCAATTGTCAACCTCACTCATTTCTCATATTTCCTTGTACTTTTTAGACAATGCCTCCTCGACGAGATGCACAACCTCTAACCAACGAAGAAGTCGCAACCCTTGTCTCTCAGCAAATGGCTGCTGTGCTTCCGGGCATAGTAACCCAGATCCATCAGTTATACAACAATAATAACAACAATAATGCTCAATGTAGTTTCAAGACCTTCAACTCTTCTAAACCTTTGAAGTTTTCTGGGTCTCAAGGAGCAACCGCGCTCCTGCAATGGTTCGAAAGTTTGGAGAGCACATTCAGACATGTGCAATGTCCGAATGAGCGTAAGGTTGAGTTTGCATCCAGTGCATTCGAGAAGCGTGCTCTTACATGGTGGAATGGTGTGATGCGTGATAGGGGTGCCGATGTGGCACTAGCTCAAACTTGGGAAGAGCTTCGAGCTCTAATGATGAAGGAGTTTTGTCCTCGTCATGATCTTAGAGCGTTGGAAAGGGAATTCGATGATCTAAAGCAAGACAGTGGTGAACATCGAGCCTACACTGACCGTTATGAGGAACTGAGCCTATTATGTCCTGCCATGGTTACGCCTTTGGAAAAGGCAATCGAGAAGTACATTGATGGTCTCCCTGACCCAGTTCAGGATATCGTTACTGGTAGCAACCCTACTACTGTCAGACAGGCCATTGAATTGTCTACTACCCTGACTGAATCCCAGATCAGGAAGGGTAAGCTTTTTCGAAAGGGCGACCCGAAACCATCTGACAAGTCTGCACAAGAAGAACCAAAGGATAAACAGGCCGAGACATCCAAGAAGAAGAAGCGCAAGGTTTCACAAAACTGCACAATAACTTCTCAGAACAATCAGGTTGCACCAAACCAGCCAGCACAACCTCGTGCAAGGAAAATTATGTTGGTACCGCACCTTTGTGCAACAATGCAACCGTCATCATCTGAAGCAAGTACAGTGTCACAAATGTACTCATTGTGGGCGATTGGGACATTTGGTCAATACCTGCCGTTATGCAAATACTGTTGCTGCGCAAGCACAGTTTCCTCCTAGGTCGTGTTATAACTGTGGTGACCTTACTCACTACCGAAACAATTGCCCAAGACTTGTTAACGCAAATCCAGTGCGTGGACGAGTGTTTAACATAAACGAGGCAAACGCAAACGACAATGCAGCAGTGAACAATTAGCCTTTTGTATTTCTTTGTTTGTTATCCTTTGACGTTTGGAACAATTCACCTGTTATATAAATAAAATTTGTTGTTTCAAGTTTATTTTACGAAACTGATACAATTATGTGATTATGTGCTTATGTGATTTTTTTTATGTCTTGTGTTTTTGTAATCCGGATATTCATTATCCAAATCCTCATAGAATCTTCCATATATCCATATGAGGGATTCATAGAAGGATATCCAAAGGTACTACCTTAAATCCTTAATGGGCTTCTACGTAATAGTTAAGACCCTTGGATTATGAAGTACTATTCTATAATTGGACCCCTTGAGTGGTCTAGTTTAAAAGATTGATTCAAAATCTGGTTAGGAATATCATGTGACAATATAGCTGAAAAGATCCCTTAAGTGGTCTATTTAAGGAGATCGTACGACGGTGTAGTTAAGGAGATCATGTGTTGATCTAGTTAAAAAGATCGATCGTTGATCTAGTTAAAAATATCCTTTCGTGGTCTGGTCTAGTCAAGTCAAGTCACTTCATGTTTATTCGCTTGATTTTTCCCCTACGCATTATGAAATGAACTGTGCGGGCTGTGCAAGGAATTACGTAATTATGGATGCATACATAATTATGGAATTCAGTGCACAGAAACCACAGCAAGTTTTTTCATGTGTAAAGACCCATATTGATAAGAATAACGAAACGGGAACAATGTAGAAAGGGGCATGGTGGATAGGCCGCTGGTACTTCCTATATATAAGTGTTCCTTATTACATTGCAAACGTAGCATTATTTAAGTTACTAAAAGTCCTGGACCTTGACCAATGTTATTTTATCTTACAATCTCCGACTCTGATTTTCGAGCACACACAAGTTTCCTATGATAGTCTTCGTAGGAAACGTTCTTCTTTTCGTAGTTCAAAACTCCAAGTTTTGTTCCTACAAGGACATCACTTTGACGGTTGAAAAATTCACTAAGAATCCAAATGTGGCCCAGAATTTTACTTAGGGTATGAAGGATTCATTCGAAAGCGAAACAATCATAGTTGCCTTCACAGGTTTCCTCTAAAATTAAATTTTGGGACGAAATTTCCTAAAGTAGGGGAGACTGTGACACCTGTGTCACTACAACCATCATACAAATACCAAACCAATGAAATATTGTGTATAAATATGTGTATCATTTGCACATATCAATTCTCGTTCGATTTCGAGCACTAAATCGCTTTCTGGAAAGTTATACGCAACTTGATGCGTAAACGTAGTCAGTTTAACGTGACAAACACTCCGGAATAGCGACATAGGCTTAACATACCTTAAATAACCTTTACATAACTTAGAAATAAGTTTTGGATGGTTTGGTGTGTCGAAATCAAGTTTATTCGCTTACATGGACTAATTTCGACAAACTACGAAAGTATGCCGATTCGTACCGTAACGAACATTACGGAATATGATCATAAGTTATACATTCCCTAAATATCCTTTACATAGCTTAGAAATAGGCTTTGAGGTGTTTGGTGAACAAAAATAAACTTATTTGATCAACAGGGACTAAAAGCGTCAAAAAATGCATAAGTTTGCATTTTCGCGCATATCTTACGTTCTGAATATATCCGAACATCCAAAAAATTTTGTAATCATTAAAATATTTTATTTTAGTGATTGGCATGATAAAATTCCATTCGTCGCGTAATTTGGATCGTTTTTCGCGTCCATTCGTGTTTCGTCGTAATTAACCAAACAACGCAATCGTACGGCCAAACGAACCGACATCCGAGATGTTTTTGAGCACATTTCATGTTCCCTTTACTTTAACTTCGTTTTAGAGCCTTGAAATGAGGTTAACAGGGCTTAAACGTGTCAAAATGGGCCTAAATAACATGTAGGGACCTAAACTGCCATTCTGCCAAAGTTGGCTCTGGCGGGCCGCGTAAGCCAGCCCTGGCCATTACGCGGGGCGCGACAGACCATCAGGTCAGCAGATTGTTGTTTCCAGCTTGATCCAGCTGTTTCCCTTGTTTGCTCATGGTTTTAATCAATCTAGGGGCTTGTTTTGGGCTCCCATAGATTTCCAAATCAGTGGGTATTACATGTAAGGCCAAGATCGAAGCTCGTTTATCGATGAACGATCCTAACGGTTCTTGATTTTCTATAAATACCAAACCCCACTCCATTCCAAACCCATACTTGATCTGATTGTATGCTCTAAGTTGAAGCTTTATGCTTCATACCTGTGTATTTAGATCAAAATCTTCCTAGCTTGGACCCTTTGTTAGTATTCTTTCGTGCTTTTATGCGTTTTTAGCATGAAAGTCAAACAGTGTTTGACTTTCTGCTTTGACCAATCAATGGTCAACACGAATTCCATTTGAACTTCGTAACGTGAGCGTAATCACGATGGTTATAGTCCCTTGTGACTATACCTATTGATTACCACGTTAATTAGGCGTAGTGACGAGTCATAGTTTCGGTCAAAATATGCGTTTATGCCTATTTTGCAACCAAACTATTCTTGGGTATCAAAACCCTTTGTTTTGATATCAAACTTGTTTTCTAACATCGTTAAACATGTTTAACTCGTCAGTTTTAGTTTAGTGCTTTATATAGGGTCGTAAGATAAGCGGTCTAAACAAGCGCTTAGACTTTCAAACCCGACCCATTTGGTCGATCAGTAGGATCCGACCAAGCATATATTGTGACCATAGTTGTATAGGGAATAACCTTCCAAGGTTATACCTTATGGTCACTTCGTTTAGTTAGTTGTATGATAGGTAGTTTATATGCCTTAGGAAAAATGACCAAAATGCCATTTTCATGCATAATTGGATTTTAAGCATATGTAAGTTAAACTTTTGTCATTTAACTGATTATGCAACATATTTAAACATTTTTAGCATATAATACTTGTTATAGGACTAGTCAGGTGGTCCGAACGCTCTTTGCTCGAACGACGCGTTAAGGTAGCGTAAGCTACCTTAATGGGTTGTAACGGGTCGTAAGCACTTAGGATAGGTTTCGTTTTAGTATGTAGGCTTTGATAGCCCATATCATATGAGTTTCAACACTCATTTGGTTTACGAAACCTCATCCTATCCGATCTTCCGACTTAGGTCCGGTTTATTAACATAGTTACCTATATTAGGTGCCGTTTGATTTCAGTGATCCCTCTAGTTTTGTTTGGTTGTTGTTCAAGACTTCTAAGCATCCTCAAGTGAGTACATAGTCCCTTCTTTTACTGTTTTCAAATGTTTTGGGGTGAAACATGTGTGCTTAATTGTTATTTTCATGATTTCAAAGTATAAATTGATTATTCATGCTAGTACCTATCTTTTGACAAACTGAATTATTATCTATGGTTTAAACACTAATTTTTCAAAGATTATAAAAATAAATTGTTGGGTCGTACTTATTTTATACATTCACCAAACCGATTGGTAGTATAATATAGCGCTATAGGACTAGACACCCAATTCATGTTGAGTGGAATGTCAGAAACCAAATTCTATCCAAATAGAAATTGCCTTTGTGGTATTTCTATAGTCTCTAAGGTGTAGTTTGATACACTAAGGTTTGAATGAATTCTAAATCACATTTTCTTTTGAATATTTCGATATACTTCCAAAGTATAGTTTGATGTGCTCCCATATGTGATATTGTTTACCAAAGTATAATTTGATATACTATGTACATAACCAACATATATTTTGTTATTTACCAAAACATAATTGATATGTTATTTTCAAAACCAAAACATAATTGATATGTTATTTTCAAAACCAAAACATAGTTTGATATATTATTTACAAAACCAAAGTATACTTATGACATACTACTGAAAACTATTATTTTAACAACTAAATATATTTGATATGCTATCTGTTTAACTGTTTTGAAACTGAAATATATTTTAATATATATTACTTATCCGATTTTCTCAAAACCAAGGTATATTTTTATATATACTACAAACCTTTTTATCAAAACATTGTTTTACAAACAACATATTTTATACAAACTCATTTTTACTTGGTTATTTATTTATCTGTGCATTATTCTTTTATATCATCTGAGTTCTTATCAAATTTCGCATGATTTATAAAGAAAACATTTTTAAGTTCATGACTACTTTTGTTAAACATTATTTTAAACTTACAAGTCATGAATCCTATTTTTAGTAAAACCTATGTATCTCAGAGGCATTTTTATGCTGGCGTACCTATTTTTACATATGTTTCAGGTGCATTTTTATGCTGACGTACCAATTTTTACATATGTTTCAGGTGCTGTTATGTGATGATTGTTGATGCATGCTATACATAGGATGGACTCGTGCCTTAGCGACTTTAAAACTTGAAAGACAATATTTGTAACATTTAACATGTTGACACAATTTAACCCCTACGTTTCGTAAACTTTTGATTTTTAAGCACAAACGACGTTTGTGTCCGACAATATATTCAGTAAAGAATATGAACATTATGTGAGGCCATTCAGATACACAAGTTTGGCATGTTGACACTTTTGATCCTTTCACATACATCTTTTCCTTGTTTGTCAACTTCAGTCCCTCGAAATCACTTCCTTACACGTGTGAAGTTTATGACACGTGTCTTGATAGTATTGGACATGATTTTGCGAGGTGTTACATAAGTACTTAATTATTTATGAATTCGTTAAATATATAACTTATTTAAAACCCTCTACCTCCCCAAGCCTAATCCCCCAACCACTACCAGCCACCTGATTTAAACTTTAACCTAAATCACAGACCACCTCCACCACCGTCACACCTCAAGTGCTGCCATACCTCCACTTCTTTCTCTCCCACCATCCACCACAATAACACATGTCACAACCACCAGCAGTCGAGGACAGCCAACACATCCCTAATACAGCCACTTGACTAAAAAACAAACTCCCTAATGTATCACCACATCACATCTTCGGCGCCACTACACCTCCAACATCAGCCTCCACCACCACTCTCTAAAGCTCCGACAGTGACGAGATCTGAAAGTAGCGAGGTCACCGGCAAGATCTGGAAACGGTCAAACCTTCGTCATCTTCTATGTCTCTTCGTCGTTGACAACCATGACCTTCATCTCCGATTTCAGAACTTGTTTCGAGTTTTAAACCCTAATAAAAGCCACCCTTGTTATATGTTGAAGGGGATGGATCTGAGAAGTTGGTGCTAGTGTTATCCACCTGTTTCTTTCAGATCTATGCTTCAATCTATGTTCGGTATGTGGTGGTGGTAACAAGTGCAGTCGGTAGGTGGCGGTGGTAGGATTCAGTGGTGGTGGGTTTTTTGGGGAAGACGTCGACAGTGGATGTGGTACAATGGTGGCTATTGGTGTCTGATTGTTGGTTGATTGTTATTGTTGGTGGCTTGTTGTGGTGGTTATCAGTGCAGGTAGCAGGTGGTGGTGGTTGTTAGGGTTGATGGTGAGTGGTGGTGGTGAGCTGGTGACGGTTGGTGGTGATGGTTTTCGGTGGCGGAGAAGAGAGTAGAGAGAGAGAAGAGGAGGGTAGAGAGAGAAAAGATGATTAGATTATTATTATTATTATTATTATTATTATTATTATTATTATTATTATTATTATTATTATTATAATCTTTATTTGTAGTTTTACTAAAATACCCTTAGTTTTATACTTGAAGTTACCAAAATACTCTTTCAGTTAACAAACAATATGGATGGAGTTAGAGACGGGAATCAAAATGGAAAAAACATAGTAAACTATTAGAGGAAAATGACCGTTTTTAAATTACTGTGGCAAAACGGTTAAAACGATCAAACCACAAGGAGCAAAACGGAAGTTTATTCTTTTTTATATATAATAAATAAAAATCTTCGAGAACACATGTAATTCTATGGTGTCTTTCTCACCCTTATTTTCCGGTCTCTCTCCTATTAATCTATTTATCTATATGTATATCTATCTATTTATATCTTCTATCTATATTTATATCTATACGTATTATACATTAAAAACTTTGAGGACCATGTCATGTGTCATTCTATGGTGTCTTTTTACCTTTTTTTTTCCCCATATCTCTCCTATTAAATTAAGTAAAAATAATACTAATAATAGTTATTCTCGCCTTTTTCTTCTATTAAATAGTGGCATTACAATTTTAAGAATATATATTTAGATATTTAATACAATTTTATTATAAAATGGTTAATAATATTTTTATCAATTAAATTGTTCTTTATTTTATTTCTGTAGATAAAAAATAGAATTCAAAATTTTGATTTTTATTAGTTAAAAAATCTAATGTTTGTTATGATTTGTTAAATCCTATTGAATTTCTTTTTTTGCTTTTTTTTTTTGTTGTCAAGTCATTGTATCCAAAAGAATTCAACTAATTACTATCATTTATTTTTCTTTCAATTTATATCATGTCTTATTTTAGCTCTTAGCATATGCTTATATAAGTTTATGGATGTGGCAACTTCAACCCAATTTCTTGTTAGTACACTTAATGTCTAATGTCTTTGTCTTGTGTACGAGTTATTATGTATAGGTATCAATATAATTTAAGTTAGTTAGAATTTGAGTTTGAATTGTAAAGGACTCATACATGCGTTGGAGTCCTACGCACGTATGAGGGCAAGTCTAGCGAAGGAGTCTCGCGCATGGAGGACTAAAGTCTATAAATAGATCCTTCGTGTGCATGAACTCATAACTTGGGATTCGAGCTTTTAAAACAGAGAAATTATGATAACATAGTGCTCCCACAATTTATAAAATCAAGTCTTATATTGAATTTGAGCATTTACATAACATTGTTAAGTCAGTATCGCGCTCTTAATGATGACGTAGATATTCGTTGTGCACATTTCAAGTCAAATATAGTTATTTGCACCGCCAAACCATTCCTATAAGTGGTATCAGAGCTACGGAGAGGGTATCTACTTGTGTACGCGCTTAGAGTTGAAGAGATTCCACGGTCAAAAAGCCCCAAATTATTTCCCAAACCTTTCTTTTGCATTTTAGAACAACATATCAGAAGATTACACCTAGATTCATCCATTTTCACATCCAAATCATCAAAATTCTTGCAAAAATAAGTCTGAGCGCATGAGTCATGCTCATGTGACAGTCCAAACGCATGAGCTCATATGCGCGCAGGAGTGTGAGAGTAAAACTCATATGCTTGGTTTAGTCATATGCGTAATAAAGTCATACGCGAGAAGAGTCCTACGCATAGGGGTCATACCCTTGGAAGTGTCACACGCTCGGATGTTTTGTTTGAAAATTGCTAAGTGTTTAACCTGGATCCGGGAGGCATGAATGCTTTTATAGCAAGGAGTTCCACACCTCTTGTTCAAAATTTAAACTTAGAAAACATGATGGATACTACGAACAAGCCTCTAAAGTTGCTTCATATGGAAGACTATCCAAGTTGAGCCAGATGATTCGAGACGTACGTTTAAGCAGATCATTTGGAAGCATGGATGGCAATATAGGATGAATACATCGTTCCGAGAAATGAAAACAGAGAAAAGGTCAAAGTCACTCAGATTCCCACAAATGAAAGATCGTTTTACGAGAGAGAACAGAAAATGTTTAGTCTACTTCAACAATCTTTGAAAGATGATATTCAGCATTTGTTACAAGAACATGAAAGGCCACAATCTCTGTGGTTGGCATTGCAAAACAAGTATAGAGGAAATCCAGACATGCAAAAAAGCAAAACCCTTCTCATAAAAAAGGAGTTTGACATATTTACTGTCGTGAGAGGAGAAAGTTCCCAACAACTTATTGAAAGATTTTATCACTTAATTGCTGAAATGAGAATACATAGGATAGAACCAAATCAAAGAGATCAAGTTGAATAGCTAGCTGAAGGTCTTGTTGATGAAGATTAGAGAATGTTTTTGATGATTCTTAAGTCAAGGCCAATAGAATACCTGGGATTAATGCTAAACGAATTTATCAGAAAACTTGAAGCTAATGATTTAGAGTTAAGGAAGAAAGCTATGATGAAAGCACATTCAGCTCCGCAAGACATCGGGTTATACTTCAAGAATTCTAAATTAGTGAGTCCAAAGATTCAGACAACTTTCAGTGTAGATGCCACACAGGACAAATATATTGCAATTCCTCATGGAAGAGATAGTTTTATAGAATCGGTGGTACCTCAAGAAGAAAATAAAGTTGTCGGTAATGGATATGTGTTCGTCGAAAGAAGAATGGGAAATTTTTCTTCGTCGGGTCAAAGTTAACAGTCGAGCTATGGAGGACATTTTGATCTGTTTACTCAACAAAGTCAAAACTTTCAGAGTTAAACTTTCAACCACATCAAAATCAACAACTAAAACCTCACTAAAATCAAAACCAAAACTTAGAAAACCTTCAGGGTAATGTAGCCTTGAATCTCACAAATCTTCATAATTTCACCATATCAAATGCCCAAGAACATGTTGTACTACTCACCTCGACGTTGTATTCCTATGAAAGTCTAGTTGTACGAAGAACGGGGAACTATAATCTGACAAAAGAGGATTATGATCAGATTGATCCTGGGGAAATGGAATTGATTGATATCAAGTGATGTATGGCTAGTGTGAGGAGAGCTCAAAGTTTCATCGAGATTACAGGGGGAAATAATCTAGGGGATACAAGTTCAAAGCTGGGTTTTAATAAATTGAAAGTTGCGTGCTTTAAATGTGGCAAACGAGGGCATTTCAAGAGGGAATGTACCAAAAAGAATCTAGTCCGAGTTCTTCATCATCAGATTCAACACCTAAAGACATAGCCTTATTGGTAGTTCAAGGTGATGTAGTGTTCAACTAGAATTCAATTGTTCAAAAGACAGATGGAATCGCTCTAATGGATGAAATTAAGGAGATTGAAGAGTCAAAATCTGAAATCAAAGAGGTAGTGATTGATACAAAGGAGAATGTGGTTATAGAATCTAAAGAAGAAAGTCTTCCTGATAAAGAACCAGGACCATCACTAGTTGTTGAAGAAGAGAAGCATTTTAAAATTTCTCAAGAAGTTATTTTTAAATAAATATTTCCACCTAATATTGTTGAAAATTTTGTAGGATATTTCTTAGATAATGCACCATTGGGTAAAATCAACTTCGATGAGGAAGAAGAAGGCACTGTTGAGATGGTAAATTTGACAGAGATCTCTAAAGAAACAATGGAAGAAATTGCTCAAAAGGCAATGATGCCTCAACTAAAAGAGGTAAAGTTTGAATTAAAGTCTAAAAATGAACCTAAAATTGAAGAAGAAGAATGTCTTAAATGCATTGAAAAGGATGCAGAACCTGCTAAGCATCCTACATGTGAAAAATGCATTGAAAAAGATGCAAAACTTGCTAAAAATCTTTCATGTGAGTAATGAAATATAAAAGATGCAGAGTATGAAACACTGAAACAACATACTCAAACATGTTATTCCATTTGCAAATTCTTTCAGAAGCTTATAACAAATTGCAAAGAGCTGAAAAAGCTTTTCTTCAACAGATTAAAAAAGATCAACAAAAAAATGAGCATTTGCAATCAACAATTTTGGCAAAAGAACAAGCAATTAACATGGTGCTATGTTAAAACAAGAAATGGAAGAAGTTAAAATTGAATCTGAAAGAGTTGATCGGAAGTTTATAAGTTATGCAGCAGCATCACACATTTTAGACCCCATCATTCCCAAACCAGTTAGGAAAGATGAAGAAACTTAAAAGATCTTTATGGTTATGAAAATCGAGGAATCGGGTATAATAGATGTCCACCTCTGATTTATAATAACTATTCAAAATCTTTGGAGGGTGTTGACAAAGCACGAAATGTTGATGTAAAATCACCTTTTGTTGCTGATCCAAAAGATATTTTACTAGAATCCATTGATATTTAATTTGAAAAGTCGGAAAACGGTTCCGATAATTGTAAAGAAAGTGTCTGTCATTCAGTTGTTGAAAAAGTTTTCAAAAAAGAATTTTTTGTGAAATCTGGTTGTAAGTAGAAAGCGATTAAGAATAAACACATTACACAAGAGAAATATAATTTGTGTGACACTAAGAACGTGATCACGCGGATGATCGGGTCTGACAAAATATTGTTGGTGCATGGATGTCTGTTAACTTCGTCTTTATAGAGTCTTGTATTAGAATGATTAGATCAGGGCACGTAGTACGAGAAAACTGTCAAATATAGGTGATAAGGTAATTTCGTTTGGTAATTTCGCACGAAATTACTATTTCGTATGAAATGTAATTTCGTGTGAACAGGTTCGTGCAAAATTAGCTGCCCTATATATATGTGTTGTGCCTTGTCATTTGGTACGAAATTAGTTGTTCCGATTCAGAGCCGAGGTGCTGCCGATTTGTCAAACGATCTGTAAAAGCTTTGGAATCAATAATAAGAAGATAATTAAGAGGAATCAAGTTGTTACACGTCTATTTCTCTGTTTCCGCCTTTGAAATAGATCGTAAACTCTTCTGATTGACTCGTTAGGGTCACACAACGATCCAACAAGTGGTATCAGAGCTCAGGAAGAAGAGTTTATACCAATTCAGCTTGTTTTCATCACTTCTACTCCTTCTTTTCAAAATTAAACGAGATTTAACGGACAAAATGGCTTAATTTTCATACATTACACGCGAAACACTGTTTTATTGAATCCTTGAAAGAATTGGACCAAAAACTGGATAAATTTGACATAAAGGTGGCCGAAATGATGATGTCATCATAATTTCGCTCGAAATTGACACTGTAATTTCGCACGGAATTACATTTTGTGGCTAATTTCGTTTGAGGATTTCATACGAACTTACTAATTTCGCACCAAGTTGGCTTAATTTCGCTTGAAACTAAGCTAATTTCGCACGAAATTACCTTTCGCTTGGTAATTTCGCTTGAAAACAAGTAATTTCGTTTGGACACTATTTCGTGTGAAAAGCTTATTTCGCGTGAACTAATTTCGTTTGAAGTCATTTCGGGTGAAGTGATTTCGTTTGAGATTTTTGTTAAAATCCAAAAAATTTTCTAAGTGTTTGTTGATTGTTTCAGATACGTGAAGATGGATGAGTTTATGAATGCATTCAGTGACATGTTTGCTTTCACTGGAAACACCGGAGATGATACATCAAACAACACAAATGAAAATGCGTCTAATCCGAGTGCGAAGAAAACACTTTCTGATGCTTTGAGCGTGGAGAGTGCATATGGCACATACAACAAACCTCCCAAACTAATGGCGATTGAAGAATACAATAGATGGGCTAAAAGGTTTGAAGAGTGGCTAAAAGCATTTGCACATCCCAGTTGGAAAAGCTTGAAGAATGGTTTCAATATGGAAAGATCGGATTATGAAAATATAACAGAGTCTGATGATGTAGATAGTTTCGTTGCTGAACAAAAGTGCATTGCATTGCTTCATCAGTCTGTGAGAGATGACATAATATCATTGATTGAGTACACAAATGCAAAAGATCTATGGGAGAAACTGAGAGTTAAATGTGTGGGTAGTGCTGAGATAGTTAAAAACAAAAAGAAATTGTTAAGAAAAGAATTTGATTTGTTTGGATGTTTGAAAAATGAATCTGTTTCTAAGATGATTGAAAGATTCGGGCATTTGAAGTTGGAGCTGGCAAGACATGGAATCATTTATTCTCAAGAAGAATTGGTTGACAAACTGTTTGACTCGCTGCCGGATGGTAAAGACTGGCAATACTTTGCTTTGATGTTGAAGAACACAATCAAGTCGGAGGATCTGACGGTTGATCTGTTAATTGAAATATTGGAGAGTCATGAATTGGAGATCAAGAAATCAAACAAAGTCAATAATTCCTCATATCAGCAGAATGTTGAGCTGTATTATCGAGGTAGTATAATCCCGAAGAATGTGTCTCCTAAAACAGCTTTCTCAGCTGAAAGTTCTAACACAGCAAATCAAGAGAGTTCAAGCAGTGGTTTTCATAGTGGTTCATCATCAACAATTTCAAATCAATCAGCTTCAAAGAATTTGTTTCAATGTAACATTGCTGTGGATCTAAAGAATGCACAAAATTTCAGTGAAGAATCTGCAAAGCAGCAAATGGTGTTCTTAGCGTCTGTGCTAGAGTCTTATGAGAGCCTTGTTGCAGGCAAGATTGGAAACACTAACCTTACCAAGGAGGATTATGATCAGATCGACCCCAAGGAGATGGAGTTGATTGATATCAGGTGGTGTATGGCTAGTGCAGTCAGACGAGCACAAAGATTCATGGAGATTACAGGCAGACATTCGATTGGAGGACCTTCCACAAAACTTGGGTTTGATAAGTCGAAGGTCACGTGCTTTAAATGTAAACAAAAAGGCCATTTTAAAAGAGAATGTCGAAATGCATATGCTGATGATACGGCAAATCCGTTCCGTGAAGATTATTAAAAAAGAGCCATCTATCATCAAAACAAATCTGAATCC
Organism: Helianthus tuberosus; assembly: GCA_030545235.1. NCBI lineage: Eukaryota > Viridiplantae > Streptophyta > Magnoliopsida > Asterales > Asteraceae > Helianthus > Helianthus tuberosus. Next base: position 141,247,394 of record CM060357.1, read on the forward strand.
CCCAGAATGAAGCAGATAGAAGAAAATACCAAAGAAAAATCCAGAGCTCTTGCTGTTATTCATGACGATGAGGGATATGATTGGAGTCAAGTGTTACCAGAAAAAGATGCAGTGAGCTATGCGTTTGTGACAAAGATTGTTCCTTTCAAAGACTCCAGAACAGAAGAAGTGAAATACATTAACAGAAGGATGCTAGCTCAGAACAGGATTAGTAGAATCTATCGTACATACAAAGAATCTAAACATGCGAAAAGATGGGATGCTGATAGAGAATGTTACCTAGATCCCAAGGGAAACATTGCTGTTGATCCAAATAGTGTTAATGTTGAAATTCTCACCAAACAGATTGCTGATGAAGAAGAAGCAAATCAGAGATTGTGGTGGGGAGGAGGAGAAGCTGGAGAAAAAGAAAAGGAGAAAGAGCCGCAGCCAAAGAAAATTGATGATAGGATTATTGATACATCACAAGAATTCACAGCTGAAAATTTGAAGAAGATGGCTGACAAAGTGTTTGCTGCGAAAGAACAAGAGGTAGTTTCTGGTTCTGGCACTAAGTCTAAAACCAAGGTCAGTCAGATTGATGCAACCAATGAAACAGGTAAGAAAGCTAAAACTGAGAGCGACTGCAAAAATTGCATGAAAGACTGCAAGGTTTGTAGTACACTTGCTTACCTTAACGGTAAAAAGACCGAAGAACTGACAGGAAGAGTCAGAGACGTTGAAGATCAGATATTAAACCGTGACAAAATGTTAAAAGCTTCAAATGAACGATTAAAGGAATTAACTGAGAAAATCGAAAATGATAAAAGTGACGTAGAAAGAATTAGGAAAGAAAACTAAAAGCTAATTCATGAAAATCGTCAACTTTCAGAAAATTTTGAGAAGCTAAAACGAACGGTAAAAGATTCTGATGAAAGAAATGGTAAGACATACAAAGAAAATGTTCAATTGTCAGGTGTTCTTAGGGTTAAGGAAGAGCTAATCAATCAACAACTAGATGAAATTGCTAAGTTGAAGCTTCAGTTTCAAGAAGCTAAAATTGAAAATGAACGCATCCAGTTGAAATTGAACAGTTACAACTCTGCAAGCTTTGTTCTTCAACATATCGTTCCTAAACCAATTGGAAAGAACAAAGCAGGCGAAGATGTATACTTTGATGGAACCGGGGTTGGGTTTCATCAGGTTCCACCGCCGATTCTAAACAATTTTTCAAAGAAAAAATCAGGGTTGGTTAATGATGAAGAAGAAAGTGAAGTTAAGCTTCCAGTCACAATTGATGTTACATTCACTTCATCTTTCGATGAAGATAGTGTCCAATCTGAAATTGTTAAAAGCATGGCTGAAAATGTTTTGAAAACTGAAAGTGACACTACTGAGGATGATGAATGCTTTTTGGACAAATATATTCCAAAATCAAAATCCAAAAACAACTTAAATGAAGAACCTAATCTTGTGATGTACAAGATGGCGGGATCTGATAAGTTGTATTCGGATCATGATTTTCCTTTGGAGAATGTGAATGTTGGTAAATTGAGAAATGTGTTCAATTTGATTGAGATTGATGTGTCTGAGATTGAAGGTTTGAAATGTTCTAAACGACAATTAAATTTTGAAAAAGATAAAGCTTACTACAAAAAACCTGTTGTACCGCCGCGTTTTTCTAAGAACTATCAAAACAATTGGTCGGGTGGTTATAAGGGTGGTAAGAATAATCAAAGAAGGAACTTTCAAAACAAGAAGTTTGTTGAGAAAAAGGTGTTTGTAAAAAGCTCGAGTTCTCATTCCGAGCAGGAATCTGAAATATTTTCAAAAACCAATGAAGAGTTTTTTGAGGAAAAGGCCTCACAGCCTCAGACTGAAGGCACAAGTCGGGTAGTTGATACTTGTACATGCTTTAAGTGCAACAAAGTTAGACATATTGCACAGAAGTGCACCAACTTAAGACCTAAGTCTGAAGTTGTTGAGAGTCAGAAAAAGAAAGCTGATGCAAAAGGCAAAGCTCCAATGGTTGTTGAGAAGAAAGTTTTGAAAAAAAGAAAACACCAATATCAAAACTGAACCAGTAAAGAATGCGGTAACTAAAACTGACAAATTTTACAAACGCGTTGCTTCACCTCAACAAGCATGGAAACCAAAATCAGTGGTAAAGGAATCATGTTCTCCAAAACCAAAGGTTTCTGAGACTGCAAAATCATCATCTTCAACTAAAAAGATGTATGTACCTTTGGATTACTATGAGAAACTTGAACCACAAGAGGCTACTACTTCTGAAAAGAAGAATGTACCAAAGAAAGACCAATCATCTGGTCAACCTCTTAAAAATGATTTCTTTTTATATAACGAGGTTCAGATTGGGTCTGAGGAGAGCTTAAAGATGAATGACAAGAATTTTCCGCCACTTTACATTGCAAAAACTCACCTAAATGTCAAGCTACCTGAGTCAAAAGAGGCTTGGGTGGCATCAACATCTAATTAAAGTGTTTGTGATATGTGCAGGAGCTTCCAAGATCCGTTTCACGTTGGATTACGGATAGTGGAGCTTCTCGGCACATGACGGGGAAGAAGACCCTATTGTATGATGTTAGAGGGTTTAATGGAGGTTATGTGGGATTTGCAGGCAATCAAGGTGGTCGAATAGTTGGTGAAGGAACTTTATCGAATGGAATTGTCACGTTTGAAAGAGTAAACTACATCGCCGAGCTTGAAAACAATCTTCTGAGCATCTCTCAGACTTGTGATCGTATGTATACAACGCACTTTACAGACAAAGAATGTTTGATCTTGAAACCAGGATTTGTTGTTCCCGAAGAGTGGGTTATCATGAGAGCACCCAGAGTCAATGATTTGTACGTGTTGGACATGAGTGTAGCAACTACTACCACAGGTCAGGCTCACGGTTTTATGTCAAGAGCAACGGAGAAAGAATCACAATTGTGGCATCGAAAGATGGGCCACATTCACTTGCGAAAAATGAATCACCTGGTGCATAATGACTTAGTTATTGGTGTTCATGTAAAAGGTTTTCATCTTGAGGGGGAGTGCATTAGCTGTGTCAAAGGCAAGCAAAAGAAGAAATCTCACCCTGGAAAGAAGGTTAACTCAGTCTCAAGACCGTTAGAGAGACTTCATATGGATCTTTTTGGTCCAGTGAACGTCAAAAGCATAACTGGAGATCTCTACTGTCTAGTAGTAACAGATGACTATTCAAGATTTTCATGGGTATCATTTCTGAAGTCAAAAGATGAGACGTTTGAAAGTTTGATGACGTTGTTCAGAAAAATTGAAAACTTGTACCAAACTCGAATCAGAAGAATCAGGAGTGACAACGGTACTAAGTTCAAGAACAACAAGATGGAAGAGTATTGTGATGAGAGAGGTATATTGCAAGAATTTAGTGCTCCTTACACTCCACAACAAAATGGAGTAGCTGAAAGAAAGAACAGGACGCTAATTGAAACGGCCAGGACTATGCTTGCTGATTCGAAATTACCAGTCAACTTTTGGGCAGAAGCTGTGTCAGCCGCTTGCTATACACTAAACTGGGTCCTTACAGTGAAGAAATTCAACAAGACATGTTTTGAGCTGATCAATAACCGCAAACCGAACCTGAAGTATTTAGAACCGTTTGGGTCTCCCTGCACAGTTCTAGAACTTTTTGGAAAGTTTGGTGCAAAGAGCATTGAAGGAATATTTGTGGGTTACTCAAGTCCATTGAAACGAGTCTTTGTTCCAAGCTTGAAGCGGATTATTGAAGCACACAATGTTGAATGCCAAGGTTACACAATGCCACCTCAGAATCCCGGCGACTCATGGCGTTTTAATTACGATACACTATGGGATTCGTTTGACATAGAAGAAGAAACAGATTTCTTTGACGAGTTAGATATTCTGAGAGAGTATGAAGAATCACAAGAAAGATTCCCAGTTGAGTATTCTAGACGTCAATTTCAAGCTTCCAATGACGACGAAGCCGGTCCTAGTAATGCTGGAGAACATGATAATATTCAGTAAAATCTTGACAATCAGACGGCAGTCAACGACAATCAAGAATCTGATGATAGACCTATATTCGATCGTGGTGATTCAGATTCTGAGGGGGAGCAGATCCAGATTTCAAGTCAAACAATTCCAGTCAGTGAACAAGGTGCAAATCAGAATGTCACAAATTTGGAAGGCGAGGTAGATGTTTCAGGCGAGGTGATGCCAAGAACTCTTTCGTACCATCTAGAAGAGCTGATTATTGGAGAATTACAACCAGACGTTCGCACTAGACGTCAAATTGACCAAGGACTTACTTGTTTTTATTCTACAGTTGCCCCGTTACAAACCGATTTTTCACTTAGTTGTTTTATTTCGCAGATTGAACCGCGAACATACAAGGAAGCACTAACTGAAGATTCTTGGGTCAACACGATGCAAGAGGAGCTGAGTCAGTTTGAGAAGTTAGGAGTGTGGAAATTGGTAGACTTCCCTGATGGTCACAGGAAGATAAACACCAAGTGGGTGTTCAAGTGTAAGAGGGATGATCGAGGGGTTATTATTCATAACAAAGCTCGACTCGTAGTCCAGGGTTTTAGTCAGCAGGAGGGTATAGATTTCACTGAAGTGTATGCTCTGGTTGCTAGACTAGAAGCGATCAGAATCTTCCTAGCATTTGCATCTTGGAAAGGTTTTAAGGTTTATTAGCTAGATGTTAAATCGGCGTTTCTATATGGGAAGGTAAAAGAGGAGGTATATGTCGGACAGCTACCGGGCTTCACCGATCCAATCCACAAAGACAAGGTTTATTTACTGGATAAAGCGTTGCATGGTTTACACCAGGCCCCGAGAGCTTGGTACGAGACATTGTCTCAACACCTGCTAGCCAACAGTTTCATTCGTGGAAAAGTGGATGCCACTCTCTTCACCAAAGAAGTCGACGGACATCTACTGATAGTTCAGATATACGTGGACGACATCATATTCGGGTCAACAAATAAGAATCTGTGCAAAGATTTCGAATGAGTTATGAAGCAAAAATTTGAAATGTCATCGATGGGTGAGATGAAATTCTTTTTGGGACTTCAGGTTGATCAGCTGCCTAAGGGAATTTTCATACATCAGACGAAGTATGTTCATGATATCTTAGAGAAATTTGGGATGTCAGGTTCTACTCCAGCTTCCACCCCATTAGCGACGAACCATGGGATAAACCCCGATCTCACTGGAGAGAAGGTAGATGAAACGTTATATCCTTCCATGATCGGATCGCTGATGTACTTGACAGCTTCTAGACCCGATATCATGTATCCAACCTGCCTCGCAGCAAGATTTCAATCTAACCCGAGAGCTTCGCATATGGTGATTGTGAAACGGATATTACGCTACCTGAAAGGAACTCCATCACTAGGGTTGTGGTATCCAAGAGAAGGCGATTTCACGCTCGAAGGGTATTCCGATTCCGATTTCAGATGCTGCAAAGTTAACGCTAAGTCAACAACAGCGGGGTGCCAGTTTTTCGGACCACGTTTGGTTACCTGGCAATGCAAGAAGCAGACCTCTGTAGAATTATCCACATGTGAAGCCGAATATGTATCTGCTAGTAGCTGCTGCTCTCAGATCTTGTGGATCCAGCAACAGATGCGCGACAACGGTTTGCAATTTCTTAACACCCCTATCTTTGTTGATAATGAGGCAGCGATAAACATCACTAAAAATCCTGTTCATCACGCTAAAACGAAACACATTGAAATTCGTCATCACTTCATCCGAGATTGTTTCGAGAAGAAGTTGATTCGAATTGAGAAAATCCACACTGACGAACAAAAAGCTGATTTACATACCAAAGCGTTTGATAAAACTCGTTTTCAATATCTTTTAAAACTGAATGGTATGAAGCTTTTATCGGTGTCGGAGGAGATTCTTGGCGTAGATGAAGGTACCACTGTAGATGATGTTGAGAAGCAATCTGCAATGGTTTGTCGATTTTTTACTTGTTTTGGTATTTAAGGGGAGTAGATTTTATATTCAGAAAATACAAAAACAGTAAAAAATTCAAAAATCCAAAAACATGAGATATTTTCAAAATAAAAAACAATAGAAAACCATAAAAGAGCTTGTGTAAGAAGGGAAAATGATAGTACATCGGCTTGACAGTTACGGTATGCTAAAGAATTGTAAAGTTTAAAAGTCTTAAGCAGTCTCGCTGATGATATGCCGATAGGTTTTTACACATTTAGTAGGTTTGTTCGGGATATAAACCTAAAATCTTTACTTGCTTATTTCATGGGGAACACTACTTGGATATATAGGTAACCCCTGAAATCCTGTTTGAAATATCCCTTTTTCTGAGATACTAGGTCTTTATACTCAGTGATATCTGGGGTATTATCCCGGGACTTCTGATTTTGCGGAAGCAATGGCCTAGTCCCCGTATAATACTTTACGCTTGCTTGAAATAAAAGCCTGCCCCCAGCATAAAAAATGATGAAACATTGAAAAATGCTAATCATGTGCTGTTGTAAAAAAAGATCCTCTAAAGGGGACACACAAAAAGTCTAAGCCGTCATCTCTCTGATTTTGCGAAAGCAATAGCCTGAGCTCTCACGGCCCTCGCATTTAACCCCTTACAGATATCATCTGTGGTATACTCACCTGTAAGACTGAATATTGGGTTCTGGATACGGGAGTATATTCAAGAGGTGGGACACATGAATGAGTTTAAGTTCTTAATACACCTAATTCGTATCCTGGACAGATTGAAAATTGTGTGAGAATTTAAATGGATCATTATATTGACAATCTAAGCGAATTGTTTAATTCTGAGTATGATATCCAAGCTTAACGGTACTTGTGACTTGTCGAACAGCTGATATGATTCCCTAACACGCTCACCAAAAATATGTTTGTAAATAGTTTACATTTACTGCATTTTATTTCTGTTTATCATTCTAGTATAGAAACTTTATTCAAAATCCAAAAAGATTTTACATTTCTGCTTTATTTTCCGACAAAACAAAGTGGAAAGCTGATCTTCAGATTCGAAGTTTGAAGCAGATGCAGGAAGTTTCTGAACAGGAAGATGGGTTGTGAGCTTATCTTGTTAAGACTTGTGAATAATGAAAAGTTAAAACAAGTTCATTAAGTTGAAACTTGTAATTTTCATAAATATGTTGAACAAAAGTCAGTTTTTGTTTCGTCTTGAATCAACCAAGGTCATTAAGTTGGACTTGGTAGATAAATTGAGTGCTCAGGGTCATTAACTTGGACTTGAATACTTAATTGGATTATTAAAACTGATAAAAACTTCATAATGTAGTCAAAATGGATAATAGATTGTAATGTTATATTCTTGAGAAACAGGAAACAAGATCCCCATGGCAAAGAAAGTGTAAAGTTTGAACCAGAATTCGAGCTCCAGCATATTGAAAGGGAGAGTTTACATTCTGGATCAATACTCAAGGAGGAGGTTGAAGAGTTTGAAGATAGAGATTGAAGGATGCTTACAGTGTCAGACAAATTGGACAAGAGAAGAAGATAGATCAAGACTAAAGACTGAAGATTTGATGCTAAAGACTTCGTCAACATCCAAGGGGGAGTCTGTTGGTGCATGGATGTCTGTTAACTTCGTCTTTATAGAGTCTTGTATTAGAATGATTAGATCAGGGCACGTAGTACGAGAAAACTGTCAAATATAGGTGATAAGGTAATTTCGCATGAAATTACAGCATGTAATTTCGTTTGGTAATTTCGCACGAAATTACTATTTCATATGAAATGTAATTTCGTGTGATCAGGTTCGTGCGAAATTAGCTGCCCTATATATATGTGTTGTGCCTTGTCATTTGGTACGAAATTAGCTGTTCCATTTCAGAGCCGAGGTGCTGCCGATTTGTCAAACGATCTGTAAAAGCTTTGGAATCAATAATAAGAAGATAATTAAGAGGAATCATGCTGTTACACGTCTATTTCTCTGTTTCCGCCTTTGAAATAGATCGTAAACTCTTCTGATTGACTTGTTAGGGTCACACAACGATCCAACAAATATCCTCTGATTTAGACTTTCCAATCAAGAATGTGAATGTGGATTTGTTTACAAGAACGTTTAACCTTGTTGAAGAGATTGTTGTACAAGTTTAAAACTGAGAAAAAAGGCTGTTCCAAGGAATCAAACAAGTTTTTCAAACAAACAGAACAACTGGAATCAATTAAAATGTTTTGTTAAAACAAGTTATTACCAATATGAGGTTGCATATAATAACAATCAAAAGATGTATAATCAACATTTGAGAAATCCAACTATAAATTACTAGAACTACAATAGCAATGGTTATCAAGGAAATGGTAATAGAGGTTGGTAATGGAAATGGGAATAGATTCAAAGGCAACACACAAAGAAACAGTTCTTATCATGGTAAATCTAAATATCAAAGAAATGGCAAGTTCGTGTCTGGATCTGAGAGTGAAAAAGAAAATTTTAGAAACCAATCATGTAACATCCGTTAAAATGGGCTCCCAAAATCTGACCCGCTTTGAAATTTTTTGAATTTTATTTTGTTCTTTCATACATATATATGTAACTAAATGTATATACAAATTATGAGTGGGGATCCTGCGGAAAGTGTGTTTTTTCTAGAAAGTGTAGGAAGCGATCTGGGCCATCAGATGAGTGTGTTTAATGGTTGAGATTATTTTGGTGGCATTTTGGTAATATACGTGTCTTTAAAATAGGCTAATCTAATTGATTGGGGGTAAATGTGTCATTTGAGTTATTTTAAATAAGGAAATAACTACCAATCATAAAACCACCTCCAAAAATGTCGCAAATTTTTTTCTCTCTTTCTAATCCCTCATATTTGAAAACACCAAATCATACAAAAAATAACGATAAATCAGAGCTAGATGTGTTCATAGTAGTGTCTTTTAGCGATAAAACACAATGTGACGAACTGGTGACTAACTGCTAAAACACAACATCAAGAATGCCAACTGATAAAACACAACATGAACTAGTAACTGATAAAACACAACATCAAGAATGCCAAAATCATATCAACCAGTAACTGATAAAACACATTGTGATGAAACCAGTAAGTAACTAATAAAACACAAACGTCAAGAATGCCGAAATCACATCAATCAGTAACTGATAAAACACATTGTGATGAAACAATAGATAAAATACAAAAGAACATGTCATTTATGAATCATAACTGGTATAACACATTGTGATGAAACCGGTAATTGATAAAACACAACATCAAGAATGCCAAAAATCATATCAACCAGTAACTGATAAAACATATTGTGATGAAACAATAACTGAAACCAGTAACTGCTACAACACATTGTGATGAAACCAGTAACTGATAAAACACAACATCAAGAATGCCAAAATCACATCAACCAGTAAATGATAGAACACATTGTGATGAAACAGTAACCGAAACCAGTAACTGATAAAATACATTGTGATGAAACCAGTAACTGATAAAACACAACGTGAACCAGTACTGATAAAACACAACATCAAGAATGCCAAAAATCATATCAACTAGTAACTAATAAAACACATTGTGATGAACCCTGTAACTGATAAAACACAACGTGAAGAAATTGTTAATGATTTGAACTTCGTAATTTAAAGTAACTGCCCTTTTGAAATCGTAATGATTTGAAATTGTCAAAGAGATATAAGTTTCCATAAATATCTGGATAGTTAGTTTAGAATATATAATATTCCAAAATTAAATTAATAATCAAATTACCATCATGCCCTTTTGAATAAAAAAACTAAAAGCCACATGTCACCTCCCTATTGCTTCCTAGACTTTCTAGGAAACTTTGTCTTTCTAGCCAACTCCCACTCTACAAATTATAAATCTATTGTGTGTGTATATATATATATATATACACTTTCACACCAAAGATTCCTTATAATTATATAATCTTCATGAAAACTTAAACTTGAGGGACTATTATCGCCCATTCCTAAAAAAAAGGAACTTCAGGGGCTGTTTGTGGCATTTATTGAACTTTAAACTGATTATACAAAAAAGGGAATTTGAGTGGAGCCCGGAATCGAACCGGGGTCTCCCACCCAGTTCAACATCGGCAAACAAAAACCAAACCATTTGACCAATGCCAAAACTTGGGTAGTGTTTGGTATGCAGCAATGAGAGGCGGAATGGAATGGACTATTACGAGGGAATAAAAAAATGTGTTTGGTTGGTCAAGGTAATAGAATCACCCATTACATAGGCATTCCATTCCCTCAAATTCACTCCATCCACACCCCTTGTTTTTTTCCATTCCATTCCCTCTCCAACCTTCATCACCAATACCTCCCACCACCTCAACCATTAGCCACACACCGCCGCCACCACTTTACACCATCGACCACCACCACTCTCTACCACCGAACATCGGCCCCACCGCCACCGCAACCACCCCTCTCCACCACCGAACACCAGCAACACCGCCACCACAACCCACTACTATTGCCACCCTCCACCACTGAACACCGGCATCACCACCGGCCACCACCACCAACACTGCCCACCTCCGCCACCCACCGCCACCCTCCGCCACCGAACTCCAATGCCAAAACCGACCACTACCACCGACAACCTCCGCCACCCATCGCCGCCACCACCTTTTACCACAACACTGACACCACTACCAACCACTGCCACCCTCCGCCACCAAACACCAACGTCACCGTTGCCACAACCCACCACCGCTGATGTTGTCATCGTTGTTACGGACCGCCGCCATCGACTATCGCCATCACTCACAACCGCCACAACCTCATTCAGGCCACCTGCACATCGACTACCAAAAATGAGAATCGATGGGTGATATAATCTGAATAATAGTTAAACAAAAACACTGTTTCGACGCCGTCTGTCAGCGACAACCTCATTCAGGCCACCTGCACATTCGATGGAGATCGGAGGTGCTGCCGGAGACGTTCGGAGTTCACGACAGGAATCGCGTAACGTTTGTTTCGGTATATCTTTTTTAATCTTTTTGTCCTCTTGTAACGACTCTCATCAAAAGTCACAATTATTAAATTAATTTGACCAATAGAAAACCCTAATTGAGACACCCAAGTGATTCTGAACAAACCCTAAAATTTTCATAATTTTCAGAATCAGGATTAGGGCCCCTAAAACTCAGGGGGGGTAAATCCTAGTTAACGATTATCCAAATTACGTGCTGTCCAAGTTGAATTTTCAGAAACCGTCGACTCAGCTGAGCTAGTCCCACACGTGGCAACCCTATGCATAAAAATAGTTCTTACGCGGGCGCCTCAAGTTAGCTTAATTCTCACGCGGGCCGCCTAAGGGACAAAATTCACCTATAAATACAGGAGCTTGGGACTTGATTCTGGGAGTTGAAACGACGTTAGAATTCCAATTCTACGCTGAGATATTGTCTGTATACTCCAATTAACACACACGGGTTAATAATCGACGCCGCAATCAGGGTATTAGCACAATCGCTGCTACGATTCATTTTCCGACGATCAATATATCCAATGAATGTTTAAGTGCCGCCCACATTAGGGTTATACTTTATCGTTCGTCATTAATTTGACGGATCATCGTTAATTCGATGGATGAAGTATTATACTTTGTCGTTCGTCATTATTTTGACGTATCATCGTTAATTTGATGGATGAAGTATTGCACTTTGTCATTCGTTGTGAGAATTTGATCTCGTAAGTTATCGTAAATGCTGGATTGATTACTAACCCGGAATTGTGTGCCTGTTATTAAATTTAGGATAAAAAGGTTAATCAGTAGGCTAGGCTCTGCCTGTATAAATCTGCAATATATCAAGGCTTATCTGTAGACTAAACTTTGGCCGTATGAATCTGCATGATTATATGTGAGTCATTCTCTCTTTTTATCAAATCTATTTACAAAATCATGTTTATTTTCAAAGTTATAATTACGGGGATTAAGTCTTTGTAATCACCAAGTTACAGCCGATATATGGGGTTTTGTATACATTACTTGATAATCGTCACCATTGGGGCAGCCAATTGGGGGATATGACCATAGTCACAGATTCGGTCGAGTGACAAATACCGTGGGTAGTTGGTTGATAATAGAAACATTGTAATCGTTCTTAATACTGTAAATTATAACAAATGTGTCATTTTAGTAAATAGAATGATTCACTCAGTATTTCCCGCTGACAAAACCTTTTTAAAACACTTTTCAGGTAATTACAGTAGATTGGAGTAAGAGATGGATACGGCACTGAAAGGCATCAAGAAGTGGCTTATTTATTAATTAAATCAAAATAAGAAATATTGTTTTATGTAATAAAATTTATCTTTATTAAAGCTACCATTATAAAACATGGGTTTATCCCATTTATTAAATAAAATCCGGTGTTTTCTAAACTCTGATATTTTTCCTAACTCACGGTCCTGATGAAATTTCCGCAGCAACGTTTTCAAAATAATCACCGGTACCACTGGGCTGTTCGCGACTCCCGATTCCGTCCAGGGTGGGTCGGGGGTCGTGACAGAAGGTGGTATCAGAGCCAACTCAAAGAGCCACTGCTTTACGCCTTTAGGTGTTGTAATAATAATACCTAAATTTATATAAAAGAGTTAGGAGATTGCTATTAACTGGTAGCATTTAGACTTGAACTTAAGAAAAGATGCCTTAGTATTAGCTTCACGATAAGCTAAGTATTTGTGTAAATAAATATGATAGATTTTGGTGTGCCATAAGTAATATATTTGATAAAGTAATATCACGGGACAACTAAGTCCAGAATCACTAGTTGAGAGAATGATCAACAGTGTTATGATTAGAATTATTAGTTGAAAGAATGATCAAATTGACACTGTCACAGGAATCGTTTAGTGATCAATATAATAATAAGATATGTTATGGAAATACAAATTTCCTTAATTCTGAATAAAAGCCCTAATAAGATAGGCACTTTTTGAAAAGATACTATTTATGGGAAATAGAAAATTTTCTCTGGCAAGACTGGGTATGGTATAATAGACTCTCCAGTTTGTCCGGATATACCGCTCCGGCGAGAATCGGATAAGACGAGATAAATAATATGTCAGCAAGTGACAAGATTTCCCTAAATAGTATCATGATCTGATATCTGAATGATTTTTTTTTTGGAAATATGAATTTGTTAAAAACATTGACCTGATAGATGGTATGTTTATTTCAGCATGTGAAATATATGATTATATAGATATGTGTATCTATAAGAAATTCCAGAAGTCAATTAAGAATAAAGCACCAGTATCTGTGTTTAGATTTCTTATTCAGGAATCTCTTTTCCGATATCAAACATTATTTCGTTTAAATCATCTGTCTCGTAGCTCGTGTGATAAAATAAACAAAGGAAACCCATTAAGTTGGGATACTATCGAAAGTGCAAAGAATTTCTAACACGTTACCATAAACTATTAACGCAAGTAAAAAGCATGTAAAGTTGTGATACGGTACAAGAAAACACATGAAAATTTAAATTATAAATCCACAGAAGTTGAAGTATATTACACACAACTTTCGAGGCAAGACCTTTTGAAAATATAAATTGGGCACAATGACACCAATGTTAAAATTCCGTCAGTAAGAAGAACTACTAATCAAAAAGAGGCACTTTGCCACATGATCCTACAAAATGAATATCTCTAAGGTACGCTAGAACGAGATTTCACAACCATCAGTGTACAGTCTAATCGGAGTTATAGGTATTAGCACTGAAAAATGAGTCATATACTTTTGCAAATTCCCTATTTCATTTTATTCGACATTTTCTGGTAATGTCACTTAACAACGATTATCACTCGAAATTCAGATAGAAGTTCTTATAATTCTTTTGTTGAAAATTCTGACTTCTGCATATAATAAGTTGATTTTCGCATTTCTACTTTTCCTAAACGGTCATCATACCAGGAGGATTTATTTCATAGTAACGAATACTGATTCATTTTATTTCTTGGTAAATCCACACGTTACACATGCACCGTTTGTTGCGCATGTGGTTCGTTTAATTTATGAAGACCACTGAAGGGTTTCATTCCAATTTATTATTTTATCAAAACTCAAATATCATTTCGTTATACTTGATTTTTGGTACTGTAAACCGCATTATTACAAAACGATAATTCTTTGATATCGAGTCACTAAATTTCTTGAAAATTTTTCTTTGACATACATAGTTTCTATTGTGACCACGTCCGAACTTTCTTATTCAAATTATTTTGCTCATATTACATATTTATTTTAAAATCCTATATGATAGATGGAAGCTATCATATTTAAATAAGTCCTAACCAGCACTTCATTTGTTTTGAACCATACTAGGCTTGTTTAAATCTTCGACTTCATTAAAACATTTCTTCGATCACGATCACCTTGTGGTGACGTTTTCATAAATCAAAAAGCTCGCACTAATATAATTCGCACACACCATATACAGAATTTAATTTTAAAATCCATTTTGTTGATTATTCCTATAAACTTAATCTTAACACAATCTTGTGCTAAGATAATGATATACAAATTCATGTCATATTTCAATATATCTTTTAACAATTATTATAGCATCAATTGAGCCTTTCGTGATAAATTATTGCTTTAACATCTTCAATCGAAAAACATTATATAAAATTTATTTTATATATGGAAACTTACATAAGTGATTACCTAATAGTATTATTATATTCTTATTAATCACCATAAGGAGGATAAGTAAATACTTAGTCAATATAAGTAGGTGACTTATAATAAGAAATACAGAATTTATTGTACATGTGCTTATATTTAACCAAAATGGAAATTTCATAAACTAGGCACCTAGCTCGGTTGGTTAGGCGCGCGAAAGGGTGTGGCCTAGACCCGGGTTCGATCCTGGGGACGGCCAGTTTCACCATTTTATTAGAAATTTTTCCATTTAAGTGTATGTTTAGTTATGTATTACTAATATCAGTTTTATTATTAGTAAGAAAATATTAATAATAATAGTATTGGTATTATTTTTACTAGGATTATTATCAAGGGTAGGTATTGGATAGCCTAGCCTTAATTAGGCATGGACTGATCACCTATGCTTAAATAAGGGAGCACTAACCAATATCCACCATGATAATGACTAGTAATATATATAAATTAAGTCATCATACTTATTTAATAAATTTTAATTATATATGAAAATACATATACCTTGGAAAAGACATATTTTCATAAAACAAAGGACAAATAAAATTATGTAAATAAATTATCTATCACATGTTTTGTGATAACTATGTACTGTAACCCTATGGTAAGAAAGTAACCATATAAGAATAATATGGTAGTCATTAACTACGTTGGGTTAGGAGAACATTATAATATATAAGAATAATTTTCATTTTCACTTATTTACAACATTTACATTCACAACGTTATATGGTTTCAAAATGGAAATAAGTAATCAAATAGAATCGACCCATTAAATGTTATATATTTACCAAATATTTTACACAATAAATATTTTTACACCTTTATTTACAATTTTCATTTTAAATAGTGATTTCTTTTACAAAATGATATTTTGTAACATAAATTACGGTATTTTGTAATATATATTACATAGTTATTTTACAAAGTATGGTAAAATACTAAAATAGTATTTATTTAAAAGAAGTAACCATTTACATATAGTAAAAATATGTAACCAATAAATATATTACATAGTATTTATATTTGATATATATAATACGGTTCAGACAGGGATACAAATAATATATATTATATTGGTAAGGTCAATACAACTTGCTCTTATTATATTTCAATCTCTAGTATATAGTATGAAAAATATGGTTACTAAAAGTATACTATCACATTGTTTCACAATTAAAACAACTTGGAACTTTAATTAATGATACACTAACTCTATTGTCTTTTGGTATATCATTACAATTCACTCATCTCAACACTTTGATTTTCTCATATCATAAATATTTGACAAATCATTTTTCATGCTTTTATTTCATTTGAAATCTGTCAATTCTAAATCTTCTTCAGTTGCTAATCAAAGTAAGCTTCCTTTTGACAAAGAATTTCATTGATTTTAAAAGTCCTTTCCATTCATTTGATCATATATTCTTTGGCTTGAACCTAGTTATCTTGGAAATTATATCATTTCATCTCATTCATTGGTCATCGATTTCTTGAACTAATTCAGTTGAACCATTGAATCCTACTTATGGTACAACTCGTATTCACAAAATTTGATATTTTAATTCTGTGTCATCTACCCTAATATTATGTGACATAATTCCAAAAGAAATATAATAATCCAAATACACTTGGGAGCTGGAATCTAAGATGAAGAAAAAGTATTCCTACTTATTCCAATAAATCTCGAGGACGAGATTTTTATTAAGTTGGGGAGAATGTAACGACTCTCATCAAAAGTCACAATTATTAAATTAATTTGACCAATAGAAAACCCTAATTGAGACACCCAAGTGATTCTGAACAAACCCTAAAATTTTCATAATTTTCAGAATCAGGATTAGGGCCCCTAAAACTCAGGGGGGGGGGGGTAAATCCTAGTTAACGATTATCCAAATTACGTGCTGTCCAAGTTGAATTTTCAGAAACCGTCGACTCAGCTGAGCTAGTCCCACACGTGGCAACCCTATGCATAAAAATAGTTCTTACGCGGGCCGCCTCAAGTTAGCTTAATTCTCACGCGGGCCGCCTAAGGGACAAAATTCACCTATAAATACAGGAGCTTGGGACTTGATTCTGGGAGTTGAAACGACGTTAGAATTCCAATTCTACGCTGAGATATTGTCTGTATACTCCAATTAACACACACGGGTTAATAATCGACGCCGCAATCAGGGTATTAGCACAATCGCTGCTACGATTCATTTTCCGACGATCAATATATCCAATGAATGTTTAAGTGCCGCCCACATTAGGGTTATACTTTATCGTTCGTCATTAATTTGACGGATCATCGTTAATTCGATGGATGAAGTATTATACTTTGTCGTTCGTCATTAATTTGACGTATCATCATTAATTTGAGGGATGAAGTATTGCACTTTGTCGTTCGTTGTGAGAATTTGATCTCGTAAGTTATCGTAAATGCTGGATTGATTACTAACCCGGAATTGTGTGCCTGTTATTAAATTTAGGATAAAAAGGCTAATCAGTAGGCTAGGCTCTGCCTGTATAAATCTGCAATATATCAAGGCTTATCTGTAGACTAAACTTTGGCCGTATGAATCTGCATGATTATATGTGAGTCATTCTCTCTTTTTATCAAATCTATTTACAAAATCATGTTTATTTTCAAAGTTATAATTACGGGGATTAAGTCTTTGTAATCACCAAGTTACAGCCGGTATATGGGGTTTTGTATACATTACTTGATAATCGTCACCATTGGGGCAGCCAATTGGGGGATATGACCATAGTCACAGATTCGGTCGAGTGACAAATACCGTGGGTAGTTGGTTGATAATAGAAACATTGTAATCGTTCTTAATACTGTAAATTATAACAAATGTGTCATTTTAGTAAATAGAATGATTCACTCAGTATTTCCCGCTGACAAAACCTTTTTAAAACACTTTTCAGGTAATTACAGTAGATTGGAGTAAGAGATGGATACAGCACTGAAAGGCATCAAGAAGTGGCTTATTTATTAATTAAATCAAAATAAGAAATATTGTTTTATGTAATAAAATTTATCTTTATTAAAGCTACCATTATAAAACATGGGTTTATCCCATTTATTAAATAAAATCCGGTGTTTTCTAAACTCTGATATTTTTCCTAACTCACGGTCCTGATGAAATTTCCGCTGCAACGTTTTCAAAATAATCACCGGTACCACTGGGCTGTTCGCGACTCCCGATTCCGTCCAGGGTGGGTCGGGGGTCGTGACACCTCTTATTAATTCTCGGTTAAAATCTTACATTTTCTGACGTAATGATCATCCACACAAAACTGAACTTTGGGTATCGATACATCAGTCTGTCGTTGTTTTATGTTAAGTGAAGAAGATGACAGTCAGTGTTGAACAAATGAATTTACAACTCAAACATTTACAAAACAGAGGATGTGGAGCAGTGGTTGTTGTTATGGGATTTAAGTCACATAACCCGGGGGGTCACGGGTTCGACCCGACCATCACCTGGTTTCTATTGCTGACCAATCAGCGAAGCGGCCTAACTATTGTATAAATTTAATAACTGAACCAAGCATCACACAAATTAACACCGTCCAGTGGTTGGGGTAGGTGTAAACGTGCAGGAGGTCGTGGGTTCGAGTCTCTAATTCCATGATATTCGCTGCACATATATTTTGAGTTAAATGCACCGATAGTCCTTGTGGTTTTCACTTTTTCACCTTTAGTCCCTAACTTACTAAAATTACAGTTATAGTCCCCAACTTTTCAATTTTCATTCCCGAATAGTCCCTGTGCCTAACATTAGTTAGTTTTCCCATTTAATAGAGTGTGAAATGACTAGACTGTCCAGAATAATAAAAAAAAAATTACAATCTTCTTCAGCAACAAGATGATGACCGTTCTAGACTTGCTTCACTGTAAAGAAGAAGACACCCATCAATGGGATATTGATGAGGAAGAACCAGTAATTGATACCTACACTGTTAATGATATTAATATTACTCACCAGGAACTATCCGCGTTACACTCCAAAGAATCTCACCAGTGGTTACACCACAATGCCCGCTATTCCGATCACCGTTGTAACACCGTGTAGTGGATTTTAGGAGTCACTTAGCATTATTCATTAGCTCTAACGGCCGTGCTGGCCGTTAACTATTTTGACAGGTTTTTTGACAGATTTGAAGAAATAGAGACTGGGAAGAAGCCATGGATGACCCAACTTGTTGGTGTTGCTTGTCTCTCTATTGCTGCTAAAGTTGAAGAAACTCATGTCCCTCTTCTTTTAGATCTTCAAGTGAGTCTTCGTTTGATGGTGATATTAAACTACTGAATTTATGCAGATTGTAGGTTCAGGTGTCATCTTACCCATGTTACCAAATTGCAGAACATGGGATCTTGGAAGAAAAAGATTTGAACTTTTGTTGAGAAAGTGAGACCCTTTTGGATAAAGATTGTAAAAATAGATCAAAGATTTGAGCTTGGTTTTAGAGAGAGAGAGGGGAGGTAGAAGATGAGGGTGTTTATTTTTTATTTTATTTATAGTTCATGTTGATGCATGGAATGTCTGTTGACTATGTCTACATTAAGTCTTAGGTCAAGATAGGTCAACATAGGGTCTTGAAAGTCAAAATTAGGGTTTTATGTTGAGGTTTCGCTTTTATGTACATAGGTTAGAAGTAGTTTCGCTTATATGTACATATGGTTCCGCTCATGTGGTCATCAGGTAGTTTCGCTTATATGTCACTTGGTAGTTTCGCTTATATGACAGTCCATATGAGAGAAACCTGTCACCTTATAAATATCTGATGAGTTCATTCATGTATGTACGTGGGAGCAGAACTAGGTCATGCTTTGTGTAACCAAACTCTATCAAATTTGAATCAGAAAGTATAAATAGAAAAGGAATTGAAAAGGAAAAGCTGTGTAACTTCATGTGCATTGATTCCGCCTTTGTATCTGAAGATGAACGTTCTCAACTGACTGTTTAGGGACAGAAACCGGTCCAACAAGTGGTATCAGAGCTCAGGACGAGGAGTTCATACTACTACAGCTTGATTCTACATAATTCTCTCATTTCTACTCACTTTCTCTCATACTTTTTCGATTTGAACTAGTTCCTACGGTTGAAATGGTCTGATTTTTTAGTATAACGTGTAAAATATACAATTAACAAACCCTAGAAAGATTCAGGTTAAAACACAGCTTAAAAATGGTAAAAATTAGTTAAAAACCTAGTTCCGCTTATTCGGACATCGCAGGTTTCGCTCGAAATACATAGGTTTCGCTCGAAATAACTTGATAGTTTCTCTTATTCGAACAAGTTAGATCCGCTCATACGAACAAGTTAGTTCCGCTCATACGAACCACATAGTTTCGCTCATACGGACAAATATAGTTTCGCTCATACGGTCATTTATCATTTTCGCTCATTCAGACAAGAGTGGTTTCGCTTATTTGACACTTTCGCTTATCAGTCACAATAGCTGATATTTCGCTCTTTTGTCACTATTGTTCAAAATCGTGAAAATTTTTCTAAGTGTTTGCTGATTTTGCAGGTACATTCAAGATGGATGACATATTCTTGAATCCGTTCAGCGACATGTATGCATTCACGGGAAATTCCGGAAACGATGATTCTTCGTCTAGCAATGCGAATGAGAACCCGCCGAATCCGAAGAAAAAGGAAGCTTGGGAATCTGAAAGTGCCTTTGGAACCTTCAACAAACCTCCAAAGCTAATGGCTATCGAGGAATACAGTCGGTGGTCAAGAAAGTTTGAAGATTGGCTGATGGCATTTGCATTTTCCAGCTAGAAGAGTCTGAAAAACGGTTATGTCAATGGAAACAAAAATGGTGAAACTTTAACATCAGCTGAGGAGATTGAATCATTTGTGGCTGAGCAAAAATGTGTGGCATTGTTATTTCAGTCTGTCAGGGAAGACATAATCTCATTGATTGATTATTCAAATGCAAAAGATCTCTGGAAAAAGCTAGAAAAGAAATGCTTAGGAAGTACAGAAATAGTGAAAAACAAAAAGAAACTTCTTAGAAAAGAGTTTGATATGTTTGGATGTTTAAAGAATGAGTCAGTTTGTAAAATGATAGAAAGGTTTCGTCATCTGAAGCTGGAATTAGCAAGACATGATATCAGATATCCTGAAGATGAACTTATCGACAAATTGTTCGATTCGTTGCCTGACGAGATGGATTGGAGATATTATGCGCTGATGCTGAAGAATACCATCAAGGCACCAGAAAAGTTGACATTAGATTTGTTGATTGAGAAACTCGAGAGTCACGAGTTGGAACTGAAGAAGACATTCAAAGTCCATCACTCATCTTATCAACAAAATTTGGATCTGTATTATCCAAAAAGTATGATGCCAAAAGCAAGTTCTCCCAAGACTGCGTTTTCTACTGCGAATGTGTCCACAGCAAGCAAAGAAAGTCAAAGTGGTCAAAGCAGTGGAAGTCACAGTGGTTATCACAGTGGATCTTCATCATCTGGAAGTCATTCTGATGCAAAGAATCGTTTTCAATGTAACATCGCAATAGACTTAAAGAATGCTCAGAATTTTGACGAGGAGTCTGCTAAACAACAGATGATTTTCCTAGCATCTGTGTTGGAATCTTATGAAGGGTTAGTAGCAGGGAAGATAGGCAACACCAACCTGACAAAGGAAGATTATGATCAGATAGATCCGGAGGAAATGGAGCTGATCGACATTCGTTGGTGTATGGCCAGTGCTGTTCGTCGAGCACAGCGTTTCATGGAAATTACCGGCAGAAAAACAATCGGTGGTCCATCTACCAAGCTAGGTTTTGATAAGTCCAAGGTGACGTGCTTCAAGTGTAAGAAGAAAGGTCACTTCAAGCGAGAATGCAGAAACGCATATGCTGATGAGTCGGAGAACCCTTTCAGAGAAGATTACTACAAGAAGGCAATTTATCACCAGAATAAATCTGAGCCGCCTAGATTGAAGCAGGTTGAAGACAATAGAGAGAAATCTAGAGCTCTTGCGGTGATTTACGATGATGAAGGGTATGATTGGAGTCAAGAGGTTCTACCGGAGGAAGATGCGGTTGGTTACGCGTTCATGGCGAAAAACGAACCTATTCCTTGGAAAGATAACCGCACTGAAGAGCAGAAGTATCAATATAGAAAAATGTTTGCTCAAAACAGAATAATTAGAATTTCTGGTATCTATCTGGAAGCGAGAAGAGCGAGAAGATGGGATCCGGACAGGGAGTGTTATCTTGATCCATATGGAAATATTGCAGTTGATGACAAAACTCTTGATCTGGAAGCCATAATAAAGGAGTTCAAAGATGAGGATGAGTATTGGCAGAATAAATGGTGGGGAACTGGAGACGAGAAAAAGAAAGAAGAGAAAGAGAGGAAGGAGAAAGAAGAGAAAGAGAAAAGAGAGAAAGAAGAGAAAGAGAAAAAGGAGAAAGAAGAGATAGAGAAGTCAAAGAAAGTTGACACTGGGGTTATTGACACAACGCAGGAGTTAACTGCTGAAAACCTCGAAAAAATGGCTGACAAAGTGCTGGCTACTAAGGCACTTGAGGTAGATTCTAACTCCGTGTCTGAGTCAAAAAGCCAGGTCAGTTCAAACTTGTCAACAAATGTGTCAGGTAAGAAAATTGATGGAAATGTTGATTGCAAAAATTGCATCAAAGAGTGCAAATTTTGTAATACAGTCACGTATCTCAACGGTAAGAAAGTTGAAGATCTGACAGCAAAAGTCAGAAGTGTTGAGAATCAAATTCTTGATCGTGACAAAAGAGTTAAAGCTTCAATTGAACGGATAAAAGAATTAACTAACCAAATTGAAAATGATAAAATTGATCATGAAAGAGTTATAAAGGAAAATGAAAAGTTAATTCTTGAAAACCGTCAGATTTTTGAGAAGTTTGAAAAACTCAAAAGCACAATGAAAGATAATGATGATCGAAATGGTAAAACTTATAAAGAAAACGTTCAACTAAAAGCAGTGCTTAGAGTAAAAGAAGAATCAATCAACCAACAACTGGATGAAATCGCTAAACTGAAACTTAAATTTCAAGAGGCTGAAATTGAAAACGAGCGAATCCAGTTGAAGCTTAACAGTTACAGCTCCGCAAGCTTTGTTTTGCAACACATTATTCCCAAACCCATTGGGAAAGACAAAGCAGGCGAAGATGTGTACTCTGATGGAACTGGGGTGGGTTTTCATCAAGTTCCACCACCTGTTCTTGATAACTACACGAAAAAGGAATCAGGGTTGGTTGAAATTGAAGAAGAAAGTGAAATGAATCTTTCGGATTCAATTGATGTCACGTTCACATCTTCCAATGACGATAGTGTCCAAAATGATATTGTAAAAGGTGTTGTTG
Source organism: Helianthus tuberosus (assembly GCA_030545235.1). Classification (NCBI taxonomy): domain Eukaryota; kingdom Viridiplantae; phylum Streptophyta; class Magnoliopsida; order Asterales; family Asteraceae; genus Helianthus; species Helianthus tuberosus. The sequence continues at coordinate 141,270,448 of CM060357.1, forward strand.
AAAATGTGCTAAAAACGGATAGTGACACTACTGAGGAAGATGGGTGTTTCTTGGACAACTACATTCTGAAACAAAAGTCCAAGAACAACTTAAATGAAGAATCAAATCTTGTCATGTACAAGATGTTGGGTTCAGATAAGTTGCTTTCGGATTCTGAGTTTCCGATTAAGAATGTTAATATGAACAAATTGACAAATGTTTTCAAGTTGGTCGAAGTTGAGTTGTCAGAAGTGAACAATCTGAGTCAAACAAAGAGAAAAATGAGTTTTGAGAAAGATAAATCATATTACAAGAAATCTGTTAATCCATCACGTTTTTTTAATAACAATCGAAATAACTGGTCGGGTGGTTATCAGGGTGGTAGGAATTATCAGAAAAGAAATGTTCCAAACAAGAGGTTTGCTAAAAAGAAAAAGTTTGTGAACAGTTCGAGTTCACTTGCTGATGAAGAGAAAGAGATTTTTTCAAAATCAAATGAAGAATTCTTTGGGAAGAGAGCTTCACAGGCTCAGTCTGAAGGCACAAGTCGAGTTGTTGATACTCGAACATGTTTTAGATGTAATCAAGTTGGTCACATTGCACGAAAGTGTACCAATGTGAAGCCTAAGACTGAAACTGTGAAGATTCAAAAGAAGAAAGTTGACGAAAAGGGTATAGCACCAATGGTTGTTGAGAAAAAGAGTGTGAAAAATGACAACATTAAAGTGAAAAATGAACTCGTAAAGAAAGTGGTAACTAAAAATGACAAATTTTACAATCGGGTTGCATTATCTCAACAAGTTTGGAAACCAAAAACTGAGAAAAAGATTTGACCTTCTGAGGATTCAATTCAAATTGATTATGATGCAAATTTTCCACCTTTGAAGGCTGAAAACTTCAAAATTCAAATTGCGAGAGTCAAGGTTACACCTAAGGCTGATGAGGCCTGGGTGGACTCCATGTTCGACTAAACAGTTTGAATTGCCGGAGCTTCCTAGTTGGTAATCGTGAAGCATGAATCGGCATCTTTATTAAAGTTTAAGTCAAAGTTTTGTGATATGTGCAGGAACTTCCAAGAGCTATTTCAAGATGGATCATGGATAGTGGAGCGTCTCGACATATGACAGGAAAGACTGCATTATTGTATGACGTTAGAAATATTAATGGTGGTTATGTGGGATTTGCTGGTCATGAAGGTGGTAGAATTATTGGTGAAGGAACGTTATCAAATGGGATTGTTACGTTTGAAAGAGTTAACTACATTACTGAGCTGGAGAATAATCTGCTAAGTATCTCGCAGATTTGTGACAATATGTATACCACTCACTTCACTGATAAAGAATGTTTGATCTTGAAACCAGGATTTGTTATCCCTGAAGAATGGATTATCATGCGGGCACCTAGAGTGAATGATTTATATGTGTTAGATATGAGTGTAGCAACTACAACTACTGGTCAAGCACATTGTTTTTTGTCTAGAGCAACAGAGAAAGAATCGAAGTTGTGGCACCGGAAGATGGGGCATATACATCTTAGAAAAATGAATCACTTGGTGCATAATGATTTGGTTCTTGGAGTTCATGTCAAAGGTTTTCATCTGGAAGGGGAGTGCATTAGCTGTGTTAAAGGCAAGCAGAAGAAAAAGTCACACCCTACAAAGCAAGTCAATTCAGTTTCGAGACCTCTGGAAAGACTTCACATGGATTTATTTGGTCCTGTGAATGTCAAAAGTATTACAGGAGATTACTACTGTTTGGTCGTTACTGATGATTATTCCAGATTTTCGTGGGTTTCTTTCTTGAAGACGAAAGACGAAACATTTGACAGTTTGATGGCGTTGTTTAAGAAAATTGAGAATCTGTACCAAAGGCGTATCAAAAGAATTTGAAGTGATAATGGTACTGAATTCAAGAACAGTAAGATGGAAGAATTTTGTGATGAAAGAGGTATATTTCATGAGTTTAGTGCTCCGTACACTCCGCAGCAGAATGGAGTCGCAGAACGCAAAAACCGGACACTAATCGAGACGGCTAGAACTATGCTCGCAGATTCAAAGTTACCGATAAATTTTTGGGCTGAAGCTGTTTCCGCCGCATGCTATACGCTCAACAGGGTTCTCACTGTCAAGAAGTTCAACAAAACATGCTTTGAGCTAATCAATAACCGTAAACCGAATTTGAAGTATCTAGAACCGTTCGGGTCACCCTGTACTGTTATAGAGCCTTACGGAAAGTTTGGTCCGAAGTGCATTGAGGGAATTTTTGTTGGTTATGCAAATCCGATGCGACGTGTCTTCGTTCCAAGTGAGAAGCGGATTATTGAAGCTGGAAATGTTGAATGTCAAGGTTATACTATGCCGCCGCAGAATCCTGTGGGATTCGTTTGACATGAGAGAAGAATCAGAGGATGATGAGGATTTCTTTGATGAGTTGGATATTTTGCGCGAATACGAGTCACAGCAAAGGTTCCCAGCTGAGTATTCGAGGCGACCACGGGAAACTTCAAATAACGATGAAGCAGTTCCGAGTAATGCTGGTGAACATGATGATGTCCAATAGAATGAAGTTGCTCAGGATAATCAGTCGGATCAGAATGATAATCAAGAAGCTGAAAACATGCCAGTCTTTGATCATGGTGATTCAGATTCTGAGGGGGAGCAAATTCAGATTTCAAGTCAAACAAACCAAGTTGGTGAACAAGATGCAGATCAGAATGTTACTAATCTGGAGGGCAATGTAGATGTTCCAAGCGAAGTGATGCCGCGAACTCTTTCATATCATCCAGAGGAGTTGATCATAGGAGAATTGCAGACAGGCGTTCGCACTCGAAGACAGATTGATAAAGGGCTTACGTGTTTTTATACAACAGTTGCTCCTTTGCAAACTGAATTCTCATTGAGTTGTTTTATCTCGCAGGTTGAACCAAGAACTTACAAAGAGGCGCTTACTGAAGATTCTTGGGTTAATGCAATGCAGGAGGAATTGAGTCAATTCGAGAAGTTGGGAGTGTGGAAGTTAGTTGATTTGCCGGATGGTCATAGAAAAATCAATACGAAATGGGTATTTAAGTGTAAGAGAGACGATAGAGGAGTTGTGGTTCGTAACAAAGCTCGACTTGTTGTTCATGGCTTTAGTCAACAGGAGGGGATTGATTTTACAGAAGTCTTTGCTCCTGTAGCACGACTAGAGGCAATCAGAATTTTCCTTGCATTTGCGTCTTGGAAGAACTTCAAAGTATATCAGCTAGATGTAAAATCGGCGTTTCTTTATGGGAAGGTCAAAGAGGAGGTTTATGTCGGTCAGCCACCGGGCTTCATCAATCCAATCCACAAAAACAAGGTCTACTTATAGGACAAAGCGCTGTATGGTTTACACCAGGCCCCGAGAGCTTGGTACGAGACTTTGTCTCAACACCTACTAGCCAACAAGTTCATTCGTGGAAAAGTGGATGCCACTCTCTTCACTAAAGAGGTCGACGGTCATCTTCTGATAGTTCAGATTTATGTGGACGATATAATCTTTGGGTCAACGAATGAAAGTCTATGCAAAGATTTTGAATCAGTGATGAAGCAAAAATTCGAAATGTCATCAATGGGGGAGATGAAATTCTTTCTGGGTCTACAAGTTGAACAACTTCCTGAGGGAATTTTCATTCATCAGACAAAGTACGTTCATGATATTCTAGAGAAATTTGGAATGTCAAGTTCTACTCCAGCTGCTACTCCACTTGCAACAAATCATGGGATTCACCCAAATCTCACCGGAGACAGGGCTGATGAAACGTTTTACCGATCCATGATAGGTTCTTTGATGTACTTAACTGCTTCACATCTTGATATCATGTACCCAACGTGCCTCGCAGCAAGATATCAATCTAACCCGAGAGCTTCACATATGATCATTGAGAAGAGGATATTGCGCTACCTGAAAGGAACTTCTTCATTTGGGTTGTGGTATCCTAGGAAAGGCGATTTTACGCTCGAAGGGTATTCCGATTCGGATTTCGGATGCTGCAAAGTAAATTCAAAATCAACAACTGCAGGATGCCAGTTCTTTGGACCTAGATTGGTTACCTGGCAGTGTAAGAAACAAACGTCTGTGGCGCTATCTACATGTGAAGCAGAGTACGTTTCTGCTAGCAGTTGCTGCTCTCAGATCCTGTGGATACTGCAACAGATGCGCGACTACGGTTTGCAGTTTCTTAACACACCTCTTTTTGTTGACAATGAGGCTGCAATAAATATAACAAAGAATTCAGTACATCATGCTAAAACTAAACACATAGAAATTCGTCATCACTTTATTCGTGATTGTTTCGAGAAAAAGTTGATACGAATTGAGAAAATCCACACTGACGAACAGAAAGCTGATTTACATACCAAAGCTTTTGATAAAAATCGATTTAAATATTTGTTAAAACTGAACGGTATGAAGCTTCTTAAGGTGTCGGATGGCATAATTGGCGTTGATTAGAGTACTGTTGCGGATGAAGACGAGAAACAATATGCAATGGTTTGTCGATTTTTTACATGTTTTGGTATTTAGGGGGAGTAGATAGATGTATATAGATATATTTGCAGAAAATACAAAAAAATGATAAAATTTCAAAATACAAAAACAATATAAAATCTGAAAAGAGCTTGTGTATATAGGGAAAATGATAGTACATCGGCTAGACAATTACAGTATGCTAAAGATTTGTAAAGCTTAAATGAGTTAAACAGTCTCTCTAATGATGTGTCGATAGGTTTTCGCACATTTAGTAGATTTATTCGGGATATAAACCTAAAATTTCAAACTTGTGAAATTCGTGGGGAACACTACTTGGATATATAGGTAACCCATGAAATCTCGTTTGAAAGGTCTCGTATTCTGATATACTAGGTTTTTATACTCAATGATGTCTGGGGTATTATTCCAGGACTTCTGCTGAATGGAAGTTCTGACCTAGTCCTTGGATAATACTTTCCACAAATGCTTGAAACATAGCATAAACCCTCAGCATGCTGATGAAACAATAAAATTGATAGTCGCTGCTGTTGTAGCTAAAAGATCCTCTAAAGGGGACATACCGTAAAGTCGAAGCTGATATCTCTTTGCGTATACGGAAGTATCGACCTGAGATCCCTCGGCCCTCGCATTACCTAATTTATGTACAGATATCATTGTAGTATACTCACCTGTAAGACTGAATATTGGGATTCTGGATACGGGAGTATATTCAAGAGGTGGGACACATGAATGAGCTAAGTTCATAAGTCATCTAATTCATATCCTGAGTAAATTGAAATTTGTGTGAGAATTTAAGATGGATCAGTATATCGACAATCGAGGTGAATTGTTTAAGTCTGAGTATGAAATGAAGCTTAACGGTACTTGTAATTTGTCTGATAGCTGATATGATTCCCTAACACGCTCGCAAAAATAAGTTTGTAAATAGTTTACTTTGTTTACTTTTTGCAATTTAAGTTTTCTGCATTTCATTTCTTAGTTTAGAACACTTTATAAAATCCAAAAAGATTTTATTTCTGCTTTATTTTAGACAAACCAAAGTGGAGAGTTGATTGTTGGATTCTCAGATGTTTGAAGCAGATGCAGGAGATTCTGGACTGAAGAATGAGGAGAGCTTATCTTGATAAAGTTTGATTTATTGAAAAGTCAAAAACAAGTTCATTAACTTGATACTTGTTATTTTCAGAAAATGTGTAAATTGTTGTTTTTAAAATCAATTTGATTCGTCAAATGATCAACCAAGGTCATTAAATTGAACTTGGTAGATTAATCGAGTGATCAGGGTCATTAACTTGGATCTGAATACTTGAATGGATTTCTAAAACTGATTGAGTTTGTGATTTATTGTTGAAAAAAATAGTTTGTAATGTTTGATGTTTGAGACACAGGTTTTGGACTTCATCATTCCCACGGGAGCTAAATGTCAAAGCTTGAACCAGATCAAGACCTCAGATTCTAGCATATTGAGAGGGGGAGTCTGTGAAAGGGGGAGTCTGGATCAACAAGTCAAAGGGGAGTCTGAAGATGAAGCCAGGACAAGATTCTGAACCTGTGAAGATAGAGTTGTTTATGATGAAAAGACAGAGATGGAGAAAAGACCAAGACTGAAGACTCGAAGCTGAAGACTTCGTCAACATCCAAGGGGGAGTCTGTTGATGCATGGAATGTCTGTTGACTATGTCTACATTAAGTCTTAGGTCAAGATAGGTCAACATAGGGTCTTGAAAGTCAAAATTAGGGTTTTATGTTGAGGTTTCGCTTTTATGTACATAGGTTAGAAGTAGTTTCGCTTATATGTACATATGGTTCCGCTCATGTGGTCATCAGGTAGTTTCGCTTATATGTCACTTGGTAGTTTCGCTTATATGACAGTCCATATGAGCGAAACTTGTCACCCTATAAATACCTGATGAGTTCATTCATGTATGTACGTGGGAGCAGAACTAGGTCATGCTTTGTGTAACCAAACTCTGTTAAATTTGAATCAGAAAGCATAAATAGAAAAGGAATTGAAAAGGAAAAGCTGTGTAACTTCATGTGCATTGATTCCGCCTTTGTATCTGAAGATGAACGTTCTCAACTGACTGTTTAGGGTCGGAAACCGGTCCAACAGTTCAGGGGCAATCTAGTCATTTCACTCCCTATTAACTGAGAAAACTAACGGATGTTAGGCACAGGGGCTATCCGGGAAAGAAAATTGTAAAGTTGGGGACTATAGCTGTAATTTTAGAAAGTTAGGGACTAAAGTTGAAAAAAAGGACAAACCACAGGGACTATCCGGGCATTTAACTCAATAAATTTTTATTGGTTTGTTTTATAAGACCAAATCAGCAATTTACTGTGTTTAAATGAAATAAAAGAATGTTTTCACCACAAAAGAGAACCCAGCCCAGTTGTTGTTGGCAACAATGACAACTCGGAGATCACGGGTTCGATACCCACCTGCGCAGTTTTCGGTGAAATTATTATTTTTTTTTACTTAATTAAAATCCTATTAATATAATAGAAAAAAACAGTTTTATCTAATTAATGTTTCTTAGAAGCATGTATTATGTATACCTATACATATATATTTATATATTTAATCAATAAAATTAAATGACTTAATGTATTATTCAAACACTAACTTACCAATTAAACCTTACATATTCGACAAACCTCACGTTAAATCATTTGTAATAGTATATGGTCGGGAAACGGTGATGACATAAGTCATACCCTACATATAATTATAAAACACAATTAATTTTGCTATTAATTTTTCCATTTTATTTAGTGCATTCCACATTCTTGTTTTAGGATAACCCTCATTATTCCAAGTTCCCAAATCCTATTCGCACGCTTAATTTTACAAGGAATCGCATACGCAAACACTGCGAGTGAATCTTACAACTCTCCTTTTTTATTTTATTTATACGTTTTTTGGGTGTATCATGTGTCGCATATCTTTATTTCATTTTACCAATTAGAATACGTGCAATTACCATTATGTGAAGTATTTGTGTTATGGGTTGATTGTTTGGTATCACTTGGTGCATTTCATTTATTTTGGACATCACATTATCATAGGCTCGTCGGTTCCCCATTACCTATGAGCAGAACTTGACGTTGCCAACCATATGAGGTCAGCTGTGTTTGATTGAGCCTAGACCTTGCAGCACACCATAATACCGTGCAACATGCATACATTCATATGAATCTTCAATTTTAGCATTTTTAGCTATTTTAAGTTATCTTGGTTGTGCCTAGGTCAGCATGTATCTGGATGTAGCAAAGACAACCCTGATATCCCTAGATGAATTAACAGTATAAAGACCCACAACCTCAGGTTTTGGCAATCTCTCAACGCAAGATTTAAGGTCATTAAACCATATGCCACTAATTTGTTACCCACTCATACACAGTTCGTTAGGTTTATATCATGTTGCTAAATTGATTATTTCATGCTTGTTGCCTACTGGTGTGACAACTCGTACGTTTCACCTCGTTTTATTCTTCTTTACTTTTCACTATACGTTGTAGTTATGCACGATTATTATAAGAAGTTGGTACTAATACTAAGTGTTTGCATATTTGACTATTTATAAAAGATATATGCATGTGTGCATAAATGTTTGAAAGTTCATCATCATCACTATTATTACTATTACTATTAAACCAAGCCGCACACCCCACCTCCACTCGCACACCCCTTGTGGATTCGCTCCAAGGATCGATTCCTTAACCGATGAATGCGATGAACACGTATCTTGTGCGGAATCCAAGTACGTGTGTGGATCAGACACAAAGAAGTAATTATAAGTTGTTTTCTATTATCGATATAACAGTTTACAACCACGAAAACAAACTGACAGAGTTTCCCCTCTCAAGTCAGCAAAACTCTAAATGAACAAGACCCTACACACATATATATAGTAGTAGTGGCTTCGTACAAAGCTGTGTATGGCTCCCTTCGTACGAAGCTGCCCACTTCGTACGAACCTACTTAGGCTTCCCTTCGTATGAAGTTGCTTCAACATATATGAAAATTATACTCTGCTCTATTCAGCACTAGTCTTGTATCATCTATTAACGCTATGATACGTGATTGACGGAAGTGATAGACATTATGCACTCACACCTTGTTGGACCGATAAACTGGTGAGCCCAGATTTAATTGGACCGCACACCCTTTTGTCTTTGGGCCACCCTTACGTCGCACACCTTCACTAGTCCAGACCGCACACCTGAATATAAACAAGTGTGAGGCATTTCTTGACACCTGGATCCCACCAGCTAGTGTGCGGAATCTTCAGGATTGTGTATAAATACACATGATGCTCAAAACCATAGAAACCTTTCCACCATTTTGACGGCAGCCCCTGCCAATTGCCAAATACAGCAAACATTCCTTTTTCTCCTTAAAACATTCTCCTTGAATTCAGCAACCTTCCTTTCTATCATTCTTGAAGAAAACACGGCAGCTGCAACATCATTTAAAGCTCCTCGAATTCTTGTAGATCTTCCTACTCTCCTTTGAAGATTTCTTCTTATTTTTACACACTGTTATCACCACATTTTGGGTAGGTATAATCCTATCCTTTTATGATTTTGTTTGATGGTGTGATGATTCTTCCTTGTTGCTTTTAACTGTTCTTAAAAATGAGTATATTGAGACATGGTTTTGATGATCTTCTTGTGATTAACATGATTTAAAAACATTTGTATCATGATACGTAGAATAGGGTTTTCGTATGTTTGCAAATAACGATGAGCTTGTGTAGAATGATGTTCTTAAATGATTGATCTACTTAATGAGTATTGGATACGACAAATTCTCTGATTTTTGGTTTAATGTTTATGATGTTAAGGTTCAGATTCATTCAATAATTAAATGATTTTGGGTTAGATAATGTTTGAAAAGGGCTCACTGTTTGAATGGATAAGTGATGATATGACATTTTGTTGAAACAAAGATAATGTCAAAAAGATTAGGGTTTTGGACAAGCATACACAGTGTCAATGATTCGTGTGAAATGTTATGATGATTGATGATGATTGATAATTAGATGATAACTGGATTGTGAACCTACTTGTGCTCGATTTTAAGATAAAGGTTGTGAATGTTGTAAACTTTGTTGATTTGATTTTGACAAGATTTGAAATAAACTATTTGTTGATTCTTGTTGCACACAACTGGAATGTACGACATCAGCTGCATAAGGTATAACTGCCAGATGCACACCGCACACTTCAGGATCGCACACTTCTGAAATGTACAATTATTTGTGCACAATGTACAAGGGATCCAAGCTGGGTCGCACACTCAGAAGGGCCGCACACTCCCTAGTGCACAACCCCTGTTGCGCAACGTACAAATAGGAGATGCATCGTCGCACATTCCTGCTTTATACAACCCTTGATTGCACATCGTACCACCAGAATATGCAAGGCCGCACATTCCTCAGAACCGCACAATTTGTGTACAACTGTTTATTGCACGATGTACAGCTCTCTTATGCATAACCGCACACTTGTCAGCAGGCCGTACACTCCTGTGAGGGCCGCACACTGACAAGTGGGTCGCACACTGTTATGATTGGGCTATATTCTAGTAGGCCGCACACTCCTGTTGGGCTGCACACTATGAGACCCATATCCTTATGTAATCGCACACACATTCATTGTTTACTTTAACTTATGCTCAACTGTTGTTGTTATGACAACCTGATGATTGTGTATGCATACATGCTTAGTATAAATAACTGTTGCTTGTACACTACTTGATTTAAATATGTGTTTAACCATACGTGACTTGCTTGTAAACGGTCCTAATAATTAGTAACCATAATAGGACGTGGTTAACCAACGTAGGATAAATACTCTATCAACCGAGCAAATCAAAGGTGAGTTCACACCTACACTTAAAGCATGTATTCCCGGTAAATTGGGAACCTAATATTCCGGGGGAACGGAATAGTAATTAAAGAATATCTATAATTAATGTTTCAAGTGTACTAAACGACACTCTATCATGAAGTCCCTAACACTTATACCGATTAGTCGCCAGATATGACGAATGGGATATTAGTTGATAGCACTATTAGGTTTAACAAACCTCACACCGTTCCTTGGAGGACGGGAGTGAACTAGTATGGCCTTATAACCGATCGATGATGATAGACATTGATAAAGGGCAAATGCACTATAGTCTTAATTTTGGTACCACATAGTTTAGTAAGCTTACATGGGGTAGCTCCCCGTGGCATGTTTTATAACCGGTAACTTAAACAATTAATGTTTTTGGGATTAAACAAGAAAACTCTTTTTAAACCGTGAACTCGCCAACTTTATGTTGACATACTACTGCATGCTTGCAGGTCCTTAGCTGTTGCACTGGAGTCTGTTTGGAGGAGTGTAGCGTCATCTAGAATCCGTTGTTGGATTCCTATTTTGAAACTTATGTTTTAAACTATTAAAGGATTTTTGTACTTAATGCTTCCGCAAAATACTTAAATCATATTTTAGACTTTATTCTGGGATGTCACTAATCATATTGGTAATGTTAGTTTTACTTTATTTACTTTAATTGTTCAATATGATTGGTGGCATGATTCGGTCAGTCGCACGCCTCGCGGTGATACTCCGCAAAGTGGAAAATGAGGGTGTGACAACTGGTACATCATATGATGAAGCTGCTATCACACTTAAGCAATTTAATTTCAATTTCAGTGTGACAGTTTAACTTGCTTATGTACTATCATTTCTTCTTTTTCACACTGATAACTCATTTTTAATTTTTAATTTTTATGGTTTTCTATTTTTTTTTAAGAAAGCAATAAAATATTTACAAATTTCTTATGAAAAACTGTTTATTCAGGATCTTATCCCGTTGAGTTCGACTAAATGTTCCAAACGAGCCCTGTCAAATGCTTTTGTGTAAAGAGCTGCCAGGTTATCTAATGTGTCCAATCGTTGAAGTTCAATCAGTTTCTTTCAGCACAGTCCCGTATAAAATGATGACGAATGTCAATATGTTTTGTTCTACTGTGCTTTACGGGATTGTTTATGATTAAAATAGTGGCATTATTGTCTATCATTATAGGAGTACGAGTGAAATTCAAACCGTAATCACGCAACTGTTGTTGTATCCAGAGAACTTGAGAGCAACAACTACCCGCAACAATATATTGAGCTTCACACGTAGAGGTAGACACGCAAGACAGCTTCTTGCAATGCCAAGACACTATCCTCCTTCCTAAGAACCGACAACCACCTGTGGTAGACTTTCTGGTAGACTTGCATCCACCAAAGTCTGAATCAGTGTAAGCAACAAACTTCAAATCACTATCAACTGGATACCACAACCCAAGTTTAGGTCTCTCCTTTAAGTAACGAAGAATACACCTCACCGCTTTCATATGCGACTCTTTTGGATTAGCCTGATATCTGGCACACAGACATACGGAAAACATGATGTCTGGCCGTGAAGCAGAAAGTACATTAGAGAACCAATCATTGTGCTATACTGAGTGGGATCAACATCTTCCACACTCTCATGATCTGGGACAAGATTGTGATTTTCAAAGATAGGTGTGTTGAAGGTAGGGCAATCTTCCATTTTGAACCGAGAGAAAATGTCATACACATACTTTGTCTGATGTATAAACATCTCATCCTTCTTCTGTTCAACTTGCAAACCTAGAAAGTAGGACAACTCACCCATCGCACTCATTTCAAACTTGCTCTTCATCACCAGCTCAAATTCATGACACATGCTTTCGTCAGATGACCCAAAAATGATGTCATCCGCGTATACCTGTACCAGCAAAAAAATCTTCCTACTCTCGCTTAATGAACAGTGTACTGTCAATCTGACCTCTTTCAAAACCATTCTTTAACAAATGTGATGACAGTGTCTCATACCATGCCCTGGGTACCTGATGCAATCCATACAAGGCCTTATCTAGTTTGTACACTCGATCTGGATAGTCTGGATCAACAAACCCATCTGGTTGTGAGACATACACCACTTCTTGGACTTTCCCGTAAAGAAACGCACTCTTCATGTCAAGTTGGTAAACTTTGAAGCCCTTGAATGATGCGAAGGCTAGGAATAAACGAATTGCTTCCAACCTTACCACTGGTGCAAACACTTCATTGTAGTCAATCCCTTCTTGCTGATTGAACCCCTTAACAACTAACCGAGCCTTGTTTCTCGTCACAATTCCTCAGTCATCTCTCTTGCACTTGAACACCCACTTAGTGCCAATTTCCTTTTCTCTTTCAGGCAAGTCGACTAGCACCTAAACTTTCAACATTTTGAACTGAGCTAACTCCTCTTGCATAGCTTCAACCCATGAATTCTGTTTCAAAGAGATGTGCACATTATCCGGCTCCTCTTGGGCAATGAAGCAGTTATACAAACACTCATTCATAATGCCAGTCTTCTCAATAGTAGCATACAAGCCTGAACTTTTGGTTATATTTCTCCTTGTCCGAACACTAGTAGCAAGATCTCCAATAATCATATCAACTGGATGATCTCTGTTTGCTCGTTTAGTAGCAATGGTATCAACTTCTAGATTGTCACCCATGTTGGATCCAACCTCCCCCTGAACATTCTGATTTGCAAATGGATTAGTGAAATCCTTCCCCTAAATAAGTTCAGACTCACTATCGCTTGAATCATGATCACCTGCACCTGCAGAAGTTCCCGGCGCATCTGTCATCGATATACTCGGTCTCGGCATGAAGTCGCCCTCTTCATCCTCACTGATCACAGTTTGAATCAATTAAGAGTCATCTTCATTTGACAACTCAGGAATATTAAATGATTTAAAAAAACCTCTCATAATCATATAATATAGTTGGACCTCTCGTTGATTGTTGAGGTGTATAAGTTGTAATTTCAACATTACACACAACCTCAATTTTACCAGTTTTCAGATTAAAAACCCTTTTTATTCGGTGTTCCAGATACATAACCTAGAAAGTAACCTTCATCTACTTCACCGAATTTTCATTTATCTTTATTTCTCACAATTGTGCAGGGTAATCCAAATGCTTCAAAGCCTTCTAAGTTTGGTTTCTTGTTAAATATAAGTTCATGACATGTTTTGTTAAAACGTTTAACAGTTAAAACTTTATTTAGAACATAATAAGTTGTATTCACAACTTCTTCCCAAAGAACTGGAAGCTTTGAATCAGAAAGCATAGTCCTAGCAGCTTCAATCAACGTCATGTTTTTTCCTCTCAGCGACTCCATTCTGTTGAGGTGTATAAGGAGCAGAGCATTGATGTTCTATTCCCTTGCGAAAACAATAGAGATCCAGAATCTGATTCTCGAACTCCATGCCGTTATCGCTCCTTATCCTCTTGATGCGTGCATCATAGACGTTTGCCAATTTTGTACAAAAAATCTATCAGCAGCTCCGTTGTCTCATCTTTTGTACCTAAAATGAAAACCCATAAATAATGTGAGTAATCATCTGTGACAACTAAACAATAGAACTTTCCACCTATGCTCCTTACGTTCACTGGACCGAATAAATTCATGTGAAGTAATTCATAAAGGGCATCTATGGAATTTACTGTTTTATATTTGTGAGGTTTCTTATATTGTTTCCCCTTTTGACACGGGAGACATTTATCTTCCACATGAAACCTGTGGATTGGCACCCCTTCAACTAAACTATTTTTAATTATGTAATTCATTTTTCAGTAGTGGATGTGTGCCATGCACCTGTGCCACAACATTAACTCAGCCTCAGATGCTTTTGAAAATAGACATGCCACCACTGTGGAAGAATCTTTGGCACCCATGTCCATGACATAAGTGTCATCCCTCCTCGGTGCTCGCATCACTATCCAATCGTTCGGTATCACCAAACCCGGTTTCAATACCAATGCTCAAGACTTAGTAAAATGGACCGAGTGACACTTGTCGCAGACTTGTGTCACGCTCATCAGATTGTGTTTAAGTTGCTTGACATAGTTCACTTTGTCTAGTGTGATCTTCCTGTTGGTCACTTTTCCTCGACTTGTAATGTGACCTCCTTTAGCACCTGCAAAATTCACATAACCTCCATGTATATTCTCAAAATCCATCAACAATCTCGCATCCCCCGTCATGTTCCTGGAGCAGCCACTATCAACATACCACAAGTTGATAATCCTCCTTAGCAGCTCCTGCACAACCCAATATTAGATTGGGGGACCCAAGCCTTAATGGTCTTGGGTCTTCCAAATTCACCAACTACTTGAACATCCATCAAATATCCATCACTCCTAACTGGAGTCTTGGATCTAGCACCTGTTGATGGAAATGGTGTCACACCCCAAAAACGTCGCAGCGGAATATAAAACGTAGTGGTGACGGAAGTTGGTGCCCATTTATACCTTGTCGGACGATGCACTATTTTGTTGGACATTTTGACATATTTTAAAACATGAATATTAAACATTACATTTTAAAAGTTACGACACAACCACATAAGTTAAGTTGTTTTGATCCTCGCGGATCTTATTACAAACATCCCAGATAGTTTAAAAGTTGTCCAACATATTTAAACGAAACAACAAGCATCATCAAACACAAGACACGCCATGATTTCCCGAAGCCGAACTCAAGTACCTGTAGAACACGTTAAAAATCAAGTGTCAACACAAAGGAAGGTGAGTTCACGTATTCACTTACTACCAATTTTAATCCAAGGAAAACTTTCTGATTAGGTGTTTATTTGAAAACATCTATATTAATTTTAGAAAGTCCATTTTACTTCCTTAATAAAATCCATGGGCCTTCCGCCGGTTCATCGATCCGACAACTGTAATATATATTGCCCAGGTTTTGTATATTAAATTATAGCGTCAACTTACAGACTCGTATGTTAGCTAGACGATACGAACTATATATTAACCATTCAGGGATAATCAAAGCTAGACAATAAACAGAATATTAATTCGTCGTTTGACATTGCCACGGGGCGACCGGTCACGACGGGGTTTTCAACCCGATAGATCTACCAACAATTCATCGCGTGCAATACTTAACTGATTAAACGACATCATGGGCGCAGGGTTCTCTCTTTGAGAACAATATGATGACTGCCTCACGTACAATATATATATCCTACTAATATGACAATTTAATACACGACTTTATACGAATTCCCCTTATTCTCCATCATATGAGACCCAGTCAAGAATTCGTCCCCAACTGTACGGTCTTGTTTCACTTAAGAAATACCATACATACAATATTCATTCATCAAAAACGTTTTACTTCGAAACGTATAACTTATCAAATTTCATATATTTTCAGCGAAAATATATATTATATATTAAAAGGTATGTTTTATTTTGAAAACATTATTAAACCCTTTTAATGATGTGTTCTACCCCCAAAACATATACAAAGCAGTAAAAAGAGGGGTTTAGTGACACTCACCTTTGGGTGCGTATTTTAATATCGCAATCCCAGAGATTGATTTTCTACACGCCTTAATATAGGAACGATTCTAAATCAATATACATAACACAAAAATCCTAAGTTTCTCCGTTTCTTAGAATTATCACATAACTTTGAGATTTTCTCAAAAAGTTGTCATTTTTTATTATGTTGGCACGTTAATATATATATATATGAGTCCATATACATATATATATATATATATATATATATATATATATTTATGATTTTTGCGACTTGAACGATTTTATTGGTGACCATTATTGTGTAAATCCGTTAACTCTCCCGTTTATACGCAATATATCTACAATTTGAATGTCGTAATATATATACATAAACGTTCATATAATTTAACACCGAAACACGCGAAATATTGCTAACTTATCTATTTTGTCATTTTTAAAGCAATTATACATAAAAGATCTCATATGTATCAAATTTCATGCTCGACAAACAAGTTACACTTTAAACGCGATTTCTACCGTTTCTACCGCACAAAACGTACATGCATACATGCATAGTCTAAATTTCCCACTATCAAATTAACACTTAACATATTATCACATTTACTTGTTTAAATCACTTAACACATTTTATCACATAAGGTTCACTCAAAATTTACCCATACTAGTGTTCATCGAAAAATGCGTATTTTAGCGATTCGGTAACGTTTTCGGGCTTCGGAAGTCATGTATGAGCAACCAAACACCAAGTAAACTTAAAATTAGTTAAAATACTTGTTTTTAAACTAAAAACATCAGTTTATTTACTTATCTAAATCAGTTTTACAAAAATCACTTGAAAAGCCGATTTTTGACCGTTTTAACGCATAGTTTTGCGTTAAACGTTATCATAACCATCCCAACTCGAAAAAACTTGATATTTTAACACAATACATGTTATTTACTGATTAACATAGTGGTTATAATCAGATTAGTGCAGTTTTGTATAAGTCACATAAATCATGCGATTTCACGTATTTTACAACTTTTAATGCACCATGTACAACATGCAAAGCTAGCAAACATTATGACAAAGTTATAAGTCACTAAAAACTTTAAAATAACATCATTTTAGTGTTTATATTCTGATTAGATCTATTTTTTTTATGAAATCATAAACATATGATCATTTCATGCCTTCACATCATCATGTAAATTCACATATGTGCATCTAATGCACTCACACATTATCATCATCATCACTCATGATCTAATCATGCTCAAAACTTCACTAACACAATATTCTTACAAATATTACACATGACACAATAATCTTTCAAATCATTCATGTTCATTCATGCTTAGATCTTTCACTTTTAAAATTGTATAGCAATTTTCACATGCATGCACACATATATATACAAACATATACACGAAATTTATGCACACGTATACTTCCAAAATTTCACTTTTCAACACATCACTTTCAAATCTTAGATCTTTTAGAACCTTCTTGCATGATATCTAAAAATTCCTTTAATCATTATATTTTTCAAGAAGCAAATAATCAAGAACTTTTTCATCAAAAATCAAAATACAACTTATACATATGTATACACACACAATCGGCCATATACACATACATGCACACACCCATTTTTATTTTATTCAAACTCATTTGTTTGAAATTTTCAAGTTTATGTTTAGATTCGAGAATCAAGAGAAACTTTCATTATCTTCTTTATCATTATGAATCAAGAATCAATATTTAAAGAAAATATTTTATACCATCAAGATTTTTAGTGGGTTTTTGATAAAGATGATGTTTTAGGGTCTTGTTCTTGCTTGATTCCACTTGAGATCACCTCCAAAGCTTCTTATGAGCTTGAAATCACCATGTAAGGCCCTTGATTCTTCATGTTTTGATTTTGAAAATGGTATGGTAGTGTGATATGGGGGTGTTCGGCCAAGAGTTGTTCAAGAGAGGAGAGAGAGAGTGAATTTTGATTATTGTCTTGGAATATGAATGTATAGATGCATGTACTCAAGCTTAATCATCACACCATTCTCTATGTATGGACATCTGTCCATAACACAACAATCAAGAATATGTGGGCAGCCCACAATGACGCCCCCATATCCCTCTCTCACGAAAATATATATATATATATATACATACACATATCATATGTAAATTAGCTCAAAAACGGGTATTTTACTGGATACCAGGTATTTTATCTAGCGTTTTAATCCCGTTTTAGTGCGTTTTAAATTATTTTTATCATTCTATAAAAATAATCACTCAAAATTATTACTGAAATAATTACCAGTTGCCTTGACTGGCTGCGTTGACAGTATTTTGTTTAATTCGCGTAGTATCGCGCGGTACGCGCTCAAACTCGAAAAATTGAGTTTCTTAGCGTTATAAATTATTTTTCCACACGGATATGATTAAAATTATTCTAACCATAACAGACTATTTTTTTTAGGATTTTAACACTGACCGGGTTGTCACCGACGTTCGTTTCGCATTTTAAACGTTACGCGATAAACGTTAGTTTTATTGTTGCCAACGAAATTTTTCATATACATCTAAATTTACCAACACATCAAATATCATATATTAACATCACAGTCAGTCACAAATAGTCACGTTACATGTTCACTATACAGATTACTATTGTCTGGTACGACCTGAGGGGCCGGGTGTCACAGTCTCCCCCTGTTTAGGGAATTTCGTCCCCGAAATTCTACTTCACATGTTTCGTTTTCGCACTCGGTGGGAAGAGGTGAGGATATTTCTGTTGCATTTGGTCATGTCGCTCCCAGGTGAACTCGGGTCCACGCTTATAATTCCAACGGACCTTGACAAACTCAATCTTAGTCCTCCTGAGTTTCTGGGTTTTCCGATCCAGAACCTCCACTGGTTCTTCGATAAATCTCAGTTTATCGTCCACTCGAACCTCTCCAGGGGGTATAATTAGTGTCTCATCAGACAGACACTTTTTTAGGTTGGAGACATGAAATACGTCATGGACTCCAATCAACTCATGTGGCAACTTGAGACTATACGCGACTGGTCCAACTCGAGAGAGGACTTCGAAGGGACCTATATAGTGCGGGCTCAACTTTCCCCCTTTTCCAAACCTTACAACGCCCTTCCATGGCGATACCTTCAGCATAACCCTATCACCAACTTGAAATTCCAGCGGTTTACTTCGGTTATCTGCATAACTCTTCTGTCGATCCGCGGTAGCCTACAACCGATTCTTGATCTGGACAACCTTGTCCGTGGTCTCCTGAATGATCTCAGGTCTGGTTAAATGCTTCTCGCCGACTTCATCCCAACAAAGCGGTGATCGACACTTTCGTCCATACAGGGCTTCAAACGGAGCGACTTTTATGCTGGCGTGGTAACTGTTGTTGTAAGAAAACTCTGCCAAAGGCAAATGAGTATCCCAACTTCCACTGAAATCAATTGCACACGCTCTCAGCATATCCTCTAACGTTTGAATGGTCCTTTTTCTCTGACCATCCATTTGAGGATGATATACAGTACTCATATCCAAACGAGAACCCAGCCAAAATCTGGAGTCAAATCGTCCGTCTCTATCTAAAATGATTGATACGGTACTCCATGACGGGCTACAATCTCGTTAAGGTACAGTTGCGATATCTTCTCCATATTGTCTGTTTCCTTAAGTCCTAGAAAATGAGCAGACTTTGTCAATCGATCCACAATTACCCAGATCATATTGTGTCCACGCGACGTACGGGGTAACTTGGTGATAAATTCCAACGTAAGATGTTCCCATTTCCACTTAGGAATCTTTGGTTGCTGCAGAAGCCCAGACGGCTTCTGGTGCTCAGCCTTAACCCTAGAGCATGTCAGACATTTACTCACGTAGGACGCAATGTCTCTCTTCATCTTCGGCCACCAGTAAAATTCCTTAATGTCCTGATACATCTTGGTAGAACCTGGGTGAATGGAATACTTGGATTTATGAGCTTCGTCCATAACCAACTCATGGAGGTTACCTTTAAGCGGAACCCAAAGTCAGTTCATGAAGTACATTACTTCATCTGCTTTCGATATCAGTTTACATTCTAAGCCCTTCAAACCTTCACTTCTCAAATCATCATCCTTCAAAGCTTCCTGCTGTGCTTCACGAATTCGATCGGTCAAACTCGTTTGTATGGTCAAATCCAAAGCACGCACACGTAGAGGCTTTTCTCGCTCCTTCCTACTGAGCGCATCTGCAACAACGTTTTCTTTCCCTGGGTGATAACGGATATCACATTCATAATCGTTGAGTAACTCTACCCAACGTCGTTGTCGCATATTGAGCTCCTTCTGATCGAAGATATGCTGGAGGCTCTTATGGTCCGTGTAAATCGTACACTTCGTGCCATACAAGTAGTGTCTCCAAATCTTCAAAGCAAACACAACAGCTCCAAGCTCCAAATCGTGTGTTGTGTAATTCTTCTCGTGCACTTTCAATTGTCTAGACGCATAGGCTATCACTTTGTCTCTTTGCATTAAAACGCATCCAAGACCCAAACGTGAAGCATCACAGTAAAAAATGAAATCATTACTTCCCTTAGGAAAGGAAAGAATGGGTGCACTGCACATCTTTTCCTTCAACGACTGAAAAGCTCTCTCCTGCTTCTCCGTCCAGTCAAACTTCCTCTCCTTCTGGGTTAATAGCGTCAATGGTTGCGCTATTCTGGAGAACTTCTCAATGAACCTCCAGTAGTACCCAGCAAGCCCTAAGAATTGTCGCACCTCTGACGAAGACTTTCGCGCTTTCCAATTCTTTATTGCTTCAATCTTGGACGGATCTACATGTATACCTTTCTCATTTATGACATGTCCGAGAAAATGAACTTCTCGATTCCAAAACTCACATTTAGAGAACTTGGCATACAGCTTCTCTTCCTTCAACAACTCCAAAATTAACCTCAAATGATGCTCATGATCCTCTTTGGTTCGTGAATAAATAAGTATATCGTCGATGAATACTATCACGAATTTATCCAAGTAGGGTTTGCATACCCGGTTCATGAGATCCATGAACACAGCTGGCGCATTAGTTAAACCAAAGGGCATGACTAGAAACTCATAATGGCCGTATCGTGTTCGAAAGGCTGTCTTTGGAATGTCTTCGTCAGCAACCTTCAACTGATGATAGCCTGAACGCAGATCTATCTTCGAGTAGTAGTTGGATCCCTGAAGCTGGTCAAACAAATCATCAATTCTCGGCAAAGGATACCGATTCTTGATAGTTAACTTGTTCAGCTCCCTGTAATCTATACACATCCTGAAGGATCCATCTTTCTTCTTCACGAACAGAACAGGCGCACCCCAAGGCGAATAACTCGGTCGAATGAAACCTTTGTCTAGTAGCTCTTGAAGCTAGTTTGACATTTCTTTCATTTCTAACGGTGCCAATCTATAGGGAGATTTTGCAATTGGTGCAGCACCAGGTACCAGATCGATTCGGAACTCGATCTGTCTCGCAGGGGGTAATCCAGGTAAGTCTTCAGGAAAAACTTCTGGATAATCACGAACAATAGGAATCTCCTCGATCTTCCTACATTCGGCCTTTGTATCCATCACGTTAGCTAAGAACGCAGGATACCCTTTTCGCAAAAACTTGAGCATCTTTATACTGCTGACAACACTCGACACACAACTCGATCGATCTCCATGGATAATTATCGCTTCACCACCACCGGGACGAGGTATCCGCACTTGCTTCTCCGAGCAAACAATCTCCGCTTTGTTCTTGGACAGCCAATCCATTCCCACAACTACATCGAAACTTCCCAACTCCACTGGTAGTAAATCAATACTAAATTTATGATCGCCTAACAGGATACTACAGTCGCGTACGACTTCGCTAGTCTCTATCAGTTTACCATTTGCTAGTTCTATCGAGTACTTCTTATTTAGCTTACTTGTAGGTGAACACAGGAATGGTTCAAAGTTTTTCGAGACAAAACTCAAGTCAGCTCCAGTATCAAAAAGTAAGAACGCGAAATGGTTATTGATCATAAACATACCAGTGACAACAGCAGGATCATCGCGTGCCTTCCCAGCATTTAACTCGAACGCTCTACCCCTAACATTATGTCCTCCCGCCTTAGGACAGCCCTTCATAAAATGCCCTTGTTCTCCGCACTGGAAACATCCTTCAAGTCTCGATCCTTCCACAGTACTCTTGTCATAGCATTCACGGGTAACATGTCACACCCCGAATTTCCACGTATTACCGGTGGGCCCGGTGGGGAGTATCGTGACATAGTTGATATCATCATAGTCAAACAACACAATTTAAATACACAGCGGAAGCAAAAGAGATGAATCACATCACAAACCGAATAAATAGTAATATCAAAGTATTACAACGGACTGTAAGGATCCACAGGCGGATCAAAAGAGAAATAAGATCATTGTTCAACAGACTTTAGCATCTAGAGCTTGCGAGACTTAATTAATGATGCCAGGAGTAGCCAGCCTATTTCGTCTAGTACCTGCACTTAGCCTTTTTTTGAAAATACATCAGTTTACACTGGTAAATACAATTAACTGACACATTTTGAAGATGGTTTAGAAAATTGATTTGAATGCACATGGCATAAAAGTTCTTTTATAACTTGGGACAATTATTAAAAATAATCTTGTATACAGTTTTACTTATTTGTCGTCCGTTAGGGCCGGTTTGTAGGGCCGGTCTAGATTAACTGACACGCCACAGGTATAATACCCACAAGGTTGATTCCTTTAAGTGGACTACCAGTTTTTACATGTGCAACTGTCAGGTGTACGCCTACACCCCGTGCTTAGGTCGTGGCCATTTCTTTGAATGATGCCAAGGATATCCGAGACATGGTCATTTAACCCCCAAAGGCCATACACCAAATAATACAGAATAAAACGAGTTATGTAAATACATTAATCACAATCCGATTTAAATGACTACATACCCGACCAAGCGGTATTATTATAATACCGTATCCCAAGCCCGTATAGGGAAAATAAGTTAAGAGTATTTACCTGAGCAAAGTATAAATCACAAACAGCAAGTGCAAATAGCTTTTACCGGGCTCCTATTCTGGAACAAAGGTTTTTAATAACCTGTTAGAATCCTAACGGGTCTTTAATTAAGCCTAAGCTTAGACCGGTTAGTTTTAAAAGAGGATATGGTCTAAAACGAATGATTAAGCGAAGACCAGATTAAAATATGGTTTAGACCCGACAAGCTTGTATACTTGTTTAATATGGGTAAACTAAACATATTCTGGATTTTGAGATGAAAAAAAGACATGGTTTGACCCGTTTCGGCTAATATATGCAAACTGGTTACATAGGTCGATCCAAACGTGAAAAGTGTGTAACGGGTAACCAAATGAGTCATATACATGTTTCCTAAGTTAATATGACTTAAATACATTGTGACATCAGTAAGATATCTTCTATTATGCCCAAAACGGATTTAAACTCAAATTACGCCCCGTAGGGGTATTTTGGTCATTTTAAAGGTTATAAAAGAGTTTAAATATTAATCTGAGTTACAGGTCTGATATAATCAGTAAAAATATTTATTTTTATAAGTCATAACAGTAGAGTATTGTATGTATGTGAAATTTATCCTTTATAACTAAACTATGCACCGCAGGGGTATTTCGATAATTTCACTTAAGCCTAAAAGGTCAAAACTGGAAATCTGAGTTTAAAACTTTTGCTTACTATTAGAATATAAAAATTTACTAAAAATATCAGTAGGTATCAAGTCTTATATTTATAAAATAGTTTTTATACATACTATGCGTTTAAAACGTGTAAAAAGGTAGTTTTAAGCGACTTCCGGGTTTTATAAGAAAAACTGATATTTTTATTATTCCAGAAGGCTTAAAATAATTTATTTATCATATAAAATCAGTAGCAAAAGGTTTGGGGTCAAAATGATTTGTAAAACTCATTTTAAAGGCCAAAAGGGCAAAACCAGCAATTACCGAATCAGCTTAGAACCCTATGTTATGCTCAGCCTAAAAATAAATAAAAATCTTCAAAAATCACAAAATATTATTTTATATTAGTAGGTAAAAATTTTGGTATCAAAAATTGGGTTTAGATAGGCTATATGCTAATTACGCCGTTTAATTAATAAAAAGTTTTATAATTACGCTATTGAGCATAACTCCTAATGTAGACCTCAAACTGATGTCAAATTTTAGGGACAAGTTAATAAATCAGTAACTAAGGTTTCTATTCTTTTACTTTTTCAAAAATCACGTTTTAAGGTCAAAAGGGCATAATAGTCAACATTTAAGCATTTAACGGAAACATGCATATGAATCGGATAACTAATGAACCAAGTTGTATAATCACAGAGGGTTATACTAACATGTAACCCAGTCCTAATAAAGCTGTAAGGCATTTCTAAACTATGCTCTAATGGGTCAGAACTTAAAGTCAAAGCAAAAGTCTACTTTTGCGATTTTCGGTTCCGAACCGAGCTTAAACTGAAAATTGTCGGGTTGAACATGTTTAGACATGTTCTTACATTAATTACCAAGTTATATTAATGACAAAACAGGTTGCATAGCTTCTACATTGCTAATTATGCATTTATTTGAAAATTAGCTTTCTGTTGACTTTTTAAGATTAACTTTGACCCTACAATTGACCTAGTTAGAGTGGGTATTAGAGGGTGCCCTTTTAAGGGTTTATTCCGCACATAATTACCAACTCATAGTTACTTTCAATTTGAAATTTGACTGGACAAATTTTGATTAATTACGAAGTCAAACTCTAATTACGACGGTTTGACTTTAAGCTAATTAACTAAGCTAAACTGAATTAAGGAAGGTTAAGGACACTTACAAAGGTCCTAAGCACGACTAGAGATCACTAGGAAGGGGTCTTGAGCTCCAGGAACCTCCAGAAAATGAGTTGTGAAGTTTTCAAGTGAATGATCAAAATGTTTGCAACAAGAACACCTTATATAGGAACTTTGATTGCACAAGGTCATGACAAATAAGTCTATGGGATGATTCCTGATCATCCCAAGCGTCCCTAGGCCCTTCTAAACCATCAAACAAGCCCCAGGTATAAAAAACAAGCTCCATAAGTCGGTTAAACTTTCAAAACCGACACCTGTGCAGTTTTTCTGATGCTGGCATGCTCAGGCGGCCCGCGTAAGGGTCCATAGGGACCTTACGCGGCCGGTATGGTGCCGGGGTCAGGTTACACAAGTTTCATTAATTGTGGGCCCCTGATCCTTTTTAAACGTGGTTTTCACTTCATTTCTTGCACTTTTGGCCCTCTAACTTGACTTTTAAGGGCTCCAAGGCATAAACAAACATTGTTAAGTCCTCGGTTAACTTTATGATCACCCGTAAAGCCTTTAATTTCAACGTTGATGCTTTTAACCCCTCGTATACAAATATTATCATAACTTTCTCATACTTTATCGAAACCTTGTGAAATTTTTATCACTTATTCTAGTGAGTATAATTAACCGTTTCAAAGTTTCCAGATCGCTAAAAGGTCACTCAGAGGTATACTTTAAACATGTTGACACATTTAACCCCTGTAGTTTGTAATCTCTCACTTTCTTTCACAATTAGCTTCGTATGATCCATAATTCATTCGTTTAAGGGTATAAACATTATGTAGGGCTATTGTAAAGTATATTTATCCATTGTTGACACTTTGAACCCTTTTATTCACATACTTTCCTTGTTTGTCAACTTTAGTCCCTCTAAAGTGATCTTTTACATGTTTAAAGCTCATGACAGGTGTCAATATAATATTGGACATAAATTTTCGAGGTGTTACATCCTCACCCCCTTAAAAGAAATCTCAACCTCTAGATTTACTGAAACAAATGAGGGTAGTTTTCTTTCATTGTGGACTCTACCTCCCACGTATACTCGGGACCTCTGCGGGCATCCCATTTAACCTTGACAATTGGCACATGCTTCCTTCGAAGCTTCTTAACTTGTCGATCCTCGATCGTAAAAGGTTTTTCCACAAATTTCCTGCTCTCATCTATATGCACATCCGTATGTGGTATGACTAGCGATTCATCAGCTAGACATTTCTTTAGATTGCAGATGTGGAATACATTGTGAATACCACTGAGCTCTTCAGGTAAGTTCAACTTATAAGCCACTGTTCCTACACATTCGATGATCTCGAATGGTCATATATACCTTGGGCTTAACTTACCTTTCTTACCAAATCACATCACTCCCTTCCAGGGTGATACTTTAAGCAGAACTTTATAACCTACCTCAAACTTTAGAGGTTTTCGTCTTTTATCAGCATAACTCTTCTGCTTATCCCTGGCAGCTTTCAGGCGATCACGAATCTGGACAATCTTGTCCGTCGTTTCAAGGACTATATCAGGTCCTGATAACTGAGCTTCTCCTACTTCTGCCCAACAAATAGGCGTCCTGCATTTCCTACCATATAATGCCTCAAAAGGTGTAGCCTGAATGCTTGTATGGTAGCTATTGTTATAGGAGAACTTGATTAATGGCAGGTGGTTATCCCAACTACCACCCAAGTCAATCACACATGCACGAAGCATGTCTTCCAAAGTTTGGATTGTGCGCTCACTTTGTCCGTCCGTCTGAGGATGGTAAGCCGTACTAAAATTTAAGCGTGTGCCCAAAGACTGTTGGAAACTTTTCCAAAAATGAGATGTATATCTAGTATCTCTGTCCGAGATAATAGACACTGGTACGCCATGCAAGGATACAATCTTATCTACGTACAACTGGGTTAATATGTCGGAGCTATGAGTCTCCTTGATGGGTAGAAAATGTGCTGACTTGGTCAGTCTATCAACTATAACCCATATAGTATCATTTCCTTTCTTTGTTTTTGGCAACTTGGTGATAAAATCCATTGTCACCATCTCCCACTTCCAGGTGGGAAGTTCAGGTTGTTGTAGCAAACCTGACGGCTTCTGGTGTTCAGCTTTGACTTGTGCGCACGTCAAACATTTGGTTACATAGGTAGCTATAGACTTTTTCAAGCCTATCCACCAATAATTTGCCTTCAGATCCTGGTACATCTTATCAGCTCCAGGATGAACGGAGTACTTAGAACTATGGGCTTCCTGGAGGATAACATCCCGAAGTCCTCCATAAATTGGAACCCATATTCGTCCATTTAACCTCAGAATTCCGTCCTTGCCATAAGATAACTGCTCTTCAGTTACTCCTAGCTTTTCATCAGGATAGTTAGCTTCTAGTACAGCTTCCTTCTGCGCAGCTAACAACCTTTCATTCAAACTATTCTTTAACTCAATGCTCTTGGCATTGATTCTTATGGGCTTCACCCTTTCCTTTCTACTTAAGGCATCAGTGACTACATTTGCCTTGCCTGGATGGTATCTTATCTCACAGTCATAATCATTTAAAGTTTCCATCCAACGACGTTGCCTCATGTTCAAGTCCTTCTGATTGAACAAATGTTGAAGGCTTTTGTGATCAGAATAGATCATGCACTTGGTTCCATACAAGTAATGCCTCCACGGTTTTAGTGCAAATATAACGGCACCCAACTCCAAGTCATGGGTGGTGTAATTCTTCTCATGCACCTTTAACTGTCGTGAAGCATAGGCAATAACCTTGCCTTTCTGCATAAGCACACATCCCATACCGGTGTGTGATGCATCACAATATACTAAAAATTCCTCTATTCCATCAGGCAATGTCAACATAGGTGCATTGCTCAACTTTTGCTTAAGGATGTCAAAGGATTCCTGCTGCTTAGGGCCCCAGTCAAACTTAATATTCTTACGCATCAATGAAGTTAGGGGCGCAGCAATCCTTGAGAAGTTTTCAATAAATCGCCTATAATATCCTGCTAAGCCTAGAAAGCTACGAATCTCTGTAGGCGTCTTTGGCTATTGCCAATTCATGACATCTTCAACTTTAGCGGGATCTACTTGGATACCACGCTCACTAACAACATGTCCAAGGAATTGGACTTCACGAAGCCAGAATTCACACTTCGAAAACTTGGCATAGAGCTTTTCTTGATGAAGCAGTTTCAGAATGCATCGAAGATGCTTCTCATGGTCAGCTTGGCTCTTCGAGTAAATGAGAATGTCATCGATGAAGAAGATGACAAATTTATCTAAGTAAGGCTTGCAGACGCGATTCATGAGATCCATGAATGCTGCTGGTGCATTAGTGAGCCCAAAAGGCATCACTAAGAACTCGTAATGACCATAACGAGTCCTAAATGTAGTCTTGTGCACATCTTCATCTCTAACCTTCAATTGATGGTAGCCTGACCTCAAATCGATCTTGGAGAAATAACTTGCTCCTTGCAACTGATCGAACAGATCGTCGATCCTGGGTAATGGATATCTATTCTTGATAGTGGCCTTGTTAAGCTCGCGGTAATCGATGCATAGACGCATCGATCCATCCTTCTTCTTTACAAATAGAATTGGCGCTCCCCAAGGAGATGAACTAGGTCTAATAAAACCTTTAGTTAACAAATCATCTAGTTGTGTCCTCAACTCCTTCATTTCTGTTGGTGCCAACCTATAAGGCGCTCTTGCGACAGGCGCTGCTCCAGGGATGATGTCAATTCTGAATTCTACTTGCCTATCTGGTGGTAAACCAGGTAGTTCTTCAGGGAAAACTTCGGGGTACTCAGAAATGACGGGAATATCTTCAACCTTAGGCTTCTGCTCATCAATAGTCACCTGTGCCATATAAATGACACAACCCTTCTTCAAACACCTAGATGCCTTGAGCATAGACACTTGCTCAGGCAGTCCATATTGGGTATCTCCCTGAATGGTAAGTGGCTCACCAGACGGAGTCTTGATCACCACTTGCTTCTTATTGCAGACGATCTGGGCTTGGTTATGGGATAACCAGTCCATGCCTATAACTATGTCAAAACCGGCTAACTTCAAAGGAAGCAAAGAGAATGGAAAAGAGTGGTTCCTAATGGATATGAAACATCCATCTAACATGGTGGAGGCGGCTTCTAAGGTACCATCAGCTAATTCCACCTCATATTTCACACTTAGGGTTTTAACAGGTAAATTCAGCAACTTACAAAACTTATTATCTACAAATGACTTATCAGCTCCTGAATCAAATAATACCCTTGCATAGACATCATTTATGAGGAAGGTACCTGTGATCACGTTGTCGTCCTGAACAGCTTCCCGTGCATCCATTCGGAAGACCCTTGCATTGGTCTTCTTGGCTTCCTCAAGCTTTTTAGCGTATTTAGGGCAGTTGGTCTTAATGTGCCCTTTTTCATTGCAATTGTAACACATAGCATCCTTGATCTTCTTGCAGTCTACTGTCTTGTGCTCTTTAGACTTGCATAACCCACATGCAGGTCGTCCTGACTGAGACTTGGTCTCAAGCCTGCATTTTCCAAAGTGGCGTTTTTGGCAAGTCGTGCACTTTGGCTTCTCCTCTTCTCGTTGACTACCTTTCCCAGACCCAAACTTCTTCTTGTGGTCCGTGTTTCCCTTAAACTTCTTCTCAGACTGTCGTGAGTTATCGTCCTCACGCTTTCTCTTACTTTCTTCCGAACTCTTAAGCGATCTCAGCCTGACCGCATCCAAAGTAAGAGACAGAGATAGATCAGCTTCCAACCTAAGAGTAGTAGGTCTAGATGCCTTAACACTGGCCTTGATTTCTGGGGCTAAACCCCCAATGAAACGAGCAATCCGCTTGGGTTCCGGTGTTATCAGATACGGAACCAGCCTAGACAGGGTATTGAAACTGATGAGGTAAGCTTGACAATCTAAATTCTTCATCACCAATGATAAGAAATCTGAATCAATCCTTTCAACCTCATGCTGAGGGCAATAATTCTCCTTAATGAGAGCAACAAACTGATCCCATGTCAGATTGTATAATGGGATCTTTCCAGCAGCCTGAATGAGAGACTTCCACCATGCCAGTGCTTCCCCTTTGAATGATTGGGATACATACTTCATTACATCCTTTTCAGCATAACCGCTGATATCGACCACGGTGTCCATTTCATCTAACCAAGTCATACAGTCGATCGCTCCTTTCTCCCCAGTGAAATCACGTGGTTTGCATGAGACAAAATATTTGTAAGTACAGGACTTGGTACGTGGTTCATTATCCAATACTACCCTTTTGGATGGAACACTGTGTTGATTAGATGAGTGTCGATCATCATCTTTCTTTGGTTCATATTTCTTAGAGGGTGGCTTGCTGTGAGCCTCTGAATGAGTCTTGGGTTTGGAATGCGGTGCGGATAGGGTCCTGCTTCGAGTCCCGCTAGATTCATTATACTTCCGCTCTATAGCTTTTGTAACAGCATTATCTATTAATGCTTGCAGTTCCGCACCGGTTACCTGTATCTTAACATTCTCATGGTTTTCCAGGGAATGACTGTTTACCTCTTCCGACCTAGCCATGTAGCTTTAATTGCTACATAAAAGAAAATTAAATGACAAGGTTTATTTATAAGCCTATACAGTACTATCGTTCTTGACAATTTATTAACCATTGTCTTTAATAACTAATTTTGGTTAATTTGTTGAGCATGCATATATATATTCAGGGTCTTTATTATAATCCCTAATTATAATTTAATAATAGCACAAAAGTCAAGTCACATGGACAGATTTAATTTATAAACCAGGATTTTACAGAATCGAGGTATTAAGGTTTGAATCAAAGTTCGTTACCTTTTCTTGACAGGGAGTTGTAGGCCACCACTGTCTTTAGTCCCAAAGGACGTTAATTATAGCCCGTAGGCACTTTATCCTTAAGGGATGATTATATAATTAAGGGAAATTGGAATAACCCAATTTAGAGATGATTTATGCGATTTTATCGAATCACATTTTGCCAAGAGTGTTAACATGTTTTCAGATGTTAACAAGGATTGGAATCTTTTGAATAGGTTTTACCATCTTGTCCATATCTGCAATGACATATAGACTAGGTTTTACCTTTAAGATTCTTTTTAATATTTAACGCAGATCAATCCTAAATCGAGATGTTAACAAGGATCTGAATCTAATTGAGGAACTACCATCTTGGCCCTGTCTTAAGATGACACATGAGCTAGGTCTTGTCCTTTTTAGATTTTGCCATTTTATTATAATGGTAGATCTTATAAGAGGAATGATATTTTAAATCTAACCGTTCCACTAAAATTTATACAAGTACATGGTTGCCCTAAACGGGACTTCTAACTGAAAAGACTTGCCCATGCAGGGGCTAAACAGAAAATTACAAGGAAACAAATAAAGGACAAAATAAAACAAATTAGGATTAGTCCTAATTTCTGTGTCTAGACTCGAGAATCGAGGAACGTGCAACTGTGTAACTGAGATTAAACACAAAAGGCTAGTGTTTAATTCACTCAGTGTTGGCTCTGATACCAACCTGTCACACCCCGAATTTCCACGTATTACCGGTGGGCCCGGTGGGGAGTATCGTGAAGTAGTTGATATCATCATAGTCAAACAACACAATTTAAATGCACAGCGGAAGCAAAAGAGATGAATCACATTACAAACCGAATAAATAGTAATATCAAAGTATTACAACGGACTGTAAGGATCCACAGGCGGATCAAAAGATAAATAAGATCATTGTTCAACAGACTTTAGCATCTAGAGCTTGCGAGACTTAAGTAATGATGCCAGGAGTAGCCAGCCTATTTCGTTTAGTACCTGCACTTAGCCTTTTTTGGAAAATACGTCAGTTTACACTGGTAAATACAATTAACTGACTCATTTTGAAAATGGTTTAGAAAATTGATTTGAATGTACATGGCATAAAAGTTCTTTTATAACTTGGGACGATTATTAAAAATAATCTTGTATACAGTTTTACTTATTTGTCGTCCGTCAGGGCCGGTTTGTAGGGCCGGTCTAGATTAACTGACACGCCACGGGTATAATACCCACAAGGTTGATTCCTTTAAGTGGACTACCAGTTTTTACATATGCAACTGTCAGGTGTACGCCTACACCCCGTGCTTAGGTCGTGGCCATTTCTTTGAATGATGCCAAGGATATCCGGGACATGGTCATTTAACCCCCAAAGGCCATACACCAAATAATTCAGAATAAAAAGAGTTATGTAAATACATTAATCACAATCCGATTTAAATGACTACATACTCGACCAAGCGGTATTATTATAATACCGTATCCCAAGCCCGTATAGGGAAAATAAGTTAAGAGTATTTACCTGAGCAAAGTATAAATCACAAACAGCAAGTGCAAATAGCTTTTACCGGGCTCCTATTCTGGAACAAAGGTTTTTAATAACCTATTAGAATCCTAACGGGTCTTTAATTAAGCCTAAGCTTAGACCGGTTAGTTTTAAAAGAGGATATGGTCCAAAACGCATGATTAAGCGAAGACCGGATTAAAATATGGTTTAGACCCGACAAGCTTGTATACTTTTTTAATATGGGTAAACTAAACATATTCTGTATTTTGAGATGAAAACAAAAGACATGGCTTGACCCGTTTCGGCTAATATATGCAAACTGGTTACATAAGCCGATCCGAACGCGAAAAGTGCGTAACGGGTAACCAAATGAGTCATATACAGGTTTCCTAAGTTAATATGCCTTAAATACGTTGTGACATCAGTAAGATATCTTCTATTATGCCCAAAACGGATTTAAACTCAAATTACGCCCCGTAGGGGTATTTTGGTCATTTTAAAGGTTATAAATGAGTTTAAATATTAATCTGAGTTACAGGTCTGATATAATCAGTAAAAATATTTATTTTTAAAAGTCATAACAGTAGAGTATTGTATGTATGTGAAATTTATCCTTTATAACTAAACTATGCACCGCAGGGGCATTTCGGTAATTTCACTTAAGCCTAAAAGGTCAAAACTGGAAATCTGAGTTTAAAACTTTTGCTTACTGTTAGAATATCAAAATTTACTAAAAATATCAGTAGGTATCAAGTCTTTTATTTATAAAATAGTTTTCATACATACTATGCGTTTAAAACGCGTAAAAAGGTAGTTTTAAGCGACTTCCGGGTTTTATAAGAAAAGCTGATATTTTTATTATTCTAGAAGGCTTAAAATAATTTATTTATCATATAAAATCAGTAGCAAAAGGTTTGGGGTCAAAATGATTTGTAAAACTCATTTTAAAGGCCAAAAGGGCAAAACCGGCAATTACCGAATCAAGCTTAGAACCCTATGTTATGCTCAGCCTAAAAATAAATAAAAATCTTCAAAAATCACAAAATATTATTTTATATCAGTAGGTAAAAAGTTTGGTATCAAAAATTGGGTTTAGATAGGCTATATGCTAATTACGCCGTTTAATTAATAAAAAGCTTTATAATTACGCTATTGAGCATAACTCCTAATCTAGAACTTAAACTGATGTCAAATTTTAGGGACAAGTTTATAAATCAGTTACTAAGGTTTCTATTCTTTTACTTTTTAAAAAATCACATTTTAAGGTCAAAAGGGCATAATAGTCAACATTTAAGCATTTAACTGAAACATGCATATGAATCGGATAACTAATGAACCAAGTTGTATAATCATAGAGGGTTATACTAACATGTAACCCGGTCCTAATAAAGCTGTAAGGCATTTCTAAACTATGCTCTAATGGGTCAGAACTGAAAGTCAAAGCAAAAGTCTACTTTTGCGATTTTCGGTTCCGAACCGAGCTTAAACTGAAAATTGTCGGGTTGAACATATTTAGACATGTTCTTACATTAATTACCAAGTTATATTAATGACAAAACATGTTGCATAGCTTCTACACTGCTAATTATGCATTTATTTGAAAATTAGCTTTCTGTTGACTTTTTAAGATTAACTTTGACCCGACAATTGACCTACTTAGAGTGGGAATCAGATGGTGCCCTTTTAAGGGTTTATTGCCCACATAATTACCAACTCATAGGTACTTTCAATTTGAAATTTGACTGGACAAATTTTGATTAATTACGAAGTCAAACTCTAATTATGACGGTTTGACTTTAAGCTAATTAACTAAGCTAAACTGAATTAAGGAAGGTTAAGGACGCTTACAAAGGTCCTAAGCACGACTAGAGATCACTAGGAAGGGGTCTTGAGCTCCAGGAACCTCCAGAAAATGAGTTGTGAAGTTTTCAAGTGAATGATCAAAATGTTTGCTACAAGAACACCTTATATAGGAACTTTGATTGCACAAGATCATGACAAATAAGTCTATGGGATGATTCCTGATCATCCCAAGTGTCCCTAGGCCCTTCTAAACCATCAAACAAGCCCCAGGTATCAAAAACAAGCTCCATAAGTCGGTTAAACTTGCAAAACCGACACCTGTGCAGTTTTTCTGATGCTGGCATGCTCAGGCGGCCCGCGTAAGGGTCCATAGGGACCTTACGCGACCGGTATGGTGCCGGGGTCAGGTTACACAAGTTTCAATAATTGCGGGCCCCTGATCCTTTTTAAACGTGGTTTTCACTTCATTTCTTGCACTTTTGGCCCTCTAACTTGACTTTTAAGGGCTCCAAGGCATAAACAAACATTGTTAAGTCCTCGGTTAACTTTATGATCACCCGTAAAGCCTTTAATTTCAACGTTGACGCTTTTAACCCCTCGTATACGAATATTATCATAACTTTCTCATACTTTATCGAAACCTTGTGAAATTTTTATCTCTTATTCTAGTTAGTATAATTAACCGTTTCAAAGTTTCGGGATCGCTAAAAGGTCACTCAGAGGTATACTATAAATATGTTGACACATTTAACCCCTATAGTTTGTAATCTCTCACTTTCTTTCACAATTAGCTTCGTATGATCCATAATTCATTCGTTTAAGGGTATAAATATTATGTAGGGCTATTGTAAAGTATATTTATCCATTGTTGACACTTTGAACCCTTTTATTCACATACTTTCCTTGTTTGTCAACTTTACTCCCTCTAAAGTGATCTTTTACACGTTTAAATCTCATGACACGTGTCGATATAATATTGGACATAAATTTTCGAGGTGTTACATAACATGCCCAGTTCGTCCGCATTGGTTACATTTCTTCTGTCCATTCTCACGAGTCTTTCTCTCAGATCCGCCTCGGCTATCTCTGGTGCCATCCCTTCTAGTACCACTAGAACTTGCTGCATATGCCTTCTTCGAACTGCGTTTCCTGCCGCGCTTCTCTTCAGTCTCCTTCCTCGAGCTCTCGGACTTGCGCTTCTTTATAACTTCTGTCTTAGTCTCAGTACGCTCCGACCGTTCAGATTTCGCATCTGCTTTGGCCTTGCCCGATGACTTCCCAGCTTCCTCCTTTTTTATCAAGGCTACCTTTGCGAGCAGCGTCATCGGCTAATGATTTTGCCAATGTATTAGCCTCTAGATAGGTGGTAGGTTTTGCGGATGTAACCAAACTGCGAATTCGTGGCGACAATCCCCAAATATACCTTTCTATCTTTACATATTCAGGAGTAACCATTCGTGGAACTAACCTCGCCAAGTCGTTAAAACGAGAAGTGTAAGCTCTTACATCCAGACCTTCCATGGTTAGATTCCAGAAGTCTGTCTTGATTTTCTGAATTTCACTGCGCGGGCAGTACTCCTTCAGGAGCATCTCTTTAAGTTCGTTCCAGGTCAGACCGTAGGCAGCGTCTTCACCCAAAATTTGAACTTGCGAGTTCCACCAGGACAGTGCTTCATCAAGAAAAGAGCAAGAAGCATATCTCACCCGTTGATCAATAGCACAACCACTAATTTCCATGACAGATTCCATCTTCTCAATCCATCGGGTGATATCTAAGGGTCCTTCAGCACCAGTAAATGATCGTGGGTTACAACCCTGGAATGTTTTATATATACATCCGTGCACTGTTCAATAATGTTAATAAAAATCAGGAATTCATTCCAATGATAATATAACACATGAACTACTAAAACTTTC
Source organism: Helianthus tuberosus (assembly GCA_030545235.1). Taxonomy (NCBI): domain Eukaryota; kingdom Viridiplantae; phylum Streptophyta; class Magnoliopsida; order Asterales; family Asteraceae; genus Helianthus; species Helianthus tuberosus. The sequence goes on from CM060357.1 coordinate 141,306,288, forward strand.
CGATCACATTTTACCTGGAGGATTTCCATTATGTGCCCCACCAAAACCTTGCCCACAAGCACCACGTCCACGTCCCTGACCATCGTTAGCATTGAGCTGTTCTATGGCAGTATTAACGTGTTGGGCTATGAGCTGAGCCAACTCTTCCGGTGTGGTAGGTAATCCAGTACCCTGTCTTGCTTTTGGCGGCATTTCGTCGTTTCTATTATCATAACAAAAATATCCACATAAGACGATAACCAAAAATAATTCAATCATTAAATGTTAGTGGACCAAACATTGCGCATGTAAAATATCCACATTTTAATGAGAAAAATTTTAAACCAAAAGTATATCATTGGTATTTATTATAGAAATTATTTAAACTCGTTTTTAGTACAAAGGACTATTCTTGGCATGCCTACATCGACATCCATAAACAAGTTCATATGAAATTCCCAAATAATATCCAAAAATGAAACTGGCACGCAGGCCACAAACACAAAGAACATAAAAAATGTCTAACAATACAACCCATCAAACAAACAAACAAACATCTAACATCAACGCCTCAAACCTAGAGACTCTAACATCTCCTGGACAAGCTTCTCCAAATCCACAACCCTCCAATGCATCTCATCTCTCGCGATGTCATCTATAACCTTCAACTCCTCATGACCGTCCATCTGTCCCTCAAGGTACTTCGCCTTTCCTTTGGCTATGTCTAGGTCTTTGCGCAATGCGGCGAGCTGTCGATCACAATGGCAATATCGATCTACCCTATCTACAGCGGGCCTAATCCTCTTCCTACGACGATAATAAACAAACAGCGGCATAGAAGAAGTGCGTGACTCTAAAACAGGCAAAGAAGACTCAGACAAAACAAGCGGAGGGATCTCAGTAGCAGGCTCGATCATAACAGCAGGTGGAACGGCTGATGGCTCTAAGGGTCGAGCCGTGACGATAGTGGCGTCCACCACTGGTGCAATACTAGTAGATCCTCCGACAGTAGGGACACTCCTGATCACGTCATCAATAACTGGTACAGTGCCAGATGATCGTCCCGTCTCATGGATTGAGAGAGGTACATCATCATCATCTATCCACCCGTTGCTAGTGAAAGCGCATCGGGGGTCTCCCTGGCTGGCAAAAGCAGCAGGATTGACGTGGAAAGATGAGGTATGCTCAGTAGTACCAACCATCTGTGGAGCCGTGATAGGTGTCTCTGGCAGCGTAGGTCTGGGTGAAGTCTCGAAATCTGGCTCGTAACCTGAGTCGTGGATCTCGATGACCTCGTGTTCGTGCGACATCTGTGACACACATATAACCGTACAAGTAAGTGCGTAATCAACATAAACAGTAACAATAAGGTCAAATAAACAGAAAATCACGTATGCACGTATAACACATAATGGTTTTCAGGATAAAATATTTTCTATGTTTATTTAAAAAAAAAATCTTGGCTTCGAGAATTTTGGACTTTATATTTCAAAATTCTCCGGTTGAAGTCTAGTATTTTCCGCGAAAACATCTAGTTCGCTAACAACCAATGGCTCTGATACCAACTTCTGTCACACCCCAAAAACGTCGCAGCGGAATATAAAACGTAGTGGTGACAGAATAAACTATCCACAATGGCAATATCGATCTACCCTATCTACAGCGGGCCTAATCCTCTTCCTACGACGATAATAAACTAACAGCGGCGTAGAAGAAGTGCGTGACTCTAAAACAGGAAAAGAAGACTCAGACAAAACAAGCGGAGGGATCTCAGTAGCAGGCTCGATCACAACAGCAGGTGGAACGACTGATGGCTCTAAGGGTTGAGCCGTGACGATAGTGGCATCCACCACTGGTGCAATACTAGTAGATCCTCCGACAGTAGGGATACTCCTGATCACGTCATCGATAACTGGTACAGTGCCAGATGATCGTCCCGTCTCATGGATTGAGAGAGGTACATCATCATCTATCCACCCGTTGCTAGTGAAAGCGCATCGGGGGTCTCCCTGGCTGGAAAAAGCAGGAGGATTGACGTGGAAAGATGAGGTAAGCTCAGTAGTACCAACCATCTGTGGAGCCGTGATAGGTGTCTCTGGCAGCTTAGGTCTGGGTGAAGTCTCGAAATCTGGATCGTAACCTGAGTCGTGGATCTCGATGACCTCGTGTTCGTGAGACATCTGTGACACACATATAACCATACAAGTAAGTGCGTAATCAACATAAACAGTAACAATAAGGTCAAATAAACAGAAAATCACGTATGCACGTATAACACATAATGGTTTTCATGATAAAATATTTTCTATGTTTATTTAAAAAAAAATCTTGGCTTCGAGAATTTTGGACTTTATATTTCAAAATTCTCCGGTTGAAGTCTAGTATTTTCCGCGAAAACATCTAGTTCGCTAACAACCAATGGCTCTGATACCAACTTCTGTCACACCCCAAAAACGTCGCAGCGGAATATAAAACGTAGTGGTGACGGAAGTTGGTGCCCATTTATACCTTGTCGGACGATGCACTATTTTGTTGGACATTTTGACATATTTTAAAACATGAATATTAAACATTACATTTTAAAAGTCACGACACAACCACATAAGTTAAGTTGTTTTGATCCTCGCGGATCTTATTATAAACGTCCCAGATAGTTTAAAAGTTATCCAACATATTTAAACGAAACAACATGCATCATCAAACACAAGATACGCCATGATTTCCCGAAGCCGAACTCAAGTACCTGTAGAACACGTTAAAAATCAAGTGTCAACACAAAGGAAGGTGAGTTCACGTATTCACTTACTACCAATTTTAATCCAAGGAAAACTTTCTGATTAGGTGTTTATTTGAAAACATCTATATTAATTTTAGAAAGTCCATTTTACTTCCTTAATAAAATCCATGGGCCTTCCGCCGGTTCATCGATCCGACAACTGTAATATATATTGCCCAGGTTTGGTATATTAAATTATAGCGTCAACTTACAGACTCGTATGTTAGCTAGACGATACGAACTATATATTAACCATGCAGGGATAATCAAAGCTAGACAATAAACAGAATATTAATTCGTCGTTTGACATTGACACGGGGCAACCGGTCACGACGGGGTTGTCAACCCGATAGATCTACCAACAATTCATCGCGTGCAATACTTAACTGATTAAACGACATCATGGGCGCAGGGTTCTCTCTTTGAGAACAATATGATGTCTGCCTCACGTACAATATATATATATATATATATATCCTACTAATATGACAATTTAATACACGACTTTATACGAATTCCCCTTATTCTCCATCATATGAGACCCAGTCAAGAATTCGTCCCCAACTGTACGGTCTTGTTTCACTTAAGAAATACCGTACATACAATATTCATTCATCAAAAACGTTTTACTTCGAAACGTATAACTTATCAAATTTCATATATTTTCAGCGAAAATATATATTTTATATTAAAAGGTATGTTTTATTTTGAAAACATTATTAAACCCTTTTAATGACGTGTTCTACCCCCAAAACATATACAAAGCAGTAAAAAGAGGGGTTTAGTGACACTCACTTTTGGGTGCGTATTTTAATATCGCAATCCCAGAGATTGATTTTCTACACGCCCTAATATAGGAACGATTCTAAATCAATATACATAACACAAAAATCCAAAGTTTCTCCGTTTCTTAGAATTATCACATAACTTTGAGATTTTCTTAAAAAGTTGTTATTTTTTTATTATGTTGGCACGTTAATATATATATGCAAAGCTAGCAAACATCATGACAAAGTTATAAGTCACTAAAAACTTTAAAATAACTTCATTTTAGTGTTTATATTCTGATTAGATCTAATTTTTATGAAATCATAAACATATGATCATTTCATGCCTTCACATCATCATGTAAATTCACATATGTGCATCTAATGCACTCACACATTATCATCATCATCACTCATGATCTAATCATGCTCAAAACTTCACTAACATAATATTCTTACAAATATTACACATGACACAATAATCTTTCAAATCATTCATGTTCATTCATTCTTAGATCTTTCACTTTTAAGATTGTATAGCAATTTTCACATGCATGCATACATATATATACACACATATACACGAAATTTATACACACATATACTTCCAAAATTTCACTTTTCAACAAATCACTTTCAAATCTTAGATCTTTTAGAACCTTCTTGCATGATATCTAAAAATTCCTTTAATCATCATATTTTTCAAGAAAGCAAATAATCAATAACTTTTTCATCAAAAATCAAAATACAACTTATACATATGTATACACACACAATCGGCCATATACACATACATGCACACACCCATTTTTATTTTATTCAAAACTCATTCGTTTGAAATTTTCAAGTTTATGTTTAGATTCAAGAATCAAGAGAAACTTTCATTATCTTCTTTATCATTATGAATCAAGAATCAATATTTAAAGAAAATATTTTATACCTTCAAGATTTTTAGTGGGTTTTTGATAAAGATGATGTTTTAGGGTCTTGTTCTTGCTTGATTCCACTTGAGATCACCTCCAAACCTTCTTATGAGCTTGAAATCACCATGTAAGGCCCTTGATTCTTCATGTTTTGATTTTGAAAATGGTATGGTAGTGTGATATGGGGGTGTTCGGCTGAGAGTTGTTCAAGAGAGGAGAGAGAGAGTTAATTTTGATTATTGTCTTGGAATATGAATGTATAGATGTATGTACTCAAGCTTAATCATCACACCATTCTCTATGTATGGACATGTGTCCATAACACAACAATCAAGAAGATGTGGGCAGCCCGCAATGCCGCCCCCATATCCCTCTCACACACACACACATATATATATATATATATATATATATATATATATATATATACATACACATATCATATGTAAATTAGCTCAAAAACGGGTATTTTACTGGATACCGGGTATTTTATCTAGTGTTTTAATCTCGTTTTAGTGCGTTTTAAATTATTTTTATCATTCAATAAAAATAATCACTCAAAATTATTACTGAAATAATTACCAGTTGCCTTGACTGGCTGCGTTGACAGTATTTTGTTTAATTCGCGCAGTATCGCGCGGTACGCGCTCAAACTCGAAAAATAGAGTTTCTTAGCGTTTTAAATTATTTTTCCACACGGATATGATTAAAATTATTATTCTAACCATAACAAACTATTTTTTTAGGATTTTAACATTGATCGGGTGGTCACCGACGTTCGTTTCGCATTTTAAACGTTACGCGATAAGCGTTAGTTTTATTGTTGCCAACGAAATTTTTTCATACACATCTAAATTTACCAACACATCAAATATCATATATTAACATCACAGTCAGTCACAAATAGTCACGTTACATGTTCACTATACAGATTACTATTGTCCGGTACGGCCTGAGGGGCCGAGTGTCACAAATGGGGTTTGATTTCCACGAGGTCTCTAGTCCTGGGGTTTCTTATGCATGTTTAAACTCTTTGACCTTTGAAATTTTTGGTTTTGAGACCTTGAGTTTTGACACACATAACTTGAGTTCGGTTGAACTCTCGATTGATTCCAAGAAGTTTGATTTTTATAATTTCTAAAGTCATTGTTATAAAAATTTGGACCACCATTATTTTGGTATCGAGTTTGATATTGATCTTGACTTCTGAAATTACTTGAATTACTATTAAAAGTATTCAATCTTGGTGAACCACTCCTAGGTCTCTCATATCTGCTTGATGTAGATTTAGGCTGAAATCTTTATTGATTTCTTTGGAAACGCGAAACTTGTTGAGTTCCTTTTTCAGCCTTATCTACACCAACAACAACACCCTCTTGTTGCTTAGGACCAGATTTATTTGGAGAGTCAGACACTCTCTGCTCACCATCACCATTCTTTTTGGGTGATTTTCCTTTCTTTTTCTCACTGACTTGTTCTTCACTCTTTTTGTTAGGAGAGCAACTTGCTACATATCCATTGGTGTGACATTTGAAGCACGATCTTTTTACTGAAAGCTTCTTACAGAAGCCTTTGAACTAGATCCTTCATTTGATGATGATGATGATGATGTCTTAGAAGGACTTTGTTTAGTTTGCTCAATTTTAGATTTATCTATGTTTTTATTTTTAGCAAACTCCACATTTGATTCACTTTCAATAACAGTGGTTTCATTTTTCATGTCACTTACTTAAACAAAATTAACCTTTTTAACGAATGTTTGTTTTTTTATTTTTAGGAAGTGCACTCTTAGTTTTCAAAATGGGTTTCCTGTTATTTTCCTTCTTAACACTGACATCATCATAGCCAGACACCGCACCTTGTTCTGATGTGGAACTACTAGTGCAGTTGACACAAAGTCTGTTAAATCATCTTCATCTGGCAAGAAAAAAATAGTCATGACTAAGAGGTGGTGGAACTTCATTGAAGCCCTGGAAGCCCACACCAGTCTTGTCATTACTTTTTTTCAAGTCACCCATCATGTGTTTCATGACAAAAATGGAATCTCGGAATTGATTTAATTTCTTTTCAAGTTCAACAATTTTCAGTTGTGCTTCTGACGACTCTTTGCGTTTTTCAGAAACCTCTTTTGTTTTCTCACTCATCGTATCATGAGCTAAGTCTATAATTTGAAGTTTTTCATTTAATTTGCAGGTTAAAATATCGATTTCATTTTCATAACCTTTAATTTTCTTCAAATATAAAGACTCATTCTTTTTACAAAAAAGTTTGACTCTTTTAAGCTCGACAGATCATTTATCAAACTTTGATTTTGTGTTGATAACTTATCAACCTCACCCTGTAATTCCTGACATTTTAAACAAACTGAACTAGCAGGATTAGAATTTACCTCTCCTATTGATTTGCTCAAGTCGTCCATGTAAGCAGCAAATTTAGTGGCCATCTTCTAATCTTCATCATCTTTCTCTTCGTCAAACTTTAAGTTTTCCCCTTGAACTTCAGTTATCTGATCAGCATCAACCTTTTCAACTTCAATCTCCTTTTCTACCTCGGCATCTACCTTTGCTTCAGCATCATCAACTATGGAAATCTCCTCTCGTGCAGTGGAGATCAAAGCTCTTGAGCTATTGTTGTTAGATGCATTCCTGTTGCCTGAACCTTGACCTGGAGAATCTTGGAAGGATGAGTTAGGACGAGATTCTGCCTTTGGCCTTTGACATTCTCTAGCAAAGTGTCCATAGAGTTGACAGTTATTACACCTAACTTTGGACTTGTCAAAACCAACACTCTTTCCAACAAATTTCCTTCCTGGCCTGTTTATGAACCTCTTTAACCCTTCTAGAGATCATGGCCATTTGCCACTGTAGATCCATCTCTTCTAGGTCATCAAGGTCAATCTGATCATAATCTTCATCAAAAGTAGCCAGATCAGATATTTTTCCTTGAATGTAGCTCTCATAAGAGGCAACAAATGAAGCAAGCAAAGCAAGATGTTCTTCAGCAGACTTGACACTCAGATGCATAGACCTAGTATTGCTATTTTGATTACTGGCTTGTTTTCTCTTTCCCCCTATTAATCCTCCTGAAGCAACAACAAAGCACACAACACCATCAGCATTAATCGTAACCTGCTCATTCTCACATGAGAGAAACGCAGTTGTCGAATCACTAGAAGCGTTGGGAGACGAAGAAGGTGGAATTCCTTTGTAAACTCTCGGATCCTGAACCTGATCATACCCTGTTTCCTTCTTCTTCATGTTGAGCTCATAAGCTCTAAGTTTTCTAACAACCTCTTCTAGGACTTTAGTCTCATAATCAGATTCACTCTTTATCATGAGTGTATAAATATCCCACTTAGCAGGTAGAGCATCTAGCAACTTATCATTTATCTCAATGTCTGTGTATCCCTCTATGTCATAATTATCCATCTCTGACATTAGATGATAATATCTTGTAATGATATCTTCAAGAGGCTCATTTCTCATGCACTTAAAGACAGCAAACTGTTTTTTCAGCAAGTCAACCTTGTTCTTCTTCACATCAATATTTCCCTCATACCTCTTATCTAAGGCATCCAAATCTCTTTCGATGTAGTGTATCTCTTGAAAGTATGTTTGATGTCATCTGGTAAAGACATTTTTATCGCAGTCAAGGCTCTCTTTTCAGCTTCAAACATTTTCTTTTGTGCATCCTGCATATTAACATAGGAATTAACCGTTATCTGCCTTCAAAGTCATGGGTTGGGTTCACGTACCCATCCTGAATACAGATCCACATCCGTGTGTCCTGATATTCAATAAACGAATGAAATCTGTCTTTCCATGTGAGGTAATTTTCTACCTTCATCATTTTTGGCGGTTTATTCGTAGTACCAACTTCATGCTCCATCCTTAGCAACTCATTCAGATTAGACATATTTAGCATCTTTAACTTAGCAGATATAGACTATTCTTAAGTTTACAAATTCTGAAACTCCCCAACTGAACAACTCACAAACTATGAACAATTTTCAAATTCGGACTATAAATCTTGCTTAATTCTGAAAAACTTAATTAATTCGAAGTTTATTCAATAAGTCCGGACCACTTAGTTAATCAAAATCACACTTGGTAAATCCGGATACTTGAATTAAAGTCGGAGATTCGAACTAAACCCGGAACCTTATATCTGATAGCTTGAAACTGATTAAAGTCCAATAAATCCGGAACCTAGTCTTCAAACCCAAATTCGGAATATAGTTAAAATCGGATAACTGTTTAAGTTTGGAACGCCTGAAAAGTTATAAGTCCGGAGTTAATAAAATTCAGAAATTTTAATATTTGGACCATTAATAAAACCCGGAACACTTGAAATATTATTGAAACTTAAGTTCGGAAACAAAACCAAGCTTTATATCTGAATCCGTACTATATATTAAGTTTGGAATGAAATAATAATTCGGATAACTCAAAAATTCGGACTAGATTATATCAAACCCGGACTTCTTAAATTCCCTCCTTAAATACGGATAACAACTGGTAGTCCGGACTAACAGTTCTAAAACATGGAGTTACTTAATTCGGAATCAACAAAGCAAATTTGGAACAATTTTAACAAATCCGGAACTCATTGACACGTTCCAAACTTGTAACAAATCCGAAATTGACTTCCGTACTTCCTAAAATTTGTGTGGTTTTGGTAAATCGCAAACCTGTGACTTCACGGTAATGCGTTTACCTAGAAACTTATGAACCCTAATAACCAAAGATGAATGACGGCAGCAAAACTTTTTCAACCAAAAGCTTGAATCCTGTATATCAATCTCGAACCGTACAATAAGAGCAAACGCTCTGATTCCAATAGTAGGTCCCTATCATGTGGATCGTAACGAGATTGAAAATCAATTAAGGGTGCGAAATCCCTTTGATAGATCACACACACCCAGAAACAAGTAGATATGAAGAACACAATACAAAATACTTTCAAACCGATCTTCTATGATTATCAAACCAATGTTTTACAATCACTCAAGATCACAAGAAACTCACAGCCACTCTCTATGTTTTTCACTCACAAAAACTCTCTGCCACTGCTCTCTTAGAATGCGTAACCTAAAACCCTAACACACATTGTTTATATAACACAGCATGCATACTAGGCTTGGCCCACGTACATAATAACATAACCTAGATTACAAAGGCAAACTCGGACTACATGTGCTCATAAACTCAAAAAGCTTGATTTTCTAATAAACTCGAATTGTTAGGGACATGATAAACTTGGACTCTTCACTTGATCCATAAACTCGGATATACCATGCTCAAAAACTCGGATGGGTGATATCTTTGATTAACTCGGACATCTACTTAATCACATAAACTCGGATACCTAATCAAGAACCTTAGATCCTTATGTTATTAATAAACTTGGACATGAGTTATGTATAACTCGGAATTCTTGTTTATAAACCCGAAATTCTCCTCTTTGTTAACCTCGGAATCATATAGTATTCATATCCATATCAAGTCTTGACAATATCCAAATCCAAGTCTTCAATATAATCCAAGTATTTACCAATATATCCAAAGACCATAACCGAAGCTGTTGTCACATAACATGCACCAACAACTACAACTCACTGTTTAATTATTTAACCTTTTCTTCTAATCTGTGATATGTTAGTAATTTTAAATTAAGTATACTGATTTAAATTTGTCATCTGAGGGTCATAAAATTCATCTATATTTCAATTTGTCTCCAATGTATGCAAGGATGTCCTAATAAACTAGCTCGAGATACAATCACACATACACAAAAGCCTAAATTGGTGATGTTTAAACTAAATATATGTTTTAAATGAATACGCTTTTAACCATCCATATCTATTCCATAAATGTTGCATTTTTAGTTAAGTTTTGTGTGATTATGCTTCTTCTACATATATTACCTAATCTGATTTCTTGTTTAGTTATGGAGCGGATTTGCGTCAAATTTTGGGAATTTGCTACATCGTAATTAAGACTAATGTTTGTTTCCATTACAATAGTTTCTAGAGATTACAAGATTAAGCTTGGTTATTGTATGGATCAAAATCGGGTTTTTCTAATACCCGGTTCTGGATTTGGAACAATGTTCGGTTCTGATTACGTATAGGAAAACCGGGTAGGGTTCGGTTACCGGTATTGAGAAGAAAAACCAACCCTATGTACCCAGGTAGGGTATGATCGGGATCGGGTATACCGATTATTGGAACCGGGTATTAACTGGTTTTTGTAAGCATTTTTTTAACCCAAAAATAAATTCATTTGAAAATTAAATTTGGTTTGTAAGTTATAAAAATAATTATGATATATTACCATGACATAAATTCACTCAAGTACAAATTATTTAATTCATAACATGCAATATTAAAAAAATTAAATATAAGTTGTAAGGTAAATATAAAATATACTTTAAAAAATTGGGTATTAGAAAAACCGGTTCTCGTTAATTTGGGTATAAATCGGGTATGGTTCTAGGTACGGTTATTGAGCTCAATATGTATACGGTAGGCATACCCTACGTGTAGGGTCGGGTTCAGTTACAGGTAGAAAATACCCGGGTACAAAAAAGATGATTTCAGTTTTGGGTATGGGTTTTTTGCGCACCGCTATTTGAATCCACTTCATTATCTTACATAATTAAGGTTATGGTTGCTATCATTTACAGTTCCGCATATCAAGTCCCTCCACGAGGAAAAAGGGAAACACAATAAAGTCCGTGTCGTACTGAAGTATATTTGTGAAAAAAAAATGGTAAATGCAAAATATGCGAGAAGGATATGAAGACGTACTTATTCTTCCTCTCAAAAATGAAACTCCTGATGTTACAGAGCAAATCACTTGATTTTTCCATTATTGATCCGGAACACAAGGGATAATGAATACACGCTCTATCAACTTTCGATAATTAACTGTTTTGAGAAAGCTTACAACTTTTTGGTGTACGAGGAGACTTATCAGAAGGATATGCATCAGAAAGAAAAAGAAAAAGACGAATCTTTATTTGAAGACAAACTTGAACTTGGCTGCAAAATTGGTACCTGAATACAAACTCAATACGGTGACTAGTGCAGCGTTACTAATGCAAAGGGAGCTACACTGGGTTAAGGTGCAAAAGTTGTTCCTTACATTCAAAGAATTGAAATTACTTTGAATTCACTTGTAGTATATATTCTAATTACAGGAAATAAGTAAAATAGTGCCGCCCGAACAGATGAAATCTCACAACAGGGAAAACGAATTGAAATTACTTTGAATTCACTTGTATCTCAAGCTCGTTTATTAGGACGTCTTGTTTTCAACGCGAGCTTGACTCACTTACATCATTGCATAAATTTAAGACATGAAGGTGGAATATACTAAATTTGACCCTTAGGTTACAAATTGAAATCAGTATACTTAATTTAAAGATCGAAACTAAAACGAGAAAAAATAAAAAGATCTAAACGAAACAAGAAAAACTAAAAAGATCAAAACCGATCCGAAGCGAAGCCGAAAAAACCGATCAAAGCGAAATAAAAAATCAAAACCGAACCGAAATGAAACCGACCAAACCGAAACAAAAAAAGAACGGAAACCCATTCCGATCCGAAACCTGTCCCGTTCCTTAAGACACTAACCCATATCGACCCATTTCTTTAAAGTTGTCGACCCGCTTTACCCGAAAATAACAAGATGGAATTTCAACTGGTCCAATGTGACCCATTTAGTTAAAATATCTTACCCAACCAACCCATATAATTTTAAAAGCAACCCAAACTGACCCACTTGGAAGGCCTTGGGTCAAGATTGCCCCCTCTAGTTTTAAGCAAGTTGTTGACCCTCAACCATTGTTTTCTTCCTGTTTTTATGATTAAAGTTTTAAACATTGTCAGTTTTTAATCCGATCGATCATTCGATTCCTTCCTTTTACACCAACAATTGGAAATCAATTTGGTGACCATTACCCAACCTGACCCGGCCGTTATACAATAAATTAATCTTTTTGGTTAATTTAGATAGACTTTTGGAGTCACAAACCATGGCAGACGTAGCTATTCCAGCTGACAAGATTGGTCCTGCATTTCTCTTGGTTCTCAATATCCGGATTCTTAGGTGTATTGCTTAAGCTGCAATTCTCTATAGACACACCTTCAAAATGAAAATAAAATGCAATTAGATGATGTAAATCATAATAGTTATTTAAAAACAAATTTCCCAAAACAAAAAAGCCAGCCGGATTGGATATTAGAAAAAAAGAATTTAGAGCAAGTAAAGAAGCATACGAGAATAAACAAATCTTTGGTGGAAGTTGTATCGTTTGGCACTCCGAAATGCATCCGGCTTTTACTAGGGCCATCTACTATATCTGTATCCAATTCATGGTAACAATCCTTCAGCAAGTCACATGCAAAGTCTGCAAATATGATATACAAAAACAGAAATAAATTTATATTAACAACACCAGATAGTAAAGCTAAAAGTCAACATGGATTATAAGTTAAACTCACCATAATACTATGCCTTGATTGTACTAGCGAGTAGCTGATAAGCGTCTATTCCCTTGAAGGGATTGCAGCAGCCACTGACGTGGGTGAGCCCAATATATTCTTTGCACGCTTCAAACAAATAATAAAAAATGGTTCTGTGAGAGTGGATGGCTGCGGTCTCGAGAGGGAGAGACCAATCATAAAAGCCGGGGGCCCTCCTAGATTGGACATCGAATAACAAATGTGGGGCTTTGTTGACCAACTTCTGTTGCCCGACATTATAGCAAACAGCAACGCATTGGACAGAACTCTATGCGATATCTCTATCTGATTTAAGAGATTCTCAAGAAACGAACTATTTGCATGTTTAAAACTGATTGCAGCACGTAGTGCATTATCTCCCATTGCAATGGGACAGGTCAATGCACGTTTGTCCTGGCTGAAAATTTCTTGAGCCGTCTCCCAGTCTTCCAGTTCAATAGCTCTGTACATTGGAATGTACTCATCGAATGCTTTTGCTGTTTGAAAGAGTCAAGGAAAATTTTGTTAATTAATAAGCAAGTGAACGAGATCAAAAATCAGCCAACAAACACACAGTTTGCCTCAACAAAAGAGCGACTGTTTTTTTATGATAAAAACGAAAAATAAACAGAACAACCATCGACTAAAATCATAAATCTAATGGGTTTATATACTACCCATTTACGTGTCCCGATTTGACTCAAACTCCTATTCTATGCTTAGGACTCAAACCATAAACATGAATTCAAAAACATAAAAAAAGTAATAACTAATTAACTGGGTCTCCTCCTGCTCCTCCTCACCGGCCCTTGAGACCACCCAAGTCGACGATGCTTCAATTTTTACAAAATTAGCAAGAATATAGAGATATACCTCTGGTGGCGTGGTTCCACTTCAATTGATCGGGAGTCATACCGTATTTAAGCTCAAGCATATCACTAATTAATTTGGCTGTTCCAAATATCCATCCTTACATTAGCAGATCTGACCTTTCCGATTCCCTATGCTTGGACTTAAAATCAGCAACCTTCCCTTTTGAATTATCATCTTCTTTCTGGGGGTTCTACTGTGCCGTCCATCGACAAAAACAAGCATATCATGGCAATCCAACAGGCACTCCATCTGAGCCTTCCATTCACGATAATTACATGAAGGAGGCGGCATTTATATGGCTGCTATCATTTACAGTTCCACATATCAAGTCCCTCCACGAGGAAAAAGGGAAACACAATAAAGTCCGTGTCGTACTGAAGTATGTTTGTGAAAAAAATGGTAAATGCAAAATATGCGAGAAGGATATGAAGACGTACTTATTCTTCCTGTCAAAAATGAAACTCCTGATGTTACAGAGCAAATCACTTGATTTTTCCATTATTGGTCCGGAACACAAGGGATAATGAATACACACTCTATCAACTTTCGATAATTAACCGTTTTGAGAAAGCTTACAACTTTTTGGTGTACGAGGAGACTTATCACAATGATATGCATCAGAAAGAAAAAGACGAATCTTTATTTGAAGACAAACTTTTGCACTTGGCTGCAAAATTGGTACCTGAAGACAAACTCAATATGGTTACTAGTGCAGTGTTACTAATTCAAAGGGAGCTACACTGGTTTAAGGTGAAAATGTTGTTCTTTACATTCAAAGAATTGAAATTACTTTGAATTCACTTGTAGCATATATTCTAATTACAGGAAATAAGTAAAATAGTGCCGCCCGAACGGATGAAATCCCACAACAGGGAAAACGAAACACCAATGATGGTGTTTAAAAAAGAACATGGTAATCTGAGATAAAAGGGTGAAGATTGGATGAAGCAAACAACCGGCTCATACACAATCACAACGGCCCTTATCATTATAATGGTTTTCTCAACGATAATTACTGTGCCTTGGGGGAACAATGGGGAGACTAAGAGGGCAATTTATAAAGACAAGTTGAGCTTTATGATATATTGTTACTCGGTTTGGATCTCGTTTTTCACATCCATCTCCTTGTTGTTTCTTTCCATCCTCACAGAACGTTATGCATAAGAGGATTTTCTCAAAATATTACCTAAGAGATTAATATTTGGGCTTGTCACGCTATTCATGTCTGTCACAACCATGGTGATAGCCTACAGTGCAGCATTTTGTATCATGTATGTGTCTGAACAAGAGAGGTCAAAGTCGAGGCACCTGGTCCCAATTTGCCTAATGACAAGCCTACCGATTTCTTCATTTGCGACACTGCAGTTACCATTGCTTTTTTATCTTATCTCGTCAACATATGGTCGTGGAATCTTTGGTAACCAAAGGGAGCATACGAAAACAACATAAGAGATGGCTACTTTTTCTTTTTCTTTTGGGGGTGCTTTGTTTGGTTGGATTTATCATCTATGTACATAATTAATTAGCTAGGATAATCCAGCCTATATTATAGGTTAGTACATGATAGCTAATTCATTAGGTACATAGATGATAAATCCAACCAAACAAAATACCCCCAAAAGAAAAAGAAAAATAGCTATCTCTTATGTTGTTTCCGTAAGCTCCCTTTGGTTACCAAAGGTTCACGACCATATTTTGACCAGATAAGATCAACAAGCAATGGTAATTGCAGTGTCACAAATGAAGCAATTGGTAGGCTTGTCATTAGGCAAATTGGGACCAGGTGTCTCGACTTCGACTTCTCATGCTTAGACACAGATATGATATAAAATTCTGCACTGTAGGCTATCACCATGGTTGTGACAGACATGAATAGCGTGACAAGTCCAAATATTAATCTCTTAGGTAACCTTTTAAGAAAATCCCCTTCTGCATAACATTATGTGAGAATGGAAAGAAACAACAGCAAGGAGGTGGATGTGAAAAACGAGATCCAAACTGAGTAACAATATATCATAAAGCTCAACTTGTCTTTATAAATTGCCCTCTCAGTCTCCCCATTATTCCCCTAAGGCACAGTAATGATCCTTGAGAAAACCATTATAATGATAAGGGTCGTTGTGATTGTGTATGAACCGGTTGTTTGCTTCATCCAATCTTCACCCTTTTGTCATAGATTACTATGTTCTTCTTTAAACACCATCATTGGTGTTTAGTTTTCCCTATTGCGGGATTTCATGAGTTCGGGCGGCACTATTTTGCTTATATCGTGTAATTAGAATATATATTACAAGTGAATTCGAACTAATTTCAATTCTTTGAATGTAAATAACAACATTTTCACCTTAAACCATTGTAGCTCCATTTGCATTTGTAACGCCGCACCAGTAACCTTATTGAGTTTGTCTACAGGTACCAATTTTGCAGCCAAGTATAAAAGGTTTTTATCCTTGTCTTCCAAGAAAGAATCTTCATGACGCAGATCCTTGTGATAAGCCTCCTCGTACCCCAAAAAGTTGTAAGATTTTTAACATCAGTTAATTATTGAAAGTTGGTAGAGTGTATATGTATCATCCCTTATCTTCTTGATCGATTGTGGAAAAAATCGGGTGATTTGCTCTATAACCTTAGGAATTTCATTCTTCAAAGCAAGAATGAGTGCATCTTCAAATCCATCTCGTATATTCCGTATCTTGTCATTTTTCTCACAGCAAAACTTCAGTAAGGTAAGAACCTTATTGTGTTTCGCTTTGTCCTCGTGGATGGACTTGATATGCGGAACTGTAAATGATAGCAACACTTAGGGACTTTATATGATACATAATGAACTGGATTCAAATAGTGGTGCACAAAAAACCCGTACCCGAAACCGGAACCGGATTTTTTTGTAACCGGGTATTTTCTACACGTAGGGTATGGATATGATATACATATTGAGCTCAATACCCGTACCAAGAACCATACCCGATTTATACCCAAATTAACCAGAACCCGTTTTTTTAATACCCGGCTTTTAAAGTATACTTTTATGTTTACTTTACAACTTATATTTAATTTTTTTTTAAATGCATGTTATGAATTAAATAATTTGTACTTGAGTGAATTTATGTCATTGTAATATATTATAATTATTTACAAACCAAATTTGACTTCCAAACGAATTTATTTTTAAGTGTTTAAAAAATTCTTACAAAAACCTGTTCGGTTAATACCCGACCCTGATTATACCCTACCCGGGTATATAGGGTTGGTTTTTCTTCTCAATAATTTTACCCAAACCCTACCCGGTTATTCTATACGCAATCATAACCGAACATGGTTCCATACCGAAAACCGGGTATTAGAAAAACCCGATTTGGATCCATACAATAAGCAAGTTTAATCTTGTAACTTCAATAGAAACTATTGTAATGGAAAGAAAAATTAGAGGCTTAATTACCATGTAATACTGCAAATTCGCAAAATTTGACGCAAATCCTCTCCATAACTAATTTAGAAATCAGATTAGGTTATATGAATTAATTAAAGAAGCATAATCACACAGAACTTAACTAAAAATGCAACAACAAACAATTAGGCCACACCACACCCTGCTATAGAGACACGTTTAATCATAAACCAGTTTAAAACATATATTTCGTTTAAACATCACCAGTTTAGGTTTTTGTGTATGTGTGATTGTATCTCGAGCTCGTTTATTAGGACGTCTTACTCTTGTTTTCAACGCGAGCTCGACTCACTTACATCATTGCATAAATTTGAGACATGAAGGTGGAATATACTTAATTTGACCCTGAGGTGACAAATTGAAATCAGTATACTTAATTTAAAGATCGAAACCGAAATGAACCGACTAAAATGAAACAAAAAAGACTGAAAAAATCGAAACGAAACAAGGAAAACTAAAAAGATCGAAACCGAAAAAACTGATCAAAGCGAAACAAAAAATCAAAAACGAACCGAAATGAAATGAAACCGACCAAACCGAAACAAAAAAAGAACCAAAACCCATGCCGATCCGAAACTTGTCCCGTTTCCTTAAGACACTAACCCATATCGACCCATTCTTTAAAGCTATCGACCCGCTTTGACCCGAAAATAACAAGATGGAATTTCAACTGGCCCATTGTGACCCATTTAGTTAAAATATCTTACCCAACCAACCCATATAATTTTAAAAGCAACCCAAACTGACCCACTTGGAAGGCTTTGGGTCAAGATTGCCCCCTCTAGTTTTAAGCAAGTTGTTAACCCTCAACCTTTGTTTTCTTCCTGGTTTTATGATTAAAGTTTTAAACGTTGTCAGATTTTAATCCGATCGATCGTCATTCGATTCCTTCCTTTTCCACCAACAACTGGAAATCAATTTGGTGACCATTACCCAACCTGACCCGCGTTATACAATAAATTAATCTTTTTGGTTGATTTAGTTAGACTTTTGGAGTCACAAACCATGGCAGACGTAGCTCTTCCAGCCGACAAGATTGGTCCTGCATTTCTCTTGGTTCTCAATATCCGGATTCTTAGGTGTATTGCTTAAGCTGCAATTCTCTAAAGACACACCTTCAAAATGAAAATAAAATGCAATTAGATGATGTAAATCATAATAGCTATTTAAAAAAAAAATTTCCAAAACAAAAAAGCCAGCCGGATTGGATATTAGAAAAAAAGAATTTAGAGCAAGTAAAGAAGCATACGAGAATAAACAAATCTTTGGTGGAAGTTGTATCGTTTGGCACTCCGAAATGCATCCGGCTTTTCTGCAAGATGATACACTGACCTCCACGAACTAGGGCCATCTATTGTATCTGTTTGGCACTCCGAAATGCATCCGGCTTTTCTGCAAGTTGTATCCAGTTCATGGTAGCGGTCCTTCAGCAAGTCACATGCAAAGTCTGCAAATATGATATACAAAAACAGAAATAAATTTATACTAACACCACCAGATAGTAAAGCTAAAAGTCAACATGGAATATAAGTTAAACTCACCATAATGCTCTGCCTTGATTGTACTAGCGAGTAGCCGATAAGAGTCTATTCCCTTGAAGGGATTGCAGCAGCCACTGACGTGGGTGAGCCCAATATATTCTTTGCACGCTTCAAACAAATAATAAAAAATGGTTCTGTGAGAGTGGATGGCTGCGGTCTCGAGAGGGGAGACCAATCATAAAAGCCGGGGGCCCCTCCTAGATTGGACATCGAATAACAAATGTGGGGCTTTGTGGACCAACTTCTGTTGCCCGACATTATAGCAAACAGCAACGCATTGGACAGAACCAGTGGCGGAACCAGAAGAAATATTCAGGGGTATCCCAATTTTTTTACAGTGTGTTTATATAATTTATAGAATGGAGAATTTTTTTTACCTATATTACGGGGCAGGGCCAATCTTAAAAATCAAGTGCCCTGGTCAAGCCAAAAAAAGACACTTAGGCCTTAAAGAATTAAATTTTATAAACTAGTTTTTTTTAATGTTATTAGTATTTAGGTTAATGAATCCATATTGAGCATTTCACATTTGAGCTATGTTTTATGAATCAATATTGACAATAAGTTTTTAGGTTTTAGACCGGGCTAGATTTATTTTTAATTTTTACGTAAGGGGCCGATCGATTACGCAAAGAATGAAGACTGTGCGTTGGAGCAAGAAGATTGTAAACCGAATTTCGCTACAAGGCATACTAATTGTTGAATATAATGAAAGTGCTTCTCAATATTTATACACAACACAAATCCCTTAATAGTCCATCCCCACCCCACCAAACAGGTTATATTAAATTGTTTCTTTAAAGAAATAATTAAAATGTATTTTTTGGAATTGAAAGGTAAATTAAATTAACTTTTGACTTTCAGACTTATCTTCCCAAGATGTACTCCTCAATAAACCTTTCTTCCTTGTATCAAAACCTGCAACCTTTTTTTATTTCACTTCAACGCTAACAAAGTAACTTTACCAATTTCATCTTTCTTCTTTGTTTTCCTTCCATGGTTATCTGGGCCAATATAATCAGTATTTTTTGGGCTTAATTTCAGTTTGTAAATTTTTTTTTGAGGGGTGTCCTAGTTGTTGTTGAGGGGTGTCCTTAGTATAAAAATCGAAAAAAAAAAAATTTACACTATCGGATAAAAGTTGAGCCGTAGCCCGGGCTACGCCTCGGACTACACTAGGTCCGCCCCTGGACAGAACACTAAGCGACGTCTATCACTATCTGATTTAAGAGATTCTCAAGAAACGAACAACTTGCATGTTTACAACTGATTGCAGCACGTAGTGCATTATCTCCCATTGCAATGGGACAGGTCAATGCACGTTTGTCCTGGCTGACAATTTCTTGAACCGTCTGCCAGTCTTCCAGTTCAATAGCTCTGTACAGTGGAATGTACTCATCGAATGATCTTGCTGTTTGAAAGAGTCAAGGAAAATTTTGTTAATTAATAAGCAAGTGAACGAGATCAAAAATCAGCCAACAAACACACAGTTTGCCTCAACAAAAGAGCGACTGTTTTTTGATGATAAAAACGAAAAATAAACAGAACCATCGACTAAAATCATAAATCTAATGGGTTTATAAACTACCCATTTACTTGTCCCGATTTGACTCAAACTCCTATTCTATACTTAGGACTCAAACCATAAACATGAATTCAAAAACAAAAAAAAATAATTACTAATTAACTGGGTCTCCTCCTCCTCACCGGCCCTTGAGACCACCCAAGTCGACGATGCTTCAATTTTTACAAAATTAGCAAGAATATAGAGATATACCTCTGGTGGCGTGGTTCCACTTCAATTGATCGGGAGTCATACCATATTTAAGCTCAAGCATATCCCAAATTAATCTGGCTGTTCCAAATATCCATCCTTACATTAGCAGATCTGACCTTTCCGATTCCCTATGCTTGGCCTTAAAATCAGCAACCTTCCCTTTTGAATTATCATCTTCTTTCTGGGGGTTCTTCTATTGTGCCGTCCGTCGACAAAAACAAGCATATAATGGCAATCCAACATGCACTCCATCTGAGCCTTCCATTCACGATAATTACATGAAGAAGGCGGCATTTATATGGTTGCTATCATTTACAGTTCCGCATATCAAGTCCCTCCACGAGGAAAAAGGGAAACACAATAAAGTCCGTGTCGTACTGAAGTATATTTGTGAAAAAAAATGTTAAATGCAAAATATGCGAGAAGGATATGAAGACGTACTTATTCTTCCTGTCAAAAATGAAACTCTTGATGTTACAGAGCAAATCACTTGATTTTTCCATTATTGATCCGGAACACAAGGGATAATGAATACACGCTCTATCAACTTTCGATAATTAACCGTTTTGAGAAAGCTTACAACTTTTTGGTGTACGAGGAGACTTATCACAAGGATATGCATCAGAAAGAAAAAGAAAAAGAAGAATCTTTATTTGAAGACAAACTTTTGCACTTGGCTGCAAAATTGGTACCTGAAGACAAACTCAATACGGTTACTAGTGCAGCGTTACTAATGCAAAGGGAGCTACACTGGTTTAAGGTGAAAATGTTGTTCTTTACATTCAAAGAATTGAAATTACTTTGAATTCACTTATAGTATATATTCTAATTACAGGAAATAAGCAAAATAGTGTCGCCCGAACGGATGAAATCCCACAACAGGGAAAACAAAACACCAATTATGGTGTTTAAAAAAGAACATGGTAATCTGAGACAAAAGGGTGAAGATTGGATGAAGCAAACAACCGGCTCATACACAATCACAACAGCCCTTATCATTATAATGGTTTTCTCAACGATCATTACTGTGCCTTGGGGGAACAATGGGGAGACTGAGAGGGCAATTTATAAAGACAAGTTGAGCTTTATGATATATTGTTACTCGGTTTGGATCTCGTTTTTCACATCCACCCCTTTGCTGTTGTTTCTTTCCATCCTCACAGAACGTTATGCAAAAGAGGTTTTTCTCAAAATATTACCTAAGAGATTAATATTTGGGCTTGTCACGCTATTCATGTCTGTCACAACCATGGTGATAGCCTACAGTGCAGCATTTTGTATCATGTCTGTGTTTGAGCATGAGAGCTCGAAGTCGAGGCACCTGGTCCCAATTTGTCTAATGACAAGCCTACCGATTGTTTCATTTGCGACACTACAGTTACCATTGCTTGTTTATCTTATCTCGTCAACATATGGTCGTGGAATCTTTGGTAACCAAAGGGAGCATACGAAAACAACATAACAGATGACTACTTTTTCTTTCTTTTGGGGGTACTTTGTTTGGTTGGATTTATCATCTATGTACATAATTAACTAGCTAGGATAATCCAGCCTATATTATAGGCTGGTACATGATAGCTAATTCATTAGGTACATAGATGATAAATCCAACCAAACAAAATACCCCCAAAATAAAAAAGAAAAATAGCTATCTCTTATGTTGTTTCCGTAAGCTCCCTTTGGTGACCAAAGATTCACGACCATATGTTGACGAGATAAGATCACAAGCAATGGTAACTGCAGTGTCGCAAATGAAGCAATCGGTAGGCTTGTCATTAGGCAAATTGGGACCAGGTGTCTCGACTTCGACTTCTCATGCTCAGACACAGACATGATATAAAATGTTGCACTGTAGGCTATCACCATGGTTGTGACAGACATGAATAGCATGACAAGTCCAAATATTAATCTCTTAGGTAACCTTTTGAGAAAATCCCCTTCTGCATAACATTCTATGAGGATGGAAAGAAACAACAGTAAGGAGGTGTATGTGAAAAACGAGATCCAAACTGAGTAACAATATATCATAAAGCTCAACTTATCTTTATAAATTGCCCTCTCAGTCTCCCCAATGTTCCCCTAAGGCACAGTAATGATCGTTGAGAAAACCATTATAATGATAAGGATCGTTGTGATTGTGTATGAACCAGTTGTTTGCTTCATCCAATATTCACCCTTTTGTCATAGATTACTATGTTCTTTTTTAAACACCATCATTGGTGTTTCGTTTTCCCTGTTGCGGGATTTCATGAGTTCGGGAGGCACAATTTTGCTTATATCCTGTAATTAGAATATATATTACAAGTGAATTCAAACTAATTTCAATTCTTTGAATGTAAATAACAACATTTTCACCTATGTTGTCAAAAGCGCAAAAAGCGCGCGCCTAGGCGCCCGGGCGCACCTAGAGCGCCTGGTGGCAGCCTAGGCGCAAAAAAGGGTTTTTTTGAAAAAGGCGGTCTGAGGCGCAGGAAAGGCGCGCAAAAAAGCCTGAGGCGCAGCGCAAAAAAAGGGGAAAACGAAAAAAAACATCAAAAAACTGCCTCACTCGGGCCCGGGTTTTTCGGAGCTGCATTCGTGTCCGCAGGTGCGGGCACGCATGAGTTCAACCAAATTCTAGCTCAGAAACTCATTTTTGCACCCCCTGCGCGCGGGTAGGACTTGTAGTAAAACATGTCATAAAGCTACAATAGAGTAGTAAAGGCTTTACCTTATAAACAACCACTCACTTTGTTGCCACACCAATGTGGGACAAAGTATTTACCACCTTTTGAGACTTTTATTCACACACCCAAAACTTACAACATATAAGTCCTAAACTTTTGCTACTAACTATTAGCTCCATGATCATAAATGACATATATAATAGTTTTTCTAATTGGAGAATTGGCCTGTAATAATCTCACCTAGACCTTATTGGCCATTTGACTCAAACGATAAACATGAATTCAAAAACATAAAAAAAAAAAAAATAACTAATTAACTGGGTCTCCTCCTCCTCACCGGGCCTTGAGACCACCCAAGTCGACGATGCTTCAATTTTTACAAAATTAGCAAGAATATGGAGATCTACCTCTGGTGGCGCGGTTCCACTTCAATTGATCGAGAGTCGTACCGTATTTAAACTCAAGCATATCCCAAATTAATTTGGGTGTTCCAAATATCCATCCTTTCATTAGCAGATCTGACCTTTCCCATTCCCTATGCTTGGCCTTAAAATCAGCAACCTACCCTTTTGAATTATCATCTTCTTTCTGGGGGTTCTTCTACTGTGCCGTCCGTCGACAAAACCATGCAGATCATGGCAATCCAACAGGCACAGCCTTCCATTCACGATAATTACATGAAGGAGGCGGCATTTACATGAGAAGGGTATGGATATGACCCTGGCTGAATCACATCAGTTATCTAATTTGATTATTCATTTTTAACACACACACACACACTTTTAAGCATATAATACACCTACCTACCTTGGTCCACATTGCCGCTTGAGCTTGAGGCATCCATTGCAGCAAAGAAATTGGACAAGCCAAAAGCTTGAAAAAGAATTATTTCATAAATGCACTTATAGCACACTACAGCTCCATGGCCGATGGGCGGACCGGCCTTAAAAAATTTGTTCCAATTATAACTATAACTTGCAATAAAGAATATCTAGTCAATTCCACAGTTCATACCATAGATAGACCGTAAATCAAACAAAACAACGGGAACCAAATAAAGGCAACAAGCTTATGATCTACATCGTAGTTCGCCTGTGGATCGACCATCTAAGCAGCATGCAAAATTTCCTCAACAATAAAAGCAGTATGTTGAGCCAAGAAAATTTGTTGACAAATCTAAAATCCACATTAGGGGTGTAAACAAGCCCAGAGGGTCAAGCCTGAAATAGAGCTCGTTTAGTTATCGAGCCCGAGCTCGTGCTCGTGCATGAAATACAAAGTTCGTTTAGGCTCGCCAGCCTAAACGAGCCCAAACAAAAATTTATTTATTTTATATATAATATAATAATAATGATGATAATATTGGCGAGCCGAGTTCGAGCCGAGCTTTGACTCGTTTAAGCGATACTGAAGAGAGCTCGAACCGAGTTTTTAGCTCGTCCGAGGTTGTTCTTAAAATAGCTCGAGCCAAGTTTCATAAAAACATGACGAACCGAGCTCGAGCCCAATCGAGCTCGGGCTCGGGCTCGGCCCAGCTCGTTTACACCCCTAATCCACATAAATCAAGTATGAACTAACAAAATGCAAGACGTTTTTTACGTTTTTGATGAAATTAGTCAGTATTTTTTTTTGTAAGATATATGATTTTTATATTTATTTTTTAGTTCCGCCTCGAGGCGGACGCCTCATGGCACAATTCCGTACTTTTAAACCTAAGTTTCCATTACCTAAAGCATACATTGTTACAAAGACATGCCTAGGAATACATGGTCAACAAGAGGCAAAACTAAAGTTAAAAGGCAATTAAACACAGTTCCTAGACAGATCACAGTATCTCCAACAGAAAAGTAAGTTCCATTTCAAACAAAAGGTAACAAACATGAAACATAACATCATTCCCTAACTTCAAACAGATACTCTATTGATTAGTAAACAAATATCCTAAAAATTAGGGCATATATACATAATAAAACTAATTATATACCTGGTATACTGTTTAGAAACTTGAAGAGATGCTTCGATCAAACGCACAACTAATTCAATGCAAACTCAATTGAGAGAAAAATCTGAAATAATAAGTAGATCGAGTTAAATAAGAGGGATTTCGTGTGCTGAATTGAATAGTTGAGAGAAATGGAGATGAAACCTGTTGGATTGAGTAGCAAAGTGTGAGAAATTGAAGAAGAGCTAGGGCTTCAAGTTGATCGAAAAAGAAAGTGAATTGCACATGCATTCTAAAACCTTGTAGGTTTTTTAATAAACGCTACTTCCATCAGCGTTTCAAATTGAGCCTTACAACTAATCTAAAAGCCTTACAACTAATCTAAAAGCCTTAACCTGTTTCAACTAGAGATAGGCATATCAATTTGTGGAATAGTTAGGGTGCGTTTGGGTTTGGTTTGTAGGATTCAATGAAATTTAAAAAAACTAGGGGTTTTGGCTGTCGCGCGTTGCGCGACGATTTTGTTGTGTTTAAAGTTGATCAGTCATGTTTGTAATAGGTAATTACGGTTCAATATTTATTAAACATAGTGTTGCTTATACTTGCAGCCGACAAAAATCAATGTCTTGTACGGTTTATGATTAGTTACAGTTATTTTTATGGTAATCTCTAACGCTGTCTTGGATGCCTTCAGATGCACTTTTCAAAACTCCACTTGTGCATCTAAAATGAATGATCAAGAATAATGGGTACCGAATATTTAGTTTTTATTGAAATATAGCCAAATCGCTAAACAGATCCAAAGGCATAATACATGGATGACTTTTGCATAGTGTTTACATATAAAACAATATAATAACATATGAACCTGCTAAAACAATCATACATTTGTGCTGAAGACTTAACGTGATTCATGAGAGCAGCTTTATGTTTTCTTCACGTTGTTCAATCTTCTTCTATACACAGTTATGCCTGAAATCACAGTTCTCCCTTCTTGCAATTAATATCAAAATAAACAAACTGGAATTAACTGAAGTAGTATCCAATTGCGAGTAAAAGAAATTGGAAGTAGACGTAGTAAAATGAGACATACCTGATCGAAACCGCAAACAACCTAGTAATAATATACAGAGAATAGACTAAAGAGCCTCAAGAGGGTTTAAACATTAAATAAATCAACTAACCGTGGCTGCAATAGAGGTTGAAGGTGAGCGCCTACCATCCACATACATGCAACGCCAAGGATAGACCTTTCCCCGTTATCACAGGCTAATCTAGTGCTAATTAATTCGAACACCAAAGTATAAATAATCACATTAATAAGACAATTATAACCTTCTCCTTCTCTAATAGACACCAGGCCTATGTAATGTAAACAAATAGGATTTATAAAATGTAAAACGTGAATATATTCGCTCAGAGCATAAGTAAATATAGTTCAGGTGAGGCCTGCCCCATCATCATCACTGCCTCGTCAATTCACTATTTTGTTTATCTCAGATGACGTTTTCATCATCGGCATCATTCCTTTGCTAATCTCAAATGAACTTCAGATCAGCATCATGGATTAAGCATAACAGATGTAGTAACATAAAAGAATTTAAAGAATTCAATATGGTGGTTATAGGACAAAAGACTCAGGAAACTTTGCCGTTATGGAGAGCCAATACTTAAGTAGCTAAAGGAACATTCTTGGCACAATATTAGAGAATCTAAAAATAAAGTACATTTTGTCTGAGCCCACACGATCTCAAACATAAAAGTTTTTCCATTTCATTCAAATTTCCAAATGAAAATTAGTATTTCCTTTTAAGATCTACATACCCCAAAGCCTTGATCTTCCTAACCCCAACAATAACATTTGCGGAATAAAACTTCATTTCGATCTTTTCTTTCATGATGAACGAAAAAAGTAAATTAATTTAAAGATTTTGTTTTTTTACCTTTTTAATTGGTTTTAGTCTAAAATCATCCTCCTATAAATAATCACCATGAAAAAGAAATATTGAATACATGAGTACCTGTTTGTGGTTACAAAGACCATTAAAAAGAAGTAATGAATACATAAGTACCTGTTTGTGATTACAAAGACCTTCATTATCAACCAATAATCATCTAACAATGTCTTATTCTTGATACAAAATATGCAAAACATCAAACGAATCGAATGATCAAAGGTTAAATCTTTACGTTCAAGAAATGTGAACCCTACCGGTTAACCAAAACGACATCAAATTAGAGAAAATAATACTTGAAATTCGAGAAAAAATAATCATGATGACCAGATCACCAGCATCAGCAACTTTCACTATAGCTCAATCAAGAAGCTCTCGCCCACATTCATCCAATCGAAATCCACAAAAAAAAATTCGTTTCAACACCATGATCATTTTGATCATGATTCTAACCAACAATCATGATAGAGTACATGTTACACTCAATATTGCGGCCCAAAATTCTTTTAAAAACCGACTGAACCTGACCTAAATACCTTTCTTACGAAACCATAAATAAAAAATGCAAAAAAAATTAATTAATTAGAAAACTCACCTTCGAGACTGGCTTTTACCGCTTTCCGACTACTCGAAAATCTTGGAATCACCGGTTGGCCGGTTGTTTCTCTTTTAATCCTGTCGCAGCCTCCAAATCCACATCTGACTGTTTACTCTGATACACCACTGGAGGTTCCACCGTTACGGCAGGCTCAAAATCGTAACTCACCGTATGCCTCTTCACCGTTGCCGACGCCGGAGAACCGACATAACCCCACCACCATGTACGGCGGACCTGTCTGTCATGTCGACGCCGGAGAGCCTAATTGACGAATGCTCTTTGCTACTAAGAAATTGCATTGTGTTAATTATTATCTACAGGAAAGTATACTCTAATACATGTTATTTCATGAAGTTAACCAAAAGTAGATCAAATTAGCACAAAACTTGCAATCAAAATACATTGAATTAGATCAGATTAACACAAAATTGTATCAAATTTAAAATTAAAGCATTAGAAATAATACATAAAAATCTACAACAAAAATATTTGAAAACCTTAGTTTCATAGAAATGTATAAAAGTTTTATCATTATAAAAGATATATTCGGCCTAACACCACAGTGCTTTCAATAAGGAAAATACATTTAGTCAACAACAAAGTCGGAAGGGGAGAAACTTCGACTACCCAACCATTCAACTGAAAACGGATCGAACAAAGCAAGAGCATATTTTCAGAAAATAGGTTGGCAAATTTTCCCGATTCAAACAATTAATTTGATTTCTTTTGTTCGAAATTCGTATATGAGACAGAAGCAATGACATTAATTACCTAGTGAGGGCTTCATGTTTTGGTTGAAAAAAACTAAGACCACCACAATGTCGAGAAGTAGAGGTGGCCAATTCTGTAAAAAAAAGATATTCTAAATGCAGGTGGTAAGGTCAAACGTAAGCACTCGAAGGACATAACAAACAACAACAATTGGTAAAAAAAAATAATAATGAAAAGAACATGTTTAGTATAAAATGGTCGACCGTTATGATAATAATTACGTGTCAAAATACAATTAAAAGATGTTGTAAATGTATAACTGTACCAATCAGGCAACATCTAAAATAAAGGTTATAGCTACCTCTTGTGCTAGTTGGGTGGTTCACGAATGGCAGTATGGACCTGGACCTTTTTGTAAAGCTCTTCAAGGATGTCTGTTGAATCCCTGCCTTGAAGTATTTAGAGAAATGAGGCTGGTATTTTTCAGATTCGTCTTCCATTCAAGTCTACATTAAACAAAAAACACCAAATTACAGTTATTTAAGTTGGGTAAAATCAGATTCGCAAGAAACGTAATTAAGCAAGATTTCAAATGGATGACCTCAATTAGTGTAACGATCTTATAATGAGAAGCAAGATGATGAATTTGCAAGAAATGTGTGGTGCGATGTGTGAAGCATTATATATTTGATTAAAGCATAAGAGTGCTAGAGGCCGCACCAGTAAAAGGTCAGTTGTTAGTAGTTCGAGCAGGTTCAAAAGAAGAATGTGAATGAACTGTTCCGCTCTTGAGCTGCCTCAGTCTGGTACGCCAAAGTCAAAGCCTCAAATTGAGGCGAGCTTGTAGATACAATACAGTATGGGAGTAAATCCTAACCAAGGTAAAACAATAAATCCAAATTAAGCACATATAGTATTTTAAATCTCCAGTTTACAAAATTGTTCTCCCAAGTCCCAACTAAGTCTCTCAAGAAATGGAACACCAAACTTATAGAAAAAGATGACAATTCAAAATTGCTAGTCAAATGATGAGAATCACTTTCATGAGACCCATACCCCAATAATCATAAAGCCACTTTCAAATCTCAATGGCATGGACATGAAAATCATAGAAAAGTTGACTGTTTAAAGGGGGGGGGGGGGGAGGATACACAATCAACCTGTACAACGACATGAATCATGTGCACTAATAAAAATAAAACAACACAAACAGGGGTATCATAACTTATACGCATAACAAATAGAAACAACTGACTTGGTGTTTTTATTGAGCACCACCTCCGACCCACCGTTACCTTCTCATGTCGCGATCTACCGGCACCACCAAAACCCTAGAAATTGCCCGCTCTTCCTCTTTCTCTGTTTATTTTTTTGTTTTTTCTTCTTTGAAACTGAAAGGCCGCCGTCGTCACTCGGCATGTGGAATCTGACGCTATTGTGAGGAGGATTGGAACTGTGAGGAAGATGAAGAGCATAAACATACGTGGCTGAAGACGATGACGGCTTTAGACGCGTGGGCTTGGTGTAGAGTAGGGATAAAACTGTTGACCGCTACCATTGTGGCGGTGTTGTCCGCTGTCACCGTGCTGAACCACCGTCAGGACCATCCACATCCGTCGGTCCGTAGAGAACGACACCACCACTCATAACAGAAGCCGCCGGTGCAGCGGTGGTACCTACAGCGCCACCGCCATCGTCGATTTCTCCATCTTCATGTCCCCCCTCTTTCTCATCTGGTTTCCTCTCCATTCTCTGGATGGTGCTTGAAAGTGTGGGTGGGGGTGGTGTAGAGGTGTAATGAGGAAGGTTTGATGAGGATTGTCTCTCTGATTGAAGGAGAAAAACTGATTGACGAGAGGAGGTGGGGAGGGAGAGAAGAGGACTATTCATTAGGGTTGTGACGTGTCCCACGTTACTATTCATAAGCTTGTGTTTTTAATATATAGGATAATTAGAATCTGAATTTCATCTCTTAGATGTTTGGTTGACAAATGGAATTTAAATTGGAATTGGGCATGATTTCCTAAAATTCCGTAAACTAAAGAAATTCAAAATCGTTCCTACATGCGAACGAATTAAAATAAATTCATTGGAATATTCCACCGTTTTAACCCGAACGGTTTCTACCCGTATCATTTCGACTCGGCAAACTGTTTCAAACCGAACCATTTCCACGCGAACCGTTTCGACCCGTACCGTTTCCACTCAAACTATTTCGACGCGAACGGTTTCGACCCATACCATTTCCACCCGAACCGTTTCGACCCGTACCGTTTTCACGAGAACCGTTTCAACCTGAACCGTTTCCACGCGAATCGTTTCGACCCAAACTGTTTAGACGGAACCGTTTTGAACCGACCGTTTCCACCCGAACCGTTTCCACGCGAACCCTATCTACCCGTACCGTTTTGAACCGAACCGTGGTGGTGGCCGGTGGGTGCCGGGATGATGGATTCCAATTCGTTCAACAATCAAACGCATTAGAAATGGAACTGAAATTCCAATTCCAACAATTTCCAATTCTAATTGGAATGTTTAAATTCTAGATCCAATTCCTTCAGATTCTAATTCCTATACAAATTCATATTCCAAAACATTTTGTGAACTAAACACACCCTTAGGTTCCACTCAAAGTCAATTATTTTGGGTGGAGGACGGTAGGGATGAGCGTGGTACCCATTCGGTACCGAAAAACGAAGAAAAGTGGTACTGGTACCGGTGTTTTACCCGTAAGTACCGGTACTGAAAAATGGAAAAAATGGGTACCGGTACCGAATATACTGGTTTGTTCGGTACCGGTACCCGATACCAAATGCTTATCCCTAGAGGACAACTCTCGGTAAGATCCCAACTAAATTGGAACTTTTTGGGGTGGGGGGGGTCCAGAATATTTCAACCAGATGCGGTGGATGCGGCTTCATAGATGAATCAGTGAAGCACATGGTGCCCTTGTGTTGCTTTGCAAAAGCTGTGTGGTGGAACATTAAGAGGCAGAACTTAGTTGATACCCTCCACAATCTTGTGGGTTCGAAGAACTGGAAAAAAGTCAATGGAGCGTTTTTTCTGACTACCGTTGAAGAGATTAAAGAACACGAAAGAATTCAACGGTTGAAGAGATTAAAGAAGAGTCGGTCATTTGGTCGAGAAGTAGATCTAATTTTAGGGCATGTTTGGATTGGCTTCTCAAACCAGCTTATTAGCTTATTGACTTATGGATAAGTCAATAAGCTGTTTTTGTGTTTGGATAACTCAAAAGTCCTTTTGTGAAATGGCTTTATGGAAGGAAGGAAACGGAGGTTTTGAAAAGCCAAGTATTTGTGACTTCTTGATTCAGATATGACTTTTCAATAAACAAATTACTAACTTACCCCTTATATTTGTGTCCGCCCTATCTGTTCAGCAAGCCGACACACACAGCACATTCATCACATATCGTTCTCTCCTAAACACACAACAGCAAGCCGACACAGCAGCAAGCGGCGGTTCCTTCTCCGGCGGTTCCGGCGGTTCCTTCTCCTTCTCCAGCGGTTCCTTCTACTTCTCCGGCGCTCATCAGATCTGTTCACCGCAGGTATGTTTCCAATTCACAGCGATTGCATCTGTTACAAATTCGATATGTTTGCTGTTCGAAATTGCATCTTAAATCTGTTTCAAATTGGATTTGTTTGCTTGTTGTTCGATTAATTGGATCTGTTAATACATGGTAAATATGTTTCAAATTGGATCTGTTAATACATGCTAAAAAC
Source organism: Helianthus tuberosus (assembly GCA_030545235.1). Classification (NCBI taxonomy): domain Eukaryota; kingdom Viridiplantae; phylum Streptophyta; class Magnoliopsida; order Asterales; family Asteraceae; genus Helianthus; species Helianthus tuberosus. The sequence continues at coordinate 141,338,499 of CM060357.1, forward strand.
AAAATTAATGCATCTGTTTGTTGATTGTTGCTGGATATGTAAGTGTAAAAATCAGATTGGGTCTGTTTGTTTACTGTTTTTTTTGGCATCTTAAATCAGATTTGCTGTATTGTTGATTGTTGCTGGATATGTAGTGTAAAAACAAAATTAACGCATTTGTTTGCTGTATGGGTTCGATTAATCAGATTTGGATCCATTTTTATGCGTATATGTATCAGATAATGGATGCTTACCACACAAATGTTGTTGATTGTGAAACGTCAACTAAAAAGAATAAACCAAAATTCTTGTGGAATAATGATGCGTTTATGGACTTTGTCGAAGCTTGCAAGCTTGAAACTATAAAAGGGAATAAACCTTGTGGTCACTTTAATAAGATTGGGTGGGTGAATATAGAAAAAACCATGAACGAAAAAACCGGCAAAGTCTTTGATAGAAAACAACTTCAAAACAAATGGGATGCCATGAAAAAAGATTGGAAGCTTTATGACCGCTTAATAAGGCTTGAAACTGGGATCGGTGGGACAAGAAGCTTAATCGAGGCATCGGATGAGTGGTGGGAGGAGAAAATAAAGGTAAGTTATTAATTAATGAATTTGTGATTGCAACTTGAAAATCCATTAATCAACGTCTTACTTCGTAGGTAAATAAAGAGTTTGTCAAATTTAAGGGTGCAAATTTGGAAATATTTGAGTCGCATTATGCTCCTTTATTTCGGGATTGTGTTGCCGTTGGGGATAAAACTCAGACGCCGTTGCAATTTTTAAACGATAACAATCCGAGCGATGTTCGACTCGATGAAAACATGGAGGGGAAAGGAGACAGTGACGGAATTAATTCAGGTGATGATGAGCCTATGTTTACCAGATTCACGTGAGGGCATCGGTTCCATTGAACGAACAACCGAAGTACATTGGTCGAAAGGGATACGCTACACAAAATATAATGGCTGTGTGTGATTTTAACATGTGTTTTACATTTGCGTGGGCCGGATGGGAGGGGACTGCACATGACACGAGAATTTTCAATGAAGCGTTAGAGAGACCGGAACTTCAATTTCCACATCCCACGGGTGGTTAGTATAATTTTAGTAATGATATTTTTATGCTTTTAATACTTATTTAAAACGAATAACAGCTGTTTTTTTATTTGCAGATAAATATTATGTTGTTGATGCCGGATACCCAAATACTAGAGGGTATCTTGCTCCATACAAAGGTACGAACATTCGTTATCATATACCGGATTTTCGACGTGCACAAACTAGTGCTATGCGTGCTCCCCGCGGACCAAAAGAGACATATAACTATTACCACTCATCATTGCGAAATATAATTGAACGTACTTTTGGAGTGTGGAAAGCTAGGTGGGCGTTATTGAGAGATATGCATGTTAATTTCACGTACGAACACCAAGTGAGTATTGTGATAGCGTCGATGGCGATCCATAACTATATTAGAAAGGCTGGTGAGTTTGATAAAGCATTTGATAGGGCACAACAAGAATCGTACAATCCTAGACGAGGTGGTACTAGCGATGAAGTTCGCGAAGAAGATCAGGCTACACGTCGTGCAAATGATGATATGTATATGTCAGCGATCCGAGATATCATTGCGCAAGATATAATGAGATTGCGGAGATGAATATGACATCATTTCAATTGTATGGATGAATGTACTATGAGAACTATGGTGGTATTATTGTGTTTTAACTTTTGTAAAAGACATATTTTTTATTTTGTAGGTTTTTTTTATTAAATTAAACTTTTTATTAAGAGAAGAGAAACAAAAAAGCTAAGCCAAACACTTTTTTAAAAAGCTACTTATTGACTTATGAAAGAATGTCCATTTTAGTCATTTTACATCAATAAGCTAAGCCAAACACTTTTTAAAAAACAACTTATTGACTTATTGGCTTTTTCCACCCCATAAGCTAATCCAAACACTTTTTTTAAAAACTCCTTTTCAAAAAGTCCTTTTCCCAAAAGTCCTTTTTAACTCTAATAAACTTAACCAAACATGCCGTTAATGTTATGAACTGGGGTAGATGATATGATTTTAAAGTCTATGATATAATCTCTTAACTGTTGGGTCTTTAGCCGGTTCCTATATTTATATAGAAGTTCCTGTTGTTAAAAAAAATAATAATAAAATGTTACATGTTGCAAGGGTTAGTTATGGATAGATGATATTTATTTTATTCAATTAACTAGGTTATAACCCGGAAACTTTCCGGGTAGGAAAATTTAATTTACAATAAATAAAAGTGTATAAATAACACTTTTAACCTCTATAATATTTGGCCAATTATAAAAGTATATACCAAATATAATATTTGGCCACCAAACAGATATTTATCTCATCATTCCAGTTACCAATACTCCCTTAACAATAATTATACATAAAAGTTGTCATACCATAGTAGCTAATTCCAAACAAAATGGGATTGTGTTACCCTTAAATCGACTCTTTCTTAGCCAAGGATGAATGTTGAAACATTCTATTATATTAGAACCTGTAAGCAGTAAATTCATTAAATAAAAATACAAAATTGCAGTACCTTTTTTTCTAATTTGTGTTAAGTATTGTTGGTAAAAGCTAAATGGTTAATGGTTCTACAATAATTGCATTACAAACCAAACATAAGATGATGACATATCAAAAAATGAGAAATAAATGTATCCGTCAAAGTCATGTGTGAAATAAACTACATATGTACCTCAATTGCATGGACAACATTACTATATCCCCTTGACTCTTGCCACATAAAGTGCAGTTTGACAAACATCTTTCATCACCATCCCATTAGAGGAAAACTGAAATTAAAAAAAAAATTTAGTGCAACCAATTATGATCAAGCAACTTGACCCATTAAATAAGGATACTCTCTAATATCAACCAATAGACATATTTCAAATATCTAAGGTAAGAAAACAGTGTGGCAAAAAAAAAAAAAAAAAAAAAAAAAAAAACACAACACACACAACACTAACACAAGATGATTAATACATAATGAAAATCATACAAAAAGTGACATATTAGATGTGTTGGCTATAGAAGAGCTATCAAGTTTTCATAAACTTAGTCATGGGTTGTGAAGTTGTAGGCAGACTTATAAACTTAACGTGTTTTGAGTCCATACCGTAAACATGTAGATTCAAACGTGAGTAACTCTAACATCTTTCTTTTATATCATAGTTGGTTAAAAAATATTTTTCTATTGATCAACATTGTGATTTGATTTCATGATGTTAGAATGTGGGTCTGAAAAAACTTCAATTCGGTGGTGAACGATTATGAGATATAAGGTTTGAAGTGTACTTCAAAGAACATAGCCACATGAGAGGAATTTAGAAATCCCTTATTATTCGGTATTTTAAGATCATCCATATTTGAAATAATGAAAAACAATATATTGACATTCGAATGTTAAGGAAGGAAAAAAAAAATAATCCTCATGCTTGTGTGCTTTGGTCAAAGCTCACCACCCATGATTTTTAATGTAATTAATTTAAAAACAAACTTACATAGTTGATACTTTAGTCCTTTCCTATTTAATATATTTAAATTAAATTAACGATGAGAAAATGATTTATGTAGCAAAATAAATGTAAATTTTAATTTATTATTCAAATCAACCCATTGTGTTAATTAATATATATTATTAATATTAACTTAATTTAAAAACAGACTATGCCGTATAATATTTCTTTTTTAAAATTCAAAATTTTTCTAACCGAACCGTCAAATTATAGTTCGGATATAGATGTTATTTTATAAAAATAAAATGTGGGTTATTACAATAATCGTAAAAAATACTCCAAGAATAGCAATGAAAGTCATTCAACTCCTCAGCAAGGTACAAAATTTATTGTCCAGAATAACAACTAATTGAAGTGGTTTACCAATGATCTCAAGTAACCAAATTAAGAATAGAGTAAAAGTGTGTTGCAATTATCGGTTGGGTTTCTATTACTCATTCTCAGGTATGCTTCCTTTACCCATCCCAACACGAATCACAAGCAATTGCTTTCTTTAACAGCAAAGGGGACTTTTATTACTAAAAAGCCAGCAAGTAGCTGGACACAATTACAATACACCACAAAACCTTTAACTCCTACACACCGTTAGCCACTGTCATACATTAGGCAACCCAAACCAAGACCCAACCAAACAAACACACAACCCCCATCATTACATACTGATATTATAATTCACCCAAGACTCCAAATCGCTGGACCTGATTTTGCTCTGTTAGCCGGCCACAAAAATGCGAGTTTGTCGATTTCACCAAGGAGTTTTGATGCCAGGGCCACTTTCCCATTACAACCCCGATCATTGCTGATAATCCATACACCCATATGAACGAACACACGGCCAACCTAAACCAAAATATCACCCATATGACCGAAATCCATATTGACCCATTACCCAACCCACTCACCCACTTTGCCACCTCTACCTTGTTTTTCTGCATTATTTAAGTTTAACTGCAATCATGAACTAACTGAAACTAATCATGAACTATTGTCAATTGAACTACTGTGAATTTCAAGCTTTTATTTACTATTATTTTTCTGATGAGCATCAGATACAATTAGAACCGACACAAAAATGAAGACTTACCCCTAATATTATTCGACATAGATGAAAAAGATACATCTGAATCACCTATATTTTGTCATAAACGATTAAAGTGCAAAATTACCTTGCATATAGAAGCATGTATATTGCTTTTGTCAGCAACACGTTTGGCCAACAGCTAACCTTTCTCATCTCAGGTAACAACAGGTTAAAAATTGTTAAAAAAATTGTTCATTTTATAACGTTTTGAGACCAACTTTGTTAAAAAAATGGACTCAAAATGTTAAAAATTGGACTCAGATGGACTCAAAAAGTTATAAAAAACATCTAGAGACTCAGGGCGTTAAACATTTTGTTTGGACTCAAATAGTTGAAACCACTAAAACACAAGTACTAAAAAAGTAATTTACTCTTTAATTTATCAATACTTACAAGGTACACTTGGTTTGAGATCAGTGGTCAACTGCACAGGGGTAATTCCATGAAAGTCATATAACTTCAGTCTTGGGCATTTATTTATGCATCATGTAATTGTAAGCCTAGATTTATATTAATCATCTATAACTTCAGTCTTGAGCAATAGTTGACGTATCATGAAAGCCGGTACAAAGAATACTGTAACACCTCGTAATTTCATGTCCAATAATGTATTGACACGTGTCATAAGCTTTAAACGTGTAAACGATCACTTATGAAGGACTAAAGTTGACAAACATGGAAAGTATGTGAATATAAGGGTTCAAAGTGTCAACAATGGATAAATATGCCTTACAATAACCCTACATGATGTTTATAACCTTAAACGAATAAATCATGGATCATACGAAGCAAAGCGTGGAAGAAAGTGAGAAAGTACAAACTACAGGGGTTAAATGTGTCAACATGTTGAAAGTGTACCTCTGAGTGACCTTTTAGCAAACCCGAAGCTTTGTAACGATAAATTATACTCACTAGAATATGTGGTAAAAATTTCACCAAGTTTCGTTATCATATGAGAAAGTTATGATCAAATTCGTATACGAGGGGTTAATAGCGTCAACGTTGAAATTTGTGACTTTTCGGGTAAGCACAAAGTTAACCAAGGACTTAACCAAGTTTGTAAAAGTCTTAAGGTCCTTAAAAGTCAAGTTAGAGGGCCAAAAGTGCAAGAAAAACACTTAAAACCACGTATAGAAGGACCAGGGACAGAAATGTAATTCTTTAAACTTGTTTGGCCTGTTGCGCCAGTTTTAGGCGGCCCGCGAGAGGCCTTACGTGACCCGCGAACAAGTGCCAGCGACAGAAATCGTGAACAGCTGCCAGTTGCAGGTCTGTAACCGACTTTAAAGTGTTGTTTTCTTATACCAGGGGCTCCCCAATGGTATTACATGCATAGAGGGCACTTGTCTTGATCTCATAACATCAGTAGAGTTGCTTGGCATGATCCTAGATGATTAAAATTCATATATAAGAGCACCTAAGTTGCAACATTTGGGCACTTGCATTTGCAAAATTCACAAGACTCACTTCTGGAGCTCTATGGTCACCAAGCAAGCTTCCTAGTGATCCCTAGTCGTGCTTAGGACTCTTGTAAGTGTCCTTAACCCTTCCTAATTCAGTTTAGCTTAGTTATTTAGCTAAAAGTCAAACCGTCGTAATTAAAGTTTGACTTCGAGATTAATTAAAATTTGTTCAGTCAAATCTCGAATTAAAAGTACCTATAAGTAGGTATTTATGTGGGTAATAAACCCTTAAAAGGGTACTCTCTGATTCCCACTCTAACTAGGTCAATTGTCGGGTCAAACTTGTTATTAAAAAGTCAAAAGGATGCTTATTTTCAAATTAATGCATAATTAGCAATGTAGGAGACATACAACCAGTTTGATCACTAATATAACTTGGTAATTAATGTAAGAACATGTCTAAACATGTTCAACCCGACAATTTTCAGTTTAGACTCGGATCGGAACCGAAAGTCGCATAATTTGACTTTCGCTTTGACTTTCAGTTCTGACCCGTATAAGTATGTTATAGAATTGACTTAGAGCTTTATTTGGACCAGGTTTCATATAAGTATAACTCTCTGAGATTATACAACTTGGTTCATTTGTTATCCGATTCATATGCATGTTTCCGTTAAATGCTTAAATATTGACTATTATGCCCTTTTTACTATAAAACGCGATTTTTGAAAAAGTAAAAGAGTAGAAACCTTAGTTACTGATTTATAAACTTGTACCCAAAATTTGACATCAGTTTGAGGTCTAGATTAATAGTTATGCTCAATAGCGTAATTAGAAAGTTTTATGTTAATTAAACGGCGTAATTAGCATATAGCCTATTTAAACCCACTTTTTGATATCAAAATTTTTACCCAATGATGTAATATAATATTTTGGGATTTTTGAAGATTTTTAATTAATTTTAGGCTGAGCATAACATAGGGTTGTAGTTCTAAATCGGTTATTGTCGGTTTTGCCCTTTTGGGCCATAAAATGAGTTTTACAAATAATTTTGATACCAAACCTTTTGCTACTGATTTTTTATGACAAATAAAATATTTTGAGCCTTCTGGAATATTAAAATTTTCAGCTTTCCTTTAAAAACCTGGAAATAGCTCAAAATCGTCTTTTTAAGCGTTTTTAACGCATAGTATGTATTAAAACTATTTTAAACATATAAGGTTTGATGCCTACTGATATTTTAAGTGAATTTTTTTATATTTTAACAGTAAGCAAAAGTTTAAAACTCACATTTCCAGTTTTGACCTTTTAAGCCTATGTGAAATTACCAAAATGCCCCTAAGGTGCATAGTTTGGTTTTAAATGATAAATTTCACATATATCTAGTACCCTACTGTTATAACTTATTAAATTAAGTATATTTACTGAATAAATCAGACCTGTAACTCAGATTACTAATTAAACTCTTTTATAACCTTTTAAATGACCAAAATGCCCTTACGGGGCATAATTTGAGTTTAAATCCGTTTCGGGCATAATAAAAGATATCTTACTGATGTCACAACATATTTAAGGCATATTAACTTAGGAAACTTGCATTGGACTCGTTTGGTTACTCGTTACGCACTTTTCGCGTTCGGATCGGCTTATGTAACTAGTTTACATATATTAGCCGAAACGGGTCAAATCTTATCATTTTTGCCTCAAAATCCAGAATGTATTTAGTTTACCCATATTATACAAGTCTTAAAACTTGTCGGGTCTAAATCACATTCTAATCCGGTCTTTGCTTATTCATGCGTTCGATCCGTACCTTCCTTTAAAACTAACCGGTCTAAGCTTAAGCTTAATTAAAGACCCGTTAGAAATCTAATAGGTTATTATAAACCTTTGTTCCAGAATAGGAGACCTAGTAAAAGCTACCCGCACTTGCTAATTGAGAATTATACTTGCAAAGGTAAATACTTTTAACTTATTTTCCCTATACGGGCTTGGGGTATGGTATATAAAATACCGCTTGGTCGGGCATTGAATCTTTAATCGAATAGAGGTTAAATCATTGATATGCTCCATTTTGAAATGTAGTGTTTGCTTAAAGCCTTTGGGGGGTTAATGACCATGTCCCGGATATCCTTGGCATCATCTTACGAGATGGCCACGACCTAAGCACGGGGTGTAGGCGTACACCCGTCAGTGCCTAACCAAATAATGTGGTGTGTCTATTGATCTTTAACCCGGTTTACGGATCGGGCTACTGAACGCATAAGTAACATGTAATTCTTTTACAAGATTATATTCAAATAATTATCCCAAGTTATAAAATGTTTTGTGCCACGTGCATTCAAATCAATTTTCAAACCTTTTCAAAATGAGTCAGTTAAATTGTATTTACCAGTGTAAACTGGCGTAGGTACTACTCGAACTAGGCTGGCTTTCTCCTAGCGTCCACAATAAGTCTCGCAAGCTTGGATGTCAATAAAAACTGTTGAACAATGTTTCCTTTTTATTTTGATCCGCCTGTGGATCCATTTCGACTATTTGTGATATTCGATATTACAATTTATTAAAGTTGAAATGAATCTATCTTTTGCTTCCGCTGTGCATTTTATATATTGTGTTGTTTGACTATGATGATATCAACTACGTCACGATACTCCCCACCGGGTCCACCGGTAATACGTGGAAATATCGGGGTGTGACAGGTTGGTATCAGAGCCAACACTGAGTGAATTAAACACTAGCCTTTTGTGTTTAATCTCTGTTACACAATTGCACATTCCTCAAATTTTCGAGTCTAGACAAAGAACTTAGGACTAATCCAAATTGTTTTATTTGTTTTATTTTAACTTTGTCCTTTATATTTCTTGGTTGTATTTTTAAATTGTTTGACAGGAAATATGCCGCCAAGATTTTTCAGAGGAAGAGGAAAAGGAAAGGCACTTGTAGGAACCCACGACAATGAGGCAGGGCCTTCTCAAAGGCGAACTTCACCCGTTCCTGTTAGCACCAGTCCTCAGGGAGACTGGAGATCCCACCTGCAGCCAGCGAGGCGGTCTGTCTCGTTAGCTTCGCCACCTTCTTACCTACATTCCTTTGGACCCCACCCCGAGAACGAACCTGAAAACCCACAACCTTCGTTTATCCCTCTTCAGCGGTCCAACTCACGCCATTCCTTTGACAACCCGTCCCATCTCTTCAGGAGCCGGTTCAACCCGGCAAACTACCTAGAGGAACCAGTGGGTGTTAACCCGTTGGGGCCTGAAGACCACTTTCCAGGGGATCACGCCATGGACATGGATGAGGATACCGACCCTACAGAACCACCGAGCGGTACCCCCACACACCCAATTGAGATCTCCGATGGATCATCTTTTCACAGGTCACCTTACCGTGGTCTAGACAGTGTTCAAACGAGGATGAACCAGTATGAGTGGTATTTCACACCCTCTTATCATTCAACGCCCCAGCAGCAGCAGCAGCAATCGGATCCTTCCAGGGATTCTCGCTTTGTGGCAGTTACCCCGCCACCACCACCACCTCAGCAGCAGCCTCCTGAGCCGCCAAGGCGAAGGAGAACAAACGCACGAATGTCCGTGCAAGGAGGAGGGGTACATATCAGCACGCCCCAACCATCGAGTAGCAGCCACTATCCGCCGCTCCGAGGAGACCAGCAGTTTGGGGGACCTTCAAACCCCAACCCGGAAGTGAACTCTACGCATGCCATGCCACCACCATTGGGCTTTGACAACCCAATTCCAACGTACACTGGCCTGGCAACATATAACCCCTTTGAGCAACCTGCTCACTCCAGCTTTAACTATGCTGAGATCGATCCCTACCTGGCGGCGTGGAACTACAATGCTGCTAACCCCGATGGGCCTTACGGAGCTCCTTGGGGAGTCGGATACCCAGCTTATGGGTACCAACAGCAGCCGTCTTTTCGACCTACATATCAGCCGCAGCCGCAGCCGCAAGTACCACAATTTTCCCCGCTAGAAAGAGAGGAAATTCTCCAAAGACTGGACCAGGTTGAACATCAAGTTCACAGGGATCGAAGGGAACGACATGGTTTCCTCAAGGGATTAGCAAGTTTGATAAAAGGGAAGAGCAAGAAGGACCGTTGAATCCTTAAATTTTTGGTTGTAATTCTTTTTCCATTGAGCCCCTGCGTGGGCCTGTCTTTCTGTTTTTACCCCTGCCCGGGTATGTTTTGTTAGTTAAGCCCCTGCGTGGGCAAGTCTTTTATTTTGACCCCTGCGTGGGTATATTTGTTTGGTTAAGCCCCTGCGAGGGCATGTTATTTCATTTGAAAGTCCCGTTCAGGGCAGACTCGTACTTTTATTCATGTGGTGAAATGGTTAGATTTAAATTTTATTTTTCGGTTATATGCATGAACAAAAATATAAAATAAATAATAACAATATTTATACAAGATCTATCATTATATTAAAATGATAAAATCTAAAGGGACAAGACCTAACCTTATGTCATTTTAAAGACGGGGCCAAGACGGTAATTCCCTAATTAGATTCAGATCCATATTAACCATTTCAATATAGGATTGTTCTGCGTTGAATATTAATAAGAATCTTAAAAAGGTAAAACCTAGCTTATAGGTCATTATAAAGACTTAGCCAATATGGTAAAACCTGCTTAAAAAGATTCAAATCTCTGTTAACATCTGCAAACATGTTAACATTCTTGGCTAATGTGATCCGCAAAATCACACATGTCACCCTTATGTGTGAATTAACCCAATCCTTTATTATTATTTTAAACATCCGATTGAGATGTAATGCCTGCGGGCTATAATTATTGTCATATAAGACAAAAGACAGTCGTAGTTTTTAAAATCCCTGTCAAGAAAGGTAATGAACTTTGATTCAGACCTTAATAACTAGATCCTATCAGATCTTGACCAAAAATTTAGAAATGTCTCTGTGACTAGGCCTATTGTGCCATTATTATAATTTATTTTAAGAACTAAGGGTTACTAATGAAAGGTCCCAAATGAAATTTCTTAACAAATTAACTAATATGGTTCTTCAATTACCATGGTTAATAAATTATTAAGATGACAAACTTATTATAATTCCCTAAACGAATCATTGTCATCATCTTATGTAGCAGTTCAACTACATGGCCGAGTCTGACGAGGTCAACAGTCGGCCAAAGGAGAATCATGACACCACCAGGATTAATATAACTGGTGCAGAACTCTAAGCATTGGTAGACACTGCTGTTACCAAAGCCATAAATAGGCAGTATAGTGAATCGAGTAGTACTCGAAGCATGACCCAATCAACACCCCATTCTAAGCTAAAAACACATTCTGAGGCTCATAGTAAGCCACCCTCCAAACTAGATAAGCCAAAGAAGAATGATGACGAGCATCACTGCTCGAACCAGCAAAGTGTCCCATCAAAGAGGATCGAGCTTAAACAGGATCCGCGAGGTAAATCCTGTACTTATAAATATTTCGTCTCATGCAAACCCAGAGACTTTACTGGGGAGAAAGGAGCGGTTGACTGCATGACATGGTTGGATGAAATCAATACCGTGGTTGATATCAGCGGGTGCGCTGATAAAGATGTAGTAAAGTTTGTATCTCAATCGTTCAAAGGTGAGGCCTTAGCCTGGTGGAGATCGTTGATTCAAGCTACTGGGAAGGTTCCGCTATACAATATGACATGGGAACAATTTGTTACCCTCATCAAGGAGAACTACTGTCCTCAGCATGAGGTTGAAAAGATTGAGTCAGATTTTCTGCCGTTGGTGATGAAGAATCTGGATTGCGAAGCTTACCTTACGAGCTTTAATACCCTGTCAAGGTTGGTTCCTTATCTTGTGACCCCGGAACCCAAAAGAATAGCTCATTTCATTGGGGGTTTAGCCCCAGAGATTAAGGCAAGTGTAAAAGCCTCTCGGCCAGCTACATTCAGATCTGCAGCTGATATATCCTTGTCCCTCACTCTGGACGCGGTCAGGCAGAGATCGCTGAGGAACACGGATGCCGAGAAAAGGAAGCGTGAAGATGACAATTCACGACGGTCAAACAAGAAGCACAGGGGAAACAATGACCACAAGAAGGAGTCTGGGTCTAAGAAGGATGGGCATCAATCTGGAGATAAGCCCAAGTGTAAGGTTTGTAAGAAGCACCATTTTGGGAGGTGCCGACTTGAGTCGAAATCCCAGTCTCAACCAAGGCCTTGTGGGATTTGCAAATCCTCGGAACATAAGACCCTTGAGTGCAAGAAGCTGAAGGACGCAACGTGCTACAATTGCAATGAAAAAGGGCACATTAAGTCCAATTGCCCAAAGATCACCAAGAAAACCGAGGATGGGAAAAAGACCAATGCTATGGTCTTCAAGATGGATGCAAAGGAAGCTGTTCAGGACGACAACGTGATCACAGGTACTTTTCTCATAAATGATGTTTATGCTAGAGTGTTGTTTGATTCTGGAGCAGATAAGTCTTTTGTGGATAACAAGTTTTGTGAGTTGTTGAAATTGCCTGTAAAAGCCTTAAGTGTGAAGTATGAAGTGGAATTAGCTGATGGAATCATAGAAACCGCCTCAACTGTGTTAGATGGATGTGTTATATCCATTAGGATTCACTCGTTTCCTTTGTCCTTACTTCCCTTTAAGCTAGCCGGTTTTGATATAGTGATAGGTATGGACTGGTTATCGCATAACCAAGCCCAGATTGTGTGCAACAAGAAGCAAGTGGTAGTCAAGACCCCGTCTGGTGAGCCACTTACCATTCAGGGAGATACTCAGTATGGACTACCTAAGCAAGTATCTATGCTCAAGGCATCTCGATGCCTGAAGAAGGGTTGTGTCATTTATATGGCACAGGTTACTATTGATGAGCCAAAACCTAAGATAGAAGACATTCCCGTCATTTCCGAATATCCTGAAGTATTTCCTGAAGAACTACCTGGTTTACCACCAGATAGGCAAGTGGAATTCAGAATTGACATCATCCCCGGAGCAGCACCTGTTGCTAGAGCACCTTATAGGTTGGCACCAATGGAGATGAAGGAGTTGAGGACACAATTAGATGATCTGCTAGCCAAAGGTTTCATTAGACCTAGTTCGTCTCCCTGGGGAGCGCCGATCTTGTTTGTCAAGAAGAAGGATGGATCGATGCGTCTGTGCATCGATTACCGTGAGCTTAATAAGGTCACTATCAAGAATAGGTATCCTTTGCCCAGGATCGACGATCTGTTCGATCAATTGCAAGGGGCAAGCTACTTCTCTAAGATCGATTTAAGGTCAGGCTATCATCAATTGAAGGTTAAAGATAAGGATGTACACAAGACTGCATTTAGGACTCGTTATGGTCATTACGAGTTCCTAGTGATGCCTTTTGGGCTCACTAATGCTCCTGCGGCATTCATGGATCTCATGAATTGCATCTGCAAGCCCTACTTGGACAAATTTGTCATCGTCTTCATTGACGACATCCTTATCTACTCGAAGAACCAAGCTGACCACGAGAAACACCTTCGCTGTATTCTTAAACTTCTACATCATGAGAAACTCTACGCCAAATTTTCGAAGTGCGAATTTTGGCTTCAAGAAGTCCAATTCCTTGGACATGTGGTTAGTGAGCGTGGTATCCAAGTGGATCCCGCTAAGGTAGAAGCAGTTATGAATTGGAAAGAGCCAAAGACGCCTACTGAGATTCGCAGCTTTCTAGGACTAGCAGGATACTATAGGCGATTTATTGAAAACTTCTCAAGGATTGCTGCGCCCTTAACTTCGTTGACACGTAAGAAGGTTAAGTTTGATTGGGGCCCTAAGCAGCAGGAATCCTTTGACATTCTTAAGAAAAAGTTGAGCAATGCACCAGTGTTAACATTTCCTGATGGAATAGAAGAATTCGTGGTGTATTGTGATGCATCACACACCGGTATGGGCTGTGTACTTATGCAGAAAGGCAAGGTTATAGCCTATGCTTCATGACAGTTAAAGGTGCACGAGAAGAACTACACCATCCATGACTTGGAGCTGGGTGCCGTTGTATTTGCACTAAAACTGTGGAGACACTACTTGTATGGAACCAAGTGTGTGATATATTCAGATCACAAGAGCCTTCAACACTTGTTTAATCAGAAGGATTTAAACATGAGGCAACGACGATGGATGGAAACTTTAAATGATTATGACTGTGAGATAAGATACCATCCAGGCAAGGCAAATGTGGTTGCTGATGCCTTAAGCAGGAAGGAAAGAGTGAAACCCATAAGAATCAATGCCAAGAGCATTGAGATAAAGAATAATTTGAACGAAAGGTTGTTAGCTGCATAGAAGGAAGTTGTGTTGGAAGCTAACTATCCTGACGAAAAGTTAGGAGTAACTGAGGAGCAGTTATCCTATGACAAGGACAGAATTTTGAGGTTAAATGGACGAATATGGGTTCCAGTATATGGAGGACTTCGAGATGTCATCCTCTAGGAAGCCCACAGTTCCAAATATTCTGTTCATCCTGGAGCGGATAAGATGTACCAGGATCTAAAGGCAAACTATTGGTGGATAGGCTTGAAAAAGTCTGTAGCCGCCTATGTAGCTAAATGCTTAACGTGCGCGCAAGTCAAAGCTGAACATCAGAAGCCGTCAGGTTTGCTACAACAGCCTGAACTTCCCACATGGAAGTGGGAGATGGTGACAATGGATTTCATCACCAAGTTGCCAAAGACAAGGAAGGGAAATGATACTATATGGGTAATAGTAGATAGACTGACTAAGTCAGCACATTTCCTACCCATTAAGGAGACTTTTAGCTCCGACATGTTAGCCCAATTGTACGTAGATAAGATTGTATCTCTACATGGTGTGCCAGTATCAATTATCTCTGACAGAGATACGAGATACACATCACATTTTTGGAAAAGTTTCCAACAGTCTTTGGGGACGCACTTGAATTTCAGTACAGCTTACCATCCTCAAACGGATGGACAGAGTGAGCGTACCATCCAAACTTTGGAAGACATGCTTCGTGCATGTGTGATTGATTTAGGTGGTAGTTGGGATAACCACCTGCCATTGATCGAATTCTCCTATAACAATAGCTATCATACCAGCATTAAGGCTGCGCCTTTTGAGGCATTATATGGTAGAAAATGCAGAACACCTATTTGTTGGGCGGAAGTAGGAGAAGTCCAATTATCAGGACCTGATTTAGTCTTTGAAACGACGGACAAGATTGTCCAAATTCGTGACCGCCTGAAAGCTGCCAGAGATAGGCAGAAAAGCTACGCAGATTTAAAGCGTAAACCTCTGAAATATGAGGTTGGTGATAAGGTTTTGCTAAAGGTATCACCCTGGAAGGGGGTGATGCGATTTGGTAAGAAAGGTAAATTAAGCCCAAGGTATATAGGACCATTCGAGATCATCGAATGTGTCGGGTCAGTGGCGTACAAATTAAACTTACCTGAAGAGCTCAGTGGTATTCACAACGTATTCCACGTCTGCAATCTGAAGAAATGCCTAGCTGACGAATCGCTAGTCATACCACATACAGATGTGCATATAGTTGAGAGCTTGAAATTTGTGGAAAAACCATTGTCGATTGAGGATCGACAGGTAAAGAAGCTTCGAAGGAAGCATGTGCCTATTGTAAAGGTCAAATGGGATGCCCGCAGAGGTCCCGAATATACTTGGGAGATATAGTCCACAATGAAAGAAAAATACCCTCAATTGTTTCAGTAAATCTCAAGGTCGAGATTTCTTTTAAGGGGGTGAGGATGTAACACCTCGTAATTTCATGTCCGATAATGTATTGACACGTGTCATAAGCTTTAAACGTGTAAAAGATCACTTATGAAGGACTAAAGTTGACAAACATGGAAAGTATGTGAATATAAGGGTTCAAAGTGTCAACAATGGATAAATATGCCTTACAATAACCCTACATGATGTTTATAACCTTAAACGAATAAATCATGGATCATACGAAGCAAATCGTGGAAGAAAGTGATAAAGTATAAACTACAGGGGTTAAATGTGTCAACATGTTGAAAGTGTACCTCTGAGTGACCTTTTAGCAAACCCGAAGCTTTGTAACGATAAATTATACTCACTAGAATATGTGGTAAAAATTTCACCAAGTTTCGTTATCGTATGAGAAAGTTATGATCAAATTCGTATACGAGGGGTTAATAGCGTCAACGTTGAAATTTGTGACTTTTCGGGTAAGCACAAAGTTAACCAAGGACTTAACCAAGTTTGTAAAAGTCTTAAGGTCCTTAAAAGTCAAGTTAGAGGGCCAAAAGTGCAAGAAAAACACTTAAAACCATGTATAGAAGGACCAGGGACTGAAATGTAATTCTTTAAACTTGTTTGGCCTGTTGCGCCAGTTTTAGGCGGCCCGCGAGAGGCCTTACGCGGCCCGCGAACAAGTGCCAGCAACAGAAATCGCGAACAACTGCCAGTTGCAGGTCTGTAACCGACTTTAAAGTGTTGTTTTCTTATACCAGGGGCTCCCCAATGGTATTACATGCATAGAGGGCACTTGTCTTCATCTCATAACATCAGTAGAGTTGCTTGGCATGATCCTAGATGATTAAAATTCATATATAAGAGCACCTAAGTTGCAACATTTGGGCACTTGCATTTGCAAAATTCACAAGACTCACTTCTGGAGCTCTCTGGTCACCAAGCAAGCTTCCTAGTGATCCCTAGTCGTGCTTAGGACTCTTGTAAGTGTCCATAACCCTTCCTAATTCAGTTTAGCTTAGTTATTTAGCTAAAAGTCAAACCGTCGTAATTAAAGTTTGACTTCGAGATTAATTAAAATTTGTTCAGTCAAATCTCGAATTAAAAGTACCTATAAGTAGGTATTTATGTGGGTAATAAACCCTTAAAAGGGTACTCTCTGATTCCCACTCTAACTAGGTCAATTGTCGGGTCAAACTTGTTATTAAAAAGTCAACAGGATGCTTATTTTCAAATTAATGCATAATTAGCAATGTAGGAGACATACAACCTGTTTGATCACTAATATAACTTGGTAATTAATGTAAGAACATGTCTAAACATGTTCAACCCGATAATTTTCAGTTTAGACTCGGATCAGAACCGAAAGTCGCATAATTTGACTTTCGCTTTGACTTTCAGTTCTGACCCGTATAAGCATGTTTTAGAATTTCCTTAGAGCTTTATTTGGACCAGGTTTCTTATAAGTATAACTCTCTGAGATTATACAACTTGGTTCATTAGTTATCCGATTCATATGCATGTTTCTGTTAAGTGCTTAAATATTGACTATTATTCCCTTTTTACTATAAAACGCGATTTTTGAAAAAGTAAAAGAGTAGAAACCTTAGTTACTGATTTATAAACTTGTACCCAAAATTTGACATCAGTTTGAGGTCTAGATTAAGAGTTATGCTCAATAGCGTAATTAGAAAGCTTTATGTTAATTAAACGGCGTAATTCGCATATAGCCTATTTAAACCCACTTTTTGATATCAAACTTTTTACCCACTGATGTAATATAATATTTTGGGATTTTTGAAGATTTTTAATTAATTTTAGGCTGAGCATAACATAGGGTTGTAGTTCTAAATCGGTTATTGTCGGTTTTGCCCTTTTGGGCCATAAAATGAGTTTTACAAATAATTTTGATACCAAACCTTTTGCTACTGATTTCTTATGAAAAATAAAATATTTTGAGCCTTCTGGAATATTAAAATTTTCAGCTTTCCTTTAAAAACCCGGAAATAGCTCAAAATCATCTTTTTAAGCGTTTTTAACGCATAGTATGTATTAAAACTATTTTAAACATATAAGGTTTGATGCCTACTGATATTTTTAGTAAATTTTTTATATTTTAATAGTAAGCAAAAGTTTAAAACTCATATTTCCAGTTTTGACCTTTTAAGCCTATGTGAAATTACCGAAATGCCCCTAAGGTGCATAGTTTGGTTTTAAATGATAAATTTCACATATATCTAGTACCCTACTGTTATAACTTATTAAAATAAGTATATTTATTGAATAAATCAGACCTGTAACTCAGATTACTAATTAAACTCTTTTATAACCTTTTAA
Organism: Helianthus tuberosus; assembly: GCA_030545235.1. Classification (NCBI taxonomy): domain Eukaryota; kingdom Viridiplantae; phylum Streptophyta; class Magnoliopsida; order Asterales; family Asteraceae; genus Helianthus; species Helianthus tuberosus. The sequence goes on from CM060357.1 coordinate 141,356,584, forward strand.
ATGACCAAAATGCCCTTACGGGGCATAATTCGAGTTTAAATCCGTTTCGGGCATAATAAAAGATATCTTACTGATGTCACAACATATTTAAGGCATATTAACTTAGGAAACGTGCATAGGACTCGTTTGGTTACTCGTTACGCACTTTTCGCGTTCGGATCGGCTTATGTAACTAGTTTACATATATTAGCCGAAATGGGTCAAATCTTATCATTTTTGCCTCAAAATCCAGAATGTATTTAGTTTACCCATATTATACAAGTCTTCAAACTTGTCGGGTGTAAATCACATTCTAATCCGGTCTTCGCTTATTCATGCGTTCGATCCGTACCTTCCTTTAAAACTAACCGGTCTAAGCTTAAGCTTAATTAAAGACCTGTTAGAAATCTAATATGTTATTATAAACCTTTGTTACAGAATAGGAGACCCAGTAAAAGCTACCCGCACTTGCTAATTGAGAATTATACTTGCAAAGGTAAATACTTTTAACTTATTTTCCCTATACGGGCTTGGGGTATGGTATATAAAATACCGCTTGGTCGGGCATTGAATCTTTAATCGAATAGAGGTTAAATCATTGATATGCTCCGTTTTGAAATGTATTGTTTGCTTAAAGCCTTTGGGGGGTTAATGACCATGTCCCGGATATCCTTGGCATCATCTTACAAGATGGCCACGACCTAAGCACGGGGTGTAGGCGTACACCCGTCAGTGTCTAACCAAATAATGTGGTGTGTCTATTGATCTTTAACCCGGTTTACGGATCGGGCTACTGAACGCATAAGTAACATGTAATTCTTTTACAAGATTATATTCAAATAATTATCCCAAATTATAAAATGTTTTGTGCCACGTGCATTCAAATCAATTTTCAAACCTTTTCAAAATGAGTCTGTTAAATTGTATTTACCAGTGTAAACTGACGTATTTTTCCCAAAAGGTTAAGTGCAGGTACTACTCGAACTAGGCTGGCTTTCTCCTAGCGTCCACAATAAGTCTCACAAGCTTGGATGTCAATAAAAACTATTGAACAATGTTTCCTTTTTATTTTGATCCGCCTGTGGATCCATTTCGACTATTTGTGATATTCGATATTACAATTTATTAAAGTTGAAATGAATCTATCTTTTGCTTCCGCTGTGCATTTTATATATTGTGTTGTTTGACTATGATGATATCAACTACGTCACGATACTCCCCACCGGGCCCACCGGTAATACGTGGAAATATCGGGGTGTGACAACTACACAATACGATTAATGGAAAAGTTACTAGATATGAGTCATGACGGATCTTGTGCCGCCATTGTAACTTTTGACCCAAATAAGGCCTAACACAAAAACTAATAAAAAGTAAAGGTCAGATGGAAAAGTTATTACTATCTGTTTACGGTAACCAGATCATATTATCTAAATATAATGATTCAAATAGGAAAACACTAAAATGCAAAAAATATGTCATCAAATACAAACTAAAAGTAAATCAAACAGAAACCTGAAGGTGGGAAAGGTAGAACTGTTCACTATCAGATACAAATATGTCATCTTTCCCTAGGCCAAGGATTGCGTAAAACGTTGAAGGAAATTGAGTTGTCACTTGCTTGTTGATCATATAAATAGTACGTATATGTTAATTAACTATCATATCAAATAAAATAAGTCACCTTGTTCAGCTACATAATCAATGGTAATAACCAAAATCATGACTAAAACCACGCAAGCTATCAAATAGGTATACCTTTCCACCTTGTACAACCGAAACTGCAACAACATATCAACCGAAAACTTTAATAAAGGTAGTTCCTTTCATCCCAAAAAAACATGACAGTTTTAATCCAATGGGTATGGTCTCAAACCTGATTCGTGAATCACCATGGCCCGTACATTTAGAGACAGTAAAGATCATTATATCATACTCATATAGCGATAAAATCGGTGTATAATGTGGCCGGTAATAAGCAAGATCATCAATCAGAATCCCCTTATCTCCTTTGACTACATCATGTCTCGTGAATCCATTAGGGTTGTTTGGAGAAGTCACGAGCTCAATGTAGTTCTTTTTTATTAAACTCGTATGCATCACCCGCCCATTTGTGCAACCCTGACTTCAAGAAATTAAAATCGCCATTAGTATCTTGCATATTTAGAACAAAAACGAAATGAAAACCTATAAAAATATGAATTTCGAACAAACTAAAAACTTAGGAAGAATCTTTCCTTGTGCATCGATTTCAGCCAGTGTCTTTAGTTTAACCTCTGTCAATGGGAAGATAGGAACACAAAAGCGCATCTATTAATATGAACACCAAAGCCACACTTGATCAATTTATGCAAAAGTCAGAAAAATGAACGTTTAAAAAGTTACAGTGTGATCTTCGTCTGCTCACCCAAAAACTTGAAATCCTTTAAACCCTTATAATGAAACAATTTAAACAAAGATTAGTCCATACCAATTACATTCGAGAGAGTATGGATCCCTTAACTAAGTCACTCTGCACATTCGCTTTTCCAAAGAAATGGTTTTCAGATGAGATGATAGCTCTGGTGGGAGAATACACTTCTCTAAATATACACCATCGTTTCCAAATGCAGCTGCAGCCTAACTCTGAGCTTGCTGTATTAAAAAATAAAAATCTTTAAGAAACAAAAATAAAGAAAGCATTTTGAATATGATAACTGATACAATACAACATGTAACATTATTTAAGCTTGGTTTCTGGATATTAAAATAATACCTGCAACAACTTCACAAACTCATCACGTTCTTTTGCAAGACGCATTCCACGACCTCCACCACCTGTTGTAGCCTTCAGAGAACTAAAACTATATTAACATAAGCTTTCTATTAAAATCAGCTGCATTCACTCATTGTTTAATGTAGCTTAATTAGAAATATGAAAAAACAAATTATGCTTTATCAGAATAGTATAAATGTATAATAATGTCTTCCATAAACATCTGTTATGAGAATAATATTACAGCTTATCTTAATCATCACAGGGAAGCCTATCTCGTCAGCTAACTTGATGCCTTCTTCAGTGCTATAGCAAGACAATGAAAATATATCACATAAGGTTTTGACATAAAAAAGTTAATACGATAAATGATAATGCGATGTAAATGAATTAAATTACCTGTAATAGCCCATCACTTCCTGGCACGGTTGGAATACCAACGTTCTTCATGGTATCTCGAGCCGTTGATTTGTCCCACATAACACGAATGATGTCAGCCTACAAACAGATACATTAAACAATCTTAGATAAACTATTAACTAAGTGTGTGTGATAAGAGTAAAACAAACGGGTTTGGAACTAATGATTAAAGATGGACATAATAAACTACTTACATTTCCATCATCATCATCATCATCAGATATATCATCCTCGGATACAATTTTTTTGTCATCATGAGACCAATACTCCGAGAAATCAAACTACCAACTGAAGACGTTGATCACTTTTTTCCCCACACCACTTTTATCATTTTAAACAAACAACATCATCATCCTCACTCATAGCTCTCTCACTAAACTCAGACACATACAAAAATTCAAACCTTTTATCAATAGTTCAAGTTGATCTTTATGCCCTATGCTGGATAAAGTTATCTATTCATATCAAAATACCCAGTTTCCCCTAACCCATTCAATCTAAGTTGAAATAAAACAAACAAAAGAAAATATCCAGTAGTGTTTTTATTAGAACGGATCTTTATAATGTTCTTGTACCAGTCATGTGCATACAATTCCATGTATGCTTACATAAACCCATAATGTAAATTTCCATGTGTGCATCTTCTTTCAACATCTCTGTTATACATATCAAAAAGATAATCTGAAACACAAGTAAACCCTAATCCTAAATAGTCAAATAGTATTCGAGCATATTTTCCATCATAGCTGAGAGTCAATTTCAATTCAAGAATCAACAACTACTGAAAAAGGGGCTGCAATCAGAGATAACTTACCTTGAAGCGAATCAATCAGCGCAAGTTTGTGGTCATGGTGGCGGTGGCGATTAAGCAATGACGAATATTTAGGGTTTACTCTAGTTTCAGAAGGAACGAAAGAGAGAACGTACCAGAGCCAAAGAAGTAGATCCGTATACAAAAATACTCATCAATCAAATGCGTGACCATCTGGTGCATTATCAAACATGAATCGATATTCGAAGAATTGTTACCTGTTTGTTGAATCGCTTGGAGAAGACGGTGATGGATCCAGTACATCGATGAATGAGGGGAGGCTAGGTTTAGAAAAGTAATGTTGGTTAGCAAAGATAATATATACTATCCAGATTGTTGACCGGAAACCAAATTCCAACCCGATTTAGAAACGGATCCCGGGTGGAATTGTGTCTATAGTATATTCCCTCCTAAACTCACAATCCACCTCCACCAAAAGTTGACACATCATCAAAAATGTTCAAAATCACATGCCACATGGCCCAAATCCATCTCATTTATATATATATATATATATATATATATATATATATATATATATATATATATATAGATTAGGCTACTAATAGAGATCATTGGTGGTTAGTCAATAAAGCAAAGCCCCTCTTGATATCTCTCTTCTAGCTAGAGGTGCACAAACCAGTTATTTTCTTTAAAAGGTTCGGTTAACATATTTTCTGGTTATTTCTTATTATTGCTTTTAACCGGTTATTACTTTACCTGGTTTAGTTGTAACAACTCTCATTAAAAGTCCTATTCATTTTATTATTTTATCCAATAGGAAACCCTAATTGAGACACCCAAGTGATTCTGCACAAACCCTGAAATTTTCAGAATCATCAGAATCAGGATCAGGGCCCCTAAAACTCAAAGGGGGTAAAACCCTAGTCACGATTATCTAAATAGAATGCTGTCAAAATTGAAATTTACGAATCAGTCAACTCAGCAAGCCTATACACACACGGGGCTACTCTATAAATAAAATGCAACCCTTACGGACCGTAAGGGAGGAGGCTTACGGTCCGTAAGCATGTCAAATTTTGTGTATAAATAGCAGACTTTGGGACTGGAATTTGGGCGATTGAACGACGTAAAATGTCGAAACACACACTGAGTTACGCTCTGTTTACTATCACAACACACACGGATCACTAATCGTCGTCGCAATACAGGGTATTAACTCGATCGCTGCTACGATTCAATGTCCGATTGATTTAAACTATCCGACCGGATGTTTAAGCGCTATCCTTTGTCATTAGTCGTGATTCCGACAGGATGTTTGAGTACCACCCGAACTTGAGGAATACTCTGTCATTCGTTGTGAATCCGATGGATGTTTAAGTGATTGCACTTTGTCATTCATTGTGAGGGTTTTTAATCACGTGAGTTATCGTAATTGCTGTATTTAGTTACCTACCTAGTTCGTGTGCACTAGGTTACAAGGCTAAATCTATATGCTAAGCTCTGCCTGTATAAATCTGCAATCTATCAAGGCTTATCTGTAGACTAAACTTTGCCCGTAGAAATCTGCATGCTTATAATGTGAGTCATTCTCTTTTTATCAAATTACTTTCAAAAGCATGTTTATTTTCAAAGTTATAATTACAGGGATTAAGTCTTTGTAATCACCAAACGTACAGCCGGTATATGGGGTTTTGTATACATTACTTGATAATCGTCACCATTGGGGCAGCCAATGGGGGATATGACCATAGTCACAGATCCGGTCGAGTGACAAATACCATGGGTAGTTGGTTTGATATCAGAAACATTGTAATCGCTCTTAATACTGTAAATTATAACACTGTTTTCGAGTTATCCTTTGCAGTGATTAAGTCTTTGCCAATCTTAAAGAAGCAAATGTAAAAAACTCTTAATGCTGTGAAGTATAACAAATATGTTTTATAAAACCTGAATGAACTCACTCAGTATTTCCCGCTGACAAAACCTTTTTAAAACGCATTTCAGGTAATTACAGTAGATTGGAGTAAGAGATGGATACAGCACTGAAAGACTTCAAGAAGTGGCTTATTTTATAAATTAAATCAAATTAAGAAATATTGTTTTATGTAATCAAATTTATCTTTATTAAAGCTACCATTGTAAAACATGGGTTTATCCCATCTATTCAATAAATAAAATCCGGTGTTTTCTAAACTCTGATATTTTTCCTAACTCACGGTCCTGATGAAATTTCCGCTGCAATATTTTTCAAAATAATCACCGGTACCACTGGGCTGTTCGCGGCTCCCGATTCCGTCCAGGGTGGGTCGGGGTCGTGACAGAAGGTGGTATCAGAGCCACTAATTTAAGCCTATAGGTGTTGTGATATTAATACCTAAAAGAGTTAGGAGATTGCTATTAACTGGTAGCATACATGATAGCATTTAGACTTGAACTTAAGAAAAGATGCCTTAGTATAAGCTTCGAGATAAGCTAAGTAATTGTGTAAATAAAGTATGATGGATTTTGCCGTAAGAATGACGATTAAAACATTATAGGCAATAGCACTTAATTGCTATTAATTCTTGCTTATTGATATTACTTGGTCTAAAATAAGATATGTTACGGGAATACAAATTTCTTTGATTCTGGATAAAAGCCCTAATAAAAGAGGCACTTTTAAAATCTTGAAAAAAAATACTATTTATGGGAAATGGAAAATTTTCTTCGGCAAGACTGGGTATGGTGTAGCAGACTCTCCAATTTGTCTGGATATACTGAGGTTACCTCTCCGGCGCGAACCGGATAAGACGGGGTATATAATATGTCAAACAAGTGACAAGATTTCCCTAAATAGTATCATGACCTGATATCTGACTTGTTTTTGGAAATATGAATATGTTAAATACATTGACCTTACTAAGGGTATGTATATTACAGCATGTATGATTATATAGATAGGTATATCTATAAGGAAATCCAAAAACCATAAGGATTAAAAAATTGGAATAAAGCACAAGCATATGTGTCTAGATTTCTTTATTAGGAATCTCTTTTCCGATTTCAAACATAATTTCGTTTGATCATCTACCTAGTAACTTGAGCGACAATAATAAAAGAAACCCATTAAGTTGGGACACCATCAAAAGTATAAGAATTTCCAATGCGTTACCATAAACTATTAACGCAAGTAAGAAACATGTAAAGTTGTGCTAGTGAAACTTAAATTATACGTCCACAGACATTGAAATATATCACACATAACTTTCAAGGCAAGACCTTTGGAAAATATAAATTAAGCACGATGACACCAATACTAATTCTGTCAGTAGAAGAACTATTAATAAAAAAGAAGCACTTTGCCACACGATCCTACAACCAACATAAATCTCGCTGAAGTACGTTGTAACAAGATTTAACAATCATCGGTGCACAGTATAATCAGAGTCATAATTATTATCACTGAAAAAGGAGTCACATACCTTTGCAAATTCCCTATTTCATGTCAAATTCCAGATAAAAGTTTTTATATTTCTTTCATTAAAATTCTGACTTCTCTAAAGAGTTGACTTTCGTGTTTCTACTTCCCCTAATGGTCATCATACCATGAGGATTTCTTTCATAGTAACGAATATTGATCTATTTCATTTCCTAGTAAATTCACACATTACACATGCACTGTTTATTGCGCATGTGGTTCGTTTGAATTATGAAGATCACTGGAGGGCTTCATTCTAAGTTGTTGTTTTATCCAAACTCAAATATCATTCCGCGTTTTGCACTATGAACCGCATTATTGCAAAACGATAACTCTTTGATATCGAATCAATAAATTTTGTTAAACCATTAAGGTGAAGAATTTATATTTTTATATATGTATAAAAATTATGTTGAGGTATACTCTCATTTAAGTTTATGTTTAAAGTTATTCATTATTAATAATTTTATTAGTAATAATATATTAATAGTAGTAGTGTTAGTATTATTTTTAGGTAACAGGGTTATTGTCAGGGGCAGGTATTGGATAGCCTAGCCTTAGTTAGGCATGGACTGATCACCTATGCTTAAACAAGGCAGCACTAACCAATATCCAACTATGATAATGACTAGTTAATTAAGTCATCATACTTATTTAGAAAATTTTAAATTATATATAAAAATATATATACTTTAAGAAGAAGACATACCTAAAAACTGCTTTCAGAACTAGGTATGGTCATTACGAGTGTACAGTCATGTCCTTCGGGTTAACGAATGCACCTGCAGCATTCATGGATATGATGAATAGAATCTGTAAACCGTACTTGGATAAATTTGTAATTGTCTTTATCAACGATATACTTATTTATTCCAAAAGTCAGGAAGAACATTGTTAGCACTTGCATGCACTCTTAACTTTGTTAAGAAAAGAAAAGCTTTACGCCAAATTCTCGAAGTGTGAATTTTGGTTGCAAGAAGTGCAATTTTTAGGACACATGGTGAATCACGAAGGCATTCATGTAGATCCTGCTAAGATAGAGGCAATTACCAAATGGAAGGTTCCGCAATCCGCAATGCAAATTAGAAGTTTTATAGGTTTAGCTGGATACTATAGATAGTTTATCAAGGATTTTTCCAAAATAGATGTATCATTAACTAAGCTAACCTGTAAAGCAGTTAAGTTTGAATGAGGAACTAAGCAAGAAGAAGCCTTTAGGATTTTGAAGCAGAAATTAACCAATGCTCCAATCTTAGCCTTACCAGAAGGAACAAGAGATTTTGAAGTATATTGTGATGCTTCAAAACTAGGATTTGGATATGTGCTAATGCAACGCAAGAAGGTAATTGCGTATGCCTCAAGACAATTGAAAAAACACGAAGAAAACTATACGACTCATGACTTAGAATTAGGAGCCGTAATTTTTGCCCTGAAAATCTGGAGACATTATCTATACGGAAGTAAGTTTACTATCTATACAGATCATAAAAGTCTAAGATATATATTTGGGCAAAAAGAGTTAAAATATGAGGCAAAAGAGATGGATGGAAATATTAAGTGACTACGACTGTGATATTGAATATCACGAAGGAAAGGCAAATGTAGTTGCAGATGCCTTAAGTCGTAAGTACCATGAGAAACAACGACGAGTTCGTGCTCTTAGGTTAAATCTACAGTTAGATTTAATGGAACAATTAAAGAATGTTCAAGAAACAGCAATCAAGGATGATGCTGAAGGAATGAAGGGACGAATAAAAGAATTAGAACAAGGAGCTGATGGAATTTGGAGATTCCACAAAAGCAGAATTTGGGTACCTAAACAAGGAGAATTAAGAAATAAAATTTTAGAAGAAACTCATAAATCTAGGTATACCATACACCCAGGAAACAATAAGATATACCAAGATTTAAGAAAGAATTTCTGGTGGATAGGCATGAAGAAGGATATAGCTAGCTATGTTTCTAAGTGTCTTACTTATTCACAAGTTAAAGCAGAACATCAGAAACCTTCAGGTCTACTACAACAATTAGAAATGCCTGTATGGAAATGGGAACTCATAACAATGGATTTTGTTACTAAAAACAAGAAAAGGTAATGATGCGATTTGGGTAATTGTGGATCGATTAACCAAATCTGCTCACTTTCTACCTATGAAAGAAACCTTTAGCATGGAAAGATTGGCAAAGTTGTATGTAGATGAAGTCGTATCCTTACATGGAGTTCCACTCTCCATTGTATCGGATAGGGATAGTCGTTTTACTTCTCATTTCTGGACTAGTTTCCAAGAAGCAATGGGAACTCGACTAAACCTAAGCACTGCATATCATCCACAAACAGATGGGCTAAATGAAATGACGATCCAAACTCTAGAAGACATGCTCCGAGCATGTGTAATAGATTTTGGTGAAAATTGGGACGATCACTTACCTCTGATCGAATTCTTCTATAATAAATAGTTATCATTTAAGTATTGAAACTGCCCATTCGAGGCACTGTATGGAAGAAAGTGCAGAACTCCAGTTTGTTGGGCAGAAATAGGAGAAAGTCAATTGTCAGGTTCCGAGATAGTGCAAGAAACTACTGATAAGATTACTCAAATCAAGGAAATGCTGAAGACTGCTCGAGATCGTCAAAAGAGCTATGCAGACAATAGATGCAAGCCGTTAGAATTCCAAATTGGAGACAGAGTACTGTTAAAAGTTTCTCCTTGGAAAGGAGTTGTTTGATTCGGTAAAAAGGGAAAACTAAGTCCAAGATACGTAAGACCATTTCCAGTAATCAAACGTATAGGACCAGTTGCTTATCGTTTACAACTACCAGAGGAGTTAGCTGGAGTACATGATGTATTTCATGTATCCAACCTCAAGAAATGTCTATCAGACGAATCTTTGGTAGTACCTTTCCAAGATATAGAGGTAAACTAAAATTTTTTTTTTTAGAGAAACCTCTTCAGATAAAAGACAGAAAAATGAAGTTTCTCAAGCACAAGCGACTAATACTAGTTAAAGTAAAGTGGGATTCAAAGAGAGGACCCGAATACACTTGGGAGCTGGAATCAGAAATGAAGCGAAAGTATCCTCAATTATTCCAGTAAATCTCGAGGACGAGATTTTTATTAAGGTGGGGAGAATGTAACAACTCTCATTAAAAGTCCTATTCATTTTATTATTTTATCCAATAGGAAACCCTAATTGAGACACCCAAGTGATTCTGCACAAACCCTAAAATTTTCAGAATCATCAGAATCAGGATCAGGGCCCCTAAAACTCAAAGGGGGTAAAACCCTAGTCACGATTATCTAAATAGAACGCTGTCAAAATTGAAATTTACGAATCTGTCAACTCAGCAAGCCTATACACACACGGGGCTACTCTATAAATAAAATGCAACCCTTACGGACCGTAAGGGAGGAGGCTTACGGTCCGTAAGCATGTCAAATTTTGTGTATAAATAGCAGACTTTGGGACTGGAATTTGGGCGATTGAACGACGTAAAAAGTCGAAACACACACTGAGTTACGCTCTGTTTACTATCACAACACACACGGATCACTAATCGTCGCCGCAATACAGGGTATTAACTCGATCGCTGCTACGATTCAATGTCCGATTGATTTAAACTATCCGACCGGATGTTTAAGCGCTATCCTTTGTCATTAGTCGTGATTCCGACAGGATGTTTGAGTACCACCCGAACTCGAGGAATACTCTGTCATTCGTTGTGAATCCGATGGATGTTTAAGTGATTGCACTTTGTCATTCATTGTGAGGGTTTTTAATCTCGTGAGTTATCGTAATTGCTGTATTTAGTTACCTACCTAGTTCGTGTGCACTAGGTTACAAGGCTAAATCTATATGCTAAGCTCTGCCTGTATAAATCTGCAATCTATCAAGGCTTATCTGTAGACTAAACTTTGCCCGTAGAAATCTGCATGCTTATAATGTGAGTCATTCTCTTTTTATCAAATTACTTTCAAAAGCATGTTTATTTTCAAAGTTATAATTACAGGGATTAAGTCTTTGTAATCACCAAACGTACAGCCGGTATGTGGGGTTTTGTATACATTACTTGATAATCGTCACCATTGGGGCAGCCAATGGGGGATATGACCATAGTCACAGATCCGGTCGAGTGACAAATACCATGGGTAGTTGGTTTGATATCAGAAACATTGTAATCGCTCTTAATACTGTAAATTATAACACTGTTTTCGAGTTATCCTTTGCAGTGATTAAGTCTTTGCCAATCTTAAAGAAGCAAATGTAAAAACTCTTAATGCTGTGAAGTATAACAAATATGTTTTATAAAACATGAATGAACTCACTCAGTATTTCCCGCTGACAAAACCTTTTTAAAACGCATTTCAGGTAATTACAGTAGATTGGAGTAAGAGATGGATACAGCACTGAAAGACTTCAAGAAGTGGCTTATTTTATAAATTAAATCAAATTAAGAATTATTGTTTTATGTAATCAAATTTATCTTTATTAAAGCTACCATTGTAAAACATGGGTTTATCCCATCTATTCAATAAATAAAATCCGGTGTTTTCTAAACTCTGATATTTTTCCTAACTCACGGTCCTGATGAAATTTCCGCTGCAATATTTTTCAAAATAATCACCGGTACCACTGGGCTGTTCGCGGCTCCCGATTCTGTCTAGGGTGGGTCGGGGGTCGTGACATTAGTAATTCACTTTAATCGATTCGGCTAATAACCAATTATTTAAAAAAATCACTTGTTCGGTTTTTTTCCCGATTAACTGGTACATCGGTTAAAAACAGGTTAAAAATAACTTTTAATAACCGGTTATTTCTAAAAAAAATCTCTAATCGGTTACTACCCTACTGCTAAAAATAGCCACTAATTGGTTACTCCTAGATCGGTTATTAACTGATTATGGTTTCTATTGATAACAAGTTACGTTATTTTGTTCACCTCTACTAGCTAAGAACATGAAAGCGATTTTAAAGCTATTAGGTCTCATTTGTGCTACTACCATGTTTAAATTGGGTCAAAAAAGATATGATTTCTATGCTTCCCGACAATTACGAATTTGTATCTTATCTTTCAGTGGTGCATGCTTTTTGCAGACGATATTGTGTTGATTGCATAGACTAAACAGTGCCTGGACGCGAGGGTAGAGGAGTGGCGAGTAGCTCTAGAGAGTAAGGGCCTAAGGATTAGTTGACCTAAGACTGAGTATCTACACTATGATTTCAGTGGTGTAGCCGATGACGATGACACCTAGATCACCATTGAGGATCAATTGGTCCCGCAGGCAACTAAATTTAAGTATTTGGGGTCATTTGTACAAAGAGATGGTGACATAGATAGTGATGTAACCCATCGCATACAGGCTGGCTGGTGTAGATGGAGGGTAGCCAGTGGGGTATTGTGCAATAGGAGGTTCCCAACTAAACTAAAGGGAAAATTTTACATGGTAGCAGTTAGGCCCGCTATGCTATATGGAACAGACTATTGGGCTATCAAGAAGACACAAGCATGCGAGATGGAGGTAGCAAAGATGAGGATGCTAAGGTGGATGTGTGGACACACGAGCTTAGATCGGATAAGAAATGAGGTTTTAGGGAAAGATTAGGAGTGGCTAGTATATCGGATAAGATTAAGCAGGAGAGATTAAGATGTTTTGGGCATGTGAAGCGGAGGCAAACGACGACACCTGTTAGAGTAGTGGAAACTCTTACTACGGAGGGGAGGAGACGAAGAGGCAGACCCAAACTGACATGGGATGAGCAGATTAAGCATGATTTTCTAGAGTTGCATCTTTCTGAGGACATGGTCCAAGACAAGACTTCGTGGAGGCGTAGGATAGGGTTAAGGACTTCTAGAGGATATTGCAGTAAGGTCTTAGGTGTATTTTAGAGACGTAGGTTTTTCTTATTCTTTAAATGACTTTACCGGTGATTGCCTTCTTGTGTTTATGCCCAAATGATGTTGTATGCTATTATACATGATTTACATTATATTGTGTCACTCTGATCACTTTCTTGGTATTAGTGACTTCTTTTTTCTATATTCTTTGACTTGCTATGTTGGTATGATGTTTGTTTTGGAGCTGAGGGTCTCTATGGAAGCAATCACTGATAGAGGTAGGGTCTGTCTACATCCCACCCTCTCCAGACCCTATAAGTGGGGGGGGGGGGGGGGTATTCCACGGTCCTCCCAACCGCTGGAGTGATCACACTCCACAAGCTAGCTTAGCCCCATAGCTGCCTGGGGGTGAATACCCAACCGAGAGCGAAGAGCTTGGTTGTGGGATGCAGACACCAAGATTCGAACCCGGGACCTCTAGCGAAGAGCTTGGTTGTGGGATGCAGACACCAGACCCTATAAGTAGCTTTGCTATTTGTGGGATTTACTGGGTATGGTTGTTGTTGTATCTTATCTTTCAGTCAGTGGGGCCAGGGCTTTGGATGATTTATTGCCCTTAAAGTTTCAACAATTACTAATATGTATCTTATCTTTCACTCACATATTGCAGCTTGAGTAACCTCAAAACCACCCTTTAAATTCTTCAACACTAGCAAAATTTAACGGTTTCAGTATCAATTTTCAATATGAACTCCCAGCTGACGTTTTAGAATTAGCTCCCGGGTCCTAAAATTGTGAATGAAAGCCATATGATGGTGACCAAGTATTATGGTTTAAGCTCATAAATCACAGTCTCATCAAACCAGAATGATTGGAACCCCTAAGCTAATAGTCAACGTTGACCAACGGGTACTGCAACAACGACTAGTTCATGATGCTACTGTTCACGTCACTGTAGAGAGCATACAGAAAGAAAGAGCTGGTTCGGTGTCCACGGGTAATGCTAAAAGGTTTAGGGTCGGCTGCCATGTGGTATTGGCTAAAAACACGTTAGGGCTAGCTGCCCTTCAGGCCGAAGACTCCACACAAACCATGATATTAGGCACACCACACGTGATAATTGCTCGATTAGGATTTAGAGGGTGGAATATTATGGCGTCAGTCAGTCCTTACATTGTTGTGCTCTTCTGATCTATATGATTTGGTGGTAATCAAGGGTTTAGTAAACTGGAAAAACGGCTTAGTCGATTTCAAAGTCAAGTCCAAGGAAACATTTGACGACACGTTCTCCTTAGCATTGCACACATAATTACAAGTTTATTATCATCAATGACGGAACTTGACCAAAAGTTCCGGCGCGAAAAGTCATGAGACCCAATTTATATATTGTATAAATATTTAGGCAAAATAATTGGGGGGCGATCCTTTATAATTTTAAAGTTTTCGGATGAAATTTTACACTTCTAACCGGAATATTTGGGGGTGGGTGCACCCCCCCGGTTTCCTAAGCTCCTCCCCTGATTATCATTGTAACCTTTGATGGCAAAGGATTTGAAAGACCGGTGGGTTATTGTCATGACAGAGCCAAGGGAAAATAAAACTGTGTCGTAACAATGTTATGACCTTAGTTAATGTATATTGTTACGACCTTAGTTAATATACATTAACTAAGGTCATAACATTGTTACGACAAAAGTGTGCTTCATTCAACATCTACAATCGTGAACTAGGAAATTAGAACCGATTGTCATGAGAGACGTCATCGAAGTTGGTACTGATGATAATGGGATGCTAGTGACAAGGAAAAAGAACTTTTAAGACACAGAGAAAGATTTGGTAAATGAAGATAAACCTGTTTTGTCTAATTATTATCCTGATGTAGATTTCTCTTTTTCTAAATTCTAATCATCATTCTTGTTTTTGTATGTGAATAAAAATGAACCATTCTTTCTTTAAGAGAAGATGGGACATGGGTTCGAACGTTTTGTAATATATATACCTTGTTTAATAATAAGACTGGCTAGAGTCCTTGATTTTATTGTCATGGTAGTATTAATGTTATTTGCCAGTATTGGGCATATATTTGGCTAACTAGATAGATTGCTTGGCATTGTGGCTACCATTGTTATTTAAACTATAAATTGTTTGAAACATGTAATGAAAATGTTCGATACATCATATATACTACCAAGTTTATGTAAATGAGCTAATCCTCTTTTGTTTTAGTAAGTCGTGCGTAGGAGAGCTACGTTTAGTTGCTTTAGAAAACATGTGCAAAGTACATTCATGACTACCACCCCCACCTAGAGGTGTACAAAAAAACTGATTACGCAATCGAAACCGGTAAAAAAACCGAAATCGGTTTTTTTTAAAACCGTTTTTTTTTTGTAACCGGTTCGGTTACAACCGGTTTGACCGGTTATAAATCGGTTGTACATTTTCTTGGCCGGTTCGGGTTTAAAACCGGTTTTTTAAAAAACCGGTTAAATAATCGATTACTATTAAAAAACCGGTTAAAAAACCGGTTAACCGGTAACGACTACAAAAAACCGGTTAAAAAAACCGGTTAAAAAAACCGGTTTTAACCGGTTATTTACGCCCAGATGTATGTAACGGTCATATGACCGTTTGGCACCAATACTAGCCGTTTTTTTGGTTTTTTTTGGCCTAAAAATCATCTCCAAGTAGTATAAAAGGTTTGTGGGTGTTTAGGTTCAATCACAACACTTGAGAACTCTCAAAAACTCTAAAAAAGTTGCATTTTCTTGTTCGATAACTCTCAAAACGCAATGGCAACCTCTAGTGCCCATGATTCGGTCCATGTTGGCGAGTCTACAACCGACACGGTGATTCGTGTTGTTCCAACGAAACGCAACCCCGAGGTTTGGTCACATTTTGATTTGTGCGAGATGGCCAACGGTAAAAAGAAAGCGCGTTGTCATCATTGTCAAGGCTTTTACTCTGAATCCGCAAACTCCACGTTGAAGCAACACATCGGAAAACCGTTTTGCAAGGCGTTGAAACAACAAAACGTTGGTGGTCAAGCTTCCATGGCAAGTGATGGCGCTAATATTTTCAACTACAATTTCAATGTGGTTAGGGATGAAATGGCGAAGTTTGTAATCCAAGAAAGTTTGCCGTTCAACCACTTCGACAACCAACGCTATACAAAGATGGTTCAACGAACTCTCCAACCACGATACACCCATGTAAGTCGTGCTACTCTTAGGAGGGATTGTTTAAAATTGTGGAAAAAAGCTAAACTAGAATTAATTTCTTATTTTGAAAAATTAGAAACCGGTGTTAACTTGACTAGCGACGTTTGGTCCGCACCGCACGGTTCACCCGATTCGTATATTTGTGTCACCGCACAATTTTGTTTAAATTGTTCGATTACCCTCACACCGGTGAAGCTATATATAAAGTAATCGATAAATGTATTACAACATACAAATTGGAAAATAAAGTTTTTTCAATATCTTTTGATAACGCCTCAAACAACACGAGCGCGGTAATGCGTTTAAAATTAAAATACAAGCCGATTTGTGAGGGTACTTTTTTCCATAGCCGATGCGTTGCACACATCATAAATTTGGCCGTTCAAGACGGTTTAAGGGTTATTGAAACACAAAAAGAAGCTTTCAAAAGAATGTTACGAAGTATATTTAGTAACACGCAAAGACATTCAAAATATATTAAAACTTGTAAGGAAGCGGGTCGAATATGCTTAGGACCCAATTGGGACGTTGTTCATAGGTGGAACTCGACTTGCATTATGTTTGAAAAAGCTATTTTGCAAAAGGAAAGTTTACAAGAATTTCATAACCTTTTGGCTAGTCGTGGAAAGTGTTCGCCTTACCACCCATCGGGTTGGGAAGCTATTGAAACTGTTACACAAGTGCTTCAAGTTTTTAAAACATCAACAAAGACTTTATCGGGGGTTTATTATCCAACAAGTTCATTGGTACTTCACAATTTGTTTAAAATGTGTTTGAAAGTAAACGAGTTGTCGGTTAGAGGTAGACCATATTGTGACATGGCGGATACAATGAAGGAAAAATTAAGAAAATATTTTAAAGAACTACCGGCGGTTTTCACTTGTGCCGCCGCTCTAAACCCTTGTTTTAATATTTTTGGAACCGGGTCTTTGATTGAAAAAATTGCACACCAATTGAATTTAAACACCACTCAAGAACCAAACTTTGGTGAAGTCGCAAAATCTCGTTTCAACGATCAACTTTCAAAATTGTTTGATGTTTATGTAACAAAATATGGTTCAATCTCGTCACACATTCACGCGTCAATGAGAAACGCCGCTTTCGGTGAAGGTTCAAGTCAAATGGAAGATACCGATTTGTATGTTTATAACCAATTGTATGATGAGTCGAGTCAAATGCATGGTGGTAACACTAGTAGTAGTGAACTCGGTCGGTATGGTGGGTCGAACTTTCTACAAATGATGAGTTCACAAGAGTTTAAAAATTTTGATTTGTTGGCTTGGTGGAAAAGTAACGAAAATCAATTTCCGATCTTAGCCACAATGGCCCGAGATTTACTAACGGTCCAAGCTTCCACGGTAGCTTCGGAAAGTGCTTTTTCTATTAGTGGTAGGGTGATTTCGATAAGGAGGACTCGACTAACACCTAAGGCGGTTGAGATGTCGATTTGCTTAAAAGATTACTTGGATGCGGCGGAGAGAGTTCAAGACAAACGTTCACTCGAGGAAGAATTAGATTACGAAGAAGAAGTTTACGAGGACGAGGTCGAAGCCGAATTGACAACCACAATGACCGACGAAGAAGCCGAATTAGATGAATTCCTACGCAATAGTTCGGGTTCGGGTTCGGCCGAAGAAGATTAAACGACGCTTCTCAAGATCTATTTTAGTATTGTAGTTCCACTAAAAAAATATATATATATTAGTGGACGTTCTTGCGGATTAATAGTTTAAGTTTACGCATTTCGTTTGTTATGTTTATCGTTCGTATTTCATTGTTATGTACAACCGTTTGTTCCAAGACTAATGATATTATTATGTGTTTAACTTTTTATGAGTTTATTGTTTAATTTTTGTATAAAAAAAACTGCATTTAGCTGAAAAAAACAGCCCAAATAGCTGAAAAATTGAAAAAATAACATTCTGTGAACTTCCTTCATTTTTCTGCAGAACCGGTTATTATTCCGGTTTTTTTTTTCGGTTTTTGTTAACCGGTTTTTTTAACCGGTTTCACTCAAATCAGTTAACAATCGTTAAAAAAACCGTTTTTTTTTAAAACCGGTTACAACCGGTTAGGATCAGTTACAATTTTCCCCACTTAAAACCGGTTATTAACCATAACCGGTTACTAAAAAACCGGTTTTTTTTTTTGCTGAAAATAACCGAACCGGTTATTAACCGTAACCGGTTTTCCAAAAAAACCGATTTGTACACCTCTACCCCCACCCGCTTCTAGTTAGATAGCTTGTTATCGTCGGAAATGGGTAGTAAATTAAAAACAATAATATATATTTTCTTTTTTAAATGATAATCGTGAAAATAAATGGTAGGGATAGTGTACATTAATTCAGAAGTGTGAGAAGTGTATCATAACACTATATATAACATTATATAACACCATATAAACACCGTATAACACTATGTAACACCATATAACACTAGGTAACCTTATATAACACTATATAAGAATATATAACACTATACATCTATTATCGACATGCTATCAGACAAAATATAGTGTTGTATTTGTTGTATAGTGTTATATGGTGTTAAATAGTGTTACATAGTGTTATACTGTGTTTATATGGTGTTATATAGTGTTATATATAGTGTTATAATACACTTCTGAATTAATGTATAGGATCCTCTACCAATAAAAATAAACATAGAAACATTAAACACATAGTTCTAAAAATTCAGATATATTGTAGGAAATGCGTCAGAAAGTTAGTTTAACTAATCGAAGAAAATTAATTCCATAGGAAATGCGTATGAAACTTCCGAAGAAATATATTTGTGGGAGATGCTTAGCAGTTTCTATCGGAAATGTGTCAGAAAAAGATTTCCTATAAGCCTTATTCCCACAACCTTTATCCGTGGTAAATCCGTAATTGGAAACAACTGTTTTCGACGCATTTCTGATGGAAATGCGTAGGGCTTTCTAGTAGTAACGTAATTTATTGTAGATTTTGTTATATTTACAAAAAGTTGATTTTTTTTTTTATTTTTTTAGTTAGGCCGTGGGGTATGGTGGGGCTTGGGTTGGGATTGGGTTGGGGCATATGCTGACACGTGGAATGGGAGCCCCCCACCGCTTGGTTACGTGGCCGCAGGGTGTGGCGGGGCGTGGGTTGGGCTTGGGCTTGGGTTGGGTGCACCGCGTGGCAGAATAATTATAAAAAAAATACAAAAAATTTATAAAAAATACACAACATTTATAAAAAAACCTACAACTTCATTAAAATTTTAAAAATTACATAATACTAAAAATTACATAATTTCTAAAAATAACAAACCTAAAGCGTTAAATAAATTTCAAAAAGGTCGATCTTGTCGAACGCCTTTTTTTCCTTGCCTCGAAACTCTATATTAGCCACCGCCACCCGGTCCTCGTGGCTTAACTCGCCACCGGGAACGGCTTCGTAATAAGCCTTGAAACGCTCGAGCTTGGGCCGTAGCTCGCGCCATTTATGTTGGCACGCGTTGAGGTTGTGGCGGTCGTTACCGACGTTATGTCGGTAGGCTCCGAATGCTTCCACCCAATATTTTGTTTGGCCCGGTGGTCGACCCTTCATAGCGTCGACGACGCTTGTGACGAGACCAATTTCCTCTTCATGGGTCCAGGATGCCATAGCGGGGTTGGGTTCGTGGGATGGGGAGGACCAGTGTGGTAGCGGGTTCGAGAGAAGTGGGTAGCCGGTGGGGTTGTTGTGTTCGTGGGATGGGGGGACCAGTGGGTTGGGGTTACAATATATAGGGCCTTTGGGAGACCCGGGTGGCGGTTTCAGAAGAAGATGGGGGGACCGTTTGAATTTTAAAATTCGAAATTTAAAAAACCGCCTGACGTGGCGGGTGAGCCAATGAGATTCAGCCAACTAGCATGGCCATACCGCCCCACGCCCGGCTTGAAACCCAAGCCCCAAGGGCCACGCCCCAACCCAAGCCCACCCGGAGTGGTGGCTTAGGCGTTTTCCCCCAAACCATGCCCAAACCCCCGCCCCATACCCCACGGTATTAGAATAACTATTACCAATGGATTGCTAACAACATTTCATCCTATGGAAAATTCATGCAGTTCTTCTAATACTATTTCAAAAATTCTCGAACTTTCCGCTAATATAAATATGTACTAAGTTGTGAACTTTTCGTAAATTACAGGACCAAACACACTAAGCCATATGTCCAATTTGAGAAAGATTAGATTATTTCTTGGTTGATAAATTAAGCCGACATGCTTAAGAACACTTGATTAGCAAACAAATATAATTACATCCGGTATGATTCACCATTAATAACACTCCCAATTTGTTTTGTTACTTGTTTATTAATCAGTTCATAGGTGGAACTTGTTCACCTCAATAAGTGTAATTACAAATTTGACCCTGAAAAATAGAACTTTAGCTTGGAGATTCCAAATGGGATCTGTCACCAAACTAATGACAACAACTTGCCAACTACCTAAGAGTCTTCATGCTCATTGCCATGTCCAAGTTGACTTTTCATGAAGCAAACATATAATATTAGCAATTTGGTAGTAATATTTTTGTACCAAAAATATTGTATTACCAACTATTATCTTTTAATAAAGCATTGCTAGCAAATATCCAATTGTGTGTTTTCTGTTTGTAGGGTGTCTACCAATTCTACCATCATTTAAATGCAAAGTATTCAACCTTTATCTTGACATATACTTCTCAAGAAATGGGTGCAAGAATGTGTTTTGTTATACTATTCTTTTGGGCACTTCTTACCATCATCACGCCTATTCTCGTTCAGCTGTCCACCAATCCAAATCCCTTGGAATGTTACGGTATGTCTTAGTAAGATCTTGGCATCTCAACCGTTCATTACATTGTAATAGATCCATTCGGTTTATCCTATATTCAATCATAACATGTAGCTAAAAAGATGTTGAATAGCTTGAACGTGTTGAGACTGACCCAAACTTATTTTCGAACCATTTTGCTACAAAGTTTATTTCCAACCAATTTATATGGCGAATTTTCTACCAACTTTATTTCCGACTAATTTCCTTGGAAAATTTGCCCTTTTCTAATAGTGTTTGGTAACTATAAAAACGACCCGTTTTGATCCATTATCCACGTTGTATAACCAGTTCATTTTAACACCTCTAATAACTTTTGCTATTACTTCTGTAGATGAAGACGAGAGTGACTTTCTAAGTGGTATAGGGTGGAGTTTCTGGTTGAGGAGAAGATGTGAATGTACCAGTTCTGTTGAACCGGTATCCACGCCAGCACCGGAACCAACATCAACACCTTATGATCTACGTACACCTCATTTTTATATGATGGAAATAAACTGCAAGGGTTTGTCTAGAAAATTTTTAGTGACAGGTCAGATGCAATAAAATTATGCTTAATCTGAATAGGCATCTCAATGTATATTCTTTTGTCTTTTCTAGACAAAACAAGTAAAACAATTTAGGTAATACATATTTGGTGTACAATAATTATATTGTATATATGATTGTTCATCCTGCATTTTCATGGTAGATGTGGGAATAATTTCACGTCTTTGTGTTTGTTCATGTGTTTATATATGTTTGTGTGTGTTAGCCCCGTTGATGACGATTTTATTGCCATCAGAATAATTTTGGTGGAAGGCCAAATGATTAATCACAATAAACTTTGACACCATTTAAGAGAGGTAAAATGCATGATCGTTTAAAGCTATTACTGTTTTCGGTAAGGTTCTAAGGGATTAAACCTGTAGAAGTTTTATGAATCAACAACCAATAACTATGAACAACAGAAACTAAAGAATTTGCCCCCCAATAAACCCTAGATCTTATAACTGTAAGATTTGTAAACAATACAAAAATACAGAGAGTCTCTTAATAATGATCATCCACTGATGATCATCAACATAACCAGATCAATCTCTCAGATACAAATGAGAGATTGCAAATACAATCTTCTACGAATCTCAAACCCTAACACACTATACAGACAGTGGCGGACCCAGGATTTTATTTCAATGGGGTCCATTTTCGGGTCGGTCCTCGTTCGGGTCGAGTTAAAGTGAGGTTTGAACTAGATTTTAAAAAAAAATAAGAAAAATGGGCTTTTCAAGGATTGAACCCATGACCTTTTGGTGGAAAAGAGGGAGATTTACCACTACACCAACTTTCTTTTTATTTCTATGGTGTCCACCTAATTGTATTTATGGGGTCCATATACAATTTAATATACCGAATCTACTATTTTTTTTAAAAAGATTGGGGTCCGGGGACCCCGGTGGCACCAATGTGGGTCCGCCCCTGTATACAGAGAACAACTGAAACGAGAGAGAGAGAGAGAGAGAGTGAATGACTGAAAATATCAGTCTCTCTCTTTTATACACCAGGACCTCCAACAATGCACCAAGATGATTACACCTAGGGGTGCAAACGAGCCGAGCCGAGCCCGAGCTCGACCAGGCTCGAGCTCGAGCTCGATTAACTTATGAGAGCTCGGGCTCGAGCTCGGCTCGATTCGAGCTTTGTTTTCAAAGCTCGAGCTCGGCTCGTTTGTATTTTCTCAAGCTCGGCTCGGGCTCGGCTCGTTTATTATCTATTAATTAGTATATTAAATAAAAATAATATAAATAATTGACTTTTTAAGCTCGCGAGCTCGATAAGTGAAGCTCGGGCTCGGGCTCATTTACTAAATAAGCTTATTTTTAGGTTCGAGGTCGACTTGTAAACAAGTTTACATAAGCTCGGCTCGACTCGGCTCGTTTACACTAAGGCTCGATAAAGCTCGACGAGCCTAACGAGCTTCACATACGAGGCTCGAGCTCGGGCTCGATAAACAAACGAGCTTTGTTTTTAAGCTCAAGCTCGGCTCGGGCTCGATAAAGCTCGACTCGTTTCAAGTTTTTTCTCGAGCCGATCTCGAGTCGCTCGCGAGCCGCTCGGCTCGTTTGCACCCCTAATTACACCCCATGAAAACATACAATTCTGCCCTTCACACTTTCAACCTGTAACACTTAAGTCAACAACTTACAAACACTTGTCATTAAAGAGAACCACCAAAGTTGAGCCCACAATATTATACAGATAAAATACGCCCATAAATAAGTCTATGAATGAATAAGTTCACTAATCTTTTTAGCAAAACCCCTAGACCATAGGATTTTCTAAAGGGGATATCATTTAGTCTCTTTTAGAGCATTCTCATTAGAACCTCTATATTAGTACATTCTATTTAATATAGAGGAAGAAATAAAGGAAACAACAAAAACACTATCACATTAGAATCTCTATAATAAAGAAAATTTAATGAATATTAAAGTAAACCTCTATATTTAGTGGCTCATATTCATGCCTCTATATCTTTTATTATGAGTGTATAGGAAAGAGAAACAAGTAATAAAATAACTGATTTTGAGTATGATAGTGTGGAGGAATGACCTGGCCCTCTCATTCCGAGTAAAATATTAACCATTCAATAAGTTGTCAATGCGAAGGATATCTCCATGCAAATCCACATATCAAATAACCTCCGGTAAAATAGGAGTCGCCTAACCGACTTCCCAAATTATGTGGAAACCCTAAAATCACCGATAAGTATAAATAGAGGAATCGTCATGAAGGTAAGACACATTTTTCTCTCATTACATTCTTTTAACTCCCGCGAACGAATACTAATTCTCACGCCGGAGGGTGGTTACAGGAATAGCCCTATTCCTGTAACGAGTCCTAACGGTATTCTATTTTGCAGACAGGAGATCGGACCACTCTTTATCGGATCAACCAGCTAAGGGACCTATTTCAGGTGACGTTCTTACATTGGCGCCATCCGTGGGACCTACAAATGCTAAAGAGCCTGTTACCACGATGAGTGCTCCGAACGTAGGTGTTGCAATTCCCAGCACTGTATCAGCTTCTGTCGCTAAGGGAAGAGGCACAACGGCGGTGAGTGTTACGACTACAGTCCCGACTTTGGCGGTTACTAGGTCTTTGGCACTCGAGTTTGATGCCGAGTTGCATCTAGGATATGAACGGGGCAGGTGGGCGCCACATCTTCAACAACGGGGCTCTCTCCCTCAGGACCGGCGATTACGCTGTCTTCCGCTACATCAGCGATAGCAACAGCTGTTTCGGCCGCCTCAACACAGGGGGCACCCCTAAGCTCTAGTTCTCCTGTGTTTACGCCGGTCTCAGGATCAAGAAGTTACTACTACAGACCGGCCCAGCCAGCTTTCACGACCTCGGATGGAGCGACGACACAGTATCTCTCACTAGGAGACAATTTTCAGTTTCCTCTGTTATATTCAGCGGCCTTTACAGCGGTGATGTCCACACCACCCCACCAGCTGGTGACAATGCCAAGGGCAGTTTTGAACACCCCAATCACTCCTAGAAATCAGGCTTATATCCCACCTTACTACTACATGCCACCATACGGGTACGTGCCTCCCAAAATGTATGGAGCTACACATGAGGGGAACCAGATGGCTCAGTGGGGATTTCAATACCTGCAACACATGTTTTGGCACGGGGGTTACAACCCATACGCCATACCCGGACAAAATACAACGCCTGCACACGGTAGGAGCGCGGTTAATGTGGGGCAACAGCCGAATTCTTGTCCATGGGACCATCAGTACCAATTCAAATGGTGATCCCTTCAAATTCTCAAGGTGCACCTATAGTAATACCAGTTGATCCAAAAGACGAAGAAGAGCTGACCAGGCCCTATAAACTGACGAAAGTAACATTTAGATCCAAGTTTTCAAGACGTATAGCGGAGGCCCCTATCAAAGAAAAACCAAAGATGCCACCCACTGTGGAAAAATATGACGGAACCAGTGATCCCGATGTTCATATTAACCTGTTTAGAGCGCGAGGGAGGTCGCCTTATGGCCAATGCCCTTATGGTGCAAGATGTTTATACAAACCCTGGTGGGGTCAGCACATGTATGGTGGGACAGCCTCCCGGTCGGAGGAATTGATAGCTTTGAAGAGTTGGTGACAAAGTTTTCGCAACAGTTTAGTCAACAGCGAAGGCATACCAAAAACAAAACCGAATTTTTACATATACGCCGACGAGATAACGAAATAGTGGAAAACTTTTTAACAAGATTCAACAAGGAAAGCATCGCCATTCCTGGCCTAACCCAAGATTTGGCGTGCGGCGCTTTCCTGCAAGGCGTGAACGATGATGAACTCCTCAGAAAGTTGCATGACAGAAATGGTGTTCCGGACACCATATAGGAGATCATGAAGATCGCTAAGGTCTATGTGCGCCAAGAGAAATCAATCATAGCCAGTCACGCCACAAACAAGAAAAAGGAATCGTACCGTGCGGAGGAAGAATCTGACCACCGTGGAGGTAAGATCAAAAGTCAGAGTGGAAGGTTCTCCAGGGGGATTCACACTGAATCCCAGGGTAGGTATGACAGGCCTCGAAGCACGGCATCAAAGAGTGAATATTCTTCGAGCGGAACAAAATATTGATTTCCCTGTATTGAACAAAACGCCCTCGGAGATCCTTGCATCCGAAATCCTCAAGCTCAACCCGCCTAAGCCGTTAAAGGACTCACCTGGGAAAGACTCTTCCAAGTATTGTGACATGATACTAACGACTGTTAACAATTGAAAAAGCAAATCGAATATTACGTTAAATCAGGTAAGTTGGCACACCTGGTCAAAGACATCAAACAAGGTCCTCCAGGATTAAAAGACGAAGATGGAAAGATGAGCAAGAAACAACGCGAGATGAACATGGTCTATGTCGAGGATGTAAGGGGAACAAAGAGAGGATTCAAAATCATTTAACCATGGATGTCGGTCGACATCCATGCTAGTCCTAGACAGCAGGATACTCGCATCAGCATAGATCCACTCATAATCACTACGGCGGTAGGTGATAATCATATGAGAAGAATTTTGGTAGATACGGGAAGCTCAGAAGGCATAATCTACGAGCACAACTTCAATCGCATGCAACGAATGCATCGGGCGCTCCTTGAACCAATTCACACCCCTATTAGAGGCTTCACGGGAGAAAAGGTGGACCCAATATGACAAATCACATTCTCGGTCATGTTTGGGGAGACACCATGTGAAAGAATGTTAGTGATACACTTCCTAGTAGTTAGGGAACATTATAATGTCATCATCGAACGCTACACGTTGGGTAAACTCGATGCAATTATTTAAACGACATGAGGGTTTATGAAGTTTCCGACCCCCCCGGGGGTGGTAACAGTGTGTCGCGACCATATCGGTGAAGTAATGAATGCGAAGAGGTGTCGACAAGGACCGACATGAGTAATAGGACCGGAAAGATGGGTTCTAAGTACCGAGCACCCGGATCAAATGGTCACCATTGGTGACACCCTTTCTCCGGAAACAAAGGAGAGCCTCAAAATGTTGCTCCGCAACAACATGGATGTTTTCGCTTTTGAGTACGGAGGCAGGAATCCTTAGGGAAACTAATTACCACACCTTGGTGGCTAACCCGATCATGGTTAAGAAAATAGATGGCACATGGAGGATGTGCGTCGACTATAAAGATCTGAACAAGGCATACCCCAAGGACGCGTATCTACTGCCTGGAATCGATTTCAAGATCGACTATTTGGTCCTCTACCACTTCAAGTGTGTCCTCGACGCCTATAAAGGATACCACCAAATTCAGATGGTGAAAGAAAACAAAGAAAAGACAGCTTTCTTCACCGATATTGGCATATACAGCTACACAAAAATTCCTTTCGGTTTGTGGAACGCACGGGCGACTTATCAAAGGTTGATGGATAACGCGTTTGCAAATCAAATTGGGTGTAATCTAGAGGTGTACATTAAGGATCTTTTGATCAAAAGCATGGAAGAGAAAATAATGTTGCAAGACATCGAAGAAACCTTCCAAACACTAAGAGAATACAACATTAAGTTAAACCCAAAAAAGTGCTCCTTTGGGGTTGAAGAATGCAAGTTCCTTGGAGTCATCGTCACACGAGATGGGTTGAAAGCAAACCCTGAGAAAGTCATGGCCATTACCAATATGCCTTCGCCGAGTACCATGAAACAAGCCCAAACTTTAAATGGTAGGCTGGTGGCTATAAACAGGTTCTTGGCCAAACATGCTGAAAGATCGTTGCCCTTCATAAAAACATTGAAAGACTGTTTGAATAAAAACAACTTTTGATGGACGATGGAGGCAGAAGAGGCGTTGCAAGAGATGAAACGTTTTCTTGCACACCTGCCAACTTTAAAAGCTCCAAAGCCAAACAAGACACTAAAGATGAACTTGGCAGCCGCCCACCATGTAGTCAGCGCCGTATTAATGGTAGAGCGTGCCGGAGTACAAACGCCGATTTACTACGTCAGCCGAGTTTTAACGGACCTAGAGACCCGGTACCCCACGTTGGAAAAGTTGGTATTAGCCTTGGTCCATGCTTCTCAGAGATTCCGGAGATACTTCCAGAGACACAAAATCCGAGTCCTAACAAACTACTCGCTACAGCAGGTATTAAACAAACCTGAGATTTCAGGACGGCTCGCAAAATGAGCAATTGAGCTGGGAGCACAGGATATTGAATACTGCAAAAGAACAGCTATAAAAGGACAAGTAGTGGCGGATTCTTCGCCGAAATCCCTGATGGGGAACAAATCCCGGAGGCGAGCTGTGAAAAGCCAGAAACAAGCACTGCTAACGAAACATGAAAATTATATACGGACGACTCCTCTAACTGTAAGAGGGCCGGGGCAGGTTTAATGCTTGTAAGTCCAGAGGGCGTCAAGCTAATGTACGCGCTAAAGTTCGAGTTCGAATGCTCCAACAACGAGTCTAAATATGAAGCACTGTTAGCAGAATTGCGCATGGCGCACGCCATGGGAGCTACCCGGGTTGACGCGTATGTAGATTCTCTATTGGTCAACAACAGATCAATGAAACTTATGAGGCACGAGATGAAACGATTGCTAAATACCTAGCCAAAACGAAGAATTTAATCGCCCTGTTCAACAACGTGACCTTGACACATGTCCACCGGGGAAAAAATAAAATTGTTGATGCACACAGTAAACTTACAACATCTGCAATGGAACATGAAGTGAGAATAGAAATGCTATACTCCCCTTCAACAGCGGAAGGGAAGGTATCAGCTACAAACAACGAAGAAGAAAGTTGGATGACGCCACTCGTGAAGTATTTAACTAAAGGGGAACTTCCAGCCTCAAAAGGCGCATCGAGAAAGATACAAGCCAAAGCTCTGCAGTACGAGATGCAGGTTAGAATGTTATACAGAAAATCGTACCTTGGTCCGCTCCTGCGCTGCGTCTCTCCACTAGAGGCGGAATACCTGATTAAAGAAATACACGAAAGGATATGCGACATTCACGCCGGACCTCGTTCGGTGGTAGCAAAAATAAAAAATGTCGGGTACTATTCGCTAGGTATGCCTGAAGACGCGGTCAAGGAGTTACGTAAGTGCATGAGTTGCCAACGTTACGCGCAACAAACCTTACGCCCCAATAACAACATGATACCAGTAACGGCGGCCTGGCTTTTCCAAAATTGGGTCGTCGACATCGTTTGCCCTTTCCCCCCGGTGCCAGGCAAGGTCAAAATCCTCATCGTCGCAATCGACTATTTTACAAAGTGGATCGAGGCCAAGCCCTTGGAAAAAATCGGGGCGGATAATGTGAAAAAGTTACCGTGGGAACACATAGTGTGTCGGTTCGGTTTGCCGCTGTATTTGGTTAGCGACAACGGGACTCAGTTCGCGGAAAAGACCACCCAAGAGGGTGTAAAGAACTGGAAATACAACAAATCTTCACGTCGGTGGCCCACCCCCAAGGCAACAAACAGGTGGAAAGGACCAATAGGAGTCTACTAGATGGAATCAAAAAGTGCATGGATAGGGAAGGCGGTTGCTGGGTAGATGAGCTACCAACAGTTCTATGGGCTCATCGTACATCACCGAAGTCAGGCAACAAAGAGACACCCTTTAGCCTAACTATGGCATGGAAGCAATGATCCCAACAGATGTCGGATTACCATCTCTAAGGCGCTTAACAACACAGGATGGCAAAGACCAGCGTCTAAGGGAAAACCTTGACCTCTTGGAAGAATGACGCGAAGCAGCGGCCATTAGTGAAGCGAGATACAAGCAGGCAATCACTAGCTACTACAACAAAAGGGCATCCCTTGTCACTTTCCGGGTAGGCGATTATGTTCTAAGAGACAACGAGGCCAGTAGTGCAGAGAGTACCGAAAAAATGGGCCCTACCTGGGAGGGACCATACCTAATCAAGGAAGTGTTAGGAAAAGGGGCATATGCATTGGAACACCTAGATGACACATCCATCCCCCGATCCTGGAACGTAGCTCAACTAAAGAAATGCTATATGTGACACTCACTAAGCATAGAAACATATATTTTCTATTATTCTTGTTTTTATAATAGGACATTGTTTCATCGACCTTTTGGTCAACCTTTGTAAAGATGTTTCTATTTAGTTGAAATAAAACTTCGATTCTTCGGTTAAAGTTTCCATAAAAACACCCATGCACAATACTTAACATACCTTCTACTTAATGTATATTAAGTCATAAGGAGTATATAGCGTACCAACGTCAAAACAAACGACTTACATAAACACGTCGTTTCTGGCCAAATTTTTTACAGCGCTAATAGATGGGTGCCTTGGTAATAGGCACATTAACTATCTAATAACATACTAACATAGAGCTCCAAGACTCTCATCATGGTCTACAAAAATGAACCAAGTACTTGTACATATTCCCACATAATGGGGAACAACAAAAGCAAACTTGACAAAAGATTTGCTAATCAACACCTGACAACATCTTCATTACCTCTGCAGGGGTATGAAAGATGCCGGTGTCCAAATCGACAAGGTCGGGAAATACAGCCATACCATCTTCTAGGGTAACAGGACGTTCCACATCGTTATTTTCGTCTAACGATGCCCTGGTCACTATAGGGAAACCCCTCTGGTGACAGACATAACAAACACCGAATCGACGAGCCTCATAATCGCCGGTCATAAGTCTTGCTATGGAACGATGCTTCCCTCAAGGACCCTTAGGAACTGGAGGATACAACCCAGGCAACAGTCCAACACGACTAGACCTGGGCTTACTCATCGAAACTTGGCCGGAGGAAGAAACATCCACACTCTTCGGCAATCGACAAAGATCGAGGAAGGCCTCGGCGGCCTCACAAGCATCCAGCACTTCCGATACACGACGGCGACGGTGAGAATTCTTCATGAAGTTAAAAAATGGTCAACAGGTGTCTCCTAACGATCATGTTTATATAATCAAAAAGGGAAATTAATTAGATTGACTGGATGACGGTCACATCACCCCCATGTCAGGGGGAGGAGTCAGAAGCAATCATGACAAGTTATCAGCAAAACATAGGTGATTACGTCATTAAACAAAAACAAAAATAAGTGTTTCCATACACAATTGCTCATAAGTATCCCTAACATGACACGTGTCAACAATGTTTTCAACTGCCGTCAACATTGGAAGTAGAAGAATTGAGCAGTTGGCGTATTACCTCAGGGTCTGGATTCCCTGCTGCCTCTTGAATCTGTTGAAGATCAGGAAGCGGATCATTCGCCACGGCGGACAGGGTTTCCGCCATACGTTTTGAAGCAGAGGCAGTCGCGGCCCGAAATCCTTCAGTTATTAAATCAGGACGATCACAGTCCAGGTAGGCGGCATGCATACCATCATGCCGCCCAGTTTCGTAGGCCGCGGTCGCCATATCATCCAATAAACCACTGAAGTGAGGTGATCGCCTGAGGAACTCAAAACTGGACATCACGCCATGACCTTTTGAGATCGACCCCCCATTTATACCGATTATTTCCACGTTTTAAAATTCAAAATTGGAGCCCAAAATGACGCGTGGCAGCTTAGGTAATAATGAACAAGTTATTGATGTGACAACTGACGTCGCCAAACACCCTTCCGGGAACCTGGCGCCAGACATGGTAACATATTTATTTGTTTGTTTATTTATTTATTTGTTCGATTATACATTCGTTTATTGATGCATTTTTAGTGGTTCTGTCACTTTTTTAAGTCCGACCCCATGCAAAACCCCATAGAATCGAATTGGGGGACATGTGGAGGAATGACCCGGCCCGGTCATTCTGGGTAAAATATTAACCATTAAATAAGTTGTGAATGCGGAGGATATCTCCATGAAAATCCACATATCAAATAACCTCCAGTAAAGCAGGAGTCGCCTAACCGACTTCCCAAATTACGTGGAAACCCTAAAATCACCGATAAGAATAAATAGAGGAATCATCATGAAGGTAAGACACATTGTTCTCTCATTAAATTCTTTTTACTCCCACGAACGAATACTTATTCTCACGACAGAGGGTGGTTATAGGAATAACCACATTCCTGTAATGAGTCCTAACGGTGTTCTATTTTGCAGACCGGAGATCGGATCACTCTTCATCAGATCAACCAGCTAAAGGACGTATTCAGGTGACGTTCTTACAAATAAAGAAATAAATAGAGAGTTAGACGTGATAGGTTTTTGAAAAGTAAACTTAATTAAAAAAAGTGTTTTTGAATTAAATTATATACATTGAGATTGAGCTCCAATGTATATGCCTTTAACTTCATTTTCACATAAAAGAAAACCACGTTTTTTTAAAGAAACTTATGTCTTATCCGATTGACCGAGAATTAGGATACCAAACCCATGAGCATTTTCTTTATCGATTGCCCCTCCCTTGTCTAATTAATTCAAGGTTGGGGGTTTTGAAACTTTATTTGCCGGTGTATTTTTTTTTTGAACGGCAATACCACTTTATTTATGCAAATAAAGAGCCAGCAAGAAGCTGGGGGACAACAAACCAAACCAAAACAACGAAACAACGACAAAACATCTCAACTACATCAAGCATCCTCCATTTTTCCCAAGTTGGCACTTTGAGGTTTGATCGGTTGGAGACCCAAAGGAAGGCATCTTCTTTCACAAGCTCTACGGTCTTCATAATCGGAATGAAGCAATCGTCGAACACTTTCGCATTCCTAGCAACCCAGATCCTCCAACTACATCAAGCATCCTCCATTTTTCCCAAGTTGGCACTTTGAGGTTTGATCGGTTGGAGACCCAAAGGAAGGCATCTTCTTTCACAAGCTCTACGGTCTTCATAATCGGAATGAAGCAACCGTCGAACACTTTCGCATTCCTAGCAATCCAGATCCTCCAAATTGTGGCAATAATAATGGTGCGAACTAACTTCTTCCAAACCTTCCCACCAGGGGCCTCTTTAATGTGACTCAACAGGACGGCTAGAGAATCGCATACCGCAGGGAAGCTAATCCGGGTCCAGGAAAGCACATTCCACCAGACGCATTTAGCCCACATACAATTAAAGAAAATGTGATCCGAGTCTTCGAGAGCTAAGCCGCAACGGGGACAAGAGACATCAGTCAAGGGAATGCCTCTACGGGCTAAACCGGCTCTAGACGCTAACTTCCCAAGGATCGCTCTCCAAAGCAGGTGATTCGCTTTGGGAGGGGCCCAGGAGATCCATTCAAACCCCGGAACACAGCTCGGATCGGTCCCCAAAGTATCTCCGATGTCTATCCTAACTTGCTTGACCGAGAACACATCATCAGATTCAGTTCGCCATTTCCACACTCCATTATTGATGACCAAATTCTGCTTGATATCTAAACCCAGCTTTTGGAGCTCCGGATCGACGTTACCGATATCTTTCCATACCCCGGGAATCGACTTAGAAACCGGAATAATCTGATTATCCGTAGAGAATTTGTGTGTAGAAGCGATGACTTAAGACCACAGTCGAAACGGGTTGGCTTTGAACCGCCACCACCATTTCGACAACATCGCAAGGTTGAAATCCTTTAGCCTTCCAACCCCCAAACCACCGGACTTTTTCGATCTCATCATCGACTCCCACCTGACCCATCTGAACTTCTTTTTAGAATCCGAGATACCCCAAACAAAATCTCTTCTAACCTTATCAATCTTATTGATAACACAGTTAGGCGCCAAGAACAAATACAAGTAATAAGCTGGAATGCTCCCCAACACTGACTTTGCTAACGTTAACCTACCAGCAAAAGACAAGTGTCTCGCTTTCCACTTCGACAGTCTCGCACTCACCTTATCCACAACGGGTTTCCAAAGCTTTGCCCTCTTCATATTAGCCCCAATCGGGACTCCCAAGTACATAAAAGGTAAAGTCCCTGCCTCGCAGGTTAATATCGACGCCAGCCGATCCACTTCCTCCCCACGAACTCCGACTCCAAATAGCTTGCACTTCCTATTGTTTATTTTAAGGCCCGTCACCAACCCAATCCATCTCAGCAATCGATTCATAGTGACCACATTCTGTTCTGTCCAAGTACTGATAAAAAGGACGTCATCAGCATAACATAAGTTGGACAGGACCGGCCCACCATTAGGGAGTTGAAAACCCTGAAAAATACCATCCGCGGCCGCTCTGTTCAAGAATAAATTGATCACTTCCATAGCAATAATAAACAGGAAAGGGGATAGCGGGTCACCCTGACGAAGGCCTCTCTTAAATTTGAATTCGGAAGTAGGTGAACCATTGACCAGGATCGAGCCAAAGCCAGAATTGAGGCAGCCTTTCATCCAAGAAATCCAACTGGCCGGGAACTCCATATGCGTCAACATTTGAAAGAGGAACTTCCAACTGATTGAGTCATAGGCCTTCTAGAAATCAACTTTAAAAATTAACATTTTCGATTTATTTTTCTTAGCCCAAGCGACCGCTTCACTAATAATTAATGGGCTATCCAAAATATTCCTTCCCCCA
The DNA here is from genome assembly GCA_030545235.1 of Helianthus tuberosus. NCBI lineage: Eukaryota > Viridiplantae > Streptophyta > Magnoliopsida > Asterales > Asteraceae > Helianthus > Helianthus tuberosus. The sequence goes on from CM060357.1 coordinate 141,390,856, forward strand.
ACGAAAGCCGATTGCGTAGGAGAAATGACATTGTTCAGAATAGGCTTTAGGCGGTTAGCTAAAACTTTAGCTAAGATCTTGTAAACCGAGCCAACAAGAGAGATGGGTCGAAAGTTCGAGATATGTTGAGGGTCTTTTGACTTCGGGATAAGGGTAACAAAGGAAGAGTTACATCCTTTATTAATTTTGCCGCTGACAAAAAAATCTCTAAAGACTCCCATTAAAAAAGGCTTTAATTCGTTCCAGAAAACCTTAAAAAATTTCAAGGTAAAGCCATCCGGCCTCGGTGCCGGTGTATTATAATTGAAACTAGAACTTTCATGACATTTATTGAATAAATATAGTTAATGTTTAGGTAACTTTAGAAGTCCTTTTATTTCTAAATAAATAAGCTATTATTAGGATAATTATATTCGTATTAGGGGCTGTTTGGCAACATCTGAATGGTTAATTGCTGAACCAGTAAGAGTTCTGAATCACTAAGTGCTGAACCAGTAAGAGGTCTGAATAATTAAGAGCCTGTATAATGCTTAACCGTTCAGAGGCAAATGTCTGACCAATTCAGATTAGAGGTCTTAACCATTCAAACTCTGTATAAATCTTAACCATTCAGAGGCAAATGTCTGAACCATTCAGACATCTGCTCGTGAAACAAACAGTCTGAACCAGTAATAGCTCTGAACCATTAAGAGGCTTATTAAAAGGTAAACAAACAGCCCCTTAGTTGTATTGTAAATCAGTTCTGATTGATACAGTAGGTTAAGCTCTGTGCCTATTATATATTGTAGGATTCTGAATAATAAATAGTTTTTTTTATTAGGGATGACAATCGAACACGAACCCGATAGGTAAACTCAAAACCTGAAGCATTTGAGATGGGTATAGGGTAGAGTAATTGGGGTATGGGGATCATTTTATTTTTATTTTTCACAGGTATGAGGCATGTATGGGATTTTGCAATATATCTATTACCCGACCCAATTACCCGATAATGTATATCTGTTCCTGATTATACACACGAAATAATTTCTTTTTTTATTTTAATTATGTCATTATATACACGGAATAATTTCTTTTTTTTTATTTTAATTATTTCATATATATGATATATGCTTGCATTACATAGTTTTCTTTTTTTTCTTCTCATTTATTGGCACTGAATCGTCATTTAGTACCCCCAATATCCCTAGTTCTTTGAAGATATATCCTTATGTCTTTCAAAGTTCTTACGGTTAGTCTTTAAGCTTTGCCAAAAACTACATATTGGTCTTGAAGATTGGCTTACACTTTATTCTTAATCTTTTGGTAACATCACGATTGTAATAGATTAATAGCTACCCAACATGTTTTGGGTCAGGTATACGCAATTAGTATTTTTAATAAACTAGCGATACCTAAAAGTTGCGGGTATACTCAATACGCGACGGATAATTACCTGATAGAAACTCGGTGTGTTTTGGGCTACGTATGGGACAAGCTTTTATAATTGGATATGAGATTGATATTTTATCTAAACTCGTCACAATCCTGCGGTATTGCCATCCCTAGGGTTGATCATTTTCTTATTTGGTAAACATATTAAATTGTCATTTTATCACCCTATTTACATCACAATCCTGCGGTATTGACAGGTGAACCTCTCTGGTTATTAACTCAGAGGGTCTCGATATTACATTTGTTTTTGGACAACAAAACAAACATTCTTTGGAGTTACCCTGTATATTATTTTTTTATTAAACAATTATATACCCATTAGATGTTTTCAATGTGCAAATTGTAAGGAACTAGTTACGTAAATTTTAAAACCCATATATATAGAAAATCATTGCTGGTAAAACACCATCAGGTAGCTAGCTGTATTCATACTAATTGTTATATAATTAATTCCTTGTTATAACTCCAGATACATAGAAAATCAATGAATTAATAGTTTTCCTTAAAAAACGTCATACAAAACAATTTTTTAATGCTATAGTTATGTCATATATGTCACCTATAGTGTATATATAGCAATGCCCAGGTGCAACAAAGAAACTCCACCATACAACTTCCATAATTCCTCTAAGTATTTGCTTGTTTGGCATAAGTGTTGCCATGACAAGGAAGAAAGTGAAGCTTGCTTTCATAATGAATGACTCAGCAAGGAAAGCAACCTACAAGAAAAGGAAGAAGGGTTTGATGAAGAAGGTGAATGAGTTGAGCACATTATGTGGCATTGATGCATGTGCCATAATATATAGCCCATATGAAGCTCAACCTGAGGTGTGGCCAAACAACATCGGTGTCCAACGCGTGCTAGCACAGTTCAAAAGGATGCCAGAGATGGAGCAAAGCAAGAAAATGGTGAATCAAGAGAGCTTCATCAAGCAAAGGATCACCAAAGCAAATGACCAACTCAAGAAGCAGATCAAGGAGAATAGGGAGAAGGAGATGACTGAGGTTATGTACCAATGCTTGACCGGAAAAGGGTCGATAGCAAACTTGATCCTGCCGGATTTGAATGATCTAGGTGGGTTGGTGGACCAAACCATAAAAGACATTTCTAGGAGGATTGAGTCCCTAAAGAAAGACCCCACGGGTAAAGGCGTAGCCGCGGCACCGGAGTCAATTCCACCTAGAGCACATGTAAGTGTTAGCGATCATGCTTCGAGTAGTAATAATGAAATGATGATGAGAGGACATGTGATGCAGGCATGGGAGAAAAGACCTATGGTTGATCCTAATATGAGTGGTATGGGTGGGATGCAAAAGACTCAATGGTTCACAGATTGGATGAACAATCCATCTGAACAAAATATGGGTCTTGGTCCCGGGTATGAGATGGCTCCGTTTGTTGACAACCCGAATCTTATGTGGCCAAATCATTATTTTCCATGAAAGTAAAACTATCTTCCTATTTTGGGTGCATTTTTCTCTATGGTCTCTCATTGTATTTCTTTTTTACTTTCCTTAAAATGTTTGTTTCTGTTTCGTATCTTATAAATATAATGTTATTTGAAGATCTACTTGAATGCCCTATCAATTTGATTTCTTCATGATATTAGTGATGTCCCATTTGTGTAGTAGTTAATGGTCTGCTTTTAATTTAAATTTCAAACTTGAAATATCTATCAAATAAAGTCTCGATTATGTCACGTTAATGAAAGAAATAAGCTAGAGATTTATAGAAAAGGATGTAACATTATTATTGTGAAATCTTTCTCAAAAGAAACGTTACATGTATTTTATTTGGTATCATAAATCACTAATCACTTATAAGGTCATGTTTTGATTAAGATAATTTTCAAGATATTTGTATTAATTAGTGATCAACAAATTTATTTGGTATCATAAATCACTAATCACTTATAAGAGCATGTTTTGATTAAGATTATCTTCAAGATATTTGTTTTAATTGGTGATCATCAAAAACTAAAAAAGCTAGGTTAGGCTTTTACTTGTTACAATATCACTTTCTTGTGGCATTGTGTTCCCAACTTCAACTTAGACATACTGTAACTTTGCGTGGTTATATAACTCCTTATGCATTTAAAAAAAAAATAAAATTTGCAAGATTTGATCTTGGGAAAATGGAAGAGAAAAACGATTTTGGTTTGTGCAGGTAAAGAATATGAGACACAAAAAAAGAAAAAAAAGCACTGCTCCTAGTGACAAAATTTGAATTTGGCTATAGCATATTTTGCAACCGTGTAACCATCAGAAAATATATTTGATGTAATATTATATAAAAATATATTAAAAAGGTATTTTTCAACTGAATTTTCAAATGATATTATTAAAATTAAAGTTATTAAAAATAATTTTCCCGGAAATTAAATTGATAACCACTCGTGAACGAAAATGAATAATAACTTTGACAATATTTAAAAATCACTAATTAATTATTTTGTGAAGGAAATTAAATAATAACTAATGGCGGATCCATAACTTTTTTTTGTTGGCATCTGTCGCTGGTTGCTACCATATTAGCTATTGAAGAACTTTCTAACAACACGTTTCCCCTAATTCATGTTAAATGACTACAAATTGCATGATAAGTAGCGTTTGCTTCAAATGACATCAACCTTCTTAATGTTGCTTCCTCGTTCACGAAATTGGTTTTGACTGAGTTTGTCGACTTTGCTAATGTCAACTTAACATGTTCTTTCAAATTCGTTTTTTACTTGATCTGACAAATCGTCACGATTGGTGAAAGGTGAGCTAGGAAGGTGGTCACTGGTCACTAGTTTAATAAAAAGGTTATTTTCCCTTATTAACGAATCGTCACGGTAGCTTAATGAAGGGTTTTGAATTAGTCATTCTTGATAAATAAATATATCTTTTGATAAAAAAAGTTTTAAACCTTATGAAATAATTATAAAAAATGGCCATTTTCATGATTTTCAGTCGTTTAATTCGGTGGAGAGAAGGTTTTGAAGGTCTATTTTGAGGGAGATAAATAATGAAAAGTTGGGGTTATACATGAAAATTGTACAACAACTAGAAGATTGACCCGTGCGCGTTGCGCCGCGGCCAACGAAATTGACATGTTGTTGATTAGATTAACATTTAGAATGTGTTATAGATGTTTTTGTCGGTTAAGTCTGTATTACTATCTTATACAAATAAGTAATTCACCGAATAATCTCAATACAATTAATGGTATCATAATTACTACGTTACATGACTTGTATCCATATAAATAACCTATCTTATTAAGCTCCCCACGTTGCGGCGGGGGTGTAAAACCGTAACAAATAGCACCAATGTCACACTATAGCCAACGACCACCAACAATGAAGTTGCCCCGTCTTAACGTGGAAAAATTAGACCGACATATAAAAATAAAAAATAATAACTAACTCGATTTAGGACTCGCACGTTGTGACGAACTTATTAAACGGGAAAAAATAGACGACGTAAACATACTGAACCACACACGTACGTTGCCCATGTTAACTCACAAAATTTAGAACGAAGCATATAACAAAACGTAAAATCGTTGAACCACACACACACACATTGTGCCGTGTTAAGTCGCAAAATTTATATCTAAACGTAAAACGAAAAATTTTGCAAAATATGAAAAACATAGGGGATCAAAGTTGAAAGTAAAAAGATTGTGAGGTTAAATTAGAAAAACTAAAAACTTTTGGGTTAAAACTACAAAATCAAGTAGTTTTGGGTTTAAAGTGAAACATCATTTTTTTAAACCCCCCCCCCCCCCCCCCCCCCAAAAAAAAAACATGGGGGTACAACACCACTAAGCATCATGTACAACACAACTATGCACAAAAAACTTATTAAGCATCATGTACAAACCCACTATGCACGAACATCTTTCAAATTAATAGTATATAAATATGCAAACAATTCTTTTAATATGTTTTGCACACAACATGGAATGTTGTTTCATTTATCTTACCCTTACACGTTTTCTCAAAACATTAAGTTGGAACGCAAAATCCGGTCTATCAACAACATCATACACACCATTCTAGCTCACTCATAGATTCCAAACACTTTTTTGCCATTATGCCCTTCAAATGGCAACCTACCTTCTGAACATCCTACCAAGCAAACTTTTAAACTTTGATACTCCGTGTAAGTCCCCGAGACCCCCTAGGATCGATACCGCATATCAAACGCACCAAGAAGTAGAAACTGCTTTATTGATAGAACCAATATAGATTACATATTGAAAGAGTACACACCTACTTCTGTAGACAAATTGGACATGAAGTCCTGGACACTAAGTCCTAAACACATAGTTTTCAATGCTTAATGAAAACATAAAATGACACACACATATATAGCTAAACATGCTAAACCAGCTAATGTCCATAACAATGCTAAGTTTAGCAGGTTTCTTAGCTAAACCCGCTAACATATATCGTGTTTACCATTTTAAACTCGTTAACACTTGTTCTTTTTCACTGAATTGCATAACGGCAGTTACCAGACTTGATACTTGATACTAGACTTACACTCCGACTAGTCTCCTTTACCAAAGGAGACCTTCGAGTTTTCAGCTACCTATGTTACCCTTTGTTCCCATCCACCACCATCCATAAACTCAGATATACACGGTCCATACCTTGTGTTATTCTCGATCACACCTCTAACCATTAATGGTACAAATTCTATAACTTACCACTCATCAAATCATTCTCTCTTGTCACATCATTTTTAAGAGATAGTTTTCCCTTTTCCTCCCAATCTAACACGCTGGTCTTATAAATTCCTAACCAACTTGTCTCTACACCATTCCTTCTGGTCATCCATTGCTCACATGTAACTTCCATGATTTTCAAAGTCAAAATCTTAATTCTGGATTCATATTTATTTTTTATGAATGTTATTATAGACATTATTTAACATCTTTCTTGTAATTGGAATTGCATTTAGACTTACATTGGGAATCTTAGGAAGAACAAACATGAAAATTGTATATTCAGAAAACATATGTTTCACCTTTCGGACGATGATAATTTATTTACTATTTTTCTTTGTTAAAATTCACTTGTAATTCTTGTAAAGCATAATCGTTCACTACTAAAAAAGCATATCTTTTCCCATGACTATTTTGCGGCCAATTTGTGGGAAACAGGCAGTAGCAACAAATTTCCCATAAGTTCTTTTGGTGTGAAAAAAACATCGTCGGAAATGGAATGAGTGACAATTTATCTACAAAATTTGTGGCAATGTTCCGACAAACCGAACTCGTCGCAAGATTTGAAACAAAATTCCCACAAAGTTTGTAGTAACCTTTTTCCTTCTATTTAATGACAAACTTGTCACAGAACATAGAATATTTATTAAATATTTTACTTAAGTTATCAATAATAACAGTAAGAAATCAATTAATTAATAATTATTTTAAAGTTTGCAACAAATTCCCATAGTCTTGAAAGTTAAAATAAATAAATGTTGCGAAAAATTCCTACGGTTCTAAAATTCAAATTCAAATTAACTTTTTGTAACAAAATTCACACCGTTGTAATATAAAACAACTTTTATTTAAACTTTGCGACAAAATTTTCACGATTTTAGAAAGTAAAAGAGTAAAATGCAAGTTTACCTCCTGGAGTTTGACTTCACTGACACTCTTACCCCTTAATTCCGAAATCTTGTTGTCTTACCCCAGATAAGTCCTAATTGCATCAATCTTACACCATGGCACCAAACGCTGTTAAATGTCAACATTCTTTTTAAACAATCAAAGGTTATTTTGCTCATTTCCACTACCTTTACTTAGCACTATCATTCTCAAACTCCTTGATATGTAAAGTACATTGAAATTACCCCCATCCCTTCACACGCATCACCTCTTCTTTGCGAAACCCACCTGCTTCCATCTCTGGTGAGAATTTCGGCCATCTGGAAGGGTGTGGTCAGATTCGGCAAGAAAGGGAAATTAGCGCCTCGATATGTTGGACCTTTTAAGATTCTGAAAAGGATCGGAAAAGCCGCCTACAGACTCGAACTACCGGAGGAACTTAGTAACGTCCACCCGACTTTCCACGTGTCGAACCTCCGAAAGTGCCTGGCTGAGCATGATTTAATTGTACCACTCGATGACCTTCAAGTAAACGAAACACTACACTTCGTGGAGAAGCCTGTCGAAATCATGGATCGCCAAACCAAGCAGCTCAGACGCTCGCGCATTCCTATTGTGAAAGTCCGATGGGAAGGCAAACGAGGTGCAGAGTTCACTTGGGAACTCGAAAGCGACATGAAGGCGAAGTACCCGCAGTTGTTCGTTACGGCTTCGGCCTAATATCGGGACGAAATTCCCTAAACAAGGGGAGGCTGTAACACCCCGTGTTTTCGAAAGTCAAAGTCAAAGTCAAGGTCAAAGTCAACGACCGATTTCGCGCGACTTGACTTGTAGTGAATTTCTTTTATATGTTTATTTTAGTTGTATTATGTGGAGTAAGTGTTAATAATCACAATAATCGACGTATGTTGTTCGCTATTTAATCGACTTACGACTATCCAATCTAATCGCTATCGCAATCGCACTCGCAACTCGAATTACGCATTTTGGTTATTTTCTTACGTGTGTGTACCTTATGTGTTACTTGTGCATGTTTATTTATGTTATGTTGTGGTAATCAATCGAAAACGCAATCGAACTCGAATCGCAATCGAAACGCAATCGAACTCATTCGAAATCGAACTATGATAATTAGTGGAGAAGAGATAGCGCGAGATATGAATGGTTGGGATTAAAAGTAATTTGACTAGGAAACTCTATCGCATCGAAACGATCGCAATCGAAACCGAAACAGCAAAAATCGTCGCGCCGAACACCCGAACCAAGTGCCATCCGGCCGGATTGCCATCCGACCGGGCTGCCACTTGAGCTGGTGCCAGGCTATCATCCGACCGAGATGACATCCGACCGGACAGCCATCCGGGCGAGATGCCATCCGACCGGCCAACACTTTCCTCTTTTGGAACTCTATAAATACCCATGTCACTTTCATTCTTTCTACTTTTGGAAACTCTCTGACCGAACCGCCCGTGCTCCTCACCTTTTCTCAAATCTCTCTCGATTCCGGTAAGATCTCGTCCTAAATCTTGTACTTTCTTGATCTACACGCACTCCTACACCTTTCTATCTTTTAAATCTTAACTTTTAACCGTGAAATGTAACAACCGTAAATTTATTTAGCGATTTCCGTAAATAATCACAGATTACTGAGTATTTATGTTTAAACATTCATGCTCAAATTACGGGTTTATTAAAACTTTTCTAAACTTGAAAGCAAAACTACATAATATAATTTAATTCATCGTTTTAGAATAACGACGAAACAACATTGCGGAAGCTTCATTTAACGCGTGCTCGGTTCTTGCTCGACGCTTGATCTTCATCCGGGGCTCTCGACATTCACCTGTGTTCAAAACCAACTTAAAAGTTAGTTTTGATAATTAAATAACTGGTATCACAAGGAAAATGGTGTCGAATAATCGAATTAAAGAAAAATCAGGAAATCCCAATATTAATCCCTTGATCATAGAAACAAGGATTTGAATCCAGTCTCCACCGTAACTTACGGTGGACACCGTAAGTTACGGTGGCCCCTGATTTAAAATGCCCCCACCGTAACTCAGTAGGTATCTGCCGTAAGGTTTTCAGCCCCACCGTAACTTACGGTGCCCACCGTAAGTTACGGTGGCCCCTGTATCAGCCCCTCCCATTTTGCCGTTTTTGACACGAAAACTTTCGTATCTTTCAATCCACTTGTCCGTTTGACCTACCGTTTCTTCCTACATGATTGTAATTTGATCCTTCATCATATGGAGTTAAAATCCAACATCCGGATTAACAAAATGTAAGACTTTTAAGTCTTCGGCTTATTACCCTTTTTACCAAATTTTGACCCGTTCGCGTTTTTTATCAAACAAACATGTTTACTTGATCTATAAACTCATGAGAATCATAATTTCAATATCTCCTATCAAATTAATCATAAATCATGGGTTTCTTACTTAGTTAGAACCCGTTTACGCTCAAGTGCTTATTTTGACCCATTAAGGGTATTTAAGCACTTTAAAGCTTAAAATCGCTTTCATTCATTTCTAGCATCATATTCCTACATTTCTTATCAAGTAATCTTCCACCACAACTATACGCGTGGTGGATTAAATGTGGATATCTATTTGTTCCTAGTTTTACCCCTCAGATTATTGTTTTACGTCAAAGTCTCATATAAAATCATTCGACCCAAGAATTTACATCTTTCACTATCTTTTCTTATTCTAAGCATTTATTTAATCATAAAACTTGTTTCCGAACCTCTTGCAAGGGTCGTTTGTTCGAATTAGCTTACAAGGGCAATTTGGTCAATTTTTTTTATCCTTTCTTTAATACAAAGGAACTTTTAAATACTTGTTTGACCCAAAAATCCTACCTTTTAACCATAATCTTGTTTATAAACCCATGTGCTTCTAAACACCATGATCATAACTCAATTTATTCAGTTTACCTAAAAGATAACCGAATAACTATATTTTAACCTTGTCTAACTCTTATAGAATCTCAAGTTCTACATGATGAGTTGAATCATTATACATACCTGGCTCGGATCAATATATTGAACCGTTTCAATACCTTGACTTAGTAGCCGCTAAGCAATAGCGATGTGCGTATCCATTTGATATTTATTTCTATAAACATGTAACTCGACAAACCATTAGTCGATGTTGTCAAAGGGTGATATTTTCACCTTTTGACCCGTTTATTTACCTAGTGATCTTCGTCACTTCAACTAAATGCCAATTTCATGTATTATGCTAATTTAAAGTCTACTAGCGAAAAATACGAAATCAAGCATAACGTAACGGAATCATAGTTACGTACCTTTTTAAGCATCCTTTTCAAACGCGTATTTCCACCGGCTTGTCCACTTGACGATCCAGATTCCTCGCCTAAAGAGTTCAATTCACAATCCGTTTAGAACCCTTTTTATAAGTCTTAACGCACAATTTGCCACTCAAATCAAATATGCGTTTTTAGTCTGAATTTTCAACATTTCCTTTCTCTTAGGCATTATATCAAACACCTAATGAGCATGATTTCATATAATTCACAATCAAGTTATTGACTAACTATTTAGCCAAGATTTAAGCATCATGTCGCATGTTCATGTCAAATTTTATATCAAAAATTCTGGATTTTCTTCATGGAGCTCAAATACACTAGGTTAACAAAGATAATCCTAGTGTTTAGCATAATTCTACAAAACCCACTTGACACATGAGAGTATGATCATGAATTCACAACCATGAACATCAATTCAACAAATAAATGACTAGGGTTTACTCCTAGACATAGTTTCATCCCTAATTTCATCCAAACAACGAACATGCAAGCTCAGATTCGAATCTCATGTGTTCATCAAAATTTGAGATGGAACCAAAATGGGAATTTTGACATACCTTATGATCCCTTCACTGAGGTGATCACTAGTTTGTGCTCGGATTTCGATTTGGGTTTGATTTCCCCTTCCAATTTGTTGATTTTATGCTTGCTAGGGTTTGAGTAAAGGAACCCCCTTGGCTCCTGTGATTGTCTCGACCAGAACACACACTTAGAGTGTGTGTTTTGGTGTTGATGTTTTATTAAATAAAACTAGTTTCCAGCTTGTCACCTTTAGTCCCTCTACTTCACACAAGTTTGCATAAAGGGTGTTTTAACCCTGCTTTTCTTATTATTCCAAGACTTATAACTAACTAGGTTAATATTCCTAGTTACTTGGTGGGTCCCGGGAGTTATAACCCATTTTATTTTAAGTCCCGTTAACTCGGGCTCTTATAAACTCAATTCCTTAAAACTTTGATTCGCTTGTATTTAATATTAGGATTTCTTATTTAAATCTAAATATTCACCGGGTTATTTTTACTACTAACGGTACTTTACCCGTCTTTTAGTATAAACGGAGTTTGATTACTAAACCCATTTTCGGGGTGTTACATGAAATCATTAAGATTTGGGGTGTTCTAGGGTGACGTCATCATGAAGTTCTTATGAACTTCAAGTTTGACCTCATTCCACCAAGGATAACTCAGATCTGAAGGATTTCCACATGATTTCACAACGATTTCGCATAGATCTGAACATTTTCAAAAGGATAAAAGAGTTGAAAGAAATAATCACAAGTTCTCTCATTCTTTTACACTCAACGCACTCAAAATAGAATCGGACCTTGTCCTAGTCTTCTACTCATTCGCGGTGTTGTGCTAGCACAAGATCTGAATTCTACTCACGAGACCACCGATTTCGGGTTAACCAAGAACAACCGTCTTGAACCGGTTAACTGGTCGAACTAGGGTGATTCCTGTTCGTTCGGGTCACTTGGGTCAAGATAGGGTTCCGTTGGTTAACACGTGGTCAAAACGTCTTGATAAAACGACAAACAATCAAAACGGCCAAGTGAAAGACGAACGGAACGACCGAGACGGAGTGCTATCCGACCGGAATACTGTCCGAGCGGATAAGCCATCCGAGCGACCGGCTGTCCGAGCGACTGCACCTTGGGTCCCACACTTGACCAACTTTATCTGAAGTTTGAGTATTGAACGAATTGCTATCCGATCGGACTACCATCCGACCGAATTACTCTTCGGATCATGAGATACTTGAACTTTAAACACTTAAACAATTTTCAACATGTTCAATGCACTAAGGATGTCACCCGACCGGACTGCTGTCCGATCGAGTGACAACCTGCTATGGATTTGTTCTCACTAAGTAACCTCGCCATCCGAGTCGCCGTCCGACCGGACAACCGTCCGACCGGATGACCATCCGAACGGATTGTCATCCGCATGACTGACCGTCCGATCGACTGGCTTGAGAGGTAGAGATACTTCAATGTTTTCAAAATGCTACAACGAAAACTTCAAAGGACAAGCCATCATACACAAACATATCCTTCTCATAGGAAGAAACAATCCACTCGAATAGTCGTCTGACCGGATCACCATCCGACCGAACTACTGTCCGAGCCACTTACACTTTGCATCGTTTTACGCGTCACTTATTGTTATGCTATCGTTCTGATCAGGCTAACCCTAATCTCTAAGCGCTCCCTTCAATCTATCAATCGCTGTGAGTATACTCGATCCCTTTTTGCTTTATGCACTTTTGGGTGTTACATATGTTACGAATATTCAAATCACAATAAACACACTACCCAATACTATCTGAACGCTAACCGCTAATACATGTTATACGTGGCTTATGAATGCTTGTTTGTTATGTTTACACATGGAATTGTGTCTACCTGTCTTAGCAACGCTAGTACTATAGTTTGGACTCAGCACCTGTTCGCAGGGGTTGTTAAGGACAATTACTTGCATGGATTATGGTGGTAATCATGTATTGCGAACTGCCTCATACAGTCAACCCGCAGTCATTGGTATCTATGGATCTATGTCGATAACTAACGTGCTTCATTTCACTATGTGTATGTTCTGGTTATGCGTAAACGAATTTCGAACTCTATATGCTATTATCAAACTTGTATGCTCACCTTTGCATTATATGTATTGACTTTATTTTAACGTATGTGACAGGTGCTTAGGATGCACATCTGCTAGGAAATCGAGGCTAGAATAAGGCTCTAGAGGCCAACAAATAGTTGTTTGTACAAATTAAATCAAGGGTCTCTAGAAGCAGATAAACAATTGCTCTATTTGAAAATCTGAGTTGTCGGAATAGAGCTATTTGCCTAGATTTTGTCTGTAATAATTTGTTTACCTTTTGAGACATGGTATGGGACATGTTATTTTAAATTGATTGGTAATGATAATTGTTATGGAAACTTCTGGACAATCTGTTTCACTCAGTGCCATGCCCCGATGTTTCCGCCATTTGTTGGGGTGTGACAGATTGGTATCATAGCCATAACTATAGAGAATTAGGCAAGACTCGACCTAGTCCGGGTCGATGTCTTAGAGACCTAGTCTATAGTTGGGAACCAACAGACCAACTTGTGCATATCCGTTAGAGATTATGAATAAGTTTACCACTATTTCTCGCTATTGTCGCTTATGCTACACTATCACTGCACTCGAATTTTCAGCTATGAATGAGCAATTAAGTCGAGATTTGGTGTGAAAACCGCAAACACTCGAATAAGTTGCTTGATCAACCCGCATTTTATTTACAAACGGGGAGGATTATGCCAAATCAGGAGTGAAATCCGTATTTTGATGAATAATCTCCTTTATTTTATAAAAACAGGGACAAAGTTGTTAAGCCAGGGGTGAAACCCTAACCTTGATGACTTGTTCCGCTTTTTTTCAAACTCTCACCAAAGTCTCGACGGACTCCAACGACCTGAAGTCACGATATGACTAACGGGATGCGTGCCAAATGCCCAAGAATCGAGGCAAGGGCACTGCCCTGAAGGTCAAATGTGCACGACAAGTCTTTGTGAATAGTCGAACTACTTTGGTTAGTCAATGTCTAATAGCCGCAGACGATCTATTTCTCGATTTTCATGTGTTTCGATTCTGAGCCCGCAACTGCTGACTCTGATGATTCGTCAATTTTATGTGCATATATTTGTGTCTGCCTGTTTATGTGTTTAAATTTTGGAGATTTATTCGATTTTTGATTTCACTTCGATCGACACACACGACTCGCACTGCATTTCTATCTCAAAACGTTAACAAATCGCAGAATTGTGGACGACTTTACGCTACGTTATACGCTTATGCTACACTACTCGATATACTAAACGCGATCGCTATATTCGAACGCTCGTGAACCGTCAATGATAGGTTTCTGTATTCTGACTACCTCGGGTAACTAAATGTGTATGTGCTTGTGTGTTTCTGTGATTCTGTGCTCTACGTGCTTATGTGATTCGGTGCTTTTGTGTTTATGTGCTTAGGTGCCTATGTGTTTATGTGATACATGTTACATTGCATGTTCCTAAGCTTTAGTAAGTGTTAGACGTGTGAGGTGAGATTCGATTATGATGTGTCTGAGACCTATGGCGATGTCTGTTGTAAACAATGTCAACTGGACCATCATCCCGTCACAAACACTTTCTCATCAAGAAAAGAGAGACAAACGTCTTGCTGCTATCATCACTAAACAAGTAGCAAAATCCGTGAGTGATGTCTATGAGAACGTCAGCAAATCATCTGAGGAGTCGAGAACCGAGATTCCTAAAGCTACCCCCAAAGCTGCCTTCAATTTCAAGCAGTTCAAGTCTTGTGGGCCAAAGGAATTCACTGGCGAGGAAGGCCCTACAGCGTTGTTCCAATGGTTTGATTCCATTGAGGTCACTCTATGACAGAGCGGTTTCCCAGACGATCTCCGCACTCTAAATGCTATCGGCGTCTTCCAGTCCCGCGCACTAGACTGGTGGACGGCCGAGAGAAACAAACGAGGGAACGATGCAGCCTACGGTCTGTCGTGGGACGAACTCAAGGAGGTCATGCTGGAAGAATTCTACCCTCATCATGAACGCCAAAACTTAGAAGATGAATTCTGGCACATAAATCAGAAAGAAGGTGAAAATGCTGCTCTCACTGCTCGCTTCAAACAGCTCAGCATCATCTGCCCTGACCAAGTCAAGACTCCAGACATGGCAATCAAGAAGTATATCCGAGCCCTGCCTGACTGTGTTGCAGATTTCGTGCAAGCGGCTAAGACTAAGACGATCGAAGAGACTTACCTACTGGCCCTGAAATCAACGACAAGCGGGTCAAGGCTGGTGTCTGGGATAAAACCTCAAAGCACCTGCATCAAGCTACCACCGCCGCACCAACTGCTGAAACCACCACCGCATTGAGCAACAAGAGAAAGAACAGCTCCAGCAACAAGAACTGTGTGATCAATGCTGCACCGATACAAGCTGTACCAGGCCAACAGCGTCAAGTAGCGGCGCCTATGGCAAATGCACCACCTGCTAAGCGTGCATACACTGGGCCACACCCGCTTTGCCCTACTTGTACCTACCACCACCCGACTACCATCGCTTTCCGTTTTTGTGCTCATTGCAATATGTATGGCCATTTCACTACCAACTGCCGTGCTCGACAAGCTCCTGCTCATCAAGCTCTACTCACCACCCCTCAGGGTCAACAAGCTCCTCCGGCACCCGTGGTCAACGCCAGAGCCTGCTTCGCATGTGGCGATCCTAACCATTTCGCCAACATGTGCCCAAACAGGGTTGTGAAACAAGAGCCCCAGCCTCAGCAGCAGCAACAACAACAACAAGCAGCACGCGCACAATAACTTTCAACATCAACGTGCGCCAAGCCCAAGCCGACAACAACGTGGTCAATGGTACGTTCCTTGTGAATGGTATTTATGTTTCGTGTTTATTTGATACTGGAGCCGATAATTGCTTTGTGTCGTTCGAATTCGAGAAGCTCCTTAATCGTAAGCGCTCCCAACTCTCCTCGACGTTCGATGTTGAAGTCGCTACCGGTAGAACTGTCGCCGTTAATTCTGTTCTCCGTGATTGTACTCTCGAGCTCAACGATCACATCTTCCCAATCGACCTTATTCCGATGCAACTCGGAAGTTTTGATGTCATAGTAGGCATGGACTTTCTTCGCGAAAACCATGCTGAAGTTGTGTGCTTCGACAAGATGATTCGATTCTCGCTCGCGAATGGTGATTTATTGTGTGTTTATGGTGAAACTGCTTCGAAAGGTCTCAAGCTCATGTCATGTGTCCAAGCTAGCAAGTATCTCCGCAAGGAATACAGAGCTTTCTTGGCGAACATTGTAGTAGCGGAGAAGGAAAAGAAAGGAAAGACAGAAGTGAAAGACGTTCCTGTGGTTCGTGAATTTCCCAACGTTTTCCCTGATGATCTTCCCGGACTTCCGCCAAGTCATGATATCGACTTTCGTATCAACCTCATTCCTGGAGCCAACCCTATTGCCAAAGCTCCTTACCGACTCGCACCGTCCGAAATGCGTGAACTCTCAAACCAACTCCAGGAATTACTTGAGAAAGACTTCATTCATCCGAGCACCTCTCCTTGGGGCGCGCCAGTCCTGTTCATCAAAAAGAAGGATGGGTCGTTCAGGATGTGCATCGACTATCGGGAATTGAATAAGTTAACTATCAAGAACCGCTATCCCCTACCTCGCATTGACGACTTGTTTGATCAACTACAAGGTGCTACGTGTTTCTCAAAGATCGATCTACGCTTAGGCTATTGATGTGCGCAAAATGCAACATATAAATTACATCAATTGTGGCATAAAACTAACCCTTTTTTAGTACTAATGTTGGAAAAAGTGTGCTTTTGTCTTCCTTTTGTATTTTCACGATTAAATGAGCTCAAATTAACAAAAGAAGCAAAAAGGCAGCTAAATCTAACATAAATACAACAAAAGGAACAAACGTGGCATGCCCGACCTCCCCAAAAGCATATTCCCAAGCAAAACAAGAGAACAGAAGGCTAAACACGCCCCGTGTTCAGTGAACACGGGGTCGTGCCCAAGTGTCAGCATAAAAGACAAAGCTGTAGAAGCTTCTATTGCCCACCACGGGGCCGTGCTCAGCGGACACGGGGCCGTGGTCAACTATAAGATTCGCAGAATCCAGGCAAATCTTGATAGTACAGATACGCTTCTGCACACGGGGTCGTGCCCAGCGGACACGGGGCCGTGGCCAACTAATGCAGACAAGAGCAATTAATGAAGACAGAGAAGGAGGATGGGCACGGGGCCGTGCACACTGGACACGGGGCCGTGCCCGAGCTACTGTTCAGGCTATAAATAGGGGTGGTTGGCTCATTTGCAAACCATCCCTTGGCACACCACCTCTCTCACACTTCACCCACCACCCACCACCATCACAACACCATCATCCACCACCATCATCCATTGTCCATCATAGAGTGTGTGAGTCATCTCGGGATCCAAGATTGATCGTAAGAGTTCTTGACAATCAACGGCCATGTTTGCCTAAGTCTGTTACATCACTTGGTGAAGACAAGTGTCTAGTGTAATACTTTTTATTTTTAATCTTTTCGTACTTTTTACTTGGTTATGTATTAATGACTTTAATAACTAGTTTCTTATGTTGAAGGTGATTCTTCCTTATCGTTTGTCCGTGGTGTCTTGGCATTATTTTACTGTCTATATAAAATAAAAGATTTTCACCATTCATATCTCCACAGTCTATATGGAGGTATGTTGGCTACCTGGTCGGGGGTTAAGGGAACGGTTTGGTAAGAGTCTTGCCTTGTTCAGTGTATAGATCCTGCAAGGACCTGGATCAAATTTAGTAGGACCTCCTTCAATACCCACCGGTATTGGATGGCGGGGGTCCAAACTCTTTGATCTCCTCATATGTAAGCTACTATTAATACTTTAACCCGGCTACTTAGGACTGTATCCCTGCTGACTCAGACTACTTAGCCGAGGGTAAGGCCACCTTCAAAAGAGGGGCCTAACACAATACGCATTAATAACTTAATTAATTATCTTTCAATAATCCGACCCTTTAGGATTGTATCCTTGCTAACTCAAACTACTGGGTTGAGGGTAACGTCACCTTCAAAAGAGGGGCATACTACAATAACTAAGATAATCTCTTAAATAGTGAAAAAGTGCGGAAATAATCAAAGGTTACACTAAACACGAGTCGGAGCCAAGTGATTCATCTTGTCTATCTGTTTTTATTTTTATTTTATTTTTCAGCATTTTAGTTAGTTTTTATTTTTCTAGTTTAAAAACATTTTTTCTAACTTTTGATTTGATTAGACGTTGAGGATAAACCGGTATTAAAAGCTCTTGTGTCCTTGGACGACCTCGGTATCTTACCAACACTATACTACGCTCACGATGGGTGCACTTGCCCATATGTGTGTTTAGTGTTAGTAAATATCGTGTTTTATAAATTTAAAACTTGACTAAAAAGTGTAAAAGGGCTTAAAATATACATCAAAAACCATACACACTTCACACGCATCAAGTTTTTGGCGCCGCTGCCGGGGACACAAGGATTTTAAGAAAGTTAGGAATCAGCGGCCTAATCATTTTTTTTTTCTAATTTTTCTGTTTTTTAGATTTTTTTTCGTAGTTTTTTAGCTTCTGCAGAACTCAGCACGGGCCGTGCCCGCTGAACACGCCCCGTGCCCAATCATTGGAACTGGCAATCCTGTTTCAAGTCAGACAGTAAGCTGAACACGGGGCCATGCTCACTCAACACGCCCCGTGCCCAAGATTCAGTTACTGAAAACAGAACCGTAAGATCCCGACGGTTGGTAATTTCTGACACAAACATGAGTGATAATGATATTTTTTACTTTCGGCACTCTTATGGTACGTGGTGTCAAATATGTGGTGGCTCTCATAAAGAATTAGAATGTTATTTTTTAAATTATAAGCCCCACTATATAGACCCATCGTTTTCCCGTAGCCTTAAGAGGGGCGAAAGTAAAAATAATCCTTATCTCTCCCTCGAATGCTCTCAACCGTATCTTCTAGGAGAAATGCTTCTTGATGAACTATTTCAATTGGAAGATCTAATTCTTAATTGGTTAAAAGAACTTAGGATAGATTTCAATAATTTATCTCAAAACAATAACCAAGAAGATTTGTTGGGATCACATTCAAATAAAAACAACTTCGTTGTTCCCAATGTTACCTCTAACTCTAGTAAGGACTTGAGCGATAGTCGTCTCTGTGTCGATTGTGCCATGAAGGACTCCCCATCGACTTCGTTCGACGCATACATAGACCTGAGTGATTCGGCATACACCTTCTTTAACGAGAGCCCGGGAAAGGGTTGGACTTGTCTACCTACATATAGCATAGGAATCACCCTCACCGACAACCTCTTGCGTTCTCGTCTTAATCTAGAGCAATTAAGGTATCTTAGGCACTTTGGGGTTGTTCCATCCAGTAAGGAACCACCCGATCCGGATAAGTTCCTTAAAAATAGACAAACTTCATAATCAGCCTTTCGACACGGGGCCGTGCCCAGGTCAACACGCCCCCGTGTCCACCAAAAGATTCCGTTCTGACTTTTTGTCAGAATACGGACAAAATGTGTCAGGATCTTGCCTACACACGGGGCCGTGTCCAGCCGACACGGGGCCGTGTCCAGCATGTTGTCGTTTTCTATAAATCAGCCAAGAATCCTGCACATTTGGACCATCCAGGGACAGAGATTTGAAAGGATCTTCTCACCTACCATCCTAGGTATTTTCTAAAAGAAGGTTCTAACAAACATCTTGTCCTTTCCTCTTTTATCCATTGCCTTCTTCTTTACCTTTCTTGCATCAACACCTCCATTGAAGCTTGAGATCACCATGACTCTAAGCTTTATTGTGATGGTTATTAGGTTTTTGTTCAAGGAATCTTGTTAAAAATAAGTTGTACAACATTGTTTTAAGTTATTTCTGCTCAAAAATGCTTCATAAGTTAAAAAAATAATTTGAAACTCCAAGATTCCTTGTTCCAAAAATCTGCAGAAAGTTGAACACGGGGCCGTGCTCATTGAGCACGGGGCCGTGTCCGATGTACTGTTTCATTAAAATGAACTATTTTTGTTGTTTTCGTAGAATGTCTAGTCAAAACAGTGGAACCTCTTCTGCGCACTCCAGAAACAGTCGAAGGGAAAGAAGGTCATCAATCGAAGCAACTCTCGTACGTTACGTAATGGCATTACGTGAAGCTCTTGACGAGATGACTTCGGTAGAGGAGGTCCTAATAGACCGTATAAATTATCTTACGGTGGGGTTGGAAAACAGCTTTCAAGAAATAAACCTCTTGCACCAGAGGTTAAACATTCTTGTAACACCTCCCATGGAACCAATCCTCCCCCAAGAAGATTGGAACCTAGCACTTGGAATCAACAATCCTACCGGTTGGGCCGACATTCCAGCGGAACCTCCTCTTGAAAATCTACAAGAAGTCCCGGTGGAGGTTGCACCCCCTCAAACCAATGCCAATGAGCCCGCCTTTCTTCTCCCTAGGGAGATAGAAGAATGGCTCGCCGACGTATGAGGAACCCATGCCCGGAGAAAGAAGTTTTTCAAGCCGCATCTAACTGAGGGATTTACCTCTTTGGAAATTTTGCTAATAGAATAAGTAGTAGGCTAGAACTTCTTGGTTTAGATTTCTTGTGTTTCTTTGACCTAATTATCTAGAATTTTAACTTTTAGGATTATTATGTAATTCTCTCTATGACTTAATGAATGATGGTTTTAGCTAAATTGGTATTTGGATGAGGTTGTAATGAATAAAACACACTCGGGATGGTGAAGGATAACAAGGGAAACTTGAACCAGCACCCCATGCACGAAAACAGGGCCTTCCGACGAAATTTTCTTCATTACAGCAAGTTCAGCACGGGCCGCGCCCACCCAACACGGCCCCGTGCTGCACAGTCTGCAGAAAATGCCCAGTTCAGGAAAACTGGACACGGGCCGTGTTCACCCAACACGCCCCCGTGTCCAGGCTTCTGTTTCTTTTTACAACTTTTTGTTACTGGCAACTGAACACGGGGCCGTGCCCGGACAACACGGGGCCGTGTCCAGACGCCCAGTAACATAAAATTTTGCTTTTTCACACCTTTTTACACATTCAATCAACCTAAAAACTTATTTTTGGGACACATTGAGGACAATGTGTAATTTAAGTGTGGGGGGATGCTAAAATCTTGAATATTGTAAGTCCTAATTACAAGCCTTACACAAAACTCTACTGGAACCGCTAATCACCCCAAATTTTTTTCAAAATTTTTCATTTTTTTACTTGTCTAGGTTTAATTTGGGAATTTCAAAATTCTAAAAAGGTTATATTTTTACAAATTTACAACCGATAGCGTCGTGATAAAAAGAACCAACATAAGAAAATTATGAAAAGACATGACAAGTTTAGTTAAAATTTAATTATATATACTTGATCACATAAAAACCCATTCTAACAAAAGTGAGTTTTGAGCCTTTATTGAGCATACAAATACTTATGTTTAAACTAAATGCTCATTTTTCGTTTCTTATGTGAATAGCCGCTTGGTTTTTACAACTCTAGAACTTGCCACAACGATACATTCTCGGTCCTTACCAACTTAAACCCGAGTAAGTAAATGATGGAGGCATTAGGACTAACCCTTTTTATTTCTACACCATTATTTTTCTTTTTTTACCACCTACCCAAAATCCCCCTAGTTAACCACTTTGAGCCTAAACCTTTTCATTTCTTAACCCAAAAACAAACACCCTTTCACACACCAAAACCATTTTTATTTTTAACCCTTTGTTTTAGTAACAAGCTCGGTTTTTCATATGACTTTTCGAAAAAAAAAATAATAATAATATGTTGATGATGAACAAAAAGAAATAAACAAGCAAGTTCATCAAAAATAACTTTGTTTGAATAATGGCTTCATCAAAATAAAAATTGGAAAAAAATAAAAAAGTCTTACGAAAACCGAAGCTTTTTACGCTTTTCGCCCTTTTCTACTAACCACTAACCCAACCACCTACCTTTAACCCAAGCCTAACCCTTCACCCAAAAAGTCCTCTTGATATTTACAAAGGTATATAGTTAAAAGGGAGGAGGATTGATTGCTTGGCAAGCCTATGGTAGGAGTAAGTTCCATGCCGCTCTCGAGTGATCCACTAAAATACATCTTCGGCCGAGTGTTGAGTGATCCCCCGTGAGGAATGTGAACTTGTATATAAATAGAATTTTAAAGAGGCATGTTATACCCTAATAAGTAATTTATCTTATGAAAAGTTTTAAATAAATCATGACGAATAGGATTGTAAATAAATAAAAATAAAACTTAATAAAGAATCTTGGAAATCCCGACACTCTATGACAAGCCCCAAAACTTTCTCTTCTACCCATTCCATTTGGGAGTGTAAGGCCACATTATAAAGAGTTTTGCTTGAGGACAAGCAAAGATTCAAGTGTGGGGGTATTTGATGTGCGCAAAATGCAACATATAAATTACATCAATTGTGGCATAAAACTAACCCTTTTTTAGTACTAATGTTGGAAAAAGTGTGCTTTTGTCTTCCTTTTGTATTTTCAGGATTAAATGAGCTCAAATTAACAAAAGAAGCAAAAAGGCAGCTAAATCTAACATAAATACAAGAAAAGGAACAAACGTGGCATGCCCGACCTCCCCGAAATCATCTTCCCAAGCAAAACAAGAGAACAGAAGGCTGAACACGCCCCGTGTTTAGTGAACACGGGGGCGTGCCCAAGTGTCAGCATAAAAGACAAAGCTGTAGAAGCTTTTATTGCCCACCACGGGGCCGTGCTCAGTGGACACGGGGCCGTGGTCAACTATAAGATTCGCAGAATCCAGGCAAATCTTGATAGTACAGATACGCTTCTGCACACGGGGTCGTGCCAGCGGACACGGGGCCGTGCCAGCGGACACGGGGCCGTGCCCACTGGACACGGGGCCGTGCCCGAGCTACTGTTCAGGCTATAAATAGGGGTGCTTGGCTCAGTTGCAAACCATCCCTTGGCACACCACCTCTCTCACACTTCACCCACCACCCACCACCATCACAACACCATCATCCATTGTCCATCATAGAGTGTGTGAGTCGTCTCGGGATCCAAGATTGATCGTAAGAGTTCTTGACAATCAA
Organism: Helianthus tuberosus; assembly: GCA_030545235.1. Taxonomy (NCBI): domain Eukaryota; kingdom Viridiplantae; phylum Streptophyta; class Magnoliopsida; order Asterales; family Asteraceae; genus Helianthus; species Helianthus tuberosus. The sequence continues at coordinate 141,413,952 of CM060357.1, forward strand.
AGGCCATGTTTGCCTAAGTCTCTTACATCACTTGGTGAAGACAAGTGTCTAGTGTAATACTTTTTATTTTTAATCTTTTCGCACTTTTTACTTAGTTATGTATTAATGACTTTAATAACTAGTTTCTTATGTTGAAGGTGATTCTTCCTTATCGTTTGTCCTTGGTGTCTTGGCATTATTTTACTATCTATATAAAATAAAAGATTTTCACCATTCATATCTCCACGGTCTATATGGAGGTATGTTGGCTACCTGGTCGGGGGTTAAGGGAACGGTTTGGTAAGAGTCTTGCCTTGTTCAGTGTATAGATCCTGCAAGGACCTGGGTCAAATTTAGTAGGACCTCCTTCAATACCCACCGGTATTGGATGGCGGGGGTCCAAACTCTTTGATCCCCTCATATGTAAGCTACTATTAATACTTTAACCCGGCTACTTAGGACTGTATCCCTGCTGACTCAGACTACTTAGCCGAGGGTAACGTCACCTTCAAAAGAGGGGCCTACCACAATACGCATTAATAACTTAATTAATTATCTTTCAATAATCCGACCCTTTAGGATTGTATCCTTGCTGACTCAATCTACTGGATTGAGGGTAACGTCACCTTCAAAAGAGGGGCCTACTACAATAACTAAGATAATCTCTTAAATAGTGCAAAAGTGCGGAAATAAACAAAGGTTACACTAAAAACGAGTCGGAGCCAAGTGATTCATCTTGTCTATCTGTTTTTATTTTTATTTTATTTTTCAGCATTTTAGTTAGTTTTTATTTTTGTAGTTTAAAAACATTTTTTCTAACTTTTGATTTGATTAGACGTTGAGGATAAACCGGTATTAAAAGCTCTTGTGTCCTTGGATGACCTCGGTATCTTACCAACACTATACTACGCTCACGATGGGTGCACTTGCCCATATGTGTGTTTAGTGTTAGTAAATATCGTGTTTTATAAATTTAAAACTTGACTAAAAAGTGTAAAAGGGATTAAAATATACATCAAAAACCATACACACTTCACACGCATTACTATCACCAACTACGCATTCAAGAGGAGGATATACCCAAAACCGCGTTTCGCACTCGATACGGCCCTTTGGTTTAACCAACGCACCCGCGGTTTTCATGGATTTGATGAATTGCGTGTGTAAACCGTATCTCGACCGTTTCGTCATCGTATTCATCGACGATGTCTTGATCTATTCCAAATCGAAAGCCGAACACGCGCAACATCTACGTTTGGTACTCGAGCTACTCCAGGGGAACCAACTCTATGCCAAGTTCTCCAAGTGTGAATTTTGGCTGGGGGAAGTTCAGTTTCTGGGTCATATTGTCAATAGTCAGGGTATTCACGTCGATCCAGCGAAGATTGAAGCAGTCAAGAGTTGGATTACACCTAAGAACCCGTCTGAAGTCCGTTCTTTTCTCGGACTAGCGGGTTATTATCGACGATTTATCGAAGGATTCTCAAAGATCGCAGTACCGCTTACCGCTCTCACGCATAAAGACAAGCCTTTTGTTTGGGGAACTGAACAAGAGTCTGCCTTTCAAACCCTCAAGCACATGCTTTGTAATGCTCCTGTTCTCACATTACCCGACGGAAACGACGATTTCATTGTCTATTGTGATGCTTCCAACCTTGGTCTTGGTTGCGTCCTTATGCAGCGAGACAAGGTTATAGCTTACGCATCTCGTCAGCTCAAAATCCACGAGAAGAACTATACAACCCATGATCTCGAGCTAGGTGCAGTTGTTTTTGCGTTAAAGATTTGGCAACACTACCTGTATGGTACAAAGTGTACGATCTTCACCGATCATAGGTGCCTATAACATATCTTTGATCAGAAAGAACTTAATATGCGTCAACGTCTATGGGTAGAACTTCTCAACGATTATGACTGTGACATTCGTTATCACCCAGGCAAAGCAAATGTTGTTGCCGACGCACTCAGCAAACGGAGCTATTTGCTTAGCACTCGTAACGTCCAAGCCCAATACGACCTCGAAACCCTCATCCGCGAAGCTCAGCATGCATGTTTTAATGAACGCACTCTGAAGAAGGAAAGAATCTATCACGACGGAGCCCAGCTTGTGAGTAAATCAAATGGGATATTCCACTTTCTGGACCGAATTTGGATCCCCAAACGGACCGATTTGCGACAGATTTTGATGGACAAAGCCCACAAATCCCGGTATTCTATTCATCCCGGTGCCGACAAAATGTACCAAGACCTTCGCTTCAAGTACTGATGGCCTGGCATGAAAATGGATATTGCTCTCTATGTTGGAAAGTGCCTAACTTGTGCAAGAGTCAAGGCTGAACACCAAAGACCCTCTGGCTTACTCGAACAACCGCTGATCCCTATGTGGAAGTGGGAGAGTATAGCTATGGACTTCATAACAAAGCTTCCGCACACGTCATCAGGTCACGACAGCATCTGGGTTGTTGTTGACCGTCTGACCAAATCAGCTCACTTCTTGCCAATACGGGAAGACTACAAGGTAGAACGATTAGCCCGAATCTACACCGACGAGATCATTTGTAATCATGGGACGCCTCGCGACATCATCTCTGATCGTGATGCTCGGTTTACCTCGCGACTATGGGAAACGTTTCAAACGGCTCTCGGTACATCGCTTAATCTAAGTACCACATTCCACCCTCAAACCGACGGTCAGACTGAAAGAACGATTCGTACTCTTGAAGACATGCTCCGTTCGTGTGTCATAGACTTCGGTGGTAATTGGGATAAATACCTGCCGTTAGTCGAATTCTCGTATAACAACAGTTATCATTCCAGCATTCAAATGGCGCCAATCGAGGCTTTATACGGAAGAAAATGTCGATCGCCTATTGTATGGCACGAGATCGGTCACTCGCAACTAACCGGTCCCGAGCTATTGCAAGAAACGACTGACAAAGTCCTCCAAATTCGAGATAACTTGTTGAAAGCTCGAAGTCGACAGAAAAGCTACGCCGATAGACGACGCAAACCCCTTGAATTTGACGTTGGTGACTACGTACTCCTAAAGGTATCACCTTGGAAGGGTGTGGTCAGATTCGGCAAGAAAGGGAAATTAGCGCCTCGATATGTTGGACCTTTTAAGATTCTGGAAAGGATCGGAAAAGTCGCCTACAGACTTGAACTACCGGAGAAACTTAGTAACGTCCACCCGACTTTCCACGTGTCGAACCTCCGAAAGTGCCTGGCTGACCATGATTTAATTGTACCATGTTGGTGCACTTGTGTCTGTACTTTGTCTGTATTTCGTCATGATACAAAACGATGTCTTATGTTAGTCTGGGTTACGTCTTAGTTTGTTACAATGTGCGGTCAATGTAAGTTTGACCAAGTCAACCATCCTCCTGGTTTGACTTGGCCAAACAGTTAGCACATTGGTTGAAAGATGTTTGAGTCGAAGGATGGTCATCGAAGGATTGCTTATATCCTTCGATGATGATGACCTCGAAAGATAGACCACGAAGGATATCATCCTTCGTGGTCGACAGATGATCTTTCGATGGCTTTCTGGTCGACAGATGATCTGTCGATCAATCTGTGTGATCCTTCGACCAGACCTGCTGTGTCGGGTATAAATACCCATGTAGTGTGTTGTGTTCAGTCAGAGAGGAGAGAGTAGACACAGACAAGGCTGTGAGAGACAGGAGAGCACACACACACTTTGAGAGTTTATAGAACATATCTGTAAACATTGAGCTTGTAACCGGACCCTTCATTCGTATTAATACATGTGGTGTTAATCGGTGAATCTTGTGTGTTGTGTTTTGTGCTTGCTCTCGTATAAATTCTCGGTTGCATGCTAGCTTGGATTCCGCACTCGCTAGTGTGTTTGATATAACAAGGAAAAGGTTTTAATCTCATCCTCGAGAGGGACCTACAAGTGGTATCAGAGCTTTGGCTCTTCTCCTTGTTAAAACCGAGAGTTTTCGGACTGTTTTTCGGGTTTAAAAAGTTGTATTTTCTGAAAAACTTGTTAAAATCGGGTTTCGGTTTGTTGTCGGTTTGCAGAAATATTCATATTTCTGGGTTTGTTCTTCTTATCTTCAACCGATATTCATAGTGTTCTTAGTATTTTACACTTTTGATCTTAAAAGGTTTAAATTTCAAAGTGTTTGTGTGTGGGGAGTTGTAAACTGATTAAAATATTCAGACCTTACCTGTTTTGGTGAAAAACCTGCATGTTCAGACCTGAAAGATATGGTCTGAACATACTTTCTGCCGAAAGTTCTCACCAACCCGTCAACTTTTTCACCAACTTGTCACCGATTGTCAACTGTGTCAGAACCATTCGAAAGATATCCTTCGAACTCGAAAGACCATCTTTCGATCAGTGGAGGTTCGATAGATCATCATCCTTCGAACCAAGGAATCTTTTCGAAACATTCATCTTTCGGTCTACTCTTCATTTTCGGAAGACAAGGATCCTTCGACTGGGGAGTCTTTCGAAGTCATCTTTCGAAATCATCTGTCGGTGCACAGTACTTTTTCGAAAGATAAGGATCCTTCGGTTGGAGAATCTTTCGAAAAACATTGTTCGAAATTCAACAGAGATCCTTCGAACCCTGTTGATCCTTCGAACAGGTATTGATCTTTCGATCATTAATCTGTTTGTGTTTAACAGTTTGTGTTTCAGGTCTTTCGATCAAGAATCTTTCGGCTGCTTGTTATCTCTCGATAAATTAACATAGTTTGTGAAAATTAAATTTTTAAATAGAAAACTTGTTTTCATTTTTAAAATCAATTTTCACTTAATATATTAATTTTCATAAAATGGGAACAAACGGTCAGTGGGATCCAAGCGCTTGGACTCTAACTCCACAATCAGCAGCTACGCAATCATCAGCTACGCAATCTGCGTCAGATTTCAACAAAGCATGGATGCAGGCTATTGTCCCACCTCAAGCTGCAATGATAACTGCAAATCAATGGGCATTGGTCACAAATCAAAGCAACAGCATTCAATCTATGATGCAGAACGACAGTGAGACTGGTACAAGCACGAAACCGCCAAAGCTAAATCATATCAATGATTGGGGATGGTGGAAAGAAAGGCTGAGAACTTACGTTCAGGGGCAAGGTCAAGATCTATGGATGTGCTTCTTCACCGCATTTGACAGTGATTTGGAAGTTGCAGGATCTAATCCAGAAACTTACAGCACTATGTCTGATGATGATAAGAAGAAATTTGAGTTAGAAAAGAAGGCATTCATGATTCTCACACAAGCTCTTCACAAAGACATTTACCACCAGTTCGTTTACTGCACGACGACTAAAAGCTTGTGGGATATGCTTACGTTACGATGTGAAGGAAATGCTCAATCTAGAAAGATCAAGCAAGAATTACTGAAGAAAGAGTTTGAAGGTTTCACGTGTATGGAGAATGAGACTTTGGGAGAGCTATCTACAAGGTTCCATCACTTGTTGAGCGAGATGTTTGGTTTTAGAGTCACTGCCACTCCACAAGAAATGGTGAAGAGATTCGCTGATAGCTTACCAGCGAAATGGAGCAGTTATCTTGAGATTCTTAAAGAAAATGGTGTTCTAGACACAATCAACGTGTATGAGTTGATTCAAAAACTGGAGAACAAGGATGTAGAAGAAAAGCTTAAGGAAAAAAGAACACTAACTCCTCAAAATCCAGAGATGTACTTTGGGATTGCAGGAGGTATCAGTGGAGAAAGACCAGCTTCTCAACACGCGAAGCTTCAAACAGCCTTCGTCTCTAACACCGGACCTTCAACAACAGATCAGTTTGATCCTTCAGCCTACACGATGTTTTCAAGACCGAATGTGCAACCGAAAGCTCAGCAGCAACAACCGCAACAGCAAGGGTTTTATGGAAGCTCTTCAGACTTTCAGGCCACTTCCAATCCTAACACAGTCAGATTAGACACTTCCAACTTTTCCAAAGTCAGTGTCGAAGTAGCCAAGGAGCATATGGAGATGTTGAATACCTTGGTTAGTGCTTATAGTGGATTGATCGCAGGTCAGATTGGGAATGTCAATCTAACCAATGAAGATTATCAGCAAGTGGATAAAGAAGAGTTTGAAATGATGGATATCAAATGGGCTCTTGCTAGTGCAATTCGAAGAGCGAAGGAGTTTATGGAAAGGACGGGGAGAACCAACTTGGAAAGCAAGAAAGACACCAAGTATGGGTTCGACAAGCAAGCTGTAACGTGCTTTAACTGTGGTGAACGGGGTCATTTCAAAAGGGAATGCACAAGACCAGCTCAGCATGGAAACCAAAATCCCTTCAGAAATCAAGGAAACCAGCAGAACCAGAACAGGAACAATGTTCGTACGATGATTCCTGTCAACAACCAAAGTCAAGCAGGACCATCAAATGCTAACCGGGGGCTGGTGGTTCAAATAGATGAGGGTTGTGATTGGTCGCTTCAGCTTGGAGAAGGAGGAAATGGTGGAACAGCATGTTTTGCTGAAGTCGTAAGGGATTTAAAGCACGCCAGTGGTGGAGAATCTTCCGCCAATGGTGGTGACTCTTCTGAGGATGAAGTCTCTTCTGGTTATAGTGGAAGCTCAGATGAAGAATCCTCCACTTCAGGGAATGATCATGTGGATCAAGCTGCTTACTCTTCGTCTTCTCTCCATTCAGCCTTTATGGCTAATGTCGACAGTTCTTCAGGTCAGGTATGTGTCGATGAACCCACTGTAGCTAGTTGTGATAACTGTGATAGTTTGCGTGTTAAAAATGCTGATTTAGAAGCAAACATGTCTGAGTTGCAAGGCAAACATGATGCTTTACAAGCTAGTTTGTTTGACTTGCAAGACAAACATGTTTCATTGAATGATGAGTGTTGTGAATTGCAAAGCAAACACGAGGCTTTGCAAGAGAAAGTTGAAATCACATCCAAACACAATCAAGAATTGATTGTAGATTCTGCTAAAGCGACTGAAGCTAATGTGTTTTTAACCAGAAATGAAAAGGAATTTAAAGCAACAATTGCGTCATTAAGACATGATGTTTCAGAATTACAAAAGGCTGTTTTGCGAAAACAACATGCTAACAACAATCTTATTGACACAATTGAAAAGCAAATGGTAGAATTGGCAACAGCTCGATGTGAATGTGAAACAATCAAGCAGAAATTGGAAAGTTATTCCAATTCCCGCTATGTATTGGATCACATTATTGATGTTCAAAGGAAAAAGGGGGACAAGAAGTGTATGGGATTCAAATCATGTCCTCCCCCAATGAATCACAATTACTCCAAATTGCCTGATGACGAGGATATGCCCCGTTTTGAACCTACTGTGCCACTCGGTCTAGATGACTTTGCAGCAGGCCTCGGGTTCACAACTGGTACATCATCCTCAGGTCAATCTGAATCTGAATCTGAGAATGTGACAGATTCATCATGTGTTAAGGAACAGAGTCCTCCCACTGTTGAGGATGCTGATTCTTCGGATGATGAATCTGAAGTAATTGTGAAACAACAGTCTAACTCGGTTACAACGGATATTCCAATTGAGAATCACATCCTGTGTGATCCACCAGTGAAACCGAGTGAGACTGAAATGTCAAAAGAAATGGAGTCGAGTATATCAAGTTTTGAAGGGAGTAACTTGTTGTACACGCTCAAAGGAGATGACAAAATTTACTCTAACAAAGATTTTCCAATTAAAAATGTAAATCAAGATTTAATTGAGCAAATTTTTGAAGGATGTACTGACAAGTTTTTGGGAAACAAAAGTGGCAAAATTAGAAAACAATACGGAAACCAAAAACCACCAGTTGAGCGAAAACAACAAGTCAACTCCGGAAAAGGTAAGGGACAGGGAAAGAAGGCTCAGAACAAGAATGTTCAAGCACCTAAGGTTCAACAACAATGGGTGCAAAACAAAAGAGCTCCTGTTAAGAAAAGAGAACCGAAAATGAACTTTGTTGGATCCACGGGTTCAGACAAACTTGAAACATTTCAGGATAAATCTAACCTTGATTTTATAAAACAAGTTAGAATTTTAAAACGAAATGATCAGAATAATTACACCCAACACACCAACGGATGTGATTTAGGTCCAAGCACGTCTAGATCACAAAGTTCATGGTCTGGTTCTTCGTCTGGTCATCAACGTGTGTCTCCAAAGTTTGTAGAGCGGAGAATGTGTTTTGAGTGTGGCACAATTGGGCATATTGTAAGATACTGCCCATACCTGCAAAAGTTGAAGGCAAAAACAAGTGCTCCCCAAGAAACCAATTACCAAAAACGAACATTTTCCCCAAAACAAGACCCACGTGTCTTGAAAGAAAGGGAAAAGAAGTTAAAACAAACAAATCAAAAGGTAATTGAAAAGGCCTTAAAATCAGAGGTCAAAGAAGAAAAACCTGTTCAAGCAAAACCTAAAACTGTAAAACCAGTAAATGCTAAAACAATTAATGCAAATACTGGTAAAGAACAAACAGCTTGGAAACAAAAACAGGTAATTCAGTCAGGGGGAGCACCACAGGTTCTTTTTCCTAATCATCGAGTGATTGAAATCACTTACCTTGATGATCAAGGACGACCCAAGTCCACAAAGGCTTGGGTCCCTCTCTCCAACTAATTTTTGAGTGAGTGTGTAGGATATTCCAGGAGGAACTTTCGATAGTCGTAAGATTGTTGATAGTGGAGCATCCTTGCACAAAATAGGCAACAGAAGAAATTGCTGCCTTTGATGGAGAGAAAGGAAAAAGATAAGAAGTTAAACATTCCGATGAAGGAATGATGGTGAAAGAATGTGGTTGAAAGAGATTGAAAAGCTTCGACAACATGAAAATCTTTTCAACATGTGAATGTTCAAGGCTTTGATCGGGTCCCCGGGATAGATTCAAATGAAATGTATGCACCTGCAGCACGTCTGAAGTTCACAATCTACAAGATGAACGTGCAGTGGACATTTCTTTGTGGTGTGATTGAAGAAAATGTGTTTGTTGAACAAACCAACCAGGTGTGCGGACGCCTTGGCATGGGTTGAACAACCGCACACTACTTCTGAAAGAGAAAGACAAAGACCTTCGCTGGTGCAATGTGGACGACCAGCCGGACCCAAAGGTTTCTGATCTTGTTGCTGTCAAGAGATTTCAGTAGCTGCAAAATCGACTTTGAAATCCACACCGGGTGGATATCCAGTTTGGGAGAGCACTCAGATTCTTTGCAATGCACGATACAGTTGCAGGATACGGTTTTAAAAATTCTAATCTCTCTTTTACTTGTCGATATTTAAGCTGCTTTGTGAATTATTATCTCGTTCAGCACTCTTTGGCCAGACAATGTTGTCTTGGTCCGCACCACAAACTGACATGCCAACTGATTTTTCCAAAATTCGCTAAATCATTTCTGATTAAAACTTAATTTTGGTAAACGGCATTGAGGTAAAACATGAGTTAACCAACATCGGAAAATCATTTTTGTAAATACCTTTGTGTTTTAAATTTATTTTAGTTTGTTGATTTTAGGGGGAGTAAATCCAAACTTAAATCCAAACTTTGAAAATCAAAAAACATCGAAAAATTTCAAAAACACAAAAACAATAGAAAAGCAAAAATGAGTTTCCTGGCGAGCAAAAGAGAAAATGATAGTACATCAGTGGTCTGTCTAAACCTCTTTAAACCTTAAATGCAAAACGGTAAGCAGCTCTATATAAGATGTATCGGTAGGCTCACAATCATTTTAAAGTGTGCAGGGTGATATAAACTTAAATCCGACTGAAGACTGGGTGGGAACCATTCATTGGCATATGGTCTTAGTACCGAAATTTCGTTTGAGAGATTGCCGAGGTTCTGAGATATTCGGTCTTTATGCTGCTTATCATCTGGGTATCATGGTTGTATCTTTTACCGAAAAATAACGGGGACGCAAGTCTAGATCTTCCATGATACTATACATACGTGTACATACTGCATACGTCCTCAATAAGTGATCAACAATCACATGTCCAAACCAAATAAGTGATAATATATCACAAATTCTTTCCGGGTGTCAAGTTCGTCTCTCTGCTGTACGAAAGTACTGACCTGTTCACGGACTTGCTCCTGTGCCCTCATGCATCGAAAATCAAGTTCCTCATCAATAAGTGATCAACAATCACATGTCCAAACCAAATAAGTGATAATATATCACAAATTCTTTCCGGGTGTCAAGTTCGTCTCTCTGCTGTACGAAAGTACTGACCTGTTCACGGACTTGCTCCTGTGCCCTCATGCATCGAAAATCAAGTTCCTCATCAATAAGTGATTCTATCACATAGGGCTTGTTTTCAATCAAAATAAGTGAGTTTCTCACATCATATACGGTCAAACAGATGATAATCGGTATACTCACCGGTAAGATGAATCCTCGTGCATACCTTGATACGGGAATGTGTCGTGATGTGGATGAACACCGGTCGGTAAGTATAAATTATACCTTAACGTATCCCCTCGCCATGATTACAAATGATAAGCTGAGCTTATGTGGACAACAATACCGATAATTGTTATAGGATGCTTATCTTAATGTTAACTAATAGAACAACAAGAGCGTTTTGGCATGACCGTACACTGATATGATTCTCTTACCCTCGAAACTCGCAAAAAGAATGTCTGTAAATATTTATTTAATGTTTTCTGTTTATGCATCTTTGTATATATTTATTTATTGTTTTCCGTCTTTACATTTGAAAAATGAAAATTTCAAAAAGATTTTAGGTGTGTTTTAATATAAACTTTATAAAATCCAAAAAGATTTTTCTTCAAGTTTATTTTTGATTGACTGATGTTGGAACTCGAGTCTATCCTACCCAAAATCCTGATCGTAAGCTGGAAAACAATTGTATCTTCATAAACAGTCGAAGTTAACGAGTTTTGAAAGTTAAAGGATTAAAATGAATATTTTTCTAAACTTTCAAACTGATGTTTGTTGGTGTTTGATTGAGATTTGATCTCATATGTGTCATTAGTTTAAATGTTAACTATATTCCAAGCGTTTGTTCTCATTATGCGTTTAGCTTTCTTGCATGTGCAGATGCTAAAGGCGAGGAGAACATGTTCGATGAAAAAGCTTTGGAATGAAGACACGAAGTGGAGGCACTCAAAGGACAAGATGATCGAGTTGCCGCTGTCCCTTCATCAACACCACAAGGATCTGAAGAATTGACAAGTCAAAAGATTCACGAGCATGACTCAATGGAGAGTTCAATCTAAGGGGGAGTTTATTGACACACTACCTAAGTTAAATGGGGAGTTTGTGGATACACTTTTTACTTACAACACGTGAAGACTTTGAAGATCCTCCGACATGAAAAGACATAGAAGACGAACCATCACGAGTAGCGTCCAAGGGGGAGTTTGTTGATGCACTTTGTGTGGACGCGACTCGGCTCGGTACGACTCGGCCTTGAAGACTTGAAGACACGAAGATCAAGACAAAGCTACAGCCAAGGGGGAGTTTGTTGGTGCACTTGTGTCTGTACTTTGTCTGTATTTCGTCATGATACAAAACGATGTCTTATGTTAGTCTGGGTTACGTCTTAGTTTGTTACAATGTGCGGTCAATGTAAGTTTGACCAAGTCAACCATCCTCCTGGTTTGACTTGGCCAAACAGTTAGCACATTGGTTGAAAGATGTTTGAGTCGAAGGATGGTCATCGAAGGATTGCTTATATCCTTCGATGATGATGACCTCGAAAGATAGACCACGAAGGATATCATCCTTCGTGGTCGACAGATGATCTTTCGATGGCTTTCTGGTCGACAGATGATCTGTCGATCAATCTGTGTGATCCTTCGACCAGACCTGCTGTGTCGGGTATAAATACCCATGTAGTGTGTTGTGTTCAGTCAGAGAGGAGAGAGTAGACACAGACAAGGCTGTGAGAGACAGGAGAGCACACACACACTTTGAGAGTTTATAGAACATATCTGTAAACATTGAGCTTGTAACCGGACCCTTCATTCGTATTAATACATGTGGTGTTAATCGGTGAATCTTGTGTGTTGTGTTTTGTGCTTGCTCTCGTATAAATTCTCGGTTGCATGCTAGCTTGGATTCCGCACTCGCTAGTGTGTTTGATATAACAAGGAAAAGGTTTTAATCTCATCCTCGAGAGGGACCTACATACCACTCGATGACCTTCAAGTAAACGAAACACTACACTTCGTGGAGAAGCCTGTCGAAATCATGGATCTCCAAACCAAGCAGCTCAGACGCTCGCGCATTCTTATTGTGAAATTCCGATGGGAAGGCAAACGACGCGCAGAGTTCACTTGGGAACTCAAAAGCGACATGAAGGCGAAGTACCCGCAATTGTTCATTACGGCTTCGGCCTAATTTCGGGACAAAATTCCCTAAACAAGTGGAGGTTGTAACACCCCGTGTTTTCGAAAGTCAAAGTCAAAGTCAAGGTCAAAGTCAACGGCCGATTTCGCGTGACTTGACTTGTAGTGAATTTCTTTTATATGTTTATTTTAGTTGTATTATGTGGAGTAAGTGTCAATAATCACAATAATCGACGTATGTTGTTCGCTATTTAATCGACTTACGACTGTCCAATCTAATCGCTATCGCAATCGCACTCGCAACTCGAATTACGCAATTTGGTTATTGTCTTACGTGTGTGTGTACCTTATGTGTTACTTGTGCATGTTTATTTATGTTATGTTGTGGTAATCAATCGAAAACGCAATCGAACTCGAATCGCAATCGAAACGCAATCGAACTCAATCAAAATCGAACTATAATAATTAGTGGAGAAGAGATAGCGCGAGATATGATTGGTTGGGATTAAAAGTAATTTGACTAGGAAACTCTATCGCATCGAAGCGATCGCAATCGAAACCAAAACAGCAAAAATCATCGCGCCGAACACCCGAACCAAGTGCCATCCGGCCGGATTGCCATCCGACCGGGCTGCCACTTGAGCTGGTGCCAGGCTGTCATCCGACCGAGATGACATCCCACCGGAAAGCCATCCGGGCGAGATGCCATCCGACCGGCCAACACTTTCTTCTTTTGGAACTCTATAAATACCCATGTCACTTTCATTCTTTCTACTTTTGGAAACTCTCTGACCGAACCGCCCGTGCTCCTCACCTTTTCTCAAATCTCTCTCGATTCCGGTAAGATCTCGTCCTAAATATTGTACTTTCTTGATCTACACACACTCCTACACCTTTCTATCTTTAAAATCTTAACTTTTAACCGTGAAATCATCAAGATTTGGGGTGTTCTAGGGTGACGTCATCATGAAGTTCTTATGAACTTCAAGTTTGACCTCATTCCACCAAGGATAACTCAGATCTGAAGGATTTCCACATGATTTCACAACGATTTCGCCTAGATCTGAACATTTTCAAAAGGATAAAAGAGTTGAAAGAAATAATCACAAGTTCTCTCATTCTTTTACACTCAACGCACTCAAAACGATAGAATCGGACCTTGTCCTAGTCTTCTACTCATTCGCGGTGTTGTGCTAGCACAAGATCTGAATTCTACTCACGAGACCACCGATTTCGGGTTAACCAAGAACAACCATCTTGAACCGGTTAACTGGTCGAACTAGGGTGATTCCTGTTCGTTCGGGTCACTTGGGTCAAGATAGGGTTCCGTTGGTTAACACGTGGTCAAAACGTCTCGATAAAACGACAAACAATCAAAACGACCAAGTAAAAGACGAACGGAACGACCGAGACGGAGTGCTATCCGACCGGACTACTGTCCGAGCGGATAAGCCATCCGAGCGACCGGCTGTCCGAGCGACTGCACCTTGGGTCCCACACTTGACCAACTTTATCTGAAGTTTGAGTATTGAACGAATTGCTATCCGATCGGACTACCATCCGACCGAATTACTCTTCGGATCATGAGATACTTGAATTTTAAACACTTAAACAATTTTCAACATGTTCAATGCACTAAGGATGTCACCCGACCGGACTGTTGTCCGATCGAGTGACAACCTGCTGTGGATTTGTTCTCACTAAGTAACCTCGCCACCCGAGTCGCCGTCCGACCGGACAACCGTCCGATTGGATGACCATCCGAATGGATTGTCATCCGCACGACTGACCGTCCGATCGACCGGCTTGAGAGGTAAAGATACTTCAATGTTTTCAAAATGCTACAACGAAAACTTCAAAGGACAAGCCATCATACACAAACGCATCCTTCTCATAGGAAGAAACAATCCACTCGAATAGTCATCCGACCGGACAACCGTCCGACAGGATGACCATCCGAACGGATTGTCACCGCATGACTGGCCGTCTGACCGGATCACCATCCGACCGAACTGTTGTCCGAGCCACTTACACTTTGCATCGTTTTACGCGTCATTTATCGTTATGTTATCGTTCTGATCAGGCTAACCCTACTCTCTAAGCGCTCCCTTCAATCCATCAATCGCTGTGAGTATACTCAATCCCTTTTTGCTTTACGCACTTTTGGGTGTTACATACGTTACGAATATTCAAATCACAATAAACACACTACCCAATACTATTTGAACGCTAACCGCTAATGCATGTTATACGTGGCTTATGAATGCTTGTTTGTTATGTTTACACATGGAATGCTGTCTACCTGTCTTAGCAATGCTAGTACTATAGTTTGGACTCAGCACCTGTTCGCAGGGGTTGTTAAGGACAATTACTTGCATGGATTACGGTGGTAATCATGTATTGTGAACTGCCTCAGGCAGTCAACCCGCAGTCATTGGTATCGATGGATCTATGTCGATAACTAACGTGCTTCATTTCACTATGTGTACGTGCTGGTTATGCGTAAACGAATTTCGAACTCTATATGCTATTATCAAACTTGTATGCTCACCTTTACATTATATGTATTGACTTTATTTTAACGTATGTGACAGGTGCTTAGGATGCACATCTGCTAGGAAATCGAGGCTAGAATAAGGTTCTAGAGGCCAACAAATAGTTGTCTGTACAAATTAAATCAAGGGTCTCTAGAAGCAGATAAACAATTGCTCTATTTGAAAATCTGAGTTGTCGGAATAGAGCTATTTGCCTAGATTTTGTCTTTAATAATTTGTTTACCTTTTGAGACATGGTATGGGACATTTTATTTTAAATTGATTGGTAATGATAATTGTTATGGAAACCTCTGGACAATCTGTTTCGCTTAGTGCCATGCCCCGATGTTTCCGCCATCGGTTGGGGTGTGACACCTGTGTCAACAAATTTAGGCGGGAATGGTAAAGAGTTATGCAGGGGTTAAGATTATTTGTTGTTAAAAAGAACATGGGGTAATAAGAAAGGGTAAAATTGTCATTTTGCATGACAACTAACAAAACCGCTAAGTCATTTGACAACGGGTGCCAAGATTGATGCAATTGGGACTTATCCGAGGGTAAGACAATTAGGGGGTAAGAGTGTCAGCGGGGTCAAAACCTAGGGGATAATATTACATTTTACTCAAAATAAAATAACCTTTTTTGTTTTGACAAAATTCCAGCTATTTTATAATCAAATTAATATATTTTTCAAAGTTGCAACAAAATTATGACAAAATATTTGTTCAAGATGGTGACAAAAGGGCCACGTTATTCACGCTCTCTTTCACGTTCAGCCCTTTCTTGTTCCCACTCTTGTTCAAAACATGCTTCTATGTTTTGTCAGGTCCCTCGTTCTTTTTCAACTTATGCTTGAACTTTTTTAAGCGAAAATTTGTCAAACTATATATAATTAGTAAATATTAACAAAAAACTTGTAAATGGTCAATCAAAAAAAATTGACCAACAAAAACGTACATATATATCCGATAACACACATGATACAATCACATACATTCATACATATGCTTACACATATATATAACAGGAACATGCATTCATATATATACACACATAATACATAGTGTTACATATTTTGTGATATGTTTTGAGCAAAACTTTGTGATCACATGCCCGCTATTATCAGAAACATGAGATCATTTTATAATAGAAAACTTTGTGATATACATAAATGTTTTCTCACTGCCATCGAATCAAATGATGAGCTGAAATACTTTAGTCAAGCAGCTAAAGATGATAGGTGGGTTGAAGCTATGAAAAGATAAATTGAGGCTCTTGAAGAAAATGAAACATGGACACTTGAAGAGCTTTCTATAGGCAAGCGTGCTATTGACTCAAAGTGGGTCTACAAAATAAAGTTCAAACCTGCTGGAAAAGTTCGAAGATACAAGGCAAAACCGGTAGCTAAAGGTTTCACTCAAATGGAGGGAGTTGACTACCACGGAAACTTTTCCCTAGTAGCAAAACTTATTACTATTTGCACTCTTCATAAAGAAGGAGAAACAATGGTATGCAAATTAAAGAAATCATTATATAGCCTGTAACAGGTTTCTCGGAACTGGTATGAAAAGTTTATCATTGCTTTAACTGATATCAGTTTTAAACAAAAAAAAGCGGATCACTCTCTTTTTATTCTCAAGCATGATGATGTCATTATATCGGGTAATGGCTTAAAAAAGATTCAACATGTCAAAGCCAACTTGGAAGAAAAATTTAGTATAAAGGACATGAGAACCTTAAAAGTATTTTTGGGAATTGAAGAAGTAAAGACCAAGGAGGGGTTTATATTGAATCAACGGAAGAACACTATCAACATCATAAAAGACAGTGGTATGCTTGGTTGTCGACCTAGTGGCTTTCCTATGGAACAAAACCTCAAACTCTCGATAAAAGTCATGGGGCCAACAGGTTGATGCCACTCGTTATAGACTATTGGTAGGTCGTCTTCTTTATCTTCAAGCTACTAGACCAGACATTGCATTTGCAGTCAATGTTTTGAGCCAATTTTTTGCTGATCCACGAGAGGCCCATTTAGAAGCTGCAAACCGCCTTTGACGTTAATTGAAGTTAACACCGGGTTAGGAAATATTGCTTCCCAAGGAAGGAAGGAAAAATTTGATCAGTTTTTGTAACCCGGGCTGGCTTGGTTGTCCTCTTACTAGAAGATCGAGAACTGGTTATCTACTTCTCTTTGGCGGTGCATCGGTTTCTTGGAAATCGAAGAAACAGTCAGTCTTGTCTAGATCGTCTGCAGAGGCTAAGTATCGGGCTATGGCATCCACTGTCAGTGAATTTATATGGATGAGGTGGTTGTTAAAGTAACTGGATGTTGAACAAAAGAACCCAACCATGTTGTTTGTGACAATCAGGCAACACGACACATCACCACTAACCTTGTGTTTCATGAACGAACGAAACATGTTAAAATGGATTGTTATTTCATACGTGAAAGAGTTGAGTCTCAAGAAATCACGCCAATGAATATTGACAGTAAAGCTCAAATAGTTGACTTGTTTACCAAGCCTTTGGGAAGACCGCAACAAAATAATATGTTGGGCAGGTTGGGCATTCGTGATCTTCATGCTTCAGCTGAAGGAGAGTATTGGAGATATATTTATTTTAGTATTTTATTTTATTAGATTCTTTTCTTATTAGAATAGGATTGATTGTCCCATTATAAATACTACTCATTGTGATCTTTGATTTGAATAAATGAAAAACCCTAAAGCCCTCTGATTACCAATCTCTATACTTCTCCTAGAGGGAAACAAGTTCATTGAAGGAGCAGAGCAAGTGTTTGTAAATAATATTGTTTAATGATCTTTGATCATCCACAGCTTTGATTGTCTAAATACCAATATCATTTTCTTCATTAAAAACAACTTTATACATTTGCAAATAAACAAACATTATTCACGATGACTAGAAAAAAAAAAAGAGATGCAAAGTGCTGATATATTTTCCTTTTGTGTTCATGATATGGAAATTTAAATTGACTCATTAAGCGATATTATATTTTCCAATTAAGGAACTTTAACTTCGAGATTTGCCAATATGAGTCTTTTAGAGGGAAGATTTTAGGTTCAAACCACTATTTTGTATTACTTTTGTGTCAAATAAAGTAAAGTAATATTTTCCATTAAAAAATTTCTCACCTTATTTTCCTATTTATCTCTAATATTTAATAATAATAATAATAATAATAATAATAATAATAATAATAATAATTTTAAAAAATACTAGATAAGAATAAATATTTAGATAAGGATAAACGTTTGTTTTTATTATGAGCATATTAAATAATAATAATAATAATAATAATAATAATAATAATAATAATAAGAGTAAACTGCCATTTTAGTCCTTAAGGTTTGGTCACTTTTGCTACTTTAGTTCAAAACTCAAATTTTTTAAATCTGGGTCCCTTTGGTTTCACTTTTATTGCCATTTTGGTCCAAAAATGAAATCAGCTGATATTTGGCTAATAAAATCCTGTTATTTTGACCTTTTCCTCAGAGGCAAAATGGCCGAATATCAGCTGATTTCATTAATTTAATTAATAATGTGTTATAATAAAATTATATTGATCGTTTTATCCCTGAGTAAAAGAACAAAATAACAGGATTTTATTAGCTAAATATGAGCTGATTTCATTTTTGGATCAAAATGGCAATAAAAGTGAAACCACAGGGACCCAGATTTAAAAGGTTTGAATTTTGGACTAAAGTGGCAAAAGTGACCAAACATCAGGGACCAAAATGGCAGTTTACTCTAATAATAATAATAATTTTAAACAAAAAAGTTAGATAAGAATATAAACGTTTATTTTTATTATGATCATAGTAAATAATAATAATAATAATAATTTTAAACAAAAATAATAATTTAAGAATAAATGTTTGTTTTTCTATAAATAATTATAAACAAAAATTTAGATAAGCATAAACGTTTGTTTTTATTATGAGAAGATATATATACTTTGTAGTTCGGTGACCGAAATTATGGTAAATTAGGAATCAAATGTTCCAGTTTGATATATACTTAATAATTGTATAATTGTTTTTTTCACTAGAATTAAATTATTATTCTATGTCGGGCATATGTTTCTATCAAATTGTAAGTATTTTTAGACGAATCGCTATAATGGTAGGCATATGCTTCTAAATTGTAAACTTTAAACCCATCATGTTTAGATATAAAGAACATGGGTATATTTCTAAAGTAGTCTAAAACTAGCTAATACTGCACTGTCACATCAAATCTACCTATAAACGTTTGTTTTTATTATGATCATATTAAATAATAATAATAATAATTCTAAACAAAAAAAAAATTTAGATAAGAATAAGTCTTTGTTTTTCTATAAATAATTTGTAACAAAAATTTAGATAAGGATAAACGTTTGTTTTTATTATGAGTAGATGTATATAATTTGGAGTTCGTTGATTGAAATTACGGTAAATTAGGAATCAAAGGTTCCCATTTGATATATACTCAACAACTGCATTATGGTTTTTTTTTTAAGGTGACTTTCTATGTACTGGACCAGTGGTCACCGGGTTTATGTCAAAGACATTCCCCCGTCAGCCCCGCATCTGCGGACGCGATGTTCGATTGGGCCCCGGCCTGCCGCGTGAGCTGACTTCCGCCCGGAAACCATACTACCCCCACACGAGAGATTCGCTGGGGTAACAGCTGGGTAAAACCGGGTTGCCCTCAAGACCGTTCCATGCCTCGGTAGGAGACGATCTATCATTGGGACAATCCGCCCCACTAACCGTAAGTGCCGGGAGTCGAACCGGGGTGGCCTAAGCAAATCCCCGGCCGACCCACCAACTGAGCTAGGAGGCGGATCATCAACTGCATTATTGTTTATTAGTTATTATATAAAATTACATTTATACAAAATAAAAAAAAACAAAGTAAAATGTTGTAATAAGTAAATAGTACTTCAATGTTCATTTTTAAAAGATAAATCTTGACGACTGTTTGTGTTAACATATGAAATTATATTTTATTCTATTCAGCACGTGCAATATAAAAGTTTTTTTAAAGATATATCTTTTTTATATTTATTATATAAAATTATGTTCATGCAACCCGTGTAATATACGGGGTTCTAACCTAGTTTTCCATTAAAAAAATATACAAAACAAACAAACATGGAGATTCCAGATGGAATCTACCACCAAATTTACAACCGGCCAACTACCTAAGAGTCTTCACGCCCATTGTCATGTCCTAGTTGACTTTTCATTTAGCAAACATTTTATATTAGCAATTTGGTAATAATCTTTTTGTACTAAATATTGTATTATCAACTATTCTCTTTTAATAAAGCATTGGTAGCAAATATCCTAGTATGTATTTTCTGTTTGTAGGGTGTCTACCAATTCTGCCACCATTTAAACACAAAGCATTCTACCTTTATCTTGCTATATACTTCTTCAAGAAATGGTTGCAAGAATCTGTGTTGTTATACTATTCTTTTGGGCACTTCTCACCATCGTCACACCTATTCTTGTTCACCTGTCCACCAATCCAAATCTCATGGAATGTTACGGTATGTTTTATTAAGATGTTGGCAAGTCGACTCTTCGCTTTATTTTATATTCAATCCAAACATGTAGCTAAAAAGATGATATATTGCTTCAACGTGTTGAAACTTGAAATTCATCCAGACTACTGTTTTGATTCATACAACTTCCTTTATCGTTTTATTATCAAAAAAATGTATTCTTATTGAAAATATTTGAAATCATTTTTAACTCATGAATCATTTACAAAACTATTGGCATTTTTAACAAAAGGTGTACTGCTTAAACCGATTTCAATAACTTCAAAAACGATCCGCTCTGATCTATTATGAACGTTGTATGACATGTTCATTTTGACACCTCTAATACATTTTGCTATTGCTTTTTGTAGATGAAGAGGAGTTGGTTGACTATCAAAGTAGTATAGGGTTGAGGTTCTGGTGGAGAAGAAAATGTCTATGTACCGAAGGTCCTCTTGAGCCGATATCTACACCAACACCTGCACCAACATCAACACCTTACGATAATCGAAGGCCTCAATATTATATGATGGAAATAAAGTGCAAGAATTCGTCTAGAAAAGTTTTAGTGACAGTTGAGCAACAATAATATTATGCATAGTCGAGCTAATTAATGATCAATGTGGAGAGAAAAACTATGAAAGTAAAAATCCGGTGTATAATTTTATTGTGTATATATGATCGTTCATCCTGCATTTTTCATGGCAGGTGTTTGATTGATTTCAAATCTTTGTGCCATATTTAGTTAATTACAAGTTCGTGTTCATATCATATGTGTTTATGTTTGTGGGTTAGCCTCTAGTGGTGGACCCATGGTTTTTTTTCCCACTGGGCCACTGGAGTCCATATTTTTTGTACTCGGATGACTTTTAACTCCATGGTTTTTTTTTTAAACCAAAACTTCATTAAAACAAACCCGAGCCCGAAAACCGAGCCGGGCACCACACAAACAACACCTTACAAGAAAACAAAATTACACCAATCCAACCATGAGATATGATTGTTCCTTGATCTATGGGGTCATGTGGGGTCACATATATAATGAAATATTGTCATTGCAAACCGGTAAGACAACGAGGGTTTTAAGGTAAAAATGAGCACGAAAGGTAATCCATTTAGAAAAAGAAAAAATTGAAGTACATAAATGAATTCGAAACTCATTTTCTTCCTCTCGTTCTTCTTCTTCTTTTTGAATGCAACATGTATAGATTAATCTTCAATGTAAGTTCAAAAATGTTGAGGGTATGTGTCGCTACATGCATCTGTCTAGATGTAGATTAGGATCGCCATTGAAGCTGAGAAGATGCAGTGGCGGAGCCACACTTTGAACAACGGTGTCGCCCGACACCAATGAATTTTGTGTAGCAAATACAACGTATAATAGGAAAAATTCGACCGACACCATCGTTTTTTTACGAGCTACACCATTGTTACAAACAACACAATTGTTTTGTTTTTTTTCTAAAAGAATTAGATAATAAACAAATTTATAGTTCAAAAATCATGCCCAGTTACGTGAATTTAAGTAGTATACTTTAAATCATTAGAGGTCAATGCTTAATTTTTTTTTTCTAAATCTAGTAAGCATTATAAGCCCATGTCTAATTGGTTTTGTTTCAATTGTTTAGTAAGCATTATAAGCCCATGTCTAATTGATTTTGTTTCAGTTGTTTAAACTAATTGGAACCAGATGTTTGGTGATCATCTGAACTTGTTTGTAATAATGAAAATAAGGTTTTTTTTTTTTTTTTTTTTTTTTTTTTTTTTTTTTTTTTTTTTTTTTTTTTTTGCAAGTTGTCATTCTACACTATAACAATTCAAACGTGAATGGTAATAAATCTATGTTTGGTCATTTAATAGTTTAATTCATAGTTATAAGGGTATACTATTATTATCTTTTTTTAAATTAATTTACGTTTCTAACCCTGAACATTAATAAAGTTATCACATAACCTCTAAACTATAATAATTTTTTGATAAACGATTTACATATACCCTTGAACTTTAATAGATTTACCATAAGTAAGTTTAATAATAATTATATTTTTTATAAGCGATTTATGTTTCGACACCAAACTTTAATAGAGTTATCATACGGTCCTTAAAGTTTAATAAAGTTAATAAACTTATTTTTTTCTTTTTTAACAAATATCTATTTTTTTATCCTTTTTATAGGTTCAGTTCTTTTTTGTTTTACTTATTATAATTAAAGCTAACTTTTAACTCTAGACATGGTTATTTAATCATGTTGCTTTTTTTTGGGTAAAGGGTTACCCCGGTGATTCTATATATTCACAACCAAATAAAACCAAGTAGTGTAGAGAGTCTACACTCTACACCAGTTCAATCATGAGACAGGCCCCATGAAAGTAGACACAAATAACAACCATATAAAACCAAAAATAACAAGGAGACAACTAGACTAAACTCTAGAAAATGACATACGAAATCAATTAATTAGCCGCCATCATCATCAACGTCTCCCCCACGAATCTCCCATTCTCCAATAAGCTTTCGCACACTAGCAGTATTCTTTAACTTTGCTCCCATCAGCTTGTATCTTACCGTCTTTAATATAATTGTTAAATGGAACTTTTAACTCTAAATTGTTTACTTAACTGTGTTGATTGCTTAATTTTACCGTCATGAAATATATACATCCTCCCCATCAACTTCTACAACCTTGCCGCGAAGCGTGGGCTCCAATCTTCACCATCAACCTCCTACGACCCGTCGCGAAGCGCATGCTCGAATACTAGTTGAAAACATTATGAATCGTTTTCAAAACATGAAAATGCATACAGAGCAACTATTAAATGAAATTTTTTATATATTTCAAATGACTTTGTAATTTTATTATGTGTTTTTACTTATTGACATTGTACTTTTACTGTGATATTTGCTTTTATTATGTGATTCGATCCAACTAGATCCGAACCGATCCAAAAAGTTCGACTCTGGGTTACTATAAACCGAGGTATCCATAAAAAATGACACAATAAGAAAAAGTTTCTGGCTCGTCCATTACATCTTCAAGGTTCTAAAACACCAAGAATAAACTCACTAGAAGGGGTCCAAGGCCAGAGCCTCGGGACCATCCTTTAACACTCAAGTCGGTATACAACTGGTACAGATTCATGTGTATGCAATAGTATAATAATAGTAGAGAATGTGAGAGTTATAAGCATATGATGGGTTATGAAAGAAGAAGAAAATCATTTACAATGAAGATGAATCCACTATCCTCCCTTATAAAAGAGAAAGATGGGCTATGGTTTTGATGGATCACTATATGTTGGGCCCTAACCTTTAGTTAGAGATATACTCTCCATGTAAAATAAAAAAATTGTGGGTGCCCCGTTTCATCTATTGCTCCTTAAATTCATTCAAGGATTCAGTTTTTCAAACTTAATTTGTAATATGATTGATTGATTGAATCTAGACTTTTTTTTTTTTCCAAGTCAGTACTGTTTTCATTCCAATCATCTAGACTTTGTGAAACAATAATTCTTAAAAAAAAAAAAAAAAAAAAAAAAAAAAACTATAGTTAATGTTTAGGTAATTTCCATATCATATATTTGAATTTATGTACATATATATTTCAAATCACTTATGATCCACATATATTACGTTTTGTGGACATAATCATTTTTGCGTTTATGTACAAAAGTGTAGCATTGCTTGCAACAAAATCTTGAAAAAAAAAGAAGGAAAACGATCTACAAACTCAAAGATCCAAAAATTATATATTTGAAAACCCAATGTCATTGACGTTCCAATATCATAGAAGCACACCATACATTCAGAATTACATTATTAAACAAAGAAAAATACGCTTATGTGATCATGTCGTATAGGTAAAATTATCACAGCCGTTCACTCAAACAAATCGATCAAGATATTCCTCAACAGTTGTGTATTTCACATCCGGATACAGCTCAGAAGCCTCAACGCCAAACGATGGTTCTATCTCGAAGTTGGTAAGATCTCCATTTACAAAAATCGAGTGGTTGAGGGCTAAGAAAAGATTGTTCGGAAATGGAGACTCTGAAACAAATAAAAGAAAAAAATATAGAACCGAAGAACAATTAAAGAAAATAAATATATAAATGTAGATTATTTTCTTTCTCAAACATACCTTGAATAAGCTTCACAACTTGTTCCCCAGGAACATAGGTTTTCTCTAGGGATTTCCCAATCTTCTTCTCCCAAAGGGAAGCAAGTTCATTAAAGGAACAAGTGTTTTTAGGTGGTTTGATGTAAAGAATCTTGTTTAATGTTCTTGGATCATCCACAGCTTTGATTGTGTAAGTACCAATATCATGTTCTTCGTTAAAAACAACTACATTTTCAAATAAACAAGCGTTAATCTCAGTGACTAGAAAATATGATACAAAGTGTTGATATATTTTCCATTTGTATTTATGATATGGAAATTTTTACTCGTACGCAGATGGAAATAGTAAAAAAGGAATTTACATGGAGCTCGTCTTTGAAATGCAATGGTTTTGCTTGGAGGCATAGTCAAAAAGAAATGCACATGGATATTCCAACGGTTAACTAACTAACGGGGATATTCGATACCCAAGGGTATGCCGGATACCCGATAGTAAAAGTAATAATAATATCTTGTCACAAGTGAATTTAATAATAGTAAAAGTAATAATAATATTGTTTTTGATAATAGTTATTTGATATCTTTTTGGTTTTGAGGGTCAACCGTAGCTACTTAGCCCATTCAACTAATTACAAGCCAGCCCATTTTCACATACAAAAGATGTGGGAGCTCATTTGTTACCTTTGGGATTTCCATCGCCAAGAATGGTTACTTTATCTCTAGGTGGGCTGGTGGCTCCAGGCTGAACCAATGTGGGCAGAAAATAACCCGCAAAGCAGTTGCAAGCCACATATGTAAATGGAATCCCCTCGGCCTCAATCGCTCGACGGATTTGCTTTTTCCCAGCGAAAGCTGAACTTGCGGGCTCAAGCGCATTTTGATGATCCACATCCGTACCAAACTCGGATGGGAAAAACCTCTAAACAAATTAAAAACCATCATAAACATGTTCATATGAGGTTTGGAATAAAATTTCTCATTTTAATGAAATTTGCCGTTTAAAAAATAAAATATGAGGTTTCGGGGAAAAAATGGGCTTTAATTTACATTTTCAATTTTTTTCTAGTAATTTTGTTGCGTTCCGTCAGTGAATCTCCTTCGATGATACTCTTTTGGTTAGTAGTGAAATAGAAGTAACATATAGATATAAACAAATTGATTTTGAATAATATTTATTTATGATTGCAAAGATGGCAACAAACCTTAACATTTCCAGCTTCTTTAATAGCGGCAATAATTTTGGTTTGATCTCCTATTTGCATATTACCCACAGTTGAAATCACCACATCCACCTGCTTAATAGCCTTCACTAAACTTTCATGATCATTCAGATCACCCTACTCATCACAAAACATCCAATATTAATCCTCAAAAGTTAAAACACACTACTTAACAAAACCCTAAAAAACAATAAGTTTATAAGTTTAAAAGTCCATATGAAACACATACATGAACAAGAGTGACACCAGAGTTCTTGAAGCTCTCAACAAGCGGACCCTTCACAGGATCTGCCACCGTGGATTCTCGAACAAGAGCGAAGGTTGGGTGGCCGGATTTTGCACTAGCTTCGACTACAAATTTTCCGATGTACCCGGTTCCACCGATGATCAGAATCTTGCTCTTCTCGGCTGCCATTTGTTCTTCCGGCGAAAATGAAACTACTAATTGTTTCTTCAATGAAGAGAAGGTTTAATGGGTTGAAGACGGTGGACTGTTGGTGAACCACGATAATATATTTATGCTTGTTGTGGGTGACAAGAGAATTGACAAAAGTGCCCTAGGTTGGTGACATTCACAGGTGAAATTGTCCCAAATGAGATCATAAAGTATAATGCTAATGCTATGGATAAAATTCGTATAATCTTGTATTAAGATTTTGATAATGGGAAACATGCTATAAGAGCATGGTGGTCAAAATCCATACTTCAGACTGTCTCATCAGCATGTCACATCTTTTCGAACTTCACTTTTTCCAACAACAATAAATAATTCCAAACATCCACATCACACGTCACTTTTTACACTAAAAAACAAAAAATAAAAAAAAATAAGTTTACGAGTGGGTGATCCCCACAATTCCAGACCAAGCTGATCTGCTCAAGCAAATCGGACCGCATGGGTCAAACGCCCCCAACAAGGCTTGTCTGGTGAGGGGTGGTCCGCTCTGCAGACTTGGGCAATGGACGCATTGTTGTTCATGCTCTAATGAGTATTTTAAATTATACGATTTATTTTAAAACTAAAAAACAATGTATGTATACTTTAAATGAATAAAAAACAAAAATAATAAAAATAGAACTTGTCTATAATTTAAAAAAAAAGGAAAATGTCACAAATTAGTTATCAAATTTTAAAAGGTTTCTAATTAAATCATGCGTATCGTTTTTATCTCTAAAATAATAATAAAAAGTTTAATAAAGGTGCACTTCGAGTAAAGTTCCCTAGATTGATGACATTCACATATTGTGAAATATTCCCAAATCAAATTAAGATTAGAGTAAACTGTAAAAAGGGTCCTTTGAGATTTGTTCACTTTTGTCACTTTAATTCAAAACTCAAACATTTTGAATTTTGGTCCAAGTGGTTTCAAGTTTATTGTCATTTTCATCTAAAAGCAAAATTTGGTTAGACTTTTCAGTTAACATCTAGTTATTTTGTCTTTTTACTCCCTTTTAATGAAAGGCAAAATGGTTATTTAACGTTTTATTATAACAAATTAAAAAAATTAAAATTGAGGTTCATTAATAAAAATTAAAAGATCATTTTACCCTTCATTAAAAGAGAGGAAAAAGACAAAAATGTTGGATGTTAACTGAAAAATGTAACAAGATTTTATTTTTGAATGAAAATAGTAACAAAATTGAAACCACACCTGAAGAAGCATCTTGGCAGTTTACTCTTAAAATTATAAAGTATAATGCTAAGTTAAAACTTATATTATCATAAAGATAACCGGAAACTTGTGATAATTTGAAATATTATATTTTAAAACTAAAAAATAACATATTTGTAGATTAAGCAAAGCAAAAAGATTAAAAAGTTCGATACAGGTGCATTTGGTATTTCTAATTTGCATATAAATAGCTTGTAACTTGAAGCACTCTCAAATTAAAACTTGTTTAAAATTAGTTTGGAACCAATTTAGCTCAGCTCAGTTTGAATTATTATTTTTAACTTATTTTATAGACATGTATATATTATCTACTTGTCATTTCTAAAAGCAATATTTATACATTTTTTTAATTTATGTCTTAGTTTAAGCCCAAAAGCTAATATCAATTGTTGCACACTTTTTTAATACTAAATTTATACGTCTTCAAATAACCTGTGGCGCAATCTTGGTGGAAATTAGCTAAAAACAAGTTCTTCGTATTCAACTCATATACAAAGTTACAAACTAGGACAACTTGACTCAGATTGTTTATAAATTGAGCTCAGTTCATTTACAAAGCAAGTCAACCACGAGCTGACAGACTGGCTTGATTCATCTCATGAATAGCTCTACAGTTCTAAATATCCCAAAAAAAAAGAAGCAGAAACATAAATATTATTTTGAAAGATTTTAGATATTTGATTACTTTTATTAAGAAAGCTAGGTTGTATTGTGAGTTAAATGCTATATAAAATTTTTTTTAAACTTTAAGTTTAATTAATATCGTATTTCTACTTTGTGATCATTAAATTTAAGAGTAAACTATACGAAATCATAAAACATTTTTGCCTTGTTTTGCACTCGATCGTGAAGGAAAGTTGTTCCCCACAGTAACTTAAATCATAGTCCATCGAGTTTGGTACATGATTGCAAGTTTGCAACAACTAGATTCCATCATAGTCCATCGAGTTTGGTACATGACTGCAAGTTTGCAACAACAATAGACAAATAAATAAATTATGAATGCAATTAAAAGAAAATGTTTCTATTTAAATATATTGATTGCATGAGTTTGCAATTATAATTACCAAGTTCTTTGTCGTTTTTCCACTTCCATGTGTTTCTACTTGAAATCAAATTCAGGTTGATTGGTTGGGTAAGTAACAACAATGTTGTTATAATATATATATATATATATTATAATTATAACAACATTGTTGTTACTTACCCAACCAACCAACCTGAATTTGATTTCGAGTAGAAACTTTACAGAACTTGAATTTTAATGAGAACTCTAAGAACTTTTAAGAGCCATTGATCTAATTAATCAGTGGTGTAAATCCATCATGGCAAAATTGTAAATAATGAAAAATTTGAGGAGTTAGTTTTATTTGATAAGGGTATAATAGTAAACACAAGTCCAATTGAATTCGAAAGACACTCAAAATATATCCGATTATTTCTCCTTCTTTCTATATCCGCATTCATTTTCAATTTTACATCAATTAATTAATTGGAGTTTGGCTTCTGCTCTAAACAATTAGGAGTTGGGTATATCCATTTCTCCTTTGATTTCGGAGTCGGGTAAATAGAAAAGAGACATGGGAATTTCAATATCGTGCGGATATTTTTATTTATAATGTTAACAATTATTATGTTGTTTTAAAAGATGCATACACACCGTAGTTTATCTAATAAAATAAAATGTTACATATATGCATGTCATATACCTTACATTTACACATATGTAAATAAGTAGTTTTACACATATGCAAATAAGTAGTTTACAAATATAAAGTTAATTTACATATATGTAAATACATAATTTACGCATGTGTAACCAACGAAAAAACATATTCTTATAGTAAATTAAAGATAAAAATCATCATTACAATAGTTTGAACATACATATACTACAAATTTCGACTAATTTAAACTACTACTAAACAAATTGTAATATAATATTTAAGATTGTGTAAATTGTAATTATTTAATACCAACATGATAATTTCACAAATACAAACCGTTGTTTAAAGCATTAATATCAAACAAGTAGGATACAAAAAACTTTTTTACATTTATTTATAAGTAAATACTTTACACATATGTATATTATATGTTTTACATATATCTGTTAATTATTTTTACATATATGTAAATTATTAGTTGTATTTTTTTTTCTTGAAAATTAAACTTCAATAGAAAACAAACACGCTTGAACCCCAATAAGGGGAACAAGACGGCCAAAAACTTACATCATGTCACAGTTACACCACTCTTCCCAAGTACATGTTCTATTTCTATTCCTATTTTTATACCACAAGTATCCATATGTCTTCACATCCGCAACGACCTCGTCAATCTTTGTGATCTTATTATTGAAAATACGATCATTTCTAGCCTTCCAGATTCTCCAACAACCAATAATCATCAAACCTTGCACCATATCCTTTTTCGCCATGTTGAGTCGCATGTTCTTGTATATATTCATAAGGTCTTTTAAATCACGAACATATAGAAACGGAAACCTGCACCACTTCGCAATAGCCTGCCAAACTCAAGTCGAAAAAATACAGCTTGTAAATAAGTGTTCTGCAGTTTCGTCACTGTCGTCACAAAAAATACATAAGTTATTTTCCACTTGTATGTTTCTCTTGATGAAAGCTGCTTTAGTCGGTAATCTTTCAAGCATCGCCCTCCACATAAAGATGTTGCACTTCTGAGGTAACCAAATACACCAATCAAATAAAGCCGCTGTGATAGCCACAACGGTTGAGGACATCCACGCTTTAATACTAGCCACTGAAAACTTTGATTCGGTACCATGCCACAACCATGAGTCTTTCTTATCAGAAAGCTTCACAGTCGTAAGCATATTGAAACAATCCGTCAATTCCAAAGTTTCTTCTAAAGATGTCGGACCATGCCTCCATCGCCATGCAAAGCTACTAGCGCCTCCGCTTTTCAACACCCGATCCGACACCTTACAATGTTTCTCGGTTTCAATTCTATACAGATTAGGAAAACGCACCTTTAAAGGTTTATCGCATATCCACGGGTCCAACCAGAAACGAATCATTTTGCCACTCCCAACCTTGGCTCTAATCAACGAATTGAAACCGACGTCAAGCACCTTAACTTGCCGACCCAACTTTACAATATAGCTCCAAGATCCTTTAAACCTACCTTGACTCGGATATATGTCCCATGTACGAGCAGAAACATGTATCGAGTCAACCACTTTTTTCCATAAAGCATTAGCCTCACACCTATATCTCCACAACCACTTCAGCAGAAGACCATGATTAGAGTTCTCCGATTTATTAACACCCAACCCCCCTTTAAGTTTAGCCACAGTTACCTTATCCCAACCCACCCAATGAAGCTTTTTAACCTCGTCACTACTCCCTCACATAAACTTCTTCATTAATGCCTCTAAATCGGCTATAATTTTTTTCGGGGCTTTGTAAAGAGAAAAGTAATAACTTGGTAAACTCTCGAGAACCGACCTAATTAACGTAAGTCTTCCACTAATAGATAGCACATGGGCTTTCCATCTCGACAACCGCGCCTGGAACACCTCCTTAACCGGTTGCCAACTAATAATTCGGTTCATGTTCGCTCCCACTTTGATGCCTAAATAAACAAAAGGAATGCATAATCTATACAAACAATATACCTATAGATTTCAAAGATTTAAATAACACGATATTTTCTTTTATTTATGGAAACTTTGCATTTTCGAATCAGTGTTAACAGTTGATTGGATCAACGAATCGGACTGTAAAACTGAATTTTGAAATTAAGATAATTTAGGAGGGATGGATAAAATCAATTAAAAAGAGATAATATAGGAATTAATCTACTGAAACTGAGATAAATAAGGACATGTTAAATTTGGGACAATCAATTTTACTTTTATACCCTTCGTAAATAAAATAAAGAAAAAACTAAATAAAATAAAATGAGTGGCTATAAATGGTTCTGCAAGTTCTGTAAATATATATGGTTCTGAATATATATATATATATATATAGGACAAAGATCCGTTAGGAACCACATCTTATTCCGAGAACCGCAAGAACCAATGTGAACACAACCAAAAATGCCTAAAAATAGCTAAAAATCACACAATTTTTTTTTAATATTTTTTATAAAAAAATCGCTACTTTTCGAAGCAAAAAAAAAAATAAATAAAAATTAAATTTTTTTTTTTAAAAAAAAAAAAAAAAATTTTTTTGGCTACTAAAAGTAGCGATTTTAACATAAAAAATATTAAAAAAAAATTTTTTAGATTTTTTTAGGTTTTTTGGAGGTTTAGTTTTTAGCATTTTAGCTTGGGGGGGGGGGGTTTAGGTTTTTTTTGGGGGGGGGGGGGGGGGAGGGGGGTTTAGGTTTTTGTTGGAGGGGGGGGGGGGGTTAGGTTTTTTTTAGGTTTTTTGGGGGTTTTAGTTTTTAGCATTTAGTTTGGGGGGGGGGGGGGGGGGGTTAGGTTTTTTTTGGTGGGGGGGGGGGGGGGGGTTAGGTTTTTTTTTTTGTTTTTTTAGCTATTTTAGGTTGTGTTCACATTGGTTCTCGCGGTTCTCGCAATAAGGGTGGTTCTAGAGTGAACACTAGTGTATTTGCGAACTGAGTGAACAAATCCTGGCCATTGATCTACACACGTGTATGGCCAGGATCTCATCATCAAATCGTAAAATACACTAGTGTATTTCAACATCAAATCCTGGCCATTAATCTACACACGTGTATGTTCAGGATTAGTTCACTCATTTCGCAAGCTACACTAGTGTTCGCTCTTAAACCTAATCCTATATATATATATATATATGAGAAGGATCCGTTAGGAACCACCCTTTATTGCGAGAACCGCAAGAACCAGTATGAACACAAAAGTAATACCTAAAAAAATCTAAAAAACACCCAAAAAAAATTTTTGTTTACTATTTTTTTTGTAAAAATTGCTATATTTCGTTTACACTAAAAAAAATTCAAAAAAAAAAATTAGTCACAGTTATCCATGCACATGTGTATTTGTATCATTTCTTTGACAAATTCCGTAATTTATTACAAATATTAGACAATTGCACTTTCATTTACACTACCACGTGTAATACACTACTTTTTACGTTAACAATATTAGAAATGCACATGTGCATCTATATGTATCAACATGAAATAAGGTGTGTTGGTACACTACTTTCTCTTTCATCTATCATTCCATCCATAATACACAAACATGCACATGTGCATTTTTTTGTCATTTCTTTGACAAATTCCGTAATTCATTACAACTATTAGACAATTGCACTTTCATTTACACTACCGTGTGTAATACAATACTTTTTACATTACAAATATTAGAAATGCACATGTGCATCTATATGTATCAACATGAAATAAGGTGTTTTGGTACACTACTTTGAATACACTTTCCCTTTCATCTATCATACCATCCATAATACACTACCATTACCTTATACCATCCATAATACAATACCATTACCTCCTACCATCCATAATACATTACCATTACCAATATTTTCACTTTATTACATGTATGTAAATTCCATTTATACCATCCAATCAACATATTACATCATAAATTGACAACTATAACCAAACCATCAACCACTAGATATAACTAACCAAAAAACATGTATATGGGCCTACTTCTCCATTCAAAATCACAAACTTTTTGAAACAAAACACGTTATATCATGGTTATACCTAATGATGCACATGTGCATTTTGAATATTGGTAATGTAAAAAGTAGTGTATTACGAATGGTATTGTAAATTAAAGTGCAATTGTCTATTCCTGATAACGTATTACCGAATTTGTCGAAGTAATGATACATATGCACATGTGCATGGATAACTGTTACTCGAAAAAAAAAGTTTTTTTTATGGTAACGAAATATAGCGATTTTTAAAAAAAAATATTAAAATTTTTTTTTGAGTGCTTTTATGATTTTTTTTAGAGTTTATTTTGTGTTCATTTATAACTTAGGACAATTTTTATTAAAATCTTGTATACAGATTTACATGTTTGTCATACAATTGGGGCCGGTTTGGAAGCCGGTCATGATTAACCGACTCACCACTTATAAAACCCACAAATGAGTTATTCCCAACATGTAGGTTATTTAATATTTAGCATTTGCATCTGTCAGGTGTATGCGTACACCCCGTGCATAGGTCGTGGCCATTTATAATTTAAATGAGCCGAGGATATCCAGGACACGGTCGTTAACCCCCAATGTTTATGTTAACAAACAATACAGATTAAAACGGGTTATGCAGATTTATTAAATCACAATCTGATTAAATGATCTCATACCCGACCAAGCGGTAATAATTTACCGTATCCCAAGCCCGTATAGGGAAAATAAGTTAAAAGTATTTACCTGAGTTAATATGCAAGAAAATGCTACTCAGCCGTATATTCTTAAGACCTTATGCAAATATCTTCTACCGAAGCTACTTAATCTGTAGAGAAGGTTTTATTAACCTATTAGGATACTAACGGGTCTTATTTAAGTCAAAGACTTAGACCTGTTAGTTTTAAAGATACTTTACGGTTCGAAACGCAAGATTAAGCGGAGACCGGAATAGAAAGTGATTTA
This sequence comes from Helianthus tuberosus, assembly GCA_030545235.1. Lineage (NCBI taxonomy): Eukaryota > Viridiplantae > Streptophyta > Magnoliopsida > Asterales > Asteraceae > Helianthus > Helianthus tuberosus. The sequence goes on from CM060357.1 coordinate 141,447,935, forward strand.
GACCCGACAAGTTTGAATACTTGTATAATATGGGTAAACTAAACACATTATAGAATTTGAAGTTTAAATGATATGGTTAAACCAGTTAAGGCTAATTCATGTAAACTTGTTACATAAACCGAACCGAACGCATATATACATAACGGGTAACCGAATGAACCATATACAAGTTCCATATTTTATTATGCTTAAAATATGTTAATAAATCTGTGGGATGTTATCATATATGCCCAAAAAGAATTTAAAAGCCAATTAAGTCCCGTAAGTGCAATTTGGTCATTTTGAGATTTATAAAAGAGGTTTATAGGTAAACTGATATTCTGGTAAAAAACTTTCTGTAAAAATATTTATTTTATGACATTATAACAGTAGGATATCATACATATGTGTGGTTTACCATTTATGGCCAAACTATGCCCCGAAAGGGTATTTTGGTCATTTCACATATGCTTTTAAGGACATAATTGGAAGTCTGAGTTCATGACTTATACCTACTATAAAAATATTCGAAATTATTTATAAATTCAGTATGTAACAAGTCTTGGGTGCTAAATATGGTTTTAAACCATACTATGCACCTATTTAGCGTAAAAATCGATAATTGACGATATTTGAGAAGTTTATGTGATTCTAAGATTTTGACTTGCCTTGGATGGTTAAAATATTTTATTTTTCATATTAGATCAGTAGAAAAAGGTTTGACATGTTAATCATATGTAAATCACATTTTATTTGCAAAAAGGGCATTATCGTCAATTATATAATTTATACAAGAACTCAATGTTAAGGTCAGTATCTAATCTGACCCATCATTCCAAAAATTCCTAAAAATGATATCATGATAGTAGGTTAAGAGTTTTGGGTCAAAATTTATGTTTAAACATGATTCAGGCATAAAAAGGGTGATTTAGACTTTTATAAAAGCTAAATTTACGATATTATGCATAACATCAATTTGAGACCAGAAATAAATGTCAAAATAATTTAGTCATGTTTATATATCAGTACTTAACTCTCTTGTATGTTCATAAATTCAAAAATCTCATTTTTAGACCATAAGGGCATATTGGTCAATATTAAGCATAATAATGGAAACATGCATAAAATTCAGAATTTCCAAATGACCATGTAATATAAACTCAGAGAGTTATACTACAACATCATATGGTCATAATGGAAGCTTAAAACATAAAGGAATTAAGCCTAATTGGGTCAGAACTGAAAGTCAAAGCAAAAGTCAAGCTTTTGCGACTTTCGGTTGCGAACCGAGCTTAAACTTAGAATTGTCAGGTTGAACATGCTCAGACATGTTCTAATAAAATTTACCAAGTTATTTAAGTGACAAAACATGATTCATAACTTCTACATTATCAGATTTAATTATTATTTGAAAATCTGACTAGTTTGACTTTTTGACTAGTTACTTTGACCCGACAATTAACTAAGTAAACGTGATAATTAGGAGGTGCCCTTTTGAGGGATAATCACCTACCTAATTATGATCACGTAGCCATATTCTCCTCGAACAATGGCTAGACCGTTTAGGTCTAAACCGAAGGTCAAAGCGTTATTACGGCAACTTTGACTTTTGGTCTTTAAACATATAAAAACCAAACTATAGTGGCTAAGGACACTTACAAAGGGTCCTTGCACGAAATTTGAACTATGGTAGGCTTCCCTCTTGATCAGGAATCCCAGAGAATGCTCAAGAAAGCTCAAGCAAGTGTGAGAAGTGAAATGTTTTGAATGAGCAAGGAATGTGGTTGCCCAAAGGGCCTATTTATAGTTGAAGGAACTCTCACAAGATCATCACAGGTGTCACACCCCAACCAATGGCGGAATCATCAGAGTGGGACTAGTTCGAGATTGTAAGAGACTTCATAACACTATTTGTGACAATATTTAATTCAACCGATTTCATTTCATAAATAAATTGTCAAAACATTACAAGAAATTCAAATAACAACATTGTTCAACATAACATAACAAAATTGATACAACACTTTAAACCTAAACGTCTAAGTGAGTATCTAGGTATCATTGCTAATCCATTTCATAGCATCATCAATCCTCAACCTGTAACATGTTTAAAATACAATTCAATGCAAAAGCAAAGGCGAGTATACAAGTTTATGAATAAGTATAAGTATAAAAGTTTAAAAACGAATCCACATGGCAAGTTAGTTTATACAAGATCAACCTAACATGGCATGAAATATTTCTAGTCAACCCTCTGTTTACACAAAATGATATAATTCAACATGACCACTAGTCTACGGGCGATGCGTTACTCCTATAGCGCTATACATGTCAAATGGAGGCTCGTGAAAGCTAATGATTAAAACATATCACATAAGTATGGTCCACGTATAAGTATCAAGTATAACAACATAGTATTCATGTATAAGGATTGTTTTCGTGCATTGCATAAAGAATAAGTTTAAGTGTGGTTTTAATAGTTTAACATGTTACACCCCAAAAGTGGTAAACATAAAAAGGGGGTTGCGAGTATACTCATGGTTTTGCAAGTCTTCTACTTGAATCTGCGAGTGAGTTGTTGTTGATTAGGAGGTAGGAACACCAAGTCCTTCTACACGAAGAAGCAAAGTGTATGAGTTTTGGGAATTCGGAAGATTTAGGGATTTAGGAAGTTAAAACACAAGAACATATGTATTCGAAAGTAAACATCCTTTAACACAAGTACTTGTTCTTGACACTATGGAACCTCAAGGGTTAATGTTTTCATGAGTAGTATACTCATTAGAATCGTAACAAATCTTATGTCTTGGATGATGTTATTCTAATCCTTTGACGAATGAACATAAGTTCACCATCAAGGTTCGAATATTGAATATTACATACATATAAATATTACTTAGGTTATATATTATTCTGTCCAATAGTCAAGCATGAGGTAGAAGATTAAATCTTCATTTAAGTACCTCTAGTATCATGGAAATCATGTAGGAGGTAGGAAGGACAAGCTTCCATTTAGGCACCTCTTATGGTTCACCACTACACTTGATGTAAAAACATACAAGGAGGGTCATGAACTAATGTTAATACAAGAAAAATAAACAACTACACTATGAGAAATCATCAAGTAATGTGGGGATTCTATGTTGGACAACCCAAGTTAGTCCATAATCACACCTTCATCAAGCTTGAAGCTTGAACATCACTTGTGGGTTAAAAACCCTAGACAAAACAAAATATATGTGAGGTCTAACCTCTGATTTCGTATGTCTCAGCCCCGTTTTTAAGCTTAACTAACCATAGAAGTGGTTATAAGCATAAGGACGTGCGTTTGAGTGAGTTAGACTCAAGTTTGAACAAGTATAAACAAGGTTTGATTCAAAACAAAACGAACAGTAAATTTGGAGCCTATTTACCGGAGTTCCAGGGACTTATTCACTGTGAAATACCCATGGAATCGAAGCTAAGTTCGATCCAAGTGTTCTGGAAAAAGAATGAGCTAAAAAGGATAAGAAATGAAGAAGTTATGCTCACTTTAGTGGAGCTTGATGCTTCTGTCCGAACTTGAACTTGCAGCTACGATTTTGAGTGATTGAGAGAGTTGTGAGAGTTTTTGTAAAGTGAAAATGGCTTGGGGAAGCTTGGGTTTATATAGGGAATGAATTAGGGTTGGGTTAGATGTGTATTTAATGCCAAAAGCCCGGTGTAAACTCAAAATAACTCAAATCCCGCTCAAATTCGTGAATGGAAGTGAAGAGTCTGATCTGGGAGGTCTCTTGCGGCCCGCGTAGCCCCAAGGCTAAGTCTATGCGGCAAGCATCAAGGGGTGGGCTGAAGTTTCATTTTATTACACTTTGGCCCCTCAACTTTGCAATCTAGGCCTTTTTAGGTGTTTTAGGGACTAGTTTCGCCATAAAAGCATAGTTTAAGGGCAAATCAAGTATGAGGAACATAAACCAAGTATAACTAAGCGTATGAAGGTCGTATTTAAATATCGTTTACGATCAAAACACGTTTTATGCATAAGTTTCACATATTTGCAAGTTTAGCACATAGTTTCCAAGAATTACGAATAAGCATCAATTGTTTCACGAAATTGAACGTATGAGCATGTATAAAGTATGTATAACATGAAATAATAAAATATGAGTTTTATTTGTGATCCAAGTCTCGGATTTTACAACGGTTACAAAGAAAGAACGATTACAAGAACACAAGACTTCCAAAAATAGAAATACGAACAAGACTTGCTATAAATGGAAAGTACAAATAAGCAGGGCGTTACAACAAGTGTTCTAGGATGTTATGAGATGGCTCCAAGTGTCCCAAGTGGTTTTAAAAATCATCAAAGGCTGTTAGAATTCGAGTTATGTGAGAAGGAAGTGGTATGTGTGATGAACAAGAAAGAAACTTGCAGCTAGAAGTATGTTTCTGCGTTGGGGACTCTCTCACCGCCCGCGAGAGAGATAGGGGTGGAGGTCGCGGCCCGCCAGGGACCAACAACTCAGCAAAAGTTGTTTCAGGTTTGGCAGTTTCAGTCCCTGGTCCTTCTAACTTCGTATATATTTCATTTTAAGCATAATATGCCCTTGTAGTTAGTTTGTAGATGATCATAGAAGTATAACCAAACACCATTAGGTCCGGTTTCGTTAAACAATCACGAAAACACTAGTTTCTTCTCGTTGACGCTTTTAACCCTTATTCTTGAAAGTTTGCGTAATTAACACATAATGATAACGAAACCTCATGAATTTATTAACACATATTCTTGGGAGTATAATCGAAGATTACGAAGTCTCAGTTCGTTAAAAGGTCACTCAGAGGTAAGAATTAACACGTTGACACGTTTAACCCCTTTGTCTTGTAAACTTTTGATTTCTTTCACAAACGGCTTCTTACGTCCGACAATTTACTCGTTTAAGAATATGTTCATTGTGTGTGGTCAATCAGAGTCTCAAGTTTAGCATGTTGACACTTTTAGTCCCTTCGCATACGTATTTTCATTGTTTGTCAACTTTAGTCCTTGTAATTAAATCTTTCACATGTTTAGGGTTTAAGTCACGTGTCTTCATATAATTGGACACGATTTTACGAGGTGTTACATCCTCACCCCCTTAAAAGAAATATCGACCCTGAGATTTACTGAAATAAGTGAGGGTACTTTTGTCTCATAGTGGACTCGACCTCCTACGTATACTCAGGGCCTCTACGGGCATCCCATTTAACTTTCACTATCGGTACATGCTACCTTCGGAGCTTTTTAACATGTCGATCCTCGATCGATATAGGTCTCTCAACAAACCTCAGGCTTTCATCAATCTGTACGTATTTATAAGACATTGCTAGCGATTCATCAGCTAGACATTTCTTTAAATTACAGATGTGGAAAACATTGTGAATTCCACTAAGCTCCTCAGGCAAGTTTAGCTTGTAAGCTACACTGCCGACACATTCGATGATCTCGAATGGTCCAATGTACCTTGGGCTTAGCTTGCCCTTCTTACCAAAATGCATCACACCTTTCCAGGGTGACACCTTTAGTAAGACTTTGTCACCTACCTCAAACTTTAGAGGTTTTCGCCTTTTATCTGCATAGCTTTTCTGCCTATCTCTAGCAGCTTTTAGGCGGTCACGAATTTGGACAATCTTGTCCATTGTTTCAAGGACTATCTCAGGTCCTGATAACTGAGTCTCTCCTACTTCCGCCCAACAAACAGGCATTCTGCATTTTCTCCCATATAATGCCTCAAAAGGTGCAACCTGAATGCTAGTATGGTAACTATTATTATAGGAGAACTCAATTAAGGGAAGGTGGTCATCCCAGCTACCACCTAAATCAATAACACATGCACAAAGCATATCTTCCAATGTTTGAATTGTACGCTCACTTTGCCCATCCGTTTGGGGATGGTAAGCAGTACTGAAATTTAAACGAGTGCCTAATGATTGTTGGAAATTTTTCCAGAAATAAGAAGTGTATCTAGTATCTCTATCAGATATAATAGATACTGGCACTCCATGGAGAGATACAATCTCATCCAGATATAATTGAGCTAGCTTGTCGGAGCTATGAGTCTCCTTTATGGGTAAGAAATGAGCTGACTTAGTCAGTCTGTCAACTATGACCCATATCATATCATTTCCATGTCTTGTCTTGTCTTAGGTAACTTGGTGATAAAATCCATAGTTACCATTTCCCACTTCCACGTGGGAAGTTCTGGTTGTTGTAGTAGTCCTGACGGCTTCTGATGTTTAGCTTTAATCTGAGCACATGTCAGACATTTAGCTACATGTGTGGCTATGGACTTCTTTAATCCTATCCACCAATAGTTGGCTTTTAGATCTTGATACATCTTGTCACCTCCAGGGTGAACTGAATATCTGGAATTATGAGCTTCCTGGAGGATTACATCTCTAAGTTCTCCACGAATAGGAACCCAGATCCTACCATTTAATCTAAGGATTCCATCCTTGCCAGGTGATAACTGATTAGCAGTTACACCTAACTTCTCACTTGGAAGGTTAGCTTCCAATATAGCTTCCTTCTGAGCAGCTAACAGCCTTTCATTTAAGTTATTCTTAAGTTTAATACTCTTGGCATTAATCCATATAGGTTTGATCCTTTCCTTTCTGCTTAATGCATCTGTGACTACATTCTCTTTACCAGGATGGTAGCGAATCTCACAATCATAGTCATTTAGAGTTCCATCCAACGACGTTGCCTCAAATTGAGATCCTTTTGATTGAACAAGTGTTGGATACTTTTGTGATCTGAGTATATCATGCATTTAGTTCCATACAAGTAATGTATCCACAATTTAAGTGCAAATACAACGTCACCCAATTCTAGATCATGGGTGGTGTAATTCTTTTCGTGCACCTTTAGTTGTCGTGATGCATAGGCAATCACTTTGCCCCTTTGCATAAGTACACAACCCATACCGGTGTGTGAAGCATCACAGTATACGACAAATTCTTCTATCCCCTCAGGTAAAGTTAACACAGGAGCATTGCTCAGTTTCTGCTTAAGGATTTCAAAAGACTCTTGTTGTTTAGGACCCCAATCAAACTTCACATTCTTGCGGGTCAGAGTAGTTAGCGGTGCAGCTATCCTTGAGAAGTTCTCAATGAATCTTCTGTAATAACCTGCTAACCCCAGAAAGCCGTGAATCTCTGTAAGTGTCTTAGGTGCTTCCCAGTTCATGATTGCTTCTATCTTAGCGGGATCCACTTGGATACCACGCTCGCTTAAAACATGTCCAAGGAATTGGACTTCGCGAAGCCAGAATTCGCACTTGGAGAATTTAGCATACAACTTCTCCCGTTGTAGCAATCCTAGGATGCATCGATGGTGTTTCTCGTTATCAGCTTGATTACGAGAATAGATAAGTATGTCATCTATAAAGACGATGACAAACTTATCTAAATATGGCTTGCAGACTCGATTCACGAGGTCCATGAATGTTGCAGGTGCGTTAGTGAGCCCGAAAGGCATCACTAAGAACTCATAGTGGCCATACCTTGTTCTAAACGCGGTTTTAGGTACATCTTCGGTTCTAACTTTGAGTTGATGATACCCTGATCTTAAATCAATCTTTGAGAAGAAGCTTTCCCCTTGGAGTTGATCGAACAAGTCATCGATCCTGGGCAATGGATAACAGTTCTTGATTGTTACCTTGCTTAGCTCACGGTAATCAATGCACAGACGCATTGAACCATCCTTCTTCTTTACAAACAGTATAGGTGCTCCCCAAGATGACGAGCTGGGTTGTATAAAACTCTTTTCCAGTAAATCATCCAGTTGAATTCTTAGTTCTTTCATTTCTGTTGGTGCTAAGCGGTAAGGAGCTCGTGTAATCGGTGCTGCTCCTGGCAGAATATCTATCCTGAACTCTACTTGCCTTTCTAGAGGTAATCTAGGTAGTTCATTAAGGAAGACAACAGGGTATTCAGAGATGATTGGAATGTAACACCCTGTGTTTTCGAAAAGTCAAAGTCAAAGCCAAGGTCAAAGTCAACGACCGATTTCGCGCAACTTGACTTGTAGTAGATTTCTTTGGATGTTTATTTTAGTTGTATTATGTGGAGTAAGTGTCAATAATTACAATAATCGACGTATGTTACTCGCAAACTATTCGACTTAGGACTGTGAACTATAGGAAGTAACAATGCGATAAAGCTAAACGATAATCAAACTATGCTAATCGAATCGACTTCAAATCGCAACTCGAACTACGAATTTTAACTATTGATTATACGTGTGAGTGTGACTTATGTGTTACTTGTGCATGTTCATTTATGTTATGTGTGAATCGCAATCAAACTCGAAACGCAATCGAACTCAATCGAAATCGAACTATGATAGATGTAGTAGTTGGGATTAAAAGTAATTTGACTAGGAAAATCTATCACATCGAATCGCTCGCAACCGAAACAGCAAAAATCGTCGCGCCAAACACCCGAACCAAGTGCCATCCGGCCGGATTGCCATCCGACCGGGCTGCCACTTGATTGTGGTGTCAGGTCGTCATCCGACCTAGATGACATCCGACCGGACAGTCATCCGGGCGGGATGCCATCCGACCGACCCACACTTTCCCCTTTTGGAATCCTATAAATACCCTTGTCATTGTCATCATTTCCACTTTTGGAAATCCTCTGACCGAACAGTTCGTGCTCCCCACCTTTTCTTCGATTTCTCTCAATCCAGGTAAGATCTCGCCCTAAATATTGTACTTTCTTGATCTACACGCACTCCTACACCTTTTTATCTTTTGAATCTTAACTTTTAACCGTGAAATCACTAGATTTGAGGTGTTCTAGGATGATGTCATCATGAGTTCTTGAAGAACTTCTTGTTTTGGCCTCAATCCACCAAGAACAACTTAGATCTGATAGATTTCCACACAAATACACAAAGATCTCACGTAGATCTAAGCTTAAATATAGTGAAAAAGGATTGAAAGATGGTTTCTAACCTTCTTTCGAATCTTTTACACTCAATACACTCAAAACCGATAGGATCCGACCCTGATCTAGTCCCCTACTCATTATTAGTGTTGTGCTAGCTCAAGATCCGAATTCTACCCACGAGACCACCGATTTCGGGTTAAACGAGAATAATCGTCTTGAACCGACTAACTGGCCGAACTAGGGTGATTCCTGGTCGATCAGGTTACTTGGATCAAGATGGGATTCTGTTGGTTAACACGTTGTTAAAACATCTTGATAAAACAACAAACAATCAAAACGACCAAGTGTAGGATGAACAGAACAATCGGGATGGAATGCTGTCCGACCGGACTGCTGTCCGAGCGGATAAGCCACCTGAATGGATTGCTGTCCGAACGGATAACACCTTGGGTCCCACACTTAATCAACTCCATCTGAAGTTTGAGTATTGAACGAATTGCCATCCGATCAGACTACCATCCGACCGGATTACTCTTCGGATCATGAGATACTAGGACTTTAAAGACTTAAACAATTTTCAACATGTTCATTAACAGGGTTGCCACCCGGTCGTATGGACATCCGACCGAGTGACTCTCCTACTGTGAATTTGTTCTCACAAAGTCACCTCATCACTAGGGTCGCCGTCCGACCGGACTACCGTCCGACCGGATGACCATCCGAACGGATTGTCGTCCGCACGACTGACCGCCCGATCGACCGACTTGAAAGATAGAGATACTTCAATATTTTCAAAATGCTACAACGAAAACTTCAAAGGACAAGCCATCATACACAAACACATCCTCATCATAGGAAGAATTAATCCACTCGAATAGTCATCCGACTGGACTACCATCCGAACGGATGACCATCCGAACGGATTGTCATCCGCACAAACAAGCCGTCTAATCGTATTACCATCCGACCGAACTACTATCCTACCCATTCACACTTTGTATCGTTTTACGAGTCACTTATCGTTATGCTATCAAACTATTCAGGCTAACCCTACTCGCTAAGCGCTCCCTTCAATCCATCAACCGCTGTGAGTATACTCGATCACTTTTTGCTTTAAGCACTTTTGGGTGTTACATACGTTACAACTATTCAAATCACATCAAACACACTACTCAATACTATTTGAACGCTAACCATTAATGCATGTTATACCTGGCTTATGAATGCTTGTTTATTATGTTTACACATGGAATGCTGTCTACCTGCCTTAGCAACGATAGTACTATAGTTTGGACTCAGCACCCGTTCACACGGGGGTTGTTAAGGACAATTACTTGCATGGATTACGGTGGTAATCATGTATTGCGAACTGCCTCGGGCAGTCAACCCGCAGTCATTGGTATCGATGGATCTATGTCGATAACTAACGTGCTTCATTTCTCTATGTGTACGTGCTGGTTATGCGTTAACGAATTTGAACTCTATATGTTATTATCAAACTTGTATGCTCACCTTTACATTATATGTATTGACTTTATTTTAATGTATGTGACAGGTGCTTAGGATGCACACATGATAGGAAGTCGAAGCTAGAATAAAGCTTTAGAGCCCAACAAATAGTTGTCTGTAGTAAATGAATCAAGGGTCTCTAGAAGCAGATAAACAATTGCTCTATTTTAATCTGAGTTGTCGGAACATAATTATTTGCCTAGATTTTATCTGTAATAATTTGTTTACTGTTTGAGGCATGGTATGGGACATGTTATTTTAAATCGAATAGTAATGATAATTGTTATGGAAACTTCTGGACAATCTGTTTCGCTCAGTGCCATGCCCCGATGATTCCGCCATCGGTTGGGGTGTGACAGATTGGTATCAGAGCCATAACTATTAGGAATTAGGCAAGACACGACCTAGTCCGGGTCGATGTCTTAGATACCTAGTCTATAGTTAGGAACCAACAGACCGACTTGTGCATATCCAGTAGGGACTATGTACGAGCTTATTTCTCGCTGTTCTCACTACACTATCACTGCGCTCGAATTTCCAATCATGAATGAGCAATTCAGTCGAGATTAGGTGTGAAAACCGCAAACTCCCGATTAAAGTTACTTAAACAACCCGCATTTTACTTACAAATGGGGAGAATTATGTCAAATCAGGAGTGAGATCCGTATTTTGATGAATAATCTCCTCCATTTTATCAAAACAGGAGCGAAGTTGTTAAGCCAGGGGTGAAACCCTAACCTTGACGACTTGTTCCGCTCATTTTACAAACTCTCACCAAAGTCTCGACGGACTCCAACGACCTGAAGTCACAATATGACTAACGGGATGTGTGCCAAACGCCCAAGAATCGAGGCAAAGGCATAGTCCTGAAGGCCAAATGTGCACAACGGATCCTTGCGAATAGTTGAATCACTTTGGTTAGTCGAAGTCTACTAGCCGCAGACAATCTATTTCTCGATTTCTATGTGTTTCGATTCTGAGCTTACAACCGTCGGCTCTGATGTTTCGTCGATTTTACGTGCTTATATATGTGTTTACCTGTTTATGTGTTAAATTTTGGAGATTTACTCGATTTTTGCTTTCACTTCGATCAACACATACGACTCGCACTGCATTTCTATCTCAAAACGTTAACAAATCGTTGAATTGTGGATGTCCTTATGCTACGTTATACGCTTATACTACACTATTCGATATGCTAGATGAGACCGTTACCTTCGAACAAATCGCAAACTTTAAATGATAGGTTTCTATATTTCGACCGCCTCTGTGATTACATGCGTGTGTGGTTATGTGTTTCCGTGCTCTACGTGCTTATGTGTTTATGTGATTTTGTGTTCTACGTAGTTATGTGTCTATGTGTTATGTGATTATGCGTGTTACTGAGCTTTAGTAAGTAGTAGACGTGTGAGGTAAGATTCGAATACAATGTGTTGAGTCCTGTGACGATGTCCGTTGCAGACAATGTCATCTGGATCCCGTCATCCCTTACTTTCTCGTCAAGAAAAGAGAGACAAACGCCTTGCTGCCATCATCGCTAAAAGTGTAGCAAAGGCTGTGAGTGAGGTCTACGAGAACATCAGCAAGTCGTCTGAGGAGTCGAGAACTGAAGCCCCTAAATCTACCACCAAAGCTCCCTTCAATTTCAAGCAATTCAAGTCTTGTGGGCCAAAAGAATTCACTGGCGAGGGAGGCCCCACAGCGTTGTTCCAATGGTTTGACTCCATTGAGGTCACTCTACGACAAAGCGGTTGCCCTGATGACCTCCGTACTTTGAACGCTACCGGCGTCTTTCAATCCCGTGCTCTAGACTGGTGGACGGCCGAGATGAACAAGCGAGGGAACGATGCAGCCTACGGTCTGTCATGGGACGAACTCAAGGAAGTCATGCTGGAAGAATTCTGTCCTCCTCACGAACATCAGAAGCTAGAGGATGAATTTTGGCACATACAACAAAAGGATGGTGAAAATGCTGCGCTCACTGCTCGCTTCAAACAGCTCAGCATCATTTGTCCTGATCAGGTCAAGACTCCAGATATGGCAATCAAGAAGTATATCCGAGCCCTGCCTGACTGTGTTGCCGATTTCGTGCAAGCGGCTAAGACTACGACGATCGAAGAGACTTATCTACTGGCCGCTGAAATCAACGACAAGCGGGTCAAGGCTGGTGTCTGGGATAAAACTTCAAAGCACCTGCATCAAGCTACCACCGCCGCACCGACTGCTGAAACCGCCACCTCATCGAGCAACAAGAGGAAAAACAAGAGAAAGAGCAGCTCCAGCAACAAGAACTGTGCGATCACTGCTGCACCGATACAAGCTGTACCAGCCCAACAGCGTCAAGTAGTGGCGCCTGTGGCAAATGCACCGCCTGCTAAGCGTGCATACACTGAGCCACACCCGCTCTGCCCTACTTGTACCTACCACCCCCGACTACCATTGCTTGCCGTTTTTGTGCTCATTGCAATATGTACGGCCATTTCACCACCAACTGCCGTGTTCGACAAGCTCCTGCTCATCAAGCTCTACTCACTGCCCCTCAGGGTCAACAAGCTCCTCCGGCACCCGCGGTCAATGCCAGAGCCTGCTTCGCATGTGGCGATCCTAACCACTTCGCCAACATGGGCCCAAACAGGGTGGTAAAACAAGAGCCCCAGCAGCAGCAGCCTCAGCAACAGCAGCAACACCAACAGTAACAACAAGCAGCACGCGCACGAACTTTCAACATCAACGTGCGTCAAGCCCAAGCTGACAACAACGTGGTCAATGGTACATTCCTTGTGAATGGTATTTATGCTTTGTGTTTATTTGATACTGGAGCCGATAATTGCTTTGTGTCGTTCGAATTCGAGAAGCTCCTTAGTCGTAAATGCTCCCAACTCTCCTCGACGTTCGATCTTGAAGTCGCTATCGGAAGAACTGTAGCCGTTAATTCTATTTTTCGTGATTGTACTCTTGAGCTCAACAATCACATTTTCCCAATCGACCTTATTCCGATGCAACTCGGAAGTTTTGATGTCATAGTAGGCATGGACTTCCTTCGCGAGAACCATGCTGAAGTTGTGTGCTTCGACAAGATGATTCGATTCTCGCTCGCGAATGGTGATTTATTGAGTGTTTACGGTGAAACCACTTCGAAAGGTCTCAAGCTCATGTCATGTGTCCAAGCTAGCAAGTATCTCCGCAAGGAATACAGAGCTTTCTTGGCTAACATCGTAGTAGCGGAGAAGGAAAAGAAAGAGAAGAAGGAAGGGAAAGATGTTCCTGTTGTTCGAGAATTTCCTAACGTTTTTCCAGAGGATCTTCCCGGTCTACCACCAAGTCGTGACATCGACTTTCGTATCGACCTCATTCCTGGAGCCAACCCTATTGCCAAAGCTCCCAATCGACTCGCACCGTCCGAAATGCGCGAACTCTCAAACCAACTCCAGGAATTAATTGAGAAAAGCTTCATTCGCCCGAGCACCTCTCCTTGGGGCGCGCCAGTCCTTTTCTTCAAAAAGAAGGATGGGTCGTTCAGGATGTCTATCGACTATCGGGAATTGAATAAGCTAACTATCAAGAACCGCTATCCCTACCTCGCATCGATGATTTTTTTGATCAATTACAAGGTGCTACGTGTTTCTCGAAGATCGATCTACGCTCAGGCTATCACCAACTACGCATTCAAGAGGAGGATATACCCAAAACCGCATTTCGCACTTGTTACGGCCACTACGAATTCGTTGTTATGCCCTTTGGTTTAACCAACGCACCCGCGGTTTTCATGGATCTGATCAATCGCGTGTGCAAACCATATCTCGACCGTTTCGTCATCGTATTCATCGACGATGTCTTGATCTATTCCAAATCGAAGGCCGAACACACGCAACATCTACGTTTGGTTCTCGAGCTACTCCAGGGGAACCAACTCTATGCCAAGTTCTCCAAGTATGAATTCTGGTTGGAGGAAGTTCAGTTTCTGGGTCACATTGTTAATAGTCAAGGTATTCACGTCGATCCTGCGAAGATTGAAGCTGTTAAGAGTTGGATTACGCCTAAGAACCCGTCCGAAGTTCATTCTTTTCTCGGACTAGTAGGCTACTATCGACGATTTATCGAAGGATTCTCAAAGATCGCTGTACCACTTACCGCTCTCACGCATAAAGACATGCCTTTTGTTTGGGGAAATGAACAAGAGTCTGCCTTTCGAACCCTCAAGCATACGCTTTGCAATGCTCCTGTTCTCACTTTGCCCGACGGAAACGACGATTTCATTGTCTACTGTGATGCTTCCAACCTTGGTCTTGGTTGTGTTCTCATGCAACGGGATAAGGTTATAGCTTACGCATCTCGTCAGCTCAAAATCCACGAGAAGAACTATACAACTCATGATCTCGAGTTAGGCGCAGTTGTTTTTGCGTTAAAGATTTGGTGACACTACCTATATGGTACCAAGTGTACGATCTTCACCGATCATAGGAGCCTACAGCATATCTTTAATCAGAAGGAACTTAATATGCGTCAACGCCGATGGGTAGAACTTCTCAACGATTACGACTGTGAGATTCGTTATCACCCAGGCAAAGCAAATGTCGTTGCCGACACACTCAGCAGACGGAGTTATCTGCTTAGCACTCATAATGTTCAAGCCCAACATGATCTCGAAACCCTCATTCACGAAGCTCAGCATGCATGTTTTAATGAACGCACACTGAAGAAGGAAAGATTCTACCACGATGGAGCCCAGCTTGTGAGCAAATCAAATGGGATATTCCACTTTCTGGACCGAATTTGGATCCCCAAACGAACCGATTTGCGACAAATCTTGATGGACCACAAATCCCGGTATTCTATTCATCCCGGTGCCGACAAAATGTACCAGGATCTTCGCTACAAGTACTGGTGGCCCGTCATGAAAAGGGATATTGCCCTCTACGTTGGAAAATGCCTGACATGTGCAAGAGTCAAGGCTGAACATCAAAGACCCTCTGGCTTACTCGAACAACCACCAATCCCTATGTGGAAGTGGGAGAGTATAGCTATGGACTTCATAACCAAGCTACCGCACAGGTCATCAGGTCACGACAGCATTTGGGTTGTGGTTGACCGTTTGACTAAATCTGCTCACTTTTTGCCAATACGGGAAGACTACAAGGTAGAACGATTAGCCCGAATCTACACCAACGAGATCATTTGTAATCATGGTACGCCTCGCGACATCATCTCTGATCGTGATGCTCGGTTCACCTCACGACTGTGGGAAATGTTTCAAACGGCACTCGGTACATCGCTTAATCTAAGTACCGCTTTCCACCCTCAAACCGACGGTCAGACTGAAAGAACGATTCGTACTCTTGAAGACATGCTCCGTTCATGTGTCATAGACTTCAGTGGTAATTGGGATAAATACCTACCGTTAGTCGAATTCTCGTATAACAACAGTTATCATTCCAGCATCCAAATGGCACCATTCGAGGCTTTATACGGAAGAAGATGTCGATCGCCTATTGTGTGGCACGAGATCGGTCATTCACAATTAACCGGTCCCGAGCTACTGCAAGAAACGACAGACAAAATTTTCCAAATTCGAGACAATCTAACGAAAGCTCGGAATCGACAGAAAAGTTATGCCGATAGACGACGCAAGCCCCTTGAATTTGACGTTGGTGACTACGTACTCCTAAAGGTATCACCTTGGAAGGGTGTGGTCCGATTCGGCAAGAAAGGAAAGCTCGCACCTCGATAATTTGGACCTTTTAAGATTCTGGAAAGGATCGGAAAAGTCACCTACAGACTCAAACTACCGGAGGAACTTAGTAACGTCCACCCGACTCTCCACGTTTTGAACCTCCGAAAGTGCCTGGCTGAGCATGATCTAATTGTACCTCTTGATGACCTTCAAGTAAATGAAACATTGCACTTCGTGGAAAAGCCTGTCGAAATCATGGACCGCCAAACCAAGCAGCTCAGACGCTCGCGCATTCCTATTGTGAAAGTTTGATGGGAAGGCAAACGAGGCGCAGAGTTCACTTAGGAACTCGAAAGCGACATGAAGGCGAAGTACCCGCAGTTATTTAAAGAGAAAGTCTAGAGAGAGAAAAGTGATTCACGATGGTATACAACTTTCAGCCTAATTTCGGGACGAAATTCCCTAAACAAGGGGAGGCTGTAACACCCCGTGTTTTCGAAAAGTCAAAGTCAAAGCCAAGGTCAAAGTCAACGACCGATTTCACGCAACTTGACTTGTAGTAGATTTCTTTGGATGTTTATTTTAGTTGTATTATGTGGAGTAAGTGTCAATAATTACAATAATCGACGTATGTTACTCGCAAACTATTCGACTTACGACTGTGAACTATAGGAAGTAACAATGCGATAAAGCTAAACGATAATCAAACTATGCTAATCGAATCGACTTCAAATCGAAACTCGAACTACGAATTTTAATTATTGATTATACGTGTGAGTGTGACTTATGTGTTACTTGTGCATGTTCATTTATGTTATGTGTGAATCGCAATCGAACTCGAAACACAATCGAACTCAAGCGAAATCGAACTATGATAGATGTAGTAGTTGGGATTAAAAGTAATTTGACTAGGAAAATCTATCACATCGAATCGCTCGCAACCGAAACAGCAAAAATCGTCGCGCCAAACACCTGAACCAAGTGCCATCCGGCCGGATTGCCATCCGACCGGGCTGCCACTTGATTGTGGTGTCAGGTCGTCATCCGACCGAGATGACATCCGACCGGACAGTCATCCGGGCGGGATGCCATCCGACCGACCCACACTTTCCTCTTTTGGAATCCTATAAATACCCCTGTCATTGTCATCATTTCCACTTTTGGAAATCCTCTGACCGAACAGTTCATTCTACCCACCTTTTCTTCGATTTCTCTCAATCCAGGTAAGATCTCGCCCTAAATCTTGTACTTTCTTGATCTACATACACTCCTACACCTTTCTATCTTTTGAATCTTAACTTTTAACCGTGAAATCACTAGATTTGAGGTGTTCTAGGATGATGTCATCATGAGTTCTTGAAGAACTTCTTATTTTGGCCTCAATCCACCAAGAACAACTTAGATCTGATAGATTTCCACACAA
Source organism: Helianthus tuberosus (assembly GCA_030545235.1). Lineage (NCBI taxonomy): Eukaryota > Viridiplantae > Streptophyta > Magnoliopsida > Asterales > Asteraceae > Helianthus > Helianthus tuberosus. The sequence goes on from CM060357.1 coordinate 141,465,427, forward strand.
ATACACAAAGATCTCGCATAGATCTAAGCTTAAATATAGTGAAAAAGGATTGAAAGATGGTTTCTAACCTTCTTTCGACTCTTTTACACTCAATACACTCAAAACCGATAGGATCCGACCCTGATCTAGTCCCCTACTCATTATTAGTGTTGTGCTAGCTCAAGATCCGGATTCTACCCACGAGACCACCGATTTCGGGTTAAACGAGAATAATCGTCTTGAACCGACTAACTGGTCGAACTAGGGTGATTCCTGGTCGATCAGGTTACTTGGATCAAGATGGGATTCTGTTGGTTAACACATTGTCAAAACGTCTCGATAAAACGACAAACAATCAAAACGACCAAGTGTAGGACGAACGAAACAATCGGGACGGAATGCTGTCCGAGCGGATAAGCCACCCGAACGGATTGCTGTCCGAACAGATAACACCTTGGGTCCCACACTTAATCAACTCCATCTGAAGTTTGAGTATTGAACGAATTGCCATCCGATCGGACTACCATCCGACTGGATTACTCTTCGGATCATGAGATACTAGGACTTTAAAGACTTAAACAATTTTCAACATGTTCATTAACAGGGTTGCCACCCGGTCGTATGGACATCCGACCGAGTGACTCTCCTGCTGTGAATTTGTTCTCACAAAGTAACCTCATCACTAGGGTCGCCGTCCGACCGGACTACCGTCCGACCGGATGACCATCTGAACGGATTGTCGTCCGCACGACTGACCGCCCGATCGACCGACTTGAAAGATAGAGTTACTTCAATATTTTCAAAATGCTACAACAAAAACTTCAAAGGACAAGCCATCATACACAAACACATCCTTATCATAGGAAGAAACAATCCACTCGAATAGTCATCCGACTGGACTACCATCCGACCGGATGACCATCCGAACGGATTGTCATCCGCACAAACAAGTCGTCCGATCGGATTACCATCCGACCGAACTGCTATCCTACCCATTCACACTTTGTATCGTTTTACGAGTCACTTATCGTTATGCTATCAAACTATTCAGGCTAACCCTACTCGTTAAGCGCTCCCTTCTATCCATCAACCGCTGTGAGTATACTCGATCCCTTTTTGCTTTAAGCACTTTTGGGTGTTACATACGTTACAACTATTCAAATCACATCAAACACACTACTCAATACTATTAGAACGTTAACCGTTAATGCATGTTATACGTGGCTTATGAATGCTTGTTTGTTTTGTTTACACATGGAATGCTGTCTACCTGCCTTAGCAACGATAGTACTATAGTTTGGACTCAGCACCCGTTCACACGGGGGTTGTTAAGGACAATTACTTGCATGGATTATGGTGGTAATCATGTATTGCGAACTGCCTCGGGCAGTCAACCCGCAGTTATTGGTATCGATGGATCTATGTCGATAACTAACGTGCTTCATTTCTCTATGTGTACGTGCTGGTTATGCGTAAACGAATTTGAACTCTATATGCTATTATCAAACTTGTATGCTCACCTTTACATTATATGTATTGACATTATTTTAACGTATGTGACAGGTGCTTAGGATGCACACATGATAGGAAGTCGAAGCTAGAATAAAGCTTTAGAGCCCAACAAATAGTTGTCTGTAGTAAATGAATCAAGGGTCTCTAGAAGCAGATAAACAATTGCTCTATTTTAATTTGAGTTGTCGGAACATAATTATTTGCCTAGATTTTATCTGTAATAATTTGTTTACTGTTTGAGGCATGGTATGGGACATGTTATTTTAAATCGAATAGTAATGATAATTGTTATGGAAACTTCTGGACAATCTGTTTCGCTCAGTGCCATGCCCCGATGATTCCGCCATCGGTTGGGGTGTGACATGGAATGTCTTCTATCTTTGGTTTCGGATTATCTATTGTCACTTGTGCCATGTAGATGACACATCCGCTCTTCAGACACCTGGATGCTTTGAGTATGGATACATTGTCAGGCAAACCATAGTGTGTATCTCCATGAATGGTAACTAACTCACCAGATGGGGCTTTGATGTTAACTAGTTTCTTATCGCAGGCGATTTGGGCTTGGTTACGTGACAACCAATCCATGCCTAAAACTACATCAAACCCAGCCAATTTCATTGGCAAAAGAGATAGCGGAATAGAATGATTCTTAATGGATATAAAGCATCCATCAAGAAGAGTTGAAGCGGTTTCTAAGGTACCATCTGCGAGTTCTACCTCATATTTAATGTCTAGAGTTTTAATAGGCAGATTCAGTAACCAACTAAACTTAAGGTCTACAAATGACTTATCAGCACCTGAATCAAATAAAACTCTAGCATAAATATCATTAATGAGAAAAATACCTGTTATAACTTTATCATCAATCACCGCCTCCCTGGAGTTCATCTGAAACACCCTAGCATTGGTCTTTTTCGCCTCATCAGGCTTCTTGGTGTTCTTAGGACGGTTGGTTTTTATGTGCCCTTTTTCATTGCAACAGTAGCAGGTCGCATCCTTTGTGTTTCGGCACTCCAAAGTTTTGTGCCCTTTCTTTTTACAGATTCCACAAGGCTTGGCTTATGGATCCATGTTGCATTTTCCAAAATGTCTTTTATCACAAACCTTGCACTTAGGCTTGTCACCAGACTGCCCTTTCTTAAACCCAGAACTTCCTTTCTTTTTCTTGTTTGACTGGTGGGACTGATCATCCTCCCTCTTTCTTTTCCCGTCTTCAGTAGCCATCTTAGACTTACTCCTTATAACATCTAGAGTAAGTGACAATGATAGATCTACAAAAGATCTATAAGAGGTAGGCTTAGAAGCCTTAACATTCCACTTGATCTCTGGGGCTAACCCACCAATGAAACACGCAATGCGTTTTGGTTCCGGAGTGACCAGATATGGGACGAGTCGAGACATGGAGTTAAAACTCGTAACATAGGATCTACAATCCAGATCCTTCATAACTAAAGTGAGGAAATCAGTCTCCACCTTTTCCACTTCATGTTGTGGACAGTATGTATCCTTGACGAGTTCGACGAACTTAGCCCAAGAAAGGTTATACAAAGGAATATTTCCTGTTGATTGCACTAATGCTTTCCACCAAGTCAGGGCGTCTCCTTTAAAGGACCGTGACACAAACTTAATGATGTCCTCTTTGGAACACCCACTGATATCTACAACTGTTTCCATCTCATCCAACCACTTCATAAAATCAATAGCTCCCATTTCCCCATTGAAATCCCTTGGTTTACAAGAGACAAAGTATTTGTAAGTACAACCCTTGTTGTACCTGGGAGCCTGATCAAATACAATCTTTTGGGGGTTCAATTCTTTGATTGGATGAATGTTGAGATTCATCCTTTTGCGACATATGCGGTTTTGATAGGGACTTTGAATGAGTTTTAGATCGAACATTACTCCGTTCCTTAAACATATTGTTCACAGCTTGAGTAACTGTCATGTTTATCATGGCTTGAAGTTCGGCACCAGTAACATGCAGCCTTGTATCATTATTGTTTCCGTCACTGGGTGACTATTAGCTTCATCGGAGCCAGCCATGAGTGGAATACTAAAATCAACAATAATGATTTGTTTAGATTATATATTGAATCATCGTATTTGATGATTAGATGGCCACGGTATGAATAAACCATATAGACCATTAAGATAATAAGTCTCAAAGTATTTGATTATGATTTGCCTAGGTTGCAAATGAACCATTATTGGCATTCAAGTAGGATATAATCCTTTATATTTATTAGACAGGGGACATAAGTCACAATTGTCAATGTCGTACAGACATTTTCATATAGCACAAAGGCTCCTCTCGAAGGACATTTAGATGGCACAAAAGCCTTGTCACTAGGACAATTTAAAATATGATCAATGATCTTTTTAGATCAAAGGGTTTTAAGGGTCGAACATAGTTCATCACCTTTTGGACAAGAAGTTATAAAATATAACCATCTTTGTCATAATTACAAATTGGCCCGTAGGCAAAATACCTCAAATGGATGTTTTAATATAGACATCATATTCGATGTTATTAGCCATGATTCATATTGATCATTTCGGCTATGAAAGGAATTTGAAAAGTCCAATACTTTGAAAGCTGGTGTGGTTTCTCAAGCCACACTGCCAGGAGTGTTAACATGTTTTTAGATGTTAACAAGAATTTATTTTCTTAAGAGGGTTATACCATCATAGCCATTAATACTGTGGCTAGGTTATACCTTTAAGAACTTCTTTTGAAATTTCAACACAAATCAATAAAAATTTGAAATGATTATTTGCATGTTGATGTATTAAAATACATATATAAATTTCAAAAGAAAGATTCCATTAATAGTACTAAAGACTACAAAAGTGCCCTAAACGGGTCTTTGAAATCAATTGTCCACGCAGGGACTAAAGAAAAGAAATAAGTCCTCGCAGGGACTAAAATAAAAGAAATGTCCACACAGGGACTAAATTAAAACTACAATACAAAATAAAGTAAAATCTTCTACTTATTCTTTCCCTTGATGAAGTTTGCAAGACCCTTAAGGAATTTATGGGTCTTTCTTTCCCTTTCCTCCGCCCTTTGTTCAACCTCCTCCAATCTTTGTAAGATTTCTTGTGTTTATGGTTGTTGAGGTGGAGGTTGAGGTTGTTGCTGATATGGAGGGTATTGATACCCTTGAACAGGATACCCAGTTGGGTATACTGGTGGAAACGGTGAGGGATAGAGAGCGTTAAAGTTAGCTGCTTCGACATATGGGTCGTGAGCAGGAGCTTGATATTCATAACCAGTAGGAGCTTGATACTCAAACGGGTTGTACCCAGTCAAACCTGGGTAAGTAGGTATTGGGTTTACATAACCCATTGGCAGTGGCGGTGGTGCAAAGGTGACTGGTGTGGTATCAATTTCCGACACCGCATACGAAGGTCCACCCATTTGTGGATCTTCGGGAATCGGAGGGTAAGTTCTTGAAGCTTATGGGGAACTAAATCTTGGCCCCCCTTGCACGGACATGCGTGCGTTCCTCCTTCGTCTCGGTGGCTCAGGAGGTGGCTGAGGTGGTTCCTCAGCTAGCAATGGTGGTGGAGTTACCGCCTCGAAGTGCGGCTCCTCATGAGGCTGCCGTGGTGGGGTGTTGTGATAAGAAGGGGTGTTAACAAAATCCCACTGCCCAAACCATTCTTTAAAAGAATCGGGACCTCGATAGGGAGATCCCGCAAAAGATGAACCGCTCGAAATATCAATGGGATGCGTAGGCATCCTAGACGGTGGCATTGCTGGATCTGGATCATCATCCATATCCATATCCTGCGAGAAGTGATCCTCGGGGCCCAACGAATTATATTCCGGTGGAGCATTAATGTAATCATTAGGGTTAAAATGACCCGGTGAGTAAGAATGGTGGGAATGAGAATGATAGGATGAATGGTGAGAAGAGTGATGAAACGAGTGTGAGTCCAGCTAATGTTGCGAGTGCTGTGAGTGTTGGGGCTCATCAGGCCCAAACGAATGATGATATGAGGGTGAAGTGCTGAGCAAAACAGAGCGTCTCGCTGGTTCTAATGAATGTCTCCAATCATCATTTGAGTTGGAGCTGCTAAACGATGCTGATGGTGTGCGTCGGTGTGAGGGTCCGGATTGTCCAGATGGTCCTCCCCTCATAGGACCTTTTCCTCTAACTCTTGGCGGCGTTTTTGCAAAAACCCGTCAAAACAAGAAAAACAACATATAAACGACAAAAGAAAAGTTAAGAATAATCCTAGGTTGTTACCTAGACTCGGAAGTCTAAGGAATGTGCTATTGTGTCATTGAGATTAAACACAAAAGGCTAGTGTTTAATTCACTCAATGTTGGCTCTGATACCAACCTGTCACACCCCGATATTTCCACATATTTCCGGTGGGCCCGGTGGGGAGTATCGTGACGTAGTTGATATCATCATAGACAATTAACACAATTATAGCACAGCGGAAGGCTTGGTAGATTATTTACTATTACAATCCATAATGTCCGAGAGTTCAAAATAAAAGAATATACAGACTGATTGTAATAGAGATCCACAGGTGGATCATGAAAACAAACACATAAAACAAAGTTTAACAGACTTCAGGCATCTAAGGATTTGCAAGATCCTCTTATTTGACACCAAGTAGCTCCAGCCTAGTTTCGAGAGGTACTGTCACTTAGTCTTTGGAAAATACGCCAGTTTTCACTGTTAAATACAATTAACTGACTCAGAGTTTATGAAAATTGATTTAGGCGCACATGGCACATAATCATTTATAACTTGGGACAATTTTTATTAAAATCTTGTATACAGATTTACATGTTTGTCATACAATTGGGGCCGGTTTGGAAGCCGGTCATGATTAACCGACTCACCACTTATAAAACCCACAAAGGAGTTATTCCCAACATGTGGTTTATTTAATATTTAGCATTTGCATCTGTCAGGTGTATGCCTACACCCCGTGCATAGGTTGTGGCCATTTATAATTTAAATGAGCCGAGGATATCCAGGACACAGTCGTTAACCCCCAATGTTTATGTTATCAAACAATACAGATTAAAACAGGTTATGCAGATTTATTAAATCACAATCCGATTAAATGATCTCCTACCCGACCAAGCGGTAATAATTTACCGTATCCCAAGCCCGTATAGGGAAAATAAGTTAAAAGTATTTACCTAAGTTAATATGCAAGAAAATGCTACTCAACCGTATATTTTTAAGATCTTATGCAAATATCTTCTACCGAAGCTACTTAATCTATAAAGAAGGTTTTATTAACCTATTAGGATACTAACGGGTCTTATTTAAGTCAAAGACTTAGACCGGTTAGTTTTAAAGAAACATTATGGTTCGAAACGCTAGATTAAGCAGAGACCGGAATAGAATGTGATTTAGACCCGACAAGTTTGAATACTTGTATAATATGGGTAAACGAAACACATTTTGGAATTTGAAGTTTAAATGATAAGTTAAACCCGTTTTGGCTACTTCATGTAAACTTGTTACATAAACCGAACCGAACGCATATATGCATAACGGGTAACCGAATGAACCATATACAAGTCCCATATTTTATTATGCTTAAAATATGTTAATACATCAGTAGGATGTTATCATATATGCCCAAAAAGAATTTAAAACCAAATTAAGTCCCGTAAGGGCAATTTGGTCATTTTGAGATTTATAGAAGAGGTTTATAGGTAAACTGATATTTTGGTCAAAAACATTCTGTAAAAATATTTATTTTATGACATTATAACAGTAGGATATTATACATATGTGTGGTTTACCATTTATGGCCAAACTATGCCCCGAAAGGGTATTTTGGTCATTTAACATATGCTTTTAAGGACATAACTGGAAGTCTGAGTTCGTGACTTATACCTACTATAAAAATATTATAAATTATTTATAAATTTAGTAAGTAACAAGTCTTGGGTGCTAAATATGGTTTTAAACGATACTATGCACCTATTTAGCGTAAAAAATCGACAATTGACGATATTTATGAAGTTTATGTGATTCTGAGATTATGACCAGCCTTGGATGGTTAAAATATTTTATTTTTCATATTAGATTAGTAGAAAAAGGTTTGACATGTTAATCATATGTAAATCACATTTTATTTGCAAAAAAAAGGCATTATCGTCAATTATATAATTTATACAAGAACTCAATGTTAAGGTCAGTATCTAATCTGACTCATCATTCCAAAAATCCCTAAAAATGATATCATGACAGTAGGTTAAGAGTTTTGGGTCAAAATTTATGTTTAAACATGATTCATGCATAAAAGTGTAATTTAGACTTTTATAAAAGCTAAATTTACGATATTATGCATAACATCAATTTGAGACCAGAAATAAATGTCAAAATAATTTAGTCATGTTTATATATCAGTACTTAACTCCCTTGTATGTTCATAAATTCAAAAATCTCATTTTTAGACCATAAGGGCATATTGGTCAATATTAAGCATAATAATAGAAACATGCATAAAATTCAGAATTTCCAAATGACCATGTAATATAATCTCAGAGAGTTATACTACAACATCATATGGTCATAATGGAAGCTTAAAAAATAAAGGAATTAAGCCTAATTGGTTCAGAACTGAAAGTCAAAGCAAAAGTCAAGCTTTTGCGACTTTCGGTTACGAACCGAGCTTAAACTTAGAATTGTCGGGTTGAACATGCCTAGACATGTTCTAATAATATTTACCAAGTTATTTAAGTGACAAAACACGATTCATAACTTCTACATTATCAGTTTTAATTATTATTTGAAAATCTGACTAGTTTGACTTTTTGACTAGTTACTTTGACCCGACAATTAACTAAGTAAACGTGATAATTAGGAGGTGCCCTTTTGAGGGATAATCACCTACCTAATTACGATCACGTAACCAAATTCGCCTCGAACAATGGTTGGACCGTTTAGGTCTAAACCGAAAGTCAATGCGTTATTACGACAACTTTGACTTTTGGTCTTTAAACATATAAAAACAAAACTTTAGTGGCTAAGGACACTTACAAAGGGTCCTTGCATGAAATTTGAACTATGGTTGGCTTCCCTCTTGATCAGGAATCCTAGAGAATGCTCAAGCAAGTGTGAGAAGTGAAATGGTTTGAATGAGCAAGGTATGTGGCTGCCTAAAGGGCCTATTTATAGTTTAAGGAATAATCACAAGATCATCACAGGTGTTCTAGGATGTTATGAGATGGCTCCAAGTGTCCCAATTGGTTTTAAAAACCATCAAAGGCTGTTAGAATTCGAGTAATGTGAGAAGGAAGTGGTATGTGTGATGAACAAGAAAGAAACTTGCAGCTGGCAGTATGTTTCTGCGCTGGGGACTCTCTCGCCGCCCGCGAGAGAGATAGGGGTGGAGGTCGCGGCCCGCCAGAGACCAACAACTCAGCAAAAGTTGTTTCAGGTTTGGCAGTTGCAGTCCCTTGTCCTTCTAACTTCGTATATATTTCATTTTAATCATAATATGCCGTTGTAGTTAGTTTGTAGATGAACATAGAAGAATAACCAAACACCGTTAGGTCCGGTTTCGTTAAACGATCACCGAAACACTAGTTTCTTCTCATTGACGCTTTTAACCTTTATTCTTGAAAGTTTGCGTAATTAACACTTAATGATAACGAAACCTCGTGAATTTATTAACACATATTCTTGGGAGTATAATCGAACATTACGATGTCTCGGGTTCGTTAAAAGGTCACTCAGAGGTAAGAATTAACACGTTGACATGTTTAACCCCTTTGTCTTGTAAACTTTCGATTTCTTTTACAAACGGCTTCTTACGTCCGACAATTTACTTGTTTAAGAATATGTTCATCGTGTGTGGTCAATCAGAGGCTCAAGTTTAGCATGTTGACACTTTTAGTCCCTTCGCATACGTATTTTCATTGTTTGTCAACTTTAGTACTTGTAATTCAATCTTTCACATGTTTAGGGTTTAGGACACGTGTCTTCACATAATTGGATACGATTTTACGAGGTGTTACACGTATTGAGTTGTGATTTTTGGGTGTGTTCGTTTTGTGTAAAAAGTTTTTGTAAAAAAAAAGTTTAAAACCGTAAAAAAGTTTTCGTAAAAAAAAATTTTGAAAAAAAAAAAGTTTTTCTAAAAAAAGATTTAAACCGTAAAAAAGTTTTCGTATAAATTTTTGTTCTTTGTAAAAGAGTTTTTGTAAAAAAAAAATTGTAAAATGTTTTTTGTAAAAAAAGTTAAAAACCGAAAAAAAAGTTTTCATAAAAAACGTAAAAAACTTTAAAAACTTGTGTGTAAAAAAAGTAAAAAAAAAACGCTTAAAACCGTAAAAAAGTTCTCATACTAATTTTTGTTCTTTGTAAAAAAAAAATTGTAAGCAAGTTTTTTGTAAAAAAGAAGTTTAAAATCGTAAAAAAAGTTTTCGTAATTTTTTTTTAAAACCGTAAAAAAAGTTTTCGTAATTTTTTTTTTAAACCCTAAAAAAGTTTAAAAACTTGTGTGTAAAAAATGGCGCGTAAAAATCGAAGCGTAAAAAACGGCGCATAAAAAAATCGGGTATAAAAACAGCGCGTAAAAACGCGGCATAAAAAACTGGGCGAAAAAACAACTCGTAAAAACGTTTTCGTAAAAAAAATCCTGAAAAAATTGTTTTTTTTTCTAAAAATTCAAATTTTAAAATGTTTTTTAATTAAAAATATCTGATTTTAATAAAAAACAATTAATTTAATAAGACAAAAAAGTAATAAAAATCAATAAAGACCAAACAACCAAATTTACTAAACTAACATTTTGACATTAAAATATTAAAAACATAATAAGACAAAAAGAATATTATATTGTTTTTATCATTTTTAATATCATCCATCCATCTCCAAAGATCAATGGTTGAAAAGTGGTTCTCACTGTTTTCGTAACTGGAGGTGGTTTTTATTTTAACGCTCCCCTGTATGTATGTATGTATATATATATATATATATATATATATATATAGAGAGAGAGGAAGGTTCAAATGAAAACCACTAGTTAACGCGAAAACTCGAAAACTAACTAAAAAAAGCCTAAAAAACACACAAAAAATTTATTTATTATTATTTTTTTTTGCAAACCAAATTTCGCAGGTTTTTTTATATAAAAAAAAAACAATTTTCAAAAAAAAAAAAAAAAAAAATTTTTTGTGTAGTTCACATGTGTAATACTACACATGTGTATGTGTACTACACATGTGTATTATTACACATGTGCACTACACAATTTTTTTTTTTTTAAAAGTTTTTTTTATATATATAAAAACCAGCGATTTTTATTAAAAAAATTGAAAAAAAAAATTTTGTGTGTTTTTTAGGATTTTTTTAGTTAGTTTTCGAGTTTTCGCGTTAAAAGTGGTTTTCATTTGAACCATCCCCTATATATATATATAGGGTTGGGCTATATAGGAAACTCTATCTTTTTTAGAAAACTATGCAAACCCATTGTCATGCATTGATTAACAACCATCCAACTTGATCAATGGCTCTCATCATTTTGGAAAGAATTATAATTAAAAGAAATAGTATAATACACATGACAACCTCTGGAAGGGTATTTTCGGTAGTGCAATAGAACATTGGAAAACCAAATCCCTGCCATGCAGTAGCCGTCTAATCAAACTGCAAAGCATTTTTCAAAAATATTATCATCTTTATCTTTCCCACTAGATACTGAGACTGTTCATATTTCCCCATCGCCAAGACAACATCGATCGGTGCCTTCTAACCCTAAGACAGAAGCCGATAGTGTGGATCCGGGAGAATGAGGAAATCGTTCGTAATTTTGTCGTCCTCGCTCAAGTTGAAACGATTACGGAAGATCAAGAGTTCAAGCAAAAGGTTAGTTATTGTAATCGTAATCGGTCCTGTAAAAGGGGGTTTTGTTCAATCGATTTCCCCTTCAAAAATGGCAATTGATTTTGTTTTAATTTCTATCTATTGCACTAGGAGACCTATGTTAGGGCGGGAAAGGTCTGCCAGCCGTAGTGTTGTTATTATATCCGATGATTCCAAGCAAGGTCCTCCCAAGCAACAATCTCGCTTCGGTCCGACCTAGAGGGCTTTAGGTTAGTAATGATGTGCGTATAAACCGTGAACGTAGTTTTATGTGATGTATAGTGTGTTGTGTGTTGAATTAGGCTCTGTTCATAACATACTTTTGTTTGGATGCATTTGCAGTGTATGAAGATACTGACACTGGGTCAACAGCCACTGGGAAACGACGGTTAAATGGTAAGTGCCTTTGGTTACAATAGTTGGTAATTGCGTATCAATGTGAACTTGTATAACATGTGTTCAATGGTTAAGAAAAAAAAAACGTTCCCTTGTATAGTTCTGGCTGTGGAAATACATTAATTCTTGGGTAGTTAATTTAAGAAGTTTGCATAACATGTGTTAAATAATTAATGGACGAACCAAAGATTATTGGCTTTGATTTGTTTGTCTGCCAAATAATTAATGGTCGGAGTTTGAAGTTTGCCTAACATGTAATTGTGTTAAAGGATGACACAAAGTTTGAAAATTATGTTAAGGTTATTGGATTAATGGTACAATCAGTTAAGATTATTAGATTAGGTGTTTGAAAATGTTAAACATTTTGAAAGTGTATCAATGTGAACTTGTATAACATGTGTTAAAATGGTAGGGAAAAAAATGTTATAATAGTATCAATGGTAAGTGCCTTTTGGTTACAATAGTTGGTAATTGCGTATCAATGTGAACTTGTATAACATGTGTTAAATGGTTATGAAAAAAAACGTTGCCTTGTATAGTTCTGGCAGTGGAAGTACATTAATTTTTGGGTAGTTAATTTTAGAAGTTTGCATAACATGTGTTAAATAATTAATGGACGGACCAAAGATCATTGGCTTTGATTTGAAGTTTGCCTTAACAGTTTGAAAATTATGTTAAGGTTATTGGATTAATGGTACAATCAGTTAAGATTATTAGATTAGGTGTTTGAAAAATGTTAAACATTTTGTTAGTGTATGAATGTGAACTTGGTTAGTTAAAATTAACTTGTATAACATGTATTAAATGGTAGGGAAAAAAAATGTTACCTAGTTTAGTTCTGGCTGTGGAAGTAAAAGAAAACGTGGTTAGTTAATTTTCGAAGTTTGCCTAACATGTGTTAAACAATTAATGGACAGACCAAAGATCATTGGCTTTGATTTGTTTGTCTGTCAAATAATTAATGGTCTGAGTTTGAAGTTTGCCTAACATGTGTTAATTGGCAGAGAAAAAAAACATCGCGGAGGATAATTCTGGCAAAGGAAGGCAAAGAAACCGTGGTTAGTTATTTTTTATTGACTTTCATTTGTTTGATGTTCAAATGATTAATTGTTGGATGTTTGATCTTATAACTGTAATGTTACCGTTTGTCTTAGAAAGATTTGACATAAAGGGTTATAAAGTAGACTAATTATTTTATGGTTGTTTTGGTTGCGTATAAAACATTATACCAGTACGTAGGGCAGATGTAACAGCTACACTAAGCAGGAGAACCTTATGGTCAGGGACGAAGAAAGTTTCAGAGGAGAGTGTGAAAGTTTAAAAACGGAAGCAAAAAGAAGTTGTTAACGAACAAGCAAAAGTTCCCAAAGCCCGTAAGCGAGCGAAGAAGGATGAATTTCCGGGAATAAGGACGCGATCCGCACCACTACAATTTTATAAGTGTGTACGAGCATTGACAGACCAACAACGTGAGGCAGTCAGGGGAATGGGCTTTGGTCGTTTACTTACTTTCAGCGTTGATGGGTTACCAGCTAAGTTAGGTTATTTTGTTGTCGACAATTTTAATCCCGATAAGATGGTGATATGTACACCTGCTGGTAATATCAAGGTAAACAGGAAAGTGATACATCAGTTACTAGGGATCCCGACCGGTGGGAAAAAGTTTAGTTCGATTGATAAGCTGCCCATCTTGGTTGATGCCATTGCGGATTGGAGGGCGAGATACCCCGGTGTACATGTACCTCCAACAAAGATGGTGAAAATGATAGATGAGTCCGACGGCGAAGACAGTTTTGATTTCCGCATGGATTTTATAATGTGTTTTGTGGCAGTGCTCGTTGACTGTCATAAACAAAGTTGTTTACGAGAAGAAATCTTAGAGTATCTAGATGACGAAATGGATTTTGCAAAGTTAGACTGATGTGACCTGGTGGTAGAGAAGTTGAAAACTTGCAAAGATACCTGGGATCGGCTTGACCCACAAAGCATCTTTGTTGGGCCTCTTTCGATTCTGATAGTAAGTGAAATTTATTTATCTGGGAGAATTAACATGTGTTAAATATACTTGCTTGTTTTTCGGAATGAACTGATCGCTGTTACTTGTAGCTGTTGTACGTTGATAGCATTGAGTGCACAGGGATGAAGGTTGACAAGGCGGTGTGTCCTTTGGCTTTCTGGAACTTGAAGAGATTGCGAGAGAGAGAAAGGCTGGAAATACTTGCTGGTGGGTTTGGTCTGGGAGGGTTTAAAGGGTTAACACTTCCAAGTAACTATAACGTGGAACACTGGGCAAGTAAGGAGGTATAGTTATATGCACTAACATGTGTTTTTTACAATTAGTATATAATTTTTGTATGAAACTGTTGCTTTAAACTTTTGAAACCGGAGAGGCTGTTGATGGTACGACCGCTAATTAATGTGACAAACAAGAACAAAATCAAAATAGAGGGTATGTTGGAATCTATGTGTGTGGAGAGCCCTGATGACGAGGAAGTACAAACGTTGAAGGCAATGTATGAAAGTTTGTTTGAACATAGAGCGTATGCAAGTACAGATCACAATAAAGCGGTAGATTTATCATCGCACCGTATCAATGAGGTGTTGGAAGATTTGAAAAATGATGAAAGTATTCACGTTGACGAGGGACAGAACACTGGTTAGTCACCGTTATTCTTTGTAAATATTGACTTGATTAATGTGGCACGCATTTACTGATCTGCAACATTTTCGTAGGGGATGGCGTGGTTGACGAATTCTCGGATGGTTCGCCAATAGCTAGTTTGTACAGGAAGTCACTTAATCGGCTTAACAAAAGGATCAGTAAAAGGAGATTGAAAGAAGTAGGATCTTCAGCCATAGACTTTGATGGCGTAGAAGGTGTGATTATTATCTTTCTGACATGTACACTGTAACACATGTTAATGTGTTACCGATCTTATTGATTAACATCTGTTGTGGTTGCAGCTGATGTTGCGGGGCAATCAAGTGTAGGTGTTGATGGAAAAGAGTATGCTGAAACGATGGAAGATGGTGGGAAGTCGTTACAGGTGAGGCGATCTGCTCGACTAGAGATGTTAAAGGATATTCCTAAGAAAGAAGAAAGCTGTGTGACCCCAAAAAGGCGTAAGACAAATATAAAGTTTGATGGGCCAAACACGGATGGTGGTAACGAAATAGGTAAAGTGTTACATGTGTTACCATTTTTAGTGTACGTTTATAGTTAAGTGTATAGATGGCAGCCTAGGAAGAAAACATAAGTACACATTGAGGGTGACGCGTTGATTAGTGCTCAAGAAAGTTTATGTCTCTGTAATGTGTATACGAGACTGAAATGTATGGTGTAACACATGTTAATGTATTGTTTAACATCTGTTGTGTTTAAAATGTATTGTCTAACACATGTTATGTCCCTGTAATATGCGTAGGGGACTGAAATGTATTATTTAACATCTGTTGTCATTGCAGCTGATGTTGGGGGCCAAGCAAGCATACCACATGATGGCAAAGAGTGTGCTGAGACGCTGCAAGATGTTGGGAAGTCGTTGCGGGTGAGGAGATCTCCTCGACTGAAAAAGTTAAAGGATGCTCCTGAAAAAGAAGTAGGCTGTGTGACCCCAAGAAGGCGTAAGACAAATAGGATGTTTGATGGGCCAAGCACGGATGGGGGTAAAGAAACAGGTAAAGTGTTACATGTGTTACCAGTTACATTGTACGTTTATCGCTAAGTGTATAGATGGCAACCTAGGAAGAAAACATAAGTACACATTGATGGTGACGCGTTGTTTGTACAGGGACAAAGTTTATATCCCTGTAATATGCGTACGTGTCTGAACCCATTTAATATTAATGTGATGTTATAGGGTGCAACGAGACTGAGAAGCAACACAGTGATAAGAGTGTTCATGAGGCTGGTATTTCAACTGGAGGTGACTGTAGTATGGGTGGGGCGGAACATATTAAAGGACAATGGAGCGGGGATACAAGTGATGTTGAACAAGTCCATAAGCCGTTGGGTTTAATGCGTGCGATACTGCGTTTTAAAGCAGCAGCGGCCCAGGGTGTACCTGGTAGTGCTTCGTACAATTTCAGATTGTTAGTTTTTTATAGTGTGCTTTATTGGTTAATTCTGTTTTAACATGTGTGATCTTGCTTTAACAATTGACGGTGGCTCTGGCATGCGGTTGGTTGGTCAAGATGCATATAGTGTGGAGGCAGCAGGACATGAACCTCCACCTGAAAAAAATGTGGATGAGAAGGACGATGATCAGCAGATCCCCGATTTAGAAGCGACTGCTGACAAACAGGATAAGATTCCTGATCAGGTAGCCAAAAGTGATGAGATGGGTGTTAAGCTTACTGATCAGGTTGAAGGGAATGACAATGAAGGTAATCTTCCGAAAGCATCTTATTTGTAGGGTAGACAAAACTCTAGACGCACCATGTTTAGCCATTTCTAATTTATTCGAGAATGTTTATGCATCATCAAATAGTAAGACTGAGCATGAAGTTGTGGATGCAACTGATGCAAGTAAGGAAGAATGTGGTGGAGTCGTATTTGGACCCTTGGAAGGTGATGTTAGCGACAAGGATGAACAGGTGGTTTCGGATGGCAAAGGCAGGGCGGCTGTAGGTAAGAGTCACCGTGATTGTAAGGGTTAAATTTTTATGCAGGTTCAAAATAGTAACCTATGCATTAGATGTGATAAGAATGTTTTATGCAGGTTCATATAGTAAGACTGAGCATGACGTAGTAGATTCAACTGTCGTACCTAATGAAGAGTGTGTTGGCGTGATGGTTGGCTCTGTGACAGGAGATACTTTCGATAAAGCTGAGGAGGTGGTTATGGATGGTAAAGGCAAAGCAGCGGTAGAGGAGGGGTAGCCGGATTTTAACGGTAAAGCTTTTTATTCTATAACATGTGTTAGCTATTAGGTACATTTAGTTGGGTTACATGTGTTAATCGTAAGAACAGTTGACGGGGGCGATACGTCGATTGATGAAGGTGGTTTCGATGGGCCTAATTGGAGTCTTGGAATGACACAAATTGGTGGTGAATTTGACGAGTCACAGCAAACCGGTACGTAAGAGCATTAAAATGATTAGGATTGTTGGTTTAGTGGTGTCATTTCAATATACTTATTTGCATCGAACATGCAGGTTGCAAAAGTTCAAAGGTGGATGACATGGCTGGGACAGAAACAGCGCCCGAACATTCCGGTAAGCTTGACTATATTTGTTTACTGTGAAAGTGTAAAATTGGTTACAGAGTAACCTGAATTGTTTTTTTTATACGTGTTTAGGCGATGTGGAGACCACCCCAAACTTGAGTATGGTTATAATGGTAGAACCGGTGAGCTCATATGACCCCGCAATTGCTATCCACAAGGAGCAAGCTGGGGTGGAATTATTGGGTGGTGATGCGAATGAGGTGGAGGACAATTTGTCGCTAGCAAACCGTGTACGTATGTTGGCTGAATTGGGGGCCAAAAAAAGGAAGCTCCCTTTTAGAGAGAAAGTGGCTGCGGAACCAAATAGATCACCTTACTATATAAGGTCTGTTGACATGGGACAGCCAATCACTAAGAAGGAGGCGAATCTATGGGATTACATATACGCTGGTGAATCCCCGACGCACTTTCTAAATGGGCATTCTCGTAGGAAGCTGGCAATGGAGACAAACAAGTACGTAGAACTACTACGGGGGTTTTAGTAGTATAATAGCGTGTAAACAATGAACCCAATGGATCTAGTTAATTGGTTTTTTTTTATGATTTTTGCCGCAGGAATGAACAGGGTACGTCGTCAGTTGATGATGTAGATAGCCCGATACACATGGCTGTGTAAGTAGTGGGGATATTGTTAAAAAATAGTTAAATTACAGTAACGTGTGTTAAGTTATGGAAGTTAATTTTTTATCTGTCCATATGAAACCATGGAGTTACTGTTTCGAAGCCCCGCTCATGTAGAAGCGTCTCGGGATATGTTCAAGAGTTTAAACGTTGGCAAGGAGGTGTCGGATGGTATTATCGACTGTTGGGCGGAGGTGCTAAACTTCCAAGAGAAACACAAATCACGGGAGGCTTACAGTAGGCTATTCTTTGGTACTAAAGTTGTGGTGAGTGTTTTGTATATAGACATGATTCGGGTGGATTGATGTTTTTTATGGAAAAGTAGTTAGGGTGTGGCGAGTGGTTATACTTATAAATTTCTCTTTTTTGAAAGTTTCCGTTGATGTTAACAACTGAGGAAGGGGGAGTCGAGGCGCGAATGCACAAGTTTCGGGCTGGTATAAAAGGTGCGGTTAACAGCGCTGAAAAGGTTCATGATTTTAGAAAGCACGACATTGTTTTGTTCCCGATCTTGGAGTAAAAACATTTTTACTTGCTAGTGTTTGAGTTACGGGACCCCGGCATCTATGTTGTTGATAATGACAAAGCCAGACAAACTCGACCGATAGAAGATAGTGTATACTACCTCCACAAGGACACATCGTATAAGTTTGTAAGTTACCGAAACCACCATGTTGTACCGAAAGTGTGATTCTATTGAAGATGTGTTTTTTAATTAAGCATGGCTTGTATCTGTATATGCAGAAAGATATGTTTGTGCAATACCTTCGAGAGGTTGGGAATCCGCGAGCCGATGACATTGACGACTGCAACATCCAGCGTATGCCGGTTAGTTGGGCGACGATAGCAAACACAACTGATTGTGGGGTCTTCTTAATGCGGCACATGGAGTGCTACATGGGGAAAAATAAAAGTTTTAATTGTGGGTTCAGCATGAGTGGGGCGAAGAAGATGGCCGAGGTGCGGAAGTTGAGAAAGAGGTATGCTGCGCACATCTTATGTTTGGATGTGAATGTGCTGCTTCCTAAAATCCAGCAGGGTTGCCGGTTAGAGTAACGTGTGTTAGGGGGTGAATTGTATTTACTGTGGTGATAGTTTGTGGCGTTAAGTGTGGCTGCTCTTTTGGGGACACCTATTATATGTATATGTAGACTTTGTTTTGGGTGTGGCATGTATTTTGTTTTGGGGATGTTGCTTTAAACTTATTGTAGGATAGGTGTTGCGTAAAGTGTACCAGCTATTTTTGGGGATAGACTGTCAGTGTGAAAACTTTATGTTTAAAAATGATGTTTATTAACTTGGTAATTTAAGGCTTTTGAAGAATATTGACAACATACAAATCTTGCATGTGTTTGAATGTTATTGATGTAGTTGATAATGTTTTAAATTATATATTGGCAGGTGTAACAATTTAAGAAATGAAAATGCTCCTTCCTGTTATCAAGGGGCCCACTATTTTAAATGTAGTAGGATTCTTGGAAGTTGGGGAAGGTAGGTGGCAGAAGCCTAGTAACATAGGGTTTGGTGGGTGGAAAAAAACTTTATTGGAAAGGAACCATTGCTTTTAGGGTCACATCAAAGTCAAGTCACAACTGTAACAACCTTAATTTTCAAACATGTACTTATTTGATACACATATCATATTTTGAGATGCAATTTGTTTGATACATGTTTAGTTTTATTGTTGCTACATGTTTTGCCGACCCAAACGCGTGAATAATTTCAATTTGTTCTAGTTTCATACTCATAAACAAGACAATATTAATTACAAGGGCCTAATGTGTCATTATGTGAAAGTATAAGTTAAAGGACTCATTTTGTCATTCCCTGAAACTTGTTTAAAATATTTGATATTTAATCCGTATTTTAAAACTGTCACTATTTCGCAAAATATAAAGTTCGGGGACAAAATTGTCATTTTTGAAACCTTATAAGTTTCGGGTTAAAAATGTAAATTTTGTAAAACATAAAGTTTAGGGTCCTTTATGACATTTTTGAAACTTGTTTTATAAATAAAAATTTAATTTTTAAAAACTTTTAAAAATTTAGGGTCTAAAATGTCATTTTGGAAACTTATATTTTTATAAAATAAGATACATATATTTTTAAATTTAAAGTCCAAGGACCATTGGGTCATTTTATCAAATTTGAAGTCTAGGGACCATTCTTGTCATATTTGAAACTGTTTTTCAGTTAAAAACCCTAACCGGGTTAAATTTTATAAAAGGGATCCATGTTTAAACATTAACTCAGTTAACTTGTTCAGTTAACAAGTCCAAGGACCAATCTTGACATTTTCAAAGATGTTTTAACCGGATTATTTAACCCAGTTAAACATTTTATTAAGAAAACATGTTTTAAAACTAACTCCGTTAGACTTTACGGTTAACAATTGAGGGACCTGTTAAGATTGATTTAGAAACTTCAGGGACCGGATATGAAACTTCAATTCAAACGGTTTTTACACCGTTTACATCGCCGGAAATCATCCAAATCGCAAACAAACAAACGCACACTGATCAAACATGCACACCTGCTTATTCTTCTCGACATCTTGAACCGTCCAAACACCTCAATTCCACCTAAACATGCAATGTTGTTCCCGGTATTCAAAATTTTTATAAAATTCGTAGTGGGAATTGAATTGTCTGTTTTCGGTTGTTTGAGGATCAATTGAACTTGTTATAACATACCTGCAACCTCTACGAATCTCACAGACCTTTCAAAATTCACAAACACTTCGTAAAATATCTCTCGTTTATTCTGTTTCTTTGCCGGAAATTCAGTTCGCCGGACCTAGCCGGGAGCTCGTTCTAGACGATACCGGACCTCTTTTCTTCGACAATTCGGTATAACCTCACCTGTTTATCGTTCCTGTTAGTTTAATTTGATAATAAACATGGTTTGATCGACTAATCGTAACGGTTGACTTCTGTTGACTGTCATTTGGGGAAGATGATAGATTATTATGTATTTTAATTTTTAGTCAGTTTACAAATAAATTCATATTAATTCGATGATTCTTTTATAAATTCTGAAATTCTTACCATGATTCATACATGTACGGGTGTATTTATTAAAAATATAAAAGTTTACAAAGTTTTTATAAACCTATTTTATTCTGATTAAAAACTGTTCTGACTTTAAATATTTATATAAATTCGAATTTTTGGAATTTATTTATGAAATTTTTATGTTAATTATATTGAACAGTATACTTTGTTAAAATAAATTTTTATAAAATATGTGAAACTGTTTTGATATTTTTATAATTAAAACAGTTAAATCTCATATTCTATAGGGTTAATTACATTAATTTAATTATTCTGAGTTATAAATTGTATCCAAAATTATTTTTATAATTTCATACATGTTATGTTGAGATTTTTAAAAATCAGAAACCATGTTTAATTATCTTGCATGTTATTTTTATATAATAAACTTTATAAAATCAATTTTTGTGAAATTATTGTTTTAATTCCAGAATATTATATAAAATTGTCAAAAGCCATAATATTCATTTTAAATCTGTATTATTGCATGTCATTATTTAAAAATATTAATTCTAAATTATTCTGTTATTAAATAATTATTTAAGTAATTATTTATACAATTATTCAGTCATTTCATTTTAACATCTAATTAAACTGTTTATTTAAAACATATTTATTTTCTGCCATGATAATTATTTTGATCTGATTTATACTTGTTATATAATTAAAATATCGTTTTTAATTATTCTGTCCTAAATTAATTATTAGATAATTAATTTGTATAATTATCACACTATTCTGAAAATACATATTTATTTTCTGCTTTAACTATACACATATTAATTCTATATCCAGTAATTGTATAACTTAGTTATTTATACAAAATACACTGTTCTTAAATAATCCAAGTATACTTATTCCCCTTTTCCCCAAACAAGACTGTTTAAAACCATAGTTACCTTTCTGGTCAAACCATACCAAACACCATGGACTTAGATCCCAGTTTACAATTAACAATATTTGTTGATACCAATTGCAATATTTTGTGCATGTTCATACAATTAGAGTGAAGTGGAAATCCTGTTCCCGCCAAACTTTTACCCATTTACTTGTTTGAAATTTATCCGAAATCAAGGTGAGTACATAGACACCTCTTTTACTGTTTTCAAACTGTTTTGGGGTGAAACACATGTGCTTATTTACTTTCATGCTTTCCTGTTTTTCACATACTTGCTATGTTTATTAGTACACTTATAGTACATGATTTACATTACATTGTTTTGCTATGTATGTTGACTGATAGCATACTTAGTACATGGTTTTACTTTACATTTCTGCTGTGTATGTTGACTGATAGCATGCTAGCACATTGATTTACATGACTTTTCTGCTTTGTATGTTAACTTAGCATATTTAGCACATTGTTTTCATTTAACATGGTTACAATCGGTATAACATTTGGTTTGTACAAACGGGACTTATATACGTTCATTAACATTAGCTACGCCGCTCGGTAGTAAGTAGTGGTACCATAGGACTTGATAAATCCCGTTCCTAAAATCCTAGCTTTGTTTGGATGGATGGAATGACTGAATCCGAAAACAATTCTTCTGATAACCTTTACTGAAAGGGTTATCCGACTGTCACAAAGGCTTGAATGTATGCGTTAACTTACCACATAAATGTTTATACCAACAAAACATGCATTTACTTTGCAAAACATAACTTTTTGATATATTCAAAATACCTTGTTTTGTACATATTTACATTTGATTTATGTGACTACACTTTACTTACTATACATAACAATTGTTACATATTACTTGATTACATTGGGACTTTTAACAATTTACAAGGTTCATGACTAACTTTTACTAAACATTTCTTTAAACTCAAGTCATGAATCCTATTGTCACAAAACCTATGTATCTCACAGGCATTTTTATGCTGACGTACCTATTTTCACATGTGTTTCAGGATATGATGCGTAGGATTTATCAAGATACACCTAGGCAGACTTGGACTTTAGCAACAATAAAAGATGCAAGACTAGTTAATTTTCTTGTCTGTTAAGACATTGTAACTCTCGTAATCAATAAAATGAAATTTAAATTTTCCATGCGTTATGAAACAATGATTCTGTTACAACACTCCCCGACGTTTCCGCCACGTTTTGTTGTTTTTACGTGGTCGGGGTGTGACAACAACAACTATATTAAATGTATCCATGACATCCCACTATAAGTAGTGTAATGAAGAACCAATTCATATTCTATAATACTTCAGTTGGGCACCCTACTTCAGTAAACCAAAAACTTTAAGTGGTTCCAAAGTGTGTTAATGTGATGGACGCTTATGAAAATAAGGTCACGGATACACCACCAGGCATGGAGAAGCAGAGGCGAAAGGGGAAAGAAGCAGTTGAGGGTCGGTACGGGGTGTGCTACGAAAGAAAAGTGTTTCATAAGAAGCTCCAGGACGTGAAAACTGGAGGCCTAGGTGCT
The DNA here is from genome assembly GCA_030545235.1 of Helianthus tuberosus. Taxonomy (NCBI): domain Eukaryota; kingdom Viridiplantae; phylum Streptophyta; class Magnoliopsida; order Asterales; family Asteraceae; genus Helianthus; species Helianthus tuberosus. Next base: position 141,488,524 of record CM060357.1, read on the forward strand.
AACGACGCTTCAGAAAGCGGAAGAAAAATGTAGCTGATGTTAGCAGACGCCGTACGGAACACGTTTTACCAGAAGCTGAAAATTTGAAGGGGCTACCAGAGGAGTTGGTTAGGTTGCTGACGGATCCAGACCATGAATTATGTGGTTGCCCGTTGTGTCCATACTCACCCAAAACAATCAGGTCATGGTGTTACCATGACCCATGGGAGAGTGAGCGTAGCCCCTCTCCTCTGTACTTTCATGATGAAGATGTTGACACACCATGATGAAAAGCTTCGTAGGGATGGAGGATAAGAAGGGGTAGTTAGGATGTCGTAAGTGGTTATAGTTGTGTTAACCTGTTGACCCTATGTTTGTAGACGACATACTCACGTCGTTTTTTTGTTCTTTTATTAGTTATTTTTTTTTGTGGGGATGTGTTGATGTGACGGCTCGGTAGCCGATCCGTTGTTTAAGCTGCGGGTGTAGCCTAGCAGTAGTATGTGGGGTTAAGTCGGCTAGTTGTGAAGTTTGTTTCTATAACCTGATGTGTCTTTATATAAAACCTATTGGTGTGGTTAACACCTTTTGTATTTTACTGGACATTAACGTGTGTTAAGCATCTGTTGCAATGCTGTTGTAATATATATACCAAAACCACAATTATCCGTGCATAAGATAATAAGAAAAACAAGGTAATAGCAAATAGAGGTCCACAAAAAGGTGGCCTACAAAACACAAAGTGCCGAAGGCCATAAAGTTTTTACAAAGACCAGAAATGATAAATGGGATAAAAACAGTTCCACCTTCTTACACACGTAACAGAACAAAAGCAGGAGGATGTTAAAAGACTGTTACATGTGTGTAAGAAGGCCAAAGTGAAGTGAGTCTCCCATTACATAGTACTAGTAAACGAAAGGAAACGTTTTAATCAGATGGGGAGGCACCGGTGGCGGTCTACCTTTCTTGTTCAGCAGCTGCCTTTGCTGCTTTCATTGCCGCCACCTTAACGCAGTTGCGTGAGTCGTGGCCGTTGACATACAGGCCTCAATGCTTGCATAGACGAAGCTGCTTTGGAGGTTTTGGTGGTTTTGTCTTTGCCTTCTCACCAGGTCCGGAAATGCGAGTATGTGTACCACATCCCTTATTGCGTACAACATCTGGATTAGCAACTTCGATTGGAATGTTGATTGGTTGCCCAACTATTTCTTCCATTTCACACTCGTTTGTTTGATTTTCAGTTGTACCCAATGGTTGCTTGGAAAGCCCATTGATCTTGAAATCCCAGAGTTGGGCCACCAATTTTGACAATGAATCATCATCGGTTCTGGCCACATCAACACATTCAGTAACGAGGTCGAGGATTTCATTCCGCATAACGGACGATGCGTGAGCGTTGACCCCGTATCGGCTGGAAAGTGAAAAAACCTCTTTTGGGAGGGCATCTCGGCGCCACCTATCGTTTATGTATTGGGGTGGTATCTTTGCAACATTTTTCAATCGATATACGCAAAAGACATGGTGACACAGATATCCGATACGTGTGAAATTCCTGCATGAGCAACTGGCGGAGTGGTCTACAGTGTTATATGTAACCTGTTGGGGACAGAAGGAGCAAAAAAATTGTTTAAATCTAACGTATGTTAGTGGAGTGGTAATAAAGAAGTTGCCTAACATGTGTTACCTGATAGACGTTTGTGATGTTGTTCCTTTTGTCCAAATGAGTGACGTCTAGCAAAAGAGTGGTTTTGCTGGACTCGGTTTGGTTTGTGATGTAGCATAAAAACTTCCCTTTAATTATCTCCTTTTGAACTTGCATGAAAACAGTGTTTGTGTAAATGGCGAATGCGTGCTGTTCTATCGCTAAATCAGTATTGCCCTTGAACACCGTGGATGAGGTTTTGTACTCCGATACGCGTTGCCGATACCGTTGGCTGTCTACCCTATTTTCAAAGCACATCATAAATTGTACAAGGGTGTTTGCGCTTGTTGAGTTGACCTTGATGGCAGCGTTCGAGCTTTCACAACGTGAAGTGGTCTTCATCAAGCAACACATTGGCAGTTCCCTGAAGTAGGCTGGAACCCAAAGATGTTTGATGTTGTACATGTCCTTCAACCAAGTGTGGTCTTGGAGGCCAAATGTTTCTAGGAGGTCATGCCAGCGGGACTCAAACGTTTCTGGTTTGATATAAACATTCCAAACCAACCGGTGAATACAGGACCGAACATCAGTGTTATCAAGAAGGTCCGCAGAGATCTGGTAAATTTTAAGAGTTACTAACACATGTTACATTAAACAGTTTAAAAAGACATGTAAGACTGTCATGTTGAATAACACATGTTAAAAGGCTAACGATTTAACCTAACCTTTGAGGGTAGTTTTTTCATTATATGCCACATGCATAGCCGGTGGCGTGATTCGGTAAAGACCATAGGAACAGCTTGAAGCATAGATGGGTCTTGATCACTCAACACGAGAGTTGGTTGAGTACCGTGTGCCTTCAAGAAAGCCTTAAGCAACCACACATAACATTCAATGGACTCGGTTGATATCAAACCCGCACCAAATGTAACACATTGGAAATGATGATCCACCCCCGTGAATGGCACAAAAACCATCTTGTACCTATTAATAAAAATGGATTTGAAGTTAACAAAATGTAACAATTTTTTTGTTAGGTTTGTATAGTTTGATATTTCCCCTAACACATGTTAAGGGGAAACTCACCTGTTAGTGCTGTAAGTCGCGTCGAAGGCGAGGACATCGCCAAAAGCTTTGTAGTTTAGCTTTGAAATCTCATCAGCCTAGAATACAGAAGACAGCTTTCCATTTGAAACCGTGTAATCAAAATAGAAGTTGGGTAGGTTGTCAAAGTGCTCACGCAAGCGTTCAAGGAAAACTTTTGCGTCACGTTCACCAATAAAAATTCGCAACTGGTGGCTAAAATTTTTAAAATCCACTGGAGTCCCGTTGACATTGTGATGCCCCCCTTTTAAAGCTCTCATGGGTCCGATACGGTTTAGCTTCCGTGATATCTTGCTAAGATCACGGTTGTAATTCTCAATAAGTTCATGATTATGAATATCATTGAAACTCAGAACTGTGTATGTATCATTATAGATTGATACTAGAATGCCTGCGTTACAGTCACACCATGTGAAGCTGGTTCTCCTTGGCCTTACAGAAGATTCATCTAGTGTGTCAAAAGTCCTCTTTCATTGTGGTTTCCCGTATTTTGAGCAGCGAAGATACTTGTGTGTCGGAATTCCATTCCAGACTTTAGTTTGGCCTTTTTTAACAGAAAAACCAACTTCAAACGCATAAAGTTCATACATGGAAAGAACAGCCTCAAATGTCGGATAAGATTTCCCACACACTGGTAAGAACTTATCAGCGACGGTTGGAATCCAGTAACGGGTTCCCTGAGGCGTTTCAAAAACGAAGTATGGATGCTCTGGCCCTGCATCAGAAAACGAAAAGGTTAGAAATCTGGTATATGAGAATAAAGTGTGCTCCCATGGAAAATAAACAACCATCTATCAGCCCGCGAGATGATTCAGCAAACACAGAAGGGCCCTGAGATGATCCAGAACCAGCACCCGGCATGTTAGCGAAGCCAGAATCTTCGGATGCTACATGTGAACATTATGCCATATGTTTGAATTATGCAATATATGGGGAAGAAAAAAAAATAAAACGAATGTAACATGTATATAGAAAAACAAACCTTGATCATTATCCAAAACCTCATTATTCAACTCAACGCTGCCTCTGAACTTGTTGGAGATCGGAAAATCCAGTGATCTAACATGGACTTCAGATGATCCAGCACCGTCAACAGCCATGTTAGTGTATCCATAAGCTTCGAATGGTACAGGTGAACATTGCCATGCAGTATATTTGGATTATTCCATTAAAAAAATGTCAAATACCAAAAAAAACATATATTCGAGGGAGTTAAGTTAGATAGAGATACAAACCTTGAGCATTTAATTCCTCATCAGTATGGAAGTCACTGGTAATGAACCTGTTGGGTAATAGATGAACCGGCAACATTAACTCGGAGGTTGGTGGATTTGTCTCCATGGACATTAATGGAGAAAAGGGTGATATGCAGGTGAAGATGTTAAAGGAGATATGAGGGACGAGATCTATAAAGTTTGGATTTTAAAAATAAATAATCTATAAATGGGGGGTATGGTGATTTGTGAGGTGATGGGCATTAATGGTAATGTCAAATCAAATGGGGAAGAGTTCTTGGGGTGGGTGGATAGATGTACCTAATTACTAATATACCCTTATAGGCAAAAAGCATAATCAATTGACTGGGGTGACGTGGATAAATGTAGGCCACATATTGAGTTTGCAAAGTTTTCTAAAAATTAAGGGTTTCTTATAGAGCATTGTCCTATATATATATATATATATATATATATATATAATGGGGAATAAGAAAACCGTATGAACTTGGTCAAAAAAAATTCAAATTCTGAAATTTTTTTACACTTATCACTGTTATTCAAATACAATGTTAGAAATTCAATTTACATGTTTACATTTACGCGAATTCGTAAATAAAGAAAATTTACACATGTGTAAATCTGTTATATTTACACACGTGTAAAATATCTAATAAGCGTGATTTTGAGAGTAGAAATGTATTATTTGACGTTGTAATTTTTTTTTGATGTTGTATTTTAATTACAATGAAGATTGTATTAAAAAAATTGATTTTAACTGATTTTCTCATTCGTTCTCACGGTTCTCGCAATATCTAGCGTTCTCAAGATAACCCTCCCCTATATATATATATATATATATATATATATAAAGGGAGAGAGAAGAACGATACTAATTTGCTTTGCTACCACTAAACTTTAATGAATTTATCAAACGGTTCGTAAACTATCGTTGTTGCCATGGTTTTGCACATGTTGGATCCCTACCACAACGCGTGCTTGAGAAACTAGCTAGTTCATTTTCAATTTAGGACTTTATGTTGTTGATGGTTGAGAAACTAGCTAGTTCATTTTAAGTTTAGGACTTTATGTCGTTAATAAAGAAAATGATTATTGTAGCAATTTATGTTGTTGATAAAGAAAATGATTATTGTAGCATTTATCGTGATATATGGAATATCATAAATTCAAGGTCGCAAGATGTTATAATTAAAGGGATAATAATAATAACTTAATTTCGTGTAGAGTCCTTATCACAATTGATATGTCTTCGCAGGCCAGACTAGCGTTTGTTTTCTATTAATATAGTATAGTATAGTATAGTATAGTATAGTATAGTATAGTATAGTATAACACAACACAACACAACACAACACAACACAACACAACACAACACCACACAACACAACACAACAAAACATAACATAATATAATATCTATCTATCTATACCTTTTATAAAAGGAGAAATCCCAATGACATAAAAAAAGCTGATGTGTCAGCTAGAGAGGCTGTCCAACAAGGATTTTCTTATGTCATTATTACATCATAAAGCCTAATATTAAAAGACTTTAAAATTTAAAGGTGGCCACATTCAAATTCCAAAGGTCTGCCATCAAACCACTGCCCATCTCCAAAATTCAACCTATGTTATAAAATCAAACCTCTGCAATTAAAACCACTGTCCATTCAAAATTTTGGCTTCAGATTCAAAATTCAAACCGTATACATATATAACATTCATGATTCTGGCTCCACATTCAAAATTCAATCCATCTTTCTCTCTCTACAAACCCTCATTCTCACATCAGAACCCTAATCTACACTTTCAATGCATCTCTCCCAATTCCGACACCGATTCTGATGTACACAATTCCGATTCCATAGTAAGAATATTAAGGCAGTAATGTCACACCCCGATATTTCCACGTATTACCGGTGGGCCCGGTGGGGAGTATCGTGACGTAGTTGATATCATCATAGTCAATAATCACAGTTTAAATGCACAGCGGAAGACTAAAAGTAATTTATACAAATCGAGTTGGAAGTAACATAAAATATTACATAACGGATTGTAAGTGGATCCACAGGAGGATCTAAAATAAGAAGAAATATTGTTCAACAGATTTAAGCATAAAAAGCTTGCAAGACTCTTTATTTGATACTAGGAGTAGACATCCCATTACGCGTAGTACCTACACTTAGCCTTTTTGAAAAATACGTCAGTTTACACTGGTAAATACAATTACCTAACTCTTTTGAAAACATTTATAAAATTAATTTGGATGCACAAGGCATAAAATCTTTTATAACATGGGACAATTATTTAAAATAATCTTGTGTACAGATTTATATGTTTGTCGTCCATTCAGTAGCCCGGGTTAGAAGTACCGGGTTAAAGATTAATAGACAAACCACTAATATAATCCCACGGTGAATTATCCTCAACGTGTGGTTATATCTTTTACATACGCAACTGTCAGGTGTATGCCTACACCCCGTGCTTAAGTCGTGGTCATTCAATGAATGAGCCGAGGATATCCAGGACACGGTCATTAACCCCCCAAAGGCATTGTACCAAACAAAACAGATTAAAACGGGTTATTTCAATGATTTAACCACTAATCAATTAAATATTCAATACCCGACCAAGCGGTATTATTAAATACCGTATCCCAAGCCCGTATAACGGAAAATAAGTTAAAAGTATTTACCTGAGCTTAAAATATAATTTTATTCTCAGCCGTATAACAATCAGCAAGCACAAGTAGCTTTTACTGGGCTCCTAAATCTGGAACGAAGGTTTTTAATAACCTATTAGATTCCTAACGGGTCTTATTTAAGTCTTAACTTAGACCGGTTAATTTTAATGAAAGGTTTACGGTTCAAAACGCAAGATTAAGCGAAGACCGGATTAGAATGTGATTTAGACCCGACAAGTATGAAGACTTGTATAAAATGGGTAAACTAAACACATTCTGGATTTTGAAGTAAAAATGATAAGGTTTGACCCGTTTCGGTTAATTTATGCAAACTAGTTACATAAATAGTACCGAACGCGAATATGCATAACGGGTAACCAAATGAATCATGTACAGGTTCCACAAGTTAATATGCTTTAAATAAGTTATGATATCAGTAGGATATCTTCCATTATGCCCGAAACGAATTTAAAAACAATTTATGCCCCGAAGGGGTATTTTGGTCATTTTAAAGTTCATAAAAGAGGTGAAATGGTAATCTAAGGTTCTGGTCTAAAACAATCAGTAAAAATATTTATTTTAACAAGTTACATCAGTAAAATATCATAAATATGTGAATTTTATCATTTATGACCAAACTATGCACTGTAGGGGCATTTTGGTCATTTCACATATGCTATAAGGGTCAAATTTGGAAATCTGAGTTCAAAACTTTTACTTACTATTAAAGTATAAAAATTTGCTTATAATATCAGTAGGTAACAAGCCTTAGGTGCTAAATATGGTTTTAAACCATATTATGCGCCTAAATCGCATAAAAGTCGGTATTTGACGATATTCGGGTTGATTAAGGAAATCTGAGATTTTGATGAGCCTCTACTGTTGAAAATAATTTACTTAATGTATAAAATCAGTAGAAAAAGGTTTGATACGTAAAGGATGTGTAAAACTCATTTTATTAGCAAAAAGGGCATTACCGTCAATTATCAAGTCCATGCAAGAACTCTATGTTATGATCAGTTTAAAATTTAACAAAAATTTCCAAAAATCCCTAAATATTATATTATGTCACTGGGTTGAAAGTTTGGTGCCAAAATTTGAGTTTAAATATGATTTATACTAAAAATGTCATTTAATTAATAAAAAGCTTTCATTTTACGATATCACGCATAACTTCCATTTTAGACCATGAACTGACGTCAAATTTTTAGGACATGCTTATAAATCAGTAATAAAGGTTTTTTTCCTTTCACATTTCAAAAATCTCATTTTAATATAAAAAAGGGCATAATGGTCTATATTTAAGCATTTAACGGGAACATGCAATTGAATCGGATTATTAAGGAACCATGTAGCATAACCTCAGAGGGTTTTACTAACATATAATATGGTCCCAAAGGAACCCTAAGGCATATCTAAACTAAGCTAAATCGGGTCAGAACTGAAAGTCAAAGCAAAAGTCTACTTTTGCGACTTTCGGTTGCGAAACGAGCCTAAACTCAGAATTGTCGGGTTGAACATGCCTAGACATGTTCTCATATTATTTACCAAGTTATTTAAGTGTTAAAACATGTTCCATAACCTCTGCGTTATCAGTTATGAATTAATTTGTAAAAACTGACCCGTTTAACTTTTTATTAATAAGTTTGACCCGACAATTGACCAAGTAAAAGTGATAATCATTAGGTGCCCTTTTAAGGGTTTATTAGCTACATAATTACCAACTTATAGCCACTTTAAATTTGAATAATGGCTGGACCGTTTGTGATTAATCACCAAGTCAAAGCTTAATTACGATAACTTTGACTTTCGGTCATTAAGCTAATAAAACTTAAACTTAGGAAGCTAAGAACACTTACTATAGTCCTTAGCACGAATATTGAACTTGTGAAAGCTTCCTTTAGCTCCAGGAGGCTTCAACGAGTGAGTTTGAGTGAAAATTTAAAGTATGCAAGTTCAAATGAAACAATGCATGGCCTTATATAAGGATTTGGAGTCTTTACGATCAATGCAGCTGTACCTATGATGTTTTTAGATGTTCCCAAGTGTCCCTAGTGCATGAAAAACCATTTTCTCAGTCCCTGGTATTGAAATCAGCCATGCAATGGTGGTGTAAGAGCTGCAACATGCAGTTGTCTAAGTTTCAGTCGTTGGCACTCCTCTCGCGGCCCGCGTAGACTTTAGAGGGAGTCTACGCGGCCCGCGTAAACCTGTTAATCTGGTAAAAAGTTTGTATTCTTTGCAATTTCAGTCCCTGGTCCATTTTTTAATTTAAATAACTTCCATTTATTGCACTTGTGACCCCCATAGTTAACTATTAAGGGCCTTGGGTCACATATTAACTCTGTTAAGCTCCCGGTTAGTTATGAGATCACCCGAAAAGTCTTGTTTTCATCGAAACTCCATGAAATTACTATCCAATATTCTTGAGAGTAAAATATACAAATATTACAATGTTTTTGGGATCGTTAAAAGGTCACTCAGAGGTAACTTTTAACATGTTGACACTTTTAACCCCTATATTTCCAAGATCCTTAATTTATGCACAAACGACTTTCTATGTCCGACAAATTTTTCATTAAAGAATACGAACGTCATGTGAGGTCAATCAGAGGCACAAGAATGGCATGTTGACACTTTGGATCCTTTCACTTTCATATTTACATTGTTTAACAATTGTAGTCCCTCCAGATTAATTCATTACACATTTAACCTTCATGACACGTGTCTTCATTATATTGGTCATGATTTTGCGAGGTGTTACATTCTCACCCCCTTAAAAGAAATCTCGACCTCGATATTTACTGAAATAAATGAGGGTACTTTTGTTTCATTGTGGATTCAACCTCCCATGTGTATTCTGGGCCTCTACGGGCATCCCATTTCACTTTGACAATTGGCACATGCTTTCTTCGAAGCTTCTTGACTTGTCGATCCTCGATTGACAAAGGTCTTTCAACGAACTTCAAACTTTCATCAATCTGCACGTCCTTATGCGACATTGCTAGCGATTCATCGGCTAGACATTTCTTTAAGTTGCAGATGTGGAATACATTATGAATTCCACTAAGCTCCTCTGGCAGGTTTAGCTTGTAAGCTATAGTTCCAACACATTCGACGATCTCGAATGGTCCTATGTATCTTGGGCTAAGCTTTCCCTTTTTGCCAAATCGCATCACCCCTTTCCAGGGTGACACCTTAAGTAGCACTTTATCTCCAACTTCAAACTTTAAAGGTTTGCACCTCATATCCGCATAACTTTTCTGCCTGTCCCTAGCAGCTTTTAGACGATCACGGATTTGGACAATCTTGTCTGTCGTCTCTAGGACTATATCAGGTCCTGACAGTTGGACATCTCCAACTTCCGCCCAACAAACTGGCGTTCTACACTTTCTTCCGTATAAATATTTGAAAGGCGCTGCTTGAATACTTGAAAGATAGCTATTATTGTACGAAAATTCAATCAACGGAAGATGGTCATCCCAACTTACACCTAAGTCAATAACACAAGCTCGTAACATATCCTCAAGCGTTTGAATCGTATGCTCGCTTTGACCATCCGTCTGAGGATGTTAAGCAATGCTGGACGAGTGCCTAGGGATTGCTGAAAGCTTTTCCAAAAATGCGATGTGTATCTTGTGTTCCTATCAGAGATAATAGATACTGGCACACCGTGGAGAGATAGTATCTTATCCACGTACAATTGAGCTAGCTTATCGGAGCTGTGAGTTTCTTTAATAGGCAAGAAGTGGGCTGACTTGGTCAGCCTATCGACTATAACCCAAATAGTATCATTTATGTGCTTTGTCTTTGGTAACTTAGTGATAAAATCCATGGTTACCATTTCCCATTTCCATGTGGGAAGTTCAGGCTGTTGTAGCAAACCTGACGGCTTTTGATGTTCTGCTTTAACTTGTGCGCACGTCAGACATTTAGCCACATAAGTGGCTATAGATTTCTTCAAACCTATCCACCAATAATTTGCCTTTAAATCTTGGTATATCTTATCACTGCCAGGATGAACTGAATATTTGGAGCTATAAGCTTCTTGAAGAATCACATCTCGAAGTCCTCCATAAATTGGAACCCATATCCGACCATTCAATCTCAGGATTCCATCCTTGCCATATGATAAATGTTCAGCAGTTACGCCTAACTTCTCATTCGGATAGTTAGCTTCTAACACAGCTTCCTTTTGAGCGGCTAACAACCTTTCATTCAAGTTGTTCTTTAGTTCAATGCTTTTGGCATTGATTCTAATGGGGCTTAACCCTTTCCTTTCTGCTCAAAGCATTAGCGACTACATTCGCTTTGCCTGGATGATATCGGATTTCACAATCATAGTCGTTCAGTGTCTCCATCCATCGACGATGCCTCATGTTAAGGTCTTTCTGATTAAACAGGTGCTGGAGGCTCTTATGAATAGAATAGATCACACACTTAGTCCCATAAAGATAATGCCTCCATAGCTTCAGTGCAAATACAACGGTACCCAACTCCAAATCATAGGTGGTGTAATTCTTTTTGTGCACCTTTAATTGACGTGAAGCATATACAATAACCTTGCCTTTCTGCATAAGCACACATCCCATACCTGTGTACGATGCGTCACAGTAAACCACAAATTCTTCAATTGCTTCTGGCAATGTCAACACAGGTGCATTGCTTAACTTTTGCTTAAGAATATCAAAGGATTCTTGCTGCTTGGGACCCCAGTCAAACTTGAAATTCTTGCGAGTTAACGATGTTAGAGGTGCGGCAATCCTCGAAAAGTTTTCAAAGAAACGTCTATAGTAACCTGCTAGACCCAAGAAGCTGCGAATTTCAGTAGGTGTTTTAGGTGCTTGCCAATTCGTAATCGCTTCAATCTTGGCGGGATCCACCTGGATACCACGCTCGCTCACCACATGTCCAAGAAATTGGACTTCACGAAGCCAAAACTCACATTTTGAAAACTTGGCGTAGAGTTTCTCTTGCTGTAGAAGTTTAAGGATACACCGGAGATATCTTTCATGTTCGGCTTGATTCTTTGAGTAAATAAGAATGTCATCAATGAAGACAATGACAAACTTGTCTAAATACGGCTTGCAAACGTGATTCATGAGATCCATGAACGCTGCAGGTGCATTAGTGAGCCCAAAAGGCATCACTAAGAACTCATAATGGCCATAGCGTGTTCTGAATGCGGTCTTATACACATCTTCGTCTCTACTGGTGATAACCTGACCTTAGATCGATCTTTGAAAAGTAACTTGCCCCTCGAAGCTGATCGAATAGATCATCGATCCTGGGCAATGTATATCTGTTCTTGATAGTAACCTTGTTTAGCTCGCGATAATCGATGCATAGACGCATCGAGCCATCCTTCTTTTTCACAAACATAATCGGTGCTCCCCAAGGGGACGGGCTAGGTCGAATAAAACCCTTTGCCAACAAATCATCCAACTGAGTCCTTAACTCTTTCATCTCAGTCGGTGCCAACCAATAAGGTGCTCTTGTAATTGGTGCTGCTAAAGGAATGATATCGATTCTGAACTCCACTTGCCTATCTGGAGGTAATCCAGGTAGTTCTTTAGGAAAAACATCTGGACATTCAGAAATAACGGGGATGTCTTCGATCTTGGGCTTTGGTTCATCAATGGTTACCTGTTCCATATAAATGACACAACCTTTCCTCAAACATCTTGATGCCTTAAGCATAGATACTTGCTTAGACAATCCATACTGAGTATCTCCTTGAATCGTAAGTGGCTCACCATAAGGAGTCTCGATAACCACTTGCTTCTTGTCACATACAATCTGGGCTTGGTTATGAGATAACCAATCCCTGCCTATCACTATGTCGAATCCAGCTAGTTTCAATGGAAGCAAGGAAAACGGAAAGGAGTGATTCCTAATGGATATAAAACATCCATCTAGAACTATTGAGGTAGTCTCTATAGTACAATCGGCCAATTCTACTTCATATTTTATGCTTAGAGTTTAAACAGGCAGGTTTAACAATTTACAAAATTTATTGTCTACAAAAGACTTGTCTGCACCCGAATCAAACAACACTCTAGCATAAACATCATTGATAAGAAAGGTACCTGTTATCACATTGTCATTCTGAATGGCCTTCTGAGCATTCATCTGAAAGACCCGAGCATTGGTCTTTTTAACCTCTTCAGGTTTCTTTGCATATTTGGGGCAATTGATTTTGATATGCCCATTCTCGTTACAGTTGTAACAAGTTGCGTCCTTCATTTTCTTGCAATCTAGGGTCTTATGCTCCTTAGACTTGCAGATTCCACAAACTCTAGGCTGCGACTGCGACTGTGACTGAGATTTTGTTTCGAACCTGCACTTCCCAAAATGGTGCTTTTGGCAGGTCTTGCATTTGGGTTTCTCACCTGACTATTGGTTGTCCTTTTTAAACCCGGAACTCTTCTTATGCTTAGAGTTCCCCTTTCATTTCTTATCAGAAAGACGTGAGTTCTCATCCTCACGTTTCCTCTTTCCTTCATCAGAATTTTTAAGCGATCTCTGCCTAACTGCATCGAGAGTAAGAGATAAGGACAGATCAACCACTGACCTAAAGGTGGTAGGTCTAGACGCTTTTGCATTTGCCTTGATTTCTGGAGCTAGACCTCCAGTAAAACGAGCTATGCGTTTCGGTTCCGGCGTGACCAAATAAGTAACCAATCGGGACATGGTGTTGAAACTTGTAAGGTATGCCTGACAGTCCAAGTTCTGCATGACTAAAGTTAAGAAGTCAGCTTCGATCCTTTCCACCTCATGTTGAGGATAGAAGTTATCCTTGATCAACGCAACAAACTGATCCCAAGACATGTTGTAAAGTGGGATCTTCCCTGTGGCTTGAACTAACGATCTCCACCATGCCAACGCTTCTCCTTTAAACGATTGCGAAACAAACTTCACAATATCTTGTTCCGCACAACCACTTATATCAACCACGATATCCATCTCATCAAGCCATGTCATACAGTCAATGGCCCCTTTTTCTCCTGTGAAGTTCCTGGGCTTGCAGGAAACGAAATATTTATAAGAACAGGTCTTAACACGTGGCTCTTGATTGAGCACAATCTTCTTAGACAGGACACTCCTTTGGTTTGATGAGTGATGAGAATCGTCTTTATGAGATACATGTGTCTTGGAAGGTGGCTTTGTATGAGGTACAGACTGAGTCCTGGTGCGAGTTCCGCTTGATTCTTTAAACTGTCTATCAAGGGCTCGAGTAACAGCATTATCTATTAACGCTTGTAGGTCTGCACCAGCTACATTAACTCTGGTGGTATCGTTTCTCTCCCTAGGGTGACTGTTAACCTCTTCTGATTCAGCCATGTAGCTTGATTGCTACATAAAAATGATGTCAATATTTTATTCAGAAATCTTATTATGGTACTGTCATTTTGACAATTCATTAACCATGGTAAATACAAACCATATTGGTTATTTTGTTAGTCATATTTATTTAGGGTTTTCATTATAATTTACCCCTAGTTATAAATCATTGAAGATATTAGAGTGGCACAAAAGGCCTAGTCACAAGGACATTTCTAAAATTTAATAGCCATGATCTTATAAGATCGAGGCGTTAAGGTTTGAACATAGTTCATTACCTTTCTTGACAGGGAGTCGAAGACTACAACTGTCTTTTTGTTTCATTTGACAATTATTATGGCCCGTAGGCACCACACCTCTAATGGGTGTTTAAATCATTTGGTAAGAATAAGAAATTGGAAAAATCCAATACAAGGATGAATAGTGTGATTTATCGAATCACATTTGCCAGGAGTGTTAACATGTTTTCAGATGTTAACAAGGATTTGAATCTTAAAAAGGTTTTACCATCAGGGCCATGTCTAAAATGACATATGGGCTAGGTTATACCTTTAAGATTTCCTTTCAATATATATTGGCAGATCTATTACAAAAAGGAATGATATTTTGATTTATTTCATATAATATATTCATACATATGATGACAAATGAAATTTAAATAAAACATTCCAATAAATTTAAATGAAGTACATAATTGCCCTAAACGGGACTTTAAGGAAACAACATTGTCCACACAGGGACTAAAATAAGAAATACTAGTACTCACAGGGACCTAATACATAAATAAAAATGTCCACACAGGGACTTGATTGAAATTTAAAAAAAATTACAAAACAAATAAATAAGGATTTTCAATAATCCCTCTTCTTCTTCTTCCCCTTTATTAGATTTGCCAAACCCTTAAGCAGACCCCGGCGGCTCCTACGCTCCTCTTGTACCTGTTGCTCCACCTCGTGCAACCGCTGAAGGATTTCTTGCTGCTGCGGTGGCTGGATCTGTGGCGGCTGCGGCGGAGGTTGAGGAGGTGGTGGGTATTGATACCCATATGCTTGGTACCTAGTTTGGTACGAAGCTGCGTAGGGCCCTTCAGGGTGGAGAGCATTGTAGTTGGCCGCCTCGAGGTAAGGGTCGACGGCAGGGGCATTGTAATAAATGTAACCCGGGTAAGATGGCTGCTCAAACGGGTTATACGCCGCTGCACTGGCGTATGAAGGAATTGGGTTATCATAACCCATGTGTGGCGGTGGTGCGACTGGCGCAGAGTCGACTTCAGAAACTGGGTTTGAAGGCCCACCCATTTGCGGGTCTTCATACAGTGGCGGGTAGTGGCTGCCACTAGAGTGTTGGGGGGTGCTGAAGTGGAAACCCCTCGCACGGACATCCGTGCACCTGATCTTCTTCGCATCGGTGGTTCTAGAGGCAGTTGCTGCTCTAGCGGCGGCGGTGGCGTGACCGCCTGGAAATGCGAATCCTCAGAGGGATCTTGCTGCTGTTGTGGAGGTGGGTTGAAAGGGGGAGTGAACTCCCAGTGGTATGTGGCCCATCTTTCAGCAAAACTGTTTGGGCCCCTCTAAGGCGAACCATGAAATGATGATCTGTTTGAAATCTCGATGGGATACGTCGGCGTCCCACTAGGTGGCATCTCAGGATCTGGATCTTCGTCCATCTCCATATCCTGCATCTCAGGATAGTGGTCATCTGGCCCCAAAGGGTTTAGACCCTCTGGTTCTTGAATCTGGTTCATTGGATTGAACCTGCTTTGGAAATATGGGGTCGGGTCCTGGAAGGCACGGTGCGAACCCGATCGCTGCGATGGAATGAAGGAGTGGTGAGAGTGGTCGGACTCGTTGTTCTGATGGAGCCCGAATGAATCGTGGTATGATGGTGAGGAACTGAGCGAGACAGAGCGTCTCGCAGGCTCCAGATAAGTTCTCCAATCCTCCTGGGGACTAGAGCTAAAAGTTGCTGAAGGTGTTCGCCGGTGAGAAGGCCCGGCTTCGTGATCATTCGCTGCAGTTATTGGTGCTTTGCCTCTTCCACCTCTTCCTCTGAAACGTGGTGGCATTGTCTTTGTTCTTGCCAAAACAAACAAAAGAAACCAAAAAAAGAAAACAATACGATTAGGATTAGTCCTAAGTCATTAGCCTAGACTCGGAAGTCAAGGAATGTGCAACTGTGTCATTGAGATTAAACACAAAAGGCTAGCGTTTAATTCACTCAATGTTGGCTCTGATACCAACCTGTCACACCCCGATATTTCCACGTATTACCGGTGGGCCCGGTGGGGAGTATCGTGACGTAGTTGATATCATCATAGTCAATAATCACAGTTTAAATGCACAGCGGAAGACTAAAAGTAATTTATACAAACCGAGTTGGAAGTAACATAAAATATTACACAACGGATTATAAGTGGATCCACAGGCGGATTTAAAATAAAAAGAAATATTGTTCAACAGATTTAAGCATCAAAAGCTTGCAAGACTCTTTATTTGATACTAGGAGTAGCCAACCCATTACGCGTAGTACCTGCACTTAGCCTTTTTGAAAAATACGTTAGTTTAAACTGGTAAATACAATTAACTGACTCTTTTGAAAACATTTATAAAATTAATTTGGATGCACAAGGCATAAAATCATTTATAACTTGGGAAAATTATTTAAAATAATATTGTATACAGATTTATATGTTTGTCGTCCATTCAGTAACCCGGGTTAGAAGTACCGGGTTAAAGATTAATAGACACACCACTAATATAATCCTGCAGTGAGTTATCCTCAATGGGTGGTTATATCTTTTACATATGCAACTGTCAGGTGTATGTCTACACCCCGTGCTTAAGTCATGGCCATTCAATGAATGAGCCGAGGATATCCAGGACACGGTCATTAACCCCCCAAAGGCATTGTACCAAACAAGACAAATTAAAACGGGTTATTTCAATGATTTAACCACTAATCGATTAAAGATTCAATACCCGACCAAGCGGTATTATTAAATACCGTATCCCAAGCCCGTATAATGGAAAATAAGTTAAAAGTATTTACCTGAGCTTAAAATATAATTTTATTCTCAGCCGTATATCAATCAGCAAGCACAAGTAGCTTTTACTGGGCTCCTAAATCTGGATCAAAGGTTTTTAATAACCTATTAGATTCCTAACGGGTCTTATTTAAGTCTTAACTTTGACCGGTTAGTTTTAATGAAAGGTTTACGGTTCAAAATGCAAGATTAAGCGAAGACCGGATTAGAATGTGATTTAGACCCGACAAGTATGAAGACTTGTATAAAATGGGTAAACTAAACACATTCTGGATTTTGAAGTAAAAATGATAAGGTTTGACCCGTTTCGGTTAATTTATGCAAACTAAGTTACATAAACCGTACCGAACGCGAATATGCATAACGGGTAACCAAATGAATCATGTACAGGTTCCACAACTTAATATGCTTTAAATAAGTTATGATATCAGTAGGATATCATCCATTATGCCCAAAACGAATTTAAAAACAATTTGTGCCCTGAAGGGGTATTTTGGTCATTTTAAAGTTCATAAAAGAGGTGAAATGGTAATCTGAGGTTCTGGTCTAAAACAATCAGTAAAAATATTTATTTTAACAAGTTACATCAGTAAAATATCATACATATGTGAATTTTATCATTTATGTGTAACACCCCAAAATTTTAGAAGTCATGATATGATATTTTAATATTGATGTGTTTAAAAAGAATAATGCAAATGTAAATTTTTTTGTTAAATGAAAGCTAAATTATGAGCTAGTAAATAAGTAAAAATGACTAACCAAGTTGGTCATTGTAAGAGTCACTCTTGTGTAGAGGGGATGAAAGTTGTACTTAAATAAATAACAAATGAAAACTATAAGGGCTGAAAATGAATAATTGAATGAAAGTTAAAATAAAAAAAAGTGCAGTGTGTGTATGTGTGTATATCGTACGAGAGAGAGATAGAAGGAGAAAAACCTTCACCTTCAACAACAACAAAAAATTCAGCAATTAAAGATGTTATAGGGCTGAAATCGAATGCATGAATTAGGGTTCTTGTTCATCTAAGTGTCCTAAACATAAGGTAAGTTGAACTTTACGATTTGATGATCTTTCATGAAGAGGGTTGTAATCAATCCATGAAATTATATGAAATTAAGCATGAATGTTGGTTAGAATCATCATGTAGAAGATGAATTATGCTTGATTATGACCATTTTGATGATTTGAAGTAAAACCCATTTGTAGTAGTAGGATGATGAAGTATGATAATCTTGAGTAATGTTAGTTGTAATATGATATGTGAAATAGAATTATGCTTATTGATGTTAGATAAACCTGAGAATTTGAAGAAATTATGTGTTAATGATGATTGCCATGAATTGGAAAAGACTTGGTAGGAATATGCTAATAATGCTTGTACATTATGCTTGTTAAGTTGTACGCACACTAGGTGCTCGATGATATGTCTTGGGCTGAATTTGATAACTTTAATTTAGACATTCGTTGTCAATATGTAATGATAATCAAAGAGAATGTGATTATGTTAAGTTGTTGTTATGATGGTTCAAAGGGGTAAAAATGTGAAATGAAAGTTTATGTAAATTCTAAACGGTATGATGCCATGTTTAGGAACAAGAAAGGAAGAAAGTTCAAGTCGATCACAAGCAAAGGAAAAGCAAGGCCAAGGTAAGTTCTTATGAACTTCGCTTTGTTAGAATGTAGATTTTTTTATGTTAATTCTTATAATGTAAATTGATTGAAGTCCATGTTGAGATTTATGGTTAATGTCATAATGAGGAAATTGGTGAAGTATTGGGTTAAATGGAAGGTATATTCGATGACCCGTATGAACGGGTCGAAAGTATGAAAAGTAAATTATGTTGATGATGTAAGGACCCGTAGTTAAACGGGTCAAACAAGATGGAAACGCAAGGCGATTGTAATGGCTATGTGTTGACTTTTAAAAAGTCAAACTAGCAAAATATGTAAAAGATGGATGTGAGTCTAAGCAAATGACCCGTATGAGCGGGTCGGACGAAACGTTAAGTATTCATGATGATAGAGATGGAAATGTACAATATCCATTTAATTGGAGTTTTTATTTGTGAAGGATGAATGAAAGGGTAATTTGACTTGGTAACGGGTCGAATAAAGAAGTAAGGAAAGTTGCATTAGTAATGTAATTTAAATGAACTAACATGTAAGTTGTTGTTATGGATGTAGGTAAGTCGCATGCTTGAACTCGGCGGCTTGGAACGAACACTCTACAAGGCCTATACGCGCTTCCGAATGCAAGATTTGTCAAACGGGTCGAAACTTAATGTTAACTTTTGAAACTTTGTAAATTTAGCTTTTATGGTATTTTGTCAGTATGATAAATTGATGTAAGTTAGTTGTGAAGTTGGGATGAATGTTTAAAAAAAATTAATTCGGTTCGATTTTTGGTAACGGTATTTTTGTAAAAATACCAATGTTAGTAAAGAACGTTATCATGTTGTGTCATTTTGATCGTTTGACAAAGATGGGTGTTTCAAGTTGGTATCAGAGCCTAGGTTTGAGAGATTCGAACATGTTGGAGTGCTCGGACTCAAACCCAAAGCTCGCAAGAAAGGGTGTGTTCGCTCCAAGACGCAAGAAGAGGTAAACTTTTAAGAATTTCTTATTAATTTATTATATGAATGGATGATGCTACGAGAAAGAGTAGAAAGAAATGAAAAAAAACGTAAGAACGCTTGAATAAAGTATGTTTAGAAACCCCGTGGGGCTGGCTTGAACGGAAAATATTCAAGATAGATCAAGAGGGTTGCAATAAAAAAAATCAAAAAGCTGTGTTGGGCGCTACCATAGCTTATGATAGGTACTGTTGGTTAATTGTTCACCGTAAGACAGATGAAAGTCAACGTAGCTTACGGTGGAGGCGCAGATACAAAAAAAAAAATTACAGTAGCTTACGGTGGACTTCAAGAAGCAATGAAATTTCTAATTTAGCCTACGACGGGTCTAGCAAATGCTCAAAAATCTTGAAATTTTTAATCAAGGCCAATCCGATACCCCGTTAAAAATGCATCGTAGGGTAGTTAAGATCATTTAGAAGTTGTCTAAGTCGTGTCAAAGTGCTTGGTAATGAGGATGTGTATGAAAATGAAGGATACGAATGAAGTTAGTACCGGGTTTATTAACCCTATGACGAAAAGTATGCGGTGTGGTCATGAAGTGGCCGTTAACACCAAGAATGATGAAAAGTATGCGGTGTGGTCATGAAGTGGCCGTTAACACCAAGAATGATGAAAATTATGCAGCGTGGTCATGAAGTGGCCGTTAACACCAAGAACGGATGGAATGAAAGTATAATAGTAATAAGTAGGAGATTGAAAGTCATTAAAACATGTTAAGCTTATTAACATATTACTTAAAATATGTTGTAGAATATTTCCTAAGGCCAATCCAATAGCTCCATCAAGCTTCTGAAAAAGTAACCTATGAAAATTAAGGTCCTCTAAATGTTAACCGGGTCATATCGAAATGTTTCGAAGTAAGAACATATATGATTGGAAAGTCATGAATGAAGTTCTAGCTGGGTTCATCAACCTATGATGAGAAATATGTGGTGTGGTCATAAAGGACCATTAACACCTAGTATGAAAGAAAGGAAAAAAAATATGCTAGAATGAAGTGAACATGACCAAAGAATGAAATTTAGTAATGATCTCGAATGTTATAGTAGATGGCTGATGAGAATGAAGCAATTGTTAACGAAATACGTTTCGAGTAATGGACGGTGCGAGAAAGTAAGTGAGAAGGATGAGGGATCCTATTTCCCTATGAACGAAAGGCATGTATGATACGACCTATCATGACCAATGTTGATGATGATGTATAAGTGAAATGAAAGTTGTTGAAATATGAGTATGAATGCATGAATGTAACTTGAGATAACATAAAAAGTATATGAAGTAATGAATGTAAAAAAATGTTTAATGTAGATGACGGATGGAGGGAATACAAACGATAACAAATGGCACGATAAAAAGGAATAAAAGCAATGATTACGGAAGAAGTTGGTATGGTCCTAGAATGTAATGAAATGGATGGAAAATGAGTATGTTTACACCTAGAATGTAGTGAAATGTTTGAATGATGAGTATGATCAAGCTTAGAAAGTATTGAACATGAGAGAATGATAGAGTTTTGAGTGTAGTATGGACCTAAGGATGGAAATCTTGTCAAATGAAAAGCAAATGTTAGTAGAATGAAAATTTTAAAGGAAGAGATTTATGTGAAAACACGACACATGAAATAGAATGTAGAATATAGCGTTGGGAAACAACACTTGAAGTTGAATATAGAAGGTGGCTACGAGACGTGTCACATGAGACGAGATGGAGGATGATGTGATGAAAGAAAGAAATGTGGAAATGAACGGGCTGAACCCGTAGATGAGGGTGAATCAACATATAAGGAAGAAAGGTACAGAAGAATATATTCTAACCCATAAGCAAAAACGGGTCAAACAAACTCGAATGAAATGCCCGAATGAACAGCCAGAACGGAAGGATTGTATTCGGGTGGTAAGCATGGATAGAACCTTAAGAAGGGGTTATAGACAGATAAAAGTTAGAGTCTTTAGGTGGGAAGGAATGTAAGAAAGCAAATGAGGAGATGCTTTTCTCCACCTAACTAAAGATTAGTATAAACATAATAGGTAAGTGGCATACGTAGCCTGGTCGGTCAAGCATGATGTTGGACTAAAGGAATGTATATACATATATAATAGGTGATGAATACGTGAATGTACGTGGAAATAGGTTGTAGCTGGTTGTGGGAATATGAATAAGGATATGTTGATAGTTAACCGTGGTAGACCCAAACGAGATATACGAGTAAGAGTAAAACATATGACAAATGTGGTATCATGTGATAGTGTAAGTAAATATACATAGAGAGATGTTGAGGTAATAAAAGATTTATGATGGAAGAATTATGCGCTAAATGCGTTACGTATTAAGCATGTAGTGATCAAACTCATGAGAATTAGAATGACTAATGGGCCAACACCTAGATGAATGATTTAAGCACTTACAAGGATAGGAATTCTGTAAGAAATGGTAAAATGATAGTAAGTATATTTGAAATTGAAAGTTTAAATGATATGAACTAATTTCAAGAATGATGGAGGTGGCCCAACGTGTAAACATAATTACATGTTGGACTTATTAATAAAGGATATGAAAGAAATAGGATGGCAAGAACAACGTTTGCATAAGTATGTCCAAAATCAACGAGAGAGTACAAATATGCGAGTTAGTCCATACCGTAGGAATAGAAAGGGTAATGACCAAAGGTTATGGACTTCAATTGATGAAGTTGAACATGTAATATGGCTTGGAAGTAAATCATTAAACTAGTCGAAGTAAGGTGGATAACTCGATATTGCGTACGAAAGAAATTTTGTAAATGATTGAAAAACATAAGCTAATGTGCAAATCAAAGTGCAATAGGAAAATGTATGGAATGAATTAGCAAACAACTAATAGCGATGGAATTACTAAATGTCGTTGTGGAAAGAGTGCAAGAGTCGACCCGCATATCGGGAAAAATGGGTAGTGGAAAGGAAATGAAAGTAAGGAACTGGTAAGAAAGCGGAGTACATGCTTGGTATGCCAAATTTAGAATGATTAGAATGAATTGTATGGAAAATGTGAAAGGTTAACGTTGAAGGAAGTTAGAATGAAAATACTAGATTGCATAACTATTGGAGAGGTAGAATGTTACATAAAGAAGGATTGCGTGGAATATAAAATAAAAAATATTTGAATGGAATGTGGCATAAAATATATTTTTCCACAAGTAAACCTTGCCAGGACTATAAGATGGGATTTCGCTAAGACATGAAATTTTAGACTAATTGAGTAAATGAATGAAAAATTTAATGGATCCTGCCCCTAGACGGGCTCCCTAGCGTATGTGAGGACTTATTAGAAGGTAAAACTCTAAAGAAATTGTGACAACCCGAAATTCTCTCGGTAAAAAGCATTGGTTTTGCATTTATAAATCAATTTATAGACTTATCCTATTCGATGAATTAAAGTTATACTTATTTAATTTATAATGTGCAAAGAAGTATTCGACCCAAATCCATATCGGGTTAAAACATCCCAAACCGTTCGAACCGTGGCTTAACTCGCGTAACTCGAACTTATGAGGCCCGAATCATAGCTTGTTTAGTATTCCTCGTATTAGCATTATCATAACACATTAGATTAGTTAAATTATTATACTTATTAGTGGATTTATTTTAATTGTTAAAAAATAATAATAATAATGTTAAATGAACTAAACCATAAATAATATCACAAACCCAAACCAAATTCCCACCCCCATATGCGTAACTATTGGCAGGCAATATAATTGTTGCCTATTTTCATTTGTTTTCGGCCCACCCTAAACCAAGCAACCCAAATTCCCTCTTGTTTCATTTGTATGCATCGGCCCAACCCCAGAAAACCCAAACCGCCCCTAACTCCCCTTAATAAGTTATATACGTATCTTTCATGAGGAGTTACAAACCCTATATCCCCTTTGGTGATTACTGTGTGCGACGCAGGAGAAGGAAACCCCCCCCCCCCATTCGAAATCAGCTTCAAGGTGAACACAGGGTTCGTCTGTTCAGCTTCAAGGTAATTAGTCACGTTTCCTTTAGTGTTTTATGTGTTTCTAATGGCTCTACATGGCTGTGATTTCTGGTATGGTTTACCGTGATGTTATGTGAATGATTACAAGTTAGGGTTGCTAGAAACTTGATGTAATTAGGGTGGGTTTGGTTGTAAAAGTGATTAGTTAACAACTAGGGTTTTGTTTGCGGTTTGAAACTTGTGTGAATGATGGTTCTAATGTTCAAACACAATTTATAAGAAGTAATCACGGCTGGGATTATGTTTAAATAATAAGATTGGGGTATTAAGATGACTAGGTGTATCTAGGGTTCATGAGAATCAAGAATTATGCCTGGTGTTATCAATAATATGTGTAATCATGTGTTTCTAGATTAGGGTTTAGGATCTTGATGCCCAAGTATGATAAATTTGATAAGAGTCTGCTGTAAATGACTTATAACCTGATGTTAGTCGTTATTAGAAAGTATGGTGATCATATTTGTGCGTTTTAGTGGCATTTAAGCGATAAACAGCATGCTGAGTAACATTTACAGCCAACTTCAGTTGGCTGTAAACGGACCGTTATAAATTGAAAAATTGATTTTCTGAAGTTTAAATAATATGTTTTCAAAAAAAGAATCAAATGGCACTGGAATCACATTTTTTTGAAGTCGTTTGCTATTTTTAAAGGTTCGTTTTGTACAGCAGCAAAAGCTGCGTTTTTTCTGCAGAAAATGCGTGTTATTTTTTTTCTCATAACTTGAAACCTGAATAGAGTTAGGTCACGAAATTGATACTGTAGATGACCACTCATGTTTTTGTAATTCTCCCACTGGAATTTCATCAATCGGACTTACGATGAAATTTAAATGAATTTTTCCGTGGACTGCAGTCAGAAAGTGACAAATCTGATTGCAGCCCGGTAAATGAATTTTATAAAATAATTGGTAATGAATTGGATCCCGAGATTTTGACACAATAATAATTGGATCGTTTAAAACATTTTGTAAAAATTTGGGAATTTTTGGAAGAAGTAACTGTTTTATTAAAATGACCGAAAACAGCCCAGTTTTGGATGTTAAAGCTGAAACGACATAAGTAGTAGTTTGCGTGTTTAAATGTCGGGTATGTTATCTGAGGATGATCTAACGTGTTATATATCAATGAAAGTGTTATGTGAAATCTCGTATGCTTGCTCTTGAGTAGTTATAGGAGGGATGTATGTATGGGCGTGAACAGTTAAAGTGAGTGCATGTTATGTGATAGATACGTGTAGGAACTTTGTGCTTTAATTGTAATTATTAATAAACGAATTGGTAATCATATTAGGAAGAGATTGACCAACCCCGACCGTTAGCTATTTTAAGAGTTCAACCGAGCAACCAAAGGTGAGTTCACACACTTTCTAAGGCATGGGATTCCCGGTGGTTGGGAATGGGTTAAAGAATTAAAACGGAACCTATATATCCTCCTTGGGTAGGATATGTACCGCCATCCTCCATGGGTAGGATGCCAATATTAATCCTGCGTATTCTTCTTGGGAAGAATACGTACGTTCGTCCTCCTTGGGTAGGACAACAACCTTAAACTTACTAGACAAAACTCTATCATGAAGTCCCTCATTTTTATATCGACTTAATCGCCGGGCCAATGGCGAGCGGGTCATTAGTTAATAGCGCTATTACAGTTGACAAGCCTCACACCGTGCCGGTCAGACGGGCGTGTACTAATGGATCTGGGCACTTAGTCAATGATGATAGACATTGACGTATGGCACAACTTACTTTCGTCAGTTGTCGATATGGTAACGGTCTAGTGGTTCACACGGGGAAGCCCCCACTGATTATGGATATGGTTTGGGAAACAAGGATACTGGTTAACTCGTGGTTTACGAAACAACTTATGGTTTTCGAAACAAACTTTTAAAACTAAACAACCAACTGTGAACTCGCTCAACTTTGTTGTTGACTCGTTGTTACATGCCTTGCAGGTTGTTAGGTGCTTATGGAGCTTGCACAGGGAGGAGTGGTCGTTGTGGGACATGGACCGTTGAGTTCCATGTTATACATTTAAACTTTATGAACTTATTACTTATGTTTGGGTTTTACATTTTATGCTTCCGCTGTTAACTTAAAGTTGGTTACTTTCTTTTGGACACCAATTATATTGTGGTTGGTTTTATTTACTTAATTACGTTGTTTAATATGATTGGTGGCTTGATCCTGGTCAGTCACGCCTCCATGCGGTGATACTCCGCTGGTGGATTTTGGGGGTGTGACAGATTGGTATCAGAGCCATTGGTTATTGTGAACTTGGTTTTAAAAAGTGGAAAAAAAATCTTTTTGACAAAAACCAGACTATAACCTGTTCAGTGCTCAACGATCCACAACGACGCTTTGCTCCACGTGCAAGGCTCAACACTTTGGGTGGTGTGATTTAAGTTTATATTACCTACTTGCTAGATTACTTTTGCATAGTGTGCTATTTATTTTATGTTTATTTAGAGTAGTAGCATGCTGCCTATTAGCCCTACTGTGTTCTTTATGACACACAAATGTTTAATTATTTGACAAGTGGTGGTCAAACTCCTTTCTGATTTCTCGTCACCCTGCTACGACAATCGTCTATGCGTTCTATCTATTCATACGCTTATCTCAACATGACGTCGCCAATTGACCCTCCGTACATTCGGATTGTACGTCAACATTCGCGAAGACCAGACCTGGCTCAGACGAACTCGGGTTTAGGAGAACTATACCCACGCATCCTTGATGACGAATCTTATCGTCTCCACCGGTCGTCGTCACCAGAAACGAAGCAGTGACAGTTACACACATTCGTCGTTTTGCAACTCGAAACCCTACCAACCAAATTTTGTTTTGGACAAGTGATATACTCCCGCGACCATGATGCAACGAACTTCCCTTTTTGTGTCGTGCAACCATACATCACTACTAGAATTGCTTCTAGACAACAGATTACTTGGTTGAATTTTTTTTTCGGTTATTGTTGGACCCCTGTTTTCACTCGATTCTCTGTGTGAACCTCACTAATGTACTGTTTCTTCGATTGGAAATTGATATAATGAAACACTAACAACCATACCACGATTTCCACCGAACACAAGATTCTTTCCCCATCACCCTGTTGAGTGGATAATACTTATTCCACTTCGATCTACACCTTCGTATACCTAACTTGGCAAATGGATGCTTTTTGAGGACGGGATAGCCTTCGGGGAACTCGTGAATGGAGATACGGATCACTCAACCTACAGACTAACACGATGATCTATACGTTTACCTTACCCCTTTACTCTACAGGAGCCGTATTTTAATTCCATGATAGTTTTCCAAATGTGCGAAATCTTTGCACTAACACATGATTGTTGATTTATGTTATGTCTAATTTCTACCATTTGCTTAGACCAAACCCTCATTCTCTTACCACAGTGACATTTCGTTCTCGCTTCTCCATGCAGAGACGCTAAGACGAACACACTCTAGCTTAGAGAATTTGGAAGACTCGACTTTCGATCATGGGTAATCACTCCTTGAAACCTTGAGCGTGATGATGTGTTGTTGATACAATTATACTCTCTTGAACACGTTTTCGCGTCCTTTCTTTGGAACCTCACGATTACACAAACGTATTTTTGGATTCATTCGCAGGACCTAAGGAACTCCCCCGAATTTTGGTTGTTTATCGACACGATGAATCACAAACACACCTAAGTTCATGGATCCAGGTGAATTGTTCCTCCCTCGCATGTGGGCGAGACCAACGACTCTTGAAGGAAGTCTCAATGAATCTAACACTACAAACTTGTACGACAATCAGGCTGCTATGGTGAATTCGTATTCTGATTGATTTAACTTCGTGATATCTCTATTTGATCAACGACATATTTTGTCTTAACTATATACAACTTGCGCACGACCAGCTGTACTTTCGACATCAGGTAAACCCCGGTTATGGGTTATTAAACGCCTACTCATCGATTGCGACTACCCTTTTCTCATGTTTCCACATCCATACACGATATACTTTTGAACCCTACGATCTTAACAGTGTTTCCCGTGGACACTCGCTTGGACAAGTTACGCTCTATGAACGTCACTTAGTGAGCATTGGGCCATAAACATGATGATACCCCAGGTACTGTTCCTTGATCTTGATACGGCCGATATGGATCCTCAGACACGACAGATATGTCCCTTGTTTTCTTTGACGACATCCGAATCCACTTGAAAAGCTAGTAGGGATTTGAGCGACACCCACACCTTACCATGAAGCTCCTACGACACAAAAAACCCCACGTTAAGTCCCCAACGTACAACTTTTGACATAGCGAGGCCCATTTTCTTGATTGTATGCTCAAACCCTCACAACTCTAGCCTAAAGGATTGCTCAGGGATCCGCGATTCAACAGTTAAAGGTGAAGCTCTGTAGCGCTCCAATTCTTTCGTTACCAGAGGGTACAGATGATTTCGTGGTTTATTGTGACGCATCTATCAAAGGACTTAGTTTTGTGCTGAAGCAACCTGAGAAGGTCATCGCATACGCATCATGCCAACTCAAGGTTCACGAAAAGAACCACGCTACCCACGACTGGAGGTAGGGAGCAGTAGTGTTTGCACTCAAGATACCGAGACCATTACTTGGACGGTACCAAGTGCACCATTTACACTGATCACAAGAGTCTCCAGTATATCTTCGATCAGAAAGAGTTGAACATGCGACAACGACAATGGGTCGAACTCCTTAACGAATACGAATGCGCAATCAAGTATCATCCAGGCAAGACTAATGTTGTGGCCGACGCCCTCAGCCGTAAGAAACCAAACCTAAGCGTGGACGTGCATTACAGCTTACTATTCACTCCAGTCTTCCTGCTCAAATTCGTGATGCTCAGCTTGAAACATTGGAAGAAGGGAACCTTTTTGGCTGAGCCCATGCGGGGCATGGAAAAGAAACTTGAACCCAAGGAAGACGGTACTCACTACTTCATGGAACGTAAATGGGTTCCATCTTATGGGAACCTACAAGAGCTTGTGATGGACGAAGCACACAAGTCTCGTTACTCAATGCATTTTGATTCTGACAAGATGTACCAAGATCTCAAGACTCTGTACTAGTGGCCCCACATGAAAGCTAACATAGCAACCTATGGTAGTAAATGTCTGACCTGTGCTAGGGTCAAGGTCGAATATCAGAAGCCATCAGGCCTACTTCAACAACCAGAAATCCCGACATGGAATGGCTCAGATACGACAACGAATGGCGCAGCTCGTGACCATCAGAAAAGCTACGCTGATAAGCGAAGGAAACCACTCGAGTTCCAGGTTGGGGATCGAGTACTACTTAAAGTCTCACCTTGGAAAGGAGTAGTTCGCTTTGGTAAGCGAGGCAAACTCAACCCGCGATATGTTGGACCTTTCGAAATCATTGAGAAAATTGGCAAGGTGGCATACAAACTGAACCTACCCGAAGAACTCAGTGGAGTTCACAACGTATTTCATGTGTCAAATCTGAAGAAGTGTCTGTCAGATGAGACCCTCATAGTTCCTCTCAAGGAGCTCACCATCGACGATCAGCTGAGATTCGTCGAAGAGCCTGTAGAGGTTACAGACCGAGACATTAAGGTCCTCAAGCGCACCAGAATACCTCTTGTTCGAGTTCGTTGGAACTCCCGTCGTGGCCCAGAGTTTACCTGGGAACGAGAAGACCAAATGAAATACAAGTATCCCCATTTGTTCGAGAAAAGTACAACCACTACTGAGACTGAAGCTACTGTGGAATTTCGGGACGAAATTCCAAACCAACGGGGGGTTGATGTGACACCCCAAGAAAACACACAACACAACTAGCTTCCTCTGTGACTACGTGCTAAATTTCGGGACGAAATTTCTTTCAACTTGGGGATGATGTGACAACCTGAAATTCTCTAGGTAAAAAGCATTGGTTTTGCATTTATAAATCAATTTATAGACTTATCCTATTCGACGAATTAAAGTTATACATATTTAATTTATAATGTGCAAAGAAGTATTCGAACCAAATCCATATCGGGTTAAACCAACCCAAACCATTTGAACCGTGGCTTAACTCGCGTAACTCGAACTTATGAGGCCCGAATCATAGCTTGTTTAGTATTCATCGTATTAGCATTATCATAACACATTAGATTAGTTGAATTATTATACTTATTAGTGGATTTATTTTAATTGTTAAAAAAAATAATAATAATGTTAAATGAACTAAACCATAAATAATATCACAAACCCAAACCAAATTCCCACCCCCATGTGCGTAAATATTGGCAGCCAATATAATTGTTGCCTATTTTCATTTGTTTTCGGCCCACCCTAAACCAAGCAGCCCAAATTCCCTCTTGTATCATTTGTATGCATCGGCCCAACCCCAGAAAACCCAAACCGCCCCTAACTCCCCTTAATAAGTTATATACATATCTTTCATGAGGAGTTACAAACCCTATATCCCCTTTGGTAATTACTGTGTACGACGCAGGAGAAGGAACCCCCCCCCCCCCCTATTCGAAATCAGCTTCAAGGTGAACACAGGGTTCGTCCGTTCAGCTTCAAGGTAATTAGTCACGTTTCCTTTAGTGTTTTATGTGTTTCTAATGGCTCTACATGGCTGTGATTTCTGGTATGGTTTACCGTGATGTTATGTGAATGATTGCAAGTTAAGGTTGCTAGAAACTTGATGTAATTAGGGTGGGTTTGGTTGTAAAAGTGATTAGTTAACAACTAGGGTTTTGTTTGCGGTTGAAATTTGTGTGAATGATGGTTCTAATGTTCAAACACAATTTATATGAAGTAATAACGGCTGGGATTATGTTTAAATAATAAGATTGGGGTATTAAGATGACTAGGTGTATCTAGGGTTCATGAGAATCAAGAATTGTGCATGGTGTTATCAATAATATGTGTAATCATGTGTTTCAAGATTAGGGTTTAGGATCTTGATGCCCGAGTATGATAAATTTGATAAGAGTCTGCTGTAAATGACTTATAACCTGATGTTAGTCGTTATTAGAAAGTATGGTGATCATATTTGTGCGTTTTAGTGGCATTTAAGCGATAAACAGCATGCTGAGTAACATTTACAGCCAACTTCAGTTGGCTATAAACAGACCGTTATAAATTGAAAAATTGATTTTCTAAAGTCTAAATAATATGTTTTCGAAAAAAGAATCAAATGGCACTGGAATCACATTTTTTTGAGGTCGTTTTCTATTTTTAAAGGTCCGTTTTGTACAGCAGCAAAAGCTGTGTTTTTTCTGCATAAAATGCGTGTTATGTTTTTCATCATAACTTGAAACCTGGATAGAGTTAGGTCACGAAATTGATATTGTAGATGACCACTGATGATGTTGTAATTCTCCCACTGGAATTTCATCAATCGGACTTACGATGAAATTTAAATGAATTTTTCTATGGACTGCAGTCAAAGAGTGACGAATCTGATTGCATCCCGGTAAATGAATTTTATAAAATAATTGGTAATGAATTGGATCCCTAGATTTTGACACAATAATATTTGGATTGTTTAAAACATTTTGTAACAATTTGGAAATTTTTGGAATAAGTTAACTATTTTATTAAAATGACCGAAAACAGCCCAGTTTTGGATGTTAAAGCTGAAACGATATAAGTAGTAGTTTACGTGTCTAAATGTCGGGTATGTTATCTGAGGATGATCTAACGTGTTATATGTCAATGAAAGTGTTATGTGAAATCTCGTATGCTTGCTCTTGAGTAGTTATAGGAGGGATGTATGTATGGGCGTGAACAGTTAAAGTGAGTGCATGTTATGTGATAGATACGTGTAGGAACTTTGTGCTTTAATTGTAATTATTAATAAACGAATTGGTAATCATATTAGGACAAGATAGACCAACCCCGACCGTTAGCTATTTTAAGAGTTCAACC
This sequence comes from Helianthus tuberosus, assembly GCA_030545235.1. Classification (NCBI taxonomy): domain Eukaryota; kingdom Viridiplantae; phylum Streptophyta; class Magnoliopsida; order Asterales; family Asteraceae; genus Helianthus; species Helianthus tuberosus. The sequence continues at coordinate 141,520,126 of CM060357.1, forward strand.
GAGCAACCAAAGGTGAGTTCACACACTTTCTAAGGCATGGGATTCCCGGTGGTTGGGAATGGGTTAAAGAATTAAAACGGAACCTACATATCCTCCTTGGGTAGGATATGTACCACCATCCTCCATGGGTAGGATGCCAATATTAATCCTGCGTATTCTCCTTGGGTAGAATACGTACGTTCGTCCTCCTTGGGTAGGACAACAACCTTAAACTTACTAGACAAAACTCTATCATGAAGTCCCTCATTTTTATATCGACTTAATCGCCGGGCCAATGGCGAGCGGGTTATTAGTTAAAAGCGCTATTAGGGTTGACAAGCCTCACACCGTGCCGGTCGGACGGGCGTGTACTAATGGATCTGGGCACTTAGTCAATGATGATAGACATTGACGTATGGCACAACTTACTTTCGTCAGTTGTCGATATGGTAACGGTCTAGTGGTTCACACGGGGAAGCCCCCACTGATTATGGATATGGTTTGGGAAACAAGGATACTGGTTAACTCGTGGTTTACGAAACAACTTATGGTTTTCGAAACAAACTTTTAAAACTAAACAACCAACTGTGAACTCGCTCAACTTTGTTGTTGACTCGTTGTTACATGCCTTGCAGGTTGTTAGGTGCTTATGGAACTTGCACAGGGAGGAGTGGTCGTTGTGGGACATGGACCGTTGAGTTCCACGTTATACATTTAAACTTTATGAACTTATTACTTATGTTTGGGTTTTACATTTTATGCTTCCGCTGTTAACTTAAAGTTGGTTACTTTCTTTTGGACACCAATTATATTGTGGTTGGTTTTATTTACTTAATTACGTTATTCAATATGATTGGTGGCTTGATCCTGGTCAGTCACGCCTCCATGCGGTGATACTCCGCTTGTGGATTTTGGGGGTGTGACAGAAATGTTCACGAGTTAGAGTTTGTATACTTAAGATTCATGGTTCGTATTATAAGATGACCCTACGAGGTAGAGTGTAATCTAAATTATTGAATGAATAGTTGTACCAAGTTTTATGTAACTCATACGTATAATGGAATGGCATGTGTAATAAGTTTATAATCTTGTATATAACGAAACCTTAGTAAGCATATAGGTAAGAATTAATCCATTGTGGTACAATGTTAGGTAATTGCCTTAGCATTACAATTGCTAGAAGGAATGATGTATGTATGACAGCTATGGAATGTGATGACTAGTATAGTTACGTATGACACCTCAAGTGTAATATGAGTTACACAAATGTGAGTATTGATTACTCGATCATATTGATAGCGTGATTAAAGCCTTATGTTGACCCTTGTAACCAAGGGATAGACGGTAAAGAAGTTAGAGCAAGATAGTATACACCCGACTTGTATAAATGTATACATTAAATTGCGGTTAACCATGCAGATATGATAGATCATCAATGAAAGAAATATTGGTCTCGGGTAGAGATCACACGTAGGTATCACAAGAAAAGTATGAAAGAAATTATCAAGCAAGCGCTATGAAAGAAATTTTTGCTTGATATTGGCCCAGGAAGGATGGGATGTATGTGGAAGCTAAATAGTTAGCAACTATTAAATGATGTATGACTTGTGACTTTATATGATTGAATAGGAATGAACAAGTATAAATATTATGATAATTATTTCCCTAAGTAGATGTTAGAGGTATGCGGGAATGATTAACTTGACAGATAAGTATTAAGAAATCAACTTGAACAAATGAACGATGATCATGGAATGATGTAATAGGATAGCATTTAATCATGCAAGATTGATTTACCAAGTGTATTAGACAAGTTTTAAAGTAGTAATGACCGATTCATCATGATGGATGATCGAATGAAAGCATGTTGTCGAAGTTCGAGGTGTGTAATTACGAAAGGATACTGGTAGACCTGTCAGAAGGTATGTATTCAAGTTTCGAGGATGAAACCTTCTTTAAGGGGGGTAGACTTGTAACACCCCAAAATTTTAGAAGTCATGATATGATATTTTAATATTGATGTGTTTAAAAAGAATAATGCAAATGTAAATTTTTTTGTTAAATGAAAGCAAAATTATGAGCTAGTAAATAAGTAAAAATGACTAACCAAGTTGGTCATAGTAAGAGTGACTCTTGTGTAGAGGGGATGAAAGTTGTACTTAAATAAATAACAAATGAAAACTATATGGGCTGAAAATGAATAATTGAATGAAAGTTAAAAAAAAAAGTACAGTGTGTATGTGTGTATATCGTACGAGAGAGAGAGAGATAGAAGGAGAAAAACCTTCACCTTCAACAACAACAAAAAAATCAGCAATTAAAGATGTTATAGGGCTGAAATCGAATGCATGAATTAGGGTTCTTGTTCATCTAAGTGTTCTAAACATAAGGTAAGTTGAACTTTACGATTTGATGATCTTTCATGAAGAGGGTTGTAATCAATCCATGAAATTATATGAAATTAAGCATGAATGTTGGTTAGAATCATCATGTAGAAGATGAATTATGCTTGATTATGACCATTTTGATGATTTGAAGTAAAACCCATTTGTAGTAGTAGGATGATGAAGTATGATAATCTTGAGTAATGTTAGTTGTAATATCATATGTGAAATAGAATTATGCTTATTGATGTTAGATAAACCTGAGAATTTGAAGAAAATATGTGTTAATGATGATTGCCATGATTTGGAAAAGACTTGGTAGGAATATGCTAATAATGCTTGTACATTATGCTTGTTAAGTTGTACGCACACTAGGTGCTCGATGATATGTCTTGGGCTGAATTTGATAAGTTTAATTTAGACATTCGTTGTCAATATGTAATGATAATCAAAGAGAATGTGATTATGTTAAGTTGTTGTTATGATGGTTCAAAGGGGTAAAAATGTGAAATGAAAGTTTATGTAAATTCTAAACGGTATGATGCCATGTTTAGGAATAAGAAAGGAAGAAAGTTCAAGTCGATCACAAGCAAAGGAAAAACAAGGCCAAGGTAAGTTCTTATGAACTTCGCTTTGTTAGAATGTAGATTTTTTTAAGTTAATTCTTATAATGTAAATTGATTGAAGTCCATGATGAGATTTATGGATAATGTCATAACGAGGAAATTGGTGAAGTATTGGGTTAAATGGAAGGTATATTCGATGACCCGTATGAATGGGTCGAAAGTATGAAAAGTAAATTATGTTGATGATGTAAGGACCCGTAGTTAAACGGGTCAAATAAGATGGAAACGCAAGGCGATTGTAATGGCTATGTGTTAACTTTTAAAAAGTCAAACTAGCAAAGTATGTAAAAGATGGATGTGAGTCTAAGCAAATGACCCGTATGAGCGGGTCGGACGAAACGTTAAGTATTCATGATGATAGAGATGGAAATGTACAATATCCATTTAATTGGAGTTTTTATTTGTGAAGGATGAATGAAAGGGTAATTTGACTTGGTAATGGGTCGAATAAATAAGTAAGGAAAGTTGCATTAGTAATGTAATTTAAATGAACTAACATGTAAGTTGTTGTTATGGATGTAGGTAAGTCGCATGCTTGAACTCGGTGGCTTGGAACGAACACTCTACAAGGCCTATACGCGCTTCCGAATGCAAGATTTGTCAAACGGGTCGAAACTTAATGTTAACTTTTGAAACTTCGTAAATTTAGCTTTTATGGTATTTTGTCAGTATGATAAATTGATGTAAGTTAGTTGTGAAGTTGGGATGAATGTTTAAAAATTTTTTTAATTCGGTTCGATTTTTGGTAAGGGTATTTTTGTAAAAATACCAATGTTAGTAAAGAACATTATCATGTTGTGTCGTTTTGATCGTTTGACAAAGATGGGCGTTTCATTATGGCCAAACTATGCACCATAGGGGCAATTTGGTCATTTCACATATGCTATAAGGGTCAAATTTGAAAATCTGAGTTCAAAACTTTTACTTACTGTTAAAGTATAAAAATTTGCTTATAATATCAGTAGGTAACAAGCCTTAGGTGCCAAATATGGTTTTAAACTATATTATGCGCCTAAATCGCATAAAAGTCGGTATTTGACGATATTCGGGTTGATTAAGGAAATCTGAGATTTTGATCAGCCTCTACTGTTTAAAATAATTTATTTAATGTATAAAATCAGTAGAAAAAGGTTTGATACTTAAAGGATGTGTAAAACTCATTTTATTAGCAAAAAGGGCATTACCGTCAATTACCGAATCCATGCAAGAACCCTATGTTATGATCAGTTTAAAATTTAACAAAAATTTCTAAAAATCCCTAAATATTATATTATGTCAGTGGGTAGAAAGTTTGGTGCCAAAATTTGAGTTTAAAAATGATTTATACTAAAAATATCATTTAATTAATAAAAAGCTTTCATTTTACGATATCGCGCATAACTTCCATTTTAGACCATGAACTGACGTCAAATTTTTAAGACATGCTTATAAATTAGTAATAAAGGTTTTTGTCCTTTCATATTTTCAAAAATCTGGTCTTAATATAAAAAGGGCATAATGGTCTATATTTAAGCATTTAACATGTTGGCACTTTTAACCCCTATATTTCGTAAGATCCTTAATTTATGCACAAACGACTTTCTATGTCCGACAAATTTTTCATTAAAGAATACGAACATCGTGTGAGGTCAATCAGAGGCACTAGAATGGCATGTTGATACTTTGGATCCTTTCACTTACATATTTACATTGTTTAATAATTGTAGTCCCTCCAGATTAATTCATTACACATTTAACCTTCATGACACGTGTCTTCATTATATTGGTCGTGATTTTGCGAGGTGTTACAAGTAAACGATGAATCATCTTTTCTTCTTTTTGACTTCTGATTCACTCACAGTAAACGATGAATCATGCCAATCGAAACAAATCAGGTATGTATGACCTAACGAATGAATAAACAGATTTCAAATTGATTTGTTGGTTTTGAATTTTCATTAATGATTGTTATCACATAATTACAGTGAACTTACAATAGAGAGATAGGGTTTATAAAGTTGTATGAGCTTTCGGATGACATTCATGAATCGTGAGTCTTCTGTTTATTACCAGGTTCATTTCTGTAACTTAAGTATATGTTTTTTATTAGTGAGTTGTTAGGTTGTAGTTATACACAGTCTGATATGCAACTTGTGTGACTCGGATACATTGTGTAAAGCTCCGTCTTCGTGTAATTAGGTTTCGTTTGGTATATAATTGAGATTTTGGAGGCAAGAGGATTTGGCATTGGTAGCTTGTAACAGGAACTGTGTATATTTTGTTAGTGAAACTTGCTGAAGTGGTTTTAACTCTTAATAATCTCTTCTTTAAGCTAGGCTCCAGAAAGGAGAAATGTTACCTATGTAGAGGGCTTTTGATATGTATTTAAAGTTAATAACAATTGTAGTTGATCAACTGTATTTAGTAAGTCAAAGATAATACATGATTATATTGAGATATGTATTATAATTATGTTACAGGTTCCAGAGCAGGCTGCGGCTGCAACAACTATAGCTCGTGCACTTGCTTCAACCCTCCGCATCAAAGGCATAATATCTCTTCAAGCTCTGAAGAGCTTAGTTCTATATATGGAAGTGAGCCTTCTAATCAAGCACTGGAAGAACTTGAGGAAGAATTCTATGAAGAGGTTTGGCATCTACAGTTATTACTTCCAGTGTAAATATTTATTCATGTGAACCACTTCATTATTGTTTAATTGACACAAATGCACATGGCTTCAGCACAGGAGGTGAATTTGCTCATTAAATATCATCAAAGTGCTATTTTATTCTTCAATTCTTCTCTCTCTCAGCTGGATCGCAACCATTACGATCATCGTATTCATCTTCGTCCTTCTCCTTTGTTATCCAAACCGAGAGAGACGGATATTAAGTAAATAAGTAAGTTTTCGTAAATAAAGTGCACTCACTTCTCGCGTTTTTTGATTTTTATTAATCATCTGTTGATTTTTATTAGTCATCTGTGCTTTGTTTGTTGTTGTGTGTGGAGATATCACCAGGCTATGGACCATTACGATCGTCGTATTCATTTTCGTCCTTCTCCGTTGTTATCCAAACTGAGAGAGACGAATATTAAGTAAGTTTTCGTAAAAAAAAGTGCACTCACTTCTCGCGTTTTTCGATTTTTATTAATCATCTGTTGATTTTTATTAGTCATTTGTGCTTTGTTTATCTTTGTGTTTGGAGATATCACCAGGCTATGGACCATTTTTAACGCACCTGGTAGCGATGATTTTTGTTTTCTTCTTTCCACTCGAGCTGGTGGTTTAGGTACCAGTCTCTAATTGATTCGGAATGGAACCTTCAGAATGATCTACAGGTTTGGACTGTATGATATCTATCTCTATTTTTAGATTGCATATCTGATGGATGTTCGTTACATACTGGTTTCGTGACTTTAAATTTAAGAAAGTTCAAGTGAAGTACAATTTGTGATTTAATGAATATTTTAACAACCTTCCAAATATTGCATCAACATATCAATGATTTTGATATTTATGTATATAATATCTATGATTTTGATATGTATATAATATCTTTATTGTATGTCGCTACAGAGTTCCAGGTATGATCATCATAAAATACATAGTTGTTAATGAGTAGTAGAAGAACCAAGAGGTTGTGAAATAGCATGGCTGGTGCTCTAAGATCGAGGTTGCCGTCGAGGTTACGGCAGATTTTGTCCGAATCAAATACAGATGACAATAGGTGAGACCCGTGTGCAAACACTAAGGCTGAACATAATGTGCGTGTTTTTGTGATGCAGATAATAGTAGAGATGTTGGTGAAGGGGCATCGCAGAAGAATCCAAAGCCACTGAAAGCAAAAACTACAAAGGCTGAGAGGCATGCTTTACAGGAAGCTAAACGAGCTGCGAAAGCTTCTGCTAAAGGTTATTTTTTTTTGTAAGTCGCTGCAAAGTTCATATGAAGTACAATTTGTGATTTAATGAATGAATATTTTAACAACCTTCCAAATATTGCATTAACATATCAATGATTTTGATATGTATGTATATAATATCTATGATTTTGATACTATGTTATTATAAAACAAGTCTACTAAATGAGCGGTTTTTATTGTTTAATTGACACAAATGCACATGGCTTCAGCACAGGAGGTGAATCTGCTCATTAAATATCATCAAAGTGCTATTAAAAAATAAATTCTTCTCTCTCTTAGCTGGATCGCAACCGTTACGATCGTCGTATTCATCTTCGGTCCTTCTCCGTTGTTCTCCGAACTGAGAGAGACGAATATTAAGTAAGTTTTCGTTAAAAAGCACACTCACTTCTCGCTTTTTTTGATTTTTATTAACCATCTGTTGATTTTTATTAGTCATCTGTGCTTTGTTTATTGTTGTGTTTGGAGATATCACCAGGCTATGGACTATTATGATCGTTATATTAATCTTCGTCCTTCTCCATTGTTATCCAAACTGAGAGAGACGAATATTAAGTAAGTTTTCGTAAAAAAATGCACTCACTTCTCGCGTTTTTTGATTTCTGTTAATCATCTGTGCTTTGATTATTGTTGTGTTTGCAGATATCAACAGGCTATGGACCATTTTAACGCACCTGGTAGCGATGATTTTTGTTTTCTTCTTTCCACTCGAGCTGGTGGTTTAGGTATCAGTCTCTATTTGATTCGAACTAGAACCCTCAGAATGATCTGCAGGTTTGGGACTGTATGATATCTAACTCTATTTTTAGATTGCATATCTGAGATGTTCGTTACATACTGATTTCATGACTTTAAATTTAAGAAAGTTCAAATGAAGTACAATTGGTGATTTAACGAATATTTTAACAACCTTCCAAATATTGCATCAACATATCATTGATTTGATATGTATGCATATAATATGTATCATCTATGATTTTGATATGTATATAATATCTTTATTGTAAGTTGCTGCAGTGTTCCAGGTATGATCATCATAAAACACAATACAGCAGCTTGTAACAAATACATAGTTGTTAATGAGAAGTAGAAGAACCAAAAGGTTGTGAAATTGCATGGTGGTGCTCTAAGATCGAGCTTGCCGTCGAGGTTACGGCAGATTTTGTCCAAATCAAATACAGATGACAACAGGTGAGATCCGTGTGCAAACACTAAGGCTGAACATAATGTGTGTGTTTTTGTGATGCAGATAATAGTGGAGATGTTGGTGAAGGGGCATCGCAGAAGAATCCAAAGCCACTGAAAGCGAAAACCACTAAGGCTGAGAGGCATGCTTTACAGGAAGCTCAACGAGCTGCGAAAGTTTCTGCTAAAGTTAATTTTTTTGTAAGTCGCTGCAAAGTTCAAATGAAGTACAATTTGTGATTTAATGAATATTTTAACCTTCCAAATATTGCAACATATCAATGATTTTGATATGTATGTATATAATATCTATGATTTTGATACTATGTTATTATAAAACAAGTCTACTAAATGAGTGGTTTTTATTGTTTAATTGATACAAATGCACTTGGCTTCAACACAGGAGGTGAATTTGCTCATTAAATAGCATCAAAGTGCTATTCTCTCTATGATCATCATAAAACACGATACAACAGCTTATAAGAAAAACATAGTTATTAATTAGAAGTAGAAGAACCAAGAGGTTGTGAAATAGCATTGCTGGTGCCCTAAGATCGAGCTTTTCGTCGAGGTTACGGAAGCTTTTGTCCGAATCAAATACAGATGACAATAGGTGAGACCCATGTGCAAACAGGTATGAGTTCCAGTTTGATTTCTCCTAAGTTCCAGATGATCGTAGTTTCTTATAAGTTCTGTGTTAACGAATTGATGATTTTTGTGTTGTAAAAGTACGCACCTCCCATGCCAGAGGTGCCAAAATGGGCGTCCAAGTTTAAAAGCCGCAGCTTCCTTTATAGAGGCCAGTTTAAGTTCTCATCCTTTTTTTACTATGCTCTATAGGTGCCAAAATGGACATCCCAGTTTAGGCGTTAGATGTGATTACACGATCTATATGCTAACACAATGGCATGATTTTTATTTTTGATAACAAACCGTCAGTTTAGCATTAGATGTGACCACATCCCAGTCTAGAACACACAAACAAACATCTGTTGTAAAACTGTTAGAAAATAAAACAGTGTTAGAAACTACTGTTGGGTTAAAACAGTTTTTTCAAACCACTTTTGAAACCAGTGTTGGGTCAACAGATGGAGGAAAACAGATGTTTGAAACCACTGTTGGGTTAAAACAGTGATTTGAAACCACTTTTAAAAATACTGTTGAGTCAACAGATGGATGAAAACAGATGTTTGAAACCACTGTTAGGTTAAAACAGTGTTTTGTGGAGAAAACAGTGGTTGAAACTACTGTTGGGTTAAAACGGTGGTTTGAAACCACTGTTGGGTTGTTATAGAAATTTATTTCATCTTTCTGAAATCTGATATAAGATGTTTACTTGCACATGTCAATTGTCATGTGATTTTGTTTTGGAAAGAGGATGAAGACTGTTTTTTTTGGTGGTTTCAAAATTGATCAGTGTATTGTAAGATTTCTGGAGTTTGTAGTTGTTTCTCTGTTAATTTGTTTTCTTGAAATAACTAAAACTTGATCAATAGTGTTTGGCTTTGATTGTATTAAAATTTTTTAATGATTTGGTTTCAGTAATTGCTCTGTGATCCAAACCCAAACTCACCAGTGAACTCAAAAGTAGCACGGTTAACAATAACAAGCTCCTCATTTGGTTAATCAATCATCGGCATCTTCATTGGCGGCTCACATAGTTACCTCAAAGGAAGACGAGGTTCTGAAAAGAAACACTGATTGCGTTTACTTTCTTGCTTCACCCTTAACTTGCAAAAAGGTAATTTTTATTTGTAACTGTTTATGTGAATTTTAGTGTTGATTAGAGAGAATTGTTGTATAACTGAAATGTCAGTGGATTTGAGTGGTAATGGTTTGTAATTAGGTGTAGAACTGATTCAGATGTATACATACAACTGATAAGATACCGGTAGTGCAAAAATACCAAAGAGTATCTAAACCAATTCGTTTAGTAACTGAAAACCATATAAAGTATATAAGTACTTTATTTTGAACACAACTATGTTTTCTGTAAAGTTTATATCGAAATGACAAAAACGAAAGATAATTTGGCGGTTATTGATGAGCTACTCCTCTACTGATATTGTAACTACTAACTGCTGACATTTTCTTTACATGGATAAGGGAAGTAATTGGCAGAATTTGATGAAAGGTATGAAGAATGTGGTCAAACGAGCTGGTCTGAAGAATTTAAAGACTGATGTTTAAGCTGTTGATTTAGAAAGGTAAAAAATTGAAGTCAAGATTGCATTGAAGGATAGAAATCAGTTTAGATTTGAAGCCAGGTGGAGTTAAACTATGGGAAATTGGTGAAGCTTATGATTGGCACAACCTCGCATTTCAAATTGAAGCAACATTTAGGAATGTACATATCATTCATATTTACATTTAATAGTTGTTTTTAAGGTTGATTATGATTTTGCAGTAGCTTCTCTATTATCAAAAGTTTTTCATTACTCTTAAAACTAGTGTATATCGGTTTTAAATCTTACATCGAGATACCCTACTTCTCACTTTCTCTAAACCTCAACATTCGTCGTTTAATAAAATGTGGTATGCATGGTTTTCTAAGAAACGACCCCGTGTTTGCACACGGGTCTTACCGCTAGTATTTTCTATAAAAGGAGAAATCCCAATGACGTAAGAAAAGCTTATGTGTCAGCTAGAGAGGCTGTCCAACAAGGCTTTTCTTTTGTCATTATTACATTATAAAGCCTAATATTAAAAGACTTTAAAATTTAAAGGTGGCCCACATTCAAATTCCAAAGGTCTGCCATCAAACAACTGCCCATCTCCAAAATTCAACCTATGTTATAAAATCAAACCTCTGCAATTAAAACCACTGCCCATTCAAAATTTTGGCTCCAGATTCAACTGTATACATATATAACATTCATGATTCTGGCTCCACATTCAAAATTCAATCCATCTTTCTCTCTCTACAAACCCTCATTCTCACATCAGAACCCTAATCCACACTTTCAATGCATCTCTCCCAATTCCGACACCGATTCTGATGTACACAATTCCGATTCAACAGTAAGAATATTAAGGTAGTAAATGATGAATCATGTTTTCGTCTTTTTGACTTCTGATTCACTCGCAGTAAACGATGAATCATGCCAATTGAAACAAATCAAGTATGTATGACCTAACGAATGAATAAACAGATTTCAAATTGATTTGTTGGTTTTGAATTTTCATTAATGATTGTTATCACATAATTACAGTGAACTTACAATAGAGAGATAGGGTTTATAAAGTTGTATGAGCTTTCGGATAACATTCATGAATCGTGAGTCTTCTGTTTATTATCAGGTTCATTTCTATAACTGAAGTATATGTTTTTTATTAGTGAGTTGTTAGGTTGTAGTTATACACAGTCTGATATGCAACTTGTGTGACTCGGATACATTGTATAAAGCTTCGTCTTCGTGTAATAAGGTTTCGTTTGGTATATAATTGAGATTTTGGAGGTGAGAGGATTTGGCATTGGTAGCTTGTAACAGGAACTGTGTATATTTTGTTAGTGAAACTTGCTGAAGTGGTTTTAACTCTTAATAATCTCTTCTTTAAGCTAGGCTCCAGAAAGGAGAAATGTTACCTATGTAGAGGGCTTTTGATCTGTATTTAAAGTTGATAACAATTGTAGTTGATCAACTGTATTTAGTAAGTCAAAGATAATACAGGATTATATTGAGATATGTATTATAATTATGTTACAGGTTCCAGAGCAGGCTGCGGCTGCAACAACTATAGCTCGTGCACTTGCTTCAACCCTCCGCATCAAAGGCATAATATCTCATCAAGCTCTGAAGAGCTTAGTTCTATATATGGAAGTGAGCCTTCTAATCAAGCACTGGAAGAACTTGAGGAAGAATTCTATGATGAGGTTTGGCATCTATAGTTATTAGTTCCAGTGTAAATATTTATTCATGTGAACCGTTTCATTATTGTTTAAGTGACACAAATGCACATGGCTTCAGCACAGGAGGTGAATTTGCTCATTAAATATCATCAAAGTGCTATTTTATTCTTCAATTCTTCTCTCTCTTAGCTGGATCGTAACCATTACGATCATCATATTCATCTTCGTCCTTCTCCGTTGTTATCCAAACTGAGAGAGACGGATATTAAGTAAATAAGTAAGTTTTCGTAAATAAAGTGCACTCACTTCTCGCGTTTTTTTATTTTTATTAATCATCTGTTGATTTTTATTAGTCATCTGTGCTTTGTTTGTTGTTGTGTTTAGAGATATCACCAGGCTGTGGACCATTACGATCGTCGTATTCATCTTCATCCTTCTCCGTTGTTATCGAAACTAAGAGAGACGAATATTAAGCAAGTTTTCGTAAAAAAAGTGCACTCACTTCTCGCGTTTTTCGATTTTTATTAATCATCTGTTGATTTTTATTAGTCATTTGTGCTTTGTTTATTTTTGTGTTTGGAGATATCACCAGGCTATAGACCATTTTTAACGCACCTGGTAGCGATGATTTTTGTTTTCTTCTTTCCACTCGAGCTGGTAGTTTAGGTACCAATCTCTATTTGATTCGGACTGGAACCTTCAGAATGATCTGCAGGTTTGGGACTGTATGATATCTATCTCTATTTTTAGATTGCATATCTGATTGATGTTCGTTACATACTGGTTTCATGACTTTAAATTTAAGAAAGTTCAAATGAAGTACAATTTGTGATTTAATGAATATTTTAACAACCTTCCAAATATTGCATCAACATATCAATGATTTTGATATTTATGTATACAATATCTCTGATTTTGATATGTATATAATATCTTTATTGTAAGTTGCTGCAGGGTTCCTGGTATGATCATCATAAAACACGATACAGCAGTTTGTAACAAATACATAGTTGTTAATGAGAAGTAGAAGAACCAAAAGGTTGTGAATTAGCATGGCTGGTGCTCTAAGATCGAGCTTGCCGTCGAGGTTACGACAAATTTTGTCCAAATCAAATACAGATGACAACAGGTGAGACCCGTGTGCAAAAACTAAGGCTGAACATAATGTGTGTGTTTTTGTGATGCAGATAATAGTGGAGATGTTGGTGAAGGGGCATCGCAGAAGAATCCAAAGCCACTGAAAGCGAAAACCACTAAGGCTGAGAGGCGTGCTTTACAGGAAGCTCAACTAGCTGCGAAAGCTTCTGCTAAAGGTAATTTTTTTGTAAGTCCCTGCAAAGTTCAAATGAAGTACAATTTGTGATTTAATGAATATTTTAACCTTCCAAATATTGCATTAACATATCAATGATTTTGATATGTATGTATATAATATCTATGATTTTGATACTATGTTATTATAAAACAAGTCTACTAAATTAGTGGCATTTATTATTTAATTGATACAAATGCACATGGCTTCAACACAGGAGGTGAATTTGCTCATTAAATATCATCAAAGTGTTATTCTCTCTATGATCATCATAAAACATGATACAGCAGCTTGTAACAAAAACATAGTTGTTAATTAGAAGTAGAAGAACCAAGAGGTTGTGAAGTACATTGGCTGGTGCCCTAAGATCGAGCTTTTCGTCGAGGTTACGGAAGCTTTAGTCCGAATCAAATACATATGACAACATGTGAGACCCATGTGCAAACAGGTATGAGTTCCAGTTTGATTTCTTCTGAGTTCCAGATGATCGTAGTTTCTTATAAGTTCTGTCTTAACGAATTGATGATTTTTGTGTTGTAAAAGTACGCACCTCCCTTGCCAGAGGTGCCAAAATGGGCGTCCCAGTTTAAAAGCCGCAGCTTCCTTTATTGAGGCCAGTTTAAGTTCTCATCCTTTCTTTACTATGCGCTATAGGTGCCAAAAATGGACATCCCAGTTTAGGCGTTAGATGTGATTACACGATCTATATGCTAACATAATGGCATGATTTTTATTTTTGATAACAAACCGTCAATTTAGCATTAGATGTGACCACATCCCAGTCTAGAATGCACAAACCAACATCTGTTGTAAAACTGTTAGAAAATAAAACAGTGTTTGAAACTACTGTTGGGTTAAAAGAGTTTTTGAAACCACTGTTGGGTCAACAGATGGATGAAAACAAATGTTTGAAATCACTCTTGGGTGGCATTTGGGTTAAAACAAATATTAGAAAATAAAACAGTGTTTGAAACCACTGTTGGGTTAAAACAGTGTTTTGAAACCACTTTTGAAACTACTGTTGAGTTAACAGATGGATGAAAACAGATGTTTGAAACCACTGTTGGGTTAAAACAGTGTTTTGTGGAGAATACAGTGGTTGAAACTACTGTCGGGTTAAAACGGTGGTTTGAAACCACTGTTGGGTTGTTATAGAAATTTGTTTCATCTTTCTGAAATCTGATATAAGATGTTTACTTAAACATGTCAATTGTCATGTGATTTTGTTTTGGAAAGAGGATGAAGACTGTTTTTTTGGTGGTTTCAAAATTGATCGATGTACTGTAAGATTTCTGGAGTTTGTAGTTGTTTCTCTGTTAATTGGTTTTCTTGAAATAACTAAAACTTGATCAATAGTGTTTGGCTTTGATTGTATTAAAATTTTTTAATGATTTGGTTTCAGTCATTGCTCTGTGATCCAAACCCAAACTCGCCAGCGAACTCAGAAGTAGAACGGTTAACAACAACAAGCTCCTCAATTGGTTAATCAATCATCGACATCTTCATTGGCGGCTCACACAGTTACCTCAGAGGAAGATGAGGTTCTGAAAAGAAACACTGATTGCGTTTACTTTCTTGCTTCACCTTTAACTTGAGAAAAGGTAATTTTTATTTGTAACTGTTTATGTGAATTTTAGTGTTGATTAGAGAGAATTGTTGTATAACTGAAATGTGAGTGGATTTGAGTGGTAATGGTTTGTAATTAGGTGTAGAACTGATTGAGATGTATACATACAAACTGATAAGATACCGGTAGTGCAAAAATACCAAAGAGTATCTAAACCAATTCGTTTAGTAACTGAAAACCATACAAAGTATATAAGTACTTTATTTTGAACACAACTCTGTTTTCCGTAAAGTTTATATCAAAATGACAAAAATGAAAGATAATTTGGCGGTTATTGATGAGCTACTCCTCTACTGATATTGTAACTAGTAACTACTGGCATTTTCTTTACATGGATAAAGGAAGTAATTGGGATAATTTGATGAATGGTATGAAGAATGTGGTCAAACGAGCTGGTCTGAAGAATTTAAAGACCGATGTTTAAGCTGTTGATTTAGAAAGGTAAAAAATTGAAGTCAAGGTTGCATTGAAGGTTAGAATTCAGTTTGGATTTGAAGCCAGGTTGAGTTAAACTGTGGGAAATTGGTGAAGCTTATGATTGGTACAACCTCGCAGTTCAAATTGAAGCAACATTTAGGAATGTACATATCATTCATATTTACATTTAATAGTTGTTTTTAAGGTTGATTATGATTTTGCAGTAGCTTCTCTATTATCAAAAGTTTTTCATTACTCTTAAAACTATTGTATATAGGTTTTAAATCTTACATCGAAATACACTACTCATTTTCTCTAAACCTCAACATTCGTCGTTTAATAAAATGTGGTATGCATGGTTTTCTAAGAAATGACTTGTGCTTGCACACGGGTCTTACCGCTAGTATATATAATAAAAGAAACCAATGGAGGGACACTTGTCATTATTCTAGACCATCCTTAATTGTAGATAATTATTATTTAATTTAAATTATTAAATATTAGTTAAGTTAATATAAATCTTATCAACTCTAAATTATTGGCATAAACTAAACTTCAAATCGTAAAGTCTTATCTAAACTAAAAATCACTCACTTAACATAGATAAATATGCATATTATTTATTGTTAATGTTATTATTGTTAACTATGAGAAATTATATTAAACAACTTATTAATCAAACCAAAAATTTAAAATAGTATTAACCTTATTTAAAAAATAATAAAAAAATATATTTTGATTTAGAAAGATTTTTTTAACAATAGATAAACTCGTGTAATACACAGTGTTTTTAAAGATATAATTTTTTTTTATTATTTTCTATATAAAATTAGATTTATTCAACCCTTACAATACACGGAGTTTTTTTAAACATAACTTTTTTATTATTAAGTATATAAAATTACATTTGTTCCACCCGTGAATACACATGGTTTTTTTTAAGTATAACTTTTTTATTGTTTGGTATATAAAATTATATTTATTCAAAGCGCACAATAAATGAGGTTCTTAAAGATATAACTTTTTTATTATTTATTATATAAACCTATATTTACTCAACACGTCTAATAAATGAGGTTTTTAAAATGTATTGTTTTTTTATTTAGTATATAAAATTATATTTATTAAACCCGTTTAATACACGGGATTCTAACCTAGTAATCTATACTATATTATAAAGCATTTCCTCAAGGGCTTCTTAAAAGTTAAGAGGTATAAGTTGAAATGCTTAGTATACAACACACAATGCATATATTAATTATGTTTGGGGGTTAAATTTGTCATTTTTCTACAAGGACTTCTTATAAATTAAGATGTACAAGTAGAAAGACTTAGTATACAACACACGATGCGTATATTAATTATGTTTTAGGGGTAAATTTGTCTTCCAACATGAATATTACATTTAATATCTTAATTCTAACCGATTATATCTAATTTAAATGGATCTCTAGGGACTATAATTAATTCGATGTCATGACTTATCTTAAATTCAAGGAAAATAAAATCTATACTATATTATAAAGCATTTCCTCAAGGGCTTCTTAAAAGTTAAGAGGTATAAGTTGAAATGCTTAGTATACAACACACAATGCATATATTAATTATGTTTGGGGGTTAAATTTGTCATTTTTCTACAAGGACTTCTTATAAATTAAGATGTACAAGTAGAAAGACTTAGTATACAACACACGATGCGTATATTAATTATGTTTTAGGGGTAAATTTGTCTTCCAACATGAATATTACATTTAATATCTTAATTCTAACCGATTATATCTAATTTAAATGGATCTCTAGGGACTATAATTAATTCGATGTCATGACTTATCTTAAATTCAAGGAAAATAAAATCAGTTTAAACATTTATAATAATGAAAAAAAATAACAATCTATACTATATTTATATATATATACATACACAGACAATATTATAAACTAAATGATACAAGTGTAAATGAGAATAAGACTAAATGATACATTTTGGTTATGGTCATGGCTCAAAACTAAACTGAATCGAACAACCCTTAAAATCATCAACCCACTTAAGCCAATTATATAATAAAAAAAAACAATAGTTAATTTAGTTGAAAAATAATGTATTGTTAGTGATGATATGCATGAACGTAAATAATACACTATTGTAGTCGATTATAAAATAAAATTAGTTATTCAGTAAACTAATCATTATGATATGTATATGAACAGTTTGAATTGAATAGACATATAAATAGTTTGAATTGAATGAAATGAAATTACAAATCATTTGAAGGGTTGCCAACTTCTGGCCGATCCATTTTCTTCATTACATGCAATTCAAGTCCTCGTAAATTAGACTGTTAACATTCCATAACCGACCACTAATGATGATAATACCCGACATCTTCTGCGGCATATAATAGGTGGCCCTGGCTTAGTTTTAGCACTCAAATGAGATCTCCTTGTCTTAACATAACGTGTTCCGGTTTGGCCACCTCTTCACAAACCGCATCGAAAAACGTACGGTCGACAACAACTACCACAGAATCCACGGTCACAGACGATGCCCTCTCCTATGTTAGTTTTGAAAGCTAGAATCGTTCATTCTGCTCGCAAGTAGTTGTCACCGCAACAATCGCTACCCCACCGCCGTTACTTATCGTCTTGAAATGTAATTAGTGTTGTATAAAAATTTATATGTTGTTAGCATGCTACAAGTCGACTGCACTTGAGTTCTCTAATTGTAAAACCAATGTTTCTCCTTTGATTTGGTGTTTTATTTGTACCTATATTTTTTTATGGTTTCTCAGCATCAAAGTTGACGGTATTAAGTATCATGAAGGCAAAAACTAACGGTATTAATGATTCAATTCACACAAATATCTCTCTGATTTGGGTTTTATTTTCTTAGTGGCAGAATAGGTAAACCAACTGCTTCTTGAGGTTTTAAACCTTTTGTCTTATTTTACGTGTTGTAACTTTTTCACTACCAACGTTTTCTGTGAAGCGATGGGACAATAATAAAGGTTTAGGTTGATATGGTGTGCTTATGTTTATGTGTGTTAAACTTTGTATGTATTCAGTGGCGGACCCAGAACTTTTTTGTTGGGGGTGCGGATGAGGTGTTCAACCATATTTTCAAGGGGTGCGGTCGGGTTTTTTGCCTAAAATATACACTAACTTTTTTTTCAAGGGGTGCGGCCGCTCACCCTGGCCAAAGGCTAAGTCCGCCCATGTATGTATTGATGCTTAAAGGAAAGGGATTGAATCATGCTTCCTTAGAGACTGTCAACTTTCTAATGAAGAGGTCATGATATTTTTATGGATTATAAACTGTGATTCAATCTTTTTATTAAATCATATTGGAAAATAGAATGTTATGAATGGAAATTAATTTATTGAAATTATTATTAAACTCTTCATATAGTAAAACTCTTAAATAGAGTTTTTTATGGCATTTGATTATTTTTTATTAGGTTGTTAAGTCTCTAATTAACTAAGAATATTAACTTTCCCTCAACTCTTGTATAAATAGTAGGCATGTTTCATTTGAATAATACATGGAAAGGTAGAGATAACTTTGCTCATATTCTTGCTCATAAAAGGAGTGGACAATAACAAAAAAATAAATAAACAAACTAATCAAAAATTGATTGGACCCAATGCTTATAACCTCTTAACCAAACAAAAATAGTTGAAATCCACCGGCTTCTGAAATACTTTAATCGAAAGTTTTGGTTAAGGTTATGACTCGAAACCAAACTAAACCGAACATTTTGTGCACACCTTTAAATCACCAACCAAAATATTGCGGTTCCCGCCGCAACACGCGGGCACCCCACTAGTATAATATAATAAATAAAAGCATGGTAAAAACATGCTAAACATATATGAAACAATTACAATGAATGTATCTCTAGCATTGACTTATTTATATTGGCTTTTGCGACTTTACCATGATGGCCAAGGGCATGCTCAATTTAGTTTCATATTCAACTTTAAAAAACTAAAACATTTGATTAATTATTGTATACATTATTTGATTAGTTATTTACATATTACACACAGTCGATGGGGTTTGATTCTTGCAACATCTTTAATGTTGATGTTTTAAAACTTGCATGTGTTGAGTTTGTGGTTCTCAAAATTGTAACTAGTTCTAGTTTTAGCACTAACTTTCTATTAATTAAAGCTTAGTGTTTGTAAAATAGCTTTAGTATTAGCACTAACTTTCTATTAGTAAAAAGTTTAGTTTTTTGTAAAATGATCAAAATACCTTTTTAGTTTGATTTTTTTGGACCAGATGAACTATTCAATGATAGTTAGTGTTACAACTTTAAAAAATAATGAAACCTAGTGTTACAACTCAAACTCATTATAAAATGAAAACTATATATTTTTTAAGGCGATGTATTCGGGCTCACTGACACGCTTTTTCATGTCCATGTATAAATCTATACCTTAGACGGAATTATAATCGACCATTATTAGTTTGATGTTCGAGAATGACGTCAAACCGTTCCAAAAGGAAACCCACAGGTTCGTAGAATCAATTGACTTGATTTTCAGAAGAAATTCGCTGGCAAAAATATTTGAACCCATATCTCTCCTTTGAGACCATATTTGCTTAAGTTTGAAGTTCGTTAATGGAGTTTTAGTGCTTCCTTGAAATGATTTCTAGTAATTGATGGTGTCATTGATTATACTATTTTGATTTTGTTGTACACTTTTGAGTTTTGATAACTCTTATTTTTTTTTTCTCCCTATTTTTTTTTTTTGACATTTTTAATATTATTTTGATTTCATCTAATGCATGCATAAGTTCTTTTGTGCATTTTTCTGATTCTTAGTGCCCTTTTACAACTTGCAAGTAGAAACATTATAAGAATAAAACTTGTTTACAACTTACGAGTATCAATTAAGATAAGGTTACTTTACAACATCTTTTAGAGATCTAAACAAATGTTTTACATATATTGTTAGGCTCTAAAAGTGTGAGACTAGTGTATCAAATATATGCAACGGACTATGGTTACGAATTGGGCTTTACCGGGTTAGTTCATATTAGTATTTGGACCTTTATAGGTGACTTGGGCCATGCCTAAGGCCATGTGGGTCAGGCAGGCCCATGGCAAGCCCATGTTGGGCATGGGCCACCTAGAGTATATAAACATGTTTTGTTTTATTTCTATGGTTTAAACCTCTCACTAACAAGTTGGAGAAAATCATAGGAGGCTCTAGGGTTTGCTTGTACTAGACGATTTCTGTGATAGTAATAGAATCGTGTGCAAGTGTTTAAAGTGCTCTTGGTGTCCTTGGTGTTTTTCTTGAATCACTTATTGTTTGGATTCCGCACAATCAATAAGTTGTTTGATATCATTGTTAGATCTGGCAAAATGGGACTTACAAGTGGTATCAGAGCCTTAAAAACCTACTTCTAGGCTCGGTTTTGATATTAAGATTTAAGATTACGAAGATTTGAAATTTTCGGATTCGTTTTGGTGAAGGTTACGGGTTGTTCAGAACAGATTTCAGTTCACATTTTCTGATTTTTAATCTTCTTTTTGCCGAATTATTAGGTGAAAATTCTTGGAAACTACAAGAAAACAAAAAAACATCTTTGTGTTGGTCGACATTCTTGAAGATCTTATTGAGCGGTGCATAATACATCCAGAATTAACATTTTTGATATTTGGATTTGCTAAAAAAATGTTAAAGGATTGATATAAATCTTTTTCAAAGATATTTAAATAACTTTTTTCTCTAAAAAGGGATTGCAGTCTCAAATATCGGATTTAAAAAAGAAGGTGTTTTCCAAAGTTAAAACCGGAAACAATTTTCGACACAAAAGGTTTTCGACATACGGTCTCGAAATTCAAGTGGATCTCGAAATATCTTGTTCTCGAAATCGAAACAAGACGACAACACCATCCTCCACCATTATACATCTCCTGCAAACGATCTTCATATCGTCACCATCATAAACCATCGGAACCACCATCCTCTACACTTCATCCTCCACCATTCTCGATATCGTTGAATTTTCGAGTTACGTCGTGTTCTCGAGTTCATTCAGTTTGTGAGTGTGAGAATTCTCGAATCCAAAATTGTTCTCAAGTAAGCATTAAGGTGTTTCTGAGTTTCCGGGTTCTTGAAACGAGTTCTCGAGAGGTTCTCGACTAGTGCAACAAAGTTTTCGACAAACTTTCGATTTCGACATTTATCACCTTCATCACTGCCATCAACTGTTAACCATTGTAACCACCATCTAAACCTTCATCATCACCATCAAATTAAGTACTCGAGTTTACATCAAGTTATAGACTAAACAGGTTTCACGTTCTCCAGATCAACAGCTTGTGAGTTTCAGGATCTCGAAATCTTGAGTTTTCGAGTTGCACCAAACACCACACCTCATATTGTTCACCATTCATAGCTGATATGCACAAAATGCAACATATAAATTATATCAAATAAGTTATAAAATCAACCATTTTATGTACTAATGTTGAAAAAAGTGTGTTTCTTTGTATACAATTGATTTTCAGGATTAAAAGAGCTTAAATGCACAAAAAGGAACAAATTAACGGTAAAAACCAACATAAATACAAAATAGAAGAAGTTGACACATCATACTGATCATCCGAGCTTCACCCAAGACAAAAACAACAAATCAGAAGACAATCACGGGGTCGTGCCACCAAGACATGGGGTCGTGCCCCACTTAAGAGTCCATGAAAAAAAGACAAAAAGAAGCAGACAAGAGACACAGGGCCGTGTCCCATGGACGCCGGCCGTGGTCAACTCCCAGATATGAAAAATTGTCTTATAGCAAATCAAGTACAAGACCACGTGGCCGTGCCTTTAACACATGGGGCCGTGTGTGCGTACGGACTGACACAACTCAATAAATGAAGACAGAGAAGTATAAGACACGGGGTCGTGCCCCCTAGACACGGGGTCGTGCCCCCTAGGCACGGGTCCGTGTGAAAAGCATGTTTCCAGCTATAAATAGGTGTGCTTGGTTCATTTGCAATCCATCCCTTTGTAGCCCTCTCTCTCTCTCACTTCACCACTACTACTCCACCACTCCATCACCATCATCCACCACAACCGTTAGAGTTTAGAGTGTGTAGTAGTCTTGGGATCCAAGATTGATAGTAAGAGTTCTTGTCAAACAATGGCCATGCTTGGCTATCTCTTACATCACTTGGTGAAGGAAAATCTATTATATATTACTTTTGAATTCCAATCTTTGGTTAACTTTTTAATTGGGTATGTATTAATGACTTTAATAACTAATTTTTTAATATTGAAAGTAAACTTTCTTCTATCATCTCTTCATGTTTTGTTGATTCACTCATTCGTGTCTTTACGGTCTATATAAAATATGTTAACTGCCTGGAAGAGGGTTAGAAGGGTGGTTTGGGTAAAGTTCTTGCCTCGTTCAGTGTATAGATCCTGCGAGGACTTAATTCAAGCTTATTAAGACTTCTCTTGAGGTAGATAGCATCAAATCGGGGGAAGTAAGAACGGTTTGAATCCCTTATATACAAACTAATATTAAAACTTTAAACCGACCTTGCAGGACTGTATCCCTGCTGACTCAGACCAATATGGCCAAGGGTAGCGTTGCCTCCAAAAGAGGGACATGCCACATTTTGCATTAATAACTTACTTAATTATCTTTCAATATTCCGGCCTTGCGGGACTGTATCCCTGCTGACTCAGACCAATATGGCCGAGGGTAGCGTTGCCTCCAAAAGAGGGACATGCCACTATAACTAAGGTAATCTCTTAAAAAACCCAAAGTGCGGAAATCATCAAAGGATATGTAAAAGAAGAGTTGGAACCAAGTGATTCTATCTTGTCTATTGTTTATTTTTAATATTTTAGTTTCTGTCTTTATTTTTAAATTACTAAACATCTTTTTTCCTAAAAATTTGATTAGATTAGACGTTGACGATGTTACTCCGGTATTAAAAGCTCTTGTGTCCTTGGATGACCTTGGTATCTTACCATCACTATACTACGTCAACGATGGGTGCATTTGCCCTAATGTGTTGTAGAGAGTGATTGTGTTATATCGTGTTTTATAAATTTAAAGCTTGATAAATGAGTAAAAGTGCTTAAAAATATACAAAAAATTATACCCACACTCACACACGTCAATCGCCTCCGTCCACCATCTTCGATCATCATCATCTGCTCCAGTACCTCCTCCATCGCTCCAAACTTAATCAAACATCCGACCAACATCGACCTCCGATACCTGTAACACCTCCAACCATCACAAACACCTCATTCATCACCATTTATTGTTACATCCTCGACGTGCAGCAACGACACCCAAACATCAACACACCATCACATTCCATAGATAGTTTTCGAGTTTGTGAGGTGTCAGTTTGTTCCCGAACTCATACTCACCAAACCCCACTATTCACTCTAACCACCATTATTCACCATCCATAATCGCAGATCCACCAACATCACTGCAACATCACACCTCCGCTACACCACCGAACACCACCACAAAACAATCGACATCACCACCTCCAACCAAACACCACCGTCAAAAGTTGTCGTTGTTTGTCGAGAAAAGTAACGAAGAAGTCGAAGTTTTTGTGACTATTGGTGTCGGGAAAGAACTGAAACAATTTGAGCAGCTGCATTTTAAAAATTAGGGTTTAGGTAGTTTTAATTTTTGTGCATCGAAAGTTTTTTAAGGTTTCTCCTAATTATTATCAATAATAATAATAATAATATCATATAATAGTTATACTATATAAATTAAATAAAAAAGGAAAAGTAAACAAAAACTATAAAACTTTTATAAATTCGTTTTTGTGATAGTGTTTTGACTTGTTTTGAGGTGCGGTACATGCTGCAAGTTCAGATGCTCGTGAAGTGTTTGAGTTAGCGAGTCCATAGGTTCTTAGTATGGCTTGTATTTCTCAGTTTTTTATCGCAGCAAGGAACAAAATAGTCAAGTTTTGCAAGCCGTTAATTCAAGATCTTTGCTTCAAAGATGTTTCAACAAAGTGATCCTCAACGTGATTTGATCAGGAAAAGATTCGAAACGTTCAATTACATTTATGGTGAAACAGTAGAAGCCCATATCAAAGGGTTTAACCAGCTACTTTTTGAAATGGAAAAGGCTGGGATTGAAAAGTCAGATGGTGTAATCAACAAGAAACTTCTAGACGCTTTGCCAATTGACGTGTCGGAGCGTGTTCGGATTTTTAACATATTTTTAGTACCTTTTTTACTCTTTAATCAAGCTTTAAATTTATAAGACACGATATAAAACTATCACTCTCTACAAGACGTTAGGGCAAGTGCACCCATCGTTGGTGTAGTATGGTGATGGTAAGACACCGAGGTCGTCCAAGGACACAAGAGCTTTTAATACCGGAATAACGTCGACGTCTAATCTAACCAAATGTAGAGAATTTTTTTTGTTTTTAAATAATTAAAAATAAAGAGACAAAATAAATAAAACAGATAGACAAGATAGAATCACTTGGATCTGACTCATCATTTATGTATCCTTTGACGATTTCCTCGCTTTGGTTTTTTTTAAGAGATTATCTTAGTTATTGGGGCATGTCCCTCTTTTAGAGGAAACGCTACCCTCCATCATATTGGTCTGAGACAGGAGGGATACAGTCCCGCAAGGACAGATTATTGAAAGATAATTAGGTAAGTTATTAATGCAAAAAGTGTCATGTCCCTATTTTGGAGACAACGCTATCCTCGGCCATATTGGTCTGATTCAGCAGGGATACATTCCCGCAAGGCCAGTTTAAAGTTTTAATAGTAGTTAATTTATAAGGAATTACAAACCGTCCTTACTTGCCCCGATTTGATGCTATCTGCCTCAAGGGAAGTCCTAATAAGCTTGAATCAGGTACTCGAAGGATCTATACACTGAACGAGGCAAGAACTTTACCCAACCACCCTTCTAACCACTTCCAGGCAGTTAACGCGTTTTATATAGACCGTAAAGACACGAAAGAGTGAATCAACAAAACATGAAGAAATGATTAAGTAAAGTTCACCTTCAATATAAAAAACTAGATATTAAAGTCATTAATATTGTCCCAAATAAACAATGACGAAAGCTAGGAAACCAAAAGTAATACATAAATGATTTTGTCTTCACCAAGTGATGTAAGTGATGTTGGTTTTTGCCGTTAATTTGTTCCTTTTATCCGTTTAAGCTCTTTTAATCCTGAAAATCAATAGTAAACAAAGAAACACACTTTTTTCTAAAATTAGTACTAAAAGGGGTTGTTTTTATACCACATTTGATATGATTTATATGTTGTATTTTGTGCATATCAAATACCCTCACACTTAAATCTTTGCTTGTCCTCAAGCAAAACTCTTATATATTTGCTTACACTCCCAAATATAATGGGTAGAAGAGAAGTTTTTGGGTCTTGTGTATAGAGTGTCGGGATTCCAAGCTCATTTTTTATTCTCGTTTTTATTTTATTTACAATCATATTCGTTATGATTTATTTAGAACTTTTTTAAGAAAAATAAATATTTATAAGCATAGCATATATTTAAAATTTCATTAAGCTATATATACATTAACATACCTCACAAGTGGTCACTCAACACTTGGCCGAAATGTATAAGTGAAACGCTCGGTCCCGGTACGAAACTTACTCCTTCCATAAGCTTGACAATCAATCAAACCTCCTCCCTTTTGACTTAATCTTTGCAAATATCAAGAGGATTTTGAAAGAGTAGGTTATTGGTTAGGGGTAGGGTAGATTTTATTTAAAAGTGGCTAAAAGCGTAAAAAGTCGGTTTCTTTTGAAAATTTTATTTATGACTTTATGAACTAAGTGAGTGCTTTTAAACAATAGATTTGCTTATAAATTTCACGCACTTTAAAGAATAGTTTTTTTTAGCCTTAGTCACATATTTTTGTGTTTTTTTCAAAAGAGCCGATTTCTACTAAAATAAAGGGTGTAAAGATAAAAATATGGTTTTTGGGTGGTGGTGTCTTGTGGGTTTTTGAAATGAAAGGGTTTAAGCTCATAGTGGTTAAGTAGGGGGGATTTTTGTATTTTTGTGTTTTTGTGGGGAGGGAAAAATAGAAAATAAGGTTGAAATGAAAAAGGGTTTAGAATCCTAATGGCTCAATCATATACTTACTTGGATTAGTCAGGACCGGAAATGTATTGTCTTGTCAAGTTCTAGATTTAGGAACCGTACGAGTTATTCACACAAGAAATGAAGAATGAGCATTTAGTATAGATGTGATAGTGGATGCTCGCTAAAGGCTCAAAACTCACAAGTTTGTGTGAAAGGGTAAAAATGTAAAAGTATATATACAATCAAATTTTAAAAATTTGTCATGCCATTTTTTATAAATTTTTCTTGTATGGTTCATTTTTTATCACGGCGCTATCGGTTGTAAATATTTATAAAAACTTGAAATTTTTTAGAACGTGGTTTCTTAACTTAAACTATAAACAAGACAAAACAAAAACAAAAAAAAAGTTTTGAAAAAGACTTGGGGTGTTTTATCGGTTCCAAGTAGAGTTTTGTGTAAGGCTTGTGTTTAGGATAAACAATTCAATTTGTCCAAAATTGGTTAAATTGATTCAATGTGTAAAATGTCTGTTAAAAATAACAAAAATTTCTGAAAACATGCACTTGACACGTCCCTGTGTATGGGAGCCACGACCCCGTGTCAAAAGTGCCAGTACCGAAATTTTCCAGAAAGCAAACACGGGGGCGTGCCCATGGGACACAACCCCATGTCAAGGTTCCAGAATAAAAAATGTTACAGTAGACATGGGACACGGGGGCGTGCTTACCTAACACGGCCTCGTGCTGCACTTATAGAATTGAAGATTTTTAGTTGGGAGTCGTGTGTTTTCATGCATGGTGTGCTGGGTCAACATTCTTTGGCCTTCTCACCATCCTCCCGAGTGTATTCTACTCCTACAAAGAGAAAAACTTGAAAACAAAAGCATTAACTAAAAGTTACACTAAAATTAAACTACTTTATTGATGGATAGTCCATGGAATGCCTGCATGGTGCGCCACATTTATAAGGGTCCTTGGCTAGACCCAAAGTCGGTCAAATGTTGTCCGAGCAGGCTCGCATCCCGAGATGCACCTGCTAAGGGCGTAGTCGAGGCTTAAGTCTATTGCTTGAGGTATTTGACCGGGTCCTTCTCCACACGTTGTCCTACTTCAAACTTCATCTCCTTGTCTCCTACCCTTAATGTTAACCTTGTAACGCTTCGCATTTTGTAACTTTCCTTATTTAGAAAGTTTGATTGTATTTCTATTTATGGAAACTTGTAATCTCTTTGTATTCATTTTTCCTTTCCAAGTATTGTAATCTGAGACTTGAATCATAATAAAACTCGATCATTTTATACATTCTTTATACATACTTGTTATACATTCGTTACATACTAGCTATACGTGCAAACTTTCTACATCCCTATACGCAAACTCATACTTGTTATACTTGCAAAATTAGTTTATACAAACATTTATTTATACATTATACCTATACATTGCATTCATACGCATAAAACCGACTAAAATACGCGAAAACGGCTAATTTGGATCTTTGTGCAACGGAACCAGCCGCTTTGTGCAAAGGGACTCTCCCACTCGCACGAAGGGCCATTCGTCCGAAGCCCAATCGCTCCATCTCAATTCGCCCCAAAAAGCCCATTCGCCCTAAGAAGCCCATTCGCTACAGCCCACTTTCAGCCTATACATACGAACCTTAACCCTCATTTCTCACCTTCCACACTCCGAAATTCTCTCAAACTTACTAAGTTCGTGCACTTCCAACTAAGCATTTCTAAAAACTTATAATTGAGTTCTAAGCTCACTAACACTATCATTTCTCTTATTTTTCTTCTACTTCTTCTATTATTTTCCATCTTGCAACTTGGTTATCCTCTAGGAAGCATTCACAGACTTGCCATAGCAGTCTGAATAATGAATCTCACCATATTGAGGTCCAAGTTTAAGATTAAAGATTTTTTTTTCAAAACTTTTATAAAATACTTTCTGAACTTGGCAGAATCAAGAACCCACCAAGCTTACAAGCTAAGTCTATACCTGTGGGTTAATGTTGAGGTTGATTACAACCAAGAAACGAGCTTGTTCAAACAAATTCGAACTGATTCTTCTCAAAACAGCACCATTCGCATGAATGGAAGGCCCCACTCGCGCGACTGGACCAACCATTCGCATAAAGGGCCTTGTTTTGTTTCCGTTTCGGCAATTTTTCTAAGTGTTGAATGTAACCCAAATCCCCAATTTTCAATATGGACGATTCTGTGTTAACAGAGTGTGAATTGTGGAAGCCTTGGCTCACTTGAACTTGCAAACGAACACCCAAACAGTCTCCTAGACCTAGAATGTGTTAACCCCGTCTCGCCTCCAACACTTGCCATGTTGGGAATGACACACCTGGGTTGTCCTCATTCGGCTGTTTGGTGTTTACTTTCTTTTATTTATTTAGTATTATATTCATGAGCAACCTGTTCGTTAACACTGTTAACGAACTTGTGCTTTAGGGAAACATATAATGAGGTTATTACCTCCATACATGACTTATGTTGACAACATGACATACTGAACTATTATCATAACTATATAATATGATATATACCTAAACCAAATACATGATGTAACCAATAAAGGGTTAAAACGTTCAAACGAAGTTCTGTTCGCACAAACAGACTCCACTCGCGTGAAGGGAACTCCCACTCGCGCGAAGGAAGCTTTCTGTTCGCATGAATTGTCCATTCCCATGAACAGAGTTGTTTATCTCGTTTTCCCATTTATCTCAGTTCTGCGTTCCTCGTTGCTGATTATATTGGGCAAACTCGGACCCTTGAAATCACAGTACCTTAGTGTCACAACGAGTGCCCAGACGAGATATATTTTCCGTACCTTAGTGTCGCAACGAGTGCCCAGACGAGATATATTTTCCGATTAATCATACTTTCCTACTTTATTACTTTAAGTTCCAAATCCGACTCCTCCATTCAAACTCCAACAACTCACACCTTCGTTTACCCCTTGTAGGGTAACCTCGGTGTTCCTCTCGTCAACTTCTTAACTCACGGGATTTTCAAACGAAGATTTGCAAAATCGTGAGCATACTCGAACACTCTTTTTACGTTTTACACTTTTGGGTGCAATATGTTTACCTGATCAAAATTCACGCAATCACTTATAGTTTATGCAATTACACAAGCAATCATACATACATGCGTATACGTTATTCTTTTATACATGCGTGTTGGAACATACTTATGTGATATACTTGTCATTAACTTCGTACAAGCCTCCATTTAACATGTATAGCACTATAGGAGTAACGCACCTCCCTTTGTCTTGTGGTCATGTTAAGTTTAAACAAAACAGTCCTATCGTTGCCACTATAGGAATACACTAGCGGTAATCTTTGTGTTGACATTTATTGACACATGCCAATCGTATGTTAATTTTAGATAACTATTTGCCATGTTGATTGTCAAACTCTTTTATACTTATGCTATGTATTAAACTTGTATACTCGCCAACACATTGTGTATTGAACTATACTTTAAAACATGTTGTAGGTTGATGACATTGATTATCATGTAATCTAGTAGGGATGTTTAGATACACACTTAGTATACTAGATCATGTTGTTGTATTTGTTTATTGTATTTTGTTGTATTGTTCTCAAACGTGTTGTAATTTCCATTTCAAATGTTGTACTTTGATTTCGAATTTTGTACTTGACAATTATGCAATGAAATGAAATCGGTTTTGATTAAATATTGTCGCAATTAGCGTTATGAAGTCTCGAACAATCTCGTCCTCGTCTCGCCTCGATGTTTGCCATAGATTGGGGTGTGACAGATTGGTATCAGAGTCATAACTATAAGGAATTAGGTAGAATTGCCATGTTTGACCTAGTTTATAGTTTAAGTAACCAAACTTGACCATTCTTGCTTTCTAACCTAAATGTTACAGTTTCTTCCTACTTTGCTTCTATCTCTTCTTTTGTCTTAATTATACATGTCTCTTTCCTAAGACATTTACACAAATACACACTTGAACACTTGAAGACACTCATATCTTACAAACAAGACGACTTCACCAAAATAGGCGTGAAACCCACAATTTGGTGAACGACTCTCAACCGCGTTATTCGCTTTTGCACGAAATTACGCTATCAAGTAGGACTGAAATCCACACCTTGATGGTCAATTTCCTATTCAAACTCTAGTGGACCCTCGTTAACACATCAGAATTAATTCTCTTGACCCGTTTGACGAGTACCAACCACATTTAGGGTACGATATTGTCAAGTTAGGGGTGAACCCGCATCTTGACAACTAGTCCTATTCCTTGATTTTCAATCCCGCCAAAGTTTCGATTTATCAAATGATTAGTGACGTGTAGTAACTGTAAGGGTAAAATACCGTTAATCTTCTCGACGAGAGTATTTTACCTATTAGGCCAAAACACGTTTCTTTAACTCGAAAGGATCTTTGATTCACTTTGGAATAGTCTTAGTTACGTTCCTTGATATTCCATATTTTACGTTAACTCTCTTTTATGTTATCTTCATTTTAATGTGTTTTATACTTGATACTCCGTTCGTTTCAAAACCGATGCACGATTCGCACTTCTCCCGCAATCGAAAACAATAATAATGCTCGTGAACAAACTAATTTTATACTATTTTCGCCTTATACGTGATTATACCTTGCGAATACATGCTATATACGTGCTATACTTATGCGTATACGTGAAACTTATGTGCTACTTGAATTATTCATGCTTTTGCGTGCAAACAAATGTGATTTTTATAAACATGTTATGATCAAGTCTCATCTTTCCCTCTATTTTCAATCGTTAGATGTTTTTAACACGTCTCTCCAACACTCGAAAAGGCTCCAAGTCTGGCTCCAAGTCAAGCGTCAAGCCTAACTCTGATTCGATGACGAAAAAGGACATGATGAAGTTCATGGCAAAAAAGATGGCGATGGTTATACTCGACATATGTCAGCAAGATTCAACCTATACCCAACACCGAATCCCCTCATGCTTCAGATGACTCTATGGCTGATCCACCTAAGTCGACTTTTACCTACAAGCAGTTTGTTTCATGTAACCTGTTACCCTTCACAGGCGAAGAGGGTGCAACAAAAATTCTTCAATTTTCCGACACCATTGAAGTTACATTTCGACAAAGTGGTTGCCCCGATCATCTCTGAAACACGAACGCTACAGGCATCTTCCGATCGAGAGCTCTCGATTGGTGGACCTTTGAGCGCAATGCTCGTGGCGATGACATCGCCTATGCCTTTACCTGGACCGAACTGAAAAAGTTGATGAAGGACGAGTTTTGTCCTCCACACGAGCTCCAACGACTCAAAAACAAGTTTTGGAACCTCAAATAGGTGGGGAGCAACAATGTCGACTTCACAGCTCGATTCAAACAGTTAAGTGCACTATGCCCTGGCCAAGTCGACACCACTGACAACGTCTACGCTAAGTACATTCAATGCCTTCCCCCATCCATCATGAACTCCGTTCATCCTAAGTGTAACACTTGTCTATACCACCATCCGATCCATACCCCGTGCCGCCTATGCACCGACTGCAATAGGTTTGGACATTTGCAAACCAATGTCGAAGTGGCCCAAAGCCACAAGGTAACCAGATCCAAACCCCTGCTACAAACCAAACTCCCGCTCAAAACCAAGCTCAGCCTCAAGAAAACAACGGTCGAGCCTGCTACAAATGTGGAGATCCAAACCACCTCTGCAACGACTATCCGCAAGGAAACAAAAACAACCCGCAGTAACAAGCACGCGGACGAGCCTTCGTCATCACAGCAGCGCAGGCTCAGAACAACAACGATGTCATTAATGGTACGTACTTGTAAACAATGTCTATGCTTCGTGTTTATTTGATACTGGCGGGGATAAAAGTTTTGTATCCATTGAATTCGAACCATTGCTTAAGTGTAGACGCTCTAAGTTGCCAAAATCATTCGCGGTCGAAGTCGCTAACGGTAAATAGATAATTGTTAATTCTGTTCTTCCAAAGTGTTCCTTGAATCTTAACGATCATAAGTTTTCGATTGGCCTCATACCCATGCAATTGGGTAGTTTCGATATCATAGTAGGCATGGATTGGCTTAGGCGAGTTCATGTTGAAGTCGTTTGTTCTGAGAAATTGAGATTCCAGGATCCAACGGGTTTAGATGGAAGTTTGGACGGGATAGAACTAATTCGGTAGAATATTATTACTAAGAATGGAGTAGAAGCAGAAAGATCCGTCATAAGTTGAATGCTCCATTCATGTCGAAAGAGTTTACATCTTTACAAGCTGGAGAAAAAATTTCTCCAGCATTTCCCCTCTGGGAACCAAAACTTCTCTCAAGCACACTCACAACTCCTATTTATAGTTGTTTCCCTCTGTGTGAGTGAGCTTTGTAGGTCCCTTAATCCTATGGATCTTTCACAGAATTGTCTATCTAACCTAGAGTGCGGGATCCTCTAGATCAGATTTGCACAGAAAATAGTAGAAACAAAATTCAAATTAAACAGTCTTCTATTGATTATCCAAAATAGAAGTTTTACAATCATTTCAAGACTCACAACCTCACAGCCACTCTCTGTGATCTTGCTTCAAAACCTAAATTCGAAATCTCACACTCTCTCTACGTTTTCTCTCTCTAAAATTCCAAGAAGTCTCAAACCCTAATCACAAAACATGTTTATATACCACATGTCTGTGAACTGGGCTTCCAACTGGGCTAGGCCATTCTCCAAGCTCATTACAACAATTAACTCACTAACCAATATGCTAAGCCGATACAAAATATCCAAAGACTAAATAATCAAACTATTAAGTTGTTGTCATCGAATATGCACCAACAGACTCCCCCTTGACAATAGCTTCATAGTGTAACTTTGTCTTCAAACATCTTGTGTTCTTTTGGTTTTTGGATAGCATCAACTACACAGTTTCTGACATCAACAAACTCCCCCTTAGCTGATTCTTCCAATCTCTAAAACTTTCATTCGTTGTAGATCAGTTAGCTAGCAATCTTTGGTTAAGTAAGTAAGCTCCAACTCTTCCATATCTCTTTCTGCAATGTAGTAGAAGAATCCTACCATGCATCTTCACACATCTTCACTTCACTCTCAATCTGCACTTTACTTGTATTCTGCACTTCATTTTGATAACTGCATCAATCTGTTTAGAAACACAAGCAAGTATCTCGAAAAAACATTAGTCTTTTTCACATTAAAGATAAACCATTATTTTATCTTATCATGCAAAAACAACAACCTGTCAATTCAAAATGGAAGTCTTATAAAAAGAAAATATTTTTGGTTTTTTTTATAAATAACACAACTAAATAAAACTAAAAAAAATATTTACAATGCATCTTTTTGTGAGAATCATGTGCAAGAAGATCACATCAACGAAATCAAACTGTTTCACACTATTAGATAATTCTTTATATAATTTTCCGTGAAAAGCAGTCCAAGACAATTACTAGTATGATTATCCACTTATACAAAACGCATGAACATTTCAAGTACCATTACCGTATGATACGTTAAGGTAATATTATTACTGATATACTAGTGTGTCCCACTTCAGGATGTACCCCTGCGATCAAGGTATGCACAAAGATTTCTCGTAGTAGGTGACTATACCGAATCCATCCGTTTTATTTTTCAACGATAGATAATTGGTGATCAGGTCAGTACTTCCGTACAGCAAAGAGACCAATAAATAACAAGGGCTAAGACAAATACCAATTTTTTTGTACGATTTATGCATTTTGCACATTTGAATTTATGGGTTTTGGCATTTTTTGCTCTTTTAACATATCCTGGTTGTGCCTAGGTCAGCATGTATCTGGATGCAGCAGAAGGATAACCCTGATACCCCCGGATGAAATAACCGTATAAAGACCCAAAACCTCAGATTTTGGCAACCTACCAACGCAAGATTTAAGGTCATTAAACCATACACCACTGATGTGTTCCCCACTCATACACAGTTCGTTAGGTTTATATCACATTGGTAAGTTGATTATTTCATGCTTTTTGCCAACTGGTACATCATATGATGAAGCTGCTATCGCACTTAAGCAATTTAATTCATTTTCAGTGTGACAGTCTAACTTGCTGATGTACTATCATTTCTTCTTTTTCACACCATGAAATCTCTTTTTTCAATTTTTTTATGTTTTTCATTTTTCAATGTTTTTATATTTTTTTATTAACTTACTCCCCCTAAACTCACGCACTAACTAAACTCTTTTTTTTTTTGCTTACGGAAATTTCTCCCCCTAAATTTTTCTTTTTATGGAGCAAGTTTTAAAAACAGAAATTTAAAACACAAACAGGCTCCCACTTTAACCTGACAATAAGTTTTTCAATGTTAAAGTTTAGAATAATCATAACAATCACTGTTGTATATAGTCCGTTGCCAATTTTAACCTACTATTCACCTCAGATGCTTTAGAGGAACAACCACTGTTGAACACATCAAACAATCCTTCTTGGTCATCCTGCACATTCTCAACAACTCAGTTAGACTTGAGAACCCAAACCTTACCGGTTTTGGGTTGAACATACAAATCCACATAAGATGCTTCTAACCAATATCCATCACATCCTACTGGTGTCTTGGATGTATTCCCCGTTGTTGAACAAGATTTATAATTTCTACTAGGTCTTTAATTACGAGAGTTCCAATAAAATCTCGGATTTTCCGACCTTTGAAAATTATTATCTCGAAACCTTCTTCGCCCATTCTCATAACTTGATTTTGGAAAAATTTTGGATTTTGTTGAACATTTGAGTTACTAAAACCCCTATATTCATTTCTTCTTTGAAAATTTCGATTACCGTTAGTATGGTATCGATTTTGATATCCAAAATTTCTATTTTGACTTTGAAACCGATTTGATTTACCATTAAAATGACTAAATTGTGGTGAAATACTTCTTGGTCTATCAAATCTTCTCTATGTTGAAGCTTTAGATTGAAAGCTTGGTTGATTACTTTGACAATGATGTTGAACATTCTTATTCAACCCAACCCTATTCCCATCCATAACTTCATCAATCTTTTGTTTGCGTTTCTTCAAAGGACAACAACTCGCCACATGTCCTTTGTTGTGACATCTAAAACAAGATTTTTTCTTATAAATTTTCTTATTATTAAATCTCTTTTTAAATGTTTTCTTCTTTTCATCTTCAGTATCCTCATCCAATTTATGAGGTGTACTGTTAGACTCAACAGATTCTTTCAAAGAAACTGGACTATTTGGCAAGTCCACAGTTATCGGATCCACTACAGCTTGTGCAGTGGGTACAAAATCAGTTAGCTCATCTTCATTTGGTAAAAATGAGTAGTCTTGATTTTTAGAAGATGAAGCTTTACTAAACCACACTCCCGATTACTCTTTTTCAAATTTTCTTGAATATGTTTCCTGACTTACGAAGATTGTCCAAATTTGTCTAACTTACCATGAAGTTCAACAATTTTGGTTTGAGCATCAGACAATTCTGTGCACTTTTCCGAAAACTCGTTAGTCTTTTCTTTCACAGTTTCACGTGCTAAATCAATGATCTGTAACTATTCATTGACTTTGCTTGTTAAACAGCTGATTTCTTGAAAATTTGATTTGATTTTATCTACAAACAATGACTCCCTTTTTGTCAAAATAGCATTTAACTCTTTTAACTTTTCTAATTCAACTAACAGGATTTTGTTTTGCTCCGATAGTCTGCTAACGTTACCTTGTAGCTCAGTGCAATTATGACATGTTTGACTTACAGATTCTGATTTTACCTTTACCTCTATTGTAAGTTCATGCACACCATTCAGCACTCTGAAACTTCTGCCTCCTTGTTCTCAACATCCTACTTATCTGCTTTCTTCTCTTCTACCTCAGCAGCTACTACTCCAATCTTCACTGCTGCAATCTCATTACCAATGCTTGATTATATGTATTCGGTCTTGAAGAAATCTGATAACATTTTTCCAAAGCTTCCCACAGCTCTCTAGAAGTCCCATACCTATTAAATGTGTGTTTTATTCCATTTGTCAGGGACATCTTTATCGCTGCGAAAGCTTTCTTCTCAGCATCATACAATCGTTTCTCAGATTCTTGCATCTTTTGATACGAAGTCACCCTATATCTCCCATCAACTTCATATGTGGAAGCAATGTATCCATCTATCATACAACTCTACATCCTAGAATCTTCACTTTGAACAAATGCCTCAAACATCTTCTTCCAAACAACATATTCTATGACGTTTATAAGTTTTGGCCAATTTTTAACAGTCTCACTGACATTGTCCATTCTGGCCATCACGCAGCTTAAAAGTTCAACTGGATTCTGGTAACCTACGTCAAAATCCAAATCTAACTTCTCTACTGGTCCTCGTCGAGCTTTTACCGTAACCGTACTATTAAAACCGTCAAAAAAATTTCCGAAAACTGTTTTTTAACAAATTATACTGTTAGACCCGTCTCGAGATTACGATCCAACGATATATAATGTCAAACACCTATTTCGGGATTTTCCAGAGTAATTTTTGTCCTAAAAATCAACCAAGTCTAACCATGCAAACGGTTCGTCAAGATTGTTTACGGATCATTTTTTATTTACGAAAACGTTAAATACTCTATACGCAACCAATTACTCCACCAATATAAATACTCCAATTTTTTAATTACTCCAACAAATACGCCACTTAGCCAATCTTGCTGAAGTTAATTATGCTGGTGAGTAAAAAGCTCAGGTGAATAAATATGCTGGTCCAAGTGAATTATGCTGGCACTGAGTAAATATGATGGATCAAGGTAATTATGATAGCTCTGAATAAATATGCTGAGAATTAAATACTCCTGTTAATTACGCTAGCTGATCAGTTCACTATTACGACGACTAGCAAATTCGTCGATCGTCGTGATAATCTCGCTGAGGACTATTACCATAGTTACCAAAGTCGCCTTTGGATTTAAATACGCTGGTCAGTCACTGTAATTATTAAATATGCTGGTCAGTCAGTGTAATTATTAAATATGCTGAAAATCCAATTTCAAAATTTGAAAAGATTTTAGCCAGATTCTCCAAATCTTTTTAACACTTTCCTGGAAACCAACACAGCAAATTATTAGTATTTTTCTACAAACTTTGATTAACACCACGATGATCACGAAGAACGCGAAGATTTGTTCTTCAAATCTTGAAGTTTCCTTAAAGCAAAATCACCAAATATGCAGAATTAAATGCGCTGAACACCAACAACAACCTAGTTTCAACTATAAACCCTAAAAATTTCGAACCCTAGGTCTTCAAGCTTCAAAATTTTCGAACCCAACCTTCAAAATTCCCAAAAATCCACCTTTTTCTGCAGCACCTAATTCTGAACCAAGCCAATCCAGAGCCTAATGCTCTGATACCAATTGTAGGTCCCTTAATCCTATGGATCTTTCACAAAATTGTCTATCTAAACTAGAGTGCGAAATCCTCTAAATCAGATTTGCACAGAAAATAGTAGAAACAGAATTCAAATTTAACAGTCTTCTATTTATTATCCAAACTAGAAGTTTTACAATCAATTCAAGACTCACAACCTCACAGCCACTCTCTGTGATCTTGCTTCAATCCCTAAATTCTAAATCTCACTCTCTCTCAACATTTTCTCTCTCTAAAATTCCAAGAGGACTCAAACCCTAATCACAAATATGTTTATATACCACATGTCAGCGAACTGGACTTCCAACTGGGATAGGCCATTCTCTAAGCCCATTACAACGATTAACTCACTAACCAATATGCTAAGACCATTACAAAATATCCAAAGACTAAATATTCAAACTATTGAGCTGTTGTCACCGAATATGCACCAACACGCTTGGAGCGAATGCACTAAGTCCAATCATGCGAATGAACTGTGTCCCTTCGTGCGAATGGAACTTTTGAATACAAAACCAAACTTTTCACTCTTATGTATACAATATTCAACACACACTCTATCTAGCCTATTCCCACAGTGACAGATGATATTTTTATGATCTCGGATGAGAATGATCCGATCTCGGATGAGTATCTAGGATGAATAATGTGATGTACAAGGATTGAAGATGAACGTTTGAGTCTCTCGGATAAGAAAGTTGGATTCGAGATGATGTCGACAATGATGAAGATTGTTCGAGATGGTGTGTTATGAAGATGGGTTTTATCCGAGATGGATGATGATGTTATTTCGGGCGATGTCGGATGAAATTTAATGAATGAGACAAAGCTGATGATGGACGAATATAAATGGCTGATGAAGATGTCACGTGATGTTGTCTGATGATGCAAGATGAAGTTGATTTGGTGATAATGAAAAAGCAGATGATAATGAAAAGTTGTTGCTGTTGATGTTTCACTTGAATTAGGATGAAATAAAGATGATGTTGACAGATTATTAAAAAGAGGATAAGGTTCTAATATTTTAAAGATTTGAAGAATTTTAACACCTTTTAACCGAATCACCAAAGCAAAATATGATGAATTTTTAAACAAACGAAGAACGCGATGAAGAACACGATGAACACGATGAAGATCACGAAGAACACGATGAAGATCTTCATAAAAAATTCAATTTTTTCTTGAGTCTTTGATATCAAAATGGCTCTGATACAAATTGTAAGTCCCGAAAATCCGGATCAAACAACGATATCAAACGATCAACAAGGATGGGCAGAATCTAAGCTTGATGATCTTCAAGAAATCAAGAACAAGATTTGAAGATAAAGATTTGTTAAATTGAATGCTTAAACTTACATACAAGGATTCTTGTCTAATACAAATTTCTAAAACAAATCAACCAACCCATGCTCCTCATTTCTATTTCCTATTTATAGGGAGGGTTTCCCCCAAAACCCTAGGCCCATATTCCATAAGCCCACTCCAATACCCACCTTCTAGAAACTTGATCCATTATCCTACTAAACCTACTAATCTATAAACCTATAAGGCCTAACATTCTCCCCGTAGGTTTACTAGATTAGTTGCTGAATCCGTTTGGAGTACCACCATGCAACGAAGCTGGATAAGCAAACAAACGATTCTTGATTACGTTCTTGAACTACTTTTCCAGTTTAGCTTTCAACAGATGTCAGCATACCCGCATCACTTTGTAGTTGTTCGATCGCCTGATCTTCGCTTGATATATGAGCTTGCAAAGATGAGATCTGAACTTCATTCAAGGCAGTGTCTTGTTCTAACACAATCACTCTTCTTTGCGGCTTTGCCATAACGACATCCATATCATCATCACTATTACCTTCTTCAATAAATTTCATTTTGATAGCTGCAAAGCGCATGGCTGCTTCATCATGCTCAGAGAAACCGGCACCACTGGAACTTCCTACATTGAACCTGATGCCCCTTGAGCTTTCTGGTTGCGAGTGAGTTTTTTCTGGCAGATCGAAATCGAAATCAAAATTAGAATCAAAATTGAGATCTTGTGTGCTTGTTTCTTGAGTAGCAGCAGTGACTTGTGGATCGGTGGGCATAGTAGGCTCTGGTTCTGAGCTTGGGCTAGTAGAATTAAAATCAGGAGCTGTTTCGGTTCTTCGTTTCTTGTTGGATGCTTGTTCAGCATCGTCTGTCGAATCATCTTCAGTTTCAGGAATAGATACGGAAGGAGGGTTTCCGACACTATCCTTCAAGAATTTAATTAAGGCTTGTAGGATTTCTGCAGTCATTAACGTTGAATCTCGAACGGGTTCTTCAGCTTTCTCAGAGACAATCACTTCCACATCACCGTTGACAGTGGATTCTTCTTCGCCTGAATCTAGCAATTCTAGATTCTATCTCAGCTTTCTCATCAACAATCTTGAGTTGCTCGTCATGTTCTTCGGAAACTGCGACATTCAAAGGCTTTGGTTTCAAAAGTATAGAAACCGTAATCCTAGAGCTGGTATTGCATCCAAAGAAACTGAGAGCAGTAGGGAGTAGATCTTGTAACGCACTTTGCTTCTGCTGCAAAAGTGAGCTGCTGCTTCTTGCATTGCCATGAGATGAGACTGTCCCCCAAGTATTGACATCCAACCGATGTTGTCATGGCCCCCGACCCTTTTTACCAGGTTCAGAAGCCGTGGGACAGAAACCCGTGGTATTGGTGTTTAATTTGGCAGCGAAAATTTTAACAGGATCTTTTAAACTGAAAAGACCCAGTTATTTTATTATAAATTTCGGGACATACCCCGTAATTTACAATAAAGGAATTTTATTGAAAATCCCCGATTTACATAAAACATGTTTATTTATTTACCGAGTCACTTCATTCAAGCCGGAGTGCTCTGCGGCACTTTTCCTCGTTATTAAGTCGCTAAGGCCTCGTCCAGATCCTATGTGACTCATGCATCCTAGCAACCAACATCAAGCAACACCACCTGAAACATATGTAAAAATAAAGTCAGCAAAGAAATGCTGGCGAGCACATAGGTTTTTGGGAGAGTATCGGATTCATGGCTCGTTTATATGTTGCAGTACCTTATTAAACTACAAGAGTCAAAAGTACAACCTCGTTTTGAAAAGTGTATTGCAACATAATTAACCAACTCACATCAAGATGGTTATAATTTATAAAATCTCGTAGCCATGATTCTTAACGCAAAAACATTTGTTTTAGTAAACCAATTCGTAAAACATCTCGTAAAAACTCGTTAATAAAACTCGTATAGTTTATACCATTTCGAAAACCTCGTTGTGTGACATTGTTTCAAAATCGTTTCCCAAGTGAACTAAATAATGACACGCAATGTAATATGATAGAAGCACTTATATATAAGATGTACCAGCGGCGTATCTACCATGATTCTATCATACTACACCCGTCCCATTATCTAATCACTACCCAAAACCAATCGTTTAACCAAATCGTTTATCTCGTTTAAGTCGTCTCAAATAATTTAACTCGTCCCAAAATCGTATTCGTTTTAATCGTGAAACTACTTATGGTCGTCTCGCTAATAACATTCAAACCTTCGTGACTTGACTATCTCGTTTCTCGCATTAACTAACCACCAAAGGGTAAGTTAACAATTATCAGATTCGGTCGTTACCTACATAACCCCCACACATAACCATGGGTGTAGTCTGATAACGGGATTTGTCAGATCCTATGGTACCATAACCTAATACTGGTCGGCTTGATCAATGCTAATGAATGTCATTCGTTATGTAATTACGTCCAACAAGTTTGTTCACATTATCGAAATCGTTATTAGTTTAATATAAACCATCTTAATCGTTTTTGAAACCGTCGTTTAAATATCGAAATCGTTTTAATACATATGAATCACCCCAAAACAATTGAAAACAGTAAAATAGGGGAACTATGTACTCACATTGAATAGAAGGGTATCCTTGATCTAAAGAACTTAGCGAAGCTCATACAAACCTAGGAAATTCAAGTAGTACCTAGTAATCGGATCACTAGTAAATAAATCAACACCTAAATCGGAAGATCGGACAGAATGAGGTCTTGTAAACCAAATGAGTGTTGGAACTCATGTGATATGGTTTAACAAAGCCTACATTCTAAATCGGAACCTAACCTAAGTTCTTTCGACCCGTTACGACCCGTTTAGGCAACTTATGCTACTTTAACGCGTCGTTCGCGCAAACGCGCGTTCGAGACGTCTAACTAGTCCTATGACAAGTATTATATGCCTAAACATGTTTAAATAGGTTGCATAATCAGTTTAGGTGACAAAAGTTAAGTTGCATATGCTTAACATCCAATTATGAAAGAAAAGGGTATTTTGGTCATTTACTTATGCCATATAAACAACCTATCACACAACTACTTAAACCAAGTTGTCACATCCCGACCACGTAGAACATCAAATCGTGGTGGAAACGTCGGGGAGTGTTGTAACAAAATTATTGTTTCACAACCATGGCATACAAAGTTATATTTTATTTATCCAACAAGAGTGTAACATTGTCTTAAACCCGAAAACAAAGAGTACATAACATAGTTAAACTAAGTCTATCTTCATTTTATGTCTCTAAGGCATAGGTCCGCCCTAGTGTCACGATCATCATCCTACGCAAAAGCTCCTGAAAACACATGTGAAAATAGGTACGTCAGCATAAAAATGCCTGTGAGATACATAGGTTTGTGAAAATAGGATTCATGACTTAAGTTTAAAAAAATGTTTAGTCATGAACCTTGTAAATTGTTTTGTTTTGTAAATTTGAAAAGCGATAAAATCAGATGATATGCGTACATAAAAGAATAATACATGGTTAAATGAATAACCAAGTAAAATGAGTTGTATAAAATAAGTTGTTTATAAAACAATGTCTTGTGAAAGATATGTTATTTGTATAAAATGTTATATGTCTAAATTGAAATGATTCAAATAACGCTACGATATGTAATACCATACAAGTACTTATATATAGGAAGTACCAGCGGCGTATCCACCATGCTTGTATCATATTACACACGTCTCGTTACTTAAATCACTTAAACCATCCACCAATGTATAAAGTCCATGTTTAAACCATTTGTCCAAAAAGTCCTTGTATAAACCATGTCAAATGTTAAAAATCCAAATGTAGTCAAGTAATGTGTAACAAATGTTATGTATTGTAAGTAAAGTATTGTCACATAAACCAAATGTAGAAATGTACAAAACAAAGTATTTTGAGTGTATCAAAAAGTTATGTTTTGCAAAGTAAATGCATGTTTTATTGATACAAACATTTATGTGGTAACTTAACGCATACATTCAAGCCTTGAGACAGTCGGATAACCCTTTTAGTCAAGGTTATCAAAAGAAATGTTTTCGGATTCAGTCATTCCTTACACCCAAACAAACCTAGGATGTCAGGAACGGGATTTGTCAAGTCCTATGGTACCACTACTTACTACCGAGCGGCGTAGCTAATGTTAATGAACGTATATAAGTCCCGTTTGTGCAAACCAAATGTTATAGCAAATGTAAACATGTTATATGAAAACAATGTGCTAGCATGCTATCAGTCAACGTACATAGCAGAAATGTAATGTAAAACAATGTACTAAGTATGCACACAATGGACATACATAGCATGAAATGTAATGTAAAACGATGTACTAAGTATGCACACAATGGGCATACATAGCATGAAATGTAATGTAAATCATGTACTAATAGTGTACTAATGAGCATAACAAGTATATGATGTGAAAACAGGTAAGCACGAAAGTAACAAGTAGGCACATGTGTTTCACCCCAAAACAGTTTGGAAAACAGTAAAATAGGGGTCTATGTACTCACTTGAGATTGCTTAGTAGTCCTTGAGTAACAACCAAACAATGCTAGAGATCACGGATATCAAACGGCACCTAATATAGGTAACTATGTTAATATACCGGACCTAAATCGGAGGATTGGATAGAATGAGGGTTCGTAAACCAAATGAGTGTGGAGACTCGTGTAATATGGTTTAACAAAGCCTACATACTAAAATGAAACCTAACCTAAGTGCTTACGACCCATTACGACCCGTTTAGGTAGCTTATGCTACTTTAACGCATCGTTCGCGTGAAACGCGTTCGGAATGCCTAACTAGTCCTATGATAAGTAAAATATGCCTTAACATGTCTAATATTGTTACCAAATCAGTTTAGATACCAAAAGTTATGTTACATATGCTTAAAATGAATTTTGGCGTCAAAGGGGTATTTTGGTAATTTACCTAAGGCATATAAACCACCTATCATACAACTAACTAAACGTCGTGACCATAAGGTATAACCTCGAAAGGTTATTCCCTATATACTATGGTCACCTAATGTGTTTGGTCGGATCCTAATGATCGACCAAACGGGTCGGGTTCGAAAGTATAAGCGATTGTTTAGATCGCTTACCTTACGACCCTATGTAAGCACTTAAACTAAAAGTGACGAGCTAAGCATGTTAAAACATGCTTAACTAAGTTTAGGAAATAGGTTTGGTATCAAAACAAACAGTTTTGATACCCAAGAGTAGTTTGGTTACAAAATACGCACAAATGCGCATTTTGGCCGAAACTACGACTCGTCACTGAGCTGGTAATCAGTAGGTATAGTCACTAGGGACTATAACCATCGTGATTACGCTCACGTTATGAAGTTCAAACGAACTTCGCATTGACCATAAACTGGTCAATGCAGAAAGTCAAACAAAGTTTGACTTTTAATGCTAAAAGTATAAAAAGAACGAAGGAACACTTACAAAGGGTCCCCGCAAGTTTATCTTGATCCAAGTAGCTCAGGTATGAAGTAATGGCTTCAACTTAGAGCTTTTAGATCAGATTTTGTGGGTTTTGAGTTGTGATGGGTTGGGTATTTATAGTAAATGGACAACCGTTAGGATCGTTTATCGAATAACGTGCTTC
Organism: Helianthus tuberosus; assembly: GCA_030545235.1. Lineage (NCBI taxonomy): Eukaryota > Viridiplantae > Streptophyta > Magnoliopsida > Asterales > Asteraceae > Helianthus > Helianthus tuberosus. The sequence goes on from CM060357.1 coordinate 141,564,880, forward strand.
AATCTCATCCTTACACTTGTTGCAACCTTATGGTAGCTCAAAATGGCCCCTCATGATCAGGAAAGGGCAAGTGTGGGTGAGTTTTGGGTGGTTAACAGCTGTAAACAGCTGTTAAAACTGATTAATCTGATCTGGGAAGCTGACACGGGCCACGTAAGGGGACACATAAAACTCACGCGGGCCGCCTGACGCTTCTGGTCAGAAGCAAGTTTCAGCAAATGTCAGTTTTGGTCCCTGTTATACATTAAGGCCATTTCCGACACGTTTAAGGCCCGTTAAGCCAACGTTAAGGCCCTAAAATGATGCCTAAACATTGTGGACATGAAACATGCTCAAAAATATGCCGGATGTTGGTTCGTTTGGTGGTACGATCGCGATGTTCGCTTAATTACGACGGAATGCGCATAAGCGCGAAAAACGATCCAAATTGCGTGACGAATAGGTTTTTCTTATGCCAAACACTAAAATAAAATATTTTAGTGCTTACATAAATTTTTGGATGTCCGGATGTATTCAGAACGTAAGTTATGAGCGAAAATGCAAACTTATGCACTTTTTTATGCTTTTAGTCCCTGAATGACCCAAAAGTTTATTTTAGCACACCGAACCCCTCAAAGCCTATTTCTAAGCTATGTAAAGGATATTTATGGTATGTTTAACTTATGGTCATGTTCCGGAATGTCTGTTACAGTTCAAATTGGCACACTTTCGCAGTTTGTCAAATTTAGTCCCTGTAGGCGAATTAACTTGTTTTTGCCATACCAAAGCCTTCAAAACTTATTTCTAAGTTATGTAAAGGTTATTTAAGGTATGTTAAGTATATGTTGATGTTCTGGAGTGTTCGTTGCATTAAACTGGTTATATTTACGCATCAGTGCGCGTATAATCTTCCAGAAAGCGATTTAGATTTTGAAATTGAACAAAAGTCAAAACATGAAAAATGTCAAACATAAACAAACAAACATTGGGATCAAATAAATTTGTTTTATTGATAAACGAACTGTTCACAATGATTACAAGCACAGATGTTACATAAGTGACCATAAGGTATAACCTCGGAAGGTTATTCCCTATGCAACTATGGTCACTAATCATGCTTGGTCGGATCCTAATGATCGACCAAACGGGTCGAGTTCGAAAGCCTAAGCGGTGGTTTAGACCTCTTGACTTACGACTCTAAACAAGCACTAAACTAAAAGTGACGAGCTAAGCATGTTAGAACATGCTTAACTAAGTTAGAAAACAAGTTTTGATATCAAAACAAAGTGTTTTGATACCTTAGAGTAGTTTGGTTGCAAAATACGCTTAAATGCGCATTTTGACCAAAACTATGACTCGTCACTACGCCTAGTCAACGTGGTAATCAGTAGGTATAGTCACTATGGACTATAACCATCGTGATTACGCTCACGTTGTGAAGTTCAAACGAACTTCTCGTTGACCAACTCGTGGTCAAAGCTGAAAGTCAAACACTGTTTGACTTTCAAGCTAGGAAAGCAATAAAAGAATGAAGGAAGCTTACAAAGGGTCCTTGCTTGAACTTGATCTTATAATTCTCAGGTATGAAGTTATGAAACCTCAACTTAGAGAATTTAGATCAAGTGTGAGTTGCAACAAGTGAAATGCTAGGCTATTTGTACTTGTAGTGAACTCACAAGATCAAAACAAGTGTTTGTGTGGCCATCAAGCATTAAATCACAACCCTACATGTGTTAGAGGCCAGCTAATTTGCTTGGGGAGGTGTTAACTTGGCTACTACACAAAGAAATTGCAAGAATGGCCCCTGAACTATTAATCTGCTGCACAAAAACATGTTTTTTTTCCCAGATGTACTGGTCACGTGGCGCAACCACAAGGCCCTATGGCCATCGCGCGACGCCAGGGTGTTGGCTGATACTTTCAAAAATGTCAGAAACAGTCCCTGCACACCTAAACTCGCGTATTTGACGTATTTAACCTTCGTTAAGTCATTTTCAAGGTTCTAAAAGGTCGTCAAAGTGTAGGGGACCTGAAATATGCTCGGAAATATCACGGATGTCGGTTCGTTTGGTCGTACGGTCACGTTGTTCGGTTATTTACGATTAAACTCGAACGGACGCGGAAACGAACCAACATAAGCGACGAGTGGTATTTTTGCATGCCGATCACTAAAATAAAAATATTTTAGTGTGTACAAAAATTTTGGATGTCCAGATGTGGTCAGAACGTAAGATATGCGCGTAAATGCAAACTTACATCGTTTTTGACACTTTTAGTCCCTGTAAGATCAAATAAGCATGTTTTTGCACACCGAACCCCTCAAAGCTTATTTCTAAGCTATTTTTAGGTTATTTATGGTATTTTTAGCTTATGATCAAGTTCCAGACTGTTCGATACCATACGAATCGGCAGACTTTTGCAGTTTGACGCAAATAGTCCCTGCGATCGAACAAACTTGATTTCAACACACCAAACCATCTAAAACTTATTTCTAAGTTATGTGAAGGTTATTTAAGGTATGTTAAGCCTATGTCACTATTCTGGAGTGTTTTTCGCGTTAAACTGACTGCGTTTACGCACCAGTTTGCGTATAACTTTCCAGAAAGCGATTTAAAGCTTGAAATCGGAATCGAATCGAATCGTAAAATCATCAAACACAATTACACATATAATAACACCAAAACACATTGTTTTATTGGTAGTTAACATTGTTTTACATTGTACATTGATTACAGAGCACAGTTGTCACAGTCTCCCCTACTTTAGGAAATTTCGTCCCGAAATTTTAACTAGAGGAAACTTGTGAGAACAATTGCGGATATTTCGCCTTCATTTGGTCCTCACGTTCCCAAGTAAACTCTGGGCCACGTTTGGATTCCCAGCGAACCTTGACCAATCGAATCCGTTTGTTCTTCAGCTGTTTGAATGTACGGTCCACTATCTCCACAGGTTTCTCGACAAAGTGCATCGTTTCATCGATTTGAATCTCGTCGAGAGGAATGTGAAGATCAGCATCAGCTAAACACTTTCGCAAATTGGACACCTGAAAAGTCGGATGAATATTTCCAAGCTCTGGAGGTAGCTCTAGTCGATAGGCAACCTTTCCAACTCTTTCAACAATCTTAAATGGTCCAACATATCGAGGTGCAAGTTTTCCTTTCTTTCCAAATCTCACCACTCCCTTCCAAGGTGACACCTTGAGTAGGACATGGTCTCCGAATTGAAATTCTAAGGGCTTGCATCGCATATCCGCGTAACTCTTTTGACGGCTTCGAGCTGTCACAAAATTATCGTGAATATTCTAGATTTTGTCTGTTGTTTCCAGAATGAGCTCAGGTCCAGTAAGCTGAGCTTCACCGATCTCATTCCAACAGACAGGTGAACGATATTTTCGACCGTAGAGCGCTTCGAATGGTGCCATATTAATGCTAGCATGATAACTGTTGTTGTAAGATAACTCAATCAATGGAAGATGAGAATCCCAGTTACCAACAAAGTCTATCACGCATGCTCTAAGCATATCCTCCAAAGTTTGAATCGTCCTCTCAGATTGTCCATCTGTTGGGGATGATAAGCAGTGCTTAGATTTAGTTGGGTTCCCATAGCAGATTGCATGGTCTTCCAGAAATGAGATGAAAATCGAGCATCACGATCAGATATGATGTCCAAAGGAACACCATGTCGAGATACAATCTCATCAACATAAATCCTTGCAAGTTTATCAGTAGATAGATCCTCGCGAATCGGAATAAAATGAGCTGACTTCGTTAAACGATCGATAACAACCCAAATAGCATCGTGACCTTTAGATGTACGCGGTAATTTAGTGATGAGATCCATCGCAATGTTCTCCCACTTCCAAACCGGTATCTCTGGTTGTACAAGCAAACCAGAAGGTCGTTGATGTTCGGCCTTGACTTTGAGACAAGTTAGGCATTTCGATACATACAAGGCAACACTCTTCTTCATACCAGGCCACCAGTACTGAGTACGAAGATCCTTGTACATTTTATCAGCACCAGGATGGATAGAATATCGAGACTTGTGAGATTCGTCCATCACTAAAGTGCGAAGATCGTCTTGTTTTGGAATCCACAAACGATCCTTGAAATAGAGTAAACCATCGTCCTTTGCTTCGAGCTTAAGCTCAAGTTAACGTGGTAATTCTTTACCCATCAAATTTTGTGAAACACAAAATTGTTGAGCTTGAAGAACACGAGTTTGAATATCAGATAGAGTTCGAACAGAATGAAGCTTGACTCGCTCCTTTCGACTAAGCGCATCGGCTACGACATTCCCCTTACCAGGATGGTAGCGAATCTCGCAATCGTAGTCATTCAAGAGCTCAACCCAACGTTGTTGCCTCATGTTCAACTCCTTCTGATTAAGAATGTGCTGGAGACTTTTGTGGTCTGTGAAAACCACACACTTTGTGCCATAAAGATAGTGTCTCCAGATTTTGAGAGCGAAAACCACAGTTCCAACTCAAGATCATAAGTTGTGTAGTTCTTCTCGTGAACTTTCAATTGTCTAGACGCATACGCAATAACTTTACCTCGTTGCATAAGAACACAACCAAGGCCTAAGTTGGATGCATCACAGTAGACAATGAAATCATCGTTTCCCTCGGGCAGAGATAGAACAGGAGCATCACATAGCTTCCGTTTTAGCGTTTGGAACGCTTCTTCTTGTTTGGGTCCCCACTCAAAAGGCTTATTCTTTTGAGTCAAAGCAGTGAGTGGAATCGCAATCTTCGAGAAGTTCGAAATAAAACGACGATAATAGCCAGCGAGACCAAGAAAAGAACGAATTTCTGTAGGTGTCGTTGGTGTATTCCAATCCTTAATTGCAGCAATTTTGGATGGATCCACATGAATACCCTGCTCGTTGACTATATGACCCAAGAATTGAATTTTTTAAGCCAAAATTCACACTTGGAGAATTTAGCAAAAAGTTGTTCCTTCTTTAGGAGTTCCAATGTCAAACGAAGGTGTTGCTCGTGATCAGCTTGAGACTTCGAATAAATGAGAATATCGTCGATGAACATAATGATGAACTTGTCTAAATAAGGTTTACAGACCCTATTCATTAAGTCCATGAAAATAGCTGGGGCATTGGTCAAACCAAATGGCATGACAGTAAACTCGTAATGCCCATATCTTGTACGGAATGCAGTTTTGGGAATATCTTCTTCGAGCACACGAAGCTGATGATACCCAGAGCACAGATCGATCTTGGAAAAACAGGTAGCACCTTGCAGCTGATCAAAGAGATCATCAATTCGAGGTAGGGGATATCGATTCTTGATGGTAAGCTTATTAAGCTCACGATAATCGATACACATTCGAAAAGATCCATCTTTCTTTTTCACAAAGAGGACAGGAGCACCCCAAGGTGAATAACTCGGCCGGATGAATCCTTTATCAGATAACTCTTGAAGCTGTTTCGATAATTCTTGCATCTCCGACGGTGCAAGACGATAAGGTGCTTTCGCAATCGGGTTAGCATTGGGTACAAGGTCAATATGAAACTCGACTTGATGAACTGGAGGCAAACCAGGCAGTTCATCAGGAAACACCTCTGGATAATCCCGAACAATCGGAATATCCTGAATACTCTTGCTCTTGCCTTTCTCCTAGGTGACATGTGCCAGAAAAGCAACATATCCTTTTCGTAGATAACTTTGGGCTTTCGTACACGACATAAGTTTCAATCCACCAGATGGTTTCTCGCCACGAACTTCCAGAACATCGCCAGCCGAAAGAGGAATACGAATAATCTTATCGAAACAAATCACCTCAGCATGATGTTTGGTTAACCAATCCATCCCCATGATAATGTCGAAACTCACAAGTTGCATCGGCGTGAGGTCAATAGGAAAAAGATGGTTATCGAGTTTCAATTGACAACCACGAAGAACAGAATCGAGTTCGAGTGGTTTACCAATAGCAACCTCGACAGATAACGGTTTCCTCAGTTTAGTTCTAGGTATCGCAAGTAAAGGCTCAAAGGATAACGAAACAAAACTCCTATCGGCACCAGAATCGAAAAGAACAAATGCAAGTTGATTGTTAACAAGGAACGTACCGTTAACAAGAAAGGTACCGTTGACAATGAGGTTGTCAGCTTGAGTCTCGTTTGCATTCAGATTGTATGCTCGTCCACGAGCGGGATTCACATTGGCATAGACATTCGGATAAACAAAAGAGGCATTGAAAACATCGACAAAACACAAGGAAGGCGATCATTCGTTTGTTACCTCGAACAAACAAACGACACGCAGTGACTAATCAAAGTAAATGGGTCAATATAATGTATCACTGAAGACATGCTCGCCTATAAGTTAACACTCATCCCAAGAGTTCCCAGGTAAGAGTGACTGGTCCGATACTGCGGATTTGTACGAACACTCTAGCCTTAGACAGAAAACACAGGGTACATGCATTCACTCTTCCAGTTTGCACGTGTTCACATTATTTAGACCCAAACTTTGACGAGATTTCGAAAACTAAGAGGGATCAAAACCTTGTAATCAATCATCCAAGGATAGATGATTAATTGTCGAAGCGGATTTGTTATTGTGTTCTCGTTGTGGTTATCATCTAAGGATAGGTGACGGTATTGTTTTAAGATCTAAACGCAAGAACACTTGCGTTGGGGTCCTAGAAAGTTATAGTCTAGGTCAAAGCATTGGCTCTGATACCAACTCTTCTATCACACCCCGACCACGTAAAACAACAAATCATGGTGGAAACGTCGGGGAGCGTTGTAACAGAATCATCGTTTCACAACCATGGTACAAAAAGTTTCGTTTTATTGATTCATTAAGTAATTTACATTGTCTTTAACCAAACAAACAAATTAAACATCGTCTATTATCGTTATTAAGTCGCTAAGGCCTCGTCCAGATCCTATGTGACTCATGCATCCTAGCAACCAACATCAAGCAACACCACCTGAAACATATGTAAAAATAAAGTCAACAAAGAAATGCTGGCGAGCACATAGGTTTTTAGGAGAGTATCGGATTCATGGCTCGTTTATATGTTGCAGTACCTTATTAGACTACAAGAGTCAAAAGTACAACCTCGTTTTGAAAAGTGTATTGCAACATAATTAACCAACTCACATCAAGATGGTTATAATTTATAAAATCTCGTAGCCATGATTCTTAACCCAAAATCATTTGTTTAAGCAACACCACCTGAAACATATGTAAAAATAAAGTCAACAAAGAAATGCTGGCGAGCACATAGGTTTTTAGGAGAATATCGGATTCATGGCTCGTTTATATGTTGCAGTACCTTATTAGACTACAAGAGTCAAAAGTACAACCTCGTTTTGAAAAGTGTATTGCAACATAATTAACCAACTCACATCAAGATGGTTATAATTTATAAAATCTCGTAGCCATGATTCTTAACCCAAAATCATTTGTTTTAGTAAACCAATTCGTAAAACATCTCGTAAAAACTCGTTAATAAAACTCGCATGGTTTATATCATTTTGAAAACCTCGTTGTGTGACATTGTTTCAAAATCGTTTCCCAAGTGAACTAAATAATGACACGCAATGTAATATGATAGAAGCACTTATATATAAGATGTACCAGCGGCGTATCTACCATGATTCTATCATACTACACCCGTCCCATTATCTAATCACTACCCAAAACCAATCGTTTAACCAAATCATTTATCTCGTTTAAGTCATCTCAAATCATTTAACTCGTCCCAAAATCGTATTCGTTTTAAATGTGAAACGACTTATGGTCGTCTCGCTAATAACATTCAAACCTTCGTAACTCGACTATCTCGTTTCTCGCATTAACTAACCACCAAAGGGTAAGTTAACAATTATCAGATTTGGTCGTTACCTACATAACCCCCACACATAACCATGGGTGTAGTCTGATAACGGGATTTGTCAGATCCTATGGTACCATAACCTAATACTGGTCGGCTTGATCAATGCTAATGAATGTCATTCGTTATGTAATTACGTCCAACAAGTTTGTTCACATTATCGAAATCCTTATTGGTTTAATATAAACCATCTTAATCTTTTTTGAAACTGTCGTTTAAATATCGAAATCGTTTTAATACATATGAATCACCCCAAAACAATTGAAAACAGTAAAATAGGGGAACTATGTACTCACATTGAATAGAAGGGTATCCTTGATCTAAAGAACTTAGCGAAGCTCAGACAAACCAAGGAAATTCAAGTAGTACCTAGTAATCGGATCACTAGTAAATAAATCAACACCTAAATCGGAAGATCGGACAGAATGAGGTCTTGTAAACCAAATGAGTGTTGGAACTCATGTGATATGGTTTAACAAAGCCTACATTCTAAATCGGAACCTAACCTAAGTGCTTTCGACCCGTTACGACCCGTTTAGGTAACTTATGCTACTTTAACGCGTCGTTCGCGCAAACGCGTGTTCGAGACGTCTAACTAGTCCTATGACAAGTATTATATGCCTATACATGTTTAAATAGGTTGCATAATCAGTTTAGGTGACAAAAGTTAAGTTGCATATGCTTAACATCCAATTATGCATGAAAAGGGTATTTTGGTCATTTACCTATGCCATATAAACAACCTATCATACAACTACTTAAACTAAGTGACCATAAGGTATAACCTCGGAAGGTTATTCCCTATGCAACTATGGTCACTAATCATGATTGGTCGGATCCTAATGATCGACCAAACGGGTCGAGTTCGAAAGCCTAAGCAGTGGTTTAGACTGCTTAACTTACGACTCTAAACAAGCGCTAAACTAAAAGTGACGAGCTAAGCATGTTAGAACATGCATAACTAAGTTAGAAAACAGGTTTTTATATCAAAACAAATTGTTTTGATACCTTAGAGTAGTTTGGTTGCAAAATACGCTTAAATGCGCATTTTGACCGAAACTATGACTCGTCACTACACCTAGTCAACGTGGTAATCAGTAGGTATAGTCACTAAGGACTATAACCATCGTGATTACGCTCACGTTGCGAAGTTCAAATGAACTTCTCGTTGACCAACTTGTGGTCAAAGCTGAAAGTCAAACACTGTTTGACTTTCAAGCTAGGAAAGCAATAAAAGAATGAAGGAAGCTTACAAAGGGTCCTTGCTTGAACTTGATCTTATAATTCTCAGGTATGAAGTTATGAAACCTCAACTTAGAGAATTTAGATCAAGTGTGAGTTGCAACAAGTGAAATGCTAGGCTATTTATACTTGTAGTGAACTCACAAGATCAAAACAAGTGTTTGTGTGGCCATCAAGCATTAAATCACAACCCTACACGTGTTAGAGGCCAGCTAATTTGCTTGGGGAGGTGTTAACTTGGCTACCACACAAAGAAATTGCAAGAATGGCCCCTGAACTATCAATCTGCTGCACAAAAACATGTTTCTGCCCAGATGCACTGGTCGCGTGGCGTGACCACAAGGCCCTATAGCCGTCGCGCGACGCCAGGGTGTTGGCTGATACTTTCAAAAATGTCAGAAACAATCCCTGCACACTTAAACTCGCGTATTTGACGTATTTAACCTTTGTTAAGTCATTTTCAAGGCTCTACAAGGTCGTCAAAGTGTATGGGACCTGAAATATGCTCGGAAATATCACGGATGTCGGTTCATTTGGTCGTACGGTCACGTTGTTCAGTTATTTACGACGAAACTCGAACGGTCGCGAAAACGAACCAAATTAAGCGACGAGTGGTATTTTTGCATGCCGATCACTACATAATTGACGTATGAGAAGATGAGAACTTCGTTTTTTACACTGCCCTTCTAGGTCAGTCTTCCAGTTTCCCTCCCGTGAAGTTGACAAATCCACCATTGATTTTTTTTTTGTTCAACTGGGATAAGTCTTCTGTCACGTGTCTGGAACAACTACTATCGTTAAACTAAGGTCTAATGATCACCCTCCATAGTCGTTCCTTCACACTTAGCGGGATTAATTAGAAGCTGGAACCCAGGCCATTGTTGACCTTGTTGACCATCGCTATCAGTGTATGAAACCTCATGAAAAATCATATGACTTTTGGTAGAATTTGAGGTTTGAGGTAAAGATGTGGATGTTGACGGTCGTGAACAGTGAGACTGTGATCCAGCAAGAACCGTGGGCTTCCAAATCTTAGAGTCAGTGTTGTTGTTGTTGTTTGAAATATTTTTCTTTACAGATAAGACTTTTAACTCCATTTGCTGACTTTGGAACCTATTTGTGTTTGAAAACTTTTAATTGTTCTTTTTCGCTAGATTCCAGTTCCACCGGAAGGCTTGACTTTAGAAGGTCGATTTCTGTCTGATCAAAAATGCATAGCCTTCTGATGATGTGTGTTACCAGAGTAGTATGGACGGTTAACGCAGTTTATAGCAATGTGCCCCGGAATTCCATAATTAAAACAGGTTTGTCTCTTTGAGAAAAAGACATTCAGTTCTGCTTGTGTTATTCTAGGGAACTGATTTGGTTTCTTCTTTTCTTTTGATGCTGATAGCTTGTGTTTATGTTTGATCTTGGAAGAACCCTTCTTACAGTTTTCAGCACAAGAGCAGGTGTCGACAACTTTACCCTTTAGTTTAGGTTCAGTTTGCTTGAGAGTCGGGTTTTCCTTGTGAACTTTCTTTTTCCGTGGTCTTCTGTTTTTACATGATCGTTTCCTTTTTGAAGGAATAGATTCAGTAGATTTTGCTTCATTAGAAACACTTTCTTAAGAATCTAATCCTTTGGGGCCAAGGTCTGAATTATCTGTTGAAGTGACTTCCACATATTCCCTTTCCTCAGAAACTATGTTCTCAGGAGGAGTTTTTGTAGAGAAAGTTTCCACAAAAATTTCTTCTTCAGTTTCATCAGTTGACTCAACTGTTGAACTGGTTTTCATGGATTCTTTCTCTTTAGGCTCCAAGATCTCACGAGTTTCTTCAGAACTGGATTCTATGGATATCTCTTCTTCAGCTTCAACAACCTCTGATACCTTGACATCAAATGGTTCTGGTTTATCAGAAGATGAGCAGTCTACATCTGAAACCGTTTGACTCTCTTCTGTCGCAACGTTGTGAGATTCTAATTGTTCATCACAATCAGAATCCTTGGAAGAGCTGTGCTCATTATCTGATGTTCCTGAAACTTTAGTTTGATTTTCAGGTTCGTCAGATGACCCCTGCTTATCAATTTCTTCATTATCGCAATCAAAAACATCAAGCTTTTCATCTTTATCATGTTCATGAGTTTCTGATGTATCGATTGATGTTTCAGGCACACTAGAATAATTGTCTGAATCATTAGAACAGATTTCTGAGTCACTTGAAACAGGTGTTTCAAGTTTATCAGTCACTACATCAGATTTCCTTGTTAAAACATTTTCATCACAACCATGATCTAAAAACACAACACCAGATTCATCAGTTTTAGTAGGAACACCCCGACTCTCAGCATACGAAGACATAACATAGTTCCAAATGTCAAGATCACGTTTAGCAGCATCAATCATCAGCAACATCAGCAACGTTTGAATTTGGTTCATCATCCACTTTAGAGTTCTCTTCTGTTTTTACTGAATCTGCACATGAACTAGAAAAGTCAGTATTTTCTACAGAATCAGAATTTGACAAATTTTCTTTAAGCTCCTCGGTGGATGTTTCAACTGGTTCTGTTTCCTTCTCTATTTCCTTTTCTGTCTCACTCATGTGTTCGGATTTGCCAGTTGATTCAGTTGAACAGTTTTCATTTTCATTTTTAACAGAATTCATTGGTTTTTGAAAATCAGTGGGTCTGGCATTCTTCGGTTTGAGAGGCTCCCAAGGAACATAATCACTTGGTTGACCATAAATCATTTTATCATAGTTCTCTATTTCTTGCTCAGTAGTGGGCAATCTTGAGTAGTTATGACTATATAGCGGTGGAACCTGCCTGTAGCCCAAACCCTTACCCTTGTTGTCTTTGAAAGTGAGCTGCACATTGCATAGATTACGAACAGTGTCACTGGAATTATCAAACTTCTTTATGTTCAACTTGTTTTGTTTGTACTTCCCAGTAAGAAGTTCCAGCTCAGCTCTCACAGAGTCACATTCTAAGGTCTTTACTGTGAGTTTGTGTTTATAATCGTGAACCCAACATTGTTGTTGATTCACGTCTCTATGAAGCTGAGCTATATCCTTCTTAAGTGCGTCAATCTTTTCATAGAGAATTTTATTGTTCTCTCGAAGACTGATGCACTTTCCCATGGCACTGTTGTAATCCGTGATCAATGCAGTATTTTGTGATCTCAGAAGAGTAACTTTCTTTCTACAGTGCTCAGTACATAAAATAGAGTTTAGCGTTTCAGAAAGTGATTTCGGTTCTTCAGTCTGGGCCTGGGGTGCTGGTTTGGCCACTTTATCGGGATGAGATCCTGTTGATGGTGGGGCCTTCACATCAGATGATGCAGCAGCCACAGGTAAAGGTGAGGGAATCTGAGCGTTGTTGGGATCAGTAGTAGGTGGTGAGGTAGCAACGGCTTTCTGACAGTCAGACATAGACGATGATGTGTTTGCGTGATTCTGACTCCTCTGCTTGTCCTCCTGGACATTTTCATTGACTAAGGAAATCACATCTCTTGTTTCCGTTATACAATGATTGCATGTCCCCATGATAACTACATCACGATAGTCCCATGTCCTGTTACGTGGCAAACCGTATAGAAAAGCCCTGTTAATCCTACCAAGTGTCACGTATAATCCGATCTTCTCGATTTCAGAAAGCAGCTGGGTAAAACTTCTGATCACGTCTTCTACGGTTTCACCCTCATTGTATCTGAAATTATCGAGTTGTTGTCAGAGCAACTGACGTTGAGAATCAATACTTGGAGAATTCATCGTTGAACCAAAATTATGTAAAACACGAGCCACGGAAAGAAACAATGCACACACTAATTCGAGCACGTCACAAATGTACGAACCAGTTTCCTTTACCGCAGCTCAAAAACCTGTCAAAACCGTTTCACCAAAACAAAACAAACTCCTCCCCTTTTTCTTTTTAAATTTTATAACCCTTTTTTGTATTTAATATTTTATATATAAACCTTTTTTATTTTAATTAATTTTTAAAAAAAACTTATATTATAATATTATAATTATATATTTTTAATAAAAACTTTTAATTAATATATTAATGATTAAGTAATGATTATGTTACAATCATCTATACTTTCTATAAAAGGAGAAATCCCAGTGACATAAGAAAAGCTGATGTATCAGCAGGAGAGGCTGTCCAACAATGCTTTTCTTATGTCATCGACGATGAGGTGGCAGCTATAGAGGGAGCATAGTGTAACAATCCCAAAATTTTTATAAAATATATAAAAACTTATGTTATTAAAAGAATGCATCATAGGTAAGTTGACCAATGGAAATATAAGATATTTTGGGCAAGCGTATGAACCATTTAATTATTAAATTATAATAATACATTATATTTAAACCTACTCTGTTTTTAATAAAACTTGGTTCAAAATGTAGATAAAATTATTCTCGTTTTAATGGCATATTTATTATTTTATAAAACATTATATTTTAGTAGTTATAAGCACCAAATGAGTAAAGTAGTTAAATTAATTATAAATATAATAAAAAATAAATTTATGAATCTTAAACTAACAATATTTACGTAAAGTAAATAAATGAAAATTTAATTATAAAGTAATTGCGTGAAAAATCAATATGCATGAGAAATCAAAAGTTGTACAGCCATGTCTACGTGTAAAGGATTTGAAGGAATTGAAATAAATGTATGGTGTACGTGGCTTTGCTTCAAGTGCACTCCAAAATCTCAAATTAATATAAATAGGCATTAGTAGTTCACCACTCAAACTGCATTTCCTTCTTTCGTTTCCCTCTATTCTCTTATATATACCTTATTTTCTGTCACACCCCGACCACGTAGAACATACAAAACGTGGCGGAAAAGTCGGGGAGTGTTGTAACAGAATTAATTGTTTCAAATCAATGGCAATTGAAGTTGCGTTTTATTAATCAAACATGAGAGTTTACATTGTTTTAAACAAGAAACAAAGAGTACATAACATAAATTAACTAGTCTTGCATCTTTTAATGTCACTAAGGCACAGGTCCGCCTAAGTATGTCTTGATAAGTCCTATGCATCATTTCCTGAAAACACATGTGAAAATAGGTACGTCAGCATAAAAATGCCTGTGAGATACATAGATTTTGTGAAAACAGAATTCATCACTTATGTTTGAGAAAATGTTTAGTCATGAACCTTGTAATTTGCTTTGTCTTATAAATCATTTGAAAAACGATAAGATCAAATGATATGTATAAATAAGAGAATAATGTATGGTTAAATGAATAACCATGTAAAATGGGTATGTATAAGATAAGTAGTTTATAAAACAATGTCTTGTGAAAAATATGTTATTTGTATGAAATGTTATATGTCTCAAATTGAAATGATTCAAATAACGCTACAATATGTAATACCATACAAACACTTATATATAGGAAGTACCAGCGGCGTATCCACCATGCTTGTATCATATTACATACGCATCGTTACTTAAATCACTTACTCAAACCAAACCACCAAGATGTAATGTTTAACAATTGTAGAAATGTTTATGTATAGTCAAATGTCTATTGTCAAATGTAAATCATGTCAACAGATACAACTGGTTCACACGGTTCAATAGTTACAAACGGTTCATATAATCAAAGGGTTACGACGGTTCACATAGTCAAATAGCTACAACGGTTCAAAATGTAGTATAATGTGTTCATATATTGGATGAGCATATGCAACAGAAATGCAATGTAAAACAATGTACTAAGTATGCACACAATGGACATACATAGCATGAAATGTAATGTAGAACGATGTACTAAGTACGCACACAATGGGCATACATAGCATGTAATGTAGAACGATGTACTAAGTACGCACACAATGGGCATACATAGCATGTAATGTAAAACGATGTACTAAGTACGCACACATGGGGCATACATAGCATGTAATGTAAAATGATGTACTAAGTACGCACACAATGGGCATACATAGCATGTAATGTAATGAAATCATGTACTATAATGTACTAACGAACATAGCAGGTATATGATGTGGAAACATGGAAAGCATGAAAGTAACAAGTAGGCACATGTGTTTCACCCCAAAATGTTTGGAAAACTGTAAAAGAGGGGTCTATGTACTCACTTGAGAATGCTCAGTAGTCCTTGAGTGACAACCAAACAACGCTAGAGATCACGGATATCAAACGGCACCTAATATAGGTAACTATGTTAATAAACCAGACCTAAATCGGAGGATCGGATAGAATGAGGGTTCGTAAACCAAACGAGTGTGGAGACTCGTGTAATATGGTTTAACAAAGCCTACATACTAAAACGAAACTTAACCTAAGTGTTTGTGACCCATTACGACCCGTTTAGGAAGCTTATGCTACTTTAACGCGTCGTTCGCGTAAAACGCGTTTGGACCGCCTAACTAGTCCTATGACAAGTAACATATGCCTTGACATGTCTAATATTGTTGTCAAATCAGTTTAGATGTCAAAAGTTATGTCACATATGTTTAAAATGAATTTTGGGCATCAAAGGGGTATTTTGGTAATTTACCTAAGGCATATAAACTACCTATCATACAACTACTTAAACGTCGTGACCATAAGGTATAACCTCGGAAGGTTATTCCCTATATACTATGGTCACCTAATGTATTTGGTCGGATCCTAATGATCGACCAAATGGGTCGGGTTCGAAGGTATAAGCGATTTATCAGATCGCTTACCCTTACGACCCTAGACAACGTGGTAATCAGTAGGCATAGTCCCAAGGGACTATAACCATCGTGATTACAATCACGTTGCGAAGTTCAAACGAACTTCGCATTGACCATAAACTGGTCAACGCATAAAGTCAAACAAAGTTTGACTTTCGGACTCGAAAAGCAATAAAAGAACGAAAGAATACTTACGAAGGGTCCCCGAATGCTAATCGTGATTCAAGTAGCTCAGGTATGAAACAAAGGTTTCAACTTAGAGCTCCTCAAATCAGATTCTAGTGGGTTTAGAAGCAAATGGGGGTGGGGTATTTATAGGATTTCCCGAACCGTTAGGATCGTTTCTTGGAAAATGTGATCGAATCTCGTGCGTACATTTGTTGGAAAGTTGTGGTGACTAAAAATGACCCTTAATGAGCTGAAAGGTCAAGTGTGGGCTTGTGGTTGTGAATTAAACAGTTGTGATCAGCTGACTAATCGATCTTATCTGTTCTGGGACCATGACGCGGGCCGCGTAAGGATGCACACAAACCTTACGCGGGCCGCATGGCCTTGTCTGATCAGAAATAAGTTTCAGAAATGACAGTTTTGGTCCCTGCACGTGTTAAAGGCCATTCCCGACACTTCTAAGGCCCGTAAAGCCAACTTTAAGGCCCTAAAATGATGCCTAAACATTGTGGACATGAAACATGCTAAAAAATATGTCAGATGTTGGTTTGTTTGGTCGTACGAACGCGATGTTCGCTTAATTACGACGGAATGCGCACAAGCGCGAAAAACGATCCAAATGACGCGACGAATGGATTTTTCTTATGCCAAACACTAAAATAAAATATTTTAGTGCTTACATAATTTTTTGGATGTCCGGATGTATTCAGAACGAGAGTTATGCGCAAAAGTGCAAACTTGTGCACTTTTTGGCACTTTTAGTCCCTGAATGACCCAAAAGTTTATTTTAGCACACCGAACCCCAACAAAGCCTATTTCTAAGCTATGTGAAGGATATTTATGGTATGTTTAACTTGTGGTCATGTTCCGGAACGTTTGTTACAGTTCGAATTGGCATACTTTCGCAGTTTGTCTAGTTTAGTCCCTGTAAGCGAATTAACTTTTTTTTGCCATACCAAAGCCTTCAAAACTTATTTCCAAGTTATGTAAAGGTTATTTAAGGTATGTTAAGCCTATTTCACTATTCCGGAGTGTTCGTTGCATTAAACTGGTTATATTTACGCATCAGCGTGCGTATAACCTTCCAGAAAGCGATTTAAAGCCCGAAATCGAACAAGAATTGATACGTGCAAAAGATACACATATTTATACAGATCCTAAGTATGAAATACAATATTTCATTGGCTTGGTATTTGTTTGATGGTCGCAGTGACCCAGGTGTCACAGTCTCCCCTACTTTAGGAAATTTCGTCCCGAAATTTATTCGTAGGAGTCTATCTGTGACTTTGTGTCAAATAACCACCAAAGATATGCAAGGCAGTATCCTGTCATTTCCTTAACGGAGACTCTTCAGAAATGGAAATGAAGGAAAAATCAGGGATATTCATTTCCCTTAGATGGAAAAGTTTCAAAAACGAAAAATGCACAGAATGAGTCATTTTTCCTTAATGGGTATCCTTTAGAAACGAAAATGCACGGAATGAGTCATTTTCCTTAATGGGTATTCTTCAGAAGCGAAAATGAACGGAATGAGTCATTTTCCATAATTTCTTCAGTAACGAAAATGAACGGAATGAGTCATTTTCCACAATTTCTTCAGAAACGAAAATGAACGGAATGAGTCATTTTCAACAATTTCTTCAGAACCGAAAATGAACGGAATGAGTCATTTTCCACAATTTCTTCAGAAACGAAAATGAACGGAATGAGTCATTTTCCACAATTTCTTCAGAACCAAAAATGAACGGAATGAGTCATTTTCCACAATTTCTTCAGAACCGAAAATGAACGGAATGAGTCATTTTCCACAATTTCTTCA
The DNA here is from genome assembly GCA_030545235.1 of Helianthus tuberosus. Classification (NCBI taxonomy): domain Eukaryota; kingdom Viridiplantae; phylum Streptophyta; class Magnoliopsida; order Asterales; family Asteraceae; genus Helianthus; species Helianthus tuberosus. The sequence continues at coordinate 141,582,641 of CM060357.1, forward strand.
GAAACGAAAATGAACGGAAGGAGTCATTTTCCACAATTTCTTCAGAAACAAAAATGAACGGAACGAGTCATTTTCCACAATTTCTTCAGAAACAAAAATGAATAGGGTTAACTCTAGATACATGACAAAACGTGCTGTGGTTTCTGTGCACTAAATTCCATAATTATGTATGCATCCATAATTACGTAATTCCTTGCACAGTCCGCACAGTTTGTTTTGTAATGTTTTGTGGAAGAATATCAAACTTGTGATGAGGGTGACTAGACTACCATAGGGTCCTTTTAATTAGATCGACAGATGATCTTTTTAACTAGGCCATCAAGGAGTCCTTTCAGCTATATCATCACATGATATTCCTAACTAGATTTTTGGATCAATCTGTTTAACTAGACCACTAAAGGGGTCTAATTATGAAGTAGTACTGATGTATGTAAAATGCAACATATAAATTACATCAAATGAGGCATAAAACTAACCCTTTTTTAGTACTAATATTGGAAAAAGAGTGTTTTTGTCTTCCTTTTGTATTTTCAGGATTAAATGAGCTCAAAAACGCAAAAGAAGCAAAAAGACAGCTAAATCCAACATAAATACAAGAAAAGGAACATTAGTGGACTGCCCGAACCCTCAACGGCACCTTCCAAAGCAAAATAGAGAAAACAGAAAGCTGAACACGCCCCGTGCTCAGCCAGCACGGGGCCGTGCCCAAGAAGCAGCAGAAAAGACAAACCTATAGAAGCTTCTATTGCCCATCACGGGGCCGTGCTCAGCGGACACGGGGGCGTGTCGAAAGTACAGCAGGCGCATTTATTGTAATTGCGAATTACAATTAATGAGGAGAGAGAGTGTCAGACGGACACGGGGCCGTGTCCAGCGGACACGGGGCCGTGTCCAGCTCTCTGTTCAGCCTATAAATAGGAGTGCTTGGATTCATTTCATCTCATCCCTTGGCACACCACCTCTCTCACACTTCATCCACCACCCACCACCATCACAACACCATCATCCACCACCATCATCCATTGTCCATCATAGAGTGTGTGAGTCGTCTCGGGATCCAAGATTGATCGTAAGAGTTCTTGACAATCAAGGCCATGTTTGCCTAAGTCTCTTACATCACTTGGTGAAGACAAAGTGTCTAGTATAATACTTTTTATTTCTAATCTTTTGCACTTTTTATTTGGTTTTGTATTAATGACTTTAATAACTAGTTACTTATGTTGAAGGTGATCTTTCCTTATCGTTTGTCCGTGGTGTCTTGGCATTATTTTACTGTCTATATAAAATAAAGGATTTTCACCATTCATATCTCCACGGTCTATATGGAGGTATGTTGGCTACCTGGTAGGGGGTTAAGGGAACGGTTTGGTAAAGGTCTTGCCATTGTTCAGCGTTTAGAGGTCCTGCAATGGACCTGGGTCAAATTTAGTAGGACCTCCTTCAATACTTCACGGTATTGGATGGCGGGGGTCCAAACTCTTTGATCCCCTCATAAGTTAACTACTATTAATACTATAACCCGGCTATTTAGGACTGTATCCATGCTGACTCAGACTACTTAGTCGAGGGTAACGTCACCGCCAAAAGCGGGGCCTACCACAATACTGCATTAATAACTTAATTCATTATCTTCCAATAATCCACCCTTTTAGGATTGTATCCCTGCTGACTCAAACTACTGGGGTGAGGGTAACGTCACCTTCAAAAGAGGGGCCTACTACAATAACTAAGATAATCTCTTAATTATGTGCAAAAGTGCGGAAATAATCAAAGGTTATACTAGATACGAGTCGGAACCAAGTGATTCATCTTGTCTATCTGTTTTTTTTTTTATTTTTATTTCAGCATTTTAGTTAGTTTTATTTTTCTTAGTTTAAAACATTTTTCTAAACTTTTGTTTTGGTTAGACGTTGAGGATAAACCGGTATTAAAAGCTCTTGTGTCTTTGGACGACCTCGGAATCTTACCAATGCTATACTACACTCAACGATGGGTGCACTTGCCCATATGTGTGTTTAGTGTTAGTGAAATATCGTGTTTTATAAATTTAAAACTTGGCTAAAATAAGTGTTAAAAAGGGCTTAAAATATACACCTAAAATAAGTAACACTTTACCGCACATCAAGTTTTTGGCGCCGTTGCCGGGGACACAAGGATTTTAAGAAAGTTAGGAATCAACGGCCTAATCATCTTTTATTTTTCTTTTTATTTTTTTAGGATTTTCTTAGTTTTTCAGCTTCTGCAGAGCTCAGCACGGACCGTGCCCGCTGAACACGCCCCCGTGCTCAATCATTGGAACTGGCAATCCTGTTTTACATCAGACAGTAAGCTGAACACGGGGCCGTGTCCACTCAACACGCCCCCGTGCCCAAGTTTCAGTTACTGAAAACAGAACCGTTAGATCTCGACGGTTGGTAATTTCTGACATAAACATGAGTGATAGTAATTATTTTTACTTTCGGCACTCTTATGGTAAGTGGTGTCAATTATGTGGTGGCGAACATGAAGAAGTAAAATGCTACTTCCTAAATTATAGGCCCTACTACATGGACCCACCATCTTCTCACAACCTTAAGAGGGGCGAAAGTAAAAATAAGCACTATTTCTCCCTCGAATGCGCCCAGCCAGATATTCTAGGGGAAATGCTCCTTAGCGAGCTATTTCAACTGGAAGAGCTAATTCTGAAATGGATAGAAGAGCTTGGGAAGGATTTTATTGATCCACCCCAAGACGATACCCATGAAGAAATGTTGGAACCGCATTCCGACAACCTCGTTGCTCCCGAAAATACCTTCGTACCTAGCAAAGATTTGGACGATAGTCGTCCCTGTGTCGATTGTGCCGTGAAGGACTCTCCATCGACTTCGTTCGGTGCATACATAGACCTGAGCGATTCGGCATATACCTTCTTTAACAAGAGCCCGGGAAAGGGTTGGACTTGTCCACCTAGAATAAAAATAGGAATTACCCTCACCGACAACCTCTTGCGTTCTCGCCTTAGTCTAGGAAAATTAAGGTATATTAGGCACTTTGGGGTTGTTCCAACCAGTCAGGAGCCACCCGATACTAACAAGTTCCTTAAAAAACTAGACAACTTCATAAAACAGTCCCTAGACACGGGGCCGTGCCCAGCCAACACGCCCCCGTGTCCATCGAAAGATTCCATTCTGATCAGTACGTCAGAATACGGACAAACTGTGTCAGAATTCCACCTGCACACGGGGCCGTGTCCACTGAACACGGGGCCGTGTCCAGGTTGCTGTCGTTTTCTATAAATGCAGCCAAGAATTCTGCACATTTGGACCAACTTGGGGCAGAGATTTGCAGGAATCTTCTCTCAAACTATCCTAGGTAAGTCTAAAAGAAGGTTCCAACAACCCATCTTGTCCTTTCCTCTTTTAGCTATTTCCTTCTTCTTCATCTTTCTCCAAGAGCTACCATTGAAAGTTTGGAATTCCTCCAACTCTATGGTAGGGATAAATGAGTTTTGTTCAAAGAATCTTGGTAAAAACATGTTATGAAACATTGTTTTAAGTTATTAGTAGCCAAAAAGGGCCCACAACATTCAGAAAATAACTTAAAAATCCAAGTTTCCTTGTTCCAAAACTCTGCAGAAAGATGAACACGGGGCCGTGCTCAGTGAGCACGGGGCCGTGTCCGGTTACTGTTTCATTAAATAAACTATTTTTAGTTTATTTTTCGTAGGATGACGAGTGAAAACAGCGAAACATCTCCTGTGCATTCGCCAAACAGCCGTAGAGGAAGAAGACCCTCCATTGAAGCTACACTTGTACACTATGTGATAGCATTAAGGGAGGCTCTCGACGAAATGACTTCAGTAGAGGAGGTCCTAATCGACCGTATTAACGATCTAACGATGGGACTTGAAAGCAGCTTCCAAGAAATTAACCTCTTGCACCAGAGGTTAAATATTCTTGTAGCACCTCCAATGGAACCCGTCCTTCCTCAACAGGATTGGAACCTGGCACTCGGAATCAACAACCCTACCGGGTGGGAAGACTTTCCGACGGAACCTCCCATGGAACACCAACAAGAGATCCCGGTGGAAGTTGAAACTCCTCAAACTAATGCCAATGAGCCTTCTTTTCTCCTTCCAAGGGAGGTAGAAGAATGGCTCGCCGACATTTGAGGAGAACCGCACTCGGAAGAAGGAGTTCAAAAAGGCCTTGTTTAACCAAGATTGATTACTTCTTGGAAATTTTGCTAAATTAAAATAAAGTAAAGGCTAGGACTCCATGGTTTGTTATTTCTTTGTTTTATCTAGTTTAATTTAGGATTATGTAAGTTCTCTCTATGATGAAATGAAATGATGGTTTTAAAGTTTGGATGGTTTATAATGAGTAAAACACACTCATGGCGGTAAAGGATGAAAAGGGGAACGAGAAAAATGATCCCATGCACAAGAACGAGGCAACCCGACAATTTTCTCCATTTCAGAAGGTTCAACACGGGCCGTGCCCAACCAACACGGCCCCGTGTCGAACCACCTGCAGAAAACGCCCAGTACAGGTACCTGGACACGGGCCGTGTTCACCCAACACGCCCCCGTGTCCAGACTTCTGTTTCTCTTATTTCAATTTTGTTACTGGCACTTGAACACGGGGCCGTGCCCGGATAACACGGGGCCGTGTTCAGTGCCCAGTAACACAAATTTTTGCTTTTTAAACACTATTTTACACATCTAATCAACCTAAAAATTTATTTTTGGGACACATTGAGGACAATGTGTAATTTAAGTGTGGGGGGGATGCTAAAACCTTGAATTTTGCAAGTCCTAAATACAAGCCTTACACAAAACTCTATTGGAACCGCTAATCACCCCAAATTTTTTTTCAAAAATTTCATTTTTTTACTTGTCTAGGTTTAACTCGGGAAATTCAAGTTCTCAAAAAGGTTATATTTTTACAAATTTACAACCGATAGCGTAGTGATAAAAAGAACCAACATAAGAAAATTATGAAAAGGCATGACAAACTTATTTAAAATTTGATTATATATACTTGATCACATAAAAACCCATTCCCACAAAAGTGAGTTTTGAGCCTTTATTGAGCACACAATTTCATATCATTTGACTAAATGCTCATTTTTCGTTTCTTGTGTGAATAGCCGCTTGGTTCTTACGACTCTAGAACTTGCCATGACAATACATTCCCGGTCCTTATCAACTTAAACCCGAGTAAGTACATGATGGAGGCATTAGGACTAACCTTTTTCATTTCTACACCATTATTTTTCTTTTTCTTTTACCACCTACCCAAAAATCCCCCTAGTTAGCCCCTTTGAGCCTAAACCTTTTCGTTTCATCACCCAAACAAAAACCCTTTCACCCACCAAAACCTTTTTCATTTTTAACCCTTTATTTTAGTAACAAGTTCGGTTCTTCGTGAAAAAAAAAAAAAATATTTTGATAATAATGAAGCAAAAAGAAAATAAACAAACAAAGTAATCAAAAATAACTTTGTTTGAATAAAAGCTTCATTAAAAATAAAAAGTTGCAAAAATACGAAAACCGACACTTGTTACGCTTTTAGTTTTTTTTTTTTTTTTTTTCTCTTCTACTAACCACTAACCCAACCACCTACCTTTAACCCTAGCCAACCCTTAACCCACAAAGTCCTCTTGATATCTACAAAGGTATAAAAGTTAAAAAGGAGGAGGATTGATTTCTTGGCAAGCCTATGGTAGGAATAAGTTCCGTGCCGCTCTCGAGTGATTCACTAAAAATACACCTTCGGCCGAGTGTGAGTGATTTCCCCGCGAGGTATGTGAACTTGTATATAAATAGAATTTAAAAAAAAAAAAAAGGCATGTTATGCCCAAATAAGTAATTTCTTTTATGAACAGTTCTAAATAAATCATTACGAATAGGAGTGTAAATAAATAAAAATAAAACCCAAAAAGATCTTGGAAATCCCGACACTCTACGACAAGCCCAAAACCTTCTCTTCTACCTATTCCATTTGGGAGTGTAAGCCACATATTAAAGAGTTTTGCTTGAGGACAAGCAAAAGTTCAAGTGTGGGGGTATTTGATGTATGTAAAATGCAACATATAAATTACATCAAATGAGGCATAAAACTAACCCTTTTTTAGTACTAATATTGGAAAAAGAGTGTTTTTGTCTTCCTTTTGTATTTTCAGGATTAAATGAGCTCAAAAACGCAAAAGAAGCAAAAAGACAGCTAAATCCAACATAAATACAAGAAAAGGAACATTAGTGGACTGCCCGAACCCTCAACGGCACCTTCCAAAGCAAAATAGAGAAAACAGAAAGCTGAACACGCCCCGTGCTCAGCCAGCACGGGGCCGTGCCCAAGAAGCAGCAGAAAAGACAAACCTATAGAAGCTTCTATTGCCCATCACGGGGCCGTGCTCAGCGGACACGGGGGCGTGTCGAAAGTACAGCAGGCGCATTTATTGTAATTGCGAATTACAATTAATGAGGAGAGAGAGTGTCAGACGGACACGGGGCCGTGTCCAGCGGACACGGGGCCGTGTCCAGCTCTCTGTTCAGCCTATAAATAGGAGTGCTTGGATTCATTTCATCTCATCCCTTGGCACACCACCTCTCTCACACTTCATCCACCACCCACCACCATCACAACACCATCATCCACCACCATCATCCATTGTCCATCATAGAGTGTGTGAGTCGTCTCGGGATCCAAGATTGATCGTAAGAGTTCTTGACAATCAAGGCCATGTTTGCCTAAGTCTCTTACATCACTTGGTGAAGACAAAGTGTCTAGTATAATACTTTTTATTTCTAATCTTTTGCACTTTTTATTTGGTTTTGTATTAATGACTTTAATAACTAGTTACTTATGTTGAAGGTGATCTTTCCTTATCGTTTGTCCGTGGTGTCTTGGCATTATTTTACTGTCTATATAAAATAAAGGATTTTCACCATTCATATCTCCACGGTCTATATGGAGGTATGTTGGCTACCTGGTAGGGGGTTAAGGGAACGGTTTGGTAAAGGTCTTGCCATTGTTCAGCGTTTAGAGGTCCTGCAATGGACCTGGGTCAAATTTAGTAGGACCTCCTTCAATACTTCACGGTATTGGATGGCGGGGGTCCAAACTCTTTGATCCCCTCATAAGTTAACTACTATTAATACTATAACCCGGCTATTTAGGACTGTATCCATGCTGACTCAGACTACTTAGTCGAGGGTAACGTCACCGCCAAAAGCGGGGCCTACCACAATACTGCATTAATAACTTAATTCATTATCTTCCAATAATCCACCCTTTTAGGATTGTATCCCTGCTGACTCAAACTACTGGGGTGAGGGTAACGTCACCTTCAAAAGAGGGGCCTACTACAATAACTAAGATAATCTCTTAATTATGTGCAAAAGTGCGGAAATAATCAAAGGTTATACTAGATACGAGTCGGAACCAAGTGATTCATCTTGTCTATCTGTTTTTTTTTTTTATTTTTATTTCAGCATTTTAGTTAGTTTTATTTTTCTTAGTTTAAAACATTTTTCTAAACTTTTGTTTTGGTTAGACGTTGAGGATAAACCGGTATTAAAAGCTCTTGTGTCTTTGGACGACCTCGGAATCTTACCAATGCTATACTACACTCAACGATGGGTGCACTTGCCCATATGTGTGTTTAGTGTTAGTGAAATATCGTGTTTTATAAATTTAAAACTTGGCTAAAATAAGTGTTAAAAAGGGCTTAAAATATACACCTAAAATAAGTAACACTTTACCGCACATCAAGTTTTTGGCGCCGTTGCCGGGGACACAAGGATTTTAAGAAAGTTAGGAATCAACGGCCTAATCATCTTTTATTTTTCTTTTTATTTTTTTAGGATTTTCTTAGTTTTTCAGCTTCTGCAGAGCTCAGCACGGACCGTGCCCGCTGAACACGCCCCCGTGCTCAATCATTGGAACTGGCAATCCTGTTTTACATCAGACAGTAAGCTGAACACGGGGCCGTGTCCACTCAACACGCCCCCGTGCCCAAGTTTCAGTTACTGAAAACAGAACCGTTAGATCTCGACGGTTGGTAATTTCTGACATAAACATGAGTGATAGTAATTATTTTTACTTTCGGCACTCTTATGGTAAGTGGTGTCAATTATGTGGTGGCGAACATGAAGAAGTAAAATGCTACTTCCTAAATTATAGGCCCCACTACATGGACCCACCATCTTCTCACAACCTTAAGAGGGGCGAAAGTAAAAATAAGCACTATTTCTCCCTCGAATGCGCCCAGCCAGATATTCTAGGGGAAATGCTCCTTAGCGAGCTATTTCAACTGGAAGAGCTAATTCTGAAATGGATAGAAGAGCTTGGGAAGGATTTTATTGATCCACCCCAAGACGATACCCATGAAGAAATGTTGGAACCGCATTCCGACAACCTCGTTGCTCCCGAAAATACCTTCGTACCTAGCAAAGATTTGGACGATAGTCGTCCCTGTGTCGATTGTGCCGTGAAGGACTCTCCATCGACTTCGTTCGGTGCATACATAGACCTGAGCGATTCGGCATATACCTTCTTTAACAAGAGCCCGGGAAAGGGTTGGACTTGTCCACCTAGAATGAAAATAGGAATTACCCTCACCGACAACCTCTTGCGTTCTCGCCTTAGTCTAGGAAAATTAAGGTATATTAGGCACTTTGGGGTTGTTCCAACCAGTCAGGAGCCACCCGATACTAACAAGTTCCTTAAAAAACTAGACAACTTCATAAAACAGTCCCTAGACACGGGGTCGTGCCCAGCCAACACGCCCCCGTGTCCATCGAAAGATTCCATTCTGATCAGTACGTCAGAATACGGACAAACTGTGTCAGAATTCCACCTGCACACGGGGCCGTGTCCAGGTTGCTGTCGTTTTCTATAAATGCAGCCAAGAATTCTGCACATTTGGACCAACTTGGGGCAGAGATTTGCAGGAATCTTCTCTCAAACTATCCTAGGTAAGTCTAAAAGAAGGTTCCAACAACCCATCTTGTCCTTTCCTCTTTTAGCTATTTCCTTCTTCTTCATCTTTCTCCAAGAGCTACCATTGAAAGTTTGGAATTCCTCCAACTCTATGGTAGGGATAAATGAGTTTTGTTCAAAGAATCTTGGTAAAAACATGTTATGAAACATTGTTTTAAGTTATTAGTAGCCAAAAAGGGCCCACAACATTCAGAAAATAACTTAAAAATCCAAGTTTCCTTGTTCCAAAACTCTGCAGAAAGATGAACACGGGGCCGTGCTCAGTGAGCACGGGGCCGTGTCCGGTTACTGTTTCATTAAATAAACTATTTTTAGTTTATTTTTCGTAGGATGACGAGTGAAAACAGCGAAACATCTCCTGTGCATTCGCCAAACAGCCGTAGAGGAAGAAGACCCTCCATTGAAGCTACACTTGTACACTATGTGATAGAATTAAGGGAGGCTCTCGACGAAATGACTTCAGTAGAGGAGGTCCTAATCGACCGTATTAACGATCTAACGATGGGACTTGAAAGCAGCTTCCAAGAAATTAATCTCTTGCACCAGAGGTTAAATATTCTTGTAGCACCTCCAATGGAACCCGTCCTTCCTCAACAGGATTGGAACCTGGCACTCGGAATCAACAACCCTACCGGGTGGGAAGACTTTCCGACGGAACCTCCCATGGAACACCAACAAGAGATCCCGGTGGAAGTTGAAACTCCTCAAACTAATGCCAATGAGCCTTCTTTTCTCCTTCCAAGGGAGGTAGAAGAATGGCTCGCCGACATTTGAGGAGAACCGCACTCGGAAGAAGGAGTTCAAAAAGGCCTTGTTTAACCAAGATTGATTACTTCTTGGAAATTTTGCTAAATTAAAATAAAGTAAAGGCTAGGACTCCATGGTTTGTTATTTCTTTGTTTTATCTAGTTTAATTTAGGATTATGTAAGTTCTCTCTATGATGAAATGAAATGATGGTTTTAAAGTTTGGATGGTTTATAATGAGTAAAACACACTCATGGCGGTAAAGGATGAAAAGGGGAACGAGAAAAATGATCCCATGCACAAGAACGAGGCAACCCGACAATTTTCTCCATTTCAGAAGGTTCAACACGGGCCGTGCCCAACCAACACGGCCCCGTGTCGAACCACCTGCAGAAAACGCCCAGTACAGGTACCTGGACACGGGCCGTGTTCACCCAACACGCCCCCGTGTCCAGACTTCTGTTTCTCTTATTTCAATTTTGTTACTGGCACTTGAACACGGGGACGTGCCCGGATAACACGGGGCCGTGTTCAGTGCCCAGTAACACAAATTTTTGCTTTTTAAACACTATTTTACACATCTAATCAACCTAAAAATTTATTTTTGGGACACATTGAGGACAATGTGTAATTTAAGTGTGGGGGGGATGCTAAAACCTTGAATTTTGCAAGTCCTAAATACAAGCCTTACACAAAACTCTATTGGAACCGCTAATCACCCCAAATTTTTTTTCAAAAATTTCATTTTTTTACTTGTCTAGGTTTAACTCGGGAAATTCAAGTTCTCAAAAAGGTTATATTTTTACAAATTTACAACCGATAGCGTAGTGATAAAAAGAACCAACATAAGAAAATTATGAAAAGGCATGACAAACTTATTTAAAATTTGATTATATATACTTGATCACATAAAAACCCATTCCCACAAAAGTGAGTTTTGAGCCTTTATTGAGCACACAATTTCATATCATTTGACTAAATGCTCATTTTTCGTTTCTTGTGTGAATAGCCGCTTGGTTCTTACGACTCTAGAACTTGCCATGACAATACATTCCCGGTCCTTATCAACTTAAACCCGAGTAAGTACATGATGGAGGCATTAGGACTAACCTTTTTCATTTCTACACCATTATTTTTCTTTTTCTTTTACCACCTACCCAAAAATCCCCCTAGTTAGCCCCTTTGAGCCTAAACCTTTTCGTTTCATCACCCAAACAAAAACCCTTTCACCCACCAAAACCTTTTTCATTTTTAACCCTTTATTTTAGTAACAAGTTCGGTTCTTCGTGAAAAAAAAAAATATTTTGATAATAATGAAGCAAAAAGAAAATAAACAAACAAAGTAATCAAAAATAACTTTGTTTGAATAAAAGCTTCATTAAAAATAAAAAGTTGCAAAAATACGAAAACCGACACTTGTTACGCTTTTAGTTTTTTTTTTTTTTTCTCTTCTACTAACCACTAACCCAACCACCTACCTTTAACCCTAGCCAACCCTTAACCCACAAAGTCCTCTTGATATCTACAAAGGTATAAAAGTTAAAAAGGAGGAGGATTGATTTCTTGGCAAGCCTATGGTAGGAATAAGTTCCGTGCCGCTCTCGAGTGATTCACTAAAAATACACCTTCGGCCGAGTGTGAGTGATTTCCCCGCGAGGTATGTGAACTTGTATATAAATAGAATTTAAAAAAAAAAAAAGGCATGTTATGCCCAAATAAGTAATTTCTTTTATGAACAGTTCTAAATAAATCATTACGAATAGGAGTGTAAATAAATAAAAATAAAACCCAAAAAGATCTTGGAAATCCCGACACTCTACGACAAGCCCAAAACCTTCTCTTCTACCTATTCCATTTGGGAGTGTAAGCCACATATTAAAGAGTTTTGCTTGAGGACAAGCAAAAGTTCAAGTGTGGGGGTATTTGATGTATGTAAAATGCAACATATAAATTACATCAAATGAGGCATAAAACTAACCCTTTTTTAGTACTAATATTGGAAAAAGAGTGTTTTTGTCTTCCTTTTGTATTTTCAGGATTAAATGAGCTCAAAAACGCAAAAGAAGCAAAAAGACAGCTAAATCCAACATAAATACAAGAAAAGGAACATTAGTGGACTGCCCGAACCCTCAACGGCACCTTCCAAAGCAAAATAGAGAAAACAGAAAGCTGAACACGCCCCGTGCTCAGCCAGCACGGGGCCGTGCCCAAGAAGCAGCAGAAAAGACAAACCTATAGAAGCTTCTATTGCCCATCACGGGGCCGTGCTCAGCGGACACGGGGGCGTGTCGAAAGTACAGCAGGCGCATTTATTGTAATTGCGAATTACAATTAATGAGGAGAGAGAGTGTCAGACGGACACGGGGCCGTGTCCAGCGGACACGGGGCCGTGTCCAGCTCTCTGTTCAGCCTATAAATAGGAGTGCTTGGATTCATTTCATCTCATCCCTTGGCACACCACCTCTCTCACACTTCATCCACCACCCACCACCATCACAACACCATCATCCATTGTCCATCATAGAGTGTGTGAGTCGTCTCGGGATCCAAGATTGATCGTAAGAGTTCTTGACAATCAAGGCCATGTTTGCCTAAGTCTCTTACATCACTTGGTGAAGACAAAGTGTCTAGTATAATACTTTTTATTTCTAATCTTTTGCACTTTTTATTTGGTTTTGTATTAATGACTTTAATAACTAGTTACTTATGTTGAAGGTGATCTTTCCTTATCGTTTGTCCGTGGTGTCTTGGCATTATTTTACTGTCTATATAAAATAAAGGATTTTCACCATTCATATCTCCACGGTCTATATGGAGGTATGTTGGCTACCTGGTAGGGGGTTAAGGGAACGGTTTGGTAAAGGTCTTGCCATTGTTCAGCGTTTAGAGGTCCTGCAATGGACCTGGGTCAAATTTAGTAGGACCTCCTTCAATACTTCACGGTATTGGATGGCGGGGGTCCAAACTCTTTGATCCCCTCATAAGTTAACTACTATTAATACTATAACCCGGCTATTTAGGACTGTATCCATGCTGACTCAGACTACTTAGTCGAGGGTAACGTCACCGCCAAAAGCGGGGCCTACCACAATACTGCATTAATAACTTAATTCATTATCTTCCAATAATCCACCCTTTTAGGATTGTATCCCTGCTGACTCAAACTACTGGGGTGAGGGTAACGTCACCTTCAAAAGAGGGGCCTACTACAATAACTAAGATAATCTCTTAATTATGTGCAAAAGTGCGGAAATAATCAAAGGTTATACTAGATACGAGTCGGAACCAAGTGATTCATCTTGTCTATCTGTTTTTTTTTTTATTTTTATTTCAGCATTTTAGTTAGTTTTATTTTTCTTAGTTTAAAACATTTTTCTAAACTTTTGTTTTGGTTAGACGTTGAGGATAAACCGGTATTAAAAGCTCTTGTGTCTTTGGACGACCTCGGAATCTTACCAATGCTATACTACACTCAACGATGGGTGCACTTGCCCATATGTGTGTTTAGTGTTAGTGAAATATCGTGTTTTATAAATTTAAAACTTGGCTAAAATAAGTGTTAAAAAGGGCTTAAAATATACACCTAAAATAAGTAACACTTTACCGCACATCAAGTTTTTGGCGCCGTTGCCGGGGACACAAGGATTTTAAGAAAGTTAGGAATCAACGGCCTAATCATCTTTTATTTTTCTTTTTATTTTTTTAGGATTTTCTTAGTTTTTCAGCTTCTGCAGAGCTCAGCACGGACCGTGCCCGCTGAACACGCCCCCGTGCTCAATCATTGGAACTGGCAATCCTGTTTTACATCAGACAGTAAGCTGAACACGGGGCCGTGTCCACTCAACACGCCCCCGTGCCCAAGTTTCAGTTACTGAAAACAGAACCGTTAGATCCCGACGGTTGGTAATTTCTGACATAAACATGAGTGATAGTAATTATTTTTACTTTCGGCACTCTTATGGTAAGTGGTGTCAATTATGTGGTGGCGAACATGAAGAAGTAAAATGCTACTTCCTAAATTATAGGCCCCACTACATGGACCCACCATCTTCTCACAACCTTAAGAGGGGCGAAAGTAAAAATAAGCACTATTTCTCCCTCGAATGCGCCCAGCCAGATATTCTAGGGGAAATGCTCCTTAGCGAGCTATTTCAACTGGAAGAGCTAATTCTGAAATGGATAGAAGAGCTTGGGAAGGATTTTATTGATCCACCCCAAGACGATACCCATGAAGAAATGTTGGAACCGCATTCCGACAACCTCGTTGCTCCCGAAAATACCTTCGTACCTAGCAAAGATTTGGACGATAGTCGTCCCTGTGTCGATTGTGCCGTGAAGGACTCTCCATCGACTTCGTTCGGTGCATACATAGACCTGAGCGATTCGGCATATACCTTCTTTAACAAGAGCCCGGGAAAGGGTTGGACTTGTCCACCTAGAATGAAAATAGGAATTACCCTCACCGACAACCTCTTGCGTTCTCGCCTTAGTCTAGGAAAATTAAGGTATATTAGGCACTTTGGGGTTGTTCCAACCAGTCAGGAGCCACCCGATACTAACAAGTTCCTTAAAAAACTAGACAACTTCATAAAACAGTCCCTAGACACGGGGTCGTGCCCAGCCAACACGCCCCCGTGTCCATCGAAAGATTCCATTCTGATCAGTACGTCAGAATACGGACAAACTGTGTCAGAATTCCACCTGCACACGGGGCCGTGTCCAGGTTGCTGTCGTTTTCTATAAATGCAGCCAAGAATTCTGCACATTTGGACCAACTTGGGGCAGAGATTTGCAGGAATCTTCTCTCAAACTATCCTAGGTAAGTCTAAAAGAAGGTTCCAACAACCCATCTTGTCCTTTCCTCTTTTAGCTATTTCCTTCTTCTTCATCTTTCTCCAAGAGCTACCATTGAAAGTTTGGAATTCCTCCAACTCTATGGTAGGGATAAATGAGTTTTGTTCAAAGAATCTTGGTAAAAACATGTTATGAAACATTGTTTTAAGTTATTAGTAGCCAAAAAGGGCCCACAACATTCAGAAAATAACTTAAAAATCCAAGTTTCCTTGTTCCAAAACTCTGCAGAAAGATGAACACGGGGCCGTGCTCAGTGAGCACGGGGCCGTGTCCGGTTACTGTTTCATTAAATAAACTATTTTTAGTTTATTTTTCGTAGGATGACGAGTGAAAACAGCGAAACATCTCCTGTGCATTCGCCAAACAGCCGTAGAGGAAGAAGACCCTCCATTGAAGCTACACTTGTACACTATGTGATAGAATTAAGGGAGGCTCTCGACGAAATGACTTCAGTAGAGGAGGTCCTAATCGACCGTATTAACGATCTAACGATGGGACTTGAAAGCAGCTTCCAAGAAATTAATCTCTTGCACCAGAGGTTAAATATTCTTGTAGCACCTCCAATGGAACCCGTCCTTCCTCAACAGGATTGGAACCTGGCACTCGGAATCAACAACCCTACCGGGTGGGAAGACTTTCCGACGGAACCTCCCATGGAACACCAACAAGAGATCCCGGTGGAAGTTGAAACTCCTCAAACTAATGCCAATGAGCCTTCTTTTCTCCTTCCAAGGGAGGTAGAAGAATGGCTCGCCGACATTTGAGGAGAACCGCACTCGGAAGAAGGAGTTCAAAAAGGCCTTGTTTAACCAAGATTGATTACTTCTTGGAAATTTTGCTAAATTAAAATAAAGTAAAGGCTAGGACTCCATGGTTTGTTATTTCTTTGTTTTATCTAGTTTAATTTAGGATTATGTAAGTTCTCTCTATGATGAAATGAAATGATGGTTTTAAAGTTTGGATGGTTTATAATGAGTAAAACACACTCATGGCGGTAAAGGATGAAAAGGGGAACGAGAAAAATGATCCCATGCACAAGAACGAGGCAACCCGACAATTTTCTCCATTTCAGAAGGTTCAACACGGGCCGTGCCCAACCAACACGGCCCCGTGTCGAACCACCTGCAGAAAACGCCCAGTACAGGTACCTGGACACGGGCCGTGTTCACCCAACACGCCCCCGTGTCCAGACTTCTGTTTCTCTTATTTCAATTTTGTTACTGGCACTTGAACACGGGGACGTGCCCGGATAACACGGGGCCGTGTTCAGTGCCCAGTAACACAAATTTTTGCTTTTTAAACACTATTTTACACATCTAATCAACCTAAAAATTTATTTTTGGGACACATTGAGGACAATGTGTAATTTAAGTGTGGGGGGGATGCTAAAACCTTGAATTTTGCAAGTCCTAAATACAAGCCTTACACAAAACTCTATTGGAACCGCTAATCACCCCAAATTTTTTTTCAAAAATTTCATTTTTTTACTTGTCTAGGTTTAACTCGGGAAATTCAAGTTCTCAAAAAGGTTATATTTTTACAAATTTACAACCGATAGCGTAGTGATAAAAAGAACCAACATAAGAAAATTATGAAAAGGCATGACAAACTTATTTAAAATTTGATTATATATACTTGATCACATAAAAACCCATTCCCACAAAAGTGAGTTTTGAGCCTTTATTGAGCACACAATTTCATATCATTTGACTAAATGCTCATTTTTCGTTTCTTGTGTGAATAGCCGCTTGGTTCTTACGACTCTAGAACTTGCCATGACAATACATTCCCGGTCCTTATCAACTTAAACCCGAGTAAGTACATGATGGAGGCATTAGGACTAACCTTTTTCATTTCTACACCATTATTTTTCTTTTTCTTTTACCACCTACCCAAAAATCCCCCTAGTTAGCCCCTTTGAGCCTAAACATTTTCGTTTCATCACCCAAACAAAAATCCTTTCACCCACCAAAACCTTTTTCATTTTTAACCCTTTATTTTAGTAACAAGTTCGGTTCTTCGTGAAAAAAAAAAAAATTTGATAATAATGAAGCAAAAAGAAAATAAACAAACAAAGTAATCAAAAATAACTTTGTTTGAATAAAAGCTTCATTAAAAATAAAAAGTTGCAAAAATACGAAAACCGACACTTGTTACGCTTTTAGTTTTTTTTTTTTTTTTCTCTTCTACTAACCACTAACCCAACCACCTACCTTTAACCCTAGCCAACCCTTAACCCACAAAGTCCTCTTGATATCTACAAAGGTATAAAAGTTAAAAAGGAGGAGGATTGATTTCTTGGCAAGCCTATGGTAGGAATAAGTTCCGTGCCGCTCTCGAGTGATTCACTAAAAATACACCTTCGGCCGAGTGTGAGTGATTTCCCCGCGAGGTATGTGAACTTGTATATAAATAGAATTTAAAAAAAAAAAAGGCATGTTATGCCCAAATAAGTAATTTCTTTTATGAACAGTTCTAAATAAATCATTACGAATAGGAGTGTAAATAAATAAAAATAAAACCCAAAAAGATCTTGGAAATCCCGACACTCTACGACAAGCCCAAAACCTTCTCTTCTACCTATTCCATTTGGGAGTGTAAGCCACATATTAAAGAGTTTTGCTTGAGGACAAGCAAAAGTTCAAGTGTGGGGGTATTTGATGTATGTAAAATGCAACATATAAATTACATCAAATGAGGCATAAAACTACCCCTTTTTTAGTACTAATATTGGAAAAAAGAGTGTTCTTGTCTTCCTTTTGTATTTTCAGGATTAAATGAGCTCAAAAACGCAAAAGAAGCAAAAAGACAGCTAAATCCAACATAAATACAAGAAAAGGAACATTAGTAGACTGCCCGAACCCTCAACGGCACCTTCCAAAGCAAAATAGAGAAAACAGAAAGCTGAACACGCCCCGTGCTCAGCCAGCACGGGGCCGTGCCCAAGAAGCAGCAGAAAAGACAAACCTATAGAAGCTTCTATTGCCCATCACGGGGCCGTGCTCAGCGGACACGGGGGCGTGTCGAAAGTACAGCAGGCGCATTTATTGTAATTGCGAATTACAATTAATGAGGAGAGAGAGTGTCAGACGGACACGGGGCCGTGTCCAGCGGACACGGGGCCGTGTCCAGCTCTCTGTTCAGCCTATAAATAGGAGTGCTTGGATTCATTTCATCTCATCCCTTGGCACACCACCTCTCTCACACTTCATCCACCACCCACCACCATCACAACACCATCATCCACCACCATCATCCATTGTCCATCATAGAGTGTGTGAGTCGTCTCGGGATCCAAGATTGATCGTAAGAGTTCTTGACAATCAAGGCCATGTTTGCCTAAGTCTCTTACATCACTTGGTGAAGACAAAGTGTCTAGTATAATACTTTTTATTTCTAATCTTTTGCACTTTTTATTTGGTTTTGTATTAATGACTTTAATAACTAGTTACTTATGTTGAAGGTGATCTTTCCTTATCGTTTGTCCGTGGTGTCTTGGCATTATTTTACTGTCTATATAAAATAAAGGATTTTCACCATTCATATCTCCACGGTCTATATGGAGGTATGTTGGCTACCTGGTAGGGGGTTAAGGGAACGGTTTGGTAAAGGTCTTGCCATTGTTCAGCGTTTAGAGGTCCTGCAATGGACCTGGGTCAAATTTAGTAGGACCTCCTTCAATACTTCACGGTATTGGATGGCGGGGGTCCAAACTCTTTGATCCCCTCATAAGTTAACTACTATTAATACTATAACCCGGCTATTTAGGACTGTATCCATGCTGACTCAGACTACTTAGTCGAGGGTAACGTCACCGCCAAAAGCAGGGCCTACCACAATACTGCATTAATAACTTAATTCATTATCTTCCAATAATCCACCCTTTTAGGATTGTATCCCTGCTGACTCAAACTACTGGGGTGAGGGTAACGTCACCTTCAAAAGAGGGGCCTACTACAATAACTAAGATAATCTCTTAATTATGTGCAAAAGTGCGGAAATAATCAAAGGTTATACTAGATACGAGTCGGAACCAAGTGATTCATCTTGTCTATCTGTTTTTTATTTTTATTTTTATTTCAGCATTTTAGTTAGTTTTATTTTTCTTAGTTTAAAACATTTTTCTAAACTTTTGTTTTGGTTAGACGTTGAGGATAAACCGGTATTAAAAGCTCTTGTGTCCTTGGACGACCTCGGTATCTTACCAACGCTATACTACACTCAACGATGGGTGCACTTGCCCATATGTGTGTTTAGTGTTAGTGAAATATCGTGTTTTATAAATTTAAAACTTGGCTAAAATAAGTGTTAAAAAGGGCTTAAAATATACACCTAAAATAAGTAACACTTTACCGCACATCAAGTACTTTATAATCCAAGGGACTTAACTACAGCGTAGAAGTCCATTAAAGATTTTAGGTAGTACCTTTGGGTATCCTACTACGAATCTCTTGTACAAGGATATGTAAGATTCTACGAGGATTTGGATAACATAATTTGGATCACATGACACATAAAAGGAAACACATAAGCACTTAATCACATAATTGTTTAATTGTTAGTATCTTGTTATTGATTGCTATTAACTTGGCACCTCGTACTTCGTTTCTCTTGGAAGAAACGGGTACTTAGGATTTTCGTGGAAAACGCAAAAGATCATACAATGGAAAAAAATTGGGGGTAGTTTGTTCTTCAAGGAATATGGTTCCTTGATTGTTGGTATTGTAGAGGATATGTTTATACATGCAACCACATAAACATATTAAAATGTAAATGAAAGATTTATTCATAACAACAATAACAACAACTGTTTCATAGATCGTGATAACAAAAGAAAATAATACACAAGGATCGATTATTTTCTAAACAGCGTTGTCTCCTGTCGGTCTGATACTCATCTCTGTGCTGGATTTGCATTAGCAAGCCTTGGGCAATTCCTACGAAAATGGCCCATCTCGCCACAGTTGTTGCAAGACCCCGATGGGAAACGAGCTTGAGCAGGATTGTTGCCAGCTTGATTTGGTGCAGCTGCGGTTGGGCAAACCCTCGCTGTATGACCTATAAGTCCGCAAACTTGGCATGTGCGGCACTTCATACCAGCATGATGATGTAGGCCACAGTGGTTGCACAAGGGTGCAGTTCCGTTGTAGGGTTTCCTGGCAGGGGGTTGAGCTGGTTGGTTGGGGACGGCTTGATCATTGTGAGTAACCATGGCGAAGTTCTGAGAAGCCTTTCGCTTCTTTGACTTCTTAGGGGATCCAGTCTGTTCATACATGATCTTTGATTCCTCGATTGGGTTCGATTCCTCGACCGGTTTCTTGTCACCTTTTCGGAAAAGTTTACCTTTCCTGGTCTTTGATTCAGTCAAGGTTGCAGATAGCTCAATGGCCTGTCTAACTGTAGTGGGGTTGCTACCAGTCACAATGTCTTGTATTGAGTCAGGGAGGCCATCAATGTACTTTTCGATTGCCTTATCCAAAGGTGTGACCATGTTTGGGCATAACAGACTTAACTCCTCATAACGGTCTGTGTAGGCTCGATGCTCACCGCTGTTTTGCTCAAGATTGTCGAATTCCCTTTCCAAGGCTCTAATCTCATGACGAGGACAGAATTCCTTCATCATAAGGGCCCTAAGTTTAGCCCATGTCTGTGCTAGAGCAACTTCTGCACCACGGTCTCTCATAACCCCGTTCCACCATGTAAGAGCCCTCTTCTGAAACACACTCGAAGAAAACTCGACCTTGCGATTGTCAGGACACTGCACGTGGCGGAAAGTATTCTCAATGCTCTCGAACCATTGAAGAAGCCCAGTCGCTCCCTCAGAACCACTAAACTTGAGTGGTTTAGCAGAGTTAAAATTCTTGAAATTGCATGTACCATTGTTGTTGTTGTTGGCTTGGTTCCATTGAGCAAAGAGGTTTGGGAATTGAGCAGCCATTTGCTGCGCAATGATTTCTGCCAGTTCGGCAGTCGCTATCTGGTTTTCGCGTCGAGGAGGCATTCTAAAAGAGGAAACATGAAATGAAACGAGTGAGAGAATTAGACGAAAAGAATGAGATGAAACAAATCTAATGAAAGCAAGGATAGTGGTCATTTGTTTGTTACTACAAAGCAACAAACGACCCCGGTGATTAATCAAAGTAAAAAGGTCAAAAATAATGTATCGCGAAGACATGCTCGCCTATAAGTGAACACTCATCCCAAGAATTCCCAGGTAAGCACAACTGGTCTCGCGTCTGATGAGATATATACGAAGTGCTTGCCTAGACAGAAAACCCAGAATACAGGCATTCACCCTTCCAGTTTGCACGTGTTCACATTATTTAAAACCCAAAACCTAGACGAGATTTTGAAAACTCAAAGGGGTTCAAAACCTTACAATAGAGGGTTCAAAACCTAGTAATCAATCATCCTAGAACAGATGATTAGTTTTCAAAGCGGTTTTGAAATTTATGTTCTTGTTGTGGTCGTTACCTAAGGATAGGTGACAGTATTGTTTTATGACTAAACGCAAGTAAACTCGCGTTAGGATCCTAGGAAGGTTATAGACTAGGTCAAAGCATTACTAATAACCTAATTCCCTATAACCATTGGCTCTGATACCATCTTTTCCGTCACACCCCGACCACGTAGAACATACAAAACGTGGCGGAAACGTCGGGGAGTGTTGTAACAGAATTAATTGTTTCAAATCCACGGCAATTGAAGTTGCGTTTTATTAATCAAACATGAGAGTTTACATTGTTTTAAACAAGAAACAAAGAGTACATAACATAAATTAACTAGTCTTGCATCTTTTAATGTCACTAAGGCACAGGTCCGCCTAAGTATGTCTTGATAAGTCCTATGCATCATTTCCTGAAAACACATGTGAAAATAGGTACGTCAGCATAAAAATGCCTGTGAGATACATAGATTTTGTGAAAACAGAATTCATGACTTATGTTTGAGAAAATGTTTAGTCATGAACCTTGTAATTTGCTTTGTCTTGTAAATCATTTGAAAAACGATAAGATCAAATGATATGTATAAATAAGAGAATAATGTATGGTTAAATGAATAACCATGTAAAATGAGTATGTATAAGATAAGTTGTTTATAAAACAATGTCTTGTGAAAAATATGTTATTTGTATGAAATGTTATATGTCTCAAATTGAAATGATTCAAATAACGCTACAATATGTAATACCATACAAACACTTATATATAGGAAGTACCAGCGGCGTATCCACCATGCTTGTATCATATTACACACGCATCGTTACTTAAATCACTTACTCAAACCAAACCACCAAGATGTAATGTTTAACAATTGTAGAAATGTTTATGTATAGTCAAATGTCTATTGTCAAATGTAAATCATGTCAACAGATACAACTGGTTCACACGGTTCAATAGTTACAAACGGTTCATATAATCAAAGGGTTACGACGGTTCACATAGTCAAATAGCTACAACGGTTCAAAATGTAGTATAATGTGTTCATATGTTGGATGAGCATATGCAACAGAAATGCAATGTAAAACAATGTACTAAGTATGCACACAATGGACATACATAGGATGAAATGTAATGTAGAACGATGTACTAAGTACGCACACAATGGGCATACATAGCATGTAATGTAAAACGATGTACTAAGTACGCACACATGGGGCATACATAGCATGTAATGTAAAACGATGTACTAAGTACGCACACAATGGGCATACATAGCATGTAATGTAATGAAATCATGTACTATAATGTACTAACGAACATAGCAGGTATATGATGTGGAAACATGGAAAGCATGAAAGTAACAAGTAGGCACATGTGTTTCACCCCAAAATGTTTGGAAAACTGTAAAAGAGGGGTCTATGTACTCACTTGAGAATGCTCAGTAGTCCTTGAGTGACAACCAAACAATGCTAGAGATCACGGATATCAAACGGCACCTAATATAGGTAACTATGTTAATAAACCAGACCTAAATCGGAGGATCGGATAGAATGAGGGTTCGTAAACCAAACGAGTGTGGAGACTCGTGTAATATGGTTTAACAAAGCCTACATACTAAAACGAAACTTAACCTAAGTGTTTGTGACCCATTACGACCCGTTTAGGAAGCTTATGCTACTTTAACGCGTCGTTCGCGTAAAACGCGTTTGGACCGCCTAACTAGTCCTATGACAAGTAACATATGCCTTGACATGTCTAATATTGTTGTCAAATCAGTTTAGATGTCAAAAGTTATGTCACATATGTTTAAAATGAATTTTGGGCATCAAAGGGGTATTTTGGTAATTTACCTAAGGCATATAAACTACCTATCATACAACTACTTAAACGTCGTGACCATAAGGTATAACCTCGGAAGGTTATTCCCTATATACTATGGTCACCTAATGTATTTGGTCGGATCCTAATGATCGACCAAATGGGTCGGGTTCGAAGGTATAAGCGATTTATCAGATCGCTTACCCTTACGACCCTAGACAACGTGGTAATCAGTAGGCATAGTCCCAAGGGACTATAACCATCGTGATTACAATCACGTTGCGAAGTTCAAACGAACTTCGCATTGACCATAAACTGGTCAACGCATAAAGTCAAACAAAGTTTGACTTTCGGACTCGAAAAGCAATAAAAGAACGAAAGAATACTTACGAAGGGTCCCCGAATGCTAATCGTGATTCAAGTAGCTCAGGTATGAAACAAAGGTTTCAACTTAGAGCTCCTCAAATCAGATTCTAGTGGGTTTAGAAGCAAATGGGGGTGGGGTATTTATAGGATTTCCCAAACCGTTAGGATCGTTTCTTGGAAAATGTGATCGAATCTCGTGCGTACATTTGTTGGAAAGTTGTGGTGACTAAAAATGACCCTTAATGAGCTGAAAGGTCAAGTGTGGGCTTGTGGTTGTGAATTAAACAGTTGTGATCAGCTGACTAATCGATCTTATCTGTTCTGGGACCCTGACGCGGGCCGCGTAAGGATGCACACAAACCTTACGCGGGCCGCATGGCCTTGTCTGATCAGAAATAAGTTTCAGAAATGACAGTTTTGGTCCCTGCACGTGTTAAAGGCCATTCCCGACACTTCTAAGGCCCGTAAAGCCAACTTTAAGGCCCTAAAATGATGCCTAAACATTGTGGACATGAAACATGCTAAAAAATATGTCGGATGTTGGTTTGTTTGGTCGTACGAACGCGATGTTCGCTTAATTACGACGGAATGCGCACAAGCGCGAAAAACGATCCAAATGACGCGACGAATGGATTTTTCTTATGCCAAACACTAAAATAAAATATTTTTGTGCTTACATAAATTTTTGGATGTCCGGATGTATTCAGAACGAGAGTTATGCGCAAAAGTGCAAACTTGTGCACTTTTTGGCACTTTTAGTCCCTGAATGACCCAAAAGTTTATTTTAGCACACCGAACCCCAACAAAGCCTATTTCTAAGCTATGTGAAGGATATTTATGGTATGTTTAACTTATGATCATGTTCCGGAATGTTTGTTACAGTTCGAATTGGCATACTTTCGCAGTTTGTCTAGTTTAGTCCCTGTAAGCGAATTAACTTGTTTTTGCCATACCAAAGCCTTCAAAACTTATTTCCAAGTTATGTAAAGGTTATTTAAAGTATGTTAAGCCTATTTCACTATTCCGGAGTGTTCGTTGCATTAAACTGGTTATATTTACGCATCAGCGCGCGTATAACCTTCCAGAAAGCGATTTAAAGCCCGAAATCGAACAAGAATTGATACGTGCAAAAGATACACATATTTATACAGATCCCAAGTATGAAATACAATATTTCATTGGCTTGGTATTTGTTTGATGGTCGCAGTGACCCAGGTGTCACATTTTCCTAATAATAATAAAACCCTACCCCGTTTTAAGTATTATAATCCCTGGTCACTGATGCCCTGTCCGATTGATCTAGTGCCCAGTAACGTATGCCAAGGCTCTGCCTAAATTCATTGGGGTTCTGTCTCGTGACGTAGGGATAAAGTAGAATTGGGCTACTATACTTAATATAAGTGCACTATATATATATATATATTTTATTAAAATAGTCCAGGAGCTATACCCAAAATATTGCCAACACTCCCAAAATATTTCTGACACCCCTAATATATTTAGAAATACCCCTATATGTTTTTAAATACACCCCGTATGAGAAAACCGAGCCCGAGATACAATATAGTATTTAAAAATAAATAAAATTTGAATTTTAAACTGAGACGGGCGCGAAGACCCACCTTAACTCTTACGCGGGCGGTATAAAGGCTAAGGTCTGACTTCATTTGATTTCTTAAGTTAAGGCGGGCCACGTGAACTCTTACTCCATTCTTCGCGGGCCGCGACAGCTATGAGATAAGGAGAAACCCGGTGCTGACACGTGTCGATGACTCAGCTCACTAGTTGCCGCCCTAGGGACTCTCGCGGGCCGCGTAGCCCTATGTCTACCCTTACGCGGGCCGCGTGGAGACCAGATTTCACAACTATAAATAGCAGGCATCGGATTTCATTTCAACTCGTTCATTCTCAATTCTCAAATCACAATTTCTGTAGTAGGCATATTATAGTCGGGTATTATACCCCTAATTAGCAAGGTTCTGCTCCATTGTAAGTATTATAACCCCAGTTTCGTAATAGATACGCTGCCCGATGGATTTAGGGTTCCGTAACAACTGTCGTGGTTCTGCCCGACGTAGTTGTTGGAATACCGTCTCGGGGAGGGTATCATTAATATTTTCAAAGGGTTATGATACTAACCTATGTACATTTGTGTAAACTATAGATTATTCCCAGGAAACCCTTACACGAAGTCTAAGATAGCAATGTGAGTTTATCCTCTTTTTGATAACTTTTTGGAATATTTTACAAAACCTTAATTGTTTTACAATGTGATTAAGCGGTGATTGAGTCTTTGTAGTTCTTCAATTACTGCCGGTATTATTGTGACAACTCGAAATTTAGAACCTTTCGTGTATCTTAGTACAACCTACTTGCTATGTTATGTGACTAGTAAACGTGTTGGTGAACATCCTATGTGACTACGTGTTATGTTTATGTGTCGTGCTTGTACGTATGTGTATATTTATATGAACCGAGACAACAAGGGCCCGACTCGAGACCATGCGGTCTCGAGTGAACAGTATAACATATGGGCCAGTTGGGCCGTGCACCTCATCCGAAACCCATTAGGGTGCACCACTTGAAGCTAGTATATATGTTATGCACCTAGCCATCTTTGCCATTTTCTTGGACAACACACACACTCCCCTACTCTCTCTAGAAACCATTAAACCCTAAGTCTCAACATCACCTCTCCTCTCCTCCTTCTCGGATTCAATCGGCTACTACAAGGAGCTCTCGGATCGGCACACACACACCCATTCGGAAGCTTCATTCTTCACCTCCACCTCTCTAACCGGTTAGTGATTCATGTTAAATGTGTGTTTCGGTTTAATGATGATGTATGATGAAGATTATGTGATAATATGCTTACTTGTTAAGTTATACACAGGACGAATATATCCTTCTTGAGAAATCGGTATTAAAAATTATCCATGATAAAGATGCTTGTTTGATTTCGAGTGCACATGTTCATGTTTGATATGTGGGAGGTGTACTAGATAGCATAAAAATGGTGGAATGTTGATGATAAATCTTAGATAGATGCATGTATTGATCGGATATGTTAGAATTAGAAACCAATGAGAAAGACTAAGTTATGTAACCATTTCAAGTTATGCTTGTTTGGGATAACCGAGTGTGCTAGATGAAAAACTCTAATGAAGAACATGATGAATACATGAAGAACTGTTTGAACATGATATGAATATTTGAAATTTATGTGTTTGATCCGTTTTTGGTTAGGGTTAGACAAATAAACATGTTTAAGTGGATAGTACAAACTGTTACATGAAATCAAATTTCCATTGGATAGTACAACTGTGCAGAATCAGCAATGGTTGGGGGTCGAGACCCCTGGTCTCGACTCGAGACCACCGGTCTCGATTCGAGACCACCATATGTCAACTCGAGATCCCCGGTCTCGACACAAGTTGCGAGTCGAGAACCTATAGTCTCGACTTGAGACCATGCTTCATCAACACACACACATCATGACTAGAGACTATGATTGCGAGTCCAGTTACGACTCGAGACCACCGCATGCATGACCCGAGATCACCATAGTTGCGACTCGAAACCTTGTGGACTACAACACGAGACCGCACAGTCTCGAGTAGAGACCGTACAGTCTCGACTCGAGACCACACACTTGTGCACGCTGAATTGGACTTGCATGATTTCGGGCTTAGTTGATGGGCCGGACCTTGGGCTTTGTTTATATGCTACTGTGTAATCCGTAGGCACTGTTTCAAACTGTCATGTTCATACATGTATGCCATGATTATTACTTGAATACAATACGTGTAGAACATACGTGCACAACTTGGATACGAACCTGATTTGTATGATGCAACTATGATAGGACGTGAGTGACCACAATATTGCTTGTTTGACTTTTCTGTGTATCTGCCGAGCAAACCAAGGTGAGTTCACACCCTCTACAAAGCATGGGATTCCCTGGGTCGGGAATTGGGGTTAAGGAACATGGGTTCCTCGTCCTCCTTGGGTAGGACAGCATTGGTTCAGGAATGTAATTCCTCGTCCTTACGGACAGATAACTCGTACTAGACCAAAACTCTATCACGAAGTCCCTCCTTTTTATATCGACTTAATCGCCAGGCCAATGGCGAGCGGGTCATTAGTTAGATAGCGCTATTTGGGCTGACAAACCTCACACCGTGCCGCAGAGGACGGGCGTGAACTAATTGATCTGGGGCACGTCAATGATGATAGACATTGACAGTTTCAGGGCACATAAACACGACTACAGTCAGCAGTCGATATGGTAACGAGTCTAGTGTATACATGGGGTAGCCCCCACGGCCGAAATGCCAGATAACTAACACGGGGTAGCCCCCACGGCTGGATAGCCAGAGTAACCGGGAATAAACAAGTCACGTTTTTAACTATGGGGTAACCCCCACGGCAGGATGCCAGCTAAAGGAAACTGTTTTCGAAACAACTTAAAACGAACACCCAACCGTGAACTCACTCAACTTGTTGTTGACTCGTTACTACATGCTTTGCAGGTCCTTAGATTCTTAGCTGGAGCTTGCATGGAGGAGGATCGTTGTGGGACATGGACGACTGAGTGCCATGTTAAACTTTGGAACAATTAAACTTATGCTTTGTTTTTAAGACTTATGCTTCCGCTTGCAACTTAACTATGTTTTGTTGAAACACCAATTGTATTGGTTGGATTTTTATAACTACATATATGCTTGTTCAATATGATTGGTGGCTGGATCCTGGTCAGTCACGCCTCCAAGCGGTAGTACTCCGCAGGTGGATTTTGGGGGTGTGACAGATTGGTATCAGAGCCATTGGTTATAGTGAACTTGGTTTTAATAAAGGGGGAAAACGTTTTTGTTAAAACCAGACTATAACCTGTACAGTGCTCGACGGTCCACAACGACGCTTCACTCCACATGCAAGGCTCGACATTCTAGGTGATATGATCTGTGTATATATTGCCTACTTGTTAGTTACATAGTACATTGCTTATGGTATGCTGGGTTAGTATAACTACTGTTGCTTGAACACGTGCGTGCTTACTCTATTTTATCGTCGTACTTTCGCGAACCCCTCTCACTCACGTTCTTCTTGATATGAAGATCATGTCTGGACGCGTTAACCTAACACAAGCCCAGTTGACGGCTCTGATCAACGAACGAGTTATCGCAGCACTTGCAGCTGCACACGCAGGAGGTATATCCTGCAGTCCGAACTCATTCTAGGATCTTTAGGATCCTACTCTCGTGAACCAACCTTTGTGTTAAACTCTGTCTTTTCTTTCACCTACGATAGGTCAGCACGTTCAGCCACCCGTGTGCACTTTTAAGACTTTCATGGACTGCCGACCAACTACTTTTAGCGGCACTGAAGGAGCGGTAGGTCTCCTACATTGGTTTGAGAAGCTAGAATCTGTGTTCGAAATGTGCGAATGCCCTGAGGCGCGCAGGGTGAAGTATGCTACTGGTACTCTCGAGGGTTTAGCCCTCACATGGTGGAACGCTCAGGTTCAGATGCTGGGGTTGGTTGCTGCCAATGCCACCCCATGGGAGAATTTTAAGGAAATGATCAAAGAAGAATACTGCAGTCGGGATGAGATTCACAAACTAGAGGTGGAATTCTTCAACCTCAAGATGACGGGGTCGGAAATTGAAGCTTATGTGAAAAGGTCGAACGAACTGGCAATTCTGTGTCCTACTATGGTGGATCCTCCCATCAAACGCATCGAACTATTTCTTCAGGGCTTAGTGCCAGAAATCCAAAGTCATGTGACTTCAGCGAACCTCGCCACCTACCAGCAAACTGTTCAGCTGGCTCACCGTCTCACGGACCAGGCGGTGGAGCAGAACAAGTTACCAAAACGCATAGGTGCTGCAACTACTTCTGGTACCTCTAGTGACAACAAACGGAAATGGGATGGAACTTCAAGTAAGGGTTCGACTTCTGTTCAGTCCCAGTCTCAGCAGAGAAAGACTGATGACTACAAGAGCCCTAATCAGCAACCGTCTGGTGGTCAAGGCCATGGTGGGTACAAAGGAAATCACCCCAAATGCAATCGCTGCAGCCTGCACCACAGCGGGCCATGCACCAGGGGCAACTATCATCGGTGCAACAAGCCTGGTCACGCTGCAAAGGATTGCAGGAGCTTATACCCCGCCAATCAGAATCGTCAGCAAGCTCAACAGAATCAACGCCAGCAGCAACAGCAAGGTGATAACAAAGGGTGCTTTCAGTGTGGAGCTGAAGGCCACTTCAAGAGAGATTGTCCCCAACTGAACAGGAACCAGAACAACAACAACAATAACAACAATCAGGGGAATGGTAACAATGGGAACAACAACAACAACAATGGCGCCAGGGGGCGGGTGTTTGTGATTGGCCAAGGTGAAGCAAGGAATGACCCCAATGTTGTGGTGGGTAAGTTCCTTCTCGACGACTTTTATGTTTCAGTTTTATTTGATTCGGGTGCCGATACTAGCTACATGTCACTAGAAGTTAGTCGAATGCTTAAGCGTATTCCAACCCCTTTGAACAACAAGCACACCGTAGAGCTAGCAAATGGTAAGAGTTTAGAAGCCACACACATAGTCAAGGGTTGTAAACTTATTCTCGCTGACCAGACCTTCTCTATCGACCTTATTCCAATCGTCTTGGGTAGTTTCGACGTTGTCATTGGGATGGATTGGTTATCCCAACACCGAGCAGAGATTCTTTGCAACGAGAAGGTTGTCCGTATTCCAGGTCCCGGTGGTGAACCTCTCATGATTCATGGCGACAAGAGGGGTGCTGTTGAGAACGTCATTTCTCTCCTTAAGGCCCAAAAGTGCTTGCGAAAGGGCCACACTGCCATTTTGGCTCTCGTTACTGACACCTCAGGAAAAGAGAAGAAGATAGAAGATTTTCCAGTTGTACGCGATTATCCAGAGGTATTTCCTGAGGAATTACCTGGTCTTCCGCCTCATCGCCAAGTCGAGTTTCAGATCGAATTAGCTCCTGGAGCTGCGCCCATAGCCCGTGCACCTTATCGTTTAGCCCCATCAGAGTTGAAGGAACTCTCCACGCAACTACAAGAACTCTTGGATAAGGGTTTTATTCGTCCTAGCTCATCGCCCTGGGGAGCTCCAGTATTATTTGTAAAGAAGAAGGACGGTACTTTCAGAATGTGCATCGACTACCGGGAACTCAACAAGGTGACGGTGAAGAATCGTTATCCTCTACCGCGGATTGACGACTTGTTCGACCAGCTGCAGGGGTCGAGCTACTATTCAAAGATTGATCTGAGATCGGGATATCACCAGCTGAGAGTCCGAGAAGAGGACGTCTCCAAAACAGCTTTCAGAACTCGATACGGGCACTATGAGTTTTTGGTCATGCCTTTTGGGATGACAAACGCACCTGCGGTTTTCATGGACTTGATGAACCGAGTGTGCAAGCCTTACCTGGACAAGTTCGTTATAGTCTTCATCGACGACATCCTGATCTATTCCAAGAGTCAGGAGGAACACGAGCAGCATCTACGACTTATTCTGGAACTCCTTCGAACAGAACAACTTTATGCAAAGTTCTCGAAATGCGACTTCTGGCTTCGAGAAGTCCATTTCCTAGGCCACGTGGTAAACAAGGATGGGATTCACGTTGATCCATCCAAGATAGACTCGATTAAGAACTAGCCTGCACCTCGTACACCAAAAGAGATTCGCCAATTCTTGGGATTGGCAGGCTACTACCGGAGGTTCATTAAGGATTTTTCTAAGATCGCACAGCCTCTCACCTCACTAACGCAGAAGGGCGTTGTTTATCGCTGGGGAAATGCACAGGAGTTAGCCTTTCAACACTTAAAGGATAGACTTTGCAGCGCACCTATCCTTTCCTTGCCGGAGGGCACAAACGACTTTGTGGTTTACTGCGACGCATCAATTCAGGGTCTTGGTTGCGTGTTGATGCAACGAGACAAAGTTATAGCCTACGCCTCACGCCAACTTAAGGTTCATGAAAAGAACTACACTACACACGATTTAGAGCTGGGAGCTGTTGTTTTTGCACTTAAGTTATGGCGGCATTACCTGTACGGTACCAAATGCGCCGTCTACACTGACCACAGGAGCCTCGAGCATATCTTCAAGCAGAAGGAACTGAATATGCGATAACGACGGTGGGTTGAACTACTGAATGACTACGAGTGCTCGATCAGGTATCACCCGGGCAAAGCCAATGTTGTGGCTGACGCCCTCAGTCGGAAGGACACCGCGCCTAAGCGCGTGCGAGCTTTACAACTCACGATCCATTCTAGTCTGCCTCCCCAAATACGAGCTGCTCAGAAAGAAGCACTGAAACCAGAAAACGTCAGGGCTGAAGCCCTACGCGGATCAAGGCAACGATTAGAACAGAAGGAAGACGGTGCTTACTACGTAACGGGACGCGTTTGGGTCCCACTCTACGGCAACCTACGAGAGCTTGTGATGGATGAAGCACACAAGTCTCGCTACTCAGTACACCCTGGATCAGATAAGATGTATCAAGATATCAAAACTACGTATTGGTGGCCTAGCATGAAGGCCCACATAGCAACCTACGTCAGCAAGTGTCTGACTTGTGCGAGAGTCAAGTCTGAATACCAGAAACCCTCAGGCCTACTCCAACAACCAGAGATACCTCAATGGAAATGGGAGCAAATTTCCATGGATTTTGTCACTGGCCTGCCTAGATCCCAGCGCGGGAACGATACTATTTGGGTGATCGTGGATCGACTCACAAAATCTGCACACTTCTTGGCTATCAAGGAGACGGATAAATTCTCCACTCTCGCAGAAATATACCTCAAAGAAGTTGTTTCGAGGCACGGGGTGCCCACCTCTATCATCTCAAATCGAGATGCACGCTTCACGTCAGAGCTGTGGCAAGCGATGCACAAATCCTTTGGTTCACGACTAGACATGAGCACATCGTATCACCCTCAGACGGACGGGCAGTCCGAGCGCACTATTCAAACCTTAGAAGACATGCTTCGTGCATGTGTAATCGACTTTGGCAACCGCTGGGAAAAGCATCTGCCACTTGTGGAATTCTCGTACAATAACAGCTACCACACCAGCATTAAAGCTGCTCCATTTGAGGCATTGTACGGACGCAAATGCCGGTCACCTCTTTGCTGGGCAGAGGTGGGAGATAGTCAGATCACTGGTCCAGAACATGTGGTATACACAACCGAACAGATTGCTCAAATACGAAAACGCATGGCGGCAGCTCGCGACCGTCAGAAGGTTTACGCCGACATGGGCAGGAAACCGCTTGAGCTCCAGGTTGGGGAGCGGGTACTACTCAAAGTTTCACCCTGGAAGGGTGTGGTTCGTTTTGGTAAACGCGGCAAACTTAACCCACGATACGTTGGACCTTTCGAAGTCATTGAGAAAATAGGCAGGGTGGCCTACAGACTAAACTTACCAGCGGAACTCGGTGCAGTTCACAACGTTTTTCACGTGTCGAATCTGAAGAAGTGTCCGTCAGATGAGACCCACGTGGTTCCTCTGAAGGAACTCACTATCGACGAACAGTTACGATTCGTCGAGGAACCAGTCGAAATCACGGACCGGGATGTTAAGGTCCTCAAGAGCACCAGAATACCTCTCGTTCGAGTTCGTTGGAACTCACGTCGCGGCCCAGAGTTCACCTGGGAGCGCGAAGATCAGATGAAACAAAAGTATCCCCAACTGTTCGCAAACAGTACACCCACTACTGAGGTCGAAGCTACGGAATTTCGGGACGAAATTCCAGATCAACGGGGGGTGGATGTGACACCCCAGGAAAACCAGGAAAACCATACAACTTAACTAGCTTCCTCAGTGAGTGCCTACCAAATTTCGGGACGAAATTTCTTTCAACTTGGGGATGATGTGACAACTCGAAATTTAGAACCTTTCGTGTATCTTAGTACAACCTACTTGCTATGTTATGTGACTAGTAAACGTGTTGGTGAACATCCTATGTGACTACGTGTTATGTTTATGTGTCGTGCTTGTACGTATGTGTATATTTATATGAACCGAGACAACAAGGGCCCGACTCGAGACCATGCGGTCTCGAGTGAACAGTATAACATATGGGCCGGTTGGGCCGTGCACCTCATCCGAAACCCATTAGGGTGCACCACTTGAAGCTAGTATATATGTTATGCACCTAGCCATCTTTGCCATTTTCTTGGACAACACACACACTCCCCTACTCTCTCTAGAAACCATTAAACCCTAAGTCTCAACATCACCTCTCCTCTCCTCCTTCTCGGATTCAATCGGCTACTACAAGGAGCTCTCGGATCGGCACACACACACCCATTCGGAAGCTTCATTCTTCACCTCCACCTCTCTAACCGGTTAGTGATTCATGTTAAATGTGTGTTTCGGTTTAATGATGATGTATGATGAAGATTATGTGATAATATGCTTACTTGTTAAGTTATACATAGGACGAATATATCCTTCTTGAGAAATCGGTATTAAAAATTATCCATGATAAAGATGCTTGTTTGATTTCGAGTGCACATGTTCATGTTTGATATGTGGGAGGTGTACTAGATAGCATAAAAATGGTGTAATGTTGATGATAAATCTTAGATAGATGCATGTATTGATCGGATATGTTAGAATTAGAAACCAATGAGAAAGACTAAGTTATGTAACCATTTCGAGTTATGCTTGTTTGGGATAACCGAGTGTGCTAGATGAAAAACTCTAATGAAGAACATGATGAATACATGAAGAACTGTTTGAACATGATATGAATATTTGAAATTTATGTGTTTGATCCGTTTTTGGTTAGGGTTAGACAAATAAACATGTTTAAGTGGATAGTACAAACTGTTACATGAAATCAAATTTCCGTTGGATAGTACAACTGTGCAGAATCAGCAATGGTTGGGGGTCGAGACCCCTGGTCTCGACTCGAGACCACCATATGTCAACTCGAGATCCCCGGTCTCGACACAAGTTGCGAGTCGAGAACCTATAGTCTCGACTCGAGACCATGCTTCATCAACACACACACACATCATGACTAGAGACTATGATTGCGAGTCCAGTTACGACTCGAGACCACCGCATGCATGACCCGAGATCACCATAGTTGCGACTCGAAACCTTGTGGACTACAACACGAGACCGCACAGTCTCGAGTAGAGACCGTACAGTCTCGACTCGAGACCACACACTTGTGCACGCTGAATTGGACTTGCATGATTTCGGGCTTAGTTGATGGGCCGGACCTTGGGCTTTGTTTATATGCTACTGTGTAATCCGTAGGCACTGTTTCAAACTGTCATGTTCATACATGTATGCCATGATTATTACTTGAATACAATTCGTGTAGAACATACGTGCACAACTTGGATACGAACCTGATTTGTATGATGCAACTATGATAGGACGTGAGTGACCACAATATTGCTTGTTTAACTTTTCTGTGTATCTGCCGAGCAAACCAAGGTGAGTTCACACCCTCTACAAAGCATGGGATTCCCTGGGTCGGGAATTGGGGTTAAGGAACATGGGTTCCTCGTCCTCCTTGGGTAGGACAGCATTGGTTCAGGAATGTAATTCCTCGTCCTTACGGACAGATAACTCGTACTAGACCAAAACTCTTTCACGAAGTCCCTCCTTTTTATATCGACTTAATCGCCGGGCCAATGGCGAGCGGGTCATTAGTTAGATAGCGCTATTTAGGTCTGACAAACCTCACACCGTGCCGCAGAGGACGGGCGTGAACTAATGGATCTGGGGCACGTCAATGATGATAGACATTGACAGTTTCAGGGCACATAAACATGACTACAGTCAGCAGTCGATATGGTAACGAGTCTAGTGTATACATGGGGTAGCCCCCACGGCCGAAATGCCAGATAACTAACACGGGGTAGCCCCCACGGCTGGATAGCCAGAGTAACCGGGAATAAACAAGTCACGTTTTTAACTATGGGGTAACCCCCACGGCAGGATGCCAGCTAAAGGAAACTGTTTTCGAAACAACTTAAAACGAACACCCAACCGTGAACTCACTCAACTTGTTGTTGACTCGTTACTACATGCTTTGCAGGTCCTTAGATTCTTAGCTGGAGCTTGCATGGA
Source organism: Helianthus tuberosus (assembly GCA_030545235.1). Lineage (NCBI taxonomy): Eukaryota > Viridiplantae > Streptophyta > Magnoliopsida > Asterales > Asteraceae > Helianthus > Helianthus tuberosus. The sequence goes on from CM060357.1 coordinate 141,617,982, forward strand.
GGAGGATCGTTGTGGGACATGGACGACTGAGTGCCATGTTAAACTTTGGAACAATTAAACTTATGCTTTGTTTTTAAGACTTATGCTTCCGCTTGCAACTTAACTATGTTTTGTTGAAACACCAATTGTATTGGTTGGATTTTTATAACTACATATATGCTTGTTCAATATGATTGGTGGCTGGATCCTGGTCAGTCACGCCTCCAAGCGGTAGTACTCCGCAGGTGGATTTTGGGGGTGTGACAATTATGGGGTTTTGTATACAAAATTTATTACTTGCGAGTAGTAAGTCGGAATGACAGTACGTTACCATTGGACAACGAGTTAGCCAATGTGTAATATGACCCACAAGTCAAGGATTGATAGTACTGAATGAGTAATTGTGTAGAAATAAACAATGTGATCGCTCTCAATACTGTTTTAATTGATAAAATGTTTCTTGATTAATCTGGGATTCACTCACCAGTATTTCCCGCTGATAAAATATTTTTAAAACATGTTTCAGGTAACACAATGTGAAAGCCAACTGGGAAAAAGCCAGCTCGAGAGCACTGACGGCTTGGAAAATAAGTGGCTATAAAAGTTATTTAAGAAACGATGTTTTAAATTAAATAAAATAGGGTTTGTCCCTATAAGTGTATTGTTATAAGAAACTTGGGTTTTGCCCATATGATTATTAATATCAAATATGGTGGTTTTACTATGATAAACATTTCCTAACTACGGTCCTGATGAAATTTCCGCTGCCAAATTAAATAAACTGATACCACCACAAACGAATGTTCGCGACCGCCCGTTCCCGGGACAGATAAGGGATCGGGGGTTGTGACACATAGTGACATCATAATTCAAAGATCTGCCATCAAACCACTGCCCCACTTTCAAATTTCAAAGGTCTGGCCCACATTCAATTATGAAACCAATGATGTTCATTCAAAATTATGAAACCACTGATGTTCATTCGAAATTCAAACCACTGCTGTTTCATTAAAATGGGAGGGTAATTTGAAATTTAAAACTTATAGGGATATATAATTTGCATTTAATGTCGTCAGAGCTTCAATTCTTCTCTCTCTCAAATATAAATTAGAGTTAATTACTGTTTTCGTCCCTGTGGTTTGTCAAAAATCGCTATTTCAGTCCATTAGTTTAAAAATTGTGATTTCAGTCCCTGTGGTTTCACTTTCGTAACTATTTCAGTCCATGTGGTTTCACTTTCGTAACCATTTCTATCCATTATTTTGTTAAGTACAGGGACTGAAATGGTTACGAGGTGGACTGAAATGGTTACGAAAGTGAAACTACAGGGACTGAAATCGCAATTTTTAAACTAATGGACTGAAATAGTGATTTTTGACAAACCACAGGGACGAAAACAGTAATTAACTCTATAAACAAAAACCCAAATCCAAACCCGAACATAATTTCAAAAACCCATTTCAATCTCTCTGTCTACTCTCTTTCAACTCTTTATCTCTAAGACTGTAGATACAGAGAAGAGGATGTAAATCAGGTAATTGTTATTTTTTTTGGTAATTGTTAATACACTTTGTAATCAGTTCTTCTTCTTCGTGGTTTCTTGAGCTTTGTTACATGTTTTCCAGATTGAAGTTTCTTCAACTCGTCATCTTCTCCAATGCTTCCATCGATTCTTCTCTCGCTAAATCTGGTAAACAATCCGTGACCTAATTTCTTTCATGATTCAATGAAATTTTTTTGATATGTTTGTAGCTTTTGATTTTGTCTTTGATTTGTTATTATTTATTCAGATGCTTGTAAAAGGAGAAAACCCAATGACATAAGAGATAATGTCTGTTTTTGTTTAAAAATATATTTATATATGTTTAAAATAAATCACGATGACATGAAATTTGTTTGATATGTTTGTAGCTTTTGATCGTGATGACATAAAAATAGATAACTGAAGGTTTGTATGCTAAATGTTCTTCAGGTATATCTTTCTGGATTTGTTATTTGGTGTGGAAATCTTGAGTTCATTGGTCGAACTTCCGAATGTATATACAGGTTATAAAATGGATCTCAACTTTATTGATGAAGAGGTAATGTCTGTTTGTGTTTAAAAATAGATTTATATATGTTTAAAATAAATCATGATGACTTGAAATTTGTTTGATATGTTTGTAGCTTTTGATCAAGATGACATAAAAATAGATAACTAAAGGTTTGTATGCTAAATGTTCTTCAGGTAGATCTTGCTGGATTTGTTATTTGGTGTGGAAGTCTTGAGTTCGTTGGCCGAACTTCGAAATGTAATCAAGGTTATAAAATGTATCTCAACTTTATTGATGAAGAGGTAATGTGTGTTTGTGTTCAAAAATAGATTTATATGTGTTTAAAATAAATCATGATGACATGAAATTTGTTTGATATGTTTGTAGATTTTGATCATGATGACATAAAAATAGATAACTGAAGGTTTGTATGCTAAATGTTCTTCAGGTAGATCTTGCTGGATTTGTTATTTGGTGTGGAAGTCTTGAGTTCATTGGCCGAACTTCCGAATGTATATACAGGTTATAAAATGGATCTCAACTTTATTGATGAAGAGGTAATGTCTGTTTGTGTTTAAAAATAGATTTATATGTGTTTAAAATAAATCATGATGACATGAAATTTGTTTGATATGTTTGTTGCTTTTGATCATGATGACATAAAAATAGATAACTGAAGGTTTGTATGCTAAATGTTCTTCAGGTAGATCTTGTTGGATTTTTTATTTGGTGTGGAAGTCTTGAGTTCGTTGGCCGAACTTCGAAATGTAAACAAGGTTATAAAATGTATCTCAACTTTGTTGATGAAGAGGTAATGCCTGTTTGTGTTTAAAAATAGAATTATATGTGTTTAAAATAAATCATGATGACATGAAATTTGTTTGATATGTTTGTAGCTTTTGATCATGATTACATAAAAATAGATGATTGAAGGTTTGTATGCTAAATGTTCTTCAGGTAGATCTTGCTGGATTTGTTATTTGGTGTGGAAGTCTTGAGTTCGTTGGCCGAACTTCCGAATGTATATACAGGTTATAAAATGGATCTCAACTTTATTGATGAAGAGGTAATGTCTGTTTGTGTTTAAAAATATATTTATATGTGTTTAAAATAAATCATGATGACATGAAATTTGTTTGATATGTTTGTAGCTTTTGATCATGATGACATAAAAATAGATAACTGAAGGTTTGTATGCTAAATGTTCTTCAGGTAGATCTTGCTGGATTTGTTATTTGGTGTGGAAGTCTTGAGTTCGTTGGCCGAACTTCGAAATCTAATCAAGGTTATAAAATGTATCTCAACTTTATTGATGAAGAGGTAATGTCTGTTTGTGTTTAAAAATAGATTTATATGTGTTTAAAATTATTCATGATGACATGAAATTTGTTTGATATGTTTGTAGCTTTTAATCATGATGACATAAAAATAGATAACCGAAGGTTTGTATGCTAAATGTTCTTCAGGTAGATCTTGTTGGATTTATTATTTGGTGTGGAAGTCTTGAGTTCGTTGGCCGAACTTCCGAATGTATATACAGGTTATAAAATGGATCTCAACTTTATTGATGAAGAGGTAATGTCTGTTTGTGTTTAAAAATAGATTTATATATGTTTAAAATAAATCATGATGACTTGAAATTTGTTTGATATGTTTGTAGCTTTTGATCAAGATGACATAAAAATAGATAACTAAAGGTTTGTATGCTAAATGTTCTTCAGGTAGATCTTGCTGGATTTGTTATTTAGTGTGGAAGTCTTGAGTTCGTTGGCCGAACTTCGAAATGTAATCAAGGTTATAAAATGTATCTCAACTTTATTGATGAAGAGGTAATGTGTGTTTGTGTTCTAAAATAGATTTATATGTGTTTAAAATAAATCATGATGACATGAAATTTGTTTGATATTTTGTAGATTTTGATCATGATGACATAAAAATAGATAACTGAAGGTTTGTATGCTAAATGTTCTTCAGGTAGATCTTGCTGGATTTGTTATTTGGTGTGTAAGTCTTGAGTTCATTGGCCGAACTTCCGAATGTATATACAGGTTATAAAATGGATCTCAACTTTATTGATGAAGAGGTAATGTATGTTTGTGTTTAAAAATAGATTTATTTGTGTTTAAAATAAATCATGATGACATGAAATTTGTTTGATATGTTTGTTGCTTTTGATCATGATGACATAAAAATAGATAACTGAAGGTTTGTATGCTAAATTTTCTTCAGGTAGATCTTGTTGGATTTTTTATTTGGTGTGGAAGTCTTGAGTTCGTTGGCCGAACTTCGAAATGTAATCAAGGTTATAAAATGTATCTCAACTTTATTGATGAACAGGTAATGTCTGTTTGTGTTTAAAAATAGATTTATATGTGTTTAAAATAAATCATGATGACATGAAATTTGTTTGATATGTTTGTAGCTTTTAATCATGATGACATAAAAATAGATAACTGAAGGTTTGTATGCTAAATGTTCTTCAGGTAGATCTTGTTGGATTTGTTATTTGGTGTGGAAGTCTTGAGTTCGTTGGCCGAACTTCCGAATGTATATACAGGTTATAAAATGGATCTCAACTTTATTGATGAAGAGGTAATGTTTGTTTGTGTTTAAAAATAGATTTACATGTGTTTAAAATAAATCATGATGACGTTGAAATTTGTTTGAGATGTTTTTATCTTTTGATCACGATGACATAAAAATAGATAACTGAAGGTTTGTATGCTAAACGTTCTTCAGGTAGATCTTGCTGGATTTGTTATTTGGTGTGGAAGTCTTGAGTTCGTTGGCTGAACTTCGAAATGTAATCAAGGTTATAAAATGTATGTCAACTTTATTGATGAAGAGGTAATGTTTGTTTGTGTTTAAAAATAGATTTATATTTGTTTAATATAAATCATGATGACATGAAATTTGTTTGATATGTTTGTAGCTTTTGATCATGATGACATAAAAATAGATAATTGAAGGTTTGTATGCTAAATGTTCTTCAGGTAGATCTTGCTGGATTTGTTATTTGGTGTGGAAGTCTTGAGTTCGTTGGCCGAACTTCCGAATGTATATACAGGTTATAAAATGGATCTCAACTTTATTGATGAAGAGGTAATGTCTGTTTGTGTTTAAAAATAGATTTATATGTGTTTAAAATAAATCATGATGACATGAAATTTGTTTGATATGTTTGTAGATTTTGATCATGATGACATAAAAATAGATAACTGAATGTTTGTATGCTAAATGTTCTTCAGGTAGATCTTGCTGGATTTGTTATTTGGTGTGGAAGTCTTGAGTTCGTTGGCCGAACTTCGAAATGTAATCAAGGTTATAAAATGTATCTCAGCTTTATTGATGAAGAGGTAATGTCTGTTTGTGTTTAAAAATAGATGTATATGTGTTTAAAATAAATCATGATTCTATCAAATTTGTTTGATATGTTTGTAGCTTTTGATTTTGTCTTTGATTTTTTATTGTTTATTCAGATGCTTGCATTGTTGTACCATGTGATTACGAGTAGATTGATTTGCAGTTGGTATATTGGTGGAATGACAGCAAGTCTAGGTTATGCTTCAAGCTGTCTCGATCTCTTTGGAGGCGGATAGGTGGCTTTGGGAGGTCTGAAAAACAGAATTGATCAATTTAGGGAAAATGGGGTTGAAAGATGATAACCCAACAGTTGTGGATCTCATTCTACAGCTTCGATAAATTCAAGGGTATTCTGAAATAATGCTTCCTAGATTTTTGAAGACCGACACATGTCCAAAGAAGCATCATTGTGGACATTTGTCGGTCTTCGAAAATCAAGGAAACATTATTTCAGAATACCATTGAATTTATCGGAGCTTTCGAATGAGATCCTCCACTATTGGGTTATCATCTTTCAAACCCATTTTCCCTAAATTTATTGATTCTGTTTTTCAACAGAGATGTAATGCAATGATTCCTCTTAATTGAATAGACGGACACTTGCTTCCTCTCAAATGGTTATGGAGTGGTTACAACAGCTGATCATGCTAAGGACTTTTATAACTAACCACTGCTCCTTATAAAGACTGAGGGTAAAGACTGATTAGACCTATCCATTGTTAAAGACAAAGCCCTGTTAAAGACAGGCACTTATGTACCTAAGGCCTGATCAACCGAAGGAAACCACTGCTCAGTAACAACAGTGGTTCAGCATCTACAGCGGATTCAACATCAGTATTTATGTAACAGTGTTTACTGTATCAGTGTTTAGTTATATACAATCTCTCGAGACAAACCCTAGAGTTTATGTATATACAATCTCCCCATGTTGATTTGATTAATGGTATGTTGATTCGATTAATGTTATGTTATGTAATTGCTACCGTTTGAATATTATTGTTATTATATTATAATCTGTTGATCATGGTCTGTTAAAGTACTGTTGTTAAACATTCTCTGTTGAACTGCATCATCTGTTAGTCCATAGCAGAGGTTCTCTTTGGCAGACCTTTTCTTGAAGGAGATCTGGGTGTTTATCAGCAGATGTTCATCATGATGCGTGTGTAAACAGATGTTTGAAATCCTCTGTTGAATGGCATCATCTGTTAAAGCACAACAGATGTTAGCAATCTATACTGTGGAATGATCAGCAGATGTTATGTTTGGCAGACCTTTGTTTTAACAGCAGATGTCAAAATGTTTAAAGATGGTATCATCTGTTAAGTAACAGCAGATGTTAGCTTTATGTTGCTTTTGTATTCATATTCAGCAGCAGAGGTTGTGTTTATTAGCAGAGGTTATTTGCTATAACAGTCTTTGTGTTTATCAGCAAAGGTTGTTTGGAACAACAGACTTTGTTTGAACAGATTTTCTGTTTGAAAGAGCTTTATCTAAATAGAGGTTGAGTGCATAAATTTGTTTGTAGTCAGAGGTTAATTCAAGTGAAGTTATGACAATGATCACCCAGAAATTTGTTGAAGCCTTTTAAGTGTCGATGACTGCCCATAAATTTGTTGAAGCCTTTTAAGAAAAGCGTTTTAGGTGTCGATGACTGTCAATAAATTTGTTGAAGCCTTTTAAGTATCCATGACTGCCCATAAATTTAAAGAGTATAATTGAAGTTGTAATGTATCATGAAGAGCCAATTAAAATATATGGAGAATGTACAACAAAGGTTTAAGTTAAAATAAATAACAAGATAAGCATACATGATTATAATTTAAATATTCGTAAGTCGTAAGTTTTCAAAATATAGAAGTTTGATACATCACCATCCCATAATTTATCTCAAATGAGATAATACCAACAACCACAACTATCTGTAGACTTTCTTTAAGATCAGCTTGGCTTTTTCTTCAGAGTAGACAAATTTGCATCTCATATTTCTGTAGATACCATGGGGATTCGTGAACTTCTTGGTGAATTGACAAGCCGTGTATCTAAATCCCTTGCCATGCTTCTCCCGTCGAAAGTCAATTACAGTGTCTACTCCATTCAGATTTTCAACTGTCATCTTTTTTGTTCTGTGAATCCTTGATAAAGACGCTACTTTCACATTCAGACGCTTAAAAGTAAATATAAAATATCAATAATTAATAAGAAATACATAATGTATTTAAGTAAAGTAACAAAAAAACAGCTTAATTGTAACAAACATTTAACATCCAAAGAATGAGGAATAATATATTAACAGAATAAACTTACAAAATGTTTGCTGTAGTACCATACGATTTGTAAGGGGTATACATCAGGATCTTCTTAATAATCTGAGACAGCGGCATCTGCATCAACATCTGCATCGTCGATATCATCGGATGATTCATTCGATACAACATAATCACTATCAGAATCTGTGTCATTGGATTCTTCAACATCCGACTGGTGATGCAGATCCTCGGTAATTGGAGCAACTTCTAAATTGGGTGAGGAAGTATCGTCTATCGGACTGTCATTGGATTTGGGTGCAACAATCTCACATCCATTCAAATCAAAGGCAGTAAGCAGAAAGATGTAATCCGCTACGTATCTTAAAACAAGTACAATTCCTGTTTGCATACCCATGTAGTGTACAACATTTTCCCATCCATCGGTTATAAAGTAACAATTCCGAAGAGGATCACGTCGAAGTAGTACATCAAAAGAGTCCCACTGATTCACATAGATCTTAAATATCTCTTTAAGTTTACCAACTCCAATACTGACGTTGACTAACTCCTTGGGTATTAGCTGAACAAAAAGATATAAAATTATGAAATCAACAAAGGTACAGTAAAATTAACAACTATATCACAAATTACTATAGTAACATTTAAGTATTGGATTAAAATACCAAAACTTACCAACACGTCCTTACAAACATCAGTAAACTATGGGAGAATGAATCCATACATCCAAACTTCCTCTCAAACGATATTGATGTGAACATAGAAATCATTGGGAGTTTTGTTGGATAGTGATGAACTTTTTCAAAAGGTGTCAGCAGATATGTATATGGTGCAGTTTTTTTAAATACCAACAGACATCCTTCTTTCAATGAAAGGTCAGAGACAACTGAGGACCATCCTTCTTTTAGAGCAAAAGTTCCATTGTGTTTTGAGAATCGGTAATCCCATCTCATAACGTTTACACACTCTATAACGCCAACGTTACCAGGAACTTCTTTGAGTAAATGATTGTTTGCAAAGTTTTGTGGTATTATCTGTTGAGTTCAAGTATTTAAGTATTGGAAAGTGTTATATGTGAATTAATTGTTAACAATAAAACTATAGAAAATGGTTTTAATGTAATAATCTTACCAAGATTTTGGAATTAAGAGAATCCAAATATTTATAAAAAGACATCTTCCAAGATATGATGTTTCTGGTTAAAAATCAAAGAAAAAATGAGACAATGTATTTTATCAGATACTTCATTATTTATAAAGACTGTGATAACAAATGTGAACCAACAATGTTTAACATATCTATGTCATTCAGATAATGCATTTAATATTTATTGATTTATCTAGAGTATACCAATAAATAAAGATTCCTCTAAAAACTGTAGAATCGAGTACCACTGTCAATAACTTTTTTTTTGCAAGTCTATAAATAAAAGATTTCTCATTTAATCATATTCTTTATTATCAAGTAAGAAAAACAACAAAATATACCTTATCGATTGCTTTCAAGAATCCAAATATAACACCATATCAAACAAAACTTCAAATCGGAAACATTATAAAAAATAAAAAAGCTTGTAAAATTAAATTGATATATCATCTAAAACATGCAATACATTGAGAACAGTCTTCATAACAGTTATTAATCATGTGCATATGTGTTGGACCGTTCTACGACCTTGAAACGTCAGTTAAGGCAGTTCAGCTTTGAGTACGAAGGCGGAATCAACGTAAACAAAGTCATAACAGCTAGTTTCCTTTTAATCTTTCTTTTCTGATTGATATACGTGCTTGTACAATGTATTCTGATACAAAACCGTCAGCACTTCGTCTCACACACAATGACCAAGTCTTACCAAATGAACAACACACTAACCTATTTATAACCTGTTGATTTCGCTTGAATTATTTCAAGCTAAATCATGATTTCGCTTGAACCCATTTCAAGCTAAATCATGATTTCCCTTGAACCATTTCAAGCTAAATCTTCAATGTTGATTTAGCTTGAAACACACATAAACCCTTTCAAGCGAAATACACAAGTTTATACATATAAAACCCTAATGTGTGTTCATTCAAACTATCTAGACACAAGACTTGATTAAGACGTAATCAGCAGACATTTAGTGCACCAACAGACTCCCCTTTGGATGTTGATGAAGTCTTTGGCTTCAAGTCTTTGTCTTTATCATTCTTCAAACATTGTAAAAACTTTCTTCAATCTTTATCTTCAAACTTTAAACTTCAAACTTCCCTTTGACTGTTGATCCAGACTCCCCCTTTCACAGACTCCCCCTCTCGATATGCTAGAATCTGAGATATCTGGTTCAAGCTTTGACAATTAGCTTCCGTTGGGAATAATGAAGCCTGCATATCCTCTACCACAACATAAGTTTCACAAATTTATAACACTCAGATTTAAGAAACTTACTGGCAGAAATCATAAATTCAACAAACTGTATAGTTACATCAAGTTCAAATGAATGACCTTGATTAACTAACCACACAATCTTTCAAAACATTTTTATATAACATTCAAAGTTTTCAACAAACTCTCCCAACCTAATATAGTTCATCATGTTTAGCACTTGGAATTTTGAAAATCAGCTTTCCAACATCAGTCGTCGAAAATCTTTTTGTATTTTTCAAGACTTTATGCTAAAACACACTAAAATCTTTTTGGATTTTGAGTTTAAAGAAATGCAGTAAACAATTATATACAAACAATATTTTTGTGAGTTTGTGTAAGAGGATCATATCAGATTATGAGACAAATCACAAGCACCGTTAAGCTTTAATCATTTTAAGTTCTAAACGATTCACTTAGATTGTCAGTATACTGGTCCACTTAAATTTTCACACAAAGTTCAACTGCTTCGAGATATGAGTTTAATGTCTTAGATACTTAAACTTAATCACGTGTCCCACCTCAGAATATACTCCCGTATCCAGATCCCAATATTCAGTCTTACAGGTAATTATAACACAAATGATATCTGTAAGGGGTTAATAATTTATGAAGAATCATGAGAGCTCAGGTCAGAACTACCGTTCAGCAGAGAGATCATGACTCAACTTTTGGGTGTGTCCCCTTTAGAGGATCTTTTTTACAACAACATTGCTAAGCAATTTTATTGTCTTATCATTTATGCTGAGGGTGATGCTATGTTTCAAGCATTTGCAGAAAGTATTATTCAAGGACTAGGTCAGAACCACCGTTCAGCAGAAGTCCCGGAATAATACCCCAGATATCACTGAGTATAAAAACCTAGTATATCAGAAAAAGGAACCTTTCAAACAAGATTTCGGGGTTACCCATATATCCGAGAGATGTTACCCACGATATAAGCAAGTTTGAAATTTAGGTTTATATCTCGTCACAATCTACTAAATGTACAAAAACCTACTGACACATCATCAGTGAGACCGTTTATCACATTTAACTTTCCAATTCTTTAGCATGCTGTGAGAGTCCACTGATGTACTATCATTTCCTCTTCTTTAACACAAAAACTCATTTTCATTTTTCAATGTTTTTGTCATTTTCAAATTTTCTAATTTTTTAAAAAAATTTTCTCCCCCTAAAATCAAAATATGTTTCAATTTTGATTTTCTGAGAAAATTTGAGAACAAACTATACAAGAAACGTGACAAACTGATATCAAATCGCTTCAATTCGCCATTCACTCGACTTAACAATCAGAACTCCCCCTGTCAACAAACTATTTTCCCATTATGATTTCAAAACACTTAAGTTTGCTTTAATCAACAATGGTTTTTCCGAAAAAATAGTTTTGTTTGTCTTTTCTCAAACATGGGGTTTCATCACATTGTTTACCTTTATCCACTCATCGGAAAGATAAATCAAGAACAACTTAATGTCCTTGATTAGTCTTTTGTGATCCGAAATATCACAGTTACCAACCTATGAATTTCTCAAGAAATATGCCGATTCCTGTTCCACACTTACCAACCTGGGAACTCCGGCAAGTCAGGTTTTTCTATTTGAAAAGATTCACCCAAGCCTGACCAGCCTTGGGTTTGACAGTTTTTACCTCAACAGATGGCTCTTCTGATTTTGACAAACCAGAATCATTGCCTGAACATGGCTTGTCTGACTTTGACCTGTCAGATTCATTGCCTGATGGTGGCTTGTCTGACTTTGAGACGTCAGATTCATCGCCAACCATTTTCTTCTTCTTTTCTTCTTTCGTCCTCAGATTTGTATCTAATGAATTCGTCTTGCTTGACTTTGCAATCAAGTTAGTTGATTCATCAGAACTCTTATTCAATCTGTCCGGTGAACCTGAAGACAAAATTTTCTCCAGATACTCTCTCGCCTTCTTCCTTTTCTTTCGCAGTCTGTCTTTCTGCCCCTGAGAAAGCTTCACTTTCTTTTCTTGAACTTTCTGTTCTTGAACTTTTGGTTCTTGAACTTTCTGTTCTTTGGGCTTGACACTGACTGATTTCTTTCCCATTTTCTGAGATTCAACCCTCGATCTTCCTTTTGATCTCATTGGGCAATCTCTGGCAATATGACCTCTGATTTGGCATTCATAGCACCTTCTTGTTTCAAATCTCTGACTTTGGCAGTTAACAGCAATGTGTCCTTGAAATCCACAAGTGTAACACACTCTGTTATCATACCTTTCACTACTTTCATACCACATACCGTCTTTATACCACACACTTAGATCAAAGCATTGATTTGCCTTGTGGTAATCACCATTTCTTTGTTTTCTATCATTGTAATGATTTGTCCTTGAAGAATCTTCATCCCATCTTCTCTTGTAAATTGGATTTGGCTTTTTAGCACTGTGGTTAAACCTGCACCACTTATTACCAACATTTTGTGAGTTTTTATTTTCAGATTTTTGTGATTTTTCATAATGATTGGATGACTTATCTGATGAGCTTTTATTTTCATTTTTAAAATTTTTCAAATTTTTATCTTTTTGTTTCTGTTCTACACTCTTCTTAACAGGTTTTTGTTTAGAACATTCACTTGTTTCAGTAGATTGCAAAACAGTATTTTTAAATTTTTCTTGTAAATCTAAATATATTTTTCTTTTCTTTTCTTTTTCATCATCAGATATTTCATCACAAACTTCAATTTTGACTTTGTCAAAATTTGTGACATTTTCACTTATTGGAACTGAATTGATCGGTTTTGGACAGACATGTGAAGTAGAATTCACAAAACCTTTCAATTTATTCTCAAGCTCGTTAATTTTAATCCGAGCTATTTCAGCTTCTTTTTCAAGCTGAATGATTTTAGCAAGATGAGAATTGATTTCAATTTGTTTTTCAAGATTATCTTTACCAAAAATATCTCTCTCATCTTCTAAAATCTTGATTTGATTTTAAAAATCTTTTTCTTTTTCTTTTAACGCTTCATTTTCCAATTTTATCCAAGAAACATTTTCATTTTCAATTTTGATTTTTCCAAAAACTTTTTCTTTTTCTTTCAAATTGTTAATTTCCAATGTCAAACTGTCCAAACTACTCAACAGTTTGTCATTTTCTGACGTCAATTTCTCACAATTTTCTCTCATTTCAAGAATCTGTTTATTATCATATTCTTTCTCATCCTTCAAACTTTTGATTTCCACTGTCAAATTCTCCACATCTTTCAAGAGATTGAAATTTTTTGCTTCGGATTTTTCGCATTTTGAGCACACAACTTCACCTTTTGAAGTTTCATCCTTTTTTGATTCTTCATTCTTTGTCATTCCTTCTTTAATCTTTTTGATTAATTCAAGAAATTCATCCAAACTCATATTTTCTGAGTTTCTTTCTATTTCATCTATTAACTCTTTCTTTTTCTTTTTCTCTTCTTCACCTCCCCACCATTTCTTTTGCCAATAATCATCTTCTTCTTTGTACTGCTGGATTATGGCCTCGATATCAAGCGTACTATCATCGATCGCAATATTTCCATACTCATCAAGATAACACTCTCTGTCTGGATCCCACCTATTTGCTCTCCTCGCTTCCAAAAAGATACGAGATATTCTAATTATTTTGTTTTCAGCAATCATTTTTCTGTATCGATATTTCTGCTCTTCAGTTCGATCGTCTTTCCACGGAAAAGGATCGGAATTCGCCATCTTTTTATGTCCTTGAATTACCTCGAAATCACCTGCAAACAAAACAAACAAACAGTTTAAAAACAAAGTGAATATGTGAAAGTATATGACGTGACACAAAAAGACAAAACTGTTGTTTGATCGGATAACTAATCAATGTATTGCACTAAACAACAAAAACACTTATGATTGCTGATCAAGTGGCGTGTTGTCCTTTCAACGATGAAATACAATCTTTCTAAATTTATCACATCAATTCACAATTCCCAAACAGTTTGCTTTTAATGACCAACAAATTCTCGTGAACTTTTAATGACCAACAACCACTTGTTACAATTCAATTTGACCAAATAAACGTATTCAGTCGAAGCACATGGTCGGTAAAATATGTTTAATTGTTTTCTAATGTGGGTGGCCGACAACACTTAATGTTCACAACTTTAAATCTCCGGTTTTCATTTACAAAGTTCAACAGTCTCAAATTAATACTTCACATGGGTCGGCAACAATTTAATTTTGATTTTAATATTGATTGAACCGAGACACTTATGTGGACAGAATTATCACGTGAACTACTATGAAATCAAATTTAAAATACTTATTTAATCTAGAAACACATGCAATGGACTGACACAATCAAAGTAATGACACAACAAATGTTCACGTTTAATCAAAAACAGTTCAAGCGATCAACTCAAGCGAAATCCTCAAATACAAGTTCAATGATTCAAGCGAAATCCAGCCAATCAATTTCGCTTGAACTATTCAAGTGAAATCCTCTAATACAATTCCAATGATACAAGCGAAATCTAACAACTCAATTTCGCTTGAACTTGTCAAGCGAAATCCTTTGAATTTCAAGCGAAATCGAAGATAAGTTCTGTTACAAGTGAAATCAACAGATAAACTCAAGCGAAATCAGACAAATAAGCATATTTCAAGCGAAATCATCAATGTATTTCAAGCTAAATCTGCTGATGTCATCTTTTACGAACAGTTTTCAAGCGAAATCTTATTTTTTTATATGAATTCGATCGATTTTAAGTCCAAATCTTTCAAGGATTAGTTATCACACTAATTTGCTTGTTATATGTCAGATTCAGGTCATTTTCACCGCTGAAATATGTTCAAATCAGAAATGTAAGAGAAGAAGTGAGTAGAAAGAAGAGAATCCGGTAATATAAAGCTGCTATGGTATGAACTCCTCGTCCTGAGCTCTGATACCACTTGTTGGACCGTTCTACGACCTTGAAATGTCAGTTAAGGCAGTTCATCTTTGAGTACGAAGGCGGAATCAACGTAAACAAAGTCATAACAGCTAGTTTCCTTTTAATCTTTCTTTTCTGATTGATATACGTGCTTGTACAATGTATTCTGATACAAAACCGTCAGCACTTCGTCTCACACACAATGTCCAAGTCTTACCGAATGAACAACACACTAACCTATTTATAACCTGTTGATTTCGCTTGAATTATTTCAAGCTAAATCATGATTTCGCTTGAACCATTTCAAGCTAAATCATGATTTCGCTTGAACCCATTTCAAGCTAAATCATGATTTCCCTTGAACCATTTCAAGCTAAATCTTCAATGTTGATTTAGCTTGAAACACACATAAACCCTTTCAAGCGAAATACACAAGTTTATACATATAAAACCCTAATGTGTGTTCATTCAAACTATCTAGACACAAGACTTGATTAAGACGTAATCAGCAGACATTTAGTGCACCAACAATATGAAACTAATGTATATACAAATTTTAATAAAGATTATTATACCTTGATCGAAGTTATTGATGATGTCAAAAGTAAGAAGTATTCAAGTAGAGTGATTCAATATTGAAATGGACATCGGTGATTAAAACTTGAAGCACTTTTTATGAGATCAGACAAACAATTTTGTAAAGGGGATTTTGAGAGTCGTTAAAAAGGTAAAGTATGTTTCTATCTGCCTCTATGTAAAAAGGTAAACCGTCATTGGAATAATAAATTACATTTTACCGCCATTGAGATAAGGAACTTACATTTTACCCCGTAATAATATAGCTTTCTTTTTCAAATAATTCAAATCAATTTCAAATAATTCAAACCATTTTCAAAATACTTTGAAAGTCTTTTTCTTGAGTGCTCAACAATCTTCTTCATTCCGATATTTGAAATTATGGATACAGATAATAGAATTTCAAGTAAGTATGAAATGTTCTTTCAACCAACTCAAAGTCAAGTCTGTGCTGAAGCAAGGAAAAAAAGGAAGCGTGTTCTGCAACAAAAGCGAAACAAGAGTGGTTTTCATCGTACATCAACATCCGATTCTGTTAAAAGGATTCCATTATTAAACACTCCAAGTGGTATGTCTTATAGGTTTGCAAACAAAATTTTACAAGACATATATATATTTATATGTTATCTTTTGGGAATCCTTACACATGTTTCGTATTTTACAAGTTTCAACAAGCAATGTTGAGAGAAGGAATGTGTATCATTTTCTTGTTTTTGCTACTCCAAATATTAGCAGTAATTTGTTTCACTCATCTACAGAAGTAAAAGGTATACTTATTGCAGATATTTTTTTGGTAACTTCAAAAAATTTTCACAATATATTCAAAGTTCTTTCCTTGAGTGGTCAACAATCTTCTTCATTCAAGTATTTTAAATTATGGATACAGATAACACAATTTCAAGTAAGTATGAAGTTGACCTTCAAGCAAGTCAACGTCAAAGCTGTGCTGAAGAAAGAGAAAAAAGGAAGTATGTTCTTCAACAAAAGAGAAACAACAGAGGTTGTCATCCTGCATCAACATCTGATTCTGTTGAAAGGATTCCATTTTCAAATACTATAAGTGGTATGTGTTATAGTTTTACAAACAAAATTTAAAAGAAATATATATGTATATGTTATGTTTTTGGAATCCTTACATATGTTCTATTTTACAAGTTTCAACCACCAATGTTGAAAGAAGGAATGTGTATCATCTTCCTGCTTATGCTACTCCAAATATTAGTAGTAATTTGTTTCACTCAACTACACAAGTAAAAGGTATACTTACTGCAGATATTTTTTGGTAATTTCAAATAATTTTCACAATACTTTCAAAGTTCTTTTCTCGAGTGGTCAACAATCTTTTTCATTCAAGTATTTTAAAATATGGATACAGATAACACAATTTCAAGTAAGTATGAAGTTGACCTTCAAGCAATTCAACGTCAAATGTGTGCTGAAGAAAGAGAAAAAAGGAAGTATGTTATTCAACAAAAGAGAAACAACAGAGGTTATCATCCTGCATCAACATCTGATTCTGTTGAAAGGATTCAATTTTCAAATACTTCAAGTGGTATGTGTTATAGTTTTGCAAACAAAATTTAAAAGAAATATGTATCTATATGTTATGTTTTTGGAATCCTTACATATGTTCTATTTTAGAAGCTTCAACCAACAATGTCAAAAGAAGGAATGTGTATCACCTTCCTACTTATGTTATTCCAGATATTAGTAGTAATGTGTGTCACTCATCTACAAATGAAAAAGGTAAACTTACTGGAGATATTTTTTTCTAATTTAATTATGAATTGTAGTTTTGTTCGTTTATTTTGTATACTTTTATCTTATAAGATTCATGAAGAAAAATCTCATCAAGGAATGTCTATTACACTCCTTTTGGAAGTACCAAGTAAATATCCAATTTTGTTGAGAGGACTCCATTATCAGATATTACAAATTGTATGTTTTAAATTTTTAGAAACAAAATATTTGTTTAATCTTAGGTTTTATAAATTGTTATATATATCATATATTACAAGCTTCAATATAGGTGGAATATCTAAAATTGAATTACAAATGAGTGATGAGATGTTACCAGATTCTGTGGTTAAGAAGATTCATGAAATTTCTAAAGGTATAAGATACGAATGTAAATTCCTGTTAAGTTTTCAATATGTAGATAACTTATGTTGACTTATAAATTTGCTAAGTCTGTAGATTATATTGATCATGGAGATGCCATCTTTGTGTGTTCTAAATGTGATGCAATGTTAAGGGAAGATGAAATGCTTAGGGGAAATCAAAAACATAACAAAACATCTTATTCTCTTTGTTGTTCAAATGGAGATGTTGAGCTACCACGACCGCCTACACCTCCTCCATTACTATGTCATTTATATAAAAGTCATACCTCACAGTCTCGCAATTTCATGGATAATATTCGAGCATATAACATGATGTTTTCCTTCACATCTCTTGGTGGGAAGGTTGACAAAAGTTATCAGAGAGGTAAAGGTCCTTATGTATTTAGACTACAAGGTCAGAATTATCATCGAATGGGTAGTCTACTTCCGGACGATGGAGAAGAACCCAAATTCTCCCAGCTTTACATATATGATTCACAAAACGAAGTTGTAAATCGTCAAAAAGCAGTAAGGTGATTTCTTTATGATAATTGTGCCATTTATGAATATATATTTTGCTTTTCAGTATATTTACATTCATTATCATTTGAAATGAATATAAATTTTAACATTTTATATTTCTAGCAGTTCTCAGATAGAATGCAAAACTACAAGAAACAACCAGCTTGATAGTACAACCATAGAGGGTCTTAAAAATATGTTGGATTCTTGCAATCCTCTTGTCCAGTCCTTCAGAATGGTAAGAGATTGTTTTCAAGAAAATGAGTTTCAAGATGTAAGCTTGAAGCTTATTGGAATAAGAGATAAGGATGGAAGAGTTCACAATTTGCCAACAGCATCAGAAATTGATGCGTTAATAAATGGTGATTTTGATGGAGCATTTGATAAACGGGACATTGTTGGTAGAAAGAAGTATGGTGGTCTTCAAAGAATTAGTGAGCTTCATCCCTCTTACCTTGCTTTGCAATATCCACTTATTTTCCCATATGCAGAAGATGGTTATAGAGTTGGTATTAAACATAGAGGGATTGCGATTGATAATGAGGTACTTAGAACCGATCTTACAATTAGAGAATTCTTTTGTTACAAAAATCAAGATAGATAGAATCAGTTTTCATTGTTAGTTAATGCGAAAAAACTATTTCAGCAGTTTTTGGTTGATGGATACACGATGATTGAATCTGCAAGGTTGAATTATATAAGGACACAACAACCTAAACTTAGAGCGCAAAGTCTTAAGAACTTGAATGCTACTATTGAAAGTGGAGAGAATAATGCCTCAAGTTGTGGTACACCTGTACTTTTACCTTCATCATTTACTGGTGGTTCTAGATATATGATGCAAAAGTACTTGGATGCTATGGCAATTTGCAAGTCTGTTGGATATCCTGATTTATTCATAATGGTGACTTATAATCCAAACTGGCCTGAGATTTACAGGTGTTTGCACGATAAAGCTCTTAATACTGAAGACAGACCGGACATTATCTCTAGATTATTCAAGTGTAAATTGGATCATCTTATAAAAGATTTCAAGAAACATAAATTCTTTGGTGATATGCAAGCAGGTACCCTTTAGTTATATTTTTTACTTTGAACATCTAATTATATTTATCTAACAGCTCACTATTCAAAAATTTCAATTATGTATACAGTGGAATTTCAGAAGCGTGGACTCCCACATGCTCACATATGTTTGTTCTTGGGTGCTGAAAGCAAATTTCCAACTGCATCTGATATTGATCGTGTTATTATTTCTGAGATACCAGATAAAGAAAGAGATCCTGAATTATATGAGCTTGTCAAGCAATTTATGATTCATGGACCATGTGGTACAGACAACCCACTTTGTCCATGTATGGTTCAGCAAAAATGTTCTAAAAAGTTTCCCAAAAAATATGTAGATGAGACTTGTGTTGATTCTAAAGGATATCTTGTCTATAGTCGTCATCAAACAAGTAATACAGTAGTAAAGAATGGTGTGACACTTGATAATAGATTTGTAGTTCCTTACAATGCTCCCCTACTCAGAAAGTATCAGTGCCACGTTAACGTTGAATGATGCAACATGTCAGGTTCTATCAAATATTTGTTTAAATATATTAATAAGGGGCCTGATAGAGTCACTGCTTCTGTTTTTCAAGCCAATAGCACCAAGAATGATACGGAACAGAATGTAGTTGTAGATGAGATAAAAGCATACCTTGATTGTAGATATATCTCTGCTTGTGAAGCTACTTGGAGAATATTCATGTATGATATACATTATAGATATCCAGCTGTTGAAGCATTACCGTTTAATTGTGAAGATGGTCAGAGTATTGTGTATAACGATCATGATAATTTGTGTGATATTGTTACTGATCCAACTGTGAAAATGACAATGTTTACAAAGTGGATGAATTGTAATAAAGTCGATGAATTTGCCAGGACATTGAGGTATGTTCAGTTTCTGGGATATTATGTACGGAATGCTAAAAATCGCAAATGCAATCGAAGAAAGCATTCGTATCGATCAATTGGGAGGATACATTATGTCCCACCATCACTTGGTGATTGTTATTACCTAAGGATTTTACTGAATCATTTTAAGGGACCAACCTATTTTGAAGATATAAAAACAGTTGATGGGCAGGTTTTTCAAACATTTAAAGATGCATGTTTTGCACGAGGGTTGTTGGATGATGATAAAGAATATGTTAATGTAGTCAAAGAAGCTAGCACATGGTCAACCAGAGATTTCTTGAGGACCTTTTTTGTAATGTTGTTGCTGTCAAATTCGATATCTCGTCCTGGTGTTTTTTGGTCGGAAACGAAGTCCTTGTTATGTAAAGACATTCTGTATCCGCAACAAAAGATAACTGGTATTGCAGGTAATGTGATTATTTTATTAAAGTTATATACAACTACATTAAAATTATGTTATAGCTCTGTTATTGGGAAAAAACTAATACTTTTTTCAACATTTGTTTTAGATTTGGATCTTCAACAAGAAGAACTTGAAAATATCTGTCTACTGAAATTGAAAAGTTTCTACTTACCAATGGAAGTACAGTGAGAAATTTTGATGATATGCCAAGTGTTCTGGACAATTATGTTTCATCGTCTAACAATCGATTGATAATGAAAGAATTATCGTATGACAGACTAGCTCTTCAAAGGGAACATGATGGTTATGTAAAGTGTTTAACTGCCGAACAGGAAAGGATATATAAATAAGCGATTGAAAAAGGTGATGGAGGTGTGTTTTTTGTATATGGTTATGGTGGAACTGGAAAGACGTTTCTTTGGAAGACATTCTCAGCTGCATTACGATCAAAAAGGTGAAGTTGTATTAAATGTTGCATCCAGTGGAATTGCTTCACTTTTGCTGGATGGTGGTAGAACTGCTGATTCAAGGTTTGTAATTCCAATCAACATTAATGAGAATTCAATATGTTCGATAGAGTCTAATACTGAGTTAGGTGATTTAATTAAAAGAGCAACATTGATTATTTGGGATGAAGCACCTATGACTCACAAGCATTGTTTCGAGGCTCTTGATAGAACAATGAGAGACATATCACGTTCCAGTCAACCGAACATGCAATCCAAGCCGTTTGGGGGAATGGTAATTCTATTTGGTGGTGATTTTAGACAAATTCTTCCAGTCATCCCTAAAGGTACCAGAACAATGATAGTCAATGCTTCTTTGAATTCTTCATATATATGGCGCCACTGTCAAGTACTAAAGCTAACTGAGAATATGAGATTAAGAGTTGGTTGCCAGGAAGCAGATTTGAAAGAAATAAAGGAATTTGGAAAATGGATTTTAAAGCTTGGTGATGGTCTACTTGGTGAAGAAAATGATGGTGAGATTGATATTGAAGTACCAGATGATTTACTTATTCATGACCAAGTCAATCCTATTTCTTCTCTCATTTCATTTATATATCCGGACATGAATAAGTTTTTGTGGGATTTAACGTATTTCCAACAAAGAGCGATTCTTGCTCCAACTAATGAAGTAGTGGATTTAATAAATAAAGAGTTGTTAGAGAGTCTGCCTGGTGAAGAAAAGGTTTATTTTAGTTCAGATAGTTTATGCCAATCGGAGGAAGAATCAGAGCTTAATATGGCATTGTTTCCTCCTGATGTGTTAAACAATCTTCGTTTATCTGGTTTACCTAACCATAAATTAGTACTGAAACTTGGTGCTCCAGTGATGTTACTCAGAAACATTGATCAGGCAAATGGATTGTGTAATGGTAAACGTTTACAAGTCACGAAGCTCAGAAAAGTTGTGATTGAAGCAAAAATTATCACAGGGACTAATATAGGTCATCATACTTTGATTTCAAGACTGAAGATGACACCTTCTGATAAAAGAATACCAGTGAAGATTTCTCGAAGACAATTCCCACTTTCACTGTGTTTTGCTATGACAATAAATAAAAGTCAAGGACAATCATTGGAGCGTGTTGGTTTATATCTTCCACGTCCAGTGTTTAGTCATGGCCAACTCTATGTTGCTGTATCTAGAGTAAAAAGTAGGAAGGGGTTGAAAATTTTGATTTGTGATAAAGAGAAAAGAGTCTGTACAACCACTACTAATGTGGTTTTTACAAAATCTATGATGATACTAAACATCTGTCAACCTGGTAACGTCTGTTGGGTATAATGGAGGAACTGTTGTTAGGAAATGTTTGTTGGAAAGCAATACAACTTTTTGAAAGCATCTGATACTTGCTCTGCATTAAGCCTATCCTGAGAACACATGATGTTAATAACATTATTCTCTTAACATCTGTTTACTAACCTTTGTAATTTTTGTTGACTGACCTTTTTAACATGGGTTGACTAACATCTGATAGTTACTATCTATGCATCTGGGAAGCTCTGTTGGAGATAATGGATGACAGTTCTTAGTAAAGTCTGTTAGAAAGCAACAGAAGTTTTTAACAGTTAATAGACAACAGTGGTTTCCTATCAACATAATGGAATTGCTGTTAAATAAACCTATTGATCATTAATTTATATCAATTTTGTAAGTCTACAGTAATTATTTTTTTTACTCTCTGTCAATATGTGTTATGCATGGTTTTCTAAGAAACGACCCGTGTTTACACACGGGTCTTACCTCTAGTTATTATAATTATATAATATTAAAAAAACCCAAAACGACAAATGTCGTATCGTCTTCTCTCGTACGAACAAAACCCTGAATTTAAAAAGAACACAGCTACCGCCGATGAACAGTTTCTTCTTCGTTAATCAAGAGCTAAAAACCCTAATCGTTAACTCAAGCCGCCAAACTGATCGAAAATGAAGGTGTCGGAGCGTTATGATGGATGATGAGGAGATGACCGATGAACCGAAGATGGAGTTGCAGGTGGGGGTGGTCATCGGAGTTGCAGGTACGTCGGAGATGGTGGTGATCGTCGAACGGTTGTCAGGGAAGGTTGAAGATGATCGGAGTTGAAGAACGAGAAGGTAAAGGTGAATGATGAAGGTGGAGATGGTGTGAAGTGATGCGGTGGTGGCGGAGATCGGTTGTTCAGTCACCGGAAAAGGAGGTTAATGGTGATTACCGATGAAGATGAAGGCCGAGATGAACAATGAACGCTGATAGAGAAGGTGACTGTGATGATTTTCCGAGTTGCAGGTTTGGCAGAGGTCGTCGTTTACGGTTGCCGGAGATGATGGATGAAAGACGGAGATAGTTTATGTGTTTGTGGTTGTCGACGATAGAAAATCTAGAAGTGATGATGATGATGATTGACGATGGTGAAGACGCTAGAGGTGGGTGACGGTGGTCGGAGACTAACGGAGAAGATGAACGGAATATGGTGGTCCGACGTGATGATGGAGGTGAGTTGCAGGTGACTGGTGCGGACGAATGTATGATTACCGACGTGATGACCGGAATCTATGGAGGTGAAGTGGATAACGGTGGTGTGATAACAGTGGTGGAAAACTCAAACAGAGAGTTGCAGGTTATGGTGGAATGATATTGTTATGATCTCGGAAGAGAATGATCCGATCTAGGATGAGTATCTAGGATGAATAATGTGATGTACAAAGATTGAAGATGAACGTTTGAGTGTCTCGGATAAGAAAGTTGGATTCGAGATGATGTCGATAATGATGAAGATTGTTCGAGATTGTGTGTTATGAAGATGGGTTTTATTCGAGATGGATGGTGATGTTATTTCGGGCAATGTCAGATGAAATTTAATGAATGAGACAAAGCTGATGATGGATCAATATAAATGGCTGATGAAGATATCACATGATGTTGTCTGATGATGCAAGATGAAGTTGATTTGGTGATAATAAAAAACAGATGATAATGAAAAGTTGTTGCTGCTAATGTTTGACTTGAATTAGGATGAAATAAAGATGATGTTGACAGATTATTAAAAAGAGGATAAGGTTCTAATATTTTAAGGATTTGAAGAATTTTAACACCTTTTAACCAAATCACCAAAGCAAAATATGAAGAATTTTTAAACAAACGAAGAACGAGATGAAGAACACGTCGAACACGATGAAGATCATGAAGAACACGATGAAGATCTTCAACCAAAATTCAAATTTTTCTTGAGTGTTTGATATCAAAATGGCTCTGATACCAATTGTAAGTCCCGAAAATCCAGATCAAACAACAATATCAAACGATCAACAAGGATGGGCGGAATCCAAGCCTGATGATCTTCAAGAAATCAAGAACAAGATGAAGATTTGAAGATTTGAAGATAAAGATTTGTTGAATTGAATGCTTAAACTTGCATACAAGGATTCTTGTCTAATGCAAGTTTCTAAAACAAATCAACCAACCCATGCTCCGCATTTCTATTTCCTTTTTATAGGGAGGGTTTCCCCCAAAACCCTAGGCCCATATTCCATAAGCCCACACCAATACCCACCTTCTAGAAACTTGATCCATTATCCTGCTAAAACTACTAATCCATAAACCTATAGTGCCTGACAAGACTCAACAGATTCTTTCAAAGAAACTAGACTATTAGGCAAGTCCACAGTTATCGGATCCACTACAGCTTGTACAATGGGTACAAAATCAGTTAGCTCATCTTCATTTGATAAAAAGGAGTAGTCTTGACTTTTAGAAGATGAAGCTTTACTAAACCCCACTCCAGTTTTATCATTACTCTTTTTCAAATTTTCCTGAATATGTTTCCTGACTAACGAATATTTTCCAAATTTGTCTAACTTACCTTGAAGTTCAACAATTTTGGCTTGTGCATCAGACAATTCTATGCACTTTTCGGAAAACTCGTTAGTCTTTTCTTTCACAGTTTCACGAGCCAAATCAATGATCTGTAACTGTTCATTGACTTTGCTTGTTAAACTGCTGATTTCTTGAAAATTTGATTTGATTTTATCTACAAACAATGACTCCCTTTTGTCAAAATAGCATTTAACACTTTTAACTTTTCTAATTTAGCTAACAGGATTTTGTTTTGCTCCGATTGTCTGCTAACGTTACCTTGTAGCTCAGTGCAATTATGACATGTATGACTTAAAGATTCTGATTTTACCTTTACCTCTGTTGTAAGTTCATGCACACCATTCAAGCACTTTGAAACTTCTGCCTCCTTGTTCTCAACATTCTCCTTATCAGCTTTCTTCTTCTCTTCTACCTCAGCAGCTACTACTTCAATCTTCACTGCTGCAATCTCATCTACCAATGCTTGATCACATGTATTCGGTCTTGAAGAAATCTGATAACGTTTTTCCAAAGCTTCCCACAGCTCTCTAGAAGTCCCATAACTATTAAATGTGTTTTTTATTCCAATTGGCAAGGACATCTTTATCGTTGTTAAAGCTTTCTTCTCAGCATCATACGATCGTTTCTCAGATTCTTGCATCTTCTCATACGAAGTCACCCTATATCTCCCATCAACTTCATATGTGGGAGCAATGTATCAATCTGTCATACAACTCAACATCCTAGAATCTTCACTTTGAACAAATGCCTCAAACATCTTCTTCCAGAAAACATATTCTTTGACGTTTATCAGTTTTGGCCAATTTTTAACGGTCTCACTGACATTGTCCATTCTGGCCATCACGCAGCAAAAAAATTCAACTGGATTCTGGTAACCTGTGTCAAAATCCAAATCTAACTTCTCTACTGGTCCTCGTCGAGCTTTTACCATACTGTTAAAACCGTCAAAAAATTTTCCTAAAACTGTTTTTTAACAAATTATACTGTTAGACTCGTCTCGAGATTACGAATCCAATGATATATAATGTCAAACACCTATTTCAAGATTTTCCAGTCTTTTTGTCCTAAAAATCAACCGAGTCTAACCGTGCAAACAGTTCGTCAAGATTGTTTACGGGTCGTTTTTTATTTACGAAAACGTTAAATACTCTATACGCGACTAATTACTCCACCAAAATAAATACTCCACTTTTTTAATTCCTCCAACAAATACGCCACTTAGCCAATGTTGCTGAAGTTAATTATGCTGGTGAGTCAAAAGCTCAGGTGAATAAATATGTTGGTCCAAGTTAATTATGCTGGCACTGGGTAAATATGCTGGATCAAGCTAATTATGCTGGCTCTGAATAAGTATGCTGAGAATTAAATACTCCGGTTAATTACGCTAGCTGATCAGTTCACTATTACGACGACTAGCAAATTCGCCGATCGACGTGATAATGTCGCTGAGGACTATTACCACAGTTACCAAAGTCAACTTTGGATTTAAATACGTTGGTCAGTCGGTGTAATTATTAAATATGCTGGTCAGTCAGTGTAATTGTTAAATATGCTGAAAATCCAATCTTTTCAATATTTGAAAAGATTTTATCCGGATTCTCCAAATCTTTTTAACACTTTCCTGCAAATCAACACAACAAATTATCAGTAATTTTCTACAAACTTTGATGAACACCACGAAGAACACGAAGAACGCGAAGAACAATAGTTCCAACCATAAAAATCGCATTTGGCAGCATCCGAATCATCAGCAACATTTGAATGTAGTTCATCATCCACTTTAGACATCTCTTCAACTGTCACTGATTTTGCACATGAACTAAAACAGTTAATATTGTCTACAGAATCAGAATTCGACAAATTTTCTTGGGACTTCTAAGTTAACATCTTTACTTGTTCTGTTTCATTTTCTTGTTCTGACTCACAAACTGATTCATTTGAACATTTTTTATCCAAATCCATGTTCTTAACAAAACTCATGGGCTTTTGAAAATCAGCGGGTCTGGCATTCTTTGGTTTGAAGGTCTCTCATGGAACAAAATCACTTGGTTTACCATAAATCATTTTATCATAATTTTCTATTTCTTGCTTAGTAGTAGGCATTCTTGAGTAATTTTGATTATATGGCGGTGGAACCTGTTTGTAGCCCAAATCCTTACCCTTGTTGTCTTTGAATGCCAATTACACATTGCACAAGTTACGAACAGTGTTACTGGAAGTATCAAACTTCTTTATGTTCAGCTCGTTTTGTTTGTACTTCTTAGTAAGAAGTTCCAGCTCAGCTCTCACAGTGTCGCATTCTAAGGTTTTTACGGTAAGTCTGTGTTTATAGTCATAAACCCAACATTGCTACTGATTTACGTCTCGATGGAGCTGAGCTATATCCTTCTTAAGTGCGTCAATCTTTTCATAGAGAATCTTGTTATTCTCTCGAAGACTGATGCACTTTGCCATGGCACTGTTGTAATCAGTGATTAAAGGAGAATTTTGTGCTCTCATCAGTGCAATTTTCTTTCTACAGTGATCAAAACATAAAAGAGAGTTTAAAGTTTCTGAAAGTGATTTCGGTTCTTCATTTTGGGCCTGGGTTGCTGGTTTGGCCACTTCATCGAGATGAGATCTTGTTGATTGTGGGGCTTTCACATCAGATGATGCAGCAGCCATAGGTGAAGGTGAGGGAATCAGAGCAGCGTTGGGATCAGTAGCAAGTGGCGAAGTAGCAACGGCCTTCTGACAGTCGGACATAGACGATGATAATTTTTTTGATTCTGACTCCTCTGCTTGTCCTCCTAGACATATTTATTGACTAAGGAGATCACATCTTTTGTTTCCGTTTTACAAAAATTTTATGTTGTCATCATGATAACTTCAACACGATAGTCCCATGTCTTGTTACGTGTCACATTTAATCCGATCTTCTCGATTTTAGAAAGCTGCTTTTTAAACCTTCTGATCAAGTCTTCTATGCTTTCACCCTCAATGTAACTGAAATTATCGAGTTGTTGACATTGAGAATCAATAATTGTGTAACATCTCAATTTTTTTATATTGAAATAAAGTATATAAATAACTTTATTATTAAACGGGTAGATTACGAGTAAGTTGACTGGTAGAAATATGAAGTACCTGGACGGGCCTAGGAACCGTTTAATAATTTAATTAATAAAAATACATTATATTTGAACTTACTCCGTTTTTAATGAAACTTGGGTCAAAATGTAGACAAAAATATTCTCGTTCTAATGACATATTCATTGTTTTATAAAACGTTAAATTTTAGAAGTTATAAGCGCCAAATAAGTGAAGCAGTTGAATTAATTATAAAAATAAAATAGTTAAATAATTAAAACTAATATAAATTGTTATGTTTACGTGTGTGCATTAAATATAGTTGTATACGTGTCCTGGCAAAGGAATAAAAATAGAATTTGTGAATTAATGTTCTTGTACGTGTCTTGTATAGATAAGAATGAACATGCTCCTCAAGTTCAAATATAAATAAGATAGTGGGGATCATTCTAACAATTGCTCAGTCCCTCAATTCTTCAAACTTTCACCTCTCTGTCTTTTTTACATATATATATATATATATATAGTAAATTCACCCCATAATAATAATGGCGCCCTGTCCCGTTTTAAGTTTTTTAAACCCTGATCACTGAGTCGATACCCTGTACGATTGATCTAGGATCCAGCAACGTATGTCAAGGCTCTGCCCGACTAAGTACGTTGGGGTTTTGTCCCGTGACGTATTGATAAAGTTAAACTGGGTTACTATACTTAACGCGAGTGCATTATATATTTTATTAAATAGCTCAGGAGTTATACCCAAGATTATACCAGGATGCTTTTAGTTGAACCCTAAAGTTACAAATTGAGTCATTATTCTTTTTATCACCTTTTTGTAATACATTTATATTTAAAAATGTTTCACAAAACCCTAAATATTTATCAGTTATATTTACAGTGATTAAGTTTTTATATTCTGCAATTACTATCGGTAGGTGGGGTTTTAACTGGGTTAAAGATTTAAGGGATTAAGTTAAAACACATATATTATTAATGTATTTCTATAAAGACTGGTTGAGAATATATTTAGAACATATTATGTTATAATATTCGACATCTCATTATTATGTATATCAAATGCTAACGTATATTTGCGCTAGTTTATTATTTGCTTCGTGGAAACTTCTTAAATGTGCAAGTTTTGCACAAGTGTCTATGATTCATCTCTTTGATTAGATGTGTTTTAGGCGTCTTTTAGAAAATAAAAACTTTATTACGAAAATCATAGGCATGTGATTATTTTATTAACTATTAAATAAACTTTATATCACCTGTATATACATAATTGATTTTATGAATGATGAACTAACACCATTGTGCGCATGCAAGAATTTTAGGAACAATAGCATATTGATTTTCATTTAAATGTTTTTATCTACTTTATAATAAATTTGACAAAAAAATGATATATCTAGTTATAATTAATTATAATAATATATTATTAATATATTAGTTATTGTATATAAACATAGTATAGTGATATGACCAAAGTCATTGGTTGAGAGAACGATCAACAATGATATGACCACAATCACTAGTTGAGTGATATGACCAGGATCACTAGTTGAGAGAATGATCAACAGTGATATGACCAGAGACACTAGTCGAGAGAATGATCAATAGTGATATGACCAGAGTCACGAGTTGAAAGATTGATCAACAGTGATACGACCCCATTCACTAGTTGAAAGAATGATCAATAGTGATTTGACCACCGTCACGGGAACCGCCTAGTAACAGATACCTTTAAATAATAGTAAAATATACGATATATCTATTACTTGATAAACTACACTATTGCATGAAAGTTAGCCAATGAGTGAGATGAGCACCGTCACATCGGAACTGCCACCATGTGACAAATGCTGATTGAGTTTTTGGGTAAATATAAACAAATATAAAAACATTGTTGCTGTAAAAGTAAAACAATATATTTTTATAAAAGTGGAATGAACTCGCCAGTATTTATTACTGATAAATTTTTTCAAAACACGTTTCAGGTAATTTGCTGTAAAGATAATAGAAGCCAGCTATGGAGCACTGAAGGCTTAAATAAAGTGGCTATAAATACCTGAATAAAAGAAGAAATATATGGTTTATTTATTTGAGTTTACCCCAATAAAAATATTTGAATGGAATATGGGTTTTAGCCCATATGTTTAATATTAAAAGTTTGGTGTTTTACAAACTCTAAAATTATTTTCTAACTACGATCCTGATGAAATTTTTTTCCGCTGCGTACTAAATAAACACCGGTACCACTTGACTGTTTCACGGCTCCCGCTCCCAGGGTGGGATCAGGGGTTGTGACAGAAGGTGGTATCAGAGCCACTGGTTTAAGCTATTTAGGTGTTCCTTTAATACCTAAACTTAAACAATAAAGTTAGGAAATCAATACAAAGTAACGTATGTGTTGGATCTGAGTTTCTTTTTGATTGTATTTTACGTTTGTAATTAAGACGAAAATGAAAGAGTTGTGCAGCGGAAATAAGATGAAAGCAAACTTTGCATACAATCAAACGAGAGTAATACTTTTATCAAACATCTTTTCACAAAGAACCGAATGATTGAATTTGTTTCAACAACGATTACAATGATTGATGTAAGAATGCAAACTCCCCCTCAGCCAGAGCTCAGTAGTTTGTTCGTGCAAAGAAGACGATTGATCAAAAGAGCTAATAGAACAGTACAAAGTACTGAACTATTTATAGGCACTTGCAAACCACTGAGCATCTTAGCTGACGTCACCATGAAAGTGACATCTAACCTCCTAACAAACACTAACTACTGATCTATAAACACTGATGTACCAAACTACTGTTATTACATTACATTACATAAAAGACACTTAAACTGCTGCTGCATCCTTCCACTGCTGTGAACCCAGCAGTGCTTGTCCGGATCAGCAGTACTTGACCCAAGGCAGTAGATAGAGTCAACAGAGCTTTGGTCTTCCATCAGTCTTTGACTTTGGCCAGTAGATATAAAGCAGCAGTTGTAGGTCAGCACTTAGTATGATCAGCAGATAGGAGGTCAGCAGATATGAAACCACTTTCAAGGGGAGAGATTTGCATGAACCAACTGTAAACGTCTGCTTATTTTGGATCCACTGCTTTGATCCAGTTTTGGCTTTACATTATCTGTTCCTCTGATAGGGTTCAATCCCAACAATCTCCCCCTGGAACAGATAATGCCAAAACTCTTCATTATTTGTGGAAACATTTATTGCCTCATCAACAGCTCCCTTATCTGACCTTTGAATTGTAATTCAAAGTCTAGGGCATCTGTATCTTCATCATCCCTGCTGAGTGGAAGATCAAGGAGATCCTGCAAATCTTCAAGACTCAGGCCAAGAGCTTGTTCCCTTGATATTTTCTCCACTCCTCCACCAGACCTGAGCAAAGTCAATACGCAGGTCTGTTTGTCAGTTTCCCACTTTTGTATTTTTGAGCCTGGTGGGTTTCTTGGGAGATGTTTATTTGCAGAAGTATTTGGAGAGGCTGGCCTATTCATGACTGGCTGAGCAGTACTTGCAGTTTGATCCAAACCAAGAGTTTCCATAATCATTTTCTTTATACCCTCTTTTCCAAGGTCTTCACCTTCCATTAACTCTTTGATGGTTTCAGCAATCAGTTGTTTGTGTGGCCTTCTTTTGTAGATGGTAGCACCAACTGGAGCTGTGGATCTCCTGATTTGCAGCTTTGAAGGTCTTTTTGAAACCGCTGCTTCAGGATAGTCAGGCTTTTGAGGAACTGTGGGATCTTTCTTTCTTAATTGTTCCAACTTTTTGTAAGTAGCCCTGACCATATCTTCTTTCCATCTAGCAACTTGTCTTTTGTTACCATAATCAGCTGCTACCAATTCCTCTTTCATCCTCTTCAGCTCTTCCTGTTTGTCAGGTACATTCTTTCTAAATTTTGCCCAGTTAGGAGGAGTGTGAGTGACCTTCCTTTTTATCATGTCTTGAATTCTTGCAGCTTCATCTTCAAGCTCAGGAACAGTCCACTCTTTGTACATATATCTCTCTCCTTTGTACCTTTTGTGAGCCATGATGCTTTCAATGTAGTCTTTCTTCAGAGATTCAGCTGCTCTTTCAGAAATTTGTTGACTAACATTTTTTTTGCAAATTGCTCTAGGGATCTGACTTGTGTGAGCAAATATTGATAATTTCTTGAAATTTCTTTGTCAGACTTCCCTTGTGTGTTTCTTTTTGAAATATCCTCTGCTTGCTTGGCTTTGATTTCCAAGTATTCATCAACATTTTTAGGCCAAGGATATCCTTTTATTGATGGCAACCTCCTTTTGGCAGGGTCATCCTCATAGTAGAAGGATTTTATTTCATCTCTAACAGCTGCTAGTTCAAGAGGAAATTGAACACCTGTAGGAGGTAAGGGCTTGTACATTGGAACTGAAGAGAGAGGAACAGGTTTTGGTATTGTGACAAGAGCTAAAGATTTTGAAGATGTTGGTGATGGAGGTGTGTCATCATCTTTTAAAATTAGCCTTCTCCTTTTTGGTTTAGGAGAGACTGATGATGTTTTGAATGGAACAGTGGTTGTAGATGTAGTGGCAGTGGATTGTGATTGACTGACAGTTGTTGAAACAACTGGTGTTTCAACCACTGCTGTCATAACAACAGATGTTATAACATCTGCTGTCTTCTGCTGTGTTTCAGCAGGTGTTGTTTTAGGTGGTGATGATGGTAAAGCAGTAGATGTTGTGTGTGTTGAAGTGGTGTGTGTTGATGGAACAACTGTTTGGCAAGCAGTGGTTTTTGTAACTCCTGCTGCATCAGCTGTTTTGTACGGTGGTTTTTTAGCAGACTTTGAACGTCTGGTTGGAATGGATTTGGGTTGCCTTACTTTTCTAGTAGGCCTCTTCTTTTCCTCAACAGGATTTTCATGATCCCTTGACCCAGAAGTACCCTGATCTGGATGATCCATTCCGTCCACCCTGGCTTTCCTTTTGGCCTCTCTATCTTTCTTTACACTTGCAATTGCTTCTGCTAGTGCATTTGTTGTTACATCAATCTTCTTGCTACCATCTGGCAAAGGGATCTTTTTGGTCATGTTTGAATTCTCTGGTTCAAGATAAAGACCATCTTCTATACCCTTCCTTTTCCACTCCTTAATTTTCTCCCCCTTTTTGGCATTATCTTCTGGGAGATCATAAATGAAACGTATGTTTGGAGGAGCAGTGCCAGTGGTGTGCAAGATCTGAGTTTTGAGAGCCTTTAAGTCAGCCTGAGTGTTCTTGAATCTTGACTCCATTGCATTTCTCAGCTGTTGTACATGTTTTTCATGTTGCTGATCTGCGAGTTGTGCTTGGTGTTGGAGAAAAGATTGAAATATATTCCAGAGCTCATTTGTAGCAGGTGTCCTTTGTGGGGCAGGTGCTTGAGGTGGAACAGCAGTTGTTTGTACCTTCTGAACTTGTAACACCTGTTGTAGCATATCTTTGAGTTCTGCAACAGAGTTATCAAGCTTTGCAATACGATCCGTCAATTTCTGGTACTTTAAATCATCACCCAAGTTAATGGGATCATCTGATTTCCCACTAGCAGTGGTTTTATCAGTGGTAGATGTAGGGAATATACTCCAAACATTAACCACTGATGCCCATTTTTCTTGGTACTGGGGTCTTCTTCCTTCAACACTTGACAACCGTTTGATGTTGCCAGTAGGATAAATAAATCCACTGGTGGTTGACAGAGGTGCTATAAAAGGAATTGCCTCCAAGGAAGTCTTATGAATGTAACCACTGTCCAAATGTAACCCAGTGGGTGTAACAGTTGTAGTGGCTGCTTCACTTGGATTACCACCAAGAGTTACTTGTAACTCAAGGGGTGTAACCTCCTCAGGTTGTGTTGGTGGGTTAGCAAAGATTGATACATCAGACCCAGTCAGTTGTTGAGGTATATTCTCATTAATAGGTGATTGAGAAGGACTGGATAATGCCTGGTTCAAATCAATTGCATCCAACAGTGGTTTTATTGGTGAGGGAAATGTGGATGTGATGGTTGGTGTAGAAATAGGATGTGTCCCGGGCATTGGACTGTGGATGATAGAAACGAGTGTTTCCAGAGCATCATAATGTGGAGACCCTATTTGTACAACCTGTTCTTTTTGTGAAGAAACAGGAGGAGTTTTGGTTATGGGTTGAGATATTTGTACCAACTGCTGTGAGGAAGAAGCAGCAGTGGTTTCTTGTGACTTTTGTGTTGTCACTGGCAGAAGCTCTGGTATCTCATCCTCCAGAGATGCCTTTTTGAGGGTTTTGGGGGGTTTTTGTGTTTTTCTTTTTGTTGGCTTTTTGGTGATTGTAGGTGTGGGTTTCAAAGCAGTTGTGCTGCTGCTCTGATCACCTTGAGCAGTGGGCTCAGCAGCAGATACCTGAGGAGCAGTTGTAACTACTAAAATCTGCTCAGGCACCTCTGCTTGTGTTTTGCAGGGTGCTAACATCCTTGAAAAAGTTTCAGTAGATAAACTGTTTATTTGAGTAGGAGCACCCTGATTTATTATAGTTAAATCATCCTTACTGAATTTCTTTGAAAAATAGTAACTTAAAAACCTTGGAAACAGTAAGAATGATTTTGTTTCAACATTATTAACCAAATCTTTAAAAATTTCCCGAGAATAGTTAAAATTTTCTCCTTGAAGAATAGCATATCCCAGATTTTGAATCTTTAAAGGGATTTCATTAAAAGAAGTGGTTTTATTTGAAACACATAGTAGGAGGGTATGAAATAAAAATCTGGTTGCAGAAGGAAAATAACCTTTTTCTAAGGTTATTTTCTTCATCATTGTGGCTTCATACCCTCGCTCAATGAAGTCAATTTTTAACTCGTTTTTAGTGAAAGAAATTTTACCTTCCTGATCACCGAGTTGAAAGACCTCTGAAATGGATTGTGGCGTGATTTGGACAGCTTTACCCTTTATAAAAGAGTTTATGGTGGTTGCAGTGTCGCCTTGTTTTTCAAGGGTTGCATTTTTCCAGAACTCCCTTTGGGTCGCCAAATAGATTGGTGCATCGGCAATAATCAAAGTTTTGTACTTTGATTTTGCCATGAGATCAATGATGGAATCGAAATCTTTTGTGGTTCCTGGTTTTGTGAGAATACCCAGGAGATTGTGAGATGGTTTGTGTGGAATTTCAGTGGAGATTGCCTTTTGAGAGGCTGTTTGCGATGAAGATTTGGATGAGGGTTTTGAAGATTTCTTTGATTTTGTCATTTTGAGGATGAATGATCGAAGAAATTTGTGAAGAAGTGTGAAGAAAAACTGCTTTGAGAAGAGAATTTTTAAGAATTCAATTCGACAGTAAAACCCTGTTTTGGTGGTGAGTGGGGGATTTTATAGGGAAGAAAGTGAATGCTGAGGTGGCAGCCGTTACAAAAGGTCTGACCAATATGTACTGTCCACGTGACAACCCCTGTTGAAAGTGAAGGACAGTACTTTTGTTGAAAGTGACTGATGAAGGCAGTGGTATGAAAGCAGTGGATGATTTTTACTATCAGTGGATAGCATATCAGTGGATAAGACACTGCTTTTGAACAACAGAGTTTATCAAAATAATGAGATAGCAGGGGTTGACTTTCAGCAGTGGACAGACTTTTGAAGTATAGCAGACTTTTGAACAATCAGTGGTTAGTGGCAGACTTTTAAGGACTTAATGAAAAAAAATTTCATTTTTTAACTATTTTTAAGGATGGAGTTTTGATTTTCTGAAAACATTTTGTTGCTTTTATTCATAGAAAAACAAGATGTTGATTGTTATTCCATGTTCAGCATCCCAATCCTAGAGACCAGACTTTCAAAAGTGGCTGTGTCAAGTGCTTTTGTGAGCACATCAGCCAGCTGGTCTTTAGTTGGGACATGATGCAGAGAAATCAAACCTTTTTCATAGCAGTCCCTCACAAAATGATGTCTGATGTCGATATGTTTGGTGGTTGAGTGGGAAACTGGATTTTTGATGATATTTTCTGCTGCCTGACTGTCCAACATGAGTGGTGTCTTTAAGGCAGTGATACCAAAATCCAGCAACTGATTTTGAAGCCACAGGAGTTGGGCTGTACAGCTTGCAGCAGCAATGTATTCAGCTTCAGCAGTGGATGTCGAAACAGCTGCTTGCTTTTTGCTTTGCCAAGAAACTAAGCAGTCACCTAGAAACTGGCACCCTCCTGATGTGGACTTCCTTGTGGTGTGACATCCAGCAAAGTCACTGTCTGAGAAACCTGAAAGCTTGATGTTCCCATTAGCTGGATACCAGATACCAAGTGTGGGAGCACCTTTTATGTATCTGAAGATCCTTTTAAAAGCAATGAGATTTGATTTTCTGGGAGCTGATTGACTTCTTGCACAGACACATGTTGCAAACATGATGTCTGGTCTAGATGCAGTTAGGTACAATAAAGACCCAATCATGCTTCTATAAAGTGTTTGGTCAATCAGCTCATCTTTTTCATCAGACATGACCAGCTTATTTGTTGCCATGGGTGTGCTGCATGGTTTACAATCATTCATATCAAATTTGGTTAAAAGTTCTTTAGCATATTTGCTTTGATGAATGAAAGTTCCATTTTGCAATTGCTGTACTTGGAGACCAAGAAAGCATTGCAGCTCACCCATTGCACTCATTTCAAACTCAGCTGTCATGAGTTCTCTAAACTCTTCACACATTGAGTTACATGTGCTTCCAAAAATAATGTCATCCACATAAATCTGGACAATCATTAAATCCTTCCCTCTCCATTTTAAAAACAGTGTTTTATCAATGGTACCTCTTTTGAAACCATTTGAGAGTAGGAAGTTGGAAAGAGTTTCATACCAGGCTCTTGGTGCTTGTTTCAAGCCATACAAGGCTTTGTTTAGCCTGTAGACATGATCTGGATAAAATGGATCCTCAAAACCTGGAGGTTGACAAACATACACCTCTTCTTGAATTGTACCATAGAGGAAAGCACTTTTGATATCCATTTGAAACACCTTCATATTGTGGTTGACAGCAAAGGCCAGGAACAGTCTAATTGCTTCTAATCTTGCAACAGGGGCAAATGTTTCATCATAATCAATCCCCTCTTCCTGTCTGTAACCTTGAACCACAAGCCTGGCTTTATTCTTGACAACAATACCCCTTTCATCAGTTTTGTTCTTGAAGACCCACTTTGTGCCAATGGGACTAACCTCTTCTGGCAGTGGTACAAGCTCCCATACTTGTTGTCTTTTAAATTGTTGGAGCTCCTCTTGCATAGCTTCTACCCAGCTGTTGTCTTTCAGTGCCTCTTGGTACTTGACTGGCTGATGGAGTGATAGAAAACCAGCAAAAAGACAAATGTTTTGGGTTTGGCTTCTTGTGAGCACCCCTTCATTTATGTTGCCAATGATTTGATCAGGTGGATGAGATCTCAAGAAGATTAAATCTCCTTGGTATGGTATGATGGCATTGGTTGGTGAAGGCTGCAAATGTGTATCATCTGAGCTAACCACTGCTGGGGACTTTGATGATCCAGCAGTGGTTTCAAAAGGTGGTGGAATAGGAGGTAATGAGGTGGACAACTGCTGGCTTTTATCCACTGTTTGAGGACTTTTGTCAGCAGTGTTTGAGGATGTGGAAGCAGTGGTTGATGGGCTACTTTGGTCAACAATTGTTGAGG
The DNA here is from genome assembly GCA_030545235.1 of Helianthus tuberosus. Lineage (NCBI taxonomy): Eukaryota > Viridiplantae > Streptophyta > Magnoliopsida > Asterales > Asteraceae > Helianthus > Helianthus tuberosus. The sequence goes on from CM060357.1 coordinate 141,655,565, forward strand.
TAGCAGTGGTAGAGCTTTGACAACTGTTTTGAACAGCTGATGCTTTTCCCTTTGTGGCAGACCTTTGAGGGATGATGATTTCATACCCATAGTCTGGTGTTGTATCCTCTGATGGACCTGCACTGTTAGTCTTGACAGCAGTATTTTCAAAAGTGAATTTTTCAAGATCAAACAGATCTGCAGGATTTGCTGGGATTTCCATTGATGAAAGTTCATTGAACTTAACATTCAAAGTCTCCTCCACTGCCTTGGTCCGTGTATTAAACACTTTGTAGGCCTTGGCAGTGGTTGAGTATCCCAGATGATAACCACAATCAATTTTGGCTGCAAATTTTGAAATGGAATCTTTTAAATTCAAAATAAAGCATGGGCAGCCAAACACTTTGAAATATGAGATCAGTGGTTTAATTTTATACAGAATTTCATAGGCAGTCTTTTTGTGCCTGGGGTTTATTAAAACTCTGTTCTGAACATAGCAAGCAGTGTTTACTACCTCTGCCCAGAAAGTTAAAGGCAAACCTGAATCTGCAAGCATGGTTCTGGCAGCCTCAATCAGAGTTTTGTTCTTCCTTTCCACTACCCCATTCTGCTTTGGTGTTCTTGGGATGCTGTACTGCCTTACAATCCCTTTCTTCACACAGAAGGCATCCAACTCCCTATTTTTGAATTCTGTGCCATTGTCACTCCTGAAGCTTTTTACTGGAAGGTCAAATTGCTTTTCAACCTGTATTACAAAGTCTTGCAAAATGCCTGCAGTTTCATCTTTTGAGTGCAAGAAGAAAGTCCATGTGAACCTAGAAAAGTCATCAACAATAACCAAACAATATCTTTTCTTTTTAAGGCTCATGACTTGAACTGGGCCAAACAAATCCATGTGTAGCATTTGCAGACACTGGGTTGTTTTGGACTCTTCAATGGACTTATAAGAACTTTTATGCTGTTTTCCTTTTAAACAGGAAATGCAATGTTCAGGACATGAAAACAATTTTTGTGGTAGGCCTCTCACCAAACCATTTTCTGAAATTTCTGTGATTGTCTTAAGATTTGTGTGTCCCAGCCTTCTGTGCCAAAGTTCTGTCTCTTTGTTAGAGGCAGCTGAGAACAGACAGGCATCAGCTCTGGGACACTCTTTTGACATGTCAACAACATAAACATTGCCACTTCTTTGAGCAACAAGTTTAGTATGACCAGATCTAATTATTGCTTCAATCTTTTTGACCATTTCTGGTCCAACAATCCTACAACAGTCTTTTGTGAAGAATGACCCAAATCCCTTGTCACTCATTTGGGACACACTCAGAAGGTTGAATTTTAGATTGTCTATTAGATTGACATTTTCAAACTTTACATTTCCAGATTGCACTGTACCAGACCCCAGAACCTTCCCTTTACTATTATTCCCAAAGGATATATCACCCCCACCATGGATTTTAAAGTCTTTGAGGAGGGCTTTACATCATGTCATGTGCCTGGAGCCTCCACTATCTACATACCAAAGACTATCAAAGCATGCAGAAGCTCCCTGCACATGAAGTAAAAGGATTAGTTCATTAAGGTCTCCAAAGCCAACAAGACTTTGGATGGGGTCTCAACAGTGTCTGGAATGGATGCAAGATGATGGACAGTGGTTAGGTCAGGGGTTTGAACTGTTTTAGGACAGTGTTTCTCTAACCACTGTTGTGGGTCCTGACCTATCATCTGCTGGTAACCAAAAGGATGCCTGTTCACTTTGGGTTTAGAGGGCCTTTTGTAGGCCTCATAAACGTGTGGAATCCTTTGGTAAGACTGTTTTTCTCTGCCCTTTTTGAACTGATTGGCAGGGGGTGCATCAGTAACCTGAACATCTCTTTTGACAGATGTTTGGTTCAGCTGTTTTGTGACAGCTGTTTGTACTGGCACAAACAGTGGTTGTTTCTTGGTGAATTTAACAGATGATGAGGATGATGGTGGACTCAAGGATGTTTTAGCCATGTACTCATTCTTTTTCACATCAAAGTTTTTGAGGTACACACATGCTTGAGTTTTGTGGTTTGTTTTCCCACAAACAATGCAGCTTTCTGCTGAAACAATGACACTTGTTTTGTTTAGATCATAAGCTTTTAAGTGGAAACAGTCTTTTGTTAGATGATTCCTTTTCTCACAGAATTCACAAAACAGGTTATCAATTTTTTCTTTCTTCTTTCTCTTTTCAGATTCCTTTGCAGCAGAGGTTTTAACCACTGCTGGGATATCTTTGAGAGGTATGACTTTAGCTTTTGGAGCTTTAGCACCATCAATTGATGTAAAGTCCATTGGCTTGAAATTTTCAAGAATATCACACTTATCAGACCATTTTGGTTTAAACTGATGATCTTCAAGCTCCTTGAAAGTGGAGGAGCCCATTGGTCTGTTAAGTGTGATTTTGTTGCCAAGTTTGTCAGTGATTTTCACTTCTTGGCCATTCTTGTTTGTGGGGATAAGCACAGTAGCTTCATCAGTGGTTTGAACAGAGTTTTCAAAAGCAGTGTTTTCATCATCATATTTTCTATACCCAACCCCAAACTTCACATTGCTTTTTCTCTGTTTTTCAAGCATAACCTCATATCCTTTGCAGGATTCCACCCATCTTTCACAAGTAATCTGGGCAGACTCCAACTCCTATTTGCAAACTTGGTATTTTTCTACCATAGTTTGAAGTTGGGTTTTGGTTATACTTTGCTCTTCTTTTAAACAGCTGATTTCTTTTTCTTTTTCAGTCAATTTGTTTTTAAGTTCTTTTAAAGAGCTTTCAAATTTGACCTCATCAGTTAAGATTTTATCCCGAAGGTTTTCATTCACCTCTTTGATGTTAGCAAAAGCAATTATGCAATTGTCTGAACACAGTTTTTCAAGAACTTGAGGAGATACCTTGGCAGCTGCCATCATTGCACAATCACATTGATGATCTTTATCATCATCAGGTCTTACCTTCTTTTCACCAGCCTTTTCTTCTTTCTCTTCTTCTTTGTCCTCTATGGACCATGGATCTATCATTGGTTCAATCAGAGTACCTGAACTTTCTTCCAACAGTACTTCATCAGCCACAGCAGTAATCACTGCTTCAATCACCTCTTCCACTGTTTCAGAGTACTGCTGTTCCTCCTCAGCTTCAACCCCCTCCTGTATTGACTCTAGTGCCATCAAACAAAACTCATCATGTGAAGAATCATTAGAAGCATAGAGTGCAAAATTTTCATCACAAAGATCATCAGGCATACTGCTCCAGTCAACAAACCCTTGAGTGAAAAAGCTTTGTTGATCTGGTTGTGTTGCTGCTGGAGCAGTGGTTTGAGGTGCAACAGGTTGCACTTGTACCTGTGGAACAGGGGTTTGAACATATTGGATTTGTGGAACAGTAGTTTGGACATAATGTACTGGCACAGGGGCAGCAGCATAGTGAGCAGTGTTCACTTGTGCTGCTGGGGCATATTGGGCATAATGCACAGTGTTTTGGTTTTGAGGTCTAGGATTTGAGCTAGGATGAGTAATTATGGGACCAGTATTTTGACTCCTACATTCCCTAGCAAAATGTCCCAACCTATTACACTTGTAGCATTTGATTTTCGATTTATCCAACCCAACCCTTAGATTCCCATGCAAACCTGGGAATTTTCTCCCTGTTCTTTTGTAGAACTTGCTAGTTCTAACACTTAGCAAAGCCAGTTGGTGCAGGATGTCCATTTCCTCTAAATCAGTGGGATCAAAATGTTGCAAATCATTTAGTTCAAAGCTTAAATTATCTGACATCTGGTTTTCGTTTGCAGTGAATGCATAACTTGCAGAGTGAGGATCAGGGTTGTTAAAGTTAGCTCCAGCAGTTATGTCAATGAAATGGTCATAACCCTGGTCCTTACCACTGCTCCCAGATTCTTCTTGACCCAAAAGAGCAGTGTTACCGAATGTATAATCATCAACGGCTTTTCCTGACTCTTGTAACTTCCTTTTCTGGTTCAACTCCCTTTCGTAGGTCAGGAGTCGACCATGGAGTTGGGTCAAGGTCAGATCCTTGAACTCAGGTGAATTTCTGGTGACAAAGGCTATAGTGTCCCATTTTTCGGGCAGTGACCTGAGGAACCTGCTGTTTTGAGTTGAGTTTGTAAAAGTGGTATTAACAAGCCTCAGTTCACTGATGAGACAACTAAACCGCTCAAATTGTTGAGTCAGTGATTCACCTCTAACATGACAGAATGTTTCGTACTGTTGGTTCAGGATTTCCCTATTGTTTTCTATGACTTCTTCAGTACCTCCAAACTGTTCCTTAAGTGCGTCCCACAATTCTTTGGCACTGTTACAATGTAACAGTCCAGCATATATTTCATTGGGCAGCGCTGATGCTATGATGCTAAACGCTTTAGCATCTAGTTCGATCTTTTGAAAATCAGTTTCGGTGTAATTTTCAACTGGTTTTGGAACGAACTTTTTAGCATCTTCAGCGCTTGGCACTGAAGGAACATGAGGACCAAAGGTGACAGACCTCCAACAACCTGTGCTTTGTTGAGCGAGGATGTGACCCATCCTCCTCTGCCAGATGTTGTACTCATTTCTTTTTAGCATAGGTGGTTTAAAAAGTGAGCCGATGTTGTTTTTATCATCCTGAGATTGTGACGTCATTGTTGTTGTTTTACAGACACTGAGAAATCAACTTTAATGGTGATTTATCCTTGCTCTGTTTTTCAACGGACGAACAAACGATCAGTATCAACTGTTATGAGCTGAACTATTTACGTCAAAATGATTGTTAAATCAAATTTGACTGTCCAGGCTCTGATACCAATTGTTGGATCTGAGTTTCTTTTTTATTGTATTTTACGTTTGTAATTAAGACGAAAATGAAAGAGTTGTGCAGCGGAAATAAGATGAAAGCAAACTTTGCATACAATCAAACGAGAGTAATACTTTTATCAAACATCTTTTCACAAAGAACCGAATGATTGAATTTGTTTCAACAACGATTACAATGATTGATGTAAGAATGCAAACTCCCCCTCAGCCAGAGCTCAGTAGTTTGTTCGTGCAAAGAAGACGATTGATCAAAAGAGCTAATAGAACAGTACAAAGTACTGAACTATTTATAGGCACTTGCAAACCACTGAGCATCTTAGCTGACGTCACCATGAAAGTGACATCTAACCTCCTAACAAACACTAACTACTGATCTATAAACACTGATGTACCAAACTACTGTTATTACATTACATTACATAAAAGACACTTAAACTGCTGCTGCATCCTTCCACTGCTGTGAACCCAGCAGTGCTTGTCCGGATCAGCAGTACTTGACCCAAGGCAGTAGATAGAGTCAACAGAGCTTTGGTCTTCCATCAGTCTTTGACTTTGGCCAGTAGATATAAAGCAGCAGTTGTAGGTCAGCACTTAGTATGATCAGCAGATAGGAGGTCAGCAGATATGAAACCACTTTCAAGGGGAGAGATTTGCATGAACCAACTGTAAACGTCTGCTTATTTTGGATCCACTGCTTTGATCCAGTTTTGGCTTTACATTATCTGTTCCTCTGATAGGGTTCAATCCCAACAGTATGTGTTATTTTTGTAGATTTAAATATCTCTCTCTCTATTTTAATTATTCTGTGATATTAATAATTGAAAATGTTTGCAATTCAGAAGTTCATGCTAATAATGAAAATCCTTTGGACAAAAATATAATAGCCCAAGGAATAGCTAATGCTATACCTTTAATAATTAAAGCTGTTAAAAACCCCGTGGAACACACCAAAGCTGTGAGTAGCAAGCATACTCGTGATGATAGTTTTAGCCATAGTGTCAATGGAGGCGATAACTCTCGGGTGTACTTACAAAGAATTTCTAGCTTGTAAACCAACTGAGTTCGCAGGCAGTGAAGGAGCCACAGCTGCCTTGCGATGGTTGGAAAAGCCGAAAGTTGTTCTTAAAATCAGCAAATGTGCCGAAGAAGATAAGGTGATGTATGCTTCCAACCTCTTTAAAGAAGAAGCCTTAGAATGGTGGAATACAATTCTTCAGGCAAAATGACGTGACATGGCTTATGCCATGAACTGGGAAAAATTCAAGGAAATGGCAGAAAGGAAATTTTGTCCTCCTTATGAAAAAGAACGAATGGCTAACGAGTTCCTAAATCATAAAATGATAAATGTGAATTGTCGTGAATATACGACAACGTTCTTCGAATACGCAAGAATGATAACAACTCTGGCTTCACCAGAAGCCATACTAATTTCCCGCTATATTTGGGGATTAGTGAGCGAAATCCGAGACATGGTCAAGGCCACCAGACCATAGACTATTGAATAAGCAGTTGAACTAGCTAACATCCTAACAGACGGATTAATCCGCACAAAAGAAGAAAACAAGAAGAAAAAGTTAGCCCAGAAAATTTCCCAAGAATTCTACTAGAAGAAAGAAACTGAACCTTCATTGGAGCAACCTACTTGCAGAAACTGTAATAAAAAAGCATTCAGGAAGATGCCGTTTCAGGAGAACACCCTACTGTAACTTATGCAAGATGACCGGGCATATAGAGGAAGAATGTAGAAGGAAAACTAATATCTGTTTCAATTGCGGAGAAACGGGACACATCAAACCATAATTCCCGAAACTGAACAAAGCACCCGGCAACAAGGCAAAAACAACAGAGGGAGCTAAAAAGAATGCGCGAGCATTCGTACTTACTACGCAAGAAGCAGAAATGATTCCAGACGTAATCGTTGATATGTAATATTTAAGTTAAGGTATTATTTGGCTCTTAGTACAAATAAAAATTTATAAATAAATGCATCATGTCAAGTACTTCATCTATTCAGAACCATAATAGACTTGTTTGGTCTTCACTTTCATTGAATCATTTATTTGGTTACGACACCTTATGGTGGCGTTTTCTTTAATTTGAAGCTTGAGCTAATCTCATTTTCACACCTGATGTACAGATTTATTTATTTAATTTTTGTTGGTTCATTATCTTAAACAGTCTTAATACAATTATGTGTTATGATAAGAGTACACCAATTCGTATTAAAAAAGATTCTTTCATCATTGATAAAAAATTCTATGATATTCATTTGGTCTTTCATCATTAATTGAAAATCCTGTAATATTTATTTGAAATGAATATCTAAATTTACTTCAAACTTTCAATTGATTACGAACACGATGAATTTGTTCGGTCACCGTAATTATTGAACTATTTCAATCATTATGACACCTTGTGGCGTCAGTATAAACTTGTAGCTTGGGCTAATCATAATCATTCGAATTATACAAAACCACGTACGTCTTAAGTTAGTGTCACACCCCGATCTCCGGTGGGCATAGAAGGGTACAATCGTGATGGTTGGATAATAGTTATCACAATATAATATTATGCAGAGGAAGTATTGGACTTAAATTATTAGACTAAAGCTTGAATGTATAAAAGTATTACAAGCGTTCGATACAAGCCCACAGGCAGGAACCAAATAAACAGAGCTTTAGACATCATAGGCCTTAAGCATCAGGAGTGCAAATTCCTTAGCCTTCATTCTAGCCGACCCATATTCCCAGCCTATTATAAGGTTCGGTATCTGCTGTTAAATCTTTTGAAAATACGTCAGCCAAAGCTGGTAAATACAAATAACTGACTCTTTGGAAAAAATAGTTTTTTCGAAAAGAGTTTTATACATATAGATAACCCGTAGGTGATCTTTTAAAAATATCTTGGGATTATTCTTATTACGAGATTATATACTTGATTTAACCCATTGGGTTGTCCGGACATGGTATCATTAACCCCAATTATATCAGTTATCAAGTAAAAGGAATAAACCGTATTCTTACACTTTTGCGCAACCATAGACGAATTACTTGTGTAATAACCGCCCCAAGAAGCATATTTGCCATCCCAAGTTTACACTAAAATAAGTCAAGAGTATTTACCTTATTGCTAGCTTCCAATCAACAAGATTATATTTGGCAAAAGCCGCAAGTCTAAGTATTGTTGACCCAAGTCCGATTATCTGGGGGGTACTATAGTCTGGAATGAACAGATTTATCATCTGTTAGAATGTATACGGGCCAAAGATAGTTCCTTTAGGTATGACCCGATACTTAAGAATAGATTCGCTAGATTAAGCGTATACTGAATAGAATGTGGTTTAAACCCAACAAGTACTAGGACTTGTATAATATGGATAAATATTGAACATTCTGGATTTTGAGATCAAAATGGTAAGGTTAAACCCTTTTCGGTAAGCTTATGTAAACTAGTTACGTAAGTCTAACCGTACGCGTATAAGTGATTACGGGTAACCGGATGAGTCATGAACAAGTTCCATATGCCAATACACTTTAAACAAGTTATATTATCAGTAGGATATCAACTTGTATGCTTGTTAAGGTTTTAAAATCAAACTATGCCTCATAAGGGCGTTTTGGACATTTTACGACGTATAAAAGAAACTTGCGTATAATCTGATTTTACGACCATAAAAATTCTGTGAAAACACTTTATTTATGATATAATATTAGTAGGATATCAAACATATGTGTGTTTTATAGTTTAAGACCAAACTATGCACCTTAGGGGCATTTTGGTCATTTCACACATAGTTTTGAAAGCTTAAATTGGGATTCTGAGTTTACAATATGTACCTACTGCAAAAATATTTAAAATGATTTATAAAATCAGTAGGTAACAAGTCTTGATTGCTAAATATGGTTTTAAACCATATTATGCGTCGAACGGCGTTAAAGTCGTTAAATGACGATACATGCGATGTTTAAGGAAAACTGATGCTATGATCAGGTTTATATGACCAACATGTGTTATTTAAAATAACATATCAGTAGGAAAAATGTTTTGTATGAAAATCATGCTTTAAAACCATTTTGTGTGTTATAAAGGCATTATCGTCATTTAAGAACATAATACAAGCACCTGTGCATAAACTCAGTTTATAATCTGAATTGACATCCCAAAATATCCTAATTATGATATTAAATCAGTAGGCAATGAGTTTGGTATAAGGAATTATGCTTAAAACCGATCTATGCGCCTAAAGGGCATTTTGGTCACTTTAAAGCACAATTTACGACATTATACGCAAACTTAGTTTATGATCAGATTTGTAACATCAAAATATGTTAAACATGTTAACATATCAGTACCTAAATCATTTGCAAGCTTATTTGTGTCTAAAGCCTTATGTTTGCTAAAAAGGGCATAAAGGTCAAAGTATGGCATAAATACGGAAACTTGCATAAAACTCATATTACTAGTCCGATCGTGTAATATAACCTTATAGGGTTATACTACATCATAAAATGATCATAATGGAACTGTAAATTAGTCATAAACTAGTTCTAATTCGGTTCATAATCGAAAGTCAAAGCAGAAGACAAACTTTGCGACTTTCGGTTGTGAACCGACCCTAAAACTGGAATTGACGAGCCGAACATGTTTACACATGTTCTAATAATTATTATTATTAAGCTGTTTAAGTGATAAAACATATTTTAGAAAACTCTTAAACTCAGATCACAATTATTTTAAATTCTGACCCGTTGACTTTTAAAATGTCAATATGTTGACTCGTCAATTGACCAAACAAACGTGATTCTTAGGAGGTGCCGTTTTGAGGGATTAACACCTACCTAATTACGATCACGTAGCCATGTTCGTTGTGAACAATGGCTTGACAGTTTAAGGTCTAACTAAAAGTCAAAGTTTTATTACAATAACGCTTGACTCTTGGCTTCAAAGCCTATAAAACGAAAACTAGCAGCTAAGGACACTTACAAAGGGTCCTAGCTCGAATCTTGAACTGAGGTGGAGTCCCCTTTATGTCAGGAATCTCCAAGAAAGTAGAACAAGTGAGAAGAGAGTGAATTGAGAGAGGTGCAAGGTTTATGAATGGAGAACACCTCTATTTATAGTGAAACATCACACTCTTGGATCATGCCAGGTGTTAGGGCACTTTTAGGATCATTCTAAGTGTCTAAACAGGTGTTAAAAACTGTCCAAGGATCCATAGATTCGAGTTATGAAGGAAGGTGGTATGAGTGGTGGCCAAGGAAGAAGGAACCTTCAGCTGGAAGTTTGTTTGTGCGCAAATGAGGGCGTCCCGTCACGCCACCATGAATGGGGTTTGCTATCGTGCGACGCTACCACAGACCAGCTTTCGCAAATTGTCAACTTTGGTCCCTGGTCCTCCATAACTCTAAATTTCTTTCATTTTTGACATAATATGCCCCCCAAGCCATTTAAAGTTTTATATTTAGCATTTTGATTTTCGAGATAGGTATAAATATTCCCGAGAGTGTAAACAAACATCATTAAGCTTCGGGTTATGTTAAAAGGTCACTTAGAGGTGTGAATTCACACGTTGACACTTTTAGCCCCTTTAACGCACAAACTTGCGCGTATTATCGTTTTATGGCATCAAAGCCCTATGTAGCCCATATTAGGCATTCCTGATAGTATGATAGAATATCACGACGCTCCGGGTTTGTTAAAAGGTCACTCAGAGGTAAGAATTAACATGTTGACGCTTTTAACCCTTCGATGCACAACTTTTGAATTATTTTGCAAACGGTTTCGTTTATCCAACAAGTGGCTCATTAGAGAATACGAATACCGTATAATTTCACTCAGAGGCTTAGTTTAAGCATGTTGACACTTTTAGTCCTTCCGTAGACATAGTTTTTGTTTTTGACGAAAATAGTCCCTCTTAATCATCTTTTGACATAATTAAGATTAGAGATACGTGTCAATACATTATTGGACATGATTTTACGAGGTGTTACATCCTAACCCCCTTAAAAGATATCTCGAGCTTGAGATTTGCTCAAAGCAATACGGTTAGTTTCCTATCGTAGTAGGTTTCAACCTTTTAAGAGTATCCTGGGCCACAATGGGAATCTTAGTCACAATTACGAGGTAAACTTGGAACTTTTAAATTCCATGGTCCATAATAGACAAGGTTTTTCAATAAACCTTATGCTCACGTTTAAACATCATGGTGAAACATGAAAAGTGCTTATCAGCTAAGCACTTTGCTGAAATTTTCCAGAGATAAGAGTATATTTAGTATCTTATCCGATACTATAGACAACGGTACTCCATAAGTTGACTCGAGGTTATCTTTCTTATAGCTTAACTTGTCGAAATTGTAAATTTTCCTTAATTGACAAGAAGCGTCGACTTAGTAAGTCTGTCGACTATATTTCACATCGCGTCGTTGCCACAATTCATCTTAGGTAACTTGGAAGTTAGATCCATTGTTACCATTTCCCCAAATCTATGTGGGATTTTCCATCTCATTATGTAGATCACAAATGGTCTATGATCTTCGACTCACTTGCGAACATTTTTAGCATTATGCTACCTAGGTGGCTATGGACTTCTCATGCTCATCCACACCCAGGTCTTCAGCTTTTGATTTTAATTTATCAAAAGTTACTCGTCTCTTGTAGATGACAAATCCTCCATTCAATTACTTGGATACCTTAAGCATAAAAGCTTCCTCGAGCAATCCATAGTGTTGATCTTCTACAGATGGTGAATATATCACCAGATGGGGATTTAAATTTCGATAAATTTCTTACCGCAGACAATGTGGATTTGGTTTTAACTAGCCAATCCATGTCTAGAACCATATCGAATCCCGCAAGATTTATGGATAAAAGATTATCAACGACAAATTTCTTTGAGAAGGATATGTTATATGTGAAACCATCTAGATTGGCCACTTGATTTTATAAATAATATTTAAGTTTTGGAGTAGCAGAATTAAAATTTTATTAAATTTACAATCGATGAAGCTTTAACTGGCTCCAGAGTTTAAAACAAGTTTCTAATAAATAAAACATTTACGAGAAACAGATACGTAAAGATATGTCTTGAACTGCTTCTGCTGTAGCATATTGGAAGGCTCAAGCATTGCTTTTCTTGCCATCAGTGGCCTTGTTCTTCCCGTCAGTCGCCCTCTTTGGACAGCGGGTCTTTATATGCCCTTTCTCGCCACATCCATAGCAGGTGGCGTCTTTCAAGTCTTTGCATTCATGAGACTTATGATCCATCTTCTTACAGATGCCACAACCCTTGGTCTGCTCATGGAGACATTTTCCGAAGTGTCGCTTCCTGCAAGTTTTACATTTGGGTTTTGCCTCATTCGGCTTGGACTGGTTATAATTCGAACCAATCTTACCCTTTTTGAAATCTTTACTTGGGGTATCATCACGCTTTCGCTTGTGATCCTCCTCGGCCTTAATCGTCCTTGCTCTTATTTCATCTTTAGTGAGAGAAAGAGCCAGATCCACAGCGGATCTAAATGTTGCAGGTTTGGAGGATTTAACCATCCCTTTAATTTCTGGAGCGAGCCCTCCAAGAAACCGTGCAATGCACTTAGACTCGGGGGTAATTAAATAAGGCATGAGTCTTGATAAAGATTTGTATTCTGAGACATAGGCTCGACACTCGAGGCCTTTCATGGTCAGCCTTAGAAAGTCAGATTCAACTTTCTCCACCTCATGAGGTGGGCAATAAGTCTCGCGGATCAATTCCACGAACTTAGACCAATTTAGGTTGCATATTGCATCCTTGCCAGTAGATTGGATCAGTGCCTTCCACCAAGTCAGAGCATCCTCCTTGAAGGATTGGGACACGTATTTAACAATGTCCTTGGCGGCACAACCGCTTATATCAACAACGGTTTCCATTTCATCTAGCCACTTTAGAGCATCAATTGCTCCAATCTCACCCGTAAAGTCACGGGGTTTACAAGAAACAAAGTATTTATATGTACACCCCTTCTTAGAGTCATGAGACTCAGTTTTCTTGATACTCTGCTCACTTTTAGTTGAGGAGAAATGAGACCTTTCAGTCTTATGAGTATTAGAACGAGGTTTAGTAACGGAGTTCTCTTTCTATACTGATGGCTCTGGCCCTTTAAATGTGGCCATAAATCCAGCCAGGTCTTTACCGACTTCATCGAAAACTTTGGATCGAAGACGATTCTCTTCGCCATTACGGTTCTGGTGCTCTAATTCATCACCACCGTTTTTCTTGCTTACTTTTCCAATACTCAGGCTCGCCATAAGTTTATCTGAAAGATAATAAAGCCATTAGTAATTTTTCGAGAACTAAATAGGAAATAAATTTATTTTCATTAGATCTTACAGATCTATATGTTTATATATCAATTTCACTGGCCCTGCTTACCACAATTGGTAATGGGCTTAGCCCTTTAACTCATTTGCTCATCACAAAGGACATCTAAATATAGTACATTGGCTTGTCACAGGATTGTGAAGAATATGGCACAAAGGCCTCGTCATGAAGAACATGGAAGATATGGCACAAGGTCTATCACAAAATACATATAGATGTAGCACATAGGCTTGTCACGATGGACATTAAAATGTGGCACAACGGCCTGTCACAAGGACATGATAGATATGGCACAAAGGCCTGTCACAAGGATTGTGAAAGATATGGCACAGAGGCCTAGTCACGAAGGACATTAAATGGTGTAGCACTAAGGCCTTATCACGAAGGACAACTAAGATATATATAAGCCACGGTCTTATTTGATCAAAGGGCTTTAAGGTTTAAACATAGTTCATTACCTCTGAATAAGAGGTCGTAGACCACAACTGTCGTCACAATTGACGACATAATATGGCCCGTAGGCAATTCAATTGATATCACAAAAGAATGTTAAATTAATGATTATCGCACTAATGATATCAGTCATGATCGCACTTGATCATATAGATTGTGAGGCTTGGGCATAGCCCTCCACCTTGGACAAGGAACCATAATGGTCACAACTGTCATTGTCTCAAATAGACGATATAATATAGCATGTAGGCGAAACATCACTAAGGATGTTAAGTATGATTATCATGTTGATGATATTAGTCATGATCGCACTGATCATATAGACTACGAGGCTTGGGTATAACCCACTACCTTAGACAGAGAACCGTAAGGTCACAACTGTCATTGTCATATTGACAATATAATATAATACACCCCGTAGGCAAATCATCACTAAGGATGTTAAATATGAGCATCATATAGATGATATTATTCATGATCGCATTGATCATATAGATTATAAGACTTGAGCATAGCTCACCACCTTGGATAGGGAATCATAAATGATTACAACTGTCTTTGTCACAAATGGACATTATAATATAGCCCGTAGGCAAAACATCTCCAAGGATGTTAAGTATGATCATCATATTGATGATATTAGTCATGATCGCATTGATCATATAGAGTATGAGGCTTGAGCATAGCTCACCACCTTGGACAGGGAACCATAAGGTCACAACTGTCCTTATTTTGACTGACGATGCAGTATTATGATTCCTCTCCTTTAACCTAGTTGGGAATTATTAGAGATTTGGAACAAGTATCGTCACAAAGTTGACGAAGATTTTCTCCTTTCCACACAGTTGGGAATTAGTTGGAGTTTTAAACATACATTCCAGTCAACGTATTGAATATAAATCCTTCTCCTCAGTTGGAGTTGCGTCTCAGTTAAAGTTTTAAAATTATAAATCCCTCTCAATAGTGAGAGTTCTGGGAATACGTCGTAGTTTACGTTTAAATATAAGTCCCTCTCCACATTGGGAGATTTGGGAATACGCCTCAATACAGTCAGCGTATATGATACAGCTCGATACAGTCACCATTTAAATATATGACTCCATATAGTACAACGTGTATGGTATGGCTCAATACAGTCACTGTTTAAATATTTGTCCTTCTCCACATTGGGAGATTTGGGGATGATTAGCATCGCATAGATGGATGAAATTTCTATCTCCTTTCCACACATTAAGAATTAGTTGGAGATCTAAGATAAGTGTTGTCGTATAGTTGGACGAGAATCACTTAGAGATTTTTAAGATTATATGGGTACGAGGGAATCAGTTTTCCACTTCAATCACCCTTTTCAACCACTACCATTGGTGGGAAAATATATACTTAAGAAAGAGTCTTTTATCATGGTCTCGTTTACTACTCTTAATTACCTAAGAACTAGTAGACCGAGTAAATTCGAAAGAGATTTATTTGCCTGATTGCTAGCGGTCCTTCGACTAATTTGTCTTCACCCAATAGAGTTGGCACCTTTAGTCCTTTTCCTCAGTTGGAGTTTCCAGGACACGTCTTATTTGACGTTTTAATTATCTGCACTTCTCCTTAGTTGGAGATTTGGTATACGCCTCAATATAGTACAGCGTATACGATACGACTCAATAAAGTACACCGTTTAGAAATATACCCTTCCTCCTTATAGGGAGATTCGGGGATACGCCTCAATACAGTCAGCGTATATGGTACGGCTCAATAAAGTACACCGTTTAAAAATATACCCTTTCTCCTTATGGGGAGATTTGGGGATACGCCTCAATAAAGTACAGCGTATATGGTACGGCTCAATAAAGTACACTGTTTAAATATATACCCATTCTCCTTATGGGGAGATTCAGGGATACGCCACAATAAAGTACAGCGTCTATGGTACGGCTCAATAAAGTACACCGTTTAAATATGTACCCTTTCTCCCTGTGGGGAGATTCGGGGATACGCCTCAATATAGTACAACGTATATGTTACGGCTCAATAAAGTACACCGTTTTTTGAAAATAAGCCCCTCTCCTTATCGGGAGATTTCGGGATATGTCGTCTCATATTTGGATGAAAATTTTGCACTTCTTCAACCACTTATTGGTGGGAACATGTGCTTTTGGCCTTCGTCTATCGCGCAATCAAGAGATCTGTTTGATAAGATAGTAGCAAAAAATGTGACCTTCATATCATTAGAAGAAAAAAAATCATAAAATGGGCTTCATAAAATCAATGATTTTTCTTATGGCAGTAATATCGCCAAAGTATATTAGATGCTTACTATTAGCCGATATCAGTACAATATGACCGTTAGGAGATCTTAGTGGTTCCATGCATTAAACCGCCATGCTGGCCAGGCATGAAAGTGTCACACCCGGACTTTTGCGGAAGCGTGATTATGGTGTGACTTTCTTAATACCATTGAATTCAATCATAAAAACAACTATATGATATAAATCGTAGATGGTCATCCATTAATTAAGTTTAGAAAAGCATAACAACATTGTCTTAAGACATAGAAATTAAAATTCGAGTACAAACCATGCAACTTGTTTAAGAGTTCACAAAGACTCGACAATTGACATTAAATAAAATCCAGGATTTGGAAGACGTGTCTCGTCCAGGAATAAGACACACTGACCAAACCCTAAGACCATGGATGACATCTTTTATTCTTAACGCAGCTTGAAACATCCAACGCCCGCCAGATCCACTACTAATTCCCTGAAATACATGTATTTTGAAAACATCAACAAAAGTATGTATGTAAGTTTTTAAATCCCGGTATGAAAGCAACAAGGAAAAACAGATCATTAATGGTTTGCAAGGCCATTAATATGTGTGACATGATGCAGGAAAGCTCAAACCTAGCAGACTTTGCACCGGGCCTCCGGCTGTAAGACATAGTCAACCCATGGGCCAAACCCTGGTCCAACATGGGTGGGGCTCGCTACACCCAAATAGATCTATCACTCATGTCCCTCGGTCCTACAACGAGGATTGATGGCCTTAAGCATCATACCCACCACTCACATGATCTAGAAGTACCCTTCCTTAGCAAACCATACCAAATAATAACGTTTGTAAACAGTTGAAACATGTACTTCACCCCCGAAGTTATAAAACTGAAAACAGTAAAAGAAAAGGGGGGGGGGACACGAAACTCACAGTCTTGCGTCTTCAATCACCGTAACTCAAGCTTCTTCGGACAAACACGACAACCTACAACGTACTAATGTCTATTAGACGAACGGGTCGTGCCTTGACTTAGTGTTAATGTCTTTGAGTTACGTTTCTTTTGTGTCTTTGATATTATTCCAAGTTATATAATTATTTGTTAAAATAACTAATATTTTAACTTAAACTATATTTATTAAATTTTGGAATAATAATATATTTTTGACTTGATACACTTCGGGTATTTATACATGTATATCCTTCCCAAGGATGGGGGTATTTGTACTCGTATTCTTATACTTGTATATTTTTGCCATGTATTAGGGTCGTATTCCGGTGTGTATTTATACGTACGAGGATACGTATTTTTATGGTATTCATTAAGTATCCTTTATACTTAATTTCATATTAATTATTCTGAAATATTTTCTTTAATAAAGATCCAATATATATTTCCAAAATATATATTTCAATAAATATTATTAGAAAAATTATTTATAATTTTTCTTTTAGCAAAAATATTTGTATTCTTTTATAAGTTCCAAGGATTATATATCTCCATGTCTATCTTGGAAAATATATATATATATATATATATATATATATATATATATATGTGTGTGTGTATATATAAATATATATATACTCATTTTCACCAAAAATGATATATTTCATATTCCTTTGAGAAAACATATTTTTCATCTCAAAATATTGTATTCCGTGTTTGTAAGAAAATATATATTTCTTAAAAATAATATATCTTCTAAAGATTCCAAGAAAAATATATATTCCATACTTGTCAAAAATAATATATTTTTCCTTGCCAAAAATATGATATATTTTTGTAGTAATTGTAAAAAATTGTTATAAGGAAATTATTTATGATGACTCTCCACGTTCTTAACTCCCGTCTCTTCATCTACTCTTGTATTAATAACATGAACTATATATAGAGGTCCTTTGTATTTGATATGATATACGAAAGATCAATAAGAATGATCTCATTCTCTGTATTTCTCTCTCTACATGATCTATGTTCTTATGTTTATCGTGTATATTGGTAGCTAATAGACCGGTGTTTTACAACACGTTATCAGCACGAGTTCGTCCGTTGCTCTTTGTTTTTCGTTTTCACTTTGAATCTATTGTCTAACTCACCCACTACATTAACGGAATAATGGTACAAGTTAACCATTGTACGTCCGTCGTTGTTGTAGCCACCGGAATCGTGAACACGACTGTCGATCACGGTGGAATTATAAGGGATGAAATCAAAACTGATCAAGTGCTCTAACTCCAATCGCAAATCAGGTATGCTTACATAATTTCGTAAATCCTTAACTTCAATTTTAGGTTATTCTTTTATTCAAAACCCAATTTGGGTCATTTGCATAACTGTCTTATGTTACAAGTTTATTATAGCTATTATCTATTAACAATAATCATTGATCAAATCTTTAGGAGCATAATACTTTATATATTATATAATTTATGATTATAACAGAATATATGAGATTTTGTTACATGCATGACTAGTAATTTAATAAATATGAATAAGGTTTGATTTTTAAGTTTTATAATGAATATTATATTTTAATTGAAAATTTATTACAAACATTTATCCTCTCGTCAAAACTTTCGGTATACCAAATTCGATTTCCTCCTTATAGTAATTCTTTGTATTTAATTTATATTTATAGGTCATTTATTTCACAGAATACGAATAGTATAGTTTTTATTTCAAGTAATTGACATTTACAGGATAAATAAACCTATTTTTTGTGTTAGAGACTATCATTATAAATATTTATTATATTATTAAATAAATTAATATAGTACTTTGGATTTACGGGATAAATCAAGATGTGTAATTAAAGATACCAATTTGACGATCATATACCGGATTCAGAATTCTCTATCTTGTAATGATTTATGTGTAAGTAATAGGTTTCTTTATTTCATATTGAATATATTTTATAGATGTTTTATTTTTATGTGAGAGTAACAAATATTTTATATAAGACATATATATGATTGGTTATGCCATGATAGGTTAATACATAATTTATATATTTTGCTTGAATGTGATGACATATTATTATTTCATAAAGTTTTATTATAACCTTGTTTTATTTGATAACATGTTATAATGTTATGTATTGCTTGATTTAACTTTGTAGTATATGTCATATATATGCTATATATTGTTTGTATGTAGATATTATTGCATAAATTAAACAAATGAAAAACCAAAATTTGTGGTTTATCATTACTCTCATAAAATATTATGAATATGATCATGTACGACATTCAAAGTGTGTCATACTCTCTACTCTCTGAAAGGTCGTCATATGTTGACCAATAAATCTTGTACGAGTCGGTCATGTAAGTTTTTATCAAAGTATATATTAATGAGAAAAGAAGATTGTTTTTAAGGAAAAACAAGATAGAGTTTTCCATTGGTCACGCCTGAGATATACTCTTGAAGTAGCAATATCAAATGAAAAGTTTGAAATGATTTCATATAATGAAAAGCTATGAAGTTTTTTTTTTTTTGGCTTTCTTTCATTCTTCGAAGTGAATGTGACTGTATATTGATTATTGTGATCATGGACATAACTGAAAAAAATTGGTATGATGATCAGATTAATAATGAAATCGATTATATAAAAGTGTAATGACTGTCATATTAATAATGAGATCGATCATCAGAAGTGCTATGATAGCCAATTTGATAATGAGATTGACCATATTAGAATGATATGATAGCCAACTTAATAATGAGATTGACTATAAAAATTGTAATAATGGTCCTAATGAGATTGACCACTAAAAGTGGTAAATTATGGGAGTAATTATATGAAGATAATACTTAGAGAAGATAAAAATTGGCGTGACCGTTTGAAATGATAGTTAATTGGTCTATCGTATCTTACGTGACAGTTTAGATATGATACCCGGAGTGTCATACTCCCTAAATCTTGTTACGAGTTTGTAGAAGGTCATAAGATTTCAGATCTTAACTTAGACATTTCATTACTTCTCTATCAATGATATGCAAAGAGAAGATCATTTACAAAGAAAAATCGGATAAGACAAATTTCATTTGTTATATCTCAAATATGCTAAACTAGCAATATTATGGAGTGGGTATAACAAATATGAAATGATTACATATGTGTTTATCCAAGAAAAAGTAATGATAAACCATGAACCTTGGTTGGTTCTAAAGCATTGAAAAGCTCGTGATCATGGATATAATTGAGAAAATTGTAATGATGCCACCATGAATGTTGTATGGTTATAATACATTCCTTGAACTGAATGTGATGATTTAATAATTGGTGTAAAGTTCATAATCATGGTAATTGAGGAAATTGTTATGATGATCATGTAATGAGATCAACCTTGGTAATAATGTGATGACTATACAATGATCGTTTATAAAGGTCATGATCATGGGAAGTGTGGAAATTGTAATGATCCTCACGTTGATAGCCATGTTAGTATTGAAATCGACCACAAGAAGTGGCATACTAAGGAAGTTATTATACAATAATAAAATATGGGAAACATGTAATAACATGAATTTTTGAAATAATAATATATTATTTTCTCGTACTTCCTGTCGTGTATCAGATAAACACGAGTGCAACTAAAAGAATATATGATCATAAACCAGAAGTTTATGGATCATGATTATTTAATTCAATGGCATGACCGGTCAGACCATCCCGAGTCATTGATGATGTGAAACATAATGAAGAACTAGAATATTCTTCAAGCTGATAATTAGTATGTATTGTTTGCTCTCAAGGGAAATTTTATTTTTTCCAAATAAAGGAGGGTGTGTATCCCTAAATATTCTGGAAGCGATCAAAGGATATGCATATCCCAACATGATACCATTTAGTGTTCTGAAATCGATGCATCGTCTAAATGGTTATCAAATCCATAATCTGAAGCTTGTGTGATTGTGGCTTTGCTAATGTGATAGCAAGCATATTAATCCGGATTAGTATATTTATTTGTTAATAGTGAATTTGATTCCCAAGTTATTAACGATCATTGGAATAAGTGTTATTATTGAGATGATCACTAAACGTCTACTATTGGTTACAAAGCTAATGATCATGAGAGGAGCAAAAGTTCATTTAGGTACATGTAATTTTATATATAGTACCATCAATTCACATCAAGCCAATAAGTTATAATTCTCCCCATACAGTTGGTTTTTTGGTCAGGAACCAAAGATGTCTCATCAAAGATTTTGGTTGTGCGACATTTATTGAAACTCATCCACCACACCGCACAAAAATGGGACTTCTAAAAAGTTTGAGAATATGTTGGGTATAAATAATCGTCTATACTTAAAGCCATTAGTGAGAAATTTGTTTATGGCTCATTGGTTTTCACTTAATAATCGTCTATACTTAAAGCCACTAGTGAGAAATTTGTTTATGGCTCATTGGTTTTCACTTTAGTGAATGAATGTTCCCAACATTAGGGGGAGATAACAAGCAGTTGGAAAGTGAAAAGTGAAATGAATTATCATGTTATTTTGATCCTCAGGCTATAAACTATGAACTAGAAGTTTAAAGTATAATTCATTTACCAATATTAAAGAACAAATTACCAGACAAGTTCACTGACCTAAATAAAGTGACTAAGTAAGTCACATAATCAACTGCTTATGCTCCATTTATATTTGTGTCCCATGTGGACAACCACATAGTTTGTAATGAGTCTATTGCACGCCTAAAGCGTGGTAGACTAGTTGATTCCAATAATAAAATTCCTCGAAAATTAGAGCAAGTAATTAAGATGGTCAAGTCGAGGTTATAGTAATAAGATCTCCTGAAGAGACAATAGACATGATGATTCAAGAAGAAAATCAGGTACCTGAAAATAAAGAGATCTCGATTAGTTGTATCATGTCTAAGATATGTATGGAATCAAAATAAAATCGACGTCGTTATACTTTTGTATATAATATAGCGCTTGAAATGATGAAGTGACAAGGATCAAGATTTAAGATCTGCCTATGAATGAAAACATATAAATGATTGGCCAAAATGGAAAGACACAAATAAGGCAGAGTTTAATTCTCTAATAAGATGGAAAGTTTCTGGACCAACAGTCCATACAACTGAAGTTGTAAAATATGTTGGACACAAATGGGTCTTTTATGCGAATCATATGAAAATTAAAAAAAGTGATATAAGGCAAAATTGGTGGCACAAGTATTTTCGCAAAGACCTATAACTGATTATGAGGAGACGCATTCTCCGGGGGTGGATGTATTGGTTTTCCAATATTTAATTAGTCTGGTAATATAAAGAGAGAATTGATATGTGTCTTATGAAAGTTATGAATCACTGTATACTAAAAGTTTACATGAAAGTCCCTCAAGGATTTAATTTATTAAATAAATGTAAAATAAGTTCTCGAGAACGATATGATCGTTATATACAGATTCATATTTGAATACGTTGAATATAATTGGAACTCCTGATGAGTATCATAAAGCATTTAAGTGCTTATAAGGTTAAGTGGAAACATCTTATGGATGTAATTCCTGTGCACCAATAAACATACATAGAATACATGTACTTGGTGATTATGGTATCTCAATGTACAGTGTATAAGCATGGTACAATATGTATTATACAAATGAAGCAAGTGTTCAAGACATCCTTGCATATGATATAGAAATCAATAAGGAGGTTTATGTAACAGGACTCCTAAAGAGTGTATACACATACATTGTTTTTCAAAGTGGAAAGAAGTAAGAGAATGATTGTAAATGTCTGAAGCATTGATTTCAAAACCTCATGAATGTATCTTTATAAACTTAAAAAGATAGTATGGATAAAATAGTTGGATTGAGTGTTGTACAACTCATGAGATATTCTGATAAAGAGCAATATGAGTTTGATAATATCATCCATCTTTATCAAAAGTCCCCTTCTAAAAGTTCAATATAATCGCAGTTTACAGTGATGATGTCTAGGCACCATCGAGAGAAACTGTCGAGCTTTTAGAGGGAGAATTTTTGAATGACCTTGACACATTGTAATTATTGCCCGACCTGCAGTTCGAGTATATATGTAATCAATCAAACTATATCTATTAGAGGTTGACGCGTTTTACCATGGACAAAGTTTATCCTTTAACTACATTAAAGGTTGTTCAATTACTTGATATATAAAATGGTTGTTATAGCTTCATATGAAAGAAATTGAAATTTTTGGTCTAGAGGTACCATCTTTAAGTGCAATTGTGCATTAGTATTTCTTGCTATCTATTCATGATTTTATATATCTTTATTGAATCTATTGATTTGATATAGCATGTGTTAAACGACGAAATAATGAAATGGGAAAACATCTATTTCAATACATCTAAGGTATGTAAGATATGAATTTATATTTTACTAACCTATCAAAACAAGTTTGGTTAGTTTTGTAAATGCAGGGAATGTAACAAATCACAGTTGTGGATCTTATGATATTTATTTAAAAGAAGAGGCATTAGAAGGCTCATATGAAGATATACAACATTGCGAACATAAAGAATTGCACATTAAGGGATCAAGCGGTAAATCATTGACTACAAAAACTTTGAGCAAATTTCAAGAAAAATAGGCACTAGTCACTTGAAGAATACATGTTCAAATGAGGGGGAGTATTATACACGTTGCACTCTTTTTCCCTTCACTAAGTTTTATCCCATTGGGTTTTCTTAGTAAGGTTTTTAATGAGGCAATGTACATGATCTAGAAGTATCAGGGGAGACGATACGTGTTGCACTCTTTTTCTCTTGGCTGAGGTTTTGTCCCACTGGGTTTTCCTGGAAAGGTTTTTAACGAGGCAACATCTCCAAGTGTATCAAGTTGATAACCAAGCGTATTAAAAGTTTAGAGATTATTTTCATTTATCACGTGGATAGTCAAGGGGGAGTGTTATAAAGAAATTATTTATGATGACTCTCCACGTTCTTAACTCCCGTCTCTTCATGTACTCTTGTATTAATAACATGACCTATATATAGAGGTCCTTTGTATTTGATATGATATACGAAAGATCAATAAGAATGATCTCATTCTCTGTATTTCTCTCTCTACATGATCTACGTTCTTATGTTTATCGTGTATATTGGTTGCTAATAGACCGGTGTTTTACAACAAAAATCATATTTTTGTTCCCTTGGTGTCCAAAATATTACTTACAAGAATATACTTTGTGAATAAATTCCGGAATATTTTTTTGTAAGTCTTATTCCATAGTTCGGTTTCCACCAATATTGTTGTGTAAATGTGTATATTCATTCTTTGTAATTTCAGTAATATTTTGGATTGTGATTCTTAATATGTTGATGTGTTATATTATTTCATGTCCTAAAATAATATAACTAATACACAAAATATACAAATAATCACATACATGGTGTCTTCTAAATATATATTTCCTAAATACATATTTAGTCACTTTTATTTATGAAAATCAACCTCCAATAATTATGTTTTTTGTGACAAAAATTATGGTAAAGTTTTTTTTGTAGGAAACTCATGGTTTAAAATACACTTGTAAGTGTAGGTTAATAAATATTTTTCTAAGTGTTTGGATTTTTAGAAAATTTTGCCATAGTTTCCTCTAAAAATGGAGGTTTCCATGCTTTCAAGCATATCATTTTCTTTTGTAAAAATCAACACAATCAATTCACAATCATCAACAAACAACCTTTACTTACCAATTTTGCCAAAAACAAGTAATAACTACTACTTCATGAACTTGAATATTTGTAAAAATTTGTAGTAACTTACTAGTGTTCTTAGTAAGTCTTGTTACCCTTTAAAATGTAATTAGTTCTTTAAAATCTTCATTTTTAAAGAAGTTAGATGTTTACAACTTCTTGTCACATTTTCTAAAAATGTTTCCTTATGAAATTTTCTTGTTTCACAAGTGTTTCTACACTTGTTTAACCACTAAAAATAGAGTTTGTTTTTGTAAGAACCAAGATTTAATAAAACTTAGATTTTTTACTTGGTTTCTTTGAAAGACCATTCATAAATCTTTAGACCTACAAGTGTTACTACTCACTTTGTTCATTATTTTTCAAGAAAACCATTTAGTCATTCAAGTTCATGATTCATATGTGGATGATCCATCATCCTACCATATTTCTACTTTCTCATCTTGCTAGATTGTGTTTTTAATCATGATCTAGCAAGATCTTATGATGATCAACATCATTTCTACAAACAATCAAAGATCAACAAGCATAACAACTCATATTCATCAAGATTACTTCATTAAACATGCTTATGTTCAAGTTTACTTCTTGTGATCTTTAGTGTTCTTCAAGTTTTTGATCATGATCCTTCTTTAAGCACTTAAAATAGAAGTAAAATGGAGTGTACAAGGTTCTTACCACTAGCTCAAGGCTAGGGATGATTCAAGTGTAGTAAACAAGTGGATAAAAGCAAACAAGAGAGGTCCTTGATCTTCCACAAGCTCCTAGCTTCTTTGTATGATCTCTAGCACCTTTGTGTGTATGTAGAATGTATGAGAAAGGATGGATGAAGGTGGGGATGGTGGTGCTTGGGGTCGGCCGAGAACAAGAGAGGGGAAGAGAGGAGAGTAACTGTGTGTTAGTGTGTGTGAGAATGAGATCAAGTTCCTTCAAGTCTTACTTATAACCATTTTAGCATTTTAACCTTTGTGTATTATGTCAATAAAGAGGGAACCATATCTAATTTTATAATGAAATAAAATCAACATGGTGGGGGCCATGTTGTGCCATAGACATAGGGGGGTCTAGCAAAGGTTTTAACTAGATTAGTTACATTCTAGTTGAAATCCAAGTGTAAGTTACGTGTTTTAGTTATTAGATATTTTTAGGAGGTGTTATGGTGTTCAGGGACCATAACTTGCTTGGAAATGTTAAAACAGTGCTTCTATTGTAAATTTGATGTTTCGGGTAGTGTCCGGTTGTTCGGTTGGTTACTGGTTCGTTAAAGTGCTAAACTTCGCAGTTTAGTGTGCTTTACGTATCTTTTTGTGACACTTTTGATTCCCGACACTTAGGAAAGCATTCAGGATCATTTAAGCATATTTCTGCATAAAATTAGATTGTTAAAATATTGATTTTTGCTGAATTCAGCACTTTGGGTGAGTTTTAGGCACTTCCCGGCACCTAAACTATCACTAGAAAGGCAGTTTTGTGATCCTTACTTTCCTACACACTGTCTGTCTATGTGTTGAGTTATGTCAGCATTTTCCTGATTTATCAGATAACTGTGCTAATTGTAATTAATGCATCATTTAAGGCAATGCAGCTTTCATGCAATATTGGTATGACATTAAACAATGTATGAAGCACATGTATGTATATGGCAGTAATCAGAAAGCAGTTAATTGTAATTCTGCACAGTCATTAGGCACTAATCATGGTTAATTAATTGTACGGATACCTGGATTTTTGACAGTTGTCACATTCTCCCCCTGTTAAGAAAATTTCATCCCGAAATTTTAAGTCTTACTACTAGCTGCAGGGGAGTTAGGGAACAAATGCGGATATTTTGCTTTCATGCGGTCCTCACGCTCCCAAGTAAACTCTAGGCTGTGACGCGCGTCCCATCTAACCTTAACAAGCTTAACACTACTCCTCCGAGTTTTGTTAACCTTCCAGTCAGTAACCTCAACAGGTTCTTTGGTAAAGCGGAGTGTGTCGTCAATATGAACTTCGTCAGCAGGAATGACCACCGTTTCCTGTGTTGGACTCTTCTTCAGGTTAGATACATGGAATGTATCATGAACACTATTCAGTTCCGGTGGTAGTTCCAACTTATATGCTACAAGACCAATCCTCTCCAGGATTTTGAACGGTCCAATGAATCGTGGGTTTAACTTACCACGCTTCCCAAAGCGTGCCACACCTTTCCAAGGTGAGACTTTCAACAAAACCATATCTCCCACTTCAAATTCCAAAGGCTTCCTTCTTTGGTCCGCATAGCTCTTTTGTCGATCGTGAGCCGCCTTGATGCGTTCTCGGATCTGCATGATCTTATCTGTCATCTCTTGGACCAATTCGGGACCAACAAGCTGTATATCGCCTGCATCTGCCCAGCATAACGACGATCGACACTTACGTCCGTAGAGAGCTTCAAACGGTGCAGCTTGAATGCTTGTATGGTAGCTGTTGTTATAGGAGAACTCAACCAAAGGCAGGTGAGTGTCCCAATTGCCACCCAAGTCCATTACGCAAGCTCGTAACATATCTTCTAATGTCTGAATCGTTCTCTCACTTTGACCGTTTGTTTGTGGGTGAAATGCGGTGCTTAAATTCAACTGTGAACCAAACGCTTCTTGGAAAGATTGCCAAATCCTTGACACAAATCTCCCATCTCTATCAGATATAATCGAGATAGGCACTCTATGACGTGCGACTATCTCCCTTAAGTATAGCTCAGCTAGCTTACCAGTGTTATCCTTTTCTCTGATAGGCAAAAAGTGTGCAGACTTTGTCAAACGGTCTACGATTACCCAAATCGTATCATGACCTCTGGGCGTCTATGGAAACTTGGTTATGAAATCCATCTAGATCTGTTCCCACTTCCACATGGGTATCTCGGGTTGTTGTAGGAGACCTGAAGGCTTCTGATATTCAGCCTTTACTTTGGCACAAGTTAAGCACTTCCCAACGTAAGTTGCAACATCACCTTTCAATCTTGGCCACCAGTAGAAATCTTTCAAATCTTGGTACATCTTATCCGATCCTGGGTGGATCGAGTACCCTGATTTATGAGCTTCATCAAAAATAACGTCTCTAAGACCTCAAAAAAGCGGAACCCAAATTCGTCCCATGAAACACAAGGTTCCTTCCTTGTTGGGTACCAACTTTTTCTCCATCCCACGGAGGTATTCATCCTTCAAGTTTTCCTTCTTGAGAGCTTCTCTCTGCGCAGCACGAATGCGCAATGAGAGATCTGTTTGAAAGATCATCTCCAAAGCCCTAACCCTTATGGGCTTAATCCTCTCTTTCCGACTTAAGGCGTCTGCCACCACATTCGCCTTTCCCGGGTGATATTTTATTTCACAATCATAATCGTTTAACAGCTCAACCCATCGTCGCTGTCTCATATTAAGCTCTTTCTGATCAAATATGTGCTGAAGGCTCTTGTGATCTGTAAAGATCGTGCATCGGGTGCCATACAAATAATGTCGCCAGATCTTCAATGCAAACACCACTGCGCCTAATTCCAAATCGTGCGTGGTGTAATTCTTCTCATGAACTTTCAACTGGCGCGAAGCATAAGCGATAACCTTCTGTCCCTGCATCAGCACACAGCCTAATCCCTGACGCGAGGCGTCACAGTATACCACGAAGTCATCGGTGCCTTCGGGTAGGGATAGAATAGGTGCATCGCAAAGCTTGTTCTTTAGCAACTGAAAAGCTTCTTCTTGTTTATCTCCTCATTCATACTTCTTGTCTTTTTTAGTGAGGGAGGTCAACGGTTGAGCGATTCTTGAAAAATCCTCAATGAATCTGCGATAATACCCTGCTAAACCTAGAAACTGACGGATCTCGGTCGGCGTCTTTGGAGTTTCCCAATTCTTAATCGCCTCGATCTTGGCGGGGTCCACATGAATCCCATCTTCGTTCACTACATGACCAAGGAATTGTACTTCACACAACCAGAACTCGCACTTCGAGAACTTAGCGTACAGTTTCTCCTTCTTGAGCAACTCTAAAATGGCTCTAAGGTGTTGCTCATGCTCTCCCTTCGTCCTTGAATAGATCAAAATATCATCGATAAACACAATCATGAATTTATCGAGATATGGCTTGCAAACTCGGTTCATCAGATCCATAAACACTGCTGGCGCATTTGTCAGACCAAACGTCATCACTAGAAACTTGTAGTGTCCATAACGAGTTCTAAAGGCAGTCTTTGGTATACTCTCTTCTTGAATCCACAGCTGGTGATAACCTGATCGAAGATCGATCTTGGAGTAATAACTCGAACCCTGAAGTTGATCGAAGAGATCATCAATCCTCGGCAAGGGGTACCGATTCATGATGGTCAACTTGTTCAGCTCTCGGTAATCAATGCACATGCGAAAACTACCATCCTTCTTCTTGACAAACAGAACTGGAGCTCCCCAAGGCGAGAAGCTTGGTCTAATGAATCCCTTGTCCAAAAGCTCTTGAAGTTGCGCCGACAATTCTTGCATCTCGGAAGGCGCAAGTCGATAAGGTGCCTTGGCTACAGGCGCGGCGCCTGGAACCAAGTCAATGTGGAACTCGACTTGTCGTTGCGGTGGCAATCCTGGCAAGTATTCGGGGAAGACTTCAGGATATTCCCTTACAACAGGGATATCTTCCAACTTCAGCTCTACCACCTCCTTATCAACAACGTGTACCAAGAAGGCAACACATCCTTTCTGCATAAACTTCCGGGCCTTCAAACAACTGATAATCCTTAGAAGCGTATCATGCTTTTCTCCGTGCACTACAATCGTCTCTCCATTCGCCATCGGGATGCGAATGATCTTCTCGTGGCATACGATTTCAGCTCGGTTGCTTGACAACCAATCCATTCCAACTGCCACGTCAAAGCTACCCAACTCGACTGGCAGAAGATCAAGCAAAAACTCACGCTCTCCAAGCTCTATTACACAACCTCTAATTACTTCATTTGCCTCTACTAGCTTTCCATTAGCTAGTTCTATTGAGTACAGGATTTCTAACTTACTGGCAACTAACCCAAGTATATTCTTAAATTCTAGGGATACAAAGCTATAATCGGCACCAGTATCAAATAACACAGTGCAAAGTGTTGGTTGATAGGAAACGTACCCGTAACTACGTTCGGATCCTGGTGAGCTTCCCTAGCTCCGATGTTAAAGACTCTCCCCTGGGCTTGGTTGTTCTTTGGGCAATCTCGCTTGAAATTCCCGACATCTCCGCAACCGAAGCATCCTTGCTTGTTTCCAGTACCACCCTGGTTGTTGGTTTGGTTGCGGTTTCCATTACCGGCTTGGTTTCCAGAACCACTACGATTCACATTACCACCATTTCCTCCTTGATTGTTCCTATTTTGATTTCCATTACCGTTCCCACCACGGTTTCCACTGCCATTGCCATTTCCATTACCTCTATGGCCACCATTCCCACGACCATTACCAGCCCAACATGTCTCCTTCGAATGACCATTCTTTCCACAGTTTTCACACTTCCTAAACCTACATTGGCCGGCATGATGGAACTGGCACACATCACACTTAGGCAAAGTGCCCATATATCCTTTTCCTCTAACCTCAGCACCAGAAGTGGCAGCACCAGTTTTAACCTCGACTGGCGGATTCGCATCTCTTCTCTTGTTACCACCGTTGTTGTTTCCTTGGGTACCTTTCTTGAAATTCAAGAACTTCCTCTTGTTCTCTCCTGATGACTCGACATGAGTCTCCTTCTTCTTGTTATCAGAAATTGAGAACTTGTTCAATCTAATCGCTTCCTCTGTCAGTGCCACGCTCAGATCAATGGCCTAAGTGATGGTTGGAGGCTTGGATGTCATCACCATGCTCATGATTTGGGGTGCCAATCCCCAAATGAAACGTTTGATTCGCTTGAACTCTGGTTCTACCATGTAGGGGACAACGCGAGACAGGTCATGGAATCTCTGCACATACTCAGCAATCTTCGGACCATCCATCTTCATATTCCAGAACTCGGTTTCCAGCTTCTGAATCTCAGCTCTCGAGCAGTACTTCTTGCGCATCATCTTTTTCATCTCATCCCAAGTCATACCATATGCAACCTCTTCTCCCAGAGTCTGAACCTGAAGGTTCCACCAGGATAGAGCTCCGTCTAGGAATAGTCCAGAAATGTAAGTGAGTTGGTGCTCTGGCGCACACTTGCTCATTCGCAGCACAGAGTCGCTTTTCTCCGCCCATCTAATGAAAGCTACAGCCCCTCCAGTGCCGTCAAAATTCAGAGGCTTGCAGTCAAGGAACTGCTTGTAAGTACAGCCTGTACAAGCAACATCATTCACAGAACGCATTAGCAAATTCACATGGAAAGTCCAAACATATCGTAATGTGTCCTTAATGACTTAAACATTACCATGAGGTGGGTTATTTCCTGAGGTACCTCCGCTGTGTTCAGAGCGTAAGGCCTCATGTTGTGCGATTGCTTGTGAAATCCGTTCTTGCAGTTCTGCCTCTGTTGTGGGCAACTGATTGTTCCTTCGAGGAGGCATCTTCTAAAAGAAGATTGTGTAGGTCAGGTCTTATGTATATAATAAGTAGTACGTATATAATAGTGTTTGTCATAACAAGTAAGCATGCAGTCATAGCATAAACAAATAAACTAACAATGTATTTAATGAGAACATTACGATCGAGCTTTCATTAATCATCGACCACAAGTATTGTTACATGTTTTACAAAAGCATCATATCAAAAGGAACACAGGGTCACACTACCCTTGTCCAAAATGTCTACCAATCTACCATACGTCATACAGTCAAAAGGTGGTCTCCAAAAGGCTTCATTAGCTAGGCTCAATAGCAGTGCTCTCATCAAAAGAAAGCTACCTACATAAAACCAAAAACCGTCTATGCTGATGGTGGTGGAGGAGGAGGTGGATGAACAAAAAGCAAGTTGCGCACATGCGCAAGCTCCTCCTCGAGATTATAAACATGGCGTAACAGATAACTAATCTGCTGCTCAACGGTAAGAAAGCGAGTGTCAAACTCGGGAAATGGAGTAAGCGGTGCAGGAGGATGCGAAAATGGGGACGGTGATGAACGAGGGGGAACAAAAGATGGCTGACACGGACATGGAAAAGGTTGCGGTGTCATCTCAAGCTCTAAGATCCTGCAACTCATGATCTCGAACTGAAGCTGCAAGGATAGGAGTAACTCATCCCGTGTATAACCAGTGAAATGTGAGGGATAGTAGGGATCAGAAATCGGCATGGTGCAAGGTGGGAACCATCTAAATGGCTCATCAAGTGGTGAAGAAGTAAAATGAGCAGTAGGTGTATACTGAGGCATGTGAGGGAATGCTGCTGAAACATGTGGGTCATGGCTAAGCTGCTGGCTAGAAGGGCCTTCCCCTGGATGGGGTGGAGGGATGTCCTGCAAGAAAGTGATAGGTAAGTCAGTGCAACTTGTTTAAGAGTTCACAAAGACTCGACAATTGACATTAAATAAAATCCAGGATTTGGAAGACGTGTGTCGTCCAGGAATAAGACACACTGACCAAACTCTAAGACCATGGATGACATCTTTTATTCTTAACGCAGCTTGAAACATCCAACGCCCACCAGATCCACTACTAATTCCCTAAAATACATGTATTTTGAAAACATCAACAAAAGTTGAGCGAGTTCGTGTGTTTGTTTGTGTGTATGCGTAAACCTTTGAAATCATTGTAAGTATGTATGTAAGTTTGTAAATCCCGGTATGAAAGCAACAAGGAAAAACAGATCATTAATGGTTTGTAAGGCCATTAATATGTGTGACATGATACAGGAAAGCTCAAACCTAGCAGACTTTGCACCGGGCCTCCGGCTGTAAGACATAGTCAACCCATGGGCCAAACCCTGGTCCAAGATGGTCGGGGCTCGCTACACCCAAATAGATCTATCACTCATGTCCCTCGGTCCTACAACGAGGATTGATGGCCTTAAGCGTCATACCCACCACTCACATGATCTAGAAGTACCCTTCCTTAGCTAACCATACCAAATAATAACGTTTGTAAACAGTTGAAACATGTACTTCACCCCCGAAGTTATAAAACTGAAAACAGTAAAAGAAAAGGGGGGGACACGAAACACACAGTCTTGCGTCTTCAATCACCGCAACTCAAGCTTCTTCGGACAAACACGACTACCTACAACGTACTAATGTCTATTTAACGAACGGGCCGTGCCTTGACTTAGTGTTAATGTCTTTGAGTTACGTTTCTTTTGTGTCTTCGATATTATTCCAAGTTATATAATTATTTGTTAAAATAATTAATATTTTAACTTAAACTATATTTATTAAAGAGTTAATTACATAGTTAGTCCCTGTGGTTTGCAAAAAATAACAACCTTAGGTACTAATAGTTTAGAATCACATTCTAGGGTATTAACTTTTCATTTTGTAACGTTTGAGGGTATTAGCACTGTTTAAAGGCTTAAAATCACATTTTATTAGTACCCTCAGACGTTACAAAATGAAAAATTAATACCCTCAAACGTTACAAAATGAAAAGTTAATACCCTCAAACGTTACAAAATGAAAAGTTAATACCCTAGAATGTGATTTTAAACTATTAGTACCTAATGTTGTTATTTTGTGCAAACCACAGGGACTAACTATGTAATTAACTCTTTATTAAATTTTGGAATAATAATATATTTTTGACTTGATACACTTCGGGTATTTATACATGTATATCCTTCCCAAGGATGGGGGTATTTGTACTCGTATTCTTATACTTGTATATTTTTGCCATGTATTAGGGTCGTATTCCGGTGTGTATTTGAGAATACATATTTTTACGGTATTCATTAAGTATCCTGTATACTTAATTTCATATTAATTATTCCGGAATATTTTCTTTAATAAAGATCAAATATATATTTCCAAAATATATATTTCAATAAATATTATTTAGAAAAATTATTTATAATTTTTCTTTTAGCAAAAATATTTGTATTCTTTTATAAGTTCCAAGGATTATATATCTCCATGTCTATCTTGGAAAATATATATATATATACTCATTTTCTCCAAAAATGATATATTTCATATTCCTTTGAGAAAACATATTTTTCATCTCAAAATATTGTATTTCGTGTTTGTAAGAAAATATATATTTCTTAAAAATAATATATCTTCTAAAAATTCCAAGAAAAATATATATTCCATACTTGTCAAAAATAATATATTTTTCCTTGCCAAAAATATGATATATTTTTTGTAGTAATTGTAAAAATCATATTTTTGTTCCCTTGGTGTCCAAAATATTAGTTACCAAAATATACTTTGTGAATAAATTCCAAAATATTTTTTTGTTACTCTTATTCCATAGTTCGGTTTCCACCAATATTGTTGTGTAAATGTGTATATTCATTCTTTAGAATTTCAGTAATATTTTGGATTGTGATTCTTGGTATGTTGATGTGTTATATTATTTAATGTCCTAAAATAATATAACTAATACACAAAATATACAAATAATCACACACATGGTGTCTTATAAATATTATATTTCCTAAATACATATTTAGTCACTTTTATTTATGAAAATCGACCTCCAATAATTATGTTTTTGTGACAAAAATTATGGTAAAGTTTTTTTTTGTAGGAAACTCATGGTTTAAAATACACTTGTAAGTGTAGGTTAATAAATATTTTTCTAAGTGTTTGGATTTTTAGAAAATTTTGCCATAGTTTCCCCTAAAAATAGAGGTTTTCATGCTTTCAAGCATATCATTTTCTTTTGTAAAAATCAACACAATCAATTCACAATCATCAACAAACAACCTTTACTTACCAATTTTGCCAAAAACAAGTAATAACTACTACTTCATGAACTTGAATATTTGTAAAAATTTGTAGTAACTTACTAGTGTTCTTAGTAAGTCTTGTTACCCTTTAAAATGTAATTAGTTCTTTAAAATCTTCATTTTTAAAGAAGTTAGATGTTTACAACTTCTTGTCACATTTTCTAAAAATGTTTCCTTATGAAATTTTCTTTTTTCACAAGTGTTTCTACACTTGTTTAACCACTAAAAATAGAGTTTGTTTTTGTAAGAACCAAGATTTAATAAAACTTATATTTTTTACTTGGTTTCTTTGAAAGACCATTCATAAATCTTTAGATCTACAAGTGTTACTACTCAATTTGTTCATTATTTTTCAAGAAAACCATTTAGTCATTCAAGTTCATGATTCATATGTGGATGATCCATCATCCTACCATATTTCTACTTTCTCATCTTGCTAGATTATGTTTTTAATCATGTTCTAGCAAGATCTTATGATGATCAACATCATTTCTACAAACAATCATTGATCAACAAGCATAACAACTCATATTCATCAAGATTACTTCATTAAACATGCTTATGTTCAAGTTTACTTCTTGTGATCTTTTGTGTTCTTCAAGTTTTTTATTATGATCCTTCTTTAATCACTTAAAATAGAAGTAAAATGGAGTGTACAAGGTTCTTACCACTAGCTCAAGGCTAGGGATGATTCAAGTGTAGTAAACAAGTGGATAAAAGCAAACAAGAGAGGTCCTTGATCTTCCACAAGCTCCTAGCTTCTTTGTATGATCTCTAGCACCTTTGTGTGTATGTAGAATGTATGAGAATGGATGGATGAAGGTGGTGATGGTAGTGCTTGGGGTCGGCCAAGAATAAGAGAGGGGAAGAGAGGAGAGTAAGTGTGTGTTAGTGTGTGTGACAATGAGATCAAGTTCCTTCATGTCTTACTTATAACCATTTTAGCATTTTAACCTTTGTGTATTATGTCAATAAAGAGGGAACCATATCTAATTTTATAATGAAATAAAATCAACATGGTGGGGGCCTTGTTGGGCCGTAGACATGGGGGGATGGGGGTCTAGCGTAGGTTTTAACTAGATTAGTTACATTTTAGTTGAAATCCAAGTGTTAGTAACGTGTTTTAGTTATTAGATATTTTTAGGAGGTGTTATGGTGTTCGGGGACCATAAGTAGCTTGGAAATGTTAAAACAGTGCTTCTAGTGTAAATTTGATGTTTCGGGTAGTGTCCGGTTGTTCGGTTGGTTACTGGTTCGTTAAAGTGCTAAACTTCGCAGTTTAGTGCGCTTTACGTATCTTTTTGTGACACTTTTGATTCCCGACACTTAGGAAAGCATTCAGGACCATTTAACCATATTTCTGCATAAAATTAGATTGTTAAAATGCTGATTTTTGCTGAATTTTGCTGAATTCAGCACTTTGGGTGAGTTTTAGGCACTTCCCGGCACTTAAACTATCACTAGAAAGGCAGTTTTGTGATCCTTACTTTCCTACACACTACACTAGTGTAGTACTTAGTTTCTGGCTCATTCTGTGTCTCAATGCACTGTCTGTCTATGTGCTGAGTTCTGTCAGCATTTTCCTGATTTATCAGATAACTGTGCTAACTCTAATTAATGCATCATTTAAGGCAATACAGCTTTCATGCGATATTGGTATGACATTAAACAATGTATGAAGCACATGTATGTATATGGCAGTAGTCAGAAAGCAGTTAATTGTAATTCAGCACAGTCATTAGGCACTAATCATGGTTAATTAATTGTACGGATACCTGGATTTTTTACAGTTGTCACAGAAA
The DNA here is from genome assembly GCA_030545235.1 of Helianthus tuberosus. Taxonomy (NCBI): domain Eukaryota; kingdom Viridiplantae; phylum Streptophyta; class Magnoliopsida; order Asterales; family Asteraceae; genus Helianthus; species Helianthus tuberosus. The sequence goes on from CM060357.1 coordinate 141,691,750, forward strand.
GAAATCTATGGGACACACTAAGATACTGCCAATTATCATATGGCGTTTCTATCAAACTAAGTTTAGCATTCGTAGTTGTTAAAAATCAATGAAATAAAAATCATTGTCGTACTCAAGTTGGAGAAATTACTAGCGAGAGTTTCCGAATTTATATAATATAATATATACCCAGATGGGTTTGAATTAATCGAGCTCGAAGACTCGAAATTATATGATTTAATTATGAATCAGAGAAAATGATTCCTTTCTCTGCTTATTCCCTAGAATGAGAGAACATTTGAATCAAAGAATAGAAATTTTGGTGCAAAGTGCACGTATAACATTGCTATGATATGGCTTTCCATAATTGTTGTTGTTTCAATCAGCTGGTGAGATATCACTGGAATGTCTATCAAATATGATAAACTTCAGATACATGATATTAGGATATCACAAGAATATCAAAAGATATATCATCAGGTGACGAGGTTTATCATCCTCGTATCGGAGTCATCCTCTCTAAAACGTATGTAGTTCACTATATGGAACTTCAAGCTACTCAATGGTAGAGATCCTCGAGTCCGTGACCCATTATAGTTTCTTCATCTGGTCCGCAACATCTTGGCGGTATAAAATCAATAACTACTATAAAGATTAAGAGTAGTCTTATATTCAGGTCTAGACTCGGAGTTTTTAATGGAATATGCATTTGTGATATTTGAGATTAGACACAAAAGGCTAGTGTCTAATTCACTCAAATTATAGCTCTGATACCAACCTGTCACACCCCGATCTCCGGTGGGTCCGGAAGGGTACAATCCTGACGGTTGGATTACAGTTATCACAATATAATATTATGCAGCGGAATTATTGGATTTAAATTATTAAAATAAAGCTTGAATGTATAAAGTATTACAAGCGTTCAATACAAGCCCACAGGCAGGATCCAAATAAATAGAGCTTTAGACATCATAGGCCTTAAGCATCAGGAGTGCAAATTCCTTAGCCTTCATTCTAGCCGACCTGTATTCCCAGCCTATTATAAGGTTCAGTACCTGCTGTTCAATCTTTTGAAAATACGTCAGCCAAAGCTGATAAATAGAAATAACTGACTCTTTGGAAAAATAGTTTTTTCGAAAAGAGTTTTATACATATAGATAACCCGTAGGTGATCTTTTAAAAATATCTTGGGATTATTCTTGTTACGAGATTATGTACTTGATTTAACCCATTGGGTTGTCCGGACATGGTATCATTAACCCCCAATTATATCAGTTATCAAGTAAACGGATTAAACTGTATTCTTACACTTTTGCGCAATCATAGGTGACTTACTTGTGTAATAACCGCCCCAAGAAGCATATTTTCCATCCCAAGTTTAACTAAAATAAGTCAAGAGTATTTACCTTATTGCTAGCTTCCAATCAACAAGACTATATTTGGCAAAAGCCGCAAGTCTAAGTATTATTCACCCAAGTCCAATTATCTGGGGGGTACTATAGTCTGGAATGAACAGATTTATCATCTGTTAGAATGTATACGGGCCAAAGATAGTTCCTTTAGGTATGACCCGATACTTAAGAATAGATTTGCTAGATTAAGCATATACTGAATAGAATGTGGTTTAAACCCAACAAGTACTAGGACTTGTATAATATGGGTAAACATCATACATTCTGTATTTTGAGATCAAAACGGTAAAGTTAAACCCTTTTCAGTAAGCTTATGTAAACTAGTTACGTAAGTCTAACCGTACGCGTATAAGCGATGACAGGTAACCGGATGAGTCATGAACAAGTTCCATTTGCCAATACACTTTAAACAAGTTATAATATCAGTAGGATATCAACTTGTATGCCCGTTAAGGTTTTAAAATCAAATTATGCCTCATAAGGGCGTTTTGGACATTTTACGACGTATAAAATAAACTTGCATATAATCTGATGTTACGACCATAAACATTCTGTGAAAACACTTTATTTATGATATATTATCAGTAGGATATCAAACATATGTGTGTTTTATAGTTTAAGACCAAACTATGCACCTTAGTGGCATTTTGGTCATTTCACACATAGTATCGAAAGCTTAAATTGGGATTCTGAGTTTACAATATGTAGCTATTGCAAAAATATTTAAAATGATTTATAAAATCAGTAGGTAACAAGTCTTGATTGCTAAATATGGTTTTAAACCTTATTATGCGCCAAACGGCGTTAAAGTCGTTAAATGACGATACGTGCGATGTTTAAGGAAAACTGTTGTTATGATCAGGTTTATATGACTGATGTGTGTAAAATGCAACATATAAATTACATCAAATGAGGCATAAAACAAACCCTTTTTTTAGTACTAATGTTGGAAAAAGTGTGCTTTTGTCTTCCTTTTATATTTTCATGATTAAATGAGCTCAAATGAACAAAAGAAGCAAAAATACAGCCAAATCTAACAATAATACAAGAAAAGGATTAAAAGTGGCATGCCCGACCCCTCGACAGCATCTTCCCAAGCAAAAACAAGACATCAGAAAGCTGAACACGCCCCGTGCCCATCAGACACGGGGGCATGCCCAAGTGTCTGCAGAAAAGACAAAGTTATAGAAGCTTCTATTTCCCAACACGGGGGCGTGCCTAGCGGACACGGGGCCGTGGTCAACGCTAAGATTCACAGAATCCAAGCAAATCTTGATAGTACAGGTACGCTTCTACACACGGGGCCATGCCCAACGGACACGGGGGTGTGGTCAACTAATGCAGACAAACTGCAATTAATGAAGAAAGAGAAGATGGGTGGACACGGGGCCGTGCCCAGCGGACACGGGGCCGTGTCCGAGCTTCTGTGCAGGCTATAAATAGAGGTGCTTGGTTCACTTCAAAGGCATACCTTGACAAACCACCTCTCTCCCACTTCACCCACACTCCATCACCATCACAACACCCACATCCACCACCATCATCCATCATCCATCATAGAGTGTGTGTAGTAGTCTCGGGATCCAAGATTGATAGTAAGAGTTCTTGACAATCAAAGGCCATGTTTGCCTAAGTCTCTTACATCACTTAGTGAAGACAAGCATTTAGTGTAATACTTTTTTATTTTTAATCTTTTCGCACTTTTTATTTGGTTTTGTATTAATGACTTTAATAACTAGTTTCTTATGTTGAAGGTGAAACTTCCTTATCATTTGTCCGTGGTGTCTTGGCGTTATTTTACCGTCTATATAAAATAAAAGATTTACACCATTCATATCTCCACGGTCTATATGGAGATATGTTGGCTACCTGGTCGGGGGTTAAGGGAATGGTTTGGTAAGGTTCTTTCCTTGTTCAGTGTATAGATCCTGCAAGGACCTGGGTCAAGCTTAGTATGACCTCCTTCAATACCCACTGGTATTGGATGGCGGGGGTGTGAATGGATTGATCCCCTCATATGTAAACTACTATTAATACATTAACCCGGCTACTTGGGATTGTATCCCTGCTGACTCTAACCACTTAGCCGAGGGTAACGTCACCTTCAAAAGAGGGGCCTACGACATTACGCATTAATAACTTAATTAATTATCTTCCAATAATCCAACCATTTAGGATTGTACCCTTGCTGACTCAAACTACTGGGTTGAGGGTAACGTCACCTTCAAAAGAGGGGTCTACTACTATAACTAAGATAATCTCTTAAAAAGTGCAAAAGTGCGGAAATAATGAAAGGTTACACTAAAGGCGAGTCGGATCCAAGTGATTCATCTTGTCTATCTGTTTTTATTTTATTTTTATTTTCAGCTTTTTTAGTTTTTATTTTCTTGTTTAAAACCTTTTTCTAAATTTTTGATTTGATTAGACGTTGAGGATAAACCGGTACTAAAAGCTCTTGTGTCCTTGGACGACCTCAGTATCTTACCAACGCTATACTACGCTCACGATGGGTGCACTTGCCCATATGTGTGTTTAGTGTTAGTAAAATATCGTGTTTTATAAATTTAAAACTTGACCAAAGTGTTAAAAAGGGCTTAAAATATACTTAAATATATATAACGCTACACACGCATCAAGTTTTTGGCGCCGTTGCCGGGGATACAAGGATTTTAAGAAAGCTTAAAATCGACGGCCTATTCAGTTTTTCAAAACCTTTTTAAAACCGCGCGCATTTTTTCTGCATTTTAGTTAGTTTTTTGCAATTACAGTAGACTGAACACGGGGCCGTGCTGCACATTTTTTTCAAAACTCCCAGATACAGAGTCTGAACACGGGGTCGTGCTCATTGAACACTCCCCTGTGCTTCACAATACCAGTTACTTTTAATAAAACACCCAGATACAGAACCTGAACACGGGCTCTGCTCATTGAACACGGGGCCGTGTACAGCCTCTGTTTTCGTTTTTATTTTTATTTTCTGGTCTCGAGACTCTGTTGTGGTCTGCTGAGTGATTCATATGGATCAATACTTAGGAGATTACAACTACACCTATGAGGAGGATGATTATAGGGAAGACTATTACACCATTTGCGGTAACCCTCACTCGGTACAATATTGTGACCTCTTTGAACCATCCACTTCATACACCTACTATGAGGAGCCCAGGTATGAGCCGTCAACTTCATACACAACCTATGAAGACCCAAGGTATGAACCTTCTCCCTCATACTCATATTTTGAGGAACCAAGGTATGAGCCTTCATACTCATACTTTGAGGAACCAAGATATGAGCCTCCACCTTCATATGCTTATTATGAGGAACCATGGCGTGAACAACCCACCTCATATGAGTATTATGAAGAACAAAAGTACGACCCTTATCCATCATATACTTACAATGAGGAACAATGGTGTGAACCATCTACCTCATATGAGTATTATGAAGAACAAAGGATCGAACATCCGGATTCAAGCTTTGAGGATCCAGATCTTTACTCTATCACCCACATAGCCGATAAGATAATAGAACACATTAAAACTATCGAACGATGCATAAAAGAATCTTGCGTAAGGGAAGAGGAGTCCCGCGCAAGGGAAGAATTAACTCGTAACAAAGAAGAGATAGTTGAAAATGTAAAAATGGAAGAACAAGTAAGTGAAAAGCCGACACATGAGTTATACAACGAAAAAGGTGAGTCCGACAACGTTAAAATTCAAGAAGAGTCTAATTTTGAAGAAATTAATCTCTTGTCACCTTCTTTCGAAAATCATTATTTAGTACCCACTCATGCTAAGTTTTTAAAAGAGTTAAACACTAACACTAAAATTGACGAAACGGTAAGCATTAAGTTAACAAATGATCAAACTGCGCTAATAAAAGAAGATCCATTTGAAATTAACATTACACCGGTTTCATGTTTTTTTCAAAATTCCTTTATTAGTAATATTACAATCGATAAAGATCTTTGCGTTATATAATGCCAAACTACATTTTCGAAAAATTAAGTATTAGTGATTTTTCTCCACTTCAAATATGTAGGATCGTTTGCACGACCAAACGAGTAGTTCAGAAGAGTTCTCAGACTAAATCAGAGGCGGAATTCATTGATTTAGTCTTCGTTCAGCTTGTTATACACTTTAACAGTCTCTTGTATTGATTATACAATGTTTTACAATCAGGAGACACACTGGCAGCACCTCGGTATCAAAATCACAAGGTTACAAATGAAATGATCAGACCTAGTATTTATAGCCAAGTCATTTCGCACGAAACAGTCACTTGCTATTTCGCACGAAACAGTCACTTGCTATTTCGCACGAAATGGCTATTTCGTGTGAAATGACTTTTTCAGCCAATTTCCCTTTTTCCTCGTACTACGTGTCCTAGATCTATCATTTCTATTACAAGACTCGATACAAGACGAAGTCAACAGACATATGCACTAACAGTCTCCCCCTTGGATGTTGACGGAGTCTTCAGTACGAGACGTCAGTACGTCAAAACTTCAGTCTTGATCAGTCTTCTCGCTTTCTCCAAAATATGTGTGTCACACCCCAACCGATGGCGGAATCATCGGGGCGCGGCACTAGGTGAATCAGATCGCTCAAGAGAATCCATAACAACTATATTGCGATAATATTTAATGCATTCGTGATCCCATACTAACAAATAATAGAATCACATAAGTTATCACAGATTTCTTGTCCTCTCGAACAATACAAATCCGACAACCTAGATTTTAGTTGAGTTTCTAGACTTCCTAGCTTGATTTGAAATAGACTGCGATCTAACCTGCAACATACGTTAAAATATTTGTCAACACAAAAGTCTTGGCGAGTATACAGCTTTGATATGTATAGCATAATAGATTAAAATGTGTAGCGAATTTCCACATGCATAAACGTAACACACGACATATATACTCACAAAGCTGATACTACCAACTAAGTCCTCGATGCTCGAATATGCGATGGCAAACTAGACCCCGTCGGGCGCAATAGTACTATACTAGTCGTGGTGGGACGTCGCGAGTATAAGCCCTAGCACATATGCAACTAGCATCACGTATATCTATGCATAACAGCCATTCGCAAGTGATAATTCGATTGATTGAATAATTCGTTTAATAAGTTCGATTTGTTAGAAACGTATGTTACACCCAAAATGCGATTAAAAAAGGGTTCAAGTATACTCACAGTGCGCGTTTAGCGAGAGCACAGTTCGATTGGATCGGTTAGGAGTTCGTATGCGTTAAACATTGAGCGGTATTGTAAACGATGCACGATTAAGCGGGAGTAGCGTCAAAATATCAGTTATCCGGTCGGATGGTGCTCATCCGGTTGGATGACATGTTGTTAGGGTCGGATGGCTGTCATCCGGTCGGATGACAAGCTATCCGGTCGGATAACCTGTTGACTGGTCGAATTGTTGTCATCCGTTCGGATGACTTGTGATCCGTTCGGATGACATGTGATCTGTTCGGATGACACGTCTGTTTTAACGTTCTGACCAACTGTTTTTTAGTGTTTTTGGAAGGAATACATGCGGTTTTACTAGGACACTGTAATTTCGTACTAACACTTGAAATTCCATCAGTTCCGACCCGTTCTAACAGCCGGGAATCACCCCGTTCCATCAGATCTGGTCGTTCTTGACGGTTTCTCGTGGTTAACTCGAAATTGCACAGTTCCTTGGTTAAATACATAGATTTAGGTGAGATTTGTTATCAAAACACGTGGAAATCACCCAGATCTGAGTCGTTTATGGTGGGATGAGGTCACAACTTGAAGTTCATATGAACTCTTGGTGACATCACCTTAAAACACCTCAAATCAGTAGATTTCACGGTTAGAAATTGAGATTTGAAAGACAGAATGATGTAGAATTGAGTGTAGATCATAGAAGTACAAGTTTTTAGGTTGAAATCTTACCGGAATCACGAGGAATCGAGAGAAAAGGGTCCTAGAGCATGCTGGGTCGAGTGGGAGCTGTCACATCACTTGAACAGTGATGTGACATGCTATTTATAGGAAAAAGTGGAGCTGGAGGGTTACTGGGTCGGATGGCCCATCCGTTCGGATGGCCCATCCGTTCGGATGGCCACTCCGGCGCGGGGAGTTTTTCCGTTTTTGATCGTTGCGCTAGTTTTTGGAATACGTACTTTATAGAATTAATTTATATTATTATTATATATGTATATATCACTAGGGGTCGTATTTACGTATCCACTTTCCAAAGTTTCGATATAACAATCAGTTTTCGTTTCGAGTGTGCGATTATTAGCGACGTTTCACCGCCATCAAGGAGGGTAGTATAGGTCCTTTCTTGATGTCATCGTGAACGTTATTGTGTGTTGTGCCATAATGACTGACGGGGTACCACTCACTCGTATTGTCATCATCGTCACGACGACTGGAGCTATAGCACTCACCTGAGGGTCCTTGTTAGCGTTAATTGTCTGCGTTTCGACACATCACGGCCACCGAGGATGGTAGAATAGGTCCTCGCTCAATGTCATCGTGAGTGTTAGTGTTTGCGATGTGATATGATGATAATGTATTGCGAAAATATGCGATTATCCTTCGAATAGCGATATATGCGATATAGTTACATTATGATCCGAATCTCTGGTGCTAGGCGTAACGAGTATATCGAGTAGTAACAACGCACGAAAGTGTGGGTTGTTACAGTCTCCCCTGCTTTAGGAAATTTCGTCCTGAAATTAATCCAACATGTAGACTTTTGAGAGTTGATCCTGTATAAGTAGCGATACAGCGAGTGATTCGACCGTATGTTGACAAGCGAGAGCGTTTCGAATAAGAGAGATCGATTGCGATAGCGAGAAGGCGACGTAAAAGACAAAAGTAATATCCCACGAGTTGGCGTTCCAAAGTACCTCGTGTCACGGAGAATTCGTTAGTTCGGTGGGATTGAAACTTTTAAGAACTTGAAAGGTTTCTCATGACGTTACAAGAAGCGTTCGTTTTTAGATATTCACAAGGAATTTTGGATGGAAATCTCGAAAAGTTTCCTTTTAACGTATGGCCAACTGAGTTGATGTTAACCAATGTTTCAAGGAAGTTTAGGTTTTACACATTTTAAGGAATTCGAAGATGAAAACTGGGGTTACGAAAACTCTCCTACAACATGGGTTCAGTTGAACTTGATGTTGAACCACCGTCTCAAGAAAGTCTTGTTTTTGATATTGTAAAAAGGTTTTAAGGAAAAATAGGACTCATGAAAGCTCCCCTTGGACATGGAGTTAAGCTGGTTCGATGTTACCTCCACATTGTGAGGAATTTCACTTGTCCCATGGTTTTAATAAAAGTTTTATAAAAATCAGTTTTAACCGTTTGAAAAAGACAATTTAGCATTGAGCCCCACTTGGCACCTTCCCACGGAAGTTCGTTAATATGATTAAAACATTTATATATAGGAAGTACCAACGGCGTATCCACCATGTTTCTCCCATATTGCTTCCGTTTCGTGAGACGGTGTCATGTGCACCGATACGACACGGATAGAATTGCGCTCACTCGGTCCAATCGATAGAAGTCAGACCGAGTATAAGATGGAATCGAATAGGTTAAACCGGCGAGTTGAATTGCAAACGTAGCTACAACAGCGTGCGCGAGTAGCCTGATGACACAAAACATTTATGTGTCGTGGCTGGGTAGGCGTGAGCGATAAGCGATTTGCGCGTTTTCGATTAGATTCCACTTTGAACCCACATGGAACGTTTCCACGAGAGTTTGCTAACATGGTGAAACACCACGTTTAACCAGGTTAGTTTTTTCTCATGAAGCGATGTCATGCGTACTAATAACACACAGACTGCAGCAAATACCAAGCGAGCGATAAGCAGTACGCGATACGCGAATAACCGGTAGGCTATACACGATAAGAGATAAGCGATTAGATGATTTGAGCGAATAACACGACACAACACCTGTAATGACGGCGGCGATAACGAATTACGATGATCGGCAGTTGTTGCGTGCAAGCGATGGAGGTATACGCGATTTATATGGTTCGATTTGATTGATTAACACCACTGAGTTTACTAACATCGGGCCCCGCATGGCCTTTTTCCACGAAGGCCCGCTGATATGACTAAAACACCTTGCTTTAACCATATGAGCTTCATCTCGTGAAGCGAGGTCATGCGTGCTAACATAGATAACGGTATAGCGATAGATTGGTACACAGCAAACGATATAGATTCACATAATAAGCGATAGAGATTGCGAGATACACATGATAAGTGATTGCGATTAGCCGAGTTTTGTTTCGAATAAGCTTAACGTTACGTTGCGACGCATCACGGTTATCGAGGAGGGTAGAATAGGTCCTCACTCAACAATGTCGTGAGCGTTTATGTACTCGATGAGATTCGTTGCAACAGACTTACGACCAGTCTTGCGTCGATGCAATTGCCCTGCGAGGTAGACTCCCCAGAGTCCATCGATGAGGCGATTGCACTGCGTTTGCAGACTTACGACAAGTCTTGTGATGATACGGTTTGTTACGCCTTGCGATTGAGTGTAGTGTGTTGAAAATAAATCACAATAGTATAATAGGTCTAATAACGTTCAACTCCACGTGGCACTTTCTTCACGGAACTTCGGTAGTATGATAAAGCACACCTTGCTTGACCCCTACTACTTAGATCCCGTGGTTTGGTGTTATACTTCGTCGTAACGCTTATGGCACCTTAGAATTTACTACGATCTCCGTGCACTGACCCAAATAATCCCGTGTGCACCCGTGATTAATCGTTCCTTGCACGTTTATCGTACCTCGTTCTAAGAGTGTAGTGAGGGTAAAACACATTATTTCGTGATATAGTAGATAGTATGTGTGTGAATCTAGTCTAGTGTGATGACTAGAGCGTGAGAGAGAAACGAAAACGAGAGTTAGTGTTACGTATAGTGGCAACATCGAATAATAGAGTAGGTTTCAAACTTAGAAATTAACGTCGAAAATCGTATCATTACAACTTTATCCTACACTTGCTAGATGTTTGATGCTGAAGGCTTTTGCTGGAGCTGTCATTGTTGTACTCAAGTTTGTGGTTCGATGCGGCAGTTGCGAGTGAAGTGACCGTAACGGTTGCAGTTACTGCAATAACGACAGTCAGCCCCAACTGGATGATGATAGGTGCATGAGTAGCACTGAGGATGAGCTCCAGTATATGCTCGTTTTGGAAACACCGAGACTGCTTGAAGAGGCTTTGGCTGCGGCAGTTCGGTGGTTGATGAGTTCGGGCTTGAAGTCTTTCGTTTGTGGCTGGGTTTGTCGGTGTCTTGCAAAGAGATGTCGTCGTTGGAGGATTCATCGGAGGACTCACTTGCAGAACCTTTGACTGAGTCGTTGGAAGAACCGTCGGCAGATCCGTTAGAGGAATCGTCAGCGGATTCGTCCGAAGGATCGTCAGCAGATTCGTTAGAAGACTCGTCGATAGGATCGTCTGAAGAGTTTACGACGATCGCTTGATAAGTTTGCTTGACAGGGTTCTTGGAGAAAAATCCTTCCATGAGTCGTTTGTTGTTGTTTTCTGCGGCTAAGCGGTAAGTTTCTTCGATGGTAGCTGGTCTTGCAGCTTCGACAAAATCACCCACACACTCAGGCAAGCCACGAATGTACTTCGCGATGGCCTTTTCTGAAGTGTTGAGTTGACCTGGGCAGATTATGCTAAGCTGTTTGAACCTTGCGGTGTAGCCAGCGTTGTCACTTTCGACTTGCTTGATTTTCCAAAATTCGTCTTCCAATTTCTGAATTTCATGAGGGGGACAGTACTCTTTCTTCATGAGCTCTTTCAGCTCATCCCAAGAGAGAGCGTAAGCTGCAGAGATCCCGCGTTTGTTACGTTCGGTGGTCCACCAGTCGAGTGCTCGTGATTGAAATACTCCGGTAGCGCAAGTAGTACGGAAACTATCGGGACACCCACTTTGACGAAGGGTAACTTCGATAGAATCGAACCACTGGAGTAGTTGAGTCACACCTCCTTCACCCATGAATTCCATCGGGTCACAGGCTTTGAAGTGTTTGTAAAGAAAAGCAGATTGTGACGCTTCCGTCTTGGAGTCTTCCGAGGCTCGAGAGTTGCTGAGAGAGTGCACTCGAGCGGCAATTTGGGGAATGAGCTTGACCACTTCCTTGGTCACAAGTGATGCAATCCCCTTATCGGCGCTTCGTTTGGCTCTTCTCCTAGCTGTTCGTCTCGAGGTAGAGTCGTTGGAAGGCATCTAGACAGGAAGAGACTCGGAATGAGATTCAATCATATTGATTTTTTTTTTAGTTTTACGACGCGATTGAGCGCGTTCAAAACTTGATGCGATAGTATAATAGTAATGCGAATAACATAGGAGCCATATAGGAGACACGAAGTTCCTAAGGTCTCACATAATGACTTGTTGTTTATACGTATATATATATATATATATACTTATATAAATGTAGTTTGTAATCATACATATACAGGTCGATTTAGAATATGTGAGGACGCGTTGAGGTGAGAAAGCGAGAGCGAAAGCGATAGATTATGCATTAGTTTTGTTGCGAACGTTCGGGTTACGTTTTAGATTGCGATGGCTGTGCGAGTTGTGCGTTTATAAAGCAGGGAGTGAAAATCGTTAAATCGAGAAATCGATAAAGCGTAAAGTTTCAAACGTAAATAAGTTCCAACCACTTGTAAAATCGGCGGTTCGTATGTTAGAGTGCCTTGGGTGTTTAGGCGTCGCCTACCCAAGGTAACCCAACTATTTTCAACAAGTTCGAGCAAGCGCGTTGACCTAGAAGACTTCATGTTTCCACTGGGTTGCAGCTCATGGCATTCGTCTTCCTAGTCATTGCGTGGCTCGAGTTATCGTGATAGTCGAGTCCTTGGTGAGAGCTTTTTGAAAACCAATTTATAGAGAGTGGAACGGCTTATTAAGGTACGGGTTTCACCCCTGACTTAACAGCTTCGTTCCTAATTTGTGGTTATGCTCTTCGAATGAATTCGTGAGTTCCACTAGACTTCGAAATGGAGACTTTCGTCGAGATGTGGATGTCACTCCTAACTCGATGAAAGGTTCTCGTGCTAGAAAAATGCGCTGAGTGGGTAGTCCTGTCGAGAGTTCTTGGTCTTCACACCTGTCCACCCAACACGGCCCCGTGTTGTCCGGGCATGGCCCCATGTTCAAGTGCCAGTAACAAAATTAAAACAAGAGAAACAGAAGCCTGGACACGGGGGCGTGTTGGGTGAACACGGCCCGTGTCCAGTTACCTGTACTGGGTCTTTTTCTGCAGACTGCGCAGCACGGGGCCGTGTTGGGTGGACACGGCCCGTGTCGAGCTTACTGTAAACGAAGAAATTTGTCGGACGGTTCTGTTTTCCTGCATGGGGTGCTGGTTCAAGTTTCCCTTGTATCCTTTGTCATCCCAAGTGTGTTTTATTCCTGAAAATTAAAACTAACTAGAAAACATAAAAATTAATCTAAACTAAACTAAGGATAGTTCCGCGGAATGCCTCCGTGGTGCGCCACGTTTATAAGGGTCCTTGGCTAGACCCAAAGCCTGGTCATATGTTACCCAAGTGGGATGTATTGCATCCCATGTTACACCGTCGGAGAGCTTCATCCAAGCTTGAGTCTATGACCTTCATGTAGTTGACCGGGTCTTCGTCCTCTATTCTTTATCCACATTCAAACTTCAATTCCTTGTCCCCAAATTTCAATGTTAACGTTCCGTCATTCATATCCACCACCGCTTGGGCGGTGGCTAGAAACAGCCTCCCGAGGATGAGAGGGACATCGGTGTCTTCTTCCATGTCTAGGATGACAAAGTCGGTTGGGAAAACGAAGTTGTCAACCTTTACCAATAGATTTTCAGCGACACCCTGTGGGAATTTGACGGATCTGGCGGCGAGTTGTATGCTCATCTTTGTAGGGCTTGTTGTTCCTAGGCCGAGTCGTTTGAACATCGATGTGGGCATGAGGTTAATGCTAGCCCCAAGATCGGCTAATGCATTACGAACGGGGGATTCCCCAATCGAGCAAGGAATTGTGAAGCTTCCGGGGTCGATTTTCTTTTGTGGAAGTTTGTTGAGTACTAAGGCGGAGCATTCTTCGCCTAAGTTAACTAATTGCAGTGATTCAATTTTCCTTTTGTTAGTGAGGAAATCCCTCATGAATTTTGTATATTTAGGCATTTGGGTTAGGACCTCAATAAAAGGAATATTAACATGCAATTGTTTTAGTAAATTTTTGAACTTTGCGAATTGCTCATCGGTCTTTTGACGATTTAACCTACCTGGGTACGGAATTGGAGGAGTCTTGGTGGGCTCTTGATTTGGTGGAGAAGCCTTTTCCGGTTGAGGTGTGGGTGAAGTCGTGCTTTGGCTGAGTTGACTTCCTTCAATCGGCGGTAGCGGGGCATCTTCGGGACCCACGGTTCGGTTTCTTAATGTGATGAGGTGTACTTGAGCCTTTGGGTTGGTTTCGGTATTACTAGGTAACGCGCCTTGTGGTCTCTCGGAGAAATTTTGAGCTAGTTGATTTAATTGTTTTTCAATGTTTTGAATGGTAGCTTGTTGATTTCTAAAATTCGATTCCAATTGTTGAAATCGATCCGAGTTTTTCTTTTCGGTGTCGGAGATGAGGCGAGATACAGTATCTTCAAGCCTTTCTCGTCCACCTTGTTATTGAGAGAAATTTTGTGGTTGTTGAAAGTTAGTTCGTTGGTTTTGTTGGTTACTACTATTGCCGGGATCTCTCCAACCAAGATTAGGGTGGTTACGCCATCCTTGGTTGTAGGTACCCGTTGGTGGACCCGACGGCCTAGGTCTGTTATCAATGTAGTTTACCGTTTCTGTTTGTTCATCTAATTCTTTCATACAACTCCAATTTTCATGTGACCCACCACACCCTTCACAAGCCCTAACCGAGGCCGTTTTTGTCATTTCTAGCTTTTTGATTTTCAAAGAGAGGGCCTCGATTTGGGCTTGTAAAGAGGTGCTTTCATCAACCTTATGGGCGCCCGGGGCAATAGATTTATTACCTCGAGGAGTGTGCCACTGAAAATTGGTTTGAGCAATTTTCTCAATTTGATTATATATTTCATTTGGGCGACGATTACCTAAAACTCCCCCAGAGCTAGAATTAAGTGTTTGTCTTGTGTGTGGCAACAACCCATTGTAGAAAGTGGATACTTGTTGCCATACCGCAAGACCGTGATGAAGACACTTTCTTAGTAGCTCCTTGAACCTTTCCCAAGTTTCATATAAGGATTCCTCATCCTCTTGTGAATATGTATTAATTTCAGTCATTAATTTGGTCGTTTTAGCCGGAGGGAAATACTTATATAGAAACTTTTGGGCTAGTTCATCCCAGGTATTTACCGAGCCAACTGGGAGGGTGTTAAGCCAAGCCTTAGCTCGGTCATTTAGTGAAAATGGAAACATTCGAAGGCGGATGGCGTCATTTGATGCTCCATTGATCCGAAAGGTATCACATATTTCTAAGAAATTAGTAATATGTAGATGGGGATCCTCGTCCGCAAGCCCATGGAAGGTTGCGGAGTTTTGAAGCATTTGTATCAAATGTGGCCGAAGTTCGAAGTTATTGGCTTCGACATTCGGTGCATTGATAGCGGCGCCGAGATTACCTACGGTGGGCCGTAGGTAATCCATGAGGGTACGTTGGTCCGCCATTGGAAGTGGGTCCCCCGAAACTTTCTCTTGATTTTTAGCTTTAAGTCTTTTTCTGAGAAAGAGTTCGGGTTCTTCTAGAGGTTCTTTTATGTCTCTACTAGAACTGGAGCTCATGCACTACGTAGGAGGTTTAAATGTGGCGCCTGGGTTCCAAGTACTGCAATAAAAACAGAAAAGAACGTTGGTCAGAATGTTCACCACGGCCCCGTGCTCAGTGAACACGGCCCGTGGTCAGAGATACAGTAATTGTTTTCCGGATCCCTGTTACTGGGAGTTGGACACGGCCCCGTGTTGCACCGACACGGCCCCATGCTCAGCTCTCTGTAACTCAGAAAAATAAAAACTGCCAGTGATGATGCTGGGCACGGCCCGTGTCCGACCAGGCACGGCCCGTGCTGAGCTCTGCAGAAACAGAAAAACTAAAAAAAAAATCCTAAAAAATGAAAAATAAGAAAAAAAAAGATTTGGCCGTTGATTCCTAACTTTCTTAAAATCCTTGTGTCCCCGGCAGCGGCGCCAAAAACTTGATGCGTGTGAAGTGTTATATATATTAGGTGTATATTTTAAGCCCCTTTTAACACTTATTTTTAGCCAAGTTTTAAATTTATAAAACACGATATTTCTCTAACACTAAACACACATATGGGCAAGTGCACCCATCGTGAGCGTAGTATAGTGTTGGTAAGATACCGAGGTCGTCCAAGGACACAAGAGCTTTTAGTACCGGTTTATCCTCAACGTCTAATCAAAATAAAAAGTTTAGAAAAATGTTTTAAACTAAGGAAAATAAAAACTAACTAAAATGCTGAAAAAGAAAATAAAAAGAAAAACAGATAGACAAGATGAATCACTTGGTTCCGACTCGTATCTAGTGTAACCTTTGATTATTTCCGCACTTTTGCACTATTTTAAGAGATTATCTTAGTTATTGTAGCAGACCCCTCTTTTGAAGGTGACGTTACCCTCACCCCAGTAGTTTGAGTCAGCAAGGATACAATCCTAAAAGGGTGGATTATTGGAAGATAATTAATTAAGTTATTAATGCAAATTATGGTAGGCCCCTCTTTTGGAGGTGACGTTACCCTCGACTAAGTAGTCTGAGTCAGCAGGGATACAGTCCTAAATAGCCAGGTTATAGTATTAATAGTAGTTAACTTATGAGGGGATCAAAGAGTTTGGACCCCCGCCATCCAATACCTTGAAGTATTGAAGGATGTCCTACTAAATTTGACCCAGGTCCATTGCAGGACCTCTAAACGCTGAACAATGGCAAGACCTTTACCAAACCGTTCCCTTAACCCCCGACCAGGTAGCCAACATACCTCCATATAGACCGTGGAGATATGAATGGTGAAAATCTTTTATTTTATATAGACAGTAAAATAATGCCAAGACACCACGGACAAACGATAAGGTAAGATCACCTTCAACATAAGCAACTAGTTATTAAAGTCATTAATACAAAACCAAGTAAAAAGTGCGAAAAGATTAGAAATAAAAAGTATTACACTAGACACTTTGTCTTCACCAAGTGATGTAAGAGACTTAGGCAAACATGGCCTTGATTGTCAAGAACTCTTACGATCAATCTTGGATCCCGAGACGACTCACACACTCTATGATGGACAATGGATGATGGTGGTGGATGATGGTGTTATGGTGGTGGTGGGTGGTGGGTGAAGTGTGAGAGAGGTGGTGTGCCAAGGGATGGTTTGAGCTTGAGCCAAGCACTCCTATTTATAGGCTGAACAGAAGCTCGGGCACGGCCCCGTGTCCACATCCTTCTCTTTCTTCATTTATTGCAGCTTGTCTTATTAGTTGACCACGCCCCCGTGTCCGCTGAGCACGACCCCGTGTGCAGAAGAATCTTTGTACTATGAAGATTTGCCTGGATTGTGCGAATCTTATAGTTGACCACGGCCCCGTGTCCGCTGAGCACGACCCCGTGGTGGGCAATAGAAGCTTCTACCACTTTGTCTTTTCTGCTGACACTTGGGCACGCCCCCGTTCTGGCTGAGCACGGGGCGTGTTTAGTCCTCTGTTGTCTTGTTTTGCTTGGGAAGATGCTGTCGTGGGGTCGGGCATGTCACGTCTTGTTCCTTTTCTTGTATTTATGTTAGATTTTGATGTCTTTTTGCTTCTTTTGTTAATTTGAGCTCATTTAATCCTGAAAATACAAAAGGAAGACAAAAGCACACTTTTTCCAACATTAGTACTAAAAAGGGTTAGTTTCATACCACAATTGATGTAATTTATATGTTGCATTTTGCACACATCAAATACCCCCACACTTGAATCTTTGCTTGTCCTCAAGCAAAACTCTTTAATATGTGGCTATTACACTCCCAAATGGAATGGGTAGAGAAGAAGGTTTTGGGCTTGTCGTAGAGTGTCGGGATTTCCTAGATTCTTTATTTAGTTTTATTTTTATTTATTTACAATCCTATTCGTCATAATTTATTTAAAACTTTTCATAAGGTAAATTACTTATTTGGGCATAACATGCCTTTTTTAAAATTCTCTTTATATACAAGTTCACATACCTCACGGGGATCACTCAACACTCTGCCGAAAATGTATTTTTGTGGATCACTCGAGAGCGGCATGGAACTTACTCCTACCATAGGCTTGCCAAGCAATCTATCCTCCTCCTTTTTAACTTATATACCTTTGTAAATATCAAGAGGACTTTGTGGGTGAAGGGTTAGGCTTAGGTTAAAGGTAGGTGGTTGGGTTGGTGGTTAGTGGTTAGTAGAAAAGGGCGAAAAGCGTAACAAGCGTCGGTTTTCGTAAGACTTTCTATTTTTTCATTTTTATTTTTATGAAGCTATTTTGCAAACAAAGTTATTTTTGATAAACTTGTTTGTTTATTTGCCTTTGCTTCATAATCAACATTTTTTTTTTGGAAAGTCATATGAGAAACCGAGCTAGTTACTAAAACAAAGGGTTAAAAATGAAAAAAGGTTTTGGTGGGTAAAAGGGTGTTTGGTTTGGGTTATGAAATGAAAAGGTTTAGGCTCAAAGGGGCTAACTAGGGGGGTTTTGGGTAGGTGGTAAAAAAAAATAATGGTGTAGAAATAAAAAGGGTTAGTCCTAATGCCTCCGTCATTTACTTACTCGGGTTTAAGTTTGTAAGGATTGGGAATGTATCGTCATGGCAAGTTCTAGAGTCGTAAGAACCAAGCGGCTATTCACACAAGAAACGAAAAATGAGCATTTAGTCTAATGATATGTAATTGTATGCTCAATAAAGGCTCAAAACTCACTTTTGTGGGAATGGGTTTTTATGTGATCAAGTATATATAATCAAATTTTAACTAAGTTTGCCATGCCTTTTCATAATTTTCTTATGTTGGTTCTTTTTATCACGACGCTATCGGTTGTAAATTCGTAAAAATATAACCTTTTTAGAACTTGAAATTCCCGAGTTAAACTTATACAAGTAAAAAAAACTGAAAATTTTTGAAAAAAATTTGGGGTGATTAGCGGTTCCAATAGAGTTTTGTGTAAGGCTTGTATTTAGGACTTGCAAGATTCAAGGTTTTAGCATCCCCCCCACACTTAAATTACACATTGTCCTCAATGTGTCCCAAAAATAAGTTTTTAGGTTGATTGAATGTGTAAAAAGGTGTAAAAAGCAAAAATTTTGTGTTACTGGGCGCTGAACACGGCCCCGTGTTGTCCGGGCACGGCCCCGTGTTCAAGTGCCAGTAACAAAATTAAAACAAGAGAAACAGAAGCCTGGACACGGGGGCGTGTTGGGTGAACACGGCCCGTGTCCAGTTACCTGTACTGGGTCTTTTTCTGCAGACTGTGCAGCACGGGGCCGTGTTGGGTGGACACGGCCCGTGCCGAGCTTACTGTAAACGAAGAAATTTGTCGGACGGTTCTGTTTTCCTGCATGGGGTGCTGGTTCAAGTTTCCCTTGTATCCTTTGTCATCTCAAGTGTGTTTTATTCCTGAAAATTAAAACTAACTAGAAAATATAAAAATTAATCTAAACTAAACTAAGGATAGTTCCGCGGAATGCCTCCGTGGTGCGCCACGTTTATAAGGGTCCTTGGCTAGACCCAAAGCCTGGTCATATGTTACCCAAGTGGGATGTATTGCATCCCATGTTACACCGTCGGAGAGCGTCATCCAAGCTTGAGTCTATAACCTTCATGTAGTTGATCGGGTCTTTGTCCTCTATTCTTTTTCCACATTCAAACTTCACTTCCTTGTCCCCAAACTTCAATGTTAACATTCCGTCATTCATATCCACCACCGCTTGGGCGGTGGCTAGAAACGGCCTCCCGAGGATGAGAGGGACATCAGTGTCTTCTTCCATGTCTTGGATGACAAAGTCGGTTGGGAAAACGAAGTTGTCAACCTTTACCAATAGATTTTCAGCGACACCCTGTGGGAATTTGACGGATCTGTCGGCGAGTTGTATGCTCATCTTTGTAGGGCTTGTTGTTCCTAGGCCGAGTCGTTTGAACATCGATGTGGGCATGAGGTTAATGCTAGCCCCAAGATCGGCTAATGCATTACGAACGGGGGATTCCCCAATCAAGCAAGGAATTGTGAAGCTTCCGGGGTCGATTTTCTTTTGTGGAAGTTTGTTGAGTACTAAGGCGGAGCATTCTTCGCCTAAGTTAACTAATTGCAATGATTCAACTTTCCTTTTGTTAGTGAGGAAATCCCTCATGAATTTTGTATATTTAGGCATTTGGGTTAGGACCTCAATAAAAGGAATATTAACATGCAATTGTTTTAGTAAATTTTCAAACTTTGCGAATTGCTCATCGGTCTTTTGACGATTTAACCTACCTGGGTACGGAATTGGAGGAGTCTTGGTGGGCTCTTGATTTGGTGGAGAAGCCTTTTCCGGTTGAGGTGTGGGTGAAGTCGTGCTTTGGCTGAGTTGACTTCTTCGGGACCAACGGTTCGGTTTCTTAATGTGATGAGGTGTACTTGAGCCTTTGGGTTGGTTTCGGTATTACTAGGTAATGCGCCTTGTGGTCTCTCGGAGAAATTTTGAGCTAGTTGATTTAACTGTTTTTCAATGTTTTGAATGCTAGCTTGTTGATTTCTAAAATTCGATTCCAATTGTTGAAATCGATCCGAGTTTTTCTTTTCGGTGTCGGAGATGAGGCGAGATACAGTATCTTCAAGCCTTTCTCGTCCACCTTGTTGTTGAGAGAAATTTTGTGGTTGTTGAAAGTTAGTTCGTTGGTTTTGTTGGTTACTACTATTGTCGGGATCTCTCCAACCAAGATTAGTGTGGTTACGCCATCCTTGGTTGTCGGTACCCGTTGGTGGACCCGACGGCCTAGGTCTGTTATCAATGTAGTTTACCGTTTCTGTTTGTTCATCTAATTCTTTCATACAACTCCAATTTTCATGTGACCCACCACACCCTTCACAAGCCATAACCGATGCCGTTTTTGTCATTTCTAGCTTTTTGATTTTCAAAGAGAGGGCCTCGATTTGGGCTTGTAAAGAGGTGCTTTCATCAACCTTATGGGCGCCCGGGGCAATAGATTTATTACCTCGAGGAGTGTGCCACTGAAAATTGGTTTGAGCAATTTTCTCAATTTGATTATATATTTCATTTGGGCGACGATTACCTAAAACTCCCCCGGAGCTAGAATCAAGTGTTTGTCTTGTGTGTGGCAACAACCCATTGTAGAAAGTGGATACTTGTTGCCATACCGCAAGACCGTGATGAGGACACTTTCTTAGTAGCTCCTTGAACCTTTCCCAAGTTTCATATAAGGATTCCCCATCCTCTTGTGAATATGTGTTAATTTCAGTCATTAATTTAGCCGTTTTAGCTGGAGGGAAATACTTATATAGAAACTTTTGGGCTAGTTCATCCTAGGTGTTTACCGAGCCAACTGGGAGGGTGTTAAGCCAAGCCTTAGCTCGGTCTTTTAGTGAAAATGGAAACATTCGAAGGCGAATGGCGTCATTTGATGCTCCATTGATCCGAAAGGTATCACATATTTCTAAGAAATTAGTAATATGTAGATGGGGATCCTCGTCCGCAAGCCCATGGAAGGTTGCGGAGTTTTGAAGCATTTGTATCAAATGTGGCCGAAGTTCGAAGTTATTGGCTTCGACATTCGGTGCATTGATAGCGGCGCCAAGATTACCTACGGTAGGCCGTAGGTAATCCATGAGGGTACGTTGGTCCGCCATTGGAAGTGGGTCCCCCGAAACTTTCTCTTGATTTTTAGCTTTAAGTCTTTTTCTGAGAAAGCGTTCGGGTTCTTCTAGAGGTTCTTTTATGTCTCTACTAGAACTGGAGCTCATGCACTACGTAGGAGGTTCAAATGTGGCGCCTGGGTTCCATGTCCTGCAATAAAAACAGAAAAGAACGTTGGTCAGAATGTTCACCACGGCCCCGTGCTCAGTGAACACGGCCCGTGGTCAGAGATACAGTAATGATGC
This sequence comes from Helianthus tuberosus, assembly GCA_030545235.1. Classification (NCBI taxonomy): domain Eukaryota; kingdom Viridiplantae; phylum Streptophyta; class Magnoliopsida; order Asterales; family Asteraceae; genus Helianthus; species Helianthus tuberosus. The sequence continues at coordinate 141,713,275 of CM060357.1, forward strand.
TGGGAGTTGGACACGGCCCCGTGTTGCACCGACACAGCCCCGTGCTCAGCTCTCTTTAACTCAGAAAAATAAAAACTGCCAGTGATGATGCTGGGCACGGCCCGTGTCCGACCAGGCACGGCCCGTGCTGAGCTCTGCAGAAACAGAAAAACTAAAAAAAAATCCTAAAAAATGAAAAATAAGAAGAAAAAAAAAGAATAGGCCGTTGATTCCTAACTTTCTTAAAATCCTTGTGTCCCCGGCAGCGGCGCCAAAAACTTGATGCGTGTGAAGTGTTATATATATTAGGTGTATATTTTAAGCCCCTTTTAACACTTATTTTTAGCCAAGTTTTAAATTTATAAAACACGATATTTCACTAACACTAAACACACATATGGGCAAGTGCACCCATCGTGAGCGTAGTATAGTGTTGGTAAGATACCGAGGTCGTCCAAGGACACAAGAGCTTTTAGTACCGGTTTATCCTCAACGTCTAATCAAAATAAAAAGTTTAGAAAAATGTTTTAAACTAAGGAAAATAAAAACTAACTAAAATGCTGAAAAAGAAAATAAAAAGAAAAACAGATAGACAAGATGAATCACTTGGTTCCGACTCGTATCTAGTGTAACCTTTGATTATTTCCGCACTTTTGCACTATTTTAAGAGATTATCTTAGTTATTGTAGCAGACCCCTCTTTTGAAGGAGACGTTACCCTCACCCCAGTAGTTTGAGTCAGCAAGGATACAATCCTAAAAGGGTGGATTATTGGAAGATAATTAATTAAGTTATTAATGCAAATTAGGGTAGGCCCCTCTTTTGGAGGTGACGTTACCCTCGACTAAGTAGTCTGAGTCAGCAGGGATACAGTCCTAAATAGCCATGTTATAGTATTAATAGTAGTTAACTTATGAGGGGATCAAAGAGTTTGGACCTCCGCCATCCAATACCGTGAAGTATTGAAGGAGGTCCTACTAAATTTGACCCAGGTCCTTTGCAGGACCTCTAAACGCTGAACAATGGCAAGACCTTTACCAAACCGTTCCCTTAACCCCCGACCAGGTAGCCAACATACCTCCATATAGACCGTGGAGATATGAATGTTGAAAATCTTTTATTTTATATAGACAGTAAAATAATGCCAAGACACCACGGACAAATGATAAGGAAAGATCACCTTCAACATAAGCAACTAGTTATTAAAGTCATTAATACAAAACCAAGTAAAAAGTGCGAAAAGATTAGAAATAAAAAGTATTACACTAGACACTTTGTCTTCACCAAGTGATGTAAGAGACTTAGGCAAACATGGCCTTGATTGTCAAGAACTCTTACGATCAATCTTGGATCCCAAGACGACTCACACACTCTATGATGGACAATGGATGATGGTGGTGGATGATGGTGTTATGGTGGTGGTGGGTGGTGGGTGAAGTGTGAGAGAGGTGGTGTGCCAAGGGATGGTTTGAGCTTGAGCCAAGCACTCCTATTTATAGGCTGAACAGAAGCTCGGGCACGGCCCCGTGTCCACATCCTTCTCTTTCTTCATTTATTGCAGCTTGTCTTATTAGTTGACCACGCCCCCGTGTCCGCTGAGCACGACCCCGTGTGCAGAAGAATCTTTGTACTATGAAGATTTTCCTGGATTGTGCGAATCTTATAGTTGACCACGGCCCCGTGTCCGCTGAGCACGGCCCCGTGGTGGGCAATAGAAGCTTCTACTACTTTGTCTTTTCTGCTGACACTTGGGCACGCCCCCGTGCTGGCTGAGCACGGGGCGTGTTCAGTCCTCTGTTGTCTTGTTTTGCTTGGGAAGATGCTGTCGTGGGGTCGGGCATGTCACGTCTTGTTCCTTTTCTTGTATTTATGTTAGATTTTGATGTCTTTTTGCTTCTTTTGTTAATTTGAGCTCATTTAATTCTGAAAATACAAAAGGAAGACAAAAGCACACTTGTTCCAACATTAGTACTAAAAAAGGGTTAGTTTCATGCCACAATTGATGTAATTTATATGTTGCATTTTGCACACATCAGTAAGATTTAACTTTATGCTTACCACTTGTATTTAAAATGATTAAATTGGTTTCAAATTAATGAGCCATTTAGTCATTTCAAAAACATTTCTCATTTTAACAAACTCTCCCAATCCTGTTATTCATCATGTTTAGCATTTGGAATTTTGAACATCAGTTGTCGAAAATAAGATGAAATAAAATCTTTTTGATTTTTTCAAAATTCTATACTAAAACACACCAAAATCTTTTTGGATTTTTGTTTTTAATGAAAAGCAGTAAAAAGATATTTACAAACAATATTTTTGTGAGTTTGCGTTTGAGGATCATATCAGTTCATTGAGACAAATCAGCTGCACCGTTGATCTAAACATTACCACTTAAAGCTTTTAAACAATTCACCCTAGATCATCGATATTGTGATCCACTTAAACTCCTCTAAGATGTTCGTAATGCTTACTGATATGATTAGGGTACATTAGATAGCACTAAAGTCTTATGCGCCCCACGATCTTAGCATATCCCCTCATCATGCAATACACTAACTCACGTAATGCTTTTAAACTTTCATCAACTGTAATTTGTGTAAAAAACAATGCAGAATGTTTAAACATTAACAATCAGGTCGATACTTCCGTATACGCAGAGAAAGTCCAATGTTTAAACCAAATAAGAAATAAAAAACAAGTTGAAGTTGTTTAGGCTTTAACAACCAGGTCGATACTCCCGTATACGCAGAGGTGATCCAAAGCTTAAACGAAACACCAAAGAAAATAAAGCAGAACGTTTAGGCACTAACATCCAGGTCGATACTTTCGTATACACAGAGGATGTCCAATGCTTAAACAAAATAAAGAAATAAAACAAGTTTAAATCTTTGCAAAATGAAAACACAAAATCACAGAGACTTTTCAGCAAAGTTGTGAAAGCTCACAAACTTAACCGGTTTTATGTCCTAAGACAATCAGCGATTACTGAGCAGGCACACAGTCAAGAAGGACAAAACTAAGTACTATGCGTTCGACCGTGTTTCCCACCAGACTTAGGCATTTTGCTTTATGTTTGTATCATTTTCGCAAAACTACTAGTCTTAGCTGAGCCTATCGACACATCCCTAGTGAGACTGTTTAAAACTTTATAAAACTTTTCATTTCTCTAGCGTGCACTGATAGTCCACTGATGTACTATCATTTCCTCTTTTTAACAACAAAACTCAATTTTGATTTTTCGATGTTTTTGGCTTTTTAGATTTTATCATGTTTTTGGATTTTTCAAATTTTCAAAATTTTCAAATTTTTCAAAAATTCAAATTTTCAAAATATGTTTCAATTTTGATTTTCTGGGAAAATTTGAAAGCAATAAACTGTACAAAGTAAAATGACAAACTGATGAGAATCGTTTCAATTCTCCATTCACTTGGCATAAACAATCAGAACTCCCCCTGACAACAAACTATTTTCCCATTGTGATTTCAAAACACTTAAGTTTGTTTTAATCAAAATGGTTTTTCCGGAAAATTAGTTTTGTTGGGGTTTCATCACATTGTCTTTCAACCACTTGTAAAAATTTGACACTAAAACATTTTTCCAAGAATGATGCCGATTCATGCTCCACGATTACCAACTTGGGAGCTCCGGCAAGTCAGGTTTTTCAGTTAAAAAGATTCTCCCAAGCCTGACGGTCCTTGGGTGATTTCAAATTTGCAGCCCGCAATGGTGGAAAGTTGACATCATCCATTGGCGGTACTGATTTTTCTCTTTTTAATTCAACAGATGGCTCCTCTGATTTTGACGAATCAAATTTCTTTGCCAGAACGTGGCTCCATTGCTTCCGGAGAAACAAAATCTTTGCCAGAAGGTGGCTCCTTTGTTTTCAACACAACAGATTCATCGCCGACCTTTATTGGAACCCAATCCACACTGGATTTAGGTTTTCCAAATTCATCAACCTGTGACATAAATGACTTTTCACAGTTTCTTTTATATTCAAAAACTTTGATAAAGATTTTGTCTGAAAAATTAACTTTCTTTGACTTTTTATCAGTTTGATTAGTCAATTTTTCTTTCTTTATCCTCTCTTTTGTCCTCAGATTTGTATCTGATGAATCCGTTTTACTTGACTGTGTTGAGTAAAGCGATTCATCAGAACTTTTATCTGAATCAACAGTTGTACCCGAGGACAAAATCTTTTCAAGATACTCCCTTGTTTTCTTTCTTTTATTTCTCAGTCTATCTTTCTACCCTTGTGAAAGTTTCACTTTCTGTTCTTTCACTTTCAGTTCTTTGGTCTTTTCTTCGTTTTTGACTGATTTCTTTACCATTCCATGAGATTCGGCCCACGATCTTCCCTTTGATCTCATTGGGCATTCTCTGGCAATATGACCTTTGATTTGACATTCATAGCATCTCCTCGTCTCCAATCTCTGACTCTGGCAATTAACAGCAATGTGTCCTTGATAACCACATTTGTAACACACCCTGTTATCGTACCATTCACCACTTTCAAACCAAACATTCAGATCATAACATTGTTTGGCCTTGTAGTACTCATCACTTCTCTTGTAAGCTTGATTTGACTTTTGAGCACTATGGTCAAACCTGCACCACTTATTACCAACTTTTTGTGGTTTTTTATCTCGATTGGATGACTGAACTGATGACCTTTTATTTACTTTTTGAAATTTTTTTGAATTTTTTACATTTTGTTTTTGTTTTGCATTCTTCTTCAAAGGTTTTTGCGTTGAGCATTCACCTTTTTCTGTAGATTGCAAAACAGTTTCTTGAAACTTTTCTTTTAATTTCAAAAATATTTTCTTTTTCTCATTTTCGTCATCAGATTTATCATCACAATCCTCAATTATGACTTTGTCATAATTTGTGACATTGTCACTTATTGGAATTTCATTGATCGGTTTTGGACATAAATGATCTTGGACAACTGATGAAGTCACAAAACCTTTCAATTTCTTTTCTAACTCATCTATCTTATTCTTAGCATTCTCAACTTCATGTTCAAGTCGAATAATTTTCTGAAGATGAGAATTTATTGCAATTTGTTTTTCAATATTATTTTTACTGAAAATAGATTTTTCATTTTCTAAGATTTTTATTTGTTTTTTCAAATCATTTTCTGAATTTTTAAAATTTTTGTTTTCTAATGTCAAACTCTCCACATCCTTTAAGAGATTGACATTTTCTGATTCAGATTTATCACAGTTTAAGCACTTCTCAGACATCTTTTCAGCTTCAGCTTTCTTCTCAACCTTGATAGCTGAAATTTCGTCAACTTGTTTCTCTACCACTTGAACATTTTCTTCAGTAGTTGCTGCTTTATGATTCTTCTCTCCTGAATCAGACTTCAATTTTCTAATCTTTTGGAGTTTAATCTCTTGAGCTTCAATCTTCTGGATGAACGTGCCCAAATTAAAGCCAAAATATTCCAAGCTATTTTTCCAGGCCAACAAATATGTGCCCCACTCATCACGCGGTAAAGCATTTGCCAACTTGTCAACCCATTCATCATCTCTTTTGGTAATGCTCAAACGTTTCATCTCTACATACATCTGACAATACCTTTCGATCAACTCTTTTGTTGATTCTCCCTTGATAGCTGTAAAACTATCAAACACATCCATGTTTTTTATCAAAACAACTGAATAAGATGAATATCCGATTGAGTGGCAAAAAATCAGGCGACAACGGATCAGGTGAGGATTCGCTCGGGCGGGTATCCGATGCTTGACAAATCACCTGAAACACAGACAAATAGAACTTATTAGGATCAGGTGGCAACTCGTTCGGATTGCCACTCGATTCGTTGCACTATAAACTTTTGAATCAAATAAAATCCCCGAATAGGATTGTGACCCGGTCAATTCACCACTTGATAATTGTCCTTCAAAAGTATATTCTCAATCTAAAAATCAACAATATCGAAAATGAGCTACAATAATACGTATCACATGAACAATTAATGATCCACAAACGATATGTAAACTTGATTAGATCTCAATGTTTTTAATGTTTTGTAATTATTAAAGCTGGCCGACAACTATCGAGAGTATACAAATCAATTAATTGACCACAAATCTCTTATTCAAATCTGCTCAAATTCTATTGGACCGAGATAGCACATGACTGACACTTTAAAACAGCAAACACAATTTACTCTGGTTGGACTCCCTTGAATCACATGGGCCGACAAACTCTTAGGCTAAACAAATTCTTACTGGACCGATGATATTCACTTTCAAACAAAATTAATGTGGCCGACAATCTTTAATTCTCAATTCAATTGGGCTGACAAACTTGAACTTACTGGGCCGGCAAACTTGTTATTATTCAATTGCTGATTGGACCAATTGTTTTAAATGAACTGCAATATCACATGGACCGGTATAAATCACAATAACCGAGTAAATTGAATCAAATCTCATGCAATCTGAATTCACATGGCCGACAACATAAATGCTAATTACAATTCTATTGGGCCGTTAAACACAAGCAAACTGATATCACCGACCAATTATCTTTGAATTCAAAATTGATTGGGCCGATAGCTAATAAAACACTGTTCTTCACATGCAATTCATTGATTTAATGGCCGATACCTTTATCTTTCAACACAATTTGATTGAGTCAATTCAATATGAAATCACATGGGCCTGACACAATCCATGTGACCTGAATTTGATTCAAGCGAAATGATTCAGATTATCCAAACCATACGAAATGACCACGATTTTCAAACGAAATGACTACACTGTTTCACACGATATGACACAATTCGAATGAATTCGTGCGAAATGAAACCTTATTTCACACGAAATGTACTTTTCAAACGAAATGGATCCAAGTTGGTGCGAAATGGATTGATTTCGTACGAAAAGGTTTGATTTGGTGCGAAATGAATTGATTTCGTATGAACTCGTGCGAAATAAAAATCCAATTCGTGCGAAATGGATTTCTTTGTTGCGATTTCGTACGAAATAGAGCTGATGATACAAGATCTCGGACCAAAAAACTTAGATTTCTCCCAAACGGCTTTGAATTAAGATTTGAAACTTTGTAGGATTATAGATCAGGTATTTTCGCACAACATGTCAAAAAATCAACAATTTTGGACCGTAAAAACCCGTTCAATTTTGCAAAATTCAGTTGAAAACGTGAAAGAATGAGTAGAAATCAGAATTTTCCTTGCAAACAAGCTAAATCGGTAAGAATTCTTCCTCCTGAGCTCTGATACCACTTGTAGGATCGTTTGCACGACCAAACGAGTCGTTCAGAAGAGTTCTCAGACTAAATCAGAGGCGGAATTCATTGATTTAGTCTTCGTTCAGCTTGTTATACACTTTAACAGTCTCTTGTATTGATTATACAACGTTTTACAATCAGGAGACACACTAGCAGCACCTCGGTATCAAAATCACAAGGTTACAAATGAAATGATCAGACCTAGTATTTATAGCCAAGTCATTTCGCACGAAACAGTCATTTGCTATTTCGCACGAAATGGTCACTTGCTATTTCGCACGAAACAGTCACTTGCTATTTCGCACGAAACAGTCACTTGCTATTTCGCACGAAATGGCTATTTCGTGTGAAATGACTTTTTCAGCCAATTTCCCATTTTCCTCGTACTACGTGTCCTAGATTTATCATTTCTATTACAAGACTCGATACAAGACGAAGTCAACAGACATATGCACTAACAAAATACTCATTTTTCTATCTAATCGAAAGGTAATAAAATCAATAGGGGTAGTTAAGGATGTCTTGGTCCAAACCAATCAAATGGTAGTCCCAACAGACTTTGTCATCCTTGATGACGCTCCTCTAGTGTTGGGACGACCTTTCGTAAAAACCCACGAAGCTTTGAAAAATCGGAAGTACAACAATATATCTATTCAATTAGGAGCATTTAAAAAGAGTGTCGATCTCGAGCATTCAATGAAATATTCATTCGGCAATAATGACCCCCTAATTGAAGATGAAGATGAATCACCCGATACAAGAGAAGAAGTTGACCACTTTGTTGAAGAAGAGATCGCCATAGAACAAACCTTTGTAGTTCTTGAACGGAATGAGCAACCAAATAAGGAGTCTCCTAAAGACCCACCTCTTGAGCTCAAAGAACTTCCAAAAGGTTTGGAATATGCTTTTCTAGACAAAGATAGTAAATCACCTGTAATTATTTCATCAAAATTAACTAGATTAGAAAAAGAAAAATTAGTTACACTTTTGAAAAAACACAAAAAAGCGATCACTTGGAAGCTTGTAGATATTAAAGGCATAAGTCCTTCCATGTGCACGCACAAAATTTTAATGAACGATGACTATAAATCGGTAATACAACCACAACGTAGAGTAAATCCAAATGTCCAAGAAGTGGTTAAAAACGAAGTCATCAAATTACTTGACGCCGGACTCATTTACCCAATTTCCGATAGTCCTTGGGTAAGTCTCGTCCAAGTAGTTCCAAATAAAGGAGGTATGACGGTAATAACTAATGAAAAAAATGAACTAATACCAACAAGAACCGTCACAGGATGGAGGGTATGTATAGATTATCGTCGATTAAATGAAGCAACAAGGAAAGATCACTTCCCTTTGCCTTTTATTGATCAAATGCTAGAAAGATTATCCGGTCATAAAATTTATTGTTTCTTAGATGGTTTTTCAGGTTACTTTCAAATTCCGATAGCACCCGAAGACCAAGAAAAGACAACATTCACATGTCCCTATGGAACATTTGCTTATCGACGCATGCCTTTTGGTCTATGTAATTCCCCCGCAACCTTTCAACGTTGCATGGTGGCCATCTTCCATGACATGATAGAAAAGACAATGGAAGTCTTCATGAACGACTTTTCTATCTTTGGAGATTCATACGACCAATGCATCGATAACCTTGAACGAATGCTATCCCGATATGAGGAAACTAACCTCGCCCTTAACTGGGAAAAATTCCATTTCATGGTAACAGAGGGAATAGTACTCGGTCACAAAATCTCAAGCGAAGGAATGGAGGTCGATCGAGCAAAAATAGACACTATTTCTCGACTACCACCCCCATCCTCCATTAGAGCTATCAGAAGTTTCCTAGGGTATGTCGGATTTTATAGACGATTTATTAAAGACTTTTCCAAAATCTCAAGGCCTCTAACAGAATTACTTGAAAAAGATGCCCCTTTCATCTTTGACAAGGATTGCAATCAAGCATTTCTAACCCTAAAAGAAATGCTAGTCAATGCACTTATCATGATAGCGCCTGATTGGAAATTACCTTTCAAAATCATGTGTGATGCAAGTGACTTTGCAGTTGGAGCCGTCTTGGGACAAAGAAAAGATAAGCATTTTCACCCAATTTATTATGCTAGTAAAACACTTAACGATGCACAAGAAAATTACACAACAACATAAAAGGAATTACTAGCCGTGGTATTTGCTTTTGATAAATTTCGTTCTTATCTCGTTCTTTCTAAAACAATAGTCTATACAGATCATGCAGCCATTCGATATCTCTTCAAGAAACAGGATGCTAAACCACGTTTGATTCGGTGGATTCTATTCCTCCAAGAATTTGACATTGAAATAAAAGACAAAAGAGGAGCAGAAAACACCGCAGCAGATCATCTTTCGCGCTTGGAAGACCCAGCTTTGGAGGCAACCAGGGACGAGCAAATCAATGAAAAATTCCCAACGGAGTCCTTTGAAATGGTGGAATACCGAGAAGAACCATGGTACGCCGACTATGCTAACTACCTAGCTAGCGGTATAGTTGCAAAAGGATGGCCACATCATCCAAGAAAGAAATTCTTTGCTGATGTAAAACATTATTTTTGGGAAGATCCTTATCTTTTCAAAATGTGTGTCAACCAACTCATCCGCCGATGCGTACATGGTAGTGAAGCGAGGAGAATTCTCCGCCATTGTCATGAAGGTCCATACGGAGGACATCATGGTGCCGCTAGTACCGCATGAAAGGTACTTGATTCAGGATTTTATTGGCAATCCATTTACAAAGACGCCCAAAGTCTTGTTAAGACATGTGACGCTTGCCAAAGATCAGGTAATATTTCTTCCAAAAACGAAATGCCACAAAATGGAATTCTTGTTTGTGAAATTTTCGATGTGTGGGGACTCGACTTTATGGGACCTTTCCCACCGTCAAAAGGAAACAAATATATACTTGTGGTAGTAGATTACTTGTCTAAATGTGCCGAGGCCGAGGCACTTCCAACGAACGATGGAAGAGTCGTGGTAAGATTTCTGAAAAGATTATTCTCTCGTTTTGGAACACCAAAAGCTTTAATAAGTGATAGAGGTACCAATTTTTGTAATCATCAACTTGAAAAAAATTTAACAAGGTATGGGGTCTATCACCGGGTCTCAACAGCATATCACCCTCAAACAAACGGACAAGCCGAAGTGACTAATAGAGGTTTAAAAAGAATACTTGAAAAAACCGTAGGGTTAAATAAAAAAGAATGGGCCGATAAATTAGACGATGCTTTATGGGCTTTTCGAACAGTGTACAAAACAACAATAGGTACAACCCCATATAAGCTCGTCTATGGAAAAAGTTGCCATTTGCCAGTAGAAATAGCACACAAGGCCTACTGGGCAATTCAAAATGTAAACTTAGACTTAGAAATTGCGGGTAAAAATCGATTTCGCCAATTAAATGAATTAGACGAATTAAGGAATTATGCATACTCTAACTCCGAAATTTATAAGGAAAGAATGAAAATTTTGCATGATAAACACATTAAACCTAATGAATTTCGGGTAGGAGATCAAGTTCTATTGTTTAATTCACGACTTCGATTATTTCCTGGTAAATTAAAGTCTAGGTGGTCAGGACCTTTTTCCATCACCCATATTTTCCCACACGGTGCAGTCGAAATTAAATCTCGGAATGGAATTCCATTCAAAGTCAATGGCCAACGGCTGAAGCTCTATCAAGGATTTATTGAAGATGAGGAGGAAGAAATCTCGCTTCAAACGATTGAAGAATGAAAGGAAGGTTCAAGCATCAACATCATACCTTGTAAGTTTTGAACATCGAGAAAACATCTAAATCGGTAAGATTTCTAAAACCAAGTTTCGGTAAAATAGGGAACTCACACGAGCAATTAAAAAAAATTAAAATTGCCCGCCCACGGGGCCGTGCTCAGTGAGCACGGGGACGTGTCCGCGCAACTGTCGGGAATAAAACCCCTTTCTCAATCAGTTTCTTCATTCCACACGCCCCGTTTCCTCCGGCGATTTTTTCTGCAGATTTCGATGTTTCCTCTTCTTCTAACAACGTCAAGGTATGATTCTACCATTATAATTAGTTAGATTAAGTTCTTGCATGTTGTTTAACATCAAGATTTGGGGAAAAATATAGGGTTCTTCGACTTGAACCAGATCGAACCATTTTTTCTGCAGATTTCGACGTTTCCTCTTCTTCTAACAACGTCAAGGTATGATTCTACCATTATAATTAGTTGGATTAAGTTCTTGCATGTTGTTTAACATCAAGATTTGGGGAAAAATATAGGGTTCTTCGACTTGAACCAGATCGAACCTCAAATTTTTGCATAAATTTGTTAGCATTAGTTTAGATACATGTTATAGGAAGTAAATCAACTTGTATTGTTTGTAGATTTGCCCGATTTCTCGCAAAAACCCCAAACCCTTGTTTTTTAACCGAAAAAGATGAAATTGAAGGGGTAAACGGTTTGTTTTGAGAAAAACAGCACTTGGGGTTTCATTTTCGGGGAAAACCGATAATACTGGATCAAAAATTTTCAAGTTTTCGGGACCGGGTCGAAAATTGAAAATTTGGAGAAACAAACGCCTGGACACGGGGTCTTGCTCAGCGAGCACGGGGCCGTGTCCAGCCAAATTCAGTCCAACATGGGGCGTGTCCGCTGAACACGGGGGGTGTTCAGCCGACTGTTTTCAGTTTTCTTCGAAAAATTTCACTGTTTTGTACTAATTGTTTGGTGTGTTTTCTTCCAGATGGCCAAGAAATTTACCAGGTTCAACACAAGTGAGTTGGCTGCTCAGGCGTGGTATGATGTATTGAGAACTAGGCCCGAAGAGAATCCCAGACAAGTGTGCATGGACACTCTTGAAGCAGTGAACCAAATAGACTGCTTCAACAACATTGTGACCGGCCCACTACGAGCTGCCCTTTGCACTCGGCTTCACTCCGTGCATGAATACAACATGGAATTTTACAGTACGTTCGTCTTCAAGACAAGACAAGAGCGGATCCGTTTGACAATGAAGGGGTAGATTTCCGTTGTGGAGGGACCACGTACAGGATCTCAATCGCTCAATTTGGGGCACTGGTCGGGTTGTACTCGGAAGAGGATGCTGGAGAGGAAGAGAACACTGGTGGTCTTCGCGAGATTCCGGAAAATCAACGCCAAGCTGCTTAGGCTCAAATCAGGGAAGGCAACTATAACCCGAGCCGAACTAAGAGCACACTGTTAAGGGACCCCCTCTACCGCTACATCCACAGGGTCCTCACCTACTCTCTCAGCCAGAGACACGACAACAGCGGCGTTGTAGGGTTACGGGATCTGCTAGTCCTCCATTGCATCCATACCCGCACTAACCTCGATGTTCCACACCTGCTACTCCGTAACATGCACTTGAACCAACTTGCTACTCCCCCGACTCCTATCTTCTTTGGAGGGTGGATATACCGCTTTTTCAAACACTTTGTTGATAGGATGCCGAGGTCCTTCCAAAAGGGACTGTGGTTGTAACAACTCTCACCAAAACTATTATTTCTTATTATATTTTGTCCAATAGGAAACCCTAATTAAGACCCCCAAGTGATCCTGCATAATCCCTAAAAATTTTCAGAACAATCAGAATCAGGATCAGGGCCCCTAAAACTCAGGGGGGTGTTTCCTAGTTGATATTATCAACACAGTTTTACATGTAAAACGAAATTGAACGAGCGACCAACTCACCCAAGCTACCAGGACACGGGGTTACCCTATGGTAGGGTGGTGCCCCTCGCGCCACGCGACAGCCCCTCGCGCCACGCGAGGGGGCTGTTTTCCAGGTATATATAGAGGGGTGTGGGACTTGGATTTCTGCATTAATTCGACGTTAAAATTCGCTTTACACTTTGAGATATCGTCTGATTACTATAAAAACACACACTAGCACGAATTTTGCCGCGATAACAGGGTAATAACTCAATCGCTGATACGGTTCAATGTCCGATCGATTGAAACTATCCGATGAATGTTTAAGTGCTGCTCAAATTAGGGTTATACTTTGTCTTTCATCGTAAATTCGATGGATGTTTAAGTATTGCACTTTGTCATTTATCGTGAGGGTTTAATCTCGTGAGTTATCGTAAATGCTGTATTAGTTAGTGACCTAGTTCGTGTGCATTGTTGTTTAAATTAGGTTGTCAGGCTTATCAATAGGCTAAACTCTACCTGTTAAACTTGCAATGTGAGTCATTCTCTTTTTATCAAAAAGTGTTTTACAATACTCCAATTATTTTCAAAAGTTATAATTACAGGGATTAAGTCGTGGTTATCTTGAATCACTGGCTAGTGGGGTATTGTGCACATTACTAATTTCTCACAGTTAGGCTAATAAATCCTAACTGTGATAATCGTCACTACTTGGGGAAAGACCCAATAGTGGTATGACCATCGTCACCAGGTGACACGGCGCCAGATAAAAATAAGATAGAAGCCATTGTAATCGCTCTTATGCTGTAATCCATAACTCATGTGTCGTTTTATGCAAAATGAATCATTCACCAGTATTCCCCCGCTGATAAAATATTTTTAAAACATGTTTCAGGTGACCTGCTGTGATTCAAGGAAAAACGTGCTATGGAGCACTAACAAGCTTGAAGAGGTGGCTCAATAAAAATAAATAAGCATGTTTTATAAAATCAGGAAATTTTCCTTGTGAAATTCCTCTATTGTAAATTACGGGGTTTATCCTGAATTATGAAATAAAATAATTGGGCATTTCAAGTTTTAAAAGATCCTGATAAATCTTCCGCTGTCGTATCAATTAATAAATACCACGGGTTCCTGTCCCGCGGCTCCTGACCGGGTCAAACCGGGGCTGGGGCCGTGACAGGAAAATGTGGTATCAGAGCCACTGATTTAAGCCAATTAAGTATTTAGAAATACTTAATTTTCCTGATTACCATTTTGTGACTATGTGTTTATTAACTGACTACTTGTTAGTTACAGTATGGGTAAGCAAAGAATTGTGGACATCTATCGTCAATTAGATAGTTCACCAAAAGATAAGGGAACTTCATCTCAATCAAATTCCTCGAAATACTCAGCAGATACTGAGGAATGAATATTTGTCCGTAAGGCACAGTTTGAGAAACCACTTACTCATAATAAAAGAAGTTGGATTATTAGAAAAAGTCAAGAGAAAGTAAAGAAGTCACAACCAAAGGGAGTAAGGGTTAATAAGGAAACTCAGGAAATAAGCAATAACCCACCATGGGATGATGAACTGGATGAAAAATGGGCAGATCTTTATATGTTAGCCACAACCGCAGTAAATGCTAACTTTTAAATACCCTGACCCAGTACTAGCACCCATATCATCTACAAGTCAGAAACTTTAAAGAAACTTTTTCCCATTAGATAAATAACTTAGTAAGAGAAAATACAATAAATGCACAACCCTAGTATATTTTGAAATTCAGTTGTCCTTTGTATTAGATAAATCATCCGGTGTGCAATAATACTTGAATAGTTGCATTAAATATTCTTCTGTGAAATTTTATTATAAAATTTTAACTTAGCATTTTGTGCATTTTTTTTGCATATATGCTAAAACAGCTTGAATGAGTTATCTGAAGCTCTTCAGAATCTCAATCTCTATCCAGTAAAAGTGGAAGTTTCCAGAGACTTTACTGGTTACTTGGCTGATGTTGAGGAACCTATGGAATTTCAAGCTCAACCTCCAGAAAAATCAAAGCCTAAGAAAAGAAGAAGATTTGTGGGATGGAGGCGTGTGCGCAGAAGGAAACCAGCAACTAGGAAAATTCCCAAGATAGAAAATCCCATTGATAAAGGAAAAGGGATCGAGATTGGGGAAAGTTCTAGGCAAGCGGGAATAGAAATTGGGGAAAGTTCTAGGCAAGCCGAGGAATTGCCATTGCAAGAGGAATTAGATCGCATACTGGCAAGCTGTGATATCCTTAGGCCTATCAATAACAACCTCTTTCCATATCTTGTCGAAACCCAACTTCCAATAAACCTGGAACCGGCTATTCCAGACCCTCTAATCCATACCCAACCTCTAGGAGAAATGGACGAATGGTGGACCAACGACTGGAAATTTCAAAACCTCCTCAATAACCCTTATACCTTTTTCCCTCAATTCGACCCAGAACCTGTACCACACCCACCAATGAGTAAGGAGAATCTGGCTGAACTCCGCCATTTTGGCGAGGAGCTGGTGGACACAGGGAACAGAATCAAGGAGGTGGGAGAACAGATCTCCTGGAAGTACGACGAAAGGGAACGTCGCTTCTGAGGTACCAGCTGACGGGTGTGACAGCATGGTTGTGGTTGTATAATAATAATAGTAGTAAAATATATATAGTTTGTAAAATATCCTAAAAATAAAACTTTTGTAAGATAACAGTGTGTACGGATGCATAATATAATATATAAAAATGGGAGTCGAGAAATAGACAATTTTGACTATACGTGTGTTTACGAAAATTTGTGCGATTATTTTGCATATAGCAGTTATTTATTTTATACTAATAATTTATATATATAATAATTACCAGATGGAAAACGCTAATAATGAACCAGTTAACGAAGTTAACCAATCTGAGCAACAACAGGAGGATCAATTTTTGAATAGGCAAGATATTGAGAATATCGTTGCTCAAGGAATAGCCAATGCTATTCCTGCAATCCTTGCTGCTGCCCAGAAACCTATTGAACCTCAACAAATTATTCCTGGTAAACGTACTCATGAAGACAACTTCAGTAATAGCATCAACGGAGCCGGCAACCATACTAACAACAGTAATGATGTACTGCAAGCCCCAATTCTCAAAAGAATGAAAGTTGCAACGCCTGGTTGCACTTACAAGGAGTTTCTTGCCTGTAAACCAGCTGAATTTGCAGGCAATGAAGGGACGACTGCGGCACTGCGTTGGTTGGAGAAAACCAAAGCAGTAATTATGATAAGTAAATGTGACGAGGAAGACAAGGTCATGTATGCGTCGCATCTTTTTAAAGAAGGGGCGCTAGAATGGTGGAATATAGTACTGCAAGCCAAAGGAATAAATGTGGCCTATGCCATGAGTTGGGAAGAATTTAAACAGCTAATGGAGAGAAAATTCTGTCATGGGTACGAAAAAGGAACAAATGACAAATAAATTCCTGAACCATCGGATGATGAGTATAGACTGTCGAGGGTATACTTCGACATTCTTTGAGTATGCGAGAGTAGTACCAACCCTGGCTTCGCCAGAGCCGGTGCTTATTTCCCGCTATATTTGGGGATTGATTGGCGAAATCTGTAATATCGTTAAAGCTGCGAGACCTCGCACTATTGACGATGCGGTAGAATTAGCTAATACCTTAACTGACGAGCTGGTACGCACAAGAGAAGAAAATCGGAAAAAGGAAGTGGCCCAAAAGATTACCCAGGGATTCCGTATGGGTAATAGTAGCAACTTTAAGAAAAAGGGAACCGGGCAACCTTCCACTGTTCCATTTTGCAATACGTGCAAAAGAAAGCATTTGGGTAGATGCAAAGGGTATTGTAATTTCTGCAAAATTCCAGGGCATCAAGAAGAAGATTGCAGGAGGAAGAAATCCACAATCTGCTACAATTGTGGAGAAGCTGGACATTTTAGGCCAGACTGCCCAAAATTGGTCAAACCAGCCGATAACAAAGCCAAACCTGCAGAAGGAACTACCAAGAAAAACGTAAGAGCCTTCCAATTGACCACGCAGGAAGCTGAATTGATTCCTGACGTAATAGCTGGTACGTTCTTAGTTCACGAAGTTTATGCAAAAGTATTATTTGACTCTGGTGCAAACCAAAGTTTTATAAATACTTCATTCTGCCAAGCTCTTAATTTACCCTTAACCAACCTTAGGCAGATTTTTACAGTCGAAACGGCAGATGGGAATTCTGTTAAAATAGATAAGGTTTTGCGAGAAGGAAATATAGAACTTTCAGGTCATAAATTCTCTGCAAATCTATTACCCATGAATTTGGCTGGATTCGATGTCGTGTTAGAAATGGATTGGTTAGTAGCCAACCATGCTCGAATTCTTTGTGATAAGAACTCCATAGAAATTCGTGCACCCACTGAAGAAGTAATCAAGGTTACAGGAGATAAGCCGCGAAAACCCATGAAGTTCATTTCACTAATGAAAGTTGCTAGTTATGAACGAAAGCAAGGAATAGTGTATATGATTTCTGTAATCATTCGCACTAAGGGTAAGGAACTTAAGGACATTCCTGTAGTATCAGAATACCCAGAAGTATTCCCAGAAGAGTTACCAGGATTACCACCAGATAGGGAGGTAGAATTTAGAATTCATTTAATTCCTGGAACTACACCTGTAGCTAAAGCACCCTATTGTTTAGCACCCACTGAAATGTTAGAACTGAAAAAGCAATTAGATGAATTGCTCAGTAAAGGATTCATACAACCTAGTTCATCCCCTTGGGGAGCACCAGTGTTGTTCGTAAAGAAAAAGGATGGTTCGATGCGAATGTGTATCGATTATAGGGAACTGAATAAGGTTACAATTAAGAATCGATACCCATTACCTAGGATTGATGATCTTTTTGATCAACTTCAGGGGGCTAGATACTTTTCTAAGATCGACTTACGCTCCAGATACCATCAATTGAAGGTACAAGTAGAATACATACCTAAAACTGCTTTTAGAACTAGGTATGGTCATTACGAGTTTACAGTCATGCCCTTCGGACTAACTAATGCACCTGCAGCATTCATGGACATGATGAATAGAATCTGTAAACCGTATTTGGATAAATTTGTAATTGTCTTCATCGACGATATACTTATTTATTCCAAAAGCCAGAATGAACACTGTCAGCACCTGCATGCACTCTTAACTTTGTTAAGAAAAGAAAAGCTTTACGCCAAATTCTCGAAATGTGAATTTTGGCTACAGGAGGTGCAATTTTTAGGACACATGGTGAATCACGAAGGTATTCACGTAGATCCCTCCAAGATAGAAGCAATCACCCGATGGAAGATTCCGCAATCAGCTATGGAAATTAGAAGCTTTTTAGGATTAGCTGGATACTATAGGCGCTTTATTAAGGATTTTTCTAAAATAGCGGTGCCCTTAACTAAGCTAACCTGTAAAGCAGTTAAGTTTGAATGGGGACCTAGGCAAGAAGAGGCCTTTAGAATGTTAAAACAAAAGTTAACAAACGCCCCAATTCTAGCCTTGCCAGAAGGAACAGAGAATTTTGAAGTATACTGTGATGCTTCTAAGCAAGGATTAGGATGTGTGCTAATGCAACGCAAGAAAGTAATTGCGTATGCCTCAAGGCAATTGAAAAAGCACGAAGAAACCTATACGACTCATGACTTAGAATTAGGAGCTATAATTTTTGCCCTTAAGATTTGGAGGCATTATCTGTATGGAAGTAAGTTTACTGTCTATACGGATCACAAAAGTTTAAGGTACATATTTGAGCAAAAAGAATTGAACATGAGGCAAAGGAGATGGATGGAAATCCTAAGCGACTACGACTGTGATATTCAGTATCACGAAGGAAAGGCAAACGTAGTTGCAGATGCCTTAAGTCGTAAGTATCATGAAAAACAACGACGAGTTCGTGCTCTTAGATTAAGTATACAATTAGACTTAATGGAACAATTAAAGAATGTTCAAGAAACAGCAATCAAGGATAATGCTGAAGGAATGAAAGGAAGAGTAAAAGAATTAGAGCAAGGAGCTGATGGAATTTGGAGATTCCACAAGAAGAGAATTTGGGTTCCTAAGCAATGAGAATTAACAAATAAGATCTTAGAGGAAGCCCATAAATCTAGGTATACCATGCATCCTGGTAATAACAAGATGTACCAAGATTTAAGAAATAATTTCTGGTGGATAGGAATGAAAAAGGACATAGCTAAATATGTATCAAGGTGTCTTACTTGTTCCCAAGTTAAAGCAGAACACCAGAAACCCTCAGGTCTACTACAACAATTAGAAATGCCTGTATGGAAATGGGAACTCGTAACAATGGATTTTGTTACTAAGTTACCTAAAACCAGAAAGGGTAATGATGTGATTTGGGTAATTGTGGATCGATTAACCAAATCAGCTCATTTTCTATCCATGAAGGAAACCTTTAGCATGGAAAGGTTAGCAAAGTTGTATGTAGATGAAGTCGTATCCTTACATGGAGTTCCACTCTCCATTGTATCGGATAGAGATAGTCGTTTCACTTTACATTTTTGGAAAAGTTTCCAAGAAGCAATGGGGACTAAACTGAACTTGAGCACTGCATATCATCCTCAAACAGACGGGCAAAGTGAAAGGACGATCCAAACCCTGGAGGACATGCTTAGAGCATGTGTGATAGATTTTGGTGGAAACTGGGACAACCACCTACCCTTAATCGAATTCTCCTATAATAATAGTTATCATTCAAGCATAGAAGCTGCCCCATTCGAAGTACTATACGGACGCAAGTGTAGAACTCCAGTTTGCTTGGCAGAAATAGGAGAAAGTCAGTTATAGGGTCCTGAAATTGTACAGGAAACTACCGACAAGATCACTCAAATCAAGGAAAGACTAAAGATGGCTCGAGATCGCCAAAAGAGTTATGCTGATAACCTACATGATGTTTATAACATCAAACAAATAAATCATGGATCATGCGAAGCTAAAAGTGAGAGATTACAAACTACAGGGGTTAAATGTGTCAACATGTTTAAAGATATACCTCTGAGTGACCTTTTGACAAACCCGAAGCTTTGTAACTGTTAATCATGCTCACTAGAATGCGCGATATAAATTTCATAAAGTTTCGTTATCGTATGAGAAAGTTATGATCAAATTCGTGTGCGAGGGGTTAAAGCGTAAACATTGAAAGTTAAGACTTTTCGGGTTAACCGGAAGTGTCCAGGGACTTGGCAAAGTGGGTATAAGTCCTAAAGCCCATGTGGGTAAATATGAAGGGGTCAAAATGCAAGAATTAGGCTTAGTTGCCCTTTCGAAAAGCCAAGGGACAAGATGTGGAAACTAGAAAATGAAAAATTCTGATTTCAAGGCCCATGCGGCCCGCGTAAATGTGGGTTAAAACTCATGCGGGCCGCGTCAGGACGCCAGATACAGAAAACATGGACAGGCTCCTGTATTCGCGGGTATTCGATCTTTAAGCGATATCTTTGCATTGTGGGCGACCCCTAAACAGTCCTAGACACTAGGGACACTTGGTGGAATGTTGTGGTCAGTTGATAGACTTGTTTGTCAATGTTTTGTGGTGATTAATCCACTATAAAAGGTCACAAGACTTCAACTCATTCCTCACACCTTCATTTGCATTCCTGATCAATTCTGGAGCTCCCAAGCAGCCTCAAGTGATCATAATTCGTGCATACGACTCTTGTAAGTTTGCTAATCCTTTCTAAATTAAGTTTTAGCTTAGTTATAGCTTATAAGTCAAACCGTCGTAATTAACGGTTGACTTTAAGATTAATCACTAATGGTCCAGTGATTAGTCGAATCAAAAGTAGTTATAAGTTGGTAATTATGTGGGTAATAAACCCTCAAAAGGGTCCCCCCTGATTACCACTCTAACCAGGTCAAAAGTCGGGTCAAACTTGCTAAGAAAAAGTCAACAGAATGTTTAAATTACAATTTATGCATAATTAGCAATGTAGAACACATACAACCTGTTTGATCATTAATATAACTCGGTAATTAGGGTAAGGACATGTCTAAACATGTTCAACCCGACAATTTCCTGTTTAGACCCGGTTCGGAACCGAAAGTCGCATAGTTTGACTTATACTTTGACTTTAAGTTCTGACCCTTTATGGTATGTTTTAGAAATACCTAAGAGCTTCATTTGGACCAGGTTACATGCTAGTATAACCCTCTGTGATTATACACCATGGTTCATTAGTTAACCGATTAATACGCATGATTCCGTTAATTGCTCATATGTTGACCATTATGCCCTTTTCACTTTAAAACATGATTTTTGGAAATGTAAAAGAGTAGAAACCTTAATTACTGATATATAAACTTGTATGCAAAATTTGACATCAGTTTGAGGTGTAGGTTAAGAGTTATGCTCGTTAGCGTAAAATTAAAGCTTTATGTTAATTAAACGGCGTATTTATCGTATAGCCTACTTAAACATACTTTTTGATATCAAACTCTTTACCCACTGATGTAATATATTATTTTGGGATTTTTAAAGATTTTTAATTAATTTTAGGCTGAGCATAACTTATAGTCGTAGGCTTAATCCGGTAATTGTCGGTTTTGCCCTTACGGGCTATAAAATGAGTTTTACATATCTAAACGACTCCAAACCTTTTGCTACTGATCACATATGATAAATAAATTATTTTAAGCCTTCTGGAATAATAAAAAATATCAGCTTTAAGTATCAAACCCGGAAATGGCTTTTAATCGCCTTATTAAGCGTTTTAGCGCATAGTATGTACTAAGACTATTTTTAAACATACAAGGGTGATACCTACTGATATTTGAGGCAAATTATAATATTTTAACAGTAAGCAAAGGTTGTTAAACTCAGACTTCAGTTTTGAGCTTTTCGGCTTATGTGAAATTACCAAAATACCCCTACGGGGCATAGTTTGGTTATAATTGATAAAGTTCACATATAGACTTTAACCTACTATTATAACTCATTAAATTGAGTATGTTTGCTGATTACATCAGACCTGTAACTCAGTTAAACACTGTAATTCGTTCACAAGATTATATATATTAAATAATTCTCCCAAGTTAAATAAAATGTTTATGCCACGTGCATCCAAACCAATTTTCAATCATTTTCTAAAATGAGTCAGTTGATTGTATTTACCAGTGTAAACTGACGTATTTTCCCAAAAAGATTAAATGCAGGTACTAAGCGTAATTGGCTAGGATTTCTCCTTAGCATCATTAGAAGTCTCTCAAGCTTAAGATGCCTGAAGTCTGTTGAACTATTGTTTCATATTTTATTTTCGATCCTTCTGTGGATAAACTTCCGAATATTGTGACATTTGATATTACAATATTAAATTCGGTTGTATTAAATCTTTTAAAATTTGCTTCCGTTGTGCATATTAAATATTGTGTTGTTTGACTATTATGTTGCCAACCACGTCACGATACTCCCCTACTGGGCCCACCGGTGACACATGGAAATCGGGGTGTGACAGCTTGTCTCTTATGTCATGGGACCATTGTTGTACACTCCATTTGTAAAGAAACTTATTTTTTGTGAAATATATTGTGATACACTTGAAATGCATGATTCGTAAACAAGTTTCTTAATATTTAGTTAGTTTTAAAGTGTTAGTGATAAGTTTGACTTACTTACTTTAGAAAGTTGACTAATTATCGAATGCGATTCGTGAAATAACGGATATTTATTGTATAAAAAACAAATTTTAGGTGTGAGAAAATTAGACAACTATCATCCATTGACCATCAAAGGCAACTATTACCCCTTAGACCATTAGTACTTGTTTGACGAACCTTCTAGGATTTTTATTGGGAGTTAAATGTCCGGATAGTCCCTGTGGTTTTCCCTTTTTTACATTTAGTCCCTAACTTTCTAAAATTACAGCTAGTCCTCAACTTTTCAATTTTCGTTCCCGGATAGACACTAGCGTGAATGGGGTTAATTTTCTCAGTTAAGTGGGGTATGAAATTACTAAAATGCCCTTAATAATAAATAAATAAATAACCTTAGTCTTTAACCCACCTACCCACCCCTATCCCCTTTTCTTCTCTCTTTCTGATTCTACTCTACACAACCAAACCACCATCATCACCTTCACACCTCCACACCATCACCCCCAAATCCCAACCGCCATAACACCCAACCGCTTTTCTTTCTCTATTTTGTTCTCATTCTTCTCTGCAGAAAAAACAAACCACTAGCGAAGGATGGGGAGGGGTTTTGGTGGTGGCTGATGACATTGATGATGATGATGATGATGAAGGAGCTTGGTGGAGGTTACCCACCAACTAAACACTTTCACCTGTTTTTTCCCATTAATTGTTACAAAATACCAGAAAACTATTGTTACGTGCTGGAATCTACCTTTAGCATCTGCAGCTCCTTTGCAGATATTGTTACAAATTACCAGAAGACTACCCTTTAGCCTCTGCAGCTCCTTTGCTATGTGCTGGACTCACTGTTTGGACACCAATGATGAACCATAAGATCAACCAGCCCGGTAAATCGCTAGGAGCTATTAGGCTTGGTGGGCTTGGGCACATGGCAGTTAAGTTTGGGAAGTCGTTTGGGCTAGGAGTTATTGGGCTTGGTGGGCTTGGGCACATATATAACACTACTGAGCGAAAAGTTCGGGCCTCCCCCCGTACCCCTTCTATACTTTGCCCCTGTTTGAGTTGGCATGGGGTGCCAAGCCACTACACCTAACCATATACCGATAAGTTTAGCTACATCATAACATCCAAAAACTAGATAGCCACTTGGCCATGAGTCAGGTGCCATCCGACCGAGATATCATCCGACCGGATTGTCATCCGGGCGGTATGCCATCCGACCGGACAACACTTTCCCCTTTTGGAATCCTATAAATACCCATGTCACTCTCAAACCCTTATACTTTTGGAAACCTCTGTCCGACCAGCTCGTGTTCTTCACCTTTTCTCTGATTTCTCTCAATCCCGGTAAGATCTCGACCTAAATCTTATACTTTCTTGACCTACATGCACTCCTACACCTTTCTATCTTTTGAATCTTAACTTTTAACCGTAAAATCGCTAGATTTGAGGTGTTCTAGGATGATGTCATCATGAGTTCTTAAAGAACTTCATGTTTTGGCTTCAATCCACCGAGAACAACTCGGATCTAACTGATTTCCACACAAATAAACAAGGATCTATACTAGGTCTAAACATAAACACAGTGAAAAAGGATTGAAAGATGGTTTCTAACTTTCTTTCAACTCTTTTGCACTCAATACGCTTGAAACCGATAGAAACAGATCTAGATTTAGTCCTCCGCTCATTCTTAGTGTTGTGCTAACTCCAGATCTGGATTCTACTCACGAGACCACCGATTTCGGGTTAAACAAGAACCACCATCTTGAATCGGTTAACTGACCGAACTAGGGTGATAACAGGTCGAACATGTTACTGGGATCAAGATGGGATTCTGTTGATTAACACGTCGTCAAAACGTCTCGATAAAACGACAAACAACCAAAACGACCAAGTGTAAGACGAACAGAACAATCGGAATGGAATGCTGTCCGACCGGACTGCTGTCCGAGCGGATAGGCTACCCGAATAGATCGCTGTCCGATCGAATAACACCTTGGGTCCCACACTTGATCAACTCTAACTGAAGTTTGAGTATCGAACAAATTGCCATCCGATCAGACTACCATCCGACCGGATTACTCTTCGGATCATGAGATACTAGGACTTTAAAGACTTAAACAATTTTCAACATGTTCACTAACGGGGTTGCCATCCGGTCGAATGGACATCCGACCGAGTGACTCCTCTGCTGAGAACTGGTCCTCACCAAGTAACCTCGTCACTAGAGCCGCTGTCCGACCGGACCACTGTCCGACCGGATGACCATCCGAACGGATTGCCATCCGCACGACTGACCGGTCGATCGACTGACTTGAAGGATAGAGATACTTCAATGTTTTCAAAATACTACAACGAAAACTTCAAAGGACAAGCCATCATACACAAACACATCTTTCTTATAGGAAGAAACAATCCACTCGAATAGTCACCCGACCGGACTACCGTCCGACCGGATGACCATCCGAACGAATTGTTATCCGCACGGATTGCTGTCCGATCGGATTACCATCCGACCGTATTGCTGTCCGACCCACTCACATTTTTGTACCTTTTTCGCGTCACTTATCGTTATGCTATCGAACTATTCAGGCTAACCTTACTCGCTAAGCGCTCCCTTCAATCCATCAACCGCTGTGAGTAGACTCGATCCCTTTTTGCTTTATGCACTTTTGGGTGTTACATACGTTACAACTATTCAAATCACATCAAACACACTACTCAATACTATTTGAACGCTAACCATTAATGCATGTTATACGTGGCTTATGAATGCTTGTTTGTTATGTTTACACATGGAATGCTGTCTACCTGCCTTAGCAACGATAGTACTATAGTTTGGACTCAGCACCCGTTCACACGGGGGTTGTTAAGGACAATTACTTGCATGGATTACGGTAGTAATCATGTATTGTGAAATGCCCCGGGCAGTCAACCCGCAGTCATTGGTATCGATGGATCTATGTCGATATCTAACGTGCTTCATTTCTCTATGTGTATGTGCTGGTTATGCGTAAACAAATTCGAACTCTATATGTTGTTATCAAACTTGTATGCTCACATTTACATTATATGTATTGACTTTATTTTAACGTATGTGACAGGTGCTTAAGTTGTTTGTATGCTTAGCTCACTGTGAAATCGAGGCTAGGAAAGGTCTAGGATGCTCCTTGCGCAGTGATGAAATCGAAGCTAGGAAAAGAGGTCCTAGAAACCAATAAATAAACTATCTATGTATAAATCTGAGATGTCGGAATGGAATTATTTGCCTAGATTTTGTCTGTAATAATTTGTTTACTGTTTGAGGCATGGTATGGGACATGTTATTTAAATTGACTGGTAATGATAATTGTTATGGAAACTTCTGGACAATCTGTTTCGCTCAGTGCCATGCCCCGATGATTCCGCCATCGATTGGGGTGTGACAGATTGGTATCAGAGCCATAACTATAGGGAATTAGGCAAGACACGACCTAGTCCGGGTCGATGTCTTAGATACCTAGTCTATAGTTAGGAACCAACAGACCGACTTGAGTACATCCAGTAGGGACTAAGTACGAGCTTATTTCTCACTATTCTCGCTTATGCTACACTATCACTGCACTCGAATTTTCAACTATGAAAGAGTAACTAGGCCGAGAATAGGTGTGAAAACCACAAACTCTCGACTAAAGTTGCTTAATCGACCTGCATTTTATCTACAAACGGGGGGAATTATGCCAAATCAGGAGTGAAACTGTATTTTGATGAATAATCTCCTCTGTTTTATTAAAACAGGGACGAAGTTGTTAAAGTTAGGGCTGAAACCCTAACCTTGATGACTTGTTCCGCTTTTATACAATACTCTCACCAAAGTCTCGACGGGCTCCAACGACCTGAAGTCACAATATGACCAACGAGATGTGTGCCAAACGCCCAAGAATCGAGGCAAAGGCATAGTCCTGAAGGTTAAATGTGCACAACGGATCCTTGCGAATAGTTGAATCACTTTGGTTAGTCGAAGTCTACGAGCCGCAGACAATCTATTTCTCGAATTTTATGTGTTTTGATTCTGAGCCTGCAACTGCCGACTCTGATGATTCGTTGATTTTATGTGCTGTAGGTGAGTCTGCCTGCTTATGTGTTTAAATTTTGGAAATTTACTCGATTTTTGCTTTCACTTCGATTGACACGTACGGCTCGCACTACATTTCTATCCCAAAACGTTAACAAGTCATTGAATTATGGACGACCTTATGCTATGATATACGCTTATACTACGCTAATCGATATACTCGATAGGACCGTTATATTCGAACGAATCGCAGACTTTAAATGATAGGTTTCTGTATTCTGACCGCCTCTGTGATTACATGCATATGTGGTTATGTGTTTCTGTGCTCTACGTGCTTATGTGTTTATGTGATTATGTGGTTCTGTGTTCTACATGGTTATGTGTCTATGTGTTTACATGATTATGCGTGTTCCTGAGCTTTAGTAAGTAGTAGACGTGTGAGGTGAGATTCGAATACAATGTGTTGAGTCCTGTGACGATGTCTGTTGCAGACAATGTCATCTGGATCCCGTCATCCCTTACTTTCTCGTCAAGAAAAGAGAGACAAACGCCTTGCTGCCATCATCGCTAAAAGTGTAGCAAAGGCTGTGAGTGATGTATATGAGAACGCCAGTAAGTCGTCTGAGGAGTCAAGAACCGAAGCTCCTAAAGCTACCGCTAAAGCCTTCAATTTCAAGCAATTCAAGTCGTGTGGGCCAAAAGAATTCACTGGCGAGGGAGGTCCTACTGCACTATTCCATTGGTTTGATTCCATTGAGGTCACTCTACGATAGAGTGGTTGCCCCGATGACCTCCGAACTCTGAATGCTACCGGCGTTTTCCAGTCCCGTGCACTAGACTGGTGGACGGCCGAGAGAAACAAGCGAGGGAACGATGCAGCCTACGGTCTGTCGTGGGACGAGCTCAAGGAAGTCATGCTGGAAGAATTATGCCCTCCTCATGAACGTCAGAAGCTAGAGGATGAATTTTGGCACATACAGCAAAAGGATAGTGAAAATGCTGCACTCACCGCTCGCTTCAAACAGCTCAGCATCATTTGTCCCGATCAGGTCAAGACTCCAGACATAGCAATCTAGAAGTATATCCGGGCCCTGCCTGACTCTGTTGCTAATTTTGTGCAAGCGGCTAAGACTACGACGATCGAAGAAACTTATCTACTGGCCGCTGAAATCAACGACAAGCGGGTCAAGGCCGGTGTCTAGGATAAAACTTCAAAGCACCTGCATCAAGCTACCACCGCCGCACCAACTGCTGAAACCACCACCTCATCGAGCAACAAGAGGAAGAACAAGAGAAAGAACAGCTCCAGCAACAAGAACTGTGCGATCACTGCTGCACCGATTCAAGCTGTACCAGCCCAACAGCGTCAAGTAGCGGCGCATGTGGCTAATGCACCGCCTGCAAAGCGTGCATACACTGGGCCACACCCGCTCTGCCCTACTTGTACCTACCACCACCCGACTGTCATTGCTTGCCGTTTTTGTGCTCATTGCAATATGTACGGCCATTTTACTACTAACTGTCGTATTTGACAAGATCCTGCTCATCAAGCTCTACTCACCGCCCCTCAGGGTCAACAAGCTCCTCTGGCACCCGCGGTCAAATCCAGAGCCTGCTTCGCGTGTGGCGATCCTAACCATTTCGCCAACATGTGCCCGAACAGGGTTGTGAAACAAGAGCCCCAGCAGCAGCAACCTCAACAGCAGCAGCAGCACCAGCAACAACAGTAGCAGCAGCAGCAGCAACAACAAGCAGCACGCGCACGAACTTTCAACATCAACGTGCGCCAAGCCCAGGCCGACAACAACGTGGTCAATGGTACGTTCCTTGTGAATGGTATTTATGCATCGTGTTTATTTGATACTGGAGCCGATAATTTCTTTTGTCGTTCGAATTCAAGAAGCTCCTTAGTCGTAAACGCTCCCAACTCTCCTCGAAGTTCGATGTTGAAGTCGCTACCGGAAGAACTATCGCCGTTAATTATGTGCTTCGTGATTGTACCCTCGAACTCAACAATCACATCTTCCCAATCGACCTCATTCCGATGTAACTCGGAAGTTTTGACATCATAGCAGGCATGGACTTTCTTCGTGAAAACCATGCTGAAGTTGTGTGCTTCGACAAGATGATTCGATTCTCGCTGGCGAATGGTGATCTATTGTGTGTGTACGGTGATACTACTTCGAAAGGTCTCAAGCTCATGTCATGTGTTAAAGCTAGCAAGTATGTCCGCAAGGAATACAGGGCTTTCTTGGCTAACATTGTAGTAGCGGAGAAGGAAAAGAAAGAGAAGAAGGAAGTAAAAGACGTTCCAGTGGTTCGAGAATTTCCTAATGTCTTTCCAGAGGATCACCCCGGACTACCGCCAAGTCGTGATATCGACTTTCGTATCGACCTCATTCCTGGAGCCAACCCTATTGCCAAAGCTCCTTATCGACTCGCGCCATCTGAAATGCGTGAACTTTCAAACCAACTCCAGGAATTACTTGAGAAAGGCTTCATTCACCCGAGCACCTCTCCTTGGGGCGCGCCGGTCCTTTTCGTAAAAAAGAAGGATGGGTCGTTCCGGATGTGCATCGACTACCGGGAATTGAATAAGCTAACTATCAAGAACCGCTATCCCCTACCCCGCATTGATGATTTGTTTGATCAATTACAAGGTGCTACGTGTTTCTCGAAGATCGATCTACGTTCAGGCTATCACCAACTACGTATTCAAGAGGAGGATATACCCAAAACTGCGTTTCGCACTCGATACGGCCACTACGAATTCGTTGTTATGCCCTTTGGTTTAACCAACGCACCTGCGGTTTTCATGGATCTGATGAATCGCGTGTGTAAACCATATCTCGACCGTTTCGTCATCGTATTCATCGACGATGTCTTGATCTATTCCAAATCGAAAGTCGAACACGCACAACATCTATGTTTGGTTCTCGAGCTACTCCAGGGGAACCAACTCTATGCCAAGTTCTCCATGTGTGAATTTTGGTTGGAGGAAGTTCAGTTTCTGGGTCACATCGTTAATAGTCAAGGTATTCACGTCGATCCTGCGAAGATTGAAGCTGTTAAGAGTTGGATTATGCCTAAGAACCCAACTGAAGTCCGTTCTTTTCTTGGACTGGTGGGCTATTATCGACGATTTATCGAAGGATTCTCAAAGATCGCTGTACCACTTACCGCTCTCACGCACAAAGACAAGTCTTTTGTTTGGGGAACTGAACAAGAGTCTGCCTTTCGAACCCTCAAGCATAAGCTTTGCAATGCTCCTGTTCTCACTTTACCCGACGGAAACGACGATTTCATTGTCTATTGTGATGCTTCCAACCTTGGTCTTGGTTGTGTCCTTATGCAGCGGGACAAGGTTATAGCTTACGCATCTCGTCAGCTCAAAATCCACGAGAAGAACTATACAACCCATGATCTCGAGCTAGGCGCAGTTGTTTTTGCGTTAAAGATTTGGCGACACTACCTGTATGGTACCAAGTGTACGATCTTCACCGATCATAGGAGCCTACAACATATCTTTAATCAGAAGGAACTTAATATGCGTCAACGCCGATGGGTAGAACTTCTCAACGATTACGACTGTGAGATTCGTTATCACCCAGGCAAAGCAAATGTTGTCGCCGACGCACTCAGCAGACGGAGCTATCTGCTTAGCACTCGTAATGTTCAAGCCCAATACGATCTCGAAACCCTCATTCGCGAAGCTCAGCATGCGTGTTTTAATGAACGCACTCTGAAGAAGGAAAGAATCTACCACGATGGAGCCCAGCTTGTGAGCAAATTGAACGGGATATTCCACTTTCTGGACCGAATTTGGATTCCCAAACGAACCAATTTATGACATATCTTGATGGACGAAGCCCACAAATCCCGGTATTCTATTCATCCCGGTGCCGACAAAATGTACCAGGACCTTCGTTACAAATACTAGTGGCCCAGCATGAAAAGGGATATTGCCCTCTACGTTGGAAAATGCCTAACTTGTGCAAGAGTCAAGGCTGAACATCAAAGACCCTCTGGCTTACTCGAACAACCACCGATTCCCATGTGGAAGTGGGAGAGTATAGCTATGGACTTTATAACAAAGCTACCACACACGTCATCAGGTCACGACAGCATTTGGGTTGTGGTTGACCAATTGACCAAATCAGCTCACTTTTTACCAATACGGGAAGACTACAAGGTAGAACGATTAGCCCGAATCTACACCGACGAGATCATTTGTAATCATGGGACGCCTCGTGATATCATCTCTTGTCGTGACGCTCGGTTTACCTCGCGACTGTGGGAAACGTTTCAAACGGCTCTCGGTACATCGCTTAATCTAAGTACCGCTTTCCACCCTCAAACCGACGGTCAGACTGAAAGAACGATTCGTACTCTTGAAGACATGCTCCGTTCGTGTGTCATAGACTTCGGTGGTAATTGGGATAAATACATGCCGTTAGTCGAATTCTCGTATAACAACAGCTATCATTCTAGCATTCAAATGGTACCATTCGAGGCTTTATACGGAAGAATATGTCGATTGCCTATTGTATGGCATGAGATCGGTCATTCGCAATTAACCGGTCCTGAGCTATTACAAGAAACGACAGACAGAATTTTCCAAATTCGAGACAACCTGGTAAAAGCTCGGAATCGATAGAAAAGTTATGCCGATAGACGACGCAAGCCCCTTGAATTTGTCGTTGGTGACTACGTAATCCTAAAGGTATCTCCTTGGAAGGGTGTGGTCCGATTCGGCAAGAAAGGAAAGCTCGCACCTCGATATGTTGGACCTTTTAAGATTCTGGAAAGGATCGAAAAAGTCGCCTACAGACTCGAACTACCGGAGGAACTTAGTAACGTCCACCCGACTTTCCACGTGTCAAACCTCCGAAAGTGCCTAGCCGACCACGACTTACACGTTCCACTCGATGATCTGCAAGTGAACGAAACATTACACTTCGTGGAAAAGCCTGTCGAAATCATGGACCGCCAAACCAAGCTACTCAGACGCTCTCGCATTCCTATTGTGAAAGTTTGATGGGAAGGCAAACGAGGCGCAGAGTTCACTTGGGAACTCGAAAGCGATTTGAAGGCGAAGTACCCGCAGTTACTTAAGGAGAAAGTCTAGAAAGAGAAAGTTCTCAAAAGTGATTCACGGTGTTGTACAACTTCCAGCTTAATTTCGGGACGAAATCCCCTAACAAGGGGAGGCTGTAACACCCCGTGTTTTCGAGAAGTCAAAGTCAAAGTCAAGGTCAAAGTCAACGACCGATTTCGCGCGACTTGACTTGTAGTAGATTTCTTTTATGAGTTTAATTTAGTTGTATTATGTGGAGTAAGTGTCAATAATTACAACAATCGACGTATTACAATCGCCATCTAATCGACTTACGACTGTGAACTATAGGAAGTAACAATGCGATAAAGGTAAACAATAATCAAACTATGCTAATCAAATCGACATCGAATCGAATCGCAACTCGAACTACGTATTTTAACTATTGTTATACGTGTGTGTGTGCCTTATGTGTTACTTGTGCATGTTCATTTATGTTATGTGTGGTAATCAATCCAATCGCAATCGAACTCGAAACGGAATCGAACCCAGTCGAAATCGAACTATGATAATTAGTGCTAGATATAGTAGTTGGGACTAAAAGTAATTTGAATAAGAAACTCTATCGTATCGCATCGATCGCAATCGAAATCGACTCAGCAAAAATCGTCGCGTCAAACACACAAACCAAGTGCCATCCGGCCGGATAGTCATCCGACCAGATAGCCACTTGGCCATGAGTCAGGTGCCATCCGACCGAGATGTCATCCGACCGGATTGTCATCCGGGCTGTATGCCATCCGACCGGACAACACTTTCCCCTTTTGGAATCCTATAAATACCCATGTCACTCTCAAACCCTTCTACTTTTGGAAACCTCTGTCCGACCAGCTCGTGTTCTTCACCTTTTCTCCGATTTCTCTCAATCCCGGTAAGATCTCGACCTAAATCTTGTACTTTCTTGACCTACACGCACTCCTACACCTTTCTATCTTTTGAATCTTAACTTTTAACCGTAAAATCGCTAGATTTGAGGTGTTCTAGGATGATGTCATCATGAGTTCTTAAAGAACTTCATGTTTTGGCTTCAATCCACCGAGAACAACTCGTATCTAACCGATTTACACACAAATAAACAAGGATCTATACTAGGTCTAAACATAAACACAGTGAAAAAGGATTGAAAGATGGTTTCTAACTTTCTTTCAACTCTTTTGCACTCAATACGCTTGAAACCGATAGAAACAGATCTAGATTTAGTCCTCCGCTCATTCTTAGTGTTGTGCTAGCTCCAGATCTGGATTCTACTCACGAGACCACTGATTTCGGGTTAAACAAGAATCACCGTCTTGAATCGGTTAACTGGCCGAACTAGGGTGATACCTGGTCGAACATGTTACTGGGATCAAGATGGGATTCTGTTGATTAACACGTCGTCAAAACGTCTCGATAAAACGACAAACAACCAAAAACGACCAAGTGTAAGACGAACGGAACAA
This sequence comes from Helianthus tuberosus, assembly GCA_030545235.1. Lineage (NCBI taxonomy): Eukaryota > Viridiplantae > Streptophyta > Magnoliopsida > Asterales > Asteraceae > Helianthus > Helianthus tuberosus. Next base: position 141,746,457 of record CM060357.1, read on the forward strand.
TCGGAATGCTGTCCGAGCGGATAGGCTACCCGAACGGATTGCTGTCCGATCGGATAACACCTTGGGTCCCACACTTGATCAACTCTAACTGAAGTTTGAGTATCGAACGAATTGCCATCCGATCGGACTACCATCCGACCGGATTACTCTTCGGATCATGAGATACTAGGACTTTAAAGACTTAAACAATTTTCAACATGTTCACTAACGGGGTTGCCATCCGGTCGAATGGACATCCGACCGAGTGACTCCTCTGCTGAGAACTGGTCCTCACCAAGTAACCTCGTCACTAGAGCCGTTGTCCGACCGGACCACTGTCCGACCGGATGACTATCCGAACGGATTGCCATCCGCACGACTGACCGGTCGATCGACCGACTTGAAGGATAGAGATACTTCAATGTTTTCAAAATACTACAAGGAAAACTTCAAAGGACAAGCCATCATACACAAACACATCTTTCTTATAGGAAGAAACAATCCACTCGAATAGTCACCCGACTGGACTACCGTCCGACCGGATGACCATCCGAACGAATTGTTATCCGCACGGATTGCTGTCCGATCGGATTACCATCCGACCGTATTGCTGTCCGACCCACTCACATTTTTGTACCTTTTTCGCGTCACTTATCGTTATGCTATCGAACTATTCAGGCTAACCTTACTCGCTAAGCGCTCCCTTCAATCCATCAACCGCTGTGAGTATACTCGATCCCTTTTTGCTTTATGCACTTTTGGGTGTTACATACGTTACAACTATTCAAATCACATCAAACACACTACTCAATACTATTTGAACGCTAACCATTAATGAATGTTATACGTGGCTTATGAATGCTTGTTTGTTATGTTTACACATGGAATGTTGTCTACATGCCTTAGCAACGATAGTACTATAGTTTGGACTCAGCACCCGTTCACACGGGGGTTGTTAAGGACAATTACTTGCATGGATTACGGTGGTAATCATGTATTGTGAACTGCCCCGGGCAGTCAACCCGCAGTCATTGGTATCGATGGATCTATGTCGATAACTAACGTGCTTCATTTCACTATGTGTGCGTGCTGGTTATGCGTAAACAAATTCGAACTCTATATGCTATTATCAAACTTGTATGCTCACCTTTACATTATATGTATTGACTTTATTTTAACGTATGTGACAGGTGCTTAAGTTGTTTGTATGCTTAGCTCACTGTGAAATCGAGGCTAGGAAAGGTCTAGGATGCTCCCTGCGCAGTGATGAAATCGAAGCTAGGAAAAGAGGTCATAGAAACCAATAAATAAACTATCTATGTATAAATCTGAGTTGTTGGAACGGAATTATTTGCCTAGATTTTGTCTGTAATAATTTTTTTACTGTTTGAGGCATGGTATGGGACATGTTATTTAAATTGAATGGTAATGATAATTGTTATGGAAACTTCTGGACAATCTGTTTCGCTCAGTGCCATGCCCCGATGATTCCGCCATCGGTTGGGGTGTGACACTACCCCATGCTGTAAACCACTAGACCCGTTACCATATCGACTACTGACTTAAGTCATGTTTATGTGCCCTGCGTCAATGTCTATCATCATTGACTAGTGCCCAAGTACATTAGTCCACTCCCGTCCTCTGCGGCACAGTGTGAGGCTTGTCAGACCTAATAGCGCTATTTAACTAATGACCCGTTCGCCAATGGCCCGGTGATTAAGTCGATATAAAAATGAGGGACTTCATGATAGAGTTTTGTCTAGTAAGTTCAATGTTGTCATCCTTCCCAAGGCGGATGGAGGTACGTATTCTACCCAAGGAGAATACGCAGGTTGTATCCCACCCAAGGGGGATAGTTATTGTTCCTTAACCCATTCCCAAACCACCGGGAATCCCATGCCTTGTAGAAAGTGTGAACTCACCTTAGGTTAGCTCGGCAGGTAAAAGAAGGTCACTTGAGCTAATTGTGGTCAACCACGTCCTAACATGGTGTTACCATACAAGTCAGGTTCATGTTCCAAGTAATTCACGTAGGTTTCACACATATACTAGCAGGTTACATACATTAGAGTGATCATGGCATACACATTGTGTCATGGCAGTTTATTAACTGTACATAGCATCTTCAACAGTAACCTATAAGTGTTCGTTCAAGGGCTAGGTGTGCGATTCAAATGATTGGGCCGGTGGAAGTGTGCGAGCCCAACACTTGTGTGCGAGTCTACCATGTACAGCCCGACTTAACCTAATAGACTCTAATTCTGCGGGTGTAAACAGTGAATGGATCTGTTATGTAATGATCATTTCACCACCAGCAAATTTAAATTTCTATTTTTACCGAAATCTGCGAATAACTCCTATTCGAGTTCAGTTAACGAAGAAATAGGTTTATACTATATTAGATACATGTTTCCTCTCATTTATAAAGTTCAAAAGTGAAATTTTATTTATTTATTTAATTGTTTTTTTTTTTGTAATTTACATATATCTTTTTGGTCCAATTATGTTACCTCTGCTATAATGATGCAGTCCATACCCCTAGCATATGACCACCAGCTAAGCATAATGTACCTTTTCCTTTCAGTAGCAGCAACCACCTAAGAATCTAGACAAAAAGTATAACCACCAATGAATTTGGATGGTCTCATAAGTGTTGTAAGATTCAACCCTTTTGTTTGAGGTTGTGATACGTTTCTGCGAATAACGATGTGTGGTCACGCATACACGCTCATCGCTGGCCCAGGAGTTTACAAAAATATCAAAACTGCAGCGAACGAAACAGGTTTCTGCCAATAACGATGTGGGGATGACCAGTTTTTAGCGAACAAACTTTTTTGTTTCAGTAGCAGCAGTGACCTAAGAATCTAGACAAAAAGTATAACCATCAAGCAATTTGGCTGTTCTCATAAGTGTTCTAACATGCGACCCTTTTGTTTGGCTAAGAATCCAGCCAACGCCCAACAATGGGTAAAAACAAAGGTATTTTTCATACATAGCTCTAATAATAACAATTTATGGTTTTAACATAGAGTAAATTACATTTTTGGCCCCTGTGGTTATACCACTTTTACTATATTAGCCCAAAATAAGAATTTTTAACATATCTGCCCCCATGGTTTCTATAACTAACCATTTTGGCCCCTAAGTCTAGAGATCATGGGGGCCAAAATGGTTAGTTATAGAGACCATGAGGGCTAAAATGGTTAGACTTAGGGGCCAAAATGGTTAGTTATAGAGACCATGGGAGCAAATATGTTAAAAATTCTTATTTTGGGCTAATATAGTAAAAGTGATATAACCACAGGGGCCAAAAACGTAATTTACTCTTTTAACATATAAAAAGTTACGGAAGCACGCAAGGGAAATTAGGAAAACAACTTAAGTAAATCATGTTAACATGTGCCAACAAAAGGAAAATAGTCTGCATACATATTCAGCTTTGCAAACCAACAAAACAGCAAAAATTGACCAAAATATGGCCGGAAAATTCATATGGTAAACATGAGGATTATGCTACGCCACCGCAAACGGTGAGACTAACGTCTCCACGTAAACCGCTCCTATGTAACCTCGAAACCAGCTGCATGCGTAATAACAGTCTACAGCCTTGTTGTCCACTCGTAGCTCAAAAACCTTTCTTGAGTTGCTCATCACTATAAAGCTTCCGTTTGTCATGTAATGGGTTATGGTCAGCCACAGCGAAAATGGAATGGGGGGGACTGTAGGAGTTGACAACAGCCTAACCCAATGCTGTCCTTGTAGGGCCCAAAGTGACAACGACATATCTTCGCGGCCAGTCCAAAGAACCATGTGAAGAGAATTCCGCACAGTAGCTAAGATCCCTTGGAAAATCCCTGAGGATGGAACATGTGGGAAATTGATCTTCGTCACCTGCTCTGTCGAGGTGTCAAACCCAATAACAACATTTTTACCCACAACCCAACACTTGCAAATTGTAAAGTATAGAGTACCGGCACATAGAGTAGCAGGTGACCAGTAGAAGTAGCGCGTGTGGTAAGCAGGGTTAGTTTTAAAAGCTATTTTTCGCCAATTCCCCTATTGTCTCGAGTAGATGTGGGCTGCAAGCACTCCTGATCTTCGTGTTAAATGCAGGAGGTTGTAATCGTTGGACGGGTCACTGTATAGGCCAACGGTATCGGCGATATCTTCATAAACACCGTGCCCAGCGGGGGTGGCTAAATGCCTGTACGCGGCAGTGGTGGGGTTCCAAAGGACCAGTTCGTGTGTGTGACTCAAGCACACACATAGCAATCCGTCTAAATTTGCCAGGATCCACACTTCATTTTTTTCTCCTTCAAATGGAAGTGGGAGTACGGAAGGCGGGCCGTATTCGGCGGTCTCGAAATCCATTGGATGAACATGGCAGTTGAGGCCGTGAAGCAAGAGTGTTCTTTGATTGTTGGGTACAGATGACTGGGAAGAGTGAGCTCTTTCAAAGTCACGTGTTGATAGTAGTGCACACCATTGCTTACACACAGTCTTGGATTGGACAGCAGTCTTCGCTGGGACTCTCGTCAGTATACCGTAAACGATAACATCAGTGGGTATGTCAGACATTGTGGCTACTTCGGATCTAGTTACGCCTGCAAACGCAATTGACCCGTAACATTAGAAAATTTCGGGTTACGGGTACAGGGTAGGCAAGTTGATGAAACATGTTTAAAACAATAAAAGACACGTTACGTAACAGAGTTAACATGGTGTGGTCAAGGAACCGAAGGTTGGTGGGTGATGCGGTTTGTGTGTTAACTACCTGGAATATATGGCAGGCACTAAACGGCAATTTTTTCAACCACAAAAATGTTGTAGTGCTGAAGTGAACCAAGGAGAGCAATCAGTGAATCAGTTTTTTGAGGAACAACATAATATTTTTTTACTTCTTTGTCAGGCAAAATAGCCCGCCTACAAAACTTAATAAGGTATTCATAGTAAATCAAACCTAAATAAATCAAATCCAGAATCGACACACATAGTATTAAACAGATGAAATACGAAACACAAATCACCAATTCACAGACTATTAAAAGGCCACAGAATTCGCACCTGACATAGGGGGATTTCGGATGCAGCCGTGTCAAATAACGAACGTGGGTGGACCTGGTTCACAACTGAGGAAGTTATAATCTATTGATTGGAAAAGTTATAATCTATTGATTGGAACCAAAAGGAGAAGAAGAGTGGGTAATCCAAACCTGATAACAGGGCACTGAAGTGGGAAACACGTACAAAATTGAAGCACGGATTTGATCTTAAATATTGGTGGATGAGGGGAAAATTCAATCATCATCTTCAATTTCACGGTCCAACTTTCCATCCTTCAATCTACTAGTCGCGTTGATGGTTGCGTTTCAATATGACTATTAGGTTTCTTGGGGCAGTTCACGAATGCTTTAGTTTCAGCATTCAATCACCTGGAATAATGTGGAAGACAAGTGTATGAAATACCAAAATTACCCCCGTGGCGTCTTAAACTTGAGTGGTAATCCAAAATTTCATGGCTTTAATCACCTTGTACATGTTGCTTTAAAATTGATACGCGTGGTAAAATTATCATCTTGTACGTCACTTTTCCTTTTTAATATATTATAGACATGTAATATGGGGCTTTGGTTATGGGCTTAAATGAGAAAAAAATGTTGTGATGTGGCTTACACATACTTTTTTCTTACCTAGAAATATCTTAAAATGGGTGTTATGAGAGAGACTTGGTTTAAGGCTTGATAATGATTAAGTAATCATTGTTTAATTATTATTGTTATTTTCTATTTAAATTTGCTTATATATTAATTATTGTAATTAAATAATTAATACGCTTAAAATGAAAAAGAGTTTAAGTTTCACTAAATTTAAAATAAAAAATACAACTAAAAAGAGGGAAATTCATAATTTGAAAAAAAAATCCTAGCAGACCTCATCACTCGTTTGGCCACGTGGCACACGTCCGAATAATCTCAAGTCATTAGGCGCAGACTTCTTTAGTGCCCCCCCCCCCCCCCCCCCCCCCCCCCCCCCCCCCACACACACACACATATAGGGATGGTGTTAGTTGGTGTGTCCGGGTGGGAATGTTGGGTTTAATATTAAGAAAACAAATTCTTTTTATTTAAAAATGGTGATGATGTGGAATTATATTTAAGTGATTTTAAGTATTTTTATGATATGACGTTGATTAGACACGTTTTTAGGTCTTTTTTTAATTTGTCAAACACATGATATACGTGTCATCTAATGGGCCCATGATTTGAAACAGAGACAACGAACTTGGCTAAGGGCAAACCAAAAAATATTTCAAAAAATACTTTTTAAATCAGGAAATATACGACTATGTGAATCCCGGCTACATAGATGTGTAATATTCTTTGGGAAATGAGACTTTCAAAAACATGGAGAGCACGATTATGTAAACCAAACCAACAACCTATAATCAACAAAAAAACCAACAACCTATGTAAACCAAACCAACAACCTTTATAACAATGTTGTAATCAACAAAAAACCAACAACCTATATAACAATGATGTAATCAACAATTAGGACAATCTGCCCCTACAATCCATCAGAATACTTACACCACCCGTAGTGGGGTTTTTTGGGCGTCTTCCCCTAAAAAACGCCCCACAACGCTCATCTTCCACCCTGGGGCTTTTTTTCCAAAAAAAAAAATTGCTTTTGGCGTGCTTTTTTCCACGCCTTGCTTCATTGGTTTTGGCCAATCACCCTTGATCTTCTTTTTGCTTGTCCAATAAGATTTTTTGATGGTTTTTTTTATTTAATTTTATTACACCCCTTTTAACATAATGCCCCACAATGCCCACATCCCCACCACACCCATTTTAAAAAACACCCCATTACTGACTGCGCTGCCACCTGACGCAAAACACCTAAGAATACGGACATTACCACTACACATAGTCTTACATCTAACCACATATCATTAGTCAATAAGCTAGCCATACAAGCATACTACTTACACTTATCATAACTCGATAAACTAGCCATACAAGCATAGATAGTGTCAATTTCATATTTTAGCGAATATATAAATTGAAAGGGGTTTTGTTGTATACTTCATTTTGGAAGAACATTATACATTTACTTTAGATTTTCTTAGGACCGCACTACCGAAATCCAGAATCTCAACAAGTTACAAACTTTCTACATGAACTTATCATTCAATAAGTTGATTATTTTATTATTTTTTGATGTTTTGATCAAATAAACCAATTTGATCATTCCAAAATAATTAATCTAATTGTAACTACCAACATCTGCCTGAACTCACATGCCTCAAATCAAATAAACTCATTAAAAATTTTAGCACCAAATTAATCTATAAGTTAAAGAATCCTTTTAGTGATCAAAACCACTAGCAAACATTCATAAACTTTCACATAGTTAATAATTGTAACAACCACTAGCAAACATTTATAAATTTTCACATTGTTAATAGAATTCTACTTTGAATCAGTCAATTGACTAGTGGCTAAATTATACATTTCACGTTACCAGGATTTTTCATTAAAACAAAATTTATTCCATAGATGAAATTAGCCACTTGTAAAGAATAATCATAATTAAAAACACCACATTATATAAAAGCATACAATAAATTACAATGACAATTTCTCATATAATATATTGATAAAGATTCGTAAACCAGATGTCAAGTTGTTAATGTCACAAATGATGTTTAAGACCATGTGTAGTGGTAATGTGTTATAATGCCCCCACCATGGGGAATTATCCGACACGTGGCGTCCCAGTCAGCGATGGGGCATTATAGCAAAAGTGGCGTAGTGGAGCATTATGCAAATAACCCCATATTATTTTTAATGAAAAAAAAAAAAGCAAAAGCTTTGTCAAAATACGTGGCAGTCTTTCGTCCATATGTTCAACACGCACACACAAAAGTCAAAGGCTTTGTCAGACAAAGCTCATCTTTGATTGGTTGGTCAAGTTCTTGCATAGCGTTTTAAATAAAACGCCGGAGCCATTTTTTTTCGAAAAAAACGCCCCAAAACGCCTAGTGTAGTGGGGGGAGGGCGTTATAAGGCGTTTTTTTTGAATTTTTTTTAAAAAAAACGCCCCACTACACATGGTCTAATAATTGATTTACTTTATCCACTTGACCCTTTTCAAAAGAACTTTTGCGTGTTTGTTAGCTATGTTTTATAATGTGATTAAATATTCAAATATAATTATTAAACCATATAAATTTGTAAAAGAAAAAAAAACAAATACAATGTATCTATACATTTTAATTTCGCCCCTTTTTTGCAAAAAAAAAAAAAAAGAAGAAGAAGAAGAAAAAGAAAAAAAGTTTCTTATTTAGCTGGTCAAGTCGTAACTAAAAATCATGCCAACTAGAACGTGTCCCTAATGTTCTATATTTTACGAGGATTTTAATCGCATCAAATTAGTTAGGATTGTTAACCGTGTCTAAGTGTAGCAATTTTTGACACGACACGAGAACAACATTAAAATAGTTGGTCATGGGTTACCATATCTAACCAGTTTAATAAATGGGTTTTATTCGGGCTTACATATTTATTTAAGTGGGTCGTGTTTGGATTAATCTGTTCAATTAAACAGGTTGATATGCCAACATGTTAAACATTTGTTTTTTGAAACTGCTAATACACGCTCATTAAACTTACTTTTAAATCTACATATATGTTCACTATGAGATTATATCCGTCAACCACTTAAGGAGAAACACATTTACTATACTCCTTGACGACACTGGGCCATAAACCCTTGTTATTCTAATACTTTTCACACACTAGTCGTTCGTGTAGTCTGTTTTGTATATGAACTTTTCTTGTACAATTATTCATTTATGAAAGAAAATAGATAAATGAAATGTACAAGAAACTTCATATATAAACAGACTACATGTAAACAAAAAATGTTTTATACATATTTATTTTTTATTTTTTAAACAACAATTTTTTTACATCTAAATACCACATAATTTTGCGTCTACAAGAATTTAGACAATTATAATATCATTAGACAACTACATCATGGTTTATACATGTTCAATTAAACAACTCTACCTACTAAGGATGAGTAATTTGTATTGGGTATCGAAAAATACCAGTTGGGAACCGTACTATACTGGTCAAATTTCGTTACCAATTTGGTACCCTTTTTTACGTATTTTGGAATCGGTACTTTCATTTTGATAGCCTTTTTTACTTTCGAATATCGTACCTACCTGTATCTTATCGTGGTACTAAACACCTTCAGTACCAGTACTCTGATACTTGCAGTACTAGTACGGTACCAAACATTTTTTTTACAACCCACCAATCTATTACAAAAATGTGTAACCAAGAGTCCATGACCCGACTTCGGTTAAAAGAATGACTAAAAAGTTTAAGATCATGTGTAGTGGGAAGGGGATTAGGCGTTTTTTGTTCTAATCCACGCCCAAAAATGCCCCAACACCGCCCCTGGGCGTTTTTTCAAAATTCTTTTGTTGGGTGGGCAAAAAAGAGCCAGATTGTTAAACTTTTGGCCAATGAAATATTTTTGATGGTTTTTTTTTTTATTTTGAGTTAATTACATAAATGGGTCCTGTGGTTTATATCTAGTTTTGCCTTTAGGTACTAACTTTTTTTAACAGGTTTAGGTTTTTTGGTTTTAATTTTGTAACACATTCGGGTGCTAACATCAAAATTAGTTAATTAATGACTAAAATACTCTTGCATTTTTTTTAAGTTTATCAATGTAACACATTTGGGTACTAACACCTACTTTTATTTAAGTTTAAATCAATTTTACAAAATCTACTTATTTTTTTTATTTTCATCTTTTTATTATATCTCTTAATTAACATAAAATCTATTTATTTTTTTATTTTTAGATTTTTATTAAATTTCTTATTTAACATAAAATCTACTAGTTACACCAGTAAAATCTACTAGCTATATAGTTTTATGTAAATTAAATGTCTTACTCGTTTTAAATAATGTAAACCTTACTCGTTTTCTATTTTGGATAGATATGATAGATAATAATAAATATAGAAACCATATAAGTTCTAAAATGGTAAAACGTAAATGAAAAAAAAAACGAGTTAAAAAAGGCTTAAATTTTTTTTACATGAAAGATATTTATTATTATCAATCATATATATGCGTGGGCGCTCGGGGGGCAAAAGTGAAAGTGCACTAATTTTAACGTTATTTTACTAATTTCGTGAAAATAACGTTAAAAGAGGGGGACGGTTAATCATGCATCATGTGGTGGCGTTGATAGCCAAAAGACAAAGGGGTGCATGCACTAATCGGCGTTTGTCTCAATTGCTGAGTGTTATGTGCCTTATGTCCAAGGCTTGATGCAAAACCACAATCGAGCCGGGGGTCTCATTGGAAGCAGCCTCTCTATTCCTACGGGGTAGAGGTAAGGCTGTCTACATCTCACCCTCCTCAGACCCTACCTTAGCTTTGCTATTGGTGGGATATACTGAGTATGATGATGATCTATCCAAAATTAAAAACGAGTAAGAAATTTAATTTACATAAAACTATATAGATAGTAGATTTTATTTAAAAAATCTATTTAAAAAAAGTACTGGTGTAACTAGTAGATTTTATGTTAAATAAAAAATTTAATAAAAATATGAAAATAAAAAAAAAATAAATAGATTTTATGTTAACTAAGAGATATAATAAAAAGATGAAAATAAAAAAATAAATAAATTTTGTAAAATTGATTTAAACTTAAATAAAATTAGATGTTAGTACTCAAATGTTTTACATTGATAAACTTAAAAAAATACAAGGGTATTTTAGTCATTAATTAACTAATTTTGGGGTTAGTACCCAAAGGTGTTACAAAATTTAAACAATAAAACCTAAACCTGTTAAAAATAAAAGTTAGTACCCAAATGCGAAACTAGCTATAAACCACAGGACCCATCTGTGTAATTAACTCTTTAATTTTTTATTTAAACTTTTGGCCAATGAAATATTTTTGATGGTTCTTTTTTTAATTTTTTATTTAAATTCAATTTCAATCTGTAATCATTGCAAGAGACATTTGTTTCGGTCACCGTTACACCCGTTTTTAACTTTAAACCTCTTTGCTGACTAGGAGCCCAGGTGTCACTTAATGTCCAAGGGTGGGATGTTTGTTTCGTTCACCACTACACATAGTATAAGGGTCTGTTTGGTATGGGGTAATGGAATGGACGAGATAATGGAATTGACGAGGTAATGGAATGGAATGAATCATTACCTTGTAGTATTTGGTGGGCAGGAAAAGAAGGAATAAAATTGGTAATGGGTGACGGTAGTCGATGGCGTCGGTGGGTCTCTGCGGCGGTTGGTGGCAGCGGTGGTGTTAGTGGCGGTGGTAGGTTGTGGCGGCAATGATGCTAGTGTTCGGTGACGGAGGGTGGCGATGGTCGGAAGTGGTGCCGATGTTGTGGCTAAGGGTGGTGGCGGCGGGTGGGTAGTGTGACTGGTGGTGGCGCCGGTGTTCAATGGCGGAGGGTGGCGAAGGTGGTGGGTTTGTGGTGGCGGTGTTCGGTGTTCGGTGGTGTTTAGTGGTTGATGGTGGCGTTGGTGCTGATGTTCGGTGGCAGAGGGGGTGATTGCGGCGGTGGGTGGTGGCGATGGTTAGCGGTGGCACGACGGGTGGCGGCGCCAGTGGTCAACGGCGTAAGGTGGCGACGACGGGTGGTGGTGGCATTTGTGGGTGGCTAGTAGTGGATGTGGTGGGAGGGGTAGGTGATGAAGGTGGGAGGGGGAATGGAATGGAAAAAAAACAAGGGGTGTGAATAGAATGAATTTGAGGGAATGGAATGCCATATGTAATGGGTGATTCCATTACCTTGACCAACCAAACACATTTTTTCCCATTCCCTCGTAATAGTCCATGTCATTCCCTCACTCATTCCTGCATACCAAACACTACCTAAGGGTGAAGAGAGTGGTTACCTAATAAAATAGGTAAACTCCCAATTCACCCAATCACATAGCGCCATGTCAATTGTTTATCTAATGCTCAAAAATGTTTGCGGTGGTTTACCTAATTGGATTTAGGTAAACTATTTTTATAAAAAAAGGAAAAATTTGTGATTGTTTGAGAATGAATGGACCACACGAGACACCATCTCTCTCCCATTCCCTCCCTCTCACCGAATCGGTGAGCACTCGCCGAAAACACCCCCAAATTCAACAAGGCGGGCAGTGGTCACCGATCGATGCCGAGCATGTTTACCGACTCCACACCGTTCACCCTAACAAATTTGGTGTCGTCTGGTCGCCGTGATCCGTCGTCATCGCATCACTATACGGTTGGCAATACGTGTCACAACCATGCGTCTCGAAATAATCAACACTCGAAACCGAAGAAAAAAGGTAGACCAGATTTCAAGATTATTATTCATCTTTCCTAGAAATCCACCATCGAAAGTTGTCTGATTTGTTGCACTAACGGAGACATGTAAACGTGATCCATTTTACTCCTCACTTATAAAGTTCATCTTCACCACCTTTGGATCCATAATTTCATACCCAAATGCAATGAACAGGTATTAATCATGTTTTTCCCATTAATATATAATTTTGTTTCATTATTAGTAATTTTCTATGGTTGTTTTGATCCATATTTGGCACATTTTATGTTATCTGGATTATTATACACGTAAAAAGGATTTAGTGTTACCATTATCAGTACTTTTTTGTTGCTTTTTTTTATTAGCCGCATTGCATTTTATGTTATTTGAATTATTAAACATGTAAAAAAGCTAGTATCAATATTAGTACTTTTATATGGTTGTTGAGGCAATGGGCCGGGTTTGGGCCGGGTATTAGTAATCCCAGGCCCGTACCCGGTTCTAATTCTTTGGCCCATACCCGGCCCGTTACCCGTCGGGTATTTGTCGGGTAATTACCCGTCGGGTATCAGGCTTACCCGCGGGTATCGGGTATACCCGTTAATTTCTTAAAAATATCCGTTGGGACAAATGTGCAATTTTTACTTTGATGTTTATATAATTTACAATTTTAATAACTATAACAAATGAAAATATGATTAAATACTTTCTTATCATATTCAGACCACATATACCAAACTAAATCAAAACGATTACTTAATTAATTAATTGTATTAGGACCACCTAATTGCATAAACATCCACATAATAAAGGGTGCTAGCTTCCATATCCAATATACATGCTCAAAAATAACATATTTGTTCACTTAGTAAGCTTATACTTGCTAAAAAATAAGCTAGTACTTCCATATCCATATGAAGTACTAGCTTCCATATCCAATATAATTTTAAAGAGATTACTACCTGTCAAGAGAAGACTAGACTCTAGTACTATAGAGAAGGTAATAAGTGCATGTACTAAGAGTATATATATGGAAATTTATAATATGATACTTTCGAGTATTATTCGGGTAAATGGGCCAAACATCGGGCCGTGTATCGGGCGGGTATCACTAAATCCCATACCCGTACCCGTACCCGAATTTTTTCCCTTCTTAAGCCCATACCCGGCCCATACCCATCGGGCTTTGGGTATACCCGGCCCGTATGTTTCGGGTTTCGGGTAAACCCGTCGGGCTTGGGCTTTTTTGCCATCCCTAGTTGTTGTTTTGATATTATTAGCCACATTTTATGTTATCTGGATTATTGTTATCGTTATGAGTAATTTTGTAAGGTTGTTATGTTATGGGAAAGGTTCATTTAAAAACCACTAGTTAGAGTGAAAACCCGAAAACTAACTAAAAAAGCTTATAAAAATATACAGTTATTTTTTACAAATTTTCGCTACTTTTTATATATAAGAAAAATTCACAAAAAAAAACTTGTACTGTACATGTGCATTATTGCACATGTGCACTACAAAAAAAAAATTTCCAAATTTTTTTTTATATATAAAAAATAGCGATTTTTAATAAAAAATTGTAAAAAAAAATTTAGTATGCTTTTTTAGGTTTTTTTTAGTTAGTTTTCGGGTTTTCACTCTAACTAGTGTTTTTCAATTGAACCCTCCCTTACCTTTTATGTTATTTGGAATATTATGTTATACATGTTAATAAAAGGAGCTATATTTATTTGTTTAATTTGTTGAGAAATTTGGAAGGGGTTTGCTACTTACTTTTGCTTTTGTTCTAGAATCATTATGCTTATTCCATCATGTTATGTAGGGTTTATGCATGAGTTTAAATTTGCTTACTTTCCCAATAAATTGCATAAAAGAATTAAGAATATATTCACTTCTTTTTCATCATACTGATATCTTCAACAAGATCTTCTCATAATAATCCCACCATGTGTTTGTTATAATGCCTAAAACAGTATATGTTTATGTTTTGTACAGATTTGTTATAGACGAGGCATCAATTGTGCCTATACACAAAGGTAGTAGTATATCAAGTTACCAATTTCAAACTTCATATTCACATTCACATTCACATTTTGATGTTTTAAAAAAAATGTTTACCATATGGGGTTTTATTTACTTTATCCCTTTCGAATTCAGAAGCGCGGATTATCTAAAAATGCCGTTCAAATGTCTAGTTGGAGGGGATACAGAAGAGGGTATAACTGGTATAACCGAAAACAAGTCAAGAAACAGAACTCAGAAGAAAAACATGCTTTCACGCGGTCGATCACATATTGCTCCTGTGAACTATGATTCTTCGACGTTGACACCACCTTTGATCAACAGTGGCGGATGGGAGAATCTGCCACCTGAGCTGCTGCTTGATATTATTAACCGAGTTGAAGCGGGCAAGACTACGTGGCCCTCTAGACGAGATGTGGTTGCTTGTGCAGCGGTTTGCAGATTATGGCGTCATACGATAAAACAAGTTGTTAAAACGCCGGAACAATGTGGGTTGCTCACTTTTCCCGTGTCGTTAAAACAGGTATTTCATATTTACTCTACTTAAAGAGTTAAAGTCTCACACAATATAGTTAATTATGCTATCAAATTTGATTGTTTTTTGTTTGATTCTTCAGCCCGGACCAAGAGGTGAACCCATACAATGCTTTATAAGGAGGGACCGGGCTGCTTCAACGTATAGATTGTATCTAGGCTTGAGCCCAGGTGATTATTATAGTTGGCAGTTTCGACCCGTTTACTTATGAATGGGTCGATTATGTTAATATTTAATCTCAGACGGGTCAAATACGTGGAAATTAAAGGAAGCTAACAAGGGAACGGGTTAAAAGTTGCCTGAAAGTTAAGTGTATATTTTAACGCATACAAGTCGACAATCTCCTAAATTATTTTACTAAAGATTTAGATTACTACTGTAATAACTTTGTTGTTATGATATTTAGTATATGACTATATTCATTATTAAAGAAAAAAAATGAAATATAGAAAAAAGTGTTACCGGGTCAACCCAACTGACCGGGCCTGTTTGACCCGTTACCAACCCTACTCATTTTGCTGTCTCTAGTGATATTGACGGTTTATGATAATTACAGCGCTGGCTGGAGATGCAAGCAAGCTGTTGTTGGCCGCAAGGAAGGTGAGAAAGGCCACCGGGACGGATTTTTTGATATCCTTAGCTGCTAATGAATTTTCGCGAGCTAGCAATACTTACGTTGGAGTATTAAGGTTATTGTTTTATAATAACTTTACGATTATTTCTCTTTTTAAAATAGAGGCGCGGATATAAGTATATAACCCATTTATATAATATTGGGTTGATTCGGGTTATATTTTACCTCTCAAATGGGTTGGCGGCCAGTTACCTTGTACTTCAAAATTTATGACCTCCTAAAATCGTTTTATTCAAAAAAAAAAAAAATTGATGTTAGTTTTAAATTTTTGAATAATATAAAATTTATAAATTTATTTAATACATTAATTTTCTAGATGGAAGGAACATGGAGAAAAATGTCCATTTTGACCCGTTTAAAAACTTGCCCATTCTGACCCGAACTCATTTTGACCCATTTAAACTTTTCTTCTGTTTCGCATACCGACTGATGTTATTAATGACCAGTTCCAATTTTCTTGGCACCAAGTTTGTCATTTACGATGATCAACCACCTTACGACCCTCTAATCCCGTTGAATTCAAAATTTGGTATAAAGACGGTAACGTGTGGGGTATTACCAACAGTCAAATCTAAAGTGTTCAACATATCGTACGAGCTTAATTTTCTACGAACCAAAGGACCAAGAAGAATGCGTTGCACCATGAACACAATCCCTTCCTCTGCAGTTCAAACAGACGGGACCGCCCCTACCCCACCGACATTTACAGACGACGAATTCTCACATTTTTTCGCAACGTCAAACCGAAAAGAAGCACTGGTTTTGAAAAACAAAGCGCCTAGGTGGCACGAGCAACTGCAGTGTTGGTGTTTGAATTTCAAAGGGCGTGTTACTGTAGCATCTGTCAAGAATTTCCAGCTGGCCGTTGACCCGCCGTTAAATGATCAAAGTACAGGTCAACAAGATGATGTGGTTCTACAGTTTGGGAAAATCGGGAAAGATATATTTACTATGGATTATCGCTACCCGTTGTCTACCTTTCAGGCATTTGCAATATGCTTAAGCAGTTTCGACACGAAACCAGCATGTGAATAAAAAACTTTGTTAAACGCTCCTGTGACCCGCGTGTTATCATGATCTTAAAATGCTTTTAAAGAGTCATAAATAGTTTCTTTCGTGTTATGTTTTCAATTCAAAGAACAAATGTATGCAAGAAAACACATGGGTACATGTAATATCATCCTTATTCTTTACTGTTTCTTTTTTTTTTTTTTTTTTTTTTTTTGCAAATTAAATCAAACATCCGTTTTGTCATCTTTGTTACTTTTATCTCCCGAAACATAACGGCAGCCATGACGCCTAGGCGTATGTGGATCATTTGGGTCAGACTCGCTCGACTCCATGAACAGACCTCTAAGACACCTCCTTCTAACTGTCTGCTTCTGTGACGGCATACCGTTGACTTTGAGTTTCTTCATATCAGTTGACTTTATATACATCCTTTTCGGTTTCTTCACATTCTCGTTACACGACCCAAAATGAACTCCAGGACTCCTTTCTGTAATTGAGCAATTGAACACCATCGAGTTGTTGATCCCCTGAATGTTGCAGTTGATGTATGAAGATTTTTCTTCATTTTCATCGGGTTTTGAATCGTTCTCCTTTTCTTCTTCGTCGTCAGTAACAGTGTCTGTGCTTTCTTCAGGGTTGGCTTTATACCTTCTGAGAATATGGATCGACTTTTCTCGTTTCGTTGCACCAGAACCTATATGCATGGTTGTCCCTCTATTTTCGCCTGCAAGCGTAATAATCGCGGGTTTTTCGTTAAAGAGTTGATCTGGCAGGTTTGTACGCGTGGTTTGTGGCCCGTCTGGTTTACGGTTTTTAGGAGATTCTGGTACTGGGATTTTGTCATGTGGGTGTGAAATCATTGGTTTGGTTTCTGGTGTGTTTGGCATGTTGCTGGTTGTGCTACTGGCTTCTTGGTTGTCATGCTGATTGTGTTGTGTATGTGATTCTGAATCAGAATGCTCACTTGATTGCTCCATGGATGTTATTTGATGGTTATCAGATGGGTGTACATGCTGCGGAGATGACGGTTGAGAGGTTGGTTGTAATCTTGTGGATGGGGATGGCGGTTTAGTTGAGACACCAGGGTGAGATGGTGAAGAAGGTGGTGTAGCTTGTTTTGATGTTGGTGCCATTGAGGCTGGTTCATCTTGTGGTGGTGGGGGCAGTGGTGGTGATGCAAGTGGTTCTTGTGGTGGTGGTGGTGGTGATGCAGGTGGCTCTTGTGGTGGTAGTGGTGATGCGGTTTGTTTTTGTGGTGGTGCTGGTAATGCGGGTTGTTTTTGTGGTGATGCGGGTGGTTTTTGTGGTGGTGGTGATGATGATGCTGGTTCTTGTGGTACTGGTAGTGCTGCGGGTGGTTTTTGTGGTGGTGGTTGTGATGATGATGTTGATGGTACAACGGGTGGTGGTGCAGGTGATGGTACACCGGGTGGTGGTGGTGGTGATGCAGGTGATGGTACACCGGGTGGTGGTGGTGGTGGTGGTGGTGCAGGTGATGGTACAACGGGTGGTGGAGTAGGGGATGTACCTTGAGGCCGAGTTGATGGTGTAGGTTGTGTTGTTGATGGTTGGGTGGGGGGCCGAACGGGTGGATTTCTTGTAGAGGTTCGGGTGGTGGCAGCAGTGGTGCGAGGAGGTGGGACGGAGGGTCTCAACCGCGGAACCCGAAAACGGAAGGCGGTTCGCTGCTGATCTGTCATGGTGTGATTGAAAGAAAGAATGAATGTAATGACAAATGGAGATATGGGAATTAGGGGTAGATAAGAAGTGTTTGATACCTTGGAAAGGTTATGGAAGGCTTCTTAACCTCCATTATGGGCAACTTTATGTTTCTGTCTTTACAAGTATTCCATATCCATTCTACCATCCTTTTCAAAAGTTCTTGTTTATTTAACTCTTATTAAAATGTTTATTTAACTTTAACTCATATTAAAATGTACAGTGATTTAAACATGTGGCTTCTCATGTTTATATGTATAATAAATTATATTAACTGATTTTAAATATATATTTATGTTGAAAACTAAAAAATAAATGTTATATAGAATCGGATCGAAAAGGGTAATAAGAAAATGGTTATATGTAATTGTCAACAAGACCTATTCGAATCGGCCACTCTACCGGTTTACTAGTCAAATTGTCCACTCAGTGATACGAACTGAATCGTTACTCAAAGGGTCCAAAGAAATAACACAAGAACTTGAGGAATTTTAGAGTAAGATTCGAAGACTAATTCATCATTTCGTTGATACTTTTTTTCTCAGAAAACTCACGCCCTTTATAAAGGCTTACAAACATAACTAAACATAAGATAAATACGTGGTCATGATGTAAACAAGCACCCACTAACCTAAGATAAACAAACTCAGTAAACAACCAAAAAGAAAACTACAAGGATATAAGACCATTGGGTATGGTATGGATAGTCTCTTTGGAGACTACCCGCCACGTAAGCGCCACGTCATCACAAGAGGAGGAGCATCCTCTTGGGGACTACCCAAGGGTGTGGGGGCTACCCACTTTAATAAAAAAAATCAATATAATATTAAGGGGAGAGAGAGAAGTCAGAGGGGAAAGAGGAGAGGGGGCCACCATTGGCTCGTCGCCGGCGTCTTGGAGGAGACGGGAGCGACGCGACGGAGCCCAGGGGGGCCGGTGTGCGACGGGGGGATGGCCCGGGGACGAGCCCCATACCGGGTGGTCTAAAATAACATGCAAGGTTGAATTGCAAAAGTGGGTGCATGGAGAAATGGGTTTGGACCAAGGAAATGACACGTAAAAGCCGTTAAAAAATAAATATATTTTTAAACAATTCTGAAATAACCGGCATGTTACCATTAGGAAGAGGTGCACAAAACAATACTCAATTATGGTATTAGACCGGGTATACTAAATTCGGGTATTGGCCAGATCCGGTCGGGTTCGAGTCTGATCAGCATTTTTTGGATTCTTTTTCAGCCATCCTGCTTTGTCCCTCAATCCCTGCATAACATAGATTAGTTCACGAACATTTACTGAAAAACAATATTCTGAAAGTTTAGGATATTCTTCTTCATCCTCATCCTCAATAGCATTCACTCTTTTGTTGTCGTTTTTAGCATATGGCTTGGATCGGTACTGTTTGTATGAGGATTCTGACTTCCTATTCGTCGATTCATACGTTGAGGATGTGTTAATCCGTTCCTGCATTTTCCTGTCATCTTCGAGCCTTATGTATCTCAAGGCCCTATTTCGAGCTTCATCCAGATTCCTGCAAGGATTCATTACAAGGTCTTGGTAAAAATGAGAATCCTTCTGTAACCCCGTTATGAATGCTTGTACTGTCGTGGAAACATCAAGGTTCAGGATATCCAAGGATTCTCTACTAAATTTGTTAACATAATCCCTCAGGGATTCTTGTGATCCCTGCGTTATCTTGTAAAGATCACTCGTTAGTTTCTCAATGTTCTTGCTACAAGAAAATTGGCTGTTAAATAAGTTAACGAAATGAGCAAAAGACGTAATAGAATGAGGTGAAACATTTAAAAGCCATTTTAAGGCTGATCCTTTCAAAGTGGAACCAAAGTCTTTGCATAAGCATGCCTCTTTGAGTTCTGGTGGAATCGGATTTATTTCCATCATTTCCCTATACTAGGCAACATGCTCCTCAGGATCCGTCATCCCATCATATAGCTTCATGTAAGGAGTCTGGAATCTCTTTGGGATTTCTGCATTACAAATGGGGTAAGCAAATCGGGATATCTTGTGGCTATCCTGGGATACTTCTGGTATAGGTTGCACTACCCCGGGCACACTCGATATCATATCCTTCAATTTTTGAAGTTCTCTGGTTAATGTTGATGTTACACCTGCATCCTTCAATGATTCAAGATTATTAGTAGTAGGGATACTGGTGTTAATAGATGCATTACCAGCTTGGCGATTCTGGCCATATCCCAGACCATATCCTGGATCCCTCACGGTCAATATCCCGGCTGTTGGGGATATTTCCAATATATTGCTCCGGGAATGACTCGGTATCATGTTGCCTTAATTATCTTCGGTGAATGTTGCCGAACTAAAGTTCAACATCCTGGGCTATATAGGAGTAGCTGCATCCTCAGCAGGTTTCTTGGAGTTTGACTTCAGGAGTTGTATCTCCTTCAACCTGGTTGGTTTCCTGCTACTTTTTCATTTGATCTTATATGCTGCCAAACAAAGATAAAATCTCATCATTAGAAGCAAAGACATGAGTTCTTCCTGAAACTCCGGATCTGGAAACATTCTAGGCAACATAAGCATCTCGAGGTGTTTGGCTTTCATTTCTCCTTTGGGAAGTTAGAACTTGTGGAGGTGGAAGAGGCAATGAACCAGTCGCAGCAGAGGTGGAAACAAGCATCTAAGAAGAGCTCAAGTTTGATTGAGAGGCCGTTGAAAACGGTTTTGTAAAAGGTTTTGAGAACCAAAAACCGATTAATGATTTTAACAAAGTTTTGAATAGAAATACGCTAAATTGTTTTGGTAAAAAATTACTGAAGCAATTAAGTGATCAAATTTAGTTTGTGTCACACCCCGATAATTTCCACATAAACCGGTGAGCTCGGTGGGGAGTATCGTGACGTGGTTGATATCATCATAGTCAATTATACACAGTTATAGCACAACGGAAGTCTTGGAGGAAATTACTATTACAAACCGAAAGTTCAAAGTTCGAAATAATAAATATACAGACGGTTGTAAAAAGGATCCACATGCGGATCTTAAATAAAATACAAAACAGAGTTCAACAGACTTTAAGGCATCTAAGGACTTCCAAGATCCTCTATTTAGACACCGAGCAGCTCCCAGCCTATTACGTGTAGTACCTGTCACTTAGTCTTTTGAAAATACACCAGTTTACACTGGTAAATACAATTAACCGACTCTTTTGAAAAATGTTTAAGAAAATTGGTTTAGGTGCACAAGGCACGGAAATATTTTATAACTTGGGACAATTACATTTATAATATTGTATACAGATTTGCATGTTTGTCATACATTTAGGGCCCGATATAGAAGCCGAGACATGATTAACCGACACACCACTTATATAAACCCACAAGGAGTTATCCCCAACATTGTGGGTATATCTTTTTACACACGCAACTGTTGGGTGTATGCCTACACCCCGTGCTTAAGTCGTGGCTATTCCCAATTAAATGGCCCGAGGATATCCAGGCCACGGTCGTATTAACCCCCAATGTTTATATTATCAAACATAACGGATTAAAATGGGTTATGCAGATTTATTAATCACAATCCGACCAAATGATCCCATACCCGACCAAGCGGTAATAATTTACCGTATCCCAAGCCCGTATAAGGGAAAAATAAGTTAAAAGTATTTACCTGAGCTAGTACTTGTTTCACAGCAAGGTTAAAATAACTCAGTCGTATAATTCGCTAGTTAAGTGTAGGTAGCTTTTACTGGGAGGCTCTCATCTGGAATGAAGGTAATATTAACCTATTAGAATGCTAATGGGTCCTATATAATGTAATGCCCAGCGTCCCTAAACTTTAGGATCTTGTCAAGACTAGTCCCTGAAGTTTAACTTTTGTCTATGTTAGCCCCTAGTCTATGTGGACTGTCTATTTTCTTGGAGTGTCTAAGTATTCGTTTGGAAATGCCTAATTCTATACGATTTGAATGCCTAAATCTATGATTTGAATGTCTATTCGGAATGCTTAATGTTGAAATGCCTAAATGAGGAATGTCTATATGTGGGATTGCCTAAATTCTATATGGTTGGAATGCCTAAATGTCTATATATTTGGAATGTCTAACTCTATGTGCTTGAAATGTCTACACCCATATTGGAATGTCTAAATCTACATTGGAATGCCTAAATCTATTTGGTGCCTGACTCCTTAGACTCGTGAAACTTGATTCTTGGTTGAACGAGAGACTGGAGCCTTGTCACTGGCATGATCTATTTAATCTTGTAAACCTTTGATGTATATGCTATAATCTAGTTATTCTATTGCCTATTACCACGCAACGCTTAATCTAACTCACAAAACAATTAAGAACTGGAATATGGAAAGGTTGGGTTGGCCAGAGTGGCCATCTAATCGGACTACCATCCGATCAGATTGTCACCCTATCGGATGACCACCCGATCGGACAGCCGTCCGATTGGACTGCCATCCGAACCAAACCACACCTTCCCTCCTCTTCTACTTCACCTATAAATAGACCTGTCACATCACCTTTTCAGTGATGTGACAGCTCTGCTTGACCAAGACACGCGCACACGTCCTTTTCTTCATTCTCTCATCATTTTCGGTACGTTTTAGGATAGATCTTTGCACATTCTTGATCTACACATCATTCTCTACGTGAATCTCACTTGAAATCACATTTTTCACCGTGAAATCTCTCAGATCTGAGATCTTGAGGATGATGTCATCATAATGGTTGGCACAAAATGCCATATGACGTCATTCTTGGTGAGATCTAGCTAAGATCTAAGGGATTCCATGCTTAATTCCTCAAATCTAAGCTAAATCTAAGAGTTTTATACTAAAACTTGAGTTCCTTCTTCGAATTTCTGATTTACTTCGGTGATAAACTGGACTGAACGGACTGTAGACTAGATCGGTGGTCTAGAGTAGGTTTAGGAACGGATTATTCATTGGCTAAGACGATCACGGGATGGATTCTGGCATAAACCCATCGCTAACAAACAACTGGTTGGACTGGGGTGGTTCCCGGCCGATCAGAATGTCACACCCCGACCACGTAAAACAACAAATCGTGGCGGAAACGTCGGGGAGTGTTGTAACAGAATCATTGTTTCATAACACATGGAAATTTGAAATTTTGTTTTATTGATTAAAGAGTTACAATGACTTAAAAACAGAAATACACAACATAATTAACTAGTCTTGCATCTTTTATTGTCACTAAGGCCCAAGTCCGCCTAAGTGTATCTTGATCAATCCTATGCATCATTTCCTGAAACACATGTGAAAATAGGTACGTCAGCATAAAAATGCCTGTGAGATACATAGGTTTTATTGATTTAGGATTCATGACTTGTAAGTTTATAAGAAAATGTTTAACAAAAGTAGTCATGAACCTTGTAAAATGTTTTTGTTTTATAAATCATATATAAATCGATAAGGAAACAAATGATATGAAAGAAATATGTATGGTTAAGTAAATAACCAAGTAAAAATGAATTTGTATAAAATGTGTTGTTTGTAAAACAATGTTTTGTAAAGATATGTTAATTGTGTAAAATGTAATATGTCAAAATTGAAATGGTTTAAATAACGTTACGATATGTAATATCATAAAAGCACTTATATATAGGAAGTACCAGCGGCGTATCCACAATGCTTTTATCATATTACACACGTCTCGTTACTTAAATCACTTACCAAACAAACCACCAATGTAAAAATGTTCATGTATAACTAAATGTAATGTTTTAAACAAATGTTGAAATGTTATTGTATAAACAAATGTACTGTAGAGTGAATAAAAAGCCTTTATTGATTAAAAGCATTTACTCGACCCTATAAGAAAGAAATGTACAAAACAATGCATTTGATAAATTATAATCAAATTTTATGTTTTGTAGAATAATGCATGCTTTACTGATACAAACATCTATGCGGTATTGTGAAAATGCATACATTCAAGCCTTGAGACTGTGGCGATAAATCCTTAAACAAATTAAAGGTTTATCTGAGTTATGTGTATCGAATTCGGTCATTCCTTTCATCCAAACATACCTAGTATGTCAGGAACGGGAGTTGTCAATTCCTATGGTACCACTACCTACTAACGAACGGCGTAGCTAATGTTAATGAATGTATTTTTTGAGCCATTTAAACAAACCAAATGTCATACCAAAATGTAAGCATATTTTATGAAAATAATGTACTAAGCATGCAACAAATGGACATACATAACATGAAATGAAATGTAAAACAATGTACTAAGTATGCACTAAATGGACATACATAGCATAAAATGAAATGTAAAACAAATGTACTAAGTATGCACTAAATAGACATACATAGCATGAAATGTAATGTAAAATGATGTACTAAGTATGCACTAAATGGACATACATAGCAAAAACATAATGAAATCATGTACTATAAGTGTACTAATGAACATAGCAAGTATAGGATATAAAAACATGGAAAGCACGAAAGTAACAAGTAGGCACATGTGTTTCACCCCAAAATGTTTGAAAAACAGTAAAAGAGGGGACTATGTACTCACTTGAGGGTGCTTAGAAGTCTTGAATGTGACAACACGTAACTTCGAGGTAAAAACCATTCATTTTACTTCTACAATTTGGTTTTAGTTTTGTTTATAATATATTTAATGCATCAACAAATACTTGAAACCAAATTCATATCATGTTGAACCAACCTGAACCAGTTAAACTGAAATCACATGTCTCGCTTGTCGATTCAACCCACTCGCGAAACCCGAAACCTAGGGGTCCAAACCATAGTGTGTATTTTATATATTATCATTCCTAATTTATTTTATATATTATCATTCCTAATTTATTTTACATATATATTAGCGTTTAAAAAAATTAAAAATACAATATATGTATGATATATCAGATCATACGTTGCAATATTCCACAATTCAAACATTTTTGTTTTTTTCTTTCCTGGCCATGTGTTCGGCCTGAGCAGCCCAAACCCAGCCAATATATTTCGGCCCACTAAGCATAACCGCCCCACCTTATCCTCACTTATTAGTATACGTTTTGTTGCATGAGTTTGTTATAACACAACCTTACAAACCCTAACTCCTACTCCCTTTCATCTCGACGCACAACAGTAGCAGCCCCCTTCTCACGTCGCTATCTTTCTCTCCCTTTCGCTAACTCCCTCTTGATTGAACTCGCATCTCCCTCGCATCTCGCTACCGGTTAGTATTTTATGACGTTTTTAACTTTTAGTTTGGTTGTTACATGGCTGTGTTATTGTGATTGTCGTGATGAACATGATGATGTGATGTTAATTGGTAGACTAGAACCATGAAAAAAAAACGTGTATGAGTATTTGTAGCTCGGTTTGTTAAGTATTGGACATGTATGATTTGATTAGGATCGTTATGCTTTATGATGTTGATGATATGGTGCAACAAATACGATATATATATATAACCAAAAGCCTGCTGAGAACGATTTGTGTTAAGTGGTTACGGCTGCGTTTTCTGCGATTGTTGATACATATGATGATAGGATGTTATATGAGTTGCTTGCGATATTAATATAAGTTTATGCATGCTTTCTGATATAAAACCACTTATAACCTGCTGTGAATGATGGAATATGTTCGTGTAATTGCAGAAACATGATAGCGAAACTCGGAAACTCGTTTTATTTAAAGACCTGTGAAAACAACTTCAGTCCAAACATTTACAGCCAACTTCAGTTGGCTGTAAACAAGTCGTTATTTATCGAAAAACTAAATTTCTTGAGTCTACAACGTGTTATTTCAAAAAACGCTTCAAATGGCACTGGAATCATATTTTTTTTAGGTCGTTTGCTATTTTCAAAAGTATCGTTTTTCACAGCAGCAAAAGCTGCGTTTTTCTGCAGAAAATTTGTGTTATGTTTCTCATCATAACTTGAAATCTGTGTAGAATTAGGTCATGAAACTTGTACTGTAGATGGCCACTGATGTCATTGTAATTCTCCAACTAGAATTTCGTCAATCGGACTTACGAGGAATTTTAAATGAATTTTTCCGTGGACGGCAGTCAGAAAGTGACGAATCTGATTGCAGCCCGGTAAATGAATTTTATAAAATAATTGGTGATGAATTGGATCCCGAGATTTTTACACAATAATATTTGGATCGATTGAAACGTTCTATAATTTTTTTGCGAACTATCCAGTCCCGAACGGTCCCGATTAACTCACCGCAAATTGTCCGAAAATACACCAAAAAGCTGAAATTTTGTGACAAGATTTATTGTGTAATTTGTGACAAAAATGTGGCCACTATTTCGAATAGCGACACTTTGCATGCATGTGTACATATATAGATATTATAATATTTTACGTGCTACGTGTTAGATACATGTAGGAGTTTTGTGCATTACTTGAACATGAACCTGACTTGTATGGTAACCATGTTAGGACGTGGTTGACCACATTAGCTCAAGTGACCATTTATCTGCCGAGCTAATCCAAGGTGAGTTCACACTCTTAAGGCATGGGATTCCCGGTGGGTTGGGAATAGGATTAAGAAGCTAAGATGAAACCTGTATATTCACCACTAATAGACTACATTAAACCTGCGTACTCTCGGATTGGGAAGAATACGTACCTCCATCCTCGGATTGGGAAGGACGCCTACACTAAACCTGTGTATTCTCGGATTGGGAAGAATACGTACCTCCGTCCTCGGATTGGGAAGGACGACTACATTTAACCTGCGTATTCTCGGATGGGTAGAATACGTACCTCCGTCCTCGGTTGGGAAGGACGCCAATGTATATAACTAGTCTAGTGGTTCACAACATGGGGTAGCCCCCACTGGTTATGGTTTGGAAAACAAGGAATTGATTAACTACTGGTTTTCGAATGAACATATGGTTTTTGAAACAACTTTAAACTAGACAACCAACTGTGAACTCGCTCAACTTTGTTGTTGACTCGTTGTTACATGCCTTGCAGGTCGATAGGTACTTAGCAGGAGCTTGCATGGGAGGTTTCGTTGTGGAGCATGGACATTGAGTGTTCATGATGAACTTAAACACTTTTAACTTATGATTTGGGTTTTGAACTATTTGCTTCCACTGATTACTTAGACTTGTTAAACTGTTTTTGAACACCAATTATATTGTGTGGTTGGACTTTTATTTACTTTACTGTATTGTTCAATATGATTGGTGGCTTGATCCTGGTCAGTCACGCCTCCTGCGGTGATACTCCGCTTGTGGATTTTGGGGGTATGACATTGAACAACAACCAAGCAAAACTAGAGGGATCACGGAATCAAACGGCACCTAATATAGGTAACTACGTAAATAAACATACCTAAATCGGAAGATCAGATAGAATGAGGTTTCATAAACCAAATGAGTATTGGAACTCGTATGATATGGTTTAACAAAGCCTACATACTAAAACGAAACCTAACCTAAGTGCTTATGACCCATTACGACTCGTTTAGGTAGCTTACACTACTTTAACGCGTCGTTCGCGTAAAACGCATTCGGACCGCCTAACTAGTCCTATGATAAGTAAAATATGCCTTAAAATGTCTAATATTGTTGCCTAATCAATTTAGATGTCAAAATTTAGGTTACATATGCTTAAAATGAATTTATACGCAAAAAGGGCATTTTGGTCATTTTCCTAAGGCATATAAACTACCTATCATACAACTAACTAAACGACGTGACCATAAGGTATAACCTTGGAAGGTTATTCCCTATACAACTATGGTCACCTAATGTGTTTGGTCGGATCCTAATGATCGACCAAACGGGTCGGGTTCGAAAGTCTAAGCGGTTGTTTAGACCGCTTATCTTACGACCCTATATAAGCACTAAACTAAAAGTGACGAGTTAAACATGTTAAAACATGTTTAACGAACTTAGAAAACAAGTTTGATATGAAAACAAAGGGTTTTGATACCCAAGAATAGTTTGGTTGCAAAATACGCAAGAATACGCATTTTGACAGAAACTACGACTCGTCACTACACCTAAACAACGTGGTAATCAGTTGGTATAGTCACTAGGGACTATAACCATCGTGATTACGCTCACGTTGCGAAGTTCAAACAAACTTCGTGTTGACCATAAACTGGTCAAAGCTGAAAGTCAAACACAGTTTGACTTTCGTGCTTAAAACGCATAAAAGAATGAAAGAGGACTTACAACGGGTCCAAGCTATGGAGTTTTGATCCGATTACTCTCAGGTATGAAGTGTATAACTTCAACTTAGAGAGACAAATCAGATCAAAGTGTGAGTTTGAAGCAAGAGGGTGGGGGTATTTATAGATTTCATAGAACCGTTAAGATCGTTCATCGAAAACTGAGCTTTGATATGGACCTTACATGTGTGCCCATGGTTTTAGAATACCATGGGCACCCCAAAACAAGCCCCTAGTTTCATTAAAACCATGTGCAAATGAGGGGAATAACTGGAACAAGCTGGAAATCAGATTTTCAACTTTGGTCCCTTCCTAAGATAACTATGGCAGATTGTCAACTTTGGTCCCTGAATGTGCAAAACATGGTTTTTGATGCATTTTTGACACGTTGAAGCCCCGTTAATCCCATTTCAAGGCTCTAAAATGAATTTAAAGTATAGGGAACATGAAACATGCTCAAAAATATCTCGGATGTCGGTTCGTTTGGTCGTACGGTTGGGTTGTTCGGTTAATTACGACGAAACACGAACGAATGCGAAAAACGATCCAAACTACGCGACGGATGGAATTTTATCATGCCAATCACTAAAATAAAATATTTTAATGATTACATAAATTTTTGGATGTCCGGATGAATTCAGAACGTAAGATATGCGCGAAAATACAAACTTATGCACTTTTTGACGCTTTTAGTCCCTGAATGACCAAAAGTTTATTTTAGCACACCGAACCCCTCAAAGCCTATTTCTAAGCTATGTAAAGGATATTTAGGGTATGTTTAACTTATGGTCATGTTCTGGAATGTTCGTTACAGTACGAATCGGCATACTTTCGCAGTTTGTCGAAATTAGTCCCTGTAAGCGAATAAACTTGATTTCGACACACCAAACCTTCCAAAAATTATTTCTAAGTTATGTAAAGGTTATTTAAGGTATGTTAAGCCCATGTCACTGTTATGGAGTGTTTTTTGTGTTAAACTGATTACGTTTACGCATCAGTGCGCGTATAACTTTCCAGAAAGCGATTTAGAGCTCGAAATCGAACAAGAATTGATTTGTGCAAATGATACACATATTTATTCATATTCCAAGTATGAAATACAATATTTCATTGGTTTGGTATTTGTTTGATGGCCGTGGAGGCACAGGTGTCACAGTCTCCCCTACTTCAGGAAATTTTGTCCCGAAATTTATTTAGAGGAAACTTGTGAGAGCTTGAAACATGAAGTTGAAAAGATAAAACAACACTGGTTAAGGTTCTGAACTTCTAGTAACTTTAATAACATCATGCTTTTAATGTAAGAGGGACACTTATATACAAGTATATAAAGCGTTATTGGTGCGTCCACCGTACCTTCATTACATTCTTCACGTTTCGTTATTGTTGCCACTATAGGTTCTTACACATGATAAATCTTACTGGGGTTCTTGTGCACTGAATTTCATAATTATGTACGCGTCCATAATTACGTAATTCCTTGCATAGTCTGCATAGTGCATTTTATAACGTGTAGGGGAAAACCCAAATGAACCAACCTGTGATGAGTGTGACTAGACCATCTTAGGGTCCTTTTTGATTGAATCAATAAATGATCTTTTTAACTAGACCACCAAGGAGTCTTTTCAGCTTATATCATCACATGTCATTCTTAACCAGATTCTGAATCAATCTTTTTTACTAGACCACTCAAAGGGTCTCTTTTTGAATCATGGAATGGTATTATAAAATTCATGGGTCTTAACTATCACGTAGAAGCCCAATAAGGATTTAAGGTAGTACCCTTTTAAATATCCTACTATGAATCCCTCATATGAAGATATGGAAGATTCTACGAGGATTTGGATAACGAATATCCAGATTAAAAACACAAAATGCATAAAAGAAAGCACATAAACACATAATCACATAATTGTTTAACTTGATTTTCAATTTGCTATCATTTTGTTAATTTATTTTGTTAATTGTGCATAGGTATTTAAAGCACACCAGGTATCCAATCCGTGGATTTTGATTGGCACTTTAAATATTTCCAAGAATCTAACTATAAAGATAGGAAGATCTTAAAAAGAAAATTTGATTTCGATTATAAGGAATTGAAATGTTCGACTTAAGGTATACAAGGAATTCAAATAAGGATTCCGATTTGAACGATAATCATCCACAAGGATCTAATTGTGAAGGTAAGAAGATCCTGTATGGATTTTGGGATTTGAAGAGCGGGAGGCGTTTCAAAGCCTTGCACTAGACGTGCTTAAGTCAAAACATGAGGTAAAATGCTCATGAGGTTGAGGCGCTAAATATGCCAAGGTGACATATGAAGCAGAATTTGAGGGTTAAGTCAATGTATGAGAAAAATGTTTTTGAAAACTATGCATGGGGTTCTTTTTAGAAATGTGTTTAATGTTATTGAAACCTTACATAATACTTTTGAAATCATAAAGTAGGTGTATTAGATAAGTATATTTATAAAATGCATTAAAATCATGCGAGGTGAATTTTGAAATTATGTATAAGGTTTTTGAAAATATGAATGATGCTTTTGAAATCATGCACTTGATATATATTAAGTAAATATACTATGTTAAAAATGTTTTTCAAACTATATGGAATATTTTGAAATCATGAAGGTTGTTTTGAAAACTTATACTATGCATGTTGTTATGAAAATCAGAATGTAATGGGTATGAGATTGTAAATACCCTCAGTTATCTAACCAATGATTCAAAGGCACAGATGTGCAAAAAAAGGAACGATCGCTCATAATGTCATTTTATTTCCTGTACTTCGTTTCTTAGAATGAAATGAGTACTTTAGAATTTTGAGGAAATCAAGAGTGATTACTTGAAGGGAGAATCACAAGAGTAGTTTGTAAAGAACATAGTTCCTTAATGTAGGTATTATAGGGAAATGCCATACACACATGTAACTACACTTGTATATCAGAATTTGCTAACAATGATTTATTTATAAACTAAACACATTGTTTCCAAGTTCAACAAAAGGAAAGGAACAAAAGCAACAGATACAAATTATTCAAAACAGCAGCTTCTTCTAATCAGCCAAATGCTCATCTGTGGGTTGGATTTGCACTGACAATCTTTAATCACTTGTTCCTGAAATAGCTCGTCTCGTCGTAGTTGTACCAAGTACCAGACGGTAAACGAGCTTGAGCAGGGTTGACTTGGGGTTGGTTTGGACCACCTTGGATCAGGTTGAATTGACAAGCATTTGCCAGGTGGCCGAGTCGTCCACATGATGCACACAGACGACACTGCAGGTAAGCTTGGTGAGGTGCATTACATTTGTTGCACATCAGTGCAGTACCGGCATAAGTTTTCCTGGCAGGAGATTGAGCAGCAGCAAGATTTGCAACAGCTTTGTCTTGAATAGCAAAGCGGCATATGTCAAGCAAATGTCCCCATCGTTCACAATGGGTACATTTGAAACATGGTATTTGATCTGGATGATGACAATTGCATTGATTGCATAAGGGAGCAGTTCCCTTGTACCGCTTCTTGGCTGGTGGTGCTGCCACCTGGCTAGGTCCCGCCTGTTTTGGTGCATTGGCTGGAGGATTCTTTAAGGCTTTACGCTTCCTTGCTCTTTT
This sequence comes from Helianthus tuberosus, assembly GCA_030545235.1. Taxonomy (NCBI): domain Eukaryota; kingdom Viridiplantae; phylum Streptophyta; class Magnoliopsida; order Asterales; family Asteraceae; genus Helianthus; species Helianthus tuberosus. Next base: position 141,778,513 of record CM060357.1, read on the forward strand.
TGAAGGCTTGGCTTCTGCTTCTTTCGATGCTTCTTGAGTGGCTCCATTATTGAGACGAGACATGGCGATACCTAAATCCACAGACTTCAGGATTACTTCGCCTATCCGCTGGGCAAATTTGGCAGTTTGCTAGGACATTTGAGTGTCGCTGCGACGAAGAGACATTCTGGATGAAGTGAAAGACATAGGAGGAAACAAGTGAAATGTCATTGGAAAAAAAATCAAAACGGAATGACAACGCATAAAAATTGCGATCATTTGTTTGTTACCTAAGGCAAACAAATGAGACGGTGACTAATCAAAGTAAGCGGGTCATAATAATGTATTGCGAAGACATGCTTTAGCCTATAAGTGGACACTCACCCCAAGAGTTTCCAGGTAAGAGTGACTGGTCCGATTATGTGGATTTGTACGAACACTCTAGCCTTAGACAGAAAACTCAGAGTACAGGCATAGACCCTTCCAGATTGCACGTGTTCACATTATAAGACCCAACTTTGATGAGATTTTGAAAGTTAGAGGGTTCAAAACCTTATAATAAATCATCCTAGAACAGATGATTGGTTTTCAAATCGGATTCAAAATTTGTGTTCCTGTTGTAGTTGTCACCTAAGGATAAGTGACGGTATTGTTTTAAGATCTAAACACAAGAATCTTGTGTAAGGGTCCTAGGAAGGTTATAGACTAGGTCAAAGCATTACTAATAACCTAATTCCCTATAACCATGAGCTCTGATACCAACTCTTCTGTCACACCCCGACCACGTAAAACAACAAATCGTGGCGGAAACGTTGAGGAGTGTTGTAACAGAATCATTATTTCATAACACATGGAAATTTGAAATTTTGTTTTATTGATTAAAGAGTTACAATGACTTAAAAACAGAAATACACAACATAATTAACTAGTCTTGCATCTTTTATTGTCACTAAGGCCCAAGTCCGCCTAAGTGTATCTTGATCAATCCTATGCATCATTTCCTGAAACACATGTGAAAATAGGTACGTCAGCATAAAAATGCCTGTGAGATACATAGGTTTTATTGATTTAGGATTCATGACTTGTAAGTTTATAAGAAAATGTTTAACAAAAGTAGTCATGAACCTTGTAAAATGTTTTTGTTTTATAAATCATATAAAAATCGATAAGGAAACAGATGATATGAAAGAAATATGTATGGTTAAGTAAATAACCAAGTAAAAATGAATTTGTATAAAATGTGTTGTTTGTAAAACAATGTTTTGTAAAGATATGTTAATTGTGTAAAATGTAATATGTCAAAATTGAAATGGTTTAAATAACGCTACGATATGTAATATCATAAAAGCACTTATATATAGGAAGTACCAGCGGCGTATCCACCATGTTTTTATCATATTACACACGTCTCGTTACTTAAACCACTTACCAAACAAACCACCAATGTAAAAATGTTCATGTATAACTAAATGTAATGTTTTAAACAAATGTTGAAATGTTATTGTATAAACAAATGTAATGTAGAGTGAATAAAAAGTCCTTATTGATTAAAAGCATTTACTCCACCCTATAAGAAAGAAATGTACAAAACAATGCATTTGATAAATTATAATCAAATTTTATGTTTTGTAGAATAATGCATGCTTTACTGATACAAACATATATGCGGTATTGTGAAAATGCATACATTCAAGCCTTGAGACTGTGGCGATAAACCCTTAAACAAATTAAAGGTTTATCTGAGTTATGTGTATCGAATTCGGTCATTCCTTCCATCTAAACATACCTAGGATGTCAGGAATGGGAGTTGTCAATTCCTATGGTACCACTACCTACTAACGAACGGCGTAGCTAATGTTAATGAATGTATTTTTTGAGCCATTTAAACAAACCAAATGTCATACCAAAATGTAAGCATGTTTTATGAAAATAATGTACTAAGCATGCAACAAATGGACATACATAGCATGAAATGAAATGTAAAACAATGTACTAAGTATGCACTAAATGGACATACATAGCATAAAATGAAATGTAAAACAAATGTACTAAGTATGCACTAAATAGACATACATAGCATGAAATGTAATGTAAAATGATGTACTAAGTATGCACTAAATGGACATACATAGCAAAAACATAATGAAATCATGTACTATAAGTGTACTAATGAACATAGCAAGTATAGGATATAAAAACATGGAAAGCACGAAAGTAACAAGTAGGCACATGTGTTTCAGCCCAAAATTTTTGAAAAACAGTAAAAGAGGGGACTATGTACTCACTTGAGGGTGCTTAGAAGTCTTGAACAACAACCAAGCAAAACTAGAGGGATCACGGAATCAAACGGCACCTAATATAGGTAACTACGTAAATAAACAGACCTAAATCGGAAGATCGGATAGAATGAGGTTTCGTAAACCAAATGAGTATTGGAACTCATATGATATGGTTTAACAAATCCTACATACTAAAATGAAACCTAACCTAAGTGCTTATGACCCATTACGACTCGTTTAGGTAGCTTACGCTACTTTAACGCGTCGTTCGCTTAAAACGCGTTCGGACCGCCTAACTAGTCCTATGATAAGTAAAATATGCCTTAACATGTCTAATATTGTTGCCTAATCAGTTTAGATGTCAAAATTTAGGTTACATATGCTTAAAATGAATTTATGCACAAAAAGGGCATTTTGGTCATTTTCCTAAGGCATATAAACTACCTATCATACAACTAACTAAACGACGTGACCGTAAGGTATAACCTTGGAAGGTTATTCCCTATACAACTATGGTCACCTAATGTGTTTGGTCGGATCCTAATGATCGACCAAACGGGTCGGGTTCGAAAGTCTAAGCGGTTGTTTAGACCGCTTATCTTATGACCCTATATAAGCACTAAACTAAAAGTGACGAGTTAAACATGTTAAAACATGTTTAACGAATTTAGAAAACAAGTTTGATATCAAAACAAAGGGTTTTGATACCCAAGAATAGTTTGGTTGCAAAATACGCAAGAATACGCATTTTGACCGAAACTACGACTCGTCACTACACCTAAACAACGTGGTAATCAGTAGGTATAGTCACTAGGGACTATAACCATTGTGATTACGCTCACGTTGTGAAGTTCAAACGAACTTCGTATTGACCATAAACTGGTCAAAGCTGAAAGTCAAACATAGTTTGACTTTCGTGCTTAAAACGCATAAAAGAACGAAAGAGGACTTACAACGGGTCCAAGCTATGGAGTTTTGATCCGATTACTCTCAGGTATGAAGTGTATAACTTCAACTTAGAGAGCCAAATCAGATCAAAGTGTGAGTTTGAAGCAAGAGGGAGGGGGTATTTATAGATTCCATAGAACCGTTAAGATCGTTCATCGAAAACTGAGCTTTGATATGGACCTTACATGTGTGCCCATGGTTTTAGAATACCATGGGTACCCCAAAACAAGCCCCTAGTTTCATTAAAAGCATGTGTAAATGAGGGGAATAGCTGGAACAAGCTGGAAATCAGATTTTCAACTTTGGTCCCTTCCTAAGATAACTATGGCAGATTGTCAACTTTGGTCCCTGAATGTGCAAAACATGGTTTTTGATGCATTTTTGACACGTTTAAGCCCCGTTAATCCCATTTCAAGGCTCTAAAATGAAGTTAAAGTATAGGGAACATGAAACATGCTCAAAATATCTCGGATTTCGGTTCGTTTGGTCGTACGGTTGCGTTGTTCGGTTAATTACGACGAAACACGAACGAATGCGAAAAACGATCCAAACTACGCGACGAACGGAATTTTATCATGCCAATCACTAAAATAAAATATTTTAATGATTACATAAATTTTTGGATGTCCGGATGTATTCAGAAAGTAAGATATGCGCGAAAATTCAAACTTATGCGTTTTTTGACGCTTTTAGTCCCTGAATGACCAAAAGTTTATTTTAGCACACCGAACCCCTCAAAGCCTATTTCTAAGCTATGTAAAGGATATTTAGGGTATGTTTAACTTATGGTCATGTTCCGAAATGTTCGTTACAGTACGAATCGGCATACTTTCGCAGTTTGTCGAAATTAGTCCTTGTAAGCGAATAAACTTGATTTCGACACACCAAACCTTCCAAAAATTATTTCTAAGTTATGTAAAGGTTATTTAAGGTATGTTAAGCCCATGTCACTATTCCGGAGTGATTGTTGCGTTAAACTGATTACGTTAGGAGGATTCTTGTTTACCTTGAGACTTGGGTAGACACTAAAGCATCGGGATACTTGGGCTATCACTGCGTGGACTGCGACACTAGCACGGCGGAAACTATTTTTATTCCTTACACTGTGGATATGAGTTGCTTTTAAATTATTATTCTAGTATCAAACTTGTATACTCGCCAATACTTTTGTATTGATATTTTAATACATGTTGCAGGTGGATAGGTTGAGATGGATCATGGAAATCAAGCTAGGGGAATGCCTAGAAACGTCGCCTAGTGAACTTAGAAACTTTTGAATAATTTGAACAATCTTTGTTATGTTTTGTATTCGATGTCTGATGTTGGATTTTTATTTAGACAAATTTTATGCATGTAATCAATTAACCTCTATTGCCACAATAGTGTCTTGGAAATCTCATGAGCAATCTGAACGCCTAGTGCTCGCACCCCGATGTTTCCGCCATCGGTTGGGGTGTGACAGATTGGTATCAGAGCCATAACTATAGGGAATTAGGATAAGTAGGAATACTTGCCCTAGTCTGTAGTTCTAGGAACTTGATTCTTATTTGTTGTTTAAGACTTATGCATTCTACCGTATCTGCTTCCTGCAACACCTGGTCCTACTAAACTTACATGCCTTCCCTAAGGCTGATACAATGTACACTTTATACTACGAAAACACTGTTACCCAGTGTTTGTATTTTGCACGAGTTTTGCCCACAGGATAGGAGTGACATCCGAACCTTGATGGGAAATCTCCGTATTATTCTAGTGGGCCATGTCTGCGGATAAGAGCCCACAACATTTGGGGTACGATGTTGTCAAGTTAGAGGTGAAACTCAGACCCTGATAACCAGTCCCACTCCGTGATGATTTTATGTCTCGCCAAAGTCTCGTAACTGCCAATCAATTGAATATGTGTAATGACCAAAAGGACGAATATCGTAGGCCTAACATCGATGATGTATTTGTCTAAGTAAGTCAAGACGTGTTACCTCAATTCGAAAGGAGTTCGAATCACTCTGGTTAGTCGCCGTTCCTCTACCCGGAACAATCCTATGTTTTAAAAGCCTATCTTGTTTTTATGTTATCTTGATTTTATGAATGTGGTTTATCTATGAGGTTTTGAACTTAATTCTTCGTTCGTTTTGAAATGCTTTTACACAAATTTGCACGTTGTCCGCAATCTAAAACGTTAATTCTAATCTCAGATCAAACTAAATTTCCAAAGTTTTATTCTATGTGTAGTCTACGTAGTAAACTTGATCGACTATGGTATGATATGTTGTTGTGGTGTGAAACACTAAGATGACATGGAAGTACGGGATAGAAGTGGTGTGTCCGAAGCATGATGGATACGCCGCTGGTACTTCCTATATATAAGTGCTTCCGACATATTACCAACTTCAGTACCAAGTGCCATGCGAGATTTAGTGTTTGCAGACTAGTGTGGAAAGTCTACGTAATCTACGGAATGTCTATGCAATCTCTGGAAAGCCTATGCAATCTATGAGCAGATTATGTGATCTATGAGAATTCTAGCATAATCTATGGTTGATCTATTATGTTAATACAATCTAGCGAGTTAAACTATTTGAGCTAAATTATGTTAAACTATCTTGGTCTATTGGTTTAATCTATGATCATCTATCTGGTTAGACTAAGTTAAACTATCTACTTGAGCAAACTATGATAATCTATCAATATAATCTATGCAATGATCTATGATAATCTACTTGAGTATTCTACGCTGATCTATTTTGAAGTATTCTATGTGATTTATTTGAGTAATCTACGATAATCTATTACATTACGTGAATATATGATAAAGATGATGGGTATGTTGAGAGTTGCGACACGTAGCATGACACCGAGTACAAGAGGAGGCGATGTGCTCGAAGCATGGTGGATACGTCGCTGGTACTTCCTATATATAAGCGTTTCTGACATGATTGACCAAACTTCGTGCAACGTGTCATGTGAAGGTCGTGCGTTTTGTGGTGTTAGTCTATCTTGTATCTAAATCCTTTAATCTATCGTGAGTGAATCTTTATCATGGGATTTTGTAACCTAGACTTATACAATCCTTATGTTGGAACTCGTAGATGTCTGCTCGAAGACTCTCTGACAACCTAAGGAAATCAAGGGAGAAGTCCCAGAAAAAGATGATGTCATTCATGGCCGACCAGATTGCTAGGGTCGTGCCAAAGATTGTTTCCGAACTTCAAGGATCCACCATTCCTCCATCCTCTGTGGACTCTAAAGTAGAGAAGCCGACAGCTACCAAGTTCAACTACAAACACTTCGTCTCCTGCAACCCCAAGCCGTTTACGGGCAGTGATGGGGTGACAGCTATGCTTGAGTGGTTTGACAGTATAGAAGTCACTTTCATCAACAGTGAATGCCCCGAACATTTGAAAACCAGGAGTGCAACTGGAGTGTTTCAAGGTAGGGCTTTGGAATGGTGGGCTAATGAAAGGAACATCCGTACGAATGAAGCAGCTTATGCTCTCCCATGGGCTGAGGTGCGTGAATTGATGATGCTTGAATTATGCCCTCCCCATGAGCAGCTCAAGCTCGAAGAAGAATTCTGGCATTTGAAGCAAGTTGGTGATGACAACATGGCGTATACTACCCGGTTCAAGCAGTTAAGTTTTATCGTTCCTCACTTGGTATCGACCCCCAAGCGGATGATAACCAAGTATATCAATGGTCTGCCTCCTGCTATGCGTGATTCCATCGAAGCAGCTCAGCTAGAAACTATTGAAGAAGTCTACCGACTCGCAGCTAGTATCAACAACAATCGTGAGCGTGACAAGCTTTGCTACCCCTGCTCCTTCAAATTCTGTAAATCAAGTCACTCAGCAGCCAAGTGGCAGCAAGAACAAGAAACGGAAAGCTCAGGGCTCGGGATGTAATGCTATTACTCCTACTGCTAACCCTGCAGCGAAACATGCTCCTACTCCTGCTGCTGCTAACCCTACTGCTCCTGAAGTAAAGAAGCAATACACTGGGTCTTATCCCAAGTGTGCAACATGGAACTTTCATCATCCTGCTACCTCTGCATGCCGATTGTGCACCATCTGTAACCGCTATGGTCACACAGCTCCTTACTGTCGTCAAACTAACCCTGCCCCTCAAGCTCAGCAAGCTCCTGCTCCACTAGCTCAAGCAGCTCTTCCAGCTCCTCCTATGCAGAACCCAGGACCGATCAATGCCGTTCGTGCATATTTTCAGTGTGGGGATACTACTCATCTCCGTAACCGTTTCCCCCAGTTGAACCAAGAGCAACAAGCAGCCGCTCGTGGACGAGCGTTCAACCTCAATGCTAATCAGGCTCGCAACAACCATGACGTGGTGAATGGTATGTTTCTTGTTAATAATCTTTATGCTTCGATCCTATTTGATACTGGTGCTGATAAGAGTTTTGTGTCCGTGGAATTCGAGTCTTTGATAAATTGTACACGCTCTAAGTTACCTGAGTCGTTCTCTGTTGAGGTCGCCAATGGTAAGTCGATTCTTGTTAATTCTATCATACGTGATTGTTCTTTGATCCTTAACGATCACGTATTCTCTATTGACCTTATCCCAATGCATTTGGGAAGTTTTGATGTCATTATCGGCATGGATTAGTTGCGTAAGAACCATGCCGAGGTAGTTTGTCACGATAAGCTCGTTCGTCTTCCTCTACCGTCCGGTGATATCTTAAACGTCTATGGGGACCGACCTTCGAAAGGACTAAGGCTGATGTCATGTACACAAGCGAACAGAAGTTTACGTAAACAGAACCCTGCCTTCTTGGCTCACGTGGTGGAACAAAAGGGCAAGGTGGAGAACATAAACGATGTTCCAGTTGTGTGTGATTTCCCTGATATCTTTCCTGAGGACCTACCCGGTCTTCCTCCTCCCAGAGCTGTTGACTTTCGTATTAATCTTGTATCTAGTGCGACTCCTGTCGCCAGGGCTCCTTACCGTCTTGCTCCTTCCGAAATGCAAGAGTTATCCAGCCAGCTACAGGAACTACTTGATAAAGGTTTTATTCATCCAAGTACCTCCCCGTGGAGTGCTCCTGTGTTATTTGTCAAGAAGAAGGATGGTTCGTTCCGTATGTGTATCGACTACCATGAACTTAATAAGCTTACTGTGAAAAATCGTTACCCGTTGCCCCGTATTTATGACCTATTTGACCAACTACGTTCTGGATATCATCAACTACGTGTTCTCGAAGATGATATTCCTAAAGCTGCGTTTCGTACTCGATATGGGCACTACGAGTTCGTAGTCATGCCTTTTGGCCTGACCAACGCACCTGCAGTGTTCATGGACTTGATGAACCGTGTCTGTAAACCTTATTTGGATCGTTTTGTGATAGTCTTTATTGATGATATTCTTATTTATTCTAAATCTAAAGCTGATCATGCTCGCCATCTGCGTCTTATGCTTGAATTGCTACGAGGTGAACGCCTATATGCTAAGTTTTCTAAACGTGAGTTCTAGATTGATGAAGTGCAGTTTCTTGGTCATATTGTCAGTAGTCAGGGCATTCATGTTGATCCTTCAAAAATCGAGGCGGTGAAGAATTGGTGTACGCCTAAATCCGTGTCTGAGATTCGTTCTTTTCTAGGGTTAGCGGGTTATTACCGCCGGTTTATCGCGGATTTTTCTAAAATCATTGTTCCTCTTACTACTCTAACCCAGAAGGAGAAACCTTTTGTTTGGCGTCTCGAACAGGAGGAATCCTTTCTGACCCTCAAGAACCTTTTGTGCAATGCTCCTGTTTTAACTCTACCTGATGGAAATGATGATTTTGTGGTATACTGCGATGCCTCGAACCGTGGATTGGGCTGTGTGCTCATGCAGCGGGACAAGGTCATTGCTTACGCTTCTCGTCAACTCAAAGTGCATGAGAAAAACTATACTACCCACGATCTGGAGCTTGGTGCGGTTGTTTTTGCATTAAAGATCTGGCGACACTACCTGTATGGTACTAAGTGTGTGGTCTTCACCGACCATAGGAGCCTTCAACACATCTTTGACCAGAAAGAGCTGAACATGCGACAGAGGCGTTGGGTGGAATTGCTTAACGACTACGACTGCGAAATTCTCTATGGAAAAGCGAACGTGGTGGCCGACGCCCTTAGTCGTAAGACTCATATCAAGGCTTTACATATATCTAGTGATCTGCATGTTTGTATTCGTGAAGCTCAGTTTTCAGCAGCAAATGAAGGAAGTCTAGAAGAAGAAATTCACGGCGCTAGAATGGACCATCTCGAAACTAAATCTGATGGCCTGCAATATTATCTAAATCGTATCTGGGTGCCAGATCATGATAATCTTCGTGAGCTCATTATGACTGAGGCTCACAAATCTCGTTACTCTATCCATCCAGGCGCCGACAAGATGTATCAGGACCTGCGTACGATATATTGGTGGCCTGGGATGAAGAGGGATATTGCTGTGTACGTTTCTAAATGCCTTACCTGTTTGAAGGTAAAGGCTGAACACCAGCGTCCCTCCGGACTTTTAGAGCAACCTAAAATCCCCGTGTGGAAGTGGAATAGTATTGCTATGGACTTTATTACTAAGTTACCTCGAACACCTGCCGGTCATGACAGCATTTGGGTGGTCATTGACCGTTTGACTAAATCAGCCCACTTTCTTCCGATTCGTGAAGATTATAAAGTGGAGAAACTTGCTAGGATCTATACCGATGAGATTATAAGTCGTCATGGCGTACCTTTAGACATAATCTCTGACCATCATGGTTGTTTTACTTCACGTCTTTGGCAAACATTTCAGTCCGCTATGGGTTCGCAATTGAATTTTAGCACGGCCTTTCATCCTCAGACGGATGGACAGACCGAGCGCACTATTCAAACCCTAGAGGACATGCTCCGTTCTTGTGTCATCGAATTTGGTGGTAACTGGGATGTACAATTACCATGGATAGAATTCTCGTACAACAATAGTTATCATTCCAGTATTCAGATGGCCCCTTTCGAAGCTTTGTATGGACGAAAATGCCGATCTCCTCTCAGCTGGCATGAGGTTGGGGAAAAGCAGTTCACTGGTCCTAAGATTATTCAAGAGACAACGGATAAGATTCTTCAGATCCGTGATAACTTGATCAAGGCTAGAAGCAGACAAAAGAGCTATGCTGATAGAAGGCGCAAGCCTCTGGAATTTGTTGTTGGAGATCGAGTTCTACTTAAGGTATCCCCCTGTAAGGGAGTAGTTCGCTTTGGTAAAAAGGGGAAGCTCGCTCCTCGCTATGTGGGTCCTTTCGTGATACTTGAGAGGATTGGCAAGGTAGCGTACAAACTCGATTTGCCTCAGGAATTAAACAACGTGCACCCAGTTTTCCACGTATCCAACCTACGGAAATGTCTAGCCGATGAGGAACTGCAAGTTCCTCTGGAAGACTTGCAAATAAACGAAGCTGTTCAATTTGCGGAGAAACCAATCGAAATTATGGATCAAGTTGTCAAGCGTTTGAGGCGCAGCAAAATTTCCATTATCAAGGTTCGATGGGAAGGAAAGCGTGGTGCTGAATTCACTTGGGAGTTAAAAAGTGATATGAAGGCCAAGTACCCGCATCTCTTTGAACAGTTTTCTTCTAAGATTTCGGGGACGAAATCTCCTAAAGGAGGGGAGACTGTAACGCCCAGCGTCCCTAAACTTTAGGATCTTGTCAAGACTAGTCCCTGAAGTTTAACTTTTGTCTATGTTAGCCCCTAGTCTATGTGGACTGTCTATTTTCTTGGAGTGTCTAAGTATACGTTTGGAAATGCCTAATTCTATACGATTTGAATGCCTAAATCTATGATTTGAATGTCTATTCGGAATGCTTAATGTTGAAATGCCTAAATGAGGAATGTCTATATATGGGATTGCCTAAATTCTATATGGTTGGAATGCCTAAATGTCTATATATTTGGAATGTCTAACTCTATGTGCTTGAAATGTCTACACCCATATTGGAATGTCTAAATCTACGTTGGAATGCCTAAATCTATTTGGTGCCTGACTCCTTAGACTCGTGAAACTTGATTCTTGGTTGAACGAGAGACTGGAGCCTTGTCACTGGCAAGATCTATTTAATCTTGTAAACCTTTTATGTATATGCAATAATCTAGTTATTATATTGCCTATTACCACGCAACGCTTAATCTAACTCGCAAAACAATCAAGAACTGGAATATGGAAAGGTTGGGTTGGCCAGAGTGGCCATCCGATCGGACTGCTATCCGATCAGATTGTCACCCTATCGGATGACCACCCGATCGGATAGCCGTCCGATCGGACTGCCATCCGAACCAAACCACACCTTCCCTCCTCTTCTACTTCACCTATAAATAGACCTGTCACATCACCTTTTCAGTGATGTGACAGCTCTGCTTGACCAAGACACGCGCACACGCCCTTTTCTTCATTCTCTCATCGTTTTCGGTATGTTTTAGGCTAGATCTTTGCACATTCTTGATCTACACATCATTCTCTACGTGAATCTCACTTGAAATCACATTTTTCACTGTGAAATCTCTCAGATCTGAGATCTTGAGGATGATGTCATCATAATGGTTGGCACAAAATGCCATATGACGTCATTCTTGGTGAGATCTAGCTAAGATCTAAGGGATTCCATGCTTAATTCCTCAAATATAAGCTAAATCTAAGAGTTTTATACTAAAACTTGAGTTCCTTCTTCGAATTTCTGATTTACTTCGGTGATAAACGGGACTGAACGGACTGTAGACTAGATCGGTGGTCTAGAGTAGGTTTAGGAACGGATTATTCACTGGTGAAGACGATCACGGGATGGATTCCGGCATAAACCCATCGCTAACAGACAACTGGTTGGACTGGGGTGGTTCCCGACCGATCAGAATGGCTGTTAAACGATAAGTTACTGTTGTCTCAGTACGTGCCGTGACGTCATCATTAATCTGCAAACTTAGAATTTTTACAAGATTGACAAACAAGAACAAGGGTCCCCTGATCGAGCGGCAACCCGTTCGGACAGTCGTTCGATCGGACAACCACCCTATCAGGTGACACTTGCCTTTTTGTCTTGAATTTCTAAACATTTGGTGAACCACCAAAACTTGGAAGTCTGATCGAATGGCAACCCAATCGAACAGGTGTCCGTTCGAGCAGCCGTCCGGTTATCTGCACTCGGACCATGTGGCAATCCGATCGGATTACCGTCCGATCGGACAACCACCTTAGTCCTTTTTTTTATTCATGAATTTCACCTGAGTAGCAACCCGATCGGATGGCCATCCGATCGGGCAGCCACCTTTCCCATACTACACATATGCCACCCGAACGACCGGCTATCCGATCGGACAGCCGTCCGATCGGGCAGCCCTTCGACCCGGTGACTGTTTCAACACGTTGAGCAATCTCGTTATCCTGCCCGGCTCTTATCCTATTATAATCTAATCAGGCTAATCCTCAAAAAGAGCTCTGATCCAATAACAGTTGCGACTGTTAAGTAACCACTGTGAGTATACTCGATCCCCTTTTTACTTTATACTTTTGGGGTGTAACATGTATTCTATTAAACTAAATACTTTTGGCAATTTATACTCTATCCTATGTGTTTGTGAAAACTTGAGCATCCTAGTATTCTATTTGTGCTATGTGACGTTTAATCCAGGGTATTTAGTTCCGCCTTAACAATAGTAGCGCTATAGGGGGTGCACCGCTCCCATTATTCTCCGGGGGTAGTGTTAGGAGGATTCTAGTTTACCTTGAGACTTGGGTAGACACTAAAGCATCGGGATACTTGGACTATCACTGCGTGGACTGCGACACTAGCACGGCGGAAACTATTTTTATTGCTTACATTGTGGATATGAGTTGTTTTTAAATTATTATTCTAGTATCAAACTTGTATACTCGCCAATACTTTTGTATTGATATTTTAATACATGTTGCAGGTGGATAGGTTGAGATGGATCATGGAAATCAAGCTAGGGGAATGCCTAGAAACGTCGCCTAGTGAACTTAGAAACTTTTGAATAATTTGAACAATCTTTGTTATGTTTTGTATTCGATGTCTGATGTTGGATTTTGATTTAGACAAATTTTATGCATGTAATCAATTAACCTCTATTGCCACAATAGTGTCATGGAAATCTCATGAGCAATCTGAACACCTAGTGTTCGCACCCCGATGTTTCCACCATCGGTTGGGGTGTGACATGTAAGTCGTAGACTTAGACCGGTTAGCTTAAAGAACGTTTTACGGTACGATACGCTAGATTAAGTGATGACCGGAATGGAATGTTATTTAGACCAAACTAGTATGAAGACTTGTATAATATGGGTAAACTAAATACATTCTGGATTTTGAGGTTTAAATAATAAGGTTAAACTCGTTTCGTTTAATTTATGTAAACTAGTCACATAAACTGAACCGAACGCTTATAGCCATTAACGGGTAACTGGATGATTCATATACAAGTTCCATATGTTATTATGCTTAAAATATGTTATGACATCAGTAGGATATCAACAAATATGCCCATAAAGATTTTAAAACCGAATTAAGCCTCATAAGGGCAATTTGGTCATTTTATGATTTATTAAAGGAGCTTGCATGTAAACTGAAGTTTTGGTCATAAACATTCTGTAAAAATATTTTATTTAAGATGTTATAACAGTAGGATATCAATCATATGTGTGGTTTGTGCTTTATGGCCAAACTGTGTACCGTAGGGGCATTTTGGTCATTTCACACATAATTTAGAGACTTATTTTGGGATTCTGAGTTCATGACTTATACCTACTGTAAATATATTTAAAATGGTTTATAAAATCAGTAGGTAGCAAGTCTTGGGTGCTAAGTATGGTTTAGAACCATACTATGCACCTAAATAGCGTAAAAGTCGGTAAATGATGATAAGTTCGAAGTTTATGTAATTCAGATGTTATGACCAACTTTGAATAGTCAATATATTTTATTTTTCATAACATATCAGTAGTAAAAAGGTTTTGCATGTTTATTATGTTTAAAACCTATTTTATTTGCAAAAAAGGGTATTACCGTCATTTATAAACTTTATACAAGAACTTGAAGTTTAATTCAGTATATAATCTGACTTAACATCCCAATAAATCCTAAATATGATATCACAACGGTAGGTAAAGTGTGTTATGTCAAAGTTATGTTTAAAACTTGATTTGCATGCAAAAGGGCATTTTAGTCCTTATAAAAACATATTTTTCGATTAATTATATAACTTCATTGCATGCTAAATATGTTTACAAATCAGTACTTAGTTCATTTGCATGCTCATTTATATTAATACCTTATTTGTAACAAAAATGGCATATTGGTCAACATTAAGCATAATAATGAAAACAGGTAAATAAACTCATATTACTATGTGACCATGTAATATAACCTCAGAGGGTTATACTATAACATAATATGGTCACAATGGAACCTTAATGTATAAAGAAATTAAGCTAATTCGGGTCAGAACTGAAAGTCAAAGAAAAAGTCAAGCCTTTGCAACTTTCGGTTGCGAACTGAGCTTAAACTTAGAATTGTCGGGTTGAACATGCTTATACATGTTCTAATAATGTTTACCAAGTTATTAGAGTGATAAAACATATATTATAACTTCTACATTATAAGATTTGAATTATTTTAAAAACTAACCCGTTTGACTTTTTATTTTAATAACTTTGACCCGACAATTAACTACGTAAACGTGGTAATTAGGAGGTGCCCTTTTGAGGGATTAACACCTACCTAATTACGATCACGTAGCCATATTCGCCTCGAACAATGGCTGGACCGTTTAGGTCTAAACAGAAAGTCAAAGCCTTTTAGCAGAAACTTTGACTTTCAGCTTTTTAAAGCTTAAAAACCGAAAAGCAGAGGCTAGGGACTCTTACAACAGGTCCTAGCTCGAAATCTTTAACTTAGGGGAGTCTCCTATGATCAGGAATCTCCAAGTATGCCAAAGCAAGTGAGAAGAGAATAAATTTTGAGAGGTGCAAGGAAGAAGTGAACTATGGGGCTCTATTTATAGTTGAACAAGAGGATTTGAGATTGTGCCAAGTGTTATGGATCTTCCCTGATCATCACAGGTGTCTTAGAGGTTTATAAAAACCATCTACAAGTCCCTTGTTTCGAAATTCAGGTTGCATGGCGGTTTGATTAGGGAACAAGGCTGAATACATGCACCTGGCAGTCATTTTTCGATACTGGTCATTGCCTCGCGCCCCGCGAGAGACAAGGTAGTCCGGGTCGCGGCCCGTGACTCTCCTTCGACCAGGTAAACAAGTTTTCCATTTTGACGGTTTCAGTCCCTGGTCCTATGTAACTTAATATAACTTTCATTTTAAGCATCTTTGGCCCCTAAAGTTAGTTTTTGATATTCTTGGAAGTTATAACAAACATTGTTAAGCTCCGGTTCGGTTAAAAGGTCACTCAGAGGTATAATTAAACATGTTGACACTTTTAACCCTCCAATTTATAAACTTTTGATTTGATTCTCAAATGTTTTCGTAAATTCAACGATCGACCTAATAAAGAATACGACATCTGTAAATGGTCATTCAGAGGCACAGGTTTGGCATAATGACGCTTTTAGTCCCTCCACATACATCGTTTCACTGTTTAACAAGATTAGTCCTTCATAGTCAAAGTTTGACTTTATTTGGGTTTAGTACACGTGTCTTCACATCATTGAAAATGATTTTACGAGGTGTTACAGTTTGTGAGGTAGTGTTCTATAGAGATTTGCTAAAATGTATTAAGTTGATTAATAAAGTAAACAGTTTCAGGATATAGTTTCAAGATATCAAACTATATCAATTATCAAGTAATGAACAATAAAAGTAAAGATTGAAACGGGATGTACGAGGAAAGCCCTTGATCTATCTAGATCGCCGGCACAAAACCTCGGGAGCTGACAACTGCCTTTGTTCTTCTTATTGATTGAAATACCAGGATACAGCTTTAGGGTAATGCACGGATCAACTCTAGGTGTTATAATGATTGTGAGATTTGAATGAATGATTGTGAATATAGCAAGTAACCAATGTGTGTACGAGATTGCATGTGTTGTTCTAATGATTTGGCATCCTTTTATATAGTTTTTAAATTCTAACTGAATATCCTATAATTCAGGGATACGGAGAATATCCCCTTGTGACCGTTGTAGACCTCTTCATCCGCTATTAACGTTCACCTTTCAACCACTTTGAGCGAGTCTTCAGGTAGACATGGTCCTTGTTAACGTTGGTCCCTTGCAACTGAAGTATACAAACAAACCATTAGTAACGAACAAGATACTTCTGCAGGATGTTACCAATATCCTGGTTCGGTATCCTGGTTGCAGATTAGAAACATAAAGTCAGGATATATTATCAGGATATAGGTTCAAAATTCCACCCATAACAATAGGATGTTTCCAAGTGTTAACATATGTTCTAGGATGATCACAAGTGCCTACTGAGGTGTTAGAACCAGAAGGAAGGTGGCAATAACGAGCTAGATGTCAAGAAATGAGCATGGTTAGCTAGACTTGCAGGCCAAGCAAAAATTCTGCCACTGGGGTCCCTTACGGACTGTATGGGCTTTGGCCTTACGGTCCGTAAGCCCTTTGCAGAAATAAATTTTTGGTTTTTGACAGATTTGGCCCCTAGACTTGTAATATCGTATTTTTGTCATTTCTCCCCTCAAACTTAATATCTAAGTTATGTAAAGGATATTTAGGGTATGTGTAACTTATATCCTTGTCTCGGAATGTACTTTACGTTAAACTGATTATGTTTGAATATTGGTTAACGAAATACTTCAAAAAGAAAAAGTTTTTGAAAGTTCGAATTTTTCACGAGGGTTACAAGTATGAGATTGTTGGAGGAAAATACGTTCCAAGTTACAACTGTCTTTAAACATTTCATTAGTTGAAAGTAATCCCAGTCAATAGATGAAACTTGGGATTATTAAAATCCAATAACCCTCATGAATATGATATCTTCAATATTTAATAAATAAAAATAATGGAGGATACGTGTCAACTTTGTAGGCCATCTAACAGTTAATTGGTTTTCCGACTTCTCGCTCTCCTATTAAATATTGGATGTCACGTGCCAACTTCGTAAAATCTAGATTTTGATTTACTTCATCTCTATCCTATTTATCCTATTGCATAATAATGATTTTCGTTAATTCGGTAAATAGTATGATTACACAATAAATCATATTCTTTAATTTTTTATAAACCGTACTTTCGAAATATGTGATATATTATTATAACTTTAGAAAAATACTTATTTCACTTGTGTAAGAAAGAGGTTTTAACATATTGAAGAATAAACGTTAGACCATACAGAATGGGGGCGTTGAGGGGGGAGGACAAGTCCCTCCATTCCACCATGTTTTTGAGGCGTTGCCTCTTCCCATTGTGGGATTCTCCACAGTGTTGCCCCTTGGACCAAACATTCAACATGCCTGATTTGAGTTTTTGTCGTTACCCTTTGCTCACAACACCATTGCTTTCCTTTTTTGATATGAAGGGAAAAGCCTCCACTGTCTATGTGACGCTTATGTGGCAGAGCTTTGCCCTCATACCGTTGCCCATGACTCTTTATGCTTTTCATGAAGCTTTTTTTTAAGCCTATACAACGCGGAAATAATTTATACATATAACTAATAATGAAAGATTTTAGGAACACTATTTCTTTTTCTTTTTCTTTTTTTTTTTTTTTTTTTGGTTTTGACTTTTAGTAGCTTTTTTTTTGTTTTTTATTGATATCATTGGAACCGATATTTATATTCGTTTTTATCAATCTTTGTTTTTATGGTATCCAATGAGTAGAGCCGATAGCCACCAAAGTCACGTCGCTTAGCACGGGGGAAAAACGATCAAACCCCCACCGCATAGCGCGGTGGGAAAAACCTAACTTTATTAATTGGTATTATCGGGACCGATATCAATATTCGCATTTATTGATCTTCACGCTTATGGTTTTCTGATGATTCGAGCCGATAATGTCCAAAGTTACGTCGCATAACACGAGAGAAAACCGATCATACTCCCGCCTTGTAGCGCGGGGGAAAATCTCAGTATCGATATTCGCTTTTATCTATATTCGCTTTTCTGGTTTCCAATGAGTTGAGCCGATAACGATCAAAGTCACGTCGCATACCACGTGAAAAAAAAACGATCAAATTCCTGCCACGTAGCGAGGGGGAAAACCTAGTTATCTAAATTACATGTTTGAAAATGAAATTTGAAAAAATAAATAAATGCTTTATTAAATTATATGCTTTAAACAATTATATTTGAAATTTGGAAAACAGAAATATATGCTTTAAAATAAAAGGGGAAGGTTCAAATGAAAACCACTAGTTATTGTGAAAACTCGAAAACTAATTAAAAAAGCCAAAAAAACATACCAAAATTTTTTTTTTTCATAATAATTTTCGCTACTTTTATTATATAAAAAAAATTCAAAAAAAAAAAATGTAGTGCACATGTAATACTACACATGTGTAGTATTACACATGTGTAATACAAAAAAAAAAAAATTTTTGAAAAAAGGTTTTTTTTTTTTTTATATAAAAAAAACCTGTGATTTTTTATAAAAAAAATTGGTGTGTTTTTTAGGCTTTTTTTAGTTAGTTTTCGAGTTTTCACAATAAAAGTGGTTTTCATTTGAACCATCCCCTAAAATAAAATATGTCAATATAATGTATATAGAACCATTTTAAATGTAAACACGTTTACGTTGCACCCATGGCATTATAGCCTAGTGATATCTTGGTGGTGGAATAAGGCTTATGATCATTAGGTCATGGGTTCGATTCCCACAGGGGGGTTTTTCCTAGATTTATTGGGTTTCCTCCTGAATTGGTGTATAGGCATTATTGCCTAGTGGAGATGGATATGATCGGGTGGTTCTGCTGGTGGCACGATAATACTCCAGTGGTCCGTCAGTGATCCAAATTTGCCGTTCAAAAAAAAAAAAAAAAAAACACGTTTACGTTGCTTCTGAATAATTAATTGGAATTGTTTATAAACATGCCAACTGGAAGATTGGAATAAATTAGGGTGCAATGTGTGTCGTGTACGGGGGTTTGTGTCGTATCTTAATGAAGAGATTATATGAATTTAAATATCTTAAAATTTTAAACAAAACACAAACTCAATAATTACATACTATGTTTATTAACTGAGGGGAGTGGGGCGACTCCCCCTCCCAAGTCGCCCTAAGTCGCCTGGAACACCGCCCCCCTTGGCGTCTCGGCTGGCGTCCCAAGCCAGCCCGTCTCCAAGCGATCGCCCACTTTTTCCATTTCCCCATACATATATCCGTTGCCAACGGATAGTTTGGCCAAATTTTTTTATTTTTTTTTTAAATACACCCAATCTTTATAAATAATACCACATATCAAACACATTTTTACCACAATCTTCTCTCAACTCATCAAAATTTATACCAATCTTCTCTCAACTCATCAAAATGTATCCCCACAACATCCCTCCTTTCAACCAAAATACACAATCTTCCAATCCACAACCCGATATGGCGGACCCAAACGTTTTAAATAACCCCGCTTTTACGCCTATTTCAATAATATGCACGTTTCTAGCCCTACACCGCAAGTATACTACAACAATACGACGATACCGCAAAATATGGGGTTCACCACTTGGAACACACAACAACCCGGTGGTTTTCAAAACGTTGGAGGATCGAGCCAACAAAATGGTATAAATTTTTTATATATTTTTTTTGTAAAGAATATGTTTTTTTTTAACTTTGTTTGTATTCCATCTAGTGGTTGATTTAGATGACGAAGAAGTTCCGGAGACCCAGTTCCATGTCGGTCAAAATGATGTTGAACCTCAAAAAAAGAAACGTTCACACAAGAGGAAAACACCGGGTGAAGAACGCTTGAAAACCAAACTGATACCATGGACTTCCAACGAGGAAATGAGCTTGTCCAAGGCTTGGCTAGAAATAACCGAAGACCCGAGATGTAGTAAGTTGTCTTATAACTTATTGGTCTCGTATTTACAAAGTTTTCTATAGATAACTATTGTTTTGTTTTTTATAGGTAACTATCAAAAGGAAAAAACATATTGGTCTCGTATTTACAACGTTTTCCTCAAGTTGGAAGATCAAGAAGATGGATACCGTGATCCCGATGGTATCGGCGCGAAGTGGCGTAAAATGCGTCATTTGATTCAAAGTTTCAACCAAATATACACTCGCCTAAATAACTCGAGTGTGCGCCAAGGTGGTTCCGACGATGCGATGCTCCAACCAAACGCCCAAAATGAATTCCGAGCCGAACACAAGAAGGCGTTTCCTTATCTTGCTATTTGGCAATTTTTAAGAAAGAGTTCGAAATTTCACATAGTCATCGCCTTCGATCCATTTAAAACTCGTGGCCAACCGTCGGCTAAGCGGTCAAAAACCTCATCCTCAAACGACCATCAAAGTACCGGGTCGGACGCTCGGTGCCAAATAAATCTCAACGACATTGACGAGGACGATGCGTTTGAACCACCACAACGGCCGGTTGGCCGAGATAGGGCCAAAAAAGCCGCTCAAACGTCTTCTAGCGGTGTACGAATCGACTACACCGAAACATTCGATGTATTTTTTTTTCGGTTGATGTATTTTTTATTTTGTTGAAGTAATTTTTTTTGTTGAAGTATTAGTTTTTATTTACTTTGATCAATACTTTTTAAAAAAAAATAGGAATTTTTTTATATCTTTTACATAAAAAAAGACAAAATAAATCAATGCCACGTGTCGCAAGACGCCCTAGCCAGCCAAGTTGCTCCACTCCCCCTTTTTTTGCCCAAAATCCTCTAATCTGACGTGGCGCCACGTGTCGCAAGACGCCCTCTCAAAAGGATGCCCCACTCCCTTTAGTCTTAGCAGGTTAACACGAACAAATTCC
This sequence comes from Helianthus tuberosus, assembly GCA_030545235.1. Taxonomy (NCBI): domain Eukaryota; kingdom Viridiplantae; phylum Streptophyta; class Magnoliopsida; order Asterales; family Asteraceae; genus Helianthus; species Helianthus tuberosus. The sequence continues at coordinate 141,799,648 of CM060357.1, forward strand.
ATTTAACTCAAAATTAAATAATTTTTACGTATCAATTCTCAAATCATAAATTACAACTAGTTGATTTTCCGCCCGCGCGTTGCGGCGGGGACCCAGTGACTGCAAAACACGTGTCAACAACGGCAAGCAAATACCGAATATCAAAACATAAATAAAAATGACGTGATAAGGATAGTCACTCCGTCCTAAAAGAAGCGATTTTAAATAACCTAATATATAACAATAGGACCCACACGTCTTACACGTTGGAAATTCGGTTATTTTCAGTTCAGTTATTACTGTGCTAACACGTTAAAATATGGATGAGCTCGGTACCGGCAACGGCACCGAAAGTACCGATCCGGAAAATCTTGAAATTAGGTACCGGCACCGAAAATACTCGGTACAATACGGTATGGTATTTGAAGGTAAAGATCAATAAATACAGGTATGGTGCTAGACCGGTGTCGAACCGAAAGTAACGATTCTGAAAACGCCAAAATGTGGATACCAAATTAGTACCGAAAATGATTTGGTATAGTAAATTTGACACCGATACGATACCGGTTTGATTACAGGATTTGATACGATTTGCTTATCAATAATCTAAATATCCAAAAAATATACATGCTACAATTCATTCATTACAAAAAAAGACAAAAAAGAAAGCAAAATAAGTTGTTGTGTATATAAAACCTCATTCAAACGAAATAAAGTTTATTTACTTTGTGTATGAAAAGTAATCTAAACGGTGCAATTACTTGCATTGCTACAGGATTTGATGAGCTCGTTACCAACCGGTACCGAAAATACCGTTATCGAAATTCCCAAAAGTGGGTACAGGTACCAAATATACCTGGTACGGTACGGTTCGGTACCGGTCGGTACTGGTACGACACCGATATTTGAGGGTAAAAACCGGTGAATACCGGTGCCGAACCGGTACCGAAAGTACACCAGATTTGATAAATTTAATACCGGTACCGGTATCCGATACTATTTACTCATCGGTTAGTAATGTTACTATTCAGTGCTATTTTTAATACGTTATTATATGTTACTGTTCATTTTATTCAATTTTTAATATATAGGGTAATAAGCTAGAAGCACCCCGCGTTGCGACGGGGGTGTAAAACCATATCAAATAGCACAAATGCTACATAATCGTCAGCGACCACCAACGCTAAAGTTGCGTTTTAAAGCAAAGAAATAGACCGAAACGTAGAACATATAAAAAAATAAGTAAGTCGATCTAGGACCCACGCGTTGTGACGAACCTGTCAAATGAGAAAAAATAGACGTAAAAAATTTGAACCACACATAGACGTTGCGTCGTGTTGACTCACAAAATTATGAACGAAACGTAAAAACGTTAAACCACGCACGGTGCGCCGTGTTAACTCGCAAATTTAGTACGAAACCTAAAACGGAAACTTGCGAAAGATGAAAAGTATAAGAGATCAAAGTTGAAAGTAAAAAAGTAGTGTGGTTAAATTGCAAAAGATGAAAAGTTTTTGGTTAAAATTAAAAATTCAATTTTGTGATGTTAAAATTGCAAGAAACCGAAACATAGAACATATAAAAAATAACTAAGTTGATCAATGACCCACGCGTTGTGACGAACCTGTAAGATGAAAAACAATAGACGTAAAAACCTTGAAATACAAATGGACGTTGTGCCGTGTTAACTCGTAAAATTACGAACGAAATGTAAAAACGTTGAACCACACAATCACGTTGCCCCGTGGTAACTCGTAAAATTTAGTACGAAATGTAAATAAAAAATTTGCTAAAGATGAAAATTAGAAAAGTTGTGAGTTTAAATTGTAAAAGAAGAAAAGTTTTGGCTTTAGGGTGAACAAAATCAATTTTGTAAGTTAAATTTGTAACAAATAGAAAGACTTGGGTTAAGAAGTAAAATTCTAATTTTTTTTTAAACCACCCAAAGCCAAGGGTACAACTATCTCAAGCTTAAAGTTGTTGCTTATTTGTAAAGTGTATAATATATAGAATTATGAATACAAATAGTCTATTGCTCGTTTATTTTTTAACTTTTGACATGAAATCTCAACCATTATATGTTATAACATAAAATGCATACTTAAAAAGTTATAAAACAAACGAATTCAGTGACTCAACCCGCTAAGTTGACCCAAGCCTGACCTATTAAGCTATATGTGTCCAGGCGTTCGACGTGAAATTAATATAAACTTGTGTAAACTAAACACAAAACCAAAAATTACATGTAAGGTTCTTCTTAGGAGAGCGTATCAAAACCATAAATTACATGTAAGATTCTTATTAGGAGAGCTTATCCAAGAAAAGAATATTAATTAGAGTAAACCACATAAATCGATTTTCGTTCGATTGAAAATAAGAGGTTTTTTTATCATTCGTTAGTGGTTTGTATAGACAAGTTTCCAATTTCATTGTTTACGACTTCTCGACTTCTCGACCTCGTGCATTTATTAGTCGAACTATTAGACTATACTAAGTGGGAGGGCATGAGGAGGGGGCATTAAGTGTTATATGGCTACTACGCCAACAATGGGACGTAGTAAAAAAAAACACAAAGTAGGAGGGGCGTGAAAGTAGCATTTTTTATTAAAAAAATAAATTAAAGTCAACCAATTAAAACCAACCCAAACTACACCCACCAATCAAAGTCTGCCACCTCACACCCCACAATCCCTCCACACTGTGGAAAATCTCCCGCCCCCTCCACTACGTCGTCCTTCCCGCCACCCACAGGCCCATGTGCCTAGCGTGGAGAGGCTTCTACGCCTACTCCGTGTGGTCTTAAGCAGTGTTGTAAAAGTCGGATTCCAAGGCCGAGTACTCGGCGACTACTCGGTACTCGGAACCGGGGACGGAACCACAGGAGGGTCAGGGGGTCAGTTAACCCTCCGGCCACCAAAATTTTCAGTTTACCGGTGTATTCGGGAATTTTTTTTTTGTATAGTTGACCCTCCTGATTATCTAGCGTAAAGCTTTAAAATTAGAAGAAAAAATAGAGATCTCAAAAAGATTTCCGGCTGGCAAGCGGCGGTCCGGCGGCGACGAGTGGTGGTGCACGGTGGTCCGGTGGACTGTAACTTGTTTTGAAGTTAAATGGAGAAGATAGATTATCTCTAATCTATTTTAAAATTCATATAAAATGGGCTTTATAGGGAATAAGGCCTTTATTTAAACAAAACTGAGTTTAGCCCAAGACTAAAAACCTAATTTTTTAATGTTTTGTTCTATTTTTCTCAGTTGACTGTGCGGCATTCTCAGTCTGTTATTTCTTCTTTAGGGTGTAAGGGGTGCTCACCTAAGAGGTGAGTCCCCTCTCTTACGCACACCCAATCCTCGTGTGCCACGTCAACTCCCCTCTTAAACTCCCCTAACACCCCAATTTGATGGCGTCACTCCCCTCTTAACTCCCCTTGTTTTTTTATTCAAAAAAAAAAAAAAAAAAAGAACAAAATGGTTTGATTGGTTGGAAAAATGGGGCCCACCATCTCTCTCCCTTCCCGCATGCGGTGAACAACCACCGAAAATGGTCCCCGATTTCACCCCCTGCTTTGATGGCGGTGTCTCTCCCGCTCGGCAAGAGGGGTCCCCGAAGGGAGTCCCCGAAGGCGCCCCCCACACCCTTAAAGAGCTCTGTTGATTTTTGAAGTTTTGAATTGGACGAGTCATGGGTCTGCACCATTCTGCATTTGACATCATGTAGTATTTTTTTTTCTTTTTGATATTATTGATTATTAGTTTATTAATATTGTTTATATACTATATTTTTCCGATTATCTTTCTTTCAATAATATACTATAGGTTATAACCCCGTGTATTACACGGGTAGAATAAATAAATTTTATATACTAAATAATAAAACAATATATCTTTAGAAACCTCTTTTATTGCACGGGTTGAATAAATATAATTTTATATATTAAATAATAAAAAGTTATATCTATAAGAACTATATTGTACGGATTGAATAAATATAATTTAACCATTTATTTAAAACTTGTAAATGTAGAAATGATAAATAATATTAGTTAATTTTATTTTAAGTTTCGTAAAATCTATTTGATACCAAACTAAATAAAACGTTCAAATATATAGAGTTAATATCAAGAGTTAATTACGATTTTGGCCCCTGTGGTGATATCATTTTTACCCTTTTAGCCAAATAACGGATCTTTTAACATCTGAGCCCACAACGTCTTTTTTTCTAACCCTTTTGGCCCCTACCAAAAGGGTTAGAAAAAAAAGACGTTGGGGTCTAAAAGGGTTAGAAAAAAAGACGTTGAAGGCTCAAATGTTAAAAAAAATCCTTTTTAGGCTAAAAGGGTAAAAGTGATATAACCACAGGGGCCAAAATCGTAATTTACTCTAATATCAAATTAGATAACTAAGTTTGAATTTGAAGTAAATATATAAATATAAAAGTAATAAAATAAATATTTAGTAGGAGGATAATCTATAATTAATTAGAAGAGATTAAACTAAAATTATAATTATCCATAAGATATGGCCTAATATGATGACAAGTGTCCTAAAAGTGGTTTCTTTTATTATATGTATAGATTTATATACTATATTTTTATTGTGAAGTAGATTATCAATTCTTTATTTTGTTTTATATAAACGTTTTTCCCTAATTTATTATTATTTTTATCCTAGAAATGCAAATATACAAACATATTTATATAAACTTTTCTGCACTAATTTAATTTTATTTTTATTAAATGGGTTAAAACTCTAATGAAAATAATAACAAAAGAATTAGAGAGAGCTCGAATTATCTGAAGTTGGAATTGTTGATGACCCAACATTGCTTAAATCAATTAATAACTATTCAAGTAATATATTTTTGCAAGTGTTAAAAATGAAGTAATTTCTTAACGATTCCAAACTCTAGGGCCTCAAATATACTTACTGTCCTACTAATAATTTTGGAAACAATTCTATTACGACCCCCAACCAAAAAATTATGGTTCCGCCACTGCTCGGAACCTTACCTTAGAGAGTTACTACAGGTTGGCCTTTATAAGTCGGAGGCGGTCAAACTAGGCCTATTCGGTGACTACTCGGAATACTCGGTCAAATACTTGGTGGGAACCTTGGAATACTCAACGACTAGTCGGATTACTCGGTCAACTACTCCGCCTACTCGGCGACTACTCGGGATTATGCTAATTTTGACATGAATAATGATAGTTTTGATATGAATTACGCTTATTTTGACACATATAAAATATCCAATAATTAATTTATTTATATTAAACCTGTCTGAGTACTCTCTGAGTACTCCCCGAGTACTCCCAATTCCCCACCCGACCGACTAGGGAGAGCCTAAAGACTTCTACAACATTGGTCTTAAGTATTGCAAAGATTTGTTTTAGTTTTAATAATTTATCTATAAGTTATAAAAGGTGCAATAAAAATATATGGGTAAATTAAAATTTTCATCATTTATGTTTATATTGGATTCCAGTGGATTGCCTTTATGATCTTCAAGTATTGAGGACTTGTTGATCATGGAACAAAATGTGAGGAATATGTTCTATGTAAGGCTATGGGGGTGTGGAGGGGCTTGGGTTGGGGGCATTGCTTGACACGTGACGAGGATGAGATCCACAAGCTAATACTAAAAAACTAGGGGTGTGGTGGGGCGTCGCTTAGCTGGGCGTGGCCAGCCATGTGGAATTTTTTTAAAAAGTACAAAGAAAAAAAAAAACCTACATTGAATCAGCCAACCACAGCCCGTTATGTCACCCAGCCTCCCGCCCCACGGCAGACAGATTTTCCACGCCAAGCGGGCAATGTTGACCAAAACACCAACCCGGGGTGGAGCACCCGGTGTTAAAGGGCCAAAACGCTCAAAACCCACGCCCACACCCACCGGTCTAAAGTTGACTTCAATAAAATGATTTTAGGAATTCATGAACTTCGCATAATTGAAGTTGACAAGTCTCACATTAGTTAGTGTAAACCATGATCTATACAAATTATAAGTGGAACCTTGAATTAAAAGCTGTAATTGGAGACTATAATACTTACTAATATATCTTTGGGAACCATATTGTTGGGTGTATTTGGGTGATAAGTAGTTGATAATGATATGCTTATCAAATGCATAATTTTAGTTTCTAAAGCTTGTATTTAAACTTCTTTGTTGAATAAACTTCTTTGTTGAGTCGTGTGGTTTGAATAGTTGAATAACATCTTTAAATTTGCTTAATGAATACTTGGAACAATTATGGTGAACAAACCCGTTATGCAAAAATCAACATAGCAGGTTATATAATCACGTATTAAGTTACATATTCACGTAACATCTTTGAAAAAAACAAAGAGTAAATTATGATTTTGGCCCATACGGTTATATCACTTTTACCTTATTAGCCTAAAATAGAATTTTTTAACATCTGTGCCCCCATTGTCTCTATAACTAACTATTTTGGCCTCCGAGACTAACTCAACCCATTATCCTGGTTAATTAATTGTCACATGCAACTCACATGATGGATATATTAGTAAATTTACCTCCCATTTTAATAATTCTAATAATTAAAACAAACTGAATTATATATTGTATAATATATATACAACTCTCTCTCTCTAAAACACACACTCTCTCTCTAAAACACACACCAACCCTCGCCACCACCTCGCAGTCCCGCCACTGCCACCTGCCATTACCCATTACCCACTCCCACCCCAAACCACCATTGTCACACCATCTACCCACTCCTGCACAACACTTCCTTCTACCCAGGGGCGCAGCATGTGAGGGGCGGGGGGGGGTCGCCCGACCCTCCGAACTTTTCGATTAGTAGTGTTACGTATGTGTTTTTCGTATAGAAATTTTTAGGGATATACGTGTTAGACCCCCCGGTTTAAATAAAATTATGTATATACGTGTTAGACCCCCCGGGTTTCTAAAAAAAAATTATGTATATACGTGTTCGACCCCTCCGGTTTTCTAAAAAATAAATTATATAACCCAAATAAAATACTAAATTAGCCCAAATAAAGAGTGTGTTATTAACTTATTATGTATGTCAGTTTATCATAAGCCCAAAATACCCTACCCAAATCAAAACTAATGGCCCATTTATGAAATTAGACCCAATATGAAACTAATTAACTAAACCCAATATCAAACTCATGTGTGCAGACAAAGAAACAGAAAGAAAAACGCAGGTCGCAGGGGCTGGGGGGAAACTGGAAAGCGACTGGGCTGCTGCTTGTTCGAGACTTCAATTCGAGATTCCTTGTTCGAGACTTCTTGTTCACTTGTTCAATCATCCTCACAGGTATGTTAATTTTTATGTTTAGATTTGATTTAGGGCTCCAATTTATATGAATTAGGTTGAAATAAGGTGTGAGTTTTAGCCCTAAACTTGTTGAATTTTTATGTTTAGGTTTGATTTAGGGCTCCAATTTATATTAATTTGTTAAGGCTCCAATTTATATTAATTTTTATGTTTAGGTTTGATTTAGGGCTCCATGGGGAAGAAGAATAAATGCATAACCTCTTTTTTCAAAAGAAAGAATGAAAATGAAGAACAAGTAGAGGGAATTGTTGATGGAAACAATGAAAACAAACGTCAAAAAGCTTCACCAAGTGAACCGGTTAGTGAAGTGAACAATGAGGCGAATCAAAACATTCCACCGGTCAGTTGGATAATTTTCAAGTTGAAAGGATAAATAATCCTAAGCTAAGTGGGGTATCAACTCTTTCTGAACTTTGCAAAACTATTGTGGAATGTCAGAAAAATAACATGTACAAATTAGTTGAAAGAGTGTGTCGGCTAATCTTAACACTTCCAGTTTCGACTGCAACAACGGAAAGAGGATTTTCAGCAATGAAAATATTTAAGAATCGCCTTCGCAATAAGATGTCCGATCAGTATCTAGCAAACAGTATGGTGATTTACATAGAAAAGGAGATTGCTGAGAACTTTGATTCGGAGTCCATAATTGAAGAATTCAAAAATCTTAAAGGAAGACGAGCAGAACTATAATTCTTCATCCAACTAAACCGGGTACCCACCTTCCTCTTCTTTTTAATGTTTTGGTATCTTTATTCCATTGTTTGTTAAACAATGTTTACGTTTTAATGTTTTAGAACGGCTTTTAATTTGATATTAAGGTTTGACCCGACCCGAATCACCGACACCCTACCCTACCCGACCTGACCCGAATCGAATCACCGTTGCCCGACCGAACATAGAAATTTTTTTTAGGTCTAATGCCTTCCGACCCCTTGAATTTTTTTTTCAAGCTTCGCCACTGCTTCTACCCAAGATTCAAACCCAAAAAAAACTTCACCCACTTTATTCTCAACCGCACCATTCCAAAACGATTGATCATATCTTTTATACATAATTGATCCAATGTCCCAGACCCGATATAAAACAATCACGTGTTAACCACCCACATCCATAATCCTTAAATTTCCCCCAGTAAGACTATGGGGTATGGGGCGGGGTTGGGGCGTGGGTTGGGTACAAACGCCCAAGTCACCATCCCGGGTGGGCTTGGGTTTAGGCGTGGCCCCTTGGGCGGGGGTTTCAGCCCAGGCTTTGGGCGGGGCTACCCACATGACATGGCGGAACCTCATTGGCCAAGAGCACTAGCCCTTTGAAATTGGTTTTTTTTCCACGACACCCCAGCCACGCCCCACCATACCCCTTTGAAATTGGCTTTTAGTCTTGGGTGCCCCATACTCCACGTGTCGCACCATGCCCCCAACCCACGCCCCACCATACCCCACAGTCTAAAGTCTCAAACTTTGACTGCAAAACCTAGGGGTGTGCACGGTTCGGTTATTAGCATTATCCGTAACCGTAACCGAAGTCATCGATTAATCGGTTCAGTTAATTCGGTTAATTTGTCGGTTTTCGGTTCGGTTAATAACCAATTCAAACAAGGGCTAATTTTTTTGCTTAGAAATACATGTAATAGAGGTATAAATACATGAAATGAATGTATAAATAAATGAAATGGATGTATAAATGTATGAATAGATGTTTAAATACATAAAATGGAGGTATACATAAATGAAATGAATGTATAAATGAATGAAATGAAGGCATAAATAAATGAAATAGAGGTATTATTACATGAAATGAAAGTATAAAACATGAAATACATGAAAATAGAGGTATAAAAGCAAGAAATATATAAAAAAAATAAATGATTCGGTTCGGTTCGGTTAATTTCGGTTAACCGATGGTAAAAAAAATATCCGTTAACCGACTTTCGGTTAATTTCGGTTCGGTTTTGTCGGTTTTCGGTTCGATTTCGGTTAACGGTTCGATTATTGCACACCCCTAGCAAAACCCCAATTTTCACTCAAAAATGGCAGCAGAACCTAAAGATCTCAAAACCTCTTTAATTTCTTCGTCAGACATTTGTTTAAACCCCAGGAAAACCCTCACCCCCACGAATGATGTCACACCCTGACTTTTGCGGAAGCGTATGATGTGTGACTAGTTTAATATCATTGCATTCAATCATAATAAAGTGGTAGTTGTTTTCCTTCTACATAGCTTTACAAGACGGGTATACTTTCCCTGAGATGGGGGTTGTTCATGTAGGGGTGATAGAGAGTGTGGCATCACTGAATCCTTTCCGCGTGTTAGCCATATTTACTTGCTTAGCTATCGGTCTCCAAATGACTCGTAGAAGGGTAGATGTGTTAGACACGAAGTAGGCAAAGACAGGTTTCCTACTTTGTAAAGTGCTAAGGCAATGGTCTAGGTGTTGTTCTACCAGATGAAGGTGTGAACACTTATAGATTATTTTTGGAGGGATGGTGATCATTAACCTGACCCGCAGAGTCCACCAGGATTTCCATGCACTACAAGTTGTTATTACGTGGGCCCCCGTAATAATAAATTGTCTTGCACAGTTACCCCAATTTTCCCTCGTCCAAGCAGATGATCAACCAAGGAGGGGACACTACTGTCCTTATACCTCTGACATGGAAAGGACAATTGCAGTGGTCCACGCGCTGACATTCGCTATTGTTACGCGCGAACAAGAACGATGATTAAACGAAATATGAATAAGGAGAATTCCTAGTAGTTGGAGGGGCACCTTCAAGATGAATACTTCATCTTCCTTTTCTGGTCAAGTGTGTGTCGTCAATCTCGCTTCACAAAAGCCGCAGGGACCTCGTTCCGCTGATTAAGAAGTTGTTCAAGGTTTCCGCCTCTGCCTTGCCGTCACTACCGTAGTCAGGCACCTTCACGATCGAGAGGGAAGAGCAGCCATCTCCTACGGAAGCAAGCTCAGAATCTCGTTTGGTAATCACTCCAGCTGTAACACCCCAAAAACGGGTTTGGTAATCAAACCACGTTAATACTAATGACTTGGTAAAATACCGTTAGTGGTAAAATTTAACCCGGTGAATATTAGGATAAGAAATAAATAATCCTAATATTAACTAAAAGGTGAATAAAAGTTTCTAATGGAGTGAAATTTATAAGAGGCCGAGTAACGAGATTTAAACTAAACTTAGTCATAGATTTCCCGAACCCACTAATTTAACTAGGAATGTTTAACCTAGTTAATAAGTGGGGAATATTGTTAGAAATAAGTAGGTTGTGCCCTACTTAATTAACTAACCAAACATGAGGGGCCAAAATGGGGTAACTTGAAAATGGTTTTATTAAACTAATAAAATAACACAACACACACACACAAGAGTGTGTGGTGCGTGTCTGGATCGAGCTCAGGGGGCTCCCATGGAGCCAAAAACCCTAATTCACATATAATCATCAAATTGAAGGATCAAATGAAGCTCAAATTCACAACCGAACGTGAATTAATGATCACCCGAACAAGAGGATTCATAAGGTATGTAAAATCTTGATGTTTGGTGAAGTTGTAAGAATTTGATAATCATCCTAATCGCGAATTAGGCATGGATTAGAGAAGCTATGGCTAGATTAGTGATGTATACTTGCTTAGGAACGAAACCCTAAGTGAAAATCATACATAACATGCTATGGATTGATGGATTTGGTGAATTAACACACTTAGATAAGTGGGTTTTGATGTTATGATGAAATAGATGATATAGATATGCTTAGAATCATCATGCATGTTAAGTAATCAGGAAATACTTAAACAATTTGCAAGTTTGAGTATTTGATCATAAGTGATAGTGGTGAATTTTGATGTTAATCTTGGTAAAAATAACTAATTATGAACTAGTTGTAAATGTGTAAAAATGTATGCACATTAGGTGTTTGTTGAAATGCCTAAATGAAAACTAAAGTGTTGAAATTAGAGTGAAAATGTGTGTTTGAATAATATGGCAAGTTATATGAAATATGAAACAAGAAGAGTTCTAATCATCATGTTGATTTGAACTAATGTTATAAATCATGTGATCGAAAGTAGTTAACTTTAATAAGCTAAGTTAACTAATCATGAAGTCGAGTAGTAGTTTCGACTTATGAAATAAGTGAGATGGAATAGTCGTGAATAATTATGACTAATCTAACCATCTTACAATTTACAATGATAGTTTGACGATTAACAAGCTAGGTGAAAGCTTGGGAACGAAGCGGGTCAAACGAAGCAAGAATGACGGAAAAGCATAGTTTGGAAGTAAGGTAAGTATAGCTTACACTAGTCATATATTTTAGAATGTTCTTTTGTCGTATTAATTACGAATAAGATAAATGCCTAATCGAGATATGATGTTCCGGCGTGTAGTCGTACGGAACAAGATAACCAAATAGGATAAGAAACCGTATTGATGGTTAAAAATGAGTTAAATCGGTAATTCGATCATGTTATGACGAATGAAATATGTACTTTTAAAGGTTACCATATAAGGTAAATCATGATAACCAATAAGGGTAAAATTGTAATAGATGTCATCTCGCTAATAATTGGTCATTTAGACCAAACGGGTCAAAAGGTGAAATTATCACCCTTTGACAATATCGACTAATGGGTTGTCGAGTTGTATGATTTTAGGGAATAAATAACACATGGATGTTTACAGCGCTATCACTTAGCAGCCACTAAGGCAGGGTATTGAAACGGGTCAATATATTGATCCGAGCCAGGTATGTATAATAACACAACTCATCATGTAGAATTTGGAGTTCTATAAGAGTTAGATAAGGTTAAAGTATAGATATTCGGTTATCTTTTAGGTAAACCGAATAAATTGAATTATGTTTATGGTGTTTTAGAAGCACATGGGTTACAAACAAGAATTATAGTTAAAAGGTAGGATTTTGAGTCAAACAAGTATGTAAAGGTCCTTGTAGTAAAAGAAGGATGAAAATTGACCAAATTGCCCTTGTAAGCTAATTTGAACGAACGACCCATAAAGGTGGTTCGGAAACAAGTTTTGTGATTAAATAAATGCTTAGAATGAGTATAGATAGTGAAGGATGTAAATTCTTGGGTCGAAAGACTTTATATGAGTCTTTGCCGTAAAATGATAATCCGAGGGGTAAAAACTCGGAACATATAGATATCTACATTAAATCCAACGCACATATAGATGTGGTGGAAGATAACTTGATAAGAAATGTAGGAATAAGATGCTAGAAATGAATGAATGCGATTTCAAGTTTTAAAGTGCTTAAATACCCTTAACGGGTCAAAATAAGCATACGAGCGAAAACGGGTTTAAATTGTGTAATAAACCTATGATTAGAACCTAATATAGTAGGTAACATTAATTTGAAGAAGTGTATGAGATATAGGAATCAAATAAATACGTTTGTTTGATAAAATGCATAAACGGGTTAAAATTCGGTAAAAAGGTAACGAGTCGAAGGCTTAGAAGTCTCAAAATTTCTTATGTTGGATGTAGGATTTTAACTCCATAAGATGGAGGATTAAATTATGGACGCGTAGGAAAAAGAATCGGGTAAAACGGATCAATAACGAAGAAGTTATGGCCGTTTCCGTGAAATCGGGTTGAGCTGGGAATGTACAGCAACAGCTGAAGGCACAGTCTGTGAAAACAAGGGCTAGGCGTGACGCCTAGGCCCTTGGCGTCACGCGACGCCCCTAACTCCGAAAATTTTTAAAATTTTGTCATTTTAACCCCTGTACTTGTTTGAACTTAATATTTGACTATCAAAACTAACTTTTAAGTTGGTTTTGATCATAGGTGATCGCCAAGAGTGCCCGGATGAAGATCAAGCGACGAGCAAGAACCGAACACGATCACGAAATAAGCTTCCGCACTATGTATCGTTATTATGTTAAACGACGAACGTACACATGATATGTTGTATACTTTTAAATTGTAAAAAGTTTTAATAAACCCGTAATTTCCAATGCATATGTAATCTTAATTACATGATTGTTTTTCGTAAATGATACGTTAAACCTTGATTTATTAAGCCGGGTGTTACACCAGCCATGAGCTTTGCAATGAACGCGAGGCCGATAACTTCATCGTGCGAGTAAGAACAATAATAGGATTCGGAGTCGAAGGTATCTTATTCACGTCAATAATTATTCCGTACACTTATTCGTATGTATATATCGATAAACAAATATGTTACTTAGCATAAACAGGCAATTCGATGCATCATATCACATATAACTGTCGTTTATCCTTTGGGGGGGGGTCATTTTGTCTTTGGCAAGTCTATCCCACATAGACTATGCCTTAATTGGCACCTTAGTTTGGGGTATTCTCCTCCCTACTAATGTCATTTCCTTGTCTTTTCTTTGAAAAATGTTTGACTCATGGATCTTGACGCTTACGTGAATGCAATGAAATCCTTTTTGTAAAATGTTTTTGTGAGAGAATTCTAGTGATTGTAGTCTAGACTCGAGAAGGAATCCTAGTTCACTACAATCGAAGCTCTGATACCAAACTGTCACACCCTGACTTTTGCGGAAGCGTATGATGTGTGACTGGTTTAATATCATTGCATTCAATCATAATAAACAACTACATGATCAAAACGATGTTCATCCATTCATAAAATTTAAGGTATTACAAACACTAGTTATTTAAGTTTTAAAACACAACCTTCGACTAAGTCATAAACCAACAAAAGTGGATGACACCTAAACTTGAAATTTACTTCTAGAAACAACACCCGCGCCCAATATCCAACCTGTTACCTGAAATACATGTAATTTTGGAAAACATCAACAAAAGTTGAGCGGGTTCATGCGTTTTGTGTGAGTACTGGAAAACTTGTAAACCTTTGAGAGACTCCTTTGAAAACAGGTATGAAAAGCATTTATGAACATAAATAAATGTTTTACAAAGACATTAAAGCATGTGAGGACATAGGGAGTACTCGAGATGAGTAGGCTTATACCCTCGTTGATTTCCCTCGACTATGTCGAATTCCCCTTCGACTATGTCAATTCCCCTGGACTATGTCGATTCACCTCGACTATGTCGATTCACCTCGACTGGGACACTGAAGCACTCAAGTGGTCACAAGTACCATGAGTAGGGTTCGGCTGTACCCGTTAGATCTAACCATCGTCCCTAATAGTTCAGTTCATAGTCAATTCATACTGTTTAAACATTCGTAACATGTATTCAATCCCCGAGAGTTATAAAACCAAAAACAGTTAAAAGAAAAGGGGGACATGAACTCACAGTTTTGCGTCTTCGGTACTCGTAACTCAAATTTCATCAGCAAACACGACTACCTACAATGTACTAGGGTCTATTAGACGAACGGGCCGTGCCTTGCCTTAGAATTAACGTTTCTGAGTTACGGTTTTTTCATGTCTTCAATAATATTCCAAGTTATAATTACTTGTTAAAATAATAAATATTTCAACTTAAATTATATTTATAAATTTTTGGAATAATTTGTTAAACAATATTTTTGTAATAATACTCCTCAAGTATTTATACTTATATTCCCTTCCCAAGGATGGGGGTTTCTCACACATGTGTATTCATATTCTCGTATTTGTAGTTTCCAAAATAATATATTTTCAAGTCTTACTTTAGAAAATATATTTAAACTTATTTTGTCCCAAAAATAATGTATTTCAAGAAAATATACATTTTTCTCAAAAATCATATATCTTCTAAATATGCTAAGAAAATATATTTTTT
The DNA here is from genome assembly GCA_030545235.1 of Helianthus tuberosus. NCBI lineage: Eukaryota > Viridiplantae > Streptophyta > Magnoliopsida > Asterales > Asteraceae > Helianthus > Helianthus tuberosus. Next base: position 141,814,715 of record CM060357.1, read on the forward strand.
TTACTTCTCAAAAATAATATATCTTCTCATTGTCGAAAATATGATATACTTTGTAATAATAATAAAAATCATATTTTCATTTCTTTCGTATCCAAAATAATATTTACCAAAAACATGTGCTCATAATGTATTTTCCGGAATATTTGTAAGTTACATTCTATCGTTCGGTTCCGCAATATTATGTGTGTCACTTATATATTTATTCCTTGTGATTTTTGGTAATATTTTGGATTGTAATTTCTTGGTATTTTTGTTAAGTTATATTACTTTAAATCCTAAAATAATATAACTAATACACAAAGTATACAAATAATCACACACAATGTGTCTTTGATGTAAATATATATTCTAATTACATATTTATCCATTTTTATTTATAAAAACCAACCTCCAATACTTGTATTTTTGTAACAAATTCTATGGCAAAGTTTATATTGAAAACCATGGTTAAAACACACTTGTAAATATTTGTTTAGAAAATATTTTTCTAAGTGTTTATTTTTTTAGAAAATTTTGCCATAGTTTCCCCTAAAAATGGAGGTGCCCATGCTATCAAAGCATATCATTTTCTTTTCAAAATCATCACAAACAATCAACAATCAATCTACACTTACCGAGTACCAAAATATTGCTATCTACATAATAATCATGAACTTGAACTTTCACAAAAACTTGTAGTAACTTGGTAATGTGTTTAGTAGGTTTAGTTACCCCTTTAAAGTGCGTTTGCTTCTTTAAAAATCTCATTCTTGGAAGATTTAGGTGTTTACAACTTACTAGATGGTTTTTCTAAAAATCATTCTCTTGAATTTTTCTTGTAAACAATGTATTCTTATACGTGTTTCACCACTAGAAACATGGTTAGTTTCTTTAAAAACAATGTTCATGTAAATCTTGTGATTTAACTTATTTCTTGAGAAAACTAGTTTTGAAATCATCCAAGTTTATGACTAGTAACATATTACATACTTCATCATTTACCAAATCATTTTCATTTTTCAAGTTCATGAAAACATAAAGCATGATGATCTAGGTCTTTCACAAGATCATCACCTTAACTTACTAGATCATGTGTTTAATCACAATCTAGTAGGTTTCTTATGATGTCTAACATCACTAACACAAATAATCAATCATCAAGAAGCAAATCAACACAACTCAACATGTATTCATATGTTAATAAGCTTATGTTAAAGTTTCATGAATGTGTTCTTTAGTGTTCTTCATGATTAACAATGTTCATCATCTTTTAACCATCAAAATATGAAGTAACAAGGGATCATAAGGGCCTTACTACTAGCTCTATGGCTAGGGATGAACACAAGATGTTGAAGATGACAAATGGGTTGGATAATAGCAAATGGGAGAGGTCCTTCAAGATCCAAGACCACCAAGCTTGCTTGTAGACCTTCTTACACCTTTGTGAGTATATGGAATGGATGATCAAGATTGGATGATGGTGGTGGTGTTGATGGGTGTTCTCGGCCGTGAGGGGGAGCAAGGGAAGGAGAAGAGTGGTGTGAAGATGAATGAGCTCATGTTCTTAACTTATAACCATATTAAGCTTTTATCCAATGGATCATATGTCCCAATAGTACATAACAAATCACTAAGTAAATCTTCACAAGATTAAGGAAATCAAGGAAGATCAAAAGAAGATTATGGTGGGGTCACTCTTGTGACCGTCCACTTAAGGGGGGGGGGTATTAGTTGGGTTTCAATGGTAGATTAGGAGATCTAGTTAGGATTTAAGTGTAATGTTTAGTGTTTATGTGTATTAAGTGTTATATGGTGTGTTAGGGTGTTCGGGGCTCATAACTAGCTCGGAAACATTAAAACAATGCTTCTAGTAAAATTTTAGTGTTTCGGGTAGTGTCCGGTTGTTCGGTTAATTACCGGTTTGTTAAAGTGTCAACTATACCTTTTAGTGATCATTATGTACCCTTTTGTGACCCTTTTAACTCCCGACACTTAGGAAAGCATTCAGGACCATTTAGTCATATTTTTGCATGTTACTAGCTTGTTAAAAAGCTGATTTTTGCTGAAATATGCTGAATTCAGCACTTTAAGTGGGTTTTAGGCACTTTCCGGCACTTAAACTATCACTTAGGCATGCAGTTTTGTGGTCCTTACTTCCCTACACACTATCCTAGTGTATCACTTGGTTCTGGGGCTCATTCTGTGTCTTAACATCATGTTTGTCTAAGTACTGAACTCCCGTCAGTGCTTTTAGTTTGTCTGATAATTGTGCCAATTCTGTTCTGTGCATTATTAGAACTATGTTGTGTTGCATGTAGTAATGATAAAAGTCTTGCAACATGAAATGCCATTGTATGTATATAACAGTAATCAGAAATTCATTTGTCTTGTTAACTATACCATGCACAGTTTTTAAACACAGATTACTGTCTAATTATTGTACGGAATGTACGGAAAAGTGACAGTTGTCACAAATGAAATCCCTCACAGCCGTCGACGCCTTTCTTCTCCTCCACATATCTGGGCGGTGGGTGGTGGTTGGGAGTGGTGTGGTGTAGTGGCAGGTGGGCAGTGGAGAATAGTGGTGGTGTTGGTGATGTTAAGAGTTGTGGTGTTGGTGATGTTAAGAGTTGTGGTGTTGGTGATGTTGAAAGTTGTCATTGAGAACTGGCCGGAACTATGGCGGTGGATCATACATTAATGTGAACCGAGCTATGGCGGTGGTGCCGACGGCAGATTTGTAGACGGCGGTGGTGCCGGCGGTGGATTTGTGGACAACGGTGGTGCCGGCGGCAGATTTGTGGACGGCAGCGGGTCTGTTACATATATATAGAGAGAGAGAAGGGTTTTGTAGAGAGAGAGAGAGAAAGTAAAGTGGGAGCTGAATTTACTAATATACCAATCATGTGAGTTGCATGTGACAATTAATTAACCAGGGTAATGGGTTGAGTTAGACTCAGGGGCCAAAATAGTTAGTTATAGAGAACATGAGCACACAGATTTTTAAAAATTCTATTTTGGGCTAATAGGGTAAAAATAATATAATCACAGGGACCAAAATCATAATTTACTCAAAAATCAATACTATACTTAAATTAAAGATAATAAAGTTCTTTATTTTATAATATAATATTTTTTAAATAATATAGTATTAAAAAGTTATTTTACAAAGAAATGATAAAACTATATTTAACTCATAAAAAAGTCAACAATGGTGATCATTCCCTTTTCATCCTAAGATCCCTACTATGTGTGATGCTTGATTAGGAGTTTATCACCACTTAGACCATGCGTAGTCGTTGGGATGAATAATGCCTCACCTTAGGGTGTTTTGCGCTATATGACTGCCAAGTCAGCAATGGGACATTATTGAGCGTTTTTACAAAAGGGATGTAGTGGGGATGTGAGGATTGTGAGGCATTATGTTCGTAATAAAATAAAATAAAATAAAATAAAAACATTTAAAAAATCTTATTGGACAAAACAAATGAAGTTGAATGTGATTGGTCAAGTGATTCCCCCATTTAGCGTGATTTAAAACACGCTGGAGGGCTTTTTTTTGCAAAATCACACCCAATCACGCCCACGGGGTGGGGGTGGGGCGATATTGGGCGTTATTGAGGGAAAATTTTGAAAAAACAATGCCCACTACGCATGACCTTAGACTGAACGTTGTGGAGCCGCTAACCACGTCGATGCCTAGTTGGCTCGCAAACACCACAACAGTGTACCGCTGACGGGGGCTGACTCGTGAGTATGGTAGCAAGAGACATATAACCGTTGGGGCATGGGGAAGGCCAAACTAGCCGTTAAGGGTTTAAAAAATTGATTTTTAATATTTTAACCTATTTTAACCCTTTTAATCTTTTAAAAAATACCCACAATCTCTCTTTCTCTCCACACATACTCTTTAAAAACTACTCATATTTTGATCCTTTTATTAAAAAAACAATGAATCCCGAATTGTGGTGCGAGAGTTCTTATCGGCCAGTTGTTGACTTCGATCAAGACGACAAGTACGACACGGGGTTAGACCTTAACATGAGTCAAACACCACCGCTTTCTCCCGACTTTGTTATTCCGAATACGCAATACGATCCGGTTGAAGGTAAAAAAAATAGAAGAACTCATAAAGGTTCCAAGAAAACCTGAAGATGTGGAAGTTTGAAAAAGATGGGAGAAACGTCCGGATCAAAACATATAACAATTCCTTGGACGAAAAACGAGAAATTTGCACTGTATCAGTGGCGAAGCTTGACAATGAAGACCGGGGGGGGGGGGGGGGAACGTATATACCCAAAAATTTCTATAGAACCGGGGGGTCAAAAATACCAAAAAAAATCTATACGAAAACTACATATAACACCGTTAATACATATATCTCAACCAATAACAAAAAATCAAAAGTAATACACATATCTCAACCTTATATGATCCGTGACAGTTAGGACCACTTTAGCTCCGTTTGTCTTTATTCAGAAAATGTTGTTTGGGCTTGTCTTTTTTCTCTAAATCTAGTGAGAATAAATTATTTGAGTGTTTGTTTGAATCAAATCACACTTGTTTGGCTGGAATTTTAGCTTCATTTTAAAGCAAAATCCTAACAATTAATAAAACCAATCACATATCTTTCGTGTGTATGTCACATGATCATTAAAAGCATGTAAAATTGGAATGGCTATAGGCCATGGTGAGACATCCATGACTTGACTTGCATCCAACACAACTTCAATGTCACATTTTGATTGCTTGTTGATCTTCATCACACATATATCTTATCAACATATTTCACATGTATATAAATCTTGGTTACGATTCACTAAACATGTTAATAGCAATAACATTTATTCTAATTTTACTTTTCTTTCACATATTTATTAATTTTAGTTACCGTAAAATTTTATACTACTCTTTGATTACTATTGTTAACTTTTGTTAGGATTCTACTGAAAGTATGATACTTGAATTAACAATAGAAAAAAATTTATATATTAAAATAATAATTTCCTTAATATGTTTAGTTATATCATAAACAAATCACTTATTAACCATGAGATACACGTCGACGGTCACATATATTGTTTACTCTTGTATAAAAAAAAGTTCAATAAATAATGATTAAAATTTGCACTAAATGTTAAATCATGACATGGTTGAAGGATAGTTTCTGAATTTCTATTATATTAAGGGATATTTCCTTGGTTTCATAAGTTATTTGATTTAAACAAACATGAAAAAGTTATTACAATCAAGTAATGATGAAACTTGAGTGATTTTATAGATAAACTAGTGTTGTAGCATAGCGGCATCATGAGACCGAGGGGTATGGGGCTCGTCCCCGGTCCGGCGCCCTCAAAGTGGGTCGTCCCACACCGGCCCCTTGTGGCCCGTCGCGGCTTCAACGGCCTCTCCTCGACGATGGAGACGAGCCGGATGATGGTGGGCCCCTTCAATCATGCCGTTACAAACGGCTACTTTAAAAAAATCATTTAATTTAAAACCTATATAAATACCCACACCATTTAACAATTTTTATACAAAAATTCACCCACTTTCTCCAAACAACTCTCTTTACACACCATTTTTATACAAAAATTCACCCATATTCTCACATAATCTTCTCTAAAAAATACACCATGTTATCTTCCTCTTCATCGGGTTCGACGGACACCATGGAAGCCGTAAAATATTTTATAAACAAGGTGGTAGAGGCGACACAACTAATTTAGGAAGAAGAAGAGGAGGAGGTTTCGTCACAACCATGAAACAGGAACCCACACATCGAGCGAGACCGAGAAAGTTAGTTATATTTTTATTCTTATATTTTTATTTTTATGTTTTTAGTCTTATATTTTTATTTTTATTTAAATGTAATTTTTTTATTTTTATTTACTTTGTTTTAATTAATATGGCAAAAAAATAATAATAAAAAAATGGGAAAGGACCATCCACCACACCCTTGGATAGTCCCCAAGGGGATGGTCCTCCACCTATGCTTATGTGGCGCCTATGTGGCGGTAGTCCCTTTGGGGACTATCCTCACCATACCCCATGGTCTAAGTGTTGATAATGTGTTCCTCCTCGTATGGTTGAGGGTTCAAGTCTCATAGTGAAAATAAGACATGTATTTAGGCCATCCTAGGTGTTCACAGTTTTGCAATCGAGTATCCCATACCCGATTAGGAACATTGTCGCCGGCAATTCGGGTCGGGGGTTTTAGCCTAGAAAATCAGGAGAATGTAACTGATTTGGGTAGGTGATGATGAGGGGGGGTGTGCGTGCTTGGAAAACAACACAGGGAGGTGTTTGCCTTTGATAACACCAACACCGGTGATAGGGATTTTCGGGTTGCGGCGTGCGGGTAGTTGATGTGACACTTTTACATTGGTTGGTGAGAGCGTATTATCAGGTGGTGCACTGGCCTCCCTTAGAACTAGTATTAGAGATTGTGTGAACTAGCCTTAAAAAAACTAGTGACTTTATATCCACAATAAAAGAAAAACTTGATTATTATTTGATAATCTTATTGTAATAATATTTTTTTAAGGAAAATAATTCCTTTTTAAATTTAGGAGATAAAATGGCAAGTAAACGGGTAACAAGTTACGCCTCAACCCCTTTTGAATAGCAAACTCGATTCTACCAACAAAACGATGATTCCTTAACGTCGCAAGACTGTCGTGCATGACCTTTTGCACTTTATCCAAGAAACCAACAACTTCGAATGCAAGGTAACCAAAAGTATCAAAGCCAAAAGAAACGAAGAAATGTCGATTCTCAGGACAATTATATATTTTAGAAGGGACGAGGCACCAAGCGGGTAAGGCATTTAGGGTAAGTATCCATGCCGGCACACCGCCGCCACCCTCTAGGGTAAGGCTAGCAGGTTCACTTGGCCAGCACATATTGTCACACCCCAACTGATGGCGGAAACATCGGGGCATGGCACGGAGCGAAACAGATTGTCCAGAAGTTTCCATAACAATTATCATTACCAATCAATTTAGTAACATGTCCCATACCATGTCTCAAAAGGTAAACAAATTATTACAGACAAAATCTAGGCAAATAGTTCTATTCCGACAACTCATATTTTTCAAATAGAGCAATTGTTTATCTGCTTCTAGAGACTCTTGATTTAATTTGTACAGACAACTATTTGTTGGCCTCTAGAGCCTTATTCTAGCCTCGATTTCCTAGCAGATGTGCATCCTAAGCACCTGTCACATACGTTAAAATAAAGTCAATACATATAATGTAAAGCTGAGCATACAAGTTTGATAATAGCATATAGAGTCCGAAATTCGTTTACGCATAACCAGCACGTACACATAGTGAAATGAAGCACGTTAGTTATCGACATAGATCCATCGATACCAGTGACTGCGGGTTGACTGCCTGAGGCAGTTCGCAATACATGATTACCACCGTAATCCATGCAAGTAATTGTCCTTAACAACCCCTACGAACAGGTGCTAAGTCCAAACTATAGTACTATCGTTGCTAAGGTAGGTAGACAGCATTCCATGTGTAAACATAACAAACAAGCATTCATAAGCCACGTATAGCATGCATTAACGGTCAGCGTTCAAATAGTATTGAGTAGTGTGTTTGTTGTGATTTGAATATTCATAATGTATGTAACACCCAAAAGTGCGTAAAGCAAAAAGGGATCGAGTATACTCACAGCGATGGACGGATTGAAGGGAGCGCTAGAGAGTAAGGTTAGCCTGAACAGATTGATAGCAAAACGGTAAGTGACGCGTAAATCGATGCAAGGTGTAAGTGGCTCGGACAGCAGTTCGGTCGGATGGTAATCCGATCGAACGGTCCGGTCGTGCGGATGGCAATCCGTTCGGATGGTCATCTGGTCGGATGATAGTCCGGTCGGATGCCTATTCGAGTGGATTGTTTCTTTCTTTGAGAAGGATGTGTTTGTGTATGATGGCTTGACCTTTGAAGTTTTCGTTGTAGCATTTTGAAAACATTGAAGTATCTCTACCTTTCAAGTCGGTCGGTCGGACGGTCAGTCGTGCGGATGACAATCCGCTCGAATGATTATCCGGTCGGACGGCGACTCGAGTGGCGAGGTTACTCAGCGAGAACAAATCCACAGCAGGTTGTCACTCGATCGGACAGCAGTCCGGTCGGGTGGCATCCTTAGTGCATTGAACATGTTGAAAATTGTTCGAGTGTTTAAGTCCAAGTATCTCATGATTCGAAGAGTAATTCGGTCGGATGGTAGTCCGATCGGATAGCAATTCGTTCAATACTCAAACTTCAGATAAAGTTGGTCAAGTGCGGGACCCAAGGTGCAGTCGCTCGGATGGCTTATCTGTTCGGACAGTAGTCCGGTCGGATAGCACTCCGTCTCGGTTATTCCGTTCGTCTTTCACTTGGTCATTTTGATTGTTTGTCGTTTTATCGAGACGTTTTGACAACGTGTTAACCAACAGAACTCCATCTCGACCCAAGTAACCCGATCGACCAGGAATCACCCTAGTTCGACCAGTTAACCGGTTCGAGACGGTTGTTCTTCGTTAACCCAAAATCGGTGGTCTCGTGAGTAGAATCCAGATCTTGAGCTAGCACACCACTGAGAATGAGTAGGAGACTAGACCAAGGCCCGATCCTATCGGTTTTGAGTGCATTGAGTGTGAAAGAGTTGAAAGGAAGTTAGAAATCATCTTTCAATCCATTTTCTCCATGAATGCATTTAGATCTATGGATGATGTTTGTTTATTTGTGTGGAAATCGGTTGGATCCAAGTTGTTCTTGGTGGATTGAAGCCAAAACATGAAGTTCATAAGAACACCATGATGACGTCATCCTAGAACACCTCAAATCTTGTGATTTCACGGTTAAAAGTTAAGATTTAAAAGATAGAAAGGTGTAGGAGTGCGTGTAGATCAAGGAAGTACAAGATCTTACCGGAATCGAGAGAAATCGAAGAAAAGGTGGGGAGCATGAGTTGTTCGGACGTCAGATGCCAAAAGTAGAAAGTTTGAGAGTGACATGGGGTATTAATAGAGTTACCCAAAGAGGAAAGGGTGGGTCGGTCGGATGGCATCTCGCCCGGATGACAATCCGGTCGGATGTCATCTCGGTCGGATGGCAGCCTGACACCAGATCAAGTGGCAGCCTGGTCGGATGGCAATCCGGCCGGATGGCACTTGGTTCGTGTGTTCGGCGCGATGATTTTTGCTGTTTCGATTTCGATTGCGATCGATGCGAATGCGAGAGAGTTTCCTATTCAATTTACTTTTAATCCCAACCATTCATATCTCGCGCTATCTCTTCTCCACTAATTATCATAGTTCGATTTCGATTGAGTTCGATTGCGTTTCGATTGTGATTTGATTGCGTTTCGATTGATTCCCACACATACATAAATTAAACATGCACAAGTAACACATAAGGCACACACACACGTATAACAATAACCAAAATGCGTAATTCGAGTTGCGAGTGCGATTGTGATTCGATGTCGATTTGATTAGCATAGTTTGATTATCGTTTAGTTAACTTTATCGCATTGTTACTTCTTATAGTTCACAGTCGTAAGTTGATTGAATGGCGAATAACACACGTCGATTATTGTAATTATTGACGCTTACTCCACATAATACAACTAAAATAAACACATAAAAGAATTTCACTGCAACTCAGGTTGCGCGAAATCGGTCGTTGACTTGACCTTGACCTTGACTTTGACTTTCGAAAACACGGGGTGTTACAACCTCCCCTAGTTGAGGGAATTTCGTCCCGAAATTAGGCCGAAGCCGTAACGAACAACTGCGGGCACTTCGCCTTCATGTCGCTTTCGAGTTCCCAAGTGAACTCTGCGCCCCGTTTGCCTTCCCATCGGACTTTCACAATAGGAATGTGCGAGCGTCTGAGCTGCTTGGTTTGGCGATCCATGATTTCGACAGGCTTCTCCACGAAGTGTAGTGTTTCGTTTACTTAAAGGTCATCGAGGGGTACAATTAGTTCATGCTCAGCCACACACTTTCGGAGGTTTGACACATGGAAAGTCGGATGGACGTTACTGAGTTCCTCCGGTAGTTCGAGTCTGTAGGCGACTTTTCCGATCCTTTCCAGAATCTTAAAAGGTCCAACATATCGAGGCGCTAGTTTCCCTTTCTTGCCGAATCTGACCACACCCTTCCAAGGTGATACCTTTAGGAGTACGTAGTCGCCAACGTCAAATTCAAGGGGCTTGCGTCGTCTATCGGCGTAACTTTTCTGTCGACTTCGAGCTTTCAACAAGTTGTCTCGAATTTGGAGGACTTTGTCAGTCGTTTCTTGCAATAGCTCGGGACCGGTTAGTTGCGAGTGACCGATCTCGTGCCATACAATAGGCGATCGACACTTTCTTCCGTATAAGGCCTCGAATGGTGCCATTTGAATGCTGGAATGATAACTGTTGTTATACGAGAATTCGACTAACGGCAGGTATTTATCCCAATTACCACCGAAGTCTATGACACACGAACGGAGCATGTCTTCAAGAGTACGAATCGTTCTTTCAGTCTGACCGTCGGTTTGAGGGTGGAAAGCAGTACTTAGATTAAGCGATGTACCGAGAGCCGTTTGAAATGTTTCCCACAGTCGCGAGGTAAACCGAGCATCACGGTCAGAGATGATGTCGCGAGGCATCCCATGATTATAAATGATCTCGTCGGTGTAGATTCGGGCTAGTCGTTCTACCTTATAGTCTTCCCGTATTGGCAAGAAGTGAGCTGATTTGGTCAAACTGTCAACAACAACCCAAATGCTGTCGTGACCTGATGACGTGTGCGAAAGTTTTGTTATGAAGTCCATATCTATACTCTCCCACTTCCACATAGGGATTGGCGGTTGTTTGAGTAAGCCAGAACATCTTTAATGTTCAGCCTTGACTCTTGCACAAGTTAGGCACTTTCCAACGTAGAGAGCAATATCCCTTTTCATGCCCGGCCACCAGTACTTGTAGCGAAAATCCTGGTACATTTTGTCGGCACCGGGATGAATAGAATACCTGGATTTGTGGGCTTCATCCATCAAAATCTGTCGCAAATCGGTTCGTTTGGGGATCCAAATTCGGTCCAGAAAGTGGAATATCCCATTCGACTTATTCACAAGTTGGGCTCCATCGTGGTAGATTCTTTCCTTCTTCAGAGTGCGTTCATTAAAACATGCATGCTGAGCTTCGCGGATGAGGGTTTCGAGATCGTATTGGGCTTGGACATTACGAGTGCTGAGCAAATAACTCCGTCTGCTGAGAGCGTCGGCAACAACATTTGCTTTGCCTGGGTGATAACGAATCTCACAGTCGTAATCGTTGAGAAGTTCTACCCATCGGCGTTGACGCATATTAAGTTCCTTCTGATTAAAGATATGTTGCAGGCTCCTATGATCGGTGAAGATTGTACACTTTGTACCATACAGGTAGTGTCGCCAAATCTTTAACGCAAAAACAACTGCGCATAGCTCGAGATCATGGGTTGTGTAGTTCTTCTCGTGGATTTTGAGCTGACGAGATGCATAAGCTAGAACCTTGTCCCGCTGCATAAGGACACAACCGAGACCGAGGTTGGAAGCATCACAATAGACAATGAAATCGTCGTTTCCGTCGGGCAATGTGAGAACAGGAGCATTGCAAAGCATGTGTTTGAGGGTTCGGAAGGCAGACTCTTGTTCAGTTCCCCAAACAAAAGGCTTGTCTTTATGCGTGAGAGCGGTAAGCGGTACTGCGATCTTTGAGAATCCTGCGATAAATCGTCGATAATAACCCGCTAGTCCAAGAAAAGAACGGACTTCAGACGGGTTCTTAGGCGTAATCCAACTCTTAACGGCTTCAATCTTCGCAGGATCGACGTGAATACCTTGACTATTTACGATGTGACCCAGAAATTGAACCTCCTCCAACCAGAATTCGCACTTGGAGAACTTGGCATAGAGTTGATTCCCCTGGAGTAGCTCGAGTACCAAACGTAGATGCTGCGCGTGTTCGGCTTTCGATTTGGAATAGATCAAGACATCGTCGATGAATACGATGACGAAACGGTCGAGATATGGTTTACACACGCGATTCATCAGATCCATGAAAACCGCTGGTGCGTTGGTTAATCCAAAGGGCATAACAACGAATTCGTAATGGGCATATCGAGTGCGAAACGTGGTTTTGGGTATATCATCCTCTTGAATGCGTAGTTGGTGATAGCCTAAGCGTAGATCGATCTTCGAGAAACACGTAGCACCTTGTAGCTGATCAAACAAATCGTCAATGCGAGGTAGGGGATAGCGGTTCTTGATAGTTAACTTATTCAATTCCCGATAGTCGATGCACATCCTGAACGACCCATCCTTCTTTTTGACGAAAAGGACTGGCGCGCCCCTATGAGAGGTACTCGGGCGAATGAAGCCTTTCTCAAGTAATTCCTGGAGTCGGTTCGAGAGTTCACGCATTTCGGACGGTGCGAGTCGGTAAGGAGCTTTGGCAATAGGGTTGGCTCCAGGAATGAGGTCAATACGAAAGTTGATATCACGACTTGGTGGTAGCCCGGGAAGATCCTCAGGAAAGACGTTAGGAAATTCTCGGACCACTGGAACATCGTTTACACCAGGACTACCTTTCTTTTCCTTCTCCGCTACTACAATGTTAGCCAAGAAAGCTCTGTATTCCTTGCGGAGACACTTGCTAGCTTGGACACAGGACATGAGTTTGAGACCTTTCAAAGCAGTTTTGCCATAAACACACAATAGATCACCATTCGCGAGCGAGAATCGAATCATCTTATCGAAGCACACAACTTCAGCATGGTTTTCGCGAAGAAAGTCTATGCCTACTATGACATCAAAACTTCCGAGTTGCATCAGAATAAGGTCGATTGGGAAGATGTGATTGTTGAGCTCAAGAGTACAATCACGGAGAACAGAATTAACGGCAACAGTTCTTCCGGTAGCGACTTCAACATCGAACGTCGAGGAGAGTTGGGAGCGCTTACGACTAAGGAGCTTCTCGAATTCGAACGACACAAAGCAATTATCGACTCCAGTATCAAATAAACACGAAGCATAAATACCATTCATAAGGAACGTACCATTGACCACGTTGTTATCGGCTTGGGCTTGGCGCACGTTGATGTTGAAAGTTCGTGCGCGTGTTGCTTGTTGCTGTTGCTGCTGCTGCTGGGGCTCTTGTTTCACAACCCTGTTTGGGCACATGCTGGAGAAATGGTTAGGATCGCCACATGCGAAGCAGGCTCTGGCGTTGACCGCGGGTGCCGGAGGAGCTTGTTGACCCTGAGGGGCGGTGAGTAGAGCTTGATGAGCAGGAGCTTGTCGAGCACAGCAGTTGGTAATGAAATGGCCGTACATATTGCAATGAGCACAAAAACGACAGGCGATGGTAGTCGGGTGGTGGTAGGTACAAGTAGTGTTGGATCGTTGTTTGACCCGACTGAGTCGTTCAGAAGAGTTTTACATCCAGTTTAAAGGCGGAATCAGTAAACCGGACACGAAAACAGCTTGTAATCTTTAATCTGTTGCTTGTATTGATAATAACAATGTTTACAACCTGACAGAAAACCGGCAGCACTTCGTTACACTTTCAGAAGTCGTGTACCGAATGAAATGACAAGTGCCCTATATATAGAGGTGAGGATTTCGCTTGAAGGTGACCAGAACATGTTCAAGCGAAATCTGTTAAGTGAATTTCGCTTGAACTTGTAACAAGTTCACTTCAAGCGAAATCATCACTTAAACCACATATCTCAATTTCTCGAACCTCGTGCACTGAATATCCTATTCTATCCTATTACATGATACAAGACGAAGTCAATAGACGTAGTGCACTAACAGACTCCCCCTCGGATATTGACGCAGTCTTCAGTGACTATTCTTCAATATGACACATCTTCAGTCTTGATCATTTTGCCTTTTCACTCAGATTGTAACATTGTACGCATCCATCACTTCTCTTTTCCTATCAGCTTCAGTCTCCCCCTTACATCAAGCTTCCGTGCTTCGGGATCAACACCTAGCTTTCCATCTACAAGCTTTTCTTTGTTTCAAACTTGTCTTCAGACTCCCCCTTAGACTTTGCTTCCGGGATCGTAGTCTGGAATCTCATCTGCAATTTCTCAAACATTTATGAGTAACAACATTTTGAATTTTCAATCAAATTCTCTAATCCACTCCCCCTATCAACAAACTGTATAGATTTAGCAGTATTAAAGAATCCAACTCCCTCACAGTTTATCATCCAAGTCCAAATTAATGACCTTGGAGATATCACAAACTGTTTTTGATTTTAAAACTTCAAGTTTCAAATTAATGAACTTGTTTCATTTTCAGAAACACAATCAGCATACTTAGATTTTAAAACTCAGCATTTCAGACATCAGTTGTCGAAAATAAAGCAGAAATCAAAAACTTTTTGTATTTTCTGAAAATATAAAGCAATAACGAAATATGTACAAACATATTTACAGACAATATTTTTGTTTTGAGTATGCGTTAGAGGATCATATCAGTTTCTGACAAATCACATGTACCGTTGAGCTTAAAATCACATTATGCATTAAACAATTCACTTAGATTGACGATATACTGATCCACTTAAATTTTCACACAAACTTCAACTGATTCAGGATACGAATTAGGTATTTTAAGAACTTAAACCTATTCATGTGTCCCACCTCTTGAATATACTCCCGTATCCAGAATCCCAATAATCAGTCTTACAGGTGAGTATACTACAATGATATCTGTATATAAATTAGGTATGCGAGGGCCGAGGGATCTCAGGTCGATACTTCCGTATACGCAGAGAGATATCAGCTTCGACTTTACGGTGTGTCCCCTTTAGAGGATCTTTTTGCTTACAACAGCAGCGACTATCAATTTTATTGTTTCATCGGCATACTGAGGGTTTAATGCTATGTTTCAAGCATTGCAGCAAGTATTAGCCAGGGACTAGGTCAGAACTACCGTTCAGCAGAAGTCCCGGAATAATACCCCAGACATCATTGAGTATAAAGACCTAGTATATCAGATTATGAGACCTTTCAAACGAGATTTCAGGGGTTACCTATATATCCAAGTAGTGTTCCCCACGAAATAAGCAAGTATGAAATTTATGTTTATATCCCGAAAAAGTTTACTAAGTGTATAAAAATCTACCGACACATCCACGGTGAGATCGTTTAACACATTTAAACTTTCCATTTCTTTAGCGTACTGTAACTGTCTACTGATGTACTATCATTTCCTCTTTTTACACAAAAACTCAATTTTTTTTTAAATTTTATCATGTTTTTGTCATTTTCAAATTTTCAAATGTTTTTGTATTTTCTAACAACATTACTCCCCCTAAAATGCAAAATCATATAAAGAAAATTTGACAACCAACACTGATAGCTTTGTCTCGCCATCCATTTTCTGCATCTCATGCTCTGTTTTGCAGAAAATATAACACTTTTAGCAAAAAAAAAATAACATACCCCCATGATATACAACACATTGATATTTTACAGTTTGAAAACCATTTTTCAATCTGATGAAAGTAATCATGTTTGTTCAGCCGTGAGGGTTTCGGCGTATTCAATCAACACATATTTTTTGTATTTTTGAATATTTGACAAAAATTAAAAACAAACATATTTTTGATTTTTTAAAATTTTTAGTTTTTAGGGTTTTTGAAAATATTGTTTATTTATTTACAGAAAACATATAAACTTCCTGTTTCAACCAACACAGGATCCAGCAGCCTCCTCTCCTTGTTGTGCCAGGCTGCTCCAATCTCCAATTTCACAATCTTTGAATTCCATGAGCATCTGCACAAACAAACTACTCAATTACTTGAACAATTTAGCCCAGGTCTGTTGAACCTTAGGCATTTCAATACAATAATTTTCATTCAATGCTGGAAATTCTTTGTCATTTTTCACAAAAACTTTCTCAATTTTAACTTCAACTTTCTCATCTTTTACCAAATCAACTTGTTTCTTAACAGACCATGTCTGACCTTTTGGTGTACCTCTTTTGTAAAAATGTGAAACTTTTTGAACATTTTGATTTTGAACAACAACTCTTGGTTTCCAAAACTCTTGAGGTTTGGTCATATCAGCTGTGGTTTTCCAACTCTGTGTTGTTCTGAATCTGGGTGTGTGAGAATTCCAGGTCTGTCTTGAATCAAACCTATTCGGGTCTGATTTCCAGTTTTGATTCGAAGCAAACTTGTTTGTGTTATACCTCCAAGTTTGTTTTGAGTCAAATCTGGTTGATCTTTGTCTCGCATTTTTAGATTTTTGTTTCTCAGCATCAATCTTCTTTTGATCAACATCCACAGGTTTTAGATTAAGACACTTGCGTGCAAGATGTCCTATTTGATCACATTTGAAACATGTTCTCATGGACACATCTTTAACCTGTGGTTGTTGCTTTTTCTTTTTAGCAAAGAACTCATCATTAGACTGTCTCATTTTGAGTTCTTTTTCTAAACTGCCTCCTTGAACAAAACTCATTTTTGTTTGAAAATTTGGCATTTCATTTCTGTTTCGATTCTGTTTCTTCTTATAACCCAACCCAGCCTTCATGTTCTTCTTTTTGAAACCAGGTTTGTTATACGAACCTTTATGACTCTTACCAACAAACTTTGAAATTTCAGACTTCTCAATCTCAACCATTTTGAAAACTTTATCAACCTTTTCTGAAATCACATTCTGAATCGGGAAAACAACATCTAAGAACAATTTGTCCGATCCAATCATGGTATAAACCAATCCTTTTGAATCATCATTCAAACTTTTCTCGGATTTTGTGTTTTTCAGATATCCATCATGAATATTTCCTTCATCTTCATCCTGTGATTCAGATTTACCTGTATCAACTGACTCTTCTTTCAACACACTTTCAACAACTTTACCTACCACCTCTGAATCATGAGAATCATCAGATTTGGAATAGGTTATGTCAATGTTGTCTGGCAATTTGTCTACCATGTTGAAAGCTTTTCGACCTTTTCTTCATCATAAAATGCAAATTTTCCCGGTGGTGGAACTTGATGAAACTCTGAACCAATACCTTTCTTGTTTTGCTCAGACTCACCATCACCCGGTTTTATATTGAAAATTCGTTCAAGCACATATGACGACACGTGGTAACTCTTTAACTTGTTGTTATCCTGTTCTAAATTAGCAATCTGTCGCTTTAACTTAGCAACATCCTCAATATAGGAATTAACAACATCTTGTTTTATAGCATACATTCGTTTAAGCTCTTTAGTTGTTTCAGAAAGATAATTCATTCTTGATTGAGCATATTTCATTTCGTCTTTTACTTTATCATATGACTCTTTTGTAATGTGATATGATAATTTCATTGAGTCATATTCCTTTTTCATTTCTTGACAAGCAATTTCTTTTTGTTCACACTCATTTGTCATTTTCAAAACATTTTCTTTCAAAACTTCATTTTCTTTCTCTAATTTGTTACATTTTTCTGAAAGTTTTTCATCATTTTCTTTAAAACCCTTTTCTTTTTCTAGCATTTCTTTGCATTTTTCTTTGAAAATATTTTCAATTTTTGTGAACTCAAGATCTCTTGTTCTAAATTGCTCATCTTTTTCAATACAAGCTCTGCACGGTTCCATGCATTTCTTGCACTGATCAATCTGTTTTAAGTTTTCAGAATCAGAATTTACCTCAGTGATTAGCACTTCGGTGTTTTCAGCAACCTCTGTCTGCTCAGCAACATTCTGCTTTTCTTCAACACCGACTTCATCACCAACATTATCAGCTTCCTCATTCTCATTCTTTTCTTCTTTTTCTTCTTTCTTCACCTCTTCTTCAATCTGCTGTTCTTCAGTAACAGCTTTTTCAACCTCTTCATTCACAACAATTTCTTCACTTTTGATTTCCTTCACAGCTTCAACTTCAACAGATTCCGTGTTAACCTCTTTAGCAACTTTCTTCAGATTGTTCACCATTTCTTCAACATTCTTCTTCATTCTCTCTTCGTCCCTTTTTCTTAGACATGATAACATGGCATATCTGATATCCTTTTCATATTTCTTAGCGTATGTGTCATCTTTCAATACTCTTCTATAGTATTCAGCTCTTAACGGGACTGCAAGAAGAACATCATCGAAGATTATGTCTTTCTTGGGAACAACCGGTTCTCCTTCTCTGTTATAATAGCATTCTCTCTTTTTATCCCATCTTTTGCTACCGACAGCCATCTCATACTCCTCTTGCATATCATCCATTCTGTTGTAAACCACATTTCTTTCTCTGTAAGTCTTCTCACTTAAGATCTCTTCCCGAGTTTTCTCTTTAATCTCAACTTTTTCTTCATGGACTTCAGCAATGTCTTTGTCTTTGTTTTCATCTTGAATCTCAGCAACAAGAGCATAATGTTTATTTAATTCTTCCTGTTTGGCTTCAGCTTTGAACCGTTCATCAACAATGTCTTCTATTGGAAGAACCTCACTCCAATCATATCCTTCATCCTCGTAAATTACAGCATAAGCTCTTGATTTTTCTTTCGGTTTATCTTCAATCAACTTTGGCTCTTCTCTGCTTCTATGGTAGATCGCCTTTCGATAATAATCATCGTTGAAAGGACGTTCATTTCTTTCACCAACTTCAGAATTTCTGCATTCTCTCTTGAAATGACCTTTCTGCTTGCATTTGAAGCAGGTCACTTTGGATTTGTCGAATCCAAGCTTTGTTGAAGCACCTCCAAGCGATTGTTTTCCAGTAATCTCCATATACCTCTGAGCTCTTCGAATACAACTAGCTAAACACCAACGGATGTCAATGAGCTCCATCTCTTCCGGATCAATCTGGTCGTAGTCTTCTTTGGTCAATTCAGAATTTCCAATTTTTCCAGCTACAAGACCTTCATATGACTCCAGAACAGATGCAAGGAAACTCATTTGCTGCTTCGCTGCATTGATGCTCATTGCAGGAGAATTCTTCAGTTTAAGAGCAATGTTGCACAGAATTTCTTCAGAATCATCAGAATTTGTCTTTGAAGATGAATGATATCCAGAATGATGACTTGTTGACATTGTTGGTGGTTCTTTCATCTTTTCACCACTAAATGTTGTTTTTGGTGAACCAACGCCTTTATCAGAAAACACACTGCTTTTGTAGTACAAGCCAACGTTCTGTTGATGTGAAGAATCAGTCATCTTGTTTTGCTTTTGTAGTTCCAGATCATGACTTTCAATCTTTTCAAACAAAGCATCAAGAGTAATATTATCATACACAGCATCATTTTTCAAAATAAAAACAAACGTTTGCCACTGATCAGCTCGTGGTAACGCTTCAATCACTTTGTCTATCAATTCCTCTCTTGTTTTATTTATCTGTAATCTTTCCAATTCAATTTTAAGATGACAAAATCTCTCAATCATTTGTCTCACTGATTCTCCTTTTATGTTATCAAACAGATCAAATTCTTTCTTTAATAAAGCAATTTTGTTCTTTTTAATCTGTTTACCCCCCTCAGCTTTAACACGTAAAGCTTCCCAGACAGACTTAGATGTCCCATCATGAATTAATAAAGCAAAAATATCGTTTCTGATTGCAGACTGGATCAATGCTATCATTCTCTGTTCAGCTCCAAATTCAGCTTTATCTTCTCTAGTAAATTTCTTGAATACAAGATCTTCGCCTTTATCGTCTTTTGGTTTTTCATACCCATACTCCAAGCAAAACCAACTTTCATGAGCATACGCCTTTGCCCAGTTGATAAAGCGTTCTTTCCACCAGGTATAATCCTCAATGCTATCAAGAGCTGGTGGCTTTGAATGAGTTCCGTAAAAGTTATCATTCTTGATATTTTCATTTAGCACTTTAGAAATGGTTTTTGGTGTAATATTTGAAGCCTCAGACGATTCGGTTGCGAATGCGTTGTAAAACGTATTGAAGAATTCCTCAGCCATAATGCAAACCTGACAGAATGATCAAACAAACCCAATCAGTAAAATCAAATATCAAATAAACTGAAAATGACTGACACTTGATCGTCGTGAAATGATCCGACACAAAATTTCACTTTTCAATCGAACTAGGAAACTCAAGCGAAATCTCAAGTTGAAGCAGAATGAGACTTCAAGCGAAATCTTTTGACTAACTACTTCAAGCGAATTCAGCACTTCAATTTCGCTTCAAGATGATTAGATCCTTCAAGCGAAATCCCAAATGATCTATTTCGCTTCAACAATACAAGTTCCAATCGAATCAGCTTCAAGCGAAAACAACTATTTCGCTTCAGTTGTATTCAAGCGAAATCCAGCAAAGTCAATTTCGCTTCAGAAGTTTCAAGCGAAATAGTCCAATAAGTCTGATTTGAAGCGAAATCAACCCATTATCTACGAACTCTTTCAAGCGAAATCTAGTTTCTGTCCAGTTTTTGTCATTTTTACTTTGAATTTTGCCGTGAAACTTTCAAGGATTTGTTAGAATACTGTTTTACACGTTCGGTGAAAAACTCAGATCATTTTGACCGTGAAATCTCGTCCAGATTGAAAAAGAAGGTGTAGAAGTCAGAAAATGGATGATATCAAGCTAAACTCTTCTTCCTGAGCTCTGATACCACTTGTTGGATCGTTGTTTGACCCGACTGAGTCGTTCAGAAGAGTTTTACATCCAGTTTAAAGGCAGAATCAGTAAACCAGACACGAAAACAGCTTGTAATCTTTAATCTGTTGCTTGTATTGATAATAACAATGTTTACAACCTGACAGAAAACCGGCAGCACTTCGTTACACTTTCAGAAGTCGTGTACCGAATGAAATGACAAGTGCCCTGTATATAGAGGTGAGGATTTCGCTTGAAGGTGACCAGAACATGTTCAAGCGAAATCTGTTAAGTGAATTTCGCTTGAACTTGTAACAAGTTCACTTCAAGCGAAATCATCACTTAAACCACATATCTCAATTTCTCGAACCTCGTGCACTGAATATCCTATTCTATCCTATTACATGATACAAGACGAAGTCAATAGACGTAGTGCACTAACAAGTAGGGCAAAGCGGGTGTGGCCCAGTGTATGCACGCTTAGCAGGCGGTGCATTTACCACAGGCTCCGTGTCACACCCCCAAAATCCACACACGGAGTACCACCGCTTGGAGGCGTGACATGACCAGGATCAAGCCACCAATCATATTGAACAAAGTATATATATCAAAAGTCATTCATCAATACGATAGGTGTTTACAAAAACCAAATATAAACAAGTGTGTAGCGGAAGCATTAATGTAAAACCCAACATAAGTTTAAGTACAAAATGTTATAATGTTTAACAACACATTCACGATCCATGTCCACAACGACCGTGCCTCCCGTGCAAGCTCCAAGGTACCTAAAGTCCTGCAAGGCATGTAACAGAGAGTCAACAACTAGTTGAGCGAGTTCACAGTAGGTTATTCAGTTATAGTGTTCGTATCGTAAATCGTAAGTTCGCTTTGTAAACCATGTTTCTTATTAATTCCCATCGCGGTCCTCCAGACATCTGTGCGAAGATTAGTGGCCGTATTGCGGCCTTTTCAGGCATCTGTGCGAAGAGTAGTGGCCGTATCGCGGCCTTTTCAGGCATCTGTGCGAAGATTAGTGGGGGCTTCCCCATGTGTTAGACTAGTCGTGTTTGTACGTGCCCTTCTTTATCCAAGGACCGTAGCGAGTGTGAGTGTACGTAGGTTTTACGTACGTTAAGGTTGTTGTCCTACCCAAGGAGGACGAACGTACGTATTCTACCCAAGGAGAATACGCATGATTAATATTGGCATCCTACCCATGGAGGATGGCGGTACATATCCTACCCAAGGAGGATATGTAGGTTCCATTATAGTTTCTTAACCCATTCCCAACCCACCGGGAATCCCATGCCTTGGTAAGAGTGTGAACTCACCTTGTTTGCTCGGTATGCTAAGTTAAGTGCTCACAACAAATCAGTCAAGTCCTATAGTGCACGTATGTTCAGTCAGTTTACGTTCGTAATATATTTCACATGTAACTAGCATCACAGTATTATCACAAAGCGTGTTTGACAGTTAATCGCACATCACATAATAGTTAATCACAGTTATTTATAGCATATCACCCAATAACGTACTTAATACAATTACTGACTTGGCATAGATAATGAGCCATAACATAGTTGAATCAGAACTAACAGAGTTAACATATGTAACTGGATTAACAACTTAATGTAGTTAAGAACAAACAGAGTTACATACAGATAAGTTTCATAACTTACTGTGTAAATTAATAACTTAACAAGGTTAACAAACCATAAAAGTCAACAACTTACTAGCTTAACAGAGTTAAGCAAACTAACTGAGTTATACAAGTGGTTCGTTTATCTGAATAACATATTTAATAACAATAATTATTAACAGTAGACATGTTGCCAAACACACCCTAGTGCCGAAATCCAATAAGTGCCGAAAACCAAACTGGGCCGAAAACACATATATGGGCCGAAAACACATAAGGGCCGAAATCCCTTTATAGCCGAAAACCCACACATGCCGAAAACACCTTTAGCCGAAAACCCCTATGTCCGAAATCCATATGAACCGAAATCCCATCTGGGCCGAAAACACCCTATGGGCCGACTGTTTGGGCCGAAATCACATAAGTGATTTCGTCCACTTCCTTTGTGTGGGGGTTTTCGTTACTATTCAATCATCATCAATATTTACTGTAATAAAAACCCAGCAACAAATAATCAATTAACAGTTACATGCTCTGTTATAATTTAAATCATTCTATCAAAATTATGTTATGCAACAATTACACTACCAAAACATTGTGAAATCTAAAGCATAAATCCACCAGTTTATCATTCATAACATAAACCCACTGTTGATCCAAACATCCAATATACAGAAACTTTGTGGATGATAATTATCTAGCAAGCACACAATGATAAATCACATATTCACATATATAAATATATACATACATCATTATTAAACATCCAATAATCATACGACAATCATCTTAAACAACTGAACATGAAGATCACTAACCAAGGATTTTAACAGAGGTTGCTTCAAATGAGGAACTCTTTTTGTTGGGTTTCTCAGATGTAGAGAGAGAGACAATTGTGATAGGATTAGTTTTGATAAGTGTGAAACTTCTCAGAGAAGTTTGTTTATAAATGATTATATAACTAAAATATCTCAACACTGGGCCAAGGCCCATCTTCTGATTTCGCCAAACATGGCTGGACGAAAACACCTAAAGTGTTTTCACCACTTGGGTGATTTCATGAGTATTGTTCTCAGTAAGTTCCATCCTTATGTAACATGTTAATTAAAACAAGCCTTAATAACACAAACTCACATATAATAATTATCATGGATTTCCAAGTGTAAAATATTAATCGAAATACGATATAACGTATTACGAAGGTTAGCGTTGTGAAACAACGAGTCGTATTAACAAATAAATAATAAAAAAAAATTTTACGTGCGCTAAAATGCGAAGATGGAAATCTTGGAAACTCGAGTTGTCACACTCCGCTACTTGACGCTGTTGGGCTGGTACAGCTTGTATCGGTGCAGCAGTAATCGCACAGTTCTTGTTGCTGGAGCTGTTCTTTCACTTGTTCTTCCTCTTGTTGCTCGATGCTGTCACACCCCCAAAATCCACACATGGAGTATCACCGCATGGAGGTGTGATTGACCAGGATCATGCCACCAATCATATTGAACATAGCATGTAAATAAATATAAAACCCAACACAATATAATTGGTGTCCAAACAAAACGTAGTTTAAGTTGTAAGAGGAAGCATAATGTTTAAAACCAAAGTACAAGTTCGAATATATCAAATGTTTAACATGGCATAAGACTATGCATGTCCCACAACGACTACGCCTCGTCGAGCAAGCTCCAAATATACCTAACGACCTGCAAGGCATGTAAAAAGAGTCAACAACAAAGTTGAGCGAGTTCACAGTTGGTGTTCATTGTTAAGTTGTTTCAAAAAAACCATGAGATCATTTGTAAGTCATAAGTTAACAATCGATCAATCAAAATAATTAATACAATCGCATAATTTACTCAATCACTATACAATCATAATTATCATACAACCATCATTCAACAACAGCAAGTTGTTATGATCATCATGTATTCGACATATGATTAAACATAGAACCCTAATCTGCTAGTCATCTATTATCGTACCATCAACGTATCAAGATCATCAACATCAAATCTAACATAAACAATATGCATAACACAACCGATTTTACATCAGATTATGAGGATTCCTATCATATCTATCTATTCAATCTACAACAAACTCACATAACAGTTAACGCATGATATCACACAATTAATCCATAATGATTTCAATCAAACAATTATCAATAATTGATCACTAACCCAAATAGGAGAAACAATGAACCAGTTGATGTGAGAGGCTTCAAGGGTCTCAAGGTTGCCGTCGCAAGGTGAGAGGTGACTAGGGTTTTCCGATTAAACTTTCACGTAAAAGTGGGGAATAAAACATTAAAACAGATCGCTACTGAGCCAAAGGCCCATTTGTTGTTTTCGCCAGTCAGTAGTGGACGAAAACACTAAAGTGTTTTCGCCAAAAGGGGTGTTTTCGTGGGGTAGGGGTATTCGGCAAGGGTTCCACTTTGTTTTTATTAAATATACAAAACCTATCATTAATACAAAACATGTATCACATATACACTTATAATGCACACCACATATAAATATAAAAACAACACTTAGTGAGCAAGTATTAAGTCGAGTAAAGACCTTGAAAACTCGGGTTGTCACATTATCCCCAACTTGAAAGAAATTTCGTTCCGAAATTTAGCACGTGGTTACTGAGGAAGCTAGTTGTGTTGCGTTGGTTCCTGGTTTTCCTGGGGTGTCACATCATCCCCCCGTTGGTTTGGAATTTCGTCCCGAAATTCCGCAGTAGCTTCAGCCTCAGCAGTGGTTGTACTCTTTTCGAAGAACTGGGGATACTTGAGTTTCATTTGGTCTTCTCGTTCCCAGGTGAACTCTGGGCCACGACGGGAGTTCCAACGAACTCGAACAAGAGGTATTCTGGTGCGCTTGAGATCCTTAACTTCTCGGTCCGTGATTTCAACTGGTTCCTCGACGAATCGCAACTGATCGTCAATTGTGAGCTCCTTCAAAGGAACTATAAGGGTCTCATCTGACAAACACTTCTTCAGATTTGATACGTGGAATACGTTGTGAACTCCACTGAGTTCTTCAGGTAGATTCAACTTGTAGGTGACTTTGCCAATTTTCTCAATGACTTCGAACGGTCCGACATAACGCGGGTTGAGTTTTCCTCGTTTGCCAAAACGAACTACACCTTTCCAAGGTAAGACTTTGAGTAACACTCGATCCCCAACCTGGAACTCGAGTGGTTTCCTGCGCTTATCAGCGTAGCTTTTCTGACGGTCACGAGCTGCCGCCATTCGTTGTCGTATCTGAGCAATCTTCTCAGTCGTGTCTACTACAAGTTCTGGGCCTGTGATTTGGCTGTCACCAACTTCTGCCCAACAAAGAGGTGATCGGCATTTACGCCCGTGCAATGCCTCAAACGGAGCAGCTTGGATGCTGGTGTGGTAACTGTTGTTATACGAAAACTCCACTAACGGGAGATGTTTTTCCCAGCCGTTAGCAAAATCAATCACACATGCCCTAAGCATGTCTTCAAGGGTTTGGATGGTGTGCTCAGACTGCCCATCCGTCTGTGGATGATAAGCGGTGCTCATGTCTAAACGTGAGCTAAAGGACTTGTGTATTGCTTACCACAGTTCAGAAGTAAAGCGTGCATCTCGATCGGAAATAATAGAGGTTGGCACCCCGTGCCTCGAAACTACCTCCTTTAAGTAAACGTCTGCTAAAGTAGAAAACTTGTCTGTTTCTTTGATAGCCAAGAAGTGTGCAGACTTAGTCAATCGATCCACTATCACCCAAGTAGTGTCATTTCCGCGTTGGGATCTAGGCAGGCCAGTAACGAAATCCATGGAAATATGCTCCCATTTCCATTTCGGTATCTCTGGTTGTTGAAGTAGGCCTGATGGTTTCTGATATTCGATCTTGACTCTCGTGCAAGTCAGACATTTACTGACGTAGGTTGCTATGTGGGCTTTCATGCTAGGCCACCAATATGTAGTCTTTAAGTCGTGGTACTTCTTATCCGAACCAGGATGTACTGAGTAACAAGACTTATGTGCTTCGTCCATCACAAGCTCGCTTAAGTTTCCATAGAGTGGGACCCTATACGCCCTGTTACGTAGTAAGCACCGTCTTCTTTTTGTTCCAATCGTTTCCTTGATCCACGTAGGGACTCCGCCCTGATGTTCTCTGCTCTCAATGCTTCAACCTGAGCATCTCGTATCTGAGTAGGAAGACTAGATTGGATGGTAAGTTGTAATGCTCGCACACGCTTAGGTGTAGTATCCTTTCGACTGAGGGCGTCGGCCACAACATTGGCCTTGCCCGGATGGTACTTGATCGCGCATTCGTAATCGTTCAAGAGCTCGACCCATCGACGTTGTCGCATGTTTAATTCCTTTTGCTTGAAGATATGCTCGAGGCTCCTGTGATCGGTATAAATGGTGCACTTGGTACCGTACAGGTAATGTCTCCATATCTTAAGTGCGAAAACAAATGCTCCCAGCTCCAGATCATGAGTAGTGTAATTCTTTTCGTGAACCTTAAGTTGTCGCGATGCATAAGCAATGACCTTGTCACGTTGCATCATTACGCAACCAAGTCCCTGAATGGAAGCGTCGCAATAAACTACGAAATCGTCTGTGCCCTATAGCAATGAGAGAATTGGTGCGCCACAAAGCCTGTCCTTTAAGTGCTGAAATGCAGATTCCTGTGCATCACCCCAACGATAGGTGACACCTTTCTGAGTTAGTGAAGTGAGAGGTTGCGCAATCTTGGAGAAATCCTTGATGAACCTTCTGTAGTAGCCCGCCAAACCCAATAATTGGTGAATTTCTGTTGGTGTACGGGGTGCAGGCCAGTCTTTGATCGAATCAACTTTGGATGGATCAACATGGATCCCATCCTTGTTTACCATGTGGCCTAGAAAGTGGACTTCGCGAAGCCAGAAATCACATTTCGAAAATTTGGCATACAACTGTTCTATCCGAAGGAGTTCCAAAATAAGTCTCAGGTGATGTTCGTGCTCCTCCTGACTCTTAGAATAGATCAGGATGTCGTCGATAAATACAATAACGAACTTATCCAGGTAAGGTTTGCACACTCTATTCATAAGATCCATGAATACCGCAGGTGCATTCGTCAATCCAAAAGGCATAACCAGAAACTCGTAATGCCCATACCGAGTCCTGAATGCTGTCTTAGAGATATCCTCGTCTCGGACTCTCAGTTGATGGTAGCCTGACCTCAGGTCAATCTTCGAGTAGTTGCTCGACCCTTGCAGCTGGTCGAATAAGTCATCGATACGTGGAAGAGGATAACGATTCTTCACGATCACCTTGTTGAGCTCGCGGTAGTCAATACACATTCTGAAGGTACCGTCTTTCTTTTTCACAAATAATACTGGAGCTCCCCAGGGCGAAGAGCTAGGACGAATAAAACCCTTGTCCAAGAGCTCTTGTAATTGTGTGGACAGTTCTTCCAGTTCTGATGGAGCTAAGCGATAAGGCGCTCGAGCTATGGGCGCTGCCCCAGGAGCTAGCTCGATTTGAAATTCAACTTGACGGTGAGGCGGAAGACCAGGTAATTCCTCAGGAAATACCTCAGGAAAGTCACGTACGATCGGAATATCTTCTATCTTCTTCTCTTTCTTTGAGGTGTCAGTAACGAGGGCTAAGATCGCAGTGTGGCCCTTTCGTAAACACTTTTGGGCCTTTAGGAAAGAAATGATACCCACCACAGCACCACTCTTGTCGCCATGAATCACTAAAGGTTCTTTACCAGAATGAGGAATGTGGACGATCTTCTCCTTGCAAAGAATCTCTGCTCGATGTTGAGATAACCAATCCATACCAATGACGATGTCGAAACTACCAAGATCGATGGGGATAAGATCGATAGAGAAGGTCTGACCAGCTAAGATGAGATTACAACCCTTAACTATGTGTGTGGCTTCAAGACTTTTACCGTTTGCTAACTCTACAACATGCTTGGTGTTCAAAAGTGTTGGGACGCGCTTAAGCATTTGACTAACTTTTAGGGACACATAACTAGTATCGGCACCCGAATCAAATAAAATAGTAACAAAGAAATCATCCAAAAGAAACTTACCCATCACCACGTTGGGATCGTTCCTCGCTTCACCCTGACCAATCACAAAAGCTCGACCCCTGGCACCATTGCCACCATTGTTTCCCCCTTTGTTGTGACCGTTCCCCTGGTTGTTGTTGTTGTTCTGTCTCTGATTCAGCTGGGGGCAGTCTCTTTTGAAGTGGCCTTCAGCACCACACTGAAAGCATCCCTTGTTGTTACCCTGTTGCTGCTGTTGCTGCTGACGCTGATTCTGTGGAGCTTGCTGCTGGTTCTGTCGTCGCTGATTTGCAGGGTAGAGGCTCCTACAATCCTTGGCCGCATGGCCAGGTTTGTTACACCTCTGACAAGTGCCCTTAGTACACGGTCCGCTATGATGGAAACCACATTGATTGCATTTGGGGTGGTTCCACTTGTACCCACTCTGCCCTTGACTACCAGAAGATTGTTGACCAGGGCTCTTGTAGTCATCTGTCTTTCGCTGTTGAGACTGAGACTGAGTTGATGTTGATCCCCTGCTTGAAACTCCATCCCATTTGCGCTTGTTGTCGCTGGGGGCATCAGAAGTGGTAGTAGTAGTAGTACCAATACGCTTGGGCAGCCTGTTCTGCTCGACTGCCTGATCAGTGAGACGATGAGCCAAACCAATAACTTGCTGGATCGTGGCGAGGTTCGCTGCAGTCACATGACTCTGAATCTATGGCACTAAACCTTTGAGGTGCAGCTCGATACGCTTGATAGGAGGATCTACCATTGTAGGACACAAGATAGCCAGTTCGTTTGATCTTTTCGTATACGCTTCGATTTCCGACCCCGTCATCTTTAAGTTGAAGAACTCTACTTCCAGCTTGTGGATGTCATCACGGTTGCAGTATTCCTCCTTGATCAAATCCTTGAAGTCATTCCATGGGGTGGCATTAGCAGCAACTATCCCCAGCATTTGAACCTGAGCGTTCCACCATGTAAGCGCTACACCTTCAAGAGTACCAGTAGCATATTTCACCCTACGAGCCTCAGGGCATTCACACATCTCGAAGACAGACTCGAGCTTCTCGAACCAGCGGAGGAGGCCTACAGCTCCTTCAGTACCGTTGAAAGTAGTAGGTCGGCAGTCCATGAAAGTTTTAAAAGTACACACAGGAGGCTGTGCAGGTTGACCTGTCGTGCGAGTAAGATGAGACAAGTTAAACACAAGTGTTGGTTTACGAGAGTAGGATCTAAAGATCCTAGAGTAAGTTGCAATGGCAGGTTATACCTCCTGCCTGAGCGGCTGCGAGTGCTGCAGCAACTTGTTCATTGATTAAAGCCGTCAGCTGGGCTTGAGTTAGGTTGATTCGTCCACTCATGATCTTCACAATAAAGAGAGCATGGGTGAGTAAAGTGTCATGACAATGCGTAAGTGTGGAGTGACAGAAGAGAGTAAGCACACAATGAGTGTCTAACAATAGTTGCTACGTTAACCAAAGCAAACCATGAGCAATGCACTATGTAACTAACAAGTAGATAATATAACATAAACTATATCACCTAGAATGCTGAGCCTTGCACGTGGAGCGAAGCGTCGTTGTGGGTCGTTGAGCACTGTACAGGTTATAGTCTGGTTTTATCAAAAAGCTTTTCCCCTTTTTAAAACTAAGTTCACTATAACCAATGGCTCTGATACCAATCTGTCACACCCCCAAAATCCACATGCGGAGTATCACCGCATGGAGGTGTGATTGACCAGGATCAAGCCACCAATCATATTGAACATAGCATGTAAATAAATATAAAACCCAACACAATATAATTGGTGTCCAAAAAAAAACTAGTTTAAGTTGTAAGAGGAAGCATAATGTTTAAAACCAAAGTACAAGTTCGAATATATCAAATGTTTAACATGGCATAAGACTATCCATATCCCACAACGACTACGCCTCCTCGAGCAAGCTCCAAATATACCTAACGACCTACAAGGCATGTAACAACGAGTCAACAACAAAGTTGAGCGAGTTCACAGTTGGTGTTCATTGTTAAGTTGTTTCAAAAAAACCAAGAGATCATTTGTAAGTCATAAGTTAACCGTTTTACCCTGTTTCCCAAACATATACATAATTAGTGGGGGCTTCCCCATGTGAACCACTAGACCCGTTTACCATATCGACCACTGACTAAAGTAAGTTGGTGCCCTGACGTCAATGTCTATCATCATTTACTAGTGCCCAGATCCATTAGTTCACGCCCGTCCTCTGCGGCATGGTGTGAGGCTTGTCAAACCTAAATAGCGCTATCTAACTAATGACCCGCTCGCCATTGGCCCGGCGATTAAGTCGATATAAAAGGAGGGACTTCATGATAGAGATTTTGGTCTAGTATCCGTGTTGTCACCCTTCAATAAAAAGGGTGTGTACGAAATCCCCAAACCAGAAGATTACGTAGGTTCCAAATCAATTCCTTATCACATGTTGTCACCCTTCAATAAAGAGGGTGTGTACGTGTTCCAAACCAGGAGATCACACAGTTTCAGTTTAAATCCTTTACCCATCCCCAACCCTTGGGAATCCCATGCCTTGTGGAAAGTGTGAACTCACCTCGGTTTGCTCGGTATGCTTAAACTATGCGCTCACAAATACTCAGTCAAGGCCTATAGTATTCACGTATACACAATCAGTTTTTGTTCGTAATGACTCGCATGCAAATCTAATGTCACATAGTGTGCTTGGCAGTTAACATCATGTATCACGTAAGCAGTTAATCAAATTCATACAATTCATGCTTCACATAAATGTCTTTCTCAGTTTATTCTAACATGGTTATCCATTAACGTACTTAACAGAGTTAGCAGGCTTAACAGAGTTATCATACTTAACAAAGTTAACAGACTTAACAGACTTAACATACTTAAGAGAGTTAATAAACTAACAGAGTTAATAAACTAACAGAGTTAATAAACTAAGAGAGTTACTGTCCAGAACACTAGACGAAATCACATATGGCGAAATCACAATTTGGCGAAAACCCTTTTCTGGCGAAAACCCTTTAGGCGACGAAATCCCAAGGGTTTTCGTCGAACATAAGGTATGGCGAAAACACTTGGGGTTTTCGTCTGGTCCCTGTGTTTTCGTCGACTACAACAACATCATCAATATCAGTTACGCAATACAGCAACCCTAATCATCACTAACAGTTTCGACGTCTTCGATAAACAATCGATCAATCAAAATAATTAATACAATCGCATAATTTACTCAATCACTATACAATCATAATTATCATTCAACCATCATTCAACAACAGCAAGTTGTTATGATCATCATGTATTCGACATATGATTAAACATAGAACCCTAATCTGCTAGTCATCTATTATCGTACCATCAACGTATCAAGATCATCAACATCAAATCTAATATAAACAATATGCATAACACAACCGATTTTACATCAGATTATGAGGATTCCTATCACATCTATCTATTCAATCTACAACAAACTCACATAACAGTTAACGCATGATATCACACAATTAATCCATAATGATTTCAATCAAACAATTATCAATAATTGATCACTAACCCAAACAGGAGAAACAATGAACCACTTGATGTGAGAGGCTTCATGGGTCTCAAGGTTGCTGTCGCAAGGTGAGAGGTGACTAGGGTTTGCCGATTAAACTTTCACGTAAAAGTGGGGAACAAAACATTAAAACAGATCGCTACTGGGCCAAAGGCCCATTTGTTGTTTTCGCCAGTCAGTAGTGGACGAAAACACTAAAGTGTTTTCGCCAAAAGGGGTGTTTTCGTGGGCTAGGGGTATTCGGCAAGGGTTCCACTTTGTTTTTATTAAATATACAAAACCTATCATTAATATAAAACATGTATCACATATACACTTATAATGCACACCACATAATAATATAAAAACAACACTTAGTGAGCAAGTATTAAGTCGAGTAAAGACCTTGAAAACTCGGGTTGTCACAGATGCGGTGGTGGTTTCAGCAGTTGGTGCGGAGGTGGTAGCTTGATGCAGGTGCTTTGAAGTTTTATCCCAGACACCAGCCTTGACCCGCTTGTCGTTGATTTCAGCGGCCAGTAGGTAAGTCTCTTCGATCGTCTTAGTCTTAGCCGCTTGCACGAAATCTGCAACACAGTCAGGTAGGGCTCGGATATACTTCTTGATTGCCATGTCTGGAGTCTTGACTTGGTCAGGGCAGATGATGCTGAGCTGTTTGAAGCGAGCAGTGAGAGCAGCATTTTCACCTTCCTTCTGCTTTATGTTCCAGAATTCATCTTCTAACTTTTGGCGCTCATGAGGAGGGCAGAATTCTTCCAGCATGACCTCCTTGAGTTCGTCCCACGACAGACCGTAGGCTGCATCGTTCCCTTGTTTGTTTCTCTCGGCCGTCCACCAGTCTAGTGCACGGGACTGGAAGATGCCGGTAGCATTTAGAGTGCGGAGATCGTCTGGGCAACCGCTCTGTCGTAGAGTGACCTCAATGGAATCAAACCATTGGAACAACGTTGTAGGGCCTTCCTCGCCAGTGAATTCCTTTGGCCCACAAGACTTGAACTGCTTGAAATTGAAGGCAGCTTTGGGGGTAGCTTTAGGAGTTTCGGTTCTCGACTCCTCAGATGATTTGCTGACGTTCTCGTAGACATCACTCACGGCTTTTGCTACTTGTTTAGAGATGATAGCAGCAAGACGTTTGTCTCTCTTTTCTTGACGAGAAAGTGGTGGGTGGCGGGATCCAGATGACATTGTCTGCAACAGACATCATCATAGGACTCAATACAATGTGTTCGAATCTCACCTCACACGTCTACTACTTACTAAGGCTCAGGAACACGCATAATCATGTAACACATAAACACATAGGCACGTAGTCACTGATTCACATAAACACAGAAGCACATAAGCATGTAGGACACAGATTCACCGAAGCACATAAGCACGTAATCAACAGAGGCAGTTAGAATACAGAACCTATCATTCAAAGGCCGTGCGTATTCGAATATAGCGATTGCGTCTAGTATATCGGGTAGTGTAGTATAAGCGTATATCATAGCATAAGGTCGTCCATAATTTAGCGATTTGTTAGCGTATTGAGATAGAAATGCAGTGCGAGTCGTGCGTGTTGATCGAAGTGGAAGCAAAAATAGAATAAATCTCGAAAATTTAAACACATAAACAGGTAAACAAACTTACAAACATATAAAATCAACGGATCATCAGAGTCAACAGTTGCGGGCTCAGAATCGAAACACATAAAAATCGAGAAATAGATCATCTGTGGCTATTAGACATCGACTACCCAAAGTGATTCGACTATTCTCAAGGACTTGTTGTGCACATTTGACCTTCAGGACAGTGCCCTTGCCTCGATTCTTGGGCGTTGGGCACACATCCGTTAGTCATATCGTGACTTCAGGTCGTTGGAGTCCGTCGAGACTTTGGTGAGAGTTTTTGTAAAGGTCGGAACAAGTCATCAAGGTTAGGGTTTCACCCCTGGCTTAACAACTTCGTCCCTGTTTTGATAAAATAAGAGAGAATTATGCGTCGAAGTATGGATTTCACTCCTGGTTCAACGCAGATTCTCGTGTTTATAGATAAAGTTGTGGGTTGAACAAGCAATTTAATCGAGAGTTTGCGGCTTTCACACCTAATCTCTACTTAATAGCTCATTCATATTTGAAAATTCGAGTGTAGTGATAGTGTAGCGTAGGCGAGAACAGCGAGAGATAATAGTAAGCTTATGCATAATCCCTAACGGATACGCACAAGTCGGTCTGTGGTTCCTAACTATAGACTAGGTCTCTAAGACATCGACCCGGACTAGGTCGTGTCTTGCCTAATTCCCTATAGTTATGGATCTGATACCAATCTGTCACACCCCAACCGATGGCGGAAACATCGGGGCATGGCAGTGAGCGAAACAGATTGTCCAGAAGTTTCCATAACAATTATTATTACCAATCAATTTAAAGTAACATGTCCCATACCATGTCTCAAAATGTAAACAAATTATTACAGACAAAATCTAGGCAAATAGTTCTATTCCGACAACTCAGATTTTTCAAATAGAGCAATTGTTTATCTGCTTCTAGAGACTCTTGATTTAATTTGTACAGACAACTATTTGTTGGCCTCTAGAGCCTTATTCTAGCCTCGATTTCCTAGCAGATGTGCATCCTAAGCACCTGTCACATATGTTAAAATAAAGTCAATACATATAATGTAAAGGTGAGCATACAAGTTTGATAATAGCATATAGAGTCCGAAATTCGTTTACGCATAACCAGCACGTACACATAGTGAAATGAAGCACGTTAGTTATCGACATAGATCCATCGATACCAATGACTGCGGGTTGACTGCCTGAGGCAGTTCGCAATACATGATTACCACCGTAATCCATGCAAGTAATTGTCCTTAACAACCCCTGCGAACAGGTGCTGAGTCCAAACTATAGTACTATCATTGCTAAGGCAGGTAGACAGCATTCCATGTGTAAACATAACAAACAAGCATTCATAAGCCACGTATAGCATGCATTAACAGTTAGCGTTCAAATAGTATTGAGTAGTGTGTTTGTTGTGATTTGAATATTCGTAACGTATGTAACACCCAAAAGTGCATAAAGCAAAAAGGGATCGAGTATACTCACATCGATGGATGGATTGAAGGGAGTGCTAGAGAGTAAGGTTAGCCTGAACAGATTGATAGCATAACGGTAAGTGACGCGTAAATCGATGCAAGGTGTAAGTGGCTCGGACAACAGTTCGGTCGGATGGTAATCCGGTCGGATGATAGTCCGGTCGGATGCCTATTCGAGTGGATTGTTTCTTTCTTTGAGAAGGATGTGTTTGTGTATGATGGCTTGACCTTTGAAGTTTTCGTTGTAGCATTTTGAAAACATTGAAGTATCTCTACCTTTCAAGTCGGTCGGTCGGACGGTCAGTCGTGCGGATGACAATCCGCTCGGATGATTATCCGGTCAGACGGCGACTCGAGTGGCGAGGTTACTCAGCGAGAAAAAATCCACAGCAGGTTGTCACTCGATCGGACATCAGTCCGGTCGAGTGGCATCCTTAGTGCATTGAACATGTTGAAAATTGTTCGAGTGTTTAAGTCCAAGTATCTCATGATTCGAAGAGTAATTCGGTCGGATGGTAGTCCGATCGGATAACAATTCGTTCAATACTCAAACTTCAGATAAAGTTGGTCAAGTGCGGGACCCAAGGTGCAGTCGCTCGGACAGCCGGTCGCTCGGATGGCTTATCCGTTCGGACAGTAGTCCGGTCGGATAGCACTCCGTCTTGGTTATTCCGTTCGTCTTTCACTTGGTAGTTTTGATTGTTTGTCGTTTTATCGAGACGTTTTGACAGTGTGTTAACCAACAGAACTCCATCTCGACCCAAGTAACCTGATCGACCAGGAATCACCCTAGTTCGACCAGTTAACCGGTTCGAGACGGTTGTTCTTGGTTAACCCAAAATCTGTGGTCTCGTGAGTAGAATCCAGATCTTGAGCTAGCACACCACTGAGAATGAGTAGGAGACTAGACCAAGGCCCGATCCTATCGGTTTTGAGTGCATTGAGTGTGAAAGAGTTGAAAGGAAGTTAGAAATCATCTTTCAATCCTTTTTCACCATGAATGCGTTTAGATCTATGGATGATCTTTGTTTATTTGTGTGGAAATCGGTTGGATCCAAGTTGTTCTTGGTGGATTGAAGCCAAAACATGAAGTTCATAAGAACACCATGATGACATCATCCTAAAACACCTCAAATCTTGTGATTTCACGGTTAAAAGTTAAGATTTAAAAGATAGAAAGGTGTAGGAGTGCGTGTAGATCAAGGAAGTACAAGATTTAGGACGAGATCTTACCGGAATCGAGAGAAATCGAAGAAAAGGTGGGGAGCACGAGCTGTTCGGACGTTAGATGCCAAAAGTAGAAAGTTTGAGAGAGACATGGGGTATTTATAGAGTTACCCAAAGAGGAAATGGTGGGTCGGTCGGATGGCATCTCGCCCGGATGACAATCCGGTCGGATGTCATCTCGGTCGGATGGCAGCCTGACACCAGATCAAGTGGCAGCCCGGTCGGATGGCAATCCGGCCGGATGGCACTTGGTTCGGGTGTTCGGCGCGACGATTTTTGCTGTTTCGATTTCGATTGCGATCGATGCGAATGCGAGAGAGTTTCCTATTCAAATTACTTTTAATCCCAACCATTCATATCTCGCGCTATCTCTTCTCCACTAATTATCATAGTTCGATTTCGATTGAGTTCGATTGCGTTTCGATTGATTCCCACACATACATAAATTAAACATGCACAAGTAACATATAAGGCACACACACACGTATAACAATAACCAAAATGCGTAATTCGAGTTGCGAGTGCGATTGTGATTCTATGTCGATTTGATTAGCATAGTTTGATTATCGTTTAGTTAACTTTATCGCATTGTTACTTCTTATAGTTCACAGTCGTAAGTTGATTGAATGGCGAATAACACACGTCGATTATTGTAATTATTGACGCTTACTCCACATAATACAACTAAAATAAACACATAAAAGAATTTCATTGCAAGTCAGGTTGCGCGAAATCGGTCGTTGACTTGACCTTGACTTTGACTTTGACTTTCGAAAACACGGGGTGTTACACATATACCTGCTTCAATTTTTGTTCTTCCATGCTTTGTTTGACTGTTTACCAAATGAAAAAAAATAATAAATAAAGTTTGTGGCATGGGTAGGCGTCGCCACCATTTACTAGTCAATGGGTACTTGGTACACTTTTTGATGTCATGAATGGAAGTTAGTCGGGGCTAGGGTACTTACCCTAGAGTGCCCCTTCCTCTCTTAGACCCTCCGGTATGGTATCGGGACAAGGTTCGGGAGGCAGACGTGGAGGGGGACCCCGACAGGGAACCCCCCCCCCCCCCCCCCGCGGGTCCAATGATCGACATAATCGGGGAAAACCTCCTGTCCACCCCGAAGCACACACTCTTTTTCTCTCTCTCTCTTCATTCTCTCTTGATATGATTGGATGAAGATAGTTGGGGAAACCGATATATGTTTTTATTGTTTTTAGTCGAAGTAAAACATGTGTTGAATCCTTATGAGCATATTTTTCGGTTGTTGAGTGCCGGTATCATACTGATACGACAAAAAAACCAAACTGATGTCATAACAAACCAAAGCAATAACGGCCAATCACCCGCTGTGAAGCGCGAGGAAAATTCCACTATATTATATAACTAGTGATTTTATATCCACAATAAAAGAAAAACTTGATTATTATTTGATAATCTTATTGTAATAATATTTTTTTAAGGAAAATAATTCCTTTTTAAATTTAGGAGATAAAATGGCAAGTAAACGGGTAACAAGTTACGCCTCAACCCCTTTTGAATAGCAAACTCGATTCTACCAACAAAACGATGATTCCTTAACGTCGCAAGACTGTCGTGCATGACCTTCTGCACTTTATCCAAGAAACCAACAACTTCGAATGCAAGGTAACCAAAAGTATCAAAGCCAAAAGAAACGAAGAAATGTCGATTCTCAGGACAATTATATATTTTAGAAGGGACGGGGCACCAAGCGGGTAAGGCATTTAGGGTAAGTATCCATGCCAGCGCACCGCCGCCACCGTCTAGGGTAAGGCCAGCGGGTTCACTTGGCCAGCACATATACCCGCTTCAATTTTTGTTCTTCCATGCTTTGTTTGACTGTTTACCAAATTAAAAAAATTAATAAATTAAGTTTGTGGCATGGGTAGGCATCGCCACCATTTACTAGTCAATGGGTACTTGGTACACTTTTTGATGTGACGAATGGTAGTTAGTCGGGGCTAGGGTACTTACCCTATACTGCCCCTTCCTCTCTTAGACCCTCCGGTATGGTATCGGGACAAGGTTCGGGAGGCAGACGTGGAGGGGGACCAAGACAAGGAAACCCCCCCCCCCCCCGGGTCCAATGATCGACATAATCAGGGAAAACCACATGTCCACCCCGAAGCACACACTCTTTATCTCTCTCTCTTCATTCTCTCTTGATATGATTGGATGAAGATAGATGGGGAAACCATTTCCTATGGATGTGGGAAAAGGAGAGGAAGAAGAAAGTGGTGATGTGGAGGTAAGGGAAAGGGAACCACACCCTATGGTCTTACAACGATAATAATAATAATCCACACGTGAAGACGTGGGTGGCGGTGGTGTTTTGTTATCTTCCACGCGTAAAAAATTCCCATCATGAAGTAATTGTCCTCCACCCCGGGTCCCCTAATAATAATAATCGTCATCATTATATTACATACACACACATATATATATATATATACATACATATATATATATATACATATATATATATATTATCTTTATGAATACAAAGATGCCATGAACAGTAGATGTCTTTTTAGTTTTTTATTTATTAGTTGTAATTATTGTTACTTTTAGTATTAAATAGCAACCGATAAGTTTTAAGTATATTTATTTTTTTATTCATAATATTTTATTGATTATTTAATTGGATTTTAGTGTTAAATTTAAAAAAAATTGTTAATCCGTATTTGTGTTTATTTTTTAACATTTCAAGTTATTTGTCTGTGCGTTGTGATCATACGTTACCGCATGCATCAGATCGATTCGATTCGTTACAGTACCAGTATGATACATGCATTTGGTATAGAACTCACATATGGTTTGCATGATCGAAAATGATAAAAACAAACACTGGTACTGGTACTGGCACTGACGTTGTTCATACGACACTGATCAGTTCTGAGTGTCACGGTACTGATAACGTTATTCGTTTATCCTCATAGATAGAGTTGTATGAATTTACAAGATTTTTTCCCACACATCGATAAAAGATTTTTTAAAACGGGTTATAAGCTATAGTTTGTGTTAGTATTGTAACGTTAGCGTAATGAACCGATCGATACAGATCAGACAACATTGGTACTAACACCGATATATGTTTTTATTGTTTTCAGTCGAAGTAAAACATGTGTTGAATCCTTTTGAGCATATTTTTCGGTTGTTGAGTGCCGGTATCATACTGATACGACAAAAAAACCAAACTGATGTCATAACAAACCAAAGCAATAACGGCCAATCACCCGCTGTGAAGCGCGAGGAAAATTCCACTATATTATATAACTAGTGATTTTATTTCCACAATAAAAGAAAAACTTGATTATTATTTGATAATCTTATTGTAATAATATTTTTTTAAGGAAAATAATTCCTTTTTAAATTTAGGAGATAAAATGTCAAGTAAACTGGTAACAAGTTACGCCTCAACCCCTTTTGAATAGCAAACTCGATTCTACTAACAAAACGATGATTCCTTAACGTCGCAAGACTGTCGTGCATGACCTTCTGCACTTTATCCAAGAAACCAACAACTTCGAATGCAAGGTAACCAAAAGTATCAAAGCCAAAAGAAACGAAGAAATGTCGATTCTCCGGACAATTATATATTTTAGAAGGACGGGGCACCAAGCGGGTAAGGCATTTAGGGTAAGTATCCATGCCAGCGCACCGCCGCCACCCTCTAGGGTAAGGCCAGCGGGTTCACTTGGCCAGCACATATACCCACTTCAATTTTTGTTCTTCCATGCTTTGTTTGACTGTTTACCAAATTAAAAAAATTAATAAATTAAGTTTGTGGCATGGGTAGGCGTCGCCACCATTTACTAGTCAATGGGTACTTGGTACACTTTTTGATGTGACGAATGGTAGTTAGTCGGGGCTAGGGTACTTACCCTATACTGCCCCTTCCTCTCTTAGACCCTCCGGTATGGTATCGGGACAAGGTTCGGGAGGCAGACGTGGAGGGGGACCAAGACAGGGAAACCCCCCCCCCCCCCGAGTCCAATGATCGACATAATCGGGGAAAACCACATGTCCACCCCGAAGCACACACTCTTTATCTCTCTCTCTTCATTCTCTCTTGATATGATTGGATGAAGATAGATGGGGAAACCATTTCCTATGGATGTGGGAAAAGGAGAGGAAGAAGAAAGTGGTGATGTGGAGGTAAGGGAAAGGGAACCACACCCTATGGTCTTACAACGATAATAATAATAATCCACACGTGAAGACGTGGGTGGCGGTGGTGTTTTGTTATCTTCCATGCGTAAAAAATTCCCATCATGAAGTAATTGTCCTCCACCCTGGGTCCCCTAATAATAATAATCATCATCATTATATTACATACACGCACATATATATATATATATATATATATATATATATATATATATTATCTTTATGAATACAAAGATGCCATGAACAGTAGATGTCTTTTTAGCTTTTTATTTATTAGTTGTAATTATTGTTACTTTTAGTATTAAATAGCAACCGATAAGTTTTAAGTATATTTATTTTTTTATTCATAATATTTTATTGATTATTTAATTGGATTTTAGTGTTAAATTTAAAAAAAATTGTTAATCCGTATTTGTGTTTATTTTTTAACATTTCAAGTTATTTGTCTGTGCGTTGTGATCATACGTTACCGCATGCATTAGATCGATTCGATTCG
This sequence comes from Helianthus tuberosus, assembly GCA_030545235.1. Lineage (NCBI taxonomy): Eukaryota > Viridiplantae > Streptophyta > Magnoliopsida > Asterales > Asteraceae > Helianthus > Helianthus tuberosus. The sequence goes on from CM060357.1 coordinate 141,855,500, forward strand.
TTACAGTACCAGTATGATACATGCATTTGGTATAGAACTCAACATATGGTTTGCATGATCGAAAATGATAAAAACAAACACTGGTACTGGTACTGGCACTGACGTTGTTCATACGACACCGATCAGTTCTGAGAGTCACGGTACTGATAACGTTATTCGTTTATCCTCATAGATAGAGTTGTATGAATTTACAAGATTTTTTTCCCACACATCGATAAAAGATTTTTTAAAACGGGTTATAAGCTATAGTTTGTGTTAGTATTGTAACGTTAGCGTAATGAACCGATCGATACAGATCAGACAACATTGGTACTAACACCGATATATGTTTTTATTGTTTTCAGTCGAAGTAAAACATGTGTTGAATCCTTTTGAGCATATTTTTCGGTTGTTGAGTGCCGGTATCATACTGATACGACAAAAAAACCAAACTGATGTCATAACAAACCAAAGCAATAACAACCAATCACCCGCTGTGAAGCGCGAGGAAAATTCCACTATATTATATAACTAGTGATTTTATATCCACAATAAAAGAAAAACTTGATTATTATTTGATAATCTTATTGTAATAATATTTTTTTAAGGAAAATAATTCCTTTTTAAATTTAGGAGATAAAATGGCAAGTAAACGGGTAACAAGTTACGCCTCAACCCCTTTTGAATAGCAAACTCGATTCTACCAACAAAACGATGATTCCTTAACGTCGCAAGACTGTCGTGCATGACCTTCTGCACTTTATCCAAGAAACCAACAACTTCGAATGCAAGGTAACCAAAAGTATCAAAGCCAAAAGAAACGAAGAAATGTCGATTCTCAGGACAATTATATATTTTAGAAGGGACGGGGCACCAAGCAGGTAAGGCATTTAGGGTAAGTATCCATGCCAGCACACCGCCGCCACCCTCTAGGGTAAGGCCAGCGGGTTCACTTGGCCAGCACACATACCCGCTTCAATTTTTGTTCTTCCATGCTTTGTTTGACTGTTTACCAAATTAAAAAATTAAAAAATTAAGTTTGTGGCATGGGTAGGCGTCGCCACCATTTACTAGTCAATGGGTACTTGGTACACTTTTTGATGTGACGAATGGTAGTTAGTCGGGGCTAGGGTACTTACCCTATAGTGCCCCTTCCTCTCTTAGACCCTCCGGTATGGTATCGGGACAAGGTTCGGGAGGCAGACGTGGAGGGGGACCACAACAGGGAACCCCCCCCCCCCCCCCCCCGGGTCCAATGATCGACATAATCGGGGAAAACCACATGTCCACCCCGAAGCACACACTCTTTATCTCTCTCTCTTCATTCTCTCTTGATATGATTGGATGAAGATAGATCGGGAAACCATTTCCTATGGATGTGGTAAAAGGAGAGGAAGAAGAAAGTGGTGATGTGGAGGTAAGGGAAAGGGAACCACACCCTATGGTCTTACAACGATAATAATAATAATCCATGCGTGAACACGGGGGTGGCGGTGGTGTTTTGTTATCTTCCACGCGTAAAAAATTCCCATCATGAAGTAATTGTCCTCCACCCCGGGTCCCCTAATAATAATAACTAGATGTCAGTACCCGCCGCGTTGCGGCCGGGTTCACATTCACATATCAAAACGATACAAACAAAGCCCAATAAATCCATTTAGCAAGCCCTTATTATAACACCTAACCGATGCGGCATTGAAACCCAACCATGGTACAAATTTTGCTAGAAAGTAAATCTTCATCTAGGCGGTCAGCAACGCTTAGTAGGTCATCATCAATCATCATAACCATCAGCTTCATCCTGTAAACAAACAATAAAAATGTAAAAAAAATCATTAAATCGGCTTGTATAAATGTGTGACCAGCCACACGCTCTACCATGTGACTAATCATTTCAAGCAAATTAAAAAAATGATCACCAAAAGAAAGAATCGGCCTAAACATAGCTACTTGTTTTGGCTCAAAATTTTGTTTACTTTTTCAAGTGATAGGTTCATAAGAGTGGCTAGCTTGTCATTGAATGGCAAGATTTGGCTCAATATTTTGTTTACTTTTTCAAATGATAGGTTCATAACGGTGGCTAGCTTGTCATTGAATGGCAAGATAAGATGGTTCCTAAAACTCATAAGTGATGATTTGAGCCTATTAACTTGAAATGAGAAGATTTGGGTTATGTTTTAACTAAAAAGAGTCAACCCTCCTGGCATACCCATATTCACCTCTACTGAAATCTATTACACGATTGCTTAGAATAGAGTTTACCTCCATAATCATAATACCCAATGATCAATGTGTTGTTCTTTTCAATACCTATCGGAAATTTACATTTGTTAAAACAATTACTTACTTTTCATTGATGAACATCTCAACCGCTTTCACATTAGTGGCGCTAGGAACTCTAGTCATCGTACCACCAGCTCGCCCTGCAGCATAAGCCAAATCTATTGATGAGTATTTCACATTATCATTAATAAATATATTCATAAATCATTAATTCAAGTTTTTCTTATGATTTACATACTTGCAAAGATTAGGGAAAGGCCATGTAATTTCAGATAAGGTACTCTATTTAGCCACAATAATGTGTAAAGAATTGGCAAAATCGTGTCGGGCCAACCTAATTGGGCCAGGACAAAAGAGTCTGCCAGAAGTAAAACATATATGATTTTTCAAACGGGCCTACATAAGTGAATTGTGACAAATAAAAAAAGGGTAAGACACTAAGATGGGAAGTGAACCTGTGTCTCAACCATGGAGTGTAGCCAGTTTAGCTAGTTAAAGATCCTAATGGACAGCAGTTTAACTGCACAGTTTGGTCGAACATTACAGCTGAATTTCTTCAAAAGACCATACTCATTAATCCATATAATAGCTACATCTCAAAAATATGCTTCTTTAAAATCATGTAAAACACCTGAAACCGCACAACATAAAACTCACAGAATCGCTAGTAAACTTTACAACTATCAACATCAAATTTTCATATTCGACAACTGCAATCGGGTAGCAAATTGTCGATTGGAAGTTGGACATATGTAAGCACATTCCCATCTTTTCCCTTTTCTGAACCACCCAATTCTGACCACCGTTGAAACACAAACAATCAAATTAACATATCCAATCCATAAATCCCAAACTTTAAGAACCCTAACCCTCATTTCTCGTGACATTCTGAGCTAGCATTGAGCATCCCTTCACACACACCCTAAAACACATACCAATCAAACCAACATATCCAATCCATAAATCCAACAGTTTCATTAACTATCACCTGATTAACGATTAAACAAAACAACTATATATAGAAATTAACAGTCTAAAGAGACGAGGAAGATCACGTATACCTGCCGACGTTCGAAAAACAATGCAAACGAACTGCTAAATAAACTAATCGATCAATGGAGGTACGCAGGAGATGTGTTTCCGGAGTCGTGGAGATCGGATGCCGCTGTTGACCGCGTCGGATGTTAGAGTTAAAGCACAATTAGGGTTTCAGTCGGCACATACAAGGAGGTGGATTCAGATGTCAGCTTGAATCAGCGGCCAAGAACCGTGAATTCGCCGATGATATGCGGTGGATTTAGATGTTGAGGAGCACATGATTGAAACTGCAAATGCTCTCTCCGTGTAGGCGGTGGCGTCAAGAAGTGATGATGTGGTGTTTTGGGGAAGAAGGAGGCATGTGTATGAAGCATCAGATATCCATTTTTTTTTTAAAAACGCCCACAGCTAAGGGTACAACTCACCCAAGCCCATAGTTGTTGCTAATTTATAGGTTTTAATAATCATCATTTATATATATATACAAATGATGAAGGTCCTTAAGAACAGTATAGGTTTCCAGGTGACATATGACCGCCATCTGCCGTTGTCTTCCCACCTTTGCAAAACGTCTCATCTACCCTACCACACCGCTTCACCCTTCTAGTTCTCATCCACCCTGCCATACCACCTGATGCTTCGAACACTCTTCTACCAGATAACCCCGTTCACGCCGGCGACACAACCAACTATTACCGTCGATTCTTAGGAACAGTTCACCTCCATCTGCCAGTCATTCTCTTTATCTTCTTGGCAATCTTTTTGAGAGAGGTGAGAGGCTAGAGAGAGAGCAGAAAGCCGCCGGACGGAGAGAAGTAAGATGCTATAGGGAGAGAGAGAGAGAGAGCATAAAGCCGCTGGCGGAGAGAAGTGAGAGGCTAGAGAGAGAAGAAAACCGCTGTCGCCGGTAGTGTGTTGGTTGTGGCTAGAGAGACACTGTCACCGGCAGTCTTCGCCGGTCCAAGGGTACCTATGGCTTTCGTTAGTATCCCAGATTGTGGCATGGCATTTAGATTTTGGGGAAACGGCGTTCGTCAGAACCCTAGATAACACAACATTAGGAATAGTAGCATATATAATTACTGGTCCATGTTGTTTCTTCTGCCAGACCTCACTTCCCTCCTGCCGTCTAGCCCTTCACGCCGCTTCAACATCTGCTTCACCAGGGTAAGACAAGCCCTGTTAAGCCTCTCTTGCCACATTCTCTCTTCCTTTACACCAATTTTATAACTTGCAAATTTTACCAGTGTTATATTATTATTGCAAATTTTATAGTAACTATTTAATTCCTTTTCACATTGTGCTCAGGGGTTCTTTTGTGCCTGGGAGATTTAATTTTCCCCAATTTCATTGTAATATTATTATTCAATGGTTAATTATCGACCTCGATTTAAGGTTTTAGAGTGAAATTGGTGATCGAGTTTGATATTTTTGCTGATTTATAGGAGCATCAAACTGGCCAAGGGGTAGCGAATGCGTTAGCTTTGACTTACAATAGCAACTACCAACACCTTTCACTTTTCTTAAGGTTTTCTTTGATCTCAATTACTTCTTATTCTGAATATGTCCTCTTTGAACCACTTGAATATTTCTTATTTGATGCCTAAGAGTGGTGACTGAACATAGGCTTAATTTACATTGAAGTCTGAAAAAGTGGATAAAGCTATGGAAAAAAAGGTTACATGCCTAAACGACGTTTGTAAAGGGACAAAACGTTGTACGTGGCGGCATGTTCGAGGGATAGGCGCATGCGTCTCCGAGGCACATGTTAGCATAACATCACACTCGCACATGCTACCATAACATCACTGATGGTGTCCCCTACAACCTAGGACAGTGGGCAAGGTGGCTATAGGAATTTGCATCGTGAGTAATCCCATTCTAAATATCAATTACTCACATTCTTAGTCACATAAGTTGTAAATTCAGCACTGTAATTAGCTATTAAGGCCAGTCTTTTGTACAACTTATATGTTGCTTTTTTGGTGTAACCAAAAGAAGCAGCCAACCGAGCAACCACATAGTCGATATAATTAGCGAATGGTAATGTTGAGTTTTTTTATTGCTTTTTCAGCTAGAGACGTGATGGTGGATGGCAGCGGTGCTGTGATGGTAGATGGCAGTGGTGCTGCGAGCAACCACATAGTCAATCAATAGGTCAGTAGTAAGTTTTTTTTTATTGCTTTGAGACGAATTTAAAAAAAACCCATTGCAAATCAAATAGTAATGTTGAATTTTTTTTTAATACTTTTGTAGATTACAAGAAGATAATCAGCATGTCAAAGTTTCCATTAACCAACACAAGCAACAAGAAGGATTTCTATTCTGTCCTTTCTTCTGGAATTCTCATCCATGACGAAAAACTGGTGATTCAATATCCTAAACCACATATGTTGTCTGCTTTCCACACGTTTAGCACATCTCCTTTGTCCGATCGATGCCATTGTCCTTAACAATGCAAAATTCACATTAACCAAACTTTAAATAAACTAGAAAGGAGGTTTTTGCAGCTATATCAGAGTAGAAAGTTTAATTCAACATTGATATAGGATTTTTTTTCTTAATGTAATTATAAGCTAGGAATCTTTAGAGGAAATAATAAATTTTAAGTTTACATACTATTCCTATGACGCATAACTCCCATAAGCAATCTTAAAATGTATTACATGAACTCAGCATACTCACTCTTTGTATATATATTTTGTTAACTGGTATATGTAATTTTATTGCCTTCTTGCAACAGTGGTTTTCCACCAGCTTTTCCATCAGCATGAATGAACAGAGTGAAAAACGAAATGATATCAGCAAGATTGTTTTTTTTTTTTTTTTTTTATAATGTGAAGTGGAGATCCATAAGAAATTCAAGGTCTCTCTCTCATGGTCAAAATAATATAGTAACTATTTAATTCCTTTTCACATTGTGCTTAGGGGAAAGGTGAATTGTATTTGATTGTTTCTTCAATATGCTATGTAGTATATAGTTTCTAATGTTGTAACATTGAGATACTTGCTTAATATTAGTAAACCTTATATGGATCTCTTTAAACCAAAACGCTAAATATATTTTGAGTTCTTGGTATCCAAATAATAATTTACTAGAATGCAGGAGACTAACAACATTTAATTCGAGCGCCTTGATAAAGAGAAATGTGAATATTTGTTTGGGATGTTGAACAGATTCATTGCTAATCCAGTATGATATTCTCAAGTTCTAATTTTGAATGCTTGATACATGTATGGAAGATAAATGTTTGCGTGACGGGTCAAAACTACTTTTCCAAACTGTTTTCTTGCTAAACCGACAACTGTTTTCTTGCTAAACCGACGAAACAAGTATTTCCAGATCTTATTGCAAATAAATATCAAGTGATTTTTTCCGTTCTTTGCTAAAAAAAGGTTTCGAACCTTTTGTACATGTCTCTGTAGAAGGATGATTCTGTCACTATACTTTGCCTACATATCATGTCATTCCTTTTCTGTCTTATATTTGTTTTCCTTTATAGAAGAATGCTTGCAAGGGTGCCAATGCAATGCAGTCACTTCGGAACATGCTAACTTTATTGACAAAGCTGGCACAACTTTTTATCTTCCTTTATATCTTGCTACAAATGTGATCTATATCTAACCTATATCCTTTGATAGATGGCTGAATACAGAATATCTGTATGTGAAAGAAAGCAAAGCGAGTGGGACAATTTTGTGAGATGGATCATGAATTATTATTGCAGGTGGTGGGATTGGATTTGGTGGATGATAGAAGCAAGCCAGAACCAAGAAATGCCCAATGGACAAATATAAATCCCCTAGCCGCAACGCGGCGGGGTTCCATCTAGTTATATTACATACACACACACATATATATATATATATATTATATCTATATGAATACAAAGATGCCATGAACAGTAGATGTCTTTTTAGTTTTTTATTTATTAGTTGTAATTATTGTTACTTTTAGTATTAAATAGCAACCGATAAGTTTTAAGTATATTTATTTTTTTATTCATAATATTTTATTGATTATTTAATTGGATTTTAGTGTTAAATATAAAAAAAATTGTTAATCCGTATTTGTGTTTATTTTTTAACATTTCAAGTTATTTGTCTGTGCGTTGTGATCATACGTTACCGCATGCATTAGATCGATTCGATTCGTTACAGTACCAGTATGATACATGCATTTGGTATAGAACTCAACATATGGTTTGCATGATCGAAAATGATAAAAACAAACACTGGTACTGGTACTGGCACTGACGTTGTTCATACGACATCGATCAGTTCTGAGTGTCACGGTACTGATAACGTTATTCGTTTATCCTCATAGATAGAGTTGTATGAATTTACAAGATTTTTTTACCCACACATCGATAAAAGATTTTTTAAAACGGGTTATAAGCTATAGTTTGTGTTAGTATTGTAACGTTAGCGTAATGAACCGATCGATACAGATCAGGCAACATTGGTACTAACACCGATATATGTTTTTATTGTTTTCAGTCGAAGTAAAACATGTGTTGAATCGTTTTGAGCATATTTTTCGGTTGTTGAGTGCCGGTATCATACTGATACGACAAAAAAACCAAACTGATGTCATAACAAACCAAAACAATAACGACCAAGCACCCGCTGTGAAGCGCGAGGAAAATTCCACTATATTATATAGCTAATGAATAGTAATTTTAATATTATAATAATATATAGTTTTTTTAATACTTTTATTATTTTAATATTATAATAATAGTTATTTTCTTTACTTTTTAACTTTAATTATTTTTTTATATCACGACTTGGGATAAGATTGGTGTCAACCGGTATCGAAAATACCGGTACGGTCCTGCTCGGTATCGGTACATGAAGGTAAAAACCGACACTAATACTGAAAACACCAAAAGTTGGTGCCGAATTGATATTGGAAATCTTTTGGTTCAGGAAATTCAGTGCTGCTACCCGGTACCATTTGCTCATCCCTGATCACGGGTACCGTACGAACAACAACGGTATCGTACAACTTTTTTTGTTGATTTTCTTCAACTTTTCTTTTTTTCTTTTTTTAGTTTCAGGGGTAGGGATGAGCTCGATACCGAAAATACCGGTTATGTTACCGGTATATGAAGGTAAAAAACGGTAGTGAACCGGTACCAGGAACGTCAAAAGTCGGTACCGAATTGGTACTTAAGATCTTTCGGTTCGGCAAATTTGGTACCGGTACCCAGAACCATTTGCTCATCTCTAACCACGGGTTTCATACGAACAACATCGTTACCATACAACTTTTTTAGTTGATTTTCTTTCGGTTATCTTTTAGTGTTTTTTTCTACATTTTCTTTTTATTCTTGTCAGTACTTCTGTTTGCAACGCGCTCATAGTAATTTCAAAACACATGTAAACACAAACTAAATAACAAAAGAAATTCGCCGCAACGCGACAAACTTCTTTAAAGCTAGTTTATTGAAATCTCAAACTTATGAAACAATAATAAGACTTTAAAATAAAAAAGGTAGCAAAACACATAGCCGCTACTATTTAATTAACAAGACACCCAATCATCATCATCATCACCATTTCCACATTCACCAGTCGCCATATTCTCCCTCAACCAAACTTATGCAGCAGCAGCAGGAGCACAATCACAACAAACTGATCTAGAAAAGTAGTTGATCGTCAACCAACAATGAGTTTCAGAGACGATAATGAAGACGGCAGGTCCGATCTCCGGAAACCATTTCTTCACACCGGAAGCTGGTACCGTATGGGCTCCAGACAATCTAGCATGATGACGTCATCTCAGATGATCAGAGATCGATCTGTTTCTGTTCTCGCTTGTGTTCTTATTGTTGCCTTAGGTCCTATTCAGTTCGGTTTCACTGTAAGTAGTAATCACTTTCTCTTGTTGTTAACCTAATTGACTATTGTTGACTTCAGTTATTCGGATATAGATTGAGATCCGTGTTCATTTTGAAGATGAATTTGATAATGATTGACTTCAATTTCACATCTGCAGAGTGTTTGATATTCGAATCTGACTATTCGAATTAGGTTTTCTAAATTTTTAATAGAATTATTTGCATTTAATTCGAAATTCCAGATGGAATATATATATATACATAGAGGGAGGGGCTCATGCGAGAACCACCCTTATTGTGAGAAAACCTTGAGAACCAATGTGAACATAACCTAAAATAGCTAAAAAAACCTAACACCCCCCCCCCCCCCCCCCCCCCAAAACCTAAACCCCCCACCCCTCAAGCTAAAATGCTAAAAACTAAACCCCAAAAAACCTAAAAAAATCTAAAAAAAATCTAAAATTTTTTTTTTGAATTTTTTAATATTTTTTAAGTTAAAATCGCTACTTTTAGAAGCAAAAAAAAAAAAAAATTTAAAAAAAAAAAAAAAGTTAAAATTTTTTTTTTTTTTTTGCTTCGAAAAGTAGCGATTTTTTTATAAAAAATATTAAAAAATTCAAAAAATTTTTTTTTTTGTGATTTTTAGCTATTTTTAGGCATTTTAATGTCGTGTGTAGTTTTGAGCACCACAAGTTTGTGTTTAAGGGTACCGTAAAAAATTTACTTTGAGCACCACAAGTTTGTGTTTACGGACCGTAAACACAAACTTGTGGTGCTCAAAACTACAAACGCGACATTTTTTTTTTGAATTTTTTTTACAAATGTGTTTATAATACACGCATCTACGTTTATGAAAAAAAAATTGGTCCACCTCGCCCCGGATCAAAAAGTTCTCACGGTTCTTACAACTCGAGGTGGTTCTCATTTTAGCGGTCACTATATATATATATATATATATAGGGGATGGTTCAAATGAAAACCACTTTTATTGTGAAAACTCGAAAACTAACTAAAAAAAGCCTAAAAAACACACCAATTTTTTTTTTTTCAATTTTTTTATAAAAAATCGCAGGTTTTTGTATATAAAAAAAAAAATTTCAAAAAAAAAAAATTTTTTTTTTTGTATTACACATGTGTAATACTACACATGTGCACTACAAAATTTTTTTTTTTTTTTGAAATTTTTTTTTATATACTAAAAGTAGCGAAAATTATTATGCAAAAAAAAAAAATAATAAATTTTTTTTGGTATGTTTTTTTGGCATTTTTAATTAGTTTTCGAGTTTTCACAATAACTAGTGGTTTTCATTTGAACCTTCCCCTATATATATATATATGATTTTATTTAATTTTATGTATAATGTAAAATTTTGTTAGAAGATTAAGATGAATGAATTCAAGTAAATATTAAGATCTTGTCAATGTAGAAGATGAATTTGTCGATTATTGACTTCAATTTCACATCTACAGATTGAGTGTTAGATATGGGAATTTGACTCGAAAAACTTGGAATTCCATTAGTATTCGAATTAGGATTTCTAATTTTCGAGTAGAATTTGTATTTGATTAGAATTGAAATTTGTGATTTTCGATACGAAATTTGAATTGAAATAATATGTTATTTTTTGCATTAGTGACATACGTAAAACTGGAAATTCTATTCGGATATGAATTCCAGATTTGAATTAGGATTTTTTTTTCAAGTAGAATTTGCATTCGATTCGGATTGAAATTTGTGATTTTTCTATTTGAAATTTGAATTAAAATTATATATATATATATATATATTTGCAATAAATGGATACATAATTTTAAAAATTTGAGCTTTTTAAATTAAATTAAATCTTGTTTATACTAAATTTAATCGAGTAAACTTGAATTCGGATAGTTTTTTCGAATCTAATTTGAATTCGGTTTCAAAATATCAAAATTCGATTAACTTGAATAACTTGAAATTTGATACATTGAACACCTCTATCTAGAGATAGAGCAAATCGTTTAAGGGATGATGAAGGAAACCAAGAATGATATTATGTTTCAGTTTTGGTTGATGAATCTTGTTGTTTCAGGGTGGTTATTCATCACCTACACAAGCTGCGATTATGCGAGATCTTAATCTCACTGTATCCGAGGTATGCTTACTAAGCTAACCCATTTCTGTACATCATACGGACTTTATACACGAACTGATTTGAAGCATTTTCAGTTCTCTTTGTTTGGTTCTTTATCAAATGTGGGTGCCATGGTTGGTGCAATAGCCAGTGGTCAAATTGCAGAGTATATCGGCCGGAAAGGGGTATGTTTTTTCATTTCATTTCTTAATCTGCAATAATATATGTAAGATACATTTATATATGCATAAATAACAGTCGAATATCTGTGGTCAAAATTGCAGTCTTTGATGATCGCCGCTATCCCTAATATCATTGGATGGCTTTGTATCTCATTTGCTACTGTAAGCTTCTAATAACCATTTTATAACTGCCCGTTTTCATTTATAGTTTGTTAGAAACTTAGAAACCTAACCTTGCAGTCACAACGGTTGTTTTCGTAGGATACATCGTTTCTTTACATGGGAAGATTGTTAGAAGGATTTGGCGTTGGGATTATATCATATACGGTAACTTTATCTATTCAAAGTTTGTTTGAATAAAGGTTTTGTTGGCGAAAAGCATCATAATAAGAATTATGTTTCCTGATCTATTACAAAGGTTCCTGTCTATATAGCCGAAATAGCACCTCAAAATATGCGAGGGGGGCTCGGTTCTGTCAATCAGGTATTTTTGTTTAGAAATTCAATATGTGAATTTGTTGTGCTCCAATTCAAGATTTGTACTTTCTTATTTTTATTTTTTTTATTTTTTTTTTGTGTTGTAGCTATCAGTGACAATTGGGATAATGCTTGCTTATTTGCTGGGACTTTTTTCTAATTGGAGAATACTTGCAATTCTTGGTAATTGTCAACAAAAACACATTCATCTTAATGAGCTTTTGTTGCTATATATGATCTTCATGAGTTACTTCGGGACCTGAGTCAATGTAAAACAGTTAAGGTGCATGTTTGAGGTCCAAATTGCCAACCTTTGCACGAATCAAGCATGATCATAAACTTTTTGGCAGCAAGCTTATAATCCAAATTCAGTTAACAAGAGTTTGGCAAGATGGGTGGGTTAGGCGGGTCGGGTAGCTGGCTCTGGTTTGGTTGACCCGCAAACACTTCTTTGCCATTTTGTATATCTGTGTATAAATAAATTAGGCCACAAGTAATTATTACAAAGGATGTTATTCCAGTAATAATAAAAATATTTAGATACAATGATTTTAAGGTTATATGCATTAAAATAGACTTTGGGCGACTTTCAACCCATTTGACTAGTCGGCGATTAATCGCTAGTTGGCTAGTCACCTGAGTAATTTTTCATTCATCAGTAGTCAGCCCTAATCGGCCCTAGTTGGCCGGCCAAAAATCGGCGATTCTGGCCAAAACCTGTAAATTCCCGGCAGTTTCCAACCAAACCATGTAATTCCGGCAATTAATCTTGTATACTTAAAAATGGGTCGAGGAGGGATTAAAACTTAAAACCTGTCTACTTAAAATATTTACCTATAAAAATGTGTGTACATATATAAAGCTGAATAATACATATAAAAATCCCAATCCAATTAATCCCAATTAGTCTCAATTAATCGCTAGTCGGTACCCCACGGCCGACTAGCGCCTAGCAATTTTTACAACCATGTTGTTTGGTAAAAAAAATTACATAATTTCTTTTGCAGGAACTTTGCCATGCTTAATTTTGATTCCTGGTCTCTTTTTTATTCCAGAATCTCCCCGGTGGCTGGTAAGCAATAATATGAACAAAGTGTTATATTCTTCTTCTTTTTTTTTTTTTTTTTTTGCTGTTGGAGTTCTTGCAATGGTAGTAACTTTTGAGCAACATTGTGTCAATCTTCCAGGCGAAGATGGGTATGACTGATGATTTTGAATCTTCTTTACAAGTTCTTCGTGGGTTTGATACTGATATTACCGTTGAAGTAAATGAAATTAAGGTAAATGATAAATCTCTGATAAGTACATCATTCGAAGGTGAAAAATATTCTATCGTTTATACTTTTGAAGACTGATCTTGCAATGATAGGCATATACTTTACGTTTTTCAGAGGTCTGTAGCATCATCAAACAGAAGAACCACAATTCGTTTCTCGGACCTTAAACAAAGAAGATATTGGTTCCCTTTGATGGTATTTAATTTTATTGCTTGTTTTTTTTTCATGTCTTCTTATGATAATGAAAATGATTTTTTAAACTTTAATATTTGTAGATAGGAATTGGATTACTTGTTCTTCAACAGCTAAGTGGAATCAATGGTGTTCTTTTCTATTCTAGTAACATCTTTCAGTCTGCAGGTTAGTATTGTTCATGCGAAAAGCAAATAAACTTGTACTTCATTCAATTCTTATTTATAAGTTTTTTTTATTACAAAACTTGGTTATAGACCGGTGTACTACACGGAGTTGTGTACAAAAAATGATGCAATAAAAAATCACATATAATAAATAAACATAGTACATTACATGTAATAATGAAAAATTACAAATTAGTGTTACATTTACAATTAACAAATCTATTAATTCAAATCCAAATTACAAATCTCCAAAAACTTCTTTGTGGACAAGTCTGGAAGTCTTGCTCGGAAAATTACCATCTTTATCAACAATTAACAGTTTAAGTCCATCTTGACTTTTGACTCTGGAAAAAGCCACTTAGGAACCATATGAAAACACAGGTTATATTTAAAAAAACAACCTTGGATAGCAATTGTCCTTAAATTTTATTTATTGTCATCACGAAACATTGATACGAACCTTGGGTCGACCCACTTCTCATGGGCAGGTCCAGATGGGTATTTGACACATTTAATTATTAGCAGGAATTAGTTTGGGGGGAACAGTTCTGGGAGCAAGTAGTGGGCAGTTTTTTAGCAGTTAATTACCTTCTTTTATTTTATGTTAAATAGGGCAGAATAGGTGTTGTTTTAGGATGTCGATGTTTATTATATAAAATTAGGGTTTTTATACCTTTGTCATGGAGATTTAATCCTTCTCGAATTGGATTATTCTATCAATTTTATCTTTCGATTTCAAGTTTCCATCAATGGTTCCATTGCCGGGAAATCGAATGGTGCCTACAACCCCGAATTTGGCTGATCAACTAGCAATCATAGCAGCACAACTAGACGCCATTCTTGCATCTTTGAGGGAAGATGTTGATGAAATCAAGGCTCAGGTAAGCCCAGATGGTTGTAACAGTGAGAAATCAGCCAGTGATTTAAAGATCATGGTGGAGAATGGCATAGAAGAGACACCAACTGATGAAGAACTGGATGGTCTCAAAGAAGAATTGAAGGATGAATTGCATATCCAGGAAATTGAAACCGTGTATAATGCTGCTAGCATTATCCTAGATGAGTCAAAAATCTGTAGCCGGCCCAATAAAAAATTCCTGTCGAGCCCAGCCCTTCAACCTAGTCGACCATCTGGTAATCAGTCTTCCCAATCCCCGCCTAGACCCCCTCCATGCATAACTGAGACTGAGAAACATGATCGATATCTCCATGTGGAATGCTTTAAGGACTGAGATAAATATAGTCCTGGTCATCAGTGCAAGGTCAACCTATTGGAGTCGGGAGAAGATGCATTGGACGACAAACCTGACCTAGCGTGGTGACAGAAGATGACCCCCCGTTAATGCAGAAATTGCTAAAATTATTCTTCATGCCACCCTTGGTGAGTCACAAACTACAACCACGAAGTTTTATGGAACTCTTAATTCTACTAAAGTTCTCAATTTGGTTGACAGTGGGCCCACTCACAATCTCATCTCTTACAACTTTTTACAAGAGTTAAAATTGACCAACCAACAGATTTTTTCTTTCAGCATTCAGATAGGGAATGAGAGCTTAGCTCATCGATGGTTCTATGAAACGGGTCAGCCTACAATTGAATGGTTGATCGCTTGGCACAACTATCGGACTTTCAACTTGAGGACAAGTCGTTTGTCCATGCGGGATGAATTGCAGTTTTTTAGCAGTTAATTACCTTTTTTTATTTTATGTTAAATAGGGCAGAATAGGTGTTGTTTTAGGATATCGATGTTTATTATCTAAAATTAGGGGTTTTATACCTTTGTCATGGAGATTTAATCCTTCTCGAATTGGATTATTCTATCAATTTTATCTTTCGATTTCAAGTTTCTATCAATTGATACGAACCTTGGGTCGACCCACTTCTCATGGGCAGGTCCAGATGGGTATTTGACCCATTTAATTATTAGCAGGAATTAGTTTGTGGGGAACAGTTCTGGGAGCAAGTAGTGGGCAGTTTTTTAGCAGTTAATTACCTTCTTTTATTTTATGTAATAGGGCAGAATAGGTGTTGTTTTAGGATGTCGATGTTTATTATGTAAAATTAAGGTTTTTATACCTTTGTCATGGAGATTTAATCTTTCTCGAATTGGATTATTCTATCAATTTTATCTTTCGATTTCAAGTTTCTATCAAACATACAGTGAGAGAAAATTGTAATCTTTGATCTTGTGTATTATACTGGTACTGAATAAATCATCATCATTATACTCAGTAAATTCCATCAATAGTAAAGCTAAGGTAGGGTCTGAGGAGGGTAAGATGTAGACAGCCTTACCTTTACCCTGTAGGAATAGAGATGCTGCTTCCAGTGAGACCCCCGACTCGATAGTAGTTTTGCATCAAGCCTTGGACATAAGGCACATAACAGCAATTAAGACAAAGGCCGATTAGTGCATGTACTCCCTTGTCTTTTGGCTATCAACGCCACCACATAATGCATGGTTAATCACCCCCCTCTTTTAACGTTATTTTCACAAAATTAGTAAAATAACGTTAAAATCAGTGCACTTTCACTTTTGCCCCCGAGCGCCCACACATATATGCATTGCAAGCGGGGCGTTGGTGTTGAATAAATGATATAATGAAATGAAAGAGTATACGTATTTATTGAATTTTTCCGAAATAATTTTTCTTTAGGTGTACGTTTTTTTATATAATCTAAACATCTTATTAAGTAATATTAAAGGAGGATTTTAAATTACAAAATTAAAATTATAGATAATCACGAAATTTAGTTTGGAGATAATTTAGGTATGAATTTAAACTTGAAATTATATCAATTACTATAAAATACGATATTCAACATTTGACTCACCAAAAATTTTGGTATTCATTATTATAAATTAGGAATGAATTATTTTTACATTTATAATAAGTGATATCGTCGTCGTTATCATCATCATGCTTAGTAAATCCCACCAATAGCAAAGCTAAGGTAGGATCTAAGGAGGGTAAGATGTAGACACCCTTACCTCTACCCCGTTGGAATAGAGAGGCTGCTTCCAGTGAGACCCCTGACTCTGACTCGATAGTAGCTTTGCATAACACTTACGCCTTGGACATAAGGGACATAACACTCAACAATTGGGACAAAGGCCGATTACTGCATGTACCCCCTTGTCTTTAGGCTATCAATGCCACCACATGATACATGATTAATTGTCCCCCACTTTTAAAGTTATTTTCACGTAATTAGTAAATAAGTTAAAATTAGTGCACTTTTGCCCATTATTAAATTACAAAATATGTTAAAATAATAAGTAAAGTTGTGAGATTGAAAGAGAAAGTGATGCAGTTTCTAGTGCGATCAAATGGCTCGACAACGATTAGTAATCAAAGACGATAAAAATAACCAAAAGGTTCAAGAACATAGTTCTTTCTATTCAATAATCAACATAAACTAACTAACAATGAACCCTAAGATCCTATTTATAAGATAGGAATCATAATTAAAAGGAAACTAAATAAGAAAGATTAGAACATTAAAATTCAAATAACTAATAAAATTAATCTTGAAAATCAGAAAGTGACATGTAGCATTGATTAGAATCCTTTATCAGAAGTTGATTTTTCTGGTTTTTTGCCCTTTATCTGAAAAACAAAAGTATATTAAATTCAGCTCAAATAAACTTGTGCTTAATTTTATTAATCTTAACTGGGCAGGAATTTCTAGCAGTGATGCTGCTACATTTGGACTTGGTGCTATCCAAGTAAGCATTTAACAGCTACTTAATTATCATATTATTTCTCCCTACTTTATTTTGTAATTTAAATTACGTTCTAACAAAGAATATATCGCACCAATTAGGTTATCGCAACTGCAGTTTCCACATGGTTGGTTGACAAAACAGGCCGGAGGATTCTGCTCACTGTAAGGGGACCAATGTTACTAGCTATTACCAACATTTCTTTTAATGGTGCCAATGTGGGTGGGTTGGGTAACGGGTCAAAAGGGTTTCGGGTAAAAGGGTAATCTTTTACTGTCGTCCCAAAAAGTTATATAGACTATATGTATATATGCTCTTTTGTCTCATCAACCAACTTTGGCCTCTCAACTTTGGGATTAACCAACTTTATCCCCTCATGTTTAGCTCTTTAAGTAAAACAACTTTAGCCCCTTTAGTCAACTTTAATAATAAACAGCTTTAGCTCCTCAACTTTAATAATAAACAACTTTAGCTCCTCAACTTTAATAATAACATGTTTAGCTCCTCAACTTTAATAATGACATGTTTAGCCCCTTAACTACATCAAACAACTTTAGCCTCTCAACTTTAATAATAAACAACTTTAGCCCCTCAACTTTAATAATGACATGTTTAGCCCCTCAACTTTAATAATGACATGTTTAGCCCCTCAACTTTAATAATGAATAACTTTAGCTTCTCAACTTTAATAATGACATGTATATCCCCTCAACTATAACAATGACATGTTTAGACCCTTAACTAAAACATCAAACAACTTTAACCCTCACGATTTGCTTCTTCTTATCCACGTTTCGAACCCGCTGCGGAGCATGGGTGGTAACCAATTAAGTTCTAAAACCAGTTATATTATTTCAGTAATGATCTATTTTTTGAAATAAATAAATGGTTTAAGCAATAAGATACACTTTGGGACCTTTTGACTCGTTTCCTTTTTATTTTATTTTTTTGCTTCTTGAAATTTTTTATATAGACCAACTTAGAACGGGAAACCACTTTATGCTGTAGGTTTCCTCTGTTGGAATGACCTTCAGTCTCGTAGTCGTCGCAGCTGCTTTCTTCACTAAGGTGATCATTTGTTTTCTTTCATTTTCTCTTTACAATTTGCATAGACCGACATTAGTTAAACAATTATCATGTTCTTTTTACTCATCAATTTCATTATAAAATTCTGATAAAAAATATCGCAGAGTTTTGTGGAAGAAAGTTCTTCATTGTATGCTGCAATGGGTATCGTGTCGGTGGTTGGAGTTGTGGTATGTCTTCATGTTATTTATATTTTATTATGAATTAGTTTGTTATTTACAATATGTTTAGACTGAAGTTGTTATCTTGTTTAACTAACTTCCTCAACAGGGCATGGTAATCGCGTTTTCTCTTGGAATGGGGCCCATCCCATGGGTTATAATGTCTGAGGTAATTATATTAAATCTATTGCATAATATTCGAAGTTTTTATTGATTATCTTAATAATTAATCTTCATTGTGTTACAGATTCTTCCTGTTAACATTAAAGGACTAGCTGGGAGTATTGCAACATTAGCCAATTGGTTTATTGCATGGTTAATTACAATGACCGCACCGTTGCTTTTAGCGTGGAGTGGTGGAGGTTCGTTCACCCTCTTTCTCTACACGATCGAATTATCAAAAAGATTTCTTGTGTTTTATGTTAATTATTTATTTATTTGACAGGAACATTCACTTTGTACATGCTCATGTGTGCTGCTACTGTTGTGTTTGCTTCCATATTGGTGCCAGAAACAAAGGGAAAGACATTGGAGGAGATCCAATTTTCTTTAAGATAAGATGTAAATGTTCTGTTGCTGCTTCTTCATCATTGTTTTCTGCGGTCGCTATTCGAAAATTCTTTTTTTTTTCCTCAGAAAATTTGTTTTGTTTCCAGGGGCTTGTAAGTTATGTGGAATTTGCGGTGAATCCATTATGTTTACGGATCCGAAAAGAACATCATTTGTTGTAATAATTATTTATGAAAAGAGAGAGAGAGAGAGTGAGAACTGAAGAATTAAGGCTGTTATGTTTGGGCATAAAATAAATTATGGGAATAATGATTTTTTTGGGTTTGTCTATGCATCATTGTCTAGAGGTTAAGATAGAGAGAAGTTTTTGAGATTAGGAGTAAAATTTACATGGTCAAATTCATGTCTTGCTGACTCACATTATGACCTTTTACCGTTTATGACTTTTGACTCAAATGGGTTTTTTGGTTGACTTTATAGCTTGGACATCTGACTTGTTATAATGGATCAATAGATGTTTTGCTTAGTGTTAAACATTTTACTACATAAACAACTTAATTGATCAATATATGATTTGTTTTTTGCTTACTTATTGTGTTCACTTTTAGCCTACATGGTATGGTGACCATCCTCCAAGCCATCCTCCCTTGGAGATGATCCGTCACCTAGGCCTCACATCACCATCCTTTTGAGGATGGTTCATCCCACAAAAACAACAGAAATGAGAAGATAATCCTACCCCACTAGTTTATTTTTATTTTTTAAATCATCCACTTTTTTTTAACATTAAACAAATAAAATAAAAAAATAATTTCATTAATATTAAAAATCATTACATAAACTTAAAAAAATCCTAATCACTTAAAAAACATAAACTTAGAAAAAAAATCCTAATAACTTAAAAAATATTAAAAAAAAACTACTAGTCTTCATCCGGCATGTGGTTGTCAGGTTCGTTTTGTACGTTGTTCCAAATGTACTCCACCAAGTCCGCTTGTAGGTTATGATGTGTGTACTTGTTACGTAGAGAGAACATGTTTAAATCTTGTTGTTCCAAACTAACTGGAACAGAATTCCCGTTAAACGCGTTTTCGTCGTACTCACATATCGCTCTGCCTTCGTCTTCAATGACCATGTTATGAAGGATGATACAAGCGTACATAATGTGTCGTAACCTCTTTGGGGTAGCAGAACGTGCTGGATGTTCAATGATATGCCATTTTTTTGTAGAACTCCAAAACACCGTTCAATATCTTTTCTCGCACCCTCTTGACACTTCGCAAATTTCTTTCTTTTATCGTCTGTCGGGTGCGGAATAGTTTTAACGATTGTCGAGTACGTTGGGTATATTCCATCTGCAAGGTAGTAACCCCGCCTGTATTCCACCCCCGAAACCGTAAAACTTGTGTCTGGACCTGTTCCCGCCACTACATCGTCAAATATTTGTGACTGATATATGATGTTAAGGTCATTAAGCGAACCGGGTAGACCAAAAAAAGCATGCAAGATCCATAAATCCTGTGACGCAACAGCCTCTAGAATAATAGTGGGATGACCATGATCTCCCCGAGTATACTGACCTTGCCAAGCAGTAGGGCAGTTCTGCCACGGCCAGTGCATGCAATCAATGCTCCCGAGCATTCCTGGAAAACCATGTAAAGGTTCATGTGCTTGGTATAATTTTTGAACGTCGTTTGCGTTTGGTTTCCGCAGGTATCTCTTGCTATATAATTTGATGACCCATTCGCAAAACCTGTGCAAACATTCACGTGCGGTTCTTTCGGACATCCTTAAATACTCATCCAATGCATCGGGTGCGTACATACATGCCAGTTGGCGAATGGCCGACGTAAATTTTTGTAAAGTAGTGAATCCCCTTTGCCCCCTAGCGTCGTATCGCAGTGTGAAAAACGGATCAGACTGGGCCATGTCGTCTGCGATACGCAAAAAAAGTCGACGTCTCATTCGGAACCGACGTCGAAACATCTCGTCCGTGTACACAGGTTCCTCGGCAAACTAATCGGCCACTAGTTTATCGTGGGCGGCTATATATTTAAAACGAAAAATAAATTAAATTCATTATAAAATTCATTATTAAATTTAAAAAAATTAAATTACCTTCTTTGTCTTGGTTTAATTTGACTCTCCTAGTTTGCCGTTGGGACGACGCTTCAGAGTTGTGATCCTCCCCCATGAACATCTGAGCTGCGTACATAATCATGTTTTCGAAAAATGCTTCATTCTCGCCCGAAGATGATGAATACCACGTTGACGAAGAATATGAAGAAGACGAAGACATGATTAATTTTTTATAAAAGGTATGAAAGTTGAGAGAGAGATGGAGTGATAGTGGGTAAAAAATGAGATAAAATGGTTGAGTTTATATAAAAAATTTGAAGGTTTTAGGGTGAGTTTGAATTAATAGTCGTTTTTTTTTTAAATTAAAGGAAACTAGTGGGTTACAGCCGCGCTTCGCGGCGGGGCGACCCGATTTTTGATCAGATATAGCAGTCGAAAAAGAAAACTTACAAAATAAAGTCGTGGTAAGTACAAAAGTATGTCTACACGTGTTTTACATCGACCGGAAAACTCGATTACAAAAGTACTTAGAAAGTTAAAGGGTTGTCAGTGTCATGTTGGTTCATCACTGATATCAACACTTAACATTTAACTGAAAGTGTTTTTAAAAATACATCATAATCACAAATTATTAATAAAAGATTTGGAAGCCTGGGAATTTTCTTGCATATGTGTGTACAAAAGAAAGTGATGAGAAAACAAAATATATAACATCAAACAACACCAAAAGGTTATGACTTCGTTCGTTAGCTACATACATGTAAGAATAAAAAATAAATGTTTGAAGGACTAAAACCAAATGTTTTGGATAGTTGGGGGACTATTCGATGTACAACAAAACTCCTATATTCAAAGTTTGACCAAATATTTGCCTTGTTGACTGCAATCCCTGTCTTCCAAAGTTCAAAATCACCTTTACCTTTCAACCCAACACGGCAACACAACCACCACCACCACAAAACTGTTACAGCCACCATACAACACCTCTGATGCCACTGCAACAGAACCACAAAGCCGCCACTACACATGGGGAAGACACCAATTCTATTGACGTCGTCCGTCAGCTTTTGTTGCCATTCTGTTGCCGGTGGTGCTTTTGCTCTTCTTAGGTAGGCTAGGTCGTCGGCCGCTTTTTGCAGTCAAGACGCTGATATGGATCCGCCGTCGTCGTCATCTAATTCTCGAACCAATATCGACGCCGTAGAGGATGAAGACAAACGGCGACTGCCGTTTAGGGTTTTAAAATGACAAAAACGGAGACGAAACAACAAATCACCGGTGAACTTTTCATATTACCTGCTAACAGCCACCATCCCACGGCCCACCATACTCCTCCATCAAAGGTAAGCCCGGGTTTTGTTTATGGCTGCCGGTTTGAACAACAATTTTCCACAAAGTGGCAGCCATGGTGGTTCAGTGATTACCGGTGGCCATCAAGAACGTGTATTTATGTGGGGAGCTAAATTGGTTCTTGCTATGAGTGGTGAAGACTCGCGGGAAAAGTAAAAAGGAAGTATAAGACAAAAAGACAAAATTGGAATTTGGGAAGAAAAGTCAAGTATAAACGCCGTCACCGTTAATATCCTGTTTCTCAGTTATGTTATGAATTAATATATACTAGATTTTTTACTCGCCGCGCGTTGCGGCGGCGCTGTACGCAAAATAACTCAAATTTATATAGAGTACAATGCACCAGATTTGGTTTCGAACTAAATTTACGTAGAAACGTATAATAACTCAAATTTATATCGTCGAATCAAAACATACTAAATTTACGTCAAAACATAGTCCACTTAAAACATACGTAAACGAAAACATTTTTATCATTGACCCAACTCATCTTCAAACAAAAACTACGTTAAAGCGTATACGAACTCGAATTTACACAGACACATCCATAAAAAAAACGTAACAAATGAGTATTATGGTAAAATTTTAGAAACGTAAAGGGGTGAGAAAGTGACATTTACAACGTTAGAGGGTTACCTTTTACATAATAGCAAAGTTTGAGGGTAGAATGGGTTGCATGACAAAAGTATAAATGTTAAAGAGAAGTTAGAAAATGTAGAGGCTTTTTTTGTGAAGTTAGAAAGTAGGGGGTCATATTGTCAATTGTTAATTGAATTTTGTCTGCATAGCACATATAATAGTTGAGAGGATTTTTTGACAAATAAGAGTCATGGACTCACCGACCATGCTCTTTAATATATTATAAATAAATATATGAATTAGTTTTTTTTTTTAATTTATAACGGTCAAAAAGGTTGAAAAAGGGGGACTTTTTTGTCCTCTTGTGCTTCGTCCCCAACGTCTCCATGGAGACGGTCACGATGCAGACGCGGGGGTGGGATGATGTGCGGATCGGCGCCGATCCAGAACGCAAGGGAAACGGTACCCATACCATCTGGCCTGTATCACAACTTACAAAATTACATAAGTAGAACATGTATGAAATCATAAATATGTTGATTTCACCCTAAAAAGATAAATATGTAGTCCAATCAAAATGCCAGAAGTTGCCGACAGAAAATAAAGTTGTAAACTACTACTACCCCATCACTATCACTATCAGAATCTATAATAATTGAGGAGAAACAAACATATAAAATAAACATCCAAAACTGTCTCTTCAGGTATCAATTTTTTTTTAAGAGCAAACACACTTTATATATATATATATATATATAAAGAGCCAGCAAGAGACTAGAAACAATACAAACCCCAACGAGAAACACAAACAAAACGGATTACATTATATCTAAAAGATCAAAAGCCTTCCAGTTCTCCCATTTCAGCGACATGATTTTTGAGCGGTTCTTAATCCATAGGAAGGCGTCCTATTTAATCTTTTCTACCAACTTGTTGATAGGGACAAAATTATTTTCAAAAACTTTCTCGTTCCAAGCCCACCAGATTCTCCATACAGTCGCGATAACAATCATGTACTGATGTACACCGTTTTTTTCCACACTTTATCACCCGGGCATTGGAGTATACGAGTGATAAAGGCATTGAGATCGTCACAGTCGAAGAACTTGATCCGCATCTAAGTCAAGATGTTCCAGCAAAAACTTCGTGACCACAAGCAGTTAACGAAAATGTGCTCCGGGGTTTCGTCATGTATGCCGCAACGAGGTAACAGGCAATCGTCGATGATAATCCCCCTGTGAGAAAGCCCGACTTTAGAAGCGATTTTCCCCATTACGGCCCTCCATAGTAAATAGTTAGCTTTTGGTGTCGCCCAATTATTCCAGCTATAAACATACCCGTCGCTAGGCTCCTGTTGCGCTGAATTCTCGATATCCTCTCTCACTTGCTTGACCGAAAACGAACCGCCAGGATCGTTTCTCCATTTCCATCTCGAACCGTCAAAAATAAGGAAGTCATTGATGTTGATCCCGATTTTGGACAGGGCTGTCTCAACCGAGCCAATATCTTTCCACACCCCCGATATAGAATTTTTAAAGGGAATAATGGGCTGATTAATCGAGCCGCTGTTGTTCCCTGGACCGCGGACACCACCTTGGCCCACAGTTGGCTCGGGTTAGATTTAATTCTCCACCACCATTTTGAGAGCATGGCTTGGTTATAACCTTGGATTCCCCCAATACCCAAACCCCCTGCCTTTCTAGATTTAATCATAAGCTCCCATCTGATCCATCTCATTTTATAACCGGTGCTAGTCTTGCCTCAAATAAAATCCCTTCTGATCTTCTCCAACTTTTTTTATTATACATTTCGGAGCGGAAAACAGAGATAAAAAGTATGACGGCAAGCTTCCGAGAACCGATTTAGCTAACGTCATGCGGCCAGCACTAGTCATGTATGTGTGGATACACGTGTGTATTTAATTTACTGGCCAATTAAAAAAATCATGTGGGCTTGGGCGTTATTCGGCTACACATAGTCTAAGATGATTCGGTTCGGTTTTGAGTTTTTTCTAAGTCTAGATAAAAAGTTTTAGTTATCAAATAATGTTAACCGTTCAGTTTTTGTTTAATCGGTTTTTAGATGTGTAATGAATTTGGGTAAAAGTGTGGGTCATAGTTTCACAACGAGAAGAGTTTATTGATTAAATATCATAACTACATGCACTTATATGCGATGTGTTATGCTTTAACATATGCAATTATATGGAATGCGTTGAAAACTATCATAAGTTAATAACGGATACAAAGGGTGTAAATCGGTTTTATAAGATCAAAGTTAACCTACTACAAGATCAAAATTACCTTACAAGATCATTTTACAAAATTACAATACAAGATCATTTATATAGTAATTTTGATAATTACCCTACGAGTAAAATAATTACGAAAATGTCACCGCGTCTTTTTTACTTTTCCACTCCATTCGTACGTTTTGTACGATAAGATACTTTGTATTTGATCTTTTGTCCAAAGTAGCACGAGAGATTTCCGACCCGTTTACATACAAGAATTTGGTAATCGTAAACAAACACAAGAATGAAAACCGTATTCGACTTTGATAATCAAATCGCATACTACAACAATTGAGAAACAATAACTTGATTAAACCCTAAGCCATAAACCCTACATAACCAATTCGACAGGATACTTATCGATACAATCCGACCAAGGACTATGGGCAGCTGGTTTTACGGTCCGTAACGCCTTCCAAACAGCACTATTACACTTAAACCCACTCCCAAATGCAATCTGCCAAACTCTATGACCCTTTCTAACCCTTTCTTTCCCTTCAATGTAAGCCAACTCATACCAAATTGAACTCGACGACGTGTTCCCAAATCTATGAAGCGTCATTCGTGACGCCTCAACATGCGTCGGCGATAGCTGAAGATTCTTCTCCAGCTCG
The DNA here is from genome assembly GCA_030545235.1 of Helianthus tuberosus. Classification (NCBI taxonomy): domain Eukaryota; kingdom Viridiplantae; phylum Streptophyta; class Magnoliopsida; order Asterales; family Asteraceae; genus Helianthus; species Helianthus tuberosus. The sequence goes on from CM060357.1 coordinate 141,881,452, forward strand.
TCGATCACAGCTCTACCACCCGCGTGTATACAAAAATGATCAAATGCAAGTTTAAAATCCGGAATATACGGTTTAATACTCTTCTTGAACAATTTCTTCGCGATCAACGTACAAAAGAACAACAACTGTTCGCTGATAGGAAGAACAAGCGGACCCAACGTTGTAATGTTCGTTTTCAACGCTCCACCAGCGATCGCCATCAAATCTTTCGATAACGAAACACCCGTCTTCCCATTATCGTCTTGTTCTTGATAAACACAACGAAATGCCTTATCATCTGATCCTCTATGCGTTCGGACCACATGAACGAGCTGGTACTTGGCTCGTGATCTATCAACGGATTTGTTCGATAACAGAACCGCGGATCCACCAACTCTGAACAGGCAATTGGGGATCAACATCGACTTCTTGTTCCCGAAATACCAGTTTTGAGTGATGTTTTCGGTGCTGACCACAACAGCGTATGTGTTTCGTTGAACTTGTAGCATATCTTTTGCTAGATCAATCGCGATTACACCCGCGCTGCAGCCCATTCCTCCAAGATTGAAGCTTTTAATGTTGCCCCTCAGTTTGTACTTGTTAACTATCATGGAGGATAATGATGGTGTTGGATTGAATAAACTGCAGTTGACCACTAGAATTCCTATGTCTTTTGGTTTGATTCCAGTGGTAGAAAACAGTGTGTCTAATGCACCAAACATAACCTGTGATACAATTTAAAGAGAGAGTTGAAACATTATTGATGAACAATATTTCTTGCAATATTAAATGAATGATGCACATCATTATAAATTGTAAGTTTGTAACCATGGAAACTAATTATTATTATGGGTATATACAAGAACTAGCTCTAGCTTAAGAGTAACTCGAGATTCGTTTGGTAAAAGTTCGAATTGAGCTTAGCTTAATGAGTTTGATCTCGAGTCTAAAAATAAGTTTGTTTCAACAACGAGCATGTACTTCATTATCTAGGAGCCTAAATAAGCATATTATTTTTATTTTTTGTATTTAATATATTAAATTTGTATTCATGTAAATATAAAAAAATATTATTATATATAAAATTACAAAAATAATTAGAAATATTTAATATGTTATCTATAAAAAAATTAAAATTAAAATGTATATATATACAAATATTTGTAAATGTACATAACTTAATTTTTTTTGAACGGCTAAATATTGCACTTCGCAAGAGTTGAACCCAAACACCTAGAGGGTTTTCCCTCTACCACGGGGCTAACGCCTCAATGACTTTAAGTTTGTTTAATAGACAAGCCTGAGCCCCATTTTCATGTATTAAGCTTGAGTCGGCTCGTTAACCTAAACAGGCCTATTATTTATGTAATTTTATTTAACATTATATATATAGGTAGAGGATCCTGTAAAAAGTGCTCAAAGTGTGAGAAGTGTATTAAAACACTATATATAATACTATATAACACCATATAAACACCGTATAACAATATGTAACACCATATAATACCATATAACACTATGTAACACTATATATCATTATATAACAAATATAACACTATAGGTTGTCTGATAGCATGTCTATGATAGATGTATAGTGTTATATTTGTTATATAATGATATATAGTGTTACATAGTGTTATATGGTATTATATGGTGTTACATATTGTTATACGGTGTTTATATGGTGTTATATAGTATTATATATAGTGTTATAATACACTTCTCACACTTCTCACACTTTAGGCCCTTTTTACACTATCCTTACCCTATATATATATATATACTTCCATTATATAGGGGAATGATGTATAGAAAACCCACTTGTGGCGAGAAAACCTGGGAAACTCAAAGCTCCCGATTTTTTTTTTTAAATTTACACATGTTATATGCATGTTTTTAAGGGTTTTGGGCAAAAAAAATCAAAAAAGCGCCGAGTAGATATTTAAAAAAAAATAAACAAGTTTTGGTGTAACATATGTTACATTCGTCTGACATATGTCACCCCAGAAACTTGTTTATTTTTTTTAAAATATCCACTCGGCGCTTTTTTGATTTTTTTAGCCCAAAACCCTTAAAAACATGTATATAACATGTGTAATTTTTTTTTTTAAATTCGGGATGTTAGAGTTTCCCCAAGTTTTCTCAATTATAAGGGTTTTCTTCAGATACTTCCATTATATATATATATATATATATATATATATATCATTTTAACTTATTCCTATATATATATATATATATATATATATATATATATATATATATATATATACTAATTAGGGATAGGGTAAACTGAAAATTTAAACAAGTTGTGAGAACTTAGAGAACTCGGCCTTAGTAAAGGTTTTTTCAAAAAAAAATTTATACCAAAAATCCTAAAAAGATTAACTTTTCCAAAAAAATTAAAAAAAAAACAAATAAAAAAAACTAGTTTATTTTTCATTTACGGCAGCCGTAAAAGTGATTTCATGCTTATGTCATCAGCTTTTTACAGCTGTTGTAAGGGGCTGAAAAACACCACTTCAAAATATTTTTTTTTACGACATTCTTTTCTAACATTTTAATCTAGTGGTATGAAAAAATGGGGGTAAAACTCGCACAGGAAGACCGAGTTCTTTAAGTTTTCACAACTCAGATGGGTTTTCCCTTAATCTTGATCCATACTTATTATATGTCAAAACTATAATAAAAATAACTTAATAATATATATAATGAACTAATGTTAAAATATAATTAACATGTATGTGTAACAATAACTATATATATATATATAGGGTCAGGATTTAGAGAGAACGGTGAAAAGTGCGAGAACGATTTTGCTGGTGACATGTGGCATTGATGTTAAATTACACTAAGGGGTAATATTGTCAAAAAACTCACTCACATGAACTGGGTGTTCAAATAAAACGCCATATAAACACCCAATTCAGAAAAAAACGCCATGAAAATACCCAGTTAAAACGCCATAAAAAAGCTATTTTTTGAGTTATAATTTACAACAGCTCAAAAAAACCATTTTTTGAGCTATAATTTAAAACGCCATAAAACCCATTTTGGGAAAAAAAAAAAAAAAAAAGATATTTTTTGAGCTATAATTTACAACAGCTCAAAAAACCATTTTTTGAGCTATAATTGAAAAAAAAAAACTATTTTTTTGAGCTATAATTTACAACAGCTAAAAAAAACCCAGTTTTTTTAGCTATAATTTAAAACGCCATAAAAACCATTTTGGGCGGTTTATGTGTCTAACTGCCTAAATTAATATTTTTTTAGCTCAGAAAAATCACAATACACTCAGTTCAGAAAAACGACATGAAAAAACTCAGTTGAAAACGCCATAAAACACTCGGTTCAGAAAAACGCCATGAAAATATCTAGTTAAAACCACATAAAAACACCTAGTTTAGAAAAACGCCATGAAAATACATAATCTAAAACGCGATAAAACACCCAGTTCAGAAAAACTCCATAAAACCCAGTTAATTTTTTTTCGAAAAATATATCAATAGTATACTCGTTGGAAAGATAAAAAAATGCTGAGTTTTATGGTGTAATTTTTTTCGAAAAATAATCACGTATAAAAAAGTTATTGTCGTTTAAAAGAACTGGGTGTTTTAGACTATTTATTTTCATGGCGTTTTTCTGAACTAGGTGTTTTTATGGCGTTTTAACTAGATATTTTCATGGCGTTTTTCTGAACTGAGTGTTTTATGGCGTTTTCAACTGAGTTTTTTCATTGCGTTTTTCTGAACTGGGTGTTTTATGATTTTTCTGAGCTAAAAAAATATTAATATAGGCGGTTAGACACATAAACCGCCCAAAATGGTTTTTATGGCGTTTTAAATTATAGCTCAAAAAATGGTTTTTTTTGAGCTGTTGTAAATTATAGCTCAAAAAAATAGTTTTTTTCCCTGGTTTTTATGGCGTTTTAAATTATAGCTTAAAAAAATGGTTTTTTTGAGCTGTTGTAAATTATAGCTCAAAAAATAGCTTTTTTGATGGCGTTTTAACTGGGTATTTTCATGGCGTTTTTCTGAATTGGGTGTTTATATGGCATTTTGTTTGAACACCCAGTTCATGTGAGTGGGTTTTTTTGACAATATTACCCCTTAGTGTAATTTAACATCAATGCCACATGTCACCACCAAAATCGTTCTCACACTTTTCACCGTTCTCTCTAAATCCTGACCCTATATATATATATATATAGGAGCGCTAAAATGAAAACCACCTCCAGTTGTAAGAACCGCAAGAACCACTCTCAACCAATCAGAAAAAGGGGTAGTTTGGACATATCCTTTAAATGTCCAATCTATCATCTTTCCTCTCTCATCTCTCCTCTTTAAAGTTGCATACCTTTCTCTCATCTCTCATTTCTCCTCTATCCTCTCTCCTTTTCGTCTTCATCACCATATCACCCATAAAGTTGCAGACTCATTCTACTAACCCTAACACTCATCTGGAGATCAATCATCAACCCATACTACACTTCAGTTTCAATCAACCCCAACTGCCTCTCCACCACCACTACCACCACCGCCCCCACCATCGCATCCCCCCGCATCGCCGCCGCCGCTGTTGAAAACGCCGCCGCGGTGGGTGATCTGCAACCCCATCTCCGGTGTTTTGATTTTTTTTTAATCTTTGTTTGAGCCCTGGATCTTGTGTGGGTTGTTTGATCTGTTAGAATGGGGGTAAACCAGGTGGGTTAGGGGTGGCGAAGGGGTTGTTGTGGTGGGTTAGGGGTGGGTGAAGGGGGGTTGTTGTGTGGTTTGTTTGATCTGTTAGTACTTATTTGATCTTTGGTGTTCTTCATGTGTTCATCTTCAGATTGTTTGCTTTGTATCGTTGCATACTTGTGGTTTTGACTTTCTTGAACTTTGGGTGTCTTTTTGGAAGTTTGAAAAGTGAACTATGTGGGTTTGATATTTGGATTTGGGCGGCGATGATGAAAAAAAAAACGCATATTTTGATGACGATGACGCGGCAAGGATGGTGGAGGGTAGGTTTTTGAACCTGCAACCTCACTTTGCAGCCTCTGATTATCGGAAAAAACTGAGCCAAACCCCTTTTTTTTCAAGAATCCAAACATTGTTTTGATTTCTATTGTTGGTTTGTTATTTTTTTCCCATTCGATGATGATAACAATCTATCTGAGTACCGAGTTGCGATTTCTGGGTTTGTTCGTTTTGCGTAAAAAAAAGTTTTTGTAAATTAAAAAAAAGTTAAACCGTAAACTTTTTAACGTAAAACGTAAACTTTTTAACGTAAAACGTAAAAAGTTTAACGTAAAACGTAAAAAGTTTAACGTAAAACGTTTAACGTAAAACGTTTAACGTAAAACGTAAAAAGTATAACGCAAAACGTAAAAACGTAAAACGTAAAAACGTAAAACGTAAAAACGTAAAACGTAAAAAGTTTAATGTAAAACGTAAAACGTAAAAAGTTTAATGTAAAACGTAAAAAGTTTTAACGTAAAACGTAAAAAGTTTTAACGTAAAACGTAAAAAGTTTAACATAAAACGTAAAACGTAAAAAGTTTTACGTAAAACGTAAAAAGTTTAACATAAAACGTAAAACGTAAAAAGTTTAACGTAAAACGTAAAAAGTTTAACGTAAAACGTAAAAACGTAAAAACGTTAAAACGTAAAACGTAAAAACGGAAAAATATTAAAAAATCTGAAAATTAAAAGCTTTTAATAAAAAAAATTTCTTTAAAATAAAAACTAATATAATAATAAAAAAATAGTAATAAAAAACAATAAAGACAAAAAAAACAAAATTGAGTAAATTTACTAAACCAACCTTTTGGATTAAAATATTAAAGACATAATAAGACAAAAAATATTTAGTAATACTTTTTAATTACTTTTAATCTCGTCCATTGATCTTGAAAATCTAATGGTTGAAAAGTAGTTATCTCAGTTCTTACAACTGGAGGTGGTTTTCATTTTAGCACTCCCCTCTATATATATGCGGATGGTTTAAATGAGAACGCTAAATATCGCGAGAACCGTGAGAACGAATGAAAAAACCACGAGAACTTGGTCAAAAACAATTCAAATTCAAAATTTCTTTTTATACCTATCATTATTATTCGAATACAATGTTAGAAATTAAATTTACACGTTTAAATTTTTGTGAATTCGTAAATAAAGAAAATTTACACATGTGTAAGTTTGTCATTTACACATGTGTAAATTTGTTATATTTACACATGTGTAAAAAATCTAGTAAGAGTGATTTTGGGAGAAGAAATGAATTTTTTGATGTTTTAAATTCTTTTTTGATGTTGTATTTTTTTTACAATGAGGTTTGTATTAAAAAAATTCGGTTTTGATTGGTTTTTCACTCGTTCTCACAGTTCTCACAATATTTAGCGTTCTCAAGATAACCCTCCCCATATATATATTGCGAGAACCGCGAGAACCAATGTGAACACAACCTAAAATAGCTAAAAAAACCTAAAAAAAACCAACCCCCACCCCCCCCCCCCCCCCCCAAAAAAAACCTAACCCCCCCAAGCTAAATGCTAAAAACTAAAACCCCCAGGCATGCGAGAACTCCATTTATTGCGAGAACCGCGAGAACCAATGTGAACACAACCTAAAATAGCTAAAAAAACCTAAAAAAAACTAACCCCCCCCCCCCCCAAGCTAAATGCTAAAAACTAAAACCCCCAAAAAACCTAAAAAAAAACCTAACCCCCCCTCCCCCAGCTAAAATGCTAAAAACTAAACCCCCAAAAAACCTAAAAAAATAAAAAAAAATCTAAAATTTTTATTTTAATATTTTTTATGCTCAAATCGCTAAAAATTAAAAAAAAAAATTTAAAAAAATAATTTTTTTTTATTTTTTTTTTTGCTTCGAAAAGTAGCGATTTTTATATAAAAAATATTAAAAAAAAATTGTGTGATTTTTAGCTATTTTTAGGCATTTTTTGTTGTGTTCACATTGGTTCTCGCGGTTCTCACAATAAGAGGTGGTTCTCACATGATCTTCTCCCTATATATATATATAATGAGTATCAACGAGTCCGGCCAGTTTGAAACAAGCTGAACTCAAGCTAAGTTTGGATCGGCTCATTTTGACCCTAGAGTAATAATAATCATCTCCAAACAAATATAATAACTTAAAACGTAAAAAATATTATATATATAGAGTTAAGTTCACGTACAAACAACCTTATCGTACAAAACATATAAAAAAAAAACGCGATGACATTTTCGTAATTATTTGCTCGTAGTGTAATTATTAAAATTACTCTACAAATAATCTTGTAGGGTAATTTTGAAACTCGTAGAGTAATTATAATACCCTATAAGATCAAAATTATCTTACAAAATCAAAATTACCATACAAGATCATTTGTAAAGTAATTATGATACTCTACAAAATTACTGTACAAGATCAAAATTACCCTACATGAACATTTTACAAAATTACCATACAAGATCATTTGTAAAATAATTATGATACTCTACGAAATTACTGTACAAGGTCAAAATTACCCTACAAGAACATTACTGTACAAGATCAAAATTACCCTACAATAACATTTTACAAAATTACCATACAAGATCATTTGTAGAGTAATTATGATACTCTACAAAATTATTGTACAAGATCAAAATTACAGAGTAATTTTGATAATTACTCTACTTGTAAATAATTACGAAAATGTTTTTTTACATTTTCACCCTATTCATACGTTTTGTATGACAATGGTATTTGTAATTCATCTTTTCTCTACGTATTTAAAGTAAAGAATATAGTAATTACCTGCTGAGCTTCAACCCTAGCGGTAGCCATGGAGGGAGTTGGAGGAATAGTATGCATAGCTTCCGGAAAATACGTTTCTTGACCGAGTCCAGATCGTTCCAGAATCTTCCTCTGAAACTCCAACGACGACTCATCAAAATCACCAGTCAATCTAGAATGCTTCATGAACCGTTCATAAGGAACTTTTAATTCATTTGGAGGACCATAACACGCGTAATCAACAAGATAAACATGTTTCGGTCTCCTCATAATGTAGACAGTGGACCCGAACACCAAAACAGCCGAACATATCATCACACTCACAACAACATTGTATTGCAAATGTTGCCATATGTCATGCAGCTGGTCGTTAAGGCTCATATCATATGACTCCATTATTGTTATGGTTATTATGGGGATTGAACATAGGGTTAGTATGTGTGAGATTAGGTAGTGGTAGCCTAGTTTGACGTGTTTAAGGTTGATGGTTTGGAGGAAGTCGGGGAGGCGGAGGCGGCGGTGGTGGATTTGGACGGTGGTGGTGGTGGTGGTGAGTTCTCCGGTGGCCATGGTGAGGGGTTGGGGTTTGAGAGAATTCAAAAGTGTGTTGCAAGATTTTAAATGATGGAAAATGTGTGGAGGATTGGGAGTGTGGTGTACATGAATATGGAGGAAAACATAATCCAAGGAATGGCCCACTTTTATATATTTTTTTTGCTTTACATGTGTTTTATGGATTTTCCTTTTTGAATTGTTTGTCATCATGTTTGTGATCTAGATGTGAAGTTATATAAAACTAGTATTTAGGTCTCGTGCATTACGGCTGGATCATTAAATCGAACGAAAAGTAAACATAAAAAGGTTGAATAATGTATGCTCGTTGTGTGTTAACGCACACAAATTAGGTCGAAATGTAGAACATATAAAAGAATAACTAAGTCGACCTAGGAGACACGCGTTGTGACCGAGTCGTTAAACGGGGAAAAAGATGTAAATACGTTGAACTACACCCGCAGGTTGCAGCGTGTTGACTTACAACATTTAGACCGAAATGTGAAATAAAAAAAAATCTGAAAAAGATGAAAAGAATAGGGGACCAAAGTTGAAAACGAAAAAGTATTATGGTTAAAAATGATTTTTTTTGATAAATTTGTAAAAAGTGAAAAGTATAGGGGTTAAAAGTAAAAAATGATAGAAGTACAAATGATAAAGCATGTATTACAACCAACTAAAACAAATAACAAATATGGTTAGTAGTTTATTTGTTTACTATTTATACAAACACACAATAATAGAAGGGTGCCGATGCGATGCGACAGAGAAAACAGGTACTATTAATCACATAATATGTTAATTAATCTTTAAACTAAAAAATATAGCAATACCATACTCTGGTTAAAGAGAATAAAGTGTTCGTTTTTATGGTAAGTTTTTTTTAAACATGTTAAAAAATTTATTGTCGTTTAAAAATCATAAGGGATAGTTAGTTTAAAAGTCAACAATATGTTTTAGAGGATTATACTATATGTTTTAAAAGTTGTATTACTTAAAGTCTTAACACCATGTAAAATTACCTTATGTATCATTATATAGTGTGTGTAGAAAATTATTTTAAAGGATTATATAGTTTTGATAAACATATTGAATCATGTCATAAATGGGTAAGGCGAATTAAACATGTTTAGACACGAATTAAAACGTGTCGACAATTGGTTTATGACCCAACCTCGTTTAACTCAAACCCAAACCCACTTAAATATGTGTCAAGTCATCTAGTTGAAGGATCGTGCCGGGTATTACCACCCTACACGAACACGACCTATATATTTAATTGTGTCAAAGACATCTACCATAATCCGGACACAATTAAAATCGTATAATCCAAACATGATTTTCTTAACCCATTTATCTAAAGAAGCCAAACGAGTTGGCAAAATTATAATGAGTTATAATCAAGTTCTAAACTTGTTAAAAAACTCCATGCGCATGTGCCCTCTCGTGTATTTCTACCTTTATGCACATACATAAATACATACTTGGGGAGGTTTTTCCTAACTAATATAACATTGAGAACCACAAAAACCATATATTTATATCTTGTGTTTTAATTAAGTGATATAATCAATGTACAACTTACGAATACTTTATATGTTTCTAGAAGTTATCACTTTATCAATATAATACAGTTTATACATGTAGACATACATACACACATGTTTGATTTATTATGTGATTAAAGAATCATTTAAAATGTTTGATAAACCCCACATGCAACTAACATGACAAATCTACGTCTGCCAACTCCGATAACACATCATATATCATGACTAGTGCCATTTATTATATAAGAGAGTAGACAAAGTGTCAAAAACACAGTAAAAGCATCTGGTGAAGAAGCAGCATGCCAGTGGTACGTCTGACAAGAAGAAATGCAGTTTGTCAGAGACACATTATGTGTAGTTGTTATGTGAAGGGCCCCCTCAAAACACGGTAAATATATGTAAGTTAAAACATATTACTCATGCTCACACTAATCGAATGTTTAATATACTGTTACAACAGAAGGGTGTCAAAACGCATGTTTGTAAAGTGTAATTGAGTAAAACATTTGGACAATTTTATTTTATTTTATTGTATATAGCGGTGTGTCAAGTGGCGAAACTTGACCCGAATGACGGGGGGTCGAAAATGTATATACCAAAAAATTTCTATAGAACCTGAGGGTCGAAAACGTATATACCCAAAAATTTCTATACGAAAATTACATATATAACACTACTGAGCGAAAAATTCGGGGGATCGGGCGCCCCTCCCCGCCTCTTCTATACGTGTGTCCTGAAAGGGTGAAATACTAGCTATGATTTTATTTCTAACTTAGTGTTGGAAAAAATAAATAAGAAAACAAGTTGTACAACTAAAAATTATCTTAAATCGCATATCTAGTAATGGAACGTATATTATTATGGTTTATTAGTGTTGAGTCTACTAGCTCACACGGTGTCATTAACACATGTTTGTAAAGAGTCACTTTATAAAACATTTGGACAGATTTGTCTCAAATGGGATAAGTTAGTGGTAAAGTGGTGTATTCCATAACCAAGTGTTGTGAGTTCAAATCCTGCAAATGATAGGTGTAATGTGATTTTAGCCGTTTAAAAAAATTGGGCATATTTATTGTTATAACGGTGTGTCTTGCAAACCAGGGTTTTTATTTAGTTTTTTATTTTTATTTTCTAAATCGGCGTTATAATTAGGGTTTATCATCTAGAATAAGAATCAAATCACATATCTAAAATTGGAACATACATTACTATTATCATTAGGGTTTATCATCTAGAATAAGAATCAATCTTCAATCATCATTATCGAGGTATAACGAGTTATATTAGTTAGCTCCATTGTCATGATAATGAACATCAACATTGTTGTTGAAAGAAAACTTCCATGAGCAGTTGAAGACTGGACATATCCATGAAGAGATCATGGCAGTCCTATTGGTTAGGCTAGAGGGTGTGGTTGGAGCCCTCAAGGGACTTTATCAGTCCACATAAGCGCCATGTCAGTCTGTGGGCTTTATCATGCCCCCTTTAATTTGCAGGGTGTGGATGGAGCCCCCGTCATGATTTCCTAATTATTTTTTTTTTAAATATTTATTTTTTTAAATTAAATGGCAATTTTAATAACTAGAAAATTAAAAAAAAACATAATTTCATTAAAAAAAATAAAAACATTACAAAGTCATTAAAAAAATATAACTAGAAAATTTATAACTAATAATTTATAACTCGTCGTCTTCGTCGACTCCTCCTTGTTCACGATAAAACCATAGGTGCTCGGTCAGATCGGTTCGAAGGTTATGGTGTGTGTGCCTAGCCCGTATCTTCGCTCGGATATCTTCTTTCTCAGCGTATGTTAGTATTGGGTTCGTCGGTTGGTTACTTTCATCATAGCTTTCTCCACAAAACGCTTTACCCGAGTCCTCCAATATCATGTTATGCAAAATGATACACGTATACATGACGTTTCTCATTTTACTTTTTCAAGTATCCTCGACGGTTGGGCGATGATAGACCATCTTTTTTTTAACACACCGAAAGCCCGCTCGATATCTTTTCTTGCTGACTCTTATTTTTCTTGAAATACAACCTTTTTTCGTCATCTGGACAAGAAAGAGTTTTTACCAACGTCGCCCACTCGGGATAAATGCCGTCTGTGAGATAGTAGCCATACTTATACTGCACGTCGTTTGCATAGAATGAAGTATTTGGGTGCAACCCCGTCTATGACATCGTCGAATAGATGCGAGGACATTAAAACTGCAATGTCATTATTCGCACCAACCATGCCAAAGTACGCATGCCAAATCCATAAATCTTGAGAAGCGACCGCTTGTAATATTAGGGTAGGACCATCATGGTCACCACGATGATGTTGCCCTTTCCAAGCGGTTGGACATGTAGCCCATTCCCAGTGTGTGCAATCAAGACTACCCAACATTCCAGGAAACCCGTGTATGCGTTGATGGGGCTCGTATAGAAGTGGAACGTCGGCTGCGGTTGGCATCCTCAAATATCATCTCCCGTACAGAGAGATAACACCTAATAAACTAGTGTTAATTAAAAAATAATAACGATGTAAATAAAAATAATAAATAATAATGTTAATAAAAATTACCTTCACAAAAATTTTCAAGAGACTCAAGACACATTCTTGACGATATCCTTAAATATTCATCCTACACATCACTCGTTGTGTCGTACGCTAGTTGTCTAATTGCTGTTGTACACTTTTGTAGTCCAGAGAAACCAACTTTGCGACTTGCACTTACCCTTTGCGTGAAAAAAAGGGAACTCGCCCGCAAGATCATTAGAAATTTTAACGAATAGTCGGCGGCTCATACGAAACCTACGCTTAAACTGACCATCATCGTACAAAGGAGTTTCACAAAAATAATCTTGCACTAGACGTTCATGAGCACCTAACCGATTCCGTTCAAGAGGGAGTTGTCTGGTATGCGATGTAGAGGATTCGGTTTCTTCTCGCAAATAATTTATCGCCTCATGCGTCATGGCGATAACCATATCGTCAAGACACCGTCGGATGAGGAGCTCGAAGAAGACATTTTTTAGTTGTGATTGGTGTGTGTTTACGTTGTGATTCGTGAGTTATTTAGTTTAGGATAGGTTTATATATATAATAGAATAAAAAAGGTTTTTTTTAATAATCGACCGTTTGACAACGGTCAAATTTGACAATTCACCTCGTTCAACGCGAAAGAAGCCCGTTACCATGTTGGCGAGCCATCTATGGCGCCCCTCTATGGCGCCGACGGTGTGGTGGGATAGCGCCCCGGGGCGCTATAGTGTCCTAGCTGGCGGGGGTGGCTGATACGTGGTCGAATAACGGTGATCGTAATTGCATAATTTGATATTTTTACACGGGTTTTAGTTCCGAATAGCCTACTTTTGATTAGATATGTATTTTGCAGGTCTAGCGAAGTTTAAGGAGCTTTTCGGGAGCTTTACGGGCCATCGGGGCGAAAAATAGATCAACCGGGAACTCAAGACGCGAAAAATGGAAATTGAAGATTATGCATACCGTCACCGATGCACTCCTGGGCCGTCGGCAACGCTGCCTGAAGATCTCCGTCGCCAGAATTCGTCGTAGACAGCATGTTAAGCCGTCGGAAAAAAAAAACACACCAGCATGTACCGTCAGCGACGGTCCAAAGACCCGTCGACGACGGCGTCTCGTTTCCCAGCCGCGATCAGTTGGGTTTTGGATGGTGTTTAACAAGTTAAAACATAATTTTCACATTCAATTCGGCAGTTACACTTAATTGGGGTTTGAATCTTGATCTTGGAGCCACAATTGACTATCTCAACATCACAAAACATCGATCATCATCAAGCTTCATCGAAACCAATCTGAATCACCAACCATTTCACCTTCATCACAAACCCACAAACCCTAATAATCCATCCATCCATCATTCACTCCATCATCATCCTTCATCCCAACATCTAACCTTCATCATCCACCATTCCACAAGTCTCAAGATGATCCAATTCGAGTTCCAATCATCCGTTGATCAAGTCCCGTTCACCATGAGCGGCTAATTTCTTGGAGGTTTCACCCAGTGTAGGTGATTGTAAGTCTAGGGTTTGAACAATGTTATTAGTTTGATTTTGTGACAACTTGAATTGTATTTGAATTGATTGATAATTGTCTTGCATTTGAACTATATTTGTGAATTGTCGAATGATTATAAAATTTGACTTTGCGAAACAAGTTTGTGCAATTATGCCTTGTCGTTCAAAAGGTTTTACTTGTCTGAAGTAACGAAGTGCATTGTGGTCCGTGATATGCGTTGATAGCAATTGGCACCTAAACTTCATGATAGAAATCCGTTAATAACATATTCAATTGAATCAAATTTAAAACGTGTAAGAACCCTAGGATTGCAATTACCGAACCGGGTGTGAGCCTTGTTTTCTATATCTTGTTTAAACCATCAATTACATTTCTTGCAATTGTTAATCATTAGTAGTTAATCAATCCAATCATTTTAGTAATTTTATTCAACATTTTTTTAACAAACAAAAACCACAAAAACAACATAGCAGGCTTCAAAAAAGTGACAACTTCTACAAATCATTCAAAGTCCATTCGCAAACCACATACTCTTCGTGGTTCGACCCCTTTCTACCACTAGCTATCGTTAAGGGTAATTAGGGCTTATAAATCTTATCTTTGACCGGAGCGCGACACTCCGATCATATTTTGGCGCCGTTGCCGGGGAGTTAGTGCGCTTTGTGTTTGGATTATTGTTTAAATTTCGTGATTAATTGTTTAATTTGCCTATTTCTTTTTGTACTTTGTCTTTTTCCTTGTTACGTGGGGTGTGTTATTTGTGCAGGCCACAGGTAGTGCATGCATACAAGGAATTCCGGGAGGACTTCACCATTAGTCTACGAACCGGAAATTGAAAGAGCTGCAAGAAGGAACCTAGCATGCCGGTTAGAAGCAACCCTTGTTTCTAACCAAGTCACCCAAACACCACAATTCACACCATCCATTGAAACCGATTCAATGGCAAACCAAAACTCCAATCACCCAAACCTCAATCAAAACCAATTCCAATCTCGAGGAACCTTCCATCCCGTCCAAAACATTCAACCTATACCTCAAGATCAACCAGGTGGTGGTAACAATTCAAGACCACCCACACCACCTTTTCGAAACCAAATTCCCAATAACAACCAAAGAACACCCCAACAACAAAACCTTCACCGATATAACTCCTTACCTACTCAACTTGATGACCGGAATGTTAATTCCGATCGTAGAGGCAACCGAGATTGTGGCAATCCCACGAATGACGACCCCGTTCTTTAACTTAGATGATTTGAAAAATGCTATCCCCGATGATGAGCCGTTTAGTGTTACCGGTTACCAATCGTCGGAGCACGTGAGTATTCATTCGGAATACTCGGATGGTGGGGGTAATTATGATGATCAGGTCGATGATGATGGTTGGGGTTATGTGAATCAGGGAAATGTCTACAATGCTAGAGGTTTTGACGATGATGAATTTGGCTATCAAAATGCCAATTTCATGGGGAATGAAAATTATGGATATGGGAATGTGAGAAATGACGGTTACGGAAACAACCGCCAACCACGAAACAACAATCAAAGGAACCGGAATGATGGGTTTTACAACAACAACAACAACAATGTGAACCATAACCGGATTCCTCATTTTGTTGGAGGTGGTAATCAAGGAGGTAACCAAGGTGGGAATAGAGGAGGTAATAGAAGAGATAACCGAAGACCAAGAGAGCAAGAAGTTAATGGTCCACGACGTCATCAACAACCTCCAAGGGGGTAAATGACCGTTTTAGGCCGGTGGTCACCGACAATGACTCACCAATTGTATGCGAGAGAAGAATGTTCGATTGCAAGCCCCATTACATCAATATTCTTCCCCACTTCAATGGGAGGTCTAACGATGAACCATATACTCATTTGGCGGAGTTTTCGGCCATATGTAGTACTATTGGAGGGCGTGATTTTGCATTGGAAGAGGTCAAGCTTCGGTTGTTTCAGTTTTCGCTAAAGGATAAGGCGAAACAATGGTTCCTTACACTTCCGGCGGGTAGCATTCGTATATGGGCCGAAATGCAACAAGTTTTTCTTGATGAGTATTACTCGATGGTGAAGACCGATGATGCTCGATATGAAATTAGGTCTTTCCGCCAACTCTCAAGTGAACCATTACATGAAGCATTCACTCGGTACAAGGAATTGATTCGGAAGTGCCCACATCATCAAATAGAAAAGTGGGAATTTGTTAAGTGCTTTGTAAGAGGATTGGATGTCGAGACATGGAATCACCTCGAGTCAACGAGCAATGGAACGTTATTGAGTAACCATGAAGATGACGATTGGGAATTTCTTGAGAGGGTGAGCAAGCGGTCAAAGTCAAAGGAGTCGACCGATAGACCTAAAAAACATCCAGTTTCCCGGTCACTTCCCAATCTTGACTCTAACTCTAAGGATCGGATTTCTACTCTAGAACGGGAGATAGCTCGTATGAAGAGGAAGGAGGTGAATGTGGTGCAATTTACGGTTTACGAAGATTGTGGGGAGATTGGTCATCGGACCGATCAATGTCAAACAGGACCGGGTGACTACACTGAAGAGGTAAATCAAGTGTTTGGTGATAGAAAGAACAATGGTATGAATTATCATCCCAGATTGAGAAACCATCCCAACTTCCGATATGGGAATGTCGCGAATCTAGTGAACCCGAATTTCCAACCGGGTAACCAAAGCGGGTCATCATATCAAAATCGTCAAGGAGGTAATCAAGGGGGTTACCAACGTAATTACAACCAAGGGTACGAAGGTTGGGACACTAATTATCAAGGTGGGTATCAAAGGAATTACAACAACCAAGGCGGTAATGGAAGTGGGTCGAACAACCTAGGGGGTGGTAATGATTTAAATACAAAGATGGATGCAATGCTTTCGATGATGCAAGAGTCCAAGAAAGAGAATGAGATTTGGGACATATCACATGAAGCATTGGCAAAGCAAGCGGGCCAACTCGCGGAGGAAGTGGCTCAAATGAGGGGGAGCATGGGAAAACTTCCAAGTGACACCACAGTGAACCCTAAGCATCAAGGGTCAAGCTCAAAGAACACACGTGAGGTACCAATTAATAAAATAACTTTACGTAGTGGTCGAGTCATGGATAATGGTGTAAAAACACCATCACCCAAGTTTGTTGAAGGGGTGGTGGAAGATGCTAGTGATGAAGAGTGTGAGGATGGTCAAGCGGGTCAAAAAAAATGATTTAAAAATTAATAATAACACACCCGTTGTGACCATCCCCGTCCCTAAGGCTAAGGAAAAGGGTGTGGAGGTTAATACCGCCCCTTATCCTGAAGCATTGAAGGGACCCGTGAAGAAGGTTGTAAATAAAAGAGGTCCACAACAAGAAGAGTTGTTGGAAGTTTTCAAACAAGTAAAAATTAATTTACCTCTTTTGGATGCAATCAAGCAAGTACCGTCTTATGCTAAGTACTTGAAAGAATTGTGTACCCAAAAACGAACTCACAAATTTCCTAAAAAACTAGATTTAACCGAAAATGTGAGTTCGATTCTTTCGGGTGCACTTCCACCTAAGCTTCAAGATCCGGGTGCGCCAATCATTTCAATTCAAGTAGGCGATTTTAAAATCAACTGGGCACTTTTAGATCTTGGTGCTAGTGTGAGCATTCTAGCGGGTAGTTTATATGACCAATACGAGTTTGGTCCACTTCAATCGTCAAACACCACCGTGGTGTTAGCCGATTTGACACCCAAACTACCCCGTGGAATTGTCTCGGATGTGATAGTAAAAATCGAGGATTTTTACTATCCGGTGGACTTTTTAGTACTTGATTATGTGGCCAAGGACCCAACCAAGCAACCTACGGTGATTTTGGGTCGACCGTTCCTAGCAACCGCAAATTCTCAAATTGATTACAAAACGGGAACGGTTGACATGACATTTGGAAACCGAAGGTTGAGGTTACATGTTTTTTCGGGATTGACGACTCCTTCAGTTGATGATGAATGCTATATGGCAGATATCGTTGACATGTGTGTACCTCTCTGTGACACTATTGTAGATGAGGAAAACACAATGGAGGATTGTTCTATGTTTGACAGGTCACAGGTGGAGATGAATCGGAGTATAGACGAGGAAGTGAAGAGTTTGGAGGTGCTTTCGGTTAAAGAGGGGAAACCGATATGGATGCACCAAGTGGAGAGCTTACCGGAAACCATTGACACGAAGTTGAAACCGTCATTGGTGGAGCCGCCGGAAGTGGAGTTGAAGGTGTTGCCAAAGCATCTTAAGTATGCTTATGTTGGTGAGTCCGATACAAACCTTCCCAAAGAAAGCAGGTATACAAGTCGTCAAAAATGACGCAGGTGAGGAGGTAGCCACCCGGCCAGTAACCGGGTGGCGTATTTGCATTGATTATAGTAAGTTGAATACCACAACTTCCAAAGATCATTTTCCCTTACCATTCATTGATCAAATTGTGAAAAAATTAGCCGGACAAAATTTTTATTGTTTCTTGGATGGATATTCCGGATACAATCAAATTGCAATTCATCTGGAAGATCAACAAAAGACTACTTTTACGTGTCCCTATGGCACCTTCTCATTTAGGCGAATGCCATTTGGATTATGTAATGCCCCCGCCACCTTTCAAAGGTGTATCATGAGTATTGATGTGCGTAAGTGTGTATAGTTTTTAATGTATATTTTTAGTCCTTTTTAACACTTTGGTCAAGTTTTAAATTTATAAAACACGATATTCTACTAACACTAAACACACATATGGGCAAGTGCACCCAGCGTGAGCGTAGTATAGTGTTGGTAAGATACCGAGGTCGTCCAAGTACACAAGAGCTTTTAATACCGGTTTATCCTCAACGTCTAATCAAATCAAAAGTTAGAAAAAAGGTTTTAAACTAGAAAATAAAAACTAAAAATGCTGAAAATAAAAACAGATAGACAAGATGAATCACTTGGATCCGACTCGCCTTTTGTGTAACCTTTGATTATTTCCGCACTTTTGCACTTTTTAAGAGATTATTTTAGTTATTGTAGTAGACCCCTCTTTTGAAGGTGACGTTACCCTCAACCCAGTAGTTTGAGTCAACAAGGACACAATCCTAAAGGGTTGGATTATTGAAAGATAATTAATTAAATTATTAATGCATAATGTGGTAGGCCCCTCTTTTGAAGGTGGCGTTACCCTTGGCTAAGTAGTCTGAGTCAGCAGGGATACAATCCTAAGAAGCTGGGTTAATATATTAATAGTAGTTTACATATGAGGGGATCAAGAAATTCGGACCCCCGCCATCCAATACCAGTGGGTATTGAAGGAGGTCCTACTAAGCTTGACCCAGGTCCTTGCAGGATCTATACACTGAACAAGGCAAAACGCTTACCTAACCATTCCCTTAACCCCCGACCAGGTAGCCAACATATCTCCATATAGACCGTGGAGATATGAATGGTGTAAATCTTTTATTTTATATAGACAGTAAAATAAAGCCAAGACACCACAGACAAATGACAAGGAAGTTTCACCTTCAACATAAGAAACTAGTTATTAAAGTCATTAATACATAACCAAATAAAAAGTGCGAAAAGATTAAAAATAAAAAGTATTACACTAAATGCTTGTCTTCACCAAGTGATGTAAGAGACTTAGGCAAACATGGCCTTTGATTGTCAAGAACTCTTACTATCAATCTTGGATCCCGAGACTACTACACACACTCTATGATGGATGATGGTGGTGGATGATGGTGTTGTGGTGGTGGTGAAGTGTGGGTGAAGTGGGAGAGAGGTGGTTTGCGAAGGGATGGTTTGCAAATGAGCCAAGCACCCCTATTTATAGCCTGCACAGAAGCCCGGACAAGGCCCCGTGTCCATTGGGCACGGCCCCGTGTCCACCCGTCTTCTCTTTCTTCATTAAATGCAGTTTGTCTGCATTAGTTGACCACGCCCCCGTTTCCGCTGGGCACGACCCCGTGTGCAGAAGCGTATCTGTACTATCAAGATTTTCCTAGATTCTGCGAATCTTAGAGTTGACCACGGCCCCGTGTCCGCTGGACACGCCCCTGTGGTGGGTGATAGAAGCTTCAACAACTTTGTCTTTTCTACAGACACTTGGGCACGCCCCCGTGCTCATTGAGCACGGGGCGTGTTCAGCCTTCTGTTCTCTCGTTTTTGCTTGGGAGGATGCTGTCGAGGGGTCGGGCATGCCACGTTTATTCCTTTTCTTGTATTTATGTTAGATTTAGCTACCTTTTTGCTTCTTTTGCTCATTTGAGCTCATTTAATCCTGAAACTACAAAAGGAAGACAAAAACACACTTTTTCCAACATTATTACTAAAAAAGGGTTAGTTTTATGCCACATTTGATGTAATTTATATGTTGCATTTTGCGCATATCAAATACCCCCACACTTGAATCTTTGCTTGTCCTCAAGCAAAACTCTTTTCAATGTGGCTTACACTCCCAAATGGAATGGGTAGAAGAGAAGGTTTTTGGGCTTGTCATAGAGTGTCGGGATTTCCAAGATTCTTTATTAAGTTTTATTTTTAATTATTTACAATCCTATTCGTCATGATTTATTTAAAACATTAGATAAGATAAATTACTTATTAGGGCATAACATGCCCTTTTTTTTTAAATTCCATTTATATACAAGTTCACATACCTCACGGGGGATCACTCAACACTCGGCCGAAAATGTATTTTTGTGAAACACTCGAGAGCGACATGGAACTTACTTCTACCATAAGCTTGCCAAGCAATCAATCCTCCTCCTTTTTAACTATATACCTTTGTAAATATCAAGAGGACTTTTGGGGGAAAGGTTAGGCTTGGGTTAAAGGTAGGTGGGTTGGCTAGTGGTTAGTAGAAAAGGGCGAAA
Source organism: Helianthus tuberosus (assembly GCA_030545235.1). Classification (NCBI taxonomy): domain Eukaryota; kingdom Viridiplantae; phylum Streptophyta; class Magnoliopsida; order Asterales; family Asteraceae; genus Helianthus; species Helianthus tuberosus. Next base: position 141,902,209 of record CM060357.1, read on the forward strand.
AGCGTAAAAAGCTTCGATTTTCGTAATACTTTTATTTTTATGACTTTTTATTCTAATGAAGCATTTCTTTAAACAAAGTTCTTTTTGATGAACTTGTTTGTTTATTTCTTTTGGCTTCATCATCATTTTTTTTGATAAGAAAGTCATAAGAAAAACCGAGCTTTGTTACTAAAATAAAGGGTTTAAAATGAAAAAGGGTTTTGGTGGGTAAAAGGGTGTTTGTTTTGGGTTAAGAAATGAAAAGGTTTAGGCTCAAAGGGGTTAACTAGGGGGATTTTGGGTAGGTGGTAAAAAAAAGAAAAATAATGGTGTTGAAATAAAAAGGGTTAGTCCTAATGCCTCCATCATTTACTTACTTGGGTTTAAGTTGGTAAGGACCGGGAATGTATCGTCGTGGCAAGTTCTAAAGTCGTAAGAACCAAGCGGCTATTCACACAAGAAACGAAAAATGAGCATTTAGTTTAAAGATGTGTATTTGTATGCTCAATAAAGGCTCAAAACTCACTTTTTGTGGAAATGAGTTTTTATGTGATCCAGTATATATAATCAAATTTTAACTAGATTTGTCATGCCGTTTCATAATTTCCTTATGTTAGTTCTTTTTATCACGACGCTATCGGTTGTAAATTTGTAAAAATATAACCTTTTTAGAACTTGTAACTCCTAAATTAAACCAAGACAAGTAAAAAAAACGAAAAGTTTTTTGAAAAAAAATTTTGGGGTGTTTAGCGGTTCCAATAGAGTTTTGTGTAAGGCTTGTAGTTAGGACTTGCAAAATTCAAGGTTTTAGCATCCCCCATACTTAAATTACATATTGTCCTCAATGTGTCCCAAAAATAAGTTTTTAGGTTGATTGAATGTGTAAAAAGATGTGAAAAGGCAAAAATTTAAGTTACTGGGTATCCTGGCACGACCCCGTGTTCAGATTGCCAGTAACAGAAAATAAAATAAAATAAAGTAATAGAAGGCTGGACACGGGGGCGTGTTCAGTGAGCATGCCCCGTGTCCAGGTACCTGAACTGGGCATTTTTCTGCAGATGGTTGAGCACGGGCCGTGTTGGCTGGGCACGGCCCCGTGCTGAACTTGCTGTAATGAAGAAAAATTGCCGGGTGGCTCTGTTTTTGTGCATGGGGTGTTGGTTCAAGCTTCCCTTAGTATCCTTCACCACCCCGGTTGTGTTTTACCCATTACATCATCCAAACACCAATTTAATTAAACCATCATTCATTCAAATAGAGAAAGTTACATAATAATCCTAATAAATTAAAATTCTAGATAAATAGGTCAAAAGAAACACAAGAAGTCTAAACCAAGAAGTTCTAGCCTAAAGTTTATTCTATTAGCAAAATTTCCGAAAAGATAATTCTCTCGGTTGGATGCGGATCGAAGAACTTCTTCCTCCGGATATAGGTCCCTCATACGTCGGCGAGCCATTCCTCTATCTCCATTGGGAGAAGAAAGGTGGGCTCATTTGCATCAGTTTGAGAGGGTGCAACCTCCATCGGGACTTCTTGCAAATCGTCAAGAGGAGGCTCCGCGGGGATGTCATCCCATCCGGTGGGATTATTGACTCCAAGTGCTAGGTTCCAATCCTCTTGAGGGAGGATTGGCTCCATGGGAGGCGTCACAAGAATGTTCAACCATTGGTGCAAGAGGTTAATTTTTTGAAAACTGTTTTCCAACCCCACCGTAAGATAATTTATACGGTCTATGAGGACCTCCTCTACCGATATCATCTCATCAAGAGCTTCACGTAATGCCATCACGTAGCGTACGGGAGTTGCTTCAATTGAAGACCTTCTTTCCCTTCGATTGTTTCTGGAATGTGCAGAAGAAGTTCCACTGTTTTGTCTCGACATTCTACGAAAATAAACTGAAAAGAGTTCATTTTAATGAAATAGTAGCCTCGGACACGGCCCCGTGCTCAATGAGCACGGCCCCGTGTTCACCTTTCTGCAGATTTTTGGAACAAGGAATCTTGGAGTTTCAAATTATTTTTCCAACTTAGGAAGCGTTTTTTAGCAGAAATAACTTAAAACAATGTTGTAACACTTATTTATAACAAGATTACTTGAACAAAAACCTAACAAACATCACAATAAAGCTTGGAACCATGGTGATCTCAAGCTCTAATGGAGGTGTTGAGTAAAAAAAAATGAAGAAGAAGGGAATGGACAAGAGAGGAAAGGACAAGATGGTTGTTGAGAACCTTCTTTTAGAAAATACCTAGGATGGCATGTGTGAAGATCCCACCAAATCTCTGTCCCTGGAATGGTCCAAATGTGCAGGATTCTTGGCTGCATTTATAGAAAACGACAGCACGCTGCACACGGCCCCGTGTCGGCTGGACACGGCCCCGTGTGCAGATGAGATCCTGACACATTTTGTCCGTATTCTGACAAAAAGTCAGAAAGGAAACTTTTGGTGGACACGGGGGCGTGTTGACCTGGACACGGCCCCGTGTCGAGAGGTTGTTTATGAAGTTTCGTCTATTTCTAAGGAATTTATCCGGATCGGGCGGTTCCTTACTGGATGGAACAACCCCAAAGTGCCTGAGATACCTTAATTGTTCTAGATTAAGACGAGAACGCAAGAGGTTGTCAGTGAGGGTGATTCCTATGCTAAATGTAGATGGACAAGTCCAACCCTTTCCCTGGCTCTCGTTAAAGAAGGTGTATGCCGAATCGCTCAGGTCTATGTATGCACCGAACGAGGTCGATGGGGAGTCCTTCACGGCACAATCGACACAGGGACGACTATCGCTCAAGTCTTCGCTAGAGTTAGAGATGATTTCGGGAACAACAAAGTTGTTTTCATCCGAATGCGATCTCAATAATTCTTCTTGGGCTTCGTCTTGAGGTGAATTGATGATATCCATCTCAAGTTCCTTCACCCAATTAAGAATTAGATCTTCCATTTGAAATAATTCGCCGAGAAGCATTTCTCCTAGAAGGGTTGATTGAGAGCATTCGAGGGAGAGATAGTGATTATTTTTACTTTCGCCCCTCTTAAGGCTACAGGAAAAAAATGGGTCTATATAATAGGGCTTATAATTTAGAAAATAACATTCTAAATCTTTATGAGGGCCACCACATATTTGACACCACGTACCATAAGAGTGCCGAGAGTAAAAAATATCAGTATCACTCATGTTTGTGTCAGAAATTACCAACCGTCGGGATCTTACGGTTCTGTTTTCAGTAGCTAATACTTGGGCACGGGGCGTGTTGAGTGGGCATGGCCCCGTGTTCAGCTACTGTCTGACTTAAAACAGGATTGCCAGTACCAAAGATTGGGCACGGGGCGTGTTCAGCGGGCACAGCCCGTGCTGAGCTCTGCAGAAGCTGAAAAATTAAGAAAAATCCTAAAAAAATAGAAAAATAAGAAAAAATGATTAGGCCGTTGATTTTAAGCTTTCTTAAAATTCTTGTGTCCCCGGCAACGGCGCCAAAAACTTGATGCGCGTAAGTGTGTATAGTTTTTAATGTATATTTTTAGCCCTTTTTAACACTTTGGTCAAGTTTTAAATTTATAAAACACGATATTCTACTAACACTAAACACACATATGGGCAAGTGCACCCATCGTGAGTGTAGTATAGTGTTGGTAAGATATCGAGGTCGTCTAAGGACACAAGAGCTTTTAATACCGGTTTATCCTTAACCTCTAATCAAATCAAAAGTTAGAAAAAATGTTTTAAACTAGAAAATAAAAACTAAAAATGCTGAAAATAAAAATAAAATAAAAACAGATAGACAAGATGAATCACTTGGATCCGACTCGCCTTTAGTGTAACCTTTGATTATTTCCGCACTTTTGCACTTTTTAAGAGATTATCTTAGTTATTGTAGTAGTCCGCTCTTTTGAAGGTGACGTTACCCTCAACCCAGTAGTTTGAGTCAGCAAGGATACAATCCTAAAGGGTTGGATTATTGAAAGATAATTAATTAAGTTATTAATGCATAATGTGGTAGGCCCATCTTTTGAAGGTGACGTTACCCTCGGCTAAGTAGTCTGAGTCAGCAGGGATACAGTCCTAAGTAGCCGGGTTAATATATTAATAGTAGTTTACATATGAGGGGATCAAGAAATTTGGACCCCCGCCATCCAATACCAGTGGGTATTGAAGGAGGTCCTACTAAGCTTGGCCCAGGTCCTTGCAGGATCTATACACTGAACAAGGCAAGACGCTTACCAAACCATTCCCTTAACCCCCGACCAGGTTGCCAACATATCTCCATATAGACCGTGGAGATATGAATGGTGTAAATATTTTATTTTATATAGACAGTAAAATAACGCCAAGACACCACGGACAAATGATAAGGAAGTTTCACCTTCAACATAAGAAACTAGTTATTAAAGTCATTAATACACAACCAAATAAAAAGTGCGAAAAGATTAAAAATAAAAAGTATTACACTAAATGCTTGTCTTCACCAAGTGATGTAAGAGACTTAGGCAAACATGGCCTTTGATTGTCAAGAACTCTTACTATCAATCTTGGATCCCAAGACTACTACACACACTCTATGATGGATGATGGATGATGGTGGTGGATGATGTTGTTGTGGTGGTGGTGGAGTGTGGGTGAAGTGGGAGAGAGGTGGTTTGCCAAGGGATGGTTTGCAAATGAGCCAAGCACCCCTATTTATAGCCTGCACAGAAGCCCGGACACGACCCCGTGTCCACCCGTCTTCTCTTTCTTCATTAAATGCAGTTTGTCTGCATTAGTTGACCACGCCCTGTGTCCGCTGGGCACGACCCCGTGTGCAGAAGCGTATCTGTACTATCAAGATTTTCCTAGATTCTGCGAATCTTAGAGTTGACCACGGCCCCGTGTCCGCTGGACACGCCCCCGTGGTGGGTGATAGAAGCTTCCACAACTTTGTCTTTTCTGCAGACACTTGGGCACGCCCCCGTGCTCATTGAGCACGGGGCTTGTTCAGCCTTCTGTTCTCTCATTGTTGCTTGGGAGGATGCTGTCGAGGGGTCGGGCATGCCACGTTTATTCCTTTTCTTGTATTTATGTTAGATTTAGCTGTCTTTTTGCTTCTTTTGTTCATTTGAGCTCATTTAATCCTGAAAATACAAAAGGAAGACAAAAACACACTTTTTCCAACATTAGTACTAAAAAAGGGTTAGTTTTATGCCACATTTAATGTAATTTATATGTTGCATTTTGCGCACATCAGTATCTTTTCAGATATGGTGGGGAGTCTTTGGAGATATTTATGGATGATTTTTCCATTTTTGGTTTATCTTTCAAAACTTGCTTAAACCAATTAGAGAAAGTGTTAAAACGATGTGTTAAAACTAATTTGGTTTTGAGTTGGGAAAAGAGCCATTTTATGGTTCAAGAAGGGGTAGTGTTGGGACATGTGGTGTTGAGTTGTGGGATAGAGGTAGATCATGCAAAAATCAAAGTGATCTCTACACTACCATATCCCACGAGCGTTAAAGGTATTAGGTCATTCTTAGGACATGCGGGTTTTTATAGAAGGTTTATTAAGGGGTTTAGTGATATTTCGAAACCATTGTGTAACCTTTTGTTAATAGATATACCGTTTATTTTCGATGAAAATTGTAAGAATGCTTTTAACGTTTTGAAACAAAAGTTGGTTGAGGCCCCAATCTTGCAATCACCGAATTGGTTTTTACCATTCGAAATTATGTGTGATGCAAGTGATTATGCGGTGGGGGCCGTGTTGGGTCAACGGGTAAACAAGAAACCGGTTGCCATATACTAACCAAGTAAGACTCTCTCGGATGCACAATTAAATTATATAACTACCGAGAAAGAGCTACTTGCGGTGGTATATGCATTTGATAAATTTCGTGCTTATGTATGGGGTACTAAGGTCATTGTTTATTCTGACCACTCTGTAGTTAGGTATCTCATGGACAAGAAGGATGCAAAGCCGAGATTAATCCGATGGGTTCTCTTACTACAAGAATTTGACCTGGAGATTCAAGACAAGAAAGGAAGTGAGAATGTGGTTGCGGACCACTTATCTCGGTTGGTAGTGGATGAGGATTCTTCTCGTGTAGAGATTAACGAGAACTTTCCAGATGAGCAAATTTTAAAGGTTTCAGTATTACCATGGTATGCTAATATTGTTAACTATTTGGTTACAGGTGACTTGCCAGCTCACTGGGATAGAAGGAAGAGGTTGCACTTCCTTTCTCAAATCAAGTATTACACACTGGAAGAACCAGACTTATTCAAGATATGTCCGGATCAAGTTGTTCGAAGATGCATACCCGATGAGGAGATTCCTAGTGTCTTGATACACTTGCATTCATTTGCTTGTGGGGGCCATTTCAGTGGTCACAAAACTGGGCACAAAGTGCTCAATAGTGGTCTTTATTGGCCGACTATTTTTAAGGACGCATTTAATTTCGCTAAAAACTATGTTGAGTGTAAAAAATTAGGGGGTATTTCTAAAAGGGATGAGATACCCATGCAATCGATCCTTATTGTAGATATTTTTGATGTGTGGGGGATCGATTTCATGGGCTGTCACACCCCGACCACGTGAGACAACGAAACGTTGCGGAAACGTCGGGGAGTGTTGTAACAGAATTAATTGTTTCAAATCCATGGCAATTAAAGTTTCGTTTTATTAATCAAACAAGAGAGTTTACATCGTTTTAAACAAGAAACAAAGAGTACATAACACAAATTAACTAGTTCTTGCTTTGTTTTAAGTCACTAAGGCACAAGTCTGCCTAGGTGTATCTTGATCAATCCTATGCATCAATTCCTGAAAACACATGTGAAAATAGGTACGTCAGCATAAAAATGCCTGTGAGATACATAGGTTTTGTGAAAATAAGATTCATGACTTAAGTTTAAGAAAATGTTTAATAAAATTTAGCCATGGACCTTGTAAATCGATTTGTTTTTGTAAATCATTTGAAAAGCAATAAGACCAGATGATATGTATAAATAAGAGAATAATGTATGGTTAAATGAATAACCAAGTAAAATGAGTTTGTATAAGATAAGTTGTTTGTAAAACAATGTCTTAATAAAAGTATGTTATTTGTATAAAATGTTATATGTCTCAAATTGAAATGATTCAAATAACGCTACGATATGTAATACCATACAAACACTTATATATAGGAAGTACCAGCGGCGTATCCACCATGCTTGTATCATATTACACACGCCTCGTTACTTAAATCACTTACGCAAACCAAACCATCAAGATGTAATGTTTAACAATTGTAGAAATGTTTAGGTATAGTCAAATGTCTATTGTCAAATGGTTCACATGGTTCAATAGTTACAAATGGTTCACATAATGTAATATAATGTATTCATATGCTGGATGAGCATATGCAACAAATTGTAATGTAAAACAATGTACTAAGTATGCATACAATGGACATACATAGCATGAAATGTAATGTAAAACAATGTACTAAGTATGCACACAATGGACATACATAGTATGAAATGTAATGTAAAACAATGTACTAAGTATGCACACAATGGACATACATAGCATGAAATGTAATGTAAAACAATGTACTAAGTATGCACACAATGGACATACATAGCATGAAATGTAATGTAAATCATGTACTATAAATGTACTAATGAACATAGCAAGTATATGATGTGAAAACATGGAAAGCATGAAAGTAACAAGTAGGCACATGTGTTTCACCCCAAAACAGTTTGAAAACGGTAAAAGAGGGGTCTATGTACTCACTTGAGATTGCTCAATAGACTTTAGATATCCACCAAGCAAAGCTAGAAGATCACGAATATCAAACGACACCTAATATAGGTATCTACATTAATAAACGGACCTATATCGGAGGATCGGATAGAATGAAGGTTCGTAAACCAAATGAGCATGGAAACTCATGTAACATGGTTTAACAAAGCCTACATACTAAAATGAAACCTAACCTAAGTGCTTACGACCCATCACGCCCCGTTTAGGTAGCTTATGCTACTTTAATGCGTCGTTCGCGTGAAACGCGTTCGGACCGCCTAACTAGTCCTATGACAAGTAAAATATGCCTTAACATGTCTAATATTGTTGCCAAATCAGTTTAGATATCAAAAGTTATGTTACATATGATTAAAATGAATTTTGGCGTAAAAAGGGCATTTTGGTAATTTACCTAAGGCATATATACTACCTATCATACAACTACTCAAACGATGTGACCATAAGGTATAACCTCGGAAGGTTATTCCCTATACAACTATGGTCACCTAATATGTTTGGTCGGATCCTAATGATCGACCAAACGGGTCGGGTTCGAAAGTATAAGCGATTGTTTAGATCGCTTACCTTTACGACCCTAGACAAGCACAAAACTAAAAGTGACGAGCTAAGCATGTTAAAACATGCTTAACTAAGTTAGAAAACAAGTTTGGTATCAAAACAAACGGTTTTGACACCTAAGAGTAGTTTGGTTACAAAATACGCAAGAATACGCATTTTGGCCGAAACTACGACTCGTCACTGAGCCTAGATATCGTGGAAATCAGTAGGTATAGTCACTAGGGACTATAACCATCGTGATTACGCTCACTTTATGAAGTTCAAATGAACTTCGCATTGACCATAAACTGGTCAACGCAGAAAGTCAAACAAAGTTTGACTTTTAACGCTAAAAGAATAAAAAGAACGAAGGAACACTTACAAAGGGTCCCCGGAAGCTAATCTCGATCCAAATAGCTCAGGTATGAAGCGAGAGCTTCAACTTAGAGCACTTTTAGATCAGATTTTGTGAGGAAGAATAGAAATTAAGGTGGGTATTTATAGGAAATGGACCACCGTTAGGATCGTTTCTCGAATACCGTGCTTTGATCTTGTCCCTACACTTGTTGCAACCCTTAGGTAACTCAAAATGGCCCCCCATGATCAGGTATCAACATGTGGAATTGAGTTTATGGGTGCTTAACAGCTGTAAAAAGCTGTTAACCACTTTCTGATGTTCTGGGGATGCCTTACGGACCGTAAGGGTTATGGCTTACGGTCCGTAAGCCAGCAACTTTGGCAAATTGACAGTTTTAGTCCCTGTTGGTGTTTTGAGCTATTTCCGACATGTTTAAGGCCCGTTAACCCCATTTCAAAGCTCTAAAATGAAGTTAAAGTATAGGGAACTTAAAATGTGCTCAAAAATATCTCGGATGTCGGTTCGTTTGGCCGTACGATCGCGATGCTCGCTTAATTACGACGGAATGCGCATAAGCGCGAAAAACGATCCAAATTGCGTGACGAATGGATTTTTCTTATGCCAAACACTAAAATAAAATATTTTAGTGCTTACATAAATTTTTGGATGTCCGGATGTATTCAGAACGTAAGTTATGCGCGAAAATGCAAACTTATGCACTTTTTGACGCTTTTAGTCCCTGAATGACCCAAAAGTTTATTTTAGCACACCGAACCCCTCAAAGCCTATTTCTAAGCTATGTAAAGGATATTTAGGGTATGTTTAACTTATTGTCATGTTCCGGAATGTCTGTTACAGATTCAAATTGGCATACTTTCGCAGTTTGTCAAATTTAGTCCCTGTAAGCGAATTAACTTGATTTCGGCATACCAAACCATCCAAAAATTATTTCTAAGTTATGTAAAGGTTATTTAAGGTATGTTAAGCCTATTTCACTATTCCAGAGTGTTTTTTGCATTAAACTGGTTATATTTACGCATCAGATCGCGTATAACCTTCCAGAAAGCGATTTAAAGCCCGAAATCGAACAAGAATGATATGTGCAAACGATACACATATTTTTTTACAAATCCCAAGTATGAAACACAATATCTCATTGATTTGGTATTTGTTTGATGGTCACGAAGGCACAGTTGTCACATGGGCCCATTCCCTAATTCGCATGGTAATTTATATATCTTGGTGGCGGTCGACTATGTGTCGAAGTAGGTCGAAGCGATTGCCACCAAGACAAACGACTATACCGTGGTTTGTAATTTTGTGCAAACCAATATTATTTCTCAATTTTGGAATCCCTCGAGTAATCATTAGTGATGGGGGATCTCATTTTAAGAACTTTAACTTTGGTAGGCTATTGAAACGGTTTGGCGTTGACCATCGAATTACTACCCCCTATCACCCACAAACGAGTGGTCAAGTGGAAATCTCCAATAGGCAAATAAAATAAATTTTGCAAAATACCGTTCGACCGGACCGAAAGGATTGGTCGACGAAGTTGAATGATGCTTTATGGGCCTATAGAACGGCTCATAAAACACCTATTGGAACTACACCAAACCGCTTGGTTTATGGGAGAAATTGTCATTTACCAGTTGAACTTGTGCATCGTGCATGGTGGGCTATAAAAGAGGTTAATATGAAATACGATGATGCAGGTAAGGAGAGAAAATTAAAGCTTTGCGAGTTGGAAGAGCTTCGGGAAGAAGCATATGAATATGCCTCAAAGTACAAGGATGATATGAAGTGGACGCATGATGTGAAATTAAAGCCGAAGGAATTCGAAGTGGGTCAAAAGGTGGGGCTTTACAATTCACGGCTTAAATACTTTCCCGGGAAGCTTAAGAGCAAATGGATGGGTACGTACGTGATTACACGGGTCGGAAAGCTTGGAGATGTTACCATTGAGGACCCGAAGGACGGGTCGAAGCAAACGGTTAATGGTCACCACCTAAAACCGTTCCTTTATGGTAACAAAGGGAAAAAGGAGGCGAATGTGGAGTTGGTAAGCTTCGTGGTAAGCGTGCCAACCTATGAGGTCAACTAGAAGGACCAGTAAAAAGCTTTGTAGAGTATTGTACAATCTATTTGAATGTTTGAGTGTCTTTGTGATAATCGTTTCCGTTTCGTACTAACCCCTTTTGATTGCGTGAAGTTCGTATATCACGAACGGGTCAAGAAAATGCAAGGTATGTTTTTAGACTTGTTTTTGTGTATTAGGGACAATACACGACTTTTCGGGGGGTGATAGGACCGTTAAACGGTTTCGTATTTTAAAATTTTAACTTATAAAAATTTATAAAAAGTTTTTTATTAATTTTTAGGATTTTTATGTGAATATGGTCCTTTTCCAAAAAGTATATAAATTTATTCATATTTCTTAAAAAAAATTGAAATTTACACATACCGTTGCCGACGGTGGATATGCACGTCGCCAATGATGCCCAAAAAAGGGGCGTCGGCTTAAACCCTTCGTAGACAGAAGCTTAGAGCGTCGCCCAAGATTCTGATTTTCACCATGCGTCGCCGACGCCAGGTTTCCCCGTCACCGACGGGTCTTCAGTCATTCGCCGGTGCTGATTTGTTTTTAGGTGTTTAGTTCGAACCCAAACAACTTTAGACCCATAAAAACATGTCCCAAACGTCTTTTACACCACAAACTCGATTTAGGGGACCCTCATCTGGTCCATAAACATCCTAATCCATCCATTCCTTGCATTCATCGTGATGTGTGTAAAATACAACATATAAATTACATCAAATGAGGCATAAAACTAACCCTTTTTTAGTATTAATGTTGGAAAAAGTGTGCTTTTATCTTCCTTTTGTATTTTCAGGGTTAAATGAGCTTAAATGAACAAAAGAAGCAAATATGCGGCCAAATCTAACAATAATACAATAAAAGGAATAAACGTGGCATGCCCGACCCCTCGACAACATCTTCCCAAGCAAAAACAAGACATCAGAAGGCTGAACACGCCCCGTGCTCATTGAATACGGGGGCGTGCTCAAGTGTCTGTAGAAAAGACAAAGTTGTAGAAGCTTCTATTTCCCAACACGGGGGCGTGCCCAGCGAACACGGGGCCGTGGTCAACGCTAAGATTCGCAGAATCCAAGCAAATCTTGATAGTATAGATACGCTTCTGCACACGGGGCCGTGCCCAGCGGACACGGGGGCGTGGTAAACTAATGTAGACAATCTGCAATTAATGAAGAAAGAGAAGATGGGTGGACACGGGGGCGTGGTCAACTAATGTAGACACTGTGCAGGCTATAAATAGGGGTGCTTGGTTCACTTCAAATGCATCCCTTGACATACCACCTCTCTCCCACTTCACCCACACTCCACCACCATCACAACACCCACATCCACCACCATCATCCATCATCCATCATCCATCATCCATCATAGAGTGTGTGTAGTAGTCTCGGGATCCAAGATTGATAGTAAGAGTTCTTGACAATCAAAGGCCATGTTTTCCTAAGTCTCTTACATCACTTGGTGAAGACAAGCATTTAGTGTAATACTTTTGTTTTTTAATCTTTTCGCACTTTTTATTTGGTTTTGTATTAATGACTTTAATAACTAGTTTCTTATGTTGAAGGTGAAACTTCCTTATCATTTGTCCGTGGTGTCTTGGCGTTATTTTACTGTCTATATAAAATAAAAGATTTACACCATTCATATCTCCACGGTCTATATGGAGATATGTTGGCTACCTGGTCGGGGGTTAAGGGAATGGCTTGGTAAGGTTCTTGCCTTGTTCAGTGTATAGATCCTGCAAGGACCTGAGTCAAGCTTACTAGGACCTTCTTCAATACCCACTGGTATTGGATGGCGGGGGTGTGAATGGCTTGATCCCCTCATATGTAAACTACTATTAATACATTAACCCGGCTACTTGGGATTGTATCCCTGCTGACTCAAACCACTTTGCCGAGGGTAACGTCACCTTCAAAAGAGGGGCCTACCATATTACGCATTAATAACTTAATTAATTATCTTCCAATATTCCAACCCTTTAGGATTGTATCCTTGCTGACTCAAACTACTGGGTTGAGGGTAACGTCACCTTCAAAAGAGGGGCCTACTACTATAACTAAGATAATCTCTTAAAAAGTGCAAAAGTGCAGAAAACATCAAAGGTTACACTAAAGGCGAGTCGGATCCAAGTGATTCATCTTGTCTATGTGTTTTATTTTATTTTATTTTTATTTTCAGCATTTTTAGTTAACTTTATTTTCTTGTTTAAAACCCTTTTTCTAAATTTTTGATTTGATTAGACGTTGAGGATAAACCGATACTAAAAGCTCTTGTGTCCTTGGACGACCTCGGTATCTTACCAACGCTATACTACGCTCACGATGGGTGCACTTGCCCATATGTGTGTTTAGTGTTAGTAAAATATCGTGTTTTATAAATTTAAAACTTGACTAAAGTGTTAAAAAGGGCTAAAAATATACTTAAATATATATAACACACCGCACACATCACATCGCCACCCACCCCTTTCACTTCATCTTCATCTTATTCTTCTCAAACTCCTCTCAAGAACCCTAACCTTCAACTTCTCACAACTTCTTCAAATCCACACCAAATCAGCTGATTCTTAAGCCTATTTTGTGTAATTTTTCGAGAGGAACAAAACCCCTATCACAGTTTTCATCAAATCTTGTTAGTTTGCAAGATTTATGAGCGTGAATTTTCGGGTTCTTTGAAGGGTGTTCATCAAGTTACTTGCTTTGCATCTTTTCTTAGTTTTTCTTGTTCTTCTACATCAAAGGTATGGAATTTCATTAAATTTAAGCATGATTCTCATATGGTTAGTTGATATCTTACAAAATTTTAAGCTTATTGTTTATCATAATGTATGATGTTTTAGCATAAATTTAAGGATGATTACTTGATTTGGGGTGGGATTTGAACATTCTCTAGTCTTAGTGAGGTGATTACACTAGTTAGTTGCATGATTGAGCATAGTTAGATGTTGAATATTGTTGAAACCATAAGAAATTATGAATAAACATGTTAAATTGATATGTAGATGGTAAAATATGTGATTTTGGAAGTTTAAAAAGGCGATTTTGCATCTAGTTATTAATTGAAAAGCAACATCACATGTTATGTTCAAAGTTTGAGATTGTTTTGAAGATTGGGGTTTGCTAAATATTCTTTTTTCTTATGATTGTAGCTATGTTCGGAAGAAAGAGATCTAAAACTTCCGGAAAGGGTTCATCTGCTGGAGCCGGTTCAGGCTAGGGTTATTATCAGAGACAATGGGAATAATTAAGTAATGTGGAAGAAGGTGACGGACAATTATATAGACAGGATTGGGAGTGGGAAAAGTTGAAAAACAGTCGATCGGCTTCAGCGTGGAAAGAAAAAAAAAGAAGGCTCTTTCCAGGTACAACAACAAGAGGTTAGAGGCAAAAATGTGGAAGTGGAAAATGGTTACGGGTGTATCAACTTCTGTACCAGAGAGGACAGTGTGTGAACGTGCGGTAAATGTTGAGGAGTTCCTCACAATTGGTATCACTCAACGGTTTGAAGAGCTTGGGTGGGAAAGAGTATTGGATTGGTGTGAGGATATCACCTCACGGGTCTATCTAGCGGAAATATGTGAATGGTTATCAACTCTGATGTTTGTTAACTCTTACGGGCCGGCTCCTACATGGCAATTAATTGGCAACATCGGGAAGAATGAAATGATTATGTCTTTCGAACATATGAATGCCATTGCTAGGTTTGATTCATTGGGGGTCGAGGCGTACGATTATTATGATTATGATCACTTCTTGGATAACAAGACCAACACTGCTGATCCGGATTAGATGTTAGCGGTTGTGTTGCCAGGTTCTGGAGGTACGGGGGAGTCAAGAAACGATTTGTGTTTAGAGGGAAGAATTTTTCAAGGCATCTCGTTAGAAAATGTGATGGTGCGGTTCGAAGACTGATGACTGTCGTAAGGGTCATGCAAAAACCAAATTAAACTACGTAGATAGCGTAAGTAGGGTATCGTATCCACGGGGAATTTGTGGTTAGCGTTAAAGAAATTAATTAAAACTAAATTATCTAAATTGGGGGTTTGTTTGTAGATTTAATAGAAAACACAATTTGTCACGAAAAGTGTTATCAATATTAAGACGAAGTAACCTCCACCCGGAATCCCGAATACCCGTTTTAATATAAAAATCTGTTTTCTGATTCAAAACACCACATAGACATGGCCTCGGAATTAATGAATTTGATTAGTTAATAGGGATAGTTTTTAAGATTCACTATGCAACCTAATAACTCGTTTGATTGTATCAATTACCCACCAATTTACTAACCCGCTAACAACGCAAGGAAGTTGCCAATACGCTTAATAAACGACAAGTAATTCAAACACAAGAAACGTTTACCAATAATCCAACACAAGTGGTCAAGCTGTACCAGTTTACAAGAATCAGAAAAACAGGAAATTATATCAAACCGTGTAAACGTTCATCCGGGCAGAAGTCACAAAAAGTTTAGCCGCTCATGCTTGTCGTCACCGCATCAATTGTCATCTTGAATTGGTTAGACTGCTTGAAAGATGATGAGTAATGCTGAATTTCGTCCCCCTGTATCTATTGACGGCTGTGCATTCACCTCCCTTTTAAATAATGATGATAGATCTTTTATTAAAACAAAATAATGGACTCCTATGATAATATCGGCCCACTTCTTAATAATCCCCCGAATAATGAAGATGTGATGCTACTGTTTGGTCACGTGAATCCCAAAAGAATCCCCTAAGTCAACGAGCCCAATTCCTTGTGATGATATTGTGTTTTTGTGGCGGCTCCCCCAAAAACTAATGTTTTAACGTTTTATAACAATTTCCCATCAAGACCATTCCCGCGGGTCGCGGAACTATCACTAACATCACCCCGCGTGTCGCGGGCTTGAACCAATTGACTTCCTTTTGTTTTTCGTCTGATGTTAATTTGCCGAGCCCGTATTTTCAACTCACTTCTCTCGTTTAACCTCGTTTATTCCTGTTTAAACCACGAACTACCATAAACACTTAGATATATAAACATATAACATTTAACATGTTTAACTTACTAAATCTAACACGAATAATTATAAATTACTTCACATTTTAACCCGACATCACATCCCCACACTTATCTTTTTTCGTCCCCGAAAAAAATTATTCGCAATGGAATCAGAATCAAAACATATGGCTTTCAATATATTCATTATTTTATTAAAACAAATCACATCACACGTTAACCAAGATTGTGAATATACGGTCCACTTAAACCCAACTGCCGGTTTCGAAGCCCTTATTTTCGATCCATTAAGTTCAAGTAATATATAGTCATCTATGGATCCCACACTCAAAAGACTACAACTCCACCTATTCCCGTTTCAAGCTTATGAGATTAAAAGATTTATAATCTACCGCCTTATATAAAAAAACTCTTATATTATTCCGATTAAACTTAATGATGGATTGATGGATGATATTGCGAGCTTACATCCTTTTGTATACGATCAGCTCAGCGGACATACGCCACACGAGTCACCATCCCCATGGTTAATGCCATAAACTTCACGTTTTATATATATATATATATGTAACTCCACATAGAGGGTATGTACCGCATGAGTCGCTATCCCCGCGGCAATACCATAGGCTTCGTTTTTTTTCCTTTTTACATGCGCTCAGATGAATGGATGGATTTTTTTTTTGGGCGCCACACTGTTTCAGATTTGTTTTCACAAAAAGAAACAGGTGTGCCAATTTAATCGGAAAAACTTATAAGTTTTTTACTTATGACGTACCCCTTATACTTTCCCCAGTTTCAGCTTTATCACAGCTCCTAAGGCGGGAACCCACAAGACTCCTATTTGAAGTTATTTTATATCAAGCCTAAGGAACCTTTCAACCAGCTGGGCCTACCCACATATCCTAAATTAGACGTGTGACCGACTGTTTCGTTATCTCATATATATAATAATCGAAAAGCCAATGATTCAATTATACCTATCATTTTCCATTTATTGCAAAAACTTTCTCGAGACATTTTCTATTTTTTTCAATTTTTTTGGATTTTTAATTTTTTAATTTTTTACGACACGTACGACACGACTAAGACATACTAGACGCTAGTCTCCCCTCCCCACACTTAATTCCTTCATTGTCCTCAATGGAGAGAGAAACTATCGACACACTAGAAACATAAATAAAAATACATAAATAAATGGAACGGACTCCCCTGATTTGACGTGGTTGGATCCTTTGAGCCTTGTTCCACAGCAACCGTATAGCATTTCATTCGCGGGTGCATTCGACATGGGATGCTTGTCTTGACTTAACTCGAATCACTTTCGTCCAAATGGAGATTGAGTATGGACAAAAGCGATCGACCCAGAAAAATAGAACTCACAAGCTCCAAACATAGGTTAAACGGTTAGTAACAAGAGAAACGAACGAAAAAACGAGATTCAGGCGACATTAAACAAAGCTGGATATTAAAATAATATCTATTTTTTTCCGGCCCAACCCGTCGCACGTCGCGACATACTCTCCAAATCCTTCCGCATGTCGCGAGACTTGCACTAATTGACTTTTATTTTGACTCGAGCCCCCGACTATCGACCGGCCGACTTTTCGCTCAACTTACTCAATTCGGCACTAATCACTTCCTAAACCTTGCTTCATTAATCCGTACACGACTTATCACAACCTATCTCCGAACTAACTTTTATGCAAACTCATGTTTATGTTCAAATACTCATTACACAAACTCATGTATCTACCTGTACGCACAAGTTGGTGATTCCAAACAATACCTATTCAAACAAACATATTCCAATTCACTTTTTACCACAATTTCAGCTTATGCTATCCAGTTCAACATCAACACCATCTACCACAATTTTAACTACCCCTTTTTTTAACAAAATCGAATGAAACCCCAAAAATCCTCATACTAAAACTCAGCCTGCATTGAATTTCCTATCTCTGAATCACCTCGTTTTCCTGAAATACTCCGAAAATATACCAAACACAACCGAAAATCATGCAAAAATGTTCCAAAAACTGATTTTTTTCGGCCAAAATTTATGTGTTCATAAAATCGCTTTGAAACTCATCTTGTCCTACCCCCCAAACGAATGTGCATTGCCCTCAACTGCACTAAAGCTTAACCAAACCTCCCGAGCTTCCCCACACTTGAATAACGGCACGGTTATATGCAAAAACTCACAGAAAACAATCTAACTGACTACGAAAACAAAAAATAATTACAAATTAACCTTAGGCTGCCTCCTAAGAGCGCTAAGTTTTAGATCTTCAGCCAGATCGTACCTGTATGATTACTCAACATACTCGCGGACTGTGCTCACGTATAGCACCTCCACGTTTTTCTCAGGACCGTTGATTTCTCGAGCATTGAAGTACGGCTTCAGTCTGTGGCCGTTCACCATCTGGCGGATATGATCATCAAAGTCCTCAATCTCAACATCACCATGCTTCCCGACCTTTGTCACACGATAAGGTCCTGTCCACTTACTCTTCAGCTTTCCAGGGAACAGTTTCAACCTGGAATTGTATAACCACACTAGCTGGCCAACTTCAAACACTTTCGGCCTAATCTTCGCGTCATGCACTTTCTTCATGTTATCCTTATATGCAACAGCACAGTCGTAAGCTTCGTTCCTTATCTCTTCCAGTTCTCCCAATGTCAACTGTCTCTCCTTACCTGCAGTATCATAATCGATGTTAACCTGTTTAACTGCCCAAAATGCACGATGTGCAATTTCTACCGGTAAGTGACATCCTTTTCCATAGACCAGTCGATATGGTGTTGTTCCAATCGGTGTTTTGTAAGCTGTACGATACGCCCACAAAGCATCGTCTAGTTTATTAGACCAATCCTTGTGGTCGGCTCGCACAGTTTTTTGTAAGATTTCTTTAATTTGCCGATTAGAAACTTCTACTTGCCCACTCGTTTGAGGATTTCCCCGGCAACAACGCCATTTTGATGACTGTCGTAAGGGTCATGCAAAAACCAAATTAAACTACGTAGATAGCGTAAGTAGGGTATCGTATCCACGGGGAATTTGTGGTTAGCGTTAAAGAAATTAATTAAAACTAAATTATCTAAATTGGGGGTTTGTTTGTAGATTTAAAAGATAACACAATTTGTCACGAAAAGTGTTATCAATATTAAGACGAAGTAACCTCCACCCGGAATCCCGAATACCCGTTTTAATATAAAAATCTATTTTCTGATTCAAAACACCACATAGACATGGCCTCGGAATTAATGAATTTGATTAGTTAATAGGGATAGTTTTTAAGATTCACTATTCAACCTAATAACTCGTTTGATTGTATCAATTACCCACCAATTTACTAACCCGCTAACAACGCAAGGAAGTTGCCAATACGCTTAATAAACGACAAGTAATTCAAACACAAGAAACGTTTACCAATAATCCAACACAAGTGGTCAAGCTGTACCAGTTTACAAGAATAAGAAAAACAGGTAATTATATTAAACCGTGTAAACGTTCATCCGGGCAGAAGTCACAAAAAGTTTAGCCGCTCATGCTTGTCGTCACCGCATCAATTGTCATCTTGAATTGGTTAGACTGCTTGAAAGATGATGAGTAATGCTGAATTTCGTCCCCCTGTATCTATTGACGGCTGTGCATTCACCTCCCTTTTAAATAATGATGATGGATCTTTTATTAAAACAAAATAATGGACTCCTATGATAATATCGGCCCACTTCTTAATAATCCCCCGAATAATGAAGATGTGATGCTACTGTTTGGTCACGTGAATCCCAAAAGAATCCCCTAAGTCAACGAGCCCAATTCCTTGTGATGATATTGTGTTTTTGTGGCGGCTCCCCCAAAAACTAATGTTTTAACGTTTTTATAACAATTTCCCATCAAGACCATTCCCGCGGGTCGCGGAACTATCACCAACATCACCCCGCGTGTCGCGGGCTTGAACCAATTGACTTCCTTTTGTTTTTCGTCTGATGTTAACTTGTCGAGCCCGTATTTTCAACTCACTTCTCTCGTTTAACCTTGTTTATTCATGTTTAAACCACGAACTACCATAAACACTTAGATATATAAACATATAACATTTAACATGTTTAACTTACTAAATCTAACACGAATAATTATAAATTACTTCACATTTTAACCCGACATCAAAGACCGCGGAAAAGTGAAGGCACTCGACTACCGGGTTCTACATGCTTTGTTGTATGGGACGCCAAGGTTGTCATGGCGGCAAATTGTGATGATGAACACTTGGGACACGAGGGAGTCGTGCACACGGAAGATGATCCCATATGTGCGGCTAATCAACGCGATGATTCTGCAACAGAATGCGTTTCCTCAAGAGTCATTATGGGTTTCTAAACCCATTGATCAGTTTAACCTCGCTTCAATAAAGCATCACTGGAAAATCACGGTTAAAGTCTTTGGTCATCTTCATATAGTGGAGGATGATCAAGGAAACAGTTATACTTATTCTGATCTGCGCGAGGCCCAGGAGGGTGCCCATGATGAAGAAATGATAGATGAGGAGGATGAGATTGATCCTGCCGGTCCACGGGGAGCAAAGAAGAGGTACAGGCGGCTAACTCGGGAAATTTCTGCAGATATGGCAAATTTTGTGAATCAGCGACGGGGACCATCGTACCGGGATTTTAACCGTGGTCAACAAGCGGTCTTTGATAATGTGTCGGCGGGTATAGGAGAAGGTAGAGAGTATGAGGCGAGAAGGAAGAACTGGGAGGAGACACACGAAGCCCAGTTGCAGGCATAGTGGGACCTCCAAGTGGCCCATCGGGAAAGGATTGAAAATATATGGAGGAGCAGCAGATGCTCCAAGCTCTCCAAAGATCACAAATGGAGCATTTGGTACAAATCCAGGAGCAAGAGGTGGCCCGAAGACGGGCGTGGGAGGAAAATGATGAGAGACAACGAGTCGAGCAGAATACATTGGAAGGCAACCGATGGAGTGCTTTATACGTCTCTACTGAAGTGGCTATTAATAATGCCAAGGTCCTCCATGATCAGGAGCGACACCGAAGAGATTGGGAAGCCGGCCTCCCCTATGCAGAACACGCGGGGTGGACCGACTACTCAACCTCCCTGTTCCCCGAGGCCCCTCCGATCCATCACCTCATTGGCCCGAGGCAGTGGGGTCTAGCTTCATCCCGCCACAGTTTCAGCCGCCAGCGCAAGGAGATCCGGGTCCCCTTGACAACTACCGGGAGATGTTCGAGGCTCTCACAGGATACTCATACCACCCGAACCCACCAGTCGACCCGAACGAGCGATACCAGAGGTGACGGTGAGGTATGTGTTTTGTTGTTGTTGTTGTATACTTTTTTGTTTTGTTTATTTTTATTTCGTTAGTATTTCCTTTTTCCTAATTAAGTGAACGTTGTGGGTGTGTTCCCTATATAACCCTCACGAGACCTACTCGTCCTCCCAAGCTATTGGGGGGGTTTAAAAGGGCTTGTTGCATAAGCTAAATGCAACCGTGATTCCTACGAAAGTGAGTTAGGATTGTTGTTGTTGTAAATTTATTTTCCACATAAATCAAGGTAAATTAACATATGACTTGGTAATACTTTCATAAAATGGTAGAACTAAGTAGCTAACAAATATGAATGGTTGTGAGAAGCATGCTTCTACACAAGGGTTAAGATTTGTAGGTACATTGTGTTCGAGGGACGACCGTTTTTGTGAAGAGAAGAAGAAGACATGAGCATCTAGCGAGAAAAATCAGGTGCACGCGTTTCCTTTTTACCTTGATTCTTAGTTAGTAATAAGTGGATTGTATTTCTATTTTAATTTTCGGGGTGAAATTTTTGGGAAATTAGCCGTGTCACATCCCTTGGGCAATTTAAAAACTCTAGTTCTTACACATTGAGGACAATGTTTACCTCAAGTGTGGGGATGGGGGAGTAGTAAAAGTTTTTCTATTTTGACTCGTTCGTTTAAATACTACACATTGAGGACAATGTTTACCTCAAGTGTGGGGATGGGGGAAAATTTCAAAAATGTCTTGGTTCAAAAGCGATCTTAAAAGCACAAGTAACTAAGTCAACAAGGGATGACACAACCCATTTGGTCTTTTGTCATGGTCAAGTTCGAATTAATAGCATGACGGGTATTTAAAAGTGGTCTATGGTATTAATCTTTGATGATCTTTACAATACAAGACAATCCCATTATATAGGGAATGAGTACATAATAAATATGGAAATAATATCTATACAAATCAAGCCTAAATATACTATAATGCTAAGATCCTCCCGCAGTTTGATCGGGCGCGGAGCAGACGGTTAAACTGGATCTGAATGACTGGAACAACTCTCGAGATAATCCTTTAGTGAAGATGTCGGCGTACTGAGATGAGGACGGTACATGAAGAACCCGTATATGCCCCACACGAACCTTTTCGCGTACAAAATGTATATCAATTTCAACATGTTTCGTGCGCTGATGCTGAACAGGATTATTCGAGAGATAAACTGCAGAGACGTTGTCACAATAGACCACCGAGGCACGCTGCAAAGGAACATTAAGCTCAAGAAGCAAGTTACGTAACCATGTCGCTTCAGCAACCGCATTAGCTACTCCGCGATACTCAGCTTCAGCACTCGACCGAGAGACAATGGGCTGTCGCTTAGAAGACCATGAAAGAAGATTATCACCCAAGAAGACGCAATAGCCACTGGTGGAACGGCGGGAATCAGGACAACCACCCCAATCGGCATCAGAGTAGGCGACCAGGGAATGGACAGCAGACTTGATTATTCGAATCCCATACGAAATTGTGCCCTGTAAGTAACGTATAATACGTTTCATAAAACTGAAATGCGGATCACGTGGCTCATGCATGAACAAACACACTTGCTGAACAGCGTATGAGATATCGGGTCTGGTAAACGTCAAATATTGTAAAGCCTCGGCCAAGCTTCGGTATAAAGTGGGGTCATGGAAAAGAGCCCCGTCAGTAGCGCTAAGTTTGCATGACAAGTCCACAGGAGTAACACAAGGCTTACAAGAAGACATGTTAGCTCGTTCAATAATTTCCTTTAAATACTGTGACTGGGAGAGAAACAAGCCACTGGTTTGATGTGTTACCTTAATGCCCAAAAAATGATGCAGTCGTCCCAAGTCAGTCATGGCAAACTCTCGTGAGAGTGAAGTAATGATATCTTGTAAAAGAGCATCCGTGGATGCGGTGAGAATAATGTCATCCACGTATAGCAATAAATACGCGACCTGAGAGCCCTTGTTGTAAATGAACAATGAAGTATCACATACACTACTTTGAAACCCCTGAGACAATATATAAGTAGCGAAACGAGTGTACCACGCGCGAGGGGCCTGTTTCAAACCATATAAAGATTTTTTAAGTCGACACACATAGTTCGGGCATCGTCTGTCTACAAAACCCGGAGGCTGATGCATAAATACTGTCTCCTGCAAATGCCCATGAAGAAAAGCATTCTTGACATCCAACTGATGAATTGGCCAAGAACGCGAAACGGCCAAAGATAAAACCGTACGTATAGTAGCCGGCTTGACAACCGGACTAAATGTGTCCTCACAATCAACCCCAACAGTCTGAGACTTACCATTAACCACCAAACGCGCCTTATAGCGTTCTAAGGACCCGTCCGACTTATACTTATGGCGGAAAAGCCACATACAACGAATGATGGGTCGATCAATGGGACGCGGAACCAAATCCCATGTTTCATTTTCCTGCAATGCATTAAACTCGGCTTGCATGGCGTGTGTCCAATTAGGATCTGAGAAGGCTCTATCATATGTAGTAGGTATAGGTGAGATTGTGGACATGTGAAGATTGAGTGGCGGATGAAGGGGCGGTTTGAGAGAACCTGTTTTGGACCGAGTCGACATAGGGTGAACATTAGTGGGAGCCGAGAACGGGATAGTGGGAGCTGCTGGTAAAGGAACAGTGGTTTGGGTCGAATTTTGTTGGGACGAAGGGGTAGTAGGCTGCATAGTGGGAAACCCGGGTGGAGCCGAAGGATGGGTGGACTGAGAATGGGCAGCCGTGGCTGATTTGTTTTGTGGGTGCGGACGGGGACGACGGGAATAAGTAATGGGCTGCTGGGTCGATTTAGGGGGTTGTGGAGGGTCGGGTTGTGGGGCAGGTCGTGTGGTGGGAATAATCGGTTTGGGGGAAAACGAAAAGCTAAGGGGCAGGGGGTCATCGAGAAAATGGTAGGAAGTGGCCGAAGAAGGAATGGTGTAGGGGAAGGTAGTCTCGTCGAATGTAACGTGACGAGAAATATGGACTTTACCCGTGGTGGGATCGAAGCAACGGTATCCACGAAAATCCGGTG
The DNA here is from genome assembly GCA_030545235.1 of Helianthus tuberosus. NCBI lineage: Eukaryota > Viridiplantae > Streptophyta > Magnoliopsida > Asterales > Asteraceae > Helianthus > Helianthus tuberosus. Next base: position 141,926,324 of record CM060357.1, read on the forward strand.
GGTAACCGAGGAAGATGCAACGAATAGCCCGAGTATGAAGCTTATGGGGTTGAGTGGCCGATGTGTTTGGGTAACATGCACACCCGAACACTCGTAAGTGGTCATATGTGGGGTGGCGAAGGTAAAGGGCAAAAGTGGGGGTAAAAAAGTTTAAGCGTTTAGTAGGTAGAATGTTGTGTAGGTATGTGGCAGTGTGAAGAGCTTCCACCCAAAAGGAAGGAGGAAGATTGGCGTGAATAAGGAGGGCACGTATGATGTCATTCAAGCGACGAATCATGCGTTCCGCACGGCCGTTTTGGGACGAAGTTTGGGGACAAGAAAAACGAAAAAGTAGACCGTTTTGGTGAGCAAAAGATTTAAATGCATTGTTATCGAATTCGCCGCCCAAATCACACTGAAAGGTCTTGATAAGACGGTTAAATTGGGTATGGATAAGACCGTGAAATTTGACAAAGGTTGGGAACGTTTCAGATTTAAATTTCAAAGGATAAACCCAAACAAAGTGTGAAAAATTATCGATAAGAACCATGTAATATTTATATCCGGTTTTGCTTGGAACTGGTGAAGTCCACAAATCACAGTGAATAATGTCAAATGGTGCAAAAGTGTATGTATTGGACGCATAAAAAGGCAAACGTTTACTATTCGAAAGTTGACAAGAGTTGCAAAACGTAGACCGGTGGTCTTTATTACATGGAAAATTGAAATTACGACTTAAAACATCTAAAACTTGGGCTCCTGGATGGCCGAGACGGTCATGCCAAGGTGCGGAAGTAGTGGTGAGGAAACAAGCAGCAGGCGGCAGTTGCGGTGCAGTGAATGGATATAAGTTCCCGGTGCTATTGTGGCGGGAGAGAATTCTTCCATTGCGAAGGTCCTTCAAAGAAAAACCAAACGGATCAAATTCAATGGAAACCCAATTATCACGTGTAAAACGTCTCACGAAAATAAGGTTTTTAATGATGTGGGGGCTGTATAGGATATTAGGTAAGATGTAGGTTCGGTTTGGAAGGGTGTAAAAGCCAGTCCCAGATTTTAAAATTGGAATACACGCGCCATTACCGACCAAAAGTTTATTGTATGCAGTAGATGAAGAAGGGATTTGAATCATACCTGGGTTTTGAGTAGCATGTGCCTCGGCACCAGTATCCATATACCCGGTAGGGTCTGGAGATTGCATCTGCATGGCTGAGAAAGCAGCACTTAAGTCAGACGGGCACAAGGCATTGAAGCCGTAAGGTGCAGTAGGCGTAGATGGCGGCGGTCCTGCAAGGCCGGTATACTGGGCCGATGGCTGCTCCGCAGAGATATTGGGCTGGGTTGGATACTCGTAACCAGTGAACGACGATGGGCCCGAGGGCTGTTTGGACTGTGGGCTCGGCTGCCAGGCAGGCTGAGTGGGGTATGGGCAGGGCGGTGTGGCCCACCAGGCCCAGTTGGGGTAGGCCGGCATCTGTGGAGCCCAACCGGATGGTGCACGAGCTGACCCGCGTCCTCTTCCCCCTCGACCGGACCGACCCCTACCACGCCCCCGTCCCCGGTAAGAAAACTGATGTTGATACGGGTTTGGGTTCAGGTTGGGGTGGCTGTGCTGTGTCTGCTGAGAGGATGATGAAGAAGACTGGTTCGGTTGTTGAGTTACCAGAACCGAGGAAGTTGCGGACTGCCGGGCTTCCATCCGAATAACTTCATCTTGTAACATCGTGCGAGCCGTATCCCAGTCAGCGTTGTTTTGATGAATAAGTGAGGCCGTGGTATCATATTCTTGTGGGAGTCCACGAACCAATTGAAGGACGAGTCGAGACTCGGTGATAGATTGATCCACGTCTTCGAGTTGATTTGCAAGATCGCTAAGGCGCTGACAATAGTCATCATTGGACGAACATTGTGCAAGGGTGAGGTTGCAGAACTGAGTTTCCAAGGCGGCTGCACGGGCTTTCTTGTTGCTGAGAAAAGTCTTTTCAAGCTTGAGCCATGCAGCCCTAGCCGTAGAGACTTGTCCCAGCAAACGGGGAAGGAGAGTGTCGGACACGGTGCTCAGAATCCATTGAAGGACCAGAGCATCAAGTTCGACCCAGAGGGGGTATTCTGGTTCAGTATCTTTGGGTGGTTCGGTGCCGTCGATGTGGGCCAGCACCTTGTATGCAGTAGCGTGCAAACGAAAAAGTTTTACCCAGGAGGTGTAGGTGACAGTTTTGCCATCCAAAGTGCGTATCTTGGACTGAATATTAGTCACCGAGTACGCGGGGTGAAGTGTTGGTTTGTCGGCCGTAGCCGAGGATGAGGACGTAGGATGTTCGATATCACCAGGCATGATCGGAAGCGGAGTCGAACAAGAGAGGGATGAGGTCGGCGGCAATTAGGGATAGAGAGCCGTAGCTCTGATACCATAAAAGTGGTCTATGGTATTAATCTTTGATGATCTTTACAATACAAGACAATCCCATTATATAGGGAATGAGTACATAATAAATATGGAAATAATATCTATACAAATCAAGCCTAAATATACTATAATGCTAAGAGTATTTAGCATGTGGTTATTTGGGAATAATTCGCTTAAGAAACTAGCACATCATGCATGTCACATACCATACCCTTTATATATGTGAGGTTTTGAGCCACTTTTACATCATAGGATCACATATTTATGTTTCTTTGTTTGAGTGGACCATTAGCCATCTTTCTTTTACATCATAGGATCACATATTTATGTTTCTTTATATATCCTTACCCAAAAATTTATCCCTTAGTAGCCAACTTTGAGCCTAATCCTTTCGTTTGATAACCCATTTAGCCCATAACCGTAAACTTTTTCTTTTAAACCCGTGTGATGGAAATTCGATTATAGGAGTTAAGTTGTATAGTTGTGAATTGTTTGTTTGCACAAAAAAGAAGAAGAAGAAAAATCAGAAAATGTTGCAAAAGAGAACAGAAAATCATTTGAGAAAAGAACAAAAAAAAATGTGTTTCTAGTTTGTGGAATAAAAGGCAAAAAATTGTTGCCTTCTAGTTTGATGTTGGTAGTTAGTCATGTTTAGAATGGTTGTTTTGCAATAAAAATCGAATTTTCATCACCTTAGCCATTTTAAATGTCCCATTTCCTACCCTTAGCCTAGCCCCGTTACAACCCTTACAAAGACCTTTTGACTTGTGTTTAGTATTCGTGATCAGTGGTGGAGAATGATTGAGTTGCAAGCCTATGGGGGTACGTGTTTTAATCGGTTAGAGTGATTATTTCAAAAAGCGCTAATGCATCAATTATTAGCCAATTTTTAAACCGAGTGGAGAGAACATTGTGAGGGATGTGCACGATTTGTTGGTTTCACGGGCGGGTTAATATTGGATAACTATTTTTACATAATTAATCAATTATTGCTAAATATGTTGAAAATTGTAAAAAGTTTGAACTTGGTTATGACAATTGACCTTAACCTTCGTCTTGGGAATGGGGAGTGTATTTCTTGTTCGACCCACGTGAAAGTGAAAGACAGATTTGCTTGAGGGCAAGCAAAAGACAAGTGTGGGGATGAGATACGTGGTCGAATAACGGTGACCGTAATTGCATAATTTGATGTTTTTACACGGGTTTTAGTTCCGAATAGCCTACTTTTGATTAGATATGTATTTTGCAGGTCTAGCGAAGTTTAAGGAGCTTTTCGGGAGCTTTACGGGCCATCGCGGAGAAAAATGGATCAACCGGGAACACAAGACGCGAAAAATGGAAATTGAAGATTATGCATACCGTCGCCGACGCCCTCCTGGGCCGTCGGCGGCGCTGCCTGAAGATCTCCGTCGCCAGAATTCGCCGTAGACAACATGTTAAGCCGTCGGACAAAAAAAATACCTGCATGTACCGTCGGCGACGGTCCAAAGACCCGTCGGCGACGGCGTCTCGTTTCTCAGTCGCGATCAGTTGGGTTTTGGATGGTGTTTGACAAGTTAAAACATAATTTTCACATTCAATTCGGCAGTTACACTTAATTGGGGTTTGAATCTTAATCTTGGAGCCACAATTGACTATCTCAATCATCACAAAACATCGATCATCATCAAGCTTCAGCGTGGAAAGACAACAAAAAGAAGGCTCTTTCCAGGTACAACAACAAGAGGTTAGAGGCGAAAATGTGGAAGTGGAAAATGGTTACGGGTGTATCAACTTCTGTATCAGAGAGGACAGTGTGTGAACGTGCGGTAAATGTTGAGGAGTTCCGCACAATTGGTATCACTCAACGGTTTGAAGAGCTTGGGTGGGAAAGAGTATTGGATTGGTGTAAGGATATCACCTCACGGGTCTATCTAGAGGCAGTATGTGAATGGTTATCAACTCTGAGGTTTGTTAACTCTGACGGGCCGGCTCCTACATGGCAATTAATTGGCAACATCGGGAAGAATCAAATGATTATGTCTTTCGAACATATGAATGCCATTGCTAGGTTTTATTCATTGGGGGACGAGGCGTACGATTATTATGATTATGATCACTTCTTGGATAACAAGACCAACACTGCTGATCCGGATTAGATGTTAGCGGCTGTGTTGCCAGGTTCTGGAGGTACGGGAGAGTCAAGAAACGACTTGTCTTTAGAGGGAAGAATTTTGCAATGCATCTCGTTAGAAAATGTGATGGTGCGTTTCGGAGACCGCGGAAAAGTGAAGGCACCCGACTACCGGGTTCTACATGCTTTGTTGTACGGGTCGCCAAGGTTGTCATAGCGGCAAATTGTGATGATGAACACTTGGGACACGAGGGAGTCGTGCACACGGAAGATGATCCCATATGTGCTGCAAATCAGCGCGATGATTCTGCAACAGAGTGCGTTGCCTCAAGAGTCATTATGGGTTTCTAAACCCATTGATCAGTTTAACCTCGCTTCAATAAAGCGTCACTGGAAAATCAAGGTTAAAGTCTTTGGTCATCTTCATACAGTGGGGGATGATCAAGGAAATAGTTATACTTATTCTGATCTGCGTGAGGCCCAGGAGGGTGCCCATGACGAAGAGATGATAGATGAGGAGGATGAGACTGAGCCTGCCGGTCCACGGGGACCAAAGCAGAGGTACATGCGGCTAACTCAGGAAATTTGACTATATTTGTGAATTGTCGAATGATTATAAAATTTGACTTTGCGAAACAAATTTGTGCAATTATGTCTTGTCATTCAAAAGGTTTTACTTGTCTGAAGTTACGAAGTGCATTGTGGTCCGTGATATGCGTTGATAGCAATTGGCACCTATACTTCATGATAGAATTCCGTTAATAACATATTCAATTGAATCAAATTTAAAACGTGTAAGAACCCTAGGATTGCAATTACCGAACCGGGTGTGAGCCTTGTTTTCTATATCTTGTTTAAACCATCAATTACATTTCTTGCAATTGTTAATCATTAGTAGTTAATCAATCCAATCATTTTAGGAATTTTATTCAACATCTTTTTAACAAACAAAAACCACAAAAACAACATAGCAAGCTTCATAAAAGTGACAACTTCTACAAATCATTCAAAGTCCATTCGCAAACCACATACTCTTCGTGGTTCGACCCCTTACTACCAATAGCTATCTTTAAGGGTAATTAGGGCTTATAAATCTTATCTTTGACCGGAGCGCGACACTCCGAGCAGTGGCGCCCCCGCACCCTCCGGCCTTATAGCAATCACTTAAAGCTCTACCCGACTGCCCCACAAGCATTTGAAGACTGTACATATCCGTGAAGAGATTAAGGTGGTCCTATTGGTTATAGCGGCCACTTAAGGCTTTGCCCCACATTAACAATCCCCTGAAATTTTTTAGGGTTTTAGTGTGCAACGAGAATATAAAGTTCATGTCTTGAGTGTTTGATTTGTGAATCGGAAGACAGTTTTTCCTAATAAGTTCAAGATGAACCGCAAGAGATAATATGGAATCCTCTAATTTAATTTTTACGATTTTGATGAAAACTAATTTTTCTTAACACCAACACATAATTTAGTAAACAAGAGTAGTCAAACAGAATTATGTAAAATAAGCTCAATCAATTGGAAATAATCATATTTTAGAATTAAAAAAAACTAGTAATAATTGTGTTTTAAGCCTCAAAATAGAGGTGAGGAAAAAGAAATACAAGGGAAGAAAAACATTTGACTTAAAAAGAATATTTAAAACTACAAATTTTCAAGACATACAAATTCAAGTGTCGACGGTAATAGTAAAAGTGTGTGGTTGGCCAAAAGTGACGGCTTCTCTTTCTTTTTTTTTGGCATAAAATAGTTATTTATAAGTCTTGACAAATTACGATTTTATCCCTTGTTTAAAATTACGATCTTGCCCCCAGTTCGAAATTAAATTTATGCTTTGCCCCCAGCTTAAATTACGATTTTGCCTTGGTTAAAAAATTATAGTTTTGCCACAGCTACAATCCTGCCAAATTACAATTTGGTTCCCAGTTTAAAATTACAATTTCGCCCCCAGTTCAAAATAAAATTTTTGTTTTGCCCCTAGGTAAAAATTACGATTTTGTCCTCTGTAAAAATATTACATTTTTTCCCCCAATTCAAAATAAAAAAATGGTTTTGCCCTCAGTTAAAAATATTATTTTACCCCATTTTAAATTACGATTTTACCCATGTCACACCCCAACCGATGGCGGAAACATCGGGGCATGGCACTGAGTGAAAAAGATTGTCCAGAAGTTTCCATAACAATTATCATTACCAATTAATTTAAAGTAACATGTCCCACACCATGTCTTAAAAGGCAAACAAATCATTACAGACAAATCTAGTCAAATTGTTCTGTTCCGACAACTCAGATTTCTATTATTACAGACAATTGTTTATTGGTTTCTAGACTTGCCCTAGCCTCAATTTCATCACCGCAAAGAAAAGCAATTAAGCATCCTAAGCACCTGTCACATACGTTAAAGTAAAAGTCAATACACATAGTGTAAAGGTGAGCATACAAGTTTGATATAGCATATAGAGTTCGAAAGCGTTACGCATAACCAGCACGTACACAGAGTGAAATGAGGCATGTTAGTTATCGACATGAACCTATCGATACCAATGACTGCGGGTTGACTGCCCAAGGCAGTTCGCGATACATTCTCACCACTGTGAGCCATGTAGGTAATTGTCCTTAACAACCCCCGAGTGAACGGGTGCTGAGTCCAAACTAATAGTACTATCGTTGCTAAGGCAGGTATACAACATTCCATGTGTAAACATAACAAACAAGCATTCATTAAGTCACGTATAACATGCGGTAACAGTTAGCGTTTAAAGTATTGCGTAGTGTGTTCGATGTGATTTAGTATAAGTAACGTATGTAACACCCAAAAGTCAATAAAGCAAAAAGGTATCGAGTATACTCACAGCGATGATGGATTGAAGGGAGTGCTTGAGAGTAGGGTTAGCCTGAACAGATTGATAGCATAACGATAAGTGACGCGTAAAACGGTGCAAGGTACAAGTGAGTCGGACAGCGGTTCGATCGGATGGTAGTCCGATCGGACAACCGGTCGTGCGGGTGGCAATCCATTCGGACAGTAGTCCGGTCGGATGACTGTTCGAGTGGATTGTTTCTTCCTTTGAGAAGGATGTGTTTGTGTATGATGGCTTGACTTTTGAAGTTTTCGTTGTAGCGTTTTGAAAACATTGAAGTATCTCTACCTTTCAGGGCGGTCGATCGGACGGTCGTCCGACCGGACGACAATCCGATAGGTTGGCACTTCAGTGAGAACAAGTTCACAACAGGTTGTCACTCGTTCGGACGGATGTTCGTTCGGGTGGCATCCTCTGTGAATTGAACATGTTGAAAATTGTTGAAGTACTAAAGTCCAAATGTCTCATGATTCGAATGGCAGTTCGGTCGGATGGTAGTTCGATCTGACAGCAATTCGTTCAACACTCAGGCTTCAGATCTTGGCAAAATTGGTTAGGTGTGGGACCCAAGGTGCAAGTCGTTTGGACAGCCGGTCGCTCGGATGGCTGTCCGTTCGGACAGTAGTCCGATCAGACGGCACTCCATCCTGGTCATTCCGTTCGTCTTACACTTGGCCGTTTTGATTGTTTGTCGTGTTATCGAGATGTGTTGACATCGTGCTAACCAACATAGTCCCATCCTAAGCTCTAGAGACCCGACTGAACAGGAATCACCCAAATTCGGTCAGTCCTCCGGTTCAGGACGATAGTTCTTGGTTAACCTGGAATTGATAATCTCGTGGATAGGATACGGATCTCGAACCAACACAACCACATGTTGAAAGTGTTATAGAGTTGAAAGAAAGTTGGAAAACCTTCTCTTAATCCTTTTCACCGTGAATATGTTTAGATCTATGAAAGATCTTCGTTTATTTTTGTGGAAATCGGTTAGATCTAAGTTGTTCTTGGTGGATTGAGGCCAAAACATGAAGTTCTCCAAGAACACATGATGATGTCATCCTAGAACACCTTGAATCTTGATGATTTCATGGTTAAAAGTTAAGATTCAAAAGATAGAAAGGTGTAGGAGTGCGTGTAGATCAAGGAAATACAAGATTTAGGATGAAATCTTACCGGGATTACGAGAAATCGGAGAAAAGCGAGGTTAGAGCACAGGTCGGACGTCACTTGCCAAAAGTGGAAAGAATGAAAGTGACAAGGGGTATTTATAGGGTTACTCAAAATGGAAAGGGCTGGTCGGTCGGATGGTATCTCACCCGGGTGGCAGGCCGGTCGGACGGCACCTCGATCGGGAGGCAGCCCGGTCGGACGGCAATCCGACCGGCTGGCACCTGGTTCGAGTGCTCGGCGTGACGAGTTTTGCCGTTTCGATTCGCGTGTAGCGCGTTGCGATGCGGTTCGAGCGAGCGATGCGATGGAGTTGCTTATCAAATTACCTTTAATCCCAACTACTATATCTAACGTACAATCATCCTATTTTTCCTTCGTTTAGCGTTTGCGATTCGATTTGCAATTGAGTTCGATTGCGATTCGATTGATTACCACACATACCATAATTTAAACATGCACAAGTAACACATAAGGCACACACACACACGTATATAATAACCAAAATGCGTAATTCGAGTCGCGAGTGCGATTGCGATAGCGATAAAGCGATTAAACATACAATAAATAGCGATTAATATGCGATTATTAATAGATACTCCACATAATACAACTAAAGCGATAATAAAATAGACTAATTACAAGTCAAAGAAGTCAAAACAGGAATTGAGCAAGGAGAGACAGATCGCAATTAGCAATCTTTTCTTCCTTTGACTTCAATCTTGACTTTGACTTTGACTTTCGAAAACACGGGGTGTTACAGCCTCCCCTAGTTGAGGGAATTTCATCCCGAAATTAGGTCGAAGCCGTAACAAACAACTGCGGGTACTTCGCTTTCATGTCGCTTTCGAGTTCCCAAGTGAACTCTGCACCTCGTTTGCCTTCCCATTGGACTTTCACAATAGGAATGCGCGAGCGTCTGAGCTGCTTGGTTTGGCGATCCATGATTTCGACAGGCTTCTCCATGAAGTGTAGTGTTTCGTTTACTTGGAGATCATCGAGAGGTACAATTAAATCATGCTCAGCCAGGCACTTTCGGAGGTTTGACACATGGAAAGTCGGGTGGACATTACTAAGTTCCTCCGGTAGTTCGAGTTTGTAGGCGACTTTTCCGATCCTTTCCAGAATCTTAAAAGGTCCAACATATCTAAGCGCTAGTTTCCCTTTCTTGCCGAATCTGACCACACCCTTCCAAGGTGATACCTTTAGCAGTACGTAGTCGCCAACGTCAAATTCAAGGGGCTTGTGTCGTCTATCGGCGTAACTTTTCTGTCGGCTTCGAGCTTTCAACAAGTTATCTCGAATTTGGAGGACTTTGTCAGTCGTTTCTTGCAATAGCTCAGGACCGGTTAATTGCGAGTGACCGATCTCGTGCCACACAATAGGCGATCGACATTTTCTTCCGTATAAAGCCTCGAATGGTGCCATTTGAATGCTGGAATGATAACTGTTGTTATACGAGAATTCGACTAACGGCAGATATGTGTCCCAATTACCACCGAAGTCTATGGCACACGAACGAAGCATGTCTTCAAGAGTACGGATCGTTCTTTCAGTCTGACCGTCGGTTTTAGGGTGGAATGTGGTACTTAAGTTAAGCGTGGTACCGAGAGCCGCTTGAAACGTTTCCCATAGTCGCGAGGTAAACCGAGCATCACGGTCAGAGATGATGTCGCGAGGCGTCCCATGATTACAAATGATCTCGTTGGTGTAGATTCGGGCTAATCGTTCTACCTTGTAGTCTTCCCGTATTGGCAAAAAGTGAGCGGATTTGGTCAAACGGTCAACGACAACCCAGATGCTGTCGTGACCTGATGACGTGTGCGGAAGCTTTGTTATGAAGTCCATAGCTATACTCTCCCACTTTCACATAGGGATTGGCGGTTATTCGAGTAAGCCAGAGGGTCTTTGGTGTTCAACCTTGACCCTTGCACAAGTCAGGCACTTTCCAACGTAGAGAGCAATATCCCTTTTCATGCCCGGCCACCAGTACTTGTAACGAAGATCCTGGTACATTTTGTCGGCACCGAGATGAATAGAATACCGGGATTTATGGGCTTCGTCCATTAATATCTTTCGCAAATCGGTCCGTTTAGGGATCCAAATTTGATCCAGATAATGGAATATCCCATTCGGCTTACTCATGAGCTGGGCTCCATCGTGATAGATTCGTTCCTTCTTCAGGGTGCGTTCATTAAAACAAGCATGCTGGGCTTCGCGGATGAGGGCTTCGAGGTCGTATTGGGCTTGGACATTATGAATGCTGAGAAAATAACTCCGTCTGCTGAGAGCGTCGGCAACGACATTTGCCTTGCCAGGGTGATAACGAATCTCACAGTCATAATCGTTGAGAAGTTCTACCCATCGGCGTTGATGCATATTAAGCTCTTTCTGATCAAAGATATGTTGTAGGCTCCTATGATCGGTGAAGATCGTACACTTGGTACCATACAGGTAGTGTCGCCAAATCTTTAACGCAAAAACAATTGCGCCTAGCTCGAGGTCATGGGTTGTATAGTTTTTCTCGTGGATTTTGAGCCGACGAGATGCGTAAGCTATAACCTTGTCCCGCTGCATAAGAACACAACCAAGACCAAGGTTGGAAGCATCACAATAGACAATGAAATCGTCGTTTCCGTCGGGCAATGTGAGAACAGGAGCATTGCAAAGCATGTGCTTGAGGGTTTGGAAAGCAGACTCTTGTTCAGTTCCCCAAACAAAAGGCTTGTCTTTATGCGTGAGAGCGGTAAGTGGCACAACGATCTTTGAGAATCCCTCCATAAATCGTCGATAATAGGCCGCTAGTCCAAGAAAAGAACGGACTTCAGAAGGGTTCTTAGGTGTAATCCAACTCTTAACTGCTTCAATCTTCGCAGGATCGACATGAATACCCTGACTATTTACAATGTGACCCAAAAACTGAACCTCCTCCAGCCAAAATTCACACTTGGAGAACTTGGCATAGAGTTGATTCCCCTGGAGTAGCTCGAGAACCAAACGTAAATGTTGCGCGTGTTCGGCTTTCGATTTGGAATAGATCAAGACATCGTCGATGAACACGATAACGAAACGGTCGAGTTATGGTTTACACACACGATTCATCAGATCCTTGAAAACCGCAGGTGCGTTGGTTAAACCAAAGGGCATAACAACGAATTCATAATGGCCATAACGAGTGCGAAACGCGGTTTTGGGTATATCCTCCTCTTGAATGTGTAGTTGGTGATAGCCTGAGCATAGATCGATCTTCGAGAAACACGTAGCACCTTGTAGCTGATCAAACAAATCGTCAATGCGAGGCATGGGATAGCGGTTCTTGATAGTTAACTTATTCAATTCCCGATAGTCGATGCACATCCTGAACGACCCATCCTTCTTTTTAACGAAAAGGACTGACACCCCCCAAGGAGAGGTGCTCGGGCGAATGAAGCCTTTCTCAAGTAATTCCTGGAGCTGATTCGAGAGTTCACGCATTTCGAACGGTGCGAGTCGATAAGGAGCTTTGGCAACGGGATTGGCTCCAGGAATGAGGTCTATACGAAAGTCGATATCACGAATTGGCAGAAGACCAGGAAGATCGTCAGGGAACACATTAGGAAATTCACAAACCACAGGAACGTCTTTCACTTCTGTCTTTCCTTTCTTTTCCTTCTCCGCTACTACAATGTTCGCCAAGAAAGCTCTGTATTCCTTGCGGAGATACTTGCTAGCTTGGACACATGACATGAGTTTGAGACCTTTCGAAGCAGTTTCACCATAAACACACAATAAATCACCATTCGCGAGCGAGAAACAAATCATCTTATCGAAAAACACAACTTCAGCATGGTTTTCGCGAATAAAGTCCATGCCTACTATGACGTCAAAACTTCCGAGTTGCATCGGAATAAGGTCGATTGGGAAGATGTGATTGTTGAGCTTAAGAGTACAATCACGAAGAACATAATTAACGGCAACAGTTCTTCCGGTAGCGACTTCAACATCGAACGTCAAGGAGAGTTGGGAGCGCTTACGACTAAGGAGTTTCTCGAATTCAAACGACACAAAGCAGTTATCTGCTCCAGTATCAAACAAACATGAAGCATAAATACCATTCACAAGGAACGTACCATTGACCACGTTGTTGTCAGCCTGGGCTTGGCGCACATTGATGTTGAAAGTTCTGGCGCGTGCGGCTTGTTGCTGTTGCTGAGACTGCTGCTGCTGGTGTTGCTGCTGCTGCTGGGGCTCTTGTTTCACAACCCTGTTCGGGCACATGTTCGCAAAGTGGTTGGGATCACCACATGCGAAGCAGACTCGGGCTTTGACCGCGGGTGCCTGAGCCGCTTGTTGGCCTTGCGTGGCTGGGAGCAGAGCTTGATGAGCAGTGGCTTGAGCTGGTGCTTGACGAGGACCAGTACGGCAATTAGCGGTGAAGTGGCCATACATGTTGCAGTGAGCGCAAAAGCGACAGGCGAGACCCACCGGGTGATGATAAGAGCATGTTGGGCAAGCCGGGTGGGGGCCAGTGTATGCACGCTTTGCTGGTGGTGCATAAGTAACTGGTGCTGGACGGTGGTGGGACTGCTGCTGAGCCGGTACGGCTTGAACTGGAGCAGCAGTGGTAGTGACAGCACAGTTCTTGTTGCTGGAGCTGCTGTTGTTGTTCTTCTTCTTGCTGCGTGAGGACTTTGACGATTGAGCGGCGGTGGTTTCGGTGGTTGGTGTGGCGGTGACTTGGTGCAGGCTCTTCGAAGTTTTATCCTAGAAACCATCTTTTACTCGCTTGTCGTTGATTTCGGCTACAAGCAAGTAAGTTTCTTCAATCGTTGCTGTCTTTGCGGCATGCACAAAATCCGTAACACAGTCGGGTAGAGCTCGGATGTACTTCTTGATCGCCATGTCGGGCGTCTTCACTTGATCGGGACAGATGATACTGAGCTGCTTAAAGCGAGCTGTCAGGGCAGCGTTGTCACCTTCCTTTTGCTTAATGTTCCAGAATTCATCCTCCAACTTTTGGCGTTCACGGGGAGGGCAGAATTCATCCATTATGATGGCCTTCAACTCTTCCCAGGTCAGCGCATAAGCTGCATCATTTCCGCGTTTGTTTCTCTCGGTCGTCCACTAGTCTAGTGCGCGGGACTGGAAGACGCCGGTAGCGTTTAGAGTGCGGAGATTTTCCGGACATCCACTCTGGCGCAGAGTGACTTCGATGGAATCGAACCTTTGAAACATAGCCGTCGGGCCATCTTCTCCAGTGAATTCCTTTGGACCGCATGCCTTGAACTGCTTGAAGCTGAAAGCAGTCTTGGGAGCAACTTTAGGAGCTTCGGTTCTCGACTCCTCAGATGATTTGCTAACATTCTCGTAAATCTCACTCACGATCTGAGGCACAACCTTGGCCACTTGTTTAACGAGGATGGCAGCAAGGCGTTTGTCCCTCTGTTCTTGGCGAGAGAGTCGTGGGTGACGGTGTCCAGATGATGGTCCAGTTGACATTGTCTGCAACAGACATCGTCATAGGTCTCAGACACGTCATAATCGAATCTCACCTCGCATGTCTAGTACTTACTAAAGCTCAGGAACACAATAAAACACGTATCACATAAACACATAGGCACATAATCACAGATTCACATAGAGACACATAAGCATATAAACACATAAGAACGTAGGGCATAGAAGCACAGGAGCACATACGCATGTAATCACAGAGGCATACAAAACACACAGAAGCTTCTGACTGCCTCAGAATACAGAAACCTATCATTCAAAGTCGACGAGCGTTCGAGTATAACGATCGCGAATAGCATAGCGAGTAGTATAGCATAAGCGTATAACATAGCATAAGGTCGTCCACAATTTAGCGATTTGTCAGCGTTTTGAGATAGAAATGCAGTGCAAGTCGTGCGTGTCGATCGATGTGAAAGCAAAAATCGAATAAATCTCCAAAATTTAAACACATAAACAGGTAAACACACATACAAGCACATAAAATCGACGAATCATCAGAGTCAGCAGTTGCGGGCTCAGAATCGAAACACATAAAAATCGGGAAATAGATCGTCTGCGGCTATTAGACATTGACTATGAAAAGTGATTCGACTATTCTCAAGGACTGGTTGTGCACATTTGATCTTCAGGACTGTGCTTTTGCCTCGATTCTTGGGCGTTTGGCACGCATCCCGTTAGTCATATCGTGACTTCAGGTCGTTGGAGTCCGTCGAGACTTTGGTGAGAGTTTTGTAAAAAGGGCGGAACAAGTCGTCAAGGTTAGGGTTTCACCCCTGGCTTAACAACTTCGTCCCTGTTTCGATAAAATAAGAGAGAATTATGCGTCGAAGTATGGATTTCACTCCTATTTCAACGCAATTTCTCGTGTTTATAGATAAAAATGTGGGTTGATCAAGCAATTCAGTCGAGAGTTTTCGGTTTTCACACCTGATCTCGACTTAATCGCTCATTCATAATTTGAAATTCCGAGTGCGGTGATAGTGTAGCATAGGCGAGAATAGCGAGAAATGGCAGTAAGCTCATACATAATCCCTAACGGATATGCACAAGTCGGTCTGTTGGTTCCTAACTATAGACTAGGTCTCTAAGACATCGACCCGGACTAGGTCGAGTCTTGCCTAATTCCCTATAGTTATGGCTCTGATACCAATCTGTCACACCCCAACCGATGGCGGAAACATCGGGGCATGGCACTGAGCGAAACAGATTGTCCAGAAGTTTCCATAACAATTATCATTACCAATTAATTTAAAGTAACATGTCCCATACCATGTCTTAAAAGGCAAACAAATCATTACAGACAAATCTAGTCAAATTGTTTTGTTCCGACAACTCAGATTTCTATTATTACAGACAATTGTTTATTGGTTTCTAGACTTGCCCTAGCCTCAATTTCATCACCGCAAAGAAAAGCAATTAAGCATCCTAAGCACCTGTCACATACGTTAAAGTAAAAGTCAATACACATAGTGTAAAGGTGAGCATACAAGTTTGATATAGCATGTAGAGTTCGAAAGCGTTACGCATAACCAGCATGTACACAGAGTGAAATGAGGCATGTTAGTTATCGACATGAACCTATCGATACCAATGACTGCGGGTTGACTGCCCAAGGCAATTCGCGATACATTCTCACCACTGTGAGCCATGTAGGTAATTGTCCTTAACAACCCCCGAGTGAATGGGTGCTTAGTCCAAACTAATAGTACTATCGTTGCTAAGGCAGGTAGACAACATTCCATGTGTAAACATAACAAACAAGCATTCATTAAGTCACGTATAACATGCGGTAACGGTTAGCGTTTAAAGTATTGCGTAGTGTGTTCGATGTGATTTAGTATAAGTAACGCATGTAACACCCAAAAGTGCATAAAGCAAAAAGGGATCGAGTATACTCACAGCGATGATGGATTGAAGGGAGCGCTAGAGAGTAGGGTTAGCCTGAACTGATTGATAGCATAACGATAAGTGACGCGTAAAACGGTGCAAGGTACAAGTGAGTCGGACAGCGGTTCGATCGGATGGTAGTCCGATCGGACAGCCGGTCGTGCGGGTGGCAATCCGTTTAGACAGTAGTCCGGTCGGATGACTGTTCGAGTGGATTGTTTCTTCCTTTGAGAAGGATGTGTTTGTGTATGATGGCTTGACTTTTGAAGTTTTCGTTGTAGCGTTTTGAAAACATTGAAGTATCTCTACCTTTCAGGTCGGTCGATCGGACGGTCGTCCGACCAGACGGCATTCCGATAGGTTGGCACTTCAGTGAGAACAAGTTCACAGCAGGTTGTCACTCGTTCGGACGGTTGTTCGTTCGGGTGGCATCCTCTGTGAATTGAACATGTTGAAAATTGTTTAAGTACTAAAGTCCAAATGTCTCATGATTCGAATGGCAGTTCGGTCGGATGGTAGTCCGATCGGACAGCAATTCGTTCAACACTCAGGCTTCAGATCTTGGCAAAATTCGTTAGGTGTGGGACCCAATGTGCAAGTCGTTCGGACAACCGGTCGCTCGGATGGCTGTCCGTTCGGACAGTAGTCCGATCAGACGGCACTCCGTCCTGGTCGTTCCGTTTGTCTTACACTTGGCCGTTTTGATTGTTTGTCGTGTTATCGAGATGTGTTGACATCGTGCTAACCAACAGAGTCCCATCCAAAGCTCTAGAGACCCGACTGAAGAATCACCCAAATTCGGTCAGTCCTCCGGTTCAGGACGATAGTTCTTGGTTAACCCGGAATCAATAATTTCGTGGATAGGATACGGATCTCGAACCCACACAACCACAAGATTGAGTAGTGAGTCGGCACAAGCTCCGATTCTACCGGTTTTGAATGCATTGAGTGTAAAAGAGTTGAAAGAAAGTTGGAAAACCTTCTCTCAATCCTTTTCACCGTGAATATGTTTAGATCTATGAAAGATCTTCGTTTTTTTTGTGGAAATCAGTTAGATCTAAGTTGTTCTTGGTGGATTGAGGCCAAAACATGAAGTTCTCCAAGAACACATGATGACGTCATCCTAGAACACCTTGAATCTAGATGATTTCACGGTTAAAAGTTAAGATTCAAAAGATAGAACGGTGTAGGAGTGCGTGTAGATCAAAGAAGTACAAGATTTAGGACGAAATCTTACCGGGATTACGAGAAATCGGAGAAAAGCGAGGTTAGAGCACAGGTCGGACGTCACTTGCCAAAAGTGGAAAGAATGAAAGTGAAAAGGGGTATTTATAGGGTTACTCAAAATGGAAAGGGCTGGTCGGTCGGATGGTATCTCGCCCGGGTGGCAGCCCGGTCGGACGGCAATCCGGCCGGCTGGCACCTGGTTCGAGTGCTCGGCGCGACGAGTTTTGCCGTTTCGATTCGCGTGTAGCGCGTTGCGATGCGGTTCGAGCGAGCGATGCGATGGAGTTGCTTATCAAATTACTTTTAATCCCAACTACTATATCTAACATACAATCATCCTATTTTTCCTTCGTTTAGCGTTTGCGATTCGATTTGCGATTGAGTTCGATTGCGATTCGATTGATTACCACACATAACATAATTTAAACTTGCACAAGTAACACATAAGGCACACACACACGTATACAATAACCAAAATGCATAATTCGAGTTGCGAGTGCGACTGCGATAGCGATAAAGCGATTAAACATGCGATAAATAGCGATTAATATGCGATTATTAATATATACTCCACATAATACAACTAAAGCGATAATAAAATAGACTAATTACAAGTCATGGAAGTCAAAACAGGAATTGAGCAAGGAGAGACAGATCGCAATTAGCAATCTTTTCTTCCTTTTACTTCAATCTTGACTTTGACTTTGACTTTCGAAAACACGGGGTGTTACAACCCAAGCTAAAGATTGCAATGTTGCCATAGTTTTTTTGGCCAAAACTATGGTAGTGTTTTATTTTACTTTGTTTACTCAATTTAGTTTTTATTCGTGCCAAACAGCTGTCTCGCACTCGCTAATTGGTTCTGACAAATTATTGTTTTGCCCCTAACTCTAAATTACACGCTTACCCACAGTTCAAAATAAAATTATGCTTTTGCCCCCAGCTAAAATTTACGATTTTCCACTCGGTTCAAAATTACGATATCACCCTCAATTCAAAATTACGTTTTTTTGCCCCCAGTGCAAAATAAAAATATGGTTTTCCCCTAGCTTACTCTCGGGAAAAAAAATGATTTTTCCCCCAAGTAAAAATAAAAATATGATTTTGCCCCCAGCCAAAAATCATGTCAAGTAGCTACCTAACACTCTTTTTACTTTTTCTTTCTAGCAAAACTATGATACTGTTTTTTTAATTGGTTAAGAGTTATTCGGTCATCGCCCCGCAACGCGGGCGGGGCAACACCTAGTTTATATATATATATATATATATATATATATATATATATATATATATAGGGAGCCGCTAGAATGAGAACCACCACGAGTTATGAGAACCACGAGAACCGCGCCCCGCGGGTGGCCGTCGGCGACGAAATTTTTTTTACACATAGATCCGTATATTTTAGCGAGGGGTTTAAATTTTCGGTTCAAACGGCGCGCCCGAGGGGGTAGTTTTTTACGCCCAAAGTTTGGTAAAAAAAAAAGAAAAATTAAAAAAATTAAAAAAACCCAAACTTTGGGCGTAAAAAACTACCCCCTCAGGCGCGCCGTTTGAACCGAAAATTTAAACCCCCCGCTAAAATATACGGATCTAGGTGTAAAAAAAATTTCGTCGCCGACGGCCACACGCGGGGCGCGGTTCTCGTGGTTCTCATAACTCGTGGTGGTTCTCATTCTAGCGATCCCCTATATAGGGAGATATATATATATATATATATTCAACACATTGCGAGGAATAGTATTGTTTGTGCTTTTGAGTTTTTTACACCAACTTTTGGTTGGTGTTCATTTTACCCATCTATAATATCTCCTTCTTACGCTAGCATATCTGCAGAGGCACTAAGATATATCATGTTGCAATTTTCACAACTTAACTTTGATGGGTTTTATTTTGGCCACATAAATGTGAGCTACACTTTTGGCATTTTAGTTCTCAATTTTTATAATTTTTACATGTGTTTGCTTCTCAATTTTTATTATAGTTTACAAGAAGTATCCTCTAACTAAAACATTTTAAAGATTTCATTCTTAGATTTAAAAATTGTCTTCAAGTCAACAAGAACTTTTATTCCTTCGATGAGTTATTATTTTTAGATTTTTCCCTTTTTGGCAATAAAGTAATACATTAAAATTGCTTACGCTTAATTTTTACAACCACGTAACTTTTTATATGTTTTATAATACATCATTGCGACGTGTCCTTTTATCTACGTTCAATATTCAAATCGAGCTGCAACAACTTCATGTGATTCTCTTCACGTCTCGTCTATGTTTCAATTTTAAATATACTGGTACTGTGACGAATTGAACCGATGTTGTACCGCTATTCATTTAAATAGTTTTAGATTATTATAAAACACGTGTCGATTGCTATACTAAGTGCGGGTATCGAGCCGATACAATAGCGAACCTAACCAATAGGGGTGGCAAAATGGGTGGGTTGGGTAGGTTTGGGTAATGGGTTAGGATGGGCATGGGTTAGAATGGGTTTGGGTTAAGATGGGTTTATTAAGAGATGGGTTAGAATGAGTTTAGGTCAAGATGGGTTTTTGTCAAAAAAATTCAAAAAAATTCAAATAAAATAAAAAAAATTCAAAAAAAATAAAAAAATTCAAAAAATTCAAAAAAATAAAAAAAATTCTTCTATACTAAGTAATGCACTATTGTCCCACAAAAAAGTCTATGATTTGACTTTTGAGAGTCAAATGAACTTTTCCTTTACAGTTCACAAAGATTAAGCAATTTCAAGCCACAAAATGACTACCAGTTTGTCACTTTGTCTATAAAAATTTGCTGTGTAAAATAAATAAATTAAAAAAAATTGTAGTGATAAAACCACAAAGCCACATGAATTGACTTAAAAAAGTCAAAATTGGACTTATATGTTAACAATGGAGTACAAAAAATTATAGCAGGATAACAGATCTACTTAAAGTTTCAACAAATTTGTTCAAATTACTGATCATTTAGCTTCCAAAATAAATTAGTAACATAAAAAGTTAAACAAGCCCCCACAAAATGTATAAAAGTATTGAAAAAAAACATATAAAATAATAAAATAAGTTCCAAAAAATTTAAAAAAAAAAAAGATACATCATACATGATCTCACCTTTAACATGAAAATTTGCAGCAAAACTGATATCTTTTCTACACTTGTGATCTCAATATTCAGATAATGACATAGAACATTGGGCAATATGAAACATTAACCGGAAAGAAGCACAAATTCAGGTACACTATTAACAAGTTGTTCTTTCTAATTATCACTAATCCAACTTTCTTACAAAGGAAAAGATCACATAGTTCAATCCGTAGTGTATAAATTGACATAATTAAGCAAAATCAATTACACATCATACTAAAATAATCCATAAAATCTTCACTTGGAACCCTAATTCCATACCTACTTGTTTCACTTCGCGAATCCAGGCGAAAAACCCTAATAGAAAGTCAACAAGCATCGATTGGAGTGTAATTGTTAACCCAAAGTGATCGATGTAAGAGTGTAATTGTTAGTCAACAAGCATCGATTGGAGTGAGATACATGATAATCGTGAGTGGAAAAGATGAAACGATGGGAAAATTGACTTACAGAGATGAGAGAATGTTGCAGGAGAGTAGACGTTTGGCCGATTCACTGTGAAGATTCGTTTGAAGGATGTGTGTTTTAGGTTTAGGGAGTAAAAACCCATCTTGACCCATGTGAAAATTTAGATGGGTATTTTAAAACCCATTCTAACCCATCTTGATTAAATCCTCAGCCCAATCTAACTTATTTCTTTTTTAAAAGAGGCCCAAAATAACCCAAAATATCATGGTTGGGTTTTTGTTGTCACCTATACTAACCAATATTCACCGAAAGCCCGCCGCGTAGCGCGGAAACTCCAACTAGTACAAACCCCACATGCGACGAGCATGCAAAATCTGTCTGCCAACTCATATGATGTTGTTTAAAAAAACAATATCACATAATAAAAGGATAAAATGAATGCATATCAAACACTGTAAAGTTCCTTAGATTTTTACAATTTGTATATAAAAACATATCTCACGGTTTAAACAAGGTAAAAACTAAAAGCACAAAATCGATAATCAAATTATGATAAGATATTTTACCATTATATCAATAGGGGAAGGTTCAAATGAAAACCACTAGTTATTGTGAAAACTCGAAAACTAATTAAAAAAAGCCAAAAAAACATAAATTTTTTTTTTTTTTTGCAAACCAAATTTCGCAGGTTTTTTTATATAAAAAAAAAATTTTCAAAAAAAAAAAAAAAAAAAAATTTTGTGTAGTGCACATGTGTATGTGTACTACACATGTGTATTATTACACATATGCACTACACAAATTTTTTTTTTTTTTTTGAAAATTTTTTTTTATATATAAAAACCAGCGATTTTTATTAAAAAAATTGAAAAAAAAATAAAAATTTTGTGTGTTTTTTAGGCTTTTTTTAGTTAGTTTTCGAGTTTTTGCGTTAAAAGTGGTTTTCATTTGAACCATCCCCTATATCAATAATATAGGTAAATTGATTATTTGCTGAACTATTATGGCACCAATATAGTGATGGAACTTACATACAAATAAAAGCAAGTCGGTTTGTTGATCGGTTAGAAACATATATGATTCGGTTCATGCAGTGGTGAAGCTTGAGATTTCCGATCGGAGGTCGAAAACGTATATACTTAAAAATTTCTATAAAACCAGGGGGTCGAAAACGTATAAATCCCAAAATTTTCTATACGAAAATTACATACTCTCCACTACTGAGTGAAATGTTCGGGGGGTCGGCCGCCCCCTCCCACCCACTAGAAGCTGCGCCCCTGGGTTCATGGTTTCTTTTTGCAGTTCGTCGGTTTTACAGTTTGAAACTTGAAACCAAATGAGCCAACCATTTAGACCATTGGGTGTGGTTTGGGTAGTCCCTTTGGGGATCCGCCACGTAGGCGCCACGTCACGTTCGATAAAGACCATCCATAGGGGACTATCCAAGGGTGTGGGGACTACCCAAAGTTAATAAAAAACTAATATATAATAAATAATTAAAACAAAAAAACTCTCTCTATCTCTCTCTGTGTGGTCCCCACCATCAGCCATCAGCCAATCAGAAAGCATCGTCGCTTCCGTCTTCCTTCCGCCGTTGGCGACGTGACGAGCCCCAAGGGGGCGGTGTGCGACGTGGGGGACGAGCCGAGACGGGGAGGGGACGACCCCCACACCCCATAGGTCTTATATTTATAAACTGTCCTCATCATACTAAAAATAGAAATATAAACTAAATTTTTTTTAACGAAAAAATGAATATCTTTTGTGTAAACGTCAAAACCAGGAAGCTTGGTTTGTCATTTTCTGAAACCATAACTAACGTTTCATTTCAAAATTTGTATCAAAACCAACAGAACCGAACCCTATATACCCTTACAAAATGTTGTATAACTGGTCTAGAACAAGTAGTTTCAAAGAAATAACAAACCTGGAACCCGAATTGAAATTGCAAAGTTTGTGAAAAACCTGGATTAATCTCTGAATCGTATGAGAACTATCAGATAAACCTATTTGCGGGTTACACGCAATGATTTATTGGATTCTTGTTGGAATTAGGATTTGATGATTCTGTGATGTTGAAAAATCGCACCCACCCAGTAACCGCACCAAAAACTGTCGTATCTTTTTTCTAGTGTTGTGCGTTTTTCTTATTCTGTTCAATCGAGAATAACCCACCCAGTCACATCTGACTTCGTCAGGCCTTTCATATAGTGGACTTCTTTTTAAACATTTATTGGCCGATTATAACCTGCTTAACTAACCATTATTGGCCCAAAGTCCAATGGACTAAAACATTTAAAATACCTTTTGGATTTTCTGGATGTAATATATCAAGTCCAAAATATGTAATGGACAAAGTACTAATAATAAAATAAATATATTAAGTTTAAAAACATTAGTTACAAACTAATTAGTCCATGTAATTTACATAACAAACTCAAATAATATTAGGATTAAATTGAGCCCGCACTCCCGCGTCACCAAACTCGTTTAATCTCTAACATTATTTCCTCGATTGACAAGTTAATCCAATACCCTAAAATCCGTTGATAACACTAAAATTACCAACACAAAACACTATTGTCCTTTGGTGTAAGATGTTTTACTGCTAAAGTGGTTAGTAATTATGATTTTATGCATGAGATTATCATGTCCAAAAATATTAGATGAAATTGGGATATGAGGTTTCATGCTTAGAAATTAATCAGATAATGTTTAGTGTTAATTAAGTAAAATAATTAGATAATTTAAAGTCTGAGTAGTTAAAAATCCTAATTATTTAAGAAATTAAAAAATTAAATGACAAAAATTTTAAAAAAAATTCTAAAATCAAGACACCATGTGAAAGAGAAGCATTACTTAAATTACGTTAAAATAATGGCAAAATAGGTAGCAAAATGCAAATGATTCCGAAATGTATTATCACACATTGTTCTAGTATTGTCAAATTTACCCAAAACCATAATAACACTATTGAGATGAGAGGGGGCGGCCGGCATGCAAGTAACAAAGTGTCGGGTAAAGTAAAAGTGGTTTTTATCATATCGTAGTTGGTGATAGTGAAAGGCAACAAAGGACGTTTGATTTCATCTTCATATCCATTCGCCTCTGGGGTCGGATCTTCAGTCCGTTCGTTCATCATGAACGGAAGAGATGACGAGGGGAGTTGGAAGGACGTCCCTTCAAAGAAGAACAACAGAGGCAGGAATTACTATGGGGACAGATCCAACAAAGGTAACATAACAAAGTTCTTCATTACGAATCTGCCACCGGGGTGTAGACCATGGGATGTATCGGAGTTTGTGAAGGTGTTTGGGGCAGTGGCAGGGGTTTACATCGCTAGAAAGACGGACAAAGAAGGAAGGAGGTTCGGTTTTATTAGCTTCAGTAACGTGGTTGACGTGAAAGAACTGGAAAGGGCCCTTAATGGAACTAAGATGGTGAATTGCAAGTTGAGAGCCAATATTGCTAAGTTTGCGGCAGAGAATTCTGAGTTGATGGAACAGTTAGCTCAGTCTAAAAAGAAGCCGGTAGGGGCGGCCACTAAAGAGCGGGGTCCTGTCCAGGAGTCAAAGACAGATTACCTAGGGGGGAACAGGTTCTTCTCACCGGAAGGAGGGTGCTCCTTTAGAGACGTGGTTCAAGGGTTGAAGAGAGCGGAGTCTGATAGTATGCCTTCAGTGTCGGAAGTGGGGCATGAGGAGATCATGGTGGAGGTTCCTAATGATACTGGTGCTTTCAGGGATCTTTTTGGGAAAGCTTTGATTGGTAGAACCAAGGATCTTCCGACCCTGATCAAAATTGATAAGTTGTTGGAGGCCAATGGTTGGGTTGACTTGGAGATCAGTTACGTTGGCGGTCTCACTCTTATGCTCAAATTCAAGGAGGTGGAAGAAGCATCTAAGTTTGTGTTGGATGCAAACCTATGGAGGGGGTGGTTCACTACGCTCGATGTATGGGAAGGGCAGGTGATCCCGTTTAACCGTATTGCTTGGGTTAAGATTTATGGTGTCCCCTTGCACTTGGCCAAGAACGAAGTGTTTGATCTTGTGGCGGCTAAGTTTGGTAAGATTGTCCATCTGGCTACCATTAACGAGGACAATGGGGACCTTACGGTGGTGTGTGTGGGTATAATCGTCGGTGAAGGTAGTAGAATCAATGGTCCTGTTAAACTGAAATGGAAAGATAGATCGTTCTCTCTGTGGGTGACAGAGGAGGTAGGTGATTGGGAACCGGATTGTGTGTGTAACAACCCGCACATTTGTGCGTTGTTACTACTCGTTATACTCGTTACGCCTAGCACCAGAGATTCGGATCATAATGTAGCTATATCGCATACATCGCTATTTCGTAGTATTTTCGCATATTACGCATACTTTATCGCTATAACACATCGCATCGCACGTACTAACACTCACGATGACGTTAAGTGAGGACCTATTATACCCTCCTCGATAGCCGTGATGTGTCGCAACGCAACGCATATTCGAAACACGCAACTCGATTATCGCAACGCAGACTTTGAAATGTGGATATTTATACGACCCTATGTGACTAATTATAATAAATATATGAATGTGGGTATGAAAAGGTGTGACCAAACTATCGCAACGCTTACGATCGAAACGAAACGCCAAAACTCAATTCGCTGGAGGCGTTTGATCGAGTGACAATTCGATCGAATGGCCATCCGATCGGATTGCCACCCGATCCGACACCCTCCATCACCTTCTTTCCCCTTCGACCTGCACACTTTGGGGCTATTTTCTCTCGATTTCTCGCGATTCTTGTAAGGTTTCAACCTAAATCTTGTACTTCTGTGATCTACACGCACTCCTTCACCTTTCTATCTTTTGAATCTTAACTTTTAGCCGTGAAATCAGTGGATTTGAGGTGTTCTAGGGTGATGTCATCATGGGGTTCTTATGAACTTCAAGTATTGGCCTCATTCCACCATGAACAACCTAGATCTGAAGGATTTCCACAAGATCAAACAATAATTTCGCATAGATCTACACATATTCATGGTTAAAAGGATTGAAAGAATGGTCTTCCAACTTCCTTTCATCTCTTTTACGCTCAATGCACTCGAAACCGATAGAATCGGAGCTCGTTCTGATCTTCCACTCTTTCTAGTGATGCGTCGGTTCAAGATTTGATTTCTATCAGAGAGACTACCGATTTCGGGCTAAACATGAACAACCGTCTCGAGCAGGTTAACTGGTCAGACTAAGGTGATTCCTGTCCGATCGGGTCACTTGGGTCAAGATGGGGTTTCTGTTGTTTAGCACGTTATCAGACCGTCTATATCAAAATTGCAAACTCACAAAACAAACAAGTGTCAAGACGATCAGGCCGCTGGAATGGATTGCCGTCCGATCGGATTGCCATCCGATCGGATTGCCACCCGATCGGACAGTCGTCCGATCGGCTTGCACTTGGCCCCACCCTCAAACATTATTTCAACCTTTTTAATAGTTTTGAACGTCGAAAGGATTGCCGTCCGATCGGGTTGCCACCCGATCGAACGACCATCCGACCCTATGACGTTTTGAACTTCAAACACTTAAACAATTTTTCAACATGTTCAATACGGATTGCCACCCGATCGGATTGCAATCCGATCGAGTGACAACCCTGCTGTGAACTTGTTCTCACTAAGTGTCCAACCTATCGGATCGTCACCCGATTGAACAGTTGTTCGATCAATCGACCTGAAGGGTAGAGATACTTCTCTGTTTTCAAAATGCTACAACAAAAACTTCAAAATACAAACCATCATACACAAACACATCCTTCCAAAACGAGGTAACAGTCCAATCGAATGGTCACCCGTTCGGATGACCATCTGAATGGATTGTCACCCGATCGACTGGCCATCCGATTGGATTGCCATCCGATTGGTTTACCGTCCGATCCTTTGACACTTTGCACCAATTTACGCGCCGTTCATCGCTTACGCTATCAATCCGTAATCAGGCTAATCTCAGACGCGCTCCCTTCTATCCAACCAAGTTGTGTTTACTTGCTGAACACCGACTGTGAGTATACTCGAACCCCTTTTTATCGCATTTTGGGTGTAACATACGTTTTTATCAAATCAAACTTATCAAACGAATTATTCAATCAAACTGTTTATCACTTGCGAATAACTGTTATACATATTTACACGTGATGCTGATTACATATGTGTTAGGACTTATACTCGCAAGGTCCCGCCTTAACTAGTATAGTACTATAGAACCCGACGGGCTCTAGTTAGGATGAATAGCAATCGCAATCGCAACTCGAGAGACTTAGCTGGTAGTATCTGTCTTGTATGCATGTATGTTGAGGTATCTCGTTTATGTATTTGGTAATTCGCAGCACTTTTAACTAATTACGCTACTCTATCAAAACATGTATACTCGTCAATACTTTTGTATTGACGTTGTTTTAACGTATGTTGCAGGTTTAGTCGCAGTCTACATCAAATCAAGCTAGGAAGTCTAGAAACTCACCTAAAATCTAGGTTGTCGGATTTGAATTGTTTGAGAGGACATGAAATTCATGACAGCTTATGTGATTGTGATTGTTTATTAGTATGGGATAATGAACGCATTAAATACTGTCGCAATTTAGTTGTTATGGATTCTCTTGAGCAATTTGATTCGCCTAGTGTCGCGCCCCGATGATTCCGCCATCGGTTGGGGTGTGACAGTGTGGGGCTGGTGGTGAGACTGGGAGTGTCGGAAGTCCACTCAACGGAGGCTGAGAACTCGTCGGGGACGACTGAAGAGTCGCCAGTCAGATCAAAGGAAGATGAAGAGGTGAGAGAGCAGGAAGATGAAGAGGTGACGCCGCCAAATTTGTTGGATACGTGCATGGGAGGAAACGAGGTTATTAATGATGCGTTTGTTTCCGAGGTGGGGCCTGGTGGGAATCTACCCGAGCATAATCTTTTGAATTCTGGAAACAAAATTTATTTTTTCTCCTCAGTGGGCCAGAGTAAGTCCCGCAGAAGGCCCAATTCACTTTCTTATCATAAGCCTAAACACCGGGCCCAGTTTCCCTCCAGCAGCCCATTAGAAAACTCCAGACCAAAGAAAAGAGGGATAACGGATGATAGTGACCCCTTTGACATTAATAGACTCATAGGAAGGTTGGAGGTTCCGGTTCCTCGAAGGCAAACAGTAGACAGTGAGTGTCAAGGAGAAGGTAACGCGGAAGGTATTTCTTCCTTTGATCTCAACCTTAATCCCCCTAGGGAAGTTGATCCCGAGTCTGAGGTTCCCCGGAATGGTACGGACCGAATTCAGAGTAGAGAGCCGGTTTTAGGGGATCTCGAGGCTGACAAATTGGGTGAGGAAATCGCAATTACTACGGAGATCGGAGCTATGGTGGGTGCTGAGCTGGGAGCTCATGAAAGTCTGGTCAGAAACGTTATTTTGGAAGAAGGCATTAACGGTTTGCAACCATGAATTTCCTTTCTCTTAATGTTCGGGGTCTGGGTGGTGCGGAGAAGATGCCGTGGGTTCACGACCTAAAGGTTAGTCAGGATATCCATTTTATTCTCCTTCAAGAATCCAAATTGGAGTCGGTAAGGGAAAGGGTTGGTCAGTGTATCTGGGGTAATAATAACTTTGGTATGGAGGTGGTCGAGTCGGTGGGTCAGTCGGGGGGTCTAATCTGTTTATGGGACCGTTCTCGGTTCGAGAGCATTGATTCGGTGAAGAAAAGGCATTTTTTGCTTATCCATGGCAGAATAAAAGGAAGTGGGGAGCGCCTGATTGTTGTTAATGTTTATGCTCCGCAAGGTCTAGCGGCTAAAAAGACGTTATGGGATGATATTGAGGCTGAATTGGGGAATTGGCTGGGATTGTGGTTATTTGCTGGGGATTTCAATGCGGTCCGATTTCAAGATGAACGTAAAAATTTAGCCCTTAAGCATTCTTGTGCGGCGGCCTTTAATGCGTTTATTTATAATTCGGGCCTTATGGAGTATAGTATGAGGGGTCGTAAATTTACTTGTATCCGTGAAAATGGCAAAAAACTTAGTAAGATAGATAGATTTTTGGTCAGCCATGATTTCTTCAGCAAATGGCTGGAAGCTTGTTTGCGTGTTCCCCCGAATAAATTCTCGGACCATGGCCCTTTGGTTCTATCTTCAGCGGCGGTGAATTTTGGTCCCAAGCCCTTTAGGTTTCTTAACTCTTGGCTGGATAAACCAGGTCTGGAAGTTGCCGTTAGATCGGTGGTGGTGTCGAGAGAGGGGTTGGAGGACCCAGATCTGTTGTTGGCCAAAAAGCTCATTTCTATCCGGGATAAAGTTAAAGCTTGGAGGAATGATAGGATGCTCGTGGAAAAACAAGAAGAAGATGTGGCTTCGGCTTTAGTTGAAGACTTAGAAAAGTGTATGGAATCCCGTGAGTTAACGGAGGAAGAGGAGTGGTTGTTAGCGGAAAGTAAGAAAGTTTTAAAAGATCTGAGTTTGTCTAAAGTCTCGGACTTGAAACAACGATCTCGGGTCCGTTGGGCTATAGATGGGGACGAGAATTCCAGCTTCTTTCATGGGGTTATTAACGGAAGGAAAGCCTCTAATGTTATTCTGGGTCTTTCTATTAACGGGGAGTGGATTACGGCTCCTTCTAGAGTAAAGAAGGAGGTTCTTTCCTTCTTCAGAAGACGTTTTGAGGAGGTGTTACCTGTTAGGCCGCGGATTGTCTGTGGCAATTTCAAAAGGATTTCGGCTGAGCAAAGCAGCCTGACTAAACCTTTCTCTTGTGCTGAAGTTAAAGAAGCCGTTTTCGGGTGTGGTGATGACCGTGCCCCGGGCCCCGAAGGTTTCAACTTTCGGTTTTTCAAACACTTCTGGGTCGTGTTCGAGGAAGATTTTAGGGCCATTGCTGGCCACTTCTTCTCCTCGGGAAAGATTAATATTGGATGTAGTTCGTCATTCATCACTCTCGTCCCCAAATCGACTGATCCGGTTAGCTTGAACAGGTATAGACCTATTAACTTGGTAGGAGTGATAAGTAAATTCCTTTCTAAACTTTTGGCGAATTTGTTGAAGGTGGTGGTGGGATCAGTGATCTCAGAATCCCAGTCGGCTTTTTTAAAGGGGAAGTTCATTTTGGATGGTCCTTTGGTGTTAAATGAGGTGATCAACTGGTGCAAGAAGAACAGGAGACAAGCGTTCATTTTGAAGATAGATTTCGAGAAAGCATACGATAATGTCAACTGGAATTTTCTATTGGACTCTATGCTTCAAATGGGGTTTCCGACTTTGTGGATTTCTTGGATTCGTGGCATCGTGTCTTCGGCTAGGTCTTTAGTGTTGGTCAACGGGTCCCCTACATTCGAGTTCCAGTGTGGCAAAGGCTTGAGGCAAGGTGATCCCATATCTCCGTTTTTGTTCCTTATAGTAATGGAAGTGTTAGCTTGTATGATTGACAGGGGGGTTAAGGTGGGGGTGCTTAAAGGGATCTGTACTCCTGCTGACGAGCTAACCATATCTCATATTTTGTTTGCGAACGATGCTGTCATTATCGGCGATTGGTCTAAAGTGAACTTAGAGAATGTGGCACGTATCCTCAGATGTTTCCGTATCTGCTCCGGGTTGAAGATAAACTTGTGCAAATGCAATCTGTTTGGGCTGGGTGTCGAGACTTCGGAGGTAGAGGGGTTGGCTTCAGTTGTTGGTTGTAGTGTAGGTGGGTTTCCTTTCAAGTATTTGGGGGTTGTGGTGGGGGCGAACATGAATAAAGTCTCTAATTGGAATTCAGTTCTTGATGTCTTCGAGGCTAGGCTTACTAGATGGAAGTCGTCGTCTTATCCATTGGTGGAAGAGTCGTTCTCATCAAATCAGTTTTACAAAGCCTGCCTGGGTATTTTTTTCTCTATTTATAGAGCTCCAGTGACGGTAATTAATGATCTGGAGTCGAAGATTAAAATATTTTTATGGGGGAATATTGGGATTGAACAATCTGAGGAACAGATAATTAAAGCCAAAACCGGATCAGAGCAGTGGATCCAGAATAAGCAGATGTTATGTATACAAGTCTCTCCCCTTGAAAGTGGTTTCAACATCTAATGACCTCCAATCTCCTGATCGTTATAACTGCTGACTTACAACTGCTGATCAGGTCAAAGACTGATGAGGACTAAAGCCCTACTGTTCAATCTACTGCTATGGGTCAAGCACTGCTGAATATGTCAAGTACTGCTGGAGTCACAACAGTGGAAGGATTCAGCAGTAGTTTAGTTTGTTTTTATGTAATGTATTGTAATCATTAGTTAGCATAAGCAGTGTTTGTATTAGATCAGTTGTTAGAGTTTGTTAGGAGGTTAGATGTCACTTTCATGGTGACGTCAGCAAAGATGCCACAGTGGTTTGTCCGTGCCTATAAATAGAACAGTACCCTATACTGTTCTATTAGCTCTTCACCATCTTTCTTCCTGTACGAACAAATCACTGTGAGCTCAGGCTGAGGGGGAGTTTGTTACATGCATGCATTGTAAGCGTTGATGAAATAAATTCAATCATTTGGTTCTTTGTTGAAAATGTGTGTTGAAAGCAATTCTCCTATTTGATTGTCTGCAAAGATTGTTTCCATTTACATTCCGCTGCATTACTTGTTCATCTTTCATTTTAATTCAAACACAAAACACAATCAATCCAAACTCAGATCCTAACAATTGGTATCAGAGCTCGGACAACCAAATTCGATTTAACAATCATTTTGACATAAATAGTTCAGCTCACAATCATTGATACTGATAGTTGTTCGTTTTGTTGAAAAACAGAGCAAGGGTTAATCGCCATCAAAGTTGATTAATCAGTACCTGTAAAACAACCAGGATGACGTCACAATCACAAGATGATAAGAATAACATCGGCTCACTTTTCAAACCACCCATGCTTAAACGTAATGAATACAACATCTGGGAGAGAAGGATGGGTCACATCCTTGCTCAACAGAATACTGGATGTTGGAGATCTGATGTTTTTGGACCACATATTCCCATGGTGCCAAGTGCTGAGGATACAAAGAAGTTCGAACCTAAAAAACCTGAAAATTACACTGAAACTGATTTCCAAAAGTTCAAACTCGATGCCAAAGCATTTAGCATCATTGCATCTGCATTACCCAATGAAATTTATGCTGGGCTGTTACACTGTAACAGTGCCAAGGAATTATGGGATGCACTTAAGGAACAATTTGGGGGAACTGAAGAAGTTATTGAAAATAATAGGGAAATTCTGAATCAGCAGTATGAAACCTTTTGTCACATCAAGGGTGAATCATTGACTCAACAGTTTGAGCGATTTAGTTGTCTCATTAGTGAGCTAAGACTTGTTAAAGTTACATTTCCTAATTCAACACAAAATAGCAGGTTTCTTAGATCACTACCTGAAAAATGGGATACAATTGCTTTTGTAACTAGAAATTCTGCTGAGTTCAAAGATCTGACCCAACTTCATGGTAGACTCCTGACCTATGAAAGGGAGTTAAACCAGAAAAAGAAGTTGCAAGAGTCTGGTAAAGTTGCTGATGATTATTCATTTGGCAGCACAACTCTTTTTGGTCAGGAAGAATCTGGTAGCAGTAGTAAGGATCAGAGTTATGATCATTTTATTGATATAACTGCTGGTGGAAACTTTAACAACTCTGATTCTCACTATGCAAATTATGCTTTTACTGCAAATTGTGAAAACCAGATGTCAGATAACTTGAGCTTTGAACTAAATGACTTACAGCACTTTGATCCAACTGATCTTGAAGAAATGGACATTTTGCATCAATTGGCATTGCTTAGTGTAAGAACAAGCAAATTTTACAAAAGGACAGGGAGAAAATTCCCAGGGTTACATGGGAATTTAAAAGTGGGGTTGGATAAGTCAAAAATCAAGTGCTACAAGTGCAATAGGCTAGGACACTTTGCTAGGGAATGTAGGAGTCAAACCACTGGTCCAATTGTTACTCATCCCAGCTCAAACCCTAGGCCACAAAATCAAAGCATTGTGCACTATTCCCATTATACCCCTGCTGCCCATGTAAACACTGCTCATTATGCAAACCCTGTTCCTGTGCATTATGTTCAAACCACTGTCCCTCAAATTCAGTATGTTCAGGCTCCTGTACCTCAGGTTCAAGTGCAACCAGTTGCATCACAACAAGCTGCACCACCAGCAGTGGTTCAACCAGATCAGTAAAGCTTTTTCACCCAAGGCTTTGTTGACTGGAGCAACTTACCTGAAGAACTAGGGGATGAAAACTTTGCACTCTATGCTACTAATGATGCTTCTAATGATGAGTTCTGTCTTATGGCATTAGAGTCAATACCAGAAGAGCTGGATGCTGAAAAGGGGCAAACAAGTGCTGAAACAGTGGATAAAGTTGCTGAGGTAGTGGTTATTGCTGTTACTGGTGAATTACTGCTGGGAGAAAATTCAGAAACCCTGATTGAACCATTGGTTGACCCCTGGTCCAAAGGAGAAGAAAATGAAGAGAAGGAAGAAGGTGAGAAAGAAGAAAGAGCTGATGAAGAAAATGATCATCAATGTGACTGTGCCATGATGGCTGCAGCTAAGGTATCATCTCAGGTTCTTGAAAATCCGTGTTCAGACAAGTGCATTATAGCATTTGCTAACATTAAAGAGGTGAATGAAAACCTTAGGGATAGAGTGTTGAATGATGAGGTCAAATTTGAAAAGTCTTTAAAAGAACTTAAAAACAAATTGGCTGAAAAAAAAAAGACAAAGAAATCTGCAGCTTAAAAGAAGAGCAAAGCATAACCAAGAACCAACTCCAAACTATGGTAGAAAAATATCAAGTTTGCAAAAAGTAGTTGGAATCCACCCAAATCACTTGTGAAAGATGGGTGGAATCTTGCAAAGGTTATGAGGTCATGTTAGAAAAACAGCTTGAAAGCAGTGTAAAATTTGGCATAGGCTTTAGAAAATATGATGAAATTGAAAACACTGCTGCTAAACAAGCTGGTTCAGTTGAAATAACACCAACAAACAAGAATGGCCAAGAAGTTAAGATAACTGACAAACTTGGTAACAAAATCACTCTGGAAAAATCTCTGGGATCCTCAACTTTTGAGAAAATTGAGAAATACCAATTTAAACCCACATGGTCAGATGAGTGTGACATTCTTGATAATTTTAAACCAATGGACTTCACAACCACTGATGGTGTAAAAGGTCCTAAAGCAAAGGTCATTCCTCTCAAAGACATCCCAACAGTGGTTCAAAACTCTGTTGCTAAGGAGTCTAAGAAAAGGAAGAAAAGAGAAAAGATCAAAAACTTGTTTTGTGATTTTTGTGAAAAGAAGAATCATCTAACAAAAGACTGTTTTCATCTAAAAGCATATGATCTAAACAAAACAAGTGTCATTATACCTGCTGAGAGCTGCACCATCTGTGGTAAAACAAACCACAAAACTCAAGAATGTGTGTATCTCAAAAACTTTGATGTAAAAAAGAATGAGTACACTGCAAAAACATCCTTAAGTTCATCAACATCATCTGTCAAGTTCACCAAGAACCAAACACTGTTTGTGCCAGTCCAAACAGCTGTTACAAAGCAGCTGAACCAAACATCTGTCAAAAGAGATGTTCAGGTGACTGATGCACCCCCTGCCAATCAATTCAGAAGAGGTAAGGGACAACCATCCTACCAAAGGATCCCACATGTTTATGAGGCTTACAAAAGGCCTTCTAAACCAAGAGTGAATAGGCATCCTTTTGGTTATCAGAAGATCATTGGGCAAGACCCCCAACAGTGGTTAGAGAAAAATAGTTCCAAAACTGTCCAAACCCCTGACCTAACCACTGTCCATCCATCTGAACTCGTCCCAGACACTATTGAGACCCCATCCAAAGCCTTATTGGCTTTGGAGACCCTAATGAACTAATCCTTTTACTTCATATGAAGGGAGCTTCTGCATGCTTAGATAGCCTTTAGTATGTAGATAGTGGAGGCTCCAGGCACAAGACAGGATGTAAAGCCCTACTCAAAGATTTCAAAATCCATGGAGGGGGTGATATATCCTTTGGTAATAATAGTAAAGGGAAAGTTCTGGGGTCTGGTACAGTACAATCTGGCAATGTAAAATTTGAAAATGTCAATCTAATAGACAATCTAAAATTCAACCTCCTAAGTGTTTCACAAATGAGTGATAAGGGCTATGGCTCATTCTTCACAAAGGATTGTTGTAGGATTGTTGGATCAGAAATGGTTGAAAAGATTGAAGCAATAATAAAAACTGGAAAAACAAAACTTGTTGCTCAAAGAAGTGGCAATGTTTATGAAGTTGATATGTCAAAAGAGAGCCCCAGGACTGATGCCTGTCTGTTCTCAGCTGCATCAAACAAGGAGACATAATTATGGCACAGGAGATTGGGGCACACAAGTCTCAAGACAATCACTGCCATTTCAAAACAGGGGTTAGTAAGAGGTTTACCTCAAAAACTGTTCACCTGTCCTGAGCATTGTGTTTCCTGCTTAAAAGGAAAACAACATAAAAGCTCATACAAATCAATTGATGAGTCCAAAACAACCAAATGTTTGCAAATGCTTCATATGGATCTGTTTGGCCCAGTTAAAGTCATGAGTCTTAAGAAAAAGAGGTATTGTTTGGTTATTGTTGATGACTAGGTTTACATGGACTTACTTTTTACACTCAAAAGATGAGACTGCAGGCATTCTGCAAGACTTTGTGAAACATGTTGAAAAGCAGTTTGACTTGCCAGTAAAAATCTTCAGAAGTGATAATGGCACAGAGTTCAGGAACAAGGAGTTAGATGATTTCTGTGTGTCAAAAGGAATTGTGAGGCAATACAGCATTCCAAGAACACCAGAACAAAATGGGGTTGTTGAAAGAAAGAACAGGACCTTGATTGAGGCTTCCGGAACCATGCTTGCTGATTCAGGTTTCCATTAACTTTTTGGGCAGAGGCAGTAAACACTGCTTGCTATCTCCAAAATGGAGTTTTAATCAACCCCAGGCATCAAAAGACTGCCTATGAACTGCTGTATAAAATAAAGCCATTGATTTCATATTTCAAAGTTTTTGGCTGCCCGTGCTTCATTTTAAACTTAAAAGATTCTATCTCAAAGTTTGCAGCCAAAATTGATTGTGGTTATCATCTGGGATACTCAACCATTGCTAAGGCCTACAAAGTGTTTAACACAAGGACCAAAACAGTGGAAGAGACTTTGAATGTAAAGTTCAATGAACTTTCATCAATGAAAATCCCAGCAAATCCTGCAGAATTGTTTGATCTTGATAAATTTACTTTTGAAAATACTGCTGTCAAGACTAACAATGTAGGTCCATCAAAGGATTCATCATCAGACTATGGGTATGAAGTCATCATTCCTCAACAAAAGTCTGTCTCAATGGGAAGAGCAGCAGATGTTCAAAACAGCTGTCAAAACTCAACCACTGCTACCTCAACAGTTGTTGATCAAAGTAGCCCTTTAACCCCTGCTCCCACATCATCAAACACTGTTGATAGTCCTCCATCAGTGGATAAAAGTCAGCATGTTTTCACACCAGTTCCACCTATTCCTCCACCTCCATTTGAAGCCACTGCTGGATCATCAAAGTCACCAGCAGTGGTTAGCTCAGATGATTCACATCCGCAGCCTTCACCATTAAATGCCATTGTTCCATACCAAGGAGATCTTATCTTCTTGAAATCTCATCCACCTGACCAAATCATTGGCAACATCAATAAAGGGGTGCTCACAAGAAGTCAATCCCAAAACATTTGTTTTTTTGCTGGTTTCCTATCTCTCCATCAGCCAGTCAAGTACCAAGAGGCACTGAAAGACAACAGCTGGGTAGAAGCCATGCAAGAAGAGCTCCAACAGTTCAAAAGACAACAAGTATGGGAACTTGTACCACTGCCAGAGGGTGTAAGTCCTATTGGCACAAAGTGGGTCTTCAAAAACAAAACTGATGAAAGGGGCATTGTTGTCAAGAATAAAGCTAGGCTTGTGGTTCAAGGGTTCAGACAAGAAGAGGGCATTGACTATGATGAAACATTTGCCCCTGTAGCAAGACTTGAAGCTATCATATTATTTCTGGCCTTTGCTGTCAACCACAAAATCAAGGTGTATCAAATGGACATTAAATGTGCATTCCTCTATGGTAAGATTCAAGAAGAGGTTTATGTTTGTCAATCTCCAGGCTTTGAGGATCCATTTAATCCAAATCATGTCTACAAGCTAAATAAAGCTTTGTATGGCCTGAAACAAGCACCAAGGGCCTGGTATGAAACTCTTTCAACTTTCCTACTATCCATTGGTTTCACAAGAGGTAAAATTGACAAAACATTGTTTTTAAAATGGAGAGGAAAGGATTTGATGATTATCCAGATTTATGTGGATGACATCATCTTTGGAAGCACGTGTAATAAAATGTGTGAAGAGTTTAGGTAACTCATGACAGCTGAGTTTGAAATGAGTGCAATGGGTGAGCTCCAGTGCTTTCTTGGTCTCCAAGTAAGGAAACTGCAAAATGGCACTTTTATCCATCAAGGCAAATATGCCAAAGAACTGTTGAAGAAATTTGAGATGGATGATTGTAAGCCATGTAGTACACCCATTGCAACCAATAAAATAGCCATGTCTGATGAGAAGGATGATTTGGTTGATCAAACTTTGTATAGAAGCATGATTGGGTCTTTATTGTACCTAACTGCATCTAGGCCAGACATCATGTTTGCCACATGTGTTTGTGCAAGATCCCAGTCAGCCCCAAGAAAGTCAAACCTTATTGCTGTAAAAAGGATATTCAGATATCTCAAAGGAGCTCCCACACTTGGTATCTGGTATCCAGCTGATGGTAAAATTGAGCTTTCAGGTTTCTCAGATAGTGATTTTGTTGGATGTGATAAGAC
This sequence comes from Helianthus tuberosus, assembly GCA_030545235.1. NCBI lineage: Eukaryota > Viridiplantae > Streptophyta > Magnoliopsida > Asterales > Asteraceae > Helianthus > Helianthus tuberosus. Next base: position 141,963,912 of record CM060357.1, read on the forward strand.
AAGGAAGTCCACTTCAGGAGGGTGCCAATTCCTAGGCAATTGCTTAGTGTCTTGGCAAAGCAAAAAGCAAGCAGCTGTTTCCACATCCACTGCTGAGGCAGAGTATATAGCTGCTGCAAGCTGTACAGCCCAACTGCTTTGGCTTCAAAATCAATTGTTGGATTTTGGTATCACTGCCTTAATGACACCTCTCATGTTGGACAATCAGGCAGCAGAAAATATCATCAAAAATCCAGTCTCCCATTCAACCACCAAGCACATAGATATCAGACATCACTTTGTGAGGGATTTCTATGAAAAAGGTTTGATTTCTCTGCACCATGTTCCAACTAAAGATCAGCTGGCAAATGTGCTAACCAAAGCATTAGACACATCCACCTTTGAAAGCTTGATCTCTAGGATTGGCATGCTAAACATGGAATAACAGGCAAAATCCTGTTTTTCTATGAATAAAAGCATTAAAATGTTTTCAGAAAATCAAAAATTCATCCTTAAAAATAGCTAAAAATGAATTTTTCATTAAATCCTTAAAAGTCTACCATAACCACTGTTTTGTTCAAAAGTCTGTTCTACTTAAAAGTCTATTCACTGCTGAAAGTCAACCCCTGTTCTCTCATTTCCTTGATAAGCACTGTTGTTCAAAATCAGTGTTTTATCCACTGATATGCTATCCACTGATAGTAAAAATCACCCACTGCCTTCATTATTACCGTTACAACCACTAATCTTGTTCCATCAGTGGTTTTCATACAAACACTTGTCCTTCATTTCATCAGGGGTTGGCACGCGGACAGTACATAGCGGTCAGATCTTTTGTAACCGCTGCCACGTCAGCATTCACTTTTTCCTTTATAAAACCCTCTTCAAAACTCAAACAGGGTTTTACTGTCGAATCGAATTCACAAAAACTCCTTTCTCAAAGCAGTTTCCATCTCCTTTTCTCAAATCCTTCATCGATCTTCTTCTCCAAAACGACAAAATCAAAGTCATCTGCGAAATCCACTTCAAAATCATCTCCTAAAAAGGCCACTCAAATGGCTACCACACCAATCGAAATACCATACAAAGCTCCTCACAATTATCTGGGTCTCCTTACAAAACCTGGCACCACCGATACCTTCGATTCCATCATTGACACTATGTCTGCATCAAAGTACAAAACTTTGTTAACAGCAGATGCTCCAATTTACCTGAAAACCCAGAGAGAGTTTTGGAAAAATGTTACTCTTGAAAAACAAGGAGAAGACGTCATAGCCATTAACTCTTCTATAATGGATACAGCAGTCAAAATCACACCACAATCCATCTCGGAAGTCTTTGAACTCGATGATCAGCAAGGTAAAACTTCTTTTCCCAAAAAACGAGTTAAAAACTGATTTCCTTAAAAGGGGGTATGCAGATACAATAAAAAAGGATACCTTACAAAAAGGTAATTTTCCACCTGCAACAAGATTTTTGTTCCATACCCTGTTAATGTGTGTTTCAAACAAAACAACTTCTTTTAATGAGATACCATTAAAGATTCAAAACCTGGGATATGCTATTCTACAAGATAAAAATTTCAATTATTCCCAGGAAATCTTTAATGATTTAGTTAAAAATGTTGATAAAAACCATTCTTACTTTTTCCAAGATTTCTAAGCTATTACTTTCAAAATAAATTTGGTAAGGATGATGCTCATGTAATAAAACAAGGTGACTCTTTTCAAATAAACAGCTTAACTGCTGAAACTTTCACAAGAATGTCAACGCCTTGCAAAACACAAGCAGAGGTCCCTGAGCAGAATTTAGCAGCTACCACTGCTCCTCAGGTATCTGCTGCTGAGCCTACTGCTCTAGGTGATCATAGCAGCAAAACAACTGCTTTGAAACCCACACCTAAAATCACCAAAAAGCCACGTTAAAAGAAAACTCAAAAGCCCCCAAACCCAAATCAAAGGCAACTCTGGAGGATGAGATACTAGAGCAACTGCTAGTGACACCACAAAAGTCACAAGAAACCACTGCTGCTACTTCCTCACAGCAGATGGTAGAAATATCTCAACCCATACCTGAACCTCCTCCTGCTTCTTCTAAAAAAGAACAGGTTGTACATATAGGGACACCACAATATGATGCTCTGGAATCACTTGCTTCCATCATCCACAACCCAATGCCCGGGGCCAATTCTCTTTCTACACCCAACCTCACCTCCACAATTCCCCCACAAACAAAAATATTGTTGGATGCTCTTGATTTGAACCAGGCATAAACCAGTCCTTCTCAATCACCTGTCAATGAGAACATACCTCAACAAGTGACTGGGTCTGATGTATCAATCATTGCTAACCCACCAACAACACCTGAGGAGGTTACACCCCTTGAGTTACAAGTAACTCTTGGTGGTAGTCCAAGTGAAGCAGCCACTACAAGTGTTGAACCCACTGGTTTGCATTTGGACAGTGGTTACATCAATAAGACTTCCTTGGAGGCAATTTCTTCTCTGGGAACACTTGTGTATCCAGTCCTCACTGGTTCACTAAAAAGGGTTTCTCAATTTGAAGAAAGAAGTCCCCAGTTCCAAGACAAAGGGGCATCAGTGGATGACTTTTGGAATACATTCCCTGAGTCAACCACTGTTACAACCACTGTTAGTGGGAAATCAGATGATCCCATTAAGTTGGGTGATGGTTTAATGTACCGAGAATTGACAGATAGAATTGACAAACTGGATACTTTTGTTGCAGAAATTAAAGATATGCTGCAACAGTTGTTGAAAGTTCAAAAGGTACCAACCACTGCTGCTCCAGCTCAAGCACCTGCACAACCTGCACCTGCTGCAAATGAGTTATGGATCTTATTTCAACCACTGCTCCAACATCAAAGACAATTGGCTGATCAGCAGCATGAGATACAAGTTCAAAAGCTGCGAAACATGATGGAGTCAAGGTTTAAAGATACCCAAGCTAACATCAAGGCTATCAAGGCCCACATACTAAACACCACTGACACTGCTCCCCCCACTGTTCTCTTTATTGATAATCCACCACCAGATAATGCCAAAAAGGGGGATAAAATCAAGCAGTGGAAGAAGAAGGGAATTGAAGATGGCCTTTATATTGAACCAGAAAAAGATAGCATGACTAAAGACATTCCCTTGCCAGATGGTAGTAAAAAGATTGATGTTGCCGCAAATGCACTTGCTGAAGCAAAAGCAACTGTAAAAAGGGATAGAGAGGCTAAGGATAAAGCCAGGTGGGAACAGGAGAAAAGAGTTTTTATGGAGCTGAATGTGCAGGGTCCTTCTGAACCTATGGATGATGAAAATCCTAAGGATGAAAAGAAGAAGCCCATTAGACAAGTGAGGCAACCCAAACACACACCATCCAGACCCACAAAGCATGCTTCCAAACCACCTTCCAAAGGCTCCAAACATCAAACCTCCACCCAAACAGCAGTTGTAACACCTGTTGTATCAACAACTGCTGATACTTCAGTTGTTTCAACAACTACTAGCCAAACACCTGCCATCATTTCAACACACACCACTTCAACACACACCACAACCACTGCCTTACCACCACTACCAAAAATCACTTCACCACCAAAAACAACCTCACCACCATCACCTCCTGCTAAAAAGCAGAAGACATCAGATGTTACAATATCTGTTGTAATGACAACAGTGGTTGAAACACCAGTTGTTTCAACAACTGTTAGTCAGCCACCTTCCACCACTCAAATCAATACTTCACAACCATCCAACACACCACCTGCCTCTCCTAAACTAAAAAGGAGAAGGGTAATTTTACCTGATGATGATTCTCCATCACCACCACCTACATCTTCACAATCTCATGCACTTGTAAATATTCCAAACCCTGTTCCTCTCTCTTCAGCCCAAGTTCAACAGCCAATCACTGCCATCACTCCTGCAGGATTTCAATATCCTCTAGAACTTATAGCAGTCAGAGAAGAAATTAAATCTTTCTACTATGAGGATGATCCTGCTAAAAGGAGTTTGCCATCAGTTGAAGGATATCCTAGGCCTAACAACATTGAAGTATACTTGAAAGTTAAGGCTCAATAGGCAGAGGATATCTCCAAAAGAAACTCACAAGGAAAAACTGACAAAGAAATTCAAAGGCATTATCAATTTCTACTCACTCAAGTCAGATCCTTGGAGCAGTTTGCAAAGAATGTTTGTCAACAAATATCCGAAAGAGCAGATGAGTCATTGAGAAAAGACTACCTTGACAACATCATGGCTTTTAAGAAATATAAAGGAGAAAAATAGATGTACAAAGAGTGGACCATTCCTGAGCTTGAAAGTGAAGCAGCCAGGATTCAAGAAATGATTAAAAACAAGGTCAAACACACTTCTCCTGATTGGGCAAAGTATAAGAAGAATGTACCTGAAAAGACATTGGAGCTGAAGAGAATGAAAGAGGAGCTAATTGCTGCTGATTATGGGTCTAAAAATCAAGTGATGAGATGGAAAGAAGACAAAGTCAGGACCACCTACAAAAGGTTGGAGGAACTAAGGAAGAAAGATCCAAGGGTTCCATAAAAACCTGACTATCCTGAAGCAGAGGTTTCAACAAGACCACCAAAGCTGCAAATCAGGAGATCCACTGCTCCAGCTGGTGCTGCCATCTATAAAAGAAGACAACAAAAACAGTTGGATGCTGAAACAGTGGAAGAATTAATTGCAGGAGATGACCTTGTAAAAGAAGGTATTAAGAAGATGATAGCAGAAACTCTTGGATTGAATCAACCTGCAAGCATTGCTCAGTCAGTCATCACCATGCCAACATCACCAAACTCCTCATCTAATAAAAATCTCCCAAGAAACCCACCAGACTCAAAAGTACTAAAGTGGAAAACTGACAAACAGACCCATGTACTGACTGTGATCAAGTCTAGTGGAGAAGTGAAGAAAATAACAAGGGAACAATCACTTGGCTAAAGTATTGAAGATTTGCAGGATCTCCTTGATCTTCCACTTTGCAGGGATGAAGATGACACAGATGCCTTAGACTTTGAGGTACAACTCAAAGGGCAAATAAGGGAACTGTTGATGAGGCAATAAAGATCTACAAATAATGAAGGGTTTTAGCATTATCTGTTCCAGAGGGAGATTGTTGGGATTGAACCCTATCAGAGGAACAGATAATTAAAGCCAAAATCGGATCAGAGCAGTGGATCCAGAATAAGCAGATGTTATGTATACAAGTCTCTCCCCTTGAAAGTGGTTTCAACATCTGATGACCTCCAATCTCCTGATCGTTACAACTGCTGACTTACAACTGCTGATCAAGTCAAAGACTGATGAGGACTAAAGCCCCGCTGTTCAATCTACTGCTGTGGGTCAAGCACTGCTGAATTTGTCAAGTACTGCTGGAGTCACAACAGTGGAAGGATTCAGCAGTAGTTTAGTTTGTTTTTATGTAATGTATTGTAATCAGTAGTTAGCATAAGCAGTGTTTGTATTAGATCAGTTTTTAGAGTTTGTTAGGAGGTTAGATGTCACTTTCATGGTGACGTCAGCAAAGATGCCACATTGGTTTGTCCATGCCTATAAATAGAACAGTACCCTGTACTGTTCTATTAGCTCTTCACCATCTTTCTTCCTGTACGAACAAATCACTGTGAGCTCAGGCTGAGGGGGAGTTTGTTACATGCATGCATTGTAATCGTTGATGAAATAAATTCAATCATTCGGTTCTTTGTTGAAAATGTGTGTTGAAAGCAATTCTCCTGTTTGATTGTGTGCAAAGTTTGTTTCCATTTACATTCCGCTGCATTACTTGTTCATCTTTCATTTTAATTCAAACACAAAACACAATCAATCCAAACTCAGATCCTAACAGGGAATGTGGAGGTTAGAAGGCCGATGTACTGGGTTAATTGGGACCGGGTGGCATTACCTAAGGCTAAAGGTGGTCTGGGGCTGGCTAAACTCGTCTCGGTTAATATTTCTCTCTTGACTAAATGGGGATGGCGTTACAAGACGGAGAACAATGCGCTGTGGAAAAAGGTGGTGGATGCGTTCCATACGGTTCGGAGGAAATGGGATTTTATTCCGTGTCGGAAAGGATTGAGTGGCCCTTGGGCCAATATCGTCAAAGTTCTCTCGAGGACTATTATCGAAGGGGTTCCTCTTCGGCATTTTTTTAAAGGAGCGATTGGAAATGGGTCAGAAATTAGTTTTTGGTTGGATCCGTGGGCTGGAAACGAGACCCTGAAAGACTTGTGTCCGTTGCTTTTTTGCTTTAGAGAGGAACAAGAGGTGCAAAGTGGGCCATAGACTTATTTGCTTTTCCACATGTACTACTAAATGCTGGGACTGGTTGAGGCAGCCGGCGACGGGTCAGGAGGTTCTCGAGCTGGCTCGGCTATACTCAGTTTTGGACCCGGTTACTCTCTCCAGTCAACCCGATAGGTGGATATGGGCTGGGTCCGAAGACGAAAGTTTCAGTGTGGGCTCGGTTAAAAGACTGCTGGTGGCGGATAGTGATGTTAGTGGGTTCTTCATTATGGACTGGTGCAAGTGGATCCCGGCGAAGTGCAACATCTTTGCTTGGCGGGCAGAGATGGATAGACTGCCTACTGCGGCGGCGCTTTCGAGAAGAGGGATTTTTCTGGAAGATCCGACCTGCCCTTTTTGCTCGGAATGTGAGGAAATGGTGGACCACATTTTTACGGCCTGTAGCTTCGTGGTGGTTATCTGGCAGCACTTATCGGCTTGGTGTAAGATTCCTAATCTATTCGCTTTTTCCTTTAAGGACCTTCTGGAGTTTCAGCTTTTTTCGGGGTTATCGGGTAAAAAGAAAGAGGTGCTACATGGTCTGATTATCATTGTTTGTTGGAGCATCTGGAGATCTAGAAACGGCTTAAAGGTCAACAACAAAGCGGCTCGGATGGAAGATGTCATCTCGGAAGTTAAATCATGCGGCTTCCTTTGGGCTAAAAATAGAGCTAAGCTGGGTCAATTGTCTTGGTCCGCTTGGTGTAAATTTGTAATTATGTAAAGTTTGTTTTGTTGTTCTCCTGTTTGGCTGCCCCGTTTTGTGGGTGGTCGGTTGTTTTTATGAAGTTCGCCTTTCAAAAAAAAAAAAGATGAGAGGGGGCGGCCGACATTTCCAACACTGAACACACCAATTAGAAGGTGAGATTCGGGTCAAAATAAGATGAGTTGACCCGTTAAGTCTTTAGTCATAATTATTAATGATGCAGGCCCAAGTGTAGAGGATCATGCCAAGACATTTTTGAAGGGTCATGACATTTTTGAAGGCCCATGATCGAGCTTCCAACGGTGGTTTACGAAAACGAGCATAGCTTTGGCTACGGGTCTCTGTTTTAGGCGTTTAACCAGTCAAATCGAAGCTTGAAACGAGGACCACACCGTGGCAAGAACCTGGAAGGGGCCTTGTCTAAGTTTCACCCCAAAAAATGCATTCTAATGGGAGTATTGGACATTTTTTATGTTTTTTCGGTGTTTTATGCATTTTGTTTTTGGGCTTGTGTTTGGCCCATGGCCTTTTTGTGGCCCATTTCGAATTTCAATCTCTATTTATGTCTTTCTCTTGTAATTTGGATGGCCAGAATTGAATTTTGAGAAATAACCATTTTCACTTCAAATTCTTTGCCCTTTGGGTTGGATTTTGGGGGTTTGGGGAAGATCATCACTTGTGCCTATTGTTTTGAATTTAAACAACAATATGCAGAAAAGAACAACTGACACTAACAAGCATGGAGTCATAGACATACATAGCACACAACAAACAAACAAACAAACTAATTGGCTGAGACCAACGGTTCGGTTCGGGTCGGGTTTAACTCAGCATGCATTTGGAACTGAGAGAGTATCATAACAACAAACAACATACTATGCTTTTTACTTTTTGAGTACATCTGACTCGTGTGCCATTAAGTCATCACCGGGCCTGTAGTATTTCGCCGGAGGGTATAACCCCAGGTTGCCAACTTGACTTGTGTACAAACAAGCAAATCTCTCAACCTGCATCAATTCAAACCGTAAGTATCCTCAAAAACGGATTGCGCCTAGCGTTGCAAACCAGCCCGAGCTTGGCTCGTTCAACTTAAAAGAATTAGATTTTGGCTTGTTTTTTGACTTTATGTCTAAAGCTTGAGCTCAGCTCATGAGCAACTATTCAAGCCTGTGCTCGGTTTGTTTATTACTTACGTTTAAGCTTGGTTTGAGCTTTTAACGAGCCGATCTCGAGTAGCTCGCAAACTGCTCGTCTTGTTTACACCCCTACTTGGGCTATTTGACACATCAACACCTTTTGTCCTTGTTTTTAACTTTATAACTAATTAATGTATTAAACGATTACAAAAACTCTTATTAAACTATTAATATAATACAACTTCTTTTAGATAACAAAAAAGATTTAGGACAGAATACAAAATATGCATCTTTGCCCGTTAAACATATTTGACCCGTTTGTTTTTTATCCCGAATCAACGTGTTGAAATTACCACCACTACTTGTAAGGGATATAAAGTAAAACTGTAAACTAACCTGGTGTGCAAAGCGGGAGTTTTGATAACCCGTTTTCATTAGCTGGCCCCACACGGGATGGAACTGTGGATAACAGAATAAGCATGTCACTAGTAAAAAAATGTACAAAAAAGTAACAGATTCAATGATATTCAGGGATATATATATATTCAAATGGTTTTTTTTTTTTTTTTTTTTGAAAAATAAATAGATACGCGAACAGATACCCATAAAAAGTTAAGATCCATAAAGAACTGATTACCTTCTGATGGAAACTTTTTTGAGACTCTTGATGTGATGCACGAACACGGGCACCTTGAACCTATGCAAAATAATAAGAAACTGAGTGGATCATGGTTCATAGCCACTTGCAAAAATTCTAAGTTAATAGGGTATAAAAGGATATTCAAAAAAGGAAAAAACCATGTGTATTATTAAATTAGAAGTGGCAAAACGAGTGTGTTAGGTGGGTTGGGTAACGAGTCATAGCATGTAACTTTTGGTATTTGTCGGGCCATGTCAGGTTGGGTTGATTTGATGGAACTTTTGTCCAAATATTTTCTAATTTTTCTATAAATATCTAGTGTGTATGGTTGTGATGTTATATTATTTCTGTAATTATTTAATACGTAGAGTAAAATGATTTATAGAATAAAATGTCTAGTGTGTATGGTTGTGATATTATAAAATGATTTTTTATTCTAAAAACCATTTAGAATTTATCGTCCTACACCAACCTCAAGTACGTCAAGCTTTGAAGTGAGCTTTTGTCTTTCACCAGCATCCAGATTTCCATGCCTGAAAGAAAAAAAACAACTTGATTCAGAAAACCATACGGTTGTGTTTCGTCTCTAACGGGTCAAACAGGTAAAAGTCAAAAGATTATTTAACTGGGAAAGGGTCAAACATGCCAAAGATGGCCCAAAGAGAACATTTAATCCGTAAGACCACCAAAATCATATTATTAAAAAGGAACAATGGATTTTAATAATCCCAATTATTAGCCGTTGGCCAGCAACGGTCCCAACTTAAAAAATAACCAGTGGTGGTCCCACCTTTTCACATGTTGTAAACCAATAGACCTTTACTAACAGAAAAGGAAAAGGGGGCAAAAAGAAATTAAGGTCCTGTTAGTAAAGGTCCATTGGTTTACAATATGTGAAAATGTGAGACCACCACTTGTCATTTTGAAGTTGGGACCGTTGCCGGCCAACGGCTAATAGTTGGGATTATTAAAATTCATTATTCCTATTAAAAATATGATTCATAACAAAAAATATGGCTTTGTGTTCATATTTGGCACGCTTATTATCAATATACGTACTCAAGGGACCACTTCAAATGATGGGTTTGATCTTCGATTTGATCTCGCTCACTTCTTAGCAGTTGGAGTCTCTGCACAAGTTACAAGTTTCAGTTATTTCTATAGAAAAGAAAAACAGAAGCTCACCACAGTATAAGGCTCAACGTATATATTTAAGAGTTCATAAATCATAATCCAAGTCATATATAAAAATTTGAAACTTTGTTCCTCGCTCTTTAATATCACAAGTCAAATATTACCTTTCGAGTCTCCCTCGAGGATGAGAGAACTCTAGCCTCCTTTTCAAGTTCCGGAACAATAAGCATTGTCCTCCAGCCTGATATATTTAGTTTAATTATAACGAGATTGAGATTAAAATACACATAATAATATAATATCATCTTGATGCATGTAGATAAATAGAAGAGTAAATTGCTAAAATCGTACCTGAGGTTTGGGTATGTTTGGCAGTTTCATCCAAAACAACTTTTTTGTACTAAATAGTCCTTCACTTTTGAGATTTTGTCATTTTCATCCAACAGTCTAATTTGCTTTATTTTTTCTGTCAAATATTTGGATGAAAATGGCAAAAAAATCCCAAATCTCAGGGACGATTTTGGCAAAAAAGTTGAGACGTTTGGATGAAAATAGCAAAAAATCACAAAAGTGAAGGGCAATATGGTACAAAAAAGTTGTTTTGGTTGAAATTGGCAAACGTGCCCAAACCTCAGGGACGATTTTGGCAATTTACTCTAAATATAAACATAAAGTGAGTGGACCCATTTTGATACTATTTTTTTCTAGAACAACCCCTTTACCCCAAGCCCATTTTGGTTAGAGCCCGTTGTGACCCAAAGTTGATACTATTTCTTATGATGAATTAACGACCCGCTAGTTAACCCACCCTGCCTATTTCGCGTCAGGCTTATCCACCACATAATGCCAGTTATAAGAATAGACACTTCGAAATTATGAAAGAATAAAGAAATTCATACCCAAAACTTTTTTGCTGCGTAAGATATCCCCATATATATGATCTCCGACATACAAAACCTGTGAACTTGATCCCACATTAAGTAGTTTATGCAGATGGCCAACATTACCTCCCTGAAACAAAAGTCATATCCTTGAAATATAAGGGAACATTTACATATATATATATATACACACACACCCCTGAAAACTTGCAAAATATCATATTTACCCAACCCAAACCAATTAGTGTCGAATATGCCGAATCAAAAGACTTAAAATTTCATATTTAACTATCCTATTAAATACAACTTATATTATGACCATTATACCCTTATCTTTCTTCTTAAACTCTAAACTCTCATACCCAAGTGCAAGTTGTAAGAAAGGGGTAAAAAGGTCATAAAATTAAAAAAATGGGTACAATTTTTATTATGATTTTTGTTGGGTAAACATGATATTATATCAAATTTTTAAGGAGATATATGAAATCCCAAATATATGACACATAAATTATACAGTACCTGAAACACCTTGCAATGCTTATTTGGAATCGGATTGGGCAACTCTAAAGCGGGGCTTCCCACCTAATGATAATTAGTTAAACGTTTCAAAAAATATAACGAAATGTATGGGGTATAAAAGAACGGAAGAAATCTACTCACAAACCTGAGCAAGTGGAGTACCATTGTCAGTGTTAACAAGCTTCCCCGAGTCTGTCTCGACCATAAAAATATTAGCACGGTTTTCATCATGGAAAAAGCCTGGCTTCGCGCTGCATACACAAACTTTTTAATTTGAATATGGTTTTATTACTTATAAAACATATGCAAGATCCTTAAACAAAGTAAAAACCGTAACCTGCCAGTGATGACAAAATCAAAATGTTGGAGCCAATCAAGGCTCAAAGAGGAATCGCCATCCATTGTTCGCGCCCCAAATACAAAATTCATCACAACATTTGTATAATCCCATAGGCTGCATTAAATTAACACATCTTAGCTAGGATTATAACACGTTGAACGACAAATAAATAAGTCTTTTTTTTACCTTTTGGACTCAAGAAATTAATACGAGTATAACTATTGATTAGAATAAAGGTGTTGAAATATTAGATAATTATTTACAGATAACAACTAGAGGTGCATTAAGAATACAACATTGAATATTGAAAAGAGTTGTTCAAGAAAAATTGGATATATTAATTTGTTAAAAAAATTTAACCATATCAAATATTTTGAGATAATAGATTGAATAAGATGTGTAATCTTGATATGAAAAATGATTGAATTTTAACTTCAAAAGAAGAAAATATCTGGTTGTAAACCATTTGACATTATTTGTCAAAGTTGTACAACTTAAGACTGAAATAATATAATAAAGCTACCCTCGTCGTAAGGATCATTTGACCCTTGTTTATTGCATGATACCCATCCGATGACCGATTTATACAACCCAACTTTTATAACTAATAGAAAAATGAACCAGTCTTAATCAAATGCGTTCCATTTCACCACCATTAATTATGTGTTACAGAAAAAAAAAAAGAATATAGAAATACCTGTTGGTCACTATGAATACAGCACGCCCAGAAGTTTTTAACATTTTAAGCATTGGGACTATAGAATTGTCCTTGTTAATATACCTGATAATTAAACATGTCAAGCAAAAAGAAAATAGAAAACAAGCCACTGAACTACTAGGAAAGCATATATGTGTACACACACACACACACACACATATATATATATATAATTTGTAAAATCACATGTCATGCAACACCATGGCAGATGGCACCATATGTTCCACCCATGCTTAGAAGAAGATTATAGTCTTGCAACATAAAGTTATATAATGTAAGCCAACTGTTACTTTTCTTTACAAGAGAAAGCATATGTTAATTATAAAAAAACATACTTTTTTGGATCTTTCGCAACCATTTCCTTCAAAGATCCATCACGGTGACACATATCGATAGCAGAGCGGACATCGGTGTAGATACGATAGTAGCTGCAAGAAATTGTTTTAAACATTATTATTTCCAAGACACAATGTCAAATAATAAACAAGTAAAGACAAAACAATGTGAAAAAAAAAAAAAAAAAACCCTAATACAACAGGTTATCACTTGAACCTGCATGAAATCAGAACCAGTCCATCCTCAATAAAGGTGGAAAGATGACTGAGTTGGATAATGGGTCAAAATGGTTTAAGGTTGAAATGGGTCATTTTTAGTACGGGTCAAAACTGGCTGGGTCAGTTTGGGCTGACCCACATCATCTGGCTTTTTAAAAAAAATATAACTGAAGTATAAACCATGATTACAAAGACAATATTATTGCAGTAATAATCTAAATCTAAGAATATAGTGATTTAAGTGGCTTTCACCTGTTTGACCCAATCGGCCCTTTTAGCAATTTTTTATTTGACCCATTGGAAACAAATCACAACCCAAACGGGCTTATTCGTATGCATATGTGTCGAAATTGCCAAGACAATGACAACAATTAGCCACATACATACCATGTAAGAATATACTCTGAACAATTACTTTCGTCAATGAAACGACAAACTAAATCGTTCTTTTATATCATCATTCGCTACATACTTTACCGCTGTAAATGGAGGGTGTAACAGTAACTGTAGTAGCAACAACCAAATCATTTTTACTTTTTTTTTTTTAAATTGACAAAGACCAAGTGATGTTCGTATGTCAAACATGGAGGTTTAGAAATAGAGAGTGATTATGACACAATATCAAGTGAGTCTCACAACATGTTACACGAGTGCTCATTATGTAAATGGAATTAGACCCATGTTGCGTAAGCAGTTAAATGTTATCAAGTAAATAAAAATATAAACAAAAAAATAGAAATTACTCGAATCATCGTTTCCAATTACTGAAGCTGTGATTACAACTACAGCATCAATCAGATATCGAATATATATTTAAACGCTATATTTTCAAGAAATTTAAAGGTTCAAGTCATCTGTCCCCCTTACTCTTTTACTTCTGACATTTTCTCCGGATTGCTATCCTTAAAATCAACAAGCTGAGCAAACAAGTACGCTTCAGCAAGTGAAAAAAGGGTGTCAATGTGCGCATAGTCGGGCCCATCGAACGCATCTCTCGTGAAAGTATTACCGTACGTAGCAACCTTTTCATTCTTCGATATCAATCGAAATCCATGATATGCTACTTTCACATATTTATGCCTGTCCATCTGGAAGAGCGAACGATACACAAATAAAAATAAACTAAAAAATGTAATCAACTGAAAATATGCTACTGTAAACACTTCAGTTTGGTATTTGACAAACACGAACCTTCAGTATATTTCCTCTTTTTTTGTCGAGCACAAGTCCTCTAACCATGTATGTCCAGTCAAACGACCATTCCAGTAGCTGCACCGAAACAGAAAAGACACAATATACATACAGAATCATACATAAAATGTTACATAATTTCTAGCAGCCTAAGAACTGAGATCATACGGTTTAACTATGACATTTTAACATGGTTAATGAAACTGCAAAATTATACAAAAAAACTTCTCTATAAATTAGAGAACCAAAATAACTATATAAACTAACCTCTTTCGGATACCCGAGGTTGGTAACTAGCTTCTCAATTGTCCCATCATACGCAAGGGACTCAAACGTATCTGGTTTGTATTGTGCTAAAGTATAGTCCATGTCAAAACCGACAGCGACTATATTTTTCATGTTGACTGCACTGTTACAGAAGATTTGTTTTCCTATATCAATGGTTGGCTTTCCTTCAGGACACGATAATAAACTCGCAACGTCACCATCTTCAAAGCCGATAACTCCATCCATGTTGCAGCTTGATAACTAACTTAACAAATTTTATAACAAAAAGCAGTAAATCATCTTTCTGACACTTTAAAGAAGAAATAATTGAACCACGATTTATATAATAGTTATTAATTTACATCGAGATAGATGGTAAACGGGCAACAAGCTGCGCCGCTACCCTTTTTGAATAGCCAAACTCCTCCTCCTCATCATCATCATCATACTCAGTAAATCCCACCAATAGCAAAGCTAAGGTAGGGTCCGAGGAAGGTAGATGTAGACAACCTTACCTCTACCATGTAGGAATAGAGAGGCTGTTTTGAGTGAGACCCCCGGCTCGACTGTAGTTTTGTATCAAGCCTTGGACCTAAGACACATAAGTCATAACACTCAAACAAGCGGGACAGAGACTGATTGGTGCATGTACTCCCGTGTCTTTCAGCTATCAACGTCACCACACGATGCATGATTAACCATCCGCCGCTTTTAACGTTATTTTCACGAAATTAGTAAAACAACGTTAAAGTTAGCACCATTTCACTTTTGCCCCCGAGCGCCCACACATATATACATTATACGAATAGCAAAACTAAGTCTGTTAAAGATAGATCTCGGGGTCATAAGTTAACATTAGTACTATGCATGACAACATAAAATTAAAATGGATATGACAAAACAAAACAAAATAAAATTAGAGAAACAACTAAATGAACATTGAAGTAAATGAACACAACCTTCAAAGTAACAGTAATTATTCACAATCTTAATGCAAGAAGAAAGGAGAGATAGAGACAACATGATGCATTGAAAGAGATTTAACACTAGACACATGCAAGTCTGTAAATAAAAACAAAATAACTAAAATATCAAATCCATTAGCTCACATATCAAAATTTCATATCATATTCCAATCCTTTAATACATTTCAGAGTTCATTAACCAGAAAGAAAAATTCCTTTCGGATCAACAAAAAAATAGTATCATTCGTGTAATGTCACTAGAACAAGAAGCACAAAACCAGCCGGATCCAGCCCACAAGAAAAATTCCTTTCGGATCAACAAAAAATAGTATCATTTGTGGGTTCCCAGGAACCAGTGCTTTTGGAAAAAACGAAAAAAAAAATAGTGAGAACTTTGTAGAATTTAAAAAAAATAGTGAGAATTAAAGAGAATTTAGCGAAAGGAACCCATTAAAATAAAATCATGCATCCGCCACTGCACAAAACCTCGGATTATGTAACTGATCAACACCAAAAACACTTGCGTGCAGAGGCGAAGCTTGAAAATTTCTACCGGGGTCGGAAGTCACCGGACCTAAAAGTATATACCTAAATTTTTTTTTATAAAACCGGGGGTCGAAAACGTATATACCTAAAAAATTCTATACGAAACCTACATACATAACACTACCGAGCGAAAAGTTCGGGAGGTCGGCGCCCCCGGCCCCTTCAATGCTTCGTCCCTGCTTGCATGCAGATGACTAAACCGAAAAAACAAACAAATTAACTAAACAAACAAGCAACAATTATGAAGCAGACCTTGTGAATTGTTGATCCTTTTGAGAAGAAGAAGAAAATTTGGTTAGTTATAAGAGGAATATGATATTATGATAGTTGAAGGGGTTTATATAAAAAATGGCGGTTAGTGACACGTGGATAAGTTGTTGTGAGGTGGACAGTTGTGACTTTAACCGTGGGGATTGGAACCACTTATAAATTTGTAAAATAAAGAGGTTGGAAGAATGCAGAATGGGTGAGTGTTGTTAATTGGAGGTATGAAGAAGATGGGTTTATTGGGATGTTGTTAAGATTGAGCCCTTTGGTTTTTATGTTGTTGTTAGGGTTACAAACGAGTCGAGCGGCTCGCGAGTTACTCGAGATCTGCTTGAGAAAAAGCTCGAAACAAGCCGAGTCTTATCGAGCTCGAGCCGAGCTTGAGTCTAAAATAAAAACTCGTATGTTTATCGAGCCCGAGCTCGAGCCTGACATGTGAAGCTCGTTAGGCTCGTCGAGCCTTATCGAGCTTTAGTGTAACCAAGCCTAGCCGATCTTATTTAAACTTGTTTACAAGCCGACCCCGAACCTAAAAATAAGCTTATTTAGTAAATGAGCTCAAGCTCGAGCCCGAGCTTCACTTATCGAGCTCACGAGCCTGAAAAGTCTATTATTTATATTTTTTTCATTTAATATATTAATTAACAGATAATAAACAAGTTGAGTCTGAGCCGAGCTCGAGCTTGAGAAAATACCAATGGGCAATGATTTGACTCTTTCCACCTAATTGTTGTTAAATTGGTACCTTGTGATTTAACTTTTTGACTTTTGTGAATTGTGATGTGAGCCATAGGTTGTAGCACGTGTGTTTTGTCTTGGTATGAGTGGGAAGAAATATCATGAGGTGGAGAAGAGTTGAGTGTGAGTAAGGTTAGGTTTGGATTCTTTAATTAAAACTAGTAATATTCCCCACGCATTGCAGCGGGTCTACGGTTAGTATCGGTTCAATTTATGACAAGATCGGTATGGTTTCAGCACTCGGTATAGTAACTAAAAGATACAACCAAATAATAAAAGTAATGATATGACCAAAATGATGTTGGCACGTGTTTTACAGTGCTTTGAAAACCACAAAAACGAATAGTGGTTCTAATAATAATCATACAGTACCAATGTTGTGCGGTCGAAATCGATAGGGCATTGATGTTGCTAAGACGGTGTCAGTTTAGTTAGTCATGGTAGGGATATGGTACCAACACTCGCTAGAGCTTACAATATATAAAATATACTCTATACTGCTACCGAAGTTGTGCACACGGTATTGGTTCATTTCGTCACAATAAAAAAAAATCAATTATATTTTACCCGTTCGATTCAAACAAAACTTATATTGAAATATAAATAAAAATAAACATGTCTCAATGCTATTTTCTGAATTTTATACGATATTACTTATAATATTAAAATAATGTAAAGGATAAATGGCATCGACATATAAAAAAACTACTAAATGTAGATAAAAATGAAACGTCGTAACTGCATACTAAAAAAATTTATAAAATATCGTTTTGATAAAAAACAAAATATGTTTAATTAATATAATAAAATAATTAAAAGGTAAAAAAAATATAATAACAAATAAAAATTTGTTTACTGTTCGTGACCACTTTCTATTAATATATATAACTAGTAGAATTTCCCTGTGCGTTGCGGCGGGAACCCGGTACAATTTATTACGGTATATACACTTTATATAGCAACCCAAAGACAAAACTCAAAAATAAAGTCATGATATGCCCAAAACGACAACGATACATATTTTATGTTGACGAAAACCATAAAAACCAATATTAGTAATGATTTTAAACAAATACCAATAATGATTATGATGGTGTCGTTACCAGTGTTGTTCGCCTAAAATTGACGCATCACCAATATTGTTGGGACGATATACGTTTGGTTCATCACGGTATTAGTATGATACTAATACCCACTATAGTTTACGATATAAAACAGATACTATATATTGCTACCGAAGTTGTTCAGACAATATTGATTTAGTTCATTCTAAGAAAAAAAATGTATAAGTTTTCGTCAGGGTACCAGTTCGGTTGATCACACTAAAGAACAAAAATAATATCAATTATATTTGATTCTTTTGATTTTGAACAAAACGTTTAGTGAAACGAAGATAAAATAAGCACGTCCCATTAATTCTAAATTCGATTACACTATATTATTGGAATGACGAAAAGGGTAACAACATCAATATATAAAAAAATTAATATGTACGATTGTGCTAACGATTACTTATACATTAGCACTCACAAAAAAACTCGGTTTTAGAAAGAAAAAAAAACTTTATATTAAAACGTAAATAAAATCAGGTACGCCGAAACAACATACTAAAAATTATATAAATTGTGATATGTATAATAATAATATAATTAAGTAATAAAATAATTAAACCTGAGAAATAATATTAAAAAATCTATTAGATAATAAAATAAATGAAAAAAACAATATTATAAAAATATTTAAACACTATTCATCAGCACTTTCTTTATTAATTCTGAATTCGATTACACTATATTATTGGAATGACGAAAAGGGTAACAACATCAATATATAAAAAAATTGATATGTACGATTGTGCTAACGATTACTTATACATTAGCACTCACAAAAAAAAAAAAACTCGGTTTTAGAAAGAAAAAAAACCTTATATTAAAACGTAAATAAAATCAGGCACGTCAAAACAACATAATAAAAATTATATAAATTATGATATGTATAATAATAATATAATTAAGTAATAAAATAATTAAACTTGAAAAATAATATTAAAAAATCTATTACATAATAAAATAAATGAAAAAAACAATATTTTAAAAATATTTAAACACCATTCATCAGCACTTTCTTTTAATATGTATAATATAATAATATCTTGTGTTTATTGTCATGTGATTATTATATGTATACTAGTTGATGCCCCGCTCACGTTGCGGGGCGATTGCCGAATAATGAGCGAGTGTTAGGCAGCTCAATGACACGAAAAACAATTAAATCGAGTCAACCAATTAAAAAAAACACTTTTTTAGTTTTGATAAAAAAACTAAAACAATGAAAATATTGTAATTTTTAACTGAGGGAAAGTTGTATTTTTTGACTGGGGTAAAATCGTAATTTTCCAAAAGCTAAAGTGATGCCAGTACTATAAATCTGAACCAGGGGCAAAATTGTAAATTTTCATAGGGTCAAATTCATAATTTTGGACTTGGGGTAACAACGTAATATAAATTTGAACTAAGGGCACAATCGTAATTTTAACCTGGAGGCAAAACCACAATTTATTTTGAACCGATGACAAAATCGTAATTTTGAGTTGGGGGCAAAAGCATAATTTTATTTTTAACTGGGGAAAAACGTAATTTTGAACTGAGGGCGAAATCATAATATTTTAAACGGGGAGAAATCACATTTTTTAACAGAGGGCAAAATCATAATTTTTAGCTGGGGGCAAAAACAAAATTTTATTTTGAACTGTGGGCGAAAAGATAATTATGAGCTTAGGGCAAAACCACAATTTTATTTTGAATCGAGGGGAAAATCGTAATTTTGAGCGGGGGACAAAAGCGTAATTTTATTTTGAGCTGGGGGCAAAACCGTAATTTTAAAGAGGGGCAAGAACGTAATTTTAAAATGGATATAAAATAATAAACTTGTTGGTCCAATGGGGGAGTGCCAGGCAAAATCGTAATTTTGAATTGAGGGCAAAATTGTAATTTTGAGACGGGAACAAAAGCGTAATTTTATTTTGACATTGGGGCAAAACGATAATTTTAAACATGAGCAAGAACGTAATTTTAAAATGAATATAAAATAACAATAAAATGGTTGGTCCAATGGGGGAGTGCCAGGCAGCTGGCACTATTCCCCCATTTGGTAAATGTAGGTATATGCGTGGCACTATTCCCCATTTGATAAATGTAGGTATAGTAAATTCAGCTTTTTATCACGATTACATATTTAAGTATAATATTTTATTATATAAGATAGTATACCATATTATATAATACTAGTATTAAGATGCCACGCTTTACGGCGGGATTGTTAAACCGATAAAAAGTAATCGTAAAAACGTTGAACCATGCATGTCCGTTATAGCGTGCTAACATGGTTGTTAAACCGGAAAACAAAATAAAGTAAACACTTTGAATCACACACGCGCGTTGTATGGTGTTAACTCGTAAAATTTAGATCAAAAGACAAATTTGTAAAATATGAAAAGTATATATGACCGAAGTTGAAAGTGGAAAAATAATGAGCTAAAAAATAAAAAAGAAAATGTTTTATAACAAAGTTGTAAAAGACAATAACTATAGGGGTGAAAATTATAAATAAAAAAAATGAATTATAAGACCACCGGTGGTGAGGGTGGTTTAGGCGTGAAGCACCCAAAAAAAGGCCCAAACACGCTCACACACCACTACGCTCGGGCGTGGTTTTTGCTTTTTTTTCGTTTTGGCGTGTTTTAAAAACGTCGGGTACAAATGAAATTGGCCAATCAGAATAGAGAGACGTGGTTTTAATGAAATATTATTTGATGTAATTTACAAAAAAAAAAATAATAATAATAATTGGTTAATCATGGAATGAGACATTATACTACTACACTCATTTTAACTTCAAACCCTATAATCTCTCTTTGCTTATTAGACGGCGACGTGTCGCTTCATACCCAAATGTGAGACATTTGTTTCACTAACCACTACATATTATCCAATTTATGGGTGGACAAATAAACAAAGAAGGAAAATGTATTTTGCATACTCAGTTGTAAAAAAGCTATAGCAACTCATACGAAGTTGAATAGTAGATTCAACTCACATAATTTTTTTTTGTGAATTAATAGATGTTAAATTATCTAATATCATATAATATTATATCGTATCATATCATATTATCTCATATCATATAATATTATATCGTATCGTATAATATCATAATTTGTCATGATATATACATACGATACTCCAAGATCAATATTTTGTTAGATCAACACTGATAATTCGATAACGAAAGAAGGAGCCTAACAACCACATTTCATATTTTATCCAATGACATTCATATCATATAATATTATATCGTATTGTATAATATCATATTTTCTCATGATATATACTCCAAGATCAATATTTTGTTAGATAAACACTGATAATTTGATAACGATAGAAGGAGCCTAACAACCACATTTCATATTTTATCCAATGGTATAGATTAATTTAGTGTTTTACGTAAAAGGTCATAATGTGAAATTCTACTTTTTAACCCAAATTCTCCACTGCTTGCCCCTTTCATCGCCATGTTAACACAATTCAGTGAGATAGCATGTGATATTAACATGGCCATATCATATATTATGATTAAAATGATCAAATTTTAAAGTCGTGACTCCCTATTATAAAAAAAAATATCCATATAGAGATTATATATGTCTTAAGATTAAAATCTAGAAAAACTTATGATTCTTTTGTATATGGTGCAGCTAAGCGTACGATTCAAATCAAATTAGACCATCATCAACTCAGTTGTGATTTACACAACATAATAAGCCTAGTGTTAAAATATATAATAATAAAAAAAAAGACAACAATAAATTTCACATATCTAAACATGAATGAAAAAAGTTTGAAATTCTAGATACC
The DNA here is from genome assembly GCA_030545235.1 of Helianthus tuberosus. Lineage (NCBI taxonomy): Eukaryota > Viridiplantae > Streptophyta > Magnoliopsida > Asterales > Asteraceae > Helianthus > Helianthus tuberosus. The sequence continues at coordinate 141,985,716 of CM060357.1, forward strand.
TGTAGAGTGATGTTTATAGGACCAGATTCGTCTGTGGAACAGTTGATGTGTTGATCACAAAGATCGCTTGGTAGTGTGACAAATTTATAGTGAGGGATAAAACAGCATTAGAAGCAAAAAAAAAAAAAAAAAAAACAAAAACAAAGAAAAAAACAATTTATTTATATATCAGCTAATGTTTATCAAGTGAGTGTCTACTTAAAGAGAAAAAAAAAAACAATTTCTTTATAGCATAATTGTTTTGGTTTATCTAATATGCATGTTTAAGATATTTAGTTTTATTTTCTTTTTTCCAAATTTCCTTGTCTAATGGTTTTGATAGGATTATTATCATTCTAACGAGTTGCGTTAAGCAAGTAAAAACAAGATAGGCTAAAAACGATTTTAAGAGTAGTCAAGTTCTACACCCCATAAAAATCTATATTTAAAAAAAAAAAAATTTCTACCAGTTCTCAAATTCAACCCCAATATTTTTACGAACCTAAAATTTAGATATTGACAAATCATATTTTCTAAAGTAAAAAGATTCAAACACATAGTCTCCTAAAAATGGAAAGTCATAGGAAGGGTATCAAATGGACTTTGAATTAGAACCGTCTCATCAAACTCTACGATCTTAGATTTTAAGTTTTTGCTTTTAGATTTTTAGCTTGTAAATTTTAGAATTTTTCTTTGAGTTATTGTGTCTTTTTATGTGGCATTCTGTTTTTTTTTTCGTCACTGTGTGTTTTTTTTTTACGATTCACTGTATCTTTTTCTTTGTCGTTGTGTTATATTTACCGGCATTGTATTATATTTTGTGATTATTGTGTTTTTTACACTTTCTAAATTTAGGGGACTTTTATAGATAACTCAACCCTATGTAAATATATGTTTGCAAGAAAAAAAAATTGAACTAATAATTTAGTTTTTAAAATTATATATATTAATGAAAAGTGATCATGAATAGTATTTTAAAATTATTTTAATATTTTTGTTTTTAACAATTAATTATTTTATTAATATATTTTTAATTGATTTTTCATGTTTTTTTATAATTATTAAGATACGATATTTTATATAGTTTTGAGTATGTTGTTGTGACGTGTCTAAATTTTTCTATGTATTAATACATTTTTTTCCTGAAATTGAGTTGTGAGTGGTAAAGTTGAAGTAATCGAAGTACAAACGTACATGTTATCAAACCTAACTCACATTTAGTTTTTTATATATAAATTGACATTACTTTTTTCATTATTCTAATAATACAATGTAATTCTTTATAAAGTTCAGAACATATGCGACATGTTTATTTTTGTCTTCGTTCCGCTAAAAGTTTTGTTCAAAATCAAACGGATCAATATAATTGATTTTTATTTGTTCTTTACCGTGATCAACCGAACAAATACCATGCGAAACTTGGATAGTGGTATATAGTATCTTTTTATATTATAAACTATAGCGAGTATGAATACCATACTGGTACCTTGACGAACCGAACTTATACCATTTGTTTTTTACCATGACAAATTGAATTGATACCGTGTGAACCACTCCGATGGTAGTATAGAGTTTTTTTAATCATCATAAGCTATAGCGAGTATTGGTACCACATCAATTCCAATCGAACATCAGTACCGGTATGTGTACCATCGGAACGAATACTGATATTCATTTCGGAAGACACTGCTCATATTCGTTTTTATGGTTTTCGATTTATGTAAAATATGCGTCGATATCCTTTTGGGCATATAACGACTTTATTTTGGGTTTTGCCTTTCGATTGTTACAACGAGTGTCAGTATCGTACCGATATGTTGTTCAAACGGTTTCAATTCAGTTTAGTACGATAGCGGCACCCGCCGCGAAGCGCGGGAGAACCTCCCTAGTTATATCAATAACAAAGACATGACTTTGCAACAAAGCTTTTAATTTGGGATAATATCAATATATTTAAACAATATAATCTATTTTATTAACCTTGTTGGGATAATATCAGAATATTTAAAAATAAAATTTATTTTATTAAAAACAGATGCATGATAAGCAAAAAAAAAAAAAAAAAAAAATCCTTTTCTATTAAAAAGTAATAATCATTTTTTTTGAAAAATTAAAGTGAGAAGATTATATAACAATATTTAAATTTAAAAATATAATTTATTTTATTAAAAACAGATGCATGATAAGCAAAAAGAAAACTTTTCTTTTAAAAAGTAATAATAAATTTTTTTTTGAAAAATTAAAGTGAGAAGATTATATATCAATATTTAAAAAAAAATCTTGAGAATTTTTTATAATATTATAAACTAGGTTAGAACCCCATGTATTACACGGGTTGAATAAATATAATTTTATATATTAAATAATTAAAAACCCCGTATATTTCATAAGTTGAATAAAACTAATTTTATACACCAAATAATAATTATAAAAAATTTTATTTTAATACCCCTATGTATTACATGGGTTGAATATATGTAATTTTTTATAGTAAATAATAAAAGAAGTTATATCTTTAAAAAAACATTGTGCATTACACGTGTTGAATAAATCTAATTTTATATACCGGATAAGATAATAAAAAGAGTTATATCTTTAAAAAAAACTAACGGATATACTCGATACATGATAGATAGAGTGATTGAGAGGATAATTCTTGATATTTTTATATTTATATGTCATTACATTTTCTCAAAACTAAATTAATAATAATGAGGATACACAATATTTATGTTAACATGAGACTATGGTATTAATTTTTTTTATAGTTTATAGCTAATATTCACGTATATATGATGATAAAATTACACAATGATCTATGTTTGAATATTATATTTATATTTATATTATTTTAATAAAATATTAGATTAGATGATGATAATAACGAAGGATTGCTAAATGATGATTTGAAATTTGTGATTATATTATGTTTATATTAGTTGAATAACATAATATTAGATTTCAAGGATAAATAATTAAATCTGATGAAAATTTCAAAATATTATATTATCTCCTATACGAATTGTTTTTATGAAGTCAAGATATGAACGCAAAATTAATAATTAAATTTATATTAAATTCAATTGTATAATTATCTTTTAATTAAATTAAATATTGATAATTAGGTAGAATAGATAGGTGGGAAAACTTAAAAATAGATAGCTCCGATGAATAACATGTGTCTCATAAATGGTTTATATTATTATATAGTACTAGCGGTATGTAACACCTCGAAAATTCACGTCCTATAATGTGTTGACACGTGTCATATGTTTAAAACGTGTTAAAGAATATTATAGAAGGACTAAAGTTGACAAACATGGAAAGTATGTGAATATACGTATTCTAAATGTCAACAGTGAATAAATATAATGTACATTAACCCTACATGGTGCTCATACCTTCAAACGAATAAATCATGGATCATACGAAGCTAAAAGTGAGAGATTTCAAACTAAAGGGGCTAAATGTGTCAACATGTTTAAATTATACCTCTGAGTGACCTTTTGACAAACCCGAAGCTTTGTAACGGTAAATTATACTCACTAGAACGCACGACTTAAATTTCATAAAATTTCGTTATCGTATGAGCAAGTTGTGATCAAATTCGTGTGCGAGGGGTTAAAGCGTCAACATTGAAAATTAGGCCTTTTCGGGTAACAATAAAGTTAACCGAGGACTAATCAAAATAGGTAAATGTCTTAAAACCCTTATAGACCAATTGTGAGGGTTCATAATGCAATAAACGAGTGCCTATTCGAAATTTGAAGAGCCAAGGACCAAAACTGCAATTAAGGGAAATTGGTTTGGCTGAATCACATGTGCTCGCGTAGCGCGAGCCTGAAGGGGCATGCCGTCGCGCTACGCGACGGCCATATCTGGGCAGAATTTGTTTTTCTTGGATAGGGGCCTGCTAGGTGCTCTTGTAATCGACTTTAAACGATTTTTCACATCCCCCTTGGCCCCTAAACAACCCCTAAACATATAGGACACTTGTTGGAAGGGTATGGTGAGTGCTAGACTTGTTTGTCAATCAATCGTGGTGCCTAAATCCACTATATAAGGGCCATGTATTGCAAACAATTCCTCACACCTTCATCTGCATTGGTGGATCACTTCTGGAGCTCAAACTTCCTCTCAAGTGTTCTCTAATCAAGCTTAGGACTTCAGTAAGTGTTCTAATCCTTCTTTAATTGAGTTTAGCTTAGTTTATTAGCTAAAAGTCAAACCGTCGTAATTACGGTTTGACTTCAAGATTAGTCAACAATGGCTCAGTCATATCTCGAATTAAAAGTAGGTATGAGTTGGTATTTATGTGGGTAATAAACCCTCAAAAGGGTTCCCCCTGATTACCACTCTAACCAGGTCAAAAGTCGGGTCAAACGTGTACTTAAAAAGTCAACAGAAAGTTTAAAATGCGATTTATGCATGATTAGCAATGCAGAACACTTATAACCTGTTTGATCATTAATATAACTTGGTAATTAGTGTAAGGACATGTCTAAACATGTTCCACCCGACAAATTCCTGTAAATACCGGTTCGGAACCGAAAGTCACATAGTTTGACTTTCACTTTGACTTTCAGTTCTGACCCATTTAGGCATGTTTTAAGAATGCCTCGGAGCTTTAATTGGACTAGGTTACACGTTATAATAACCCTCTGTGATGTTACACCTTGGTTCATTAGTTATCCAATTAATATGCATGTTTCCGTTAATTGCTCATATGTTGACCGTTATGCCCTTATTACCTTAAAACGTGATTTTTGGAAATGTAAAAGAGTAGAAACTTTAATTATTGATATATAAAGTAGTATGCAAAGTTTGACATCAGTTCGATTTGTAGATTAAGAGTTATGCTCATTATCGCAAAATGAATGCTTTATGTTAATAAAACGGCGTAATTAGCATATAGCCTAGTTAAGCCTACTTTTTGGTATCAAAATTAATACCCACTGATGTAATATATTATTTTCGGATTTTTTAAAGATTTTTAATTAATTTTAGGCTGAGCATAACTAGTAGTCGTAGGCTTAATCCGGTAATTGTCGGTTTTGCCCTTACGGGCCATAAAATGAGTTTTACATATCTAAACGACTCCAAACCTTTTACTACTGATCACATATGATAAATAAAGTATTTTAAGCCTTCTGGAAATATAAAAATATCAGATTTAAGTATCGAACCCGGAAATGGCCTTTAGTCGCCTTATTAAGCGTTTTTAACGCATGGTATGTATTAAAACTTTATTGAGCATACCCGGGTTGATACCTACTGATATAAGAGGCAAATTATAATATTTTAACAGTAAACAAAGGTTGATAAACTCAGACTCCAGTTTTGAGCTTTTCGGCTTATGTGAAATTACCAAAATACCCCTACGGGGCATAGTTTGGTTAAAACTGATAAATTTCACATATATGCTTTATCCTACTGTTATAACTCATTAATTTGAGTATGTTTACTGATTACATCAGACCTGTGACTCAGTTAAACACTTAAACACTTTTATAAACTTTTAAATGACCAAACTACCCCTACGGGGCCTAGTTTGTGTTTAAACACGTTTTGGGCATAATGAAAGACATCTTACTGATGTCACAACATATTTGAGGCATAATTAACTTAGGAAACCTGCATATAGCTCTCATGAATACCCGTCACGCTTATTACGCGTACGGTTTGGTTTATGTAACAAGTTTACATAAATTAGCCGAAACGGGTCAAACCTTAACGGTTTTATCTCAAAATCCAGAATGTGAATAATAAACCCATATTAAACAAGTTTTCAAACTTGTCGGGTCTAAATCACATTCTATCCGGTCTTCGCTTAATCGTGCGTACGAACCGTATCTTTGAAACTAGCCAGTCTAAGCTTAAGCTTAATTAAAGACCCGTTAGGATTCTAATAGGTTATTATAAAACCTTCGTTCCAGATTAGGAGGACCAGTAAAAGCTACGTGAATTTTGCTAATTGTGAATTATACTTGCTCAGGTAAATACTTTTAACTTATTTTCCCTATACGGGCTTGGGTTACGGTATATAGCATACCGCTTGATCGGGCATCAAATTCTCCACCGTTGAGTGGGTAATTGAATAAATTTGATCGGCCCGTTTAAACAGTCTTGTTACTTAAAGCCTTTGGGGGGTTAATGACCATGTCCCGGATATCCTCGGCATCATTTTACGAAATGGCCACGACTTAAGCGCGGGGTGTAGGCGTACACCCGTCAGTGCACAAAAGAATATTGTGGTGTGTCTATTGATCTTTAACCCGGACAAGATCCGGGCTACTGAACGCACAAGGAACATGTAATTCGTTCACAAGATTATAATATTTCAATAATTCTCCCAAGTTATAAAAGGTTAATTTTGCCTCTGTGCATTTTAATCAAATTATAAAAGATATTTTGTGCCACGTGCATCCAAATCAATTTTCTTAAACCATTTTCAAAATGAGTCAGTTAATTGTATTTACCAGTGTAAACTGACGTATTTTCCCAAAAAGACTAAATGCAGGTACTAAACGTAATTGGCTGGATTGTCTCCTTAGCATCAATAAAGAGTCTCGCAAGCTTAAGATGCCTGAAGTCTGTTGAACTATTGTTTCCATTTTATTTACGATCCTTCTATGGATAAACTTCCGAATATTGTGACATTTGATATTACAATAATAAATTCGGTTGTATTATATTTTCAATTGGTTCCGCTGTGCATATTAATATTGTGTTGTTTGACTATTATGTTGCCAACCATGACGTCACGATACTCCCCCCCGGGCCCACCGGTGACACGTGGAAATTCGGGGTGTGACAGGTTGGTATCAGAGCCAACATTGAGTGAATTAAACACTAGCTTTTTGGTGTTTAATCTCAATGACACAGTAGCACATTCCTTGACCTTCTGAGTCTAGACTTAACTTAGGAATATTCTCAATCCTAATCTAGAAATTTTTACTTCCAAATTTTATTGGATACGTCGCCAAGCGAAGAAGCCGTAATAGGAGTTCTCCACACCCGGAGCCCTGAGATGCTGAGCTTCATACCGCGGCTAGAATTAAACGAGCATCCAAGGAAAAAGCATTCAGAAATAGAATGAAGAAGAAACTCCTTTTTGTTGAAGATCGTTTCCTTAATAGTCCTTATAAGGACATAATTATCTTTCAGTCCCTCCGAGGACATATTATTCCTTTTAAGTCCCGCTTAGGGCAACACTGTATTTTTATTTTCATATAATGGATTGACTAAATTTAAAATTTTCATCCTAAACATGAAAAATGAAATAAATGAAAAAAATAACATTGCTTTTATAAGATCTACCATTATAATAAAATGACAAAATCTAAAAAAGGACAAGACCTAGCCACGTGTCATTTTAAGACCGGGCCAAGATGGTAGTTCCATAATTAGATTCAGACCCATATTAACACCTCAATTTAAAATTGTTCTGCGTTAATTAAATTAAGAATCTTAAGTGTGAAACCTAGCCTTCGGGTCAATTATAAGACCGGGCCAAGATGGTAAGACCTGTTAAAAAGATTCAAACCATTAACTAAGAATCTTAAGAGTGAAATCTAGCCTTCGGGTCAATTATAAGACCGGGCCAAGATGGTAAGACCTGTTAAAAAGATTCAAACCATTAACTAAGAATCTTAAGAGTGAAACCTAGCCTTCGGGTCAATTATAAGACCGGGCCAAGATGGTAAGACCTGTTTAAAAGATTCAAATCCCTGTTAACATCTTAAAACATGTTAACACTCCTGGCAGATGTGATTCATTTAAAATCACACACGTTATTATTATATAAGGATCTTTCTAAAGATTCCTAACCCAGTTTAATGATCTCTGAATCCTGGGTTTACATCATCAATTAAGATGATCATATTTTAACCATATGTGGTAATATAATGCCTACGGGCCCTGCTCATTTCCATATGAGCCAAAAGACAGTGGTAGCGATGACTCCCTGTCAGATAAAGGTAATGAACTAGGTTCAAACCTCAAATGCTTTGATTCTCTGAAATCCTAGCATATAATTTATAATTGTCCTTGTGACTAGGCCTATTGTGCCAATATACTCAAATGCTTTGATTCTCTGAAATCCTGGCATATAATTTATAATTGTCTTTGTGACTAGGCCTATTGTGCCAATATACTTTCATGCTTTGATTCTCAGAAATCATGAGCTTATAATCTATAAATGTCCATGTGACCAGGCCATTGGGTGCCACTAACAAAACTATTAATGTTTTATAATTAAGATAAATTATAATAGAAATCCTAAACATAAATGATTAATAAATTAACCAAATGTGGTCTCTGTTTACCATGGTTAATGAATTTCCCTAAGGGGCAATTCCGTAATAAACATCCCTTAGAAGGGAAGTGCCTACGGGCTATAGTTAATGTCCTCTGAGACTAAAGACAGTGGTAACCTACAGCTCCCTAACAGGAAAAGGTAAAGAACTTTGATTCAAACCTTAATGCCACGATTCTCTGAAATCATGGCTTATAAATTTAACTTGTCTACGCGACTAGGCCATTTGTGCTATTATTATTAACTTATGAATTAGGATTTATGATAAAAATCCTGAATAAAATAAATATCCTTCCTTCCCTGTCAGTATGCATTTTAAAAGGGAATCTTAAAGGTGAAACCTAGCCTACGCAGCCAAGATGGTGAAACCTACTCAAGGGATTCAGATCCTTGTTAACACTTAGGAACGTGTTAGCACTCTTGACAAATGTGATTCGAAAAAATCACAACAGTCATCCTTATATTGGATTCTTCCAATTCCCTTATCTAGCCTAGTGATTTAGGAATCATGGCTTATTTCATCCTATAAGATGATCATATTATAAACATCCGTTAGTGATGAAGTGCCTACGGGCTAAACTTGTTGTCCGATAAGACAACGACAGTGGTGGTCTTTGACCTCCTGTCTAAAATGTTGGACTATGTCCAAACATAATAGTCTATATGATCAATGCGATCATGATTAATATCATCTAATACGATGATCATATTATTTAACATCCTTTAGTGATGTTTTGCCTACGGGCTATAATATATTGTCCATTTGGGACATTGACATCGTTATCTTTATGATTCCTTGTCTGAGGTGGTGAGCTATGCTCAAGTCAAATAGTCAATATGATTAATGCAATCAAGACTTATATCATCTAATAGAATGAACCTATTATAAACATCCGTTAGTGATGTTTTGCCTATGGGCCATATTATATTGTCCATATGTGACAAAGACATTGTAATCTTTACGATTCCCTGTGCAAGGTAGTGAGCTCTGCTCAAGCCTAATAGTCTATATGATCAATGCAATCATGACAAAAATCATCAATACGATGGTTAAAAATTTTAACATCCTTAATGATGTTTTGCCTAAGGGCTTTATTATATTGTCCAATTGAGACAAGGCAATTGTAATCTTTTGTGATTCTTTGCCCAAGGGGGTGAGCTATACTCAAATCCCATAGTCTATACTATCATTGCGATCCTGACTAGTATCATCAGTATGATGATCATAATATTAACATCCCTCGTGATGAAATGCCTACGGGCTATACTTTGTTCTAGTGTTGGTAAGACAAAGATAGTAGTGATCTTTATGATCCCCTGTTCAAAATGGAGTAATTATACCCAAACCTAATAGTCAATATGATCGATGTGATCATGACTAATATCATTAGATACGATGGTTATATATAAACATCCATTAGTGATGTTGATTGGCTTACTTTTCTGCCAAATGAATCGTCCTTCAAGACGATGACAGTTGTAGTATATGACTCCCTGTCCAAAGGTGAAGAACTATGTTCAAGCCTTAAGACTCCTGATCTAATAAGATTTCAGCCTATGAATTGATGTCCTTGTGACAAATCCACAAGTTATATTCAAGTCACCCATAACAAGCCTCCGGGCTATAATTCGTCGTTCGTAAGAAGATTAACATACTAAATGTTAAGCATCACTGGTGACAGGCCTTAGTGCCATATCATATAACGTCTTAGAGACAAGGCCATTTGTGCCGCGTCTAAATGTCATTACGACAAGGCCTTCGTGCCGTATAATCGTTTATGTCCTTCGAGACTAGGCTTTATGCCGTATCTTTCTACGTCCATCGAGACGGACTTCTATGCCCTATGTGTATACATATAATAAAAGTCTTGTAAGGCAAGCCTTTGAGCTATTTATAATCGTCCTTGTGACAAAGACAGTTGTGACATTATGGTCCCCCGTCAAGCAGGTATTGGACTCGCTCCAAACCTTAAATGCCATTGATAGTCCTTTTGTGACTTAAGCTAAATGTAATAGATATACATTCAAATAGCATTCATTAAGAATGTTCAGAACAGAATAGCCTATACGGTTTATTAATGCCGTGGCTAATCTAAGTCAGGTCATCAGGATGATGACTAATAATTGTTAAATCTTGGTGATTAGTACCAAGTTTTGAGTATGGAAAACTTGGATGAGATGGGCAGTTCACGATGTCCTAGTTTCCGTTAAAATATAAAGACACAATAAAGTTATAAAATCGATGGGTTGTCTTAAAAATCAAGCCCATATTGTGGGTGATAAGAAGCAATTAATTATCAAGACTCCTTATGAGCAACCCTCATAATTATATGTATCAGTACGATTAATTAATATTAAACATTAAAAATGGTGGAACCGGCCGTCCCCGGAATCGAACCTGGGTCTAGGCCACACCCTTTCGCGCGCCTAGCCAACCGAGCTAGGTGCCTAGTTTGTGAAATTTCCATTTTGATTAAATATAAGCACATAATTATTAGTGGTTAGCATTGGCAATAAGAGGGCACACTAAGGTTTCAAAACCTACTCATTATAAATCCATTATGGATCTACCTCAGCTACTCATGTTATATAGATTAAGAAACAACCAGTCAAAGCTGAGACTGCCCTAAATTGTCATAGATTTTGCAGCTAAGTTTGAAAGGATTAAGAATGGAGGCGCTTAACCCTCCTGGTGAATGAATGCCAAGAGGCAGTTCACGATGTCATCAAATACATTCCTTATCATTTACCAATGATAATTTCTGCTAAGTGTCCTGTTTTTTTTTACAGGCAATAATAAATCTTCATAAACCATAAGCTTAGCAAACTTTTATATTTTTCACAAGGTATAACTTACCAAGGAAACCGTAGTAACCGATTCTTTTAGTATCGGCAAGAAATCTTCCGAAAAATCTAAGAGTACTCTTTCTTCGCATAGAGTACGACAACATATGTTATTTTAATTATTTTCTCATTGTTTTTCTATCGCCTGCGAATGCCAAACTATGTTTGATAAAAGTGCCATATGAGGATTGGCGTATCCTAGTGTGTCCCATAGATTACTTCCATGCCTGATCAGTATGGAGGTTTAATACATGGAACCCCTAAGATATCCCAATGATCATATTGTACTAAAGTCGACTAGTAGTATTCAAAGAAGATATCCAGAATGGAATTTTCCAAATAAATGTTTCCGATTAAGGAATTCGTGGACTTATAACATAAATGTGTCACTTATTTGACACAAGCAATGATGAATGAACTGGAGCCTAGGATATGGAAAATCTCTGTAGCCTCCTTGTATCTTAATTATCTTCTCATAAGTTTTCCCTGCTTACCTCCTGGAAGGCAGGTAGAACTAAGATTAACATCCCGCTGTGGGCTGGAGTATTGTGAAAACTCCATATTGATTATGGAAAAATCGAAACCTTGATTAAGTAGGTTTTAAAGACATAGGCTCATATAGCCTGACTCAATCTTCTGAGGGTTTTATATTATTAAATAAGAAAGACGGTTCATATTGCTTACGTATTAAATGCCGCAACCCTAATTAGGCAACGATTAAGAATTTGCCATCAGCTACCCAGGATCTAAGGGCAAACTATTGGTGGATAGGCTTGAAGAAGTCTGTGGCCACCTATGTAGTTAAATGCTTGACATGTGCGCAAGTCAAAGCCGAACATCAGAAACCGTTAGGATTGCTACAACAGCCTGAACTTCCTACATGGAAGTGGGAAATGGTAACTATGGATTTTATTACCAAGTTACCCAAGACAAGGAAAGGAAATGATACAATATGGGTTATAGTTGATAGACTGACTAAGTCAGCACATTTCTTACCCATCAAGGAGACTTATAGCTCCGACATGTTAGCCCAGTTATACGTTGAAAAGATTGTAGCCTTACATGGCATACCTGTGGCTATCATCTCTGACCGAGATACTAGATACACGTCACATTTTTGGAAGAGTTTCCAACAATCTTTGGGCACACGTTTGAATTTTAGTACGGCTTACCATCCTCAGACTGACGGTCAGAGTGAGCGTACTATTCAAACGTTGGAAGACATGCTACGTGCATGTGCGATCGATTTGGGAGGTAGTTGGGATAAGAACCTACCATTAATCGAATTCTCCTACAACAATAGCTACCATACCAGCATTAAGGCTGCGCCTTTCGAGGCATTATATGGTAGAAAGTGTAGATCGCCCGTTTGTTGGGCGGATGTTGGAGATGTCCAGTTATCAGGACCAGAGATCGTGTTCGAAACGACGGACAAGATTGTCCAGATTCGTGACCGTCTCAAAGCTGCCCGGGATAGGCAGAAAAGTTACGCTGATCCTAAGCGTAAGGATTTTCACTTCGAAGTAGGTGACAAAGTCCTACTTAAAGTGTCACCCTGGAAGGGAGTGATGCGGTTTGGTAAGAAAGGCAAGCTAAGCCCGAGATACATAGGACCTTTCGAGGTTATCGAACGTGTCGGGTCAGTTGCCTATAAGTTAAACTTACCGGAAGAGCTCAGTGGAATTCACAATGTGTTCCACATCTGCAATCTGAAGAAGTGCTTCGCTGATGAATCACTGGTTATACCACATGCAGATGTGCATATAGATGAGAGCTTGAAGTTTGTGGAAAAACCTTTGTCGATTGGAGATCGACAGGTGAAGAAGCTTCGAAGGAAGCATATACCTATTGTAAAGGTCAAATGGGATGCCGAAGAGGTCCCGAAAACACGTGGGAGGTTGAATCCACGATGAAAGAAAAGTACCCTTACATATTTCAGTAAATCTCAGGTCAAGATTTATTTTAAGGGGGTGAGGATGTAACACCTCGAAAATTCACGTCCTATAATGTGTAGACACGTGTCATATGTTTAAAACGTGTGAAAGAATATTATAGAAGGACTAAAGTTGACAAACATGGAAAGTATGTGAATATACGTATTCTAAATGTCAACAGTGAATAAATATAATGTACATTAACCCTACATGGTGCTCATACATTCAAACGAATAAATCATGGATCATACGAAGCTAAAAGTGAGAGATTTCAAACTACAGGGGCTAAATGTGTCAACATGTTTAAATTATACCTCTGAGTGACCTTTTGACAAACCCGAAGCTTTGTAACGGTAAATTATACTCACTAGAATGCACGACTTAAATTTCATAAAATTTCGTTATCGTATGAGCAAGTTGTGATCAAATTCGTGTGCGAGGGGTTAAAGCGTCAACATTGAAAATTAGGCCTTTTCGGGTAACAATAAAGTTAACCGAGGACTAATCAAAATAGGTAAATGTCTTAAAGCCCTTATAGATCAATTGTGAGGGTTCATAATGCAATAAACGAGTGCCTATTCGAAATTTGAAGAGCCAAGGACCAAAACTGCAATTAAGGGAAATTGGTTTGGCTGAATCACATGTGCTCGCGTAGCGCGAGCCTGAAGGGGCATGCCATCGCGCTACGCGACGGCCATATCTGGGCATAATTTGTTTTTCTTGGATAGGGGCCTGCTAGGTGCTCTTGTAATCGACTTTAAACGATTTTTCACATCCCCCTTGGCCCCTAAACAACCCCTAAACATATAGGACACTTGTTGGAAGGGTATGGTGAGTGCTAGACTTGTTTGTCAATCAATTGTGGTGCTTAAATCCACTATATAAGGGCCATGTATTGCAAACAATTCCTCACACCTTCATCTGCATTGGTGGATCACTTCTGGAGCTCAAACTTCCTCTCAAGTGTTCTCTAATCAAGCTTAGGACTTCAGTAAGTGTTCTAATCCTTCTTTAATTGAGTTTAGCTTAGTTTATTAGCTAAAAGTCAAACCGTCGTAATTACGGTTTGACTTCAAGATTAGTCAACAATGGCTCAGTCATATCTCGAATTAAAAGTAGGTATGATTTGGTATTTATGTGGGTAATAAACCCTCAAAAGGGTTCCCCCTGATTACCACTCTAACCAGGTCAAAAGTCGGGTCAAACGTGTACTTAAAAAGTCAACAGAAAGTTTAAAATGCGATTTATGCATGATTAGCAATGCAGAACACTTATAACCTGTTTGATCATTAATATAACTTGGTAATTAGTGTAAGGACATGTCTAAACATGTTCCACCCGACAAATTCCTGTAAATACCGGTTCGGAACCGAAAGTCACATAGTTTGACTTTCACTTTGACTTTCAGTTCTGACCCGTTTAGGCATGTTTTAAGAATGCCTCGGAGCTTTAATTGGACTAGGTTACACGTTAGAATAACCCTCTGTGATGTTACACCTTGGTTCATTAGTTATCCAATTAATATGCATGTTTCCGTTAATTGCTCATATGTTGACCGTTATGCCCTTATTACCTTAAAACGTGATTTTTGGAAATGTAAAAGAGTAGAAAATTTAATTATTGATATATAAAGTAGTATGCAAAGTTTGACATCAGTTCGATTTGTAGATTAAGAGTTATGCTCATTATCGAAAAATGAATGCTTTATGTTAATAAAACGGCGTAATTAGCATATAGCCTAGTTAAGCCTACTTTTTGGTATCAAACTTAATACCCACTGATGTAATATATTATTTTCGGATTTTTTAAAGATTTTTAATTAATTTTCGGCTGAGCATAACTAGTAGTCGTAGGCTTAATCCGGTAATTGTCGGTTTTGCCCTTACGGGCCATAAAATGAGTTTTACATATCTAAACGACTCCAAACCTTTTACTACTGATCACATATGATAAATAAAGTATTTTAAGCCTTCTGGAAATATAAAAATATCAGATTTAAGTATCGAACCCGGAAATGGCCTTTAGTCGCCTTATTAAGCGTTTTTAACGCATGGTATGTATTAAAACTTTATTGAGCATACCCGGGTTGATACCTACTGATATAAGAGGCAAATTATAATATTTTAACAGTAAACAAAGGTTGATAAACTCAGACTCCAGTTTTGAGCTTTTCGGCTTATGTAAAATTACCAAAATACCCCTACGGGGCATAGTTTGGTTAAAACTGATAAATTTCACATATATGCTTTATCCTACTGTTATAACTCATTAATTTGAGTATGTTTACTGATTACATCAGACCTGTAACTCAGTTAAACACTTAAACACTTTTATAAACTTTTAAATGACCAAACTACCCCTACGGGGCCTAGTTTGTGTTTAAACACGTTTTGGGCATAATGAAAGACATCTTACTGATGTCACAACATATTTGAGGCATAATTAACTTAGGAAACCTGCATATAGCTCTCATGAATACCCGTCATGCTTATTACGCGTACGGTTCGGTTTATGTAACAAGTTTACATAAATTAGCCGAAACGGGTCAAACCTGAACGGTTTTATCTCAAAATCCAGAATGTGAATAATAAACCCATATTAAACAAGTCTTCAAACTTGTCGGGTCTAAATCACATTCTATCCGGTCTTCGCTTAATCGTGCGTACGAACCGTATCTTTGAAACTAGCCGGTCTAAGCTTAAGCTTAATTAAAGACCCGTTAGGATTCTAATAGGTTATTATAAAACCTTCGTTCCAGATTAGGAGGACCAGTAAAAGCTACGTGCATTTTGCTAATTGAGAATTATACTTGCTTAGGTAAATACTTTTAACTTATTTTCCCTATACGGGCTTGGGTTACGGTATATAGCATACCGCTTGATCGGGCATCAAATTCTCCACCGTTGAGTGGGTAATTGAATAAATTTGATCGGCCCGTTTAAACAGTCTTGTTACTTAAAGCCTTTGGGGGGGTTAATGACCATGTCCCGGATATCCTCGGCATCATTTTACGAAATGGCTACGACTTAAGCGCGGGGTGTAGGTGTACACCCGTCAGTGCACAAAAGAATATTGTGGTGTGTCTATTGATCTTTAACCCGGACAAGATCCGGGCTACTGAACGCACAAGGAACATGTAATTCGTTCACAAGATTATAATATTTAAATAATTCTCCCAAGTTATAAAAGGTTAATTTTGCCTCTGTGCATTTTAATCAAATTATAAAAGATATTTTGTGCCACGTGCATCCAAATCCATTTTCTTAAACCATTTTCAAAATGAGTCAGTTAATTGTATTTACCAGTGTAAACTGACGTATTTTCCCAAAAAGACTAAATGCAAGTACTAAACGTAATTGGCTGGATTGTCTCCTTAGCATCAATAAAGAGTCTCGCAAGCTTAAGATGCCTGAAGTCTGTTGAACTATTGTTTCCATTTTATTTACGATCCTTCTGTGGATAAACTTCCGAATATTGTGACATTTGATATTACAATAATAAATTCGGTTGTATTATATTTTCAATTGCTTCCGCTGTGCATATTAATATTGTGTTGTTTGACTATTATGTTGCCAACCATGACATCACGATACTCCCCCCCGGGCCCACCGGTGACACGTGGAAATTCGGGGTGTGACACGGTAATACCCGTGTATAAAAACGGGTGGTTTCTTAGAAAACCATGTATAACACATATTAATAGAACATATAGATACGTGTATAGATATTGTACCAAAACTTATTATCTATTATAGATAATAGACAACTATAAACATGCATCGTCAGTTAATATATAAGATACATATGAGTTTTTCCATTGTCCTATCCAAAATAAAAGGAGTACCCACCCATTGTCAATGAAACCTGTTTATAAACATAACTACATATAGAACATGTCTAAGAAGCAAAATTAGTACCACCGACGAACCAAATGTACAACCACAAACAATCATGACATGAAACGTTGTCTTTAAATCTTCAATCAACGCAAGACAAACTAAGAGGACTTTATCTTTGTCACGAAATGCACAACTTTTGTTAACTTCCGCAATTAAGTAGACTTGTGAAATTCTAACGAAAGTTCATCACCAAAAGCAATATTGCAAGATCTCAGTTAAGAAGACCATCCAAAAATAGCGTAGTTGAATCTAGTATTGGTTTTTTGAGACGTTGTAAACAGTTCCTGGACTTCACATTTGAGATTCTGGATCTTGACAGGCTTAGGATTATCAGTACGCAGATCCAACGCAGAAGATACATCTGATGGCAGATGCTAAAAAATAGAAAATTGAATAGTGAGTTTTATAAAATATTGATATATAACTGAAATTGTTGAAATAACGAAACAAAGTAACGACTGCAAAAAACTTACAAGCCTGTCTTTAGCATGTGTGGTGAAGTGTAAGACTGATTCTGAAGTGGATGACACTAAACTAACCTTTTGAACTTTACACGGTCTATCAACAGCTTGGTTATCCTCTACAATTGTCTTGCCACGAAGATTGTGCATCTTTTTAACCTAAGTAAATTAATTTAGACTATAACAACTCTAAAATCTTGAAATTTTGTAACTTTCTTTATCAATATAAACTATCTTCTCAACTTAGCTTTGAAGTTTAAGACTCAATCATACAGAAGAATATCAATATATTGAGACAATAATAAAATGGACAGTATAAAACTAATAAACGCTTACATTAGATACAACACTTGAAGAGGCAGGAATGTCACGAACAGAAAAATCTTTAGACTAAAGTTGAGGATCGTTAACATCATCAGCTATTTTTACAGAATGATCTTCAGGCTACAACAAAATTTTAAAAAACCTTGTTATACTTATTATACAATAAAATATATCCGTTGGATATTATAAACTTACATCATTTTTAACATCTGACTCATCAACCAGACGCGCAACCTTTGAATCAAATAGCCCATCATCAGCAGACTATATTCATAAGAATGATCATATATAAGAAACCATATTTTAAATCATAATAATAAGTAAATATTACATGTGTATATATACATTAAAAATATCCTCAAAACTCGTAAGCTGCTTAGAATTACCAACCGAAGCTCCAGTCTCATCATCATGTAAAGCAACTTCCCCGGAATTCAGAACTTGTTTATGTTTAGCCTACAATACGGGATTACAAAAGTTATTAGCATAATATAATAAAAGTTACTTATCACCATCATGTTATCAAACAATGTATTTTATCATCAAAATTTTATATCGCAGCCAATAATTCAAACCCATCGTCTCCATAAACTGAATCATCCAAAACAACAACATCAGCTTTCTTGAAGGAAACCTCAGTTCCAGTCTCAGGATGGAAAACGAAAAGCTCAAATGTTTTAGATGCAATCATGGTGAAAACCAACCAAGATTCAACTGTTATCGTAACTTCTTCAATCAATTTTAACCATCCATCAGTAAATCCGCATCCATCAGTCCATCCTTTCATCATCACATTCCAAAACCTTTCGCCAACATAGATAGTTTCCATCCCATACTCGTAATTTTTACCATAGAATTCTTTCCAAAATTTGTCAGCAATTAGCTATAGAAGAAGCAAAGAAATAATTAGTGCAGACTTACAAATTTGATATGAACTAATGATCAACAGAAGTTACAACGGGTTAGTCAACAAAAGTTAAAATGAGAATTAGTCAACAGAGTTAGTCAACAGGAGTTACAGTATTTACACACAACCTAACCACTGTTGGCTATCAACTGTTACATACCTCTGTTGCTATCCAACAGAGGTTTCGTAACAACTGTCATCCATTATGTCCAACAGAGGTTGCAACGTGGACATATCTTAAATATCAGATGTTAGTCAACCGAGACTTAGTCAACAGAAGTTAAAAAAGTTAGTCAACAGACGTTAAGATTATAAGGAAACAGACGTTAAAAGGGCAAACAGATGTTAGCAAGTTGTTGAGCTAGAAAAAATGTTTACAGTAAGTGACAAAATAATATATCGTTACTTATAGTCATGCCAAGTTCAGGTCTAATAGTTGCTGAAATGTAAGAGTTCTCGTAGACATTATCTTTAAAACATGAGACAACGAATGACAAACTTCCAATAGCTTTTACCAATAGAGCATCTTTGGTTTTTAAACAACAATCTCTAACCAACTTTGTCCATCCATCCGTAAATATACAATGATCATCTCTCTTCCTTACTTGTACTAACCATGATTTGTCACCATCAAGTAGTTCTACAATTTGACCGTACGGGACCTCCTTGCCCCACAACAGACTCTCAAAATCAAGTGGTATATTCTGCGACAGTAGTTAACAAACACCTTACATCAAAATTAATGTACAGTCCTAATAGTAGCAAGAAAGTTAAAAAAACATACAAAAAATATAAAATCATCTTCATTAAGGAATTTTAAAAAGGATGGTGTTTGATTGGATGGATTCATATCTGGAATAAAGAATTTAAACTTACAAGTTATAAAGACGAACAACATCCAACAAAAGTCATAGACAAACAACATCATAAAATAAACATCACTAACATCCCTTAAACTAAATCAACACTTAAAAAACAAAAGTACCAAATATTAACCGGACTATTTGTATAATCACACACTTAAGGTATTACAAAAACAAAGCATAAAATAAAAATCATCATCTCTCACAACAGTTAAGCAAATGAACATCAACAAAAAATTATATGGTTGATTTATCAATCGTAATGTAGAAGACAACATCAAGAAGATGCATGCACAAATTGTGACAGAGAATGCTATCAGTAACTTCATTTAAGTTAATGCAGTACTTAATCAATAAAAGTACACCAGATTACAGCAACTATTATTTGCTTCAACAAAGAATATGAAACGCCATCGGTGAGAAATACATACTCATAACATCAAATAATGATTAATCTAACATTTATAATACAAACAATAAATTCAAAGAAACAATACTTGGTTTTATAGTGTGTAATCTATATTATGCAATAGAACCTTTCCGATTTTGATAAGAAAGTTATGTGAGAAAACTTCCGAATATGTTTTCTGGAGCTTATGTTCAATAATGAAGATGAAAAATATATTAAATGGAGTTAATACAGATGTTACATTTACACTGGTTGGTTGGAATTAAGTTTTGTAAAATTTATACTTTACCCCATTTTTCTTTAAAATAATGTAATTTTAGCACGGCATCAACCACTGCTTCAATATAAATTTAATGTTAAATAACAAAAACTTATGTATTAATTCATATATTTACATAATTAAAAATAGTTTTTAAATCCCGATATTAAAGATTATTATAAGTCAAATAAATAAACAATTACAAGTTAATAGATAAGTATCTTACTTTCAACAATCCCAATACAATCTTCTCTCTTCTTCTCCGGCGAAAAAACTCTACAGTTTCTTCTTTTTCAGACTTGACGATCAGAAGTTTAAAGTTTTAGATCAGGTATTTGTTTTTGTTCTCTTGTGTATTTTACAGTTATGTTTTGACATGTTCCTTTCAGTTTCTTCATTTCAAATTATATGGACATCAAAATCATAATCTGCTGATGTTAAAATAGATAAACTTATATGAACTTGTTTTCTTTATTTTATAATAAGATTTATATCAACTTATTTAGTTACATTTTGATTCATTCCATCTAAATAAGAATCTGAAATAATGTTGTTTCATAAATATTTGGTTGTATATTTTACGAATGGTTTTAGAATTGTTGTATGAACTGCCATGTAGTATTGATATATTTGTTCTATCAATCTTAATTTTGATAAAATATTCCGCAACCAGTTTATAGTACTCATATGTCTGATTTGTAAGTGAATATAGCGTTGCCTGCTGAAAAAATTGAAGTTTGAAGTTGACACAAACATGGATATTTGAAAACTTTAATGTCATATAATACGTTTTTATTATACAACAATATAAATTTCATCTTACATGGTGTTAGACTCATATTGTTGGTTGTAGAGACCATAGTGAAGTACACAACATATAATGATGGATTGGAGATTAGAAAGTGTTTTAGTCAAAAATTACCGAAGCAATTAAGTGATCAAATTAGTTAAGTGAGGTAGTGTGCTAAGAATGTGTATCAAAAATATGTTAATTTAGTTGTTGGCAAAAACAGTTTTCAGGATACGGCTCAAGATATCGAGCTGTATCTACAATCAAACAATGAGCAAAAATGTAAAGGGTGACACGGGATGTACGAGGAAAGCCCTTGATCAATCTAGATCACCGGCACAAAACCTCGGGAGCTTACAATCGCAGCTGCCTTGTTCTTCTTATTGCTTCAAATATCAGGATACAGTGCAGGATATGATGCGGATCAACTAAGTGTTACAATGTGATTTCGATACAAGTGTAAGTGTGTTGTGAGTGTTTGTAGTTAGAGAGAAAGAGAGCTCGAGATATTGTCTCCTTATCTGATCCGATCACTCCTATTTATAGTAAAACAAAACTAACTAACTAGCCTATAAATCCGGGATATATCGAATATTCCCTTTGTGAACGTTGTAGTCCACGTCTTCCGGCTTCAACGTCCATAATCCAACAGATTTGCCCGAGTCTTTGGGAGAAGAAATCCACTTGAACGTTATAGACTTGCACCATTAATCTGCACGTGAATTAATTAGTTACTCCCAGGATACTGCATCGGGATATTACCAATATCCTGATCCGGTATCCTGATCACAACAAAAGAAACACAGTCAGAATATTGTTCAGGATATATGAGTAGAAAACCACCCATAACAATTGTCCCCAAAATATATATGTTGGTATACCAATTCCAACGGATATATTTTAAAGCTTATCTTGTAGATCGAGGTTATTAAGTTGAAACGACGGTTGAAGTGACACGCTACAACTTCCCATGCGATATTTACTCCATACCCCCTATATCCAGCCTATATTTAGCCGCAATATTCTTCATTATGATCATCTCACTTCAAGCAATTTTTTAGGTATTCTTTCTCTTTCTCTTCTCTGTTTTTCTTTGCTTAAATTTCTCGTTTCCTAGTTGAAACCTTCCATGGCCTAACGAACAAGATCACGTTCAAACGAGCCAGCCCCAACCCTCGAAAGTCAAAAGTTTCTTTGAGAACCCGAAAAGGAGATTTGCTCTTTCAACAACGCCGACATTGCCGCCTTAAAAGATTCTGGTGCCTTTCCTGCCGGAGTGATCATTCGTCTTTCGACTGGGAGGTTCGATCAGACGCGGTATCAAACGAGTGGGTGTGCTTTTTAGCCTATCATTTCTCCTTGGGACTCCGGTATCCTTTTCCAACCTTCATTTCCGCTTTTTCAAACTCACTGGCCTCAGTTATTGTAACACCTCGAAAATTCGTGTTCAATAAAATAACGACACGTGTCATACAAGACAAAAGTGTTAGAAACTCAGATCTAGTCAAAGATGTATGGTAGGATTTAAAGCGTCGATATGTTAATTAAACACCTCTGAACGACCAAATTATAAATCCCAAGACACTAATATATATTATAAACATCTGGTATACTCAAATCCGGTAAATGCTAACAATGACTAATTCGAATTACACAAGAATGAGATCCTACGAGGATATGCACGACAACCTTCATTTGCGGCACTTTCAAAAAGGATCCAAGGGAACTTTATATCTTATCAAGGGGTGTAAACTGTTCATGACCCAAACAAGAGGCCCCATACTGAAAATAATGGCCCAAAATCGTAATACATGAGTTGCCTGTTCGGAGCTTGAAAGATCAAGAATTTTTGCCCTGATAAAGAGCTTACGGACCGTAAGGGTCAAGCCTTACGGTCCGTAAGGAGTCCCCAGATGCAGAAACTCGGACATCAGCCTGTTTAAACGATTTAACCGACTTAAGAAGATATTTTCACATCCATGGGTGACCCCTAACAGTTCCTAGGCCTTAGGGACACATGTTGATGATCAGGGAACAAGGGTAGCATGATTTGTCATGATCATAATGGATCAAAATCACTATAAAAAGGCCATTCATGTTGCAACTTTGTGATCATTCCTTCCATCTGCAATTGTGGAGCTTCCTGGAGCATAAGAGCAGACCCAAGTCATCTCTAATAGTGCATTAGACTTTGGTAAGTACCCTTGACCTTCCTTGATTAAGTTTTGCTTAGTTATTAGCCTAAAAGTCAAACCGTCGTAATTAACGTTTGACTTAGCGATTAATCATAAATGGTCCAGTGATTAATCGAAGTGAAGGTAGTTATAAGTTGGTAATTATGTGGGTAATAAACCCTTAAAAGGGCACCCTCTGATTCCCACTCTAACTAGATCAAATGTCGGGTCAAAGTTGTCTAGAAAAAGTCAACAGAAGCCTAAATTGCAAACTAACATGTAATTAACAATGTAGAAGGCATATAACCTATTTTATCACTCATATAACTTGGTAATAAGTATAATAACTGGTCTAAGCTTGTTTGATCCGACAATTTTCTGTTTAGACCCGGTTCGGAACCGAAAGTCGCAAAACTTTGACTTTTGCTTTGACTTCAGTTCTGACTCGATTTAGTATGATTTAGAAATGCCTTAGGACTTCCCTAGGACCAGGTTACATGTTAGTATAACCCTCTGTGGTTGGTTCGTTGATTGTCCAATTCGTTTACACGTTTCCGTTAATTGCCTAATGTTGACCATAATGCCCTTTTGACCATAAAACGAGAATTTTGGAAATATGAAAGGACAATAATCTTTGTTACTGATTTATAAACATGTCTCTAAAATTTCACATCAGTTGGAGGTCTAGATTAGGAGTTATGCTCATTAGCGTAATTATAACGCCTTTTAGTAATTAAACGGCGCAATTAGCATAAGGCCTATCTAAACCCAATTTTTTGACACCAAACCGTTTACCCACTGATGTAATATAATATTTTGGGATTTTTAAAGATTTTTAATTATTTTTAACCTGCTCATAAGCTAAGGTTATGGTGTTGATTCGGTAAATACCGATTATACCCTTTTTGGTCATAAAATGAGTTCTACATAATATTTTGGCACCAATCCAATTGCTACTGATTTTATATAATAAATAAAGTATTTTGAGCTTTATAACCTAATCAGAAAACTCAGATTTTCTGTATAACCCGGAAATCGCTTAAAATAGCTTTTTACGCGTATTAAACGCATAGTTTAGGTTTAAAACCATTTTGTCACATAAGACATACTACCAACTGATATGACCTATTAAAATAAGTTATTTTACTGATGTATTCGGACCCGAATCTCAGAATTTCATATAATCTCTTTTATAATCTTTATAATGACTAAAATACCCCTACGGGGCTTAAATTGAGATTAAACTCGTTTTGGGCATAATGGAAGGTATCCTACTGATATAACAACATATTTAAGGCATATTAACTTAGGAAACCTGTATATGACTCTTTTGGTTACCCGTTACACTTCTTGCATGTTCGGATCGGCTTATGTGACTAGTTTGCACATATTAGCCGAAACGGGTCAAACCATATTTTTTGGTCTCAAAATCCAGAATGTGTTTAAGTTACCCATATTAAACAAGCATACAAGCTTGTCGGGTCAAAACCACATTCTAAACCGGTCTTTGCTTTATCATGCGTTTGATCCGTGTCTTCCTTTTGAAAACTAACCGGTCTAAGTCTAAGCTTAATTAAAGACCCGTTAGGATTCTAATAGGTTATTAAAAACCTTCGTTCCAGATTAGGAGCCCAGTAAAAGCTACTTGCACTTACTATAATGGACTTATACTTTGCTCAGGTAAATACTCTTAACTTATTTTCCTTATACGGGCTTGGGATACGGTACTATAAAAGTACCGCTTGGTCGGGTGTATGTAGTCATTTAAATCGGATTGTGATTAATGTATTTGCATGACCCGTTTAATATGTATTATTTGGTGTATGGCTTTTGGGGGTTAAATGACCATGTCCCGGATATCCTTGGCATCATTCAAAGAAATGGCCACGACCTAAGCACGGGGTGTAGGCGTACACCTGACAGATGCATTATGTAAAACTGGTAATCCACTTAGAGGAATAAAATCCTTGTGGGCATTATACCTGTGGCGTGTCAGTTAATCTTGTCCGGCCCTACAAACCGACCCTGATGGACGACAAATAAGTAAAACTGTATACAAGATTATATACAAATAATTTTCCCAAGTTATAAAGGATATTTTGCCGAAGTGCATTCAAATCAATTTTTCAAACTCTTTTCAAAATGAGTCAGTTAAGTTGTATTTACCAGTGTAAACTGACGTATTTTCCAAAAGGCTAAGTGCAGGTACTAGACGAAATAGGCTGGCTACTCCATGCATCATTACTCAAGTCTCGCAAGCTCTAGATGTCGAAGTCTGTTGAACAGTTTTCCTTTTTATTTTGATCCGCCTGTGGATCCTTTACTTTCCGTTGTAATACTGGATATTACTTTATATTCGGATTGTAATATATTTTATCTTTTGCTTCCGCTGTGCATTTATATATTGTGTTGTTGACTATGATGATATCAACTACGTCACGATACTTCCCACCGAGCCCACCGGTCAAACGTGGAAATATCGGGGTGTGACAGGTTGGTATCAGAGCCAACACTGAGTGAATTAAACGCTAGCCTTTTGTGTTTAATCTTAGTTACACAGTTGCACATTCTTGAGTCTAGACAAGAACATAGGACAAATCCTAATTCGTTTTATTTTGTCCTTATTTGGTTCCTTTATTATTTTTCTGATTAGCCCTTGCATGGGCAAGTCATTTTCTGTTAGAAGTCCCGTTTAGGGCAACCATATACTTGTTAAATTTTAATGGAACGATTATATTTAAAATATCACTCCTATATTATAAGATCTACCATTATAATAAAATGGAAAAATCTAAAAAGGACAAGACCTAGCCATATGTCACCTTAAGACAGGGCCAAGATGGTAGTTCCACAATTAGATTCAGATCCTTGTTAACATTTCAATTTATTATTGCTCTGCGTTAAATATTAAAAAGAATCTAAAGGGTAAAACCTAGCCTAAATGTCATTGCAGACATAGCCAAGATGGTAAAGCCTATTCAAAAGATTCAAATCCTTGTTAAACATATGAAAGCATATTATCATGCTTGACAAAATGTGATATGATAAAATCACATAAGTCATTCTTAAATGGGTTATTCTAAAATTCCCTTATTTATATAATCATCCTTCAAGGATGAAGTGCCCACGGGCTATAATTAACGTCCTCTGGACTAAAGACAGTGGTAGCCTACAACTCCCTGTCAAGAAAAGGTAATGAACTTTGATTCAAACCTTAATGCCTCGATTTCGTAAAAATCAAGGCCTATAAATTAAACTTGTCTACGTGACTAGGCTTTTGTGCTATTATTAACTTATAATTTAGGATTATGATAAAGATCCTGAACAATTTATATATTTAGCAAATTAACTAAAATGTGTATTAAAAACATGGTTAATAAATCGTTTAAAACGATAAAACTGTATAAGCTTCCGTATAAACCTTGTCCTTGTTTGATTTTATGTAGCAATTAAAGCTACATGGCTAGGTCAGAGGAAGAGAACAGTCACCCTCTGGAAAACCGCGATGATGATAGGATTAATATAACCAGAGGAGAGCTTCGTACACTGATTGATTCAGCTGTATCTAAAGCTGTAGAGGAGCAATTTAGGGAGTATAGTGAAACGCATAGTAAAGCCTCATCTGTACCCCACTCTAAGTCTGTCTCTAAGACTCATTCGGAGGCTCACAGCAAGCCACCACCCTCTAAGAAGGACGAGCCAAAGAAAGATGATGATCGACACTCTTCAAATCATCAAAGTGATCCATCTCAAAGGGTCGTTATGAATCAAGGACCCCGTGAAAAGGGTTGCTCCTACAAATACTTTGTTTCCTGCAAACCCCGAGATTTCACTGGGGAGAAAGGGGCAATTGATTGTATGACCTGGTTGGATGAAATGGACACAGTTGTCGAGATCAGCGGTTGTGCTGAAAGGGATGTAGTAAAGTATGTATCCCAATCATTCAAGGGAGAGGCACTGGCATGGTGGAAGTCTCTCATTCAAGCTGCTGGGAAGATCCCACTCTACAACATGTCATGGGAACAGTTTGTTGCTCTCATTATGGAGAACTACTGCCCTCAACACGAGGTCGAGAGGATCGAGTCAGATTTCTTATCATTGGTTATGACAAACTTGGATTGTCAAGCTTACCTCACCAGTTTCAATACCCCGTCCAGACTGGTTCCTTACCTAGTAACACCGGAACCCAAGCGAATTGCTCGCTTTATTGGGGGTTTAGCCCCAGAAATCAAAGCCAGTGTTAAGGCTTCAAGACCTGCCACTTTTAGGTCGGCAGCTGACCTATCTTTGTCCCTTACTTTAGATGCGGTCAGGTTGAGATCGCTAAAGAATTCTGAAGAAAGTAAGAGGAAGCGTGAGGATGATAACTCATGAGGGTCGGAGAAGAAGCACAAGGGAAACACTGATTCTAAGAAGTTTGGGTCTGGAAGGAATAGTCAGCGAACAGAGGAAAAGCCGAAGTGCACGACTTGACAAAAACGCCACTTTGGAAAGTGCAGACTTGAGTCCAATTCTAAGTCAGGATCACCTGCATGTGGGATATGCAAGTCTAAGGAGCACAAGACTGTTGATTGCAAGAAGATTAAAGATGCCACATGCTACAATTGCAATGAGAAAGGGCACATTAAGACCAACTGCCCTAAATACGCCAAGAAGCCTGAAGAGGGCAAGAAGACCAATGCAAGGGTCTTCAGGATGGATGCAAAGGAAGCCGTCCAGGACGACAATGTGATCATAGGTACCTTCCTCATAAATGATGTATATGCAAGAGTACTTTTTGATTCAGGCGCTGATAAGTCGTTCGTAGATAATAAGTTTTGTGAATGGTTGAAATTGCCTGTTAAAACCTTAAGTGTGAAATATGAGGTGGAATTAGCTGATGGAACCATAGAAACTGCCTCAACCATATTAGATGGATGTTTCATATCCATTAAGAACTACTCTTTTCCTTTGTCCCTACTTCCTTTGAAGTTAGCCGGTTTCGACATAGTTTTGGGTATGGATTGGTTATCTCATAACCAGGCCCAGATTGTCTGCAATAAGAAGCAAGTGGTGATCAAGACTCCGTCTGGTGAATCACTTACCATTCAGGGAGATACCCAGTATGGACTGCCTGAGCAAGTGTCTATGCTCAAGGCCTCTAAGTGTTTGAAGAAGGGTTGTGTCATCTACATGGCACAAGTGACTATTGATGAGCCGAAGCCCAAGATTGAGGATATCCCCGTCATTTCTGAATACCCTGAAGTGTTTCCTGAAGATCTACCTGGTTTACCACCAGATAGGCAAGTAGAATTCAGAATTGACATCATCCCCGGAGCAGCACCTGTTGCGAGAGCGCCTTATAGGTTGGCACCAACAGAGATGAAGGAATTGAGAACACAACTAGATGAATTGTTAGCCAAGGGTTTCATTAGACCTAGTTCGTCTCCTTGGGGAGCGCCGATCTTGTTTGTCAAGAAGAAGGATGGATCGATGCGTCTGTGCATCGATTATCGTGAGCTTAATAAGGTCACTATCAAGAATAGGTATCCATTGCCCAGGATCGACGATCTGTTCGATCAGCTTCAAGGGGCAAGTTACTTCTCAAAGATTGACTTAAGGTCAGGCTATCACCAGCTGAAGGTTAAAGATGAAGACGTACACAAGACTGCATTTAGGACTCGTTATGGTCATTACGAGTTCCTAGTGATGCCTTTTGGGCTCACTAATGCACCAGCGGCATTCATGGATCTCATGAACCGTGTCTGCAAACCCTACCTAGACAAATTTGTCATCGTTTTCATCGACGGCATTCTCATCTACTCGAAGAACCAAGCTGATCATGAGAAACATCTTCGATGTATTCTTTCACTACTTCAACAGGAGAAGCTTTACGCCAAATTTTCGAAGTGTGAATTTTGGCTTCGAGAAGTCCAATTTCTTGGACATGTTGTAAGTGAGCGTGGAATCCAAGTAGACCCTGCTAAGGTGAAAGCTGTCATGAACTGGCAAGAGCCAAAGACGCCTACAGAGATTCGTAGCTTCCTAGGCTTGGTAGGATATTATAGGCGTTTCATTGAAAATTTTTCAAGGATTGCTGCACCCCTAACTTCTTTGACTAGGAAGAAAATAAAGTTTGATTGGGGCCCTAAGCAGCAAGAGTCCTTTGATATCCTTAAGCAGAAGCTAAGCAATGCACCGGTGTTGACCTTGCCAGATGGAATAGAAGATTTTGTGGTATATTGTGACGCATCACACACCGGGATGGGATGTGTGCTTATGCAGAAAGGCAAAGTTATTGCCTATGCTTCACGACAGTTAAAGGTGCACGAAAAGAATTACACCACCCATGACTTGGAGTTGGGTGCCGTTGTATTTGCACTGAAACTATGGAGGCACTATTTATATGGTATCAAGTGTGTGATTTATTCTGATCACAAGAGCCTCCATCACCTGTTTAACCAAAAGGATTTGAACATGAGGCAGCGACGATGGATGGAAACTTTGAATGATTATGATTGTGAGATAAGATACCATCCTGGCAAGGCGAATGTAGTCGCCGATGCCTTGATTCGAAAGGAAAGGGTGAAACCCATCCGAATCAATGCCAAGAGCATTGAGGTAAAGAATGGTTTGAACGAAAGGTTGTTAGCTGCACAGAAGGAAGCTGTGTTGGAAGCTAACTATCCTAATGAAAAGCTAGGAGTAACTGAAGAACAGTTATTCTATGGCAAGGACGGAATTCTAAGGTTAAATGGACGTATATGGGTTCCAGTTTATGGAGGTCTTCGAGACGTTATCCTCCAGGAAGCCCACAGTTCTAAATACTCCGTTCATCCTGGAGCTGATAAGATGTACCAGGATTTGAAGGCAAATTTTTGGTGGATAGGCTTGAAGAAGTCTATAGCCGCTTATGTAGCAAAATGTTTGACGTGCGCGCAAGTCAAAGCTGAACATCAAAAGCCGTCAGGTTTGCTACAACAACCCGAACTTCCCACATGGAAGTGGGAAATGGTGACGATGGATTTCATCACCAAGTTGCCAAAGAGAAGGAAAGGAAATGACACAATATGGGTGATAGTTGATAGACTGACTAAGTCAGGACATTTCCTACCAATTAAGGAGACCTACAGCTCCGACATGTTAGCCCAATTGTACGTAGATAAGATTGTATCTCTACATGGCGTGCCTGTGTCTATTATCTCTGACAGAGATACTAGGTACACGTCACATTTTTGGAAGAGTTTCCAACAATCTTTGGGCACGCGCTTAAATTTCAGTACGGCTTACCACCCTCAGACGGACGGGCAAAGTGAGCGTACAATCCAAACGTTGGAAGACATGCTTCGTGCATGCGTGATTGACTTAGGTGGTAGTTGGGATAACCACCTACCATTAATCGAGTTCTCATATAATAATAGCTACCATTCAAGCATTAAAGCCGCGCCTTTCGAGGCCTTGTACGGTAGAAAATGCAGAACTCCCGTTTGTTGGGCAGAAGTTGGAGATGTCCAACTGTAAGGACCCGAAATAGTCTTTGAAATGACGGACAAGATTGTCCAGATTCTTGACCGCCTGAAAGCTGCCAGGGATAGGCAGAAAAGCCACGCGGATCTAAACCGTAAACCTCTGAAATTCGAGGTAGGTGATAAAGTGTTGCTCAAAGTATCACCCTGGAAGGGGGTGATGCGATTTGGTAAGATAGGTAAGTTAAGCCCGAGATACATAGGACCATTCGAGGTCATCGAATGTGTCGGATCAGTTGCTTATAAGTTAAACTTACCTGAACAGCTCAGTGGTATTCATAACGTATTCCACATCTGCAATCTGAAGAAGTGTTTCGCTGATGAATCACTAGTCATACCACATACAGATGTGCACATAGAAGAGAGCTTGAAGTTTGTTGAAAAACCTGTGTTGATCGAGGATCGACAGGTCAAGAAACTTCGAAGGAAGCATGTACCGATCGTAAAGGTTAAATGGGATGCCCGTAGAGGTCCCGAGTATACGTGGGAGGTTGAGTCAACAATGAAAGAAAAGTACCCTCATTTATTTCAGTAAATCTCGAGGTCGAGATTTCTTTTAAGGGGGTGAGGATGTAACACCTCGAAAATTCTTGTTCAATAAAATAACGACACGTGTCATACAAGACAAAAGTGTTAGAAACCCGGATCTAGTCAAAGATGTATGGTAGGATTTAAAGCGTCGACATGTTAATTAAACACCTCTGAACGACCAAATTATAAATCCCAAGTCCCTAATATATATTATAAACATCTGGTATACTCAAATCCGGTAAATGCTAACAATGACTAATTCGAATTACACAAGAATGAGATCCTACGAGGATATGCACGACAACCTTCATTTGCGGCACTTTCAAAAAGGATCCAAGGGAACTTTATATCTTATCAAGGGGTGTAAATTGTTCATGACCCAAACAAGAGGCCCCATACTGAAAATAATGGCCCAAAATCGTAATACATGAGTTGCCTGTTCGGAGCTTGAAAGGGCAAGAATTTTTTCCCTGATAAAGAGCTTACGGACCGTAAGGGTCAAGCCTTACGGTCCGTAAGGAGTCCCCAGATGCAGAAACTCGGACAGCAGCCTGTTTAAACGATTTAACCGACTTAAGAAGATATTTTCACATCCATGGGCGACCCCTAACAGTTCCTAGGCCTTAGGGACACGTGTTGATGATCAGGGAACAAGGGTAGCATGATTTGTCATGATCATAATGGATCAAAATCACTATAAAAAGGCCATTCATGTTGCAACTTTGTGATCATTCCTTCCATCTGCAATTGTGGAGCTTCCTGGAGCATAAGAGCAGACCTAAGTCATCTCTAATAGTGCATTAGACTTTGGTAAGTACCCTTGACCTTCCTTGATTAAGTTTTGCTTAGTTATTAGCCTAAAAGTCAAACCGTCGTAATTAACGTTTGACTTAGCGATTAATCATAAATGGTCCAGTGATTAATCGAAGTGAAGGTAGTTATAAGTTGGTAATTATGTGGGTAATAAACCCTTAAAAGGGCACCCTATGATTCCCACTCTAACTAGATCAAATGTCTGGTCAAAGATGTCTAGAAAAAGTCAACAGAAGCCTAAATTGCAAATTAACATGAAATTAACAATGTAGAAGGCATGTAACCTATTTTATCACTCATATAACTTGGTAATAAGTATAATAACTGGTCTAAGCGTGTTTGATCCGACAATTTTCTGTTTAGACACGGTTCGGAACCGAAAGTCCCAAAACTTTGACTTTTGCTTTGACTTCAGTTCTGACCTGATTTAGTATGATTTAGAAATGCATTGGGACTTCCCTAGGACCAGGTTACATGTTAGTATAACCCTCTGTGGTTGGTTCGTTGATTTTCCGATTCGTTTACACGTTTCCGTTAATTGCCTAATGTTGACCATAATGCCCTTTTGACCATAAAACAAGAATTTTGGAAATATGAAAGGACAATAATCTTTGTTACTGATTTATAAACATGTCCCTAAAATTTCACATCAGTTGGAGGTCTAGATTAGAAGTTATGCTCATTAGCGTAATTATAACGCCTTTTAGTAATTAAACGGCGCAATTAGCGTAAGGCCTATCTAAACCCAATTTTTTGACACCAAACCTTTTACCCAATGATGTAACATAATATTTTGGGATTTTTAAAGATTTTTAATTATTTTTAACCTGCTCATAACCTAAGGTTATGGTGTTGATTCGGTAAATACCGATTATACCCTTTTTGGTCATAAAATGAGTTCTACATAATAGTTTGACACCAATCCAATTGCTAATGATTTTTGTTAGTGCATTTATCTGTCTATCGCCTCCGTCAATCTAGTCCGTAGTGGAAAACTGAAGAAAACGAGAGTTATATTGTTATATTTTAGGTTTAGTTAGTAAAAAGGCAAGGTGGCATAATTGTAATTAATGGGAAACCTCATTAAATGCCTTGACCTATAAATAGATCTCTAGGGCTTCTAGTTTACAACTTTTGCCATTTTCATATCTTAGAGAGCTAGAGGCTAGAGAGAGAAAGCTAGAGAGAGAAAGTTTATCGTTTGTGATTCAGGTGCTGTACGTTATCAGAATTTATCAGAGAATCACGTTTATATTACGTCATGTGTGTTTAGGTCGCGTTCGTGTACGGATTCCGCACGTTTCACGTTCGTTTCGCAATCGTATCGGAGTCAAACCGGTCCTAACAAGTGGTATCAGAGCTAGGAGCTCGATTGCTTGATCAAACACATTGATTCGTACCTGATTTCAGCAGATTCAGATCTTAATTTCATCGATTTCTTCATATTTTTCACATTTATCACGTTTTTCACAGTTTTTCGTCAAATTGAACGGGTTTTACTGGTCCGAATCGGATGATATTTTAGTATGATGTGCGAAAATAGTTGTTTAACAATCCTACCAAATTTCAGATCGAAATTCGTTGTCGTTTAGGAGAATTTCATGTTTTTCTGACTGATTTCGTAACTATCAGTGTGGTTCGCTTGAAACAGCAAGGGTACAGCAAGGTTTCGCTTGAAATTCAAGCGAAATCCTTTATCAGTTAGATTTCGCTTGATTGATTTCGCTTCAGGACTAAGATTTTGCTTCAGAACTCATCAGTTTGAGATTTCGCTTTAACAGACTTAATATTTGATTTCGCTTCAAGACAGAATAGTTGATTTCGCTTCAAGACATATTGTTTGATTTCGCTTCAACAGAATAGTGATGATTTCGCTTCAACTGATTGACTAATTGATTTCGCTTCAAGACATCAGTCTTTGATTTCGCTTCAAGCCTTAACAATTGATTTCGTTTGAAAGCTGTTGACTAGCTGATTTCGCTTGAAGTCCGATTTCAATTCAACTTGGGATTTCGCTTGAGTTTGCTATTTTGCTTGAAAAGTGAAATTTCGTGTCAAGAACATTTCACAGATACCGAGTGTCAGTCTATTTTCAGTTTATTTGATATTGATTGTACTGATTGTGTTTATTTGTGTGATTCAGGTTTGCATTATGGCTGAGGAATTCTTCAACACGTTTTACAACGCGTTCGCAACCGAATCGTCTGAGGCTTCAAACATTACGCCAAAAACCATTTCTAAAGTGCTAAATGAAAATATCAAGAATGATAATTTTTACGGAACTCACTCAAAGCCACCAACTCTTGATAGTATTGATGATTATACATGGTGGAAGGAACGCTTTATCAACTGGGCAAAGGCGTATGCTCATGAAAGTTGGTTTTGTTTGGAGTATGGGTATGAAAAACCAAAAGACGATAAAGGCGAAGATCTTGTATTCAAGAAGTTTACTAGAGAAGATAAAGCTGAATTTGGAGCTGAACAGAGAATGATAGCATTGATCCAGTCCGCAATCAGAAACGATATCTTTGCTTTACTAACTCATGACGGGTCATCTAAGTCTGTCTGGGAAGCTTTACGTGTTAAAGCTGAGGGGGGTAAACAGATTAAAAAGAACAAAATCGCTTTATTAAAGAAAGAATTTGATCTGTTTGATAACATAAAAGGAGAGTCGGTGAGGCAAATGATTGAGAGATTCTGTCATCTAAAAATTGAATTGGAAAGATTAGAGATAAACAAAACAAGAGAGGAATTGATAGACAAAGTGATTGAAGCGTTACCACGAGCTGATCAGTGGCAAACGTTTGTTTTTATTTTGAAAAATGATGCTGTGTATGATAATATTACTCTTGATGCTTTGTTTGAAAAGATTGAAAGTCATGATCTGGAGCTACAAAAGCAAAACAAGATGACTGATTCTTCACATCAACAGAACGTTGGCTTGTATTACAAAGGCAGTGTGCTTTCTGATAAAGGCGTTGGTTCACCAAAAACAGCATTCAGTGGTGAAAAGATGAAAGAACCACAAACAACGTCAACAAGTCATCATTCTGGATATCATTCATCTTCAAAGACAAATTCTGATGATTCTGATGAAATTCTGTGCAACATTGCTCTTAAACTGAAGAATTCTCCTGCAATGAGCATCAATGCAGCGAAGCAGCAAATGAGTTTTCTTGCATCTGTTTTGGAGTCATATGAAGGTCTAGTAGCTGGCAAAATTGGAAACTCCGAATTGACCAAAGAAGACTACGACCAGATTGATCCAGAAGAGATGGAGCTCATTGACATCCGTTGGTGTTTAGCTAGTTGTATTCGAAGAGCTCAGAGGTACATGGAGATTACCGGGAAACAATCGCTTGGAGGTGCTTCAACAAAGCTTGGATTCGACAAATCCAAAGTGACCTGCTTCAAATGCAAGCAAAAGGGTCATTTCAAAAGAGAATGCAGAAATTCTGAAGTTGGTGAAGGAAGTGAACGTCCTTTCAATGATGATTATTATCGAAAGGCGATTTACCATCGAAGCAGAGAAGAACCAAAGTTGATTGAAGATAAGCCGAGAGAAAAATCAAGAGCTTATGCTGTAATTTACGAGGATGAAGGATATGATTGGAGTGAGGTTCTTCCAATAGATGACATTGTTGATGAAAAGTTCAAAGCTAAAGCCAAACAGGAAGAATTAAGTAAACATTATGCTCTTGTTGCTGAGATTCAAGATGAAAACAAAGACAAAGACATTGCTGAAGTCCATGAAGAAAAAGTTGAGATCAAAGAGAAAACTCGGGAAGAGATCTTAAGTGAAAAGACTTACAGAGAAAGAAACGTAGTTTTAAATAGAATGGATGATATGCAAGAGGAGTATGAGATGGCTGTTGGTAGCAAAAGATGGGATAAAAAGAGAGAATGTTACTATAACAGAGAAGGAGAACCGGTTGTTCCCAAGAAAGACATAATCTTCGATGATGTTCTTCTTGCAGTCCCGTTAAGAGCTGAATACTATAGAAGAGTATTGAAAGATGACAAATATGCTAAGCAATATGAAAAGGATATCAGATATGCTATGTTATCGTGTCTGAGAAAAAGGGATGAAGAGAGGATGAAGAAGAATGTTGAAGAAATGGTGAACAATCTGAAGAAAGCTGCTGAAGAGGCTAAAACAGAAACTGTTGAAGTTGAAGCTGTGAAGGAAATCAAAAGTGAAGAGGTTGAGAAAGCTGTTACCGTAGAACAGCAGATTGAAGAAGAGGTGAAGAAAGAAGAGATAGAAGAAAAGAATGAGAATTTGGAAGTTGGTGATGCTGGTGATGAAGTTAGTGTTGAAAAGAAGCAAGATGATGCTGATCTGAAGCAGACAGAGGTTGCTGAAAACACCGAAGTGTCAATCACTGAGGTAAAATCTGATTCTGAAAACTTGAAACTGATTGATCAGTGCAAGAAATGCATGGAACCGTGCAGAGCTTGTACTGAAAAAGATGAGCAATTTAGAACAAGAGATCTTGAGTTCACAAAAATTGAAAACATTTTCAAAGAAAAATGCAAAGAAATGCTAGAAAAAGAAAAGGTTTTTAAAGAAAATGATGAAAAATTTTCAGAAAAATGTAACAAATTAGAGAAAGAAAATAAAGTTATGAAAGAAAATGTTTTGAAAATGACAAATGAATGTGAACAAAAGGAAATTGCTTGTCAAGAAATGAAAAAGGAATATGACTCAATGAAATTAGCATATGATATTATGAAAGAGTCATACGACAAAGTGAAAGATGAAATGAAATATGCTCAATCTAGAATGAATTATATGTCTGAAACAACCAAAGAGCTTAAACGAATGTATTCTATAAAACAAGATGTTGTTAATTCCTATATTGAGGATGTTGCTAAGCTAAAGCGACAGATTGCTGATTTAGAACAGGATAACAACAAGTTAAAGAGTTACCACGTGTCGTCATATGTGCTTGAACGAATTTTCAATATAAAACCGGGTGATGGTGAGTCTGAGCAAAACAAGAAAGGTATTGGTTCAGAGTTTCATCAAGTTCCACCACCGGGAAAATTTGCATTTTATGATGAGGAAAAGGTCGAAAAGGCTTTCAACATGGTAGATCAATTGCCAGACAACATTGACATAACCTATTCCAAATCTGATGATTCTCATGATTCAGAGGTGGTAGGTAAAGTCGTTGAAAGTGTGTTGAAAGAAGAGTCGGTTGATTCAGGTAAATCTGAATCACAGGATGAAGATGAAGGAAATATTCATGATAGATATTTGAAAAACACAAAATCCGAGGAAAATTTGAATGATGATTCAAAAGGATTGGTTTATACCATGATTGGATCGGACAAATTATTCTTAGATGTTGTATTCCCGATTCAGAATGTGATTTCAGAAAAGGTTGACAAAGTTTTTAAAATGGTTGAGATTGAGAAGTCTGAGATTTCAAAGTTTGTCGGTAAGAGTCATAGAGGTTCGTATAACAAACCTGGTTTCAAAAAGAAGAACATAAAGGCTGGGTTGGGTTATAAGAAGAAACATAATCGAAACAAAAATGAAATGCCAAATTTTCAAACAAAAATGAGTTTTGTTCAAGGAGGCAGTTTAGAAAAAGAAAAAGAATTCAAAATGAAACAGTCTAATGATGAATTTTTTGCTTTAAAGAAAAAGCAACAACCACAAGTTAAAGATGTGTCCATGAGAACATGTTTCAAATGTGATCAAAAAGGACATCTTGCACGCAAGTGTCCTAATCTAAAACTTGTGGATGTTGACAAAAAGAAGTTTGATGCTGAGAAACAAAAATCTGAGAATGTGAGACAAAAGTCAACCAGATTTGACTCCAAACAAACTTGGAGGTACAACACAAACAAGTTTGCTTCGAATCAAAACTGGAAATCAGACCCAAACAGGTTTGATTCTAGACAGATCTGGAATTCTCACATACCCAGATTTAGAACAACACAGAGTTGGAAAACCATAGTTGATATGACAAAACCTCAAGAGTTTTGGAAACCAAAAATTGTTGTTCAAAATCAAAATGTTCAAAAAGATTCACATTTTTACAAACGTGGAACACCAAAAGGTCAAACATGGAGTATTAAGAAACATGTTGAATTGGTAAAAGATGAGAAAGTTGAAGTTAAAATTGAAAAAGTTTTTGTGAAAAATGACAAAGAATTTCCAGCATTGAATGAAAATTATTGTATTGAAATGCCTAAGGTACAACAGACCTGGGCTAAATTGTTCAAGTAATTCAGTTAGCTGAATGTGCAGGTGCTCAACAAATCTGAAGATTGTGAAATTGGAGGTTGGAGCAGCCTGTCACAACGAGGAGAGGAGGCTGCTGGATCCTGTGTTGGTTGAAACAGGAAGTTTATATGTTTTCTGTAAATAAATAAACAATATTTTCAAAAACCCTAAAAATTGAAAAATTTGAAAAACCAAAAATATGTTTGTTTTTAATTTTTGTCAAATATTTAAAAAAAAAAAAACCAAAAATATGTTTGTTTTTAATATGTTTTGATTGAATATGCCGAAACCCTCACGGCTGAACAAACATGATTACTTTCATCAGATTGAAAAATGGTTTTCAAACTGTTAAGATCAATGGGTTGTAAATCATGGGGGTATGTTATATTTTCTGCAAAACAGAGCATGAGATGCAGAAAATGGATGGCGAGACAAAGCTATCAGTATTGGTTGTCAAATTTTCTTTATATGATTTTGCATTTTAGGGGGAGTAATATTGCTAGAAAATACAAAAACATTTGAAAATTTGAAAAAGTCAAAAACATGATAAAATTCAAAAATTGAGTTTTTGTGTAAAAAGAGGAAATGATAGTACATCAGTAGACAGTTACAGTATGCTAAAGAAATGGAAAGTTTAAATGTGTTAAACGATCTCACCGTGGATGTGTCGGTAGGTTTTTATACATTTAGTAAACTTTTTCGGGATATAAACCTAAATTCAAACACTTACTTATTTCGTGGGGAACACTACTTGGATATATAGGTAAATGATAGTACATCAGTAGACAGTTACAGTATGCTAAAGAAATGGAAAGTTTAAATGTGTTAAACGATCTCACCGTGGATGTGTCGGTAGGTTTTTATACATTTAGTAAACTTTTTCGGGATATAAACCTAAATTCAAACACTTACTTATTTCGTGGGGAACACTACTTGGATATATAGGTAACCCCTGAAATCTCGTTTGAAAGGTCTCTTAATCTGATATACTAGGTCTTTATACTCTATGATGTCTGGGGTATTATTCCGGGACTTCTGCTGAACGGTAGTTCTGACCTAGTCCCTGGCTAATACTTGCTGCAATGCTTGAAACACAGCATTAAACCCTCAGCATGCTGAAACAATTAAATTGATATATGCTGCTGTTGTAAGCAAAAAGATCCTCTAAAGGGGACATACCAAAAAGTTGAAGCTGATATCTCTCTGCGTATACGGAAGTATCTATCTGAGATCCCTTGGCCCTCGCATACCTAATTTATATACAGATATCATTGTAGTATTCTCACCTGTAAGACTGATTATTGGGATTCTGGATACGGGAGTATATTCAAGAGGTGGGACACATGAATAGGTTTAAGTTCTTAATACACCTAATTCGTATCCTGAATCAGTTGAACTTTGTGTGATAATTTAAGTGGAAAAGTATATCGACAATCTAAGTGAATTGTTTAATGCTTAAAGTGAAATTAAGCTCAACGGTACTTGTGACTTGTCAAAAACTGATATGATCCTCTGACGCATACTCAAACAAAAATATTGTCTGTAAATATGTTTGTACATATTTCTTTATTGCTTTATATTTTCAGAAAAATACAAAAAGATTTTGATTTCTGCTTTATTTTCGACGACCGATATCTGAGTGCTGAGTTTCAAAATCTAAGTATGTTGATTGTGTTTCTGAAAATAAAACAAGTTCATTAAATTGAAACTTGATTTAAAATAAAAAAATTCAAAAACAGTTTGTGATATCTCCAAGGTCATTAACTTGAACTTGGATGATTAACTGTGAGGGAGTTGGATTCTTTAATACTGCTAAATCTATACAGTTTGTTGATAGGGGGAGTGGATTAGAGAATTTGATTGAAATTGCCAGG
The DNA here is from genome assembly GCA_030545235.1 of Helianthus tuberosus. Lineage (NCBI taxonomy): Eukaryota > Viridiplantae > Streptophyta > Magnoliopsida > Asterales > Asteraceae > Helianthus > Helianthus tuberosus. The sequence continues at coordinate 142,025,840 of CM060357.1, forward strand.
TTACGATTCCTGGATAGTCTAAAATGTTGTTACTTATAAATGTTTGAGTGATTGCAGATGAGATTCCAGACTACGATCCCGAAAGCTGAGTCTAAGGGGGAGTCTGAAGACGAGCTCAAAGCAAGGGGGAGCTTGTATATGGAAAGCAAGGTGTCGATCCCAAAGCACGGAAGCTTGACGAAAGGGGGAGCCTGATGAAGAAAAGAGGAAAAGCTGAAACTGAAGACAGATCCATCGGGATTCTGTTCGAGAAGATTCAAAGAGAGAAAGAGAAAGAAAAATCGCTACAAGCTTGACTACAGATTGACTACAGCAATATCCAAGGGGGAGTCTGTTAGTGCATTTATCTGTCTATCGCCTCCGTCAATCTAGTCCGTAGTGGAAAACTGAAGAAAACGAGAGTTATATTGTTATATTTTAGTTTTAGTTAGTAAAAAGGCAAGGTGGCATAATTGTAATTAATGGGAAACCTCATTAAATGCCTTGACCTATAAATAGATCTCTAGGGCTTCTAGTTTACAACTTTTGCCATTTTCATATCTTAGAGAGCTAGAGGCTAGAGAGAGAAAGCTAGAGAGAGAAAGTTTATCGTTTGTGATTCAGGTGCTGTACGTTATCAGAATTTATCAGAGAATCACGTTTATATTACGTCATGTGTGTTTAGGTCGCGTTCGTGTACGGATTCCGCACGTTTCACGTTCGTTTCGCAATCGTATCGGAGTCAAACCGGTCCTAACAATTTTATATAATAAATAAAGTATTTTGAGCTTTATAACATGATCAGAAAACTCAGATTTCCTGTATAACCCGGAAATCGCTTAAAATAGCTTTTTACGCGTATTAAACGCATAGTTTAGGTTTAAAACCATTTTGTCACATAAGACTTATTACCAACTGATATGACCTATTAAAATAAGTTATTTTACTGATATATTCGGACCTGAATCTCAGAATTTCATATAATCTCTATTATAATCTTTAAAATGACCAAAATACCCCCACGGGGCTTAAATTGAGATTAAACTCGTTTTGGGAATAATGGAAGGTATCCTACTGATATCACAACATATTTAAGGCATATTAACTTAGAAAACCTGTATATGACTCTTTTGGTTACCCGTTATGCTTCTTGCACGTTCGGATCGGCTTATGTGACTAGTTTGCACATATTAGCCGAAACGGGTCAAATCATATTTTTTGGTCTCAAAATCCAGAATGTGTTTAAGTTACCCATATTAAACAAGCATACAAGCTTTTCGGGTCAAAACCACATTCTAAACCGGTCTTCGCTTTATCATGCGTTTGATCCGTTTCTTCCTTTTGAAAACTAATTAAAGACCCGTTAGGATTCTAATAGGTTATTAAAAACCTTCGTTCCAGATTAGGAGCCCAATAAAAGCTACTTGCACTTACTATATTGGACTTATACTTTGCTCAGGTAAATACTCTTAACTTATTTTCCCTATACGGGCTTGGGATACGGTACTATAAAAGTACCGCTTGGTCGGGTGTATGTAGTCATTTAAATCGGATTGTGATTAATGTATTTGCATGACCTGTTTAATATGTATTATTTGGTGTATGGATTTTGGGGGTTAAATGACCATGTCTCGGATATCCTTGGCATCATTCAAAGAAATGGCCACGACCTAATTACAGAATATGAATATGAATATTAAGAGTTAAATATTTCTCCCTTCTTTTCAGTGCCGGTTATCAATCTTGAAGGCTTCCAACTTGATGAGTTGGACAGTTACTCTGGCCTTATGCCTGTTAAGCAGAAACCAACCCTAAGCCAGCAGTCACGTTAAAGCCTACCGGTTCAAAAACTGCTACTGCACCCAAAGCTCCCCCAGCATCCAGGACTCGAGTATCGAGCTCTCGTAAGAGGAAGGAAGCAGATTCTCCAACCTCATCCGACATGTTTCCCTTTGAGAATCATGGGTTCACCGAGTCCAGCAAATTCATGACCGGCTTCCTTAATCAGGTTAATATCCTTATCCTATATCCTGCACACACATATTCAATATACCTATCTATATATTGATACCTGTCCCTTTGATCGTAGGGTCTGGAACGTCTGGTGTTCCTTTATGAAGACGCATGTGGTCTAAACGCAATGCTAGAGAGCAAGCTGAAAAAGGCTGAAGCCACCATCGCGGACCAAGCAGCGATTTCCACAGCCAAATCAGAGCACTACAAAGCCAAGTACAAAGCGATGATCCAAGAGCACCAGTCTGCCATCAAGAAGATCACCCACGAGGCCCAAGCCAAGTTCGATGCTGCCCAGGTTAAACACGAGCAGGATATGGCTTCGTACCGGGAAGGCCTCAAGAGTTTTGTCATCATCTCCCTCCTTCATGCTAGACTGAAAATGGCCTATGAGGCTAAGGCCCTGGGCTGCGAATGCCCTTCATGGAACGTTGAGGCTTGGGAGATGAAGTTGAAGGATCTTGGTGGTAACCCTGTAGAGCCTCCTGTGAAGTCTGCTGCAGAGGAGCCTGCTAAGGTGGTCGAGAAGGCAGATGATGCTGATGCTTCAAAGGATGCTGGTGGCGATACCGGGAAGGATGCTGGGAAGGATGCTGCTGATGAAGCCATGGTAGAAGAGGGTGCTGCCCCTTGAAAGCAGCCAAATGGGCGATGATGGATGTTGATGCCGAGGCCGAAGCCCATTTTTTTTAAATTTGATGGTTGTGGTTTGTAATCCAAAACAATTTACTTTTCCTGCACTTGAACAATTTACATTTCCTGCACTTAAAACAATATGATGGCCAAAGGTGGATGGGTCCTGAGTTTCAGGATGAAGCCCTTGGTCATCAATTAGTATGGTTTGTTTTGAATAATATTACAGTTGGAGGTGGATGGGTCTCGGTTTGAGATGAAACCTTCAACTGTTAGGTATATATGATAAAAAACTAACTGTGCTTTTGGTGGATGGATCTCGGTTTGAGATGAAACCAAAAGCACAACTTTTGCTATGTTAATAATATAACCTTCTTTTGGCCTTATTTATCGTTGTCTTTTTTCAATTCTTATTATGCATTGCTTAGTTTGAATATAATTTCAATGTTCCAAACTTAGTGCAATATTTCAAATGTCTTATCTAAATATTATGAAAATATCTTGATCAGGACATTTGCAAATATCCTATTAAGACTTTTGTCAAATAGGGTTTTTACAACTCAAACAATTTAGATAAAGTTTTCAAATAAAAAGGATAGTTCACTTTCATTTTATAAAGCTTGTTTTGATAATAGATGTTTGACTCAAGTATAGTTTAAAATTTTAATCCAAGTACCATGTCCCAAACATTCCAACCAAATATCCTGAAGCATATTCTAAAAATATATTTTGAAAATATATCCTGAGAACATATCCTAATCAGGATAATGATAAATGCTATAATCGAACTTTTGTCAAACATAGTTTCAAAAATTTAAACGATTTGGATAAGGTTTTTAAAGGAAAGATTATACCGGAGGTAGAGTACAACCCCATTCTACAACTTCAATCCTTTTGAAATCTTTCCAATGAAGATGTCCCCAGTCTGGGACACTTAGTGTACTAGGTCCAAGCTTGATCCTTTGAGCTTTGCACAATTGCCTCAGTAGGAATGTCCCATGTGCATTATGTCTTTGAATACTTAGAAATTTTCTAGACATCAATTGTAATCATTTCTATAATTTTTGTATTACAGGGGATAAACCCAAACATATGCTGGAGATAAATCCTTAGTGTTCTGGGGATAAACCCATAAGTATTCTGGGGAAAATCCCAAGTTTTCATGCGCTACAGGCGGGAGTGTATAAACTCCAAAACTTAGAAATGTGAAAACCTTTAAACCTTAGAGAGTATTAAAATACCTGTAACAACTCTCATCAAAAGTCCTATTCATTATTTTATTTTGTCCAATAGGAAACCATAATTGAGACCCCCAAGTAATTTTGCATAAACCCTAAAATTTTCAGAACAATCGGAATCAGGATCAGGGCCCCTAAAACTCAGGGGGGGGGGGTAAAACCTAGTTAGTATTATCAACACAGTTTTACGTGTAAAACGAAATTGAACGAACAACCAACTCAGCAAGCCTACCAAGACACGGGGCTACCCTATGGTAGGGTAGCACCCCTCGCGCCACGCGACAGCCCCTCGCGCCACGTGAGGGGACTGTTTTCCAGGTATAAATAGGGGGTTGGCAATTGAATTATGGCACTTGTTCGACGTAAAAACTCAAATTATACACTGAAATATCTCCTGTTTACTACAAAAACACCCACAATCATGAAACGCTGCCGCGATAACAGGGTAATAACTCGATCGCTACTACGATTCAATGTCCGATCGATGAAAACTATCCAATGGATGTTTAAGTGCTGCCCAAAATAGGGTTATGCTTTGTCATTCGTCGTGAATTCGATGAATGTTTAAGTATCGCACTTTGTCATTCGTTGTGAAGGTTTCAATCTCGTGAGTTGTCATAAAAAGTTGGATTAAAGTTACTAACCTAGTTTTCGTGTGCATTGTTATTTGATTTAGGTTAACAAGCTTATCAGTAGGCTAAACTCTACCTGATTAAACTTGCAAAGTGAGTCATTCTCTTTTATCAAAATGTTTTACAATACTCCATTTTCAAATGTTATAATTACAGGGATTAAGTGGTGGTTATCTTAAATCACTGGCTAGTGGGGTATTGTGCACATTACTAATTTCTCACGGTTAGGCTAATAAATCCTAACAGTGATAAACGTCATTACTTGGGGTGGGACCCAATAGTGGTATGACCATCGTCACCAGGTGACACGGTGCCAGATAAAAATAAGATAAAAGCCATTGTAATCACTCTTATGCTGTAAATTATAACTATGTGTCATTTTGTCAAAATGAATGATTCACCAGTATTTCTCCGCTGACAAAATATTTTTAAAACATGTTTCAGGTAACTACTGTGAACCAAGGAACAGTGCTACGGAGCACTAACAAGCTTGAAGTAGTGGCTCAGTTAAAATAAATAAACATGTTTTAATAAATCAGGGAATTTTCTAGCAAAATTCCTCTATTGTAAATTACGGGGTTTATCCCGAATTATGAAATAAAATAATCGGGCATTTCAAGTTTTAAAAGATCCAGTAAAAATTCTTCCGCTGTCGCATCATTTAATAAATACCACGGGTTCCTGTCCCGCGGCTCCTGACCGGGTCAAACCGGGGCTGGGGCCGTGACAGGAAAAGGTGGTATCAGAGCCACTGATTTAAGCCAATTAAGTATTTAGAAAATACTTAATTTTACTGATTGCTATTTTGTGATTATGTGTTTTATTATTTGAATATTTGTTTACAGTATGGGTAAGCAAAGACTTATAAATTAGGTACTCCACCGAAAGAAAAAGGAACTTCATCCTCAAAATATCCAACAGATAATGAGGAAGGAATATTTGTCCGTAAGGCACAGTTTGAGGAACCACTTTCTCCTAATAAAAGAAGTTTGATTATTAGGAAAAGTCAGGAGAAAAGAAAGAAATCACAACCAAAAGAAGTAATGATGCCTAAGGAGACACAGAAAATAGGCAATAACCCACCATGGGAAGACGAATTAGATAATGGGCTGATCTCTATATGTTAGCCACTGTAGCAGTAAATGCAAAATTTTAAATACTCTGACCTAGTATTAGCACCCATATCATCTACAATCCAGAAACTCAAAAGAAAATTTTACCCAGTAAATAAATAAGTTACAATAAACCCTAGTATATTTTAATTGTCAGTTGTCTTTTGTATTAAATTAGTCACACGGTATGCAATAATACTTGAATGTTTATCTGTAAAATTTTATTTTAAAAATTTTAACTTAGTATTTTGTGTGCATTTTTGCATATATGCTAAACAGTATGAATGAGTTATCTGAAGCCCTTCAGAATCTCAATCTTTATCCGGTGAAAGTAGAAGTTTCCAAAGACTTTAATGGTTACATACCCGATGTGGAAGAACCTATGGAATTCCACGCTTCACCTCCGGAGAAATCAAAGCCTAAGAAAAGGAGAAGATTTGTAGGATGGAGGCGTGTACGCAGGAGGAAACCAGCAACTAGGAAAATTCCCAAAATAGAGAATCCCATAGATAAAGGAAAAGGGATTGAGATTGGGGAAGGTGTTAGGCAAACAAAAATGGAAATTGGGGAAAGTTCGAGGCAAGCCGAGGAATTACCACTACAGGAGGAATTGGATCGCATACTGGCAGGCTGTGATATCATTAGACCTATCAATACCAACCTTTACCCTTATCCTGCCGAAACTCAACTTCCAACAAATTTGGAACAAGCCATCCCAGAACCTTTAATCCATACTCAACCTCTAGGAATGGACGAGTGGTGGACCAACGACTGGCAGTTTCAAAACCTCCTTAATAACCCTTATACCTTTTTCCCTCAGTTCGATCCAGAACCTGCACCAAACCCACCAATGAGCAATGAAAACTTAGCTGAACTCTGCCATTTTGGCGAAGAGCTGATAGGTGCGGGGAATAAGATTCGGGAGGTAGGAGAACAGATCTCCTGGAAGTACGACGAGAGGGAACGTCGCTTCTAAAGGACCCAGGGATAGGATGATGGTAAAGCTGTGATTGTATAATAGTAATAGTAATAATAAAATAGGTCTGTAAATTAACCTACAAATAAAACCTTTGTAAGATAACGGTGTGTAATGATGCATAATATATATATATAAAATGGGAATCGAGAAATCGATAATTTTGGCTATATGTGTGTTGTGAAATTTGCATGATTGTTTTGTGTATAATTACTCTATACTAATAAATTACATATATTAATTATCAGATGGAAAACGCTAATAATGAACCAGTTAACGAGGTTAACCAATCTGAGCAACACCAGGAGGATCAATTTACGACTAGGCAAGATATCGAGAATATCGTTGCTCAAGGAATAGCCAATGCTATTCCAGCAATCCTTGCTGCTGCCCAGAAACCTGTTGAACCTCAACAAATTATTCCTAGCAAACGTACTCAAGAAGATAACTTCAGTAATAGTGTAAACGGAGGCGGCAACCATACTAATCACGATAATGATCCACGGCAGGCCCCGCTCCCTAAGAAAATGAAAGATGAAACACCTGGTTGCACTTATAAAGAATTTCTTGCTTGTAAACCAGCTGAATTTGCAGGCAATGAAGGGGCAACTGCGGCACTGCGTTGGTTGGAGAAAACCGAAACAGTAATTATGATAAGTAAATGTGCTGAAGAAGACAAGGTCATGTATGCATCATATCTTTTTAAAGAAGGGGCGCTAGAATGGTGGAAAACTGTACTTCAAGCCAAAGGAAGAAATATGGCCTATGCCATGAGTTGGGAAGAATTTAAGCAGATAATGGAAAGAAAATTCTGTCCCGAATACGAAAAGGAACAAATGGCAAATAAGTTCCTGAACCATCGGATGATGGGTGTAGATTGTCGAGGATATACTTCGAATATGCTAGAGTGGTGCCAACACTGGCTTCGCCAGAACCGGTACTTATTTCTCGCTATATTTGGGGATTAATTGACGAAATCCGTAATATCGTTAAAGCTGCGAGACCTCGCACTATTGACGATGCGGTAGAATTAGCTAACACCCTAACTGATGAATTAGTATGCACAAGTGAAGAAAACCGGAAAAAGGAAGTAGCCCAAAAGATTACCCAAGGATTTCGTATGGGTAACCGTAATAATTTCAAGAGAAAAGGGACCGGGCAATCTTCCACTGTTCCATTCTGCAATGCCTGTAAAAGAAAGCATTTTGGAAGATGCAAAGGGTATTGCAATTTCTGCAAAATTCCAGGGCATCAAGAGGAAGACTGCAGGAAGAAGAAATCCACAATCTGCTACAATTGTGGAGAGGCTGGACATTTTAGGCCAGATTGCCCAAAATTGGTTAAACCAGCTGATAACAAAGCCAAACCTGCAGAAGGAACTACCAAGAAAAACGTAAGAGCCTTCCAGTTGACTACCCATGAAGCAGAGCTAATTCCAGACGTCATAGCTGGTACGTTCTTAGTTCATGACGTTTATGCAAAAGTATTATTTGACTCTGGTGCAAACCAAAGTTTTATAAATACTTCATTCTGCCAAGCTCTTAATTAACCCTTAACCAACCTTAGGCATATTTTTACAGTCGAAACGACAGATGGGAATTCTGTTAAAATAGATAAAGTTTTGCGAGAAGGAAATATAGAACTTTTAGGTCATAAATTCTCTGCAAACCTGTTACCTATGAATTTAGCTGGATTCGATGTTGTACTAGGAATGGATTGGTTAGTAGCCAATCATGCTCGAATCCTATGTGATAAGAACTCCATAGAAATTCGTGCACCCACTGAAGAAGTAATCATGGTTACAGGAGATAAGCCGCGAAAACCCATGAAGTTCATTTCAGTAATGAAAGTTGCTAGTTATGAACGAAAGCAAGGAATAGTGTATATGATTTCGGTAATCATTAGCACTAAGGGTAAGGAACTTAAGGACATTCTTGTAGTATCAGAATACCCAGATGTATTCCCAGAAGAGTTACCAGGATTACCACCAGATAGGGAGGTAGAATTTAGAATTCATTTAATTCCTGGAACTACACCTGTAGCTAAAGCACCCTATCGTTTAGCACCCACTGAAATGTTAGAACAGAAAAAGCAATTAGATGAATTGCTCAATAAAGGATTCATACAGCCTAGTTCATCCCCTTAGGGAGCACCAGTGTTGTTCGTAAAGAAAAAGGATGGTTCAATGCGAATGTGTATCGATTATAGGGAACTGAATAAGGTTACAATTAAGAATCGATACCCATTACCTAGGATTGATGATCTTTTCGATCAACTTCAGGGAGCTAGATACTTTTCTAAGATCGACTTACGCTCCGGATACCATCAATTGAAGGTACAAGAAGAAGACATACCTGAAAGTGCTTTTAGAACTAGGTATGGCCATTACGAGTTTACAGTCATGCCCTTCGGACTAACGAATGCACCTGCAGCATTCATGGACATGATGAATAGAATCTGTAAACCGTATTTGGATAAATTTGTAATTGTCTTCATCGACGATATACTTATTTATTCCAAAAGCCAGAATGAACACTGTCAGCACCTGCATGCACTCTTAACTTTGTTAAGAAAAGAGAAGCTTTACGCCAAATTCTCGAAGTGTGAATTTTGGCTCCAGGAGGTGCAATTTTTAGGACACATGGTGAATCACGAAGGTATTCACGTAGATCCTGCTAAGATAGAAGCAATCACCAAATGGAAGGTTCCACAAACAGCTATGGAAATTAGAAGCTTTTTAGGATTAGCTGGATACTATAGGCGCTTTATTAAGGATTTTTCCAAGATACCTGTACCATTAACTAAGCTAACCTGTAAAGCGGTTAAGTTTGAATGGGGACCTAGGCAAGAAGAAGCCTTTAGGATTCTGAAGCAAAAGCTAACAAACGCTCCAATTTTAGCCTTACCAAAAGGAACGGAAGATTTTGAAGTTTACTGTGATGCTTCTAAGCTAGGATTAGGATGTGTGCTAATGCAACGCAAGAAAGTAATTGCGTATGCCTCAAGGCAATTGAAAAAGCACGAAGAAAACTATACGACTCATGACTTAGAGTTAGGAGCCATAATTTTTGCCCTTAAGATTTGGAGACATTATCTGTATGGAAGTAAGTTTACTGTCTATACGGATCACAAAAGTTTAAGGTACATATTTGGGCAAAAAGAATTGAACATGAGGCAAAGGAGATGGATGGAAATCCTAAGCGACTATGACTGTGATATTCAATATCACAAAGGAAAGGCAAATGTAGTTGCAGATGCCTTAAGTCGTAAGTATCATGAAAAACAAAGACGAGTTCGTGCTCTTAGATTAAATCTACAGTTAGATTTAATGGAACAACTAAAGAATGTTCAAGAAACAGCAATCAATGACGATGCTGAAGGAATGAAAGGACGAATAACAGAATTACAGCAAGGAAATGATGGAATTTGGAGATTCCATAAGAAAAGGATTTGGGTACCTAAACAAGGAGAATTAAGAAATAAGATTTTAGAAGAAGCTCATAAATCTAGGTATACCATGCATCCAGGAAACAATAAAATGTACCAAGATTTAAGAAATAATTTCTGGTGGATAGGAAAGAAAAAGGACATAGCTAGATATGTTTCTAAGTGTCTTACTTGTTCACAAGTTAAGGCGGAACACCAGAAACCTTCGGGTCTACTACAACAACTAGAAATGCCTGTATGGAAATGGGAACTCATAACAATGGACTTTGTTACTAAGTTACCCAAAACCAGAAAAGGTAATGACGCGATTTGGGTAATTGTGGATCGATTAACCAAGTCAGCTCATTTTTTACCCATAAAAGAAACCTTTAGCATGGAAAGGTTAGCCAAGTTGTATGTAGATGAAGTAGTATCCTTACATGGAGTTCCACTCTCCATTGTATCGGATAGGGATAGTCGTTTCACTTCCCACTTCGGGAAAAGTTTCCAGGAAACAATGGGAACCCGACTAAATTTAAGTACGGCATATCATCCACAAACAGACAGGCAAAGTGAAAGGAAGATACAAACACTGGAAGACATGCTCCGAGCATGTGTGATAGATTTTGGTGGAAACTGGGATGACCACCTACCCTTAATTGAATTCTCCTATAATAATAGTTATCATGCAAGCATCGAAGCTACCCCATTCGAAGCACTGTATGGACGAAAGTGCAGAACTCCGGTTTGTTGGGCAGAAATAGGAGAAAGTCAATTATCCGGTCCTGAAATAGTACAAGAAACCACCGACAAGATTACTCAAATCAAAGAAAGGCTAAAGACAGCTCGAGACCGCCAGAAGAGTTATGCAGACAATCGACGCAAGCCACTGGAATTTCAAGTCGGAGATAAGGTACTTTTGAAAGTTTCTCCTTGGAAAGGAGTAGTTCAATTTGGTAAGAAAGGAAAGCTAAGTCCAAGATACGTAGGACCATTTCCAGTAATCCAACGTATAGGACCAATTGCTTATCGCTTACAACTACCAGAAGAGCTAGCTGGAGTACATGATGTATTTCATGTATCCAATCTTAAGAAATGTCTATCTAACGAAACCCTGGTAGTACCTCTTCAAGATGTCGAGATAAATGAAAAGCTAAAATTTGTTGAGAAACCACTACAAATAGAAGACCGAAGGATCAAGTTTCTCAAACACAAACGACTAGTGCTAGTCAAAGTCAAGTGGAATTCAAAGAGAGGACCTGAATATACTTGGGAGCTGGAATCGGAGATGAAGCGAAAATATCCTCACTTATTCCAGTAAATCTCGAGGACGAGATTTTTATTAAGGTGGGGAGGATGCAACAACTCTCATCAAAAGTCCTATTCATTATTTTATTTTGTCCAATAGGAAACCATAATTGAGACCCCCAAGTAATTCTGCATAAACCCTAAAATTTTCAGAACAATCGGAATCAGGATCAGGGCCCCTAAAACTCCGGGGGGGGGTAAAACCTAGTTAGTATTATCAACACAGTTTTACGTGTAAAACGAAATTGAACGAACAACCAACTCAGCAAGCCTACCAAGACACGGGGCTACCCTATGGTAGGTAGCACCCCTCGCGCCACGCGACAGCCCCTCGCGCCACGCGAGGGGACTGTTTTCCAGGTATAAATAGGGGGGTTGGCAATTGAATTATGGCACTTGTTCGACGTAAAAACTCAAATTGTACACTGAGATATCGCCTGTTTAATACAAAAACACCCACAATCACGAAACGTTGCCGCGATAACAGGGTAATAACTCGATCGCTACTACGATTCAATGTCCGATCGATGAAAACTATCCAATGGATGTTTAAGTGCTGCCCAAAATAGGGTTATGCTTTGTCATTCGTCGTGAATTCGATGAATGTTTAAGTATCGCACTTTGTCATTCGTTGTGAAGGTTTCAATCTCGTGAGTTGTCGTAAAAAGTTGGATTAAAGTTACTAACCTAGTTTTCGTGTGCATTGTTATTTGATTTAGGTTAACAAGCTTATCAGTAGGCTAAACTCTGCCTGATTAAACTTGCAAAGTGAGTCATTCTCTTTTATCAAAATGTTTTACAATACTCCATTTTCAAATGTTATAATTACAGGGATTAAGTGGTGGTTATCTTAAATCACTGGCTAGTGGGGTATTGTGCACATTACTAATTTCTCATGGTTAGGCTAATAAATCCTAACAGTGATAAACGTCACTACTTGGGGTGGGACCCAATAGTGGTATGACCATCGTCACCAGGTGACACGGTGCCAGATAAAAATAAGATAAAAGCCATTGTAATCGCTCTTATGCTGTAAATTATAACTATGTGTCATTTTGTCAAAATGAATGATTCACCAGTATTTCCCCGCTGACAAAATATTTTTAAAACATGTTTCAGGTAACTACTGTGAACCAAGGAACAGTGCTACGGAGCACTAACAAGCTTGAAGTAGTGGCTGTTAAAATAAATAAACATGTTTTAATAAATCAGGGAATTTCCTAGCAAAATTCCTCTATTGTAAATTACGGGGTTTATCCCGAATTATGAAATAAAATAATCGGGCATTTCAAGTTTTAAAAGATCCAGTAAAAATTCTTCCGCTGTCGCATCATTTAATAAATACCACGGGTTCCTGTCCCACGGCTCCTGACCGGGTCAAACCGGGGCTAGGGCCGTGACAATACCCTTTCGTGAGAGAGGGTGATTGTAGATCCCTCGGAGGTTGAGGTCAAACCTATTCCTTGTTATGTATAACACACTAGCAAGTGCGGAATCCAAGCTAGCATGCAAACCGAGATAGAATAAGCACAAACACAACACACAAACTTCACCGATTAACACCACATGTATTAATACGTATGAAAGGTTCGGTTACAAGCACAAGGTTTACAGATGTATTCTGCAAACTCTCAATGTTCTCTCGTGTGTGTGTGTGTTCCGAGCAGAATGCTCTCTGTGTTCTCTCCTTTTGTCTAACTTTTTCACCTCTAACTGAAATGAACACAACACATGGGTATATATACCCGACACAGCTTGTCTGGTCGAAGGATCAGATAGACTGATCGAAGGATCATCTATCGACCACAAACAGCTCGAAGGATCCACATGTACCTCGAAGGATGACATCTTTCGAGGTCCATCTATCATCCATCGAAGGTTCATCTTTCGAGCTCATCGAAGGATCTAAACTATCCTTCGATGACACATCCTTCGACTCAAGCATCTTTCAACCAACGTTCAAACTGTTTGACCAAGTCAAACCAGGAGGATGGTTGACTTAGTCAAACTTACAAGACTAACAAAGACATCGTTTTGTATCATGACAAAATACAGACAAAGTACAGACATAAGTGCACCAACAAACTCCCCCTTGGCTGTAACTTTGTCTCGATTTTAATTCTTGATCTTTGTCTCGATCTTCGTGACTTCAAGTCTTTGACGTCCTTTCAAGTCTTCAATGTCGGAGGATCTTTAAAGTCTTCACGTCTTGAAAGCAGAAAGTGTACCAACAAACTCCCCGTTGGCTGTAACTTTGTCTCGATTTTAATTCTTGATCTTTGTCTCGATCTTCGTGACTTCAAGTCTTTGACGTCCTTTCAAGTCTTCAATGTCGGAGGATCTTTAAAGTCTTCACGTCTTGAAAGCAGAAAGTGTACCAACAAACTCCCTGTTTCATGTAGGAAGTGTGTTGACAAACTCCCCCTTAACATAAGCTCCCCCTTGAGTTATGCTCGTGAAATACTTGTTCTTTATGGGTTGAGATCCTTGTGGTGTTGATGATGGCCAGCGGCAACTCGATCATTTTCTTCACTTGAGTGCCTTCACGTCGTATCTTCATTCCGAAGCTTGTCATCGACCATGTTCTCCTTGCCTTTAGAATCTGCACATGCAAGAAATCTAAACGCGTAATGAGAACAACTGCTTGGAATATAGTAAACATAAACAAACGACACACGTGTGACCATTGTTTAATCAAACACCGTCCGACAACAGTTTGAAAGTTTAGAAAATGTACAATTTTAATCCTTTAACTTTCAAAATGTGTTAACTTCGACCATTTATGAAGGTGCAATTGTTTTCCGGCTTATAATCAGGATTTTGGGTAGGATAGACTCGAGTTCCAACATCAGTCAATCAAAAATAAACTAGAAGCAAAATCTTTTTGGATTTTATAAAGTTTACATTAAAACACACCTAAAAACTTTTTGGAATTTTTCATTTTTCAAAAGTAAAGACGGAAAGCAATAAGTAAATATATACAAAGATGCAGAAACGAAAGCAGTAAATAAATATTTACAGACATTCTTTTTTTTTTTTTTGCGAGTTTCGAGGGTAAGAGAATCATATCAGTGTACGGTCATGCCAAAACGCTCTTGTTGTTCAATTAGTTAACATTAAGATAAGCATCCTATAACAATTATCAGTATTGTTGTCCACATAAGCTCAACTTATCAGATGTAATCATGGCGAGGGGATACGTTAAGGAATGATTTATACTCACCGACCGGTGTTCATCCACATCACGACACATTCCCGTATCAAGGTATGCACGAGGGTTCATCTTACCGGTGAGTATACCGATTATCATCTGTTTGACCGTATATGATGTGAGATTCTCACTTATTTGATTTGAAAACAAGCCCTATGTGATAGAATCACTTATTGAGGAGGAACTTGATTTTTATATGCATGAGGGCACAGGAGCAAGTCCGTGAACAGGTCAGTACTTTCGTACAGCAGAGAGACGAACTTGACTCCCGGATAAATGTGATATATTATCACTTATTTGTTTGGACATGTGATTGTTGATCACTTATTGAGGCCGTATGCAGTATGTACACGTATGTATAGTATCATGGAAGATCTAGACTTGCGTCCCCATTATTTTCCGGTAAAAGATACAACCATGATACTCAGATGATAAGCAGCATAAAGACCGAATATCTCAGAACCTCGGCAATCTCTCAAACGAAATTTCGGTACTAAGACCATATGCCAATGAATGGTTCCCACCTAGTCTTCAGTCAGATTTAAGATTTATATCACCCTGCACACTTTAAAATGACTGTGAGCCTACCGATACATCTTATATAGAGCTGCTTATCGTTTTTCATTTAAGGTTTAAAGAGATTTAGACAGACCACTGATGTACTATCATTTTCTCTTTTTCTCGCCAGGAAACTCATTTTTGCTTTTCTATTGTTTTTGTGTTTTTGAAATTTTCAATGTTTTTGGATTTTCAAATTTTTGGATTTACTCCCCCTAAAATCAACAAACTAAGATAAATTTAAAACACAAAGGTATTTACAAAAACGATTTCCCGATGTTGGTTAACTCATGTTTTACCTCAATGCCGTTTACCAAAATTAAGTTTTAATCAGAAATGATTTAGCGAATTTTGGAAAAATCAGTTGGCATGTCAGTAAGCGGTGCGGACCATGACAACATTGTCTGGCCAAAGAGTGCTGAACGAGATAATAATTCACAAAGCAGCTTAAATATCGACAAGTATAGGAGAGATTAGAAATTTAAAAACCGTATCCTGCAACTGCTCCGTGCATTGCAAGGAATCTGAGTGCTCTCCCAAACTGGATATCCACCCGGTGTGGATTTCAAAGTCGATTTTGTAGCTACTTAGAAATCTCTTGACAGCAACAAGATCATAAACCTCCGAGTCCGGCTGGTCTTCCACATTGTACCAGCGAAAGTCTTTGTCTTCCTCTTTGAGAAGTAGTGTGCGGTTGTTCAATCCACGCCAAGGCATCCGCACACCCGGTTGGTTTGTTCAACAAACACATTTTCTTCAATCACACCACGAAGAAATGTACACTGCACGTTTATCTTGTTGAGTATGAACTTCAGACGTGCTGCAGGTGCGTACATTTTACGTGAATCTATCCCGGGGACCCGATCAAAGCCTTTAACAGTCACACTTTTGGAATGACTTTCATTTTGACGAAGTTATTCATTTCTTTCAACAGACAACTCTGTTTCCCTTTTCTTTTTCTCTCCATCAAAAGCAACAATTTCTTCTGTCGCCTATCTTGTGCAAGAACGCTCCACTATCAACAATCTTACGACTATCGAAAGTTCCTCCTGGAATATCCTACACACTCACTCAGAGATTAGTTGGAGAGGGGGACCCAAGCCTTTGTGGACTTGGGTCGTCCTTGATCATCAAGGAAAGTGATTTCAATCACTTGATGATTAGGAAAAAGAACCTGTGGTGCTCCCCCTGATTGAATTACCTGCTTTTGCTTCCAAGCTGTTTGACCTTTACCAGTATTTGAATTTATTGTTTTAGCATTTACTGGTTTTACAGTTTCAGATTTCGCTTGTACAGGTTTTTCTTCTTTGACCTCTGATTTTAAGGCCTTTTCAATTACCTTTTGATTCTTTTGCTTTAACTTCTTTTCCCTTTCTTTCAAAACACGTGGGTCTTGTTTCGGGGAAACTGATCGTTTTCGGTAATTGATTTCTTGGGGAGCACTCGTTTTTGACTTCAGCTTTTGCACGTGTGGGCAATATCTTACAATATGCCCAACTGTCCCACATTCAAAACATGTTCTCCGCTCTACAAACTTCGGAGAAACATGTTGATGACTAGACGGAGAACCAGACAATGAACTTTGTGATCTAGACGTGCTTGGACCTAAATCACATGCGTTGGTGTGTTGGGTGTAATTATTCTGATCATTTCGTTTTAAAATTCTAACTTGTTTTATAAACTCAAGGTTAGATTTATCCTGAAATGTTTCAAGTTTGTCTGAACCCGTGGATCCAACAAAGTTCATTTTCGGTTCTCGTTTCTTAACCGGAGCTCTTTTGTTTTGCACCTTTTGTTGTTGAACCTTTGGTTGTTCAGTCTTAGACTGCTGAACTTTAGGTGCTTGAACATTCTTGTTCTGAGCTTTCTTTCTCTGTGCCTTACCCTTTCCGGAGTTGACTTGTTGTTTTCGCTCAATTGGTAGTTTTTGGTTTCCGTATTGTTTTCTAATTTGTTCACACGGAATTGGATCACATTGAGTGACGGTAACTTTGCCACTCTTGTTCCCCAAAAACTTATCAGTGCATCCTTCAAAAATTTGCTCAATTAAATCTTGATTTACATTTTTAATTGGAAAATCTTTGTTAGAGTAGATTTTGCTATCTCCTTTGAGCGTGTACAACAAGTTATTCTCTTCACTGCTAGATACAGGGGACTCCACTGCCTTTGACATTTCAGTCTTACTCGGTTTCACTGGTGGATCACACAGGATGTGATTCTCGATTGGAATATCTATTGTAACCGAGTTAGACTGTTGTTTCACAATTTCTTCAGATTCATCATCCGAAGAATCAGCATCCTCAACAATGGGAGGACTCTGTTCCTTAACACACGATGAATCTGACACATTCTCAGATTCTGATTGACCCGAGGATGATGTACCAGTTGTGAACCCGAGGCCTGCTGCAAAGTCATCTAGATTGAGTGGCACAGTAGGTTCAAAACGGGGCATGTCCTCGTCATCAGGCAATTTTGAGTAATTGTGATTCATTGGGGGAGGACATGATTTGAATCCAATACATAGTTTATCCCCCTTTTTCTTTTGAACGTCGATGATGTGATCCAATACATAGCGGGAATTGGAATAGCTTTCCAGTTTCTGCTTAATTGTCTCACATTCACATCGAGCCGTTGCCAACTCTACCATTTGCTTTTCAATTGTGTCAATAAGATTATTGTTAGCATGTTGTTTTCGCAAAACAGCCTTTTGTAATTCTGAAACATCATGTCTTAATGACGCAATTGTTGCCTTAAATTCCTTTTCATTTCTGGTTAAAAACAAGTTAGCTTCAGTTGCTTTAGAAAGATCCACAATCAATTCTTGATTGTGTTTGTATGTGATTTCAAACTGACTTTCCTTTTCAGCATATTTAACATTTAAGCTATCACAATTTTCACAGCTAACTATAGTGGGTTCATCGACACATACCTGACTTGATGAACTGTCGACATTAGCCATAAAGGCTGAATGGAGAGAAGACAAAGAGTCAGCAGCTTGATCCACCAAAATAGATCTTCTTTCAGTTCCTGCTGCAGCTTCTTCCAAAAGCTCATCAATATCTGCATCGACCGACGCACTTGATGTCTCATCCACATGATCATTGCTTGAAGTGGAGGATTCCTCATCTGAGCTTCCACTATAACCAGAACTGTCTTCACCTTCAGAAGATTCATCACCATTGGTGGAAGATTCTCCACCACTGGCGTGCTTTAAATCCTTTACAACTTCAGCAAAACATGCTGTTCCACCATTTCTTCCTTCTCCAAACTGAAGGTTCCAATTGCAGATTTCATCAGCTTGAACAACCAATCCTCTGTGGGAATTAGTGTTTGTGGATCCAGATGCATTTCCTCCAACGGGAACTATTGATCTGTCAGAATTGTTGTTCCTGAAGGGATTCTGATTTCCTTGCTTAGCTGGCTTCTGACACTCCCGCTTGAAGTGACCCTTTTCACCACAATTGAAGCAAGTGACAGCATTCTTATCAAAACCATACTTGGTGTTGTTGTTGCTATTCAAGTTGGTTCTTCCCGTCCTTTCCATAAACTCCTTTGCTCTTCGAATTGCACTGGCAAGAGCCCATTTGATATCCATCATTTCAAACTCTTCTCTATCCACTTGCTGATAATCTTCATTAGTTAGATTGATATTCCCAATCTGACCTGCTACCAATCCACTATAAGCACTAACCAAGGTGTTCAACATCTCCATATGCTCCTTGGCTACTTCGACACTGACTTTGGAAAAGTTGGAAGTGTCTAATCTGACTGTGTTCGGATTGGAAGTGGCTTGAAAGTTTGAAGAGCTCCCATAAAATCCTTGTTGTTGCGGTTGTTGCTGCTGAGCTCTGCTTGAATGCATCGTCGTGTATGCTGAAGGATCAAACTGATTTGTTGTGGAAGGTCCGGTGTTTGAGATGAAGGCTGTTTGAAGCTTCGCATGTTGAGAGGCTGGTTTTTCTCCACTGATACCTCCTGCAATCCCAAAGTACATCTCTGGATTTTGAGAAGTTAGTGTTCTTTTTGCCTTAAGCTTTTCTTCTACATCCTTGTTCTCCAGCTTTTGAATTAACTCATAAACGGTGATTGTGTCTAGAACACCATTTTCTTTGAGAATTTCAAGATAACTACTCCACTTTGCAGGTAAGCTATCAGCGAATCTCTTCACCATTTCTTGTGGAGAAGCAGTGACTCTAAAAGCAAACATCTCGCTCAACAAGTGATGGAACCTTGTAGATAATTCTGCCAAAGTCTCATTCTCCATACACGTGAATCCTTCAAACTCTTTCTTCAGTAATTCTTGCTTGATCTTTCTAGATTGAGCATTTCCTTCACATCGTAACGTGAGCATATCCCA
The DNA here is from genome assembly GCA_030545235.1 of Helianthus tuberosus. Lineage (NCBI taxonomy): Eukaryota > Viridiplantae > Streptophyta > Magnoliopsida > Asterales > Asteraceae > Helianthus > Helianthus tuberosus. The sequence goes on from CM060357.1 coordinate 142,045,283, forward strand.
CAAGCTTTTAGTAGTCGTGCAGTAAACAAACTGGTGGTAAATGTCTCTGTGAAGAGCTTGTGTGAGAATCATGAATGCTTTCTTTTCTAACTCAAATTTCTTCTTATCATCTTCAGACATTGTGCTGTAAGTTTGTGGATTAGATCCTGCAACTTCCAAATCATTATCAAAAGCGGTGAAGAAGCACATCCATAGATCTTGACCTTGCCCCTGAACATAAGTTCTCAGCCTTTCTTTCCACCATCCCCAATCATTGATGTGATTTAGCTTTGGCGGTTTTGTGCTTGTACCAGTTTCACTGTCGTTCTGCATCATAGATTAAATGCTGCTGCTTTGATTTGTGACCAATGCCCATTGATTTGCAGTTATCATTGCAGCTTGAGGTGGGGCAATACCCTGCATCCATGCAGTTTTGTTGAAATCTGGCGCAGATTGCGTAGCTGTCGATTGTGGAGTCAAGGTTGTTTGAGTCCACGCGGTTGGATCCCACCGATCGTGCGTAGCTGATGATTGTGGAGTCAAAGATGTTAGAGTCCACGCGGTTGGATCCCACTGACCGTTTGTTCCCATTTTATAAAAATTAATATATTAAGTGAAAAATTGATTTAAAATTTTGAAAAACAAGTTTTCCCTTTAAAAAAAAATTAATTTTCACAAACTATGTTAATATTTCGAAAGATAACAACCAGCCGAAGGATCCTTGATCGAAAGACCTGAAAAACACAAACTTGTTAAACTTAAACAGACAAGTATCGAAGGATCAATACTTGTTCGAAGGATCAACAGTGTTCGAAAGATCACTGTTGAGTTTCGAATGAAGATTTCGAAAGATTCACCAATCGAAGGATCCTTATCTTTCAAAAAAGAGCTGTAGATCGAACGATATATCCTTCGAAAAGATTCCTTGGATCGAAAGATAAGTCACAGACTTTGAAGGATGTTCGAAGGATGATTATCTATCGAACCTCCTTTGATCGAAAGATGATCTTTCGACTTCGAAGGATATCTTTCGAGCTGCTCTGACACAGTGACAAAAAGGTGACAGGTTGGTGAAAAAGGTGACGGGTTGGTAAAAACTTTCGGCAGAAGGTATGGTCAGACCATGCTTTCTGCCAAACCAGATTTGAATAATAAAATAATACCAGAAACAGAAGGTTCTTATCCAGAAAACCGGTCACCGGAGTAAGCCGGAATTTTGGCCGGAAATTACCAAACAACTTAAAAACAGATTTTTAAGTTACCCAAGCCTTCCTTCAACACACCCGGTTAGTTTAGAACACGTTTTAGACGTCAAGAAATGCGAGAAAATCACAGAAAACGGTTACTAAACCAAAAGAGTTTTTGTTCAAAACACTTCAAAAACTTGTATAAACCCGGTTTTTAACAAGGAAAAGAGCCACTGCTCTGATACCACTTGTAGGTCCCTCGGAAGTTGAGGTCAAACCTATTCCTTGTTATGTATAACACACTAGCAAGTGCGGAATCCAAGCTAGCATGCAAACCGAGATAGAACAAGCACAAACACAACACACAAACTTCACCGATTAACACCACATGTATTAATACGTATGAAAGGTTCGGTTACAAGCACAAGGTTTACAGATGTATTCTGCAAACTCTCAATGTTCTCTCGTGTGTGTGTGTGTTCCGAGCAGAATGCTCTCTGTGTTCTCTCCTTTTGTCTAACTTTTTCACCTCTAACTGAAATGAACACAACACATGGGTATATATACCCGACACAGCTTGTCTGGTCGAAGGATCAGATAGACTGATCGAAGGATCATCTATCGACCACAAACAGCTCGAAGGATCCACATGTACCTCGAAGGATGACATCTTTCGAGGTCCATCTATCATCCATCGAAGGTTCATCTTTCGAGCTCATCGAAGGATCTAAACTATCCTTCGATGACACATCCTTCGACTCAAGCATCTTTCAACCAACGTTCAAACTGTTTGACCAAGTCAAACCAGGAGGATGGTTGACTTAGTCAAACTTACAAGACTAACAAAGACATCGTTTTGTATCATGACAAAATACAGACAAAGTACAGACATAAGTGCACCAACAGTGATCAATCCTCATATACCTTTAGGATCTAGGATATAGCCAACAATAACGAAATTGTCAGCCACTTTTACATGGACTGGTCCCGCTATCTTGAACTATCCCTGGATTACTTGCGCTCCAGGCGGGGTGTTTAAACCCAATTCGAGAGAAAGGTGAATACCTTTAAACCTGTGAAGGGATCAGGATCCCTTAAACGTGAGAGAGGGGGCCAATCCTCTAATCTTTCGAAGTATCCTGAGTGTGTGTACTGGAGCTATATCCCGAAGCATATACTGCAAAACAACTGTTACTAAGGTGGGTGTTAGCCTGGCTAACACCCCTCTGATGCTTAAGTCAGTATTGGGTTCAAAAGAATAAATAATATCAAATATATTAAAATAGATAGAATTCATACCATCCTGAGTTAGAAATTAAATTCTAAACTCACTTGAAATAGAGCTTTAGGTGTATAGCATTCCAGGATCTTGGTAGCATATCCCCTTCCATATTCTTGAGTCGGTATGCTCCTTCCCCAGATTCTGATTCAACCTCATATGGTCCTTCCCACTTTGGAGCTAACTTTCCATCGGCAGGATTAGTAGTATTCTGAAAGGCTTTTCTTAACACCCAGTCTCCAACTTGAAACCTTCTAGTCCTTATACTCTTGTTATATGCTCTGGATATCCTCTGCTGATATGCTGCCATCCTTAGCTTTGCCGCATCTCTTATTTCATCCACAGTATCCAATTCTCGGCATAGGGCTTCAGGATTCTGCTCAGGATCCCGGAGGTTGGATCTCGCTGTGGGTATCACCATTTCTGTTGGGATCACCGCTTCTGCTCCAAATACTAAGAAAAATGGGGTTTGGCCAGTTGCACTTTTTACTGTCGTTCTATCAACCCATAAAACAAAGGGTAATTCTTCTGCCCATCTTCCTTTCTTGGCTCCAAGTCTTTTCTTCAAATTGTTGACAATTATCTTGTTTGAGGATTCTGCTTGTCCGTTTGCTTGAGGATGTACTGGTGTAGATGTAATCATTTTAATTCCCCAACTCTTACAAAAATCAGTTGTTCTCTTACTGATAAACTGAGAGCCATTGTCACAAATTATCTCAGCCGGTACTCCAAACCTAGTCAGGATATTCATTTTTATGAAGGATACTACTTCTTGGTCTCTAACTTGAACAAATGCCTCAGCTTCAACCCATTTAGAGAAATAATCAGTCATTGCCAGCATAAAGACTTTTCCTCCTGGAGCCTTGGGCAATTTTCCTACTATGTCCATCCCCCACTTCATGAATGGCCAAGGGGAAGCAATAGGATACAGTGGTTCAGCAGGCTGATGTAATATATTACTATGCCTTTGACATGCATCACATCTTCGAGCATATTCTGCAGCATCTTTTCTCATCGTCGGCCAATAGTATCCTGTTCTTAATACTTTTGAGAATAACGCCTGCCCTAGTATGGTTACCACAATCTCCTTCGTGTATATCCTGAAGCAGTTCTTTAGTTTCGGGATCCTCCAAGCACCTCAGGTATGGTCCTGCAAGAGATTTCTTATACAAAACATCATTTATAATAGTGAATCGTGATACCTTCATCCTAAAAGCCTTAGGATTCTCATCCTTTGGGATGTGTCCTTCCTTGAGATATCTCATGATTGGAGCCGTCCAGGACTTAGGATCCTCCTCAGGATACTCATCATCAGGATTCTGGAGACTTACTACTTCCTTATCCTGAGATTTGAGAGGATCCATCACAGGATACAGGATATGAAGTATTGGTATTTGGGTTCCCTCTGGTATCCTGACTGATGATCCTAGATTTGCCAAGGCATCTGCTTCAGCATTATCCTCTCTTGGTACCTGTTCAAGTGAAAAACATCGAAATATCCTGCTAATTTTTTGAGAATTTCGAGATACTCGATTAACTTCTCACCTTTAACTGCATAGGATCCATTAAAATGATTAGTAATTAACAAGGAATCAACAAACACTTGTAAACTCTTAATATTCATATTCCTGGCCAACTCTAATCCTGCAATCAAAGCTTCGTATTCTGCTTCATTATTAGTGGCAGGGAATTCACATCTAATAGCCTGGGGTAATATGTCTCCCTGTGGCGATTTTAGTAGTATACCCAAACCTACACCTCTTACATTAGATGCACCATCAGTATATAATGTCCAGGATTCCGAGGTTTCTCCTAGTTGTTGAACTTCTAAGTCTACTTCATTTTGAATATCACTACTGAAATCAGCCACAAAATCAGCTAAAGCCTGAGACTTTATGGCATTTCTAGGTTCATATACTAGATCATAGGCACTTAATTTTACTGACCACTTAGCCATCCTACCTGACATCTCGGGTCTCCTAAGCACATTTTTAACATGATAGTTATTTTTAACATGAATCCTATGTGTCTCAAAATAATGTCTAAGTTTTGTCGATGCCATAACTAGGGCCAATATCAACTTTTCTAAATGAGAATATCTAGTTTCAGCATCTAATAAACTTTTGCTAACATAATAGACAGGATATTACTGACCTTCGTGATCCTTTACCAGGACAGCACTTACCGCATTCCCTGATACTACAAGATACAGGGATAATGGTTCACCATTCTCTGGCTTCATCAATAGAGGTGCAGTTGAGATATATTGCTTTAATTCCTACAAGGCTGCTTCATGCTTCTCTCCCCATTCGAATTTCTTATTCTTCCTCAGGATATCGTAGAATTCCTTGCATTTTTCCGAGAATCTTGAGATAAATCTGTTTAGTGTTGCTACTCGTCCTGTTAGCCTTTGTACATTTTTCATGTTGGAAGGTGACTTGATATCCAAGATGGCTTTGATCTGTTCTGGACTTACTTCTATCCCTTTCTTAGTCACCATATATCTTAGAAACTTTCCTGCCCCCACTCCAAAATGACATTTAACAGGATTTAGCTTCATATTGTATTGGTCTAGGATATCGAATGCTTCTTCAATATCCCAGAGATGATCCTCAGCCTTCTTAGATTTTACCACCATATCATCAATGTATACTTCCATGGTGTCCCCCAGTTTGTCTTTAAACATCATGTTCACCAATCTTTGTTATGTTGCACCTGCATTTTTCAAACCAAAAGGCATAGCAGTATAACAACAGATACCTGTTGGTGTCATGAAAGCAGTATCCTCCTGGTCCGCAGGTTCCATTTGGATCTGCTGGAATCCTGAGGATGCATCCATGAAGGTTAACATTTCATGGCCGGCAGTAGCATCCACCATTGAGTCAATATGAGGTAGAGGAAATGGGTCTTTGGGACAAGCTTTGTTCAAGTCTGTGTAATCCACACAAACTCTCCATTTCCCATTTTTCTTTTGCACCACAACTACATTTGCTAGCCACTTGGGAAATTTAACTTCCCTAATCATCTTGCTCTTTAACAATCTTTCAACCTCTTCCTGAAAGATAGTGTTCCGTTCTAGAGAAAACTTTCTTCGTTTCTGTTGGACAGGCTTGAAAGACCTATCGATTCCAAGCTTGTGGGTTATAATATCCTTGGAAATTCCTGTCATATCCTCATGTTTCCATGCGAATGTTGACATCCTGCATTTCAAAAAGATAGTTAATTTATTTCAATATCCTGAGGGATATTGGTTCCCACGAGCACCGAGATATCTGGATTATCCTGATCCAGGATAATTTTCTTTACATCCTGCTCTGAAGCCTCCACGATATCCTGGGCTCGCATCTTTAATTGCTATGCTGCATTAGGCTTTATCGAGGATTTCATCAAAGAAGAGTAACACTCCTTTGCTTCCTGTTGATCACTTTCCACCTTGACCACCCCCAAGGGGTAGGAATCTTGATGCATTGATGATAGGTCGACGGCACAGGTTTCATATCATGGATCCATGGCCTACCCAATATAATATTGTAGCAGGATAAGGAGTCCATTACACAAAATCGTTGCATTGAGTTGGCCCCTTCAATATACACAGGCAACTTTATCTCTCCCACGGTATTCCTGTCTTCTCCACTGAACCCAACAAGCACATGGGATTTCGAAGTAATATCTATCGGGGATACATTCATTCTCTTCAGTGTTTCTAGCTGAATTATGTTGACGGAGCTGCCATTATCCACCAGTATCCTGCACACAAAATGATTAGCAACATATAAAGTTATTACCAAAGCATCATGATGAGGATCCTGGACAGTATCCCTATCATCACTATCGAACGTGATCACTTTATCAGTCGTGAGGGTTGTGACAACTCGTATTTCAGAACTTATCTTTGCGCTTAATGTAACGTATGTGAACCTTGTGTGATAATCTGATATGTTGATTTAATGAATGTTTATGAGACTTTATGTTTGTATTATGTGAATCTTTGTATGTATGTATATATACATATATGTATATGACAACTCGGACCGCACAACACAATCCCATCGCACAAGCCCATTCTGGCTACACTCATTGCATCCGAACCAAGGGCAGCCCAAAGCTGGGTTCGGCCCACTCCCCTTATACGCATACATTGATCCCTTAGGGAGTTTTGTTCCTCATAACTTGCAAACACAACACACACACAAACCCTACTCCTCTCCTCTCCTCTTGAAGCCGATGGCAAGCATACCCATCTCTCAAAGCTTTCTTACTTGGATCGATCCTGTCTTTCTCTCAACCGGTTAGTGTTTGTAGTATTGATTGTATGATGTTATGATCGATATGTATTACATGATGATTAAATGATATCTTGTGATTGAATGTGATATAAACTATTAATGGTTGATGTTCATATAATCAGCTCACATGTGTATGATTGGATCATGATACGAATTAGTAATCAGATAATAATAACGATGATTAGAACCGAAGGTAGGTAAGTCGGCTGTGTTGTGTTTGAACTCGGATGATATGTGATGATCCTAGTGTTAGATCCGATTGAATGTTATGATAGGTTGTGTTCTTGATTTGGATGCTTATTTAGGGTTTATATGAACTTTATGATAAAAACCTTGTTTTGATCGATTAATGGATTGGTTAGAAATCTTCGATTGTGTTGATTGATAAATGTCAAATTTGGAAACTGTTTGAATGGTTGTAACTATTGCATGAATTAAGGAGATTTGTTAACCAGTTGCACAAACCCTCTCGGTCGCACAAGATCAGACCATGTCTGGTCGCACAAGACCGAATCACACAAGTACTGATCGCACAAGCCCTTGAATCGCACAAGGGCTAATCACACAAGATTTGGTACAATCACTTTAAGCACCGTGTACAACCAGTTTCTGCATGATCGCACAAGGCTTGGGCCACACACAAACTATTACACTGTTGGGCCTCAAAGCCCAATCCCGATCGCACAAGCCATCCGGATCGCACAAGACCAATGTTTATTTGTTTTGTTGGGCCGTTACATGCTGGACTGCTTATGTTTTATTGGGCCGGGTATCAGTGGGTTTCAACGGGTAACTCGCACAAGGCCGTTAGACTTGTGCGAGCCCAATCTTTTGATCGCACGAGTTCGGATATGTTATGACTATTAAACGTGATGATATGTGTTTACTATGATCTATACGTGTTCGTAACCTGTTAGTTATGTGTAAACTTATGTGCACTACTTGAACCTAGACCTGACTTGTATGGTAACCATGTTAGGACGTGGTTGACCCTAACAGCTCGATTGACCTTTCGTTTATCTACCGAGCTAACCTAAGGTGAGTTCACACTTTCTACAAAGCATGGGATTCCCAGGGGTTGGGAATGGGTTAAGGAATATGGATTCCTCGTCCTTCTTGGGTAGGACAGTACGGGTTCAGGAATATAATTCCTCGTCCTCATGGACAGTTAACTTTCACTAGACCAAAACTCTATCACGAAGTCCCTCCTTTTTATATCGACTTAATCGCCGGGCCAATGGCGAGCGGGTCATTAGTTAGATAGCGCTATTTAGGTCTGACAAGCCTCACACCGTGCTGCAGAGGACGGGCGTGAACTAATGGATCTGGGCACGTCAATGATGATAGACATTGACAGTTCAGAGCACATAGACATGACTACAGTCAGCAGTCGATATGGTAACGAGTCTAGTAGTATATACATGGGGTATCCCCCACGGCCGTAGAGCCAGATAATTAAACATGGGGTAGCCCCCACGGCTGGATTGCCAGAGTAAATGGGATAAACAAATCACGTTTTCAACTATGGGGTAACCCCCACGGCAGGGATGCCAGTTAAAGGAAACTGTTTTCGAAACAACTTAAAACAAACACCCAACTGTGAACTCGCTCAACTTTGTTGTTGACTCGTTACTACATGCTTTGCAGGTCACTAGGTTTAGCAGGAGCTTGCATGGGGAAGAGTCGTTGTGGAGCATGGACATTGAGTGTTCATGATAAACTTAAACATTATTAACTTATGCTTTGGTTTTAGATATTATGCTTCCGCATGCAACTTAAACTATGTTTTGATTTGGACACCAATTATATTGTGTTGGGTTTTATGTTTACTTACATGCTTGTTCAATATGATTGGTGGCTTGATCCTGGTCAGTCACGCCTCCAAGCGGTGATACTCCGTATGCGGATTTTGGGGGTGTGACAGATTGGTATCAGAGCCATTGGTTATAGTGAACTTGGTTTTAATAAGGGAAAACGGTTTTGTTAAAACCAAACTATAACCTGAACAGAGCTCAACGATCCACAACGACGCTTCGCTCCACGTGCAAGACTCGACATTCTAGGTGATATGGTTTATGTTTTATTGCCTACTTGCTAGATTACATAGAACTTTGCTTATGGTATGCTTAGATAAACGTAGCAACTATAGTTTGAAAACACATGTGTTCTTACTCTCTTCTGTCATCGCACTCTCACGAACCTCTCTCACTCATGTTTTCCTTTGGTATGAAGATCATGAGTGGACGCGTTAACATGACTCAAGCCCAGTTGACGGCTCTGATTAACCAACAAGTTGCTGCGGCACTTGCAGCCGCACAAGCAGGAGGTATACCCTACAGTCTAAACTCACTCTAGGATCTCTGGATCCTACTCTCGTGAACCAACCTTTGTGTTAAACCTTGTCCTTTCTTACTCTCACGACAGGTCAACCTGCACAGCCTCCTGTGTTCACTTTCAAGACCTTTATGGACTGTCGACCTAGTACCTTTAGTGGTACCGAAGGAGCTGTAGGTCTCCTCCACTGGTTTGAAAAGCTCGAATATGTTTTCAAGATGTGTGAATGCCCTGAGGCTCGCAGGGTGAAGTATGCTACCGGTACTCTCGAGGGTATAGCGCTCACGTGGTGGAACGCGCAGGTCCAAATGCTGGGGTTGGTTGCTGCTAATGCCACCCCATGGAACAATTTTAAGGAAATGATTAAGGAAGAGTACTGCAATCGTGATGGCATTCACAAGTTGGAGGTAGAGTTCTTCAACCTCAAGATGACGGGGTCAGAAATTGAAGCTTATACAAAAAGATCGAACGAGTTGGCAATTTTGTGTCCTACTATGGTGGATCCTCCCATCAAACGCATAGAACTATACCACAAGGGCTTAGTGCCAGAGATTCAAAGTCATGTGACTTCAGCTAACCTCGCCTCCATCCAGCAAGTTGTTCAATTGGCTCATCGTCTCACTGATCAGGCGGTGGAGCAGAACAGGTTACCAAAGCGTATTAGTGATACAACTACTTCTGTTACTTCCAATGACAACAAGCATAAATGGGATGGAACTTCAAGCAAAGGTTCGACTTCTGTTCAATCTCAGTCTCAGCAGAGAAGGACTGACGACTACAAAAGCCCTAGTCAGCAATCATCTGGTGGTCAGAGTCAAGGAGGGTACAGGGGAAATCACCCCAAATGCAATCGCTATAACCTACACCACAGTGGACCATGCACCAGGAGTAACTGTCATCGGTGCAACAAGCCAGGCCACGCCACAAAGGATTGCAGGAGTTTATACCCCACAAATCAGAATCGTCAGCAACAACAAGCCTCACAAAATCAACGCCGGCAGCAGCAGCAAGGCATCAACAAAGGGTGCTTTCAGTGTGGAGCTGAAGGCCACTTCAAGAGAGATTGTCCCCAACTGAACCGGAACCAGAACAACATCAACAATAATAACAACCAGGGAAATGGAAACAACGGGGGAAACAATGACAATGGTGCAAGGGGTCGTGTGTTCGTTATTGGCCAGGGTGAAGCGAGGAATGATCCCAATGTTGTGACGGGTAAGTTCCTACTGGACGACTTTTATGTTACTGTCTTATTTGATTCGGGTGTCGATACTAGCTACGTGTCCTTAAAAGTTAGTCAAATGCTTAAGCGTACCCCAACACTATTGAAAACCAAGCACACTGTAGAGTTAGCTAATGGTAAAAGTTTAGAGGTCACACACGTAGTCAAGGGTTGTAACCTTGTTCTTGCTGGTCACACTTTCTCCATCGACCTCCTTCCTATCATTTTGGGTAGTTTCGACGTTGTCATTGGGATGGACTGGTTATCCCAACACCAAGCAGAGATTCTTTGTAACGAGAAGATCGTCCATATTCCTCGCTCAGGTGATGAACCACTTATGATTCGTGGCAACAAGAGTGGTGCTGTCGTGAGCATTATCTCTTTCCTTAAGGCCCAGAAGTGTTTGAGAAAGGGGCACACAACCATTTTGGCTCTCGTTACTGACACCACGAAGAAAGAGAAGAAGATAGAAGATTTTCCGATTGTACGCGACTATCCTGAGGTATTCCCTAAGGAATTACCTGGCCTTCCACCTCATCGTCAAGTCGAGTTTCAAATCGAGCTAGCTCCTGGAGCAACGCCTATAGCTTGAGCACCTTATCGTTTAGCCCCATCAGAACTAGAAGAGCTGTCTACGCAACTACAAGAACTCTTGGATAAGGGTTTTATTCGCCCTAGCTCTTCGCCCTGGGGAGCTCCAGTCTTGTTTGTGAAGAAGAAGGACGGTGCCTTCAGAATGTGCATCGACTACCGTGAACTCAACAAGGTGACCGTGAAGAATCGCTATCCTCTTCCACGTATTGACGACTTGTTCGACCAGCTGCAAGGGTCGAGCTACTACTCGAAGATTGATCTGAGATCGGGATATCACCAGCTGAGAGTCCGAGAAGAGGACGTCTCCAAAACAGCCTTTAGAACTCGTTATGGACACTACGAGTTTTTGGTCATGCCTTTTGGGCTGACGAATGCACCAGCGGTTTTCATGGACCTTATGAACAGAGTGTGCAAGCCTTACCTGGACAAGTTCGTTATTGTTTTCATCGACGACATCCTGATCTATTCGAAGAGTTAGAAGGAACACGAGCACCATCTACGACTCATTTTGGAACTCCTTCGAACAGAACAGCTGTACGCCAAGTTCTCGAAATGCGACTTCTGGCTTTGCGAAGTCCATTTCCTAGGCCACGTAGTGAACAAGGATGGGATTCATGTTGATCCCTCTAAGGTAGACTCGATTAAGAACTGGCCTGTACCTCGCACACCAACGGAAATTCGCCAATTCTTGGGTTTGGCAGGTTAATACAGGAGGTTCATTAAGGATTTTTCCAAGATTGCACAACCTCTCACCTCACTAACGCGGAAGGGCGTTACTTATCGATGGGGTAATGCACAAGAATCGGCGTTTCAGCACCTAAAGGATAGACTTTGCAGCGCACCTATTCTTTCATTGCCAGAGGGCACAGACGACTTCGTGGTTTACTGCGACGCATCAATTCAGGGTCTTGGTTGTGTATTGATGCAACGGGATAAAGTTATTGCGTATGCCTCACGCCAACTTAAAGTACATGAAAGGAACTACACTACACACGATTTAGAGCTGGGAGCTGTTGTTTTTGCACTTAAGATATGGAGACATTACCTGTACGGTACCAAGTGCGCCATTTACACCGATCACATGAGTCTCGAGCATATCTTCAAACAGAAGGAGTTGAACATGCGACAACGTCGATGGGTCGAGCTACTGAATGATTACGAATTCTCGATCAGATACCATCCAGGCAAAGCCAATGTTGTGGCCGATGCCCTCAGTCGAAAAGATACTACACCTAAATGCGTACGAGCTTTACAACTCACTATCCAATCTAGTCTTCCTGCACAGATACGAGATGCTCAGGTAGAAGCATTGAAACAAGAAAACATCAGGGCTGAAGCCCTAGATGGCTCAAGGCAACGGTTAGAACAAAAGGAAGACGACGCATACTATGTAACAGGACGCATCTGGGCCCCACTCTATGGCAACCTACGAGAGCTTGTGATGGATGAGGCACACAAGTCTCGTTACTCAGTACATCCAGGTTCGGATAAGATGTACCACGATCTAAAAACTACATACTGGTGGCCTAGTATGAAAGCTCACATAGAAACTTACGTTAGCAAGTGCTTGACTTGTGCGAGAGTCAAAGTCGAATATCAGAAACCCTCAGGCCTACTCCAACAACCTGAGATCCCACAATGGAAATGGGAGCAGATTTCCAGGGATTTCGTTACTGGCCTACCTAGATCTCAGCGTGGAAATGATACTATTTGGGTGATCGTGGATCGACTCACAAAGTCTGCACACTTCTTAGCTATCAAGGAAACGGATAAGTTCTCCACTCTAGCAGACGTATACCTCAAGGAAGTTGTCTCGAGGCACATGGGTGCCCACCTCTATTATCTCTGATCGTGATGCACGTTTTACTTCTGAACTGTGGCAAGCAATGCACAAGTCCTTTGGCTCACGTTTAGATATGAGCACAGCTTATCACCCGCAAACGGATGGGCAGTCTGAACGCACCATCCAGACCCTTGAAGACATGCTTCGTGCATGTGTTATCGATTTTGGCAACGAATGGGAAAAGCATCTCCCATTAGTGGAGTTCTCGTATAATAACAATTACCACACCAGCATTCAGGCCGCTCCATTTGAGGCATTGTACGGGCGTAAATGCCGATCACCTCTTTGTTGGGCAGAGGTGGGGGATAGTCAAATCACTGGCCCAGAACTTGTGGTAGACACAACAGAAAGGATTGCTCAGATACGACAACGAATGGCGGCAGCTCATGACCGTCAGAAACGCTACACCGATAAGGGCAGGAAACCACTCGAGTTCCAGGTTGGGGATCGAGTGCTACTCAAAGTCTCACCCTGGAAGGGTGTTGTTCATTTTGGTAAACGAGGCAAGCTGAATCCACGATACGTCGGACCTTTTGAAATCATAGAGAAAATAGGCAAGGTGGCCTACAAACTGAACCTACCAACAGAACTCAGTGCGGTTCACAACGTATTCCACCTGTCGAATCTGAAGAAGTGTCTGTCTGATAAGACCCTCATAGTTCCTTTGAAGGAACTCACTATCGACGAGCAGTTGCGATTCGTCGAGGAACCAGTAGAGATTACTGACCGAGATGTGAAGATTCTCAAGCATACTAGAATACCTCTCGTTCGAGTTCGTTGGAACTCCCGTCGTGGCCCAGAGTTCACCTGGGAACGCGAAGATCAAATGAAACAAAAGTATCCCCAATTGTTCGCAAACAGTACAACCACTACTGAGGCTGAAGCTACTGCGGAATTTCGGGACGAAATTCCAGATCAACGGGGGGAGGATGTGACACCCCAGGAAAACCATGCAACTTAACTAGCTTCCTCAGTGAGTACGTCCCAAATTTCGGGACGAAATTTCTTTCAACTTGGGGATAATGTGACAACTCGTATTTCAACTAGGGGATAATGTGACAACTCGTATTCCTCGTCCTCATGGACAGTTAACTTTCACTAGACCAAAACTCTATCACGAAGTCCCTCCTTTTTATATCGACTTAATCGCCGGGCCAATGGCGAGCGGGTCATTAGTTAGATAGCGCTATTTAGGTCTGACAAGCCTCACACCGTGCCGCAGAGGAAGGGCGTGAACTAATGGATCTGGGCACGTCAATGATGATAGACATTGACAGTTCAGGGCACATAGACATGACTACAGTCAGCAGTCGATATGGTAACAAGTCTAGTATATATACATGGGGTATCCCCCATGGCCGTAGAGCCAGATAATTAAACATGGGGTAGCCCCCACGGCTGGATTGCCAGAGTAAATGGGATAAACAAATCACGTTTTCAACTATGGGGTAACCCCAACGGCAGGGATGCCAGTTAAAGGAAACTGTTTTCGAAACAACTTAAAACAAACACCCAACTGTGAACTCGCTCAACTTTGTTGTTGACTCGTTACTACATGCTTTGCAGGTCACTAGGTTTAGCAGGAGCTTGCATGGGGAAGAGTCGTTGTGGAGCATGGACATTGAGTGTTCATGATAAACTTAAACATTATTAACTTATGCTTTGGTTTTAGATATTATGCTTCCGCATGCAACTTAAACTATGTTTTGATTTGGACACCAATTATATTGTGTTGGGTTTTATGTTTACTTACATGCTTGTTCAATATGATTGGTGGCTTGATCCTGGTCAGTCACGCCTCCAAGCGGTGATACTCCGCATGTGGATTTTGGGGGTGTGACAAGGGTTGACATCCTGGTTGGCTAATCTCCCCTCTCTGCCTTAGCCTCCTTTGTGCATGTCTTTTTGCTGTAGAATAAGAGGTCCCACAGATATCGGATCCTCCTGAAATAAAGTTAATTATCTTGGCATCCGCAGGAGGTGATGCTGCTCGTTCAGGATCCTTCTCAGTATTCTGACCCTTATTCTTCTTTCTTACAAGGAGATCCTTTAGGTATCGTTTGCTCAGCAAATAGCTTATTTCTTTCCTCAGGGCAATGCAATCTTCTGTAACATGTCCAAAATCCTCATGGAAGGCACACCACTTGGATTTATCCTTCCAATCAGCTTTCTGTTGGTTCTTCATAGGCCACCTTGCTTTATCTCCTAAACCCTGCATAGCATACATTAGTTCAGGTATGTTAATAGAGAAAAAATATTCTGACAACTCAGGATACTCCTCAGGATCCTCGTCTTCAACAGCATTCACTTTCTTGCTGTCATTCCTGCCATATGGCTTAGAGCGATATGGTTTATACGAGGATTCTGATTTCCTGTTGGTTGACTCATAGGTTGTGGATGAATTCATCCTCTCTTGCATCTTTTTGTCATCCTCCAGTCGAATATATCTTAAAGCCCTGTTCCGAGCTTCATCCAGGTTCCTGCAGGGATTCATTACAAGATCCTTGTAAAATTGAGAATCTTTTCGCAATCCTATCTTGAAAGCCTGCACAACTGTTGCAACATCAAGATGTGGGATATCAAGAGATTCCCTGCTAAACTTGTTCACATAATCTCTCAAGTATTCCTGAGGTCCTTGAGTTATCCTGTAGAGATCACTGGTTAGTTTTTCAAAACTCCGACTGCAAGAAAATTGACTATTAAATAAATTCACTAAATGAGCAAATGATGTAATCGAATGAGGAGGAACGTTTAAGAGCCATTTTAAGGCTGATCCTGTTAAGGTGGAACCAAAACCCTTGCAGAGGCATGCTTCCTTGAGATCTGGAGGGATAGGGTTGATTTCCATCCTTTCCCTATAGTGGGCAATATGCTCTTCAGGATCCGTAGTTCCGTCATAGAGCTTCATGTTGGGGGTCTGAAATCTTTTTGGGATTTCAGCATCACAAATAGGATATGCAAACCAGGATATCCTGTGGCGGTCTTGGGATACTTCTGGAATTGGCTGGACCACCCCAGGTACACTGGATATCATGTCCTTCAATTTCTGAAGCTCCCTAGAAAATGTTGATGTCATACCTGCATCCTGCAAAGATCCAACACCATTAGTAGCAAAAGTATTATTATTATTATTAGATATGTTACAAGTCTGAGGATTCTGGCCATATCCTAAAGCATATCCTGAACTTCTCACAGTTGACACCCTAACCGAAGAGGGTATCTCAGGAGTATGATTCTGAGAATGGCTAGGCACAATATTCCCCCTGTTATCCTCAGTATACACTGCAGAACTGAAGTTCAAAGCTCTGGGTTACAAGGGAGTGACAGTATTCTCAACGGGCCTGCTTGAGCTGGATTTCAAGAGTTGTATCTCTCTCATCAGCATTTGGTTGGTCTCCTGCTGTTGCCTCATCTGTTCCTGTACACTACCAAACAAAGTTAGAATTTCCTCATTAGAGGCTAAAACAGGAGCGGATCCCTGAATATTGCGAGCGGGGATAACATCCCGAGCCACATAAATTTCAGTTCCTTGTGAAGAGGCTTGCGTTCTCGGAGGAGGTGGTGGAAGCACCGAACCAATTGTTGTAGAGGTTGTAGCAGACACGGTAGAAGAGCTAATGTTTGATCCCGAGGCCATTAGAAATAGTGTAGCAAAAAGTTTTGAAAATAAAAAACCATGTAACGATTTTGCAAAAGCTTTTAGTAGAAATAGCACCACTTGCCCCACGGTGGGCGCCAAATTGTTTTGGTCAAAAATTACCGAAGCAATTAAGCGATCAAATTAGTTAAGTGAGGTAGTGTGCTAAGAATGTGTATCAAAAATATGATAATTTAGTTGTTGGTAAAAACAGTTTTCAGGATACGACTCAGGATATCGAGCTGTATCTACAATCAAACAAAGAGCAAAAATGTAAAGGGTGACACGGGATGTACGAGGAAAGCCCTTGATCAATCTAGATCGCCGGCACAAAACCTCGGGAGCTGACAATCGCAGTTGCCTTGTTCTTCTTATTGCTTCAAATATCAGGATACAGTGCAGGATATGATGCGGATCAACTAAGCGTTACAATGTGATTTCGATACAAGTGTAAGTGTGTTGTGAGTGTTTGTAGTTAGAGAGAAAGAGAGCTCGGGAGATTGTCTCCTTATCTGATCCGATCACTCCTATTTATAGTAAAAAAAAAACTAACTAACTAGCCTATAAATCCGGGATATATCGAATATTCCCTTTGTGAACGTTGTAGTCCACGTCTTCCGGCTTCAACGTCCATAATCCAACAGATTTGCCCGAGTCTTTGGGAGAAGAAGTCCACTTGGACGTTATAGACTTGCACCATTAATCTGCACGTGAATTAATTAGTTACTACCAGGATACTGAATCAGGATATTACCAATATCCTGATCCGGTATCCTGATCACAACAAAAGAAACACAGTCAGGATATTGTTCAGGATATACGAGTAGAAAACCACCCATAACAGAAAGGATGCCTCGAACAGAGATTATGTTCATGGTTACTTGATACAGGCTGAAGAAGAAAGATACTGCAAGCAGGTTAAAAATTGCTACCTTATTTTTATATATTGCCAGTGTATCTTTTGGGCTGTTAGAAAAACTTCTATTTTATATTTTGTATCCTATATAATGTCTAATATGACATTTCTGAAATGTATGAAAATTATAGCATTTATCACACGATTTGCTGAAGCTATTGTCAGAGAGGAGATTAAAAATTGATAACTTTGTTGCAAAAGTACATGGACCAAAGCAGAGTAGTAAAGTTGATGTGTATTATGTTTTCTCTCCTGAAAACAAAAAGAGATTGGCTGCTGGTTTTATGGGACCAGGATGGACAACTTTTTGCTTTGAAAATGACATTGAGGAAAGCTGCCAACTATTGTTTCAATGGATGAGAAATACTCCTGAAGACCACTTTAACTTCACTGTCAAGATTTTTAACAAAGACGAGATTGGACTTCAGGGGGAGACTAAACATCACCGCAGCCGTAGCAATCACCAACACCGCAAAAGGCGTCCACATTATAGGAAACAGTTTGAATATCATGTTATAGAGACACACAACTTGGTAGTTACATATCTACTTTTAATATGGTTGATTTTACTTATAATGTTGGATCTATCTGTTATTACTTAAAGTATATGTTGTTTTGAATGAATAACTAAAGAAAGAATTTTGTTTTACAGGCAATACAAAGGAAGTTTGTTCGAGAACACCAGCTAAATGACTACCGTAGAGCTGTGCTGTCATTTGGTCATGTGAAGTTTTTGGTACAGCTGCTTGTAAGGAGAGATCCTAGAAGACCTGATGACAACACCCATTTAGTGATGTATACAAACTGGCAGCGTATCATGGATGAAACGGGAATATCTGTGGGCAAAAAGCTGAGGTTTGAGATCGAAGAAAAAAGTGTACCAGGAGATAAAATACACTTTGAAGTTTGTTGACATAGTCTCTGAACATCTTTTCAGCATTTAGTGATTTATGTTTTAGTTGATATGTTTGATGGACAAATTTCTTCTTCCAAAACTAACTTAAGAATGAAGTTATGTAGTGTTAGTATATAAAGTTATATACTTTCAAAACTTTGTGGTTTTACCTTTTTATATTTTACAACTAAACATTACTATATTTTGCATCTAAACATTACTATATTTTGCATCACATTTCCTGGTCGCTCAAGAAAAAGAAATATAAGACTCAAAATTAACAAAATAGTATACAACATGTAATTACAAATAACAGTGTTTTAAACATCTGCTCCTACCAAAGGGACAAACTCAACATTTGTTTCGCTAAACTTTGCAAACCAAAAGGTCTGTTGAAGACAAACACTGTTGAAGCAAAGTCTGTTAAACCAAACAACCTCAGCTGATGAACCAAACAACCTCTGCTGATGAACCAAAAGGTTTGTTAAGACAAAGACTGCTGAAGCAAAGGTCTCCCAAAGAGAACCTCTGCTGATGAAGCCAAATGTATGATGAATCTAAGTTCTGCTGTGGACCAACAGATATTGCACAATTCAACAGAAGATCTTTAATATAAGATCTTTAACAGATGATGATCAACAGCTCATAAGGTATGTTGAAGCAAAGTCTATCAACAGATGCTAATGTAACTCAGATCCTAACAGTTCTTAGGTGTTAACAGATGTTAGCACGCTATAACAGTGCTTAGCCTCTAACAGATGTTAATGTATCTCAGACCCTAACAGTTTCCCCACTAACCAATTGATTAAATTTTCATTCATTCACTAATAATAATATACAACCCTACTACTTGTGCAATACTTGAATATCACAACAATGTATATAATGTATAATAACAATATTATATAACAAACAAAAGGTTAAATTTACTTGATTTTCAAAGCGTAGACATTACATACCAAATACATCAGTTTAGATGCTTCAGATTGTAGCCCTTACATACCAAACTTTTACCACAGTTTGTTAAACACAATAGTTAACAAACATAAATAAAAACCACAAGGAGTCTTCAAAAATAAGTGGTTTCTACTTATCTCTCATAAGAAATGTTTTTTTCATAAGCATCTAATTGTTAACCTTAGACAGCTTCTTCCGGGTTCTTCTCACATTAGTGGATAGCTCACCAACATTGACAACATCAACATCTTGAGATGTCCGCTTTCCATTGGGACTTGGTACAGAATCCTTTTCAACTTCAACGGCTGAAGAGTCGGCCATAACAGAGACAGCATCCTTGCAACAGATCACAAAACAACTATTGATCTCTTTTAATAAAATAATGAACTCTTTTTAAACATATTAAACATACTTTCAAAAATAAATACTCACCCTTGAAGTTCATTCAGCAGACACCTGCGAAGATTCTGAAAGGTTAACATCTTTAACTTCAGCTACCTCTTGAGTAACCTAAAGGATCATAATATATGATATTATATAAAAAAAGTGCAGAATCCAGTCTTTGAACCTCAAAAGAAAAATAAATAGATTAAAAAAGTAATTTTATATGCTACCTCATCAGTATTTTCATCACCATTACCATCTCCACCAACCAACTCAGCAATTATTACTGGATCATCACATGTTTTTTGCATGGTATAAACACGATAGTCATTTTTAAGATTGAATTCTGAAACATCAATCTTAAAAGCGACATTCTTATCAACCAATCGAAATATCTCATGAGGGAAACATTCAGTATCATTCGCCTTCACTTGCCTCTCTCTTATGTCACTCGCCGCTAATCCAAGAAGTTTCTAAACATCTCTATCAAACATAACAAAAGAAACACTACCACTCTCATCCTGCACCCGGACTTGCACCTTGAACCTGAAATATATACAAATGACTAAGTAAACTGCAAAATTATATTCAAATATCAGTCTTAAACTGTTATTTATATAAATAATATGTTAAATAATCATCATTGCTTACTTTGTGGTGATGGATGTACATTCACTACGACATTTGGGACAAACCAAAGAAGTCGCAGGCAATTGAACAATATCATCCGAAACATTTTCAACATTCTGTACGTATTCACTTTTAGCCATCACCTTCTTGAAACACTTACGACAGGCAGTATAAAACCAACCATACTCTTCTTGCACAATCTTAATTGTCGCAACCACAACACAACACAACACAACACAACACAAGACATTTCCTATAAAAACAATATATCAACTTGTAATCTGTAGTTTAAAAAACATGCAGGTGATAAACCAAACAAATAACCAAACTATATAAAAAGATGTGAAACCTTTTCTATCTCACTAATCTCATCAACATGTTTCCTCACACCATCAATTACAAATTCTTTATGCAATGGAAAAACGCTCTGAGACGATAGTATTATTTGAGAAGTAGAACCACTCCCTTGACCAAACTTCAGAATAAGACTTTTGAATACCACAAATGACTAGAATTAGTATACAAATAACATGAAACCAAGTATTTGACTTTAACATCTATATACAATAGAAATTACATTGACAAATTACCTCCTACTTAGTGTGGCATTTGTGCCTTTACAACCATCATACAAATACGAATCCAATGAAATCTTGTGTTTCATTCTCAGGATTTGTACAATTACATATGAAAAGTACACATATCAAATTTCGTATGATTCTGAACTCTCGAGAAGCTTTTCTGGAAGTTTTACGTAAACTATTATGCAAATGTAATAAGTTTAACGAAACGTACACTCTGTAACAGTAACATAAGCTTAACATATCTTAAATAACCTTTACATAACTTAGAAATAAGTATTGAAGGGTTTGGTATGGCGAAAACAAGTTTATTCGATCACATGGACTACTTGCGACAAACTGCAAAAGTCTGCCAATTCGTATAGCAACGAAAACTCCGGAACAAGATCATAAGCTAAACATACCCTAAATACCCATAACATAGCTTAGAAATAATTTTTGAGGGGTTCGGTATGCGAAAATACGCTTATTTGATCGCATGGACTAAAAGCGTCAAAACTGCGAAAGTTTGCATATAAGTGCATATCTTGCGTTCTGACCATAACCGGAAATCCAAAAATTTTTGTAATCACTAGAATATTATATTTTAGTGATAGGAATACAAAAATACCATTCGTCGAGCAATTTGGATCGTTTTCGCGTCCGTTCGAGTTTCATCATAATTAACCGAACAACGTAATCGTACGGCCAAATGAACCGACATCCATGATATTTCCAAGCATATTTCAAGTCCCTCATGCTTTAACATCCTTGTAGAGCCTTGAAAATGGGTTAATATGGGTTAAACGCGTCGAAAAATGAGTTTGGAGGCTGCAGGGACCATTTCTGCCAAATTTCAAAAGTCTGGCCTGAGCCCTCACGGGGCGCGCCACCTGAGGGTGTTTTCCGTCACGTGATGCGATGCCTTGATCTGTACAGAATCTCTATAACAGCAACCATCTCTTGTTTTCTTGCATAGTTTTGCAATATTGTGGGTATTTTGAGTGGTGATCAAGGCTTCAATCCATGACCAAACACTTGTAGGGTTAAGATCATTCCTTGGCCATCACACAATCCACATGGCATGATCTAAGGGCTTCAATTCAACTATAAATAGGCCTCAAATCTGCCCATAAAACTTGCTCATTTGTTCTATCTTCTCTCTTGAACTCTAAGGGAAGGCTACCATCTTTTGGATGCCTTCTATCTGAGTTTTCTAGTCATTTTTCCCAGCCTTAGAGCACTTTTAAGTGTTCTTTCATGGCTTGTTCATTCATTTCATCAATTACAAGCTGAAAGTCAAACAGTTTGACTACCGTTTGACTTTTGGTTTTGACCATGAATTGGTCAAGTCAAAGTTCAATTGAACTTTGCAACGTGATCATTGTGACATATGTGCCTCTACGACCATCATACAAATACAAATCCAATGAAATCTTGTGTTTCATTATTGGGATTTGTACAATTTCATGTGACATTTACACATATCAATTCTAGTTCGCTTTCAAGCTTTAAATCGCTTTCTGGGAAGTTATACGCAAACTAATGCGTAAACGTAATCAGTTTAACGCGACAAACACTCCGAAACAGTGACTTAGGCTTAACATACCTTAAATAACCTTTACATAACTTAGAAATAAGTTTTGAAGGGTTTGGTGTGCCAAAAACAAGTTTATTCGATCACAAGGACTATTTGCGACAAACTGCGAAAGTCTGCCGATTCCTATAGCAGCACACATTTCGGAACAAGATCATAAGTTAAATATACCCTAAATATTCTTTCCATAGCTTAGAAATAAGCTTTGAGGGGTTCGGTATTCAAAAATGCGCTTATTTGATCAATAGGGACTAAAAGCGTAAAAAAGTGCATAAGTTTGCATTTCCGCGCATATCTTACGTTCTGAACATATCTGGACATCCAAAAAATTTTGTAGTCATTAAAATATTTTATTTTAGTAATTGGAATGCAAAAATACCATTCGTCGCGTAATTTGGATTGTTTTTCGCGTCCGTTCGATTTTCATCGTAATTAACCGAATAACGTAACCGTACGACCAAACGAACCGACATCCGTGATATTTTCAAGCATATTTCAAGTCCTTTATGCTTTAACATCATTGTAGAGCCTTGAAATGGGGTTAACGGGGGTTAAATGCATCAAAAACCAAGTTTTATGCATGCAGGGGCCTGTTTTACCAATTTTGTAACTTCTGCTGTACACTAGGTCGCGGGGCGCGAAGCCCAGTTTTGTTTCCTTCGTGGGGCGCGACAATTGCATCTGGAAGATTCAATGTATTCAACAAAATAGCCTGTTCCCCTTGGGTTTAACCATAGATTTGGCAAAATATGAGCAGGTTTGTGTGTTTATAAAGCTACCAAATCAGTGTACAACAAGTGTAAGGCCAAGATCATGTTTAAAAACACTTGGAATGATCTTATGGATTCAAGAAATCTATAAATAGCCATGGGTTTTCAACCTTTTTCCTTGCTCATTCCAAATTCTTCACAAATCTGCTCTAAGTTGAGGCTCACACTTGTTGAAGGCTTCATACCTGAGTTTTCTTTGATCTCTTTCCAAGCTTGGACCCTTTGTAAGTGATCTTTCATGCTTAGTTATGTATTCAAGCAAGAAAGTCAAACAGTGTTTGACTTTCTGCTTTAACCATGATTTGGTCAACACAAATTTCTTTTGAACTTTGCAACGTGAGCGTAATCATGATGGTTATAGTCTCTTGTGACTATACATACTGATTACCACGTTTATTAGGCGTAGTGACGAGTCGTAGTTTCGGTCAAAATGCCGATTATGTGCATTTTGCGACGAAACTATTTTTGGGTATCAAAACACTTTTTTTTTATATCAAACATGTTTTCTAACTTAGTTAAACATGTTTAACTCGTCACTTTTAGTCTAGTGCTTATATAGGGTCGTAAGTCAAGCGGTCTTGACAACCGCTTAGACTTTCGAACCCGACCCGTTTGGTCGATCATTAGGATCCGACCAAACATATTTTGTGACCATAGTCGCATAGGAAATAACCTTCCGAGGTTATACCTTATGGTCACTTAGTTTGATTAGTTGTATGATAGGTAGTTTATATGCCTTAGGAAAATGACCAAAATGCCCTTTTCATGCATAATTTAAATTTAATCATATGTAACTTAATTTTTGACACTTAAACTGATTATGCAACATATTAAAACGTGTTAGGGCATATAATACTTGTCATAGGACTAGTTAGGCTATTCGTTTGTGCTTTTGCGCAAATGACGCGTTAAAGTAGCGTAGACTACCTTAACGGGTCATAAGCACTTAGGATAGGTTCCAAATCAGAATGTAGGCTTTGTTAAACCATATCACATGAGTTCCTATACTCATTTGGTTTACGAGACCTCATTCTACCCGATCTCCCGATTTAGGTACCGATTATTTAACATAGTGATTTCATACTAGGTGCCACTCGATTCCTTGATTTCCGAGCTTTGTTAGGACACTTAATCAAGGATACTTGCAATCTCAAGTGAGTACATAGTCCCCTCTTTTACCGCTTTCAATGTTTTGGGGTGATTCATATGTGCCTATACACTATTTTCATGATTTCAAGCTATATGTTTTCACATGCATAGTACTTATCTTTTGACGAATTGAACGATTATCTATGGCTTAAACACTGATTTTCAAAGTTTGTAAAACTATTTGTTCATTCATATGTTTACTTATACATTCATTAACAATGATCAAGCCGATTGGTAGTACGATATAGCGCTATAGGACTAGACACCCCATTCCTGTTGTATGGAATGTCAGAAACCAAAGTTTTTACCAAATGGAATTGCCTTTGTGGTATTTCTATAGTCTCCAAAGTGTAGTTTGATGCACTAGGTTTGAATGTATTACAAAATCATGATTTAGGTATATTTCGATATACTACCAAAGCAGAGTTGATATGCTCCCATTGTGATATTGTTTACCAAAGCATAGTTTGATATGCTATTTAAAAAACCAAAGTATAGTTTGATATACTGCCGACTTTGCTATTTCACAAACTAAAGTATAAGTTGATATACTACCAAAGCATAGTTTGCTATGCTATTTTCAAACCAAAGCATAATTTGATATGCTACTTTCAAACCAAAGTATAATTTGATATACTATATGTTTAACTATTTCATAACTAAAGTATATTTAGATATACTACCTACCCGATTATCTCAAAACCAAAGTATATTTTGTATATACTATAAACCTTTTACCAAAACAACACATTTTAGAAACAAAACTTTTACAAGGATTCATTGCTATTTTTGTAAACATAAAATCTTTTCTTATGTTATCCAAATCCATAAATCAAGTTCACAAAACCTATGTTACTCACATGCATTTTTATGCTGACGTTTTATTTTCACATATGTTTCAGGTGCTACTATGCGATGATTGTTGGTACATGCTACACATAGGATGGACTCGTGCCTTAGCGACTTTAAAACTTGAAAGACAATTATTTGTATTTATCTGATTTGTAATAAAACAATGAGTTCATTAATGGAATAAAACAAATCTTTAATCACCATGTGTTGTGAAACAATGATTCTGTTACGACACTCCCCGACGTTTCCGCCGTGGTTTGTTGTTTTACGCGGTCGGGGTGTGACAATCATAATCACGATGGCTATAATCCCTTGTGATTATACCTACTGATTACCACGTTGACTAGTCGAAGTGACGAGTCGAAGTGACGAGTCAAAGTTTCGGTCAAAATGCAGGTTTATGTGCATTTTGCAACGAAATTATTTTCGGGTATCAAAACACTTTGTTTTGATACCAAATCAGTTTTCTAACTTAGTTAAACATGTTTTAACATGTTCAACTTGTCAATTTTAGTTTAGTGCTTATTTAGGGTCGTAAGTCAAGCGGTCTCGACAACCGCTTAGACTTTCGAACCCGACCTGTTTGGTCGATCATTAGGATCTGACCAAACATATGTTGTGACCATAGTTGTATAGGGAATAACCTTCCGAGGTTATACCTTATGGTCAGTTTGTTTAATTAGTTATATGATAGGTAGTTTGTATGCCTTAGGAAAATGACCAAAATGCCCTTTTCACGCATAATTTTAACTTAAGCATATGTTACCCAAATTTTGACACTTAAACTGATTATGCACCATTATTAAACATGTTTAGGCATATAATACTTATCATAGGACTAGTTAGGCCATCCGAACGCGCATTTGCGCAAATGACACATTAAAGTAGCGTAAACTACCTTAACGGGTCATAACGGGTCATAAGCACTTAGGATAAGTATCAAATCAGAATTTAGGCTTTGTTAAACCATATCATATGAGTTCCAACACTCATTTTATTTACAAGACCTCATTCTATCCGATCTCCCGATGCTAGGTGCCACTTGATTCCTTGATTTCCCGAGCTTTGTTAGGTCACTTAATCAAGGATACTTGCAATCTCAAGTGAGTACATAGCTCCCCTATTTTATGTTTTCAATTGTTTTGGGGTGACTCATATGTGCTAAATGTTTTTTAAGTTTTCATAAATAAATGTTATGGTTTATAAAACACGATGATTTCAATAATGTGAACGAACTTGTTGGGGCGTTAGTCGAAAGACAGACGAATGACATTCATTAGCTATGATCAAGCCGACCAGTAGTATGTTATGGTACCATAGGATCTGACAAATCCCGTTATCGAACTATCCCTTTGGTGGGTAATGTGGGTAACGACAGAAATGGTTATCTGATTAACAAATCATGTGTTGGTTTGTTAGTCTTGTTAAAGAGGTCTTTCAGGGCCTATTAAAGATACCCCATGGGTGGTATAGTCGAGTCAGAACACAGGTTTGAATGTATTCATTAAAGAATGACTAAAAGTTGTATTTCACAACTAAAACACGGACGATTTTAACGATTTAAACGATTGAACGATTTGAATGATTTGGACGAATGATTTCAAACAATGACACACAACGAGGTTTACTTAAAGATATAAACCATACAATGTTTACTTTCAAAGACGATTAACTACTTGGTTTTACAAAGACAAATGTTTTCAGTCAAGATTCATGGCTACAATGGTTTTGGTTTACTTATATCATCTTGTAAAGATTATAAAACATATTGCAATATCAAACACTTTTGATTTCAAGGTACATACTCGACAACTCTCGTAGTTGGACGAGGTATTGCAATATGAATTAAAGCCATGAATTTGACATACAAAACCTATGTACTCGCCGACATTTTTATGCTGACTATTTTCACATATGTTTCAGGTTCTACTATGTGATGATTGTTGATTGCTTGCTACACATAGGATGGACGCGGGCTTTAGTGACTTAAAACTTGAAAGAAATTGTTGTAATTATTTGGTTTATATCAAAACAATGAGTCAATTAATGAAATAAAACAAAACTTCAAATTACCATGTGTTGTGAAACAATGATTCTGTTACGACACTCCCCGACGTTTCCGCTGTGGTTTATTGTATTGCGCGGTCGGGGCGTGACACTTAGCTTATTAACTTCATCAATTTCTTCATTCAGAAACATTCGTGTTGCAAACTTATCACTTTGAACTGTATATTCACCTACATGCAAAAGTATATAGATATTTAGTCAACCTGTCTTTATATTGCCAGAAATAAAGAGTATAGTTATGATTTGCAGAAAGTAACAAAAATTACCTTTCCGATCCTTACACTTTCCATGCTGTATAACAACCATCACATGCTCATGAGCTAGAATTTTAGAGATGAACTCCTTAAACTGTAGAGCATAATCATTCCACACAGTACACCGCAAAACCTTACCCCTACATGAAAACAATATTCGTATGACGATACACTAAAGACTAATTTATGACCATTTTTTTACAATCTCTAATATCAAAACTAAATTGAATGAATAACAACGCAAAATCAAAGGAAAATTATGACATTTATTTAAGTAGTAAATGAGCCATAAATTAACTAACATATTCACTAAGAATAAACTGTTGATCTCATTTATTACCATGATTCAACATTAGATACAAACACTATAGATCTCATTTATTACAATTACCATGATTCCACATTAAATACCAACATTCTTCATCTTATTTAGTAACATCATTAAATACAAACAATGATCTGTACATGACTGTACATGTAAACAACAACTTACTCCAAGTCTTGAATATCGAAATTGATCTTCTTAGTCTCTTTTGGAGGTCGACCAAAGAATTCAAGATCTCCACAACAAACCAAAGATCCAGCAACATCTATATGATCACATTATACAACAGTATAAATAAAACTTTCTAATTTTATACAGAGAAGACATGATTACAAAAATATACACTACCAACACTCAAAGAGTTTAACGCCTCTCCTTGAAGAATATCTTGATAAGCTCTGAAGTTGAAACCATACTCAACACCTTGTCAATCTCTCATAGGTGTAACAGTTGTGCATCTATAAAAGTTGATTTTATAATCATGTACTACAACTTTATATAAATCTTTATTCTCACCAATACCACATTTCGACAGAATGACAACAACATCTTCTTGAAGCTGTCCATCAAAAACAGGTATCAGATTACTCTTAATACCTGCTTGAATCTTAGCAGCCTGAAGAACATTTAAAGAAAGTATCTTTTTACCATACACCACTACATTCTCTGATAGAACAGAAAAGTAGAAATACAAATTACCTTTTCATCAATGAAGATGAGATCCATTTTTTAATCTTGATTCCATTTTTGAATAATTCTCGCTTTCATGTTCCACATATCTTTCCCATGATTCAAATCATTAACAAAACTAAGATTGTTACTGTCAACTGATGTTGACATGCTTCTAATTCGGAATTCGGATTGTGATCAAATTTCAAAATTAGAGAAGACGAAAGTGTGATAAAATATGAAGAGGGGAATGAGAAGAAAAGCCTTATATAAGAAGATGATTGACAGGAGTTTGTGAGTGACATGCATTAATTGCAAATTACTTATTCCCATGCATTTTTGAATTTGAATTTGCCGGTAATTAACCTTAAACATCTGCTGATCTAAAAGCAATACAGAGCATAACAACAACTGCTGCTGGGTATTAAAGTAAAGTCGGATATAAATGAGTAGATGTTTAGTTTGACAGAGGTTTGAGTGAATTTTAAATGATTTTATATACTAGGATTTATGATACAGTAATGACATAAGAAAAACGTTGTTGGACAGCCTCTCTGGCTGCCACATCAACTTTTCTTATGTCATTGGGATTTCTCCTTTTATAGAAAGTATAGATAGATTCCAAAGATTACATGAATATAGTTTAGGTAAAAAAAAAAGTTAGTTGTATTATGTGAAAATTTGAAAATGTTGTGTAATTAGTAAAAATAATACAAAGAGAGGATAAGTTAGTAACTTGGTAAAAACATCTAAATTTACTAAAATACTCTAGGAAACATATTTATTATAATCATTATATATTATAATTATAAATTTGTAGCATATTTGGACAATAGGTGGTTGTACTCTATGCATAAAATATTTCTGTGCGGATCTTTGTTGTATGGTGTGTTGTGTTGTGTTGTACATTGGATATGGCTTGCTAGAGAAGCCTTACTTTTGACTAATCACATACGTGTAACCAAGATGCAGAGAGAGAGAAAGAAATCAAAAGGGGTGGGATCCAAATTTTACTATTTGAGGGAGAAAAAAATGGAGAGTCTAAGAGATAAAGAGAAAGGGAGAGACAAAGATCAGATCAACGTCGATGCTGGCCACCGTAAAATGATAGTGGTCTACAAAGTTATATCGACGACTGTTGTGGTACACTTCGATCTTAAATGATGACGCCTTACTCGGCAACGACAATACCGACCGATGTAAAACCTCAATTTCATCGTTGCTCCGGTGGTGGTCGGGTTTGGGACATGTACTCAAGGTAATCTCTTGTCCAATTTACGGTGCGTTAGTGATTTTATTTTCACTTTGAATCGTTTGATGTTTAGCTATTTAACATGACGACTGTATTTGCCCTATTTTGCTAAGCGATATTCATGTTTTTTTATCGGTTATTGTTACATGATTTTGGAGATACGTTGCATTCATGGATCGACATTATGCTTAAATTGATGTTATAGTGATTGGATCAACGGATGCAGACGGGTTGTCAACTAGATATTATGCGGGTTAACCCAGTCTCCTTCACATTTTATTTTATCTGGTTTTTATTTTTATATGATAGTTTTCAAATTCTTTTATTTAATGATATGAGTATGTAGCTATAGCCGATGATGTCGATAAACTTATTGCTAGTGAATGCATACCAATGGATGACCAAGGTTGACAGGTATTTACTCTGTAAGCATCCTCTCTACATTGTTTGTAGTGATTTTTATTGTAATTACCATTATTATTTTTATTGAAACTGTTGTTGCTTGCTTCAGTTATGTAACAAATAATGAAATTTGAAGGTAACATGTGGGTCTGCCCAAGTCAATGAAGCCATATATGATTTCCGATTTCCGACTTTTGGTTGGGTGAAATAGAGGGTAATTGGTGTTGTTGTGTTAATTTGAAGGTAAGTGAGTCCAAGTGCAGCTGCCATATAATGATAATTCTTGAAGACGGCGGAGGCGACCTTATTATTTTGGATCTAGGGGATGATCCATATTTTGATGAAGATCATTGACAGAAATGGCGACAGTGTAACAATTGCGTTCTCCGAGAGCGGTACTAGGGTTCGATCTTATTAAATAAACTTTTGTAATTTTATGTAAGCATTACTTGTGTTCCTCTATGGGTTTTTGTATTGTTATGGATATATTGAAAATATTTCATCCTTTATATATTATTAGAGTTATTCAAAAGGGCAGTCATAAAGAGGATTGAAATTGAAATATGGATTTCTTTCTTCGCATGTATGTTCTTGATGGTTGGTTTTGTTCGATTCGTGAATTAAATCTCTCATTGTTTGTATTTTCCCCTACGAATAGGTTACCCTTTGGAGTTTAGTTATTTCTCATTTGCGCCTAGTGACGTTCTCAACTGTTTGATTTGCATTACCAGGTATCAATCGAACCTCTTTTTTCGGTATACCTTTTATTTTGTTCTAGTTATATCTGATTCTAAGGAGATTTTGTTTTCAACTTTTTGTCTTGGTTACAAAGAGGATCGAGGGACTCTGACTTCCCAAAATCTGCATAGCTTATATCAATACTAATTTAACATCTCTAAGTTTTTCTTTATTATACTATTTTCTGGATGTGGTGGAAAATGACTTCCCTAAATTTGCATAGCTAGTGAGTGGTGACCAAGATGGGAAGGCTAACTGCTTGAGTCCAATATGATCCTAATGTAAGTTTCTTTTCCCCATCTTTTTATTATAATGCTATTTTCTATCCATTTTGCAAAGTTCTTTACTCTTTATCAAGAGCAGTCAAAAGTATTTTACAAAATATAGTTGATTTGGTAATTTTAGTATGTTAGGATCTGAGTTTGATACTTGTAAACAAATATTGATAAAGCAATAAAATTCACAAGTAGGAAGATATTATCAACAATTGTTTTTCATTAAATCTTAATGATTCAAATGTATTACAAAATGATTCTACAATCTTCCCCTCAGCTTGATCACTCACAGATACTATCCGTACAAAAGTGAATGTGTTAAGTGATGAAATAGATCTCTAACAGGTGAAATCTATTTATACTAAGTACTAAAGCTTTGTTCGTGATAGGCTGACATCACCCTGATAGTGACATCTGACATTCCTAATAGAAAAAATTCCATAGATGTTGCAAACATCTGTGCAAATCTAACAACTGGTCTAACTATGCTAAACACTAATACAAAACAAGTATTGTTACATTGGGAAACCTATGTTAGAGCTATCCTCTATTGCTTTGATTCCAAACATCTATTTGGCCAGATAGATGTTTGGTCTTCTTCATCAGACCTTTGCTTCAACAAACTTTTGCTTTTCAACAGACCTTGTTTCTTAAACAGTGGTTCCAGGGCTTTGATCAGATGTTTGCTTGTTTTCAACAGATTTTCTGATTTAGATGTTCAAGATTCACTATTTTACAATCCATCCTGATAACTAAAGTTATTATAACTTAGTAGCCTCCTAAAAACATTTGGGTATATTTTTTATTTAATTTTATACATGCATTTTGATAGTTAATCTGTGATTGCATACTGGGAAAAAAGGGACTTTGATATGATCTTAATAATTGGCGCGCTTTTGATAACTTTTTAATTCTATTTTTTCTATTTTGATCAGGTTATGGGTTAAGTAACCTCTAGCAAGTTTTGCTCTTCTACTATCATCCAATTCTTCAATGTGTTCTTTTCTAGCAATAACTGATGTGTACTCTTGGATAAAATGTGCATACATAAACCCCTTTAAAATTGTGTTTGTTAGATAATGAACCGAGTTGAATGGGTTATCTTGTGTTTTATTTTCATGTTACTGCAGTTTTTTAATGAAGTTAGTTTGGTTAATTAGTTTTACATTGTAGGGTCATACGGATGCAACATGAACTGGTGGAGGAAGGGCGACTTACATCGACATTTTGCTGCATAAAACTACAACTTAATTTTGAAACTTAATGTGTTTACCAGCTATGTATTTTGGTTCCCTTTAACAAGGATATACAGGTATTATAATATGTTATATTATGTTTGCAATAGCATGATGGCGTGTAAATCATCGACATATCGACCTGAAGTCTTTTGCAGTTATATTGTCCCTTTCAAGCTATTATATGTAGTTACTGTAATTAATCAGAATTGTGCAATATGGTGGTTTTATTTTGATTTTAAATGGAAAAGAATCTATAGTCATTATTTTGTGAAAACATCATGGATTGATATGTTGGTTTGTTAAGCGTATAAATTCAAAATTTGTTTTTTTACGTTTGACTCTCATGTATTGAATGTTTGTTTGTAAATAGTATTCTAATAATTTGATACATACATAAGAACCCCGTCGGATTGTGGTGGGTACTAATTCTAGTTAGACTTAAATCAAGTGTATGATTATTTTTTTTCTTTATTATTTTTATTTGGTTCTCAAAATAACCCACTTATCTTATCTTATATTCTCTTACTTTTAATAAATGATTTTTGAGAATATCACATGTCAACATCATATCCATCTCTTAAGAAAATCGTTTTTAATCAAAATTGGTTTTTTTATTATTTTTTAATCGAGTTAATATCATAAAATGATAACATTCATTATTTTAAAATCATTATCTTAATATCCGCCCTTACTTCAAATAGTTTTGGTTAAACTAGATTTGCTTAAACGTTCTCACGTAATTTGTCGTTATGTAGCATCCCAGACATTTTCTCAAATTATTAAGCGACACGTGTTCAAACTCTCCGTATAATTCCGATTTGTGGAAGGTGAGGGACCAAAAATTGTCAAAATGGGGGTTGAAACAAAGTTGAGGGACTAAAAATGCAAAAGTGCATAATTCATCTTCTGGAGGTACCTTACGGACCGCAACGGGTAACCCCTTATGGTCCACAAGGGGTTCAAATCTCCGGCGCACGCAAGGTCTTTACGGACCGCAAGGCAGAAGGCATTATGGTCTGTAAAGCCTTCGCTAACAGCAGGATTGCAGCTGGCAGCTGCAGCCTACTTCCATGCCACCTCTTATGCGAATCTGGCCACCCTTCTCCTCATTGCAACATCTGGAACGACACTAAGCAGCTCCTATACACCTTAGCATACACATGTCATGATTAGGAGCTCTTGGATCATTATAAATAGGCTTCCATGTTGCATTTTATCTTACATACCAAAACACTTTACTTCTAAATATGCTAAAGAGCTTCTTTGGAGATTAGGAGTTGTTCTCTAGTGTTCTTAGTAGTCAACAAGTCTAGTAAGTATTTCCTCTTTAGTCAATTTCAGTTATTTAGTTAGTTATCAACCGAAAGTCAAACAATTTAACTTTTACTTTGACCTTCGGTTCTGACCAATTCAGTCAAGTCAAAGTTCAAATAAGACTTTCCTACGTGATCGTAATAACGAGAGTATTAATCCCCTGCGATTATACCCTCTAACCATCACGTTAAGAAGGGGAAATGATAAGTCAAACATGTTATCAAGTAAAGTAAAAAACATAGATTTTGCATATTATGAATAAACTTCAAGTATCTAAACCATATGTTTTGACACCATAAATGCTTATATAAATTTATAAAACTTATTTCGACATGTCCAACTCATCAATTTCAGTTTAGCATCTAAACCGCTTTTATGCGCAAGACGGGTTATACGAACACAATTCGTATAAATTAATCATCACGGGTCGATTATTTTCAAAATCATTGCAAATCAGAATAATTGGTTAAATAACTCGTATCTAACAAGGATTCACACTTGGAAAGGTATAAACCACATTATATCTAGTTAACGCTTAATCTAGCAAAACCGAACAAAAAATCTAAGTAACGGGTTAAGTCAAAAGACTTACCAATGACTCGTGAACATTATAACGGATAATAAATCTGTTTTATTCCGGACTATAAAGCCCTCCAGATAATTGTGTCTAGGATTAACAAACTTGATTTACGGCTTTACTTCAAGAGCTAAATTTAAGATTTTTTTTGCCAAGCAAAGGTAAATACTCTTAGCTATTTTATTTAAAAACTTGGGATTTGGCATTAGCCACTTGGAGGGGGTATAATATAATGGGAAAATGCTTTTATAAATATAAGAACCCGGTTAATCGGTATTACTTGAATAACATTAAACACCTGGGGGTTAATTGTACCATGTCCCGACTCATAAATTAGGAATGGCCATATAAAATATGTGTGGGATAGTAGGCATACACCCGGAAGACGTTATATTAAAGA
Organism: Helianthus tuberosus; assembly: GCA_030545235.1. NCBI lineage: Eukaryota > Viridiplantae > Streptophyta > Magnoliopsida > Asterales > Asteraceae > Helianthus > Helianthus tuberosus. The sequence continues at coordinate 142,079,865 of CM060357.1, forward strand.
TGGTGTGTACCATGATCGAAGTGCCGACATAGATTTCTGGTCCTAGGCTGTATTGACATGCATGTAAAACGGGTGACAAGAAATCTAACCCAAGAAATATTAAATGATTACCCCCAGGTTATATATATATATATATATATATATATATATATATATATATATATATAAATATATATATATATATATATATATATATATAGGAGAAAGATCCGTTAGGAACCACCCTTTATTGCGGGAACCACGAGAACCAGTGTGAACACAACCAAAAATACCTAAAAAAAATCTAAAAAAAACAAAAAAAAAAATTAATGGTTTTTTATAACAAATCGCTACATTCGTTAATAATTTTTTTTTTTAAATAATTTTTTTTGGATATTAAAAGTAGCGATTTTAATAAAAAATATTGATTTTGTTTTGTTTTTTAGATTTTTTTAGTTTTTTTGGGCATTTACTTTTTATCATTTAGCTTGGGTGGGGGGTAGGGTTTTTTTTTTTTTGGGGGGGGGGGGGGGGGGGAGGGGTTAGGTTTTTTTTAGGTTTTTGGTGGTGTAGTGGGTTTATTTTGTTGTGTTCACATTGGTTCTCGCGGTTCTCGCAATAAAGTTGGTTCTCGCATGAACCATACCCTATATATATGTATTATATCAAATGATTTATAAAATGATTTTCAAAACGAGTGGGCTAATTGTATTTACCGGTGAAAACTGACGTATTTTCAAAAGACTAAACCACGGGTAACGAATCTTGATTATAGGCCGGAAACGGTTCGGTCAAGAAAAGCTTTGGAATTTGCGACTCCACTGCTTAAAGGCCTACGATGTCCTAAGTCCGTTTTATTCTGATTCTACTGTGCGGGACTTGTATCAAACAACTTATTATAAATTTTATTTAATAAATTTTAGTATTTTATGTTTAATACTTTATTACTCAATCTTTCGCTGTCAATTGTGATACTGTTATCAATCTTCACGCATAAACCTACCAACCGGGCCCACCAGAAATTAGGTTGTGACATATTACTTCAAATATATAGTTAAATTTTAATTTATAATGATAATAATTTTGAGTTAAGTCTTAACAAAAAAAAAACATATTTTTATGAAACTCTTTATATTATATTTATATAATGTTAATGATATTTATGAATTGAATCACTAAAAGTCGTAGAATCTATAAATTTTTAATTATTATGATAGACAACATGGTATGTTTGAAACAATCTTTGAGTTACTATGAAGAATGATCAAATGTAAACTCAAATACGAGTTCAAATAATTTTCATATTTAAACTGTATTACGTGTTTAATAGGTTAGTCTTCTTATTTGAAAACTTATACGTGCATATATATATATATATATATTGTAACACCCCGAAAATGGGTTTGGGTAATTAAACCCCGTTAATACATAAGACGGGGAAAGTACCGTAAGTGGTAAAAGTAAACTGGTAAATATTAGGAATTTATTTAAATAATCCTAATATTTATTTAAAGTAAAACGGGTTACAACTTCCCGAACCTACCAAGTTAACTAGGAATAATTCTAACCTAGTTAGGAAGTGACTTATGAGTGGGTTAAAACACTTAAATTAAGAATTAAGGAAAAGTGGAGGGACCTAAGTTGTTAAAATTGAAACCAAAATTGATAAAACAAATAAAAAATAAACCAAACACCCCAAAATGGGAGTCTGGTCGATCAGAAGAAAGACAGGGGCGATCCCCATGCTCCAAACCCTAGAAAACTCACAAAAACTCTCAATTGGAGGTGCAAATCTGGTCCAAAACGAAATCCGAGCTTAGAATCGTGATCCTCATCGCAAGGGGGTTGTAAGGTAGGTAAAATTTGATGTTAATTCTCTACTTGAAATTCTCATGAATTTAGGGTATTCGAAATTTGTTGATGCATGCTTGTTATATGGATGAAATAGGAACCTTGTAGTGTTTAGGAGTAAACCCTAGACAAGATATGTTGAAATCGTGCCTAACTTTAGTAAAAAAATCCATGAACACCATTGAAGGTGATTGTTGTTAGGGTTTTTGATTGCTAAAATGGTGTTATGATGTCAAGAACTTGCTTAAATTGAAAGCTGAATTCAAACGACTCTTGATCAGAATTTACAGCCGACTTGTATCGGCTATAACCTGGACAAAACGTGATAAAAACATGTGTTTCTTGAGTCTAAAATGTAATTCCAGGAAATATCTTTAAAACCCCACTGGAATCGCATTTTTTCGACGAGAATTGAGCGTTTTATGAATTTTTCCGTATCAAAGGTTCAAGCTGCGTTTTCTGGCAGAATTTGCAGCCCATTACGAATGTCATAACTCAATTTAGGAATTGAGTTATGGTCTCAAATTCTTACTGTAGAAAGTTTTAAGTGATTAAAAGAATCGCCAATTGGAATTTCGTCAATCGGATAAACGAGGAATTTTAAATGAATTTTCCGTAAGCTGCAGTCAGAAGTGACGAATCTGATTGCAGCTTAGTAAATGAATTTTTATGAATTTTTGGTAAAGAGTTAGATCTTGAAATTTTAACACAAGGCCTAACCCTCTGATAGGGGTGAGCAAAAGTCCATACCCGACCCGACCCTATCAGAACCCGACCCGACCCGAGAACCGGAATGACATAATCCATGGAACCGAATGACTACCCTATAAGACCGGGTCGGTTCCGGGTATTAGTTCAATCGGGTATGTCGGTCCAGAGGTTAAACACCGACCCTAGCATTCACCTTCTTCTGTCGTTTACAGCTTCAATTCGTTTGGGTTCAGAAACAGAGCATTCACGTTCACAGCTTCAATTCGTCGTTGTGTTAGTTGTTTGTTAATTGTTACTTTTCATTCCAATGTTAAATCATTGGAAAAGAAACAATTAACAAACAACTAATTCAAAGCCCAGCTGCTATACATAAGGTTAAAACTATGAATTTGGAAAAGAAACAATTAACAATCATTGAAGCTGGGCTTCAGCCCAGTTTCAATCTTGTTCAGAAACAGAGCATTCACGTTCACAGCTTCAATTCATCGTTGTGTTATCTTTTCGCAGCAGGTTTGAGATAATACACACCTCCAATATCCAGGCTTCTTTTTCAATCCATGAATGGCTTTGAATTAGTTGTTTGTTAATTGTTTTCATTCCAATGTTAAATGCAATTAAAAGGATAAAACTTCAACATTCAAGCAACTTAGGTTTATGTATAGCAGCTGGGCTTCGGCCCAGTTTCAATCTTGTTCAGAATTTTCTCGGTCCATAAGTAACTCCTCGGTTCTTGCTTGTTCCGACCCGGAACCGACCCGAGAACCGAATATCTCATATTCCCAGAACCAAAAAAATACCTACATATGTATACTAGGGTCGGTTTCGGGTATTAATAGGGTCGGTTATCGGGTATTTTCGGGTCGGACCTAATTTTGCTCACCCCTACCCTCTGAGATGTACGCCACATAAAAAATCATAATTTTTGAAGACATGTAAACAGGTTAAACAAGTCACCAAAAACAACCCATTTTCAGTGATATGAAATGCCTAAATGAAATCGCGGCCTACTAGTTAGTATGTAAAATTTGATTTCGTTAAGAGTTCGGATGAAATATGCCTAAGTGAGTTCATTGAACCAAATGTGCATTTGAATATGTTGATAAGTCAATTGACTTTCAAAAAGCCAAACTGACCAATGATTAGATCGAATGATAATTTTGATATGGACGAATGATAAATTCGACATAAAACCCGTAGGATGGAATAGTCGTAAATGATTATGACTAATCTAACCGTCTTACGAATTGTGATGATGATAGTTTGACTCTAGACAAGCTAGATGAAGACTTGGGAAAGAAGCGGGTCAAACGGATCAAGTACGCAGAAAAAGAGCATAACCGGATGCAAGGTAAGTAAAGCTTACGCCCTCTTTTGTAAGTTATGTGTTTATTCATAGGTTGTAAATACGATAAAAGCTATATTTGAAATATGGTTCCGACACGAAATGAAACGGGTCGGGACATATAAAATAATGATAAACCATGTTTAATGGTAAAATGGGCGAAATGGTAATTGGTCACGAGATGACATATATATAAAATGAGTTTTTGAATGGCTACTTATTAAGGTAAGCCTAAACGAATAAAAAGAGTAAAACGACGAATTAGTCATGTGTAGACGAAAAAGAGTTGAAGTTTTAAAACAACACCATTTAATATTAAGCACAAAATATTTGGTAGTCTAGACCAAACGGGTCAAATTGTAATATTTATACCATTTGACAATTAACGACTAATAAGTGTATGTCGAGTCTCATGCTCGCAGGGTAATTGGTTTATGAATTAGCGAGGCTATGAATTAGCATATTATAGAGACAAGGTCTTAAAACGGGTCAATATGTTGACCCGAGCCAGGTACGCTTATATATAGATTTATAGTTAAAAGTGTTTAACTTCCCTTCGCGGGTCAAAAGGAGTAGATAGGTAAAACGGGTTAAGAATTCATAAGAAACCCGTAATTTGAACCTTGCACATTAGTAAATTGATATAATGTGATATGCATGATATTTTGAATATGATTGATTGATCTTTGATATTGGTTTATATGTAACATATTAGAATTTCGAGAAACTAATGTATTGGTATGTTAGAAGAGCGAAATCCGAGATTTAGGCTTGAGTATAATGAACAAAGCAACCAAAAGATGGATTTACAGGGACTACCGTAAGTTACGGTAGTACCGTAAGTTACGGTAGAGGTCAGGAGCTTACGGTGTGAGTCTACTGGTTTACGGTGGACCATTATTGGAAATTGACCACCGTAACTTACGGTGAAACTGTAAGTTACGGTAGGGCCTGAATGTTTATAAATTTTATATAATTGTAAATTTTCAAATTCATTTCGATCAAGTATCATTTCTAAGCATTCTAATATAAATGTTTATGTAAACATTTCAGTCTTAGGTACTCAAGGATTATGGGTGACGATCAAGCAACTTTTGAAGGACCGAACACATACTCTTGAAGCTTCCGCATAAATCAACTCGGTTTAAACAATGTTTATGATGTAAACTGTTTCCTAAACAACTTTTGAAATGTTTAAACGATGTACTCAATTATGTTATGTCGTATTATTTTAAAATTGTAAAGTTTAAACAAACCCGTATTTTTACAAAGTATATGTAGTCATAATTACATGTTGTTTGTCGTATACTTTACAAAAACCATTAAATAATGACAAGGGTGTTACATATATATATATATAGGATTAGGTTCAAGAGTGAACACTAGTGTATTTACAAACTGGGCGAACTAATCCTGGCCATACACGTGTGTAAATCAACGGCCAAGATTGGATGATGAAATACACTAGTGTATTTTCGACTTGATAATGAAATCCTAGCCATACACGTGTGTAACTCAATGGCAAGGATTTGTTCACTCAGTTAACTAGTGTTCACTCTAGAATCCCACATCTGTAAAAATTTTGAGATTATACGTGAAGCAATATGAGTAGTTGTATAACAAAATAACGGCGGATAATTTTATGAGTTATCTAATATATTTTTAATGATTAATTACACGATGTAAAAATAACTAAAATTTTTTTTAAAGAATTGATGATTCATCACTTTAGAAACGGGTTGGATATTGATTATTATGAGCAAGAGATTGCAAGTTTGTGGGATGAATATCAGATACGCCTACTTTTCTTACTGTGTTCTTCAAACAAACAACTTTCATTATTAAATGTATGTAATGCACACTATGCCTAGTATATTATAAAACTAGGTTAGAATTTCATGTATCACACGACTTGAATTAGTAAACCTTTGTTTTATTTTTGTAATTTTATATATGTGGGATCATAAAGGAAAAAGAGAAAAATGAGAACAATTCCTTAAATTTAGAAAAATAGAAACAAAACAACAGTGAATTAAAATTTAATTATAAAAATGGTAAAGTTGAAATAACGAAAACGTGTGAGGTTAATGAAAACAAAATACATAATGTATGAAATGTTATATTGAAAAGGAAATCTGGAAAATTTGAAACATGTAAGAATCCATGAGTAAATTAAATGGGTTTAAGCAAAAAAAAAATAAGATTGCCTAAAATTATGTCATGTGTCCCGTAACATTTTTATTTATTAGGTATAATAAAAATAAATAAGTAATAATATAGAGATAGAGAAGAGATAAGGATAGAGATTATATAAAGATTTAACATTTATATGCCCATATAGTAGGAATTAAAAGTAAACATTTAAATTAAAATTAGTGTAAAAGATATATGTGAGAGGATAATTCTAATAATAACACATGAAATTATTTCGAATCATTTAATGTAATAAAAAGATAAGGATGATGTTAAATAAACTTATTTTATATGATGTAATATGTTATTATATTAATATGTTATTCTATCGTATCGTATTCTTGTATTTTTAGTATATTTTATGTTATATTATACGTATAATAATAATATATATTCATTTAGGCTCTTGAATCCTCCCCCGTGAACTTGTCTTCTTAACGAGATTGATTTTAAGTTTCAACTAGTATTTTACACCCGTGCTACTCATGCGGGAGACTTAATTCATTACTGTATTGATGCTTGATAACCTTGTGGACTGAGTAAAGCATAAAAGAGTAAAATCCAGGTGGTGTAAACGGAAATCCATTAAATGACAAAACATTAAATGACAAAGGAGTAAAGCCTAAGAGATGTAAACAAAATTTCACTAAATAACAAAGCACCAAGTGACAAATATGTAAAGTATAGGAAATGCATGTGTAAAAATCACAGTAAAAAGAAAAAAAAAACACTATTCATGAAATTCATCTCTATATAATAGAATAATAATAATAATAATAACAACAACAACAACAACAACAACAACAACAACAATAATAATAATAATAATAACAAAGGTATAAAAACTAAGAGGTGTAAACATTAATTCACTAAATGACAATTCACTAAGTGACAAATAAGTAAAGCATATAAGATGCATGTGTAAAAAAAGGAAAAAATCCACTATTCATGAAGTTCATTTTAATATAATATAATATAATATAATAGTTGGATTTTCTCGCGCTTCACAGTGGGTTTTCATACAGTATTAGTTCCGTTCATTACAGTACCAACATGATATTGACACTCGGCAGAACTATCGACATGCGTTTTATATCGATCAAAAACCATAAAAGCAAATACATGGGTATCGATGTTGTTTGGTTGTTATTAGTAAGTTTGTTACGGTACTAGTATGGTACATACTCTTGATATAGCATACGATACCTAAAAAGTATTTTGTTACGAATACAACATTGTGTTCAACAGATTTTATACCATCACGTCGAGAAAAACTATAAAAACAAATACGGTACCGATACTGATGTTGACCTCCGTATTGTGGACGCGAGGGTTGGAAAACCGTGCTAAGTGGTAAGCAAAGGACCACCAAAACCGGGAATATCGTAAAACAAAAACGCAAATTCATTGGCCACTTGACATAAACACATAAAAAGACAAACGCGAACTTATCCCACAAGCTGACGTATAACGCATACAAACTCACTACAAGACAAAAATAATAAAAGAAAAAAAACCACTACAAAACTAAAAAAAGCAAAGGAAAGAAAGAACTATTCAAAAAAAGCTTCATCATGCTAGAAATTGAGTTTCTTTGTTTGCAAAAAAGTATTGATTATCACAATAATATTCACAAACTAGAAGTCATTATCAACGATTGTTTTTCATTGATCATCACTGATTCAAATGTTTTACAAATGATTGATTTTACAGACTTCCCTTCAGCTGATCACACAAACAGATTAGTTTGTACAAGAGATAATGTGAGTGTGTGATGAATAGATCACTAACAGGTGTGATCTATTTATACAAGTACGATATGAGATTAGTTGACATCACCCTGATAGTGACATCTAACATTTCTAATAGAAAAAAGATTCTCAGATGTTTGCAAATATCTGAGGAACTTTATCATATGTTCTAGGCTATACTAAACCACTGATGAATTAAGTATTGTGACGTGATGCGAGCGTGGTATAATTTTTAATATATTTTTATGCACTTTTACTCGTTTTATCAAGCCTTAAATTTATAAAACACGATATAACACAATCACTCTCTACAACACGCTAGAGCAAGTGCACCCATTGTTGGCGTAGTATAGTGATGGTAAGATATCGAGGTCGTCCAAGGACACAAGAGCTTTTAACACCAGAATATTGTCAACGTCGAATCTAACCAAATTTTTAGGAAAAAAATGTTTTAGTAAATAAAAGGAAAAAACTAAAATATTAAAAACAAAACAAATAGACAAGACAGAATCACTTGGTTCCGACTCTTCTTTTACGTATCCTTTGATGATTTCTGCATTTTTTAAGAGATTATCTTAGTTATAGTGGTGTGTCCCTCTTTTGGAGGCAACGTTACCCTCAGCCATAGTGGTCTGAGTTAGCAAGGATACAGTCTCGCAAGGCCAAAATATTGAAAGATAATTAAGTAAGTTATTAATGAAAAATGTGGCATGTCCCTCTTTTGGAAGCAACGCTACCCTCGGCCATATTGGTCTGAGTCAGCAGTGATACAGTCCCGCAAGGCCGGTTTAAAGTTTTAATAGTAGTTTATTTATAAGGGATTCAAGCTGTTCTTACTATCCCCGATTTGATGTTATCTGCCTCAAGAGAAGTCCTAATAAGCTTGAATCAAGTCCTCGCAGGATCTATACACTGAACGAGGCAAGAACTTTACCCAAACCACCCTTCTAACCCCGTTCCAGGCAGTTAACGTGCTTTATATAGACCGTAAAGACACGAATAACTGAATCAACAAAACATGAAGAAATCATAGAATAAACTTCACTTTCAATATAAAAAACTAGTTATTAAAGTCATGAATACATACCCAATTAAAAAGTTAACCAAAGCTTGGAAATCAAAAGTAATACATAAAGATTTGTCTTCACCAAGTGATGTAAGAGATTAGCCAAGCATGGCCTTTTTTTTTGACAAAAACGCTTACAATCAATCTTAGATCCCCGAGACTACTACACACTCTAAAGATGGATGATAGAGGAATCTGGTGGATGATGGTGGTATTGTGGTGGTGGAGTGGTTGCAGGTGTGAGAGAAGTGGTTAGCCAAGGGATGGATTGCAAATGAACCAAGGACCCCTATTTATAGCTGGAAACAGGCCTTTCACATGGCCCCATGCCCAAAGGGCACGAACCCATGTCTTCTTCTTCTTCTCTGTCTTCATTTAATGAGCTGTGTTAGTCCATATGCGCACACGGCCCCATGTGTCAGAGGCATAGCCCCGTGGTCTTGTACTTGCTGTACTATAGGAGATTTTGCATATCTGGGAGTTGACCACGGCCCGTGTTCATAAGACACTGCCCCGTGTCTCTTGTCTGCTTCTGTTTGTCTTTTCTTCATGGACTCTAGAGTGGGGCACGGCTCCATGCCTTAGTGGCACGGCTACGTGCTTGTCTTTTGACCTTTTGTTTTGGTCTTGGGGTGAAACTCTGAGGGTCGGTATGATGTGTCAACTTCTCTTCTTTTGTATTTATGATGGTTTTTGCCGTTAATTTGTTCCTTTTGTACATTTAAGCTCTTTTAATCCTGAAAATCAAAAGTATACAAAGAAACACACTTTTTCCAACATTGGTACATAAAAGGGTTGATTTTATACCTTATTTGATATAATTTATATGTTGTATTTTGCGCATATCAAATACCCCCACACTTGAATATTTGCTTGTCCACAAGCAAAACTCTTTAATATTGCTTACACACCCAAATGGAATAGGTAGAGAAGAAATTTTTGGGTCTTGTTTTTAGAGTGTCGGGAATCCAAGTTCTTTTTTATTCTTGTTTCTATTTTATTTACAATCCTATTCGACATGATTTATTTAGACCTTTTTTTTAAGAAAAAAACATATATTTTTAGGCATAACATGCCTTTTAAAATTTTATTAAGCTATATACAAATTCACACACCTCACAAGTGATCACACGCTACTCAGCCGAAAATGTATAAGTGAAGCGCTAGATCCCGGTATGGAACTTACTCCTACCATATGCTTGACTGGTAAACAAACCTCCTTCTTTCTGACATAATCTTTGTAAATATCAAGAGGACTTTAAAGGAAAAGTGGTTTTTAATAAACCAACCTTTGTCCCGTTGGTAAATAATAATCTTACCTACGTAATTTGTATACAATAATCCTACCTATCAATATGTTGGTACTCAATGAATTTTCATTAATTTTTTTTAACTGAAGTTAGTTTTTAAGTTTTATTTATTACACAAACAGTCCCTGTAGTTGTAATTTACTTGTTTTAACTATTTTAAAACTAGTAAATTACAGTCCCTTAAAGTTTTTTTGTTTTATAAAATAATTAAAACTAGTAAATTACAACTACATGGACTTTTTGTGTAATAAATAAAACTTAAAAATTAACTTCGGTTAAAAAAATTTAACAGAAGTTCATTGAGTACCAACATGTTGATAGGTAGGATTATTGTATAACAATTACGTAGGTAAGATTATTATTTACCAACGTGACAAAGGTTGGTTTATTAAAAACCAATTTTCCGACTTTAAAAGGGTAGGTTCAGGCTAGGGGTAGGGATTTTTATTTGAAAAGTGGCTAAAGGCGTAAAATATTGGTTTTCTTTTGAAAATTTATTTGTTTGTGACTTAGATACAAACTAAAGACTTATAAGCAAGAGATTTACTTAATTTATTTTTTGGCCTTTTTCACGGCATTTTGTGTGGGGCGAGGGATTCTTGACCGGCATGGGGGGCAATTTGGTTTGTGGTAGGAGGTTTGTGATTGGTTAGCTTTTTTCTAACAATAGGTGGGGCCCTTTCCACGCCCAACACCACCCTCTGTGTTTTTTTTTACCAAACCCCCTTACTTGTATGGCTGCTACATAAAACTTAACGTCCCATCTTCAAGCCCCTCCACACCGTAGAGTCTAAAGCTATAACATCCATAGTTATCCATAACTTGTATATGCATGTACAGAGGATTTAAATGTCAACAACATGAATGTGATCGAATATTTGCAACGTCATATACTAAACTGTATTTTAAGTATTCATCTATATTTGGTGATTAGATTTTTAAAATAGTTAATTAGTTTTAATTAATTTGGGGTAGTTAAATTGGTAGAGGCATATGCCTTTTAGATGAGAGGCCCCATGTTCAATCCTATGCAATAGTGAATAATGTAGAATTATTGGTGTAACAGAATAGGAACAAATGTTGTTATTAAAAAAACTGAAAACAGGATTCAGCAAGTTTGACGGAGCTTTGGTCCTGAAACGACGTGTTCGGTGATGCAAAACGATAAGAAATGAGTAGAAGATAGAATAGAACACCGAGCAGTCACTTATAACCTGGTCTCTTATTGATAATCCAACGTTACAGCACCGTGAGACCAGTTGGACAGCATTTCCCCTTAGGGACCAAAAGCTTGTCTAACTCAAGACCCAAGCCTCATATATATAGAGGTCAAGGCTTCCTACGAACCCACATGGGTGCCTTCGTATGAAGTTGCTTGGTCTTGAGACACCAGTTACGAACCCACTAATCAGTCCATTCGTACAAAGCCACCATGGCTTCATACGAAGGTATTGTTACATCACAGAACCTTGGTTTCGTACTGGATTTCACCCTATTCTATACAATATTCAACACACACTCTATCTAGCTATTCACACAGCGGTAGACGTACGAAGTATGCACCAACAGATTCCCCCTTGGCTGTCATTGTCGAATCATCACAAAACCTTGAGTTGTGTTTGAATATTCTGCAACTTCAATCAGGCATCTTCAAATCTTCAATAGATTCCCCCTTGATTGATGATCCAGGATTGCTTTTGACAGTGTTTGAACAAATCCCCCCTGAAATGAATCTTCAGGTCTGTTGCATAGTTCACGATGTAACAACCCGACTTTTGAAAGTCAAAGTACAAGTCAAAGTCAAAGTCAAAGGAAGAAAAGATTGCTATTTGCGATCTGTCACTCCTTGGTTAATTACTGATTGTACTTCTCGACTTATAATCGATACTTAAATTTAAATTGATTTAGTTGTATTATGTGGAGTACATGTTAATAATCGCTATTTAATCACAATTTAATCGTTAATCGACTTATAGCTAATCGCATCACTATCGCATCGCAACTCGAATGATAAGTTATGGATATTGTTTTACGTGTGTGTGCTATTATGTGTTACTTGTGCATGTTATGTTTATGTTGAGGTGATTAATCGCAAACGCAATTGCAAATCTATCACAACACAATCTCATAGAGATACTTCTCTGTTTTTAAAATGCTACAACGAAAACTTCAAAGCCATCATACACAAACACATCCATCCCAAGGGAATGGCAAACCGACCGGATGACCATCCGACCGGATGACCATCCGTCCGGATTGCCATCCGTTCGGATGTCCCTTCGACACTCAGTCACTTCACACCGTTTAACGCGTCGCTCATCGCTTATGCTATCGTTCTGTAATCAGGCTAACTCTCAAGCGCTCCCTTCAATCCAAGACGGTGTTTATTTATTAAGCACTTTCTGTGAGTATACTCGATCCCTTTTTGCTTTAAGCACTTTTGGGTGTTACATACGTTACTTATATCAAATCACAACGATCACACAATGCAAACACTTTTATACGCTGACCGCTTTGCATGTTTACGTGTTATTCAATGAATGCTTGTATGTTATGTTTACATAGTGATTGTTGCCTGACACCTTAGCAACGATAGTACTATAGTTTGGACTCAGCACCTGTCGTGGACAGGGGTTGTTAAGGGCTTTTCTCACATGTCACAGTGGTGATATGTGTTGCGCATTCTACAACTCGCAATCACGTCTGTGCCTATTTCATTGTCGATAACCTACTTGCTTCACATTATACATGTTACATGTTGGTTATGCGTAAACTCGCTTTCGCTACTATATACTATCAAACTTGTATGCTCACATTTACATTATGTGTATTGACCTCTATTTTAACGTACGTGACAGGTGTTTGAGATGTTAGGATGCTTGCTATGTGGAATCAATGTAGGAAGAGTCTAGAAACGAACAATCTATAAATCTAGTTGTCGGAACAATGTTTGTTTTTGAGATACTATGTCTGTAATAATTAGATTATCTGATATTTTGCGGTATGGGACGTAATGATTAATTATCTGGTAATTTTAGTTGTTATGGATTTCTCTTGGACAATCTATTTCGCTCAGTGCTATGCCCCGATGTTTCCGCCATCGGTTGGGGTGTGACAGATTGGTATCAGAGCCATAACAATAGGGAATTAGGCAAGACTCGACCTAGCCTGGGTCGATGTCTTAGAAACGACCTAGTCTATAGTCTAAGTACCAACAGACCGACTTGTGCATACCCAGTATGGGTTTTGCACAAGCCTACTTGATATTCTCGCTCGAACTCGATGTACACTACACTCTTGCGCGAACATCGCATACTACCATTACGTGCAAGATCAGCCTTTCCTAAGGCTGGCAACACACATAAACGGATGATCTGGCTGAGACTAGGTGTGAAAACCACAAAGTCTTGACCAAATCACTCGTTCTACACGGTATTTTTACTATAAACACGAGAATTTGCGTCGAACCAGGAGTGAAATCCATACTTCGACGCGATTCTCTCTATCCATCTCGTGATTTTATCACACAAACAGGAATGGAGTCGCTAAGTTAGGGGTGAGACCCGAACCTTGATGACTTATTCCGTTCTCTATATTTTGGTTTTACAAAACTCTCACCAAAGTCTCGATGGATTCCAACGACTCGAGTTGCGTGAATAACCAAAAAGATGCGTGCCATTCACCGTATGCCGGTGATAGAGCACAGTCTATTAGGCCAAAGCACGTACTTGATGTCCTTGAGAATAGTCGCACCACGTTGGGTAGTCGACGTCTATCAAGCCAAGACGATCCCCTTTCGAGTTTATGTGTTTCAATTCTGGAATTCGCCACCGCCGATTCTGAGATTTATCGATTTTATGTGAATTTTATGTGTTTTATGTGGTTTTACATGTTTATGTGTTTCGATTTTTGGTGATTTACTCGCTTTTCGCTGTTCGCTTTGATCAAACACATACAACTCGCACTGCACATCGATCTCAACACGCTAACAAATCGCTTGTGTTATTCGTAATCGCTACACACTAATTGCACCCGCAATACTCGATCGCTTTATGCCACTGTGAAAGATAGGTGAATACGTGCAATATATGTAGGTCAATACGTGCAAAATATAGTTGAAGACACGCTTATGTGAACTATGTGCAACTGTGCTTACGTGGAATATGTGCTTATGTGATCACGTGCTTCTGTGAATTATGTGCCTACGTGATTTATGATTTGGTGTGTTTCTGAGCTTTATAAAGTAGACTTGGAGAAATCGCTAGACTATACTAGGGTTAATCGAAATTGCGTCTGAGTCCTGTGACGATGTCTGTTGCAGACAATGTCGTCATTTGGATCACACACTGCTTGCTCCACCCGACGAAACCATGAGGACAAATGTATCGCTGCACTCATCGCAAAGTAGATGGCGAAAGTCATTCCACAAATTGTCAGCGAGCTTAACGAAAACGCTAGCAAGGCATCTGAAGAATCCAGGACTGATACTCCCAAAGGCAATTTTAGCTTCAAGCAGTTCAAAGCCTGCGGTCCCAAAGAATTTACCGGAGAAGACGGGCCTATGGCCATGTTTCAACGGTTTGATTCGATCGAAGTCACCCTGCGCCAGAGTGGCTGTCCGGAAAACCTTTGTACTATTAACGCCACCGGCGTATTCCAATCCAGGGCTCTGGATTGGTGGACTACCGAGAGAAACAAACGAGGGAATGATGCAACTTATGGACTCACGTGGGATGAGTTGAAGGACATCATGATGAAGGAGTTCTGCCCCCCCCCCACGAGCTCCAGAAGCTGGAGGACAAGTTCTGGCATATCAAACAGGATGGTGGCAACAACGCTGGTTTAACTGCTCGCTTCAAGCAGTTGAGTATCATATGTCCGAGTCAGGTTACTACCCCCGATATTACCATCAAGAAGTACATCTGTGCTCTACCGGACTGTGTCGCTGACTTCATTCAAGCTGCAAAGACGATAACTATCGAGGAAACCTACCTGCACGCTGCTGAGATCAACGACAAGCGAGTTAGGGCTGGACACTGAGAAAGCCTCCAAGAATCTGCACCAAGTCACCGCTGCTCCCACCGCTGAAACTGCCGCATCGCAATCTTCAAGGTCCTCACGCCGCAAGAGAAAGAACATCATCTCTAGCAACAAGAACTGTGCAGTAACCGCCGCTCCAGTCCAAGCCTTGCCTACCCAACCGCAACCGCAGAACCGCCAAGTAGCGGTGCATGTGACCAATGCACCGCCAGCCAAGCGTGCATATACTGGTCCGCACCCGCTCTGCCCTACTTGTACTTATCATCACCCGGTTGGTATCGCATGCTGGTTTTGTGTTCACTGCAACCTGTATGGCCACTTCATCGCTAACTGCCGTACCGGTCCTCGCCAAGCCCCTGTTCAAGCTCCTGCTCTACCAGCTCCGTAAGGCCAACAAGCAGCTCCTATTCCCGCTACTCACACAAGAGCCTGCTTTACGTGTGGTGATCCCAACCACTTCACAAACGTCTGCCCAAACAGAGTGGTAAAGCAAGAGCCACAGCAGCAGCAGCAGCTAGCACAGCAAACAGCCCGCGGGTGAGTCTTCAACATCAACGCCCGTCAGGCCCAAGCAGAAAACAATGTGGTTAATGGTATGTTTCTCGTAAATGGTATATATGCTTCGTGTTTGTTTGATACTAGAGCCGATAACTGTTTTCTATCGTTCGAATTCGAAAGGCTCCTAAACCGTAAACGTGTTAACCTCCCATCAACATTCGACGTAGAAGTTGCCACTGGTAGAACCGTCACTGTTAATTCTGTTCTGCGTGACTGTACTCTCGAACTCAACAGTCACGTTTTCCCGATCAATCTTATCCCGATGCAACTTGGTAGCGTTGATGTCATAGTAGGCATGGATTTCCTTCGGGAGAATCATGCTGAAATTATTTGCTTCGATAAAATGATTCGTTTCTCTCTCGCAAATGGTGATCAATTGTGTATTTATGGCGAATTCGCTTAGAAGAAGTTACAACTCATGTCGTGTGTTCAAGCTAGCAAGTATCTCCGCAAGGAATACCAAGTTTTCTTGGCGCACATCATAGTAGCGGAGGAAAAGGAAGTTAAGGCAATAGACAAGGTGCCTGTGGTTCATGATTTTCCTCGAGTTTTTCCCTACGATTTACCTGGTTTACCTCCTACCCGCGATATCGATTTCCGAATCGACCTTATTCCTGGAGCAAATCCTGTTGCTAGAGCGCCTTATCGTCTCGCTCCTTCTAAAATGCGTAAACTCTCGAGTCAGCTCCACGACCTGCTTGATAAAGCCTTCATTCGCCCTAGCACCTCTCCTTTGGGCGCGCCTGTCCTTTTCGTCAAAAAGAAGGACGGATCGTTCCGAATGTGCATCGACTACAGGGAATTGAATAAGCTTACTATCAAGAATCGCTATCCCCTGCCTAGAATCGATGATTTGTTTGATCAGCTACAATGTGCTACGTGTTTCTCGAAGATCGATCTATGCTCAGGCTATCACCAGTAAATTCAGGAGGAAGATATACCCAAAACCTCTTTTCGAACCCGATACGGTCACTACAAGTTTGTGGTTATGCCTTTTGGTTTGACTAACGCTCCCGCTATTTTTATGGATCTAATGAATCGCGTGTGTAAACCCTTTCTCGACCGCTTCGTCATCGTGTTCATCGATGATATCCTGATCTATTCCAAGTCAAAAACCGAACACGCGCAACATCTCCGTTTGGTTCTTGAGTTACTCCCGGGAAACCGTCTCTATGCCAAATTCTCCAAGTGTGAATTCTGGCTTGAGGAGGTTCAATAGTCAAGGAATTCATGTCGATCTTTCGAAGATCGAAGCTGTTAAGAGTTGGGTTACACCAAGGAACCCATTCGAAGTTCGTTCTTTTCTCGGATTGGCGGGTTACTATCACCGATTCATCGCTGATTTCTCGAAGATCGCTGTACCGCTTACCTTGCTTACGCACAAGGACAAGCCTTTTGTTTGGGGAACTGAACAAGAGGAGGCCTTTCAAACTCTCAAAGCTATGCTTTGTAACGCTCCCGTGCTCTCACTGCCCGACGGAAACGACGATTTCGTAGTCTACTGCGATGCCTCTAAACTCGGTCTCGGTTGTGTTCTCATGCAACGGGACAAGGTTATCGCGTACGCCTCTCGACAGCTCAAGATCCACGAGAAGAATTATACAACCCACGATATCGAGCTTGGTGCAGTTGTTTTTGCGTTGAAGATTTGGCGACACTACCTATACGGTACCAAGTGTACGGTCTTCACCGACCCCAAGAGCCTACAACACATATTTAACCAGAAAGAGCTGAATATGCGCCAACGCCGATGGGTTGAACTTCTCAACGATTACGACTGTGAGATTCGTTACCATACAGGCAAAGCAAACATCATTGCCGATGCTCTCAGTCGACGAAGCTATTTGCATAGCGTTTGTAATACTCAAGCCCAGCACTATCTCGAAGCTCTTACCCGTGACGCCCAACATGCTTGTTTTACCGAACGCAATTTGAAGAAAGAAAGGATTATCAACAATGGCAAGCAATTGGTGAATAAATCGAATGGTATATTCCATTACCTAGACCGAATTTGGATTCCCAAGCGTACCAACTTACGACAAATTCTGCTAGATAAAACCCACAAATCGTGATATTCCATTCATCCTGGTGCTGACAAGATGTACCAGGACCTGTGCTACCAGTACTGGTGGCCAGGCATGAAGAAGGATATCGCTATCTACATTTCGAAATGCCTGACTTGTTCGAAGGTCAAGGCTGAGCATCAACGCCCCTCTGGCTTACTCGTACAACCCGAAATCCCGATGTGGAAATGGGAGAGTATAGCTATGGACTTCATAACGAAACTCCCGCGCACGCCATCAGGTCACGACAGCATTTGGATTATCGTTGACTGTCTTACCAAATCCGCTCACTTTCTACCGATACGGGAAGACTACAAGGTAGAACTGTCACGACCCCCGGCCCGGTGTGACCCGGTCCAGAAGCCGCGGGACAGAAAACCCGTGGTATTTGTAGTTAATTTGGCAGCGGAAATATTCACAGGATCGTGGAAACTTGAAAATGCCCAATTTATTTTCTTTCACAAATTTGGGACAAACCCCATAATTTACAATAAAGGAAATTTCACAAGGAAATTCCATGTTTTACAAAGCATAATTATTTATTTTATTGAGCCACCTCTTCAAGCTTTTTAGTGCTACCTAGCACTGTTCCTTGATTCACAGTAAGTCACCTAAAACATGTTAAAAAAAATTTATCAGCGGGGAAATACTGGCGAGTCATTCAATTTGCACAAAAGACACATTGTTATAAATTTACAGCATTAAGGGTTTTATATTTGCCCCTATCATATAATTATCTGGTTCAACTGTCACTCGACCGAATCTATGACTGTGGACATATCACTAATTAGGCTCGCCCACCTAAAGTGGTAAATCGTTAGTAGTAATGTGCACAAAACCCCCCACATACTGCCAGTAATTAAAGATTAGCAAAGACTTAATCGCTGCAAAGTATAACTGGAAAACATTTAGGGTTTTGTAAAGCAATTTGATAAAAAGAGAATGACTCACATTGCAAATTTAATCGGACAGAACCTTGCCTACTGATTTAACCTTGTAACCTAGTTTAAATAACAATGCACACGAAACTAGGTCGGTAACTTAATACAACATTTACGATAAGCTCACGAAATCAAAACCCTCACGATGAATGACAAAGTATAGCCCGAGTTCGGGCAGCACTTAAACATCCATCGGATCGGTTTCAATCGATCGGACATTGTATCGTAGCAGTGATCGAGTTATTACCCTGTTGTCGCAGCAGAGATTCGTGCTTGTGTGTGTTTTTGAACTAAACTGCGAATAACTTGACGTACGAAACGAATTTGATCATCGTAACAACAGCGCCATGCGAGTGCCAACCCCTGGAATTTATACTGAAAAATGGTCCCTGTCGCGTGGCGCGACAGGCTGTCGCGTGGCGCGACGGCTACCCTTTTAGGGTAGGGTAGTCTCGTGTCCACATAGCCTTGGTGAGTCAAAATTTCGACGAAATTCGTTTTGTACAACAAACTGTGAAGATAATTATTAGTTAGGGAATACCCCCCCCCCCTGAGTTTTAGGGGCCCTGATCCTAGTTCCAATTGTTCTGAAAATTTTATGGGTCATGCTATACTACTTGGGGGTCTCAATTAGGGTTTCCTAATAGACATTAATAAAATAAGAAATAATAATTTTGGCGAGAGTTGTTACATCCTCCCCACCTTATTAAAATCTCGTCCTCGAGATTTACTGGAACAAGTAGGGATATTTTTGCTTCATTTCTGATTCCAGTTCCCAAGTATACTCAGGTCCTCGTTTTGAATCCCATTTGATCTTGACCAGTACTAGTCTTTTGTGCTTGAGAAACTTGACCTTTTTATCTTCTATTTGAAGTGGTCTCTCTACAAATTTTAACTTTTCATTTACCTCTATGTCTTGGAGAAGAACTACCAGGGATTCGTCGGACAAACATTTCTTGAGGTTAGATACATGAAACACGTCATGTACTTCAGCCAGCTCTTCTGGTAGTTGTAAGCGATAAGCAACTGGTCCTATTCGCGGGATTACTAGGAATGGTACCACGTACCTTGGACTTAGCTTTCCCTTCTAACCGAACCGAACTACCCCTTTCCAAGGAGAAACTTTTAAGAGTACCTTGTCTCCAATTTGAAATTCTAGCGGCTTGCGTCTATTGTCGGCATAACTCTTCTGATGATCTCGAGCTGTCTTTAGTCTTTCTTTGATTTGAGTTATCTTGTCGGTGGTTTCTTGTACGATGTCGGGACCTGATAATTGGCTTTCTCCTATTTCTGCCCAACAAATTGGAGTTCTACACTTTCGTCCATACAGTGCTTCGAACGGGGCAGTTTCGATGCTTGAATGGTAACTATTGTTATAGGAGAATTCAATTAAGGGAAGGTGATTATCCCAGTTTCCACCAAAATCTATTACACATGCCCTGAGCATGTCTTCCAGGGTTTGAATCGTCCTTTCACTTTGTCCGTCTGTTTGGGGATGGTATGCAGTACTTAAATTCAATCGTGTCCCCATTGCTTCTTGGAAACTAGTCCAGAAATGTGAAGTGAAACGACTATCTCTATCCGATACAATAGAGAGTAGGACTCCATGTAAGGATACTACCTCGTCTACGTATAATTTGGCTAATCTTTCCATGATAAAGGTTTCCTTCATGGGTAGAAAATGAGCTGATTTGGTTAATCGATCCACAATTACCCAAATTGCGTCGTTACCTTTTCTGGTTTTGGGTAACTTAGTAACGAAATCCATGGTTATTAGTTCCCATTTCCAAACAGGCATTTCTAATTGTTGGAGTAACCCTGAGGGTTTCTGGTGTTCTACTTTAACTTGTGAACAAGTTAGACACTTAGATACATATCTAGCTATGTCCTTTTTCATTCCTATCCACCAGAAGTTATTTCTTAAATCTTGGTATATTTTATTATTTCCAGGGTGCATGGTATACCTAGATTTATGGGCTTCCTCTAAAATCTTGTTTCTTAAATTTCATTGCTTAGGTACCCAAATCCTTCTTTTGTGGAATCTCCAAATTCCATCAGCTCCTTGCTCTAATTCCTTTATTCTTCCCTTCATTCCTTCAGCATCATCCTCAATTGCTGTTACTTGAACCTTCTTCAGTTGTTCCATTAAATCTAACTGTATATTTAATCTAAGAGCACGAACTCGCTTTTGCTTTTCATGATACTTACGACTTAGAGCATATATGACTACATTTGCTTTTCCTTCGTGATATTGGATATCACAATCGTAGTCACTTAGAATTTTCATCCATCTTCTTTGCCTCATATTCAATTTTTTGTCCAAATATGTATCTTAAGCTTTTATGATCTGTATAAACGGTAAACTTACTTCCATACAGATAGTGTCTCCAAATCTTAAGGGCAAAAATTATTGATCCTAATTCTAAGTCATGTCTCGTATAGTTTTCCTCATGCTTTTTCAATTGCCTTGAGGCATACGCAATTACCTTTTTGCGTTGCATTAGCACACATCCTAATCCTAGTTTAGAAGCGTCACAATAAACTTCAAAATCTTCTGTCCCTTCGGGTAAGGCAAGAATTGGGGTGTTTGTTAACTTTTGTTTTAAAATCCTAAAGGCCTCTTCCTGTCTAGGTCTCCATTCAAACTTAACTGATTTACAGGTTAGCTTGGTTAATGGCACAGCTATCTTAGAAAAATCTTTAATGAATCGTCTATGGTATCCAGCTAACCCTAGAAAACTTCTAACTTCCATAGCTGATTGCGGGACCTTCCATTTGGTGATCGCTTCTATTTTGGAGGGATCTACGTGAATACCTTCGTGATTCACCATGTGTCCTAAAAATTGTACCTCCTGTAGCCAAAATTCACATTTTGAGAATTTGGCGTAAAGCTTTTCCTTTCTTAACAGAGTTAAGAGTGCATGTAAATGCTTACAATGCTCGTCCGGACTTTTGGAATAAATACGTATATCGTCGATGAAGACAGTTACGAATTTATCCAAATACGGTTTACAAATCCTATTCATCATATCCATAAATGCTGCCGGAGCATTTGTTAGTCCAAAAGGCATAACTGTAAACTTGTAGTGACCATACCTAGTTCTGAAAGCGGTTTTAGGTATGTCTTCTTCTTGTACCTTCAACTGATGATATCCGGAGCGTAAATCTATCTTAGAAAAATATCTAGCTCCCTGAAGTTGATCGAAAAGATCATCAATCCTAGGTAATGGGTATCGATTCTTAATTGTAACCTTATTTAATTCTCTATAATCGATACACATTCGCGTCGAACCATCTTTCTTCTTTACGAACAACACTGGTGCTCCCCAAGGGGATGAACTAGGTTGTATGAATCCTTTACTGAGCAATTCATCTAATTGCTTTTTTAGTTCTAACATTTCAGTGGGTGCTAACCGGTAGGGTGCTTTAGCTATAGGTGTAGTTCCAGGAATCAGATGAATTCTAAATTCTACTTCCCTATTTGGTGGTAATCCTGGTAGTTCTTCTGGGAATACATCTAAGTATTCTGATACTACAGGAATTTCCTTAAGTTCCTTACCCTTAGTGCTAATGATTACCGAAATCATATACACTATTTCTTGCTTTCGTTCATAACTAGCAACTTTCATTACCGAAATGAACTTCATTGATTTACGTGGCTTATCTCCTGTAACCACGATTATTTCTCCTGATGGTGTATGAATTTCTATGTGTATGAATTTCTATGGAATTCTCATCACAGAGGATTCGAGCATGGTTGGCTACTAACCAATCCATTCCTAATACGACATCGAATCCAGCTAAATTCATAGGTAATAGGTTTGCAGAAAATTTATGACCTGAGAGTTCTATATTTTCTTTTTGCAAAATCGTATCTATGTTAACAGAGTTCCCGTCTGCCGTTTCTACTATATAAATCTGCCTAAGTTTTGTTAAGGGTAGCTTAAGAGCTTGGCAGAAAAAAGTATTTACAAAACTTTGGTTTTCACCAGAGTCGAATAATACTTTTGCATAAACGTTGTTTACCAGAAACGTACCAGCTATTACGTCGAGAATCAGTTCGGCTTCCTGCGTGGTCAATTGGAAGGCTCTTGCGTTCTTCTTGTTAGTTCCTTCAGCAGGTTTGGCCTTGTTATCCGCTGGTTTGACCAATTTAGGGCATTCTGGTCTGAAATGCCCAGCTTCTCCACAGTTGTAAGCAGATCTTTGCTTTCTTTTTGCATTCCTCTTCCCGATGGCCCAGAATTTTGCAGAAATTACAATTTTCTCTACATTTTCCAAAATGCTTCTTTTTGCAATTCCCGCAAAATGGCGGGGTGGAAGAGGACCCAGTTCCCTTCCTCTTGGAGTGAATATTATTACCCACACAAAATCCTTGGGTAATCTTTTGGGCTAACTCCTTTTTCCTGTTTTCTTCCCGCGTATGCACCAGCCCGTCGGTCAAAGTATTGGCTAATTCCACTGCATCATCAATGGTGCGGGGTCTCGCAGCTTTGACGATATCACGAATCTCGCTAATTAAACCCCAAATATAGAGAGAGATAAGTACCGGTTCTGGCGAGGCCAGAGTTGGTACAATTAGAGCATATTCGAAAAATTTCGAAGTAGACCCTCGACAATCAACATCCACCATTCGGTGGCTCAGGAATTTATTCGCCATTTGTTCCTTTTCATATTCATGGCAGAATTTTCTTTCCACTAGACGCTTAAATTCTTCCCAACTCATGGCATAAGCCATGTCACTTCCTTTGGCTTGCAGTACCGTGTTCCACCATTCTAATGCCTCTTCCTTAAAAAGGTGAGAAGCATACATGACCTTATCCTCCTCGGCACATTTACTTATTTTAATCACCACCTCGGTTTTCTCCAACCAACGCAGTGCAGCAGTTGCCCCTTCATTGCCTACAAATTCAACAGGTTTACAGGCAAGAAATTCTTTATAGGTGCAACCAGGTGTTGCAACTTTCATTTTCTTAAGTATCGGGGCTTGAATCAAGTTGTCATTATTGCCGCCCCCGTTAACACTATTACTGAAATTATCATCGTGCGAGCGTTTGCTGGGGTTGGCTTGTGAAGGCTCAACAGGACTTTTAACAGCAGCGACGATTGCTGGGATAGCATTTGCTATTCCCTGGGCAACAATGTTTTCTATATCTTGCCTATTAAGAAAGTGATCTTCATTATTTTGCTCGGATTGGTTAATTTCATTAACTGGTTCATTAACAGCGTGGTCCATCTGATAATTAACAATATAAATAAGTTATTGGCACCAAATAAATAACAACCAAACTTAATAAAATAATTGCACATAATCACGTCAACACGTATAGCCAAAATTGTCGACTTTGCGACTTTCATATTTTATATATTTTAGTATGCATCCGTACACACCAGTTATCTTACAAAAGTTTTATTTTAACTTATTTTACATAATTATATTATTATTATTATTATTATTATTATTATTATACAAACACACAACCACACAATCACACCACCGTCAGCTGGCTTTTCAAAAACGACGTTCCCTCTCGTCGTATTTCCAGGAGATATGTTCTCCTACTTCCCGGATTTGATTCCCTGCGTCCACCAGTTCCTCGCCGTCGTGACAGAGATCAGCCAAGTTTTCTGTGCTCATAGGTGGATTTGGTGCAGGCTCAGGGTCAAACTGGGGGAAAAAGGTGTTAGGGTTATTCAAGAGATTCTGAAATTGCCAGTCAGTTGTCCACCATTCTTCCAGCTCTCCTGGTAGAGGTTGGGGGTTGATAATAGGATCTGGGATAGCAGGTTCCAAATTAACTGGAAGTTGTACTTCAGCTGGGTAATTGAAGAGGTTTTCATCGGCAGGTCCGATGAGGTCGCTATTGGCCAGTTTGCGGTCCAGCTCCTCCCACGGTGGCATTTCCTGGGCTTGCCCTGAACTTTCCCCGATCTCCTTTCCTTTGCCTTTCTCCTTGGGATCCTCAGTCTTTTTAACCTTTTGTGCAGCTGGCTTCTTCCTCCGTCCGCGTCTCCAGCCTATGATTCTCCTTCTCTTTTTCGACTTGGGTTTCTCCTGAGGTTGGGCTTGGAATTCCATAGGTTTCTCAGTGTCGGCCCAATAACCGGAAAAGCCCCCGGAAACTTCCATGTCAGTAGAATAGATAGTGAGATTCTGAAGAGTTTCAGACAACTCATTCATGCTGTTAGCATATATGAAAAACACACACAAACTTAAGTTAATATTTTATTTACTGTAAAAAAAATAAATTTTCACAAAATCAAAGAATGGCAACCAAAAATTAAGTATTTCTAAATACTTAATTGGCTTAAATCAGTGGCTCTGATACCACCTTTTTCTGTCACGGGCCCCGGCCTGGTGTGACCCGGTCCAGAAGCCGCGGGACAGAAAACCCGTGGTATTTGTAGTTAATTTGGCAGCGAAAATATTCACAGGATCGTGGAAACTTGAAAATGCCCAATTTATTTTCTTTCACAAATTTGGGACAAACCCCATAATTTACAATAAAGGAAATTTCACAAGGAAATTCCCTGTTTACAAAACATGCTTATTTATTTTATTGAGCCACCTCTTCAAGCTTTTTAGTGCTACCTAGCACTGTTCCTTGATTCACAGTAAGTCACCTAAAACATGTTAAAAAAAATTTATCAGCGGGGAAATACTGGCGAGTCATTCAATTTGCACAAAAGACACATTGTTATAAATTTACAGCATTAAGGGTTTTTATATTTGCCCCTATCATATAATTATCTGGTTCAGCTGTCACTCGACCGAATCTATGACTGTGGACATATCACTAATTAGGCTCGCCCACCTAAAGTGATAAATCATTAGTAGTAATGTGCACAAAACCCCCACATACTGCCAGTAATTAAAGATTAGCAAAGACTTAATCACTGCAAAGTATAACTGGAAAACATTTAGGGTTTTGTAAAGCAATTTGATAAAAAGAGAATGACTCACATTGCAAATTTAATCGGACAGAACCTTGCCTACTGATTTAACCTTGTAACCTAGTTTAAATAACAATGCACACGAAACTAGGTCAGTAACTTAATACAACATTTACGATAAGCTCACGAAATCAAAACCCTCACGACGGATGACAAAGTATATCCCGAGTTCGGGCAGCACTTAAACATCCCTCGGATCGGTTTCAATCGATCGGACATTGTATCGTAGCAGCGATCGAGTTATTACCCTGTTGTCGCAGCAGAGATTCGTGCATGTGTGTGTTTTTGAACTAAACTGCGAATAACTTGACGTACGAAACAAATTTGATCGTCGTAACAACAGCACCATGCGAGTGCCAACCCCTGGAATTTATACTGAAAAATGGTCCCTGTCGCGTGGCGCGACGGCTACCCTTTTAGGGTAGGGTAGCCTCGTGTCCACATAGCCTGGGTGAGTCAAAATTTCAACGAAATTCGTTTTGTACAACAAACTATGAAGATAATTATCAGTTAGGGAATACCCCCCCCCCCCTGAGTTTTAGGGGCCCTGATCCTAGTTCCAATTGTTTTGAAAATTTTATGGGTCATGCTATACTACTTAGGGGTCTCAATTAGGGTTTCCTAATAGACATTAATAAAATAAGAAATAATAATTTTGGCGAGAGTTGTTACAAGAACGATTAGCATGAATCTATACCGACGAAGTTATATGTCGACACGGAACACCTCATGATATCATCTCTGACCGCGATGGTCGATTCACCTCACGTCTTTGGGAAATGTTTCAATCTGCTCTCGGTACTACTCTCAATCTTAGTTCCGTATTCCACCCCCAGACCTACGGTCAGACTGAACGCACGATTCGTACCCACGAAGACATGCTTCGCTCGTGTGTTATAGATTTCGGTGGTAATTGGGATTCGCATTTACCTTTAGTCGAATTCTCGTACAATAACAATTATCACTCTAGCATCCAAATGGCACCATTTGAGGCATTATATGGAAGAAAATGTCGATCGCCTATTGTATGGCACGAGATCGGAGATGCGCAAATTACCGGTCCTGAGCTGTTGCAAGAAACGACTGACAAGATCCTCCAAATTCGAGACAATCTACTGAAGGCTCGGAGTCGACAGAAAAGTTACGCCGATAGACGCCGCAAGCCCCTTGAATTTGACGTTGGCGATCACGTACTCCTAAAGGTTGCACCTTGGAAGGGGGTGATCAGATTCGGCAAGAAAGGAAAGCTCGCGCCTAGATATGTTGGGCCCTTTAAAATTCTGGAATGGATTGGCAAGGTGGCCTACAGACTCGAACTACCGGAGGAACTTAGTAACATCCACCCGACTTTCCACGTTTCGAACCTCAAAAAGTGTCTAGCCGACCAGGATTTACATGTCCCTCTTGAGAATCCACAAGTGGACGAAACATTACACTTCGTGGAGAAGGCTGTCGAGATCATAGGCCGAGAAACCAAGGTACTCCGACGCTCACGCATTCCCATTGTGAAGGTTCACTGGGAAGGCAAACTTGGCGCCGAGTTCACCTGGGAACTCGAAAGTGACATGAAGGCTAAGTATCCGCAACTGTTTGTTATGCCTACGCCTTAAATTTCGGGAAGAAAATTCCTAAAGTAGGGGAGGCTGTAACAACCCGACTTTTGAAAGTCAAAGTACAAGTCAAAGTCAAAGTCAAAGGAAGAAAAGATTGCTAATTGCGATCTGTCACTCCTTGCTTAATTATTGATTGTACTTCTCGACTTATAATCGATACTTTAATTTAAATTGCTTTAGTTGTATTATGTGGAGTACATGTTAATAATCGCTATTTAATCACAGTTTAATCGCTAATCGACTTATCGCTAATCGCATCGCAACTCGAATGATAGGTTATGGATATTGTTTTACGTGTGTGTGCTATTATGTGTTACTTGTGCATGTTATGTTTATGTTGAGGTGATTAAACGCAATCGCAAATCTTTCGCAACGCAATCTCATCGCAAACTCAAGATTCAAGGATTATATTTATGATATTTAGTAGTTAGGTTATTTGTGTAACTAATGGGTAATACTATCGCATCGCAACGCTCAACGCACGAAACGAAACGTCGAAAACCAACTCACACCGCCCATCCGATCGGATGGCCATCTGATCGAACCGTCCTTCGTTCCACCTCACTGCACCAACTTTCCTCTTTTGGCAATCTATAAATAGCCCTGTCACATCACTGTTCATGATGTGACAGCTCTCTCATCCGACCAGCACGCTCCAGCCCTCTCTTCTCTCGATTTCTTACGATTCTTATAAGTTTTCAACCCAAATCCTGTACTACTTTGATCTTCACACACTTCTTCATCTTTTTCACCATTAAATCTTCACTTTTAACCATGAAATCGGCTAATTTGAGGTGTTCTAGGATGATGTTATCATGGGGTTCTTATGAACTTCAAGATTTGACCTCATTCCACCAAGAACAACTTAGATCTAAGAGATTTCAACATGTTTGAACACTGATCTCATTCTAAAACTAAACATTTCCAAGAGTAAAAGGATTGAAGGATGTTTTCATAACTTTCTTTCAACTCTTTTACACTCTTTAGCTCAAAACCGATAGAATCAGAACTCGTTCGGGCCTTCAACTCGCTCTATAGTGAATGGCTGGACTGAGAATGAATTTTCATCGGAAGAGACGACCGATTCACAGGTTGAACATGAACAACCGACAAGAATAGTTGACTGGTCAGAATGGGGTGATTCCCGTCCGATCGGATAACTTGGACTTGACGTAATTCCCGTTGTTTAACACGTTGTCATACCGTCTCGATCAAACCGCAAAACTTTCAAACTTAACGAATTTCAAAATGAGCAAGTCACCAAACGGATTACCGTCCGATCGGATTGCCATCCGATCGAACGACAATCCAATCGGATGACATTGGTCTTCAACACCTAAACTTTTTACAACGTTTTCCAAAACATCACCAAAACCAGCGAATGGCCATCCGATCGGATGACCATCCGATCAAATGACCATCCTGCTGTGAACTTGTTCTCTGAGAAATGCCTCACTTGGAGGGATCGCCATCCGACCGAACGGCCATCCGACCGGACGACCGTCCGATCGAACGACCTGAAAGGTAGAGATACTTCTCTGTTTTTAAAATGCTACAACGAAAACTTCAAAGCCATCATACACAAACACATCCATCCCAAGCGAATGGCAAACCGACCGAATGGCCATCCGACCGGATGACCATCCATCCGGATTGCCATCCGTTCGGATGTCCCTTCGACACTCAGTCACTTCGCACCGTTTAACGCGCCGCTCATCGCTTATGCTATCGTTCTATAATCAGGCTAACTCTCCAGCTCTCCCTTCAATCCAAGACAGTGTTTATTTATTAAGCACTTTCTGTGAGTATACTCAATCCCTTTTTGCTTTAAGCACTTTTGGGTGTTACATACGTTACTTATATCAAATCACAACGATCATACAATGCAAACACTTTTAAACGCTGACCGCTTTGCATGTTTACGTGTTATTCTATGAATGCTTGTATGTTATGTTTACACAGTGATTGTTTCCTGACACCTTAGCAACGATAGTACTATAGTTTGGACTCACCACCTGTCATGCACAGGGGTTGTTAAGGCTTTTCTCACATGTCACAATGGTGATCTGTGTTGCGCATTCTACAACTCGCAGTCACGTCTGTGCATATTTCATTGTCGGTAACCTACTTGCTTTACATTATACATGTTACATGCTGGTTATGCGTAAACTCGCTTTCGCTACTATACACTATCAAACTTGTATGCTCACCTTTACACTATGTGCATTGGCCTCTATTTTAACGTATGTGACAGGTGTTTGAGATGCTAGGATGCTTGCTATGTGGAATCAATGTAGGAAGAGTCTAGAAATGAACAATCTATAAATTTGAGTTGTCGGAACAATGTTTGTTTTTGAGATACTATGTCTGTAATAATTAGATTATCTTGTATTTTGCGGTATGGGACGTAATGATTAATTATCTGGTAATTTTAGTTGTTATGGATTTCTCTTGGACAATCTGTTTCGCTCAGTGCCACGCCCCGATGTTTCCGCCATTGGTTGGGGTGTGACACGACTCCTCCTCTGATTTGCTGAACTGCAATCTTCACGAACAATCACCAGCTTGAAACTAATCAATGCACTAAGCACCATCAGAATGATCAACTTCAAATCAGTGATTCCCCCTGAAGATCTCATATCCTGTTTTCCGTGATCACCTTTGAGCACCGTCAGAATGATTGATCCGTGTAAACGGTATTCTCCACAATCAGCAAATCTTCATCGGATAACGAATCATCTGGTAACGTATACTGATCTCCGAAGCATTCGTCCACAATTAGATTTACCCTCTCGGATAATCTCGATCTCGGAAGCATTCATCCACAATCAGCTTCACAACATTCCCTGACAATTCTGAAGTCAGAACCACCCAAATACTGTTGCAGTGTCACGAATTTCAAAAATGCTGGAATTTCATCTGAAATTTTTATTCCCCCTCATTTTTGCAAATTCTGACATCTTATCACTAAATTCCCCCCTCAAATTAGGCAATCTAGTTCTCGTTAATCTCTGAAAAACTCGACTATGCTAAAAATGTGACAATTTTGCCCCAAAACGTCAGTTTTCATTATTGCGGATTTTACGTTACGACCCATTAATAGTCAGATAACCCAAATGATAAACATTCTGCACCAGTATCATGACTACCCCACTAATTTCCACAATCTGTGATCGCATCATCAAATTTGTTCGCTGAAGCCCCAGACGGTGTCCCCGAACAACCCAGCTTGGTCGTTAAAAACTCGAAAAAATTTCAATCACCAAATTTTTTCGGGAGACTCACCTCGTCATTGCGATAAAAAATGCCTTTTTTAGGCATTTGTTCTGGATCAAATTAACATTTAGCACCATGGTCCCTTCGTACGAAGCTAGGACTACTGCCTTCATACAAATCTATGATAATATGATAGTTTAGATCTTCAGCACCTTCGTACGAACCCACGAATCATTTAACAATTATTCTCCCATGTCTTCGTACGAACCCAGGGGTTGTGCCTTCATACGAAGCCATGTGTCTTCGTACGAAGCTGCGTTGATATCCCCAAGAACACTTTTCGAACATAAAATTTGATCCAGAATCTTTATTTCTGCAAATTTCACGATGAAACTTCACAGGATTGTGCAAAAATCAATTCCGATCAGAATGATGTCTTTAATTTTGAATTTCATCCGTGAATTGACCTTCAATTTGATGTTTATTCGATGTTTAACGTCAAAACTCCCTACACATCCAAAATTCATGAGCGTAGGTGATTCAATCAACTGTTAGATCAATCGAATCGGTACCGTAGCTCTGATAGCAATTTTGAAAAAAGGATCCGATGAGTTTGACAGAGCTTTGGTCCCGAAATGACGTGTTCGGTGATAATAATCGATAAGAAATAAGTAGAATATAGAATAGAACACCAAGCAGTCACTTATAATCTGGTCTCTTATTGATAATCCAACGTTACTGCACCCCGAGACCAGTTGGATAGCATTTCCCCTCAGGGACCAAAAGCTTGTCCAACACAAGACCCAAGCCCTCTATATATAGAGCTCATGGCTTCGTACGAAGGCCCTGTGGCTTCGTACGAAGCTACTTGGTCTTGGATCTTCAGTACAAACCTATATGTAGTGGCTTCATATGAAGGCACTGTTACATTACAGAACCTTGGTTTCGTACTAGATTTCACCCTATTCTATACAATATTCAACACACGCTCTATCTAGTTATTCGCACAACGGCAGACGTATGAAATATGAACCAACAAAAAAATAGTTTTAAAATAAGGTGACATTAAATTACTCATTGCTTGAGATTGGACTTAAAATCTCTCACTAAAAGAAAAGAATCTCTATATATATAAATATATACTTGATACTTCTTTTTATGTGTAATATATTGTTTTTAGAGTATGCTTGATACTGTTATGAATATATCATTTATAGTGACTATCCACATCCTTAACTCCTCATCGTATTTACTCTTATATTAATGTTGAGCCTATAAATTGTCACACCCAAAAAACGCCACAGCGGAGATACAAACGTGGCGGTGACGGAGGTTGATACCCAATAATGTCTTAGAGGTCGATGCAATATTTATGTTGGACATTTGGTTTATTTTAAAACATAGGTTTTAAGTTTCCACGTACATCACAACCACATCATAGTTGTTTGACCCTTAGAGGTCTTATTACACACGGTCCCAAAATTAGTTTAAAAATGTCCAAACATTATTTAAATACAATCGCATCACACAACCACAAGACAACACAAGCCAAATTCCCCGAAGAACACGTAAAAATCAAGTGTCAACACAATGGAGGGTGAGTTCACATATCTAAATTCGTAACAATTTGTATAAGGAAAAACTTTCTTATTATAGATTTTTAAATGTTAAAACATCCATATATGTTTTAGAAAGTTAATTTTATTTCCTTCATAAAAATCTGAGGGTGATTCATCCGGAATGGTTTATTTGAAAAATCTCCGATGAAAATTTATACCCATGGTTTCAATATTAAATTTCGTCATTCTTTCAGTTTCGTAAGTTTGCAAGACGTTACAAGCTATATATTATGATTGAGGTTCTAATCAATACTAGACAATTATAGAATAAAATTCGCCGCTATGTGGACCGGAGCTACCGGTCACGACGGGGTTGTCAACCCGATAGATCTATCAACAATTCCACATGTTCTATACTTAATGATTAAAAGTAGCATGTATGCATCCGTTGTGCCCTCCTCAAATTCATCAATATATATATATATATATATATATATATATATATATATATATATATATACTAGATAACAATTTAATATCAAATGTTGCACAAATTTCCGTCGTCCCCCACGCAATGTAAGCCTCACCGCTACTTACACTCTTAAGACCCGGTAAATTTGTCCCAACCGAAATTCAAAATATTAATTTCTCACGTTCGTTTTACCCAAAACACCGTAATCTTTTCCCGTTTCTTCCCGAAACGTATTTATATCAAAAAAAAATTTCCTCGAAAACATATTTATATCAATCAAATCCATGTTTTTTTCCGCAAAACATATTTATTTCAATCAAATACCGTTTTCCTCGAAAACAGTTTAAGTCATACACATTTCTAAATCTATGTTTTTCCATAAAACATATCATATCATTCAAAAATCATATTTTCCAAGAAAATATACTTTAGATTAAACAAAGGCATACTTTATACAAAAACATACATTTATCCTTTTAAAAGTGTGTTCTTCCCCCAAAACAGTATATAAAACAGTAAAAGAGGGGTTTAGTGACACTCACCTTTTGGTGCGTTTATATTATCGCAATCCCTCAAATTAAGTCTACATGTCCTAATTTAAATAGGAACGATTTAATAACCAATTATTCTACAAACAACTAAGTTTCTCCAATACTTAGAATTTTCACATAACTTTGAGATTTTCTCGAAAAGTCTTTATTTTGATTATGCTGGCATATTTATATATATATATATATATATATATATATATATATATATATATATATATATATATGTTCATATATATATATATATATACATATTAAGATTTTCGCGATTTTCGCGATTTTATTGGTGACCCTCATTATGTTATATCCGTTATCACACCCGTTTATAAGCAATATATCTACGATTTGCACTTCGTAATATATTTACATAAACGTGAACATATTATCATATACCGTTATACACGTATTATATCAACTTATATATTTCATCATTTTTAAATCATTTACACACGAAATAACTCCTCAAGTTAACCTATGTATTTTTCATACTCGATTCATAAGTTATGCACATAACGTGACTTTTAACATAGTTTATCGTTTTAACCGTACAAACGCACATGCATAGTTTAAACTCCTACTATCATGTCATCACTTAACATAACACATTACACATACTCATATTCATATATCATATTATAACACATAAAGTTCACCCTTGAACAACCCGTTTTCGCGTATGTTGAAATATGCGTATTTTAACGTTTTCGGTAACGTTTTCGGGAGTTGGAAGTCACGTATGACTAGCCAAACACCAAAGATAATTAATATATGTTAAGATACTTATATTTATTATAAAAATATCAGTTTACAAACTGATTTAAAACAGTTTTGCAAAAATCACTTTAAAAGCCAATTTTTACCATTTTTACCGCATAGTCTTGTACCGAACTTTACCATAACCATCCCAAATCGTCACGACTTGATATTTTAACACGACACATGTTATTCACTGATTAAAATGGTGGTTATACTCATGATAGTGTAGATTTCATGTAAGTCACATAAATCATGCAATTTCACCCATTTTACTAGTTTTCAAGCTTCATGTACAACATGCAAAGCTACCAAACTTATGACATAATTTTGTATCATCATAACACATCATAAAACATTATTTTTAATGTTCATATTCTGTTTTAAATTTTATCATATCATTTCAAGTTCATCAATTTATGACCATTTAATCATCACATACTTTTATGTACAAGTATCTCATGCATGTTTATCATATCATCATCATCCAAGATTTTTTTAAAAGCATCTACCATACTTTTATTATAACTTTCAAATAAATGCAAGAAATCATCTTCATCTAATCATTCATATAATCATCACAACTTCAATGCATGTAACTTTTAAGAACTAGTAAACAAACTCACATGTACATATATATATATACATACACATATTTTAAAGAACAACTTTTCATATAATCATCTTTAATCATAAGACTTTTTATAAAAATCCTTTTTTTGATCATGCCTGCATTCACTTTTCAAAAATCACATTATTCAAGAATCATCATTTTAACAAAACACAAATACTAACCCACATATACACATATTTTCGGTCACACATATACACACACATACTTCCATTTTTATTTTGACTAAAACCATTTTATTGTTTAGATTTCAAATTTGTGAAGAATTCCAAGCTTTTGAGAAACTTTCCATCATCATCATCATCATCAAGAAATAAGAACATAAATTTTTAAAAGTAAGGTTATACCTCATATGAATTTTAATGGGTTTTGATGATATTTTTTATGATATGAAGCTTGTTCTTCTTTGAAATCACCTTAAAAGCTTCCTTGGATCATCAAACCAACTTGGAACTTGCTTAGAAGGGCTTTAATCTTCAAAGATGGAGTTTGAAATTCAAAATGGGTGTATGTATGTGTGTGTACGGTTTCAAGGAAGATGAAAGAGTGAATTCTTTCATAAAAACGGTGTATTTGTGTCATAACCTCTTGGTGCATGGATGACACATGTTAGAATGTGTCATATATTAGAAGACTAGTGACATGTGTTATAAGAATGCTTGTGATGGGAGTAGTTTTTGCCGCCACTTGTCCATATACACACACAATTCGCATACATACATGTATATATAACATATAGTGTTAATTACAGGTATTTATTTGGCTACCGGGTATTTTATCTCGCGTTTTATTCGCGTTTGAAGGCGTTTGAAATTATTTTTATTATTCTATAAAATTTAACTCGTCATAATATTGCTAAACAATATTTTATTTGTCTTGACTGGCTGCGTTATCTGTATTTTGCAGTATACTCGTGGTATTGCGCAGTATGCGCTTAAATTCGCAAAATAGAGATTTTAAGCGTTTTAATTAATTTTTCCTCATGGATATGTTAAAAAATATCATTTTAATCATAAAGGAATATTTTTAGGATTTTAACATTAACCGGGCGGTCACCGACGTTCGTTTCGCATTTTGTCCGTTACGCGATAAACGTTTATCTTATTATTGCCAACATAATATTTAACAAAGTTTGTATTTTCCAACACAAAAAATACCACATATTAACACCAAATTTAATAAAATATTGCCTTTATTTATTCATTACACATGTCACACTAGTACGGTACGGACTCAAAATAGCCGGGTGTCACAACCAAGACCCTGGATTGATGCGTCGCAGTAAACCACAAAGTCGTCTGTGCCCTCTGGCAATGAAAGAATAGGTGCGCTACAAAGTCTATCCTTTAAGTGCTGAAATGCTGATTCCTGTGCATTTCCCCATCGATAAACGACGCCTTTCTGAGTTAGTGAGGTGAGAGGTTGCGCGATCTTGGAGAAATCCTTGATAAACCTTCTGTAGTAACCTGCCAAACCCAAAAATTGGCGGATTTCTGTTGGTGTACGGGGTGCTGGCCAGTTCTTGATTGAATCAACCTTGGATGGATCAACGTGAATCCCATCCTTGTTTACCACGTGGCCTAGGAAATGGACTTCACGAAGCCAGAAGTCGCATTTCGAGAACTTTGCGTAAAGCGGTTCTGTTCGAAGGAGTTCCAAAATAAGTCGTAGATGCTGCTCGTGTTCTTCCTGACTCTTAGAATAGATCAGGATGTCGTCGATGAACACTATAACGAACTTGTCTAGGTAAGGCTTGCACACTCGATTCATAAGGTCCATGAAAACCGCAGGTGCGTTTGTTAACCCGAAAGGCATGACAAAAAACTCGTAGTGTCCATAACGAGTTCTAAAGGCTGTTTTGGAGACGTCCTCTTCTCGGACTCTCAGCTGGTGATATCCCGATCTCAAATCAATCTTCGGGTAGTAGCTCGACCCTTGCAGCTGGTCGAACAAGTCGTCAATACTTGGAAGAGGATAGCGATTCTTCACGGTCACCTTGTTGAGTTCACGGTAGTCGATGCACATTCTGAAGGTACCGTCTTTCTTCTTCACAAATAGCACTGGAGCTCCCCATGGCGAAGAGCTAGGACGAATGAAACACTTATCCAAGAGTTCTTGTAGTTGCGTAGACAGCTCTTCTAGTTCTGATGGGGCTAAACGATAAGGTGCTCGAGCTATAGGCGCTGCTCCAGGAGCTAGCTCGATTTGAAACTCGACCTGGCGATAAGGCAGAAGGCTAGGTAATTCCTCAGGGAATACCTCCGGATAGTCGCGTACGATCGGAAAATCTTCTATCTTCTTCTCTTTCTTCGAGTTGTCAGTAACGAGAGCCAAAATAGCAGTGTGGCCCTTTCGTAAACACTTCTGGGCCTTAAGGAAAGAGATGATGCTCACAACAGCACCACTCTTGTCACCACGAATCATGAGAGGTTCATCACCTGAGCGAGGAATACGGACGATCTTCTCGTTGCAAAGGATCTCTGCTTGGTGTTGGGATAACCAATGCATCCCAATGACAACGTCAAAACTACCCAGAACGATAGGAAGGAGGTCGATAGAGAAAGTGTGACCAGCAAGGACAAGATTACAACCCTTGACTATGTGGGTGACCTCTAAACTTTTACCATTAGCTAGCTCTACAGTGTGCTTGGTGTTCAATAGTGTTGGGGTACACTTAAGAATTTGACTAACCTTTAAGGACACGTAGCTAGTATCGGCACCCGAATCAAATAGTACAGTAACATAAAAGTCGTCCAGTAGAAACTTACCCGTCACAACGTTGGGATCGTTCCTCGCTTCACCCTGACCAATAACGAACACACGACCCCTTGCACCATTGCCGTTGTTACCCCCGTTGTTTCCATTCCCCTGGTTGTTATTATTGTTGTTGTTGTTATGGTTCCAGTTCAGTTGGGGACAATCTCTCTTGAAGTGGCCTTCAGCTCCACACTAAAAGCACCCATTGTTGATGCCTTGTTGCTGCTGCTGCTGGCGTTGATTTTGTGGGGCTTGTTGTGACACCTGGGTCACTGCGACCATCAAACAACTGCCAAGCCAATGAAATATTGTATTTCACACTTGGGATCTGTATAAATATATGTATCTTTTTGCACATATCAATTCTTGTTCGATTTGAAGCTCTAAATCGCTTTCTGGAAGGTTATACGCGCACTGATGCGTAAATATAACCAGTTTAATATAACGAACACTCCGGAATAGTGAAATAGGCTTAACATACCTTAAATAACCTTTACTTAACTTAGAAATAAGTTTTGAAGGCTTTGGTATGGCAAAACCAAGTTAATTCGCCTACAGGGACTAAATTTGACAAACTGCGAAAGTATGCCAATTTGAACTGTAACAGACATTCCGAAACATGACCATAAGTTAAACATACCATAAATATCCTTTACATAGCTTAGAAATAGGCTTTGAGGGGTTCGGTGTGCTAAAATAAACTTTTGGGTCATTCAGGGACTAAAAGTGTCAAAAAGTGCACAAGTTTACACTTTTGCGCATAACTCACGTTCTGAATACATCCGGACATCCAAAAATTTATGTAAGCACTAAAATATTTTATTTTAGTGTTTGGCATAAGAAAAATCCATTCGTTGCGTCATTTGGATCGTTTTTCGCGCTTATGCGCATTCCGTCGTAATTAAGCAAACATTGCGTTCGTACGACCAAACGAACCAACATCCGACATATTTTTGAGCATGTTTCATGTCCACAATGTTTAGGCATCATTTTAGGGCCTTAAAGTTGACTTTACGGGCCTTAGAAGTGCCGGAAATGGCCTTAAACACCAACAGGGACTGAAACTGTCATTTTGCAAAGTTGTTGTCTGATCAGGACCTTCAGGCGGCCCGCGTAAAACCAGGGCTATCCTTTACGCGGCCCGCGTCAGCCTCTCAGACCAAATTCGATGTTTAAACAGGCTGTTAACAGCTGCATTACCCACAAAACCCACTTGCACATGGTAATTCTGATACTAGGGGCTGGTTTTGGATGTGCACATGGTATTACAATACCATGGGTGCAAGTGTATGGCCAAGATCAAAGCACGTTTCCCGATAAACGATCCTAACGGTGCTAGTAAAACTATAAATACCCCCCCCCCATGCCATTGCAAAACCCACTAGAATCCTGATTTGAGAAGCTCTAAGTTGAAACCTTTGTTTCATACCTGAGCTACTTGGATCAAGATTAGCATTCGGGGACCCTTCGTAAGTATTCCTTCGTTCTTTTATTGCTTTTCGAGTCCAAAAGTCAAACTTTGTTTGACTTTCTGCGTTGACCAGTTTATGGTCAATGCGAAGTTCGTTTGAACTTCGCAACGTGATTGTAATCACGATGGTTATAGTCCCTTGTGACTATGCCTACTGATTACCACGTTGTCTAGGGTCGCAAGGGTAAGCGATCTAATAAATCGCTTATACCTTCGAACCCGACCCATTTGGTCGATCATTAGGATCGAACCAAATACATTAGGTGACCATAGTAGGTAGGGAATAACCTTTCGAGGTTATACCCTATGGTCACATCGTTTGAGTAATTGTATGATAGGTAGTTTATATGCCTTAGGTAAATTACCAGAATACCCTTTTCATGTATAATTGGTAATTAACCATATGTAACCTAAACTTTTGTCACATAACTGGTTATGTAACATGTTAAGGCATATTCTACTTGTCATAGGACTAGTTAGGCGGTCCGAACGCGTTTCACGCGAACGACGCGTTAAAGTAGCATAAGCTACCTAAACGGGTCATAATGGGTCGTAAGCACTTATGTTAGGTTTCATTTAGTATGTAGGCTTTGTTAAACCATATTACATGAGTCTCCATACTCGTTTGGTTTACGAACCCTCATTCTATCCGATCCTCCTATTTAGGTCCGGTTTATTGACATAGTTACCTATATTAGGTGCCGTTTGATATCCGTGATCTCTAGCATTGTTTGGTTGTTACTCAAGGACTACTAAGCAATCTCAAGTGAGTACATAGACCCCTCTTTTACTGTTTTCCAAACTGTTTTGGGGTGAAACACATGTGCCTACTTGTTACTTTCATGTTTTCCCGCTTTCACATCATATACTTGCTATGTTCATTAGTACATTTATAGTACATGATTTCATTGTGTTCATGCTATGTATGTCCATTGTGTGCATACTTAGTACATTGTTTTACATTACATTTCATGCTATGTATGTCCATTGTGTGCATACTTAGTACATCACTTTACAATACATTTCATGCTATGTACGCCCATTGTGTGCATACTTAGTACATTGTTTTACATTACACTTATGCTATGTATGTCCATTACGTGCATACTTAGTACATTGTTTTACATTACATTTCATGCTATGTATGCCCATTCTGTGCATACTTAGTACATTGTTCTACATTGCATTTCTGTTGCATACGCTCATCCAGCATATGAACACATTATATTACATTTTGAACCGTTGTAACCATTTGACTATGTGAACCGTCGTAACCGTTTGATTATATGAACTATTTGTAACTGTTGAACCGTGTGAACCTTTTGTATCTGTTGACATGATTTACATTTGACAATAGACATTGGACTATACGTAAACATTTCTACAATTGTTAAACATTACATCTTGATGGTTTGGTTTGAGTAAGTGATTTAAGTAACGAGGCGTGTGTAATATGATACAAGCAGGGTGGATACGCCGCTGGTACTTCCTATATATAAGTGTTTGTATGATATCACATATTGTAGCGTTATTTGAATCATTTTAATTTGAGACATATAACATTTTATACAAATAACATACTTTTCACAAGACATTGATTTACAAACAACTTATCTTATACAAACTCATTTTACATGGTTATTCATTTAACCATACATTATTCTCTTATTCATACATATCATCTGATCTTATCGTTTTTCAAATGATTTACAAGACAAAGCAAATTACAAGGTTCATGACTAAACATTTTCTCAAACATAAGTCATGAATTCTGTTTTCACAAAACCTCTGTATCTCACAGGCATTTTTATGCTGACGTACCTATTTTCACATGTGTTTTCAGGAGATGATGCATAGGACTTATCAAGACATACTTAGGCGGACCTGTGCCTTAGTGACTTAAAACGAGACAAGATCTAGTTAATTTATGTTATGTAATCTTTGTTTCTTGTTTAAAACAATGTAAACTTTCATGTTTGATTAATAAAACGAAACTTCAATTGCCATGGATTTGAAACAATTAATTCTGTTACAACACTCCCCGACGTTTCCGCCACGTTTTGTATGTTCTACGTGGTCGGGGTGTGACAGAAAAGTTGGTATCAGAGCCAATGGTTATAGGGAATTAGGTTATTAGTAATGCTTTGACCTAGTCTATAACCTTCCTAGGACCCTAACGCAAGTTTACTTGCGTTTAGTCATCAAACAATTCCGTCACCTATCCTTAGGCGACGACCACAACAATAACATAAATTTCAAAACCGCTTTGAAAACTAATCATCTGTTCTAGGATGATTGATTACTAGGTTTTGAACCCTCTATTGTAAGGTTTTGAACCCTCTATTGTAAGGTTTTGAACCCTCTGTTATAAGGTTTTGAACCCCTTTGAGTTTTCAAAATCTCGTCAAAGTTTTGGGTCCTAAATAGTGTGAACACGTGCAAACTGGAAGAGTGAATGCCTGTACCCTGAGTTTTCTGTCTAAGGCTAGAGTGTTCGTACAAATCCACATAATCGGACCAGTCACTCTTACCTGGGAACTCTTGGGGTGAGTGTCCACTTATAGGCGAGCACGTATTCGCGATACACTATGAGGATCTATTTGCTTTGATTCAGCCTTTGTGTTGTTTGTTTGCTTCGTGGTTCAAACAAATGACCATCAACCATGATTATGGTCGGTAATTGTAACATCCTATTCTTACCCAATGCCATTTCATTTGTTTTCTTTCTTGTTTCTCTTTTAGAATGCCTCCTCGACGCGAGAACCAGATAGCGACTGCCGAACTGGCAGAAATCATTGCGCAGCAAATGGCTGCTCAATTCCCAAACCTCTTTGCTCAATGGAACCAAGCCAACAACAACAACAATGGTCCATGCAATTTCAAGAGTTTTAACTCGGCTAAACCACTCAAGTTTAGTGGTTCTGAGGGAGCGACTGGGCTTCTTCAATGGTTCGAGAGCATTGAGAATACTTTCCGCCACGTGCAGTGTCCTGACAATCCAAGGTCGAGTTTTCTTCGAGTGTGTTCCAGAAGAGGGCCCTTACGTGGTGGAACGGGGTTATGAGAGATCGTGGTGCAGAAGTTGCTCTAGCACAGACATGGGCTGAACTTAGGGCCCTTATGATGAAGGAATTCTGTCCTCGTCACGAGATCAGGGCCTTGGAAAGGGAATTTGACAATCTTACGCAAGATAGCGGTGACCATCGAGCCTACACGGACCGTTATGAGGAGTTAAGTCTGTTATGCCCAGACATGGTCACGCCTTTGGATAATGCAATCGAAAAGTACATCGATGGCCTCCCTGACTCAATACAAGACATTGTGTGTCACACCCCGACCACGTATAACATACAAAACGTGGCGGAAAACGTCGGGGAGTGTTGTAACAGAATTAATTGTTTCATAACCATGGCATTCAAAGTTGTATTTTATTTATAAACATAAGAGTTACATTGTCTTAAACAGGAAATAAAGAGTTCAGAACATAATTAAACTAAGTCTATCTTCATTTTATGTCTCTAAGGCACAGGTCAGCCCTAGTGTCACGATCATCATCCTACGGAAAAGCTCCTGAAAACACATGTGAAAATAGGTACGTTAGCATAAAAATGCCTGTGAGATACATAGGTTTTGTGAAAATAGGATTCATGACTTATAAGTTTAGGAAAAATTGTTTAATAACAGTCAGTCATGAACCTTGTAAGTTGTTTTGTTTTGTAAATCATTAAAAAGCAATGATATGTATAAATAAGAGAATAATGTAAGGTTAAATGAATAACCAAGTAAATATGAGTTTGTATAAGATAAGTTGTTTTGTAAATCAATGTCTTGTGAAAATAAGTTGTTTATGTAAAATGTAATATGTCAAACATTGAAATGATTTTAAGTAACGCTACGACATGAAATATCATACAAACACTTATTTATAGGAAGTACCAGCGGCGTATCCACCATGCCTGTATTATATTACACACGCCTCGTTACTCGAATCATTTACCCAAACCAACCATCAATGTAAATTGCTCATGTATAAATGAATTGTCATATGTTAATGTGTAGACCATATTGAAATGTCTATGTCCAATGTAAACCACTAAATGTGTATATCAATGTCAAAATGTTTATGTTAATGTAGATCATGTAATGTTTACCCAAAAATATCATGTATGGTAAGTGAAATATATCAACTAAACCATATGTAAAATGCACAAAAACAAGGTATTGAAGTAAAGCATGGTTTAAATCAAAGTTATGTTTTGTGTAACAAATGCATGCTATACTGATACAAACATTTATGCAGTATTGTGAAAATGCATACATCCAAGCCTTGAGACTCTGGCGATAAACCCTTAAACAAATTAAAGGTTTATCTAAGTTATGTATATCGAATTCGGTCATTCCTTTCATCCAAACCAACCTAGGATGTCCGGAACGGGAGTTGTCAATTCCTATGGTACCACTACCTACTAACGAACGGCGTAGCTAATGTTAATGAATGTATTGTTCCATGTTAAACAAACCAAATGTTATACCAAAATGAAAGCATGTGATGTAAACAATTGTACTAAGTATGCACACAATGGGCATATATAGCATGAAATGTAATGTAAAACAATGTACTAAGTATGCACACAATGGGCATATATAGCATGAAATGTAATGTAAAACAATGTACTAAGTACGCACACAATAGGCATACATAGCATGAAATGTAATGTAAAACAATGTACTAAGTACGCACACAATGGGCATACATAGCATGAAATGTAATGTAATGTAAAACAATGTACTAAGTACGCACACAATGGGCATACATAGCATGAAATGTAATGAAATCATGTACTATAATGTACTAACGAACATAGCAGGCATATGATATGAAAGCATGAAAAGCATGAAAGTAACAAGTAGGCACATGTGTTTCACCCCAAAATGTTTGGAAAACAGTAAAAGAGGGGTCTATGTACTCACTTGAGATTGCTCAGAAGTCCTAAGATAACCACCAAGCAATGCTAGAGATCTCGGAATCAAACGGCACCTAATATAGGTAACTATGTTAATAAACCGGACCTAGATCGGAAGATCGGATAGAATGAGGGTTCGTAAACCAAACGAGTATGGAGACTCGTGTAATATGGTTTAACAAAGCCCACATACTAAAACGAAACTTAACCTAAGTGTTTGTGACCCATTACGACCCGTTTAGGTAGCTTAGGCTACTTTAACGCGTCGTTCGCGTAAAACGCGTTCGGAACGCCTAACTAGTCCTATGACAAGTAAAATATGCCTTAACATGTCTAATATGGTTGTCAAATCAGTTTAGATGTCAAAAGTTATGTTACATATGT
The DNA here is from genome assembly GCA_030545235.1 of Helianthus tuberosus. Lineage (NCBI taxonomy): Eukaryota > Viridiplantae > Streptophyta > Magnoliopsida > Asterales > Asteraceae > Helianthus > Helianthus tuberosus. Next base: position 142,123,992 of record CM060357.1, read on the forward strand.
TTAAAACGAATTTTGGCATCAAAGGGGTATTTTGGTAATTTACCTAAGGCATATAAACTACCTATCATACAACTACTTAAACGAAGCGACCATAAGGTATAACCTCGGAGGGTTATTCCCTATATACTATGGTCACCTAATGTGTTTGGTCGGATCCTAATGATCGACCAAATGGGTCGGGTTCGAAGGTATAAGCGATTTATTAGATCGCTTACCCTTACGACCCTAGACAACGTGGTAATCAGTAGGCATAGTCCCAAGGGACTATAACCATCGTGATTACAATCACGTTGCGAAGTTCAAACGAACTTCGCATTGACCATAAACTGGTCAACGCAGAAAGTCAAACAAAGTTTGACTTTCGGACTCGAAAAGCAATAAAAGAACGAAAGAATACTTACGAAGGGTCCCCGAATGCTAATCTAGATCAAAATAACTCAGGTATGAAACAATGGTTCCAACTTAAAGTCTTTTTTATCAGATTCTTGTGGGTTTGAAGCAAATGGGGGTGGGGTATTTATAGTATTTCCCGAACCGTTAAGATCGTTTCTTGAATAACGTGATCGAATCTCGTGCGTACACTTGTTGAAATGTTGTGGTGACTAAAAATGGCCCCTAATGAGCTGAAAGGTCAAGTGTGAGTGTGTGGTTGTGAGTTAATCAGCTGAAATCTGCTGACTAATCAGTCTTATCTGATCTGGGAGCCTGACGCGGGCCGCGTAAGGATACACATAAAACTTACGCGGGCCGCATGGCCATGTCTGATCAGAACTAACTTTCAGAAATGACAGTTTTGGTCCCTGCATGTGTTTAAGGCCATTTCCGACACTTCTAAGGCCCGTAAAGCCAACTTTAAGGCCCTAAAATGATGCCTAAACATTGTGGACATGAAACATGCTCAAAAATATGTCGGATGTTGGTTCGTTTGGTCGTACGAACGCGATGTTCGCTTAATTACGACGGAATGCGCACAAGCGCGAAAAACGATCCAAATGACGCGACGAATGGATTTTTCTTATGCCAAACACTAAAATAAAATATTTTAGTGCTTACATAAATTTTTGGATGTCCGGATGTATTCAGAACGTAAGTTATGCGCGAAAATGCAAACTTGTGCACTTTTTGACGCTTTTAGTCCCTGAATGACCCAAAAGTTTATTTTAGCACACCGAACCCCTCAAAGCCTATTTCTAAGCTATGTAAAGGATATTTATGGTATGTTTAACTTAGGTTCATGTTCCGGAATGTTCGTTACAGTTCAAATTGGCATACTTTCGCAGTTTGTCAAGTTTAGTCCCTGTAAGCGAATTAACTTGTTTTTGACATACCAAAGCCTTCAAAACTTATTTCTAAGTTATGTAAAGGTTATTTAAGGTATGTTAAGTATATGTTGATGTTCCGGAGTATTTTTCGCATTAAACTGATTACGTTTACGCACCAGTTTGCGTATAAACCTCCAGAAAGCGATGTAGAGTTTGAAATTACATAAAAGTCAAAACATGAAAAATGTAAAACACAACCAAACAAACATTGGGATCAAATAACATTGTTTTATTGATAATTGAACTGTTCACAATGATAATAAACACAGATGTTACAGTCTCCCCTACTTGTGGAAATTTCGTCCCGAAATTTATCTAGAGGAAACTCGTGGAAAAAGATGCGGATACTTCGCCTTCATTTGATCTTCGCGTTCCCAAGTAAACTCGGGTCCACTTTTAGCTTCCCAGCGAACTTTGACCAAAGGAATGCGCTTGCGTTTAAGCCACTTGACTTCACGTTCCATGATTTCCACAGGCTTCTCAACAAATTTCAGTGTTTTATCAACACGAATTTCGTCAAGTGGTATGTGGAGGTTCTCATCAGCTAAACACCTCTTGAGATTGGACACGTGAAAGGTTGGATGAACATTTCCAAGTTCAGGAGGTAACTCAAGTCTGTAGGCTACCTTTCCGATTCTTTCGACGATCTTGAATGGTCCAACGTATCTAGGTGCAAGTTTTCCTTTCTTTCCAAATCTGATCACACCTTTCCAAGGTGAGACCTTAAGTAATACTCGATCACCGACTTGAAATTCCAAGGGCTTGCATTTTGGGTCCGCGTAACTCTTTTGACGGCTTCTAGCTGTCTGAAGGTTATCACGAACTTTCTTGACCTTATCAGTTGTCTCTAAAATGAGGGCAGGTCCAATAAGCTGAGCCTCGCCGATCTCATTCCAGCAGACTGGTGAACGACATTTTCGACCATAGAGAGCTTCGAAAGGAGCCATTTTGATGCTGGTGTGATAACTGTTGTTGTAGGAGAATTCAATTAACGGAAGATGTGAATCCCAACTACCCCCAAAGTCGATCACACAAGCTCTAAGCATATCCTCCAAAGTCTGGATTGTTCTTTCAGATTGACCATCCGTTTACGGATGATAAGCTGTGCTCAGATTAAGTTGGGTCCCCATAGCAGATTGCATGGTTCTCCAAAAATGAGAAGTGAAACGAGCATCTCTGTCAGAAATGATGTTCAAAGGAACACCATGTCGAGCTACAATTTCATCCACATAGATTTTTGCAAGTCTGTCAGCAGGAAAGTCCTCACGGATTGGCAAGAAATGTGCTGACTTAGTAAGACGATCAACGACTACCCAGATGGCATCATGACCTTTCTTTGTGCATGGAAGTTTGGTAACAAGATCCATAGTAATGTTTTCCCATTTCCAAACTGGGATCTCTGGTTGCACCAATAAACCAGAAGGACGTTGATGTTCAGCCTTAACCTTAAGACAAGTAAGGCATTTTGATACGTATAAGGCAATGTCTTTCTTCATACCAGGCCACCAATAGTGAATACGAAGATCCTTATACATCTTATCTGAGCCCGGATGAATAGAACAACGAGACTTATGGGCTTCATCCGTAAGCAAGGTACGAAGATCATCCTGGCTTGGGACCCACAAATGGTCCATGAAGTAATATGATCCATTGTCCTTCAGTTCAAGAGCAGGTGTTATGTGATAGGGAAATTCCTTATCCATCAAACCTTGTGAAACACAAGATTGTTGAGCCTGAGAAATGCGTGCCTGGATATCGGATCGAGCTTGAATAACAGATTGAACACGTACACAATGAAGCCTAGTACGTTCCTTACGACTCAATGCATCGGCTACGACATTCGCCTTGCCAGGATGGTAGCGAATTTCGCAGTCATAGTCGTTTAAAAGCTCAACCCAACGTCGTTGCCTCATGTTGAGTTCTTTCTGATTGAAAATATACTGAAGACTTTTGTGGTCCGTGAAAACCACACATTTTGTACCATACAAATAGTGTCTCCAGATCTTAAGAGCGAAGACAACTGCACCCAACTCAAGATCATGAGTGGTGTAGTTTTTCTCATGTATCTTCAACTGCCTCGATGCATAGGCTATGACTTTGTTCCTTTGCATTAGAACACAGCCAAGACCCAATTTAGATGCATCACAGTAAACGAAGAAATTATCATTGCCCTCAGGCAAAGTCAGAACAGGCGCGTCACAAAGTTTCTGTTTCAAGTGTTGAAAAGCTTCCTCTTGTTTGAATCCCCAGTCAAAGGGTTTGTTCTTCTGAGTTAGAGCAGTTAGAGGAACTGCAATCTTTGAGAAGTTCTCAATGAAGCGGCGGTAATAACCCGCTAGACCAAGAAAAGAACGAACCTCAGTGGGAGTAGTAGGCGTATCCCAATCCTTAATCGCACTGATCTTGGAGGGATCTACATGAATACCTCGTTCGTTGATAATATGTCCCAAAAATTGAACTTCTTTAAGCCAAAATTCGCACTTGGAGAATTTGGCGAAAAGTTGCTCTTTCTTTAGGAGTTCCAGAGTAAGACGAAGATGTTGCTCGTGATCAGCTCGCGTCTTAGAATAAATCAAGATGTCGTCAATAAAAACAATGACGAACTGATCCAAATAAGGTTTGCAGACCCTATTCATTAAGTCCATGAAAACAGCAGGAGCATTAGTCAAACCGAATGGCATGACTGTGAACTCGTAATGCACATACCGAGTGCGGAACGCCGTCTTGGGAATATCTTCTTTATGCACACGAAGTTGATGATACCCGGAACGCAGATCAATCTTCAAAAAATAAGAAGCGCCCTGCAGCTGATCAAAGAGGTCGTCTATGAGCGGTAGGGGATATCGATTCTTGATGGTAAGCTTGTTAAGCTCACGATAATCGATACACATCCTAAAAGATCCATCCTTCTTCTTGACAAAAAGAACGGGAGCACCCCAAGGTGAAAAGCTAGGACGTATAAAACCTTTTTCAGAGAGCTCCTGAAGCTGCTTAGACAACTCTTGCATCTCAGATGGTGCAAGACGATATGGAGCTCTGGCAATGGGATTTGCACCAGGTACGAGATCAATGCGGAACTCGACTTGGTGTGCTGGAGGTAGACCAGGTAACTCTTCAGGGAAAACTTCAGAATAATCCCGAACGACAGGAATATCTGAAATAGACTTACCCTTGCCTTTATCTGCTGTAACATGTGCTAAGAAAGCCACATAGTTCTTCCGCAGATATTTCCGAGCTTTAAAACAAGACATGAGCTTGAGGCCACCAGACGGTTTCTCACCTTGAACCTGTAGGATCTTGCCTGTCGAAAGCGGCACACGAACAATCTTCTCAGAACAAACTATCTCTGCGCGATGCTTGGATAACCAATCCATACCCACAATGACGTCGAAGCTTCCAAGTTGCATTGGCGTGAGGTCGATAGGAAAAAGATGGTCGTTAAGGTTCAACTGGCAGTTGCGAAGAACAGAATCAAGAATAATGGGTTCACCACTAGCAACCTCTACTGTCAAAGGTTTACCTAGTTTTGTTCTAGACACGCGAAGCATTGGCTCAAAAGACAATGACACAAAACTCTTGTCGGCACCCGAATCAAAAAGAACAGATGCAGGCTGATTATTAATAAAGAACGTACCGTTCACCACTTCATTGTCTACTTGTGCCTCTTGAGCATTCATGTTAAAGACTCGCCCTCGAGCCGGAGCCTGATTCTGATTTGCATTCTGATTCTGGTTAGCTAGCCTTGGGCACCGGTTTCTGTAGTGGGTCAGATTCCCACAGTTATAACAAGCACCTGGTGGGTAGTGTGGTCGTGCAGCTTGACCCTGTTGCTGAGCAGGAGGCTGAGCAGCTTGTTGAGCCGGGTTCTGTACTGCCCGATTCTGAGCAAACTGACAAACATCGACAAGATGACCTGACTTCCCACAGTTAGTATAGAAACGACACTGATGTTGCGGCTGATGGTGACTGTTGCACCTATTGCACAAAGGTGCATTCCCTGAATACGGCTTCTTCGCTGGAGGCTGTGCGGGTTGGTTGGGAGCTGCCTGGTTAGCTTGGGCAGTGACAGCATAGTTTTGGGAAGCCTTACGCTTCCTTGCCCTTTTCGATGAACCAGAATCCTTTCCATTCTTGTTTTGACCTTTCTTGCTATCTTCTTTGTCAGATGTCTGTTTCTTGCCCTTGTCACCCTTCCTGTGTAACTTATTCTTCCGAATCTGTGACTCAGTCAATGTCGCTGATAACTCGATCGCCTGACGGAGTGTGGCAGGGTTACTACCGGTAATGATGTCTTGCACTGAGTCAGGTAGGTCGTCGATGTACCTTTCGATAGCCTTGTCGAGTGGGTAACCATTGTTGGGCAAAGCAGACTCAACTCTTCAAACCTATCAGTATACGCCCTGTGCTCACCACTATCTTGCTTCAAATCATCAAACTCCTTCTCCAACGCTCGCTGTTCATGACGAGGACAGAACTCCCTCATCAAAAGAGCCCTAAGTTCAGCCCAAGTTTGTGCTAGAGCAACCTCTGCACCACGGTCTCTCATTACCCCATTCCACCATGTAAGAGCCCTCTTCTGAAACACACTCGAAGAAAACTCGACCTTGCGATTGTCAGGACACTGCACGTGGCGAAAAGTATTCTCAATGCTCTCAAACCATTGAAGAAGCCCAGTCGCTCCTTCAGAACCACTAAACTTGAGTGGTTTAGCCGAGTTAAAATCCTTGTATTTGCATGGAGCATTGTTATTGTTGTTGGCTTGGTGCCATTGAGCAAAGAGATTTGGGAATTGAGCAGCCATCTGCTGCGCAATGATTTCTGCCAGTTCGGCAGTCGCTATCTGGTTAGAATGAGATGAAACAAAATTAGCAAAAGAAAAGATGGTGGTCATTTGTCCGCATCACCAAGCAAACAAACAACACACAGTGACTAATCAAAGTAAATGGATCAAAAATAATGTATCGCGAAGACATGCTCGCCTATAAGTGAACACTCATCCCAAGAATTCCCAGGTAAGGACAACGGGTCTCGCGTCTGATGAGATATATACGAAGTGCTTGCCTAGACAGAAAACCCAGAATACAAGCATTCACTCTTCCAGTTTGCACGTGTTCACACTATTTAGAACCCAAAACTTTGACGAGATTTTGAAAATTTGAAGGCACAAGGCCAAAAATTTAGTCAAACTGGAAGGGTTCAAAACCTTACAAAAGAGGGTTCAAAACCTTGTAATAAATCATTCAAAAACAGAAGATTGTTTTTCAAAAATCGTTTCGGAAGAATTTGGTTTTTGTTTTGATAATCACCTAAGGATAGATGAAGTGCATGTTTTAAAATCTAAACACAAGATAACTTGTGTTAGGGTCCTAGAAAGTTATAGTCTAGGTCAAAGCATTACTAATAACCTAATTCCCTATAACCATTGGCTCTGATACCAACTCTTCTGTCACACCCCGACCACGTATAACATACAAAACGTGGCGGAAAACGTCGGGGAGTGTTGTAACAGAATTAATTGTTTCATAACCATGGCATTCAAAGTTGTATTTTATTTATAAACATAAGAGTTACATTGTCTTAAACAGGAAATAAAGAGTTCAGAACATAATTAAACTAAGTCTATCTTCATTTTATGTCTCTAAGGCACAGGTCCGCCCTAGTGTCACGATCATCATTCTACGGAAAAGCTCCTGAAAACACATGTGAAAATAGGTACGTCAGCTTAAAAATGCCTGTGAGATACATAGGTTTTGTGAAAATAGGATTCATGACTTATAAGTTTAGGAAAAATTGTTTAATAACAGTCAGTCATGAACCTTGTAAGTTGTTTTGTTTTGTAAATCATTAAAAAGCAATGATATGTATAAATAAGAGAATAATGTAAGGTTAAATGAATAACCAAGTAAATATGAGTTTGTATAAGATAAGTTGTTTTGTAAATCAATGTCTTGTGAAAATAAGTTGTTTATGTAAAATGTAATATGTCAAACATTGAAATGATTTTAAGTAACGCTACGACATGAAATATCATACAAACACTTATTTATAGGAAGTACCAGCGGCGTATCCACCATGCCTGTATTATATTACACACGCCTCGTTACTCGAATCATTTACCCAAACCAACCATCAATGTAAATTGCTCATGTATAAATGAATTGTCATATGTTAATGTGTAGACCATATTGAAATGTCTATGTCCAATGTAAACCACTAAATGTGTATATCAATGTCAAAATGTTTATGTTAATGTAGATCATGTAATGTTTACCCAAAAATATCATGTATGGTAAGTGAAATATATCAACTAAACCATATGTAAAATGCACAAAAACAAGGTATTGAAGTAAAGCATGGTTTAAATCAAAGTTATGTTTTGTGTAACAAATGCATGCTATACTGATACAAACATTTATGCAGTATTGTGAAAATGCATACATCCAAGCCTTGAGACTGTGGCGATAAACCCTTAAACAAATTAAAGGTTTATCTAAGTTATGTATATCGAATTCGGTCATTCCTTTCATCCAAACCAACCTAGGATGTCCGGAACGGGAGTTGTCAATTCCTATGGTACCACTACCTACTAACGAACGGCGTAGCTAATGTTAATGAATGTATTGTTCCATGTTAAACAAACCAAATGTTATACCAAAATGAAAGCATGTGATGTAAACAATTGTACTAAGTATGCACACAATGGGCATATATAGCATGAAATGTAATGTAAAACAATGTACTAAGTATGCACACAATGGGCATATATAGCATGAAATGTAATGTAAAACAATGTACTAAGTACGCACACAATAGGCATACATAGCATGAAATGTAATGTAAAACAATGTACTAAGTACGCACACAATGGGCATACATAGCATGAAATGTAATGTAATGTAAAACAATGTACTAAGTACGCACACAATGGGCATACATAGCATGAAATGTAATGAAATCATGTACTATAATGTACTAACGAACATAGCAGGCATATGATATGAAAGCATGAAAAGCATGAAAGTAACAAGTAGGCACATGTGTTTCACCCCAAAATGTTTGGAAAACAGTAAAAGAGCGGTCTATGTACTCACTTGAGATTGCTCAGAAGTCCTAAGATAACCACCAAGCAATGCTAGAGATCTCGGAATCAAACGGCACCTAATATAGGTAACTATGTTAATAAACCGGACCTAGATCGGAAGATCGGATAGAATGAGGGTTCGTAAACCAAACGAGTATGGAGACTCGTGTAATATGGTTTAACAAAGCCCACATACTAAAACGAAACTTAACATAAGTGTTTGTGACCCATTACGACCCGTTTAGGTAGCTTAGGCTACTTTAACCCGTCGTTCGCGTAAAACGCGTTCGGAACGCCTAACTAGTCCTATGACAAGTAAAATATGCCTTAACATGTCTAATATGGTTGTCAAATCAGTTTAGATGTCAAAAGTTATGTTACATATGTTTAAAACGAATTTTGGCATCAAAGGGGTATTTTGGTAATTTACCTAAGGCATATAAACTACCTATCATACAACTACTTAAACGAAGCGACCATAAGGTATAACCTCGGAGGGTTATTCCCTATATACTATGGTCACCTAATGTGTTTGGTCGGATCCTAATGATCGACCAAATGGGTCGGGTTCGAAGGTATAAGCGATTTATTAGATCGCTTACCCTTACGACCCTAGACAACGTGGTAATCAGTAGGCATAGTCCCAAGGGACTATAACCATCGTGATTACAATCACGTTGCGAAGTTCAAACGAACTTCGCATTGACCATAAACTGGTCAACGCAGAAAGTCAAACAAAGTTTGACTTTCGGACTCGAAAAGCAATAAAAGAACGAAAGAATACTTACGAAGGGTCCCCGAATGCTAATCTAGATCAAAATAACTCAGGTATGAAACAATGGTTCCAACTTAGAGTCTTTTTTATCAGATTCTTGTGGATTTGAAGCAAATGGGGGTGGGGTATTTATAGTATTTCCCGAACCGTTAAGATCGTTTCTTGAATAACGTGATCGAATCTCGTGCGTACACTTGTTGAAATGTTGTGGTGACTAAAAATGGCCCCTAATGAGCTGAAAGGTCAAGTGTGAGTGTGTGGTTGTGAGTTAATCAGTTGAAATCTGCTGACTAATCAGTCTTATCTGATCTGGGAGCCTGACGCGGGCCGCGTAAGGATACACATAAAAATTACGCGGGCCGCATGGCCATGTCTGATCAGAACTAACTTTCAGAAATGACAGTTTTGGTCCCTGCATGTGTTTAAGGCCATTTCCGACACTTCTAAGGCCCGTAAAGCCAACTTTAAGGCCCTAAAATGATGCCTAAACATTGTGGACATGAAACATGCTCAAAAATATGTCGGATGTTGGTTCGTTTGGTCGTACGAACGCGATGTTCGCTTAATTACGACGGAATGCGCACAAGCGCGAAAAACGATCCAAATGACGCGACGAATGGATTTTTCTTATGCCAAACACTAAAATAAAATATTTTAGTGCTTACATAAATTTTTGGATGTTCGGATGTATTCAGAACGTAAGTTATGCGCGAAAATGCAAACTTGTGCACTTTTTGACGCTTTTAGTCCCTGAATGACCCAAAAGTTTATTTTAGCACACCGAACCCCTCAAAGCCTATTTCTAAGCTATGTAAAGGATATTTATGGTATGTTTAACTTAGGGTCATGTTCCGGAATGTTCGTTACAGTTCAAATTGGCATACTTTCGCAGTTTGTCAAGTTTAGTCCCTGTAAGCGAATTAACTTGTTTTTGACATACCAAAGCCTTCAAAACTTATTTCTAAGTTATGTAAAGGTTATTTAAGGTATGTTAAGTATATGTTGATGTTCCGGAGTATTTTTCGCATTAAACTGATTACGTTTACGCACCAGTTTGCGTATAAACCTCCAGAAAGCGATGTAGAGTTTGAAATTACATAAAAGTCAAAACATGAAAAATGTAAAACACAACCAAACAAACATTGGGATCAAATAACATTGTTTTATTGATAATTGAACTGTTCACAATGATAATAAACTCAGATGTTACATTGTGACTGGTAGCAACCCTACTACAGTTAGACAGGCCATTGAGCTATCTGCAACCTTGACTGAATCAAAGATCAGGAAAGGTAAACTTTTCCGAAAAGGTGACAAGAAACCGGTCGAGGAATCGAACCCAATCGAGGAATCAAAGACCATGGATGAACAGACTGGATCTCCTAAGAAGTCAAAGAAGCGAAAGGCTTCTCAGAACTTTGCCATGGTTACTCACAATGATCAAGCCGTCCCCAATCAACCAGCTCAACCCCCTGCTAGGAAGCCATACAATGGAACTGCACCCTTGTGCAACCAATGTAGCCTCCATCATCATGCCAATGTAAAGTGCCGCAAATGCCAAACTTGTGGACTTATAGGCCATACAGCAAGAGTCTGCCCAGCTGCAGCTGCACCAAACCAAGCTGGCAACAATCCTGCTCAAGGTCGTTTTCTACCAGGTTCTTGCTTCAACTGTGGCGAGATGGGTCATTTCCAAAGGAATTGCCCAAGGCTTGCTAATGCAAATCCAGCACAAGGATGAGCATCTGACTGACTAGAAGACAACATCGTTTAGAAATAATCACGTCTTATGTATTATTTTCTTTTGTTGTCAAGGTCCAAGAAACAGTTGTTATCGTTGTTTATAAATAAATCTTTTATTTTACATTGCAATGTATTTATGTGGTTGCATGTATAAACAACATATCCCTTACAATACCGACAATCAAGGAACCGTATTCCTTGAAGAACAAACTACCCCCAAGATTTTCCCATTTCTATGATCTCTTGCGTTTTCCACGAAATTCCTAAGTACCCGTTTCATCCAAGGATACGAAGTACAAGACGCAAGTTACAACACTGGACGAATACCCAAAGTACCACTATAAATCCTTAATAGGGTACCTAAGGGTATTTCCGTAAGTCCTTAATTATAGTATACCTTAATTCGAATGTGGTGATTCCTTGTAATCAGAAATCAAATTTTTGGAAAATCATTCTATCTTTTCAAATAGATGTTTAAGGATGTTGAAGTCCATCGACTGGTTTCCATATCCATATTCAATCACTAACAGGTTAATAACAAATTAATAACCAAGTTAAACAACTATGTGATTATGTGCTTATGTGTTTCCTTTTTGTTTTTGGTGAAATCCAAGTTTTTGTTATCTAAAATCCTTAATGGACTTCTACGTTGTAGTTAAGTCCCTTGGGTTATAATGTACTACTCCATAATTAGACCCCTTGAGTGGTCTAGTTAAACAGATTGATCCAAAAATCTGGTTAGGAACATCATGTGATGATATAGCTGAAAGGACTCCTTGGTGGCCTAATTGATAAGATCATCTGTCGATCTAATTAAAAGGACCCTATGGTAGTCTAGTCACCCTCATCACAGGTTTGATTTTCCTCCCCTAAACATTACAAGACAAACTGTGCGGACTCTGCAAGGAATTACGTAATTATGGATGCATACATAATTATGGAATTTAGTGCACAGAAACCACAGCGAGCTTTGTCATGTGCCTAGAAGTTAACTCTATTCATTTCTGTTTCTAAGGAAGCACCCGTTGAAAATGACTCCGTTTGCTCATTTTCGTTTCTGAAGATTGTCCGTTGAGGAAATGAATATCCGTTTGATTATCCTTTTCATTTCCATTTCTGATGAAGCACCCGTTGAAAATGAATCTGTCAGTTCATTTTTCGTTTCTGAAGATTGTCCGTTGAGGAAATGAATATCCGTTTGTCTATCCTTTTCATTTCCATTTCTGATGAAGCACCCGTTGAAAATGACTCCGTCAGTTCATTTTTCGTTTCTGAAGATTGTCCGTTGAGGAAATGAATATCCGTTTGTTTCTCCTTTTCATTTCCATTTCTGATGAAGCACCCGTTGAAAATGACTCCGTAAGTTCATTTTACGTTTCTGAAGATTGTCCGTTGAGGAAATGAATCCCCGTTTGTTTATTCCTTCATTTCCGCTTCTGAAGAATACTCGTTGAGGAAAATGACTCCGTTTGTTCATTTTCGTTCTGAAGAACGTCCGTTAAGGAAATGACAGGATTATGCCTTACATATCTCTGGTGGTTATTTGACACAAAGTCACAAATAGACTCCTACGAATAAATTTCGGGACGAAATTTCCTGAAGTAGGGGAGACTGTGACACCTGGATCACTGCGACCATCAAAAAACTTCCAAGCCAATGAAATATTGTATTTCATACTTGGGATCTGTATAAATATGTGTATCTTTTTGCACATATCAATTCTTGTTCGATTTGAAGCTCTAAATCGCTTTCTGGAAGGTTATACGCGCACTGATGCGTAAATATAACCAGTTTAATATAACGAACACTCCAGAATAGTGAAATAGGCTTAACATACCTTAAATAACCTTTACTTAACTTAGAAATAAGTTTTGAAGGCTTTGGTATGGCAAAAACAAGTTAATTCGCCTACAGGGACTAAATTTGACAAACTGCGAAAGTATGCCAATTTGAACTGTAACAGACATTCCGGAACATGACCATAAGTTAAACATACCATAAATATCCTTTACATAGCTTAGAAATAGGCTTTGAGGGGTTCAGTGTGCTAAAATAAACTTTTGGGTCATTCAGGGACTAAAAGTGTCAAAAAGTGCACAAGTTTGCACTTTTGCGCATAACTCACGTTCTGAATACATCCGGACATCCAAAAATTTATGTAAGCACTAAAATATTTTATTTTAGTGTTTGGCATAAGAAAAATCCTTTCGTTGCGTCATTTGGATCGTTTTTCGCGCTTATGCGCATTCCGTCGTAATTAAGCAAACATCGCGTTCGTACGACCAAACGAACCAACATCCGACATATTTTTGAGCATGTTTCATGTCCACAATGTTTAGGCATCATTTTAGGGCCTTAAAGTTGACTTTACGGGCCTTAGAAGTGCCGGAAATGGCCTTAAACACCAACAGGGACTGAAACTGTCATTTTGCAAAGTTGTTGTCTGATCAGGACCTTCAGGCGGCCCGTATAAAACCAGGGCTATCCTTTACGCGGCCCGCGTCAGCCTCTCAGACCAGATTCGATGTTTAAACAGGCTGTTAACAGCTGCATTACCCACAAAACCCACTTGCACATGGTAATTCTGATACTAGGGGCTGGTTTTGGATGTGCACATGGTATTACAATACCATGGGTGCAAGTGTATGGCCAAGATCAAAGCACGTTTCCCGATAAACGATCCTAACGGTGCTAGTAAAACTATAAATACCCCCCCCCCCCCCCATGCCATTGCAAAACCCACTAGAATCCTGATTTGAGAAGCTCTAAGTTGAAACCTTTGTTTCATACCTGAGCTACTTGGATCAAGATTAGCATTCGGGGACCCTTCGTAAGTATTCCTTCGTTCTTTTATTGCTTTTCGAGTCCGAAAGTCAAACTTTGTTTGACTTTCTGCGTTGACCAGTTTATGGTCAATGCGAAGTTCATTTGAACTTCGCAACGTGATTGTAATCACGATGGTTATAGTCCCTTGTGACTATGCCTACTGATTACCACGTTGTCTAGGGTCGCAAGGGTAAGCGATCTAATAAATCGCTTATACCTTCGAACCCGACCCATTTGGTCGATCATTAGGATCGAACCAAATACATTAGGTGACCATAGTAGGTAGGGAATAACCTTCCGAGGTTATACCCTATGGTCACATCGTTTGAGTAATTGTATGATAGGTACTTTATATGCCTTAGGTAAATTACCAGAATACCTTTTTCATGTATAATTGGTAATTAAGCATATGTAACCTAAACTTTTGTCACATAACTGGTTATGTAACATGTTAAGGCATATTCTACTTGTCATAGGACTAGTTAGGCGGTCCGAACGCGTTTCACGCGAACGACGCGTTAAAGTAGCATAAGCTACCTAAATGGGTCGTAATGGGTCGTAAGCACTTATGTTAGGTTTCATTTAGTATGTAGGCTTTGTTAAACCATATTACACGATTCTCCATACTCGTTTGGTTTACGAACCCTCAATCTATCCGATCCTCCGATTTAGGTCCGGTTTATTGACATAGTTACCTATATTAGGTGCCGTTTGATATCCGTGATCTCTAGCATTGTTTGGTTGTTACTCAAGGACTACTAAGCAATCTCAAGTGAGTACATAGACCCCTCTTTTACTGTTTTCCAAACTGTTTTGGGGTGAAACACATGTGCCTACTTGTTACTTTCATGTTTTCCTGCTTTCACATCATATACTTGCTATGTTCATTAGTACATTTATAGTACATGATTTCATTGTGTTCATGCTATGTATGTCCATTGTGTGCATACTTAGTACATTGTTTTACATTACATTTCATGCTATGTATGTCCATTGTGTGCATACTTGGTACATCACTTTACAATACATTTCATGCTATGTACGCCCATTGCGTGCATACTTAGTACATTTTTTACATTACACTTATGCTATGTATGTCCATTACGTGCATACTTAGTACATTGTTTTACATTACATTGTATGCCCATTGTGTGCATACTTAGTACATTGTTCTACATTGCATTTCTGTTGCATACGCTCATCCAGCATATGAACACATTATATTACATTTTGAACCGTTGTAACCATTTGACTATGTGAACCGTCGTAACCGTTTGATTATATGAACTATTTGTAACTGTTGAACCGTGTGAACCTTTTGTATCTGTTGACATGATTTACATTTGACAATAGACATTGGACTATACATAAACATTTCTACAATTGTTAAACATTACATCTTGATGGTTTGGTTTGAGTAAGTGATTTAAGTAACGAGGCGTGTGTAATATGATACAAGCATGGTGGATACGCCGCTGGTACTTCCTATATATAAGTGTTTGTATGATATCACATATTGTAGCGTTATTTGAATCATTTTAATTTGAGACATATAACATTTTATACAAATAACATACTTTTCACAAGACATTGATTTACAAACAACTTATCTTATACAAACTCATTTTACATGGTTATTCATTTAACCATACATTATTCTCTTATTCATACATATCATCTGATCTTATCGTTTTTCAAATGACTTACAAGACAAAGCAAATTACAAGGTTCATGACTAAACATTTTCTCAAACATAAGTCATGAATTCTGTTTTCACAAAACCTATGTATCTCACAGACATTTTTATGCTGACGTACCTATTTTCACATGTGTTTTCAGGAGATGATGCATAGGACTTATCAAGACATACTTAGGCGGACCTGTGCCTTAGTGACTTAAAACGAGACAAGATCTAGTTAATTTATGTTATGTACTCTTTGTTTCTTGTTTAAAACAATGTAAACTTTCATGTTTGATTAATAAAACGAAACTTCAATTGCCATGGATTTGAAACAATTAATTCTGTTACAACACTCCCCGACGTTTCCGCCACGTTTTGTATGTTCTACGTGGTCGGGGTGTGACACTTGTTCTTGCTGACAATTCTGGTTTGCAGGGTATAAACTTCTGCAATCCTTTGCGGCGTGGCCTGGCTTGTTGCACCGATGACAGTTACTCCTGGTGCATGGTCCGCTGTGGTGTAGGTTACAGCGATTGCATTTGGGGTGAACTCCCCTGTACCCTCCTTGGCTTTGACTACCAGATGATTGCTGACTAGGGCTCTTGTAGTCGTCAGTCCTTCTCTGCTGTGACTGAGACTGAACAGAAGTTGAACCTTTGCTTGAAGTTCCATCCCATTTACGCTTGTTGTCGCTGGGAGTATCAGAAGTATCTGTAGCACTAATACGTTTGGGTAGTCTGTTCTGCTCCACCGCCTGATCAGTGAGACGATGTGCCAATTGAACAACTTGCTGGATGGTGGCGAGGTTAGCTGAAGTCACATGACTTTGAATCTCTGGCACTAAACCCTTGAGGTATAGTTCGATGCGTTTGATGGGAGGATCCACCATAGTAGGACACAAAATTGCCAGTTCGTTCGATCTTTTTGTATACGCTTCAATTTCTGACCCCGTCATCTTTAGGTTGAAGAACTCTACCTCTAGCTTATGAATGTCATCACGATTGCAATACTCCTCTTTGATCAGTTCCTTAAAATTGTTCCATGGGGTGGCATTAGCAGCAACCAACCCCAGCATTTGGACCTGAGCTTTCCACCACGTGAGCGCTATACCCTCGAGAGTACCAGTAGCATACTTCACCCTGCGAGCCTCAGGGCATTCACACATCTCGAAGACATATTCGAGTTTCTCAAACCAGTGGAGGAGACCTACAGCTCCTTTAGTACCACTAAAGGTACTAGGTCGACAGTCCATAAAGGTCTTAAAAGTGCACACAAGAGGTTGTGCAGGTTGACCTGTCGTGAGAGTAAGAAAGGACAAAGTTTAACACAAAGGTTGGTTCGCGAGGGTAGGATCCAGGGACCCTAGAGTGAGTTGAGATGGAAGGGTATACCTCCTGCCTGAGCGGCTGCAAGTGCCGCAGCAACTTGTTGGTTAATCAGAGCCGTCAACTGGGCTTGAGTCATGTTAACGCGTCCACTCATGATCTTCATATCAAAGGAAAACATGAGTGAGAGAGGTTCGTGAAAGTGCGATGACAGAAGAGAGTAAGCACACATGTGTTTTCAAACTATCGTTGCTACGTTTATCTAAGCATACCATAAGCAAAGTTCTATGTAATCTAGCAAGTAGGCAATAAAACATAAACCATATCACCTAGAATGTCGAGTCTTGCACGTGGAGCGAAGCGTCATTGTGGATCGACGAGCACTGTTCAAGTTATAGTCTGGTTTTAACAAAAACTTTTTCCCTTATTAAAACCAAGTTCATTATAACCAATGGCTCTGATACCAATCTGTCACACCCCCAAAATCCACATGCGGAGTATCACCGCTTGGAGGCGTGACTGACCAGGATCCAGCCACCAATCATATTGAACAAGCATGTAAGTAATTATAAAAAAAATCCAACCAATACAATTGGTGTCCAAACAAAACATAGTTTAAGTCGCAAGCGGAAGCATAACGATTAAATCCAAAACAAGATATAAGTTCAAATGTTTCAATGTTTAACATGGCACACAATTGTCCATGTCCCACAACGACTCTTCCCCATGCAACCTCCAGCTAAGTACCTATTGACCTGCAAAGCATGTAGTAACGAGTCAACAACAAAGTTGAGCGAGTTCACAGTTGGGTGTTCGTTTTAAGTTGTTCCAAAAATCAGTTTCCTTTAACTGGCATTCCTGCCGTGGGGGTTACCCCATAGTTGAAAACGTGATTTGTTTATTCCCGTTTACTCTGGCAATCCAGCCGTGGGGGCTACCCCATGTTTAATTATCTGGCTCTTCGGCCGTGGGGGCTACCCCATGTTTATACTACTAGACTCGTTACCATATCGACTGCTGACTGTAGTCATGTTTATGTGCCCTGAACTGTCAATGTCTATCATCATTAACGTGCCCAGATCCATTAGTTCACGCCCGTCCTCTGCGGCACGGTGTGAGGCTTGTCAGACCTAAATAGCGCTATCTAACTAATGACCCGCTCGCCATTGGCCCGGCGATTAAGTCGATATAAAAGGAGGGACTTCGTGATAGAGTTTTGGTCTAGTGAGATTTAACTGTCCATGAGGACGAGGAATTACATTCCTTAACCCATACCGTCCTGCCCAAGAAGGACAAGGAATCCATATTCCTTAACCCATTCCCAACCCCTGGGAATCCCATGCTTTATAGAAAGTGTGAACTCACCTTAGGTTAGCTCGGCAGATAAACGAAAGGTCAATCGAGCTGCTAGAGGTCAACCACGTCCTAACATGGTTACCATACAAGTCAGGTCTAGGTTCACATAATGCACATATGTTTACACAGAGATAGCGAGTTACGAACACATACTGATCATGGCAAACACTTATTATGACATATCCGAACTTGTGTGATCGAAAGATTGGGCTCGCACAAGTCTAACGGCCTTGTGCGAGTCACCCGTTGAAACCCAAAGATACCCAACCCAATAACATATACGGCCCAACCGATAAACATAAGTCTTGTGCGACTAGAGACATCTTGTGCGACTGGACTTGGGTTTTGAGGCCCAACAGTTAATGAAATTCGTGTGAGGCCCAAGACTTGTGCGATCCACAAGTCTTGTGTGATCATGCATAATAAAACAGTACTATGTGCTTTATGTGTTTGTACCCCGTCTTGTGCGATGCACCTTGTGCGATCAGATCAGGTCTTGTGCGACCTGATCTTGTGCGACCGAGAGGAGTCTTGTGCGATCCGTTTTACCATCCGTATTTTATGATATTTAGTTACAATTAATCAACAGTTTCCTATCTTACATTGAATCAAGATAACAGTTTCCAAAACATAAAATCATTCGATCAAAACAAGCAATTATCTACCATTTTTGAAAACCCTAATCGTATCAAGCATGAACAACAACCATAACCTTTGATCATAATAACAGATTCATGTTCTAGATCACTATTATGCATATCATCATAACAATCCAACACCTTATCCACCTATACTCGTCTAACAGCCGATTAACATGCAATCGATTCTAGATTATCAACAACATCATTTGTTTAACAATTCCATATTGATCTAAGATGTTATACATGTGAGTCGATTTACACAACTAAAACTCAACAACTTTCACCATATTCAATCACAAGATATCACTAAATTATTTTGTAAAACATAAGCCGAATATCATTCAATCATGCAAATCAAAAGTATTACACTAACCGGTTAAGAAAGTATAACGAGGATGATCCGAACAATAAGATCTTCGATTGAGAGAGGATGTATTGCCGTCGGCTTCAAAGAGGAGAGAAAGAGAGCGAGTAGGGTTTTGTGTGTGTTCTTGTTTTGCAACAAATGAGAAACAAAACTCACTAAGGATATGTGTATACGTATAAGAGGAGTGGGCCGAACCCAACCTTGGGCTGCCCTTGGTTCGGATGCAAAGAATGTAGCCCGAATGGGCTTGTGCGAGTGGGTTGTGTTGTGCGATCCGAGTCATATAGATACATGCATACAAAGATTCACATCATACAAACATAAGGTCTCATAAACATTCATTCAATCAACATATCCGATTATCACACAAGGTTCACATACGTTACATTAAGCACAAAGATAAATTCTGAAATACGAGTTGTCACAGTCAATGGCTGCACTAATTTGGAGCAATTCTCTATGAATTTCCGATAGTACTATGCAAGTCCTAAGATTTGTCACACCTCTGAAGGAGTCCTTGGCGCTTCCCAATTCTTAATTGCTTCAATCTTCGACGGATCCTCATGTATACCTTTCTCATTTATGACATGTCCAAAAAATGGGCTTCTCGAATCCAAAATTCACATTTAGAGAACTTGGCATACAACTCCCGTTCTTCAGCGGCTCCAAAATCATCTTCAGATGTTGCTCATAATCTTCTTTGGTTCGTTAATAGATAAGTATATCGTCAATGAATACTATCACGAATTTATCCAAGTAGGGTTTGCACACCCTGTTCATGAGATCCATGAACACTGCAGGCGCATTAGTTAAGTCAAAAGGCATGACAAAAAACTCATAATGGCCATAACGCGTTCTAGAAGCAGTCTTCGGAACATCTTCATCAACAATCTTCAATAGGTGATAGCCTGAACACAATCAATCTTTGAGTAACAGCTGAATCCTTGCAATTATTCAAACATATCATCAATCCTCGGTAGTAGGTATCGATATTTGATAGTTAGTTTGTCCAGTTCTTAATAATCTATACACATCCTGAAAGAACCATCCTTTTTCTTTACAAACAAAAAAGGTATTCCCCAAGGCGAAAAGCTTCGTCGAATGAAACCTTTGTCTAGTAGCTCTTGAAGCTAATTCAACAATTCTTTTGTTTCCGAAGGCGCTAATCTATAAAGAGATTTTGCAATCGGTGCTGCGCCTGGAACAAGATCTATCCTAAATTTGATCTGTCTTGTAGGGGGTATTCCAGGTAAGTCTTCAGGGAAAAATTTTTGGATACTCATGAACTACAGGGATCTCTTCAATCTCCCTTCCTTCGATCTTCATATCAACCACGTTGGCCATATGCATGATAACATTTACGCAACATCTTGTGCATTTTCATAATGCTAACAACTTTCAATCTCTGACTTGTTCGTTCTCCTAGTATCACTATTGCTTCACCACCAAGGCGGGGTATTCGCACTAGTTTCTCCGAATAAGTAATCTCAGCTTCATTCTTGGATAGCCAATCCATCCTATCCACTACATCGAAACTAGCAAGCTCCACTGGTAATAAGTGGATACTAAAACTATATTAACATAACCGAATATTACAACCATGAAATTACTTCATCTTAGGACAGTCTAGCCCGATATATCCCTGTTCTCCACATTCAAAGCATCCCTCAAGCTTAACTTCATCCAATGTGCTTTTAGCGTAGCACTCGCATATAGCATGTCCAAATCGACCGCATCTGTTGTATTTCCTTAGCTCCCCTCCTTAAGTTCTCTTCACTGAACTGCCCTTGTTATCCATGTTCACACTTTCCCTAAACTACTGGTGTTAGCGACACACGCATTACCAAAATTGTGTTTCTTCTCATGCTTCTCATCAGAATTCTTCCTTGAATTCTCAAGCTTTCGCTTCCTTGAATCCCCAGATCTAAGTTCAGAGCACTCCTGTCAATCGAACTTCTTTTCTGCAATAGTTTTCGCTGATGACTTCCTAGTCTCACTTTTCTTGTTAAGGCTATTTTTGCGAACAACATCATCTATCAGTGACTTTGCTAGTGAAGTAGCTTCCAGTTAGGTAGTGGGTTTCGCTGACGCGACCAGACTGTGAATCTATGACGCCAATTCCAAAATATGCCTTTCACCCTTAACACAATCAGGAGTGACCATTCGAGGAACCAACCTAGCCAAATCGTTGAATCGAGTCGTATAAGCTCTGACATTCAAGCCTTCCATGGTTAAATTCTGGAAATTGGTCTCGCTTTTGGTGGCATATTGACGTTTTTATTATTGGGACAATAATGATAACGTAAGACAATATTTTAAATAATTCAATCGTTAAATGTGGATAGATTATACAATGCGCATGTAATCACAGTCACATAACAATTGGAAAAATTTAACCAAAACCCCATTATATTGATATTTTATCATGAAAATTACATCACTTGTTTGTAGTTCGTAAAGGGCTAACAAAACTTGGTGTGAATAAAATCAAACACCATTGACAAGTTTCGCTGAATTTCCTCCTAAAATATCTAGTTGGCGTGCAAGCTGAAATAGGGTTACCAAAAGAATTAGAACAAAACAAACACCTATCACTTAAAAGCCAGAAACTCCAACAGTTTCCGAACTAACTCCTCGAGCTCCACAATCCTCCAGTACGACAAAGACAACATGCCCGCATGAGCCTATAACCCACATCGTGCTAGAAAGTGCCTCGCCAAACTGCTTACTCAAGGCGGTAGACTAGCAGGCGGTTATAGTTCCGATGTGTAGTGAGGACTTCACTGTGCAGTTTTAAGCGACCCTAAGACCCTTAGTTGAGTAGTGGACAATCCAGTCCTTGAGTCTTCATGCCACGCACGAGATTGGGCCTAGCCCATGTCCTTGGGCCTTGGCCATGTCCTTGGGCCTAGCCCATGTCATTCGTGTTATTGGTGTTAGGTCCAGAGTTTTACGCGTATCTTTATTACGTTTATTTTATGTTTTTTGGTTTTAATTATAGTTTTGGGCTTGGGCTAGGCCATGTGGGCCAATAGGGTAGATGCTCCTATATATAGTCTTGATTAGGTTATTGTAGTAGAGCTCACC
Organism: Helianthus tuberosus; assembly: GCA_030545235.1. Lineage (NCBI taxonomy): Eukaryota > Viridiplantae > Streptophyta > Magnoliopsida > Asterales > Asteraceae > Helianthus > Helianthus tuberosus. The sequence continues at coordinate 142,146,196 of CM060357.1, forward strand.
CACATTTGTAATCATGTAGCCCCAAATAGAGAACCTTGTACCAGACAATCCTAGGGATTGTGTGCAAGGTTCTCGGAGATCGTACCAGACAGTCTTCGAGACTGTGTGCGATCTAAGCAGCGGCACTGAGTTTTTAATAAAATATTTCTTTTTGTTCTTGTGGGTTTGATCTTACATTCCGCATTCGATCGAACCGTAGAGTGATATCACGGGTTTTTCGGGACTAACAAGTGGTATCAGAGCCATTGAAGTCTTTCAAAGGCTCGGTTTTGATATCACTCAAAGAACGAGAATAAGTTTTGCATAGTGTCGGGGTTGATTGTTCGTCAAAGGTGAGATCTCCGGTTTTTGAATTCTGGTTTTTCATTCACAGATCTTCGACAACGCCGTATCCCGGAGACGCTGTATCAGCTGGAGTATGATGTCTCCGGTGAACATGACGTGAAGAAGGTGGTTTTGGATTGTGACGCTAGATGTACGGTGGCGGAGTAGGGTGGTTGACGGTGGTTCTGGGCGGAGGCAGAAGGAGGAGGACGGTGGTCTTGGGTGGTGGCAAAATGAAGATGACGGCTGGAGTTACACAGGTTGTTGATAAGATACGATGTCGATGATGGTGGTTCGGAAACGAACGTTGTTCGTCGGAGTTCGAGAAGATGATCGGAGAAAAACAACGATGAAGGTTGCAGGTTCGTCTGAGATGAAGAAGATGATGAGGTTGAACGATGATGAAGACCGGTGAATGGAGTTGCGGTGGTCGTCGGTGGTTGACGACGGAGATGTTATCGATGGTGACCGGTGAAAGAACGATGATGATGAAGACTCGAGATGATATCTCCGATGATAACTATATATCTCGGATGATGTTAATCGATGAATCTGATGATATGATGATTATGAAGGTAATTGTTCGAGATGGAATGTCTGGATGGATGATGATGATGATGGAGTGACATCAGCAGGTCAGAATGTTGGGAATGTATGTTGGCGGCTTCATAGGTTGTCTAATCAAAAAATTTTAAAAACCCTAAGAGATGTTAGCCGTTAGATGGGGTGTTTGATCTACGGTCATGGAACAAAAGGCATGTTTTGAATTTTTGTGCAACCTTTTTCAATAAATTCAATCAAACGCGGAATGATTGGAATGTGGCGGCTGCACATGTTATCATATCATGAATTCTCTAAAAACCCTAGATGAAAAGGGGAAAGATCTACGGTCAAAAAAAAGGAGATGAACTTGTTTTATGTGCAACCTTTTTCTGTGGGGCCAACAAGTGCAGCCGAGAATTTCTATGGCGGGTGACTTTTGAAGCCCAAATTATAGGAGCTCAAGTTTGTGTACTGATGGATCAGATTTTTGAGCCCAGTTTTGTGCAAACATCATGGCAGCTGCTACTATGGACCAACAGTGGAGCTAAACATTGTTCGACATCACCATTTTTCATCCGACATTGTCCGACATCCAAGATACTTGTGTCTCATCCGAAATCGTCTAAACCGTAATAAAGAGAGCATAAAACTAGGGAGAGATTGTTAGGTCCAGAGTTTTACGCGTATCTTTATTACGTTTATTTTATGTTTTTTGGTTTTAATTATAGTTTTGGGCTTGGGCTAGGCCATGTGGGCCAATAGGGTAGATGCTCCTATATATAGTCTTGATTAGGTTATTATAGTAGAGCTCACCCACATTTGTAATCATGTAGCCCCAAATAGAGAACCTTGTACCAGACAATCCTAGGGATTGTGTGCAAGGTTCTCGGAGATCGTACCAGACAGTCTTCGAGACTGTGTGCGATCTAAGCAGCGGCACTGAGTTTTTAATAAAATATTTCTTTTTGTTCTTGTGGGTTTGATCTTACATTCCGCATTCGATCGAACCGTAGAGTGATATCACGGGTTTTTCGGGACTAACAATTGGGCCTAGCCCGTTTGTGTCTGTAAGCAGGACCAACCAGTCCCCTTATTCGTATGTAGGACAAACCAGTCCCGTTGTAACTAGGACCTTCCCATCACTAGTCATGAAACTCATGCACGTTTCGAAAATACTCGAGTGTTTTGTAAAACCGGTATGTTTAGCATAAACCATTTGAGTTTGTCGAAATCCATTTGCCACATGGTTTAGAATCTGTTGTTTTCGTTCATCGAAATATTGTGTACGCGTGTGTTTTGTAAAACCGGTATGTTTAGCTTAAACCTTTTGTAAACCATTCGCGTTCGTTGAAATTCCTTCGCAACATGGTTTATAAATCTGAGTGTTCATTCATTGACATGTTGTTTACTTTTGTGAAACTTGCATGTCTTTCCACCCCCGAAAACATTTATAAAAATGTAAAACCGTGAAAAGTGGGGGTTATGAACTCACCTCGATGTCCTTGTGCAATGCTAGCTTTATGAATAGGCACTCACAAAACGTATCACTTTCATCAAAGAAAAACACAAAACTATCATAACAAAATCAAAATTATGGCACAAATCTATAAACAACAATAACAAAACCGAATCGAAAATCACAGTTCGTGATAACTTGTTTTCCAAAACACATTGTTGCGAACACGACACAAATCCCTCGCTTTGAGCGTACGACCAACACCAAAAACGTCACATACGATCTCGCCACAATCTCATGAGGCAGCATCATTCCATAGTCATCTTCCTCCTCCGTCACGTTATTAATGATGTCATCAAACCTTAAGTAAGTGCTCGTTTTGTTCTCAACCAAACCAGAACTTTCACCGACCCCGATTAGTGTTAACTTGGAGAATGCTCCGACAAACACCATACGGTTATCGGTAGAAACCCAATATAAGATTAAACAAAGATTGATAGGAGTACAGGCCGAAACATAAACGTGACCACTGTTGTTCATGAACATCAACCCAGCCGTCGATGATGATGATGATGATGAAGGCTCCATAGTTGTCGTATGACTTAGTTCTCGTTTTTCGTTTGTTTTCCGGCCATGATTTCCGGCAGCTACCAATTCAATTGCATGGCTCTGATTTAGGATGAGAGATCAATCCGATTTAGGATAAGAGGTCATTAAACAAAGATTGAAGGCTCCATGGTTCTGATTTAGGATAAGAGGTCAAACTGATTTAGGATGAAAGATCAAAGTGTTAGAAATTGGATGAAAGATAGACTTGTAGAAATTTAGGGTTTGTGAAAGGAAACTAAGAAGAAAAGCAGAACAAAGAGCGTGGTGTAATCCTGCTCAAAATCGATTTATCAGCGATATTCCGTTGCCAAGTAATCAAAAAATTGTCTAAGAAGCTGACATGTGGCATAAGATGTTTTATTTTAGTATAGGAAATAGATAGGTTTAAGTCATGGGCTATTTGGGCTATTTTAGGACTTAGAATAAATTTATAGATTAATTTATACTATACTCCAAATTAAAGTTACATGTGTGTATTATAAATAAATATAATAAACAAATATGTAAAATTTGAATTCGAATTTCGAATCGCATTTAAAATTATAAATTCGTATTCAATTTATCGAACTCAAATTCGAATTCTTGATAATCGAACGAATTCCATATAATATAATCGAGTTAAGTCGAATTTCGAATTTTTAGAATCCGAATCGAATTTTGAACCCCCTAGCATCACGTGCAACACAACTATAAAAAAAAAAAAAAAAAACCCACTAAGCATCATATACATAAACGGAAGTAGGCTTGATTGACAATTGGAGAAACATTCCACCTTCACCATATCCACCCTGGCCCCATATAAACAGGAATTGTTTCGATTTCACTTCAAATTTTTTTATTTAACTTCAAATCAGATACAATTAAAAATACCTACATCAATCGTCTAATATTCAAGGAATTATGCCTAGACCATTCAGCCGAAAAAAGAATGTAATTCGCAAAGATAAGATGTGTCAAAGTTGGCCCCCCATTAGGTATATAGATACCACTAGGTTATCACCCGGGTGCTACCCGGGTTGGAGAAAACTATTAAGATAAATATCAAGTGTATAAATAAAATAAAATACAAAGTCTGATGTTGCATAAATTAGTGATAGAGGGGATATACAATTTAAAGATAGTCGAGTCCCTTTGAAGATTCATATCCTTCGAGTTACCAAAATCTTTCTCTTAGTAAATTAAGTTCCATCTACAAAAAAAAAAAAAAAAACAACCAAATTATAAGTGTTATATACGTTTGTGTTTTTTTAGTAAGACTTTAACTTTCATATGTTATTTTACAAAAAAAAAAAAAAAAAAAAAAAAAAAAAAAAAAAAAACGGGTTGACCGGCCCGGGTTCACCTAGGTTATCAGTTGTGGTTTATGGAAGACCTAAAGGGTATATACCTTGTATTTATGGTACCCATCAGATGCTACATCACCGTCTCCACTATAGATGCCTGAGAGTTTGGATCCAAAAGATTAACACATTAGCAAACATAAATTTATCATAAACATGATCATCACGTATGCCCCTTAGCATACCTTCCCGTTTAGATGAATCACTTTCCATAATCGTCATCATCTTCATATCCTACCAATAATGCCACAAATTTTGCACCATACTCCGACTGCCCACGTATCCCTGCAACATGATAAAAACAACTAAAATAAAATCTCGACGCGACATACCGACCAATATTTCAATCACATCAGCCACCTATCACATCAGCCACCAACCACCAAATTCACAAAAATCCATTCAATAATTTTATAACTACCATAGAAACACAAATCAATAAAATAAAATGACATGGATACACGCAATTTTCTGGTTAACGATGCTGCATAATTCAGCAACAAACCCAGCCCAAATGTTTTATCCGGTACCAACGACAAACCCCATCCGATTACACTTTAATGAGCGCCTTAGAACCTGACCCGGACCAAGACCGATGTAACACACTGGTCTCGTTTTTTTCTTCACAATACACACTAAGTGAACCCTCAATCAGTAGATATCAATATCAGGGTCAGGCTTTATGTGTGCTTCTCTTTTTCTCCTTGACAACTTTGCTAAGTACATATAGTTAAAAAAACCAACCGTATTGTGATCCAATGCGTTGGCATCTTGCAAAGAAACCCTATGTTTCTCAAACAAACATAATTCTAACATGGACATAAGCACATAATTTTGACCAATATAACCAAAAGTTCTTTTGGGTATAGACTGGTGTAGTTCATGGTCATCATATGTTACCTTACCCAAACTCTACATTTACGAAAAAAGCTATTTCTCATTATTGCTATAAAAAAAATAAAAACAAAATGATACCTGGGATTGGAAAGAGGACGCCAATGGATCGCAATACGGTTAGTTCTCCCCTCTCTCCCCCATTGTCCTTGAAAGATTTAAAGTTGTTTTTATTGAAAAGTAAAAAAATAGATATATGGTGTTATCTCATTGTGCATAACGGAATTGAGAAATCATAGTGAAGTGCACGTCAATTTGAAATATATATATATATATATATAATTGTTATAATGAATTTATATTTGAATTCTTGCACTTCTGGATGAATTCAACAAATGACACTATAGAAAATATAATGAAAAGTACACGTACACAGCTAGAATGCAAGGTGGACCCTCCATGACAATTGTTATTCCTACACCTAAGCTTCCATTAGACATGTACACATAAACCAGTAGATTTTTCTCATGTTTGAACCCATGATCATAGGTTGAACCACAACTCATAACCAGTAATATCTTGACGGCTACAAGCTCGTTGTTTGGCATTACCCCTTTGTAAACAACTCCAACTCCCCCTTTACCAATAATGTTATCTTCTTTTAAATTATCAAGAACATTCTCACGATGAAGTCTAATAAAAAATTTCATTAACTCATTTTCATTCACGCATAAACACAAATAACCTGGTGTGCATTCAAAAAGATAAAAAAAATTAAAAAGTTTTAATACCTGAATGATTGTACCATTTTTACACGATTCCTTGTCGATTACGACTCGAGGCGGGTTCATTCTCCGGATTAACTTCTGATACTCATCTTCCATGTGTCGAGAGTAACTCGTACCTATAGTTTCTAAACAAATAAAAAAACCATAAGAATCACAAACATTTCATAATTTAATCATGAAATAGAGGATTTTGAAGCAAAAAAAAAAAAAAAAAAAAACATACCAATTGCAGATATTGATGCCTATGATACACGTGACCTCTATTTTCTTAATTTATCAAGGTTAAAACCTGGAAAAAACTTTTGAAAGCTATGAAAAAGAAATTCTTTGGATCAATAACAATCACATTACTACATCTATTTGATAAAGAAAACTCAAATTCAAGCATGCATTAACCCTACAATTCATAATATAGTCAAAATTAAATACTAAAATAAGAAAACAATATCACAAAAGTTTGCTTTTAGCAATAACCTTATAAAACTTCAAGACGCCGCCAATGACAAATAGATACATCTTTACCAGCACCCGTCTGAACTGTTTCCGAATCCCTTGGGTTTATTCATGTTGTTAACGGTTAGTTTTTCACTTTCTCCCTGACAATCACATGAAGTATTAGTTTGTTTACCGGATAATAATTCTACAAATACAATAACATTGGTAAATATTATGAATAAAAAAACAGTACAGCACATGAGTTTATGGATTATATCATATGTTTTGGTTGAAAGTTTGTTTAGATTTATTGTTTATATATATCATATCGTGTTGTTTGCATATTCTATATGCCATATGTTAATATATACAAAGATGTAATGGATTGTTCCATTGTTAAAAAAATGAGTTATTTTTAGCTAGACGTAAATCATAGTTAATCGACCATAACCGACTCGCTATAACCTCTGAAACCGATTAATCAAAACCGTCATGTTTGGTCGGTTGTGGTTATGGTTATCCATTAATCGAAATCGCGGTTATGGTTATGACTTTTGGTCAAAAGCGACTCAGACCGACCCATACATACCCCAACATAAAGGAATGATACCAGGATTCCTCTTCAATTTTTTAGGGAGTGTTTATAACTTGGTATAAAGTTACAGAACCTACATACTCAGTACATTTTTCTTCATCTTTTGCTTTTAGGTTTGTCAAAGTCGATTTATCCAATTAAAGATTTTTTAAACAACAAAATCAATTAGTGGTCACTTTGTATAAACTCTAAAGCACTTGATGAATTTCTCAAACGTTGACTTAATTTGACCATCTTCTAAGCCAGAACTGAGATTCCTTAATTATGTTCAACCAAAGCGCTAAGCAAATTTTTAGCACTGTATCCTAATAAATTAAGAGACATAATAGTTTCCTAAATTTTGAAGTATAAAGATGAATAGGGAGAGAAAGCACATATACCCAGAAAAAACCATGCCACTCAAATCGACCACCTCTGTTAGTGCTGCCTTCGACTGCCTCACACTATCCACTGTCGCTTTTGAGCCTTCTATAGAAAATATTCCTGTTTGGTTCCTAACGTCTGATGGGTTGACGTGATAAAAACAGGTAAAAGGAAATGATTGCACTCCCTCCTTTGCTCCAGGATCAACCAAAGCTCGTTAAGGCACCATCCGGATTTTGCATAGTTCTTCGACAGTACAACTATGGATGCCCTAGATTTGATTATTATCGTCTCTATTTCCGAAGTCAACCTGAACAATCAAACCTAAATGAACGATTTGTATTAGTTAAATCAAAACAACCTCCATTCTAGTTCCTATAACAAAAATTGCAAAAACAAAAAAAATACAAACCTGCTATTAGTTAAGTCATCCAGTTCTTTAGCTGCTAATATAATCGCCCCTTCAATAAATTTCACCTATTTTCCATTTCTGAAATCAACTCGTCGAAACCCTCGCCGTCATCACCGGAGGTGGCCGCTAGGGCATTCTATAGTCGAACCCATTAACATTAACAAAAGAATTAAGATAGAACAAATTAAGAATCAGAAAAATAAGAATGTTTACGTGATGCTTGAATCGTATGGATAGTAGATGACTGAAACCAGAAAAACACGAGGTGAGATCTAGGGTTTTCATGAAATGGTGAAAAAGAAACGCATATTCACAATCAGAACCAAAACTCTTATTAATAATGGTAGCCGGAACGTACCTATGATTAATAATGATGAATCGATGAAGGAAGAACTGGATGAAGGAAAGGATTGTCGAAAAGAGAAAGTGTGAATGAGAAGAATGAAGCGGCTGAAGAATTTAGGTCACAAAGTTGCGGACCATTCATAAAAGGAAAACATTTTGAAGAGAAGATCAGTTGCTTGGAATGGAGATGGAGGCTCTCTAGGGTTTTGGAAAAGAAACACAGATATCGTACAAATGGAAGTCGGGTCAAAATTAAAGGAAATGGATCCCGCGTTAACCCATATACACGAATTTTTATGACCCGAATTTTGGAGCCAAACCCAATTTCAAGAAGCCCTATGGTGATGCCACCTCATTTCCCAAGCCCTCATAACATGACACCTAAGCCCTTATTTATCATGTTTATATATATATATATAGATGAGTGCTACCCAACAAGGCGGCATTGGAGACGAAAAGATGAGAAAGCCCCCATTGCCAAAATGAAAATAAACGGAGATAAGGGCCACCTTGTGTTACCCCCGTTCATAACTGAATTCTCGTGTGAGGGATCTATTTACTAGTATCGATGCCCGAGAAGATGAGAGAATACCTTGTATTCACCTACGCCAACGACTTGGAAAATGTATTTGTTCCAAAATCGAATCCACAACCCCCATGATATAGAATCAAAGGCTTTGTTGTAGTCTACCTTGAACAAAAAAAAAAAAAAAAAAAAAAAAAAAAAACCTTGGATTTTGATTGTTTAACCCATGATAGCACCTCATTAAACACCATAGGTCCATCTAAGATATTCCTGATCGATAAGAAGGCCAATTGTTCCTTTGATACAACCGAGCCAATCACCAACTTCAATCAATTTGCTAGGACCTTAGAAGTGACTTTGCTAATACAACCAATCAAGTTAATAGACTTAAATTCATCAAGGTTAGGCAAATTATTTATTTGTGGAATTAGTGCAATGAAGGAGGATGAACACCTACAACTAATGGAACCATGCTCATGAAAGTGGTTAAGTACCCGATAGAAATCATCCTCCAGAATTACTTAATGAACTTAAAAGTAAATCCATCAGGGCCGGTGCATGGTCATCACCGCAATCCCGAACTGCACTTTTTTTTTTTACCTCTATTCTAGTAAAAGAAGCAATAAGAGAGTTACCTTCCTCAACTGATAGAGTTTTGATCTGGTGACATCTGAAGGAGGGTCGGTTTTTTATCGGCTCCTTGAATCTTTGTGCAATGGAAATTAGGGAACAAACTAAGGGGCTGTTTGTTTGCATCTTAACAGCCTCTTAATACCCCCATGTCTGACCGAGTCAGATTTCAGAGTGTTTGTTTCATCTCTCTTAAAACTTACCCAGCCTCTTATTATCCTCTGACTGAGTCATACATTACCATGAGTCTGACTCTGAATGGAATTTTGACAAACTTGCCCTCATCCACACTGCCCCTTCATCTCCACACCTACCGAATCAACATAACCGCCACCACTGCCCCTTCAGAAAATAAATAAAGAAAAGTAAACTCACCACTATCTTCATCGCATTGCTGCCGTCGGCAGGCTCCGGCCGTCGGAGTGACGGGGCTCCCGTCGCTCCTCGTTCACTATTTTATCTCGCCGAACCCAACCACCACGTATAACTTCCTGCTGTCACACCTCAACTCAAAACAACTCGAATCCACCGCCGCAAGGCGGCTCTCTGCCGTCACTCTCTCTCTCACTCTCTCTCTCTCTCTGGTCTCTCTCTTCCGATCTCGTCTGCAGCCATCGCTCACCACCACCGGACGTGGTGGTGGTCCGTTCCTTTTACCGACGCGGGGGGGTGGCTGTTTGTCGGATTTGTGGCTGGAGTTTTTAAGAAGAAGAGGGGTGTTATTGTGATGTGGTCCTGTGTTTTACAAATGAAGGAGATAGGGTAGAGAGAGACAGGGAAAGTTTGGAGGTGATGAATGATTGAATGACTGGAAATGATCTATCTAGACAACATGTATATATATATATATATATATAATAATAATAAAATGGTTTTTTTAATTAAAAGGGGTAAAAATGTCATTTTACATGGTCATTCAGATGTGCAACCAAACAACACTTTACTGGTTCAGCACTTACTGATTCAGAGCCTCTTATCCATTCAGACCTCTTATTCAATCAGCACTTATTGATTCAGATGTTGCCAAACAGCCCCTTACACGGATTCATATTAATCCAAGAAGAGGTGGGAACTTCAAAGAGAGAGTCGAGATGAGAAACTAGAACATTTCATACAAGCTAATATTTAACCCTATACTATTCTTGGGCCTTTTGATCATCTCTAACTGGGTTGCTATGCGTGGCCCAGTTTGATATAGTTGCAAGTAGGGATGAGCACGATACCTATTCGGTACGTGTATCCGATACCAAATGCTCATCCCTACATGCAACTAATTGAGTCGACACCGACACCCACATGAACGGTTCATAACACACCACGTCAGAAGTGCCTTGACCGATAATAAATGTAAGACTTCTATTTGCGTGGACAAATCAAATCCCTATCTATAGATAAAGTGACTTTATTCTCTGTATTGCAAATGGCGACCTTTGACTTAACAGATCAAATTGCTCCCTTCCCTGATGAGATTAGCAGTGCCGATTTCGACTCTGATTTCGTCTGGGGTGCTGCTACCTCTGCATATCAGGTATATATACATATATCTTGCTGCTGTTAAATGCCAGTTTGTTTGACCACTTTTTGAGTTGAAAATGATCACTCTTTTATTTTTTTAATTCCTGAAATTAGAGGACAAATGTTGTTTATTTTGCTCCATTCTCCTTCTAATATGTCGAGAATTTTAGGGTTTTTGATTTTTGTTAATCAATTATCGGAAAATTAGACATTTGAAGTCATGCCACGTGTCACCCTGAAAAAGAGAGGATGAACATTCGATGAGATTTCAAAAGTGTTCACCATCTTCTAACATGTTGTTTCTTTTTCACACAGATTGAAGGTGCTGCTTGTGAAGGTGGTAAGGGCCCTAGCATTTGGGATGTTTTCTGCCTCACAGATCCAGGTTTGTCTTCTTCACCATCAGCATATACAAGTTGAAAAACAGCTAGTGTTTGCGGGTTGACGGGTTCAACCCGACACTAACCTGAACCAGATAATTGTGAGTCACAAGAACCTGAACCCGAACACGACACAAATATTCGCAAGTCAACATAAACACGTGCGTTTAACCCGATTTTTTTTTTTTTGCATTTTAATACTCAAGTAATAAATTTAAAACCAAAATACAAAGGTGTATTAAACAATTTAAAAAAAAAGAGTTAAATGCCATTTAGTCACTATGGTTTGGGCCATTTTGCCAGTTTAGTTCAAAGGTCTGAAACATTGCCATTTTAGTCCAAATCGCTTGAAACGTTGTCATTTTAGTCCACTGGGTTAACTCCATCCCTTTATTCTGTTAACTAGAAGGGCTTTTCGGTCATTTTATATGTAATTCTGTTAACTAGAAGGGCAATTCGACCATATAAAATGATCGAATTACCCTTCTAGGCTTCTAGGTAACATAAAAAATGGATGGAATTAACCCAGTGGACTAAAATGGCAAACGCTTGAAACTATTTGGACTAAAATGGCAACGTTTCAAACCTTTGGACTAAACTGGCAAAATGACCCAAACCACAGGGACTAAAATGACGTTTAACTCAAAAAAAAAACTTGATGTCGGTTTGTGTTTTAATTTCAAGATTTTGGCATAATATGTAACAATGACATAAAACACATTTAAAAAATAAAAATAAATAAACAGGCTAAACGGGTCAACCCGTGAACCTGCCAGGTTGACCCGAACATGACCCTTTAGCTGTAAGTGTTCACACGTTTAACAAAAAAATTTGGCCCTCACCCGTTTATACTAAACCCAAACCCGTGAATTTCGTGCTAGGTTTGTGTCATGAATCTTTTTTTTAAACTGTACTGCAGGCCGCATTGTTGGTGGAGATAATGGAAACATTGCTGTTAATTCTTACTATAAAACAAAGGTCAACCCGCATAACCTTTGCACACTATGAATTAAATTCATCTAGTGTTAATCTTCTGTAATATCCGTAAACAGGAGGATGTACAAACCATGAAAAAAATGGGTCTGCAAGCCTACCGGTTCTCACTTTCATGGAGTAGAATTTTACCAGGTGAAGTTATAGTTTTATTAAAATAAAAAAAAGTAAAAACCTGATAAAAAACTAATGTTTTTAACATTTAGGAGGAAAACTGAAATTGGGTATCAACCAAGAAGGGGTTGACTACTACAATAATCTAATCAACGAGCTTCTAGCCAATGACATTGAGCCATATGTCACGTTGTGGCACTGGGACACTCCCAATGTCTTGGAAGCTGAATACGGCGGTTTCTTGTGCGAAAAAATTGTGTAAGTAGATAATGAATGACTTTGTGTCTGTTTGACATGCTATTGTCTTAATATATAGAGTTAAGTACACGGATGGTCCTTGTGATTTGCACTTTTTAACACATTTAGTCCCCAGCTAACAAATCTAAAGGTTTCAGCTGGTCCAAGTTAAGGACTAAATGCGTTACAAAGTGCAAACCATAGGGACCATCCATATACTTTTGGTAAAAGTTGTGTGACTAAATGCGTTACAAGAGTAAAATGCCATTTTCGTCCCTGAGGTTTGGCTACTTTTGCGACTTCGTCCGAAGGTTTGTTTTTTACCATCTGGATCCAAAGGTTTGAAATCTTTTGCCATTTTCATCCAACTCGTTAACTCCATCCATTTTCTCCGTTAAATGAGGGGCATTTACCTCTTTTTAGACATTTTTTATTAAAACAAAAAACACGATATGAAATAAAGATCCACCTCTGTTGACTTTCTCACCATCCAAACCATTTAATCATTGCAAAAAAAAAATGTCTAAAAAGACGAAAATGCCCCTCACTTAACGGAGAAAAATGGATGGAGTTAATGAGTTGGATGAAAATGGTAAGATTTTAAACATTTTGGATCTATCTAGATGCGAAAAAATAAACATTTGGACAAAAGTTGCAAAAGTGGCCAAACCTCAGGGATGAAAATGAAATTTTACTCGCGTTACAAAGTACAAACCACAGGGACCATCCGTGTACTTTTGGAAAACTATGGACCAAATCCAAAGTTTTGGTCAACCACAGAGACCATCCGTGTACCTTACTCTAATTTATATTTGTGTTTGTGACACATGACAGATATGATTTCGTAAATTATGCTGAATTTTGCTTTTGGGAGTTTGGTGATCGGGTCAAACACTGGACCACGCTGAACGAACCACATTCTTATGTTGAGAAAGGATACACGACGGGTAAGTTTGCACCTGGCAGGGGAGGTGAAGGTATGCCCGGGAATCCTGGCACCGAGCCTTATATTGTGGGACACTACCTACTTCTTTCACATGCGAAAGCTGTTGATTTATATCGTCGAAGATTTCAAGTAATGTATTTTGCTTATATCTTATTTTATGGATGATTAGATGACGTGACTCGACACAGATTTAAATGAGTTCGGGTTCATAAACGGGTCAACACGATTTAAAATGTGTTTCAACGGGTTTAACCCGTGTAATCATGTTAAATGGGTTAACATGTCGACATGACACGTTTAAGAACCTTTTATTATAACGATGTAGATTTATAATCTTTTAAACGGTTAAATATATTATCGTTACATTCTCTCTACTAAACGGCTTACGTTGTTCGTTAGGGATTTTTATGATTTAACTTTTGGTCATTTTTATTTTATCATGTTAGTTATCTTATTATTTATTAACTGTATTGAGTAGTGTCATTAATCGTATTAAACACGTTGTGTCATTCGTGTTATACAGTTGTTAAACTATCTATATTTAATCGTCTTAAATGTGTCGTATCGTTTTTCGTGTAACCTATTTATTAAACATGTTTGTGTTCGTATAGTTAAACGTAACATGTTCTGGTTGAATAGTTGTGCTAAATGTGTCGTGTCAAATACGACCCGTTTAACACAACATGACACGCTCTGTCAGCTCTAGATGTTTATTAATCAAAATAGGAACCCACACAAGAAACACATTTAATCAGCTGGTACTCGGAAAAATGTCAGGCAAGTCAAGGGGGTACAATCGGAATTACACTCAATACGAAGTTTTACGAGCCGCTTAATTCAGAACTCCAAGATGACATAGATGCAGCCCTCAGAGCCATAGATTTCATGCTTGGATGGTGAGCATAATATTCATAGATATTTATATTAAAAAAATAATCTTTTCCATTGTTTTTAGATTAAGCAGAAGTATATGACCGATTATTTGTAGGTTCATGGAACCGTTGTTTAGCGGTAAATACCCAGATACCATGATCGAAAATGTCACTGATGACCGATTACCTACATTTACAAAAGAGCAATCTGAGTTAGTGAAGGGATCATATGATTTTCTCGGGTTGAATTATTATGTTTCTCAATACGCCACCACCGCACCAGAAACAAACGTTGTTTCACTCCTCACAGACAGCAAGGTTCTTGAGCAACCAGGTATCTTTAAATCCATGCAAAAGTACGAAATTATTTTATTCTTTTTACATAAACAAGGTTTACTTGAAGAAAAATATGAACTTGATTGCTAACTTTTGGCGGTTTTTATTTATTTGTTTATTTATTTTTGCAGACAATATGAATGGAATACCTATTGGAATAAAAGTAAGATTTGTTTCGTTGATATATGAGTAAAGTACACGAATGGTCCCTGTGGTGTACCAAAAATTTTGGATTTGGTCCCTAGCTTTCCAAAAGTACACGGATGGTCCCTATGGTTTGCATTTTGTAACATATTTAGTCTCCAGCTTTTTCCAAAAGTACATGGATGGTCCTTGTGGTTTGCACTTTGTAACTAGGGCTACAAACGAACCGAACGTTCAGCGAACAGTTCGTGACCGTTCAGCAAGAAGTTCATTTATGTTCGTTCGTTTAATATATGAACGAACACGAACAAGAAATTTCGTTTGTAAAGTTAAATGAAAGAACATGAACAAAGGCTGCGTTCGTCCGTTTATGTTCGTGAACGTTTGGTAATGTGTTCGTTTGTGTTCATGAACTTTTGGTAATGTGTTCATTTATGTTCGCTCGTTTATGTTTATTTGTGTTCGTTCATTTAAAGGTTATATGTCTCTCCCAACATTCCTCATTTGACTATTTAAATTTCAGTTTGTGTTAAAGCTTGACAAACTTCTTAAGTTTGTGTTAATAATGTTTCTGATAATTATGTCAACTGTGTTAGGATAATTATGTTAAGTGCTTATTTATTTTTTAGTGGATACTTCATAATTGTTGTGATGAAAAATGCAAATTTCCCCTATATTAATTTGTAAAATTGTTGTGTGAGTTATTTTCACTATTCAACTTTATACAAATTTGTATACTTATAGTACTTTCACTCATTGGACAACCTACACTTAATTATCTAAAGTTTCATTTTATTGACATTCATTGCACAATCTCCTTTTAGGTGAGTTTTGTTATTGCTTTGACTTAGATTTTTTACTATGATAATGTTTTACGTTTCGGTCTAAATTATTCGGGTTAATTTTTGCAATGCACGTCTCTGATTCAACATTTTTATGTCTATTTTTTATTTGGTTTCACAGTCTTGCGCAACGCGCGGGTCCTAAAAACTAGTTTTATTCTAAAATGAATATATGTTTGTGTATTCATTTGTATTCATAGACATTTGTGTTTATTTATGTTCATGAACATTTGTTTGAGTTCATTTGCATTTGGTGAATAATCGTGAATAGTTCATGAACATTTACATTTTCTTAATGAACGAACACGTACAAGAAATCTCGTTCGGTAAGTGTTCGTAAACAGTTCATGACCAGGCTCATACCTTAATGAGCGAACACGAACAAGGCCTTGTTCGTATTCGCTCGGTTCGTTTACAACCCTATTTGTAACACATTTAGTCTTTAAATGCGTTACAAAGTGCAAACCACAGGGACTATCTGTGTACTTTTGGAAACGTAGAGACCAAATTCAAAATTTTGGTAAACCACAGGGACCATCCGTGTACTTTACTCTTGGTATAATTTGCAGCCTTGTGCAATTCTTGCTTGCTTATTTTCTCGGTTGATGCAGGCTGGTCTCGACTGGCTTTATTCATACCCACCTGGATTTTACAAACTGCTCGTGTATATAAAAGATACTTATGGAGATCCATTAATTTACATAACTGAAAATGGTATAGAAATTTCTTCCTTGAATACAATTTATCTTTTTGCTTTTATTTGTTTCGAATGCTAACATGGTGTGTACTGTATTTCTCATAGGTTGGGTTGATAAAACAGATAATACAAAAACAGTTGAAGAAGCTCGTGTTGATCTTGAACGGATAGATTATCACAATAAACATCTTCAAAATCTCCGATATGCGATCAGGCAAGTCAATCTACCAATAATTTTTTTATAAAAAAATGTCACACATGTAACACCCTATTACAAGATATTTTACATTTTTTCAGTGCTGGTGTTAGAGTGAAGGGATACTTTGTTTGGTCACTCATGGATAACTTTGAATGGGATGAAGGTTATTCTGCTCGTTTCGGTCTAATATATATAGATTTTAAGGGCGGAAAATATACAAGGTACCCGAAAAACTCCGCGATATGGTACAAACACTTTCTCGGTTATAGCAATAAACAAAAGACCGAAAAGAAAAATAATCTTGCCCGTGAACGAACATGTAAACCGTCAGAGAAAACAACAAAGTAAGAGATTCATTTTTCGGCTTTGTTTTTTTCGTTGATAAAAATTGATTTGTTAATCTGTTTATTATTGGTCAAGCTTCGAGTTGGAGCTCGAGAACAACTGTTACTGCTTGGATCTGCTTTCGCTTCTGCTGCCAAGGTTCGGTCTGCTTTTGTATCGTCTACGATTAGAAATTTAAACCGTTGTTTCGATCTTGGACAGGTTTATTTATGAGTTAAATGCCATTTTAGTCCCTGTTGTTTGAGACATTTTGCTAGTTTAGTCCAAAGGTTTCATTTTTCGCCTGTGAGTCCAAAAAGGTTTCACTGTTGCCATTTTAGTCCACTGGGTTAACTTCTATGTTAACGAGAAGGGCAATTCAGTCATTTTATATGTAATTTTGTTAACTGGAAGGGCAATTCGGCCATATAAAATGACCGAATTGCCCTTCTGGTTGACAGAAACAATAGATAAATTAACCCAGTGGACTAAAATGGCAACGGTGAAAACCTTTTTGGACCCACAGGCGAAAAATGAAACCTTTGGACTAAACTAGCAAAATGACCCAAACCACAGGGACTAAAATGGCATTTAACTCTTTATTTATTTAGTATGTATGTATGTATTTATATTAATTAGTAGTTATGTTAATTGTAGGATTAATATGAAAGTTAATTACAAATTTGGTGGGGTAAAGTTGAAGGATGAACAAAGGTGAGTATAGGAAGGGGAGGGGCTGCAGGTCACATTTCAGATTCTTGGAGGTTACTGGAACATTGGCTGAAGTTGGAGGGTAAAGTGAAAAATGTAAAAAAAGGTTTGTTGAATTTATATTTTATAGAGGATGGTGAACTGATAATTGTTTAATTTGTTTAGTAATTATGTGGTTTTAAATTTCATTTGTAAAGAATAAAACATAATAAATGTTACTGATAAATAAAATCATAGCTATGTGCTAATAAATAATAATACTATCTTAATACTGAATCTTTCGTACCATTCATTTCTAGAACGATAATTTTCATTCTTTATATTTTATTAGGGATTACTAAACATACCTCTTATGTAGTGAACGTATCCTATATGAGAGGGATATTACTTCTAATGGTGGAGGGGATCACCAAGTGTGTTAAAGTGGGGATATGTGTAGCAGCACCCTTTTGATTGTATGTGGTAAAGCAACAAATGCGTATATACAGTAAAACATCTATAAATTAATACTCGATAAATTAATAACTTTGATAAAATTAATAATTTATTCAGTCCAACTTGGGATGAGTACAAAATTGGACCCCAATCGATCGATATAACAATAAGATAATAACTTTTTTGAAATCCATCCCAATCGATAGGGTAAATTACATTTTTCGTCCTTTATGTTTGTATCGGATTGCAATGGATAACCTTTAACTTCAATAATTACAGTCATAATCCTTTATTTGGAAAACTCAGTACATTTTTCGTCTTTTAGCACTAACAAAGTTAAAATTTTCAGTTAAGTCTATTCACTTAAAGGTAGTTTAGTCTTTTTACCAATTTAATTAAATTAAAATTTATAACAAAGCTTTATAATCCAAACAGGAGACATTACCACTCCATTCGTCCACCACATCCTTCCCTGATCTGTTGCTTCTTCTTCTTTCCATGGCTCCGGTAACTTTTACCAAAACGATGTCATTCCGATGATAATACTCCGTGTCCATACATGTCTGTCTTTTTATCCGTGTTGCTTTCACGATCACCGTTGATCATAGATCTTAAAATTTTGTTCGAGATCAGGTTCGTGTTAGCCTGCTCGTGATCTTCAGATTTCGAAGGTGAATTTGTGTTCACACTGCTTTGATCCGGAAACTACCTCGGGAAAATGTAAGTTACTCCTCCTCCGACGACCTTCATCAACGTAGTGTCGACAAACGGCCCAACTACTCCGACATTGGTCATCATTGTCATTCGATTTCTCAAAAGATCACCCGCTGGTAATGAACACAAACCTGCAAAATTGATGTTTGAAGATGCGATTGAACCCAAAATCGATGTTTAACCCAGAAATCAAACCATTGAACCCATAAATCAATAACAATGCATACGCTTTAGGAGATCGAAAAAGTGACAGGGAAGAAACGATGTCACATGCGGCAATTCCTCTAAATTGATATGAACGGTGGCTGGAGTGATGGTGGTGACGAGATTTGAGGTGGTGGTGATGGCAAGATGTGGTGGTTAGGGTTTTAGGGTTAGGGAATTGGGGAAGATGAAGTGTATATGTAATTTTTTGGTTTTTTTATTAAACATTTAAATAAAAACATGAATTGACCAAAATACCCTTGAGTGAATAAATTTAACTGAAATTTTAACCTTGTTAGTACTAAAGGACGCAGAGTGTAACGGATTTTGTAAATAAAGGACTGTGACTATAATTATTGAAGTTAAAGGTTATTCGTTGCAATCCGGTACAAACATAAAGGACGAAAAGTGTAATTTACACCAATCAATATAATAATAAGATAATAACTTTTTTGAAATCCCAGTGTATATAAATTGGTCTCAACGAAACTATAAATTAATAATTGCTAAAATATTCTAAATTCTAAGATTGTCTAGTAAAAAACGAATCTATTTGTTTTTTGTTCAAATCTATCTTGAGTTCATCTTTAAATCTCCTCATTGCACATAAGAGTTGAGGCATTGTTTTCTCGTATTACAACAAAAAATTGTGAAGAGTTGTTGTCGTTTGCAATGCACTTAAGAAATGTGCATTGAAACTTGTTTTTATAACATTTTTTTTGGTACATGAATTAACTTTTTGTATTAAAAAACAATGAATTTGACAAATTCAATTAATTTATGAATGTATATTGCCCGACACTGATATTTCTGTGGTTTTACGGGTCCAAGCTTACCCGATAGAATCAATGACAAGGAACACGAAAATCAGAATAACGGGAACGGAAATACAAACAGTTCATACGAGAGAGTCTGGGACGAATGTGCCATTCGTACGAAAGGGAGTGTGGGTCGGCAGATTCTCGTTTTGAACATTCTAACTATTAAACAGTTATGTTCGTGATTCTGTTAAGTTTATTAGTTATAGTATTAGTATATTATTAGTCCAGTATGTTCACAAGTTTCATAGAAGTCATGCATGGAGGTTTTAACCTCGTTATTGATCACCAAAGCTCAAATCAGTTAACTTGGTTAACTGACCGGTTGGTCATGATTACAGAAAGGAATTGATAGAATGTAAACAAACCAAACAACCGAACAATATACAACTCATGTGTGCCAACACGACATAGAAAGGTAATCTGATGCAGGAGCATATCAGCATATCTTATATTTTTATTTAAAATTTGAATTTCCTATTTTATCTTTTTCATAGCTATAAATTAAGGTCTAGGGTTGATTGTTTATTCAGTTTTTGATTGATTTTGAAATTGAAAGAACATTGTTCTTGGAACCATTCGGTTCGTTTTTATCGTCATTGATTACTAATCGTTCTTGAGCCATTTGATTGCACGCGAAACTGCATCAAGTAACTTTGTTAATCATGAGATAAATATTAGTTATATTGGGAAGAATATTGGAGGGTTTATTATAGTTGACCAGAAGGAATCCGATGAAGATTTGATATGTAATCTTAATGCATATCACTTATTTGAGGGGACTCGCGACCTTGAACGAAAGTTGGCAACTCAACGAGGCAAACACGGTTATCGGATTTCAAAGTTTTGTGACAATTCCACGGTGGTGACCGGTCTTCTTGCAACTACCAATCACATTATAAAAGGTGAAGTGGTTGTTGGCGATGATGTTTTGATTGCCGGAGGTGAAGGTACGACAACCAATGGTAACAAATCGGTCTTGGAAAGTCCAATCAAATTACCGAAATTTAAGGGAGAATTAAATATTGCTTTCCAAAATTTGGGAACCAACAGGTATTCAAATACGATAAAAGGTGCCTCGCAAAATTTGGGATACATTAGGAATTCAAAATTCAAACTGAAAATGAGATTGGGGCTGCTAAAACTATTGATTTAATAAAGAGTAAACTGCCATTTTGGTCCCTGTGGTTTAGACTCTTTTGTCATTTTAGTCCAAATCTCAAACTTTTTAAATCTGGGTCCCTGTGGTTTCACTTTTATTGCCATTTTAGTCCAAAATCTAAAAACCCCCTATTTTGACTGTTGAAAGCTAATTGTTTTGTCCTTTTGTGCAAGGGCATTTTGGTCATTCTGATTTTAATATTTTAAAAAAAACTATTTTAATAATTCTAATAAATTAAAACAAAAATTATATAATATATATAACTCTATCTCTCTCTCTCTCTCTCTCTCTCTCTAAAACACACATACTCTCTCTCTCTCTATAAAACACACATCCTCACCACCACCTCCGGCCACTTACCGACGACGGAACAATTGAACACAGACTCTGAATCTTCCATAAACACCCATAATCACCACCGACGACAGCTTCTGAATCTTTGGAACTGTTGAACAACACAGAGCTGTGCATAAACACCTACAATCACCACCGACGACTGATCCCATCTCCTCATCCACAACACCCAAACTCCATCTTCTGAATCTACGGCCAGTAGATTGATCCCATCTCCTCATCCACAACACCCAAACTCCATCTTCCATAAACACCCACAATCACACTGCCGATGGCCGGCGGTGGTTCTCTGCTTCCTGTCGTCGATCACCACCAATTTGTCGGAGAACCACCACCTCCTTCACTTGAAACGTCAACCACAACGGGCCAAAGAAAATAGATAGATCTTCACAGATCTTAAAGAAAAGAGAAGGAAATGACGGGTTGAAATGCTTACCGGACTGACTTGGGTTTCAACCGCCGGAGTCGTCGCCGGACGGCGATTGCCATCGTCATCATCAACGACATCAACATCGTGAAACCCCATCACCTGTAACTCCACGGTCGTCAGAGACGACACAGGCTCCACCGGTTCTCTCTCTCCTCCTCTGATTTCGTTACCGCGCCGCCGCTACTGGTCTGATTTGGGTGTGGGTGTGGGTGTGTGGTTATCGGAGAAGGAGGGGTGTGGGTGTGTATGGAGAGGAGGTTGTGGGTTCCCGTCTGCACAAGAACGGCCGCCGGCCAGCAGGATTCTGCTCAAGTCGCCGGGGCTCAGTCAAGAGTCGAGAGAGAGTGGCAGAGGGTGTGGTGGATGTGGTTTACAGAGAAGAACAATGGGGTTAGGGTTTTGTTATGAAATGAGAAAGATGAGAGAGAGTGTGTATCTGTGTTTTAGTGAGAGGGAGAGAGAGAGAGTTATATATATATATATATATTATAATATATAATTAATTTTGTTTTAATTTATTAGCATAGTAAATCAGAATGACCAAAATGTCCTTGCACAAAAGGACAAAACAATCAGCTTTCAACAGTTAAAATAAGGGGGTTTTGGGATTTTGGACTAAAATTGCAATAAAAGTGAAACCTCAGGGACCCAGATTTAAAAAGTTTGAGATTTGGACTAAAATGGCAAAAGTGGCTAAACCACAGGGACCAAAATGGCAGTTTACTCTTTAATACATGACGTAAATCTTAGGAATTTTATATATGCAGGTGATAATGGAAATATGATGCAGGAACATATCAGTATATCTTATATTTTTATTTAAAATTTGAATTTCCTATTTCATCTTTTTCATAGTTATAAATTAAGGTCTAGAGTTAATTGTTTATTCAGTTTTTGATTGATTTTGAATTGAAAGAACATTGTTCATGGAACCATTCGGTTCGTTTTTATCGTCATTGATTACTAATCGTTTGATGTGGTCTAAATATACATATTTTATATCAATATTCCTACACTTTTGAGTGGCTTTATGATTGATGACGGGGGTAGCTCAAGTCTCAATAATATGACTAAAACACATAACAACCTAAAAGGTTAAACGGTTAAAAGGTTCAAAACCCGCGAGTTATAGTGAGCAGCAAAAAGAACAAGCACAGTAATTAGTCACATCACTGATAACCCACCAACTCTCCTCTCAGCCGCAAAAGTGGCATGTGCAAAGGAGAACACCCTTTTACCCGCAGGTCCGAAGCCTTCAACCCCTAAATGGGTAAGTCCCCTACTGCAACTGAGGTTCACTAGTCAAAGGTTTCCTCTTTGAGAAGACCTTTCCTCTATAAGTGACAAACCTTGTCATTCATGCAGGACATTCCGATCAGCTTGGATCTTCCTTCTTCCCCCTCTAGAACTTGCTCCATGCATGCTTCTCTTCTTCACTTCAAATAACACTACTTCACTAATACAAACATCCGAGGCTGAATCTCTTTCATTCAAGGATTTCAAGTGAATACTAACAAAACTAGTGAACCTCCTCCTACGTCTAGCAAACGTAGGGGGACCCCACGACCTGCGTTAGGCAAACTTCAACACTTGAAGCCTTTTGCTTAACCATTCTGTCCACTACTCTCGGTCTCGTATTTATTGTAACAACAATGGTTGTTTTTTTCATTAAAATCCAATCGTAGTTAGTTCGGGGTTAAAGTTTGATGATTTTTAGAGATAACGATTATTTTTTACTAAACTTTGCTTTTACTAGTCATTATTAAATGCTTGTGGATTTTGTCTTACACGGGTGTCTAAAACAAAAAAAAAAAAAAAAAGGTTCTTATTAAGTTGGTATGGGTCATCTGATAGTGCAACTCGAAGAAATTGATGGAATTGTTATTCAACTTTGGAAGTTGAGAATTAATTTGAGTAGAAGGTGGCTGCTTCGATTGGTAAAACATAAAAAGATATATATTGCAAAATTCCCCACATATACAATTACAAGCTAAGGGGAGGAGGGCTAGTTCACTAGTGATAGTGATAGATTCTATCACTCCCATTGTCCAATAAAATCATGCCATGTCATCAACCAAATTTCTATCACTAGTGATAGAAATGTAGGGGGGTGGTATCACCAGTGATGGGATTCCAATGTACAAGTATTAATGCACAATGTACAAGTCATACCCTATCACTCCTCAAAGTTCAACGCGTTATGCCCATAACTCGTTATACTCCATCACCAGTGATGGAATTGGGCGGGGCGGTGTTCCACGAGTGATAGATTCTATCACGGCCCATAACGATGCCACCCCGTGTGGCCTAAGGGGAATAGTGTCAGGCAGCTGCCTGGCACTTCCCCATTGGACCAACCAATTTTTAATTTAATTTTGTTCCCAGCTTAAAATTACCGTTTCGTCCTTCGTTTAAAATTACGTTTTTGCCCCCAGCTCAAAATAAAATTAAAATTTTTTCCCTAGCTCAAAATTACGCTTTTGCCCTCGGTTCAAAAACTCAGATTTAATTTTAAATTTTGTTCCCAGTTTAAAATTACGTTTTCGCCTTCCGTGTAAAATTACTTTTTTGCCCCCAGTTCAAAATAAAATATTGTTTTTCCCTCTAGCTCAAAATTACGCTTCTGCCCTCAGCTCAAAATTACGTTTTTGTCCACAGTTCATAATAAAATTATGTTTTCCCCCCTAGCTCAAAATTATTAGCTGCCTGTCACTTCCCTATTGGACTAACTCATTTTTAATTTAATTTTATTTCCAGTTTAAAATTATGCTTTCGTCCTTTGTTTAAAATTACGTTTTTGCCCACAGCTCAAAATAAAATTATACTTTTGCCTTAGCTTAAAATTACGCTTTTGCCATCAGTTCAAAAATTCATTTTTAATTTTGTTCGCAGTTTAAAATTACGGTTTCGCCATCCGTTTAAAATTACGTTTTTGCCCCCAGTTAAAAATAAAATGTTGTTTTTTTCCTCTAGCTCAAAATTACGATTATGCCCTTAGCTCAAAATTATGTTTTTGCCCACAGTTCAAAATAAAATTATGTCCCCCCCCCCCCCCCCCCCCGCTCAAAATTGTGATTTTGCTCTCAGTTTAAAATTATGATTTCATCTCCAGTTTAAAATATAATAACGATTTTGCCCTCTGTACAGATATACATGTTGTGAGAGAGAAATATTTGGCTTATTGTCCCGCAACGCGGGCGGGGCAAAAACTAGTAAGGATACAAAGCTGGGATCTTGTATGGAGGATTAAATGAAAGGGATGTGGGCATCAAATAAAACGTGCTGAAGGATTTAAATTACTATTACCCCACTATATATTCTGTGTTTGGGCCATGTGAATTATTGCAACAACCAGCCCAATGCCATGTTGTGATGTTTGTAGATAGGCCCATATCATACGAATAGAAAAAAATCCCTACGAATAATTAATTTTTGTGATCCCAGTGTGATATATACGAGGTGAGAATTATAAAGCATAGGGAGCATTTGGTTGGAGGTCGACAAAACAGAGAACAAAGAAAAAGAGATATTCACAATCGCACGGAACGACATCAGCCGCAAAAAAAAAAAAAAAAAGAGAAGAGTCGAGAAGGAGGGAGTTATTTATTTGTTCAAGTGTTCAAGCCACAATCAAGATTTAAGTCCGGCTTTGCAATTTATTAGTATTCTGTTTTAAAGACTTTGCATTTTTTTTTAACTTGATACTATGATTTGTTATTTATTTTGAGACTTGTTTCTTTTTAGTGGTTATGTTTCTTGGTTAATCTCTATGACTTAATGTTTTGACTATTCGGTTTTGACAAATGATTAAATTGTGAAAAATTACATATTCCTGTTTTGTGATTGTTTACGAATTTGTGTGCTTGTCTTGGTTGTGATTGGTTGTTTGGTTAGGTGATTTTGTTAGTCTGGTCCGGAACTATTTAGATCATTCTAGGTTCGTTAATCTATTAGGTTTTCAGTCTAGAGCTTGAGATTAGAGATAATTCAAGTTTAACTAAATTAATTAAAATCAACTGAGTATAGTGTGCATCCTTTTCTGGCAACTCTAGCGACGAGTCAGGATTGCTAGGTTATTAGCAAGGCGTTGTTTGGTAGTTTGGGTGGCCGATAGCTCGGATCCGGCTACTTATTCGCGTTTAGGGTTTCCTAGGTTTTCAGTTATTTAGCAGGTTTAGCTTCATGGCCGGAGGATTTTAGCACCATAGTTGTTTTTAATCTAATAGTCGGGGGGATTCGGTGTCGATAACTCGAGTCGTTTCCAATTTAGCACTTCATCACTTTGTTCCATCTTCTATTTTGGTTGATCATCCTTAGCGGGAGGTTTTCTGGGTAGATTTGGAGCTTTAGCCATTGGTCAGGACTAGAGGTCATGGGTTGGTCATAGGGATTCGAAGCCTGGGTAGTTCTTTCTCATCATTGTTTGCTTCCCGTCACTTCTCCATCTTGCTTGCTTACTTTGTTCTCTTATTTACTCGCTTTAGTAGAATTAGAAAAATCCCAAAAACACAAATTAAACCAATTAAGTAATTAGTTGAGTCAGAGTCTAGTTTAGCGTCGCTAGTGTCTCGTGGGTTCGATACTCAGACTTCCTTAGGCTTTACTACGCACGATAGGTACACTTGCCTGTCAGTGGTCTAACATTTAGAGAGTCTTATTTTATAAATTTAAAACTAGGGTAGACAAATCGTTCTTGAGCCTTTTGATTGCACGCGAAACTGCATCAGTTGGTATCAGAGCTATGGTTTATCAAATGGCTCGACGTGGAGATGAATACTTTCTTGCTCGTAGAGTCGCCGACCGAGGCAACGACATGAGTGTTTTCTATTCACGTGCTTGTGGAGAAGATCCACACCCTACTCGTAGATTCGCCGAATAAGGCAGCGATGGAGTCTATCATGATCCACGAGATCTTGAAGAGATCAAACGGCTTCGACAACGAGTCCGAGATCTTGAAGAGATCAAACAGCTTGGTTAACAAGTCCGAGATCTTGAGTTACGACGGGAGATGCGCTTTAAGGAAACTGAATCGGAAACTATCGTCCGGGACGATGTGAACGAGGAAGAGGAGCATCCTTTCTGCCATCCCCACCCCTGGTTCTTCGAACCTATCTATCATGAGAGTTTGACCGATGGCGAACCTGATTCAAGTAACATCGTTTGGGACGAAAGCGATGATGAAGAGGGTTTGGGTCGATTTAAGAGATCACAGATGAATCAAGTGATAATGGAAAAGAGGAAAAGATATGGTTTTCTAGAGATAAGGGTCATATATCTCGTGATGATATATGCATGATTTCCATGCATGATAATTCAACACCTGGGCATATTAATATTGATGGAAATTCTAGTGGTCTGCATGAGGATCTTAGTGATTTCCATGTGGGAGCTCATAAAAATCTACTGAATTTACCAAAGGATGAACTTTGCAATCATGCGACAAAGAAAAATGGATCACATACGAATAAAATTGTTGGGCCATCATTTAAGTCCATTAGGAATAATAATTCGGTGGCCAACATTGGTTTAGAAAAAGAAGTCTCGTCGTCTAATGCCCATTGGTTGCCAATAGTGAACGAGATAGTGTTCGATGCTCAATTCGACCAAGGTGGTATGAGTCTCAAGCTTGGCGAGATGATCCATGAACTAAGATGATTAGGCGAGTCATGATAATAAATTAGAATCAGGTTGACGTTCCATTTGATCCAGGTAGCTTTGACTCGAAGGCAAAACTCGAGGACGAGTTTTTTTGAAGACGTGGAGATGCAGGAGCATATCAGCATATCTTATATTTTTATTTAAAATTTGAATTTTCTATTTTATCTTTTTCATAGTTATAAATTAGGGTCAAGGGTTAATTGTTTATTCAGTTCTTGCTGATTTTGAATTGAAAGAACATTGTTCTTGGAACCATTCGGTTCGTTTTTATTGTCATCGATTACTAATCGTTCTTGAGCCATTTGATTGCACACGAAACTGCATCATAATCCTAAGTGTCGGAGGCTGGATGGGGTTCACTTGTTCTAGGTCTAAGAGATTGTTTGGGTGTTCGTTACACGAGTTAAGTGAGGTGGTGGGTCTATATTGGAAACCAAAGTTCCCACAAAACACACTCTGATGTTCCAGAATTAGCTATACGGAAAATAGCAATCTGGACAATCATTCACACTTGGATATCGTCGGAACTTGGGAAACTGTCACATTCGTACAAACTTGATGTGCCCATTCGTATGAGAGGGATGTCCCTCTCGGACGACTGTGCTTGTCACTCGAGCGACTGTGACTGTTTCTTAGGTAAATCAGTTTGGTTTTGTTTGAACTGGTTACCTACTCAACAGAAATTGGCTCCAACTCAAATCCACAGCTATTGACTTAGCTTGTGAGCTCGTAGAACCTCAGATCCAGCTGAGTTTAAAGTTTAGAAAGTTTGTAAAAAGATTTTTGAAAGATTACTTCACCTTCAACTTGGCCCTCAACCGAGTTTGAGAGTTCGTACCAGTTGCTAAAAGCAGATCTGGAAAGTCATGTGAAGATTCGTGAAGAATCTTGTAAAAAGTTTGAGAAAATAGAAGAAAAGTAGAAGATTAAAGGTGAAATCAGATATTTGCGAGTTAAAACTCACTTAGAATGGCTGAGACAATGATCCGAATGAATAGCTCAATGATAGCTCGAGAGAGAATTTCGGGTGTTGAAGGTTTGAAGTGAAGGAGATGGCCTTGTATTTATAGGGGAAAAGTGGCAGTTTGGTGCAGATGCGCCTCATGCGAAGGTGACAACTGGCACAAAACCGGTAATTTCCGTACAATTTAATTAATATTTAATAACTGCAATTATGTGCTTAAATGTCAACATTATCTGATTATATGCTATACATGTGAATTCATGTATGTTTTATACTACAAATATTGTTTTATACATTAATGATAGCGTTGCGTCAGAAATACTAGTAAACTCACCGGTAAGACACATTGTGTCAACGATTCTGCAGAAAGCAGTCAGACAATAGAATTGGGGCCTAGGTGTAGGTCCGACGTAAAAAATACATTAAAAACCCAAGGAGTATATACAAGGGTTAACATATAGACTTTCCGGAAGCCAGAATATGCACTAAAAAGCACCCGAAACGCACTTTAAATGCATAATTCTGCACAAATCAGCTATAATCAGCTTTTTAACATATAAATATCATGCAGAATTCATGTTTTATTAGCCAGAATACCCTCCTAAGTGTTGGGAATTAAAAGGGTCACAAGAAGATACTTAAAGGACACTAAACGGTGCAATTTAGCACTTTAACGAACCGGTATTTA
Source organism: Helianthus tuberosus (assembly GCA_030545235.1). Classification (NCBI taxonomy): domain Eukaryota; kingdom Viridiplantae; phylum Streptophyta; class Magnoliopsida; order Asterales; family Asteraceae; genus Helianthus; species Helianthus tuberosus. The sequence continues at coordinate 142,175,133 of CM060357.1, forward strand.
ACCGAACAACCGGACATTACCCGGAACATCAAAATATTATTAGAAACATTGTTTTAATGTTTCTGAACTAGTTATGGTCCCCAAACACCATAACACCCCTTATAACATAATAACACATCTGTGACAACCCGCACTAAACCAGGTATCCGTACGACTTAATTAATGATTAATTACTGCTTAATTACTGTGCTTGTTTGAACTAGCTGATGAACTGCTACTTGATATCTGATACATGTACATACCTGCATCATACTTTACATATCGTCACTACATTATTTACATACGGCACCTTAGTGACAAACATGATGCACAAAAAGCACAGTAGCACAATACACGGATAACCTACTGAACATGCTGATAAAGCCAGCATCAGGCAAACACTGCCTCCAAGGCCTATAAGAGCCTGAGATATTTGACTACACTAGTAGTGAGTGTAGGGATACAAGGGTTGTAGAACTGCGTCTCTAGGAATAAGATACAATGACCGGATGTGCCTAAAACGTACTTTAAGTACAAAACACAGCACTTTAATAAATAATCCAGCTTCTAGCTGACTAGTAAAGTGCCAGAACATGGAAAAAAAATATTACTAGACACTTTCCAAAGTGTCGGATATAAATTGTGTCACTAAAAATAATATAACGACACTCTAAAGCTTTATTAAGCGCTTTAACGGATTACTATCCAACCGAACAACCGGACTATACCCGGAACATGAAAATATTGATGTTTTCATTATTTATCTTTTTCTGAGCTAGTTAGGGTCCGTGAATACCCTAACACCCGTCATAACACGCTACACATTAGTAACGGGGTTAAACACTTAACTTAACTTAGTTTAACCTAACTAATACTTGGAACCGAACTAGAACCCCCCCCCCCCCCATGGCCGATTTCGGTCCCCATGTAACTAAGAGGGGACATACCTAGTACTCCCTTGAATATTTTAATACTTGATTGCTTAATATCTTCTAGACATAATTACCTTTGGATAATACCCTTGATAATTATCTATAAGTTCTAAGCATTGTCATATAATCATTCCAACACCACAAAACTCTCTCTCTTTCTCTCCTAGAGCTTACGGCCAAGCATCCCCTATCCATCCATCCATTCTTCAAGTTTAGTTCTTGCCATTCCAAGATCATACAAACATCAAGGGTCACGTATTAGGAGCCTTGGAGCAAACGGAACGCGAAGGACCTCTCCACTTTGCTTTTATCCATACCATTTTCGTCAAGAATCTTCCCTAGCCTTGAGCTAGAGGTATAACACTTAAAACTCGTATTTAAACTATTCTAAAGTGGTTAAAAGTATTTGTGTTGGTTAAATCCCGTTAAAATGCGAAAAGATGCACAAAAGTCTACTAAAAGCATGAAAAATGGTGGTTAATAGCACATAAGTTGTGTAAAAGTTGTAGTATTTGAAATATATGGTTATCTAGACCCGATCTATGATGTGGTAGCTCGGATCATCGTTTAACCCGGTTTAGTAAGATCATGGATCTTAACATAAGCTCGTTTTTTAATGATACAAGGGTTAAAAGGTGAAACTCTACCACACATGAAACATGAACTTGTGTAAAAATGTTTTATTTGTGTAAAAGTGTTTTAACTTGTACAACGGTGTTTAAAACTAGCGGATCTACGCATCTGCAAGTGGTATTTTCAAAGAACCACATATCAAAGAAATCATGTATTTTAAAGAAGGATTTTATACTAACAAGCATGATTTTATAAACCACAAGTGTGTAAACACTTGTGAAATGAAAAGATCCGACGAAGAACTAGTTTGGTCAAATGTTACTAGAAGTTGTAAAGATGGATTTTCTCTAAAGACGAGGTTTTTACAAAATCGGATTATTTACACAAAAGATCCATTAAAAGTAAAGAGATTTACTACATATTTTTAGACAAACCACAAGTTCGTATATTTTTGCGATTATGTCTATCTTGACTAGTTAAAATGTTGAAAAGTTGTTTGATAATGTTGAGAACATTGATTGATTGATTTGTTAAAAGAAAATGATACGCTTGAAAGCGTGGCCACCTCTAGTTACAGAGGAAACTCTGGCGAAATTTTTCTAAAAACCTAACACTTAGAATTATTTACACAACAAGTGTTAGAATCATTTTTGACATGTTTTCGAAACATAAATTTCGCCATGACTTTATTTACTAAATATTCGGAGGTGGGATTTTCACAAAATATTAACGTGATAAATATATATTTTCACACACTGTTTATGATTATTTTGTGAATTACATAAATATTGTTTTTAGAGTAAAAATAATATTTACGAACATTAACGAATCCAAAATAATACGAACGCTTTCACCATAAATATATAAGTTACACCGGTAAGTAAATTACCACGCAATTGTTAAAACGTAACTTACGCACTTACAGAAATATTTATGAACGCGTATTTTAACAACGTATTATTGGAAAAGATTATGTGAAATGAAAATATAATATTTTTGAGAAAAATACTTATATTTTGGGATTGGAAATATATATATATATATATATATATATATATATATATATATATATATATATATATTAAGTGAGACTTAATAAGTTGCGAACGCACATGTATCAAATCCCCCATCCTTGGGAAGGAGATTAACTACCAAGTATATACAGAACGTAAACACGAAATAGTTGTCTAACTATTTCCCAAAGAATTAACTAAAGCTAAGGCACGGCCGTCCGTCTAATAGAATTAGCACTTGTAGGTCGTCGCACAGCTTTCTGATTTGGAGTACTTGGTAGAGACGCATACACTGTGAGTTCATGTCCCCCTTTTCTCTAACTGTTTTCAGTTTTCTTAACTGCGGGGGTGAAATACATGTTACTTTGTTTACAAGTACTTTATATACGGTATGGTTAGCGTAAGGAGGTGTTTTATTCCGATCATGTGAGTGGGTAGGAGCAATATGAGGCCATTAGTCCTCATGTCGGGACCGAGGGACAGGAGCGGTAGATCTATCTGGGTGTAGCGAGCCCAGCCCCAGGCCAAACTAGAAACGGACCTTGGGGTGACTTTGTCCACATATAAATGCCGTGGCGAAATCTGCTAGGTTTGAGTCTCCCTATTTGCACTTCACATATATCAGTGGCCTTGCAAATCATTGGTGATCACAAGTCCCCTTATTTGCTACATACCACGATTATTTCTATACTCACAAGTGTTTTACATACTCACTTACACATGAACTCGCTCAACATTATTGTTGATTTTTCAACTTACATGTATTTCAGGAAATTAACGAGATCTGGAACGGTATGGCATGTTTTCCGCTGCACTAGTTTCCGAGGTCATCCGGGGTTTAGGGGATGTGTCTCTTTCCTGGACAAGACACAGCCCTTAAATCATGTTTATGTTATGTTTCAAGTTGTAATGTCTATTGAACAAGGTTATGGTTGTTAGGGTATGTTCCCGTTAAAACAATGGTACTGTATTTGGTTTTCAAAACTAAATGGATGATCTTGCATGTTTTTAACTCATATAGCTTGGTTATGATTAAGCTATGGTATTAAGAAGTCACACCAAACTAACCACGCTTCCGCAAAGCCAGGGTGTGACAGCTTGGTATCAGAGCTCTGATCATAGCGAACTAGGATTCTTTCTCGAGTCTAGACTATGATCACTAGGGCTCTCACGAAAACATTTTACTGCATACCACTTAAGTCCAGATCCAAAACTTTTTACAAACAAATGTTGAGCACATTTTATTCATTATTATAGGCTTAGTCTGAGAGGCTGAGGCTCGGTCTGAGAGGCCGAGGCTTGGTCTGAGAGATCGAGGTAGTTGGCTAGTGAGACTAGGAGAATTGGCTAGTGAGACTAGGAGAATGATTTGAATGTTTACGTGGTGACTACGTGTTTATATGACTATATGACTAATTATTATACGTATATGTGTGTTTGTGTTACAAACGTCATGCTTTCATCAAGTACTAGAAAGATGGACACTACGAATCCCATGGCCATAAGTATCAGACGACATAGTTTCATCGAAGCACGAGGTGTACATTTCCGATACTACCGGCACAGACAATGACGACTTTCAGCCCTTTTGCGCTGCCTGAAGTCGTAGCAGAGCCTACTGATGGCCATCTTGTTGGGAACTTGCCACTCGCGGTGATCCCTGCTCCTGTGCCCCTTGCCGCTTATCTCGTTGTTAATATGCCCCCGACGTTGTCTCTGAAGACGATGTCGAACTATTAAGAGGAGGACCCACTTGAGGGCAAGGCCCTATTGCTGCTGGTATTAGACTACTGCATGCGGACGCTCCTGTAGGGGAAACTCATGTCCATTCCCCTATCCCAGACTCATTTGAGTTTCTAACATCCGTATCTTCGCACATACAGGGAATGCAGCACCACTTACACGACGCCGACCCTGATATGGCATCATCAGCTGCACCGGATCCCGCACACAGATTTGAGTTTGATCGCGATAATGAGGACAATTCTGTTTTTCCGCCTGGTGTTGATCCAGACCATGACATTGAGTTCATGCACTTAGACCAGCCCTTGGGGGATCCTGTAGCCCTGTCGACCCCTGTGTTTGTTGATCCAGCTGATTTTGAGATGGAGTTTTTGATTCGGAGCTAGTCGTGGCCCCTGAGCCAGGCGTTGCTCCTGACCCCGCATTGGAGCATGACCCTGTTCATGCCGATGCACCTGCTGTTGCTCCTTGATTGATCATCTGCTTGGATGAGAGAAAATTTGGGGTAACTGTGCAAGACAATTTATTATTACGGTGGCCCACGTAATAACGATTTGTAGTGCACAGGAATCCTGGTGGACTCTGCAGGTCAAGCTAATGATAACCAATGCAGCAGGAAATAACTTAACCACGAATGACCCAGGGCGATGCAGCCTCGAGTTCATTCTATTACGAGCAACAAGCCAAATTGGCAGGCCTATGTGAAGGCTCAGAAATTTACTTCCCCACTCATACAGTGAGTATATTTGCGTGTGAAATTGGGTGATTACATGATGGCTTATGTTGCTATATACACCTTATAGACAATTGAAACGTTGTCTAACCCGCTTCACACCACTTCGACAAAAGGGAATGTCACCTAGACATGACACAAACACCAGTACGTTGCCAAGGACAGAAGCCGAGCTGCAAGAACGCATCTCACCGATAAATGCACGACATGAAGCCCTCCGCTCTAAGTGCAACGATGGCATTACTGGAAATAACCATCCAACTGGCTGCACCTATAAACAGTTCCTGAACTGCAAGCCTTTGAACTTTGATAAAACAGGAGGCACCGTTGCATTTGTTCGTTGGTCCGAAAAGACCGACTCCATTCTAAGGGTGAGTAACTGATCGCCCCAACAGAGTGTTACCTACATCTCGGGGATATTTCTAGATGGCACACTCTCTTAATGGAACCTCCAGGTTCAGACCCTTGGCACAGACGCTGCTTATACACTGAGCTGGGACGAGCTCAAGGAAACGATTGAGAAGAAATGTTGTTTTAGGACTGAAATTTAGAAGCTTGGGGTGGAGTTCAGGAATTTGAAAATGGACGAACCAGAAATTCCTGAACATGTCCAGCGATCGCACGACTTGTCTAGGGTCGTCCCCTACTAAGTCATTGATGTTGTATGATATAGTGGTGTACTTGTAAGCTTTACATTGTGGTCTCGAATTGTGGCAATACAATCGCAGTATTCTCATCACTTGTGATGATTCAATCTATTGTTTATGTCCTATAACATAAGATGTTATGTGATTGATTTGTTGATAGCATGAGATGTTATGTGTTGGTATTGTTGAATGCATACGTACACTTCACTTGCTATGACCTAACCTATGTGAAACATCTTTTAGAAGATGCCGCCAAGACGCGAAATGCACATGCCCACCTCTGAGGCAGAACTTAAAGAGATAATTGCTACAGCTATAGCACAGCACGAGGCCCTACGCTCCGAACCCAGCAAAGGCACCTCAGAAAATAACGGTTGTTCCTACTGGCACTTCCTCAACTACAAGCCTCCGAAGTTCGACGGCACTGGGGGTGCCATAACTTTTGTAAAATGGATTGAAAGTATGGAATCCATCTTTCGAATGAGTGGCTGTACGCCAGAACAACAAGTCCCATACGTTTCTGAGTTGTTTCAAGATGGAGCTCGATTATGGTGGAATCTTCAGGTTCGAATAATGGGCCTAACTACAGCATACGCGTTAACTTGGGATGAGTTGAAAGGAATGATGCATAAGAAGTATTGCCCCCAAACGGAAACCCAGAAGTGGGGAGATGAATTTCGGAGCCTAATGATGGAAGGTCCGAAGGTATTGGAGTACGTGCAAAGACTTCATGATTTGTCACGAGTTGTTCCGTACCTGATAAAACCAGAATTAAAGAAATTGGAACAATTTATTTGGGAACTGGCGCCTCAAGTCTTGAGCTTGATGACAGCATCTACGCCACCAACGACTATTGCTGCAAGTAAGATGGGTTTGGTACTCGTCACGGAAGCAATTAGACTGGAAAAACTTGCAAACCCCGACAAGGAGACGCAGGTAGAGTCGTCTGGAAAGAACAAAAGGAAGCTTACCGAAGATACCCAAACGAATAACGATGATCAAAGATCTATTCGAGGTTGCTTTGACTGCGGGGACAAAGGGCATTTCAAGGAAGATTGTCCTAACAACAAACAGGCCAATGATAAGATTTACTTAGAAACTAAACCAAGATGTGCTGGGTGCAAGTATCACCATGATTGTGGATGTCAGAAGCCTAGGAACGGGAGGAAAGGACACGACAAAGGAGGTTGTGGGATGAAGAGTCCCATACAAGGAGAAAACAGTAGCAACGCTCTAGGTGGAAATGGGAAAGGAAATGGCCGAATGCTAGGATGCTTCCATTGTAGGGACGTTGGACATTTTAAGAGGGAATGCCCGAAGTTGAAACAAGACCGCGAAAGAAGATCCAACATCGGAGCTTGTGAGGCATGCCAGGATCCAGGTGTGATTTCTGGTACGTTCTCTAACAACCAAAACTTTTGCATCTAATTTGTTTGATGCTGGTGCCGATTATAGCTTCGTGTCATTAGAATTTAGGAATATACTTGGTTTAACCGCTAGTAAATTAGATATTCCTTACTCAATCGAATTGGCTAATGGGAAGTTAGTAGAAGCCAATGAAGTTATCAGAGGTTGTGTGATCGAATTAGGAGAACGTGAGTTTGCGTTAGATCTACTACCAGTCCAGTTGGGGAGCTTCGACGTGGTGGTAGGAATGGATTGGTTATCAGGCAACAAGACAGAGATAGTTTGCCATGAAAAGATTGTTCGTATCCCAACCGAAGATGGCAAAACAATTGTGGTTCACGGAGAGAAGCGTGACACGCCGCTAAGAATTATCAGCTGCCTGAAAGCGCGAAGGTGTTTGCAGAAGGGATGTGTTGCCTTCCTGGCACACATCGTGGATAAGGAGGCTGCTGAGCCAAGAATCGAAGACATCCCTGTCGTAAGGGAGTACCCAGAAGTCTTCCCAGAAAACTTGCCTGGATTACCGCTTCTGAGGCAAGTAGAGTTTCACGTCGATTTAGTTCCAGGCACGGCACCCGTAGTCGATGCATCATAGCGACTTACATTTTCGGGGATGCAAGGATTGACAGAGAAGTGTTGGCAATGGATGGAGAAGGAAGATAACAGACCAAAAATTCCCTTTTGGGGTAATCCCATTTTTTTTACCCATCAAAAAGAAGGATGATGATTTTCAAATAAACATCAACTACCGGGAGCTGAACAAGCTGACGATCAAAAATTGATGATCTGTTTGATCAACTGCAAGGTTCAAGTTTTTACTCAAAGATCGACTTGCGATCTGGATACCATCAGTTAAGGATACAAGAGGAAAGTAACCGAAGACAGCCTTCAGAACTCGTTATGGACACTACGAGTTCCTTGTTATGCCGTTTGGTTTAACAAACGCACCTGCGGTCTTTATGGGCTTGACGAATAGAGTTTGCAAGCCGTACTTGGTCAAGTTCGTGATTGTGTTTATCGACGACATCTTGATTTATTCAAGGACAAAGACCGAACACGAACAACATCTAAAAGCTATTTTGGAGCTGCTGAAGAAAGAACAACTGGATGCCAAATTCTCTAAGTGCGAATTTTGGCTACGCGAAGTCCGGTTTCTTGGACATGTGGTTAATGGAAATGGAATCCATGTTGCTCCCACAAAGATCGAGGCGATCAAGAATTGGGAAACGCCAAAGACGCCAACCTAGATTCGACAATTCTTGGGTTTGGCTGGCTACTATCGAAGGTTCATTGAGGATTTTTCAAAAATCGCTCAACCTTTGACGCTCCTCACCCAGAAGGATAAGAAGTTTGATTGGGGAATCAAACAGGATGAAGCGTTTCAGATATTGAAGAGTAAGCTTTGTAACGCGCCTATCTTAGCTCTACCGGAAGGTACAGATGATTTTGTGGTATACTGCGACGCATCGCGTCAAGGATTGGGTTGCGTGTTGATGCAACGCCAGAAGGTTATTGCTTACGCATCGCGTCGGTTGAAAGTGCATGAAAAGAACTATACCACACACGATTTGGAGCTCGGCGCAGTGGTTTCGCTTTAAAGATCTGGAGACACTACCTTTATGGTACGAAATGTACAATTTTTACAGATCACAAGAGCCTACAGCACATATTCAACCAGAAGGAGCTGAATATGAGGCAAAGACGATGGGTTAAATTGTTGAACGACTACGACTGCGAGATAAAGTATCATCCAGGGAAGGAGAATGTGGTCGCCGATGCCCTAAGTAGAAAGGAAAGGATCAAGCCCATAAGGGTTAGGGCTCTAGAAATGATTATTCGAACCGATCTTTCCTTGCGCATTCGTGCTGCACAGAAGGAAGCTCTCAAGGAAAGGAATCTTGAAGAAGAATATCTCCGTGGGATGGAGAAGCTTTTGGTACCAAACGAGGAAGGAACATTATGTTTTGAGAAAAGGATTTGGGTTCCTCTGTTTGGTGATTTAAGGAAGGTTATTTTCGATGAAGCTCACAAGTCACGGTACTCTATCCATCCGGGAGCGGATAAGATGTACCAGGATCTCAAAGTTTATTATTGGTGGCCTAGGATGAAAGGCGATGTTGCTGTTTACGTGAGCAAATGTTTAACGTGCACTAAGGTTAAAGCCGAATACCAGAAGCCTTCGGGACTTCTGCAACAACCTGAGATTCCCAAGTGGAAATGGGAACAAATCTCAATGGATTTTGTTACGAAATTGCCAAGAACGCCGAGAGGCCATGATATGATTTGGGTAATAGTTGACCGCCTAACAAAATCTGCACACTTTCTGCCAATCAAAGAGAAAGACAGCACTAGTAAACTCGTGGAAATTTACATGAGAGAGATCGTCGCACGTCATGGAGTGCCTCTTTCAATCATCTCTGATAGAGACGGAAGGTTTGTGTCAAGGATATGGCAATCCTTCCAAGAAGCCTTTGGCTCACAATTGAATTTGAGCACTGCGTTTCATCCGCAAACTGACGGCCAGAGCGAGCAAACGATACAGACTTTGGAAGACATGCTGAGAGCATGTGTTATGGATTTGGGCGGTAGCTGGGACAAACATTTACCTTTGGTTGAATTTTCATACAACAACAGCTACCACACCAGTATTGGTGTCGCGCCATTTGAAGCCCTTTACGGACGCAAGTGCCGATCACCCTTATGTTGGGCTGACGCGGGTGATAGGCAGCTCGCTGGTCCCGAAATCGTCCAAGAGATGACAGACAAGATCGCACAAATTCTTAAACGCATCGAAGCAGCTCGCCACAGACAGTAGGCCTATGCGAATCCAAACCGAAAACATGTGGATTTCCAAGTTGGAGAAATGGTTTTATTGAAGGTATCACCCTGGAAGGGGGGTGGCACGCTTTGGGAAGCGTGGGAAGTTAAATCCGCGCTACATTGGTCCCTTCAGAATTCTGGAAAGAATAGGACTAGTAGCATACAAGTTGGACCTACCTGCTGAACTGAATGGTGTTCACGATACATTTCATGTATCCAATCTAAAGAAGAGTCCAACTCAAGTTACCGTTGCCATTCCCATCGACGAGATTCATATTGACGACACGCTCCACTTCGTTGAAGAACCTGTTGAGGTCACGGATTGGAAAGTTAACAAGACCCGCCGGAGCAGTGTCAAACTCGTCAAAATTCGTTGGAATGCCAGACATGGTCCTGAATACACCTGGGAACGTGAGGACCGGATGAAAGAGAAATACCCCCACCTTTTTCCTAAGAACCCTGCTTCTACAAGCAGAACTTAAATTTCGGGACGAAATTTATTTAACGGGGGGAGAATGTGACAACCCGCCCTAAACCAGGTATCCATACGACTTAATTAATGATTAATTACTGCTTAATTACTGTGCTTGTTTGAACTAGCTGATGAACTGCTACTTGATATCTGATACATGTACATACCTGCATCATACTTTACATATCGTCACTACATTATTTACATACGGCACCTTAGTGACAAACATGATGCACAAAAAGCACAGTAGCACAATACACGGATAACCTACTGAACATGCTGATAAAGCCAGCATCATGCAAACACTGCCTCCAAGGCCTATAAGAGCCTGAGATATTTGACTACACTAGTAGTGAGTGTAGGGATACAAGGGTTGTAGAACTGCGTCTCTAGGAATAAGATACAATGACCGGATGTGCCTAAAACGTACTTTAAGTACAAAACACAGCACTTTAATAAATAATCCAGCTTCTAGCTGACTAGTAAAGTGCCAGAACATGGAAAAAAAATATTACTAGACACTTTCCAAAGTGTCGGATATAAATTGTGTCACTAAAAATAATATAACGACACTCTAAAGCTTTATTAAGCGCTTTAACGGATTACTATCCAACCGAACAACCGGACTATACCCGGAACATGAAAATATTGATGTTTTCATTATTTATCTTTTTCTGAGCTAGTTAGGGTCCGTGAATACCCTAACACCCGTCATAACACGCTACACATTAGTAACGGGGTTAAACACTTAACTTAACTTAGTTTAACCTAACTAATACTTGGAACCGAACTAGAACCCCCCCCCCCCCATGGCCGATTTCGGTCCCCATGTAACTAAGAGGGGACATACCTAGTACTCCCTTGAATATTTTAATACTTGATTGCTTAATATCTTCTAGACATAATTACCTTTGGATAATACCCTTGATAATTATCTATAAGTTCTAAGCATTGTCATATGATCATTCCAACACCACAAAACTCTCTCTCTTTCTCTCCTAGAGCTTACGGCCAAGCATCCCCTATCCATCCATCCATTCTTCAAGTTTAGTTCTTGCCATTCCAAGATCATACAAACATCAAGGGTCACGTATTAGGAGCCTTGGAGCAAACGGAACGCGAAGGACCTCTCCACTTTGCTTTTATCCATACCATTTTCGTCAAGAATCTTCCCTAGCCTTGAGCTAGAGGTATAACACTTAAAACTCGTATTTAAACTATTCTAAAGTGGTTAAAAGTATTTGTGTTGGTTAAATCTTGTTAAAATGCGAAAAGATGCACAAAAGTCTACTAAAAGCATGAAAAATGGTGGTTAATAGCACATAAGTTGTGTAAAAGTTGTAGTATTTGAAATATATGGTTATCTAGACCCGATCTATGATGTGGTAGCTCGGATCATCGTTTAACCCGGTTAAGTAAGATCATGGATCTTAACATAAGCTCGTTTTTGAATGATACAAGGGTTAAAAGGTGAAACTCTACCACACATGAAACATGAACTTGTGTAAAAATGTTTTATTTGTGTAAAAGTGTTTTAACTTGTACAACGGTGTTTAAAACTAGCGGATCTACGCATCTGCAAGTGGTATTTTCAAAGAACCACATATCAAAGAAATCATGTATTTTAAAGAAGGATTTTATACTAACAAGCATGATTTTATAAACCACAAGTGTGTAAACACTTGTGAAATGAAAAGATCCGACGAAGAACTAGTTTGGTCAAATGTTACTAGAAGTTGTAAAGATGGATTTTCTCTAAAGACGAGGTTTTTACAAAATCGGATTATTTACACAAAAGATCCATTAAAAGTAAAGAGATTTACTACATATTTTTAGACAAACCACAAGTTCGTATATTTTTGCGATTATGTCTATCTTGACTAGTTAAAATGTTGAAAAGTTGTTTGATAATGTTGAGAACATTGATTGATTGATTTGTTAAAAGAAAATGATACGCTTGAAAGCGTGGCCACCTCCAGTTACAGAGGAAACTCTGGCGAAATTTTTCTAAAAACCTAACACTTAGAATTATTTACACAACAAGTGTTAGAATCATTTTTGACATGTTTTCGAAACATAAATTTCGCCATGACTTTATTTACTAAATATTCGGAGGTGGGATTTTCACAAAATATTAACGTGATAAATATATATTTTCACACACTGTTTATGATTATTTTGTGAATTACATAAATATTGTTTTTAGAGTAAAAATAATATTTACGAACGTTAACGAATCCAAAATAATACGAACGCTTTCACCATAAATATATAAGTTACACCGGTAAGTAAATTACCACGCAATTGTTAAAACGTAACTTACGCACTTACAGAAATATTTATGAACGCGTATTTTAACAACGTATTATTGGAAAAGATTATGTGAAATGAAAATATAATATTTTTGAGAAAAATACTTATATTTTAGGATTGGAAATATATATATATATATATATTAAGTGAGACTTAATAAGTTGCGAACGCACATGTATCAAATCCCCCATCCTTGGGAAGGAGATTAACTACCAAGTATATACAGAACGTAAACACGAAATAGTTGTCTAACTATTTCCCAAAGAATTAACTAAAGCTAAGGCACGGCCGTCCGTCTAATAGAATTAGCACTTGTAGGTCGTCGCACAGCTTTCTGATTTGGAGTACTTGGTAGAGACGCATACACTGTGAGTTCATGTCCCCCTTTTCTCTAACTGTTTTCAGTTTTCTTAACTGCGGGGGTGAAATACATGTTACTTTGTTTACAAGTACTTTATATACGGTATGGTTAGCGTAAGGAGGTGTTTTATTCCGATCATGTGAGTGGGTAGGAGCAATATGAGGCCATTAGTCCTCATGTCGGGACCGAGGGACAGGAGCGGTAGATCTATCTGGGTGTAGCGAGCCCAGCCCCAGGCCAAACTAGAAACGGACCTTGGGGTGACTTTGTCCACATATAAATGCCGTGGCGAAATCTGCTAGGTTTGAGTCTCCCTATTTGCACTTCACATATATCAGTGGCCTTGCAAATCATTGGTGATCACAAGTCCCCTTATTTGCTACATACCACGATTATTTCTATACTCACAAGTGTTTTACATACTCACTTACACATGAACTCGCTCAACATTATTGTTGATTTTTCAACTTACATGTATTTCAGGAAATTAACGAGATCTGGCACGGTATGGCATGTTTTCCGCTGCACTAGTTTCCGAGGTCATCCGGGGTTTAGGGGATGTGTCTCTTTCCTGGACAAGACACAGCCCTTAAATCATGTTTATGTTATGTTTCAAGTTGTAATGTCTATTGAACAAGGTTATGGTTGTTAGGGTATGTTCCCGTTAAAACAATGGTACTGTATTTGGTTTTCAAAACTTAATGGATGATCTTGCATGTTTTTAACTCATATAGCTTGGTTATGATTAAGCTATGGTATTAAGAAGTCACACCAAACTAACCACGCTTCCGCAAAGCCAGGGTGTGACAACATCAAGTCCCTAAACTTTACACTTGTAAACTAACTTATTTATGAAATTAGAAATTGGAAATTACACTTTACCCCCTGTAACACCCGTTCTTATAATTCAAGGTTTAACGTATATTTTACGAGAAACAATCAGGTAATTAAGATTACATAAACATCGGAAATACGGGTTTATTAAAAACTTTTACAATCATAAGTCATTCAACAAAACGTGAACGAATTCGTCGTTTAAAATTTTACAACGTAACCAAGTGCGGAAGCATGAGTCTTTATTGTGTTCGGTTCTTCGTTGAGCTTGATCGTCTTTCGGCATCTAAAATGTACCTACATTTCATAAACATGAAATGTTTTAGTCATATGGGGATTAAAATGTGTCTAAACAAATCCGGTAATGATAATGGAAGGAAAAAGAATCCCAACGTTAAACTCTTGATCTCAAAACATGGATTTCCAACTGGCCTCCACCGTAACTTACGGTGACACCGTAAGTTACGGTGGCCTCTGGTGTGACATGCCCCTACCGTAAATCAGTAGGGGGCTGCCGTAAAGCCTTCAGCTCCACCGTAACTTACGGTGGCACCGTAAGTTACGGTGGCACCGTAAGTTACGGTGGCCCCTGCATTCCAGCTTTCCATTTTGCCGTTTATTGACATGAAAACTTTCGTATCTTTCAAACCGCTTATCCGTTTGACCCACCGTTTCTTCCTACATGATTGTAATTTGACCCTTCATCATATGGAGTCAAAATCCAACATCCGGATTAACAAAATTTAAGACTTTTAAGTCTTCGGCTTATTACCATTTTTACCAAATTTTTGACCCGTTCGCGATTTTATCAAACAAACATGTTTACTTGATCTATAAACTCATGAGAATCATAATTTCAATATTTCCTATCAAATAAATCATAAATCATGGGTTTCTTACTTAGTTAGAACCCGTTTACGTTCAAGTGCTTATTTTGACCCGTTAAGGGTATTTAAGCACTTTAAAGCTTAAAATCGCTTTCATTCATTTCTAGCGTTATATGCAACATTCTTATCAAGTAATCTTCCACCACAACTATAATTGTGGTGGACTTAATGAGGTGATCTATATAATCCGAGTTTTTCTCGTCTGATTGCTAATTTACGACAAAGACTCATATAGAGTCATTTGACCGAAGGTTTACATCTTTCGCTTCTTACACTTATTCCAATTATTTATTTGATCATAAAACTCGTTTCAAAACTACCTTTAAAGGTTGTTTATTCGAATTAGCCAACAAGGGCGTTTTAGTCAATTTTAGTCATTCTTTTACGACGAAGGACTATTAGTGCTTGTTTGAACCCCAAAATCCGACCTTTTAACCATATTCTTGTTTAGAAACCAATATGTTTCTAAAACACCATAATCATAACTCAATTTATTCGCTTTACCTAAAAGATAACCGAATATCTTATTTTAACCTTGTCTAACTGTTATAAAACTCCAAACTCTACATGATGAGTTGTATTATTATACATACCTGGCTCGGATCAATATATTGACCCGTTTCAATACCTTTCCTTAGTGGCTGCTAAGTGATAGCGATGTAAGCATCCATGTGCTATTTACTTCCTAAAATCATGCATCTTGACAACCCATTAGTCGATATTGTCAAAGGGTGATAATTTCACCTTTTGACCCGTTTGGCCGAATTGACCGATTATATTAGCGAGATGATATTTATTACCACCTCGTATATATATGACTCGCTCCGATTTACACCGTGCGGTCACTTACTTATAATTCCATTTCTTAACACTTTTTGGCCTACTATGGCTTACGTCATAAATTATCTTTTTCGTAATACGACAAAAAGGATATTCTGAAATATATGACTAGTGTAAGATATACTTACCTTGCATCCGAATTACGTTTTTCCTTCATTCTTGCTTTGTTTGACCCGCTTCCTTTCCAAGCCTCCACCTAGCTTGTCAAGCGTCAAACTATCATCATAATTCGTAAGACGGTTAGATTTGCCATCATTAATTATGACTATTCCATCTTACGGGTTTTACATCAAAATTCACCATTTGATTTCATTTTGGTCAGTTTGACTTTTAAAGGTCAAACTGCCTATTAACATAAGTGATTATATCATAAACCCCGATAATTCATTTAAGCACTTTGTCAAGTATCCGATTGGCATTATTCTTACGCCACCGTTTTAACTACTTTTCAAATCTAAGTTCATGCTATTATTAATACCAATTTAACTTAGCTCTTGATTATCAAAGTTAATTATTCATTTGTTAAGCAAGAACTAAAGGTTTCCATCTCCATGTAAAAACCCGTTTCATCATAGCATTAGACATTCATCCGGACATCAATATAATCAAGTTCTACATATTAATTAGTAGACATCATGATTCCAAACCCTATTTATATGAACCTGAATCGCTAATTTCATCATAATATACTAAACCCCTTTCATGAAAGTATGATCATGTACCCAAATTTCATGGTTTAATCAAACACCTTCCATTCATTCTCATGCATGATGATTCTAAACATAGTCTTATCATCAATTTCATCATAACAATAAAACCCACTTAGCTAGGTGTGGTGATTCAACCAAACACCTAAATCATAGCAATTTATTCTAAATCTTCACTTAGGGTTTGTTCCTAAGCAATCCTATATCTCAAATTCATCCATAACTTCTATGATTCATGCATAGATCGTATCATGCAAGATTAACTAATTTTCACAACTTCATGAATGTTAGAAATTAGACATACCTTACGATCCCCTTGACTTGGTAATCGTTTATTCATGTTTGGTTGTGAATTTGAGCTTCATTTTGACCTTCAATTTGCTGGATTTGTTGAAGGTTAGGGTTTGGCTCCATGGGGAGCTCCCTGATGTCGATCCAGAACACACACTTATGTGTGTGTGTTTTGTTTAGTTATTAATAAATAACTTTTCAAGTTATCCCGCTTTGCCCCCTCGTGTTTGGTTCGTTATTTAGTAGGCGACAACCTAATTATTTTCAACAATATCCCCACTTATTAACTAGGTTTAATATTCCTAGTTAACTTAGCGGGTTTGGGAATATTTATGACTAAGCTTATTTTAAGTCCCGTTAGGTCGGGCCTTCTATAAACTTTATTTCCTCAAAAGTCTTTATACTATTTTTATTTAATATTAGGTTTATTTATTTAAAATCCTAATATTCACCGGGTTACTTTTACCACTAACGGTACTTTACCCGTCTTTTAGTATTAACGTGGGTTAATTACCAAACCCGTTTTCGGGGTGTTACAAGTCTACCCCCCCTTAAAGAGGTTTCGTCCTCGAAACCCTTTCTTACTTAATTCATTGAGTTTAAACTCAATGTATTTGATCCGAGATATTATTTAAACATTGATTATACTTTTAACCAATTGTTAGTATTACCAAATAAGTATGGTAACATCTTTTTGGTCACTAATTGTCTACGTATCTCATACGACATAGTGCAACTTAAAATAACGTAATCTCGTTATTTCCACTAGTTTAGTTAACTTAGCGATATCCATCGCTTTCATATACTATCGAATTCTTTATGAATCCGTTATTTTGACCCGTTTAAAGGTCTTTAATGAAATCTTTCACTTTTAGCAGCAATTTCTTTTGTCTTCAAATTTATTTATTCAGTTCAGTCATACCGAACCTACCGCTTACAAGCAAACCAAATTTATTTAAATGACCTTGACGGGTCTCACTAATTAGACTTATTAGTCCAGTTACTTTTTACCGCTTGCTTGGTTATAATGTGATTCTACTTCACATTACATTTCTTGACCGTGATTGTGTTACATCATGTTTAATTTATATCAAAATTTCATTTTCGAAAATATCACTTTTCGAATATATCGTCTTGCGCCTATCAGTGTCAAGACTTGTATCTTTCATGCTTACTATTTAAATTCCTATCAGAATTTATGTTTGTAAAAACATTATTTCTTATTAAAACCGAAGTTTTAGTTTTAGGATCTTCTCTTTAACTTTTGTCAATTATCCATACCAGGATATTGACAGTCCATAATTTATTCTTATTTGGTTATATCCCATTACCGGGCTCATTATTCTCTTGCATTTAACGCTACCTTTATCTGGCTAGCGCTCATTTGTGCCATTCGGCGTTATATTGTATTCAACATGTTTGACCTATTAATGTGAAACCCATCACTTATAAACACTCAACTTTATTCTTTATTCAACCCATTCGACTTCGAATAGTTGAACATATTTACTCACAATTTCTATATACGAGATTTTATAGTCATAACTCGTAATCCAAGTTACTTTGATTTTTCAACCCGCGTTCACGTCTCTTGGTTTATGCATGTGTTTAATTCTTACCCATCAACCGGGTGTTTTACCGAAGTCGTTATTATTGCAACCCTCCCGGTATGCATTAAGACCTCGCTTCATTTTTATATTCCGACTTTATCTTTAAGTTTGACGTTTTACAAAAACGACCCGTTAAGGGACATATTTGCATTTTCCGGGTTCGAGTGTAAGTACACTCCCTCCCAATGCTTGTCTAAATCATTTTACATGCTTGCGTTTTCTGGGTTCGAGTGTAAGTGCACTCCCTCCCAATACTTGTCTAAATCATTTTACATGCTTGCGTTTTCTGGGTTCGAGTGTAAGTGCACTCCCTCCCAATACTTGTCTAAATCATTTTACATGCTTGCGTTTTCTGGGTTCGAGTGTAAGTACACTCCCTCCCAATACTTGTCTAAATCATTTTTCATGCTTCTTTGTCCCTTCACTCGGGCTCTTTATCCTGATGTAATACGCTTCCGTCACTCGGTTGTGCGTTTACATTATTATCAAATATTTTGCTTATCTGATTCTTTTGGGTACTTTTTAATTAGTCCCATTCACTCCGCCCTTACTACATCGGATGTAAATGTGTCCGCTATAAGAAACTCGTGGTATCATATGCCACTACTTACTTGGCCAGAGTAAGCGATTTAACACATGACATACACGACCTTTTTATAGTTTTCACATCACGCCCTATGTAAGTAACGCCTATATTCAGTTTTCTTGGAAATTATATCCTGGATATGTATTTCTGTTCAGGTTTTCCAAGTTTCTAATTTACCTATGCAACGATCATTCTCTACATGTTTGCTGCATATTGCTAATTGTGCGATTATATTTAAAAACACGCATCTGGTAATGTTTGCCCCGACGGGCGTTTCTTGCCATTAACCTTGTTCGCGGTCGTTACGCGATTTAGTCCTTAGTGAGCATGCTCCTATCGTCATACTTCGGACCGTTCCTCTATCATATCCTTAATTTGTTCAACTCTTGTCATCTTTAAATGCAATTGTCCTTCAATCAAGATATTCACAAAAGATAGTAATATCAACTTCAATAATCGCCTGTATTATAATACAAGGCTTTTTCTACTATACGCGTCAACGCGCGTATTTTTGTCAACTATATCAATCATATAATTGGGGTAACGTGTATTACACGGTAACCCTATGTGTTGTCTACAACACTTTAATACGCTAGACCATTAGCATACTTGCACTTACCGGATTTGCGATCAAGCCTCAAACCGAACACTATTCTTTGTCAAGAGCATAAGGTTTAAGTCCAAGCATGGTTCCTCCCCACCATACTCAAATCTCTTAAACCAAGGCTCTGATACCAACTTGTAACACCCGTTCTTATAATTAAAGGTTTAACGTATATTTTACGAGAAACAATCAGGTAATTAAGATTACATAAACATCGGAAATACGGGTTTATTAAAAACTTTTACAATCATAAGTCATTCAACAAAATGTGAACGAATTCGTCGTTTAAAATTTTACAACGTAACCAAGTGCGGAAGCATGAGTCTTTATTGTGTTCGGTTCTTCGTTGAGCTTGATCGTCTTTCGGCATCTAAAATGTACCTACATTTCATAAACATGAAATGTTTTAGTCATATGGGGATTAAAATATGTCTAAACAAATCCGGTAATGATAATGGAAGGAAAAAGAATCCCAACGTTAAACACTTGATCTCAAAACATGGATTTCCAACTGGCCTCCACCGTAACTTACGGTGACACCGTAAGTTACGGTGGCCTCTGGTGTGACATGCCCCTACCGTAAATCAGTAGGGGGCTGCCGTAAAGCCTTCAGCTCCACCGTAACTTACGGTGGCACCGTAAGTTACGGTGGCACCGTAAGTTACGGTGGCCCCTGCATTCCAGCTTTCCATTTTGCCGTTTATTGACACGAAAACTTTCGTATCTTTCAAACCGCTTATCCGTTTGACCCACCGTTTCTTCCTACATGATTGTAATTTGACCCTTCATCATATGGAGTCAAAATCCAACATCCGGATTAACAAAATTTAAGACTTTTAAGTCTTCGGCTTATTACCATTTTTACCAAATTTTTGACCCGTTCGCGATTTTATCAAACAAACATGTTTACTTGATCTATAAACTCATGAGAATCATAATTTCAATATTTCCTATCAAATAAATCATAAATCATGGGTTTCTTACTTAGTTAGAACCCGTTTACGTTCAAGTGCTTATTTTGACCCGTTAAGGGTATTTAAGCACTTTAAAGCTTAAAATCGCTTTCATTCATTTCTAGCGTTATATACAACATTCTTATCAAGTAATCTTCCACCACAACTATAATTGTGGTGGACTTAATGAGGTGATCTATATAATCCGAGTTTTTCTCGTCTGATTGCTAATTTACGACAAAGACTCATATAGAGTCATTTGACCGAAGGTTTACATCTTTCGCTTCTTACACTTATTCCAATTATTTATTTGATCATAAAACTCGTTTCAAAACTACCTTTAAAGGTTGTTTATTCGAATTAGCCAACAAGGGCGTTTTAGTCAATTTTAGTCATTCTTTTACGACGAAGGACTATTAGTGATTGTTTGAACCCCAAAATCCGACCTTTTAACCATATTCTTGTTTAGAAACCAATATGTTTCTAAAACACCATAATCATAACTCAATTTATTCGCTTTACCTAAAAGATAACCGAATATCTTATTTTAACCTTGTCTAACTGTTATAAAACTCCAAACTCTACATGATGAGTTGTATTATTATACATACCTGGCTCGGATCAATATATTGACCCGTTTCAATACCTTTCCTTAGTGGCTGCTAAGTGATAGCGATGTAAGCATCCATGTGCTATTTACTTCCTAAAATCATGCATCTTGACAACCCATTAGTCGATATTGTCAAAGGGTGATAATTTCACCTTTTGACCCGTTTGGCCGAATTGACCGATTATATTAGCGAGATGATATTTATTACCACCTCGTATATATATGACTCGCTCCGATTTACACCGTGCGGTCACTTACTTATAATTCCATTTCTTAACACTTTTTGGCCTACTATGGCTTACGTCATAAATTATCTTTTTCGTAATACGACAAAAAGGATATTCTGAAATATATGACTAGTGTAAGATATACTTACCTTGCATCCGAATTACGTTTTTCCTTCATTCTTGCTTTGTTTGACCCGCTTCCTTTCCAAGCCTCCACCTAGCTTGTCAAGCGTCAAACTATCATCATAATTCGTAAGACGGTTAGATTTGCCATCATTAATTATGACTATTCCATCTTACGGGTTTTACATCAAAATTCACCATTTGATTTCATTTTGGTCAGTTTGACTTTTAAAGGTCAAACTGCCTATTAACATAAGTGATTATATCATAAACCCCGACAATTCATTTAAGCACTTTGTCAAGTATCCGATTGGCATTATTCTTACGCCACCGTTTTAACAACTTTTCAAATCTAAGTTCATGCTATTATTAATACCAATTTAACTTAGCTCTTGATTATCAAAGTTAATTATTCATTTGTTAAGCAAGAACTAAAGGTTTCCATCTCCATGTAAAAACCCGTTTCATCATAGCATTAGACATTCATCCGGACATCAATATAATCAAGTTCTACATATTAATTAGTAGACATCATGATTCCAAACCCTATTTATATGAACCCGAATCGCTAATTTCATCATAATATACTAAACCCCTTTCATGAAAGTATGATCATGTACCCAAATTTCATGGTTTAATCAAACACCTTCCATTCATTCTCATGCATGATGATTCTAAACATAGTCTTATCATCAATTTCATTATAACAATAAAACCCACTTAGCTAGGTGTGGTGATTCAACCAAACACCTAAATCATAGCAATTTATTCTAAATCTTCACTTAGGGTTTGTTCCTAAGCAATCCTATATCTCAAATTCAGCCATAACTTCTATGATTCATGCATAGATCGTATCATGCAAGATTAACTAATTTTCACAACTTCATGAATGTTAGAAATTCGACATACCTTACGATCCCCTTGACTTGGTAATCGTTTATTCATGTTTGGTTGTGAATTTGAGCTTCATTTTGACCTTCAATTTGCTGGATTTGTTGAAGGTTAGGGTTTGGCTCCATGGGGAGCTCCCTGATGTCGATCCAGAACACACACTTATGTGTGTGTGTGTTTTGTTTAGTTATTAATAAATAACTTTTCAAGTTATCCTGCTTTGCCCCCTCGTGTTTGGTTCGTTATTTAGTAGGCGACAACCTAATTATTTTCAACAATATCCCCACTTATTAACTAGGTTTAATATTCCTAGTTAACTTAGCGGGTTTGGGAATATTTATGACTAAGCTTATTTTAAGTCCCGTTAGGTCGGGCCTTCTATAAACTTTATTTCCTCAAAAGTCTTTATACTATTTTTATTTAATATTAGGTTTATTTATTTAAAATCCTAATATTCACCGGGTTACTTTTACCACTAACGGTACTTTACCCGTCTTTTAGTATTAACGTGGGTTAATTACCAAACCCGTTTTCGGGGTGTTAAACCCCCCCTATATTGTTCACGGTTACATGGGTGACCCCACCAACAAAATCCTACATGATCTTGCATAATCTCCTTGGATTCACTTTGATTCATTTTGATATTACTTGGATATTATGAGATTTCAAAAGATATTGAAAGATCTTGCATATATTATATAAAGGCATAAGCTCTTTCATAAATCACCACAACCCACATCCTTCTCCTCTCCTCCCACCTACGGCCGTGAGCCACCACCCACACCACCACCATCTTCATCCATTGTTCATCCATTCCAAGCTTAACCTAAGGTGCAAGAAGGTGTTTAAGAAGGTTTAGAGCTTGTGGACCTTGAAGAACCTTCTCCATTTGATTTTAACCATCACATTTTCCATCTTCAACATCTTGTGTTCTTCCCTAGCCCTTGTGCTAGTTGTAAGCTTCTTATAACTTGTTACTTCATATTTTGATGAATAAAAGATGATGAATATTGTTAATCTTGAAGAACACAAAAGAACACGATCATGATACTTTAACATAAGCTTAAAAATATAAGAATACATGTTGAATATGTTGATTTGCTTCTTGTTGATTGATTATTAGTGTTAGTGATGTTAGATATCATAAGAAACCTACTAGATTGTGATTAAACACATGATCTAGTAAGTTAAAGTGGCGATCTTGTGAAAGACCAAGATCATCATGCTTTATGTCTCCATGAACTTGAATAATGAAAGTGATCTTCATATGTAAAGATGATTTAAACAAAATACAAATCTTGTAAATAGATGATTACAAGAATATTTTTCCCAAGAAACCAAGTTTATTTATGAGATTTACAAGTCATGGGTTCTAAGTAAACTAATGATATTTTTAGTGTTTAAACAAGACTAGGAACACGATTGTACCAAGAAAAATACAAGAATTTTTTTTTTTAGAAAAATCATCTTACAAGTTGTAAATGACCAAATCCTTTAATAAAGTGATTTACAAACAAATAACCATGTTTTTAAGGGTAACTAAACCTACTAAATAACATGATAAGTTACTACAAGTTTTTACAAAACTTCAAGTTCATGATGTAGTGTAATTTACTTGATTTTGACACTCGGTAAGTGTTAAATGAGTTGATGATTGTTGTGATGATTTTAAAAGAAAATAAACACATGTTTTAAAAACATGGGAAACCTCCATTTTTAGGGGAAACCATGTTAAATTTTCTATAAATTTTGACACTTAGAAAAATATAAGTTTTGGTGAAACTTATTCCCTAAAAATTTACCTAAAAGCATTTACCAAGGTTTCCCTAATTTTTTTATGTAAACTTCAAGTTAAGAAATGATGATTTCTTCAAGATAAAAATTGATATTAAGTATGTATATTTTTTAGGAAAATATATATATTTATTGATCACCAAATTTTGTGCTAAGTGTGTGTAGTATGTAATATATGTAATAGCGTGTTAAGACTTGAAAATACACTAAATACTCCTAAGGAGTAAAAATACAAAATACACATACAACATGCTTAGATAAATACAAGAGAATATATTTATGAAAATATATTACTTGATAGATTAAATAACTTGGACAAGTTATGAACATGAAATGAAGTTTTGGACAAAATACATAACTCGGGTGAAAAATACAAGATACTTATATTTTTTAGAAAAATAATATAAGTAAGATACATAGTTAAAAATATAAATTATTTTTAACACACAAAGAATACATACATAAAAGATGGTGACTTGTACTTGTGCGATACAAGTCTAGTGACTAACGTTAATAAAACACGTATAGGTCACGACGCTATATAAGCAAACCCGGTGAAGTTTACGGCGCAAGAAACGCAAAGTTGTGAGTTCATGCTCCCCCTTTTCTTTTAACTGTTTTCAGTTTTATAACTTCGGGGGTGAAGTACATGTTACTAAATGTTTACAGAAAAGTGAGATTATGTCCCCACTTTTAAACTTTTACATACTTTTTAAACTTGGGGAAAATACATGAGTTATGGTATGATGGATACAAGAAATAAGGAATGATACTAGAAATTGTGTCGCGAATATGGTACCAGAAGCACCATTAATCGTGTACATACTAAGACCGCAGAACAAAAGGATAGATCTAATGGGTTTTCGGGCAACCACACTCTTGGTGATAACTAGTACCAAGTAGTGCTTTTGTGTCTCAGTCGTGAATCGACAACTAGAAAAATGCCTATGGTTTGGATGCTTCCTATGTCGTGTCACATGTTAATGGCCTTGCAACCCATTAACAATCTCGATACATACAGGAATACTTGAGTTATACAAATTACATACCATGTTTTCATACAAAGTATACAAACGTTCAATACAAAAATTGCATGAATTCACACCAACATTATGTTGACGATTTTCCAAAAACTCACATGTATTTCAGGTAACTAAAGTGGATGTGCGCGCGGTCTTACTCATGCTCTTGGATGTTGTTTATGTTTATCCTTAAATAAAGTTGTAAACTTTTCAGACAAAATGCTGTCTTGTGATGTAAACACTTAAATTATGATTTCAGTTATGTAATGTTTGGCATTTGGAGTTATTTTTACGAGCATGTAGTATGTTTACCAATCGTATGCAATGAAAACATTTCATGATCACACCTCGTGCTTCCGCCTTAGAAAGGGGTGTGACACGAACTGGCCCGGGCCCATTCGCACGAAAGTGCCAGGACCAAGTGTAACATCCCTATTTTTAATATAAGAATTATAGGTTTGGTTAAATTTATTAACCACTAGTAACTAGTTTATTTATTATAAATAAATATTCAACCCAAAAAGTTTTTAACACTATTTTATATATAGTTGGTTGAAATATTATATTAATTGGCTTGTATATGGGTAACCTTTCTAATAAAATAAAAGTATATAAAAACTTATATTATTAGACGGGCAGATTACGGGTAAGTTAAAGATTAGAAATATAAAGTTTCTAGATGGGCCTAGGAACCGTATAATAATTAAATTATAAAAATACATTATATTTTGAACCAACTCTATTTTTAATGAACCTTGGTTCCAAGTGTAGACAAAAATATTCTCGTTCAGATAATATATTTATTATTTATAAAATGTTATATTTTATAAATTAGAAGCGCCAAAAAAGTGAAGCAGTTAAATTAATTAATATATATATAATAAAATATACTATGTAATCGTTTACAATAATAAATAAAAATATAGTAACTTTACAAGTTACTTTACATAGATTGTTAATAATAAAATAATCATACTAACTTTGAAATAATGGGGGAAAAGTTGTAGATGTCAAGATAGACATAAGCAGAAGTAATCCAAAATAACATAATAATAATAAAATCAAATAAAGTGAAAATAGACATGATAATGATGAAGAGGTGGCTACATGCATTAATATTTCCATTGTACGTGTCAAATTTAAAGGAACATTGGGAATGCTATAAATAAGAAGCCTATTCCAAACTGCTCAGACATCCCATCTCTTTCGAACTCTCTCTCTCATACATACTCTTATATTTTATTTACACTATAAATAATAAAGCTTTGTCCTGTTTCGTTTTAAGTATTTTAACTCCCGATCATCGCTACCCTTTCCGATTAATCTGAACCTCATAACATATGTCAGGGCTCTGCCCGACTAAGTTGTTGGGGTTCTGTCTCGGGACATCGGGACAAGGTTGATTTAGGGGTACTATATTACAAAAATATATTTTTATGTAGCTCAGAAGTTATACCCAATATTTTACCTGGAGACTTTCTAGTTGAACCCTAAAGTTACAAAGTGGGTCCATTCTCTTTTCTCACTATTTTATTCCCTTTTTATCCCAACCCATAACAACTCTTATCAAAACGATTTTCTTATTATATATATTATTTATTTTATACAAAAGGAAACCTTAGTTAAGACCCCTAAGTGATCCTAAATAAACCCTACAAATTTCAGAACAATCAGAATCAGGATCAGGGCCCCTAAAACTCAGGGGGGGCATTCCCTACTCAACGATTATCCTTATAACTTATTATAAAAATCGAATTTTAACGTTTCGTCGACTCAGCAGGCCTAGTCCCACACGTGGCAACAATATAGGAAAAATGTGACCCTTACGGACCGTAAGGGTTTATGCTTACGGTCCGTAAGCCAAGTCAAAATCGGGTATAAATAGAGGGCAGTGGCACTTGATTTCTGGTTTTATTACGACGATCAAATTCAACCTGTACGTCGAGTTATAATCGAAACGGTCACAAAAACACTAATTAGTAGAGGGGGTGCTGCTACGATACAGGGTATTAACTCGATCGTTATTACGATTCATTTTCCGACTGATCAATATATCCAATGGATGTTTAAGTGCCGCCCACATTAGGGTTATACTTTGTCGTTCGTCGTTAATTCGATGGATGTTTAAGTATCGTACTTTGTCGTTCGTCGTTAATTCGATGGATGTTTAAGTATCGCACTTTGTCGTTCGTTGTGAGAATTTGATCTCGTGAGTTATCGTAAATGCTGTATTAAGTTACCTACCTAGTTCGTATGCACTAGGCTACAAGGCTAAATCAATAGGCTAAGCTCTGCCTATATAAATCTGCAATATATCAAGGCTTATCTGTAGACTAAACTTTGGCCGTATGAATCTGCATGATTATATGTGAGTCATTCTCTTTTTATCAAATTACTTTACAAAACCCTATTTATTTCAAAGTTATAATTACAGGGATTAAGTTTATGTAATCACCATATTACAGCCGGTATGTGGGGTTTTGTATACATTACTTGATAATCTTCACCATTGGGGCAGCCAAGGGGTGATATGACCATAATCACAGACACCATTGGACGAATGGGCCAATGGGTCGAGTGATAAAGTACTGTGGGTAGTTGGTTGATATCAGAAACATTGTAATCTTCCTTAATACTGTAAATTATAACAAACGTGTTGTTTTATTAAATAGAATGATTCACTCAGTATTTCCCGCTGACAAAACCTTTTTCAAACATGTTTCAGGTAATTATAGTAGAGATGGATACGGCACTGAAAGACTTCAAGAAGTGGCTTATTTTATTAATTAAATCAAATTAAAAAAAAATATTGTTTTATGTAATCAAATTTATTTTCATTAAAGCTACCATTGTAAAACATGGGTTTATCCCAACTATTTAATAAATAAAATCCGGTGTTTTTAAACTCTGATATTTTTCCTAACTCACGGTCCTGATGAAATCTCCGCTGCAACGTTTTCAAATTAAATCACCGGTACCACTGGGCTGTCCGCGGCACCCGATTCCGTCCAGGGTGGGTCGGGGGTCGTGACAGAAGGTGGTATCAGAGCCACTGCTTCAAGCCTTTAGGTGTTGTAATAATAATACCTAAGTTTATATAAAAGAGTTAGGAGATTACTGTTAACTGGTAGCACACATGATAACATTTAGACTTGAACTTAAGAAAAGATGCCTTAATATAAACTTTAAGACAAGTTAAGTACTTATGTGAATAAATTATGATGTGTTTAGATATACCATAAGAATGGTAATTAGAATATTGCAAAATATAATAAATAAGCAAGAATTAATAGTAATTATTGCTTATTGATATTACTTGGACTAAAATAAGATATGTTATGGGAATACAAATTTCCTTGATTCTGGATAAAAGCCCTAATGAAAGGGGCACTTTTAAAAAGATATTATTTATGGGAAATAGAAAATTTTCTCCGGCAAGACTGGGTATGGTGTAGCAGACTCTCCAGTTTGTCCGGATATACTGAGGTTACCTCTCCGGCGCGAACCGGATAAGACAGAGTATGTAATATGTCAAACGAGTGACAAGATTTCCCTAAATAATATCATAATCTGATATCTGAATTGCTTTGAAAATATGAATCTGTTAAATACATGATCTTATTAAGGGTATGTATATTACAGCATGTGAAATATGTGATTATATAGATAGGTATATCTATAAGAAATTCCAAAAGTCAATTTGGAATAAAGCACAAGCATCATATTTTATACAGTCACTCCATTTATTACACACAAGCTTGAGTAATAAACTTGATGCACAAAACACAGTTAACACACGGAAC
This sequence comes from Helianthus tuberosus, assembly GCA_030545235.1. Lineage (NCBI taxonomy): Eukaryota > Viridiplantae > Streptophyta > Magnoliopsida > Asterales > Asteraceae > Helianthus > Helianthus tuberosus. The sequence continues at coordinate 142,203,908 of CM060357.1, forward strand.
GGATAACTTAGAAACATGTTGACAATGCCAACACATAGCCAAACAATAGGTTGAGGGACCTATTTGACATTCTTTGAAACTTGCTAGAAAACATCGAGGACTAAAACTGTCGTTATTTGAAAGTATAAAGTTTAGGGACTAAATGGTTATTTTTGAAACTATATAAATACAAGGGTTAAAGTGCAATTACTTCAAACTATAAGTTTTGGGTTCTTTTTGTAAGTTTTGGAAACTTATTTTATAAAGAAATAAATATGGTTTATTTTGTTTTAAAAGTACAAGGTTCATTTGGTCATTTCCTCAAACTTAAACTTAGGGACTGATGTGGTCATTTTCTAAACTATTTTTAACTAATAACACTAACCGGGTTATGTTCCATATAAGGTTTTTAATTATAAACACTAACCTAGTTAATCTACTCAGTTAACTATTTCAGGGATTATTTAAGTAATCCTGAAACCACAAGGACCTGAGTGTAAATTATAAGTTATTTAAATAAAAAAAAGGGTTTATAACCCAAAGAACCGGCTACAACTAGGATCGAACTCGAGAACTTGATATTAATAAGCGAACACGTAACCACTCGGCTGGGCATGCCACATCCGGTTTATATACGTATCTTATAACATATATACAGACTTTACAATCAGATCTGTTTAATAAAACAAATCCACAGGTTACGGGTTATCGAACAAACGCACCAAAATCGATCTGTTCCACTCGTTTATTTGATTAATTTATCCGAAATCATTCCCACGAGGTCCCCAATCACTTTTCCAACCCATTAACCCACTAATTCGACAAAACTTAGTGCCAAACCGATTAAAATAGGAATTTTTATTAAAAAAACTTAAAGTGGATTCAAACCACTAATTCCTGTCGAATTTGATTAAATTGTTGTGTTATTAAAGTCGCTTAGACCCCCACGAACATCACACACCCTTCAAAATTCATAAACACACCGAAATCGACTTCTGTTCACCGTCTGCAAGTCTTGCCGGAAATCAGTCGCCGGAGAACGGTCGATACGTCGTTCCAGACGTAACCGGATCAGTTTTATTCGTCTAATCGGTACGTTATCAGTTATACAATGTTTTCCCGAGTTTAATTAGAATATAAACCTGTTTCGAATCAAAATCGGGACCTGTTTGACCTTCGTTGACTAATTTGGGGAAGAAGATGAACAGTGTTCATCTTTTATACTTTTAGTTATTTATTTCATTTAACAGTTTATTTCATTAATTCATATTAAATCGATTCAAATTAATTAAAGTCCGAAAATTTTAACACATATACTTTATCTACTGATTCAATTATTAAAAATATTATGTTAGTCAAATTGTTTATAAAACTATTTTTTATAAATTAAAAATAGTTTAATCTTTACAAAATTATAATAATTTGAATTTAGTGAATTAATTATTGAAATTTTTATAGTAATTATTTTACATGTTGGACTTTACAAAAATAATATTATTACTGATATTTTATGTAAATTTGATATTTATATAAATAAATCAGTATTTATACTTATTTATATAGTTTAATTTAATGTAATTAAATTATATAACTATATAATTTTGATCCAAAATTATTTTTATGACAAAATATGCATTATTCTGAGTTTATATAAAATAAGAATCTGAATTTTTATTATATTTAATTATTTAGATAATTAAACTTATATAAACTTATTAATGGTTATTTTAACCATTTTAATTCATTTTAATCATTTAAAATGATTCCAAGGCCATAATAATTATTTTAAATCCGTAATACTAAAGTTCAATAATTAAAAATGTTATTTTTAATTATTCAGATTTAATATAATTATTCTGATAATTAATCATATAATTATCATATGTATTCTTTTAAACGAAATATTTATTTTTCAAATAGTAAATATTTCAACCATATAAATTAATTTATAATTTTTATAAATTAATTATATCACTTGTACAATATTTTGCCAATAATCATTATATTTAATTATGTTATTATACTAGTTAAATATATTTGGTTTATTATTACAAATGTTTATATTAAATCATTTGTACAATTTGTGTAATTTTATTATTTATGATAAATAAATATTTTTCATAAATAATTCCATTACCTCATATTCACTTTCCGAGTTCTCTATTAGGTTATCCTAACCACATAAGTACCATTTAAACAAAACACTACCGAATCCTATAGATTTAGGATTTCCAATTATCCAATTAAACATTATTGTTGATACATATCCCATATTGTTGCATGTTCAATCAATTAGAGTAACGTGGAATCTTATTTCCAAGAACTCTCACATTTGCATACTCGTTAGGACTTACTCGTAATTAAGGTGAGTTCATGTCCCCCTTTTCTCTTAACAGTTTTCAGTTTTATACTTCGGGGGTGGAATACATGTTACAATTATTACAGACATTTTATACATGGTATGGTTAGCTTAAGGAGGATTTACTACTTAGATCATGTGAGTGGGTAGGTGGAACTTAAGGCCATTAATCCTCGTTGTAGGACCGAGGGTCATGAGCGGTAGATCTATTTGGGTGTAGCGAGCCCAGCTCCTGAGTCCACAGTACGGACCATGGGGTGACTTTGAGCCCGACGCACAAATTTGCTAGGTTTGAGTCTTCCTGCATCACTTCACACATATCATTGGCTTTGCAACCCAATGGTGATCTCTTTTTTCCTTATTGCTACATACCAGGGACGTTTATTCATACTTTGAAGGTTTATACATACTCACCTTTACATGAACTCGCTCAACTTTTGTTGATTTTTCAAAATACATGTATTTCAGGAAATTAATGGATCTGGCGGAGTGTGCTATTGTGTCTAGCTGCGTTGAATAAAGATGTTATCCAGGGTTGTTGTGTTTAGCGGGTGTATACCATTCCGGGACGGGATACATAATTCTAAACTCAGGGATTTATTTAAGTACTTTCGTTTGAGTCTTGTGAACTCGTTTAAACATGTCATGGTTTGTAACTTGTAGTAAGTGTCAATGTTTTCAAACAATGGTGTTGTAGTATTCTTTCACTTTAATTAATGGATGAACATCTCGTATTTTTATCATATAGCATTGTTGTGATTGTTGCTATGGTATTAAGAAGTCACACCTAATAAACCCACGCTTCCGCAAAAGCCAGGGTGTGACAGCTTGGTATCAGAGCCTCGATCATAGCGAACTAGGATTCATTCTCGAGTCTAGACTATGATCACTAGGGCTCTCACGAAAATGTTTTCAAACATTTTTACATTGCATACACTAAACGTCCAGATCCAGGGCACAAACATTTTTACAAACAAAAGGCACAAATACACATTTCCAAAAATTTATATTTCAGTCTTAGAGACTGAGGGAGTACAGCCTTAGAGGCTGGGGAGGTTCAGTCTTAGAGACTGAGGGATTCAATCTTAGAGATTGGGGATGTTTAGTCTTAGAGACTGGGTGGTTTGGTCTTAGAGGCCAGGGAGCTAATTTGAGAAACTAGGGAGTTAGTCTTAGAGACTGGGTGAGATAGTCTGGAGAAGACTAGGATGATTACTTGTTTACATTGATTGTGACTTACATGCGTTGTTGGATTATTTTATGCTATGACATGGGATGTTATGAGTTATTGTGTTATTACATACGCATATTACCTACTTACTATACTATGCTATGACACTGGTGTCGACTATAGTTTTGTATCACTAGAATTTAAGAAAATACTTAGGTTAACTGCTAGTAAGTTAGACATTCCGTACTCAATTGAACTGGCTAATGGGAAGCTAGTGGAAACGAATGAAGTCATCGGAGGATGCGTGATAAAACTGGGAGAAAACGAGCTTACATTAGACCTACTTCCAGTCAAGTTAGGAAGCCTCGATGTGGTAGTAGGGATGGATTGGTTGTCAAGCAACAGAGCCATGGTTATAGGGATTTAGGTTATTAGAAATTACTTTTGACCTAGACTATAACTACCTAGGACAATTTTCAATTAGCAAACTCTTCCGTTATCTTTGCTTTTGACTATCCTTATCTTTTGTAACCAATGCCTTGTCACCACAGACCTCATCTTTAGACTTTGCAAATGCTCATCACCTATCCTTAGGTGGTTATTTTCAAAATCTCTTCTGAATTTTTTTTAATTTCTCATCGAAGTCTTGGGCTCTAATAACGAACTCGTGCAATCTGGAAGAGTGGATGCCTGTATTCTGAGTTTTCTGTCTAGGCAAGCACTTCGTATATATCCTAACTCGAAGGACCAGTTGTGCTTACCTGGGAATTATTGGGATGAGTGTTCACTTATAGGCTAAAGCATGACTTCATTAAATTATAAGGACCCAAATATTTTGACTTGTTACTGATGTCGTTTATTCGATATCCATCTTATTATGTGTTTTCTATCCTCATCATTGATTTTATGAAACTGTTTCATCAAAACATTTCATCTTGATTCCGATGACCACATGCTTACCCCTACTGCATGTAGATACTTAATTGGTCCAATGACTCTCTTGCCCATAAAATTTCTATTTAACATAGTTATTAAAACAACGATTACACTACATCATTTTACTAAGGATGTCCACTACCAAGCAGAAACCAAACCAACTTTTATCGTATGTCTACAAGATCTTATCAATAATGGAAGATTGTTTTACCGAAACTCTTTCCAAATTCAAAATTATTTTCAGGTTTTACACCTAACTTACTAAGATATTAACCACTCCACCACTTGATCCCTATTCCTTTCTCTCTTGATGAATTATCGTGCCGACAAAATTGCTTGTTTTCTTCCATTTCATTTCTTTCTTTTCGTCATGCTGCCAAAACACGACAAAACTTTCACCCTGATTTTCAGGGATTAAACCAACACACGCGGTTCTTTTTAGTAATGGAAACATGCTACGCTCATACCTGTATACAATTTATCACAAGTTTATTCTCAACATCCGAGAGACTCGAACTCTATAAGATCTAGTCATAATATTTTCTCACACCATCATCATTCCTTTCACTTCTGAACTTTCCTCTGTATCGACCTAACCCACCGCCGTTGTCAGAAGTACCCAAAGTAACCCATACTCAAACTTTTCTTAGTTCCACAAAACCCAACATTCAAATGGCATATTTCCCAGTAAAACATGCTGAATCCTCAACCGCAGCAGGAATTCACCCATTCCTTCGGTTTGCTGAGTTACCCATTCGTGAGAAGTATCAGAAACTCAAGAACCTTGAAGTTTTTACCATCGGCAGTATTGATTGGCATCGAATAGAAATGGTTGACCCCAGTGGATCACTGTCAATATTACTATCGCATAATACACCCTGGCGTCGTTTCTTCGACATCTTAGAGCCATCATATGATGAACTGGTATATGAATTCTTGTCCACTTTCTATTACAAACCTAAAAGAAGTTTTGCCGATGAATCCATTCATTTTCGGCTTTGTGGACAACTTCATAACATGTCAATAACAGAATTCACAGTTCGTCTGGGTATATATACCAATGAAGAAATTAGACGACCCATTTTTACGAAGGCATCAACCTCCTATACCTATGTGAAAATGAAAGAATATTGACGACGCCATGCATCAAAAGCATGGTGCGGTAATAATAATTCTATAAACTTCAAAGACCCTCGTTATCGGTATATGCACATTGTTTTAGCCAACACCATCACGGGGGGACGCCAAATTTGTCAACAAAGGGTTAGTTCAACCGGACTCTTCCATTTGCATAGTATTTTTGAGCAAGTTCCTTGTAATATTGCCCACGAGCTTGCTAAATATTTTTCTAGTCAACAATCAAATCCTCTGAGAAGTCTTATGGGAGGATCCTACATTACTAGACTAGCAAAATCTTTAGGTATCTTAAGTGACCAGGTTATCCAAGGATTATCTCCACCAAAGGCACCTGGGGTTATAAATCCTTACACCATGAGGCTAACCCCTATTCATATTAGTACACTATCACAACCATCACAGTCGGAGGGAGCTCCAGTCATCTTAGAGAATACCTTCCCAAAAAAATTTACAATAGTCATCGTCTTCCATCGTCTTTTTATCGTTATGATATACAACCACAGCTGCCATACATACACAAAAAAATTCCAACTGACCCACCCCAATCATTAGCACCAAACGTCTCGCAAGACTTCACACCGATAGTCTTCGAGGAGGCTCCAATGATGAAAGATGAATTGTTTGATGAAAGCATGATGATCCAAGATTGATTAGGATCGGAATCATTTTTGCAGTCACCGTTATCGCCACATTTCTTCCAGTCACTAATGAACGAAGTAGGACAACTACCACCAACTGATAGAGCATGCCCAAGTACGATGCCTCAAATGCATCTACCTCCAGATCGAGTGGTAGTTGAAATGGCTAGGTTAAGCAATCAGGTCCAAGACTTGTCAAGACAAGTACAATGGCTGACAGAAAGAAATAACTGGTTGGAAGACATGCTAAGACAATTAGCTGCTCGGAAGGAATTGACTCTACCACTTCCACCACTTTTTAGTTCTGAGTCTGAATTTGATTCATTTCCATTTTATCTTTGAACTCCTAAGACGAGAACAACCTTATGCCTAGTTCTCAAAAGGTGATTGAAGTAGGAATGCTTTAATCTAGTCTATAGTTTTAGAGCCTCATTCTTATGATTTGCTTGAAACTACTTACATGATACCTTAATTGCTTTTATTTATTCTTTTCCGATCTTTTATACGTATATGTCACTTATGTTGTTAATAATTGTTTTATTGTCCCATTAATTATGTGTCATTCTTGACATGTTTATACTTGTTTGTTTAATCTTCAAACAAATACAGTTTGCTTCGTATATTGATACTGAATGCATAAATTACAAACACATGTACTCTTGGTACAGTAAACTTACATTGTTAATGACAATCCATGCTTAGTTTATAAATGCACACTATTAGTTTGATTTATGTGAAACAAAATTTAATTTTGCTTGAATGAAATACCTACGACTAAATTTTTGTATACAAAACAAACGATGCTATCATTAAGAATCTGAAATACGTTCTGATTCAACTAATGTTGTGCTATATTGATGCTTGTTTGATTTAAACAATACCTCAATCTTATTTGTTTTCCTCACCTAACTAGAAGTGCTATGTGGACCATGCAACGAAACGCGTAATTTTGGGTGCACACTTAATTACGGGGTTCGATGCATAAGAATCATAGTGAGCCTTGTTAAGTAAGGTGGCATATAAAAACATTATGTGGTTATGTGATTATCCGTTATTTGCTCATTTGTACACACGATTGTTTGCATAATGTTTACATTACAAATCCAGCATAACATAGTGCCATGCAAAATAATTTCTATACAATGATAATTTCCTCAAAATTATCAGCACCAAACAATGACTTGCTTATATTGTTAATCATTACAATTTCATTCTATGATCTCTTTCGAATAAATTTCGGGACGAAATTTTCTTAACGGGGGGAGAATGTGACAACCCTCAAAATTACAGGTACTGTAATTAATTTTAATTACGTACTTAATGACTGTGCTTGATTACAACTGACAGTTTAAACTGCTCTATGATTTTTTTTTATATCGTACATACACATGCATCATATTTTATACAGTCACTCCATTTATTACACACAAGCTTGAGTAATAAACTTGATGCACAAAACACAGTTAACACACGGAACGGATAACTTAGAAACATGTTGACAATGCCAACACATAGCCAAACAATAGGTTGAGGGACCTATTTGACATTCTTTGAAACTTGCTAGAAAACATCGAGGACTAAAACCGTCGTTATTTGAAAGTATAAAGTTTAGGGACTAAATGGTTATTTTTGAAACTATATAAATACAAGGGTTAAAGTGCAATTACTTCAAACTATAAGTTTTGGGTTCTTTTTGTAAGTTTTGGAAACTTATTTTATAAAGAAATAAATATGGTTTATTTTGTTTTAAAAGTACAAGGTTCATTTGGTCATTTCCTCAAACTTAAACTTAGGGACTGATGTGGTCATTTTCTAAACTATTTTTAACTAATAACACTAACCGGGTTATGTTCCATATAAGGTTTTTAATTATAAACACTAACCTAGTTAATCTACTCAGTTAACTATTTCAGGGATTATTTAAGTAATCCTGAAACCACAAGGACCTGAGTGTAAATTATAAGTTATTTAAATAAAAAAAAAGGGTTTATAACCCAAAGAACCGGCTACAACTAGGATCGAACTCGAGACCTTGATATTAATAAGCGAACACGTAACCACTCGGCTGGGCATGCCACATCCGGTTTATATACGTATCTTATAACATATATACAGACTTTACAATCAGATCTGTTTAATAAAACAAATCCACAGGTTACGGGTTATCGAACAAACGCACCAAAATCGATCTGTTCCACTCGTTTATTTGATTAATTTATCCGAAATCATTCCCACGAGGTCCCCAATCACTTTTCCAACCCATTAACCCACTAATTCGACAAAACTTAGTGCCAAACCGATTAAAATAGGAATTTTTATTAAAAAAACTTAAAGTGGATTCAAACCACTAATTCCTGTCGAATTTGATTAAATTGTTGTGTTATTAAAGTCGCTTAGACCCCCACGAACATCACACACCCTTCAAAATTCATAAACACACCGAAATCGACTTCTGTTCACCGTCTGCAAGTCTTGCCGGAAATCAGTCGCCGGAGAACGGTCGATACGTCGTTCCAGACGTAACCGGATCAGTTTTATTCGTCTAATCGGTACGTTATCAGTTATACAATGTTTTCCCGAGTTTAATTAGAATATAAACCTGTTTTGAATCAAAATCGGGACCTGTTTGACCTTCGTTGACTAATTTGGGGAAGAAGATGAACAGTGTTCATCTTTTATACTTTTAGTTATTTATTTCATTTAACAGTTTATTTCATTAATTCATATTAAATCGATTCAAATTAATTAAAGTCCGAAAATTTTAACACATATACTTTATCTACTGATTCAATTATTAAAAATATTATGTTAGTCAAATTGTTTATAAAACTATTTTTTATAAATTAAAAATAGTTTAATCTTTACAAAATTATAATAATTTGAATTTAGTGAATTAATTATTGAAATTTTTATAGTAATTATTTTACATGTTGGACTTTACAAAAATAATATTATTACTGATATTTTATGTAAATTTGATATTTATATAAATAAATCAGTATTTATACTTATTTATATAGTTTAATTTAATGTAATTAAATTATATAACTATATAATTTTGATCCAAAATTATTTTTATGACAAAATATGCATTATTCTGAGTTTATGTAAAATAAGAATCTGAATTTTTATTATATTTAATTATTTAGATAATTAAACTTATATAAACTTATTAATGGTTATTTTAACCATTTTAATTCATTTAAAATGATTCCAAGGCCATAATAATTATTTTAAATCTTTAATACTAAAGTTCAATAATTAAAAATGTTATTTTTAATTATTCAGATTTAATATAATTATTCTGATAATTAATCATATAATTATCATATGTATTCTTTTAAACGAAATATTTATTTTTCAAATAGTAAATATTTCAACCATATAAATTAATTTATAATTTTTATAAATTAATTATATCACTTGTACAATATTTTGCCAATAATCATTATATTTAATTATGTTATTATACTAGTTAAATATATTTGGTTTATTATTACAAATGTTTATATTAAATCATTTGTACAATTTGTGTAATTTTATTATTTATGATAAATAAATATTTTTCATAAATAATTCCATTACCTCATATTCACTTTCCGAGTTCTCTATTAGGTTATCCTAACCACATAAGTACCATTTAAACAAAACACTACCGAATCCTATAGATTTAGGATTTCCAATTATCCAATTAAACATTATTGTTGATACATATCCCATATTGTTGCATGTTCAATCAATTAGAGTAACGTGGAATCTTATTTCCAAGAACTCTCACATTTGCATACTCGTTAGGACTTACTCGTAATTAAGGTGAGTTCATGTCCCCCTTTTCTCTTAACAGTTTTCAGTTTTATACTTCGGGGGTGGAATACATGTTACAATTATTACAGACATTTTATACATGGTATGGTTAGCTTAAGGAGGGTTTACTACTTAGATCATGTGAGTGGGTAGGTGGAACTTAAGGCCATTAATCCTCGTTGTAGGACCGAGGGTCATGAGCGGTAGATCTATTTGGGTGTAGCGAGCCCAGCTCCTGAGTCCACAGTACGGACCATGGGGTGACTTTGAGCCCGACGCACAAATTTGCTAGGTTTGAGTCTTCCTGCATCACTTCACACATATCATTGGCTTTGCAACCCAATGGTGATCTCTTTTTTCCTTATTGCTACATACCAGGGACGTTTATTCATACTTTGAAGGTTTATACATACTCACCTTTACATGAACTCGCTCAACTTTTGTTGATTTTTCAAAATACATGTATTTCAGGAAATTAATGGATCTAGCGGAGTGTGCTATTGTGTCTAGCTGCGTTGAATAAAGATGTTATCCAGGGTTGTTGTGTTTAGCGGGTGTATACCATTCCGGGACGGGATACATAATTCTAAACTCAGGGTTTTATTTAAGTACTTTCGTTTGAGTCTTGTGAACTCGTTTAAACATGTCATGGTTTGTAACTTGTAGTAAGTGTCAATGTTTTCAAACAATGGTGTTGTAGTATTCTTTCACTTTAATTAATGGATGAACATCTCGTATTTTTATCATATAACATTGTTGTGATTGTTGCTATGGTATTAAGAAGTCACACCTAATAAACCCACGCTTCCGCAAAAGCCAGGGTGTGACAGTAACATCCTTAGAGGTTATCTAAGGAGTTATAAATCAAGAAATGAGAAAAAAATGGTTGAAGAAGCAAGTTAAAACTCACAAGCTTTAACTTGTAATAATCTGCCCAAATTGGAGTTTTCTTGAAATTCTTAGAGTGTTTAAGAGTGAAATGAGGTTGTGGAAAGTAGAAATGTGTTAGAGAAGGCTTGGATTTATAGGGAAGGATTAGAGTTAAGTTATAATTGAGTTAGAAGGAGATTGGAGGAGAAGGGAGATGGAAAAAGTGGTTAAAAGCATTAAAACCTGTAGCTGGGTAATAGACATGCATGGTCATGTGCATGGTCATGCAATGTCAAGTACATGGTCATGCGAATGTGCAGAATTTCAATTAAACTTTTCAAATTATAAAGTTTGGCCCTTAGAGTTTGATTATTCCATCATTTTGTACTAAAAACTCATAATTAAGCATGTTTTTGGGTATTTAAGGTGTATGTAAGTGTAAAACACATATGATCACACTTCAAAGCAAATATAAACTTAAAGTATGGTTCGGTTTTACCTAAACAAACGCGTATTTAGTGATTGATTGCATAATATTAATATACAAGTATGAGTTTAACATGATTAATATAAAATATGATTTTTTTTCATTATGATCAATTGTCTCGGATTACAAGTATTGAAATGTAGTACGAACACAAGTTTTTATAAATAGAAAGTACGAAAATACGGAACGTTAATCCCTCGAATTCTTATCATGCCAGAGGGGAAAAAAGGATAAAAAAACATGTACATTGAGGATTGAACTTGTAATCTCTTAGATAAAAGACAAGGGGTTAACCATCACACAAGTATTCTTTGTTAATATGTGTTCCATCTATATATTTTTATTGGGTCCTTGAAAAACTAAACATAATGTTTCCACTATAATTTAAAAAAAATCAGTCCGCCCCTGATGAAGACGTCTCAGATGATTAAATTAGAAAATCTTGTTGGTCAATGGCTATTTTAGTGAATTTTCTTAATTTAAATCTTACAAAGTGATATACAAGGATTTGTATTTAGATGCATGTTACTTTTTCGTTTAAAAAGATAAAAATGCAAATATGTAAAGACAAAACATAAAAATATAGAAATGGAAATGAGCCAAGGAATGGAGTGGTAGCCGGTAGGAACTTGTTCACTTTTTCTAAGTATATTAAATTAAAATTATTAATGTACTAACAAAGTTGATATTTTTTAATTTATCTATCGTGGATTTCAGTTCAAATGCCAAAGAAATAAATCACTGGTTGATAATCTCACACGAAACTTTGAATACGACCAATCGATTATATTACTTTCCCATTTCAATAAGGATATTTAAGATCCAAAGATAATATTTACGATTACTCTGTAATATGATCCTCTAATTTGATGGGTCTTTCTAGTGGTGTTTTAAAAGTGACCAACCCCTCCAAACATAAATAAATTGGCTGATTGTAAGTTTATAAGGTTCAATTAACGTTTAAAAAACTTGCTTTAACTGTTTGATTTACGGTTAAGAAACGGGGTTTAAAGATTCACTTTACAGTTAAAAACTCGAAACTCTCTGTTTTTTTTTTTTTTTTTGAACGGCCTACAAAATTTATTAAAAAATCAACCGGTCAACCTAACCGATTAACCGGCATTAATACAAGGTCCACCGAAAAACAGAACATTAAGCTCCCATACAATGTAAATAAAAACTACATCAATCTTTCCACGTCAAGCTACGAAGTTAAAAAATCAACCGGTTAAAAACTAGATTTTTTTTCTTTTTTGGAATCTAATGATTATGATTTAGGGAAAAAGAAATAACACTAGCTAACCGGACCATTTTTGCCGGTTTAACCACCAATCCACTCCCAATTGATTTGATTTGCTGGTCTACAAAACTTTACACGACAAGTACCTTTATCATTTTCAAATGTGTTGATGTCTACCAACTCAAATTTTATTCAATATTCTATTTATTGAATGATTAATCAACTTTGTTCCGCTATCTCAGCAGCCATAATCAAATTGGGTTGATAATGATTTATTTATTTATTTATTTTAATGAAAATACACTTTGAAGGTAAATAATTAAAGCATTTTAGTTTATTTTTGTTTAATTTCCTTGCATGTGTATCTTATCAATTTTCGGCCAATTGTCATCACCAAGTACCGGTCTACGAACCACCGGTCCACCACTATTAATACGTCTAGTCTATTTCATACATTTATTTCATACATTTATTGCATATGAAATTGTTGAGTATATGTGCCTATTCGGGAAGAAGTAATGACGGATTTAGAAATTTAAATTTTTATTTAGCGCATAATATAAAAATGAGTTGGTAGAAAAACAAAGAAAAATGAGAAAAAAATAACATGAAAAGATTCGTATAGCTTGGTTAATAATTAAAAGAATAGTAAAAAATGAATTTAAATACAATTTAGTTAAACATTTTGGAAGTAAATCCATAAAACTAAACAATAAAATAAGCACCTTTATAAAATAAGACGTAAAAATGGAATAAAACTATAAATAATTATCCATATAAATTAAATTAAAAATAATAAAAGAATTCAATATAAATAGGAAAAAAAGTGTACTAAACACACCAGGATGCCAGAGTCCTACACTCCCTTCAAAAAAAGAGCATCTCATAGGAAAGAAGACATTATAGTACTTGATGAACGGTAACTCTTATATGAGAATTCTAACAAAGGCAGACAATATCCTAACTTCTCCAAAGTCCATCATCACCATAACCATAACATAATCTCTGGAGTTCAAAATCTTCTCCGTCCACAAATTTTATATTTTAGAGTAAACTTCCGTTTTGCTCCCTGTGGTTTGGTCATTTTAACGGTTTTGCTCAAATAGTTTAAAAATGGCTATTTTTAAACTATTGGAGCAAAACCGTTAAAATGACCAAACCACAGGGAGCAAAACGGAAGTTTACTCTATATTTTAAGTCATTATCAGCAATCTTTTAGCCATCTTTTTTCACAATTAAACTACATAGAAATTTGCCAATGACCTCTAGATCAAGTGGTGGAAGGCTTGCATTTCTCTTGATAGATACAAGTTCAACTCCCACTTGGTACAGAGTGAGGCATTGGTGGGCAATGATAGGAGACCCAGGGAAACTTGGGTTCGATCCTTGAGCCAAACGGGTTTTACCAGTAATTTCACCGTCGTGCCTACGGGCGGGTGGGTTACCGGGTTTTCCTCGGAATTGGTGGTGGACTCGGGTTACTCTCAGAGTACTCCCAGTGGGTGCCCCGAGAGTGACCGGGATTGATTCTGTTGGCCGTTAAAAAAAAAAAAAAACTATATAGAAATTTTATAGTAACATTTATTATTAGGGAAAATGCAACACAAATGCAATCAAGTTTATTAGGTGTTTCACTTAAGTTATTCATATGTTTCTCTAAAATAACTAAATTTTAATTTAATGTTTTAATGGTGTGTAATTATCAAGTCATCAGATTACCTTTTTATTTTAATGCTTATATAAATATTATTAATATTAGGAAAGCATATTTTAAATCCTAAAAACCTGCAACCACATTCGATTCCAATCATTCATCATCAAATAGGCATTGGTGGCCTTGAAGGCTTCAACGACCTTCCTTTTTATTTTAATGCTTATACAAATATTATTAAATTAGGAAAACATATTTTAAATCCTAAAAAACCTGCATCACATTTCATTCCAATCATCCATCATCAAATAGGTATTGATGGCTTTGAAGGCTTCAACGACCTTCAAGACTTTGATGTAGCACTCTAACCCGATTTCTACAATATTTTAATAAATGCGGATGATTGGTCCTAATTTTTTTTAAACATAGAACTTATACATTTGGGTTAATTGATCACGGTTTAAAAGCATTAAAGTTTTAAACTCGAAAACTTTGTTGTGCATGATCATGCTTCAACATTTTCATAATCCTCTCCAAAGACTTAGCAATTTGATAGTGTTCGGTTCTCCACGTGCTTGGTCGTCCGTCCGGTTGCCGCCTTTACGAAAGCCTATCATAAACACTAAAAACAATTAGTGTTACGTTAAACGGTCAAACGTTTAGTAATCAAAACATTTGAACGAAAACATTAAATATATATATATATATATTAGCCCCGTCACCCGGCCGGGTCTGCTGAACGTGTTTCTTCTCAGAACCCTTCCTTAGCTGGGTCAGGTTTCCATCCGACCGTGTCAGCTGAACATACTTTCTTTTCACCCAATTTGCATCCAAATCTCATCTAAATCCATCCAAACTCGTTTTAATCGCTTGGGATTCATACCTTGACATATTTAAACCATAGTCCATAACCCGGATTTACAACTTTTTATGTTTCGCGCACCTGTTAGCCGGTTCGTGTCACACCCCAAAACACGTCGCAGCGGAATCACAAACATGGCGGTGACGGAGGTTGGTACACATAAATATCTTAGTGGACGATGCAACAATAATTTGGACATACCACTTAATTTAAAACATGAAATTTATAGTTTAACATTTAAACACAACCACAAACCATCACACCGTTGTCTGATCCTTATGGATCTTAGTACATTCGGTCCCAGTTTAGTTTTAAAAGTTTTGTCCAAAACATTATTTAATAACCAGTGCATCAACTACCACAAGACATGCCAAAATTCCTGAAGTCGAACTCATATGCCTGAAGAACACGTAAAAAAATCAAGTGTAACACAAAGGAAGTTGAGTTCACATATTCAAATTCGTAACAATTTTATAAGGAAAAACTTTCTTACTATAGGTTTTTAACGATAAAACATCCATATAAAGTTAAGAAAGTAAATTTTATTTTCCTTATAAAGGTTCGAGGATCCGTTATCGTGAGTGTTTTTCTGAAAACCACCGATACAGATCATTTTCCATAAATATTATATTACATTCCAGTTCCGTCTTTCAGATTTGTAAGTTTGCAAGACATTACGAGCTGTATAGTACATTGAGGTTTTAATCAAGCTAGACACACACAAGGATATAAATTCGCCGCTTAAATGACGCAGAGCTACCGGTCACAACGGGGTGGTCGGCTCGATAGATCTAACAACAATACCACACTCACAATGTTTAATGATTAAAAATGGCATGAATGCATATCTGCGCCCACGTCAATTGTATGGTATATATACTTACAAGATGGACAATTTAATATACGGTGTTACTCAGACACCGTCACTCCTGTGTTCCGTGTAGAAATGTCCTTTATCAATTAAAATCCCGTTTTCCTCGAAAACAATTTTATATCATACGCATTTCCAAATCCATGTTTTTCCATAAAACATATCATTCAAAAATCATATTTTCCACGAAAATATATTTTTAGATTATTCAAAGGCATAATCTGTACAAAACACAAAATTATCCTTTTAAGGCGTGTTCTTCCCCCAAAACAGTACATAAAACAATAAAATAGGGGTTTAGTGGCACTCACCTATGGGTGCGTTTATATTATCACAATCCCTCAAATTGATCTACACGTCCTAATTTAAATAGGAAAGATTTAATAACCAATTATTCTCGAAAAGTCTTTGTTTTAATTACCTTGGTGTATTTATATATATGTGTGTTCACACACACACACACACATATATATATATATATAGGACAAAGATCCGTTAGGAACCACCTCTTATTGCGAGAACCGCGAGAACCAATGTGAACACAAAAAAAATGCCTAAAAATAGCTAAAAATCACACAATTTTTTTTAAATATTTTTTATAAAAAAATCGCTACTTTTCGAAGCCAAAAAAAATATTAAAAAAAAATTTAGATTTTTTTTTGATTTTTTTAGGTTTTTTGGGGTTTAGTTTTTAGCATTTTAGCTTGGGGGTGAGGGGGGGGGGGGGGTGGGGGTTTAGGTTTTTGGGGGGTGGAGGTTTAGGTTTTTGGGGGGTGGGGGAGGGGGGTTTAGGTTTTTTTGGGGGAGGGGGGTGGGGGGGGTTAGGTTTTTTTTAGCTATTTTAGGTTGTGTTCACATTGGTTCTCGCGGTTCTCGCAATAAGGGTGGTTCTCGCATGAACCTTACCCTATATATATATATATATATATATATATATATATATATATATATATATATTAAGATTTTCGCGACTTGAACGATTTTAATGGTGACCCTCAATATGTTATATCCGATATCACATCCATTTATATGCAATATATCTACGATTTGCGCTTCATAATATATTTAATAACTGTGGATATATTCAACGTATATCGTAATTCACGTACTTCATCAACTTATACCTTTTATCAGTTTTAAAGCATTTATATATAAAATAACTCATAGAGTTAACCTATATACTATTTTCATGCTTGATACATAAGTTATACACATAACGTGACTTTTAACTTAGTTTACCGTTTTAACCGTACAAACACACATGCATAGTCTTAATTCCTAATGTCATGTCAACACTTAACATATCACATTACACATACTCATACTCATATTCACATATCGCATTGTAAGACATAAAGTACATCCTTGAACAACCCGATTTCACGTACGTTGAAATATGCGTATTTTAACGTTTTGGGTAACGTTTTCGGGCGTCGGAAGTCACGTGTGACTAACCAAACACCAAAGATACTTAATATATGTTAAAATACTTATATTTATCATAAAAATATCAGTTTATATTCTGATTTAAAACAGTTTTGCAAAACTTACTTTAAAATCCGATTTTTCCCGTTTTTAACGCATAGTCTCGTACCGAACCTTACCGTAACCATCCCGATTCATCACGACTTCATATTTAAAAAAAATACATGTTATTTACTGAATAAAAAGGTTCTAATAATCATATTAGTGTAGATTTCATATAAGTTGGCGTGTGCAAAGTGTGATATGATTTTATTAATATTTTGAGCCCATTTTACGCATTAGTCAAGTTTTAAATTCATAAACACGATATTCTACTAACACTAAACACACACTTGGGTAAGTGCACCCATCGTGAGTGTAGTATAGCGTTGGTAAGATACCGAGGTCGTCCAATATAACAACCCTAAAGATAACCGACACCCTCGAATTATTTCCGACACCCTAAAAATAATTAAAATATCCCAATATGTCCTAAAATACACCCCATACGTGAAAACGGGCCCCGAATACCTTAAATATTAATTAAATTAATTAAAAATAATGTTTTTGGGTTTGTCGCGGGCCGCGTAGACCCCTTAGGGATCTTACGCGGGCCGCTAGAGATCAAAGGTGTGGCGCAGCCCGGTGTTGACACGTGTCTAACTCGTGTTGAACCTATAAGCTGACCCGGATCACCTACGCCTTTGACCGGGTTTGACGCGGGCCGCGTAGCCCTTTGTTAACATTTACGCGGGCCGCGTAAAAGTCGAGATGTGGCACTATATATAGCAGGCATCGGGTTTTATCAAAACTCGCTCAAATCTTTCTTTCTAAACGTAAATCTCTCACAGTCGGCATTATAGTCGGGTCTAATACCCCCTAATTAGCGAAGTGCTGCTCCGTTGTAAGTATTATAACCCCTGGATACGTATTAGATACGCTGCCCGATTGATCTAGGGTTCCGTAACGGCTGTCGTGGTTCTGCCCGACGTAGTCGTTGGAATGCCGTCTCGGGGAGGTTATTACTAATGTTAAAATGGGTTATTATACTAACACGTGTACATTTGTGTAATTTATAGATAATTCCCAGGGAACCCTTACTGAAAACCTAAGACAGCAATGTGAGTAATCTCCTTTTTGTAAATTGTTTTTACAAAACCTTAACTATTTTACAATGCAATTTAGCAGTGATTGAGTCTTTGTAATTCTACGATTACTGCCGGTATGTTGGGGTTTTGTATACAAAATGTGAGACACGTTACCATTAGACGAAGAGTTAGCCAATGTGTAATATGACCCACCAGTCAGGATTGACAGTACTGAATGAGTAATTGAGTAGATATAAACATTGTAATCGCTCTCAATACTGTTTAAATTAAATTAATGTTTCTTAATTAAACTGGGATTCACTCACCAGTATTTCCCACTGACAAATGTTTTTAAAACGCGTTTCAGGTAACACAATGTGAAAGCCAATTAGAAGCCAGCTGGATAGCACTGAAGGCTTGGAAAAGTGGCTATAAAAGTTTCCTAAATAAAGAAGGCGTTTTAATTCAATAAAATGGGATTTATCCCTATAAATCAGTTTGTAATAAAAACTTGGGTTTTATCCCAATGTGTTTATTTCTATAAAATGTGGTGTTTTAATCTGATAAAATATTTCCTAACTACGGTCCTGATGTAATTTCCGCTGCCAAATTAATAAACACCGATACCACCGACACTGAGTTTGCGGCCGCCCATTCCTGGGACAGATAGGGGGCGGGGGTTGCGACAGAAGGTGGTATCAGAGCTAAGCCACTGATTCAGCCACAGAAGCGTTCTGCTGACATCAAAATTCAAATTGTTGGGAAATAAATTACGGGAATACATGCATAATTGTATTTTCTTGTTATGTTTTATTTGACTATTTGTTAGTTTACAGTATGAGCGACCAAGGACCATCTGACGCGTATCGTCAATTTTCTGGTTCGCCTAGAAGCGAAGGCACCTCCTCTTCTCAGCCTGCCCTCTCAGGGTACTCTGCTGATACGGAAGAAGGAATATTTGTGTTTAAGGCTCAGTCCGAGGAGCCATTCCCTCAGAAAAAGAGAGGATGGTTCAGTCGAGGGGCACACGAGCGTAGAAAGCGTATGAAAAAGTTACAAGACCAGAGAGTACTAGCCGCAGCCAAAAGAGAGACCGATGCCTATGCCCAGGATATGATTAATAGGGGTATAGCCAATATCCACATCCTAGCAACCACTGCAGCTGACCCTAACCTGGAGCAAATGATAGCACCCCAACCCCAACCACCAATTCCTGATCAACCAATGGAAATAGAAAACACTGAAAATCAAGTAGAAATGCATGATTTCAACCCGGAGGAAATACCTAGGGTACCCGCACCAAATCCCTTAGACCCAAATTACGACCCCTGGTGGGACGATAATAGGGACTATCTGCAACGCTACCCGATACACGAAGACATACCCATGCCAAACATAGGAGCCTACCCAGGTTTGGATCCTTTAGATCCCTATTACCACGATGTATTCATTAGGGAGATTTTAGAAAATCCTTTCAGGCCCCTACACCTCCGTACCAGGAACCCGCACCCCAGATTCCGAACCCAGTCCTAGAACCTGCACCCCCAATGAGTGCAGACAATGTACAAGAACTTAGGACATTTGGTGAGGAAATTTTATAGAGTAGTGAAAGAATGCGACAGGTGGAAGAGCGACTCGTCTGGAAGTACGACGAGCGCAATATGGATTTCTGGATGAATCCATATCCATGAATGTGATGGTAGAAACGGTAGTAGTAATAATAATAAAATAATATAATATGTGTGTATGTGTATGAAAAAAAAACTACGGATGCCTACTATTATTAGTGTAATTTTATTTCAGTCGGTATTGTAATTTTAATTTCAGTACCGGTGTGTAATAGATGCATATTATATGAATAGAGTAAAGTCGCAATGATCGACGCTTTTAACCAAAATGCGTGTCATGTGATTGGTTATATTAAATATTATTTTGTGATATTAATACATGGTAAATGTTTAAAATTCAGATGGCCGACGAAGGAAATCAAGGAAATCTGAATAACGATAACCAGAGTAACATTAACTTGGTTAATGAGAATCCGAGCATCAATAACAATGGAAACCAAGTGGATAATAGTGTTATCCAACACATAGTGGCACAAGGAATTATAGATGCAATGCCATTTATTATTCAAACGGTTCAGGAAGCGAATAATAAAAGTAAACATAGCAGTAAGCGACCAACTGAACCAGAAAACAGCGTAAACAATGGACCTGTACTTCAAGTGCCCATTCCCAAAAGAAGAAGAACCATGTCTTATGGTTGTTCTTATAAAATATTCTGGTCCTGCAAACCAATAGAATTCCCGGGCAATGAAAGACCCATTGCAACTCTACGCTGGATAGAAAAGACTGAGGCTGTTTTAAAAATAAGCAAGTGTGCTGAAGAAGACAAAATAATGTTTGCTTCTAATCTATTTAAAAACTCAGCCTTAGAATGGTGGAACATTATCCTCCAGTCAAGAGGAAGTAATAAGATTTACAACATGGAATGGGAGGAATTTAAAAATATGGTAGAAAGGAAATTCTGCCCTCCTAATGAAAAGGAACAGATAGCGAATAAGTTTTTGAACCTAAGGATGACCGGGGTAGATAGTAAGGGTTATACTACCACATTCTTTGAATATGCTAGAATAGTACCAACCCTTGCATCACCTGAACCAGTATTAATCTCCCGTTACATCTGGGGATTAATCGGAGAGATTAGACATGTAGTCAAGGCAGCTAGACCGCATACTATAGAAGAAGCTGTAGAATTAGCAAACACCTTGACAGATGAATTAATCCGTACTAGAGAAGAAGACCAGAAAAGAAACCTAACTCAAAGACTTACCCAGGAATTCCAATCTGGAAATTCCAACCGTGGGAAAAATGTAGGTTCCACATCTGCACCTTATTGCAAGTATTGCAAAAGGAAGCATTCTGGAAGATGCTCCATATATTGCAATTTCTGCAAAATATCAGGACACAAGGAAGAAGACTGTAGGAGGAAAGCCAACAACATGATATGCTACAACTGTGGGGAACAAGGCCACATCAAGCCGAACTGTCCGAAATTGGCTCCAGCTGCAAACAACAAGAACACTAAAAATGCTAGAGCATTTGTTCTAACATCAGATGAAGCCAAAATGATCCCGGACGTCATAGTCGGTACGTTATTAGTTAATGATGTTTTTGCTAAAGTATTATTTGACTCTGGTGCAAACCAAAGTTTTATTAATACTTCATTTTGCAAACTTCTAAATCAGTCATTAACTAAACTCCCACAAGAATGTCTAGTAGAGACAACAAATGGAGAAACGGTTAGGATTTCTGAAATCTTGCAGGGAGCAAGAATATAGTTTTTAAATCAAAAGTTTATTGCAAACCTTTACCCAATGAATTTGGCAGGATTTGATGTCGTTTTAGGAATGGATTGGTTAATAGCCAATAAAGCCAGTATTTTATGTGATCAAAAGTCAATCCAAGTAAATTCACCAAAAGGTGAAAAGATACAATTAAAGGAGATAAACCCTCTAGATCCACGAAATTCATCTCTGTGATGAAAACTGCAAGTTATATAAGAAAAGGATCTATAGTATATTTGATTTCTATAATCACTAACACTAAAGGAAAAGAATTAAAAGACATTCCAGTAGTGTCCCAGTTTTCAGATGTATTTCCAGAAGAATTACCAGGACTACCTCCAGACAGAGAAGTCGAATTCAGAATCCATATGTTACCCGGAACAGCACCAATTGCCAAAGTACCCTACCGTTTGGCACCCGCCGAAATGCAGGAACTGAAGAAACAGTTAGACGAATTATTGGAGAAAGGATTTATACAGCCAAGCTCATCGCCTTGGGGAGCACCGATTTTATTCGTTAAAAATAAAGACGGGTCATTGCGTATGTGCATTGACTACCGTGAATTGAACAAGGTCACAATTAAGAATCGGTATCCATTACCAAGAATCGATGACCTGTTTGATCAATTGTAAGGAGCTCGATTTTTCTCAAAAATCAATTTAAGATCAGGATATCATCAATTAAAGGTACAGGAAGAGGACATTCCTAAAACCGCATTTAGAACAAGGTATGGTCATTACGAATTTACTGTCATGCCCTTTGGTTTAACCAATGCCCCAGCCGCATTTATGGATATGATGAACCGAATATGTAAACCATATTTGGATAGATTCATAATTGTTTTTATTGATGATATTCTCATCTATTCTAAAAGTAAGGAAGATCATGCAAAGCATTTGCACTTACTTTTAAGTCTATTAAGAAGAGAAAAGCTTTATGCTAAGTTTTCCAAGTGCGAGTTTTTGTTAGAACAAGTACAGTTTCTTGGACACTTAGTTAATCATGAAGGAATTCATGTGGATCCCACAAAGATCGAGGCGATTACTAAATGGAAAACCCCTGAGTCACCAACCGAGGTTAGAAGTTTCTTAGGATTGGCCGGTTATTATAGAAGATTTATTCGAGACTTTTCTAGAATAGTCATTCCTTTAACTAAGTTAACCTGTAAATACATTAAGTTTGAATGGGGACCAAAACAAGAAGAAGCATTTAGAATTCTTAAGCAAAGATTAACCCACACACCCATACTAGCATTACCAGAGGGAACTGAAGATTTTGTAGTCTATTGTGACGCTTCCAAACTAGGTTATGGATGTGTGTTGATGCAACGCCAAAAGGTTATAGCTTACGCATCTAGACAACTTAAGAATCATGAAGAAAATTATTCAACCCATGATCTAGAATTAGGAGCTATAATTTTTGCCCTTAAGATTTGGAGATATTATCTTTATGGTAGTAAGTTTACCATATTCACCGATCATAAAAGTTTAAGGTATTTTTCGGGCAAAAAGAATTGAATATGAGACAAAGACGCTGGATGGAAATGCTCAGTGATTATGATTGTGATATCCAGTATCATGAAGGAAAAGCAAATGTAGTGGCAGATGCTTTAAGCCTAAAGTATCACGAAAAGCCAAAAAGAGTACGTTCTCTTAAATTAAATCTACAAGTAGATTTAAATAAGCAAATGAGAAAAGCACAAGAATCAGTAATCAAGGATGATACTGAAAAATTAAAAGGAATGATTAAGGAATTAGAACAAGGAACAGATGGAATTTGAAGATTCCATAAAAAGAGAATGTGGATACCTAAATTAGGGAACATGCGTCATCGTATATTAGAAGAAGCCCATAAGTCCAAATATACTATGCATCCAGGAAATGATAAGATGTACCAGGATTTAAGAAAGAATTTCTGGTGGATAGGAATGAAAAAGGACATAGCAACCTATGTTTCTAAATGTTTAACTTGTTCACAAGTTAAAGCTGAACATCAGAAACCCACAGGTTTGTTACAACAGTTAGAAATGCCCGTATGGAAATGGGAATTGATTACAATGGATTTTGTTGCCAAATTACCCAAAACAAGGAAAGGTAATGATACAATCTGGGTGATTGTAGATAGGCTAACCAAGTCAGCTCATTTCCTACCAATGAAAGAAACTTTCAGTATGGAACAACTAGCTAAATTATATGTAAATGAAATCGTTTCTTTACATGGAATTCCTTTATCAATTGTTTCTGATAGGGATAGCCGTTTTACCTCTCATTTTTTGTCAAGTTTCCAAAAAGCAATGGGAACCAAGTTAAATCTAAGCACAACTTATCATCCTCAAACGGACGGACAAAGTGAAAGGACGATTAAGACAATGGAAGACATGCTTAGAGCTTGCGTAATTGATTTCGGAGGTAATTGGGACGATCACCTATCTTTAATAGAATTTTCTTATAATAATAGTTATCACACAAGTATCAATGCTGCACCATTCGAAGCACTTTATGGACAAAAGTGCCGAACCCAGTCTGTTGGGCAGAAGTTGGGGAAAAGCAACTATCTGGACCTGAGATAGTGCAAGAGACAACCGACAAGATTATTCAAGTCAAGGAACGACTGGAAGCAGCACGTGATCGAAAGAAAAGCTATGCCGATAACCGACGCAAACCATTGGAATTTCAAGTAGGAGATAAAGTGTTGTTAAAAGTCTCTCCTTGGAAAGGAGTAGTAAGATTCATCAAAAGAGGAAAGCTAAGTCCCAGGTATGTTAGACCTTTTGAGATTATTAGAAGAATAGGACATGTAGCCTATCAGCTACAACTGCCAGAGGAAATGGCAGGAATACATGATGTATTTCATATATCTAATCTCAAGAAATGCTTAGCCGATGAATCACTTGTAGTGCCTCTTAAGGATATAGAGGTAAATGAACAACTCAAGTTTGTAGAAAGGCCTCTACAGATTGAAGACAAGAAAGTCAAGAACCTCAAGCACAAGAGATTAGTTCTAGTCAAAGTGAAATGGGACTCCAAAAGAGGACCTGAGTACACATGGGAGCTTGAATCAGAAATGCTAAAGAAATATCCACACGTGTTCCAGTAGATCTCGAGGACGAGCTCTAAAACAAGGTGGGGAGGATATAACAACCCTAAAGAAAACCGACACCCTCGAATTATTTCCGACACCCTAAAAATAATTAAAATATCCCAATATGTCCTAAAATACACCCCATACGTGAAAACGGGCCCCGAATACCTTAAATATTATTAAAATTAATTAAAAATAATGTTTTTGGGTTTGTCGCGGGCCGCTAGAGATCAAAGGTGTGGTGCAGCCCGGTGTTGACACGTGTCTGACTCGTGTTGAACCTATAAGCTGACCCGGATCACCTACGCCTTTGACTGGGTTTGACGCAGGCCGCGTAGCCCTTTGTTAACATTTACGCGCGCCGCGTAAAAGTCGAGATGTGGCACTATATATAGCAGGCATCGGGTTTCATCAAAACTCGCTCAAATCTTTCTTTCTAAACGTAAATCTCTCACAGTAGGCATTATAGTCAGGTCTAATACCCCCTATTTAGCGAAGTGCTGCTCCGTTGTAAGTATTATAACCCCTAGATACGTATTAGATACGCTGCCCGATTGATCTAGGGTTCCGTAACGGCTGTCGTGGTTCTGCTCGACGTAGTCGTTGGAATGCCGTCTCGGGGAGGGTATTACTAATGTTAAAATGGGTTATTATACTAACACGTGTGCATTTGTGTAATTTATAGATAATTCCCAGGGAACCCTTACTGAAAACCTAAGACAGCAATGTGAGTAATCTCCTTTTTGTAAATTGTTTTTACAAAACCTTAACTATTTTACAATGCAATTTAGCAGTGATTGAGTCTTTGTAATTCTACGATTACTGCCGGTATGTTGGGGTTTTGTATACAAAATGTGAGACACGTTACCATTGGACGAAGAGTTAGCCAATGTGTAATATGACCCACCAGTCAGGATTGACAGTACTGAATGAGTAATTGAGTAGATATAAACATTGTAATCGCTCTCAATACTGTTTAAATTAAATTAATGTTTCTTAATTAAACTGGGATTCACTCACCAGTATTTCCCACTGACAAATGTTTTTAAAACGCGTTTCAGGTAACACAATGTGAAAGCCAATTAGAAGCCAGCTGGATAGCACTGAAGGCTTGGAAAAGTGGCTTTAAAAGTAACCTAAATAAAGAAGGCGTTTTAATTCAATAAAATGGGATTTATCCCTATAAATCAGTTTGTAATAAAAACTTGGGTTTTATCCCAATGTGTTTATTTCTATAAAATGTGGTGTTTTACTTTGATAAAATATTTCCTAACTACGGTCCTGATGTAATTTCCGCTACCAAATTAATAAACACCGATACCACCGACACTGAGTTCGCGGCCACCCGTTCCCGGGACAGATAGAGGGTGGGGGTTGCGACATCCAAGGACACAAGAGCTTTTAGTACCGGTTTATCCTCAACGTCTAATCAATCTAAAACTTTTTGAGAAAAGATTTGAAACAAAAAATAAAAACCATTAATGCAGAAATAAAAAATAAAATAAAAACAGATAGACAAGATGAATCACTTGGATCCGACTCGCCTTTAATGTATCCTTTGATGATTTTCGCACTTTTTTAAGAGATTATCTTAGTTATAGTAGTAGGCCCCTCTTTTGAAGGTGACGTTACCCTCAACCCAGTGGTTTGAGTCAGCAGGGATACAATCCCAATGGGTCGGAATATTGAAAGATAATTAATTAAGTTATTAATGCGAAAAGTGGTAGGCCCCTCTTTTAAAGGTGACGTTACCCTCAGCTAAGTGGTTTGAGTCAGCATGGATACAATCCCAAGTAGCCGGTTTAATGTATTAATGGTAGTTTACATATGAGGGGTTCAAGCTATTCACACCCCCGCCATCCAATACCAGTGGGTATTGAAGGAGGTCCTAGTAAGCTTGAACCAGGTCCTTCCAGGATCTATACACTGAACAAGGCAAGAACCTTACTAAACCATTCTCTTAATCCCCCGACCTGGTAGCCAACATGCCTCTATATAGACCGTAGAGACATGAATGATACAATCTTTTACTTTATATGGACAGTAAAGTAACGCCAAGACACCACGGACAAATGATAAAGAAAATTCACCTTCAACATAAGAAACTAGTTATTAAAGTCATTAATACAAAATCAAATAAAAAGTGCCGAAATATTAAAAATCAAAAGTAATACATAAAAGACTTGTCTTCACCAAGTGATGTAAGAGTCTTAACCAAACATGGCCTTTGATTGGCAAGAACCCTTACGATCAATCTTGGATCCCAAGACTACTACACACTCTAAAGATGGATGATGGTGGTGGGTGTTGGTGTTGTAGTGGTGGTGGAGTGGAGGCAAAGTGGGAGAGTAGTGGTTTGCCAAGGGATGCCTTTGAAGTGAGCCAAGCACCCCTATTTATAGCATGCATAGAGCTCTGGCCACGACCCCGTGTCCAGCGGGCACGCCTCTGTGGCAAGCCTTTTCTCTTCCTTCATTAAATGTAAGTGTCAGCAGAGGGTCGCACACGGCCCCGTGTTCAGCGGGCACGGCCCCGTGGGCAGCATCGTATCTGTACTATAAAGATTTTTCAATATTCTGCGTATCTTTGCGTTGACCATGCCCCGTGCTGAGCTGGGCATGCCTCCGTCGTGGGCATAGAAGCTTCTACAGGTTTGTCTTTTTTGTAGGCTCCTTACCACGCCCCCGTGTCCGGCTGGGCACGACCCCGTGGTCAGTCTTCTTTTGTCTTGTTTTTTCTTTGGGGATGCTGCCGAGGGGTCGGGCATGTCACGTTTATTTCTTTTCTTTGTATTTACATTGGTTTTGGCTGTATATTTATTCCTTTTGTTCGTCTAAACTTATTTGGTCCTGTAAATTCAAAAGGAAGACAAAAACACACTTTTTCCAACATTAGTACTAAAAAAAGGGTTAGTTTTATGCCTCATTTGATGTAATTTATATGTTACATTTTGCACACATCAAATACCCCCACACTTGAATCTTTGCTTATCCTCAAGCAAAACTCTTTAATATGTTTACACACCCAAATGGAAGAGGTAGAAGAGAAGTTTTGGGCTTATCTTGAGTGTCGGGAATCCAAGATCTTTTATTGGGTTTTATTTTTATTTTATTTACAATCCTATTCGTCATGATTTATTTAGAACGTTTTATAAGAAAAATTACTTATTTGAGCATAACATGCCTCTTTAAAATTCCACTTATATACTAGTTCACATACCTCACGGGAGATCACTCAACACTCGGCCGAAGATGTATTTTTGTGAAACACTCGAGACCGGCATGGAACTTACTTCTACCTTATGCTTGCCAAGCGATCAAT
The DNA here is from genome assembly GCA_030545235.1 of Helianthus tuberosus. Taxonomy (NCBI): domain Eukaryota; kingdom Viridiplantae; phylum Streptophyta; class Magnoliopsida; order Asterales; family Asteraceae; genus Helianthus; species Helianthus tuberosus. Next base: position 142,232,216 of record CM060357.1, read on the forward strand.
CCTCCTCCTTTTTAACTAAAAACCTTCGTAAATATCAAGAGGACTTGGGGAAGGGTTAGGCTTGGGCTAAGGGTAGGTGGTTTTGGTTAGTGGTTAGCGAAAATGGTGAAAAGCGTAAAAAGCGTCGGTCGTCGTAAAACTTTTTGTTTTCGTGACTTTTTGTCAAACTAAGCACATTCAAACAAAGTTTTTTTGAGGAACTTGTTTGTTTATTACAAGACTTTCATTTTTTTCAATTTTTTTTTATGATAAGAAACGTCACGAGATAACCGAGCTTTTTACTAAAACAAGGGGTTGAAAAGAAAAAGGGTTTTTGGTGGGTAAAGGGTGTTTGTTTTGGGGGTTTAGAAATGAAAAGGTTTAGGCTCAAAGGGGTTAACTAGGGGGATTTTTGGGTAGGTGATAAAAAAAATGAGAAATAATGGTGTTGAAAGAAAAATGGGTTAGTCCTAATGCCTCCATCATTTACTTACTTGGGTTCAAGTTGGTAAGGACCGGGAATGTATCGTCATGGCAAGTTCTAGAGTTGTAAGAACCAAGCGGCTATTCACACAAGAAACGAAAAATGAGCATTTAGTTTAAAGATATATGCTTGTATGCTCAATAAAGGCTCAAAACTCATTTATTGTGGGAATGGGTTTATAATGTGATCAAGTATATATAATCAAATTTTAATTAGATTTGTCATGCCTTTTCAAAACTTTCTTATTTGTTTATTTTTATCACGACGCTATCGGTTGTAAACTTGTAAAAATATAACCTTTTTAGAACTTGTTATTCCCAAATTAAACCAATACAAGTAAAAAAAATATGAATTTTTTTTTTGAAAAAAATTGGGGTGATTAGCGATTCCAATAGAGTTTTGTGTAAGGCTTGTTATTAGGACTTGTGAGATTCAAGGTTTTAGCATCCCCCCCCCCACACTTAAATTACACATTGTCCTCATTGTGTCCCAAAAATAAGTTTTTAGGTTGATTGAATGTGTAAAAAGGTGTTGAAAAACAAAGTTTCGTGTTACTGGGCACCTGGCCACGACCTCGTGCTGGCTGAGCACAGCCCCGTGGTCAGAGTGCCAGTAACAGAAACTTACAGAATTGTGGCCATGGGTCGTGCCTGGTGGCCACGACCCCGTGGGGGGCAGGGTTCAGACAAACAACAGTTTAGGGGTGTGGGCACGGGGGCGTGGTCGCCGACCATGGCCCCGTGGTGACAATCTGCAAATGATGATTACAGGTTTTTGGATTTTGGTTCGGGTTTCCGGGCTTATGTAGCACTAATGCTTAGTGTATCCAAGCTTCCTGGGTACTTGTTTTGCTAAACACTACACCATACAATACATAACAAACATCCTAATTTTACAAAAGTTCATCATCCGTCATCACACATAAAACGAAAATAAAATGCAGAAAATAAAAAGTGTTCAGGAAAGTAAATTGTTCAAACTATGGCACGCAGACCAGAAAATTGTTTGTGGGGTAGAAAGGGTTAACCTGAGAAACTGCATCCAACATCACACCACCTCCAATGCCTCCGATCAGTCCATGTCCTCGTCCTCATCGTCTCCACCTTGGTACACCATATGCTCCCGAATGTAGGTGATGTCATCTTACATGGTGGGGATGTTATGCACCACTGCTCCAACCCGGGTGAAGGTGTTGCTAGCCATGTTGTAAGTGTTGCGGGTGCACAATAAGTTTTCCTGCAAAAGATCATGTAAACTTTGAAAGTTAGGAAAACCACCCCCTTGAGAGGAGGAGCCCGCTTGGTGGCCATGAAACTGAGGAGGAGGATGGTTTGGGTCGTGTAGGATGAGGGCTGCTTCCGGGTTCCAAACGTGTCCTTGAGTGGTTTGGAAGCGAACTGTCCCATCACCCGTCTCGTGAATGATCCCCATTGAGCGACATTGGGTGAGATCTACTTTTCCCGACCATAGACCCTTACGGAACTATTTCGGCATGCGTTGAACATAGGTCTTGAAGAGGCGGTAGATCCATCCCCCAAAGAAGATAGGTGTCGGGGAGGAAGCCAACTGGTTCAGATGCATGTTCCGGAGGAGTAGATGAGTGACATCGAGAGGAACGCGGCTGTGGATGCAATACAAAACTGTAAGATCACGCAAGTTGACAACACCGGTGCTATCACGCCTTTGACTTAGAGAGTTGCTAAGGACCTTATGAATGTAGCGGTAGAGGGGTTCAGCAACTGGGAGCTCTTTGTGACACTTGGATCATATGCACCATCCCTGATTTGAGCCCACGCTGTCTGGCGCATGTTAGTTGGGAGTTCACGGAGACCACCCGTGTTCTCCTCTTCACCGGACTCTTCCTCGGTGAACAAACCCACATTCACTCCAAATTGTGCGATAGAAATTGAAAGCACCTCTCCCGCACATTGGAATTGAACTCCTTCTTCGTCGAATGGCTCGGCTTTTGCTTTGAACGCGAAAGTACTGTAAAACTCCAAGCTATACTCATGAACCGCATGGAGTCTTGTGCCGAGGGCCACCCTTAGTGGACCCGTGACCAATGCGTTGTAACGGTCTAGTTGCCCTACAGCTTCCAAGGTATCAAGGCATGCTTGCTTTGGTGTTTCCTCAGGCCTTGTCTGAAGAATGTCATAGCGGGCTTGGTAGTCCCACTCTGTTGACTTGAACTTAGTGAACTTGCTGGCCATCTCTGCAAAAGAAAAAACAAAACAATCAGCATGAAACAATAAATTTTCGAATAAAACTGAAAACAGAAGGCTGGACACGGCCCCGTGGCCACTGGCCACACCCCGTGTTCAGCTGGTTTCTCCTGGCCACGCCCCGTGCCCGCTAACCACGACCCCGTGGTCAGAGTTCTGTTTCCCAAAAACACCATTTTTCGACCCGGTTTCGAAAACTTGAAAATTTTTGGTTGAGTAGGGGCGGTTTTCCACGAAAATGAAGCCCCAAGTGCCGTTTTTCCAAAAACAAACCGTTTACCCTATCAATTTCGTCTTTTTCGGTTCAAAAACAAGGGTTTGAGGTTTAGGCTTGAAATCGGGCAAATCTACAAACAATTTCAGTTGATTTACTTCCTGTAACATGCAACTATACTAATACTAACAGATCTATGCAAAAATTTGGGGTTTGGTTTGGTTCAAGTTCAAGAACCCTAGATTCTTCCCCGAATTTTTGATGTTAATCTACATGCAAATCGTTAAACTAACTAAAAAAGATGATAGAATCATACCTTGTTGATGTTGGACTGAGAAAAGACATGAAAATATGAAGAGATTCTCGGAGGAACCAGAGAGTTTTTGGGGAAACGGGTCGTGGTGAAATGAAAATGAGAAGACAAAAGGGGTTTTATCCCCGACAGTAGCCGAGCACGGCCCCGTGCTCGCTGGGCACGGCCCCGTGGGCGGCTAAAAATCATTATTTTTTTATTTTTTTAGTGCATGTGTGTATGACCTGTTTCCCGAAACTTGGTTTAGATATCTTACCGATTTTTGAAGCTTTCCCGAAGTCCATTACCAACAAGACATGATGTTAGTATGCAAACCATTGTTTATTCCTTGACTGCTTATAGCAAGATCTCTTCATCTTCATCCTCAATGAATCCTTGATAAAGTTTAAGCCGTTGTCCATTGACTTTGAATGGAATTCAATTTCGAGATTTAATTTCAATTGCACCGTGTGGAAAAATATGTGTGATAGAAAAAGGTCCCAACCACCTAGACTTTAATTTCCCGGGAAATAGTCGAAGTCGTGAATTAAACAACAGAACTTGATCTCCTACTCGAAATTTATTAGGTTTAATATGTTTATCATGAAGGTTTTTCATTCTTTCCTTATAAATTTCAGAGTTAGAATATGCTTGATTCCTTAATTCGTCTAATTCATTTAATTGACAAAATCGATCCTTTTCAGCAGTTTTAATGTCTAAGTTTACGTTTTTTAATGCCCAGTAGGCTTTGTGTGCTATTTCTACTGGCAAATGACAACTTTTTCCATATACAAGCTTATATGGGGTTGTACCTATGGTTGTTTTGTACGCGGTCCGAAAAGCCCATAAAGCGTCGTCTAATTTATCAGCCCATTCTTTTTTATTTAATCCTACGGTTTTTTCAAGTATTCTTTTTAAACCTCGATTAGTCACTTCGGCTTGTCCATTTGTTTGAGGATGATACGCGGTTGAGATCCGATGATAGACCCCATATCTTGTTAAAAAAATTTCAAGTTGATGATTACAAAAATGGGTACCCCTATCACTTATTAATGCTTTTGGAGTTCCGAAACGAGAAAATAATCGTTTCAAGAATCTTACCACAACTCTTCCATAATTTGTTGGAAGAGCTTCGGCTTCGGCCCATTTTGACAAGTAATCCACTGCCACAAGTATATATTTGTTTCCTTTTGACGGTGGGAAAGGTCCCATTAAGTCTAGTCCCCACACATAAAAAATTTCACAAACAAGGATGCCATTTTGTGGCATTTCATTTTTTAAAGAAATATTACCTGATCGTTGGCATGCGTCACATGTCTTGATAAGACTTTGGGAGTCTTTATAAATGGTCGCCAATAGAATCCTGAATCAAATACCTTTCGTGCGGTACTAGCGGCTCCATGATGTCCTCCATATGGACCTTCATAACAATGGCAGAGAATTTTTCTTGCTTCACTACCATGTACGCATCGTCGGATAAGTTGGTCGGCACACATTTTGAAAAGATAAGGATCTTCCCAAAAATAATGCTTTACATCGGCAAAGAATTTTTTTCTTTGATGATGTGACCATCCTTTTGCGACTATTCCACTAGCTAGGTAGTTGGCGTAGTCGGCGTACCATGGTTCTTCTCGGTATTCCACCATTTCTAAGGATTCCGTTGGGAATTTTTCATTGATGAGCTCGTCCCTAGTTGCCTCCAAAGCTGGATCTTTCAAGCGGGATAGATGATCTGCAGCGGTGTTTTCTGCTCCTCTTTTGTCTTTTATTTCAATGTCAAATTCTTGGAGGAGTAGAATCCATCTGATTAAACGTGGTTTGGCGTCCTGTTTTTTAAAGAGATAACAAATGGCTTCATGGTCTGTATAAACTATCGTTTTAGAAAGAACAAGATAAGAACAAAATTTATCAAAAGTAAATACTACAGCTAGTAATTCTTTTTCAGTTGTTGTGTAATTTTCTTGTGCATCGTTAAGTCTTTTACTAGCGTAGTGTATTGGGTGAAAATGCTTATCTTTTCGTTGTCCCAAGACAGCTCCAACTGCAAAGTCACTTGCATCCCACATGATTTCGAAAGGTAATTTCCAATCAGGCGCTATCATGATTGGTGCATTGACTAGCATTTCTTTTAGTGTCAGAAATGCTTGATTGCAATCCTTGTCAAATATGAACGGAGCATCTTTTTCAAGTAATTTTGTTAAAGGTCTTGAAATTTTAAAAAAGTCTTTGATAAATCGTCTATAAAATCCGGCATGCCCTAGGAAACTTCTGATAGCTCTAACGGAGGATGGGGGTGATAATCGGGAAATGGTGTCTATTTTAGCCCGATCAACCTCCATTCCTTCGCTTGAGATTTTATGACCGAGTACTATTCCCTCAGTTACCATGAAATGACATTTTTCCCAGTTAAGGGCGAGGTTAGTTTCCTCACATCGGGATAGCATTCATTCAAGGTTATCGAGGCATTGGTCATATGAATCTCCAAAGATAGAAAAGTTGTGCATGAAGAATTCCTTTGTCTTTTCTATCATGTCATGGAAGATAGCCACCATGCAACGTTGGAAAGTTGCGGGGGCATTACATAAACCAAAAGGCATGTGTCGATAAGCAAAAGTTCCGTAAGGGCATGTGAATGTTGTTTATTCTTGGTCTTCGGGAGCTATCGGTATTTGAAAGTAACCTGAAAAAACCATCTAAAAAACAATAAAATTTGTGACCGGATAGTCTTTCTAGCATTTGATCAATAAAAGGTAAGGGAAAATGATCTTTCCTTGTTGCCTCATTTAATCGACGATAATCTATACAAACTCTCCGTCCGGTGATGGTTCTCATTGGTATTAATTCATTTTTTCATTAGCGACCACCGTCATACCTCCTTTCTTGGGAACTACTTGGACGGGACTTACCCAAGGACTATCGAAAATTGGGTAGATGAGTCCGGAGTTAAGTAGTTTGATGACTTCATTTTTAACCACTTCTTGAACGTTTGGATTTACTCTTCGTTATGGTTGTATTACTAATTTATAGTCATCATTCATTAAAATATTGTGCGTGCACATGGAATGGCTTATTCCTTTAATATCTACAAGCTTCCATGCGATCGCGTTTTTTGTGTTTTTTCAAAGGTGTAATTAATTTTTCTTTTTCTAAACTAGTTCATTTTGAAGAAATAATTATAGGTAGCTTACCATCTTTGTCGAGAAAAGCATATTCCAAACCTTTTGGGAGTTCTTTGAGCTCAAGTGGTGGGTCTTTAGGAGACTCCTTATTTGGTTGCTCATTTTGGTCAAGGACCAAAAAGGTTTGTTCAATGGCGACCTCTTCTTTGACAAAGTGGTTGATTTCGTCTTCCGTATCGAGTGGTTCATCTTCATCTTCAATTAGAGGGTCGTCATTGCCGATTGGATATTTCATTGATTGGTCAAGATCGACATATTTTTTGTCGGCCCCTAATTGAATGGGTAGGTTGTTTTGCTTCCGATTGATCAAAGCTTTAAGGGTTTTCACAAAAGGTCGTCCCAACACAAGTGGAGCGTCAACAAGAATGACAAAGTCGGTTGGGACTACCGTTTGATTTGTTTGTACTAATACATCCTCAACTACTCCCATTGATTTTATTATTTTCCGATTTGTAAGAAAAATGGGTATTTGAAGTGGAGAAAAATCACTAATACTTAACTTTTTGAAAATGTAGTTTGGCATTATATTAACACAAAGATCTTTATCGATTGTAATATTACTAATAAAGGAATTTTGAAAGAAACACAGAACCAGTGTAATGTTAATTTCAAATGGATCATCTTTTATAGCGAAGTTTGATCATTTGTTAAAATAATGATTACCATTTCATCAATTTTAGTGTTAGTGTTTAACTCTTTTAAAAACTTAGCATGAGTATGTACCAAACAATGGTTTTCGAAAGAAGGTGTTGAGAGATTAATTTCTTGAAAATTAGACTCTTTTTGAAGATTGGCGTTTACGGACTTACGTTTTTCGTTGTTTGATTCATGCGTCGGTTTTTCACTTACTTGTTCTTCCATTTTTACCTCTTCTACTATTACCTCTTTAGTACAAACTACCTCTTCCCTCGCGCGCGATTCCTTTATATAGCATTCGATAGTTTAGAGGTGTTCGATTATTCTTTCGGCTTCGGGGAGGATAATTGGTGGTTCATCAAAGTGAGCGGGATAAGTGTCCCAAAATCTTGAGTGCGGAAGTTCAAACCTTGGTCCTTCATAATACCCATATGAGGTAGGTGGTTCGCACCGTTGTACCTCATAATAAGTATATGATGGAGATGATTCATACCTTGGTTCTTCAAGATATGAGTATGAGGGAGAAGGTTCATACCTTGGTTCTTCATAGTATGTGTATGAAGTGGTTGGCTCGTACCTAGGTTCCTCATGATATGTGTATGAGGTGGATGGTTGAAAGAGGTCACAATATTATACCGAGTGAGGATTACCGCAAATGTTAGTAGTATCTGTAACCTCCTGAGTATTGATCCATAAGAATCACTCAGCACACCACAAAAGAGGCTCAGGACTAGAAAACAAAATAATAACGGAAACAGAAGCTCACCAAGGCCCCGTGGTCAGATTCTGTATCCGAGCGTTTTGAAAATTATTACTGGTTTTGTGCAGCACAGGGGTGTGTTCAGTGAGCACGGCCCCGTGTTCAGACTCTGTATCTGGGTGTTTTGAAATGTTTTGTTACTTTTATACAGCACGGGGTGTGTTCAGTGAGCACGACCCCGTGTTCAGACTACTGTAATGCAGAAATTCCTAAAAACGTAAAAATGTGTGCGCAGTTTAGAAAAGGTTTTTGAAAAATGATTAGGCCGTCGATTTTAAGCTTTCTTAAAATCCTTGCGTCCCCGGCAACGGTGCCAAAAACTTGGCGTATGCGAAGCGTGATATGATTTTATTAATATTTTGGGCCCATTTTACGCATTAGTCAAGTTTTAAATTTATAAACACGATATTCTTCTAACACTAAACACACACTTGGGTAAGAGCACCCATCGTGAGCATAGTATAGCATTGGTAAGATACCGAGGTCATCCAAGGACACAAGAGCTTTTAGTACCGGTTTATTCGCAACGTCTAATCAATCTAAAATTTTTTGAGAAAAGATTTGAAACAAGAAAATAAAAACTAAAAATGCAGAAATAAAAAAATAAAATAAAAAACAGATAGACAAGATGAACCACTTGGATCCGACTCGCCTTTCGTGTATCCTTTGATGATTTTCACACTTTCGGAATTTTTAAGAGCTTATCTTAGTTATAGTAGTAGGCCCCTCTTTTGAAGGTGACGTTACCCTCAACCCAGTGGTTTGAGTCAGCAGGGATATAATCCCAATGGGTCGGAATATTGAAAGATAATTAATTAAGTTATTAATGCGAAAAGTGGTAGGCCTCTCTTTTGAAGGTGACGTTACCCTCGGCTAAGTGGTTTGAGTCAGCAGGGATACAATCCTAAGTAGCCGGTTTAATGTATTAATAGTAGTTTACATATGAGGGGTTCAAGCTATTCGTACCCCCGCCATCCAATACCAGTGGATATTAAAGGAGGTCCTAGTAAGCTTGAACCAGGTCCTTGCAGGATCTATACACTGAACAAGGCAAGAACCTTACTAAACCATTCCCTTAACCCCCGACCAGGTAGCCAACATGCCTCTATATAGACCGTAGAGACATGAATGATACAATCTTTTACTTTATATAGACAGTAATGTAACGCCAATACACCACAGACAAATGATAAAGAAAATTCACCTTCAACATACGAAACTAGTTATTAAAATCATTAATACAAAACCAAATAAAAAGTGCCGAAAGATTAAAAATCAAAAGTAATACATAAAAGACTTGTCTTCACCAAGTGATGTAAGAGGCTTAACCAAACATGGCCTTTGATTGGCAAGAACCCTTACGATCAATCTTGGATCCCTAGACTACTACACACTCTAAAGATGGATGATGGTGGTGAGTGTTGATGTTGTAGTGGTGGCAAAGTGGGAGAGTAGTGGTTTGCCAAGGGATGCCTTTGAAGTTAGCCAAGCACCCTTATTTATAGCCTGCACAGAGCTCTAGCCACGGCCCCGGGTCCAGCGAGCACGCCCCCGTGGTCAGCCTTTTCTCTTCCTTCATTAAATGCAAGTATCAGCAGAAGGTCCCACACTGCCCCGTGTTCAGCGGGCACGGCCCCGTGGTCAATATCGTATCTGTACTATCAATATTTTAAATGATTCTGCGTATCTTTGCGTTGACCACGCCCCGTGCTGAGCTGGGACGCCCCCGTGGTGGGCGTAGAAGCTTCTACAGGTTTGTCTTTTCTGCAGGCTCCTGACCACGCCCCCGTGTCCGACTGGGCACGGCCCCGTGGTTAGTCTTCTATTGTCTTGTTTTTGCTTTGGGGATGCTGCCGAGGGATCGGGCATGTCACGTTTATTCCTTTTCTTTGTATTTACGTTGGTTTTGGCTGTATATTTGTTCCTTTTGTTCGTTTAAGCTCATTTGGACCTGTAAATTCAAAAGGAAGACAAATACACACTTTTTCCAACATTGGTACTAAAAGGGGTTAGTTTTATGCCTCATTTGATATAATTTATATGTTACATTTTGCACACATCAAAGTCACATAAATCATGCATTTTTACCCATTTTACTACTTTTTATGCCTTATGCACAACATGTAAAGCTACTATACTTATGACATAACTTTTACACTATCAAAACACATTATTTAACATCATTTTATCATGTTTATAATCTGATTTAAAACATTTTTCTCGTATCATTTCATTTCATTACAAGTTCATTCTCATATCATCATTTGATCATCACTAACATCCATGTACAAGCACTTAATGCATAATCATCATCTCATCCTCATCTAGCCATTTAATCTCATCCATCATTTATTTATTATCTTCCATATAATTCCAAAACACTAACTTAAATATAATCATGAATTCAGTCATCAAGACTTTAATGCATATACCATATATACACTAGTGAACAAAACTCAAGTATATGCATACATATATAGACACATGCATATATACATATCCATTCAAGAAATCATTTTTTATTCTTTCAACTTTAATCATACTAACTTTTACATAATCCCTTTTTGATCATACACACAATCATCTTTCAAGAATCATATTAATCAAAACTTCAACTTAAAATCAAAACACAATCACTAATCCACCATATATATACTCAAGGCTATATACACCCACACATATACTTCTATTATTATTTTATTTAAAACCATTTGATGTTTATAGTTCAAGTGTTATGGAGAATCCATGTGTTTGAGAAACCTTCTTTCATCATCATCATCATCATCATCAAGAAATAAGAACATGAATTTGAAAATAAGTTTATACCTTTCAAAAATAAAAGTGAGTTTTGATGAGATTTATGATAATGATTTGCGTGTTCCTCCTTGAAATCACTTTGGAAGCACCTTTGGATCTTCAAACTAACTTGAAAGCTACTTGGAATGGACTTGAATCTTCATGGAAGTGTTTAAAATTTGAAAGTGAAGGTGATGGTGGTGGTTTCGGCCGTATGAGAGAGAGAGAGAGAGGAAGAAGTGAAGGATTTTTTATTGTTGGAAAGTGCTAATATGATGTTTACTTGTAATTGAAATGATTTGTTCCATAGATCTTACACTTGTCAAAATGGAAGGACACAAGAAAAGGTGGGCACCCATATGGGCCGCCACCTACACATGCACACACATACACCATGTATACATACATATATATAATATATGTATTAGGCCAAACTAGGTATTTAACTGACTACCGGGTATTTTATCTTACATTTTATCTCGTTTTAAGGTATTTTAAAAATTATTTTATCAGCTTATAAAAATTAACTCATCAAAATATTGTTGAATAATATTTTATTTGCCTAGACTGGCTGCGTTGTCTGTATTTTGCAGTATACGCGCGGTATTGCGCAGTATGCGTTTAAATTCGCAAAATACAGATTTTAAGCGTTTTAATTAATTTTTCTTCACGAATCTGATTAAAAATAGAATTTTATTCATAATAGGATATTTTCAGGAGTTTAACATTAATCGGGCAATCACCGACGTTCGTTTCGCATTTTGTTCGTTACACGATAAGCGTTTATCATATTATTGCCAACATAATTTTTAACAAAGTTTGGATTTACCAACACTACAATTACTATATATTAACACCATATTTAATAAATTATTTTCTTTATTTATTCATAACACGTGTCACGCTAGAACGGTACAAGTTTAAAATAGTCGGGTGTCACAGTTCGCGCATATGTTTGTTCGACCCGTTATGAGGTTTAAGCACTTAAGCTTAGATCATCCGTATTCTTTTTGTACCCTCTATTTTCACACTAAGACTTTCATTTATCTACCACTACATTTCATTTGTGATGGGTTATTATAGGAAAACTTATATTCCGACTTTACCCTTCGGTTTGACGTTTTACAGAAACGACCCATTAAGAGACATTAACCAAAATGTCTACGCCTCCCATTTTTATGTTACCAAAAGGCTAACCCAAATATGTGATTCATTATTTTTTTTTATTTACCTACCCTTAGGGATAATTTACCAGATTCATCATTCGGGGGCATTTAGGTCAAATATTCACATTGTGGACATATGTATGGCTCTAATAGTTGTTGCACCCAAAATGCTAGACCTTCCTCAGTTGGAGTGGTCTAGTGTCCACCTTTGATTCGACCGACTCTAGTCGGATCATAAGCCCTCACCGAAAGCTTAACCCATTTTACATACCTGGCGTGGTTCAAAGCCATGACCCTTTTTCAAAACCTTGCAAGTTATTTTCATTAGTTACGGCAATACTTGCATGTATAATAATCTTACCTGTAAGTATAACGCTTAATAATACTCGTGTTAAATACTACGCTTGTAAGACCCATTCTAACATATTTGCATATTGCATACAAACATATTTGCATATTGCCTACAAACATATTTGCATAATGCATACACATATATTTGCATATTGACTTTTATAGTAGTTTGTTATCATCACCATTTGACCCGTATGACCAGTTCGGTCTTTTAACCATTATTGGTTTATTCTTTAAACAACTACACAAGTCCTTATATCGTTTAAATCACTAACATGTGATTTACTTGCGATATCAATTATTTGAACCACTATGACTTACGTCATCGGGTCTACTTTTTGCAATTGTTAGTTTAATCATTAACATATGATTTGCTTGCCTTTTTACTCACTCGACGCATTTTGATTCACACCTTAGGGTCCAAATTCTAAAATTCTTTATTCAGTCTCCAAAATGTGATCTAACAAAATCTTACCCATTTTGAGTCGTTTGGTCTTCACCATGGGTCTCGACTTTACCAAGTCATGTTGATTTCCGTCTACTTCATATTTCTTAATTAGTGATTCTATTATAGGAGATGTAAGTTTTACTTACCTTGCGTTCGTTCGAGCTTCCTCACGCACTTGACCCGTTTGACCCATTCATTCCCAAGCTTGACGAGATCAAACTTAGCATGATATCCACAAGATTTATTAGGTTAGTCATCATATAGAATGACCACAACATCTCATGGATTTTCACATATCAATTCGTCAAGATATTAGTTTTAGGTCAGTTTGACTTTAAAAGTCAAACTATCCTTAGGTATGAACATGTGCACTAACTTAGAACATGTTTGACATACAAGTACATAATCTTGCATAATTCATTTGTATGTATCTTAGGTACTTTTACTATACTAAATCCCATGAAACTTTATTTCAACAAACACATTATATACATACACCATTCAAGTATAAAATACAAGTAGTTAATGTATGCTTGTACCAAATAATATAATCAAACCGTATTTCCATCTAAGACACATTGTCTCATGTTAGTTTACTAATAATGATATCATTATCACTTTCCAAGCACACATTCAACCCTTTTCTTGCATAAAAGTTTGCCTATTCTAGTCACCTAGGCATTTCATCAAACACTTAGCATGTGTACCACATATAATGCACAAAGTACAAATATTGCATGCTCATATTCCTACCGTTTGCCTTAGTTCATCAATTACAACTAAAATTCAAGATTCTTCCATACAAACTAGTAAACATGATGATTTCAAGTACCTTTTAACATCAATAATACATAAATTTCACCACGTCATACAAAACCTATTTCATGTCATGTATGAACACTTAGTGGATTCTATAAATTGTTCATGTATTTCACCCATACAAGCAAGCATGGGGATTATGAACATAACTACACTATCAATTTCATCATATCATCTAAACCCATCTCAAGATTACCACATTCAAGTTCTTTTTCAGGGAACCTCTTTCAAAGTGTAAAATTGTGACATACCTTATGACCATCAAGCATAGATGGTCAATAATCAAGGCCCATGCATAAGGTTTAGCTTCAATTCATCCTCCAATTTGCTAGAATTGGTGTATGAATGTTTTAGGGTTCTTCTCCCCTTTCTCTTCTCTAAACCACGACACACACACACACTCTCTCTCTCTCTCTCTCTCTCTTGTGTGTGTGTGTTTGTGTTTTCATTCTTTAAAACTTTGTACTTAACCCCATTTAGTCCCTAAGGTTCGGTTTTATTATGTTTAAGACACCATCCTCTCTTTTATCAACATAATATAGTTAGATTACCAAGTTTCGGGGAGGTTTACAATCTGCCTTACTTTATGTCCCGGTAACCCAGACCTTTTATAAACATTTACTTACTAAAAAGTATTTGTTCACTTTTTATTTAACATTAGATTTATTTAATTAAATCCTAATGTTTATCGGGTATATATATATTTTTACCACATCGCTATTTTACCCGTTTTTTCCCGGTTAATTTGGTTTAATTACCAAACCCGTTTTTGGGGTGTTACATTGGACGACCAATCTTCAACTCGTGCAAGCTTTCGATGACCACCGGGTTGGCTTTTTATATTGCAAAACAAAATTTAGGGGCTGTGTGGCAACTTCTGAATGGTTAAGTGCTGAACGAGTAAGAGGTTTGAACCATTAAGTGCTGAAACAGTAAGAGGTCTAAACCATTAAGAGTTGGTATAATGCTTAACCGTTCAGAAGCAAATGTCTGGCCAATTCAGATTAGAGGTCTTAACCATTCGGACTCAGTAGAATGCTTAACCATTCAGAGGTAAATTTCTGAACCATTCAGACATTTGCTTGTGAAATAAACAGTCTGAAACATTAAGTGCTGAACCAGTAAGAGGTCTGAACCATTAAGAGCCTCATTAAGAGCTAAACAAACAACCCCTTAATTGGGAATCTGAAAATCTATTTATTTGGTTTTTTATACAACCCGTGCAAGCTTTCGATGACCATTTAATTGGTTTTTTATACAACTATTATTTTTAGGTTTTTTTAATTGAAAATCTATGTCTTAATTGATATTTTCCACATCATCCTAAAGATTAAAAAAATATTAAAACCTGACAGATCATTGTCCCTCAACCTTCCAGTGGAACGCTTGGGTGATCTCTAAGAGTAATTTCCTAGCTTGGAGAGTGATGAAACACTGGTTAACACCGATGGTTAACTAGCTGGATCGTCTCTTACGTGGGTTCAATCTCCTTCTCTACTCACTTATGACTGAGATCCTACAAAACAGCAAACCGTTAGCTCGTTAAGAGGGGAATATGGGGGTTTCCCTCTTAGCCGGGCTCCGGCGTGAGAATAAGTATTGTTCCGATGAGTAAATAATGTGTGTTAGAGGTGAAATGCAAGGAGAACAGAATAGAATAACCTGAATGATGAAGGGTCCTATTTATAGCCGGAGGGTGAAAGAGGGAGGAGCGACCTTGCCAGCTACTACTGGGCGCCAACTGTCCGACCAAGGAGAATATCCTCTTGGTCTCCTCTGCTGTGGTCAGGATAGTGGTCCACGTGGCACGCCGTCGTTTGTACATGCTGGAAGAATTGTACTGCAGCTGTCAGTCTGCCCCCAGATTGCGTTGCAGGTCTACATGGCGCTCGATTAGTGGTGACACGTGTTGTCCTTTCTGTCTGGAGGAGCATCTTCGGTGCCACCTTGACGTCTTCTAGAAGCTTCTGGATTTACTTGCTGATGTAGGCGCCATGTTGGACGGGAAAAGTGGTGTGGTCCCTGCCATATGTGCATGGAATTGGGACCATACCTCTTCAAGTCCCCCTAGTCCAGTGTGCCTTCTAGTTGAGTTGATCGTTTAGGAGGGATTATGGACTCATAAGGGTAGTGGTCTCTGTTGTTTGCTTTTGTGGACCTTGCAAAGTTGAGCCAAAACGACGCATGGCGCATGGTGGCAACCTTGCAAAGTTGAGCCAAAATGGCACATGGCGCATAGTGGCAACCTTGCAAAGTTGAGCCAAAATGGCGCATGGTGCATAGTGGCAACCTTGCAACGTTGAGCCAAAATGGCGCATGGCGCATAGTGGCAACCTTGCAAGGTTGAGCCAAAAGGGTGCGCGGAGCATGGTGGCAGCCTTGCAAAGTTGAGCCAAAAGGGTGCACAGCGCTTGGTGGCAACCTTGCAAAGTTGAGCTAAAACGGTGCACGACGCATGGTGGCAACCTTGCAAAGTTGAGCCAAAACGGCGCGTGGCGCATGGTGGCAACCCTGCAAAGTTGAGCCAAAATGGCGCATGGCTCATGGTGGCAACCTTTCTTTTTGGCGGTTCTTTTTATGGAAGTTTCTTTTCTTGGGATGAGGACAACTGACATGACTGGAGTGTCGCTTGGTGTCGCTGTCTTTTCAGAGATGAACAATCGCCTTTTCAGAACTGTCAGTCGCTATTCAACCGCCTGTCAGACGCGTGTTGTCCACTTCCCCGAGATTCGAGGCGACAGTTTATCTCTCTTCTGAGGTGTCTTCCTTTCATTGGGCGTCCTTCTATTTTCCTGACGGCCCACTACCCATCGCATTAAATGCGATGGGTATAAATAGTTGGCGGTTCCATCTTTTTCTTTACTTTCAAATTTCAAACTCCATTTTCTCTCATCTTTCTCCCCTTGTTTCTTCTTTCTTGTTTCTTAGTATCTCCTTCCGGTTCTCATAGTCATGTCTACCAGTGGCAATCCTTCTAGAAAAAGGAAACACAAGCCTCGTAATCCTCCTGGTCCGGATTGTGCGGAAATAAACTGGAAAGAAGAGGAATTCCAGAATCTTGTTAGAGATATGGGTTTCCGGCCGGAGTGGGGTGCCCAGTTTCCGATTCAGAATTCGACTGCATTAGATGCTCCTCCTGGGTATATAACACTATATGCTGCTTTCTTTCGTGAAGGTAACTTTCGTCTTCCCATGACGAAGTTCACTGGAGAAGTGCTGACCAACTACGGGTTTCATATTTCTCAGATAAATGCTTTGGGGCTGCCCCAAATTACTCATTTTGATTTTATTTGCAGAGCCAACAGAATCAAACCAACTTTCGAGATGTTTAACATGTTTTATTTTGTGAGTTATACTGGTGGTTTCTATTCTTTCAATTCTAGGCCAGGTGGAGTTAATCCTTGCAGTACTAACCCCCCAAAGAGTCTGCATGACTGGAAACAGAAGTTCTTCTACATCCGCCGTGGAGTCGTTCCCATTGATTTACATTACCGTGAAGAAGGGGTTTCTCGTGTAAACGTGTCCACAAGTTATGCTGAACAAGAGTGGTACAAGGTGTTGACCCGGAAGGTTACCTCTATCATCCAACTCGAAGAGATGGCGCTGGTGGGGGCTGGTATGAGCATGTTGTGGGCCCCTCGGAACCCTAAGGATGTCCCTGTCTATGGCTATCAAGGGAAAGGTATTAGTGTTGCAAATTTGTGTTTGTGTTCTTCCTTAATTTCGTCATGCACTTCCTCATGTTGTTGTGTTTTACAGTACGGTATAGTTTGCTGAATGTCTTTGATCCTAAGGCCGCTGGTGCCATGGTTGAAGCAATATTACCTGAAGGAAAGCCTGTGAGGTTGGATCAGATACGGGACCGTTTCTTGCACCCTACCAGTGACCGCTTTGCTGCTTATGCCAATGCTATCCTAGGTGAAGATGGTGGGGATGATCTTGACGATACTACTGACCCTACTCGAGAGGAGGTTATCATCCTTTCGAGTGGGGGTTCCGACGGATCACATGAAGGTCTAACCTTTCGTCCCACTCGTGCAGGTCCACCACAAGGGACTGTAACCGAGCCAGTGAATGAGCCTACTGCTGATGATGATGTTGAAACTGCGGTTGATACCGCTGAACAATTGGAGACCAGGAAGAAGAAGAAGAAGGAAGGAAGATAAGTCTTAGGAAAAGAAGGCTGACGAAACAGCGGTTAAGGCACCTCGTAAGCGTCCTTCTACTTCCTCTTTCCTGAGTTATGTTGTCGTGTCTGACACACTCTCTGGTTTAGACGCAGGAGATAAGCGTACCGAGCATGATGCTAATGATGATGCCACGTTGACAAAAATAGTAAAAAGGAAAAAAGCTTTGGAAGATAAAAAGAAAGAACTTGACGAACAGGCTGCTGCTGCGCTTGCGGAGAAAAAATCTAAGCTTCAGAAGGAGACTCCTCCTGCACCCTCAGAGTCTGAGATTGATCTGGGTGTTTTTAGTGCGAAACATGGTAATCTTCTGGAGAAGATATTCGCAGCTTCTGGTTCCCGAGGTACAACGGTTTCCTTTTGTATGTGTTGTTTCTTTACCTTCTTTTCTCGCTTTTAACTATTGTGCCTTACTTGTAGCAGGTGCTAAATCAGGTAAGGGTGTCCACAAGGTTGATATCTCCAAGATTACACCTCCTATCTCTCCGCCTTCTAGAACCTTTGGTCTGTCTCCTCCACATCCTGACTCAAGGGGAAAGGAGGAGGATGAAGTGGAGCAGGTGGAGGATGTTGCAAAGAATGTTGTTGGGGTTGGTGGTGATGGGGGTGGTGATGGTGATGGTGGTGGTGGTGGTGATGGTCGTGGTGAGGGTGTTTACATTGAGGTGGAGTCAAGTGAGGCTACTCCTCGTCACACCATTTATACAAAACGTCCACCGGGTTCTGGAGGTGGTGGCACATCAGGAGTTCGCCGGGGTCCTGAGTATGAAAAATTTCAAGGTGGGTCTTGGGATACTCACAATCCTGCATGTGCTGATCTCCTCCACGCTCCTCGATGGAACCTGACTCAAGGCTCTCGGATGACTAAGCTGAATAACTGCCGAGAGTTCTTTTCTTTATCTCTCCCCCCTGCTGAAAGATTGTTTCAAAAGACACGTAGTCGGATGGATCTCTTGGATGATCACATCCATACTGGGGTTAATTTTTTTGCTACCTCCCAAGAGATCGCACGTGAATGGCAGTTGATGGGGGAGGATACGTTGGAATTTGAGGCTGCCAAGAAGGCGTTGGCTGAGGAGAGGGAAAAGTTTAACGCTGAAAAGAAGGGTTTGTCATGGAGGGTTGCGGACGCGGAAGACAAACTTGCTAAAGAGAAGCAGGCTAATGCTAACAAGCAAAAGGAATGGGAGGTTGCTTGTGAACGAACCAATCGGGAGATGCAAACCCAACTTGATACCATTGTTAGGTTATCGGGAGAGAAGGCTAAGATAAGTGAAGAAGCTGAGCAGGAGCGTGGCGCTCATCAGAAGAGAGAAAGTGAATATATCCAACGGATTGCCAAGCTGCAATAGCTTGTTACCGAAAAATCTGTAGAAGTCCAGGCTTCAGAGATTATAGCAGAGGAAGCTAATGCCGACAGCAAGTGGTTGCTTGCACGCGGTGTTCCGCTGGTATGTTTTCCTTTGTTTCTATTGTCTGTCTTGCTTTATTTTTGGTTTTGTATGTTCATTCTAGTTCTTTCAGATTGCTGATCGGATCGTGAGGTCTGAGGAGTTGGCCACGTATATGTATGAGCTTGGTGAAGCGGCATACGATAATGGTCGTAACGACGGTTATGCAGAAGGAAGGTCAGCTGCTGAGGTGAAGGAAGCACTGAAAAGATTTGACTTATATAAAACTGACTGTGCTGCTCGCTATGCTGAGTAGCGGCAGGAGTTCGAGTTTCTCGATTTCGCCATTGTCAAGGCTGTTGGGAAAGTATCCCGAAAACCTGACGGAGTCGCATTGTTGAAGAAAGCTCTTGGTGATGAAGACCGTGAAGCTGGGGGTGCTGGTCCTAGTCATCAAGACTGAAGACTTCCGGCTTGCATGCCGCGTATTGACCTTGTGGTCTTTTAATCATCTGACAATTCGCTTTGAACAATTTACTTTCGATTGTTATGTTTGTTGATATTTTGATACATTTGGTATATTTTATGCTAACTGTGGGTTTTTGGTGGATACTCGTTGTGAATTTTGTTATTGTTATAATATGTGCATGTGTAATTACTTTGATTAGGTATCACGAAGGAATGATGGCTTAGACAGGTTAGATTGGGTTAGCCATCCTAGCTTTGCACTGTAATGTGTTATGCTTGGAAAAACTTTACAACGTTTGTTCTGTCGTTAACCGCGTAGTTTGATTTGTGTATATGAAGTGGTTGTTTTACAGGTTATTGTGTTGACCCGGTCGTGTTCAGCTTTAGGGGTCTTACGATGCTTTCGTGTATAGGTGGGCACGAAGTGGTATATGGCATGATAGGCTTTAGTTGTGTGTTCTTGACCCGGTTGTACACTTAGTTGTGATGAGCCTTGGAGGTCTACAACGTTTTCTATGTCTGAGCCATTGATGTTTTCGTGTATGCCCGAAGTAATAAATGTGGTTGTAACAAAAATTCGCATGAGATAAGATAGCCAACACTTCTTGTATTAAAGTCAACTGTGTTGGGCGCGCGACCATTCATTACAAGGGAAAAAATAAAAACTACGGTCGTCTACATATAACATTTCCTCAGTTACTGGGCATTCCAAGTCTTGGGGACTTCTTTGTTTTGGAGCGTGCGCAGCTTGTACGCTCCTTTCCCGAGGACTTCATCGATTATGTAGGGTCCTTCCCACTTGGGAGCCAGTTTGCCCGGTTTTTCAGTGTTGGACGCTTCGTTATCCCTCAGGACGTAGTCTCCGGGGTTGAATGTGCAAATGCTGACCTTGTTTTTGTAGTATTTTTCTAGTTTGGTCTTGTATTTTGCCTCGTTGATTGTTGCCATTTCTCTTCTTTCTTCTAGAAGGTTTTAATCCAACCTTTTTTCTTCCTCATTGTTAATCATATTCATGGAGAGCATCCTTGGAGATGGTAGGCCGATCTCTGCAGGTATTACGGCTTCAGACCCATAGACTAGGCTGAACGGTGTTTCACCATTGCTTGTCTTCGG
Organism: Helianthus tuberosus; assembly: GCA_030545235.1. Taxonomy (NCBI): domain Eukaryota; kingdom Viridiplantae; phylum Streptophyta; class Magnoliopsida; order Asterales; family Asteraceae; genus Helianthus; species Helianthus tuberosus. Next base: position 142,252,721 of record CM060357.1, read on the forward strand.
TATAGTTCTATGGGCCCATAGTATGCTGGGCAACTCGTCTACCCATCCTCTTCGCTATGTCCCAATCCTCGCCTTAATACCGTCCACAATACTTTTGTTTACTGCTTTGACCTGACCATTTCCTTGTGGGTGTGCTATTGAGGAAAAGGTGTGTTCTATGTTCAGCTCCTTGAACCAGTATTGAAGATCTTCAGCAGCGAAATTTGTTCCGTTATCGGTTACGATTCTCAGAGGTAACCCGAAATGACAAATTATGTGTTCCCAGATGAACCTTCGCACCACAGTAGATGTGGCTGATGCTAGCGCCTTCCCTTCCACCCATTTTGTTAGGTAGTCTACTGCTACTATGATGAACTTCACTGCTCCTGGGGCTTCCGGAAAAGGACCAACCATATCTATACCCCATTGCTGGAACGACCAAGCCGTTGTTACGGGGACCAGCTCGTTCTTTGGGCGCATTTTTTTCGGGGCGTGTCTTTGACAACCGCTGCATTTTCTCAGGACCTTGACTGCATCCAGGTGCATCCCTGCCCAGTAATAACCAGCGTTCATTACTTTCGCTACCACCATTCTTGGGCCGGCATGAATGCCGCAGGTGCCCTTATGTACTTCGCGGATCAAGTAATTTGCGTCTTCTGGATCTACACATCTCAGTAACGGTCTGAGGTACGATTTCCTGTATAAAATGCCATCAGACATTTGGTAATGTTCGGACTTGTACTGTATTTTTCTTGCTTCAGCTTTACTTTCGGGTAGTATTCCAGACTGGAGGTACATGATAATCAGAGTTATCCAGGACGTTGCTCCCAGTTGGATGACGCTCACTTGCCTTAACGGTACTGATGGATTGCTTAGAACTTCAATGCGCACGTCCTTGGCCAGATGCTGGAAGCTGGTGGACGCGAGTTTGCTCAGTGCATCCGCTGGTTTGTTCTCGCTCCTGTTAATGTAGTGCACCTTGTAGGAATTGAAGTTTTGTAGCAAGGTTTTTGCTTGGTCTAGGTACTGCGCCATCACATCTCCTTTGGCATCATACTGGCCATTGATCTGTCCTGCTACGAGCATGGAGTCTACATGCGCCTCTATATGTTTGACTCCCATCTTGATTGCTAACCGCAAACCAGCAAGGAAAGCTTCATATTCGGCTTCATTATTTGTGCTCTTGAAGTCTAACCGGATGGCGTATGTGAACTCATGTTTTTCTGGACTTACCAATCTAAGCCATGCGCCATCTTCCTTAGATGCGCCATCTTCCTTAGATGCGCCATCTGTATATAATAGCCATGGTTCTTCTGAATGTTGCTTTTCAGCTCTTTCCAGTGCCTTGCACTCTCTGTCTTTGTCATCTGGCACCTCTGTCAGGAAATCTGTCAATACCTGACCCTTGATTGCTGCTGGCCTTGGCCTAAAAACCACGTTGTAGCCTCCCAGTTCTATGGCCCATTTTGCTAATCTTCCGGATATCTCAGGTCTTGCGAGGATGTTGCCGATGTTGTAATTTGTTAAGACATGAATGACGTGGTTGGCAAAGTATCTGCGCAATCGTCTTGACGTGTGAATCAATGCGAGGACCATTTTTTCCATTATGGCATACCTTGTTTCTGGGTCGTTCAGGGTGAGAGACACGTAGTACACCGGTGTTTGTATGCCTTGTCGGTCCACCAGTAGAACTGCTCCTACCGCTTTTTCCGATGCTGACAGGTACATCACCAGGGGTTCGCCTTTCATTGGTGTTGTCAGCGTTGGCAATCGTATGAGACAGTCTTTCATTTCTAGGAATGCATGCTCGGCTTCCGGAGTCCACTGGAACTGATTCTTTTTCACGAATTTGCGAAGGGTTTTGATAAATGGAAAAGATTTTTCCGCATGATTGGCGAGAAAACGGTTGGGGGCTGCTAACCGTCCAGCCAGCTTCTGCATTTCCTTTATCGTTGATGGTGAAGGCATCCGTTCTATCGCTTGAACCTTTTCCAGATTGACCTTGAACCCATCCTTCATGGCGATGAAGCCTAAGAACTTCCCTTCTTCCATTCCGAAGGAACATTTCGCTGGGTTCAGTTTAATGTTCACTTCGCGCAACATATCGAACGTTTTATGGATGTTCACCAACATCATACTCTCTTCCTTGCTCATGATGACCAGATCATCCATGAATACCTCGATGTATTTGTCGATTGCGTCGCTGAATGTTTCGTTCATTAATCTCTAATAAGTTGCACCTGCATTCTTTAGTCCAAAGGGCATTTTTATATAGCAATACAACCCTGTTGGTGTGCGGAATGCAGTCTTGTCTTCATCCTGGATGGCCATCTGCACCTGGTGGTATCCTTTATAACAATCAAGGAAGCATTTCCACCTGAACGACGCCAATGAATCGATTTTTTTGTCAATTTCTAGTAAAGTATAACAGTCGCGCGGGCATGCTTTGTTTAGATCTTTATAATCCACGCACATTCGCCAACCACCGTTTCCTTTAGGGACCATCACTGGGCTGGCTACCCAGGTTTGGTAACGAACTTCTCTGATGATACCAGCATTTAGCAATTCGGTGATCTGCTCTTGCATGGCATCGTGCTTCATGTCACCCAGATGACGTTTCGTATATACCACAGGTTTAGCGTTTTCAGAAACATTCAGTCTGTGCTCTGCTATGTGTCGTGGGACGCCAACCATATCGGACGGTGTCCAGGCGAACACGTCCATGTTCTCAAATAGCAACTTTTTTAGCGCCGCGCACGTGAGAGCTGACATTGCTGGGCCCAAAGTGACAGTTTATTCTGGATATTTGTTGTTCAGTATCCATTTTTCGGTTTCTGCGCGCGGTGTGGATTTGCTCATTTTTGCCGGTCTGATTTCATCAGTTGCGAGGACCTCCTTGCTTGCGTAAATTATTGCTATCCCCGTCTCTGTTGGGAACCCAACAGCTGAATGTGGCCCTGAACAAATCATACTAAAGTCTCCCTAGGACTCCCTTCCCAAAAGGATATCATGTCTTGAATTTGCTGGCAACACCATGAATGTGACTTCTTCTGTTCTTGAATTCCTTCCATTTGAGAGCAGCACCGGGAACGATATCTGGCCAAGAGGAAAAACGGCTTCATTGCAGAAACCAGTTAGTGGGTAATCTACTGGTTCTAAGTGCGCTTTATCCTCCTGGTCGAATTGATTAAAGCATTGTTCGTAGATGATATCTGCGGTGCTCCCTGGATCAATGAAAATGTAGTCAGTCTGGTAATGACCGACCACGCTAGAAATGACTATAGGTCTTCGCTCTCTTGGGGCCCCCTCGCACCACAAGGAAAACAACTTGTTTTTCGCGCTAAGAATTGTCTTGGGCGCGCTTGTTATAGTTCTTTCGCGATCTTCGTGGACCCCCTTGGATCATGTGTGTTTGTAACTTTCGAAGCTTTTTGTTGTCTGGGCCTTCTTCCCTTCTTTGAATTTGGAGATTATCACGCTTTCCCCCTTTAACCAGATGGGTGAGCTTTCCATCTTTCAAAGCTCTTTCTATCTCCTGCTTTAGGCTAAAACAGTCGTCGGTCAAGTGACTTGTATCTTTGTGGTACTCGCAGAAAAGATTTGGGTCTTGGCCTCTTTTGTTTCGCATCTGTAAAGGAGGTTTGAACTGGTGGTTCTCGGTTGACAGGACCTCGGAAGGGGTCTTTGTCAGGGGTGTCCACTGTTTTTCCCTGTTTTCTCTCTTAACCTCTTTGCGATGACTGATCTGATTGATCGTAGCACGCGCATCTTCTCTTATCGGGCTTCTTTTTCTGTAGCCAGATGTCTTCCATGACTGGCCTTTGCCTTTCTTGTTGTGTCGATCATGTTGGATGTAATTGTATTGACGGCTGTCATCGCCGGTCAATTGTTTATCAGTTCGCGCAATTGTCTTTGCTGCTTCGATGAAGGTGTCCCAATCTTTGGGGCCTCCATCTCTTCCTTTTAACCGTTTGATCAGGTCATCACACTTTACTGCCCTCATGAAGTGTGCGTGCATCATCTTCTCGCCTACATCTCCGATTTCCAGACATTCTTTGTTATATCTGGTAATGAAATCTTCTATGCTTTCATGATCTTTCCTCCATATGTTTAAGCAATCAGCTGGATCTCTAGTGTGCATGCGTTGTTGGGAGAAGTGCGCGAGGAACTTGTCTCGAAAATCGATCCAGGATTTAATTCTTCCTGCTGGCAGACTTTCAAACCAGACGCGCGCCGCGCCGACAAAGGTTTATGCGAAAAGATGACGCCAAGTTGGTAATGTCCATCCACCTGTTAACCCTGCGCCATGGAAGACTTAGAGGTGGTCGTCGGGATCTGTTAAGCCATTGTATTTGCCCACATTGTGTGGCAGTTTTGTCTTATCGATATCGGCTGTTGCGATCTCTCTGATGAACTTAGACTTTTCAGCTATGCCTTCTGGGCGATAGCTTAACGAGTAATCATGTTCTGCATTTGGATTATACCCCGCACGCTTGTGGGGTTTATACGCCTCGTGTTCTGGTGGTAATCTACTAAATACTGTGATTTCTCTCTTGTACGTCGTGTCATCTTCTTCATTGTAGCTATCCCATTCATCGTTTATGTTGCGCGGGCCTAAACGACTGTGCACTGCCTTTTTCTGCTGGTGGGTGTGTTGCACAAAGTTGCTTTCGGTTTCACCATACGTGTCACGTGTGTCGTTCACACTTTGCCTTCTGATGTTGGGTGTTCTTTCAGGTTGTTGGTTCATCGCGTGCATCTGTTGAGGAATATGAGTGCTTGGTGCTCTTTGTGGTGGAGTAACAAAAGCGGACTGATTTGCTTGCGCTTGGAGCAAATCTTGCTATGCGCTTAACTGCACATAGACAAGGTTCAGAGATGTTGTCTGCTTGGCGTACCAGGAGGCCAGAGTTTCTCCTTCAGGTGGCCCTAAGAGTGCTGAAAAGTTCAACTGCATTTGACCCGATGGTGCTGAAGGACCAGCCCCATGGTTTGGTGTTGAAACTTCCGGAGGTGCTTGGTTAACTACCCCAAGTGGAGGTTGAAAAATAGCTCCGTTTGTTCTTTGATTGATAACTCTGGAGGTGCTCCCAAAGATATCAGGTAAGTCATTGTTTACTTGCCCCTCTCTGACGGTCTCGTTCCCTTGAAACCTTTGGACGTGGGGGGTGTCTGTAATCAGTTCGAAGGAAGAGACTTCTCCGTCCATGTGAGGGGAAGGGTTTGGTTCAGTCATTGAGAGAGCTTTTTTGAAGAAAAAGGAGATGAAAATGGTTTGCAAAAAATGCGGTGGTCGCCAATGATGAAACACTAGTTAACACCGATGGTTAACTAGCTGGATCGTCTCTTACGTGGGTTCAATCTCCTTCTCTACTCACTTATGATTGAGATCCTGCGAAACAGCAAACCGTTAGCTCATTAAGAGTGGAATATGGGGGTTTCCCTCTTAACCGGGTTCCGGCATGAGAATAAGTACTGTTCCGAGTAAATAATGTGTGTTAGAGGTGAAATGCAAGGAGAACAGAATAGAATAACCTGAATGATGAAGGGTCCTATTTATAGCCGGAGGGTGAAAGAGGGAGGAGCGACCTTGCCAGCTGCTACTGGGCACCAGCTGTCCGACCAAGGAGAATATCCTCTTGGTCTCCTCTGTTGTGGCCAGGATAGTGGTCCACGTGGCGCGCCGTCGTTTTTCCATGCTGGAAGAATTATATTGCAGCTGTCGGTCTGCCCCCAGATTGCATTGCAGGTCTACATGGCGCCCGATTAGTGGTGACACGTGTTGTCCTTTCTGTCTGGAGGAGCATCTTCGGTGCCAGCTTGACGTCTTCCAGAAGCTTCTGGATTTACTTGCTGATGTAGGCGCCATGTTGGACGGGAAAAGTGGTGTGGTCCCTGCCATGTGTACATGGAATTGGGACCATACCTCTTCAGAGAGCTATTCTGGGTAAGTTGCCTACCAAAATGGGGCTTTGGAAAAGAGGAGTTGTGCTTCCGGACGTAACATGTGATCGATGCGTATACGGGATAGAAGATACGAACCATACATTTGTGATTTGTTTGCAGGCGAAAGGAATATGGTGGAACATTTTTGTATGGGTCAGAGTCCCGTTGCCAAGTGATGTTAACTCGGTGTCTAGCCCGCTCATAAAAAAACCAAACACATCATCATAATAACCTCGTAACCTGATAATTACATAGAATTAGAACAAGAATGAAACTTCAGTAACCTTAGAGAAAAAAAAAAATATCTCAATAACTTAACTAAAACACTTATCAAACTTGATTAAATTTCTTTAAAATTACCCTTAATAAAACGTGAATAGTATAACAAGTCCTTTTGAGTTTTGTCATACAAAAAAATAGTAAAACAATTCCTTTTGAGTTTTGTCATATAAAAAAATAACTAAATATAGTATAACAAGTCCTTTTGAGTTTTGCCATATATAACATGGCATTATTATAAAAAACGTCATTGCATATGAATATATGATCACGGACGAATTATTGACCGGTGGGTAAGTATAAGCCTATAAGGCGTATCATATATAGTACACCCAAAAAGCCAACCAAAACACAATAACTACAAATTTGGATTCTGCTTCATTCACACTATGGATTCCAACGCAGAAACACCTCTTCTTACCTCTAAACATATCACAACCAATGCTCATTTCACCGGTGATGCTCAAGATATCCCTCCGATAAATGGAATAAGCGATTTCTTCGTCCAATTCGGAGTTGAATCGAAGAAGCTATGGTACCTTGCAGGCCCAGCAATTTTCACTACTGTTTGTCAATACTCACTCGGAGCCATCACTCAGACGTTCGCTGGTCATGTTGGAACTCTTGATCTCGCAGCGTTTTCGATTGAAAACTCGGTTATTGCCGGGTTTTCGTTGGGGATTATGGTTAGTACATCAACAAACTCTCAACAGAAATCTCAGCAATATATTTGTGATTGATGTAACCGTTTTTTTTTTATTTTTTTATTTATTTTAGAACCGTTAACTCAGACGTCCTGAACGTTAGGATTGAGTTTGAAAATGTCTTATTAATTTATTGACTTATTAATGACCTCTAGTTTAACTAGTAGGAGGATTTGGGTTCTTCTTTGAAAACTCAAGTTCAATTCTCATTTTGTGCAAAAAAGAGTGAGACATTGATGGGTAATGGTAGAAGACCCAGAAAAACCTGGGTTCGATCATTGAGCCAAACGGGTTTTACTGGTAATTTACCGTCGTGCCTACGGACGGGTGGGTTACTGGGTTTTCCTCGGAATTGTTGGTGGACGACTCGGGTTACTCTCGAAGTATTCCGTTTGTTCAGTAGGTAACCCGAGAATGCTCGGGATTGATTTGTTGGTCGTTCGAAAAAAAAATTATTGGCTTTTTCAAAAAACTAACAAGTTAAAAAGGTGTTTGGAAATTCTAAAAGTGATTTTTACATGACTTTTTGATTAGAAGTAAAAAAAATTGTTTTTTTAAAAGCTACCAATCTATACCTATCCTTTAAAATAGCAACTAAATATAGACACTTATTTTATCATTTTCAACAACAACAAAACCAAGTGTCGGCCGCCGACACGGTAATAGTTGTGGGCTTTCATTGGGCTAAATGGCGGCAGGGATAATAGTGCCAGGCAGCTTGCCTGGCACTCCCCTATTGGCCCAACAAATTTACGATTTTATCCCTCTTTAAAATTACGATCTTGCCATCAGTTAAAAATTATGTTTTCGTCCTCGCTTAAAAATAAATTTACGCTTATGCTCCTAGCTAAATATTTCAATTTTGCCCCGGTTAAAAATTACGATTTTGCCCCGTTTCAATTTACAGTTTTGCCATTAGTTTTTTTCCCTTAAAAATACAATTTTCCCATCAGTTCAAAGTTATGTTTTTACCCACACTTAAAAATTAATTTACGCTTTCGCTCCCAGCTAAAAATTCCAATTTTGCCCTCAGTTCAAAATTACGATTTTGCCCCGTATAAATTTGTAGTTTTGCCATTAGTTTTTTTTTTCTCACAACCAAGTTACGATTTTACCCTCAACTTAAATTTACATTTTTCCCATCGTTTTTGTTTGTTTTCCTGGTGACATTACAAGTTTGCCCCCAGTGTAAAATTACAGTCGTGCCGGCAACTTCCTGGCACTCCCCCGTTGGTCCATTTAGTTTACAGTTTATCCCCGAATTAAAGTTATGATTTGGTCCTCAGTTAAAAATTACGTTTTTCCCATCGTTTTAGTTTTTTTACCAAAACTATAAAGGTTTTTTTGTTTTAATTGGTTTACTCGATTTAATTTTTTTTCGAAGGAGTTGCCTAACACTAGCTTATTAGTCCTGAAAAATTACAGTTTTGCCCTGAGCCCAAAATTGCGGTCTTATCATCATTTTTGTTTTTTTTCCTAGCAAAATTATAGTAGTATTTTTTTAATTGGTTGAGAATTATTCGGTCATCGCCCCGTAACGCGGGCAGGGCATCTACTAGTTTTACTACAAAAGTTGAACCAAACACTTTGTTAATAATCACTTTAAAAAAAACAATTAGAAAGTTAAATAAGCAATAAATGGTTTGTGATTGGTAATCTACTTCTGAATCAACACCAATATCTAATAATTTGTGAATAATGACAGTCTTTTTTATGTTTTAATTTATTTTAGAACTACTAACTCACACACCTTTTTGTAACTATTTCTAATCTTGTTTTGTGAATGATAAAACTCTTTTTACTTTTTAATTTATTATAGAACCGTTTACTCACACACTCTCTAAATCTACTGCTAACTCTACACCAATGTCCAACCAAACTATAACAGGTCGGAATGGGTAGCGCGTTAGAGACGCTATGCGGGCAAGCATACGGAGCAGGGCAGTTAGACATGTTAGGAATCTATATGCAAAGGTCATGGATCATCTTATTCGTCACGGGTCTAATTATGATGTTTCTCTACATATTCGCAACCCCTTTACTCCTCTTAATAGGACAAACCGAGCCCATCTCACACGCGGCTGGTAAGATGGCGTTGTGGATGATTCCACAGTTGTTCGCGTACGCCGCGAACTACCCGATCGCTAAGTTTCTACAGGCGCAGAGTAAGATCATGGTCATGTCTTACATATCCGGTGTAGCATTGGTTGTTCATACCGTGTTTAGCTGGCTGTTTATGTTGAAGTTGGGTTGGGGGTTGTGGGGTGGAGCCATTGTGCTTAATTTTTCTTGGTGGTTCATGGTGGTGGCTCAGATGGTTTATATTATGAGTGGGACCTGTGGTCAGGCTTGGTCTGGGTTCAGTTCGGCGGCTTTTAGCAACTTGTGGGGATTCGTTAAACTTTCATTTGCATCTGCTATAATGCTTTGGTATGTGGAATTATCGTGTTATCCTTCCTTATCGTTACATGGGTTTTTTTTAAGGCTCTCACTATTCTCACATCTTTAAAATCTTATTTCACAACCCTACACTTATACGACCTGTATAGAGTTATACGGACCATGTAATTGATTGTTGAACAAAAAAATGTTAGAGGATGTTTTTTTTGTCTACATGTATACGGGCCGTAAAACATTATACGACCCGTATACAATGTTATACGACCCAAACCTCATATAATGTATACGAACCGTATAGAATGTTTATACGACCTAATATTTTCTCCATCTATACGAGACGTATAACATTATACGACCCAATATTTGTTATGTCAGATTATTCTATACGGATCGTATAACATTATAGGGCATGTATAGAGAGTGTGAAATTAAGATTTTAGGGTGTGAAATTATTAGGATTTTTTTTAATGGGAACACTTATTCCATTTTATTAATGGAAATTTGGCCCTACATATATCCTATAAAAGGAAAGAGGAGTTCGATTTGATTTTCTCCACACGTTGGCTAGGGGTGTTCGTAACCACTGATATTGATTGATCTGTCGAAATTCGACCGGTTTGGAATATATACGGTCGGGTTTACGGTTCAGTTTTAACGGTTTAATGATTTACGATTTGGAACGTGGAACGGGTTGCTTAATAATTAATATTTTGTTTTTTTTCGTTTTTGAAATGTAAATGTATTATATTTATGAAAAAATCTTATGATTTTTAAAATTATTCTTTTGAAAAGAAAAATTCTCTAAAATCGTAAACCGACAGATTAATTTTGTTTTTTTTAAACCGTAGTTAGTTGTTAAGAACAAAATTCTGATCAAAACCTGTTGAACCAAACCGTAAAACTCCCTATGTAACACCTACTAAAAAGTAAAAATTATTCGGTAAAATGTTTATTTTATTTTCACCAGCCTTATATGATTTATCCAAAATTATATTTTCAGCTTGGAGACATGGTATTTTATGGCGTTGGTACTTTTTGCCGGATATCTAGAGAATGCTGAAATTGCAGTCGATGCACTCTCCATATGGTTAGTATTATTATTCTTTTTGTAATTTTTTTTAATAAATTAGGAGGCTTATAATTAAAATAAATAATAAAATAAAGTAAATAAACCATAGTTTTAAATATTTATTTATTAAAAGGTGACTTTAGAAGTTAAGTCAAAAGATATTATGGCCATAAGTAAGTTAAGTCAAAAGATATTTAATATGGTTTTGTGGCCATAAATGTAACACTAAACCATGGAAAGAGAAATTATTGTCTTGAGCCTATCTAGTCAATTTGTACCTTGTAACATTACTGAAACTTATCATGAAAATGAGTAGTCATTAAACGTGGTTGTTATTTTTCCTTTTTTGAACGATTGTTAGTTTTTCTAGATTGATAATGATAATTTTAATGGTGTAGAGTTTGTGTTCCTTGTTTGGATTTAATAGCATATCCCATCAACTTGTTCACCATCCCAGGGCCGGCCCAGAGCAAGTGCCGGGTGGATGACCGTTTTGGATCCAAATTGAAATAGGATATATATATATAGGGCCAGGATCATTTCAGAACCATAAATATTTACAGAACTCGCAGAACTCCTAATAAACAATCTTTTTATTTATATATTTTTATGTTTAGGATAATTTTATCATTTATTATGTGTATTTTTACGATTACATACAAGTTAAGAGTAATTTTATCATTTTTTATATGTAATTTTATAATTACACATATGTAAACTAGTTTTTTACATATATGTAATTAGTTATGACAAAAATATATAATTTTGGCAATTAAACATATGTAAACTACTTTTAACATGTATGTAATCAAAGAAATACATATAATAGATGATAAAAAGATCCTAAAATCAAAAACTTATATGTAAAATGATTGTTTATTAGGAGTTCTGAAAGTTCTGTAGTAATTTAGAGTTCTGAAATGAACTCAACTATATATATATATATATATATATATATATATATATATATATATATATATATATATAGGCGAATATTGTATAAATTGTCTTAACGTATGCTACGTATAAGATGATGTATCAATATGCGATTTTTGTTTTTTTTTCTCAGCAACATGCGATTTTTTTTAACATGCAAAATTATTTGTTTTAACATGCGATCTTTGCTTTTTGTCAACATGCGAGATTTACTTTCTGGGGTTATAACATGTGAACTTGTCATAGCGTATGCTTCGTACGTTAAGGCATTTTATACGATACACGTTTTCTATATGTATATATATTTAAAAAAAATTGTATGTTTTTAAAGAAAAGAACTTAAAGGGATTGGATTTATGAACCAAAAACGTTAAAGCCCAACTTGTTTTTGCTAATAAAATTCAGAAGCCCAATTGTTTTAGTATGTAATGGATTCATGAATTTGCCCAAATCAATAAACAAACATAATGATTAATAAAAAGGGTCCAAATTTTTTATCTCGCACATGGCCAATTTTTTGTCTTTTTTTTATGATTTTCGGAGATTGCCCTATACCATCAGTTTAACTTATTTATTACACATGAAGCTTGTTTGTGACCCTCTGTTTTGTTAGATAAACGGGTTATACCATGTTCGTCTACATGATTTTAAATTTGCTTAATTTAAGATGGCAAATTGGATTTAAATAATCCCAACTTACTCAATTTGGCCGATAATAATCTCAACTCAGTTATTGGCCGATAATAATCCGAACTGGTCCACTTTTGGCCGATAATAGTCCGCCGTTAAAAATAGCTTAACGGAGTTAAGCTTTTTTCCGAATTACAAACCGATGTTTTATGGATTTTGATCAGAACGAGGATACGATTCGATTTACGTAAAACTTACCTCGAAACGGTGCTTCAAACGACTTGATTTTTGTTAATTGGAAGTTTAAACACCCGAATTGAAGCACCGTTTTCGTCGTTTGAGGTAGTATTTCGAGGTAAATTTTATATCAATCAACTCGTATTCTCGTTCTGATCAAAATCCATAAAACATCGGTTTGTGATTCGGAAAAAAAGCTTAACTCCGTTAAGCTATTTTTACGACGGACTATTATCGGCCAAAAGTGGACCAGTTCGGATTATTATCGGCCAATAACTGAGTTAGGATTATTATCGGCCAAATTCAGCAAGTTGGGATTATTTAAATCCAATTTGCCATTTAAGATTGATGTCTTTCACACAAATAAATATACAAGCCAGGTTCACGAACATGCTGGTTTGAACAAGGCTGGCAGTGAAGCCCTCCACGGTATTATCATCGTCGGCTGCTGGTGCATTTGGTCGGCTAGGAATGATAGGAGATTTAATAACAAAAGAAAAGAAATCTTAGATATTTTTCAAGATATAAAAGTTTTAGGATTCCATTGGTACCATAATAGATCTAAAAATAGAGGTATTCTTTGGAGAGATTGGTGTTTCTTTTAATTTGATGTAATTGGGTTTTGGTTTTGGGCTTCCCTCGGTTGAGGGTTGCTTGTGATTAAAAGTTAACTTTCAAAAAAAAAGCCAGGTTCAGTTTTATCAATACAATCTATAACCCCACAAAATTTTCATCTCTACATTCCCACACTCCAACTTTCCCTCGGTATCCCCTTTTCTCTCCTCGTCAAAACATAAAACACCACGGTGACTTTGCAAGAAAACCTAACAGATTTTTCGGTCTCTCCAACCTATATAAACTTTTGTCATGTCAAAAAGAGTTCGGAAAAACAAAACTTTTTATCAACAAATATTTTCACTAAATATAAACAATGATACATACGTGAATCTATACGCGATACGATATCGCGTAAATGATAAAAAAAATTTTTTTGAACAAAATAGATGACTTTCATACTAAACAAATAGTTTACTTTTAAGTTTTAACATTGTTATATAGATATAAACATATAAAAAACGTGATTTTCTCACTTTATGCTGTCCCCTCATAACACAAAATCACGTCCAATCTTTTGAATAGTGGGTATGGTGACCAAATTATTCATCAAGTGGCGTGGGTTATCTACTCATCTAACGATATAAGGGTGGGCGGTAAAGTGGTCGGTACCGAACCCTCCTCCACCGCCAACCTGTTTACCGATCACATGTTACCGAAATGAGGGGGGGGGGGGGGGGGAGATGGGTGTGTGGTGGGGTCCATTCCTTCTCAACCAATCACACCTTTTTTTTAAATAGTTTACCTAAACCCCATTAGGTAAACCACCGCCAACGTTTTTAAGCATTAAGTAAATAATTTAGGTGAATTGACGTGGCATTGTCTAATTGGGTGAATGAGGAGTTTACCTATTCCAAATAGGTAACCACTCTGTTCACCCTAAGGACATAATTGTAAATTTAGTTTTGACTTATAACATTTAAATATTATTTGACTTATAAGATTTAAATATTATTCACCCTACAATAACTAAATATTAACCACTTTTAACGAAATTATGCAGCACAAACATTCTTGGATGGGCAGTTATGGTAGCAATCGGATTCAATGCAGCTGTCAGGTAAGTTTTACAATTATTTTTCTTTCAATTAAAGCCATATTTATAATTAAATTAAAAAAAATAAGTAATAATAACAATAGTAATATTGCTATTACTAATTCTAATAATAGTAGTATTAGTAGTAGTAATAATAATAATATTATGTAACATTTTGCAATGTAGTGTAAGGGTGTCCAATGAACTAGGAGCAGCCCATCCAAGAACCGCGAAATTCTCAGTGGTGGTGGTGGTGATCTTCTCATTTATCGTCGGTGTTCTATTGGCCATCCTTCTTACCATTTTCCGGCATCAATATCCAGCCATATTTGCCAACAATTTAGAAGTTCAACAAGCAGTTTACGCTCTTACTCCATTGCTAGCGGTCTGCCTCATCATTAACAATATTCAACCCGCACTTTCTGGTATGCATATAATCCCCAACAATTATTATAGTTTTCACCATAATTTGTTGATTAATATTTATTTTCTTTCGGAAAATGCAGGGGTGGCAATCGGGGCGGGATGGCAAGCTGCGATTGCTTATATAAATATTGCATGCTACTACATTTTTGGTGTTCCTTTGGGTCTAAGTTTGGGATTTGCACTAAATTGGGGTGTGAAGGTGTGATCTTTATACTCATTCATGTTGTACATTATTCATTAGTGACTATAACCAGTGGTGGAGCTTGACTAAAAGATCCGGGGGCGGAAAGTCATGGGGCCCAATTTATATATTATATAAATATTTAGGCAAAATAATTTTGTGTGTGGGTGTGTGGGGGGGGGGGGGGGGGGTTGCACCCCCGAGTTTCCACTAAGCTCCGTCCCTGACTATAACCATATATATCTAATATAATGAATGTTGTAGGGTATATGGATGGGCATGTTAACAGGAACAGTGGTGCAAACCATCATCTTGATTTGGATTTGTGTTAGAACCAACTGGGAGAAAGAGGTACTTTTCCCTCTAATTACTTATCTTGATCGAAAACTTTTAAAACGTCGTCGTTCAAAACAGATTTCGATATATTGATACGTTTTTTTGGACATGATTGTAGGCATCTATGGCTGAAGAGAGAATTAGAAAATGGTCAGGTCAAAAGGGGAATGTGGAAGGGCAATAAGAGGGTTATTGTAACCTAATTGAGTTATTATATTTGATGTTATTGGTTGATGGGTTGTCTTATTATTGTATTTGATGTTATTGGTTGATGGGTTGTCTTATTTTTGCTGAAATTGCATTTTAAGAGTTGTTAACCTTTGCTTGGGGTTCAAAAATGTATTCAAGCTTTATGTAGCATTCATCGTAATACAAGAAAGAAAATTCATCAAGGAAAATAGCAGCTTATGGAGGGTGTGCAAACGAGCCGAGCGGCTCGCGAGCTACTTGAGATCGGTTCGAGAAAAAGCTCAAAAAGAGCCGAGCTTTATCGAGCTCGAGCCGAGCTTGAGCCTAAAATAAAGCTCGTTTGTTTATTGAGCCCGAGCTCGAGCCTCGCATGTGAAGCTCGTTAGGCTCGTCGAGCCTTAGTGTAAACGAGCCGAGTCGAGCCGAGCTTATTCAAACTTGTTTACAAATCCACCTCGAACCTAAAAATAAGCTTATTTATTAAACGAGCCCGAGCCCGAGCTTCACTTATCGAGCTCGCGAGCCTAAAAAGTCTATTATTTATATTATTTTTATTTCATATATTAATTAATAGATAATAAACAAGCCGAGCCCGAGCCGAGCTCGAGCTTGAGAAAATACAAACGAGCCGAGCTCGAGCCTTGAAAACAAAGCTCAAATCGAGCCGAGCTCGAGCCCGAGCTCTCATAAGTTAATCGAGCTCGAGCTCGAGCCTGGTCAAGCTCGGGCTCGGCTCGTTTTCACCCCTAGTGGTGTTCCCCAATTATTAATTGAACATGTGATATTTCGTATTTAGAACAAAAAGGCGTGTGACATGTTGTATTATTAGTACATCTGGAGCGTTCATGCACTATAAGGCTGGAGGGTGTGGTTGGAGCCCCCTAGGGGCTTTATCAGGTCACATCAGCGCCACCTAGTATCCACCTCAGCCATGAAGCCCCCTTTAATTTGCATGGTGTGGATGAAGTCCCCTTTTAAACAAAATTAAAAAAAAATAAAAGATTTCATTGGTTTAAATCAAGTGGGGCCCACCTGATAAAGCCCTTTTCCCTCGTTACCATGATGGAGCCCCTCCTATAGCGCCCCCCTTTAAATCCGAGGGTGTGGAGGTATAGCGCCCCGGGGGGCTATAGATGATGAGTTGACGGGGGTGGCACCTCCACACCCTCTGGCCTAAGGGGTTATGTGATAAGTGGCAAAATATGTAAGAGAAAGGGGTTATATAACTTGAGTACGTAATGGAAAGAGGGGTTATCAGGGGCGTACCCACCTATAGCACAAGGTGGGTGGGCGCACCCCTTGAAAAAAAAAGAATGCTAAATTCCCAAAAAAAATCCCGACCGCACCCCTTGAAAATTTTCGCCTGCACCCCCTGAAAATTTTTCGACCGCCCCACTTAAGAAAAAAATCTTATGAATTTATAAAAAAAAATATGTAAACACTGCTTTTTTTTAATACAAGCTAATTAACTTTCCATTTAACTACTTAACTTTTACTTAACCCAATTAACTGTCTCTTAACCTTTAGCACAATAAACACTCCATAACCCAAGCCCAACCCAATCTAATAATCTAATTTGAACTAAAATATAATAACCCAACTCTACAGGTGTTCAAAACTATCCGTAGGGGGCATTTTAAATATGTTTATAACGACGTTTGACGTGTTTTGGATGATTATATAAATTTTAGCTTGATGTTATTTTGTTTTACTTGACCCGACCTGAACCGACCCGATATGAACCGATTTTTTTTATATGCCTAGGGATCTAAAATCTTCAAAAGTATTCTGCACCTCGATGAAAAATTTTTTGGGACTGCCACTGGGAGTTATATAACATGTATGTATATATATGTGTGTGTGAGAGAAATTATAGATATGTGTGTGGGATTAGGTTCAAACGTGAACAAATTTCCAAGAGTGAACCGCGTGAACTGATCTGAACCATTGATTCCATATACATTTAACAAGGGTAAGATTGTAACTTTCTATAAATATTGAATTTAAATTATTGTCTTATTAATTTCAAAATCCTAACATATTTAAATCATCATCAGTTACCAACATTTTCGACATCTAAAAAACAATTACTTACTTTAAATATGTTAGGATAATCTTAACTTATTTTAATATTGTCATTGTTTTTGGTTATAGTAGCAAGATTCGAATTATAGTTTTAGTCTTTTTTTGGTTGAACTAGAGTTTTCAGTCATCTTTTTTATTGTGTATAACTCTTAGCTCCGTAGTACACATGTGTACTGCTGTGTTCTATACATTCCAACACGATAGTACACATGTGTATAATACATGGTATAGTACACATGTGACCCGCAACATTGTTGTCTTAGCTCCGTAGTACACATGTGTACTGCTGTGTTCTACTGTTCTATACATTCCAACACGATAGTACACAAGTGTATAATACATGGTATATTTACGGGATTTACTCTCTTATTATTGGAAATAATTTTATTTCCTAGTTTTAAATAAGCAAAATAATATAATTACACTTCTACCCTTTTAATTTTAATAAAACAATAAAATCTAACCTATTAATTACAATCATGCCACCCCTTTAAATAATCAAGATCATATTAATCAGCGGTCAAGATTTGTTCACGCAGTTCACTCTTGGGAGGTTGTTCACGCTGGAACCTTACCCTATGTGTGTGTGTGTGTGTGTGTATATGTATATATATATATATATATATATATATATATATATATATATATATGGAAGTGTTCTAGAGTGAAGAATGGTTCATTTGTGAACAAAATGAACAAATCTTGACATTTGATTTAGTAGATGATGAGATCTAAGAGTAATGGCATTTTTTTAAATATTACAGCATATTTATTAATAAAAAAATCGCACAAGGGGTATTATTGTAATTTTTTGTTCCCTAATCATAGCATATTTCTGTTTTTAGGAGATCATATTAATCTCCTAAATAAAAAACGTATCTATATTCTCCACCCTCTTAATTCCACCAGAGATTCAATCCTTCCAGCATCGTTACAGAAAAGTGTCGTCGACATTAAGAGACGCCGGAATAAACATCTGATTAAGAGTAGCCGGAATCGCCGGAATAAACATCGGAATCACCGGAATAGACATCTGAATAGACGCCAAAATAGACATTCTCTACCCTCTACCCTCTTAATTCCACCGGAATAGACATCTGATTAAGAGTAGCCGGAATCGCCGACATCAACGTACACATTAAGAGTCGCCGGAATCGCCGTCACACAGAGGAGGATCTTAGGACCTAGCAGATTGCCGGAATACTCATACGATTTTCAACCACAAAAGGTACACAATACTCATCTGATTTTTTAAGTATAGTGTTGATTTAACAAATTAGTGGATTATGCTCTGTTTTTGTGCGATGTTGCTCTGTTTTTAGGCGATGGCTGACTGTTCAATCGTTGTATGTGCTTAATTTTTTTGAAGGATAGGGTTGATTTAACAAGATAGTGGATTTTACTCTGTTTTTATGCGATGTACACATGTGTATGTTGTGCGTATTTTGTTGTCACCACGTCGATGTACACATGTGTATATTGTTATGATGATTTATTAATACACTGGATTGTACACATTGCACATGGTATTTTTTTTTTTTTTGTTTATCTGCAACCTGGGTTGTACACTGTGTACACATGTTTATACGTAGTCAATACACAGGTGTACAAAAGGTTGTACACATGTGTATAAGCGGTCAATACACAGACGTACACAAAGGTTGATTATTTGTCCACAACACGGAATACAAATCAGTGATATTAAGACCGTTCGGTCATTTAAGTTTACGGATAATGTGCAGGCAAATGGTGTTCCTAACAAAGTCCGGAATAGGTCTAATGAAAATCTTTCAAATGAAAGATTTTCAACCTAATGTGTGGATGGGAGATGCGATTATCAACTGCTTTGCTTTTATGCTTAATTATGAAGAGGCTAATAGAACAAAGGGAACAAGTCCACGGCTTTCCTGACACACAATTTGTTTTGTAACTTTTTATTTAGTTTATTTATAAAATTTATTAATATATGTGTAGAAAATAACATTAAGATAAAGATGGTTGCTTGTACACGTAATATAGAATGAAGATGTGTTTGACCCGATTAAGGAAAAAGTGTGATGTGAAGATTGTGTGCTCCCATGCTAACACGCTCCGCGATCAAGTAATGGCTGAAGCGGTTGCATACAACGTGGCGAATAGGCTTAATATTTAAAACACTCCATGTAGACAATACTGTGAATTTCCTGCTAGTTTACTTCAGTTTGTCAGTCGTTAATACCGACCCGATAATACTGTGAACTTCCTGCTAGTTTACTTCAGTTTCGGACTAATTTGATCAAGTTCGGTTGAAATTTAGTTTGTTTCGATGTTTTTCGATTGAACTTTCGAACTGAATCAGTTTATTTTGGATCGAAGTTTGGTGATCTCAGACATTATACTCCTATTACGGACTAGTACGGACTATTTCAACTGTTATAACGAACAAATTTGGACTAAATTTTCAGATCTGTATTGAATAGTTAGTGAAAAAAAAATCAGCTGATTCAAACGCTGATACAATTGTTGTTCATCAAATCGTTGTTCAAATGATTTTGTACGTAGCATCAGACCTGTATCAAAGTTCTTGGAGCGTTTAATTCTGGTATCATATAAGTTTTACATCAAAGTCGCGAGTTATTCATTGTTGTTTGTTTGCTTGAAGAACGAAGAACATCATCGACAGGTTATTGTTGTTGTTGCATCGAAAAATAGAAAAGAAGTGGATATCAATTAGTTGCAAGTCAGTATTGTTGTTTGATATTTGTTTCGTCGAGTTAAAATTCTGCATATCATATTCACAGCTGAATGATGTTGTTGTTCATCGAAGAGAAGATGATGTCTAACTAATTAAAGTGTTAAAGGAAGCAGAACGTGAACTGTTGGTTTACAACAAAGAAACTGTATTAGGAATGCCATAAAGAAGAAGGGAACGAAGCTGAGTTGATTTGTTGTTGTTGTTTCGTGATAAAAAAAGATAAAACTGGCTATCAGATTAACGAAATTGTTGAATAGATCGACAGAATTAGATCTACAGCAGGTTTCAATATCATGTTGTTTGATACCTGCAATATCCCACAAATCAAATCGCCTTTTGAAGGAACTTGAATTTTTGAAGAAAAAGGAAACACTGGAACAAAAAAGGGGGGTCTGATCTTCTCGATTTAGAGAGAGAATGTTGTAATATTGTTTATGAATCATTAATTTTAATTTCTAAAATGCAGGAATTGGTTACAATATTATGGTAACTAATTAAGATAAATCTTAATTATAATTGGTTCAAAATTAAATAAGAATTAAATCTAATTAGTTAATGACAATCCTATCCTTTTAAAATCAAGGGCCAAGATGAGTTCACACAGTTCACAAATGAGGGGGGGTGTTCACTCTTGAACATAATCCTATATATATATATATATATATATATAGGGTTGTAAACGAACCGAACGAACACGAACAAGACCTTGTTCGTGTTCGTTCATTAAGGAAATAAATGTGTACACGAACGGTTCATGAACACTTACCGAACGAGATTTTATGTTCGTGTTCGTTCATTAAGGAAATGAGCGTGTTCGCGAACGGTTCACGAACACAAACGAACAAAAATAAATTTGGCGAAAGCGATGAAGGATAAAGATAGATGGCCTAGAGAGTAGCACTCGAACTTGAATCCCTTATTGTGGAACGGAGGTCGATCGTATTCGCCGATGTAAATAATGAAAAATGAAAGGGAAATGATGCATAAACAAGGTGAAAGTGGGTTTCCTAGTTAATTGTTAGGGTAATAAAATAAATAAAAGTTTAATAATATAAAAAGTACAAATAAAATATAAGAAAGTACAAAGATCTTCAATTAAAACACAAACATACGAACATAAACGAACGCAAATCAACGAATGTTCACGAACACCTTACCGAACGTTCACGAACACAATCGAACGAACGAGACCTTTGTTCATGTTCGTTCATTTAACTAATCAAACAAAATTTCTTGTTCATGTTCGTTCGTTTATTAAACGAACGAACATAAACGAACTTCCCGCCGAACTGTTCGCTGAACGTTCGGTTCGTTTACAGCCCTATATATATATATACGTATATATATATATATATATATATATACGTATATATATATATGTATATATATAGTGTGAGGTTCATTGGGGAACACTAAAAAAGTGGGGAACCGACTCAAACGAACTCCGATTGGACTCATTCCAGCGGCGTTGGAACCGTCTCGTCGAACCCTAACTAGGATCTCTTAACCCTAAATCATAACCCCTAAACCCTAAATATATTAGGGTTTGGCTTTTAGGGTTTAGCTTTAGGGTTTAGCTATAGGGTTTAGCTTTAGGTTTAGCCTTTAGGGTTTAGCTTTTAGGGTATATAGTTTAGATTTTACGGTTTAGCTTAGGTTTTAGCCTTATTTTTTAGCTTTAGGGTTTAGAGTTTAGGAGTTAAGATTTAAAGTTTGGGGTTAAGAGATCTTAGTTAGGGTTCGACGAGCCGGTTCCAACGCCGCTGGAATGAACAACTTGTTAAGTATGAATAAAGAAATGTTAAAATATTTAAAAGATGAAATGTTCAATAATTATAATAATAAAAATTAAATATGGTATTTTTCTAAATTTAATGAAGATGAAAGATTTTTACATGAAATTGATTGGCAATTATATATGTTTGAAAATGATGAAAATATTCCATTTTTCTCCTGGTTTTCTCTTTACTGTATAGAAAATAAAATTGAGTATCCATTCTTTGAAAATATATCTGTTAATAATACTATAATCAAAACCTATACAATTATAGATAAAAATAAAAATATTACCAGTATACACCCTCCACATATGGATATAAAGATAGAAACTGAAAATAAAGAATATATTGCAAAACCTTTAGCAAACTTTAAGGAAGATATAGATAAAAACGTAAAGGCAATTATTTTTCAAAATAATTATATTAATGAGAAATTAAATACTATAGGAGAACAATTAGAAAGAATAGAAACTAATAAAACTTTAGATCAACCTAGTACTTCAAATACTAAAACAATAACTGAAGCTATAGAAAATCCAATATTTAAACCATACAATATAGATATACCAATACGTCTAAACAAACAACAAGACATGTTACAAGATATTAACTCAAAACTCTCAAAATTAAATATAAATGTTATTTCAGAACAAAAAATTCAAAATATTGAAGAACAATTTAATGATTTTCAATTAGAAGATTCTATAAATAAAATTAGAAGAAATTATCATTTTTCAAAAAATAATACTTATACTACTAGACCTGAAACAAGAAATTATTACCCTAGACCTACTACACCTGATTTACAATTTGAAGAACGACATACTTTAGTTCAAGCCAAATATGATGGAAGTTCTCTATATGAATGGAGTATAGAAGGCCAAACAGAACATCAAATTCTTAGTTTAATGCAAGAAATGATAATGGCAGCCAATGCATAGAAAGCAAATGGAAATGATGATACTGCAATTCTTAATATGATAGTTTCTGGTTTTACTGGAATTTTAAAAGGCTGGTGGGATAAGTATCTCACAGAAGAAGAAAAACATATAATTAAAAATGCTAAAAAGATAGTTATTAAAACATAAAATAATGTCCAAACACCAACTGAAATACCCGATATAATTAATACTCTAGTATTTGCTATAATCCAACATTTTATTGGAAATCCAACAGATTATCAAGAAAGAAATTCATTAATATTATTAAGTTTGACATGTAGAAAATTACAAGATTTTAGATGGTATAAAGATGTTTTCCTTTCAAAAGTAATGACTAGAGAAGATAGCAGAGAAGCCTATTGGAAAGAAAGATTTAGAGCTGGGTTACCAAAATTATTTGCAGAAAGAATAAGAGAAAAAATTAAACAAGATTTTAATAATAGCATTCCCTATAGAGACTTATCTTATGGTCAAATAATAAATTATATAAATCAAGAAGGATTAAAAATATGTAATGATTTAAGATTAAAAGAAAAAATAAAAAATGATGGAATCCAAGGTCACCAGGAATTAGGAAGTTTTTGTCAACAATATGGATTTGAACCATTTAAAACTCCTTCTAAACCAAAAAAGAAAATTCCTAAACAATTTATCAAAAAGAATTATAAAAGAAAACCATATATTAAAAATAAACAAAAATATTACAAAGATAAGACTGATTTTCAAAAGAAAAAAAGAAAACAAGATATTGTTATTTGCTATAAATGTGGAAGACAAGGACATTATTCTAAAGATTGTTATACTAAGAAAAAGATAAATGAATTAAATATTTCTGATGAATTAAAAGAACAAATAAATAAAATACTTATTTATGATAATTCAAGTGAAAATAGTATTTCGGACTATAGTGATAATGATTTAAATTATATTGAAGATAGTTCAGAAGAAAATTTATGTGAATGTAGTGGTCCTTGTATTTGTGAAATTGATGGTACAATAAATTCTCTAACATCAGATAATAAAGACTTATTCGAATTATTAGAAAAAATTGAAGATAAAGAAGTAAAACAAGTATATTTAAAACAATTAAAAGAAAAATGTAAACTATCAATAGAAAAAGAAACAAAAGCATATAATTTTAATGAAATATGTCAAAGATTTCAAACAAAACAAATAAAAGAAAATCTTGTCACAATAACCGAATTACAAATAGAATTAAAAAATATTAAAGTAGAAATTTGAGAAATAAAATTACAAATTAAAGAGTTAGAAAAAGAGAAAAATAATGAAGATGAAGAAAAAACTAAAAATGATACTGAAAATGTAGAAAAAATAAATCGTATAAAAGGATTAACTTCTCAAAATGGTATACTAAGTTGAATATAATAGTCAATAATGAATTCCGATTATCATTAGTTGCTATGAATGATAGTGGAGCTGATATGAATTGTATTCAAGAAGGTTTAATACCTACAAAATACTATGAAAAGACTACATATAGATTATCTGGAGCTAATGGAAACCCATTAAATATTCAATACAAACTATCAAATGTTCATATTTGCAAAGAAAATTATTGTTACAAAACTCAATTAGTTTTAGTAAAAGATTTAACATCTCAAATTATTTTAGGACTCCCGTTTATAACACAATTATATCCTTTCACGGTTGAAGAAAAAGGAATAAGTATTAAGGTATTAAATAAAAAGATTTATTTTGAATTTGCCCATCCAATTACTTCTAAGCAAATAAACATTTTAAGTTTAAAAGAAAAACAAAAAGAATTTTTAATTGAAGAAATTGATCATGTTAGAATAAAAAATCAATTGCAAGATAAAACAATTATAAAAAGAATACAAGAAACTGAAATTAAATTTAAAAATAATGTTTGTGCAAATATTCCAAATGCTTTTTGGGAAAGAAAACAACATGTTGTAAGATTACCTTATATTAAAGATTTTAATGAGAAAAATATTCCAACAAAATCTAAAGCTATACATATGTCTCAAGAGTTAGAAAGCTATTGTAAAAAAGAAATACAAGAATTATTAGATAAAAAATTAATAAGGCCATCTAAATCCCCTTGGTCTTGCTCTGCCTTCTATGTTCAAAATAGTGCAGAAATTGAAAGAGGAGCTCCTAGATTAGTTATAAATTATAAACCATTAAATAAAGTTTTAGAATGGATTAGATATCCTATACCAAATAAAAGAGATTTATTAAAAAAGATTTATGATTCAAAAATATTTTCTAAATTTGATATGAAGTCTGGATTTTGGCAAGTTCAAATTGCCGAAGAAGATAGATATAAAACTGGATTTAATGTACCATTTGGACACTATGAATGGAATGTTATGCCTTTTGGATTAAAAAATGCTCCTTCAGAATTTCAAAATATAATGAATGATATTATTTTACCATTAGGAAATTATGCAATTGTTTATATTGATGATGTACTAATATTTTCAAATTCCTTATACCAACATTTTAAACATTTAAATGCTTTCTATAATATTATTCATAAAAATGGATTAGTAGTATCACCTTCTAAAATGAGTCTTTTTCAAACAGAAATAAGATTTTTAGGACATAATATTATTCTAGGAACAATAAAACCTATTAACAGAAGTTAAGAATTTCCAAATAAATTTCCAAATGAAATTAAAGATAAAAAGCAATTGCAAAGATTTTTAGGATGTTTAAATTATATTCATGATTTTTTCAAAGACTTAGGAATTATATGTAAACCTCTATATGACAGATTAAAAAAGAATCCAAAACCATGGACTCAAGAACATACAGATATAGTAAAATATATTAAAGATAAAATAAAATGTCTACCATGTTTATATATTCCACATCCCATTGCAAAACTAATTGTAGAAACCGATGCAAGTGATCTAGGATTTGGAGGAATATTAAAACAAGAATTAGATAATAAAGAAAGTTTAGTTAGATATTATTCAGGTGCATGGAATGATACTCAGAAAAATTATTCTACAATCAAAAAGGAAATTTTAAGTATAGTTTTATGTATAAAAAAGTTTGAAGATGATTTATATATGAAACCGTTTTTATTAAGAATTGATTGTTTATCTGCAAAATATATTTTAGAAAAAGATATTAAGAATTTGATTTCAAAACAAGTTTTTGCAAGATGGCAAGCATTATTAAGCAACCTTGATTTTCAAATAGAATTTATAAAAGGAGAAAACAATTCTTTACCAGATTTTTTATCTAGAGAGTTTTTATAGGGAATATGAGCAACGATTCTTCAAAAAAGATTGTATTATCAAAACAACAATTCTCAAAGTCACAATTATCAAGTTCTCCAGGTACTCCTTCAAGACCAGCCCATTTACAACAATTTCCTTTATTACCCAATATGCAAAACAGATTTGCCCCTTTATCCCCAGGGCCTAGACCTAGACCTCCATTCTCATCTATTATTCAAAATCTAGAATCAAAACCCATTATTCAATCCCCTTCTTTCACAAGGCTTTCTAAACCAGCCTCTCCTTCAAGCTCTTCTCCAGCCACTATTCCTTACACTATTAACCCCAATAAAAAGATTATCAAAATTTTAGAACCTTTGGAAGTTGAAAAAGTTAGCCAAAATTTTTTATCTCTAATCGACTTCATCTATCCAAGAGGATGTCACTTTTTCAAAGGAGATTACAAGACCCGAGAGTATTATCAAGCAATTTTAGTAGATTCAGAATCAGCAGCTATTCGACACAATTTTAAATAGGAAGATCCTACTAAGATTGCTTATAGTCAAGTAAAAATTTTAAGAGTCCTATCCTTAGAAGACTGGAATTCTAAGCCCTATAATCCAAAAACCCTTTCAGGCTTCAGCACCTATCCTCAATACGACTATTATGATTATCAAGATGCATGGGAATATGCATTCTTTCTAAGAAACTTTGACCATTCCTAGTTCTTCCAATTTGATGAAGAATTCTCAAATACTTATCCTAGATGGTTTGTTAAATGGTTCAAATATATGGGAATTATTCCAGAAGCTTTTCCCAAGGAGATTTCAGAAGCATTTTCAAAATTTGTCGAATATTTTCAACATGAAGGAACACCAATTTTTTAATATACTTTATAGTTTATGAGTGTATTCAGAATCCCATGGATTTGTTTATGGACGTACAATTTTCAAGAAGAAAACCATTCAGAGCTTTCTCCTCCATTGCTCTTTAGGCAATATAGATGCAAATGATGGAACAAGTTTGTTACTACAAAGGCCAATTCTCAAGCAGTTACCAAGTACTATAAAGAATTAACCATTCAATATGAAAAAAGTCTAAAGTCTCCAATTCTAGATATCAAAGCCAGCGATGAAGATCAAGAATATATTAAAAGATTTTCAGATTGCAAGTCTACAGAAGATATTTTAAAATTAGTCAATGAAATTAGACAGTCTCCATCTCCTTCAAAACACTCATCCCCGGAGACTGAAGTTTTTCAAGATTCTCAAGACCCATATGATTTGATGTAAAAAAAAAAAAATAATAATAATAATAATAATAATAATAATAATAATAATAATAATAAATGTAATCATTGTTCTTTGGCCGACAATAGATGCTGAAAGAACAGAAGGTACATATAATTCTACAAATGGACAACCTACTTTTCTTATTTTCAAAAGGTGGTGGCCAATAATTCCACAAATGGACAATCTACTTTTCTTATTTTCCAAAAGTGGTGCAAATGATTCAACAAAGAGACAAGAAACTTTCCAATTTTTCAAAAATGGTGCAAGTAATTCTCAAAATGGACAAACAACTTTTCAACAAAAGCCATTTCATACAGAAGCTCTTTCAAGATTCAATTATGAAGACCCTTTTATTTCATCTATAAAAGGAAGGATGATCAAAGAAGGAAGACACACTTTTCTACACACCTTTTCTTACTACTTCTCTTATGTATGAAAAAACCCTCAAATCCCAAACTTGTATTATCAACTTCTCTATGTTCAAGATCTTTAGATTTTCAAATTATAGTTGCTCCTCCCGATTGTAAGGAAATCAATTGTAATCAAGATTTTCAATCAATAAATTCAGGTATATTTTAAAGTTATATCATGGTTGTTTATGTTGCCATCTATTTAAATTAATTCATATTGTCTTTATGTTTAGTCTTCTTCATATCAAACGGATGATGGATTGGGATGCTCTCAAATGTTTTAATAGTATTCTGGAAAAGATCAGTCCAGAAGTGGGTAAGGTACAATACTTGGGTGGGCTATCGGTGATGGTCACGTTTGAAGATAAAAAGAGTGCAGAGGTGGTTTACACGGCGGCTAAGGAGGTGATCGGCAGATTCTCGTCGGTCTCCTATTGGGAAGGGCAAGCGTTGGCATATGAACATTTAGCATGGCTTAAAGTCCAAGGCTTACCAGTTCAACTGTTGACTAGTGAGGTGATTGATAAAGTGGGGGAAGGGTTTGGGAAGATTATTCATAGGCCGCCCAGGTCGGAAGGTGATTCGGATCTCTCATACGACTACATTGGAGTTTTGGTGGGAGAAGGAAGGAAGATTTCTGAGGAGGTGATGATTCAGTGGAGAGATAGAAGGTTCATAATCTGGGTTTCGGAGGAGGCTGGGGATTGGGTTCCAGATTTCTTCGAAGACAAAGAGGACGATTTGAATGTCGACGAAGAAGTTTTTGGGTCGCCGAGCCCGATTAATGTGGTCGATAATTTGAATGATGAGGGGACGAACGAACCTGTTGCCGGTTCCGGTGACGATGTTAGTCCGACAACAGTTAGTGATGACCCGTCAGTTATGGATCCTATTTTGGAAGATATTAATGTTTCCTTAAATGGAGATGTTAATAAGGAAGGTGGTAATGAGGAGGAATTTATTCCTGGAATAAACTTTGACTTTGAAAAGGAGATACAAGGCAATGATTTGGGAGACATTAATTCAAATGTCAATAAGAGGAAAAAGAAGCAGTTGGCGAATGGATGTGTGGGTCAGCCCAACTTAGAATATTCTAGTAGTATTGAAAAGACAAAAATGGGTAAAAAGCCAAAAGGAGTTGGACAGTGGGACATGGAGGACTTGGGGGATAATAATGAGTATGGGGAGGGTCTAAATTGTAATCTTGTGGATAAGGAGGACCATGAAATTAATATTGAGCTATCAAACAACTTTACTCCACTGAACAATGTATACACAGAAGTTGTGAACGCCGAGAACAATTATGAAAAAAATTGTGCAAAGAATGTGGAAGATAAGGAAGTGGAAGAAACTATACGGATGGGGATATTATTGGGCGCCTAGTTACAAGATCACAGACAGCTGGTACAGGAGGCGATTACGGTTGAAGGCGTACAAGTGGTCGACAAATGAATTTGTTATCCATTAACATAAGAGGAATGAGGGTTGCGGGAAAAGCAGGATGGTCTCGTGGTCTTCGTAAAAGGTATGGAGTCGATTTCTTGGGGTTGCAGGAGTCTCATGTGTCGGGTCTGTCGTTGCGTGAGTTAGTGGCTTTTTGGGGTGATGGGGGTTTGGATTTTGATGTGGTTGATGCCTCTGGTAGATCGGGTGGTATTGTGAATATGTGGAATCCTAAGGTGTTGCATAAACTCTTGGTTATTCAGAGTCAGAATTTTCTGGTTACCACAGGATACTTAGTGCCGGACGGGACTATTTTGAATATTTTTAATGTTTATGCGCCTCAACGGGCAGGAGCGAAAAAAAGGTTATGGGATGATTTGGCTGGGATTATTAGAGGTTGTCAAGGCATGATTGTGTTGTTGGGAGATTTTAATGCAGTACGTTTTCCTGAAGAGCGAAGAAATTCGAGATTTAATTAGGGAGTTGCTTCGGATTTTAATTGCTTTATTGATGAGATGGGGCTGAAAGAGTATTATATGAGGGGTTACAAGTTTACTTTTTTGGCAGGGAATGGAAAGGATCATAAACTTAGTAAGATCGATCGGTTTTTGGTGTGCCAGTCCTTTTTTAACAGGTGGCCGGCTGCGTGTTTGAGGGCGCTGCAGCGAGAATTTTCGGACCATTGCCCGCTTTTGTTGACTGTGGTTGACTCCAACTATGGGCCTAAGCCTTTTAGATGGTTCAATTCATGGTTAAGCAGGGACGGGTGCGAAAGGGTGATTATAAAAGCTCTTGAAGATTGCAATGTGCAGGGGCGGCCCGATGAGATTATTAATGCCAAGTTTCGTTACCTTAGGCGTATTCTCAAAGAATGGTGGAAGGAGGTTTTGAAAAAGGAAGGGGAGGAGATGAGGGTATTGAAAGACGAAATTCAGAAGTTGGAGGTAGCTATGGAATCTCGGGCTCTTGAGGAGGAGGAGGAGTGGGTGTGGGAGGAATGTCGAAAAGGTGTAGATCACTTGAATTTTTGTCATAATAGGGACTTAAAACAAAAATCTCGAATTAAATGGGCCGTGGATGGGGACGAAAATTCAGCATTCTTTCATGGGATCGTGAATGGGAGAAAGGCTGCGAATGCTATACCAGGATTGATGGTTAATGGGGCATGGGTCTCGATGCCTTCTTTGGTGAAAAAAGAAGTATTGAGGCACTTTAGAAAACACTTTGCTGACGAAGTGAAGATAAGACCTGGCCTTCGCTGTGATAACAGGAAAACAATTCCATTAAGTGGCCGAGATGCTCTGGTGGCTAGTTTTTCGCGTGAGGAGATCAAAGAAGCTGTTTTTGAGTGTGGTTCAGATAGAGCTCCGGGCCCCGATGGTTTTAACTTCAGGTTTGTGAAATTATTTTGGGGTTGGTTGGAGGACGATTTTGTTAAGCTATTTGATCATTTTCATGAGTATGGTGTTATTAGTAGAGGGTGTAGCTCTTCGTTTATTACTTTGATCCCGAAGTCTAAAACGTCGGTGGGTTTAAAAGACTATAGGCCCATTAATTTAGTAGGGATTATTAGTAAAGTTATATCCAAGGTTTTAGCCGTTAGAGTGAAGAAGGTGTTGGATACAGTTATCTCGAATTCTCAGTCAGCTTTCCTTAAAGGAAGGTTCATCTTGGATGGTCCGCTAATTATTAATGAAGCGATTGGGTGGATTAAGAAGACAGGCAAGAGTGCTTTTATGTTGAAGCTTGATTTCGAGAAGGCGTACGATAATGTTAACTGGGGTTTTTTTATTATCTACTTTGGAGCAAATGGGTTTTCATGAGCGGTGGTGTATTTGGGTGAAACGAATTCTAGAATCGGCTAGATCGGCGGTATTGGTAAACGGGTCTCCCACGTTTGAATTCCAATGTGAAAAAGGAGTTCGGCAAGGAGACCCACTTTCTCCTTTTCTTTTTCTTGTAGTGATGGAAGTGCTCCATTGTTTACTAGACAGAGCGGTTTCTTTGGGGGAAATTAAGGGGCTTCGGTTTAATGATGAGGCAAAGCCTTTGTCTCACCTTTTTTATGCTGATGATGCTTTGATAGTGGGGGAGTGGTCTAAGGAGAATATCGATAATGTGGCTAGGGTGCTTCGGGTTTTTCATTTATGCTCGGGTTTAAAAATAAACATTCAGAAATCATATTTGTATGGGATCGGGGTAGAGGGCAGTGAAGTGGAAAGCATGGCTTCGGTTATTGGGTGTAGAGTGGGAGTACTCCCTTTTGATTATTTGGGTATTAGAGTTGGAGCTAACATGACCAAATCTTGTCATTGGAGCACGGTTATCGAGACTATCCAAAATAGGCTTTCGTCATGGAAGGCTAAAACTTTATCCATAGGAGGGAGATTGACGCTTATTAAGTCGGTGTTATCTAGTCTTCCAATTTATTACTTGTCCATATATAAGGCGCCGGTGAAGGTGTTGGATCAAATGGAGCGTCTGATGAGAAACTTTTTATGGACAGGTAAAGATGAGGTGAAAAAAGTCCATTGGGTGTCTTGGGAAGTGGTCACTACTTCCAAGAAAAAGGGGGGTTGGGGATATCGAGATTGGGAGACGTTAATTTGGCTTTACTGGCGAAATGGGGGTGGAGATTCACAGTCGAGTGTGGTTCGATGTGGCGGGAGATCATTGAATCTGTCCATGGTGGGAGGGGATGTTGGTGTTTTTTGCCAGTTAAAAAAGCGATTCAGGGTTGTTGGAAGACGATTGTGACGTATTTGGAGTCAACCCGGATACAAGGTAAGTCGATTCATCAGCTGATTCGGGGTATAGTGGGTCATGGTGAAGGAATTTGCTTTTGGTCAGATCATTGGTTTGGTGATGTGATATTAAAAATTAGATGGCCTTGTCTATACAAATTAGAGAAAAACAAAAAGTGCAAGGTGAGGGATAGAGTCGCCCAAGGTAGGGATGGGTTGGTTTTTAATGGGAATTGGTATAGACTTCCACGATCAGTTGAGGAGTTGTCCGAGTTCCAGGACTTGGAAAGAATGTTATTGGACTGTAAGATTGGTGGTTCTAGAGATACATGGGCTTGGGGCGATGGGTCAAATGGCTCTTTCACAGTTGCAAAATGTAAAGAGATGCTAACAGATGGTAGGAATGGGCCGATTGATACACATATGAAATGGGAAGGCTGGGTTCCATTAAAAGTCAATTTGATTGCTTGGCGGGCTGATCTCGACAGATTACCCACCAGGGTTGCCTTGGTTAGAAGATGTATTAATATTCCAGATGTGTCTTGCCCGCTTTGTAGCACTGCGGATGAGGATTTAAAGCACTTGTTGGTGGGCTGCGGCTTTGCTTATGGAGTGTGGAGTGGCATTTGTAAGTGGTGTAAGTTGGATCCATTCTATGCTTACGATGATGATGATTTATTAATGTTGTACAAGAATGTCCATGGTGGTAAGTGGAGGAAAAAGATAATTAGAGGAATTGTGATGGTCACAACTTGGGCTTTATGGAACACTCCGAATGTAAAGATCTTCCAAGATAAAGATACGAAGATAATGGAGGTGGTGGCTGAAGTGAAATCAAGGTCTTTTTTATGGTTAAAAAATAGGTCGAAGTTTAAATGTATAGATTGGAAGGATTGGGCCATTTATCCATTGTACATGTGTATTTAGTTTTTGGCGGTTCTCGTGTTTGAGGGCTAGCCGTGTTTAATGATAGTCAATGTTCAAAAAAAAAAAAGATTTTGTTGGAATATTTTTGTCATTAAAATCTTTAATATAAGGTAATCTTACAGCATGTTGTTTTCTTTCCCAAAAAGCATTTGGAATATTTGCACAAACATTATTTTTAATTTCAGTTTCTTGTATTCTTTTTATAATTGTTTTATCGTGCAATTGATTTTTTATTCTAACATAATCAATTTCTTCAATTAAAAATTCTTTTTGTTTTTCTTTTAAACTTAAAATGTTTATTTGCTTAGAAGTAATTGGATGGGCAAATTCAAAATAAATCTTTTTATTTAATACCTTAATACTTATTCCTTTTTCTTCAACCGTGAAAGGATATAATTGTGTTATAAACGGGAGTCCTAAAATAATTTGAGATGTTAAATCTTTTACTAAACCTAATTGAGTTTTGTAACAATAATTTTCTTTGCAAATATGAACATTTGATAGTTTGTATTGAATATTTAATGGGTTTCCATTAGCTCCAGATAGTCTATATGTAGTCTTTTCATAGTATTTTGTAGGTATTAAACCTTCTTGAATACAATTCATATCAGCTCCACTATCAATCATAGCAACTAATGATAATCGGAATTCATTATTGACAATTATATTCAACATAGTATACCATTTTTGAGAAGTTAATCCTTTTATACGATTTATTTTTTCTACATTTTCAGTATCATTTTTAGTATTTTCTTCATCTTCTTTATTTTTCTCTTTTTCTAACTCTTTAATTTGTAATTTTATTTCTCGAATTTCTTCTTTAATATTTTTTAATTCTATTTGTAATTCGGTTATTGTGACAGGATTTTCTTTTATTTGTTTTGTTTGAAATCTTTGACATATTTCATTAAAATTATATGCTTTTGTTTCTTTTTCTATTGGTAGTTTATATTTTTCTTTTAATTGTTTTAAATATACTTGTTTTACTTCTTTATCTTCAATTTTTTCTAATAATTCGAATAAGTCTTTATTATCTTATGTTAGAGAATTTATTGTACCATCAATTTCACAAATACAAGGACCACTACATTCACATAAATTTTCTTCTGAACTACTTTCTGAATTAGAATCTTCAATATAATTTAAATCATTATCACTATAGTCCGAAATACTATTTTCACTTGAATTATCATAAATAAGTATTTTATTTATTTGTTCTTTTAATTCATCAGAAATATTTAATTCATTTATCTTTTTCTTAGTATAACAATCTTTAGAATAATGTCCTTGTCTTCCACATTTATAGCAAATAACAATATCTTGTTTTCCTTTTTTCTTTTGAAAATCAGTCTTATCTTTGTAATATTTTTGTTTATTTTTAATATATGGTTTTCTTTTATAATTATTTTTGATAAATTTTTTAGGAATTTTCTTTTTTGGTTTAGAAGGAGTTTTAAATGGTTCAAATCCATATTGTTGACAAAAACTTCCTAATTCCTGGTGACCTTGGATTCCATCCTTTTTTATTTTT
Organism: Helianthus tuberosus; assembly: GCA_030545235.1. Lineage (NCBI taxonomy): Eukaryota > Viridiplantae > Streptophyta > Magnoliopsida > Asterales > Asteraceae > Helianthus > Helianthus tuberosus. The sequence continues at coordinate 142,286,784 of CM060357.1, forward strand.
TCTTTTAATCTTAAATCATTACATATTTTTAATCCTTCTTGATTTATATAATTTATTATTTGACCATAAGATAAGTCTCTATAGGGAATGCTATTATTAAAATCTTGTTTAATTTTTTCTCTTATTCTTTCTGCAAATCATTTTGGTAACCCAGCTATAAATCTTTCTTTCCAATAGGTTTCTCTGCTATCTTCTCTAGTCATTACTTTTGAAAGGAAAACATCTTTATACCATCTAAAATCTTGTAATTTTCTACATGTCAAACTTAATAATATTAATGAATTTCTTTCTTGATAATCTGTTGGATTTCCAATAAAATGTTGGATTATAGCAAATACTAGAGTATTAATTATATCGGGTATTTCAGTTGGTGTTTGGACATTATTTTCTGTTTTAATAACTATCTTTTTAGCATTTTTAATTATATGTTTTTCTTCTTCTGTGAGATACTTATCCCACCAGCCTTTTAAAATTCCAGTAAAACCAGAAACTATCATATTAAGAATTGCGGTATCATCATTTCCATTTGCTTTATATGCATTGGCTGCCATTATCATTTCTTGCATTAAACTAAGAATTTGATGTTCTGTTTGGCCTTCTATACTCCATTCATATAGAGAACTTCCATCATATTTGGCTTGAACTAAAGTATGTCGTTCTTCAAATTGTAAATCAGGTGTAGTAGGTCTAGGGTAATAATTTCTTGTTTCAGGTCTAGTAGTATAAGTATTATTTTTTGAAAAATGATAATTTCTTCTAATTTTATTTATAGAATCTTCTAATTGAAAATCATTAAATTGTTCTTCAATATTTTGAATTTTTTGTTCTGAAATAACATTTATATTTAATTTTGAGAGTTTTGAGTTAATATCTTGTAACATGTCTTGTTGTTTGTTTAGACGTATTGGTATATCTATATTGTATGGTTTAAATATTGGATTTTCTATAGTTTCAGTTATTGTTTTAGTATTTGAAGTACTAGGTTGATCTAAAGTTTTATTAGTTTCTATTCTTTCTAATTGTTCTCCTATAGTATTTAATTTTTCATTAGTATAATTATTTTGAAAAATAATTGCCTTTACGTTTTTATCTATATCTTCCTTAAGGTTTGCTAAAGGTTTTGCAATATATTCTTTATTTTCAGTTTCTATCTTTATATCCATATGTGGAGGGTGTATACTGGTAATATTTTTATTTTTATCTATAATTGTATAGGTTTTGGTTATAGTATTATTAACAGATATATTTTCAAAGAATGGATACTTAATTTTATTTTCTATACAGTAAAGAGAAAACCAGGAGAAAAATTGAATATTTTCATCATTTTCACACATATATAATTGCCAATCAATTTCATGTAAAAATCTTTCATCTTCATTAAATTTAGAAAAATACCATATTAAATTTTTATTATTATAATTATTGAACATTTCATCTTTTAAATATTTTAACATTTCTTTATTCATACTTAACAAGTTGTGCTAGAAATCTTTTCCATAAGCTTTTTCCTATGATTATTTTCTTCTCTTAATTTTTCTTCTAAAGATGATATATATCTAGGTGAAAGAAAATATGGGTTTATATAAATAGAGAGATGATATGGGTCGGAAGGAGGCATACTACTTGAATTGATAATTGAATTGCATGATTTATAATCTTCTATTCTTTGTCTTAAATCTTTCATTCTTCTATTGCAATTTTTCAAAAACCAAATATAGAAATTTCTTCGAGCTTGAACCTTTGAATCACTCATTGTATATCTTCATAATCTCCCATATCAGACTTAGTTGGAACATAAGAATTATTATCACTATCATTTTCTTCATATAGTGGTTTTGGAATAGTATTTGAAAAATCAACACCTTTTATTTTCACTGATAAACTTCTTCTAAATAGACTTTCATCTAAAGTATTTCTAGAAGTACTTGCTCCCATAGAATGCCTTGGTGGTATATTACTAAAAGAAATATCTATTGAACCATCAGAATGTTATACTATGCTAGATGTTTGATTATCTATCTCTATAGGTTTTGGCGGGTTTATATCTTGTAAATTCCATGTTAATGATTGAGTTATTTCATTCCATTTTAATTTTTTAGGTGTTCTTATTTTTGTATGCATAGTATTAGCTTCAAAAATAATAGTTTCATCTTTTGGAGATACTAATTTTGTTTTAGGTTCTATAGTGGTAGTCATTGTCTTATAATATATTCTATATATAACTACTGCAGCATTAGTTTTTTCTTTAAATTCTAAGTTTTTAGTTTTAATTGTTAATGTTAAAGTATCTAAAATATGTGGATCAAATAAACCAATTGAAAAGTTTGGATAGCAATTAAAATAAATAGGACCATTTGAAATATTAGACCCAGCCATAGCTAGCAAAGAATTATTAAAATTTGTATGTCTTGCATCTCTTAAAATTAGTAAAACAGGAGCATCAATTCCTAATCTGAACATAGGTTTAATGGCGATGATGTGTGTAAAATGCAACATATAAATTACATCAAATGAGGCATAAAACTAACCCTTTTTAAGTACTAATATTGGAAAAAGAGTGTTTTTGTCTTCCTTTTGTATTTTCAGGATTAAATGAGCTCAAAAACACAAAAGAAGCAAAAAGACAGCTAAATCCAACATAAATACAAGGAAAGGAACATTAGTGGACTGCCCGACCCCTCAACGGCATCTTCCCAAGCAAAATAGAGAAGGCAGAAGACTGAACACGCCCCGTGCTCAGCCAGCACGGGGGCGTGCCCAAGAAGCAGCAGAAAAGACAAACCTATAGAAGCTTCTATTGCCCACCACGGGGCCGTGTCCAGTGAACACGGGGGCGTGTCGAAAGTACAGCAGGCGCATTAATTGTAATTGCGAATTACAATTAATGAGGAGAGAGAGTGTCAGACAGGCACGGGGCCGTGCCCAGCTCTCTGTTCAGCCTATAAATAGGAGTGCTTGGATTCATTTCAACTCATCCCTTGGCACACCACCTCTCTCACACTTCATCCACCACCCACCACCATCACAACACCATCATCCACCACCATCATCCATTGTCCATCGTAGAGTGTGTGAGTCGTCTCGGGATCCAAGATTGATCGTAAGAGTTCTTAACAATCAAGGCCATGTTTGCCTAAGTCTCTTACATCACTTGGTGAAGACAAAGTGTCTAGTATAATACTTTTTATTTCTAATCTTTTGCACTTTTTATTTGGTTTTGTATTAATGACTTTAATAACTAGTTACTTATGTTGAAGGTGATCTTTCCTTATCGTTTGTCCGTGGTGTCTTGGCATTATTTTACTGTCTATATAAAATAAAGGATTTTCACCATTCATATCTCCACGGTCTATATGGAGGTATGTTGGCTACCTGGTCGGGGGTTAAGGGAACGGTTTGGTAAAGGTCTTGCCATTGTTCAGCGTTTAGAGGTCCTGCAATGGACCTGGGTCAAATTTAGTAGGACCTCCTTCAATGCTTCACGGTATTGGATGGCGGGGGTCCAAACTCTTTGATCCCCTCATAAGTTAACTACTATTAATACTATAACCCGGCTATTTAGGACTGTATCCTTGCTGACTCAGACTACTTAGCCGAGGGTAACGTCACCGCCAAAAGCGGGGCCTACCATAATACTGCATTAATAACTTAATTCATTATCTTCCAATAATCCACCCTTTTAGGATTGTATCCTTGCTGACTCAAACTACTGGGGTGAGGGTAACGTCACCTTCAAAAGAGGGGCCTACTACAATAACTAAGATAATCTCTTAATTATGTGCAAAAGTGCGGAAATAATCAAAGGTTATACTAGATACGAGTCGGAACCAAGTGATTCATCTTGTCTATCTGTTTTTATTTTTATTTTATTTTTATTTTCAGCATTTTAGTTAGTTTTTATTTTTCTTAGTTTAAAACATTTTTTCTAAACTTTTTATTTTGATTAGACGTTGAGGATAAACCGGTACTAAAAACTCTTGTGTCCTTGGACGACCTCGGTATCTTACCAACGCTATACTACGCTCACGATGGGTGCACTTGCCCATATGTGTGTTTAGTGTTAGTAAAATATCGTGTTTTATAAATTTAAAACTTGGCTAAAATAAGTGTTAAAAAGGGCTTAAAATATACACCTAATATATACGACACTTCACACGCATCAGGCGACTTGAACTAATCCTATATGTAGAAATTTATATAATTTTCTATGTCTTTTAATAGCTTCTACTGATAATAATTGCATGTTTAGATACTCTTTATTAATAGGTATAGTTTGTTCATGAGTTTTTTATAGAATAATCTTGTAAAAAATCAAAAGTACCAATTTTGTAAATGGTTTTAACATCTTGTTTTGGTATACTCCAATTTAAAAGATTGTTTTCAATTTGAGAAATATTAATTTCAACAGAATTCATATGTAAAGAGTTTATGTTTAACTCTTCTTCATCATTATCATTAGTATTTGAGCTATAATCTCGTTTAGAAAAGAATTTTGATAACTGATTCATTATAATTATTAGTCTTTAAATTATAAATTGTAACACCCCCATATCGTCGTGGTCCGGCTACCCATTCTTTTGGGCATAATGCTAATCCAACCATTATAAATTGTAACACTATGCATCCATCATATTTGATGGATATTTGATCTAATGGTTGAGATCAATAGGGAGCAAATTATAAATTGTGTTTTAATTATATGGACTGATTTGAAAATTGTAGGGGTAATAGTGTCTTTGTATATGTATGTAACTGCTACAAGGAATGTATGACACTATACATCCATCATATAACATTATACATCCATTATAAAACACTATATAACACCATATAACACTATGTAACACCATATAACACCGTTTAACACTATGTAACACTTTATAACAATATATAACACTATACATCAATCATAGACATGCTACCAGAAAAATATAACGCTATATAACACTATGCATCCATCATATAACACTATATAAACCAAAGAACACTATATAACAACATATAACACCATGTAACACTATATAAAAATATATAACACTATACAGTTCTGAATGGTGGTTGCACTACAGAATTATATAACACTACAGAATTATATAACACCAAAAACCATTATATAACACCATATAACACCATGTAATACTATATAACACTATATAAAAATATATAACACTATACAGTTTTGAATGGTGATTGCACTACAGAATTATATAACACTATAGAATTAATAACCGGTGAACGAGATGACACAAATTCGTAGATTAGTTCTTAAATTCGAATTCCTATAATAAAGGGTGGCGGTTATTTTGGGCAGTTATCTTTTAATCAATTAATTGAAAGAAACAGAAAATTACTAATTCACCTTTTTGAATTAATTTAGATATAGAACACTTGTCATCACCACATTATTTCTCACACTTCTCACAATATTAGATTAATGTACAGGATCCTCTACATATATATATATATATACTACTTTAATAAGCATATAGGAAGGACAGAAATGGTCATTTGCCACTTTACAACCATTTGAAGCCCATTGTACAACCTTTAAAGCACAAAGGTGTTGAAAAATCCATTCAACACGCGGACCAGCTCATATAAACTAACCGGATCTCTTTGACCCGGTTTACTCAAATGGATCCAATATATACTTTCTTTCACTCAATCTAAACCCTAATATTCATTTCATTACAATCCGCCCCCATGCTTCTTCTTCTTCTCTCTCTCTCTCTCTCTCTCACCAGACGCGGTGTCTGCATGCGACGGATTTCACCGGCGATTTCACCATCCTTCTTCTCAGGTACCGTATTTTTAACGTTATCGGCATTTTTTGTGAAATTTTAGGGTTTGACTTAGATCTGTGAAATTTTAGGGTTTCTTTCTCCGGGGATTCCGACATCAGATCTACCCGGTTCAACTTCTTTTAGGGTTTCTTTCTCCGGTGGAAAAAAGATCCAGGTACTTTTTTTTGGCCAAATGTTTTCTTAGATCTATCGTACCACCGTCTACTTAGAGGTTGTTTTGTTTGTTCTGTTATAGATGAAGATGGAGCGATGGAGATACCATCGACTTAGATCTACCTTACCATCGTCTAGCCAGGTAATTTTTTCTGCTGAATTTTTTCTCAGATCTACCGTCATTTTTTTAGGATTTTTTATGAATATTGACAGATCTGAGGTTACACAACTAAGGAATATGAGAACCATAACTTTGCAGATCTGATGTGACAACCCGCACTAAACCAGGTATCCGTACGACTTAATTACTGATTAATTACTGCTAAATTACTGTGCTTGATTGAACTAGCTGATGAACTGCTACCTGCATACTGATACCTGCACTTACTTGCATCATACTTTATTTGCTGTCACTACATTATTTACATACTGGACCCTAGTGACAAACATGATGCACAAAAAGCACAGTAGCACTAAACGGATACACAGTGAACATGCTGATATAACCAGCATCAGGCAGACACTGCCTCTAAGGCCTGTTAAGAGCCTCAAATATTTTGGCTACACTGGTAGTGAGTGTAGGGATATAAGGGTTGTGGTACTGCGTCTCTAGGAATAAGATACACTGATTCGGATGTGCCTAAAACGTACTTTAAGTACTAAACACAGCACTTTGATAATTAATCCAGCTTCTAGCTGACTAGTAAAGTGCCAGAAAATGAGAAAATAACACTAGACACTTTCTAAAGTGTTGGAAACAAATTGTGTCACTAAAAATGTTAATAACGACACTTTAAAGCGTTACAAAAGGCTTTAACGGATTACTATCCAACCGAACAACCGGACTTTACCCGGAACACGAAAATATTACTATTTTCACAATTTATATTTTTTCTGAGCCAGTTAGGGTCCCTGATTACCCTAACACCCGTGGTAACGCATAACACACAAGTAACTAAGTTAAATACTTAACTAACCTATTTAAACTAACTAATACTTGGAGATTAGTTGGAATTGAACCGGGTAACCCCCCCCCCCCCATTCGAAACCGTTCCCCACTAGGGGACATACTTAGTACTTGATGATTATTTTAATCATCTTGGCTTATTATCTAGATGACATATTTACCAAAGGTTAAAGACCATAAGGTTTGCCTATAAAACTAACCTCTAATCACACTTAACTTCATCATATCTCACAACACAAAAACCAACTCTCTCTCTTGCTCCCTTTGGCTCTCGGCCGAACCCCACTCACACCACCACCATATTTTCGACTTTGGTTCTTCACTTTCCAACAACATACACACTTCAAGGATCGCATATTAGGAGCTCTTGTGCACACGGAACGCGAAGGACCTCCACCGTTAGCTTTTATCCACCCACTTTTCGCCAAGATTCTTCCCTAGCCCCGAGCTAGAGGTATAATGTTTAAAACTTGTTCTTGAACGTATTTAAAGTGGTTAAAAGGAATATTGTCGGTTGAATCTCGTTAAAATGAAAGATGATGATCAAAAGTCTAGTAAAAACTATAAAAGTGGTGGTTAATAGCTTACAACTTGTGTAAAAGTTGTAGTAGTTGGGATTTGTGTTTATCTAGACCCGATCTATGATGTGGTAGCTCGGATCTCCGTTTAACCCGACTTTGTAAGATCATGTATCTTCACATAAGCTCGTTTTTGGTTACCGCAAGGGTTAAAAGGCGAAACTCTACCACACAAGATGCATGAACTTGTGTAGAAATATTTTACTTGTGTAAAAGTGATTTAACATGTAAAATGGTGTTTAAAACTAGCGGATCTACGTATCTGCAAGTGGTATTTTTGAAGAACCACACATTTAAGAAACCATGTATTTTAAAGAAAGGATCTTACACTAACAAACATGATTTTATAAACCACGAGTGTGTAGACACTTGTGAAATGAAAAGATCCGACAAATAACTATTTTTGGGAAAAATGACTAGAAGTTGTAAAGACGGATTTCTCTAGTCACAAGGTTTTTACAAGATTAAAGTTACTTTATATAATGATCTACATATATAAAGGGGATTTACACTATAGATTCGGACAAACTGCAAGTTCATGCGATTATGCGATTTACATACTTGTCGACTAGTTTGATGTGTCGGAAATTGTTTGATTGAATAAAGAAGTTGTTGAATTGAATTGTTAAAAGAAAATGATACGCTTGAAAGCGTGGCCACCTCCAGTTACAGAGGAAACTCTGGCGAAATTTTCTAAAAACCTAACACTTAGAATTATTTACACAACAAGTGTTAGAACTATTTTTGGACATATTTTCAAAACATAAATTTCGCCAGCACTATATTTTACTAAATATTCGGAGGTGGGGTTTTCACAAAGATTAACGTGATAAAAACATTTGTCACAACACTGTTTATGATTATTTTGTGAAATACATAAATATTATTTTAAAGTGAAAATAATATTTACAAGCGTTAATGATTCCAAAACTTTACGAACGCTTCCACAAACATATAAGTTACACCGGTAATTACATTACCACAAGATTGATAAAACGTAACTTACGCACATGTATTGTATCCCCCATCCTTGGGAAGAAGAATAACTACCAAGTGTATACGGAACATAAACACGAAATAGTTGTCTAACTATTCCCCAAAGACATAAACTGTAAAGCTAAAGCACGGCCGTCCGTCTAATAGAATTAGCACTTGTAGGTCGTTGCACAGCTTACTGTATTGGAGACACTTGGTAGAGACGCGCATTCACTGTGAGTTCATGTCCCCCTTTTCTCTAACTGTTTTCAGTTTTCATAACTGCGGGGGTGAAATACATGTTACTTTGTTTACAAGTACTTTATACACGGTATGATTAACGTAAGGAGGTTTAGATCATGTGAATGGGTAGTTAGAACACCGAGGGACTCGAGCGGTAGATCTATCTGGGTGTAGCGAGCCCAGCTCTAGGGCCAACAGAACGGGCCTCTCGGAGGACCAACAGAACGGACCTGGAGTGACTTGGTACCCAACGCAAAAATCGGCTAGGGTTGTGTCTACCTACTTGCATTTCACGACATGCTAATGGCCTTGCAAACCATTGGTGATCACAAGTCCTCTTACACTGCTACATACCACGACAACTTTTATACATACAAGTGTTTTACTTACTCACTTGCACATGAACTCGCTCAACATTATTGTTGATTTTTCAACTCACATGTATTTCAGGAAATTAAACGGATCTGGCACGGTATGGAACGTTTTCCGCTGCACTTGTCATGGAGTCATCAGGGTTTAAGAGATGTGTCTCTTTCCTGGACAAGACACAGTCCTTAAACCACGTTTATGTTATGTTTTAGTTTGTAATATTGTTGAACAAGGTTATGGTTGTTGGTTAAAACAATGGTACTGTATTTTGTTTTCAAAACTTAATGGATGACTTGCATGGTTTTTAAATTCATATAGCTTGTCATGGTTAAGCTATGGTATTAAGAAGTCACGCCGACATTAACCACGCTTCCGCAAAGCCAGGGTGTGACAGCTTGGTATCAGAGCCAGGTTCATAGCGAACTAGGATTCTTTCTCGAGTCTAGACTATGATCACTAGGGCTCTCACGAAAACATTTTTCTGCATACCACTTAAGTCCAGATCCAAAACTTTTTACAAACAAATGTTGAGCACATTTTATTATTTATAGGCTCAGCTTGGAGGGCTGAGGATCGGTCTGGAGGATCGAGGTGACCGAAGTAGTTGAGCACGTTGGTTTATTATAGGCTCGATCTAAGAGGTCAAGGTGGAGGATATAGCAGTCTTCGAGACTGGGAGAGATTGGCTAGTAAGACTAGGAGAATGATTTAAATGCTTACTTGGTGACTATGTGATTAACTGATTATATGATTGATTATTATACGTATATGTGTTTGTGTTACAAACGTTATGCTTTCATCAAGTACTAGAAAGATGGACACTACGAATCCCATGGCCATAGTATCAGACGACATAGTTTCATCGAAGCACGAGGTGTACATTTTCGATACCACCGGCACAGACAATGACGACTGTCAGCCCTTTTGCGCCGCCTGAAGTCGTAGCAGAGTCTACTGATGGCCATCTTGTTGGGAGTTTGCCCCCTTGCCGCTTATTCTGTTGATGATATGCCCTCCCGACGTGGCCTCTGACGACGATAACGATCTACTGGAGGAGGACCCATTCGAGGGCAGGGCCTTATTACTGCTGGTATTAGACTACTGCATGCGGACGCTCCTGTAGGGGAAACTCATGACCATTCCCCTATCCCAGACTCATTTGAGTTTCTGACATCCGCATCTTCGCACATACAGGGAATGCAGCACCACTTACACGACGCCGACCCTGATATGGCATCATCAGCTGCACCGGATCCCGCACACAGATTTGAGTTTGATCGTGATAATGAGGACAGTTCTGTTTTTCCGCCTGGTGTTGATCCAGACCATGACATTGAGTTCATGCACTTAGACCAGCCCTTGGGGGATCCTGTAGCCCTGTCGGCCCCTGTGTTTGTTGACCCAGCTGATTTTGAGATGGAGTTTTTGATTCGGAGCCGGCCGTGGCCCCTGAGCCAGGCGCTGCTCCTGACCCCGCATTGGAGCATGACCCTGTTCATGCCAATGCACCTACTGCTACTCCTTGATTGATCATCTGCTTGGACGAGAGAAAATTTGGGGTAACTGTGCAAGACAATTTATTATTACGGGGGCCCACGTAATAACGACTTGTAGTGCACAGGAATCCTGGTGGACTCTGCGGGTCAAGCTAATGATAACCAATGCAGCAGGAAATAACTTATACACGAATGACCAAGGCGATGTAGCCTCGAGTTCATTCTATTACGAGCAACAAGCCAAATTGGCAAGCCTATGTGAAGGCTCAGAAATTTACTTCCCCACTCATACAGTGAGTATATTTACGTGTAAAATTGGGCGATTTCATGATGGCTTATGGTGCTATGTATCTCATAAGACAATTGACACGTTGTCTAGCCCGCATTATTCCGACAAGACGGAATGTCACCCGGACGTGACACGAACACCAGTACGTTGTCAAGGACAGAAGCCGAGCTGCAAGAACGCATCTCACAGGCAAATGCACGACCTGAAGCCCTCCGCTCTAAGCACAACGATGGTATTACTGGAAATAACCCTCCAACTGGCTGCACCTATAAACAGTTCCTGAACTGCAAGCCTTTGGACTTTGATGGAGCAGGAGGCACCGTTGCATTTGTTCGTTGGTCCGAAAAGACCGACCCCATTCTAAGAATAAGTAACTGTTCGCCCCAACAGAGTGTTACCTACATCTCAGGGATATTTCTCGATGGCACACTCTCTTAATGGAACCTCCAGGATTAGATCCCTGGTACAAGATGCTACTTATGCACTGAGCTGGAACGAGCTCAAGGAAACGATTGAGAAGAAATGTTGTTTTTGGGCTGGAATTTAGAAGCTTGAGGTGGAGTTCAGGAATTTGAAAATGGACGAACCAGAAATTCCTGAACTTGTCCAGCGATCGCACGACCTATCTAGGGTCGCCCCCCCTACTTAGTCAAACCGGAGTTCAAAAGGATTGAACGATTCATTTGGACACTTGCACCCCAGATCAGGGGTATGGTTACTACCTCAAAGCCCTCAACCATTGCAGAAGCTATCAATATGGGTGATCTGTTTATAACATGAGATGTTATAGATAACATGAGATGCTATGTGTTGATATTGTTGTATACTTACGTACACTCTACTTACTATGACCTGACCAACGTGAACCGTCTTTTAGAAAATGCCGCCGAGACGTGAGCCACACATGCCAACCAATGAGGCAGAACTCCAGCAGATTATTGCTGCTGCCATAGCACAGTATGCAGCTTCTCAGCCAGGAACGAGCGGAAGTATTAACCAAGGCAATAACAATCCACCTCACGGATGCACCTACAAGCAGTTTCTAGACTGCAAACCGGTCAACTTCGATGGCACAGGAGGTGCAGTTGCCTTTACCCGCTGGGCTGAGAAAACCGATTCTGTTTTACGCATGAGCAAATGCGCGCTAGATCAGCAAGTCACCTATATCTCAGGGCTATTCTTGGATGGAGCCCTCTCTTGGTGGAATCTACAAGTACAGACACTAGGCAAAGCTGCTGCCTACGCGCTGACCTGGACCGAACTGAAAGAACTTATGCGCAAAAAGTACTGTTCTCGCGCAGAAATTCAAAGGTTGGAGACTGAATTTTGGCACCTAAAGATGGACGGTCCAAAGGTTGCAGAATACGTCCAAAGGTTTCACGACTTATCTCAAGTGGTTCCTTACATGGTTACACCCGAGTACAAGCGAATCGAGCGTTTCATTTGGGGTTTGGCTCCCCAAATCATAAGTATGGTGACCTCTTCATAGCCTGCAACAATTACTGAGGCGATTGATTTGAGCGTGGCTCTCACAGAAGAGGCGATTCGCCTGAACAAGTTTGGTGATGTTGAGCAAAGAAAGAAAGAGACTCATGTTGAGCCGTCGGGAGGTAACAAAAGAAAGTTCTCGAACTTCAAACAAGGTGTTAGCGGTGTTGGTAAGAGAGGAGCACCAGACGCGCCAGCTCAGGTTACAGCTGGTAGTGGAAAGAAAGGAAAGGGATATATGGGCACCCAGCCCAAGTGCAACGCCTGCCAGCGTCACCATTCCGGCCGATGTGGTTTGAGGGTATGTGATTCGTGTGGAAAACCTGGCCACTTGAAGGATTCTTGTTGGGCCACTGCTGGCCGCGGAGGCCAGGGAGGATTTGGAAATAGGAATGATAACCGTGGTGGAAATGGAAACCGCCCACAAGGAAACTACGGGGGTAACGGGAATCGAGGCAACAATGTGAATCAGGCAGGCAATGCAAACCAGAACAACAACCCAGCTGGAAATGGAGGTGGAAACGGGCAGAGGCTTGGATGCTATAACTGCGGTGAAATCGGACACTTTAAGAAGAATTGCCCAACGTTGAACCAAGCCCGTGGAAGAGTGTTCCAAATCGAAGCTAGGGAAGCGCGCCAGGACCCCAATGTTGTTACTGGTACGTTCCCTGTGAACCAACGCTATGCATCCGTTTTATTTGATACTGGTGCCGATTATAGCTTCGTATCGTTAGAATTTAAGAATATGCTTGGGTTAGCCGCTAATAAGTTAGATATTCCCTACTCGATCGAATTAGCTAATGGAAAGTTAGTTGAAGCCAACGAAGTAATCAGAGGCTGTGTGATAGAATTGGGAGAACGTGAGTTTACTTTGGATCTACTACCAGTCCAATTGGGAAGCTTCGACGTGGTGGTAGGAATGGATTGGTTATCAGGCAACAAGGCTGAGATAGTAAGTCACGAAAAAGTTGTTCGTATCCCAACCGATGATGGTGAGACAATTGTGGTTCACGGAGAAGAGCGTGACACACCGCTAAGGATTATCAGCTGCTTGAAAGCAAGGAAGTGTTTACAGAAAGGATGTGTTGCTTTTCTGGCACACATTGTGGATAAGAAGGCTGCTGAGCCAAGAATCGAAGACATCCCTGTCGTGAGGGAGTATCCAGAAGTCTTCCCGGAAGACTTACCCGGACTGCCACCTCAGCGGCAAGTAGAGTTTCACATCGACTTAGTTCCAAGCGCCGCGCCTGTGGCTAAGGCACCGTACAGACTTGCTCCGTCTGAGATGCAAGAATTGTCGACACAACTTCAAGAGTTGTTAGACAAGGGTTTTATCCGACCAAGCTTCTCGCCTTGGGGAGCTCCGGTCTTGTTTGTCAAGAAGAAGGACGGAAGTTTCCGCATGTGTATTGACTACAGAGAATTGAACAAGCTGACGATCAAGAACAGGTATCCTCTGCCAAGAATCGACGATCTGTTCGACCAACTTCAAGGTTCAAGCTTTTACTCTAAGATCGATCTTCGATCTGGATACCATCAATTAAGGATACAGGAGGAAAGTATCCCGAAAACAGCCTTCCGAACTCGTTATGGACACTACGAGTTCCTCGTTATGCCATTTGGTTTGACAAACGCACCTGCGGTATTCATGGATCTAATGAATAGGGTTTGCAAGCCATACTTAGACAAGTTCGTAATTGTATTCATCGACGACATCCTGATTTACTCAAAGACGAAGGCTGAACACGAGCAGCATCTTAGAACCATATTGGAGCTGCTAAAGAAGGAACAGCTGTACGCCAAATTCTCCAAGTGCGAGTTTTGGCTACGCGAAGTCCAGTTTCTTGGACATGTGGTTAATGGGGATGGAATTCATGTTGATCCCACAAAGATCGAGGCAATCAAGAATTGGGAAACGCCTACAACGCCATCCGAGATCCGACAATTCTTGGGGTTGGCTGGCTACTATCGAAGGTTCATCGAGGATTTCTCGAAAATCGCTCAACCTTTGACGCTCCTCACGCAGAAGGACAAGACGTTTGATTGGGGAATCAAACAGGAGGAAGCGTTTCAGGTATTGAAGGATAAGCTTTGTAACGCGCCAATCTTAGCTCTACCAGAAGGTACTGATGACTTTGTGGTATACTGCGACGCATCGCGTCAGGGATTGGGTTGTGTGTTGATGCAACGCCACAAGGTTATTGCTTATGCATCGCGTCAACTGAAAGTGCACGAAAAGAACTATACCACACACGATTTAGAGCTTGGCGCAGTGGTTTTTGCTTTAAAGATCTGGAGACACTACCTTTATGGTACGAAGTGCACAATCTTCACAGATCACAAGAGCCTACAGCATATATTTAACCAGAAGGAGTTGAATATGAGGCAAAGACGATGGGTTGAATTGTTGAACGATTACGACTGCGAGATAAAGTATCATCCGGGGAAGGCGAATGTGGTCGCCGATGCCCTAAGTCGAAAGGAAAGGATCAAGCCCATAAGGGTTAGGGCTCTAGAAATGATTATCCGAACCGATCTTTCCTTGCGCATTCGTGCTACACAGAAAGAAGCCCTTAGGGAAGGAAACCGGGAAGAAGAATATCTCCGCGGGATGGAGAAGCTTTTGGTACCAAACGAGGAAGGAACGTTATGTTTTGAGAAAAGGATTTAGGTTCCTCTGTTTGGTGGTTTAAGGAAAGTTATGTTTGATGAAGCTCACAAATCACGGTAATCTATCCATCCTGGAGCGGATAAGATGTACCAGGATCTCAAAGATTATTATTGGTGGCCTAGGATGAAAGGCGACGTTGCTGTTTACATGAGCAAATGTTTAACGTGCGCTAAGGTTAAAGCGAAATACCAGAAGCCTTCGGGACTTCTGCGACAACCTGAGATTCCCAAGTGGAAATGGGAACAAATCTCAATGGATTTTGTTACAAAATTGCCAAGAACGCCAAAAGGCCATGATATGATTTGGGTAATAGTTGACCGCCTAACAAAGTCCGCACACTTTCTGCCAATCAAGGAGAAAGACAGCACTAGTAAACTTGCAGAAATTTACATGAGAGAAATCGTCGCACGTCATGGAGTGCCTCTCTCGATCATCTCTGATAGAGACGGAAGGTTTGTGTCAAGAATATGGCAATCCTTCCAAGAAGCCTTTGGCTCACAATTGAATCTGAGCACTGCGTTCCATCCGCAAACTGACGGCCAGAGCGAGCGAACGATACAAACTTTGGAAGACATGCTGAGGGCATGTGTTATGGATTTAGGCGGTAGCTGGGATAAACACTTACCTTTGGTCGAATTTTCATACAACAACAGCTACCACACCAGTATTGGTGTCGCGCCATTTGAGGCCCTATACGGACGCAAGTGCCGATCACCACTATGTTGGTCTGACGCGGGTGATAGGCAGCTTGCTGGTCCCGAAATCGTCCAAGAGACGACAGACAAGATCGCGCAAATACTTAAACGCATCGAAGCAGCTCGCCACAGACAAAAGGCCTACGCGGATCCAAACCGGAAGCATGTGGATTTCCAAGTTGGGGAAATGGTGTTATTGAAGGTTTCACCCTGGAAAGGGGTGGCACGCTTTGGAAAGCGTGGGAAGTTAAATCCGCGCTACATTGGTCCTTTCAGAATTCTGGAAAGAATTGGGACAGTAGCATACAAGTTGGACCTACCCGCTGAACTAAATGGTGTTCACGATACATTTCATGTATCCAATTTAAAGAAAAGTCCAACTCAAATTGACGTTGCCATTCCTATCGACGAGATTCATATTGACGACACGCTCCACTTCGTTGAAGAACCTGTTGAGGTCACGGATTGGAAAGTTAACAAGACCCGCCGGAGCAGTGTCAAACTCGTCAAGGTACGTTGGAATGCCAGACATGGTCCTGAATACACCTGGGAACGTGAGGACCGGATGAAAGAGAAATACCCCCACTTATTTCCTAAGAACCCTGCTTCTACAAGCAGAACTTAAATTTCGGGACGAAATTTATTTAACGGGGGGAGAATGTGACAACCCGCACTAAACCAGGTATCCGTACGACTTAATTACTGATTAATTACTGCTAAATTACTGTGCTTGATTGAACTAGCTGATGAACTGCTACCTGCATACTGATACCTGCACTTACTTGCATCATACTTTATTTGCTGTCACTACATTATTTACATACTGGACCCTAGTGACAAACATGATGCACAAAAAGCACAGTAGCACTAAACGGATACACAGTGAACATGCTGATATAACCAGCATCAGGCAGACACTGCCTCTAAGGCCTGTTAAGAGCCTCAAATATTTTGGCTACACTGGTAGTGAGTGTAGGGATATAAGGGTTGTGGTACTGCGTCTCTAGGAATAAGATACACTGATTCGGATGTGCCTAAAACGTACTTTAAGTACTAAACACAGCACTTTGATAATTAATCCAGCTTCTAGCTGACTAGTAAAGTGCCAGAAAATGAGAAAATAACACTAGACACTTTCTAAAGTGTTGGAAACAAATTGTGTCACTAAAAATGTTAATAACGACACTTTAAAGCGTTACAAAAGGCTTTAACGGATTACTATCCAACCGAACAACCGGACTTTACCCGGAACACGAAAATATTACTATTTTCACAATTTATATTTTTTCTGAGCCAGTTAGGGTCCCTGATTACCCTAACACCCGTGGTAACGCATAACACACAAGTAACTAAGTTAAATACTTAACTAACCTATTTAAACTAACTAATACTTGGAGATTAGTTGGAATTGAACCGGGTAAACCCCCCCCCCCCCCCCCATTCGAAACCGTTCCCCACTAGGGGACATACTTAGTACTTGATGATTATTTTAATCATCTTGGCTTATTATCTAGATGACATATTTACCAAAGGTTAAAGACCATAAGGTTTGCCTATAAAACTAACCTCTAATCACACTTAACTTCATCATATCTCACAACACAAAAACCAACTCTCTCTCTTGCTCCCTTTGGCTCTCGGCCGAACCCCACTCACACCACCACCATATTTTCGACTTTGGTTCTTCACTTTCCAACAACATACACACTTCAAGGATCGCATATTAGGAGCTCTTGTGCACACGGAACGCGAAGGACCTCCACCGTTAGCTTTTATCCACCCACTTTTCGCCAAGATTCTTCCCTAGCCCCGAGCTAGAGGTATAATGTTTAAAACTTGTTCTTGAACGTATTTAAAGTGGTTAAAAGGAATATTGTCGGTTGAATCTCGTTAAAATGAAAGATGATGATCAAAAGTCTAGTAAAAACTATAAAAGTGGTGGTTAATAGCTTACAACTTGTGTAAAAGTTGTAGTAGTTGGGATTTGTGTTTATCTAGACCCGATCTATGATGTGGTAGCTCGGATCTCCGTTTAACCCGACTTTGTAAGATCATGTATCTTCACATAAGCTCGTTTTTGGTTACCGCAAGGGTTAAAAGGCGAAACTCTACCACACAAGATGCATGAACTTGTGTAGAAATATTTTACTTGTGTAAAAGTGATTTAACATGTAAAATGGTGTTTAAAACTAGCGGATCTACGTATCTGCAAGTGGTATTTTTGAAGAACCACACATTTAAGAAACCATGTATTTTAAAGAAAGGATCTTACACTAACAAACATGATTTTATAAACCACGAGTGTGTAGACACTTGTGAAATGAAAAGATCCGACAAATAACTATTTTTGGGAAAAATGACTAGAAGTTGTAAAGACGGATTTCTCTAGTCACAAGGTTTTTACAAGATTAAAGTTACTTTATATAATGATCTACATATATAAAGGGGATTTACACTATAGATTCGGACAAACTGCAAGTTCATGCGATTATGCGATTTACATACTTGTCGACTAGTTTGATGTGTCGGAAATTGTTTGATTGAATAAAGAAGTTGTTGAATTGAATTGTTAAAAGAAAATGATACGCTTGAAAGCGTGGCCACCTCCAGTTACAGAGGAAACTCTGGCGAAATTTTCTAAAAACCTAACACTTAGAATTATTTACACAACAAGTGTTAGAACTATTTTTGGACATATTTTCAAAACATAAATTTCGCCAGCACTATATTTTACTAAATATTCGGAGGTGGGGTTTTCACAAAGATTAACGTGATAAAAACATTTGTCACAACACTGTTTATGATTATTTTGTGAAATACATAAATATTATTTTAAAGTGAAAATAATATTTACAAGCGTTAATGATTCCAAAACTTTACGAACGCTTCCACAAACATATAAGTTACACCGGTAATTACATTACCACAAGATTGATAAAACGTAACTTACGCACATGTATTGTATCCCCCATCCTTGGGAAGAAGAATAACTACCAAGTGTATACGGAACATAAACACGAAATAGTTGTCTAACTATTCCCCAAAGACATAAACTGTAAAGCTAAAGCACGGCCGTCCGTCTAATAGAATTAGCACTTGTAGGTCGTTGCACAGCTTACTGTATTGGAGACACTTGGTAGAGACGCGCATTCACTGTGAGTTCATGTCCCCCTTTTCTCTAACTGTTTTCAGTTTTCATAACTGCGGGGGTGAAATACATGTTACTTTGTTTACAAGTACTTTATACACGGTATGATTAACGTAAGGAGGTTTAGATCATGTGAATGGGTAGTTAGAACACCGAGGGACTCGAGCGGTAGATCTATCTGGGTGTAGCGAGCCCAGCTCTAGGGCCAACAGAACGGGCCTCTCGGAGGACCAACAGAACGGACCTGGAGTGACTTGGTACCCAACGCAAAAATCGGCTAGGGTTGTGTCTACCTACTTGCATTTCACGACATGCTAATGGCCTTGCAAACCATTGGTGATCACAAGTCCTCTTACACTGCTACATACCACGACAACTTTTATACATACAAGTGTTTTACTTACTCACTTGCACATGAACTCGCTCAACATTATTGTTGATTTTTCAACTCACATGTATTTCAGGAAATTAAACGGATCTGGCACGGTATGGAACGTTTTCCGCTGCACTTGTCATGGAGTCATCAGGGTTTAAGAGATGTGTCTCTTTCCTGGACAAGACACAGTCCTTAAACCACGTTTATGTTATGTTTTAGTTTGTAATATTGTTGAACAAGGTTATGGTTGTTGGTTAAAACAATGGTACTGTATTTTGTTTTCAAAACTTAATGGATGACTTGCATGGTTTTTAAATTCATATAGCTTGTCATGGTTAAGCTATGGTATTAAGAAGTCACGCCGACATTAACCACGCTTCCGCAAAGCCAGGGTGTGACAGCTTGGTATCAGAGCCAGGTTCATAGCGAACTAGGATTCTTTCTCGAGTCTAGACTATGATCACTAGGGCTCTCACGAAAACATTTTTCTGCATACCACTTAAGTCCAGATCCAAAACTTTTTACAAACAAATGTTGAGCACATTTTATTATTTATAGGCTCAGCTTGGAGGGCTGAGGATCGGTCTGGAGGATCGAGGTGACCGAAGTAGTTGAGCACGTTGGTTTATTATAGGCTCGATCTAAGAGGTCAAGGTGGAGGATATAGCAGTCTTCGAGACTGGGAGAGATTGGCTAGTAAGACTAGGAGAATGATTTAAATGCTTACTTGGTGACTATGTGATTAACTGATTATATGATTGATTATTATACGTATATGTGTTTGTGTTACAAACGTTATGCTTTCATCAAGTACTAGAAAGATGGACACTACGAATCCCATGGCCATAGTATCAGACGACATAGTTTCATCGAAGCACGAGGTGTACATTTTCGATACCACCGGCACAGACAATGACGACTGTCAGCCCTTTTGCGCCGCCTGAAGTCGTAGCAGAGTCTACTGATGGCCATCTTGTTGGGAGTTTGCCCCCTTGCCGCTTATTCTGTTGATGATATGCCCTCCCGACGTGGCCTCTGACGACGATAACGATCTACTGGAGGAGGACCCATTCGAGGGCAGGGCCTTATTACTGCTGGTATTAGACTACTGCATGCGGACGCTCCTGTAGGGGAAACTCATGACCATTCCCCTATCCCAGACTCATTTGAGTTTCTGACATCCGCATCTTCGCACATACAGGGAATGCAGCACCACTTACACGACGCCGACCCTGATATGGCATCATCAGCTGCACCGGATCCCGCACACAGATTTGAGTTTGATCGTGATAATGAGGACAGTTCTGTTTTTCCGCCTGGTGTTGATCCAGACCATGACATTGAGTTCATGCACTTAGACCAGCCCTTGGGGGATCCTGTAGCCCTGTCGGCCCCTGTGTTTGTTGACCCAGCTGATTTTGAGATGGAGTTTTTGATTCGGAGCCGGCCGTGGCCCCTGAGCCAGGCGCTGCTCCTGACCCCGCATTGGAGCATGACCCTGTTCATGCCAATGCACCTACTGCTACTCCTTGATTGATCATCTGCTTGGACGAGAGAAAATTTGGGGTAACTGTGCAAGACAATTTATTATTACGGGGGCCCACGTAATAACGACTTGTAGTGCACAGGAATCCTGGTGGACTCTGCGGGTCAAGCTAATGATAACCAATGCAGCAGGAAATAACTTATACACGAATGACCAAGGCGATGTAGCCTCGAGTTCATTCTATTACGAGCAACAAGCCAAATTGGCAAGCCTATGTGAAGGCTCAGAAATTTACTTCCCCACTCATACAGTGAGTATATTTACGTGTAAAATTGGGCGATTTCATGATGGCTTATGGTGCTATGTATCTCATAAGACAATTGACACGTTGTCTAGCCCGCATTATTCCGACAAGACGGAATGTCACCCGGACGTGACACGAACACCAGTACGTTGTCAAGGACAGAAGCCGAGCTGCAAGAACGCATCTCACAGGCAAATGCACGACCTGAAGCCCTCCGCTCTAAGCACAACGATGGTATTACTGGAAATAACCCTCCAACTGGCTGCACCTATAAACAGTTCCTGAACTGCAAGCCTTTGGACTTTGATGGAGCAGGAGGCACCGTTGCATTTGTTCGTTGGTCCGAAAAGACCGACCCCATTCTAAGAATAAGTAACTGTTCGCCCCAACAGAGTGTTACCTACATCTCAGGGATATTTCTCGATGGCACACTCTCTTAATGGAACCTCCAGGATTAGATCCCTGGTACAAGATGCTACTTATGCACTGAGCTGGAACGAGCTCAAGGAAACGATTGAGAAGAAATGTTGTTTTTGGGCTGGAATTTAGAAGCTTGAGGTGGAGTTCAGGAATTTGAAAATGGACGAACCAGAAATTCCTGAACTTGTCCAGCGATCGCACGACCTATCTAGGGTCGCCCCCCCTACTTAGTCAAACCGGAGTTCAAAAGGATTGAACGATTCATTTGGACACTTGCACCCCAGATCAGGGGTATGGTTACTACCTCAAAGCCCTCAACCATTGCAGAAGCTATCAATATGGGTGATCTGTTTATAACATGAGATGTTATAGATAACATGAGATGCTATGTGTTGATATTGTTGTATACTTACGTACACTCTACTTACTATGACCTGACCAACGTGAACCGTCTTTTAGAAAATGCCGCCGAGACGTGAGCCACACATGCCAACCAATGAGGCAGAACTCCAGCAGATTATTGCTGCTGCCATAGCACAGTATGCAGCTTCTCAGCCAGGAACGAGCGGAAGTATTAACCAAGGCAATAACAATCCACCTCACGGATGCACCTACAAGCAGTTTCTAGACTGCAAACCGGTCAACTTCGATGGCACAGGAGGTGCAGTTGCCTTTACCCGCTGGGCTGAGAAAACCGATTCTGTTTTACGCATGAGCAAATGCGCGCTAGATCAGCAAGTCACCTATATCTCAGGGCTATTCTTGGATGGAGCCCTCTCTTGGTGGAATCTACAAGTACAGACACTAGGCAAAGCTGCTGCCTACGCGCTGACCTGGACCGAACTGAAAGAACTTATGCGCAAAAAGTACTGTTCTCGCGCAGAAATTCAAAGGTTGGAGACTGAATTTTGGCACCTAAAGATGGACGGTCCAAAGGTTGCAGAATACGTCCAAAGGTTTCACGACTTATCTCAAGTGGTTCCTTACATGGTTACACCCGAGTACAAGCGAATCGAGCGTTTCATTTGGGGTTTGGCTCCCCAAATCATAAGTATGGTGACCTCTTCATAGCCTGCAACAATTACTGAGGCGATTGATTTGAGCGTGGCTCTCACAGAAGAGGCGATTCGCCTGAACAAGTTTGGTGATGTTGAGCAAAGAAAGAAAGAGACTCATGTTGAGCCGTCGGGAGGTAACAAAAGAAAGTTCTCGAACTTCAAACAAGGTGTTAGCGGTGTTGGTAAGAGAGGAGCACCAGACGCGCCAGCTCAGGTTACAGCTGGTAGTGGAAAGAAAGGAAAGGGATATATGGGCACCCAGCCCAAGTGCAACGCCTGCCAGCGTCACCATTCCGGCCGATGTGGTTTGAGGGTATGTGATTCGTGTGGAAAACCTGGCCACTTGAAGGATTCTTGTTGGGCCACTGCTGGCCGCGGAGGCCAGGGAGGATTTGGAAATAGGAATGATAACCGTGGTGGAAATGGAAACCGCCCACAAGGAAACTACGGGGGTAACGGGAATCGAGGCAACAATGTGAATCAGGCAGGCAATGCAAACCAGAACAACAACCCAGCTGGAAATGGAGGTGGAAACGGGCAGAGGCTTGGATGCTATAACTGCGGTGAAATCGGACACTTTAAGAAGAATTGCCCAACGTTGAACCAAGCCCGTGGAAGAGTGTTCCAAATCGAAGCTAGGGAAGCGCGCCAGGACCCCAATGTTGTTACTGGTACGTTCCCTGTGAACCAACGCTATGCATCCGTTTTATTTGATACTGGTGCCGATTATAGCTTCGTATCGTTAGAATTTAAGAATATGCTTGGGTTAGCCGCTAATAAGTTAGATATTCCCTACTCGATCGAATTAGCTAATGGAAAGTTAGTTGAAGCCAACGAAGTAATCAGAGGCTGTGTGATAGAATTGGGAGAACGTGAGTTTACTTTGGATCTACTACCAGTCCAATTGGGAAGCTTCGACGTGGTGGTAGGAATGGATTGGTTATCAGGCAACAAGGCTGAGATAGTAAGTCACGAAAAAGTTGTTCGTATCCCAACCGATGATGGTGAGACAATTGTGGTTCACGGAGAAGAGCGTGACACACCGCTAAGGATTATCAGCTGCTTGAAAGCAAGGAAGTGTTTACAGAAAGGATGTGTTGCTTTTCTGGCACACATTGTGGATAAGAAGGCTGCTGAGCCAAGAATCGAAGACATCCCTGTCGTGAGGGAGTATCCAGAAGTCTTCCCGGAAGACTTACCCGGACTGCCACCTCAGCGGCAAGTAGAGTTTCACATCGACTTAGTTCCAAGCGCCGCGCCTGTGGCTAAGGCACCGTACAGACTTGCTCCGTCTGAGATGCAAGAATTGTCGACACAACTTCAAGAGTTGTTAGACAAGGGTTTTATCCGACCAAGCTTCTCGCCTTGGGGAGCTCCGGTCTTGTTTGTCAAGAAGAAGGACGGAAGTTTCCGCATGTGTATTGACTACAGAGAATTGAACAAGCTGACGATCAAGAACAGGTATCCTCTGCCAAGAATCGACGATCTGTTCGACCAACTTCAAGGTTCAAGCTTTTACTCTAAGATCGATCTTCGATCTGGATACCATCAATTAAGGATACAGGAGGAAAGTATCCCGAAAACAGCCTTCCGAACTCGTTATGGACACTACGAGTTCCTCGTTATGCCATTTGGTTTGACAAACGCACCTGCGGTATTCATGGATCTAATGAATAGGGTTTGCAAGCCATACTTAGACAAGTTCGTAATTGTATTCATCGACGACATCCTGATTTACTCAAAGACGAAGGCTGAACACGAGCAGCATCTTAGAACCATATTGGAGCTGCTAAAGAAGGAACAGCTGTACGCCAAATTCTCCAAGTGCGAGTTTTGGCTACGCGAAGTCCAGTTTCTTGGACATGTGGTTAATGGGGATGGAATTCATGTTGATCCCACAAAGATCGAGGCAATCAAGAATTGGGAAACGCCTACAACGCCATCCGAGATCCGACAATTCTTGGGGTTGGCTGGCTACTATCGAAGGTTCATCGAGGATTTCTCGAAAATCGCTCAACCTTTGACGCTCCTCACGCAGAAGGACAAGACGTTTGATTGGGGAATCAAACAGGAGGAAGCGTTTCAGGTATTGAAGGATAAGCTTTGTAACGCGCCAATCTTAGCTCTACCAGAAGGTACTGATGACTTTGTGGTATACTGCGACGCATCGCGTCAGGGATTGGGTTGTGTGTTGATGCAACGCCACAAGGTTATTGCTTATGCATCGCGTCAACTGAAAGTGCACGAAAAGAACTATACCACACACGATTTAGAGCTTGGCGCAGTGGTTTTTGCTTTAAAGATCTGGAGACACTACCTTTATGGTACGAAGTGCACAATCTTCACAGATCACAAGAGCCTACAGCATATATTTAACCAGAAGGAGTTGAATATGAGGCAAAGACGATGGGTTGAATTGTTGAACGATTACGACTGCGAGATAAAGTATCATCCGGGGAAGGCGAATGTGGTCGCCGATGCCCTAAGTCGAAAGGAAAGGATCAAGCCCATAAGGGTTAGGGCTCTAGAAATGATTATCCGAACCGATCTTTCCTTGCGCATTCGTGCTACACAGAAAGAAGCCCTTAGGGAAGGAAACCGGGAAGAAGAATATCTCCGCGGGATGGAGAAGCTTTTGGTACCAAACGAGGAAGGAACGTTATGTTTTGAGAAAAGGATTTAGGTTCCTCTGTTTGGTGGTTTAAGGAAAGTTATGTTTGATGAAGCTCACAAATCACGGTAATCTATCCATCCTGGAGCGGATAAGATGTACCAGGATCTCAAAGATTATTATTGGTGGCCTAGGATGAAAGGCGACGTTGCTGTTTACATGAGCAAATGTTTAACGTGCGCTAAGGTTAAAGCGAAATACCAGAAGCCTTCGGGACTTCTGCGACAACCTGAGATTCCCAAGTGGAAATGGGAACAAATCTCAATGGATTTTGTTACAAAATTGCCAAGAACGCCAAAAGGCCATGATATGATTTGGGTAATAGTTGACCGCCTAACAAAGTCCGCACACTTTCTGCCAATCAAGGAGAAAGACAGCACTAGTAAACTTGCAGAAATTTACATGAGAGAAATCGTCGCACGTCATGGAGTGCCTCTCTCGATCATCTCTGATAGAGACGGAAGGTTTGTGTCAAGAATATGGCAATCCTTCCAAGAAGCCTTTGGCTCACAATTGAATCTGAGCACTGCGTTCCATCCGCAAACTGACGGCCAGAGCGAGCGAACGATACAAACTTTGGAAGACATGCTGAGGGCATGTGTTATGGATTTAGGCGGTAGCTGGGATAAACACTTACCTTTGGTCGAATTTTCATACAACAACAGCTACCACACCAGTATTGGTGTCGCGCCATTTGAGGCCCTATACGGACGCAAGTGCCGATCACCACTATGTTGGTCTGACGCGGGTGATAGGCAGCTTGCTGGTCCCGAAATCGTCCAAGAGACGACAGACAAGATCGCGCAAATACTTAAACGCATCGAAGCAGCTCGCCACAGACAAAAGGCCTACGCGGATCCAAACCGGAAGCATGTGGATTTCCAAGTTGGGGAAATGGTGTTATTGAAGGTTTCACCCTGGAAAGGGGTGGCACGCTTTGGAAAGCGTGGGAAGTTAAATCCGCGCTACATTGGTCCTTTCAGAATTCTGGAAAGAATTGGGACAGTAGCATACAAGTTGGACCTACCCGCTGAACTAAATGGTGTTCACGATACATTTCATGTATCCAATTTAAAGAAAAGTCCAACTCAAATTGACGTTGCCATTCCTATCGACGAGATTCATATTGACGACACGCTCCACTTCGTTGAAGAACCTGTTGAGGTCACGGATTGGAAAGTTAACAAGACCCGCCGGAGCAGTGTCAAACTCGTCAAGGTACGTTGGAATGCCAGACATGGTCCTGAATACACCTGGGAACGTGAGGACCGGATGAAAGAGAAATACCCCCACTTATTTCCTAAGAACCCTGCTTCTACAAGCAGAACTTAAATTTCGGGACGAAATTTATTTAACGGGGGGAGAATGTGACAACCCGCACTAAACCAGGTATCCGTACGACTTAATTACTGATTAATTACTGCTAAATTACTGTGCTTGATTGAACTAGCTGATGAACTGCTACCTGCATACTGATACCTGCACTTACTTGCATCATACTTTATTTGCTGTCACTACATTATTTACATACTGGACCCTAGTGACAAACATGATGCACAAAAAGCACAGTAGCACTAAACGGATACACAGTGAACATGCTGATATAACCAGCATCAGGCAGACACTGCCTCTAAGGCCTGTTAAGAGCCTCAAATATTTTGGCTACACTGGTAGTGAGTGTAGGGATATAAGGGTTGTGGTACTGCGTCTCTAGGAATAAGATACACTGATTCGGATGTGCCTAAAACGTACTTTAAGTACTAAACACAGCACTTTGATAATTAATCCAGCTTCTAGCTGACTAGTAAAGTGCCAGAAAATGAGAAAATAACACTAGACACTTTCTAAAGTGTTGGAAACAAATTGTGTCACTAAAAATGTTAATAACGACACTTTAAAGCGTTACAAAAGGCTTTAACGGATTACTATCCAACCGAACAACCGGACTTTACCCGGAACACGAAAATATTACTATTTTCACAATTTATATTTTTTCTGAGCCAGTTAGGGTCCCTGATTACCCTAACACCCGTGGTAACGCATAACACACAAGTAACTAAGTTAAATACTTAACTAACCTATTTAAACTAACTAATACTTGGAGATTAGTTGGAATTGAACCGGGTAAACCCCCCCCCCCCCCATTCGAAACCGTTCCCCACTAGGGGACATACTTAGTACTTGATGATTATTTTAATCATCTTGGCTTATTATCTAGATGACATATTTACCAAAGGTTAAAGACCATAAGGTTTGCCTATAAAACTAACCTCTAATCACACTTAACTTCATCATATCTCACAACACAAAAACCAACTCTCTCTCTTGCTCCCTTTGGCTCTCGGCCGAACCCCACTCACACCACCACCATATTTTCGACTTTGGTTCTTCACTTTCCAACAACATACACACTTCAAGGATCGCATATTAGGAGCTCTTGTGCACACGGAACGCGAAGGACCTCCACCGTTAGCTTTTATCCACCCACTTTTCGCCAAGATTCTTCCCTAGCCCCGAGCTAGAGGTATAATGTTTAAAACTTGTTCTTGAACGTATTTAAAGTGGTTAAAAGGAATATTGTCGGTTGAATCTCGTTAAAATGAAAGATGATGATCAAAAGTCTAGTAAAAACTATAAAAGTGGTGGTTAATAGCTTACAACTTGTGTAAAAGTTGTAGTAGTTGGGATTTGTGTTTATCTAGACCCGATCTATGATGTGGTAGCTCGGATCTCCGTTTAACCCGACTTTGTAAGATCATGTATCTTCACATAAGCTCGTTTTTGGTTACCGCAAGGGTTAAAAGGCGAAACTCTACCACACAAGATGCATGAACTTGTGTAGAAATATTTTACTTGTGTAAAAGTGATTTAACATGTAAAATGGTGTTTAAAACTAGCGGATCTACGTATCTGCAAGTGGTATTTTTGAAGAACCACACATTTAAGAAACCATGTATTTTAAAGAAAGGATCTTACACTAACAAACATGATTTTATAAACCACGAGTGTGTAGACACTTGTGAAATGAAAAGATCCGACAAATAACTATTTTTGGGAAAAATGACTAGAAGTTGTAAAGACGGATTTCTCTAGTCACAAGGTTTTTACAAGATTAAAGTTACTTTATATAATGATCTACATATATAAAGGGGATTTACACTATAGATTCGGACAAACTGCAAGTTCATGCGATTATGCGATTTACATACTTGTCGACTAGTTTGATGTGTCGGAAATTGTTTGATTGAATAAAGAAGTTGTTGAATTGAATTGTTAAAAGAAAATGATACGCTTGAAAGCGTGGCCACCTCCAGTTACAGAGGAAACTCTGGCGAAATTTTCTAAAAACCTAACACTTAGAATTATTTACACAACAAGTGTTAGAACTATTTTTGGACATATTTTCAAAACATAAATTTCGCCAGCACTATATTTTACTAAATATTCGGAGGTGGGGTTTTCACAAAGATTAACGTGATAAAAACATTTGTCACAACACTGTTTATGATTATTTTGTGAAATACATAAATATTATTTTAAAGTGAAAATAATATTTACAAGCGTTAATGATTCCAAAACTTTACGAACGCTTCCACAAACATATAAGTTACACCGGTAATTACATTACCACAAGATTGATAAAACGTAACTTACGCACATGTATTGTATCCCCCATCCTTGGGAAGAAGAATAACTACCAAGTGTATACGGAACATAAACACGAAATAGTTGTCTAACTATTCCCCAAAGACATAAACTGTAAAGCTAAAGCACGGCCGTCCGTCTAATAGAATTAGCATTTGTAGGTCGTTGCACAGCTTACTGTATTGGAGACACTTGGTAGAGACGCGCATTCACTGTGAGTTCATGTCCCCCTTTTCTCTAACTGTTTTCAGTTTTCATAACTGCGGGGGTGAAATACATGTTACTTTGTTTACAAGTACTTTATACACGGTATGATTAACGTAAGGAGGTTTAGATCATGTGAATGGGTAGTTAGAACACCGAGGGACTCGAGCGGTAGATCTATCTGGGTGTAGCGAGCCCAGCTCTAGGGCCAACAGAACGGGCCTCTCGGAGGACCAACAGAACGGACCTGGAGTGACTTGGTACCCAACGCAAAAATCGGCTAGGGTTGTGTCTACCTACTTGCATTTCACGACATGCTAATGGCCTTGCAAACCATTGGTGATCACAAGTCCTCTTACACTGCTACATACCACGACAACTTTTATACATACAAGTGTTTTACTTACTCACTTGCACATGAACTCGCTCAACATTATTGTTGATTTTTCAACTCACATGTATTTCAGGAAATTAAACGGATCTGGCACGGTATGGAACGTTTTCCGCTGCACTTGTCATGGAGTCATCAGGGTTTAAGAGATGTGTCTCTTTCCTGGACAAGACACAGTCCTTAAACCACGTTTATGTTATGTTTTAGTTTGTAATATTGTTGAACAAGGTTATGGTTGTTGGTTAAAACAATGGTACTGTATTTTGTTTTCAAAACTTAATGGATGACTTGCATGGTTTTTAAATTCATATAGCTTGTCATGGTTAAGCTATGGTATTAAGAAGTCACACCGACATTAACCACGCTTCCGCAAAGCCAGGGTGTGACATCTGAGTTCTTAGAGGAATATTTGTAACGCCCCAAAATCCAAATGTTATATATTCGAAATATGTCCTTATGCGTTATATTATTGTAACACCCTTATTATACTACTAGATTTAATAACATAAGACCTTGCATTTCATGCCAAAATTTGAAGTTTACAAAAACTTACAAGACTTGAAAATTTTAACTAGACACAACATTCACATATTGATCCTACGAAACCATATTCAAGACAGAAATTACAATTGTTGACATAGTTTTAAAACAAAAGATCAAGTGCGGAAGCGTTGATTGGAGTGTTCGGTTCTTCATCATTCGCTTGACCACCATCCGTAAGATCCACCTTGTTACCTATGGTCCAAATCTTTAAAATATTAGATCTGACACAGTTATATAGCACATAATTATAAAATCCAACATCAAAGTCTAAATAACAAAATAATAATTTGTTTTCTGGTTTCACCGTAACTTACGGTGTGACCGTAAGTTACGGTGGATTATGGAAGTCCCTGGTCACCGTAAACCAGAAGAAAACTACCGTAAATACATGATCCCTACCGTAAGTTACGGTACTACCGTAACTTACGGTAGTAGCTGGAAATCCAACACTTGTTTGTTGTGTTTATTGTACCCAAAACCCAACCCTCGGATTTCACTTTTCTAACAACATATACATTGAATTCTCGTATTTCTAACATGCTATATAATAACCTATATCAAAGATCAAACCGTTATAATCCAGAGCATTACCATGCCTTGCTTGATTATTCGACCCATTTGGCTCGTCTACGAAATTCCTTTCTTATGACGACAACCAACGAATTCTAAACAACTTTTGACCAATTATTCAATATAGCGACATTGCCGCTTTCATTCATAGCAACCTTTATTCCAAATTCCACTATGCGTATTACAATAATCAAAATCTACTAAATGTAACAAATCAAGTTACATACCTTAGTGTACGCCCTTCAACCGCGAATCGCCACCGGCTTGTCCACTTGACGTTCCGGTATCCTTTCCTATAGAGTTCAATTTTTATCATATTTAGAACTCTTTGTAATCACATTTCGCATAATAGTCAAAACATCGCAATTAGGTGTTTTAACTACAAAATTCTAGTTTCAAGCCTTCTTTGAGGCATTTCAACAAACACTTCATAGGCAGAATTTTTATATCTTTCGTATTCACTTTCATAGCTTGCTAATTATCTAACTTGTCAACAATAAAGCCCCCACATAGTATTTAAACATCATATCTTTCTGGAATTTCTTTCTATAATCAATTTCACTAGGATAATCATTCTAAACCCTAATGTTCATCATCATCTTGTAAAACCCACAACCCACCTTCAAGGTGTTCATGGAATTCCCTGAATTTGAACATGATTTCACATGTAGTTGTCTAGGTTTCACTCCTAGACACTATATTATCCTTAATCTAATCACATAACACACATGCAACATCTGATTTTCGGATTTTCCAAAATCATGAGAATTTCAAGTTTAGAGATTTCATCAATTTTTACATACCTTATAATCTTCTTGCAATGAGGATCACGATTCTATGCTTTAATTTCGATTCCGACTTGAATTGAGCCTTCAATTTACTGATTTTGTGTGTGTTTGAGTTTTGGAATGGGGGTGTCGCCCCCCCCCCCCCCTGCTTGTTCTTGATCGACCAGCCCCCTAGTGGGGTGTTTGGTTTTCATTTTTATCAAATTCTAAAATACAAGTTTCACTTTTAACATCTTTGGCCCCTTCACTTTTATTTAACATAAAGTTTTGGTTATTTAACCCTATTTCATGTTATTTCTAGAGAATTTGTTAACTAGGTTAAATTCCTAGTTGGTAAATTCTCATTTATTTATACTTTAAAATTTTAGTATAAGGTTTTATATTTTCGGGGTGTTACAAGTCCACCCCCCTTAAAAAGGGTTTCGTCCCCGAAACCGAAGTACGTACCAAATAATGTAGGGTGAAGACGTCGCATCTCCTCTTCGGACTCCCACGTAGTGTCCGAACCTTTCCTATGCTCCCATTTGACTTTGACTTGGTCAATTTGTTTATTTCGTAAATGTTTGACTTTTCGATCTAAAATCTCTACCGGTCTCACCACATAATTCAGACTATTATCCACTTTGATATCATCGTAATGGATATAGGTCGTTTCGTCTGCTAGGCATTTTCTTAATTGTGACACGTGAAACGTGCCGTGAATTCCACTTAGTTCCTCCGGTAGCTCAAGGCGGTAAGCTACCTTGCCAACTCTTCCGATAATTTTAAATGGCCCAATAAACCTTGGGCTTAGCTTTCCCCTTTTTCTGAATCTAATAACGCCCTTCCATGGGGAAACTTTTAGCATGACCATGTCACCAACTTGGAATTCGATTGGCCTTTTCCTCTTATCAGCATACGCCTTTTGCCTGTCTTGAGCCGCTTTCAAGTGTGCTCGAACTATATCGATCTTTTCATTCGTGGCTCGTACTATATCTTGGTGGGCGAGTTCACGTGGTCCCACTTCACCCCAACATACCGGGGTTCGACACTTCCTACCGTAAAGCATTTCGTATGGTGCCATCTTAATACTAGATTGGTAACTGTTGTTATACGAAAACTCGACTAACGGTAGGTGAACATCCCAACTGCCTCCAAAGTCGATTATACACGCCCGTAGCATGTCCCCCAATGTTTGTATCGTTCTTTCACTTTGTCCATCCGTTTGAGGATGGTACGCAGTGCTAATGAACAATTTGGTCCCCATTTGCACTTGGAAATCTCGCCAGAAATTCGAAGTAAACCGGGTATCCCTATCAGACACAATGGATACCGGCACCCCATGACGTGCTATTATTTCATTCGTGTAAACCTCTGACATCTTTTCTGACGTATAAGTCTCACGGATCGGAATGAAGTGAGCACTTTTTGTCAATCTATCTACCACTACCCATATGGCATCGAAACCACGATTCGTTTTAGGCAACTTAGTTAGTAGGTCCATTGTGATATGTTCCCATTTCCAAACCGGAATTTCTAACGGTTGGAGTTTGCCGTATGGTTTCTGATGCTCCGCCTTGACTTGTAAACATGTCAAGCATTTTTCCACATACTTCGCCACGTCCCTCTTCATTCCGGGCCACCAATAATTTTGTTTCAAATCATTGTACATCTTGGTTGCACCCGGATGAATCGAATAACGGGATTTATGAGCTTCATTAAGTAGAAGCGCCTTTACTCCACAAGCATGTGGGACCCATATCCTTCCGGATCGAGTCTTCAACCCGTGATTCCCATCCGACAAATCTTTCAATTGGCCGATTATTCTTTCTTTCTTCCAATTCTCTTCTTTTACTGCTTCTAACTGCGCCTCTCGAATACGTTCAAGTATACCCGAGGTCACCACGAGTTGCATCGACCTCACTCGTATTGGGACATAGTCCGCTTTCCTGCTTAGAGCGTCCGCTACCACATTTGCCTTTCCGGGGTGATAATGTATCTCACAATCGTAGTCTTTCACCGTTTCCAGCCATCGCCTTTGTCGCATATTTAACTCCTTCTGATCAAAGAAGTATTTCAAGCTCTTGTGGTCGGTGAATATGGTGCACTTTACCCCATACAAGTAATGCCTCCATATTTTTAATGCAAATACCACCACCGCCAACTCGAGATCGTGCATGGGATATTTCTTCTCGTGTATCTTCAATTGTCTCGAGGCATAGGCTATTACCTTGCCCCGTTGCATCAATACGCAACCGAGCCCCGATAATGAAGCATCCGAATAAACCACCATGTCTTCGACTCCGTCCGGCAATGTCAATACCGGAGCTTAAGTTAACTTTTCTTTTAGCGTTTGAAACGCTTTCTCTTGATCAGCACCCCACATGAACTTTTCTTTCTTCCGTGTTAGCTTTGTTAGCGGTGACGCAATCTTGGAGAAATCTTGAATGAATCTCCTATAATATCCCGCAAGCCCCAAAAAGCTTCTAATTTCCGAAGGGTTCTTCGGAAGATTCCATTTTGACACCGCCTCTATCTTTGACGGATCCACCAATACTCCGTCGGCACTTATAACGTGGCCAAGAAATTGTACCTCTCGTAACCAAAGGGCACATTTAGAGAATTTTGCATACAACTTCTCTCGTCTAAGTGTCTCTAACACTTCTTGTAAGTGGTGTGCGTGTTCAGCTTCACTTTTCGAATACACCAAGATATCATCGATAAACACGATGACCGACTTATCCAACATTGGCTTCCAAACCCGGTTCATGAGGTCCATGAAAGCCGCGGGTGCGTTTGTTAGTCCAAATGACATCACGAGGAATTCGTAATGTCCGTATCTCGTGCGGAAAGCCGTCTTCGGCACATCTTCTTCTTTGACCTTTAGTTGGTGATACCCCGATCTAAGGTCAATTTTTGAAAACCAATTCGCACCTTGTAGTTGATCGAATAAATCATCTATTCTCGGGAGCGGATATCGGTTCTTTACCGTGAGTTTGTTTAACTCCCGGTAATCGATACACATGCGCATGCTCCCGTCTTTCTTTCTCACGAACAATACCGGTGCGCCCCAAGGAGACACACTCGGCCTTATAAATCCCTTGTCAAGCAGGTCTTGGATTTGAGACATCAACTCTTGTAATTCCGACGGTGCAAGTCGGTACGGGGATTTTGCTACGGGTTTCGCGCCTGGAATCAAATCGATCCCAAACTCTATTTCCCGTTCAGGCGGTATCCCCGGTAAATCCTCCGGAAACACATCTTCATAATCTCGTACTACCGGTACATATCCAATCTTTCGTGATTCTTTTTCGGGCTCATTAGCGTATATCATGAATGCCCTGCATCCTCGCTTCATAAGCTTGTGAGCTTTCAACATTGAGCATACTATAGGGTTGCCTCCTTTTTCGCCATAAATGGTGACGTGTTTCCCGCTCGGTGATGTTAGTTTTATCTCTTTACGAAAACACACGATCTTTGCATGGTATTGAGATAGCCAATCCATCTCAACGACTACTTGAAATTCTCCCATTGACATCGGGATTAGGTTTATCAAATATTCTTCGTCGTCAATGCTCAGTTTACAGTTTTTACATACATCACAAACAATAAAACTCTTGTTATTACCTATCTCTACTTCTAAGGGCACAGGTAATTTTGTTAGAACAAATGAAGGATGTCGAATAAATCCATATGAAACAAAGGATTTATTCGCACCCGTATCAAATAACACGTGTGCAGGAATTGAATTTACAGCAAATATACCTGAGACCACGTCAGGTTCAACCTTTGCTTCTGCAGCGGTTAGTTGAAAAGATCTTGCCTTTGCTTTTGGGGCTTCACCTTTCGGTTCCTGCCCATCCTTCTTTCCAACCAGTTCCGGGCATTCCGACTTCTTGTGACCCGTTCGATAACAATTGTAACAAACCGTCACTTTCTCCGGGCACGATATAGCCATATGTCCCGTTTTCTTGCATATGGGACAAGGCTTATCCTTGTAACGGCATTTGCCTTTATGACCCTTCCCGCAGATTCTGCAACTTGGCGACCCGCCTTTCGTGTCAGATTTCTTTGCGCTTTCGTTTGTTCGTGCCTTCTTAGTAGGGCTTGGATTCACATCTTGTGCCCTTCGTTCACCCCGTTCTATGCTATTTTTCAGTTCGATCTCCCTTTCCCGAGCAGCATTGACAATCTCGGTAAGGGTCTCGTATTTTGAAGGGGTTATGAACTCTCTATACTCCGCACTTAGCATGTTATGGTAGTAATAGACCTTTTGTTCTTCATTTGTCACCAAATCATCACAGAACTTTATCTTGTCCATAAACATCCCCGTGATCTTGTCTATGGATTCACCCTTGTGTCTGAGTTGCATGAACTCTTCCTTGATTCTATTTATGACCGCTTTGGGACTATGGTGTTTAAGAAACGGCGTCTTAAACTCCTCGCATGTCATGGCCTTAGCCGCTTCACTTCCAATCTCCTTCTTTTTGTTATCCCACCAGTCTTTCGCTTGACCTCTTAATTGACCCGTACCATAAGCTACGTAGTCATTTTCATCACAATGAGTTCTCTCGAATACTCCTTCAATATCACTTAGCCATCGTTGGCACACAATTGGATCAACCTCCCCATTATATATTGGTGGTTTACAGGCCATGAATTCCTTGTATGAACAAGGCTTTCGTCCACCATGTTTTTCCTTTGCTGAATTGGAATCATCTTCCAATTTCTTGATTCTCTCTTCTACTATTGATAAAACTGTGTTTTGAATTTTATCAATAAAGCCCGACAAACTGTTTTCGATCGCATTTCCAACCTCTTCGGCAATCACTTCCCTCATTTGTTCGGTGACTCTTGGCACCGCGTTATCATTACCTCCATCAGCCATCTCTATTTCTGAAATGTTTACATAGATTGTTAAACATTCCATTTATAACACATGCTTTACTTGTTTTGATTTAATCAAGTTCATAACTCGATTTAATCATTCTTGTTTCAATTCAATCAAGTTCGTAACTTGATTTAATCATTCTTGTTTCATGCATTTCTTGTTTTTGAGTGAGCTTACACACTCTTTTCATTTTCATGCATATTTGTTCATTTCTCGTTCTCTACGTAGTACATAATTTATTAACAAAATAAGTTAGTTCTTACCGGACGATCAATCAAGCTTGAACCGAACACTTACTGACAACCTTGAGCTCTGATTACCAACTTGTAACACCCTTATTATACTACTAGATTTAATAACATAAGACCTTGCATTTCATGCCAAAATTTGAAGTTTACAAAAACTTACAAGACTTGAAAATTTTAACTAGACACAACATTCACATATTGATCCTACGAAACCATATTCAAGACATAAATTACAATTGTTTACATAGTTTTAAAACAAAAGATCAAGTGCGGAAGCGTTGATTGGAGTGTTCGGTTCTTCATCATTCGCTTGACCACCATCCGTAAGATCCACCTTGTTACCTATGGTCCAAATCTTTAAAATATTAGATCTGACACAGTTATATAGCACATAATTATAAAATCCAACATCAAAGTCTAAATAACAAAATAATAATTTGTTTTCTGGTTTCACCGTAACTTACGGTGTGACCGTAAGTTACGGTGGATTATGGAAGTCCCTGGTCACCGTAAACCAGAAGAAAACTACCGTAAATACATGATCCCTACCGTAAGTTACGGTACTACCGTAACTTACGGTAGTAGCTGGAAATCCAACACTTGTTTGTTGTGTTTATTGTACCCAAAACCCAACCCTCGGATTTCACTTTTCTAACAACATATACATTGAATTCTCGTATTTCTAACATGCTATATAATAACCTATATCAAAGATCAAACCATTATAATCCAGAGCATTACCATGCCTTGCTTGATTATTCGACCCGTTTGGCTCGTCTACGAAATTCCTTTCTTATGACGACAACCAACGAATTCTAAACAACTTTTGACCAATTATTCAATATAGCGACATTGCCGCTTTCATTCATAGCAACCTTTATTCCAAATTCCACTATGCGTATTACAATAATCAAAATCTACTAAATGTAACAAATCAAGTTACATACCTTAGTGTACGCCCTTCAACCGCGAATCGCCACCGGCTTGTCCACTTGACGTTCCGGTATCCTTTCCTATAGAGTTCAATTTTTATCATATTTAGAACTCTTTGTAATCACATTTCGCATAATAGTCAAAACATCGCAATTAGGTGTTTTAACTACAAAATTCTAGTTTCAAGCCTTCTTTGAGGCATTTCAACAAACACTTCATAGGCAGAATTTTTATATCTTTCGTATTCACTTTCATAGCTTGCTAATTATCTAACTTGTCAACAATAAAGCCCCCACATAGTATTTAAACATCATATCTTTCTGGAATTTCTTTCTATAATCAATTTCACTAGGATAATCATTCTAAACCCTAATGTTCATCATCATCTTGTAAAACCCACAACCCACCTTCAAGGTGTTCATGGAATTCCCTGAATTTGAACATGATTTCACATGTAGTTGTCTAGGTTTCACTCCTAGACACTATATTATCCTTAATCTAATCACATAACACACATGCAACATCTGATTTTCGGATTTTCCAAAATCATGAGAATTTCAAGTTTAGAGATTTCATCAATTTTTACATACCTTATAATCTTCTTGCAATGAGGATCACGATTCTATGCTTTAATTTCGATTCCGACTTGAATTGAGCCTTCAATTTACTGATTTTGTGTGTGTTTGAGTTTTGGAATGGGGGTGTCGCCCCCCCCCTGCTTGTTCTTGATCGACCAGCCCCCTAGTGGGGTGTTTGGTTTTCATTTTTATCAAATTCTAAAATACAAGTTTCACTTTTAACATCTTTGGCCCCTTCACTTTTATTTAACATAAAGTTTTGGTTATTTAACCCTATTTCATGTTATTTCTAGAGAATTTGTTAACTAGGTTAAATTCCTAGTTGGTAAATTCTCATTTATTTATACTTTAAAATTTTAGTATAAGGTTTTATATTTTCGGGGTGTTACAATTATGAAATAAATAACTAGGCTGTTTAACCTAGTTAAGTGCATGGTAAAAATTATCAAAAGAGAAAAGTAGTGCCAAATATGTGTTAGAAGCAATGTTGTAGAAATTGGCCTAGGCGGCCGATTAATCGCCGCCTAGGCGCTAGGCGGTGGCCTACTGATTAATTTTTGGCTAGGCGGTCCAATTAGTCGGGTGAGGTCAAAATCGGTGTTAGGCGGTCAAAGTCGGTAAAAGTCGGTCCCAGGCGGTCTAATCGGACTAATCGGTCCATGTAAAACATGCCCATTAAACACAAAATTGGACCCATTTTTTGAATTGGCCCATTCTTTTAAGCCCAAATATTACTTAAAACCTAAAATCCAGCTCCTAAAATTGGACTAATCGAGCAGATCTGAGCTTCCGACTTCCTCCGCAGTCCGGACACCACCGCACACCACCAGCTCCGAGCATCCTGCAGTCCTGCTTCATCCGCACAACACCAGCTCTGCCTTGAAGAGGTACGACTTTGATTGTTTCGATAGTTTGTTGTTGTTTCTGATTTACGACTTCATCCGCACAAAAAAAATCAGAAAATCGGATGATATTGGATGGGAATTTGGAGAAGAGGTATGTGTTGTGTCTGATGAATCGAAGGAGAAGAGGAAGAGGCAGAGGCAGAGGCGGCTTATGGAGAACGTGGGTGGGTATTAGGGTATATTAAGTTTGGGTATTTTGATATTTAGCCCCTCTATCTTGCACTAGTTTACATATGGTTCCTAAACTTGTAAAATTATATATAAAAAGTATAAAATTAACTACATATTTATAAAAAAAATGTAAAATTATATATAAAAGTCCAATCCGATTAATCCCGATTAATCCCTATTAATCCCGATTAATCCCTAGGCGGTACCTCACCGCCCGACTAGCGCCTAGCGCCTTCTACAACATTGGTTAGAAGTAAACTCGAGGGGTTAAAGTGGATAAGATGAAAGTTGATTTACCAATTAAAAGAAATCAACACACAAATAAACACACACATCGTGTGTGTTCGAGAAAGAGCCAGGAGCTCGTTTAAAGGCATTTTAAGCCACGTACGCCTGATTTAACTTACGTTTATATGATCTTAAGGGTATGCACGTATTTAGCTAGGTACGTATGCATGTTTATAATGATGTGATCAAGTACGTGGACATATGAGGGTATGTATGAGAGTAGGCATGTATGAATTTGGTATATTGCAAGCAGGGATGTATCTATGCATATATGTGTAGTGTCATGATCGTACGTAATGATGTAGGTATGTGTATATGTAGTTAAGTACAGAATGATGAAGATGTATTGATGTGTAGGTATGCAAGTAGGTTGTCATTTATTTGTGTACATATGTATGTATGGAGATAATATGCATGAAGTCTAGGTATGTACGTATGTCATTCAGTATGATTAAGTTTTTACGTTGTGATTCGTGTACCTGGAGTTTTAGCTGTAATGCAGGTACAGTATCGAAGACTCACCAGAGGTGAGGTACAAAGAGGGAACGTTTAATGTAAAGGCATAATGGAACGGAAATAATCCAAGTCTAAGAATCATTTATATTGATAACATATTAATGTCTTGTATGTATTTGGTGAGTGCAGGTTGTTCGAGTCAGATTAGCATATTGAAGGAAAGTGGATGAAGGATCGAGTCACAAGATAGATTGTACGGGGGTGTTGAGTACGTAACTGAGTGAAGCTAGGTTGTGTTTTCTTATTGTAAATGAGTAGAATAAATGTATTTATTGAAAAAGAATTAACCTTAAAAATGAATTTAAGTGCGTCAAGGTGTTGTAACGAAAGAAATTTTTATGGTACGAATTCTCCGCTGCGACTTTTGTCATTTATGAATTAGGGTGTAATAATATTGACAGCCCGGATCTGGTATGTTTGTAGCTGATTATGTTTGTTACAGATCTGGTATGTTTGTAGCTGATTTACATGTTTATGTTACTGATTATGTTTGTTACAGATCTGGTATGTTTGTAGCTGATTATGTTTGTTATAGATCTAATGTTACTGATAAGATTCAGTTTTGCTTTTACAGTTGCCGGTGGGCGGTAAAGGAGTTGTGTACTCCAGATTTTGTATACTCCGGATTGTAGGATCGGTTTGCGACCCGAACGAGTCGTTCAGAAGAGATTTATCAATTTCAGAGGCGGAAACTAAGAAACCGATTGCGAAACAGCTTGCGTATCACTTTAACACTGATTATATTGATATACTATCGTTTACAATCAGTCCTCACACCGGCAGCACCTCGGTATGGAATTTCAGAAAACGTTACAAATGATTTAGCTTGAAGGCTATTTATAGTTGTGTTGATTTAGCTTGAAATGACACATGCCACTTTCAAGGGAAATCAACATGTTGATTTAGCTTGAAACTGTCAAGTGACACTTTCAAGGGAAATCACCACGTTCAAGCTAAATTACCTTAAACACACTCTAAAATCTCTTATACTCTCGTATAACAAGATCTAATCTAACAATTCTAATCTGAGACTCGACATAAGACGAAGACGACAGATGAATGCACCAACAGACTCCCCCTCAGATGTTGACGAGTCTTAAATGTCGAGTATTCTCAATCTTCAGTCTTTATCGGTCTTTTTTCTTTCTTAGCATAAACCAGGATCTTCTCTTTGGCTCTAACCTCGTCAGACTCCCCCTCACATCATGATGGGATCGCCGTCTGGAATTAGCTATCACCTTGAGATTAATCCCTGGCTTTATCTCTGTTTAAGCTCATTTCCTGCACACATTTTCTCATCACAACATAAGTTTTCACTTAAATCAATAAGAAAAACTTACTAGAAATAGTTACATCAAGTTCAAATTAATGACCCTGATTAACTAAACTCAATTTCTTTTTCAAATCAAAATTTTTCAATTCTGCATTTAAAACCAACCCTGTTCATCATGTTCAGCACTTGGAATTTTGAAAATCAGCTCTTCAACATCAGTTGTCGAAAATCTTTTTGTATTTTATCAAAATTTTATGCTAAAACACACTAAAATCTTTTTGGATTTTTTATTATAACAGAAATGCAGAAAATGAAATATTTACAAACAATATTTTTGTGAGTTCGTGTAAGAGGATCATATCAGTTTATGTGACCAATCACTAGCACCGTTAAGCTTTAAACATTTTCAGCTCTAAACGATTCACGTTGATTGACGATATTGTTGTCCACTTAAACTCAATCTAAAAACTTTCAATCTGCTTATCGATACTTTAAGGTATATTAAGATAGCACTAAGTTCTTATGGACCCCACGATCTCAGCATATCCCCTCATCATGTAATACACTATCTCAAGCAATGCCTTTAAACTTTTATCAACTGTGATTTGTGCGAAAATAAAGCAGAATGTTTAAACATTAACAATCAGGTCGATACTTTCGTATACGCAGAGAAAGTCCAATGTTTAAACAAAATAAGAAAAATAAAATAAGTTGAAGTTGTTTAGGCTTTAACCACCAGGTCGATACTCCCGTATACGCAGAGGTGATCCAAAGCTTAAACGAAACACCAAAGAAAATAAAGCAGAACGTTTAGGCAACAACATCCAGGTCGATACTCACGTATACGCAGAGGATGTCCGATGCTTAAACAAAATAAAGAAATCAAACAAGTTTAAATCTTTGCAAAATAAAATGCACAATCACAGCGACTTTTCAGCAAAGTTGTGAAAGTTCACAAACTTAACCAGTTTTATGTCTTTCGACAATCGGCGATTACTGAGTAGGTACACAGTCAAGAAGGACAAAACTAAGTACTATGCTTTCGACCATGTTTCCCACTAGAACTAGGCTTTTTCATTTAAGTTTGTATCGTTATCGCAAATCTACTAGTCTAGCTGAGCCTACCGTCACATCTTTAGTGAGACCGTTTATCACATTATAACTTTCCATTTCTTTAGCGTGCTGTGACAGTCCAACTGATCTACTATCATTTCCTCTTTTTTACAACAAAACTCATTTTTTTCAATTTATCATGTTTTTGGCTTTTTCAAATTTTCAAATGTTTTTGGATTTTCTAAAAATTTACTCCCCCTAAAATGCAAACACATTTTAGGAAATTTGAAAACAAACTGTACACAAACATGACAACTGATATCGAATCACTTCAATTCGCCATCCACTTGGCATAAACAATCAGAACTCCCCCTCACAACAAACTATTTTCCCATTTGTGATCTCAAAACACTTAAGTTTGTTTTAATCAAAATGGTTTTTCCGGAAAATAAGTTTTGTTGATTTTACCACTTGTAAAATTGGGGATCAAGTCATCACATTGTTTTTCAACCATTTGTAGAAAATCAGATACAACTTAATGTCCCTGATTTACCACATATAAGATCAATCTGATCCAAATTCTGAACCACTTGTAAAAATCACAAACATACAACTTAAACCTGCTTTTCAACCAATTTACCATCTGTTGGTTGAATTCTCAAGGTGCCGATTCCTACTCCTCGCTTACAAACCTGGGAGTTCCGGCAAGTCCTGCAAAACTTCTCAAAAACACATTATACAAACATGATAAAGAATGATGCCAATTCATGATCCACGATTACCAACTTGGGATCTCCGACAAGTCAGGTTTTTCATTTAAACAGATTCACCCAAGCCTGACGGTCCTTGGGTGATTTTGAATTCTTGTTCAACAATAATGGAAAATTTGCATCATCCATTGTTAGACCAGAATTCTCAACTTTTACCTCAACCAATGGCTCCTCTGGCTTTGACGAACCAGAATCATTGCCTGCACATGGCTTGTCTGACTTTAATCTGTCAGATTCATCGCCTGATGGTGGCTTGTCTGACTTTGACACATCAGATTCATCGCCGACCATTTTCTTCTTCTTCTTTTCTTCTTTCGTCCTCAGATTTGTATCCGATGAATTCGTCTTGCTTGACTTTGCCATCGAGGAAGTCGATTCATCAGAACTCTTATCTTTACCAACAAATGAACCCGAGGACAAGATCTTCTCGAGATACTCTCTGGCCTTCTTTCTCTTCTTCCTCAGTCTGTCTTTCTGCCCCTGAGAAAGTTTCACTTTCGTTTCTTGAACTTTAGGTTCTTGAACCTTCTGTTCTTTGGGCTTGACATTGACTGATTTCTTTGCCATCTTCTGAGAACTAACCCTCAATCTTTCATTTGATCTCCTTGGGCAATCTCTGGCAATGTGACCTCTGATGTTGCAATTAAAGCATATCCTCATCTCATAACTCCAACCTTGGCAGTTAACAGCAATGTGTCCTTGATAACCACATCGGTAACACACTCTGTTATCGTACCAATCATCATTTTCAGTCCAAACATTCAGATCATAGCACTGTTTGGCTTGGTGATAATCCTTGCTCCTCTTGTTTGCTGGATTTGACTTTTGAGCACTGTGGTCCTGCACCACTTATTGCCCACAATTTTAGAGTTTTCATTTTTCGATTTTTGTAATTTTTCATTGCGATTGGATGATCGATCTGATGAGCTTTTATTATCTTTTTGAACATTTTTCAAAATTTTCTCTTTTTGTTTTTGTTCCACTTTCTTCTTCAAAGGTTTTTGCTTAGAGCATTCTCCCTTTTCAGTTGATTGTGGAACAGTTTCTTGAAACTTTTCTTTTAACTTCAAAAATATTTTTCTTTTTTCAATATCATCATCAGTTTTCTCATCACAATCTTCAACTTTGACTTTGTCAAAGTTTGTGACATTGTCACTTATTGGAACTGAATTTAAAGGTTTTGGACAAGGAATAGTTGAAGTATTCACAAACACCTTCAACTTTTCTTCCCATTCCTTGATTTTCTTTTGAGCACACTCTGCTTCTTTTTCGAGTCGAATAATCTTTTCAAGATGAGAATTGATTTCAATTTGTTTTTCAAGATTGTTTTTACCAAACATATCTCTCTCATCTTCTAAAATTTTTATTTGA
The DNA here is from genome assembly GCA_030545235.1 of Helianthus tuberosus. NCBI lineage: Eukaryota > Viridiplantae > Streptophyta > Magnoliopsida > Asterales > Asteraceae > Helianthus > Helianthus tuberosus. The sequence goes on from CM060357.1 coordinate 142,331,092, forward strand.
CTTTGAAAAACTTTTCAATCTTCGATTTTTCATTTTCAAAATCTTTTTCTTTTTCGTTCAAAATTTTGTTTTCTAATGTCAAACTGTCCAAACCATTCAATAGTTTGACATTTTCAGATTTCGACTTCTCAAAATTTTCCTGCAAAACAAAAATCTGTTTTTCATCAAATTGCTTCTCATCTTTCAACTTCTTGATTTCCAATGTCAATCTTTCCACATCCTTCAATAGTTTGGCATTGTCTGATTCAGATTTTTCACAGTTTAAGCATTTTCCAGAAATCTTTTCATCATCAGCTTTCTTCTCGACCTTCAAAGCTGGAATTTTTTCAACCTGTTTCTTCTCAACTTGAACATTTTTATCATCACTCTCTTCGTCTGATGACTGATCAAAGATAGTTGCATTTGTTTCAATCTTTTTCTTTGATACTGATTCAGAATTCGAAGTTCCAAGTTTCTTAGATTCTTCTTTAGCTTTCTCCTTTTTCTTGGCTTCTCTTTCCAAACACTTTCTTATTCTTTCTCTCCAATAACCATCATCCATGTTTTGGTTTTCAATTTTTTTTAAAAATAGTCACTATCAAACAAAATGGAAACAAATCACTTCTGATTGGACCTTCAAAAGTTGGACACTTAATCGACAAATTATAAAGTCACATGGGCCATTGATGTATGATTGGGCCGATGATTCAGTATATATCCAAACTTTGGGCAGCAATCTTTAAACAAAATCACATGCAAAAGCCTGACCCACTAAATCACCTGCAAACCTTGGTAACAACTCAAATATTCAAGTATCCGACAACTTTAATGAAGATTACTTGAACCAAGACTCATCACATGGGTTGGAACACTTTATCAGATTCACATGCAAACACCTTATGATTAGTCTGGTTGACAATCTTTTAATACCAACTTGATAATGCTACCAAAATCAATTCATGTGATAAGGATCACTTCCCAACGACAAAAAAATGTGATTTCTTTTCCCAATTAAAACTGATAATATTGTTTAATGTCTATCACATGCAAACCGATAAATCTTGAGATCAATTTTCGAGAGTCACATGCAAGCTGACACAAATACACTCCACAATTCAATTTTCAATGAACCGATTCTCAATTCTTTTTATTATAAAACCTGTATCATATGCACTCCTCGAACCACTAAATTAATCACAATACTCGATACATGTTTCAAGCAAAATCACACAAAATGTTTCAAGCGAAATTATCAACTAATCTCAAGCGAAATCATGATCAAAATGTCAACACTCAAGCGAAATCAACCCATAAACTCAAGCGAAATCATAATGACATCATCATTTCGATCTGATTTTGGTCCGATTGAACAAGTAAATGATCGAATTAAGTTCTGAAACTTTCAAGGGTTTGTTAAAACATGTTTTCGTACAATATGTGAGAATTTGAGCCGATTTTAACCGTAAAAATTTGTTCGATTTTGAAAGAAGGTGTAGAAAATCAGAAAAAGTGACAAAAACGAGCTGTTTTGGCGAAATCTCTTCCTCCTGGGCTCTGATACCACTTGTAGGATCGGTTTGCGACCCGAACGAGTCGTTCAGAAGAGATTTATCAGTTTCAGAGGCGGAAACTAAGAAACCGATTGCGAAACAGCTTGCGTATCACTTTAACACTGATTATATTGATATACTATCGTTTACAATCAGTCCTCACACCGGCAGCACCTCGGTATGGAATTTCAGAAAACGTTACAAATGATTTAGCTTGAAGGCTATTTATAGTTGTGTTGATTTAGCTTGAAATGACACATGCCACATTCAAGGGAAATCAACATGTTGATTTAGCTTGAAACTGTCAAGTGACACTTTCAAGGGAAATCACCACGTTCAAGCTAAATTACCTTAAACACACTCTAAAACCTCTTATACTCTCGTATAACAAGATCTAATCTAACAATTCTAATCTGAGACTCGACATAAGACGAAGACGACAGATGAATGCACCAACACGGATTCATTTGACAAAGGAGTTGTGTACTCCGGATTTTGTGTTCTTAATCTGTCTGAACTGAAAGTGTTTGAGGCTGTGATGCAAAAGCTGAGTTTGTGTTCTTAATCTGTAGCATTCATACACGAAACACTTGTACATCATGCTTTAAAGGTTGTTTAAGTTTAGTGGCAAATTACTCTTGTACATCATGCTTTAAAGCGAGGTTACATAACACAATAGACTGTGATGATGATTGTATTTTGAGGGTACATAGAAGATCCGAGTAGCATCTTGGCGGGGCAATATCCAGGTTGCATAGTTCTCACTCTGCAACCGTGTGTTGCAGCCATGGCTTTACCTGTAGTTGTGTTCATCTCTCAATTACATGTCTGAGTCTTCCAGATGTTTTGATAAGCAAATGAGCAGGTTATGATGCATAATATGTCTGAACTGAAAGTGTTGAGGCTATGATGCATAAGATGAGCCTGTGAGGTTATGATGCATAATATGTCTGAACTGAAAGTGTTGAGGCTATGATGCATAAGCTGAGCCTGTGAGGTTACATATGTGTTTCTTGTGCTTAAAACAGTTGTACATCATCTATACTACTTTAATAAGCATATAGGAAGGGCATATGTTTGTTACAGATCTGGTATGTTTGTAGCTGATTTACATGCTTATGTTACTGATTATGTTTGTTACTGATTATCCATTTGAGTACAACCATTTGAAGCCCATTGTACAAGCATTTAAGCATGAATGTGTTGAAACTTTCTTCAACACGTGGAGCAGCTCATGGATCCTAACCGGATCTCTTTGACCCGTTTTACTCAAATGGATCCAATATAAACGTTCTTTCACTCAATCTAAACCCTAAATTCATAAGCTGAGCTGAAAGTTTTGAGGCTATGATGCATAAGCTGAGCCTGTGAGGTTATGATGCATAATATGTCTGAACTGAAAGTGTTGAGGCTATGATGCATAAGCTGAGCCTGTGAGGTTATGATGCATAAGCTGAGCCTGGCGGGGCAATATCAAGGTTGCATAGTTCTCACTCTGCAACCGTGTGTTTGCAGCCATGGCTTTACCCAGTTTGTAGCTGTGTTCATCTCTCAATTATATGCCTGAGTCTTTCAGATGTTTTGATAAGCAAATGAGCAGGTGGTGTATCGAAATCAATCTTCCCCTTAGGCGATTTAGCCCGCCGCAAGGATTCGGTTTGGCAGGAATTTTCTTGTTATACGGTTGTGGACCAGCTCAATGTGAATACTGGAGTACTTTAGAAGTCAAGTTGGGTCCAAGGCTTGGAAGAAGGTGGGAGTTGTGGCTTTCGCTACGATACGGAGACTTTGGACGAGTAGAAACGAGAAAGAATTTAATGGCAACAACATTCCGATCGCTAAAGTGTACCAGTTTTGTTTTGATAGTCATTATGTATGATTTCAGAAGCTTTGACCATGTTGATATGTGTATTTCAATTTGTTGTATTTATGAACACAGATTATATTAAGAAAAAAAGAAAGTTATTTTTGTATTGTGTAATCATCATCTTCTTAGAGTTTTGGCGTGGTTTGATTTCATTCTTTGATGCGCAATGGAAAGAATCTTACTTTCACTTATACTTGTAGCATTCATACACGAAAACTGACCCGACCTGAAACCAACCCAAAATTCATACAAAGTGGTTTAGTTATATTCTTTTGACTAAATGAATATTTTTTAGTTATACTTGTAGCATTCATACACGAAAACTTACTTTCACTTATACTTATATTCTTTTGACTAAATGAATATATTTTTTTCATGGGTTACATTTTAATTTTGTTACATCCCTGTTTGATTTGTTAACCCGTCCTATTCATTTCCACCTTTGATTTATATTTTAACTTTCAGGCTGTAATGAAGGTTCAACCAGAACTAAACGGAAAACTAATAGGTGTCGCCTTTAGACAAAACGTATATTAAATGTAAACTTTTAATACATACAATACAGAGACAAAACGTCATACCAACTTCGTAGACTTGACAGAACTTACAGACTCGATAACAAAAGACCGTAACATACAATACAGAGACACGCAATTGTGGATCTTTGCTGACGGGTGCACTTCGGAATGTAGCAGATATGAATGAATATAACCCCAGTGGTAGATATGTAATTAGCGAGCTCTGGAATTTCAAGGAAAATCGAAGAGCTACACTGGGGTTATATTCATTCATATCAATCACTTCCTTATGTGCACCGCACCATCTTCTAGGAGGTTGTCAAGTGTTCTCGTCTTCCTAGTTGGTGTTTTGCGTATCTTTACATCCGCAGCCATTCTGTACAATATTTTCACAAAAAACATCACAAACAAACCTGAACAAAGCAAAACAAATCAACCCTCTGTTTTTTCAAAGCAAAACAAACATGAAGAACCCTCTGTTTTTTCACAAGAAAACAAACATGAAGTACCCAAAATACCCAAATAACTGATTATCATCAAATCAAACACATTCAAATGACCAATAAACACACTCTGTTTTTTCAAAGCAAAACAAACATGAAGAACCCAAAATACCCAAATATCTGATTATCATCGAATCAAACACATTCAAATGACCAATACCCAAATAACTGATTATCATCGAATCAAACACATTCAAATGACCAATAAACACACTCTGTTTTTTCAAAGCAAAACAAACATGAAGAACCCTCCGGATATATACTTTCTTTCACTCAGACTAAACACTCTGCTATCACATTCAAATCACCAATAGACACACTCTGTTTTTTCAAAGCAAAACAAACATGAAGAACCCTCTGTTTTTTCACAAGCAAAACAAACATGAAGAATCCAAATATCTGATTATCATCGAATCAAACACATTTAAATGACCAATAAACACACTCTGTTTTTTCAAAGCAAAACAAACATGAAGAACCCTCTTTTTTTTTTCACAAGCAAAACAAAAATGAAGAACCCAAAATACCCAAATAACTGATTATCATCGAATCAAACCAAAAATCAAAATGAGGAACACATTCAAATCATCGATTCAAACCAAAAATACCCAAATAACACATTCAAATCATCGAATCAAACCAAAAATCAATATGACAAAAAATATCAATCCGAAACTAATCTGATCACCAGAGATTTAAAAACTGTTTTGGAGCTTCAAGATGTTTCAAGTATCAATATTGATGTGTTCAAATAACTACACACTTGTTTCTTCGCATTTGATTCAGAAATTAAAACAAACAAGTATCATAGTTTCAATAAACAACCTACATCTGTACTCTAATCAGCCAAATGATCACATGAGATCTGAAACTATAGATTCAAACAAAACAAAACCTCTGTTTTGAAGATGAACCTGATGAAGATGATGAAGATGAATATGAAGATGAAGATGATGAAGATGATCTGTTCGATGAAGATGAAGATGATCTGTTCGATGTCGATGAAGATGATGATGATTATAATCGGCGGTGTTGGGTGTTGGGAGTTGGAACCTGATGTTGAGAAGTGTGAGAAATTTCTACATATTGATATAGTGTAGATATTTTAAGGGTTTAGGTTAAGGGTATAAAGGACTTTTCATACCAACAATTAATAAACTAATGAAAACTCAAGGTTGGTAACATGACCCAGGTTGGTAGTCGATCCAAGACCACTCCACGAAATTAGATATAGCTATTTTTAATGTTTTTAGGTAAACATGTAAATTGTCGTTGCATCACGAATTTGGTTTTGGTTATGGCTCAAAACTGAACCTCCCCGTACATAGCTCTAAACTCACCAACCTAAGTGATATGTTTCCCGCCGCATCGCGCGGGTAAACGACTAGTATATATATATATATATATATATATATATATATATATATATATATATATATATATATATATATCGATGAATCTAGGTTTATGTTTGATTAACGATTTGAACGAAGTTTGAGGAGATAGCGTATTAATCTAGGATTTACGATTTGATCGAAGCTAGATACGAGATGAGTCGAGTGTGTGATGTTTAATCTGGGTAATTCAATGTATTTTCCCACTAATCTATACTTGTCTGTTTAAACTCGTTTTTATTTTGCTACCGTTTTTTCGGCAGCAAATTGTGATGACAGTTGCCCTATTTTATAGTAGTGGAACCTTATAATGACAATTCAATACCAATTCACATGGATATCCAAGTTGCTTAACTATTTCCTCCAATACATCAATACCAAAATCATTCATATCAACATGATCAATGAAGTGTGAAAAAAAGTCAATGAGAGCTCAGGATTACGTGACAATTCACGAATACATGACACTACAATTCACGAATACATGACACTAATGTACAGAGCCGGCCCTGAAGGAGGGCGGGGAGGACAACCGAACATGGCCCGGGATTTCGTAGGGCCCGTAATTTTTTTTTAAAAAAATCCGATATTATATATGTAAAAAAAAAATTAATAGGGTACAACCAAAAAAATATTAACATAGGCCCACTTAAAAAAATCATATTGTTTAAACTATTTAGTCCATTAGGTTAGTGAGCCCAATACCCAAATATTTTCTAAAAACTAATTAAAAAAAAAAGAAGTCTGGTCGTGGGCGGCAATCAGGAACAGAAACGTCGAAGACTCGAAGGAACTGAGGGAGGAAGAACAGAAACGTCGCAGCCAGTTGCACAGCCGATCAATCGATCATCATTCATCATCACACAGCCAGCAGCCTTCGATTTCAGTCACAGCAGCCAGCAGGTCAGCCTTCGATTTCAGTATTTCACAGCACTTCAGTTCATTTATGTTGTATTGTTGTGACAGCATGATTGATTTTCGTCTTTTTGATTTCAATTATATATGTCGAATTCATTTATGTTGTTGTCGTCTTGTCGAACATTATTTAGGCGTTAATGGTTCCTAAACAACCATCTGAATGGCAAAAACGTCAAAAGAGGAAACAACAAGATGAATTGGTGAAGTCACAAAAGGGTGCTATGCAAAAATTTTTGACGTTATGTCATTCATTCGAATACTATATTTTGTATTTTGTTAATTGCATTATTTATCGAATGCTATATTTTTGTCAACGGTTCAAAGTTGTATGAAAAAACTAGTTTAAATTTTTTATTTAGTTAAGACCTAAGGACACGTTTTTCGAACTCGAACAGGGTACATGATTTCTCAGGGCCGGCCCTGCTAATGTATGATATTAATTTAAGTCATTATGATAGGAAAAATGTCATACATTTAAAATAAAAACAAAACACGATTCTTATAACTCAGTAATTCATTTCTGAGATTATTATATAGATATAGCAAAAACTAAATAGATATGCATGCATCTCACAGGTACAAATGGCGACCCATCTTTTGGATAGTTTGTTTACCGACAATTCATTAAAGTGTGAAGTTGTGGGTCATCTGAACGCTATGAAGATGAAAAAGTATATTTTATTTTTACTTGAGTTAATTACTGTTTTCGTCCCTATGGTTTGTCAAAAATCACTATTTCAGTCCATTAGTTTAAAAATTGCGATTTCAGTCCCTGTGGTTTCACTTTCGTAACCATTTCAGTCCACCTCCGTTAACCCCATCCATTTATTCTGTTAAGTACACGTGAATTGACCATAATGCCCTTATTAATAAAAAAACTAAAAGATATCTAAATGAGTTAATTACTGTTTTCGTCCCTGTGGTTTGTCAAAAATCACTATTTCAGTCCTTGTGGTTTCACTTTCGTAACCATTTCAGTCCAAACTCCTAACACCGTCTATTTTACCGTTAAGTTTTTAATGAAATACCTAAAGTACCCTTGTGTTAATTAAATATGGACTTATATGATTTTATTGTTGTATGACATATGGACTTAAATTGGATTGTAGGGTTCGATCCACCATGGCTTTAGTAGAAATAGAAGTCTGGCATTGATTTTACATATATGGTTCTAAAATTTTAATTTTTGATTTTAGAATGAGAAAATGTCCAGGTAAGCATTATTTTTCAAAGTTATGATATTAATTGATGCTGCTAGGAAGATATTAATTGGGGTGGGGTAATGGGTCGCCGGACATTAAGAGGGTGGGGTTGTGATGCCGGAGACTGGACTGAAATGGTTACGAAAGTGAAACCACAGGGACTGAAATTGCAATTTTTAAACTAATGGACCGAAATAATGATTTTTGACAAACCACATAGACGAAAACAATAATTAACTCATTTAGATATCTTTTTGTTTTTTATTAACAAGGGCATTATGGTCAATTCACATGTACTTAACAGAATAAATGGATGGGGTTAACGGAGGTGGACTGAAATGGTTACGAAAGTGAAACCACAGGGACTGAAATCGCAATTTTTAAACTAATGGACTGAAATAGTGATTTTTGACAAACCACAGGAACGAAAACAGTAATTAACTCTTTTTACTTTTAATATTAACTAGTATCTAGGATTTGTGCTTTGTGGTGGGACCATTAAGCCGAATAAAAAGTAAACATAAAAGTGATGAATCACGCACACACGTCACGGTGTGGTGACTCGCAAAGAAAAATAGACCAAAATAGTAAAACATAGAAAAGAATAACTGAGTCGGCTTAGGACCCCGGGAGTTTCAACGTAGCTGTTAAATCGTAAAAAATAGACGTTAAAACGTTGAACCACATATGTGCATTGCGCCGTGTTAACTCGCAAAATTTAGAACAAATCATAAAACGATAAATTTGTAAAATATGTAAAGTACAGGGACCAAAGTTGAAAGTGAAAAATGTTGGGTTAAAAATAGAAAATGTTTGTGACAAATATGTAAAAGATGAAAATTATGGGGTTAAAAGTGTAAAAGATGAAAACTAAAAAGATTATGTAAGAGATGAAAACTATTGGGGTTAAAAGTGTAAAAAAAAATAAAAAATAAAAGGTTAAAAGTGAATAGAAATTAAAAATTAAAAAGTCAAATAAAATTGAATACAGTCTTTGTGTGAGAGAATTTTTTTTTGACAAATTAATATTTAACTAGGATTGCGAACCGTCGCAATGCGGCGGGGATTCTTTAGTTATAACTAAGTCAATCTAGGACCCGCACGTTATGTTAAACCTGTCAAACGGGGAAAAATAGACGATGTAAAAACGTTCACCCACACACGCACGTTGCGTCGTGTTAACTCGCAAAATTTAGAACGAAACGTAAAACCGTTAAACCAAAGACGCACATTGCAATGTGTTAAGTCACAAAATTTAGAACCAAGCATAAAGCGAAAAATTTGCGGAAAATGAAAACTATAAAGGATCAAAGTTGAAAGTAAAAAAAGTTGTGATGATAAATTGTAAAAGATAAAAAGTTTTGGGTTAAAAGTAAAAAAAAAAAAAAACAAATAGTTTTGGGTTAAAAGTAATTTATGAAATACTTTTGGGTGAAAAGTAAAAAAAAAATCAATTTTTTTGGAAAACCCCCAAAGCCAACGTTACGACAACCATATGCGTAACCATTTTTTCTTTGAAAACCCCTCAAAGCACACCAAACGGTGTGTAAAATAGTATTAATGTCACACAACCATCATCCACCACCAACACTGACTCGACCTAAGATATGTGTGTTGCGACAAACCTGTCAATTATGGAAAAATAGAGGTAAAAACGTTGAACACATGCACGTTGCGTCGTATTAACTCAAAAAAATTAGAACTATACGTAAAACGAAAATTTGCGAAAGATGAAAAGTACAAGTGACAAAAGTTGCGAAGTTAAATTGCAAATAATGAAAAGTTTTGGGTTAAAGTTAAAAAAACAAATTATGTAAGGTTAAAATTGGAAAGATAAAAACCTTTTGGTTAAAAGTAAAAAAATCAACTTTTTTTTTAAAAACTCACAAAGCACAATGTACAAGTGCTTATGCACAAAAAACTTGCAAACTTATATATGGAATATATAGGTAATATATATGTATTATTCAAGAACACGTGACAAAAATTTACAGACCGGAACAAAACAATTAATTCAAATTTATAAAAATAATGAATTCATTTATTTTAGATAGATTAATAGGTTTATATATTTACAAATTATGTACAGTATTAAATTTTATTAAAATGCTTAAATTAGTAAGGGTAAATTACACTTTTCGTCCTTTATGTTTGTATCGGATTGCAATAGATAGCTTTTAACTTCAATAATTACAGTCACAATCCTTTAATTGGAAAACTCATTACATCCTACGTCCTTTACCGCTAACTTGGTTAAAATTTTCAGTTAAATCCTATCACATAAGGGTAGTTTAGTCCTTTTTACAATTTAATTAAAGAGTTAATTGCCCGGATGGTCCCTGTGGTTTCACGTTTTTTCATGTTTAGTCCCCACTTTTCGGAAATAGCAGGTATGATCCCTATGGTTTGTCATTTTATTACTCGGATAGTCCCCTGAGTAGATGTCAGTTAGTTTGGAAATAGCAGGTATGCTCCCTATGGTTTGCATTTTGTTACTCGAATAGTCCCCTGAGTAGATGTCAGTTAGTTTGGAAATAGCAGGTATGCTACTTATGGTTTGCATTTTGTTACTCGAATAGTCCCCTGAGTAAATGGCAGAGGACTCCTCCCCCCCCCCCCCCCCCCAACCCAACACTCTTTAAATCCTATCCTCTAGAAATAAAACCACCTGACCACCACTAACCACCCCAAATCTTCACCGCCTCTGACCACCACTAACCACCACCATATAGGGGCTGTTTGGCTGATCTTTTCAAAATGACTTATTTGATTATTTGCTTTCTGAAAAGCAAATAAGCAAATAAGTCATTTTGAAAAGCTCTATTTTAAAGCTTTTCAAAACAGCTTATTGACTTATTTGCTTTTCAAAAAAGCAAATAAGCAAATAAGTTGTTTTGAAAAGCTTAGCCAAACAAGCCCTTAACATCCAAGATCCAATTATTAAATAACCCAACAAAAAGGCCGATTTTTGGCACCAACCCATATCACCTCACTCAAAACCCACATCAAAAACTCTTCAACCTAACTTCACACACATATTTGGGGTTCTTGTCTTTCAGATAATTTCTGGTAAACGGAAATTTGCTAGTGCAGCCCCGTTTGTTGCTGAGTCTTGCACTTTCATTGACTTTATTGTCCCGAATCTCCACGCAAGATTCATGGCAAGATGGTGTATTGGGGACAAAATGCCCGATTCCAGCTGGATGGAATTGGACATATGCATTTCATGTTAAAGATCAAATTGGCAGTTTCTTTTATTTTCCTTCGACAAACTACCAACGCGCTGCAGGAATCATAATCAATAATCGAGATGTGATTCCAGTACCGTTTGGGACTCCCGATGGAGATATAACACTCGATATTGGGGACTAGTTTGTGAAGAGTCATAAGATTAGCATAAGTCAAAACTTTATTCATTGTTTGTAGAGTTTAAACATAACCTGAATTGGAATATTTGAATTTGTGAACAGGACCTTAGTTAGAACGTTGAAAATGGAGATGATCTTGGATCCCCTGATGGAATATTGTTTAACGGGCTTGGCCCGTATCAATATGATAGTACCATTGTTCCCGATGGTATTACATACCAGGTGATAAATGATGAATCGACGGTGACGGAGTATAGCGGCGGTGGTGGCCGGAAGCGAAGGGATCCCAATTTCGAAGATGTAGGGTCGAAGATTGTGTCCACTAGTAGTGCGATAGATTTGGTAATTTTATAAAATCCCCAATTTTGTTCAGTTATAAAATGAAATTGAAGGTTTATTTGTTTGATTTGTTGAATTCTTGTTAGACATTTTGTGTGTTGTTACGTTTTTTATGTTGTGGTTGAGAATCGTGTATGAATATTTGGGATTGAGTGTGTTGTTATGAAGATGAGTTGAGAGATAGATGGAGGGGATAAGGGTAAATATTAAAGCTTTGTTTTAAATTTTAATTTAATTAAATTGGTAAAAAGACCAAACGTAAAGGACGAAAAGTGTAATTTACCCAATTTGAACCATCAAATTTCCTCTGGTGTTTATATATACAACTAGGGCTGCAAACAAACCAAACGTTCGGCGAACAGTTCGTGAACCGTTCGGTGGGAAGTTCGTTTGTGTTCGTTCGTTTACTAAACAAACGAACACGAACAAGAAATTTCGTCCATTTAGTTAAATGAACAAACATAAACAGAGGTCGTGTTCGTTTGTTTATGTTCGTGAACATTTGGTAACGTGTTCATTTGTGTTCGATACTTCATTAGTGTTTTCAGTTTTTATATTTAATTAAATACTTTCAAATTCCGACAAATTAAATATCTAATAAATGTTGGTGTATTATATATTGTGTTCATGAACGATTGTTTGTGTTCGTTTGTTTACATTTGTGTTCATGAACATTAGTTTGTGTTCATTTGTGTTCGTCAATGTTCGTTGCCTAAAATTAATAAACAAACACAAACGAACACGAACAAGTTCATTTCCTTAACAAACGAACACGAACATAAAATATCGTTCGATAAGTGTTCGTGAACGGTTCGCAAACACATATATTTCTTAACAAACGAACACGAACAAGGTCTTGTTCGTGTTCGTTCGGTTCGTTTGCAGCCCTATATACAACCAACATCTTTGTAAAATTATTCACACCTTCGGTTCTTAATTTTCATTTTTTTCATCTTTCAGCTTTTTTTTCTTATTTCCTTTGAACAATATGAACTCAAATTAATTTTACACATGATTATCTTGATAATGGTGAAAGAAATTGCATCCCCTTTTTGGATTTAGCCCCGATGCAAAGGAGTAAGGACAAAGTTATATTTGATTATTTTAATCAAACGTATTTGAAGTTGAGGAAGATGAAACATCAAATCGAATAGGGGTCTAGTTCTAATTGTCCAATCAGGAAACATAAATGTATTGCTAGGGGTTGTGAATATAGTTGTTTATCGAATTGAATAACGAATTTTTGAATTATTCGAATCTAATTACTTGATTTTTTTTTTTACCTGAATTCGTATTCGATTCGATTTGTATTTGAAACTCAAATTCGAATCGAATTTGAACCAAATTCAAATAAATTCGATTTAGGGGCTATTTGACAACATCTGAATGGTTAAGTGTTGAACCAGTAAGAGGTCTGAATCATTAAGTGCTGAACAAGTAAGAGGTCTAAACCATTAAGAGCCTGTATAATGCTTAACCGTTTAGAGGCAAATGTCTGACCAATTCAGATTAGAGGTCTTAACCATTCAGACTCTGTATAAATCTTAATCATTCAGAGGCAAATGTCTGAACCATTCAGACATCTGCTCGTGAAACAAACAGTCTGAACCATTAAGTGTTGAACCAGTAAGAGGTCTGAACCATTAAGAGCCTCATTAAGAGGTAAACAAACAGCCCCTTAATTCAAATTCATCTTAAATAATAAATTATTTTACTTTTTTTTAACTACTATAAACTAATTATATTCAACATCATTATCATCATACTCAGTAAATCTCATCAATAGCAAAGCTAAGGTAAGATCTGAGAAGTGTAGATGTAGATAACCTTACCTCTATTCCGTAGGAATAGAGAGGCTGCTTCCAGTGAGACCCCTAGCTCGTTTGTAGTTTTGTATCAAGCCTTGGACCTAAGACCCATAACACTCAAACAATCGAGACAAAGACTGATTGGTGCATGTACCCCCGCGTGTTTCAGCTATCAATGTCACCACATAACACTCAAACCATCCGCCGCTTTTAATTATATTCAACATAAAATATAATAATCTGCAAAATTAATTAACTATCAATATGTCAAAACACCATAATTTAGAAGATAGGTTGGTTACTGATAGCGATTTAAGTAAGGTGAAATTTAGAAATAAGTAGTATTGGCTATTTGTTAGTAGGTTTGGTAACGTTATGAATAATAAACTTATCACTTATGGATGTAGTCCATACTTTGGTCAAGTTTAGAAGTTATATGTGTGTGTATATATATGTTTGTGTGTGTTTATTCATATATTAAAAATATATATATAAATTGAATTCAAATTTCGAATCGAGTTGAATTAATAATCATAAATTCGTATTCGATTCGAATTTGATTACTGGACTCGAATACGATTCAACTCGAATTGGACCTTATTAATCAAATTCGAGTCGAATTTCGAGTTTTTCGAATCCGAATCGAATTCTGAACACCTCTAGTTTTCACTTCTTTGTAACGACTATTGCCCCAACCAGTTTTCAAAGATCCTTCCTTTATATGAGGGTTCAAAATGAGCATACATTTGTTCATTTAAATTGTTAAAAATATCATCAACCATTACATATACTTAGCCATAAAGGATATTTTCATTTTTTTTTTAAAAAGCACATATGTCATACTTCAATTGGTGGCACCAAATCATGAAGGGGAAGGATCCACTAAAAAATGGATTTTGCCTAAGTAGCATAAGAAGAATTGTGATGATGACATGTGGCACTCCTAATAAGTAGGAATGAAGGGCATTTTGGTCCTTATAAATAGAAGTGAAAATGACATGTGCCACCCCTTTTGTTTTTTAAAAATACAACAAAAAAAAAATCTAGTACAAAAAAATCTAACACAAAAAATCTTGTACAAAAATATAGCATAAAAAATGTAGCACAAAAAAAATATAGCACAAAAAAGTCTAGTACAAAAAAATATAGCACGGAAAAATTCAGCAAAAAATATAGTAAAAAAAAATCCAGCACAAAAAATTGAGAAAAAACAAATTTAAGTCAAAAAAATTTAGCACAAAAAATTTAGTACAAAAATACAGCACAAAAAAATGTTATACAACATAGAAATACAACACATTTTAGTGGGGTTTTTTAGTCTTCATATTTTATATAGCAATATGGTACTCAAATTAAAGATAAAAAGACGCTCAATTTTACGGTGAAATTTTTATGAAAAAAGAATGTCGTATAAAAAAGTTATGAACGTTTAAAAATGATGGTGGAATATGCATGTGCCTTGCATGTGGAGAGAGAAATCCGATAAATAGGATTTTCCTAATATACCATTGCATAGCTCGTTTCTCCTACACTTTCATCTTAACCATTGATTTGAAAAATGAATGGTTAAGATTCATTCTCATAAGGCAAAATAAACTTTTTATTTGATCTTACCCAATCATGAATACATACGAATTAGTGAAAAAACCCGCAACCGTGTACCAAACTTTATAAGATATGTCACTTCATGACTATTTAGACTAAACGGAGTGGGGCGTCTCCCCCTCCGACGCCGCCCCAAGTCTCCCCAAACACCGCCCCCCCCCCCCCCCCCCCTAGGCGTCCCCAAGGGGCGCCCCCTCTCCCCGTCCTCTTCTCGTCGCCTGCTTCCTCTCACACACATCATTTTTGGCACAAACTTTCAAGGATTCCCCCTCTAAAGGACGCCCCAAGCCGCCCCAAACACCATGCCCCCTTTTTTGCTCAAAATCCTCTGATCTTACGTGGCGCCACGTGTCGCAAGACGCCCTCTCTAAAGGACGCCCCACTCCCTTCAGTCTTAAGAAAACAAGAGCCTATTGACATCTAATGGTTACATATCTAGGAACATGTTTAGTAAAACAAAAGTTGTCAAAAGTTCATAATAGGCTTAAATAATGCATAAACGCATAATTCGTAACAAGTTTGAAACAAAATCCATAAATGAAAAATCACAAAAGGTTTAAATAATTCATAACATCCATTCAAAACAATGAAAAGTTCATTGGAATGAGAACGAAAAGGGTTAGAGAAACAAGAAAGATAAGTGATAAAACCAGGTTTTCAAATCACATGGTCACATTAAAATAAATTTTTTATTATATTAAAATTGTTAACATGCATTAAAAGATACTAAACAGGTAAACATGTATTTTACCTGTTTAGACACGAAAATTAACAGGTATTTTCATGTCTACCCGTTTAGTACCTGTAACCTGTTAATGCCATACACAATACCTGTTAACTTCGTGTAAGTTCGTGTCGTGTATTCGTGTACGTGTCTAAAGTGTAAATACATTCATTCAACGTTTCTTGAAGGCTAGTGACTGTATACATGAGTTTAGCATGCATATGTGATAAGTTATGTGGCATTTACATTTCCAATACATACAAACATAACTTGTAAATGTCGGCGGGAATAGTTGTGATAGGTGGTTGGCCAAAAGTGGCGGCCAAGTTTGTTTGTTTGTTTGTTTTTTTTTTGCATAAAATAGTTATTTATAGGTCCTGTCAAATTACGATTTTATCCCCTGTTTAAAATTAGGATCTTGCCCACAGTTAGAAATTAAATTTATGCTTTGCCCCTAGCTTAAATTTACGATTTTGCCTTGGTTAAAAAAATATAGTTTTGCCCACAGCTACAATCCTATCAAATTAAAATTTGGTTCCCAGTTTAAAATTACAATTTCGCCCCCAATTCAAAATAAAATATTTATTTTGTCCCCAGCTAAAAATTACGATTTTGCCCCCAATTCAAAATAAAAAAAAATGGTTTTGCCATCAGTTCAAAATTTTATTTTACCTCCATTTTAAAATTACGATTTTACCCAAGCTAAAAATTGCAATGTTGCCATAGTTTTTTTGGGCAAAATTATGGTCGTGTTTTATTTAACTTGGTTTACTCAATTTAGTTTTTATTCATGCCAAACAGCTGCCTAGCACTCGCTAATTGGTCCTGAAATATTATTTTTTTGCCCCCAACTCTAAATTACACGCTTGCCATCGTTTTAGTTACGTTTTTATCATAACTATGATAGTGTTTTTCTTTATTTGGTTAACTCGATGCATTTTTTTTTTGTATTGTGTTATAAGTAGCATGTATAACTAACCAAAATAAATGCGTACATGTTATTAAATTAAGAAATATTTGGTTTAGCGCCCCGCAACGTGGGCAGCGCATAACTCTAGTTAGCATTACAAGACCTAGATTTTGCATGCATACATAGTAGGGTCTAACAATGGCATTAAGATGCTCAATCAATCTACAGGATTGACGTATCTTCACTTTGTGTATTTGTTTCTGGTATCTATTTTATTTTCATGTGCCCTTTTTATTTTCACAAAGAATGCTTATTTTTCATACATTTCAAGGCATTCATTCATGTTGTTACCCGAAATTTTTTCACATGTAATTTGTTTAAAAAGGAAGTGTTCTAAACTTGCAACTAACTAAAAAAATATATTCAGTCTTCTGATTCTTTTCATTTAATGGTAGGTGTACAATCAACCCGATGGTCTAAATAAATTAAAAAAAAAAAACCCTTCATTCACACCATAGTATACAACTTCCGCAACATTTTCAAATACATCAAAAGGGTTAGGCGTATGAAGTGTTTTTTGTAAATCATTTTACGTAAAAAGACGCTTTTATTCACTTAAATAATTAACTTGTAAATAATTAATACGTTAAAATTTGCTAGAAAGGTGGAAACTGAAAAATCATACTCAATTGATTTTTCATTATACATTTTTGTCGAAAGAGTAAGCAACCACGTGATGTGTACATAAAACGCTTAAACCCAAGTGAATCACTAAAAGCATAACCTTATAACAAAACAATGTCGAACGCCAATTCTAGTGTTATAAACTGATTGATAAAACGGGCCATGATCCTTCAAAAGATCGAAGAAAGCTAATTACAAAAACAGAATGATTGACGAGACGGCTTACTATTCAGCAGGCATTGATGAATCAGACAGGAATCGCCAACCCCTTCTTAGCCATACTATCGAGAACATCGTTCAAAGCTTGACAAAGTCCAAAAATCTGCGAAAAAAAAGAGAACAGAACGTAAATGTTTAAAGCTGATAAATGATTTCACATACAGCTTCTTTCTTAGGTAAAAAGTAATCTTGACATAATGGGAGAGCCAGGTCATATAACATGTCAACACAGGTTCGGGTCAAAACAATCGACTAAGTAGTTAATGCGGTAAAACATCGGATATCGGTCAAGGACCGATATTTGAGATATCGGTTATTGCGGTGGGATATCGATGGAATATTGGTAATTTTAATATCATGCTAAATTTATATACATACAATTTAACACTAACAATTCGATATACTTTCCTACCATTAACAAATTAACCTTTTGCAACTTGCAAAACACTAACAATTGTAGCAAGTAGGATCTGAATAAGACTTAAAACACTGACATTTAACACTAACAACTAACAATTAAGACTTAAAACACTAATAGCAGCAATAAGAAGAAAGGTACTTATATCGGGAAGATCGGTGATATATCGGTCAATATCGCCAATATTATCGGTCCCAGTATTCTGACCGATATTTTGCGCCGATATCTCACCAGGGGACCGATAACCGATATATCGGGAAATTAACTACATAGACAATCGATTTAAAAAAGTACCAAGATGGGTTCAAGTGTTCAACCACTATATATGTTTTATGGCGGCGGTGGTGATTGACCGTAAGTGGTGGCAGCAGATAATGGCAGTTGGTGGTGCTGGTCCATTTGAACCCGTTCTAAGTTCTCATAAGGGTGATTCATTTTGACCCTTGTACAATTATAGACCCAAAAGCAAAACATAAACTGATAAACTATTCCAATTAACTAATTTCTTGAAGATTGGGTCATGATTGACTAATAGGTATAGAAAAAATGGTTATTAAAAATAAAATAAAATTGATCATTGCTAATCAAAGACACATTAATCACCTGTTGATCCCATTGCTGAAGTTCTTCATTATCATCCTCGAAATGGATAACTGCTTCTACCTGAAATTTGCAAAAACCAAACATTAATCACATGTTTAACTGACCCAAAAGATGAGTTGCCTGATTGTTTTTATTGCGTTACAACTTACGACTAAATAAAATCCACTTTAAAATCTACATAAGAATATGAACCTTTAACTGGAAAAGTTCAAGACTTCTAATTTGCTTAAGGATGTTTTGGATGTTTATCAAATAGTCGAATAATTTCATCAAACCATGTGAACATTAACTGACATAACATAATTAGCTGAAAATATATATCAGACAAACGGGTCGAGCTGGACAAATCTCCCAAAGTTTACTACTGCATACAGCTTTCTAAATCGTAGTCTATATTACTAAAACTATATTAACATTGTAATAAAATAGAACTTTGCAATTAAATTTATTTATTGCAAAAAACTTAATTGACATGGTAATAAAGTAGATCTTTGTAGTTGTATTTAACACGCTAACAATCTATATACCTTTTAAAAAATGACAAAAGGGTGCTGCGGGTCAACCCCAACCCAGCCCATTTTGATGTGTAAAGAAATATCACTTTAACTCATTACTCAACCCACTTGACCCGCCATGTTGCCACTTTCAGTAAAAAGATGTTCCAATTTGCAAATACAACAGTCAATGTTGGTAAAAACAATATTTGTTCAATTATCATATGAAAAATGGAAAAATAAAAAATTGGGCAAGCATATACTATATATAAAATACCTGATCAATGGACCCCCTCATTCTATCTTCACAGATCATTCTTGATGCAATCTTTTCCGCCTGCAAAAAACAAACAAGTTCTATTTACTACATGCCTCCAACAAGGTAGTAAAAAAACCAAAAGCGTACCTTGTGAGGCTCAATCCCGAGCAGTGTGCCCAGCTCATCAAAGCTAATTTTCAAATAAAAATAGGTGGTTAGCCATTGATGAAACATTGCAAAACTCAATAAATGTTTTTATCATCTTAATAAAATAGATAGTAAAATGTAAATTTTAAACAGCTTTTATGAGCAGTTCGATTTTATGTTTATGATGACATTAACACATACAATGAGCAACTTCATAAAACAACTGGAAACTTAATAAAAAGCTCGTATACCTTGTGCTAATGACTAATATTGTACAACCATATTCGCATAAAATAAATAAATAGAGCTTAATGAAAAACAACAATATTGGTATACCTTATGTTTGTGTACAGTTTGCTTGCACTCAAGAGATTATGTTCGATCATTGCACGATCAAGCACAGTAAAATTGTCAGGTAAAAGTGCTTTCTGTTACAAAAGTGAATGTCAGAATCACATATAGCAACAAGCCAACAACCTATCACAATTAAGAACCAATGTACTTTTTACCAAAAACTGTCAACGCTTTTATAAATAACTAGTATCATATATGATGCCAAATTATACTAGTAACTAGTCCATTTTTTTAGTAAAACAGTTGGAAGATGTTATGAGTTTAAAATGCACTTTGGGCATTTTTCGACCATTTGACTCATTTTCTTGTAAAATATTTTTTTTTATTTTAAAAGTTTGACCCATTAAGAATAAAACATACCCCAAAACAACCGCGTAATAATTAAATGAGTCGAACTTTCATCTCTAGTCGTAATGATACCTGATGTGCTTTCAGTTCTTCGGAGAATGTGTCTATCTCAGGTTTCCTCAAGATTCTCTCTAAGTACACCTGAAAAGCTCCAAAACGTTATACCTTATATGCACCTTTGCAATAAGATAACAAACTTTTGCAAAATTTTTAAATTTGATTAGAGAGAGATGATACCTTTTGCAAAATTGGATAAATCTTAAGCCTTGAACACCGTTCATCCTTTAAGAAGAAATATAAACAAGTAACGTTTTATGTTTGAAATAAAAGAGCTGCCTACCAAGCGTTGTGGCATATTATTAAAAAGTTTGTGATGATATCATAATACAAAAAATATTTACTTTATACAAAGTTGCCAGAACACGAGAACGCTGTGGTCCTGCAGCAGCCAAAATAGTGCAAGTCACAGCAGCAGCTAGGGCCTGCTCAAGTGCATCTTCGTCAATCACTCTATGACATAATAAGACACATGAGTCAATTGTTTAATGATGAGTCAATTGTTTAATGTATGCACACGTGAAAATAACACGAAAAATTCAAGAAAACCATGTCCAGGTTGAGCAAATGAAATACGTACTCGTCTCCAATTTGTCGCTTCTCAATTTGTGAAATGTCATAATAACGAAGTGCAGCTTCCAAAAACTTTCTTTTTAAATCTAGTATCCTTGCATAACAAACCTTAAAGAAAAAAAAAAGACAATAAAACATAATAACGTGTCAGTTTAACACAATTTTAACAAGAATTCATGTTTAATCAAAGTTCCAGAAGTCTCAACCTTGTACTGTAAATTCAATACTTCATGTTGACTATTGCTAACCATGAATGATGCTTTGTTAATAAAAGCCTCTGCATTCACAGCATCGTCATCCTGCCAAAATGCAGTCACAAACGCTAGGTTGTCAGCATAAATAATTATGACCATTTATTCAGATTAACATATTATCGAAGGTAAATTTAGATCCATCAATTTCTAGATACACAACAAAACACTTATTCATGTAGCAAAAACATACCTCCAAGTATAGCCGAGCAATTTGCACACATTTTGTCAACCTAAATTTGTCATCAATCACTCTGCAAACATGAAACAGCCAAAAAGAAGTCTGAATTAGTGAAGCTAGTTTCGATCATAGGTATTTCACTTGTGACCGAATGATTGCAGCACGTTACTCTCGTAGACTCCTACAGTATATAACTAACAAAATTTTCATTCTCTCCTACCTCATTCCAGAGTCGAGATCAATGCCACTAAGCATTTGTGCTGCTTTTGACCATAGCTGTTCAGACTCATACAAATCTGCAAGCTTCTCACGTATAACAAGAACCTGAAATGTGCAGTGTCCACAAAAGTTTTCATCTAACAAAACGACTTGATCAAAAGAAGACATGTAAAACCACTGGCTATAGATAATCTATAAAATGGCTATATATATTATGAATCTCCAACAGAGTGATTAAAAGAACGTCTAACCCTAGAAACCCTAAACTTCAAAGTTCTACAATAATCACCTCTAAAAGCCAATGCAGTTAGGAAACACATCAAAATCCTCTAAGACTGCTACCTAAAATACGCATAAACAAGAAATAACACACAATTCACTAACAAACAAACCTGTTCCTCAAAGGATACCACACGAGGCTGAATCTGATGAAGCGTGTAATGAGCAATCTCCTTCTGATTCTCCGGCTCCAACCGGCCTAACTCTTGCGCAAACGTCTGCAGCAACTGTCTCGAAACCACCAACGGAACATCGTCCGAAAGAACTGCAAATTTAATACAACAATAATCAAGCAACTTAAACAATAAATGACGTATACGGTATCGTGAATCGATTAGATGAAACCCTAACTGTGATCGATGAACTTTCTGGCCTGCACAATGTCGTTTGAAGCGATTACTGATGAGAGAATGTGCTTGTATTCTTCGATCTTCTGGCGTTGATCGCCGATTGCAGATGCGTTTGCGAATGCACTCTCCATTTGATCGGAATTTTGAAACCCTAGAAAAAGTGTACAAACGGGGTTTAGGAGGTCTTGATAGAAATATTTCAGTTTCAATTGAAGATGAAACTTGTCCTTGAGGAAAGAGTTTGGTGCATTTGTAGTCCCTTTGGGTTTTAGGGTTCTCTTTTTTTTTCTCAACGGCAAATTTCTTTTAATCATTTTTGTATGTAAGACTTGAACCCAATACTTCTTCCTCTTCAAACGTTTTTTAACTGGTGTTATTGTGTTTCAGTGTTTGGATTTTTATTAACTTGAATTACCAATTTCTTTAGGATGGATCGAGTTTTAGGAGACATTGAGTTTTACATGTGTTTGTTTTCCTCTGGGAGGATGTGGTCGAACCTGTATTATGTTGGAAAAATTGGTGAAAATAGCATTTTTCACAAATATAGGAAAATGATTTTTTCCTATTTTGGACTAGAAATAAATATAAGAAACAGAGGTTTCTTTATATATTTATTTGTGGGTTTGTGTTTGTGTTGGAAGAGCTTCGCAACGAACTAAATCACATCCAAAACGGAGCTAAGATGAATGAGATATCGATGCTCAAAGTTGAATGTTTGAAACATTGAATCTGAAACAAAAGAGAAAGTTGCACCCTGTCCCACATAGGAAGAGAGATGAAACTTAAATGGGTATTTAAGTGGGAACTTTTCATCCTTTTTGTTTCATGGATGCACACACTAAGTGTACTCGCGAAGAGAACACCCTAACTCGCACTCACACACGCGCGCGCGTGGCGTGGGCGATGAGGCACAATGTGGCGCTTTGATGGCGTACTTTGCACTTCGTATCGCCGCTTGAGAGCCGCCTTTGTATTTTTTAACCACGTGCGCGTGGTTGGTGACGTGGCATGCAGGTGCGTGACCCTGGTGGTCCGCGCGCAGTGGCGCATGACGTGGCAGTCATGCGCGTATGCGCGCGAGTAGACATGGCATGATGGCGCGCACTCGCGCATGGAGCATGGGAACTGAAGTGACGTGCGCGGCACACCAAAGTGAGCCAAAATGGCGCGACTGTATGGCGTGCTCGTAGAGGCTCACATGTGATATGGCGCACGCGCGCAGGTGCGCATGGGTTTGTGTAACAACTCTCACCAAAACTATTATTTCTTATTAATATTTTGTCCAATAGGAAACCCTAATTGAGACCCCCAAGTAATCCTGCACAAACCCTAAAAATTTCAGAACAGTTGGAATCAGGATCAGGGCCCCTAAAACTCAGGGGGGGTATTTCCTAGTTGATATTATCTAAACAGTTTTCGATAGAATTCGAATTTTAACGAACGGTCGACTCACCCAAGCTACTGAGACACGTGGCTACCCTATGCTAAAAGTGACCTCTCGCGACACGCGAGAGCCTCTCATGACACGCGACAGCGCCGTTTTTCCAGTATAAATAGAGGAGTTTGGCACTTGAATTTGGGCGTTGGTTCGACGTTAAAATTCAATTTGTACACCGAGATATCGTCTGATTACTATAAAAACACACACAATCACGAAATTCTGCCACGATAACAGGGTAATAACTCGATCACTGCTACGATTTAATGTCCGATCGATAGAAACCAATCCGATGGATGTTTAAGTGTTGCCCAAACTCGGGTTATGCTTTGTCATTCGTCGTAAATTCGATGGATGTTTAAGTATCGCACTTTGTCATTCATTGTAAAGGTTTTGATCTCGTGAGTTGTCGTAAAAGTTGGATTAAAGTTACTAACCTAGTTTTCGTGTGCATTGTTATTTAAATTAGGTTACAAGACTAATCATTAGGCTAAGCGCTGCCCGTTTAAATTTGCAATGTGAGTCATTCTCTTTTTATCAAATTGTTTTCCAAACTCTATTTGTTTCAAAGTTATAATTACAGGGATTAAGTCTTTGTAATCTTCAATTACTGCCGGTATGTGGGGTTTTGTGTACATTCCTTATTCCCGTCACCATTGGACAACGAGTTAGCCAATGGGTGATCTGACCATAGTCACAGAAACGAGTCGAGTGACAAATACCGATTTGGGGTAATTGGTTGATAGAAACAATGTAATAACCCTTAATACTGTAAGTTATAACATAGTTGTAATTGCAGTGATTAAGTCTTTGCCAATCTTTAAGAAGCAAATGTAAAAACTCTTAATGCTATGAATTATAACAAATGTGTTTTGTGCAAAAATGAATGAACTCACCAGTATCTCTTGCTGACCAAATCTTTTTAAAACGCATTTCAAGTAATTACAGTAGATCGGAATAAGAGTTGGATACGGCACCAACAAGGCTTACTGAAGTGGCTTATTTTATCAAATAAATTAAATTAAATTGAATGATGTTTTATGTATTCGGGTTTATCCCAAATACTAAAGCTACCTTTGTAAAACATGAGTTTATTCCCATTTGTTATAAAATCCGGTGTTGCAAAACTCTGGTATTTTTTTTCCTAACTCACGGTCCTGATGAACATTTCCGCTACACTACTTTTCAAAATAACCATCGGTACCACTGAACTAGTTCGCGGCTCTCGATTCCGTCCAGGGTGGGGTCGGGGGTCGTGACAAGAGGTGGTATCAGAGCCACTGAGTTAAGCCAATAGGTGTTGTGATAATAATACCTAAGATTAACCAAAAGAGTTAGGAAATTGCTATTAACTGATAACACACTTGATAGTATTTAGACTTGAACCTAAGAAAAATTACCTTAGCATAAGCTTCGAGATAAGCTAAGTACTTGCATGGTTAAAGCATGATGGGTGATTGGTATGCCGTGAGGATGATAACTAGAACATTGCAAGTATGGTAAATAAGCGATAACACTTGGCCACTGTTATTTCTTGTTTATTGGTACTACTTGGTTCTAGAATATGATCCGTCATGTGAATACTAATTTCCTTATTATTTGATGAAAGCTCTAATAAAAGGTTCATTGTAAGTCATGAATTGAGAAAGATCTATTTATGGGAAATACAAATTACTTTTCCGGCAAGACTGGGTATGATGTGGTAGACTCTCCAGCTTGTCCGGATATAATGAGAATACCTCTCCGGCGAGAACCGGGTAAGACGGGGTATATGATATGTCAAACGAGTAACAAGAATTCTCCTAAATAGTATCATGACATGATATCTGACTTGTTGTTTTTTTTAATATAAATCTGTTAAATACATTGACCTTATGAATGGTATGTATATTACAGTATGTGAAATGTGTGATTATATAGATATGTATATCTATAAGGAAATTAAAAAACCATAAGGATTAACAATTTAGCACAAGCATATGTGTCACTAATAATTATAGATTTCTTTATCAGGAATCTCTCGTATACATCTATAATTCCGATATCAAACATTATTTCGTTTGATCATCTATCTCGTAACTCGTGCGACAATATAAACAATGGGAACCCTTTTAGTTGGGACGCCATCGAAAGTATAAGAATTCCCTATGTGTTACCTTAAATTATTAAAACAGTAGGAAATCTGTAACTAAAAGTCATGCTATGCACAAGACGTCTAAAAACCCACGCTAATGAAGGGTACTTCTACTCTTGTGAAAATAAGAGTAACCACGACTAGGTGCACCTACCAAGACTCTCTTTACCTATAATCCTACTAAGACTACCAGTAACAAAGAAATTGTTACGACAATACACGGGCTGCAAGGGACTAAAGTTGTCCAAACCATTAGTATAGATATTAAGAAAAATGAAGTAATGTATGCTTCAAAATTTAGACGTTTAGATAGTGAGACCCGAGCTTCGAAACACATGATCAAGACATATGCCATGAAATGGAAAGAATGAAAAGAACTGACAGAAAGGAAATTCGGTCTGCTTCATAAAAAGGAACGAATGGAAATGATGGTTCCTGAGGGGATTGCTTAATTAGGTAGAGAGTTGCAGAGCCAACCGGAGAAGTGACCACAAGGAGACAAGACAGACCAACCGACCAAGTTCGTCTCTGTGAGGAAAGCCACAAGTTACAGTCATGCCCTTTGGGTTAACAAATGCTCTTGCAGCATTTATGGACATGATGAATAGGATCTATAAACCGTACTTGGATAAATTTGTAATTGTCTTCATCAACGATATACTCATTTATTTCAAAAAAAAAATCAGGACGAATATTGTGAGCACCTACAAGCACTCTTCACAGAGAAACTTTATGCCAAATTCTCGAAGTGTGAATTTTGGCTACAAGAGGTACAATTTTATGACATATGGTGAATCACGAAGGTATTCACATAGATCCCTCCAAAATAGAAGCAATCACTAAATGGAAGGTCCCACAATCAGCTATGGAAGTTAGAAGTTTTCTAGGATTAGCCGGATACTATAGACGGTTTATTAAAGATTTTTCTAAGATAGTTGTACCATTAACTAAGCTAACCTGTAAATCAGTTAAGTTTGAATGGGGACCTAGGCAAGAAGAAGCTTTTAAGATTTTAAAGCAAAGATTAACAAACACCCCAATTCTTGCCTTACCAGAAGGAACGGAAGATTTTGAAGTTTGCTGTGATGCTTCTAAGCTAGGATTAGGATGTGTGCTGATGCAACGCAAAAAGGTAATTGCGTATGCCTCAAGGCAATTGAAAAAGCACGAGGAAAATTATACGACGCATGACTTAGAATTAGGGTCGATAATTTTTGCCCTTAATATTTGGAGACACAATATGTATGGAAGTAAGTTTATGGTCTATACAGATTATAAGAGTTTAAAATACATATTTGGGCAAAAAGAATTAAATATGAGGCAAAGAAGATGGATGGAAATTCTAAGTGACTAGACTGTGATATTCAATATCACGAAGGAAAAGCAAACGTAGTTGCAGATGCCTTAAGTCGTAAGTATCACGAAAAGCAAAAGCGAGTTCGTGCTCTTAGATTAAGTTTACAATTAGACTTAATGGAACAATTGAAAAATGTTCAAGCCACAACAATCAAGGATGATGCTGAAGGAATGAAAGGACGAATAAAGGAATTAGAGCAATGAGCTGATGGAATTTGGAGATTCCATAAAAGAAGAATTTGGGTACCTAAGCAAGGAGAATTAAGAAATAAGATTTTAGAAGAAGCTCATAAATCTAGGTATATCATGCACCCGGGAAACAATAAGATGTACCAAGATTTAAGGAATAACTTCTGGTGGATAGGAATGAAAAAAGGATATAGCTAGATATGTTTCTAAGTGTCTTACTTGTTCACCAGTTAAGGCAGAACACCAGAAACCTTCAGGTTTACTTCAACAATTAGAAATGCCTGTTTGGAAATGGGAACAAATAACCATGGATTTTGTTACTAAGTTGCCCAAAACCAGAAAAGGTAATGATGCTATTTGGGTAATTGTGGATCGATTAACCAAATCAGCTCATTTTCTACCCATGAAGGAAACCTTTAGCATGGAAATGTTAGCAAAATTTTACGTAGACGAAGTAGTATCCTTACATGGAGTCCCGCTCTCCATTGTATCGTATAGGAATAGTCGTTTCACTTCACGTTTCTGGACAAGTTTCCAAGATGCCATGGGAACGCGATTGAATTTAAGTACAACTTACCATCCTCAAACAGATGGACAAAGTGAAAGGACGATCCAAACCTTGGAAGACATGCTGCAGGGCATGTGTAATAGATTTTGGTGGAAACTGGGACGACCACCTACCCTTAATTGAATTCTCCTATAACAATAGTTACCATGCAAGCATTGAAGCTGCCCCATTCGAAGCACTGTATGGATGAAAGTGCAGAACTCCGGTTATTGGACAGAAATAGGAGAAAGCCAATTATCAGGTCCCGAAATTATACAAGAAACTACCGACAAGATCACTCAAATCAAGGAAAGGCTGAAAACGGTTTGAGATCGCCAGAAAAGTTATGAAGACAATAGATGTAAGCCGCTAGAATTTCAAATTGGAAACAAGGTACTCTTAAAAGTTTCTCCTTGGAAAGAAGTAGTGCGGTTCGGAAAGAAGGGAAAGCTAAGTCCAAGGTACGTAGGACCATTCCCAATAATCCAGCGAATAGGACCAATTACCTATCGCCTACAACTACCAGAAGAGCTAGCCGGGGTACATGACGTATTTCATGTATCCAATCTCAAGAAATGTCTATCTAACGAATCCCTGGTAGTACCTCTTCAAGATATAGAGGTCAAGGAAAAATTAAGATTTGTTGAGAAGCCACTGTAATAGAAGATAGAAAGGTCAAGTTTCTTAAGCATAAATGACTAGTGCTGGTCAAAGTCAAGTGGGATTTAAAGAGAGGACCTGAGTATACTTGGGAGCTGGAATCAGAGATGAAGCGAAAATATCCCTACTTGTTCCAGTAAATCTCGAGGACGAGATTTTTATTAAGGTGGGGAGGATGTAACAACTCTCACCAAAACTATTATTTCTTATTAATATTTTGTCCAATAGGAAACCCTAATTGAGACCCCCAAGTAATCCTGCACAAACCCTAAAAATTTCAGAACAGTTGGAATCAGGATCAGGGCCCCTAAAACTCAGGGGGGGGGGGGTATTTCCTAGTTGATATTATCTAAACAGTTTTCGATAGAATTCGAATTTTAACGAACGGTCGACTCACCCAAGCTACTAAGACACGTGGCTACCTTATGCTAAGAGTGACCTTTCGCGCCACGCGAGAGCCTCTCGTGACACACAACAACGCCGCTTTTCCAGTATAAATAGAGGGGTTTGGCACTTGAATTTGGGCGTTGGTTCGACGTTAAAATTCAATTCGTACACCGAGATATCGTCTGATTACTATAAAAACACACACAATCACGAAATTCTGCCGCGATAGCAGGGTAATAACTCGATCACTGCTACGATTTAATGTCCGATCGATAGAAACCAATCCGATGGATGTTTAAGTGCTGCCCAAACTCGGGTTATGCTTTGTCATTCGTCGTAAATTCGATGGATGTTTAAGTATCGCACTTTGTCATTCATTGTAAAGGTTTTGATCTCGTGAGTTGTCGTAAAAGTTGGATTAAAGTTACTAACCTAGTTTTCAGGTGCATTGTTATTTAAATTAGGTTACAAGACTAATCATTAGGCTAAGCGCTGCCCGTTTAAATTTGCAATGTGAGTCATTATCTTTTTATCAAATTGTTTTCCAAACTCTATTTGTTTCAAAGTTATAATTACAGGGATTAAGTCTTTGTAATCTTCAATTACTGCCGGTATGTGGGGTTTTGTGTACATTACTTATTCCAGTCACCATTGGACAACGAGTTAGCCAATGGGTGATCTGACCATAATCACAGAAACGAGTCGAGTGACAAATACCGATTTGGGGTAATTGGTTGATAGAAACAATGTAATCACCCTTAATACTGTAAGTTATAACATAGTTGTAATTGCAGTGATTAAGTCTTTGCCAATCTTTAAGAAGCAAATGTAAAAACTCTTAATGCTGTGAATTATAACAAATGTGTTTTGTGCAAAAATGAATGAACTCACCAGTATATCTTGCTGACCAAATCTTTTTAAAACGCGTTTCAGGTAATTACAGTAGATCGGAATAGGAGTTGGATACGGCACCAACAAGGCTTACTGAAGTGACTTATTTTATCAAATAAATTAAATTAAATTGAATGTTGTTTTATGTATTCGGGTTTATCCCAAATACTAAAGCTACCTTTGTAAAACATGAGTTTATTCCCATCTGTTTAATGAATAAAATCCGGTGTTGCAAAAGTCTGATATTTTTTTTTCCTAACTCATGGTCCTGGTGAACATTTCCGCTACACTACTTTTCAAAATAACCACTGGTACCACTGAACTAGTTCGCGGCTCTCGATTCTGTCCAGGGTAGGGTCGGGGTTCGTGACAGTTTGAGCCAAGATGGCGCACGCGCGCATGTCAGTGAGCCAAAATGGCGCACACGCGCATGATCGTGCAGAATTGTACGCGCAAAGGGCGCACACGTACCAGTCTGCCTTGCGCGCATGCGCACAGAAGCTTACAGCATTTAATGCCGAAGCAGTTTCAGTGCAGCATTCGAAACTGACGAGTCAACGGTTTTAACTGCGAATTAAATGACGTATTAAATTGCATCGAAGACGTTTAATGCAATTTAAACCTCTCCTTTAATTCCTTTTGATTGTTTCGAATCAGAGCTGTATAAATACAGCCTCATAGTCACTGCAAAAATCACTAGCAACACAACAGTACATGCAACTTTCTCCCTACTTTCTTCTGATCTTTTCTTGCAGCTTTCAAGGTAGACATCGGGTTCCCGTGCCAATTCCGGCAGTACTACTGCTCCGGCTGTTGTACCCTGGGAAACAAAACGAGTGCTCCTGGGAGACTCAGAATTTGTTTTAAGGGAAGCGTGTTGAACACGTGCCTCAGCCATTTTGCTTCTACTCCTTTCTTGTATTTGTTTATTTCAGTTGTAATAGTATTTTAGATTTTTAGCTTTCTTTATTTCTTTGTATTGTAATCAGTGAATAAAATTTGTTTTATTTTATTTAATTACGTGAACGGTTCCTAGAATCTTAAAACAAATTTTAAAACACCGTTTGTGTAATCAAAACCATTCTGTTTGGTGATTCAAACCAGTTTTGTTTCACTCAGTTTGTGTTTTAAAAACAAATTTTTTTTTGGTTTTCATTTTCAAAGGAGCGACTTTGGTTGAAAACTGTTTTGGTTACATTCAGACTCTGTCCTAAAATTTGCTAAAAACTTTATGTCTTGGTCTTCAAAGTTGGACTTAGAAGCCAAAAGTAAGTTCTAATAATTAAAAATTTTCTGTTTTTGGTCTTCAAAGTTGGACTTAGAAGCCGAAACAGTAAATTTGTGGTAAAATTAAAATGTAAGTGTTTATATTTGTTTTTCAGTAAAACAGAATTTTTTGGACTAAACTTTAAATTTTATTTTTTCAGCATGTCGAACGAAAACGTCAACGTTAACAACACGAATGTTGTGACGGGAACCCCCATGAACGCTACCACTGTGGGAGCGTCCACAGTGGCTAATCACGCTGAACGACCCGAGAAGTTCTCGGGTCTACACTTCAAGAGGTGGCAGCAGATGATGTTCTTCTACCTGACCACCATGAACCTTGCGAGGTTCTTAACTGAAATCGCTCCCCAACCCGTGGAAGGGGAGACCGACGCACAAAGTCAGTGCGCGGTAGATGCGTGGAAGCATTCGGATTTCATATGTGGAGGCTATGTGTTAAACGGGCTTTCGGATACATTGTATAATGTGTACTACAATGTCAAGACTTGCAAAGATTTATGGGATGCCTTGGACAAAAAGTACAAAACGGAGGATGCTGGCACAAAGAAATTTGTGGTAGCCCGTTTTTTGGAATTCAAAATGGCTGATTAAAAAACAGTTATGAATGAAGTCTAAGAATTGCAAATTATACTGCATGACATCCTAGCGGAAGGCATGACACTTAGCGAGACATTCCAAGTGGCAGCGATGATTGAAAAGTTACCTCCTTGTTGGGTGGATTTTAAGAATTATCTTAAACACAAACGAAAGGAGATGACTATAGAGGATCTTATTGTTCTTCTTCGGATTGAAGAGGATAATAGAATTGCCCAAAAAGGCAGCCATGCGCAAACTTCTGCTAGCGCAAATTTGGTTGAGCATGGGCAATCCTCTAAGGGCAATAAGGGTAAGGGAAAAAAGGACAAAGAGAAAGCAAAGGCTAGCAAACTTGGACCGACGAAAGGGGTTGTGAAAAAGAAACCTCAAACGTTCCAAGGGACTTGTTACAACTGTGACGAGCCGGGGCATCGGGCTAACCAATGCAAGAAACCAAAGCGCGAGCGAGCGCACATGGTGGAGAAGACGGAATGCCTTTGGTGGCAATGATTTCCGACAAAACCGCAATGATGGATGAGGTCAATACTGTGACCAACACTCCAAAAGGATGGTGGGTAGATACGGGAGCGACCCGTCATGTGTACCAAGACAGGAGCCTCTTTACCACCTTCAAAGAGCTTGCGGGAGATGAGAAGTTGTACATGGGAAATGCAGCCACCGCGGACATCAAGGGTGAAGGAACGGTGATTTTGAAGTGGACTTCGGGGAAGGAACTCACTTTAAGCAACGTGTTATATGTTCCAGACTTGCGCAAGAACCTAGTCTTGGGATGGTTGCTTAATAAGTTTGGATTTCGTTTAGTATTTGAGAGCGATCAATTTGTACTTACTAAACGAGGAATGTATGTTGGTAAGGGCTATGCCCAAAATGGTATGTTCAAATTGAATGTAATGGCAGTAAAAAAGAATATGAATAAAATTGCTATTACTTCTACTTATATGCTTGAGTTTTCTTATTCGAATAAATGGCATGGTAGATTAGGTCACGTTAATTTTAATTCAATACGCCGTTTAATCAATTTAAAATGTATACCAACATTCCATATTGATTCACATTCTAAATGCGAAACATGTGTAGAATCCAAACTTACAAGATCATCATCGAAACCGGTTGAACGAATAACCGAACCCCTTGATTTAATTCACACCGATATTTATGAGTTAAAAGCAGTACCCACAAGAGGTGAAATAAGTACTTCATCACGTTTATTGATGATAGGACTAAATATTGCTATGTATGTTTACTAAAAAGTAAAGATGAAACAATAAGTAAATTTATCTTGTATAAAAATGAAGTTGAGAATCAACTTCAAAAGAAGATAAAAGCTTTGCGAAGCGATCGAGGAGGCGAATATGTTGCACCTTTTGCTTATTTATGCGCAAAAAGTGGCATTGTACATGAGTGTACACCTCCTTATTCTCCACAATCAAATGGCGTGGCGGAACGAAAGAACCATACATTGAAAGAAATGATGAACGCCATGTTGATAAGTTCTGGGGTGAGCCAGGAAATGTGGGGGGAAGCCATTCTCTCGGCTAATTATCTTTTGAACAAGATACCACTAAAAAAGAGGGACGAAACTCCATATGAGTTAGGGAAAAGGAAGAAGCCTTCATACAAATACTTGAAAGTGTGGGGGTGCCTAGCAAAGGTGATTGTACCACCTCCTAAGGCTCTTAGGATAGGACCCAAAACTGTTGATTGCATATTCATTGGGTATGCGCATCAAAGTAGTGCACATCGCTTTCTTGTACATGAGTCTAAGAATCCAGATGTACACGTAAACACTATCATGGAGGTGAATCCTAACGTTGTGTCATACTTTGAAAATGTGTTTTCTTTGAGAAGACAAACACACACAACGTCATCAACACCTAATTTTGAAGTAGGTGAAAGCTCATCTACACCAGTTGATGAGGTAGTTCATGATAAGACACATGAACGGCCTGAGGTTGAAGAAGGTGATCATAGGCGAAGCAAAAGGCCAAGGGTTGAAAAATCCTTCGGTCCAGACTTCGTTAGCTATATGGTTGAGGGCGAGCCCAATACATATCGCGAAACTGTTTCCTTTTCAGAAGGACCTCAATGGAAAGAAGCAATAAAGAACGAAATTGATTCGATATTGCAAAATCATACTTGGGAGTTAGTAGATCTTTCACCTAGTTGCAAACCACTTGGATATCGTTGGATATTCAAAAGGAAGATGAAAACTGATGGAAGTATTGATAAATACAAGGCTAGGTTGGTGATTAAAGGATTTAGACAAAAAGAAGGTATAGATTACTTTGATACCCACTCGCCTGTGAAGCGCATAACCTCGATTAGATTGGTTCTTGCTATAGCGGCTTTAAGAAATTTGGAAGTTCACCAAATGGACGTTAAAACCGCATTTCTAAATGGCGATTTAGAAGAAGAGATTTACATGGAGCAACCTGAAGGTTTCTCCGCCCCAGGTCAAGAGGGTAAAGTATTTAAACTCGTCAAGTCTTTGTATGGCTTAAAGCAAGTACCAAAACAATGGCACCAAAAGTTTGATCATGTCATGATTGACAATGGTTTCAAAATAAATGAGTGCGACAAATGTGTTTATTTCAAAGACACAAATGAAGCTTATGTGATCTTATGCCTTTAAGTAGATGATATGCTTATCATTGGGAGTAATGATAAAATTATCAAAGCTACTAAAAGCATGTTGAAAGCGAGATTTGACATGAAAGACATGGGTTTAGCGGATGTGATTCTTGGAGTAAAGATCATAAGAACCCAAGATGGTCTTGTGTTAAGTCAATCTCACTATGTGGATAAAATTCTTGAAAAATTCAATTCGGGAGATACGAGTGTAGCTCGAACTCCAGTTGATACCTCCCAACATCTAACGAAAAATAGAGGAGAGGGGGTTGGTCAGTTAGAGTACTCAAGAATTATTGGCAGTCTAATGTATCTAATGACATGTACTAGACCCGACTTGGCTTACGCGGTGAGTAGGCTAAGTAGATATACTAGTAATCCAAGTCATGAACATTGGAAAAGTATAACGAGGGTGCTTAGATACATAAGATACACAAGAGATTATGGACTGCATTATAACCGAAAACCAGCAGTGATCGAAGGATACATTGATGCAAACTGGATATCGGATAATAAAGATTCCAAATCGACAAGTGGTTACGTGTTTACACTTGGAGGAGCTGCTATTGCTTGGAAGTCTTCTAAGCAAACAGTCATAGCAAGATCCACAATGGAATCCGAATTTATCGCCTTGGATAAGTCAGGAGAGGAGGCGGAATGGCTACGTCTATTCGTGGAATATATTCCAAGATGGCCAAAGCCTTTGCCAGCCATATGTATACATTGCGATAGCCAGTCAGCGATTGGTAGAGCTCAAAGCTTGATGTAGACATAACACGGTACGACAACTACTCTCAACAGGTGTTATCACAATTGATTATGTGAGATCAAAAGATAACATTGAGGACCCGTTTACAAAAGGCTTAAGCAGAGAGTTAGTTGAAACGTCATCAAGAGGAATGGGACTAAAGCCCATGATAAATGAGAATATGAGGGAAACCTAACTTAGTTGACTGGAGATCCCCAGGATCTAAGTTCAATAGGACAACTTAATCATATTACCAAAACGGAGTCACTGTGGGGGAGTACCCTAAACCAAATAAAAGGGAGTTATATACTTCCTAGTCCATTCAGTGACATTGAAGTGAGGCTAAGCATATTAAGGTTAACGATTTCGGAAAATCAAATAACCATGATGCTTTTAATGATTCAAGGGTCGCTTCGAATGGCTTTGTGGGGTGCGCAATCCTAGAGCTCTCGCAGAACCAGGCTAGTGTTCCAGGACCATAATAGGACATGATAATGAGGGGTTGGCCAGACCAGGGATAGTATTGTGTGAAGTGTATTGTCGTTTACACAAATGGGGGTATGTTCAAGGACATCGCGTCTACAAACCGCTAGTAAGCTAAGTAGGCTTCACAAAAGAAGGTTCAAAGGTAACAACCTACCTATATTGCAATACTCAACTGTCAAAGTTTATCGTTGAAAAGTGTAAGGAAAGATCGATTTCCATACATGTGGGGGATTGTTGCAAATTTGATGAAAATAACATTTTTCATGTGGGGGATTGTTGGAAAAATTGGTGAAAATAGCATTTTTCACAAATATAGGAAAATGATTTTTTCATATTTTGGACAAGAAATAAATATAAGAAACAGAGGTTTCTTGTCACACCCCAATCTATGGCGGAATCATCGGGGCGTGACACTAGGCGAATCAGATTGCTCAAAAGAATCCATAACAACTAAATTGCGACAGTATTTATTGCATTTGTTATCCCATACTAACAACCAGTACAATCACATAAGTTATCACAGATTTCTTGTCCTCTCGAACAATACAAATCCGACAACCTAGATTTAGGTGAGTTTCTAGACTTCCTAGCTTGATTTGATGTAGTCTGCGATCTAACCTGCAACATACGTTAAAATAATGTCAATACAAAAGTATTGGCGAGCATACAGGTTTGATTTGTAATAGTGTAATAGATAAAAGCTGCGAATTTCCACATACATAAACGTAATACACGACATATATACTCACAAAACTGATACTACCAGCTAAGTCCTCGAGCTTCGATCGCGATTGCTAAACTAGACCCCGTCGGGCGCAATAGTACTATACTAGTCATGGTGGGACGTCGCGAGTATAAGTCCTAGCACATATGTAACTAGCATCACGTATAACTATGCACGTAAGTCATTCGCAAGTGATAAGTAGTTTAAGCATTTGATGTGATTCGATTTGATAGCAACGTATGTTACACCCAAAAGTGCAAAAGCAAAAAGGGTTCAAGTATACTCACAATCGGTGTTCAACAAGCAAACACAACTTGACTGGATTGATGGGAGCGCGTCTGAGATTAGCCTGGTTTCAGTTTGATAGCGTAAGCGTCGAACAATGCGTTAAACGGTGGCGAGTGAACCAAGTGTCGAATGGTAATCCGATCGGATGGCAATCCGACCGGATGGCCAGTAGATCGGGTGGCAATCCGTTCGGATGGTCATCCGATCGGATGGCCATTCGATTGGATTGTCACCTCGTTTGGTGAAGATGTGTTTGTGTATGATGGTTTGCCTTTTGAAGTTTTCGTTGTAGCATTTTGAAAACAGAGAAGTATCTCTACCTTTCAGGTCGGTCGATCGAATCGGCTGGTCGATCGGGTGGCAACTCGATCGGGTGGCTGTTCGATCGGACGGTGATCCGATTGGCAAGGCACTTTGGTTGCTGATAAGTTCACAGCAGATTGGTCGCTCGATCGGGTGAAAACCCAATCGGGTGACAATCCGTTGGAACTGATGTGTGACGAGGATTTGTAAAATCGTTTAAGTGTTGAGGATCCAAAAGTCAGCCGATCGGATGGTCGTTCGATCGGACGGCAGTCCGTTCTTTGTTCGGATCCTTGAATGTTTGAAAATTTGATTAAGTCTTGACCCCAAGTGCAACCCGACCGGATTGCAGGTCGATCGGGTGGCAGTCCGATCGGACTGGAATCCGTTCGAACGGTAACCCGTCCCGCAATCTTATCGTTTTACATCTTGGCTATCTCGTTAAGTTTTTGCGATTTGATCGAGACGTTACGACTACGAGCTAAACAATGGAACTCCACCAGGTCCGAGTCACCGGATCAGATGGGAATCACCCCGTCTGATCGGTTAGCTGTTCTCGATGGTTATTCGTGTTTGACACGACAAGCCGGTCATCTCGTCGATAGGAATCAGTTCTCAAACCGACACTCTACTATAGGAAAAGTAGAAGGTCTGTACGAGCTCTGTTGCTACCGGTTTCGAGTGATAAGTTAGGAAATTTTGAAGAAAATCTTAGAAAACTTTGATTCGGCTTAGATTTGTGCGAGTTTATTGTTTATTCTCCGTGGAATCCATCAGATCTGGACGGTTCTTGATGAGATGAGGTCACACTTCATTGTTCCTACGAACTTCATGATGACATCACCTTAGAACGGCTCAAATCCAAAGATTTAACGATGAAGAAGTGAGATTTGATAGTGAGAAAGATGGGGGAGTGCTTGTAGATCATAGAAGTACAAGATTTGAGGTAGAAACTTACAAGAATTGCGAGAAATCGAGAGAAAATGGCGAGAAGGCGTCTGGTCGAGAGAGAGAGAGAGAGAGCAGTCACATCAACTGTTGTTGATGTGACAAGTGGGGTATTTATAGGCAAAGGAGGAGAAAGGCGGTGCCGTGCATCGGATCGGATGGCTGTCCGATCGGATGGCCATTCGATCGAAGTGCCATTCGATCAAACGCCTCCGGCGAACTAAGTTTTGGCGTTCCGTTTTGATTGCTAAGCGTTGCGATAGTTTGGTTACACATTCGCATCCACATTTCCTTATATTTATTATAATTAGCTACGTTGGGTCGTATACACATCTCCATATTTCAAAGTTACGATACAATAACCGGGTTTCGTTTCGAATATGCGTTGCTTTGCGACGCTTCACGGTCATCAAGGAGGGTAGAATAGGTCCTCACTCAACGTCATCGTGAACGTTAATGTGTGTGATGCGATGTGCGTTTTGAGTAATGAGTTGCACTGCGACACATCACGGCTATCAAGGAGGGTAGAATTGGTCCTCATTTGATATCTTCGTGGTTGCCAGCAAGTGCAATGTGATGTGATAGCGATAAAGTATGCGTAATATGCGAAAATACTGCAAAATAGCGATGTATGCGATATAGCTACATTATGATCCGAATCTCTGGTGCTAGGCGTAACGAGTATAACGAGTGGTAACAACGCACGGACGTGCGGGTTGTTACATTTATTTATATATTTATTTGTGGGTTTGTGTTCTATGTTGGAAGAGCTTCGCAACGAACTAAACCACGTCCAAAACAGAGCTAAGATGAATGAGATATCGATGCTCAAAGTTGGGTGTTTGAAACACTGAATGCTGAAACAAAAGGGAAAGTTGCACCTTGTCCCACATAGGAGGAGATATGAAACTTAAATGGGTATTTAAGGGGGAACTCTTCATCCTTATTGTTTCATGGAAGCACACACACTAAGTATACTCGCGAAGGGTGCGTAACACCCTAACTCGCACTCGCACACGCGCGCGTGGTGTGGGCGATGAGGCGCAATGTGGCGCTTTGATGGCGCACTTTGCACTTCGCATCGCCGCTTGAGAGCCGCCTTTGTATTTTTGACCACGTGCGCGTGGTTGGTGACGTGGCATGCAGGCGCGTGACCCTGGTGGGTCCGCGCGCAGTGGCGCATGACGTGGCAGTCATGCGCGTACGCACGTGAGTACACATGGCACGATGGCGCGCACTCGCGCATAGAGCATGGGCACTGTAGTGACGTGCGCGACACACCAAAGTGAGCCAAAACGGCGCGACTGTGTGGCGTGCTCGTAGAGGCTCACAGGTGACGTGGCGCACGCGCGCATGGGTTTGAGCCAAGATGGCGCACGCGCGCATGGCAGTGAGCCAAAATGGCGCACACGCGCATAAGCGTGCAGACTTATGCGCGGAAGAGCGCGCACGCACCAGTCTGCCTCTCGCGCGCGCGCCCACAGAAGCTTCCAGCATTTAATGACGAAGCAGTTTCAGTTCAGCATTCGAAACTGACGAGTTAACGGTTTTAACTGCGAATTAAATGACGTATTAAATTGCATTGAAGACGTTTAATGCAATTTAAACCTCTCATTTAATTCCTTTTGACTGTTTCGAATCAGAGGCTGTATAAATACAACCTCATAGTCATTGCAGAAACCACCAGCAACACAACAGTACATGCAACTTTCTCCCTAGTTTCTTCTGATCTTTTTCTTGCAGCTTTCAAGGTAGACATCGGGTTCCCGTGCCAATTCCGGCAGTACTACTGTTACGGTTGTTGTACCCTGGTAAACAAAACAAGTGCCTCTGGGAGACTCGGAATTTGTTTTAAGGGAAGCGTGTTGAACACGTGCCTCAGTCATTCTGCTTCTACTCCTTTCTTGTATTTGTTTATTTCAGTTGTAATAGTATTTGAGATTTTCAGCTTTCTTTATTTCTTTGTATTGTAATCAGTGAATAAAATTTGTTTTATTTTATTTAATTACGCGAACGGTTTCTACATATTGTGTATGCAACACCTACTTTGCAAGACTGTATGTGAAATATATTTAAATATATAGGCTAATTATCGAATTGATTAAGGATTTACATCTTTAGAACGGAGTGGGTTTTACATCTGTTCGGTAATCTTTTCTTAAAGCTTGTATTTTTCTTGCTGGAGGATCTCGTCGATGATGCATTATGTATGTAACACCTACTTTACGACTCTGTGTGAATTATAGTTTTAATTATATGTGCTAATAATGGAATCTGTCGAATACCCAAATCCCGGCTGACGTTAAGTGGATCTTCGCTGACGTCGAGATATCCCGTTCCTTGAAGCTACAAAAGAATAAACCGTTAGCCTCTTCACGGAGGACCCCGGGAGGGGGATCCGTGACCAAGCTCCGGCGTGAGAATAAGTAAACTTGTCGGAGAGTGAGAGGAGCTTCTTCCGATGAGTGTGATCACCGGAATACTTCCTCTTTGGTGTGAATCTAATAAATACGTATGCGGGTATTAAATATATAGGAATGTTGGTCGGAATTAATGAGAGGAGATTAAATGAGAGTGTAGTAAATGAGATAGCTCCGGAGATGATACCTGCCTTTGTTACCGTCTTCTCTTCTTTATATAAGTCCCAGACCTTATTGTGTATGTAGGATATTTGTTGAGATAATCCAATGGGTTTAGGAAGACCTCGAGGGGCTCAGACACGTGTCTGACCCCTAACGGTTAGATCGGCAGCGACATTTAATGTTTAAGAAGGAGAAGTACGATGCCAGCCGTGATGCTCTTCTTATCAGTCATTAATGGACGCCTGCATGTTCTGACTCCTTGTTTCCCGCTCGTTTTATGAAGGAGAAAACTTAATGGGCATGTTAGGCTCTGGTTGGGCTTGTACTCTGTTGTGCCCGCCCATAGATAGCCCAAAACGGGTAGAAATGGGGTTCCCCATTGGCCCGTCGTCAGAATCCATCGCTATATTTTGTTCACTATAAGTCAGATTGTTTCTAAAAGGTTGTTCATATGTTAACTAATTTAAGATTAAGATTAAGATTAAAATGTTGAATATATTAAAGCAATAATGGCATGTATATAAGATATAAATAATAATTGGTAGTAATTAATAAACGTTAAAAGTTCCCCTTTTTCATAAACAACTAGTATTAAGCACCCCTCGCGTAGCGACCATCCACACTGAAATTGTGGTGTTAATGCGAAGAAATTAAACTGAAACGTAAAACATAGAATAAAATAACTAAGTTGATTTAGGACTCGCGCGTTACGATAAACCCGCGTCTATTTTTTCCCGTTTGACAGGTTCATCGTAATCTATATATAATATATATCATTACCACTATACAAACCATAATACATACATTACAACAACCATTGCATCAATATGTTGTAAATTATATTTATACAAGATTTTGGCTAAATTAATTAGATTATTATAAATAATAATAATTTACAAATAAAACAACACAACTTTGAATAGATCAAACCAATTGAATATGGTAATATAATGAAACCATTATTTGATTATGATACAACCACTTAAGCACAATTTACAACCATACATGCATACAAAACAGATTGAATTTGGTAAGGTAATGAAACCATTATTTGATTAAGGTACAACCACTTAAGCACAACTTACAACCAATATTTGATTAAGGTACAACCACTTAAGCACAACTTACAACCAAACACTTAAGCACAACTTACAAGCAATATTTGATTAAGGTACAACCAATTAAGCACAACTTACAACCAAACACTTAAGCACAACTTACAACAAATATTTGATTAAGGTACAAGTATTTAAGCTCAACTTACAACCAAACATGCATACTAATGTTTCAAATTAATAGTATATAA
Organism: Helianthus tuberosus; assembly: GCA_030545235.1. Classification (NCBI taxonomy): domain Eukaryota; kingdom Viridiplantae; phylum Streptophyta; class Magnoliopsida; order Asterales; family Asteraceae; genus Helianthus; species Helianthus tuberosus. The sequence continues at coordinate 142,372,712 of CM060357.1, forward strand.
ATAAACAAGATTCAACCATACAGGAATGTTATTCACCCAAGGCCGAGAATGATCGCCGTATATTTAGGAGCAGTTTTGGTAAACATGCAATACTGGAAAAAACCTGGTCAACCAGAAAAATGCGTGACATTCGAGCTTAATGATGACTATGTTTTGTCTAATAGATCGCTACCTGGTAACGAAACTGTATATCTTTGTATGCTTATGGAGCATCTGGTTACGGATAAACCAATTAATCTGGCTGGCGATATACAACATAGGTTTTTATCATACAGACGGTTATAAAATGTATTTGTGTTTGTATTAATTAAATGACTGTTTAGTATTTCACATTTGCGTTTTTATATTATACTAAAAATCGGAAATATAATAATATTAAAACACACCTAATTATGTATTATTAGATAAACATAAAAGAAAAAAAGTAAGCGTAGAATAAATCTTAAGAAAACACAAAAAAGCGTTAAAAATCCCACAGGAAAAAGGCTGCCCGGTGGAGGTGACACATTACGAACACTGTCACGACCGTCCGACCTATAGTCTTCAGGAATGCGTCCCGAATCAGGACTAGGAGAGGATGGATCATCCCGCAACGGTGATACATATTCCTCACCCGGGTCAGTTTCTGATGTAGCGCGTGATACGGAAACGAAGATCAAAACACGTTGATTCTAAGAATACCCGTGTGTTCTTCCCCAACCCCCAAGATTCCACCCAAAAGGCACGGAATTTGAAGTGAAAAATCAATAGTTTCAAAATTCAATTCTGATCATTCATATTACTAGAGGGACATATAAATAGAAACCGAAATTCGAAATGAGCCTAAAAAAGATAACGGGCCAAACACACGGCCTAAAACAAAATGCCCAAAATGGATAAAAAAACATAAAAATGCAAATAAGTAATAGAAATAAACGTTTTTTGGCCCGGACGATGACCTGCAGCAAGATGGAGCTCGTTCTCACGTTCGTTTCGCCTGGTCGCACGCCCAAAACGGACCCTCGTAGCCCAAGTTAGAGCCATTTTAGTGAAGCCCCTTTTGTTACGCGGTCTTGGGCCTCCAAATACAAAATAGCCCGTTCCTCCACACTTGGGCCTGCATCAGTTTCGTAACCTTCAACCCATGCGGGTACGGCCAGCGTAGGACGGTAGTTAGATTGATTCCCACCAAATCGGAGACGATCAAATTGCAGAAGTGCCATGGTGCATTCATACACATAGTTTACTTCATCATCGGTGACACCATCCCAGTCATCATACGCATTTGTAGGTGCAGGTTAAAAAGATGAGGATTTAAACGAGGTGACCGACGTGCTCTTGCTACCGGTGCTTGGTAGGCTGCAACCGTTAGAGGGTTCTGTGGTATAACGGGTAACGCAGTCGGTGGCAGGTTGTTAACTGGTAATGCAGCCGGGTTAGGGTTGTTAGCTGCATAAGAACGAGCAACTGCATGTGGAGCAGTTTGAAGGTCCGACTTCACCACCACCCATAACTTATGATTTTAGACAGGAATGCAAATGTGGTAGTTTCGTACTTGTCGCTACTTGTATTTATAGTGTTGTGTCAGCATTTAACTTAATAACAAAATACTAGAAAAATATTCAATTACTTAAGTATACGAATCACATTGGATAATATATTTTCAAAATACAATATATCAAAAATGGAACAAATATGTAGAATCACGCGTTATCTTCTCTAAGTTCCTTATATAATTAACACGTTGTCATCCCCAAGTTCATTAAATAATCAATGCTTTATCATCTCCAAGTACCTTGTACTCATATGATGATCCAAACCTCCTAGAGAGAAAATCGGAAATGCAGCGTCGATAATAAGTACCTTCAATTTTAAAGCTTAGAAAAACGTCATGTTGAAACCAAACAATTAAGGTTTTCCCTATGGTTTTTCCTGTCATAAAAATATAAGTTCTTCCTATCATGTGAAAGAACACCATTGAAAAACCATTTTTTTAAGAACCAAACTTCAAGGTTGCGTATGTATAGACTCGACAAAATAATATATAAAATTAAAAAGTAAAAAAAAATTAGAAAACATCATGCGTCAGCCAAGGCACAATGGGGGGGGGGGGGGGGGGGGTCAGCCGAGCCACAACAAGGGGTCAGACGAGCCACATAAACCAACTAAAACGAGCCACATAAACCAACTAAAACGAGCCACAACGAGGCATCAGCCAAGCCATAAGACCGACGCATCAACCACCTTTTTGGCTTTGATGCGCCGGCCGCCGACTCATCCATGATTCTGGACACGTGTCGCTGTACCTTTGACGGACGCATCCCATGGCTGAAGGGCCATTCCAACGACGCATGAGGGTAACATTTTGGTAAATCAAGTTGGCCAAACGACATTTTTGTAATTTTCCATTTTGACAATATAAACATTTTTAAATGACTATAAGACCAGTTTGAACAAAATGACAGTAGAGAAAAATGAAAAAATAGAATAATTACCAAATTAGTTGACCAAATAAGTTCAAAGTAAGTCCCTCAACAGTTAAATAACAGGCCATTCTGAATCTACTGAGAAAATTATAAAAAATGAAATGAAATCAAAGGAAATGACTAAAAGACCATAACAAAACAAAACAAACTATACACATGATAATAACCAACATTTCCATAAATGTATAACCATCAACTACATATAGTGGTTCATACATCCATTAAACTCCAAGGTATCCTTCCGTTTTAGGCTTAGTATTATCTCAAATGGGTCGAGTAAAAAACTTTAACTAAACGGAAACGCGTCAAAAACATTAAAAGTCACTCAAAAGTTCTTTCATATTCATTTTTAATCCATGATCTAAATAATCATTGCTGATCGTAAAAATATATTGTTTTAGTAATCATACATAACACAATAACACTTTATAACAAGATTAAAAAATGAGTCGAAAAGTGTTGTCGTTAACCCAAACATGCTGCTCGTTTCAACACATACCAAAAGAACATTTTTAATAATCTGAGCTCGTTTTGACTCGTTATCCAACATGCTTGAACTACCCGTCTTTCCAACTATATTCAATCTAATACAAAAATGAGAGGTGACTGGACACTATCAAGAAACTTATGGGCATCAACACGGATCCTCGACCTTCATTTTTAAATTTGAAGCCAAATTAATCAACCCAGCAGTATCAAGCAGAGTTGTTTTGAATTATGGATCGCTAACTGGAGGCTGAATAATAAAGATCAGTTAGTCTGTTATTCACTAAGAATTTGTTTAAATAATAAGTAAAACTTTACATGTAAACTCATAAAGTACCAATAGTGCATGGCAGTTGCTATGTGTGATATATATTCCTAATTTCCTATCTAGTGCCGTTCAAAACGCTCGCCGCTCGCTTGGAAATTGCTTGGAAAATGTTCGATTTGAGGCTCGGTTGTAAACGAGCTACTCTGCTCGGTTCGGTTTGTAAACGAGCCAAGCATGAGCAAAGGTCCGCTTGGATCGGTTCGGTTCGAATTATTATTTTTGATTGGTATATATATACATATATGATATACATATACACATACTATGACATACATATATAAACACGTATTTACACGTATATACATAAATATAAATTATATATATATATATATATACACATACATACACATACATATATACATAAATATAAATTAAATTCATAGTTTTATATATACCACTCTATTAGATTTTGGTCCACTATATACAAATTTACAACTGTATCTATACGTACTAACCTATCATGTTGTTACCATAAGTCGATCGTCTCCTGCTCTCAACGTCATTGTTCGCGTAATATGAACATTGCCTCATCGGCCACAACCATGTTATTTATAAGAAAAATATTATGCAAGAAATGCGCCTTTTTAAAGACATAAAAACTTGAGACCCAACATTGTCACTATATCTCTCCGCAAATTTAAATCGCGCGACACAGTTGTCAAAATCGTTTGAAGTTCGCTCAACGCTCGCTCGGAATATTCACTGCTCGGAAAATGCTCGCTTGATTTGAGACTCGGTTTTTAATGAGCCACTCCGCTCGGTTCGGTTTGTAAACGAGCCAAGCATGAGCAAAGGTCCGCTCGGTTCGGATCGGCTCGTGAACAACCCTATTCCTATCATTGTGTTATACTCATGTTAGAAAATAACTATGATTTAAAATATAATGTCCAAACCTAGGTAGTCGATGGATCTAGACGCTTTTAAGGAGCAACGGCCAATGGGTGAGCCTTGGGCCTAGGATCAAGGTGCTTAAAAAACAGCAATTTAAGGCGTGTGGTTGCAAGCACAAAGCATAAAAGAGAATAAGCAAGTCTCCAATGAAAACATTATAAGAGATGTATCCACATCAAATAGTCAAGGAATCAAACAACCGAGTATTAAGGTGAATGAGGAAGGCAAGTATAAAGAAAAGATCATTACTACATTCCTTGATGATTACTATACAGGGATCACACACCGGCAAAAAGAAGAAATTCTAAAACACAGCCTCGGGTCATCTTGGGAGATTTTATTACAAAATTGTTCATAAAAAGATGGATGTTCATTTGAGACAGCCGAGCAGATTATTATGGACCCATGGAACCCCGACCTGTTATCCTTCCACTGTCGTGAGCGAGGGGTTTTCGCAGCTCTGTGAAACCAGCCTTACGCAGTGCCCCCTACTTTAGGAACCACGTGACCCAAGCTTTCGCTCAAGCCACATGGTCCAACTCACAACTTGGAACGGGCAAGCCAGTTTGTGAACCAATGGAGCCAACCTGGCTGGGTTGAATCACTGTCCAACCATCTTTAACACCCTCACTTGAGTTACAGGCAAGCGCTACCAAGCCCGGTGACACAGGGTCTGCAAATGTGTATTATAAAGCGGAGAAAAGATTGTTCCTCAGTCGATGTGGGATAGAAATGGTACTTGTTGAAGTAAAATATTTATAGAAATGAACTGTAAAATGCATCTGAATGAGCAAATTATAATTTACAAATTTATCACTCAAAGTAGCTTTGCTTCCTGAAGATCAACTTGCCAAAGTGACAGACAGAATATATGTTTTGTATATATATAACAGCTTAGCAGTTTACTTACTATAGGTGAGCTACTTTGTTATGCAGAAGAATAGCAAAGTTGTGGATCTAGAAATGGCCTTTAAGTTGGCATGTTAAAGCTGACTGCTTGAAATGGAAAAACAAGGGTGATCTATTGGATTATTCAACCAATTATGCCGACACAGATCTAATAGGAAATCTATCTGAGGTGGGGTGGCATTCGTTTATTTGTTCGGATTTAACTTGTGCTTTTTGCAACAATCAGCTTGATAATCATGATCATTTGTTATTTTGAATGTGAATTCTCTTCTCAGGTCTTACAAACAAATGGCATTCGGATTAATGACTGGATGAGCACGCTAAAGTGGTTAGATATTATGAGCACAGCAATGAAATTCCTACCGGATGTTGTGGGCTAACACTCCTGTCCTTGTGGGAATTTAACGCCCCTCAACACTGCCACAAGGGCGTTAAAATGGGGCGCCACCCCTTTAAAGGGTGTTAGAGAGAAGAGAGGTGGGGACCATGGAACCTCAACCAATCACCAATTCTTTATTTCTTTCTTTCTTTTTTTTAGTTAAACCAGAGCGAGATAGTTAAAGGGTGGGTTAGTTAAAGCTCATTGTCTACATGACATTGATGTGGCAGGGTGTTATGTTGAACCACAACGCATAGTCTAATAATAAGACGAGTGTAGTCATTAGGCTTCACAAGCCATCCACAATAGTTTTTTCTAATTTTGATTCTAAAGTGTTTTTCATTTATTTTTTTATCTCTTGCTGGTCTGGTTCAGTTTGGATTTTACTAGCATGTCTGCCAAAATGTTTGGGTATGTCCCAAGGCATGGGTTATGCCCTTTTAATCCTGTGTTTCAGTGTTGAGCTATAGGAATTTCTATTGAGGAGGATTGCATTACCCTTGAGAGAAAAGGGTGGATCACATCAATATTTCTAGGTTATTATTTTCCTCCCAAAATTTTATATTTTTTAGAAGTATATGTTGGTGTGAAAACCTGGTCTATTTTTTTTTTCTTCGGTCAAAACTTTTTTGTTCTATATTTGAGTCTTTTGTGGGTTTTATGTCTTGGATATTGGTGAAATAAGGTATCTGGAAAGCAATTTAATAGCTAGCTTTATGATAACAACAAATGCTGAATAAGATCCAGTGTCTAAAAACAAATGGGCCTAATATACATCCCAATCTCGACATGGCCCATTGATTATAAGGCCCAATTCCCTTGTTTTTAGGTTGTGTTTTCCATTGTAATACATATTGGGTGTTCCATAAGAACCCAATTGCCTTGATTGTAGGTGGTACATTTGGGGCCGGCACATGTTTAGGGCCCAAACCTTAGTGTGTAGTGTGTTTTGAGATAGTACTAGTATTTTGCCCGCCGCGCATTGCGGTGACGCGCTACGGGTGGAAACATATAGTAAGACAAAATGCGAAGTGCGTAAAAGACAATTACAAAAAAAAAGTGTAAAACACAAAGGTAGACACAAAGTGTAAAACACAATGCCTAATACATTTCGTAAAACACAATGCATTGACAATTAGAAAAGTAGGAGTTGTAGTCTAGGGGTTACAATTGCAATTTTTTTTAAGTTGGGAGGGTGTAAAATGGAGTAATAATGCAAGGGGTAAAAAAAAAACAAAGTCTTAAAAAGATAGTGTAAAAGTATAGGGGTGGTGGCGGGGTGTTGGTGGAAATATAAAAGAAGAGGGTTGGTGGCGTAACTGTGTAGGAGCCAAGTGGGTGATGGTGGAAAACCAAAGTAGAGGGTTGGTGCTAGCAAAGTTTGAAAGATGAGGTTGTGGTTTTGGATATTCAAAGTAAAAGGTTTTGGGGACTAAATTTGCCTTTTATGAAACTTTAAAGGTACCAAAATCAAAGGGCTAAAATTGCAATATTGTTAAAGTACAGGGGCTGGAAGGCAAAGCCGGTGGAAAATCCACCGACTTTGTCTTTTAAGATTGTATACAACTAGGTTTTTGTCCTAGCGCGTTGCGCTAACGATTTCGCCACGTTTCCGAATGTTAAAACTAATTAAACGGCAATTGAAACAGAATTTTATTCGCGACGGAAGTTTCGTCGTTATCGTCAGCTCGATGTTTTTCAAACGATATTGGTTTGCTTTGTCACATTTGCTACAACTTACAATACAAAAAAGCTATTTTTACTACATACGTTTTAGATAATTTTCTTCAAGTGATTCTTATGATGAGAATTATGTTTTCATTAGACCTAAATTTGTTTGAACCTTTTTTTAAGTCTCACTTTCATCTCCACAAACAGTCAAACACTTGCATACAACTACATATACATATGTATACAGAGAGACAGATCGAGATATGTGTGTTTGTGACCTAACGCCACCAGCATCACCACCCGCCGGCCGTCACCATTGCCGGACGTCATTCATTAACAGATCCGTCAAAATTTCCCCAGAAAATCGAGCCCCCTCCTTCGGTGCGCGTCTCATAAATGATGTTCGCCCGACGTTCAGATCGGTGTACTGATGTTCAGATCGGCCATCCGTGCTTGGCTGGAAACCATCGCGCGGCCGTGTATCTGAGGTTTAGACCTGCAATTTCCGCTGTAAAAATGACTCGAAACGTGGACTCCGCTGTAGAAAAAATGACTTGAAACGTGGACAAGTGCAAATGTGATACATGGCATGTGGATTGTGGCATTACTGAAAATAACAACGTAATATTACTCATTTTTACCAAAATTGGCACCAGTATATATACCAAAATATGGGCTAATGTTTACCTTGTTAGTAAGTTCTTCTTTCGCCTTCTCAAACTCCAAGCATCTGAAGGACAAAAATACGAAACAGTTGAAAAACATCAAGAATGAGTATTTAAAATCAACACAATATAGTAGGTATGAGGTTATATTAAATTCTAATCTTACCAGTTTTTTAAGTCCGCAAATTGATCTTTATACTTATTCCCACTTCTTATCCCCTTTTCTTGATCCATGTCCCGAGACCGGTTAACATCACGTGCCCAATCATATCCTCTGTCTTTACCTTAATCATGATCTTGAGACTATTCCTTATTTTGGTCCCTAGAACGATCACGTTCACGACCATAGTCTCTATCTCTACCCGTCAAAGTCCATATCTATGTTATTATTGCGACGAAAATTGTCACGGCCAAAGTTTGTTCTACCACTTCTAGGCTGGACTTCATTAACTTTTACAACCCGTCCATCAACAGTCTAATAAAGATCCATTAAATCAAACAACTAAATATATATTGCTGAAATGCCCATATTGAAGAAATATTAAAAAAAAAAGTACTATGCATAGCAGAGTTGGAAATTTGGCAGGTTGAGCAATAGGTCAAACGGGTTTGAGTGAAAGCAGTAGCTTTTGACCCGTTTTGTTTGAGATTTTTATTTTACTTTTTTGACAGATTACCCATGTAATACAACCATTTTTTTCCATACAAATCAGTTGAGATTGTCACCTCTAGTGCATAACATAATGACCAAAAACATCAACATATAACTAACTGCAAATACCCTTTGTTCAGAGGCTCAGAGGGCGTAAATGAAGGTATATATATAACCGTGGCTGCATCTGACGTCTCTCAAACACGCCACGCCATGGTTAAATCCTCATCTCGGTTTACACCCACACAATCATCATGGTCTAATACATATATAATGCAACCAGTTCCATTATGAAAAGAACACTACAGACCATGAAGTTGGATATACTCAGAGGGTGTAAACGATGGAGATAACTGTGGCTGCATTGGAGGTTACAGATGAATATCTACCATCTCTCAAACATGCCACGCCTCGCCATGGTTAAATCCTCATCTCGGTTTACACCCGCGCAATCATCATTGCCTAACTCAATAACCAAAACGCCAAACAATGGTTGCATAAAATCAATGCAAAAAACAGAATCATAGACCAAATGATGTAACTCCATTATTATCAAAGGAACTCTACAAATCACAAATTTATATACATACAATATACGTGGTCTTCAGAAATCCTAGCCAACAAAGAAAACAGATAAGCGAACTCACGGTTTCAAAATTCAAATCAAGAACATCTCATATGAAGACACCCATAGTCATCGATAATCGTAGATAAAAGCAATCACCACCCATCAAAGGCGGTTAGAGTCTCAGCATAGGAAACCCTAGCCATCATCGACACCTAACAACGAAGAGCCAAAAATAGCCACGGTCAACAACAGAAAACAAAGAAGGTGATCAGAGAGAGGAAATAATAGTCGCTACCATAAGTGCCCTTGAACGGACGCCGGCAACAACCAACATCTCAGGCCAAGAAAGCCTAACCGTTATTGACCGGCCACAGTGAAAACCCCCAAAATCCAGAAGGCATGCGATGATCTTGAGCTCCGACGAACGGTGCCCTAAAATCCAGTTGCTATGCCAGAATTGGGGATTCTAGAGAACGCGGAACATTGGACTGACAAACACCGCCGGTGACGGTGGCTCTCTAGCCTACGGACCAGCATAACGTCGGCGGCGGGAACTTTCTGCTCTTTCTCTCTCTCTAGCCCCCACTCGTCTCCGCTATGAGCCAAGAACTATGACCGGCAAATGGAGGTTTGGGAAACGTGGAAACCGGCACTGTTCCTAAGGCTTTCATCAATTGTATATATATATAAATTTCTTTGGGGGAGTGTAATTTTTTTGTTAAAGTTATAAGACATTTACCAGGACGCTCTTCCTCACTGACAACAACAATTGTGGGCTTTAGTAACTAAGGGGTTGTTTGTTTATCTCTTAATGAGGCTCTTAATGGTTCATACCTCTTACTGGTTCAGCACTTAATGGTTCAAATTGGTTGTTTCACGAGCAGATTTCTGAATGGTTCAGACATTTGCCTCTGAATGGTTAAGATTTATACAGAGTCTGAATGATTAAGACCTCTAATCTGAATTGGTCAGACATTTGCCTCTGAACGATTAAGCATTATACAGACTCTTAATGGTCCAGACCACTTACTGGTTCAGCACTTAATGGTTCAGACCTCTTACTGGTTCAGCACTTAACCATTCAAATGTTACCAAACAGCCCCTAGCTAGTCATCAGCAATAACGTGAGCGACCAACAGTAAATGAATTTACCATTGACAAACCAATCAATTACTGTTACAGGAGTTCATGCTAAACCGAGAACATCTGCTGATTTTAATTCCCAACTGGCATAGTCTTTAATGAAGAACTGATTTTAATTGCCAACTGGCATAGTCTTTAATGAAGAGTTGTGTGGTTTTAACAAAAAAAACATTGTGCTGGTTAAAACTACTAAATGGGTTTTGTTTGCGGGTTATCAACACGAATATTCGTAGAATGATACGGACATGACCCGCCTAACATGCAAATAAAAAAAGAATTTATATAAACTTTTACATATTGTTTTTATGTTTTTATAAGCAATTATGTTTAAAATATGTCAACATATTTTTGAAGTTTTATTTAAAAAAAATCCAAAAGATTCAAGTTCTAACATAAACACATTTTAAAAAGTGATAATAAATAAAAATTGACTAAATAGATCAACCCAAGAACTCACCGCTTTGATGTCAACTAGGGGTGTTTATCGGGTTAGTTCATCGGTTATAAGGTTATTTGGGTCGGGTTATTCGGGTTTTCAGTGGTGAAAATATTATCCGATAACCAACCCAATTAACTATATCGGGTTCGGGTTTAATCGTTAATTGAGTTCGGGTTTATCGGGTCGGGTTTAACGATTATCGGTTAACTTTAATGCCCAAATAGTAGACTAAAAACAAGGTTGCCCTTAAGGCTTAAATCATGATTCATGTCCTTCAATCATTTCTGGTTCGAACTATAGGTTATCACACATTGCATTGATACTTGACATAAGATTAAACCTCATTTGTTGCCTATATAGTGTTTCATCACTTTGTTATTATGCTTTTTAAGAAATTTACCTATTAAAAAGATCAAGATTCATATCAGAAAGCGAGTGGTTGCCACTATCAACGACGAGTTATTGAATGAAAATTAACAATGTGAATGATTAGCAAAATAATTTTTATTTTATTAATTAAAACCGAAATAAAAAGAACAAGGAAAATAATTTGTGTTGAGAGAAAGTATCTACAAGTGTTCCAATCATCATTTAACGCGATTGTATAGTGTAATTTTATATACATATTACTCTTGTAACATAATATTTCAAAATGACATGGGAATAAATAATAAAATACTAAGTGATGTAGCATAACATGTAGGTGTTCATCAGGTTAGCTCTTTGGTTATCGGGTTATTCGGGTTTTCAGTGGTGAAAGTATTATCCAATAATCGACCCAATTAACTATATCGGGTTCGGGTTTAACTGTTCAATGTGTTCGGGTTAATCGGTTAAGCTACTTCTTCGGGTTGGATCACCTCGGGTCGGGTTCGGTTTTTGGTTAAAAAGAGCACCCCTAACGCCAACATGACGTGTTTAGCTAAATTATGTCAGAAATTCACACCTTTAGTGATGGTTTTTCAACCACAAAAGAAAAGTACTTGGTCTATTTGTGTTTTAAAAATACGCTTTGGGATTTTCAAGTATATTATCTTTCCTTCTTTTATAATTCTATGTTTTAAGAGGAAAATGCAATTTGCGTCCCTGTGGTATGTCCCAAACATCAACCTGAGCCCCTAAATTCATTTTTTGGTTTTTTGAGCCCCTGACCTTATAAATTCATAACACTCTCAGTCCTTCCGTCTGAGTTTCGTCTGTTTGACTGTTTGACTATTGTGAAATATCCAATATACCCTTAATGACCTTATACATATAATCCCTTATCCCCTAAATTGATCAAACTGATTCATAAGACCACTGACCACTGATCTGATACGAACCCTAACCCCAATTCCCAAATCGATCGATCCAGTCTTGTGGTGGGGAAGCTTCAAGCTGATTCATACTATTGTGAAGATGTCTCAAAAATCAGCTTCAAGCTCCAACAAGAAATCAGCTGGCGGGGAAGCTTCTCAATTCCTGTGTTCTTGTGGTGCACCTACTTGGTACAAGGTATCAAAGACGGAAGCTAACCCAAATCGACGCTTCTTATGCTGTGTAAGTTAAAATTATAGAAGAAAGATTGAAGTTAATTATATGGCTATTTCCTGATTGATGTGTTTTTACAGAAGAAAGATTGTGGATTTATAAGGTGGGCTGATACACCTTCATCTCCACCTTCAAATTCATGCTCTGCTTGTGAGAAGGTAATACCCGCATTGTTAAGGAGCATGGAAAAGAAAGATGATTTGGCAATTAAGAAAGCTAAGGAAGTGATGTTTTTGAAGATGTGTTTATTGTTTAGTTGGTTAATGATTGTGGTGGTTTATGTGTATTTTTAGTTTAATGTAATGAATGTTGTTTATGTGTCTTGTTTTGGTTAATGTATGAATGAACATTGAACAAGTTTAGTATCACTTTAATGCTATGAATGTTGCCGTTGATGTGTAGAATAACGAATTGGTTGAGGGAGTGGCTGACAATGAGTTGGACTTAGTGCCGTCTGTGCTGAAGGAGGAGTGGTTTGATGACTATGATGCTGTGATAGAAGTGTTGAAAGCAGAGTATGAAGCGTCTCTTCCAGATCCAGCAGCGGACTACGACTCAGAAGAGTTGGAATGGGCTAGGTGGGAATGTCCAGTTCAACCACCGGAGGATGATTGGTACCATGATCCGTACCCGGGGGAGCATTCTTCTGACTCCGAATGGTCAAATGATGATGCTCATTGGAAGTAGATTGTTAGGGTTTTAAATGTTTGTATTGATACATTAACTGCATATTTTTGATACATTAACTGCATGTGTTTGATACGTTTAATGAAATTTAGTTGTGGTTGAGACTCAATGTGTATGATACATTAACTGCATAAACTGCATTACCAATAAACTGCAGTTACAAAAACTGCATAAACTGCATTACCAATAAACTGCATTACCAATAAATTGCATTACCAAGATCAGCATATAATAAACTGCATTACCCATAAACTGCAGTTACAAAAACAAGTCTTAAACCATACATAAACAAGTCTTAAATCATACATAAACAAGTCTTAAACCATACATAAACAAGTCTTAAACCATTGAAATCAACCTAACTAAGCTTCACTCGAACTTGGTGCACCTTGTGATACAGTTTGAGATTCTTGAATATTCTCCCCTCCCTGGCCCTTGCATGTCCTACTGTTGTGACCCAAGGTTCCACACTTGCTACACTTACCCTTCCTGGTTTTGTTTTCTCCACCTGCAACTTGATCTTCACTTGGTGCATGTACAACATTCTCCCCACCCTGCCCTTTGCATGTCCTACTGTTGTTTCCCAAATTTCCACACTTGCTGCACTTGGTTGTATTTCCCTTCCTGGTCATTTTTCCCTCACTATCAAAATGAGCTTCAACTTCAGCCTCACCAACTGATTTCTTTCTCTTCTTTTGTGGCCTCCCAACCTGCTTATGGTGTTTGGGAGGCAAAAGTTTGGTGGGACATTGTGAGGGTATCCAATTCTTAGGCCCGGGAATTGGATTAATCACATTCTCATAAACCTTCTTCCATGTGGATAACCAATACACTTCATCAACCAATTCTTCGGGCACCCCTATCCTAATATCATTCCTGGCCATATCATTGATAGCAGCCACTGCATGTTTACATGGCATGCTAGTTAAATCCCACTTTCTGCAGGTGCATGTTCTATCCTTCATATTAACAACACACTGGGATCTTAAGCTATTCACCTACACAAAATCAGTATCCAACATTGAAACATTGAGTTACTCACCTAGTAAAGGGTCTTATTTGGTCAAACTGCAATACACATACCTGATACTGTACTGCATCCACCATTAAAACATTGAGTTGTGAGGCTTCTTCTTTGATCTTATTAAACACTTCTTGAGCATGAGGAGTTAATGGACCATGAGTTTTAGCTTGAATCTTCTTTACATTCACAATTCTTTTGGTCATGTACACTCTTATGAACTCTAAACATGTGATTATAGGTCTGTCTCTGGCTCCTATCAACTGCCTATTGAACACTTCACATATATTATTCAACAATATGTCACATTTGGCCCTACCTGAAAAGTGTGCTTTTGACCAACTGCTTGCTAGGATAGGTGATAACTTTTCATGGAAACCAAGCTCTGCAATCTTCATTTATTCCATTGACTTTTCAAAATATGGCATTGATGTCTTGCTTGCTACTCCATTCAACAAGTTTTTGTACACATCACCAGGCCAATCCTTCTTCAGATTATGGTGGATATGTCTTAAACAGAACCTGTGTTTAGAGTCTGGGAACACTTTGGATAATGCAGGCAGTAGTCCCTGCCTCAGACAATGTAAGTTAGATATGATAAAATGCCATAAACATTTAAATGATAAAATGCCAAACCTTTTGCCTGTCTGAGATGAAAGTGAAGTTGGTACTGTCTACTAAGCCAAGATCATCTTTGAGTAATTCCAAAAACCATTCCCAAGATTTAAAAGTTTCAGCCTCCACCAAAGCATATGCTACAGGATATATACCATTGTTTCCGTCTACACCAACTGCAGTAAGAATCTGTCCAGGAAATGGACCTTTCATAAAACATCCATCTAGTCCCAATATTTCTCTACCACACATCTTGAACCCTCTCATAATCGAAGCAAAACAAACATAACATCTCTTGAATTGCCTAGTAGGAAGACAAGGGTTAGCACAGGGTTCACAATCTATTCTAATTGTGCTACCTGGATTTACCCTCAACAGTGCTTCACAATAAGACCTTAGGATACCATACTGCTCTCTATAATCTCTAATGATCCTTGTTGTAGCAATTCTTTTAGCCCTAAACACTTTCTGGATTGAAACATTCACCTGATGGTTCTTCACAAGCATATCCTGTATGGCTGGCAAAGGCATGTCAGGGTTTGAGTCGATCATGGGTTGGATCTTATTAGCTATCTGAGACATGGTGTACAGGCCCACTTCTCTTGTTTGGAGGCAATGATGTTGTGAGGTAATGGTTTTCACACACCAAGATTCCTTTTCAGTTCTCCTGGAGATCTGAACCGCCCAAGGACAAGTGGGCTTCAAGTGCCTTTTATCTTGTTTTAACCCTAGCCCTCTAAATTTACTATTCTGCCCCTCACCAGAACCCAAAGCAGGATTAGTCCCAAGACAAATAACTCTGAACCTCAACTTATCATTTTTTAATATATAAATCTGCCTTCTACTCTTAACAGCATATGTCTTTACCATGTCATTCAATTGTTTTTTATCTGGTATTAATTGACCAATTGAAAATGGGAGGTATGAGTCACTAACATTACCTGTATTTTTTCTCTTCTTCCTTACCTTCTTGGCAACCTTGTCCAGCAGTGTACATTTATCATCTTTATCACTAAAATCCTCATGATCACAAGTTATATCTTCCTGCCTAAGTTCTTCTTCAGTATTCTCATTTCTAGCATCCTTAATTGTCTCATTGACTTCATCAGGATCAAAGTCAACACATGCCTTGAACTGACTCATATCTACTTCATAATCAAACACTGGATTATCTGGTTCCTGATCAAATGTGTAATCTGGATCGTCTTCATCACTGTTCTCTTTATCACTACTTTGTGACTCATCCTCAGAAACTGCCTCGCTACTTTCCGACTCACCCTCAACCACATTATCTTCACCCACATTATCTAATAAAGCCAGGCTCATTGCAGTTGAATCCTTGATTCTAGAGTCTCCTATTTCAACATACAAATCTACTAACTTGTATCCTTTTCTAAGTTGGTCATACACATAATCTAACTCATCATCATCAGTAAAGTGTCTAAGACCAAAATCCAAACACACATTAGGATCTTTAACAAAATAATTGAACACATCATCTATAGAGTAACCTATATCTTTCAGCATTTCACGAAGAACACCAACACTTAACTTTTCAAACTCAACCCAGTCAATGTAACTAACCTTACCGTTGACATACTCCCTTCCTGGTTAATCAGTAAACTCACCTCCATGGTTAATCTTTAGAGAAAATAGTCTGGGTTCATTCCCTGTTAACACAAATGATCAAAACATCAGATAATATTCAACTTACCGAAAACAAACTATACCCCTGAGGAAGAAGACACAATCAACTTACCATATATATCTTCAGGATCGTAGTATTCACCTTGAGGACGAAGTCGCCATGTGAACACCATCGATTTGGGTTTCTCTCTTGCACAATCAACTGTCTTTGTGTTTTGGCGGGAGTAAATTAGGGCTTAATAGTGAATTTTGGGGTTTTTAGAAGGGAAATAAATCAAAAAGACGGTCTTACCCCTGGCTCAAACAGTCAAACAAACGGCAGCTTGACAAAAGGACTCATACTGTTATGAATTTATAAAGTCAGGGGCTCAAAAAACCAAAAAATGAATTTAGGGGCTCAGGTTGATGTTTGGGACATACCACAGGGACGCAAATTGCATTTTTCTCATGTTTTAACATCTAAAATAAATAAAAATATTATAAATTACGTACATATCGTTATTTTCATACAATATTGGACACATCCCAAATACGTAATAATATAAATTTGAATTGATAATTTTGTATTTGTTACATACAAATATAAATAACATTCCTCAATATATATATATATATATATATATATATATATATGATAGAGTTCCTCTACAAAGTGTGTTTTTCCTACAACTTGTAGGAAGTGATCTTGACCATTGGATGAGTGTGTTTGATGGTTGAGATCATCTTGGTGGCATATTGGTTATATGTCTGTCTTAAAAATAGGTTAATTTAATTGATTGGGGGTAAACGTGTCATTTAACTTGTTTTAAAGAAGAAAATAATTGTCATACCATAACTTCCTCATATTTCTCACGAGTTTCTCTCTCTCTCTCTCTCTCTCTCTCTCTTTCTCTCTCTCTACCTTCTCTCATCCAAAACTATTGTGTTTTAAATAAGGAAGTAATTGTAATACCATAAACCTCCACAGATCCGAACATGGTGTGTCTTATATTGTGTATTTTAGACACTGGTGTGTCTACATCGAATCAGATATTGCTGTGTTTTATATATAGTATATCTGACACTGGTGTGTTTTATTTGTAAGGGGTGTGTTTAATTGTGAAAACTGATATAACACAATGTGAAGAGCCCATAAACTGATAGTATTGTGTTTTAATACACTTGATGTTAGATACTATATGTGTTCATAATGTTTTAGTGATAAAACACAATTTGACGAACTAGTTACACATAAAACCATGGGCGTAGCATAGTGGTGACGGGAGGGGGCGACCGACCCCTCGAACTTTTCACTTAGTAAGTTAGTAGTGGAAAGTATGTAGTTTTCGTATATAAATTTTTGGGTATACACGTTTTTGACCCTCTGGTTTTATAGAAGTTTTGGGTATATACGTTTTCGACCCTCCGGTTGAAAATCTTAAGCTTCGCCATTGCATAAAACACAATGTGATGAACCAGTTACTAATGAAACACAATGTTGCAGCGATCGTCTTAGTATAATGAGTAAACTGCCATTTTGGTCCCTGTTGTAACAACTCTCATCAAAAGTCCTAATTATTATTTTAATTTGGCCAATAGGAAACCCTAATTGAGAAACCCAAGTGATTCTGAACAAACCCTAAAATTTTCAGAACAATCAGAATCAGGATCAGGGCCCCTAAAACTCAAGGGGGGTATACCCTAGTTAACGATTATCTAAAATTACTCGCTGTCAAAATTTGAAATTAAGAATCTGTCAAGTCAGCAAAGCTAGTCCCAACCGTGGCTACCCTATAACCTATTTTCAACCCTTACGGACCGTAACATTGTGAGTCTTACGGACCGTAAGCACCCTTACGGACCGTAACATTGTTAGGCTTACGGTCCGTAAGCAATGCAAAATTTTGACTATAAATAGCAGACATTGGCACTTGAAATTAGGCGTATGTTCGACGAAGAAATTCGTTTCAGGCACCGAGTTACATTCTGTTTACCACAATTAACACACACGATTCACTAATCGACGCCGCAATCAGGGTAATAACTCGATCGCTATTACGATTCAACGTCCGATCGATTATAACTATCCAACGATTGTTTAAGTGCCGCTCAAATTGAGTTTATACTTTGTTATTCATCGTGATTTCGACTTGAATGTTTGAGTGTTGTTCGAACTCGGACTATACTCTGTCATTCGTTGTGAATCCGCTGAATTGTTAAGTATTGCACTTGTAAATCGTTGTGAGGGTTTAATCTCGTGAATTGTCGTAACTGCTGTATTAGTTACTAACCTGTTTGTGCGTGCATTGTTATTTAAATTAGGTTAATCAAGGCTAATCAGTAGGCTTATACTCTGCTCGTTAAATCTACTGTTGGGATTGAACCCTATCAGAGGAACAGATAATGTAAAGCCAAAACTGGATCAAAGCAGTGGATCCAGAATAAGCAGACGTTTACAGTTGGTTCATGCAAATCTCTCCCCTTGAAAGTGGTTTCATATCTGCTGACCTCCTATCTGCTGATCATACTAAGTGCTGACCTACAACTGCTGCTCTATATCTACTGGCCAAAGTCAAAGACTGATGGAAGACCAAAGCTCTGTTGACTCTATCTACTGCCTTGGGTCAAGTACTGCTGATCCGGACAAGCACTGCTAGGTTCACAGCAGTGGAAGGATGCAGCAGCAGTTTAAGTGTCTTTTATGTAATGTAATGTAATAACAGTAGTTTGGTACATCAGTGTTTATAGATCAGTAGTTAGTGTTTGTTAGGAGGTTAGATGTCACTTTCATGGTGACGTCAGCTAAGATGCTCAGTGGTTTGCAAGTGCCTATAAATAGTTCAGTACTTTGTACTGTTCTATTAGCTCTTTTGATCAATCGTCTTCTTTGCACGAACAAACTACTGAGCTCTGGCTGAGGGGGAGTTTGCATTCTTACATCAATCATTGTAATCGTTGTTGAAACAAATTCAATCATTCGGTTCTTTGTGAAAAGATGTTTGATAAAAGTGTTACTCTCGTTTGATTGTATGCAAAGTTTGCTTTCATCTTATTTCCGCTGCACAACTCTTCCATTTTCATCTTAATTACAAACGTAAAATACAATCAAAAAGAAACTCAGATCCAACAATTGGTATCAGAGCCTGGACAGTCAAATTTGATTTAACAATCATTTTGACGTAAATAGTTCAGCTCATAACAGTTGATACTGATCGTTTGTTCGTCCGTTGAAAAACAGAGCAAGGATAAATCACCATTAAAGTTGATTTCTCAGTGTCTGTAAAACAACAAGAATGACGTCACAATCTCAGGATGATAAAAACAACATCGGCTCACTTTTTAAACCACCTATGCTAAAAAGAAATGAGTACAACATCTGGCAGAGGAGGATGGGTCACATCCTCGCTCAACAAAGCACAGGTTGTTGGAGGTCTGTCACCTTTGGTCCTCATGTTCCTTCAGTGCCAAGCGCTGAAGATGCTAAAAAGTTCGTTCCAAAACCAGTTGAAAATTACACCGAAACTGATTTTCAAAAGATCGAACTAGATGCTAAAGCGTTTAGCATCATAGCATCAGCGCTGCCCAATGAAATATATGCTGGACTGTTACATTGTAACAGTGCCAAAGAATTGTGGGACGCACTTAAGGAACAGTTTGGAGGTACTGAAGAAGTCATAGAAAACAATAGGGAAATCCTGAACCAACAGTACGAAACGTTTTGTCATGTTAGAGGTGAATCACTGACTCAACAATTTGAGCGGTTTAGTTGTCTCATCAGTGAACTGAGGCTTGTTAATACCACTTTTACAAACTCAACTCAAAACAGCAGGTTCCTCAGGTCACTGCCCGAAAAATGGGACACTATAGCCTTTGTCACCAGAAATTCACCTGAGTTCAAGGATCTGACCTTGACCCAACTCCATGGTCGACTCCTGACCTACGAAAGGGAGTTGAACCAGAAAAGGTAGTTACAAGAGTCAGGAAAAGCCGTTGATGATTATACATTCGGTAACACTGCTCTTTTGGGTCAAGAAGAATCTGGGAGCAGTGGTAAGGACCAGGGTTATGACCATTTCATAGACATAACTGCTGGAGCTAACTTTAACAACCCTGATCCTCACTCTGCAAGTTATGCATTCACTGCAAACGAAAACCAGATGTCAGATAATTTAAGCTTTGAACTAAATGATTTGCAACATTTTGATCCCACTGATTTAGAGGAAATGGACATCCTGCACCAACTGGCTTTGCTAAGTGTTAGAACTAGCAAGTTCTACAAAAGAACAGGGAGAAAATTCCCAGGTTTGCATGGGAATCTAAGGGTTGGGTTGGATAAATCGAAAATCAAGTGCTACAAGTGTAATAGGTTGGGACATTTTGCTAGGGAATGTAGGAGTCAAAATACTGGTCCCATAATTACTCATCCTAGCTCAAATCCTAGACCTCAAAATCAAAACACTGTGCATTATGCCCAATATGCCCCAGCAGCTCAAGTGAACACTGCTCACTATGCTGCTGCCCCTGTGCCAGTACATTATGTCCAAACTACTGTTCCACAAATCCAATATGTTCAAACCCCTGTTCCACAGGTACAAGTGCAACCTGTTGCACCTCAAACCACTGCTCCAGCAGCAACACAACCAGATCAACAAAGCTTTTTCACTCAAGGGTTTGTTGACTGGAGCAGTATGCCTGATGATCTTTGTGATGAAAATTTTGCACTCTATGCTTCTAATGATTCTTCACATGATGAGTTTTGTTTGATGGCACTAGAGTCAATACAGGAGGGGGTTGAAGCTGAGGAGGAACAGCAGTACTCTGAAACAGTGGAAGAGGTGATTGAAGCAGTGATTACTGCTGTGGCTGATGAAGTACTGTTGGAAGAAAGTTCAGGTACTCTGATTGAACCAATGATAGATCCATGGTCCATAGAGGACAAAGAAGAAGAGAAAGAAGAAAAGGCTGGTGAAAAGAAGGTAAGAGCTGATGATGATAAAGATCATCAATGTGATTGTGCAATGATGGCAGCTGCCAAGGTATCTCCTCAAGTTCTTGAAAAACTGTGTTCAGACAATTGCATAATTGCTTTTGCTAACATCAAAGAGGTGAATGAAAACCTTCGGGATAAAATCTTAACTGATGAGGTCAAATTTGAAAGCTCTTTAAAAGAACTTAAAAACAAATTGACTGAAAAAGAAAAAGAAATCAGCTGTTTAAAAGAAGAGCAAAGTATAACCAAAACCCAACTTCAAACTATGGTAGAAAAATACCAAGTTTGCAAAAAGGAGTTGGAGTCTGCCCAGATTACTTGTGAAAGATGGGTGGAATCCTGCAAAGGATATGAGGTTATGCTTGAAAAACAGAGAAAAAGCAATGTGAAGTTTGGGGTTGGGTATAGAAAATATGATGATGAAAACACTGCTTTTGAAAACTCTGTTCAAACCACTGATGAAGCTACTGTGCTTATCCCCACAAACAAGAATGGCCAAGAAGTGAAAATCACTGACAAACTTGGCAACAAAATCACACTTAACAGACCAATGGGCTCCTCCACTTTCAAGGAGCTTGAAGATCATCAGTTTAAACCAAAATGGTCTGATGAGTGTGATATTCTTGAAAATTTCAAGCCAATGGACTTTACATCAATTGATGGTGCTAAAGCTCCAAAAGCTAAAGTCATACCTCTCAAAGATATCCCAGCAGTGGTTAAAACCTCTGCTGCAAAGGAATCTGAAAAGAGAAAGAAGAAAGAAAAAATTGATAACCTGTTTTGTGAATTCTGTGAGAAAAGGAATCATCTAACAAAAGACTGTTTCCACTTAAAAGCTTATGATCTAAACAAAACAAGTGTCATTGTTTCAGCAGAAAGCTGCATTGTTTGTGGGAAAACAAACCACAAAACTCAAGCATGTGTGTACCTCAAAAACTTTGATGTGAAAAAGAATGAGTACATGGCTAAAACATCCTTGAGTCCACCATCATCCTCATCATCTGTCAAATTCACCAAGAAACAACCACTGTTTGTGCCAGTACAAACAGCTGTCACAAAATAGCTGAACCAAACATCTGTCAAAAGAGATGTTCAGGTTACTGATGCACCCCCTGCCAATCAGTTCAAAAAGGGCAGAGAAAAACAGTCTTACCAAAGGATTCCACACGTTTATGAGGCCTACAAAAGGCCCTCTAAACCCAAAGTGAACAGGCATCCTTTTGGTTACCAGCAGATGATAGGTCAGGACCCACAACAGTGGTTAGAGAAACACTGTCCTAAAACAGTTCAAACCCCTGACCTAACCACTGTCCATCATCTTGCATCCATTCCAGACACTGTTGAGACCCCATCCAAAGCCTTGTTGGCTTTGGAGACCTTAATGAACTAATCCTTTTACTTCATGTGCAGGGAGCTTCTGCATGCTTTGATAGTCTTTGGTATGTAGATAGTGGAGGCTCCAGGCACATGACAGGATGTAAAGCCCTCCTCAAAGACTTTAAAATCCATGGTGGGGGTGATATATCCTTTGGGAATAATAGTAAAGGGAAGGTTCTGGGGTCTGGTACAGTGCAATCTGGAAATGTAAAGTTTGAAAATGTCAATCTAATAGACAATCTAAAATTCAACCTTCTGAGTGTGTCCCAAATGAGTGACAAGGGATTTGGGTCATTCTTCACAAAAGACTGTTGTAGGATTGTTGGACCAGAAATGGTCAAAAAGATTGAAGCAATAATTAAATCTGGTCATACTAAACTTGTTGCTCAAAGAAGTGGCAATGTTTATGTTGTTGACGTGTCAAAAGAGTGTCCCAGAGCTGATGCCTGTCTGTTCTCAGCTGCCTCTAACAAAGAGACAGAACTTTGGCACAGAAGGCTGGGACACACAAATCTTAAGACAATCACAGAAATTTCAAACAATGGTTTGGTGAGAGGCCTACCACAAAAATTGTTTTCATGTCCTGAACATTGCATTTCCTGTTTAAAAGGAAAACAACATAAAAGTTCTTATAAGTCCATTGAAGAGTCCAAAACAACCCAGTGTCTGCAAATGCTACACATGGATTTGTTTGGCCCAGTTCAAGTCATGAGCCTTAAAAAGAAAAGATATTGTTTGGTTATTGTTGATGACTTTTCTAGGTTCACATGGACTTTCTTCTTGCACTCAAAAGATGAAACTGCAGGCATTTTGCAAGACTTTGTAATACAGGTTGAAAAGCAATTTGACCTTCCAGTAAAAAGCTTCAGGAGTGACAATGGCACAGAATTCAAAAATAGGGAGTTGGATGCCTTCTGTGTGAAGAAAGGGATTGTAAGGCAGTACAGCATCCCAAGAACACCAGAGCAGAATGGGGTAGTGGAAAGGAAGAACAGAACTCTGATTGAGGCTGCCAGAACCATGCTTGCAGACTCAGGTTTGCCTTTAACTTTCTGGGCAGAGGCAGTAAACACTGCTTGCTATGTTCAGAACAGAGTTTTAATAAACCCCAGGCACAAAAAGACTGCCTATGAAATTCTGTATAAAATTAAACCACTGATCTCATATTTCAAAGTGTTTGGCTGCCCATGCTTTATTTTGAATTTAAAAGATTCCATTTCAAAATTTGCAGCCAAAATTGATTGTGGTTATCATCTGGGATACTCAACCACTGCCAAGGCCTACAAAGTGTTTAATACACGGACCAAGGCAGTGGAGGAGACTTTGAATGTTAAGTTCAATGAACTTTCATCAATGAAGATCCCAGCAAATCCTGCAGATCTGTTTGATCTTGAAAAATTCACTTTTGAAAATGCTGCTGTCAAGACTAACAGTGCAGGTCCATCAGAGGATACAACACCAGACTATGGGTATGAAATCATCATCCCTCAAAGGTCTGCCACAAAGGGAAAAGCATCAGCTGTTCAAAACAGCTGTCAAAGCTCTACCACTGCTACCTCAACAATTGTTGACCAAAGTAGCCCATCAACCACTGCTTCCACATCCTCAAACACTGCTGACAAAAGTCCTCAAACAGTGAATAAAAGCCAGCAGTTGTCCACCTCATTACCTCCTATTCCACCACCTTTTGAAACCACTGCTGGATCATCAAAGTCCTCAGCAGTGGTTAGCTCAGATGATACACATTTGCAGCCTTCACCAACCAATGCCATCATACCATACCAAGGAGATTTAATCTTCTTGAGATCTCATCCACCTGATCAAATCATTGGCAACATAAATGAAGGGGTGCTCACAAGAAGCCAAACCCAAAACATTTGTCTTTTTGCTGGTTTTCTATCACTCCATCAGCCAGTCAAGTACCAAGAGGCACTGAAAGACAACAGCTGGGTAGAAGCTATGCAAGAGGAGCTCCAACAGTTTAAAAGACAACAAGTATGGGAGCTTGTACCACTGCCAGAAGAGGTTAGTCCCATTGGCACAAAGTGGGTCTTCAAGAACAAAACTGATGAAAGGGGTATTGTTGTCAAGAATAAAGCCAGGCTTGTGGTTCAAGGTTACAGACAGGAAGAGGGGATTGATTATGATGAAACATTTGCCCCTGTTGCAAGATTAGAAGCAATTAGACTGTTCCTGGCCTTTGCTGTCAACCACAATATGAAGGTGTTTCAAATGGATATCAAAAGTGCTTTCCTCTATGGTACAATTCAAGAAGAGGTGTATGTTTGTCAACCTCCAGGTTTTGAGGATCCATTTTATCCAGATCATGTCTACAGGCTAAACAAAGCCTTGTATGGCTTGAAACAAGCACCAAGAGCCTGGTATGAAACTCTTTCCAACTTCCTACTCTCAAATGGTTTCAAAAGGGGTACCATTGATAAAACACTGTTTTTAAAATGGAGAGGGAAGGATTTAATGATTGTCCAGATTTATGTGGATGACATTATTTTTGGAAGCACATGTAACTCAATGTGTAAAGAGTTTAGAGAACTCATGACAGCTGAGTTTGAAATGAGTGCAATGGGTGAGCTGCAATGCTTTCTTGGTCTCCAAGTACAGCAATTGCAAAATGGAACTTTCATTCATCAAAGCAAATATGCTAAAGAACTTTTAACCAAATTTGATATGAATGATTGTAAACCATGCAGCACACCCATGGCAACAAATAAGCTGGTCATGTCTGAT
Organism: Helianthus tuberosus; assembly: GCA_030545235.1. NCBI lineage: Eukaryota > Viridiplantae > Streptophyta > Magnoliopsida > Asterales > Asteraceae > Helianthus > Helianthus tuberosus. Next base: position 142,397,899 of record CM060357.1, read on the forward strand.
GAAAAAGATGAGCTGATTGACCAAACACTTTATAGAAGCATGATTGGGTCTTTATTGTACCTAACTGCATCTAGACCAGACATCATGTTTGCAACATGTGTCTGTGCAAGAAGTCAATCAGCTCCCAGAAAATCAAACCTCATTGCTGTAAAAAGGATCTTCAGATACATAAAAGGTGCTCCCACACTTGGTATCTGGTATCCAGCTAATGGGAACATCAAGCTTTCAGGTTTTTCAGACAGTGACTTTGCTGGATGTCACACCACAAGGAAGTCCACATCAGGAGGGTGCCAGTTTCTAGGTGACTGCTTAGTTTCTTGGCAAAGCAAAAAGCAAGCAGCTGTTTCGACATCCACTGCTGAAGCTGAATACATTGCTGCTGCAAGCTGTACAGCCCAACTCCTGTGGCTTCAAAATCAGTTGCTGGATTTTGGTATCACTGCCTTAAAGACACCACTCATGTTGGACAGTCAGGCAGCAGAAAATATCATCAAAAATCCAGTTTCCCACTCAACCACCAAACATATCGACATCAGACATCACTTTGTGAGGGACTGCTATGAAAAAGGTTTGATTTCTCTGCATCATGTCCCAACTAAAGACCAGCTGGCTGATGTGCTCACAAAAGCACTTGATACAGCCACTTTTGAAAGTCTGGTCTCTAGGATTGGGATGCTGAACATGGAATAACAAGCAACATCTTGTTTTTCTATGAATAAAAGCAACAAAATGTTTTCAGAAAATCAAAACTCCATCCTTAAAAATAGTTAAAAATGAAATTTTTTCATTAAGTCCTTAAAAGTCTGCCACTAACCACTGATTGTTCAAAAGTCTGCTATACTTCAAAAGTCTGTCCACTGCTGAAAGTCAACCCCTGCTCTCTCATTATTTTGATAAACTCTGCTGTTCAAAAGCAGTGTCTTATCTACTGATATGCTATCCACTGATAGTAAAAATCATCCACTGCTTTCATACCACTGCCTTCATCAGTCACTTTCAACAAAAGTACTGTCCTTCACCTTCAACAGGGGTTGTCACGTGGACAGTACATATTGGTCAGACCTTTTGTAACGGCTGCCACCTCAGCATTCACTTTCTTTCCTATAAAATCCCCCACTCACCACCAAAACAGGGTTTTACTGTCGAATTGAATTCTTAAAAATTCTCTTCTCAAAGCAGTTTTTCTTCACATTTCTTCACAAATTTCTTCGATCATTCATCCTCAAAATGACAAAATCAAAGAAATCTTCAAAACCCTCATCCAAATCTTCATCGCAAACAGCCTCTCAAAAGGCAATCTCCACTGAAATTCCACACAAACCATCTCACAATCTCCTGGGTATTCTCACAAAACCAGGAACCACAAAAGATTTCGATTCCATCATTGATCTCATGGCAAAATCAAAGTACAAAACTTTGATTACTGCCGATGCACCAATCTATTTGGCGACCCAAAGGGAGTTCTGGAAAAATGCAACCCTTGAAAAACAAGGCGACACTGCAACCACCATAAACTCTTTTATAAAGGGTAAAGCTGTCCAAATCACACCACAATCCATTTCAGAGGTCTTTCAACTCGGTGATCAGGAAGGTAAAATTTCTTTCACTAAAAACGAGTTAAAAATTGACTTCATTGAGCGAGGGTATGAAGCCACAATGATGAAGAAAATAACCTTAGAAAAAGGTTATTTTCCTTCTGCAACCAGATTTTTATTTCATACCCTCCTACTATGTGTTTCAAATAAAACCACTTCTTTTAATGAAATCCCTTTAAAGATTCAAAATCTGGGATATGCTATTCTTCAAGGAGAAAATTTTAACTATTCTCGGGAAATTTTTAAAGATTTGGTTAATAATGTTGCAACAAAATCATTCTTACTGTTTCCAAGGTTTTTAAGTTACTATTTTTCAAAGAAATTCAGTAAGGATGATTTAACTATAATAAATCAGGGTGCTCCTACTCAAATAAACAGTTTATCTACTGAAACTTTTTCAAGGATGTTAGCACCCTGCAAAACACAAGCAGAGGTACCTGAGCAGATTTTAGTAGTTACAACTGCTCCTCAGGTATCTGCTGCTGAGCCCACTGCTCAAGGTGATCAGAGCAGCAGCACAACTGCTTTGAAACCCACACCTACAATCACCAAAAAGCCAACAAAAAGAAAAACACAAAAACCCCCCAAAACCCTCAAAAAGGCATCTCTGGAGGATGAGATACCAGAGCTTCTGCCAGTGACAACACAAAAGTCACAAGAAACCACTGCTGCTTCTTCCTCACAGCAGTTGGTACAAATATCTCAACCCATAACCAAAACTCCTCCTGTTTCTTCACAAAAAGAACAGGTTGTACAAATAGGGTCTCCACATCATGATGCTCTGGAAACACTCGTTTCTATCATCCACAGTCCAATGCCCAGGACACATCCTACTTCTACACCAACCATCACATCCACATTTCCCTCACCAATAAAACCACTGTTGGATGCAATTGATTTGAACCAGGCATTATCTAGTCCTTCTCAATCACCTATTAATGAGAATATACCTCAACAACTGACTGGGTCTGATGTATCAATCTTTGCTAACCCACCAACACAACCTGAGGAGGTTACACCCCTTGAGTTACAAGTAACTCTTGGTGGTAATCCAAGTGAAGCAGCCACTACAACTGTTACACCCACTGGGTTACATTTGGACAATGGTTACATTCATAAGACTTCCTTGGAGGCAATTCCTTTTATAGCACCTCTGTCAACCACCAGTGGATTTATTTATCCTACTGGCAACATCAAAAGGTTGTCAAGTGTTGAAGGAAGAAGACCCCAGTACCAAGAAAAAGGGGCATCAGTGGTTAATGTTTGGAGTATATTCCCTACATCTACCACTGATAAAACCACTGCTAGTGGGAAATCAGATGATCCCATTAACTTGGGTGATGGTTTAAAGTACCAAAAATTGACGGATCGTATTGCAAAGCTTGATAACTCTGTTGCAGAACTCAAAGATATGCTACAACAGGTGTTACAAGTTCAGAAGGTACACACAATTGCTGTTCCATCTCAAGCACATGCCCCACAAAAGACACCTGCTACAAATGAGCTCTGGAATCTATTTCAATCTTTTCTCCAACACCAAGCACAACTAGCAGATCAGCAACATGAAAAACATGTACAACAGCTGAGAAATGCAATGGAGTCAAGATTCAAGAACACTCAGGCTGACTTAAAGGCTCTCAAAACTCAGATCTTGCACACCTCTGGCACTGCTCCTCCAAACATACGTTTCATTTATGACCTCCCAGAAGATAATGCCAAAAAGGGGGAGAAAATTAAGGAGTGGAAAAGGAAGGGTATAGAAGATGGTCTTTATCTTGAACCAGAGAATTCAAACATGACCAAAAAGATCCCTTTGCCAGATGGTAGCAAGAAGATTGATGTGACAACAAATGCACTAGCAGAAGCAATTGCAAGTGTAAAGAAAGATAGAGAGGCCAAAAGGAAAGCCAGGGTGGACAGAATGGATCATCCAGATCAGGGTACTTCTGGGTCAAGGGATCATGAAAATCCTGTTGAGGAAAAGAAGAGGCCTACTAGAAAAGTAAGGCAACCCAAATCCATTCCAACCAGACATTCAAAGTCTGCTCAAAAACCACCGTACAAAACAGCTGATGCAGCAGGAGTTACAAAAACCACTGCTTGCCAAACAGTTGTTCCATCAACACACACCACTTCAACACACACAACATCTACTGCTCTACCATCACCACCACCAAAAACAACACCTGCTGACACACAGCAGAAGACAGCAGATGTTATAACATCTGTTGTTATGACAGCAGTGGTTGAAACACCAGTTGTTTCAACAACTGTCAGTCAATCACAATCCACTGCCACTACATCTACAACCACTGTTCCATTCAAAACATCACCAGTCTCTCCTAAACCAAAAAGGAGAAGGCTAATTTTAAAAGATGATGACACACCTCCATCACCAACATCTTCAAAATCTTTAGCTCTTGTCACAATACCAAAACCTGTTCCTCTCTCTTCAGTTCCAATGTACAAGCCCTTACCTCCTGCAGGTGTTCAATTTCCTCTTGAACTAGCAGCTGTTAGAGATGAAATAAAATCTTTCTACTATGAGGATGACCCTGCCAAAAGGAGGTTGCCATCAATAAAAGGATATCCTTGGCCTAAAAATGTTGATGAATACTTGGAAATCAAAGCCAAGCAAGCAGAGGATATTTCAAAAAGAAACACACAAGGGAAGTCTGACAAAGAAATTTCAAGAAATTATCAATATCTGCTCACACAAGTCAGATCCCTAGAGCAATTTGCAAAAAATGTTAGTCAACAAATTTCTGAAAGAGCAGCTGAATCTCTAAAGAAAGACTACATTGAAAGCATCATGGCTCACAAAAGGTACAAAGGAGAGAGATATATGTACAAAGAGTGGACTGTTCCTGAGCTTGAAGATGAAGCTGCAAGAATTCAAGACATGATAAAAAGGAAGGTCACTCACACTCCTCCTAATTGGGCAAAATTTAGAAAGAATGTACCTGACAAACAGGAAGAGCTGAAGAGGATGAAAGAGGAATTGGTAGCAGCTGATTATGGTAACAAAAGACAAGTTGCTAGATGGAAAGAAGATATGGTCAGGGCTACTTACAAAAAGTTGGAACAATTAAGAAAGAAAGATCCCACAGTTCCTCAAAAGCCTGACTATCCTGAAGCAGCGGTTTCAAAAAGACCTTCAAAGCTGCAAATCAGGAGATCCACAGCTCCAGTTGGTGCTACCATCTACAAAAGAAGGCCACACAAACAACTGATTGCTGAAACCATCAAAGAGTTAATGGAAGGTGAAGACCTTGGAAAAGAGGGTATAAAGAAAATGATCATGGAAACTCTTGGTTTGGATCAAACTGCAAGTACTGCTCAGCCAGTCATGAATAGGCCAGCCTCCCCAAATACTTCTGCAAATAAACATCTCCCAAGAAACCCACCAGGCTCAAAAATACAAAAGTGGGAAACTGACAAACAGACCTGCGTATTGACTTTGCTCAGGTCTGGTGGAGGAGTGGAGAAAATATCAAGGGAACAAGCTCTTGGCCTGAGTCTTGAAGATTTGCAGGATCTCCTTGATCTTCCACTCAGCAGGGATGATGAAGATACAGATGCCCTAGACTTTGAATTACAATTCAAAGGTCAGATAAGGGAGCTGTTGATGAGGCAATAAATGTTTCCACAAATAATGAAGAGTTTTGGCATTATCTGTTCCAGGGGGAGATTGTTGGGATTGAACCCTATCAGAGGAACAGATAATGTAAAGCCAAAACTGGATCAAAGCAGTGGATCCAGAATAAGCAGACGTTTACAGTTGGTTCATGCAAATCTCTCCCCTTGAAAGTGGTTTCATATCTGCTGACCTCCTATCTGCTGATCATACTAAGTGCTGACCTACAACTGCTGCTCTATATCTACTGGCCAAAGTCAAAGACTGATGGAAGACCAAAGCTCTGTTGACTCTATCTACTGCCTTGGGTCAAGTACTGCTGATCCAGACAAGCACTGCTAGGTTCACAGCAGTGGAAGGATGCATCAGCAGTTTAAGTGTCTTTTATGTAATGTAATGTAATGTAATAACAGTAGTTTGGTACATCAGTGTTTATAGATCAGTAGTTAGTGTTTGTTAGGAGGTTAGATGTCACTTTCATGGTGACGTCAGCTAAGATGCTCAGTGGTTTGCAAGTGCCTATAAATAGTTCAGTACTTTGTACTGTTCTATTAGCTCTTTTGATCAATCGTCTTCTTTGCACGAACAAACTACTGAGCTCTGGCTGAGGGGGAGTTTGCATTCTTACATCAATCATTGTAATCGTTGTTGAAACAAATTCAATCATTCGGTTCTTTGTGAAAAGATGTTTGATAAAAGTATTACTCTCGTTTGATTGTATGCAAAGTTTGCTTTCATCTTATTTCCGCTGCACAACTCTTCCATTTTCATCTTAATTACAAACGTAAAATACAATCAAAAAGAAACTCAGATCCAACATCTACAATGTGAGTCATTCTCTTTTTATCAAATTACTTTCAAAATCATGTTTATTTTCAAAGGTTATAATTACAGTGATTAAGTTTATGTAATCACCAAATTACAGCCGGTATGTGGGGTATTGTGCACATTACTACTGTTGTTATCACTTTAGGTGGGCGAACCTAATTAGTGATATTCGTCATTCATTGGGGCAGCCAATGGTGATATGACCACAGTCACCGAAATGAGTCGAGTGACAAATACTATGGGTAGTTGGTTTGATATCAGAAACATTGTAATATCTCTTAATACTGTGAATTATAACAAACGAGTCGTTTTAGTAAAACTGAATGATTCACTCAGTATTTCCCTGCTGACAAAACCTTTTTCAAACATGTTTCAGGTGATCTGTTGTGAGCACAGGAAAAGTGCCGTGGAGCACTACAAGCTTAGAAAAGTGGCTCAATGTAAATAAATAAAGAAACATGTTTTAGAGAAATAAAGATTTTCCAGTGAAATCACTTTATTGTAAATTATGGGATTTATCCCTATATTATATATATAAACGAGCAGTTTTAATATTAATCGATCCTGTTTAAAAAGACTTCCGCTGTCATTTAATTAGATACCATCGGATTTCCTGCCTCGCGGCTCTGGACCAGGTCAAACCGGGGCCAAGGGCCGTGACAGGAAAATGTGGTATCAGAGCCACTGATTTAAGCTTACTATTGATTTTAGCCTATTAAAATAATTGAGAGATACTTAGGAAATTTAATTGCTATTCTGTGAAAACATGTTTTATTAACTGATTAATTGTTGAGTTACAGTATGGGCAAACAAAAGATTTCTGCTATCTACCACAAATTAGATACTGCACCCACAGAAAAAGGAACCTCTTCCTCCAAACACCCAGCAGATCTGGAAGATGGGATTTTTGTCCGTAAAGCAAATTATGAAAATCCTCTCACCCAAGATAAAAGAAATTCAATTCTTAGAAAAGGACAGGAGAAAATAAAGAAACCCCAAGTCAAGAAAGTGAGGTTTAATTCAGAAATCCAGGAATTAGGCAATAGGTCACCTTGGGAAGATAAATTAGATGAAAAATGGGCAAACCTTTATATGCTAGCTACCGTAGCAGAGAATGCAAACCTCTAAAATATCAATAAGCCTGGTCTAGTAGAAAATTAAACCCCAGTAAATAAATAAATTATAGTGTGTTCACTTTCCTGTAGTCTTTTGTACAAATCAGTATGCAATAAAACTTTAATGTTTATTTGTAAAACTTTGTTCCAAAGTTTTAACTTAGCATTTTTGGTGCATTTTGCATATATGCTATCCAGCATGAGTGAGATATCGGAAACATTTCAGAATCTCAACCTCTACCCAGTACCAATTGAAGTCTCCCGTGACTTTACTGGTTATATTGCTGACATAGAGGAACCTCTGGAATTCCAAGCTCCACCGCTGGAAAAAGCAAAACCTAAAAAGAGAAGAAGATATGTAGGATGGAGGAAAGTGCGCATGAGAAAGCCAGCCACTAGGAAACTCCCCAAAATAGAAAACCCTATAGACAAAGGAAAAAGAATCGAAATCGGAGAAAGTTCTAATCCAGCAGAGATAGAAATCAGGAAGGATTCTAAACAAAAAGGAATAGAAATTGGAGAGAGCTATAGACAACCTGAAGAAATCACATTTCAAGACGAAATAGACCGTCTACTGGCAAATTGTGATGTCATTAGCCCTATCCATAATAATCTATATCCTTACCTAGCCGAAACCCAACTTCCTGTAAATCTGGAACCAGCTATTCCAGACCCACTAATCCACACTCGACCTTTAGGTCAAATGGAAGAATGGTGGACAAATGACTGGCAATTCGAAAATATCATCAACAGTCCTTATTCCTTTCTTCCACAGTTTGATCCAGAACCTATCCCCAATCCTCCAATGAGCAACGAAAACTTAGCCGAACTCCGTCAGTTCGGTGAAGAGCTGATAGGTACAGGGAATAGGATTCGGGAAATGGGGGAACAAATCTCCTGGAAATACGACGAAAGGGAGCGTCGCTACTAAACTGCCAGTTGACCAAAGAATAGTGGGATTGGAAAAAATATCTGTATAATAATAATAATAGTTAAATATAACTCTGTAAAATGGGAAATAAAACATTGTAAGATAAACAGTGTGTATGGATGCCTATATAATATATAAAGCAAAATAGAAGTCGAAACATCGACAAATTTGGATACATATATCTGTGTTGTAAGATTTTATGTGCTTCTGTGTAATTGTTTTATTTACAATCATTTGATACTAATAGTTATATTTATAATAATTATCAGATGGAAAACGCTAGTAATGAACCAGTTAATGAAGGGAATCAATCTGAACAAAATCAGGAAAACCAGTATATGACTAGACAAGATATTGAAAACATCATCACTCAAGGGATAGCTAATGCTATTCCAGCAATCATGGCTGCTGCTCAGAAACCTTTTGAACCACAACAAATCATTCCTAGTAAACGTACTCAGGAAGATAATTTTAGTCATAGTGTAAATGGAGGCGGCAATCATGACGATAATAATCCACGACAGGCTCCACCTCCTAAGAAAATGAAAGCCGCAACACCTGGTTGCACTTTCAAAGAATTTCTTGCTTGCAAACCTGCTGAATTTGCAGGCAATGAAGGAGCAACTGCAGTACTGCATTGGTTAGAGAAAACCGAAGCAGTAATTGCAATAAGTAAGTGTTCCGAAGAAGATCAGGTCATGTACGCGTCAAACCTTTTCAAAGAAGGGGCGCTCGAATGGTGGAACACGGTGCTACAGGCTAAAGGAAGAAATAGGGCTTATGCCATGAACTGGGAAGAATTTAAAAGTCTTGTAGAAAGAAAATTCTGTCCTGAATATGAAAAGGAACAAATGGCAAATAAGTTCCTAAATCATCGTATGGTAGGAGTAGAGTGTCGCGGTTATACTTCGACATTCTTTGAATATGCTAGAGTGGTACCAACACTGGCTTCGCCAGAACCGGTACTCATTTCCCGTTATATTTGGGGACTAATTAGTGAAATCCGTAACATCGTTAAAGCTGCGAGACCTCGCACTATTGACGATGCTGTGGAACTAGCTAATACCCTAACTGATGAACTAGTGCGCACAAGAGAAGAAGATCGAAAGAAGGAATTGGCTCAAAAGATTACCCAAGGATTTCGTATGGGTAATGATAATAATAGGTTCAAGAAAAGAGGAAGGAGACAATCTGCATAACCGCTTTTTTGCAGAAATTGCAAAAAGAATCATTTTGGAAAATGCAATATAATCTGCAACTTCTGCAAAATGGCAGGACATCGTGAAGAAAATTGCAAAAAGAAAACCATAGTCTGCTATAACTATGGAGAAACAGGACATTACAAAACAAAATGTCCTAAATTGATTAAAACCGCAGACAATAAAGGCAAACCAGCTGATGGAACAACAAAGAAGAATGCCCGAGCATTCCAGCTAACCACTCAAGAAGCTGAACTAATCCCTGACGTCATAGCTGGTACGTTCTTGGTCCACGACGTTTATGCAAAAGTATTATTTGACTCTGGTGCAAACCAAAGTTTTATTAATACTTCATTTTGCCAAGCCCTTAACTTACCCTTAACCACCCTTAGGCAAATTTTTACAGTCGAAACGGCAGACGGAAATTCTGTTAACATAAATAAGATTTTGCAAGAAGGAAAGATAGAACTGTTAGGCCATAAGTTTTCTGCAAACCTGTTACCTATGAAATTAGCCGAATTCGATGTTGTGTTAGGAATGGATTGGTTAATAGCCAACCATGCTCGAATTCTCTGTGATAAGAATTCCATAGAAATTCAGGCACCTACCGGAGAAGTAATTAGGATTACAGGTGATAAACCACGTAAGCCTATGAAGTTCATATCAGTAATGAAAGTTGCTAATTATGAACGAAAGCAAGGAATAATGTATATGATTTCAGTAATCATTAGCACTAAGGATAAAGAACTTAAGGAAATTCCTGTAGTTTCAGAATACCCAGACATCTTTCCAGAAGAATTACCTGGGTTACCACCTGATAGAGAAGTAGAGTTTAGAATTCATCTAATTCCGGGTACTACACCAATAGCTAAGGCACCTTATCGATTAGCACCCACCAAAATGTTAGAATTGAAAAAGCAGTTAGATGAATTATTAAGCAAAGGATTTATACAACCTAGTTCATCCCCTTGGGGAGCACCAGTGTTGTTTGTGAAAAAGAAAGATGGATCGATGAGAATGTGTATCGATTATAGAGAACTAAATAAAGTTACAATTAAGAATCGATACCCATTACCTAGGATTGACGATCTTTTTGATCAACTTCAAGGCGCTAGGTATTTTTCTAAGATAGACTTAAGATCCGGATATCACCAGTTAAAAGTACAAGAAGAAGACATACCTAAAACTGCTTTCAGAACTAGGTATGGCCATTATGAGTTTACAGTCATGCCCTTTGGACTAACAAATGTCCCAGCAGCATTTATGGACATGATGAATCGGATCTGTAAACCATACTTGGATAAATTTGTAATCGTATTCATCGACGATATACTTATTTATTCCAAAAGTCAGGAGGAACATTGCGAACACTTGCATGCACTCTTAACTTTGTTAAGAAAAGAAAAGCTTTATGCCAAATTCTCGAAGTGTGAATTTTGGTTAAAGGAAGTGCAATTCCTAGGACATATGGTGAATCACGAAGGCATTCAAGTAGATCCTGCTAAAATAGAAGCAATCACTAAATGGAAGGTCCCACAAACAGCTATGGAAATTAGAAGTTTTCTAGGCTTAGCTGGATACTACAGACGATTTATTAAAGATTTCTCTAAGATAGCTGTACCTTTGACTAAGTTAACCTGTAAAGCCACTAAGTTTGAATGGGGACATAGGCAAGAAGAAGCTTTTAAGATTTTAAAGCACCGATTGACAAATGCTCCAATTTTAGCATTACCCGAAGGAACAGAAGATTTTGAAGTATATTGTGATGCTTCAAAATTAGGATTCGGATGTGTATTGATGCAACGCAAAAAGGTAATTGCGTATGCCTCCCGGCAGTTGAAAAAGCACGAGGAGAATTATACGACTCATGACTTAGAATTAGGAGCCGTAATTTTTGCCTTGAAAATTTGGAGACATTATCTGTATGGAAGTAAGTTTACTGTTTATACAGATCATAAAAGTTTAAGATATATATTTGGGCAGAAAGATTTTAGAAGAAGCCCATAAATCTAGGTATACTATGCACCCTGGAAACAATAAGATGTACCAAGATTTAAGAAAGAATTTTTGGTGGATAGGCATGAAGAAAGATATAGCAAGATATGTTTCTAAGTGTCTTACTTGTTCACAAGTAAACGCTGAACATCAGAAACCTTCAGGACTACTACAACAATTAGAAATGCCTGTATGGAAATGGGAACTTATAACAGTGGATTTTGTTACTAAGTTGCCTAAAACAAGAAAAGGTAATGATGCGATTTGGGTAATTGTGGATCGATTAACCAAATCAGCTCATTTTCTACCAATGAAGGAAACCTTTAGCATGGAAAGGCTAGCCAAGTTGTACGTAGATGAAGTAGTATCTTTACATGGAGTCCCACTCTCCATTGTATCAGATAGAGATAGTCGTTTCACTTCTCATTTTTGGAAAAGTTTCCAGCAAGCTATGGGAACTCGACTAAATCTGAGTACTGCATATCATCCTCAAACAGATGGACAAAGTGAAAGGACGATACAAACCCTGGAAGACATGCTCCGAGCATGTGTGATTGATTTTGGTGGTAATTGGGATAACCACCTACCCTTAATTGAATTCTCCTATAATCATAGTTACCATTCAAGCATTGAAACTGCTCCATTTGAAGCACTATATGGACGTAAGTGCAGAACTCCAGTTTGTTGGGCAAAAATAGGAGAAAGTCAATTATCAGGTCCAGAAATTGTGCAAGAAACTACTGACAAGATAACTCAGATCAAGGAAAGACTGAAAACAGCTCGAGAACGTCAGAAGAGCTATGCAGATAATCGCCGCCAGCCGTTAGAATTTCAAGTCGGAGATAAAGTACTATTAAAAGTTTCTCCTTGGAAAGGAGTAGTTAGATTCGGAAAGAAAGGAAAGCTAAGTCCAAGATACGTAGGACCATTTCCTGTGATCCAACGTATAGGACCAGTTGCTTATCGTTTACAACTACCAGAAGAATTAGCAGGAGTACATGATGTATTTCATATATCCAATCTCAAGAAATGCTTATCAGATGAATCACTGGTAGTACTTCTTCAAGATATAGAGATAAACGAAAAACTGAAATTTGTTGAGAAACCTCTTCAAATTGAGGATCGAAAGATCAAGTTTCTCAAACATAAACGACTAGTTTTAGTCAAAGTTAAATGGAATTCAAAGAGAGGAGCTGAATACACTTGGGAGCTGGAATCAGAAATGAAGAGAAAGTATCCTCATTTATTCCAGTAAATCTCGAGGACGAGATTTTTATTAAGGTAGGGAGAATGTAACAACTCTCATCAAAAGTCCTAATTATTATTTTAATTTGGCCAATAGGAAACCCTAATTGAGAAACCCAAGTGATTCTGAACAAACCCTAAAATTTTCAGAACAATCAGAATCAGGATCAGGGCCCCTAAAACTCAAGGGGGGTATACCCTAGTTAACGATTATCTAAAATTACTCGCTGTCAAAATTCGAAATTAAGAATTTGTCAAGTCAGCAAAGCTAGTCCCAACCGTGGCTACCCTATAACCTATTTTCAACCCTTACGGACCGTAACATTGTGAGTCTTACGGACCGTAAGCACCCTTACGGACCGTAACATTGTTAGGCTTACGGTCCGTAAGCAATGCAAAATTTTGACTATAAATAACAGACATTGGCACTTGAAATTAGGCGTATGTTCGACGAAGAAATTCGTTTCAGGCACCGAGTTACATTCTGTTTACCACAATTAACACACACGATTCACTAATCGACGCCGCAATCAGGGTAATAACTCGATCGCTATTACGATTCAACGTCCGATCGATTATAACTATCCAACGATTGTTTAAGTGCCGCTCAAATTGAGTTTATACTTTGTTATTCATCGTGATTTCGACTTGAATGTTTGAGTGCTGTTCGAACTCGGACTATACTCTGTCATTCGTTGTGAATCCGCTGAATTGTTAAGTATTGCACTTGTAAATCGTTGTGAGGGTTTAATCTCGTGAATTGTCGTAACTGTTGTATTAGTTACTAACCTGTTTGTGCGTGCATTGTTATTTAAATTAGGTTAATCAAGGCTAATCAGTAGGCTTATACTCTGCTCGTTAAATCTACAATGTGAGTCATTCTCTTTTTATCAAATTACTTTCAAAATCATGTTTATTTTCAAAGGTTATAATTACAGTGATTAAGTTTATGTAATCACCAAATTACAGCCGGTATGTGGGGTATTGTGCACATTACTACTGTTGTTATCACTTTAGGTGGGCGAACCTAATTAGTGATATTCGTCATTCATTGGGGCAGCCAATGGTGATATGACCACAGTCACCGAAATGAGTCGAGTGACAAATACTGTGGGTAGTTGGTTTGATATCAGAAACATTGTAATATCTCTTAATACTGTGAATTATAACAAACGAGTCGTTTTAGTAAAACTGAATGATTCACTCAGTATTTCCCTGCTGTCACACCCCGACCGCGTAAAACAACAAAGCGCGGCGGAAACATCGGGGCGTGTTGCAACAGAATTAATGTTTCATAACCATGGATACCAAAAAGTGTTTCGTTTTATTAAACATTGAATAATTACATCGTCTTGAAATCTAAATACACTATTTAAACATAGTCTATCATTGTTATTGAGTCACTAAGGCCTTGTCCAGTCCTATGTGAGCATGCATCTTATCAATCGATATCATTCAACAATACCTGAAACATATGTGAAAACGAGGTCAGCAAAGAAATGCTGGCGAGTACATAGGTTTTGTAGGAGTGTCGAAATCATGGCTAGTTTAGACGTTGCAATACTTTATTTAAAAACCTTGTTTTGAAAAGAGTATAATATTGCAACTTAATTAACCAACTCAAATCAAGCGGGTTATAATTTGTAAAACCTCGTAGCCATGACTCTTAACCCAAAAACATTTGTTTTAGTAAATTATTTGAAAAACAATGATAAGTTCAGGTGATATGTATAAATAAGAGAATAATGCATGATTAAATGAATAACCATGTAAAATGAGTTTGTATAAGATAAGTTGTTTGTAAATAAATGTCTTGTGAAAAGTATGTTACTTGTATAAAATGTTCTATGTCTTAAACTGAAATGATTCAAATAACGCTACAATATGTAATACCATACAAACACTTATATATAGGAAGTACCAGCGGCGTATCCACCATGCTTGTATCATATTCCACACGCATTGTTACTTAATCACTTAATCCAAACCAAACCACCAAAGCAATGTTCATGCCCAAATGTAAATCATGTAATATGTATAACCAAAATAATATCGTATATTGCTTTGAACCCAATCGTTAACCCAATCGTTAAAACATCATGTGAAAACCAATCGTAAATCGTTTAATTCGTTTTAGGTCGTGAAACTACTTATAAGGTCGTCTCGCTAATAACATTCAAACCTTCGTGACTTTCATCGCTTCTCGTTTTCGTCGCTTCTCGTTTTCGTCGCTTCTCGTTTTCGTATTAACAAACCTCCATAGGGTAAATTAATAATTACAGATTCAGTCGCTACCTACCATACCCACACATAACCACGGGTGTAGTAAATAACGGGATTTGTCAGATCCTATGGTACCATAACCTAATACTGGTCGGCTTGATCATTGCTAATGAATGTCATTTGTTATGTAACTACAACCAACAAGTTTGTTCACTTTATGAAATCGTTATTAGTTTTGTATAAATCGTCTTAATTGTTTTTGAAACCATCGTTATAACATCGAAAACATTTAGCACATATGAGTCACCCCAAAACAATTGAAAGCAGTAAAATAGGGGAATAATGTACTCGCCTGAGAATGCTTGGAGGTCTTGAACAACAACCAAACAAAGCTAGAGGGAGCACGGAATCAGTCGGCAAATCCAATACTATATAAATAAACCGGACTTAAATCGGGAGATCGGATAGAATGAGGCTTGGTAAACCAAATGAGTATTGGAACTCATATGATATGGTTTAACAAGGCCTACATACTACATTGAGACTAACCTAAGTGCTTTCGACCCATCGCGACCCATTAAGGTAACTTATGCTACTTTAACGCGTCGTGCGCGTGAAACGCGTTCGGACCGCCTAACTAGCCCTATGACAAGTGTTATATGCCTAAACATGTTACATAATCAGTTATGTGACAAAGGTTTAGGTTACATATGCTTAATTACCAATTATACATGAAAAGGGTATTCTGGTAATTTACCTAAGGCATATAAACTACCTATCATACAACTATTCAAACGATGTGACCATAGGGTATAACTTCGGAAGGTTATTCCCTACCTACTATGGTCACCTAATGTATTTGGTCGGATCCTAATGATCGACCAAACTGGGTCGGGTTCGAAGGTATAGGCGATTTATTAGATCGCCTACCCTACGACCCTAGACAACGTGGTAATCAGTGGGCATAGTCCCAAGGGACTATGACCAACGTGATTACACTCACGTTGCGAAGTTCAAACGAACTTCGCATTGACCATTACTGGTCAACGCTGAAAGTCAAACAAAGTTTGACTTTCTGACTCGAAAAGCAGTAAAAATAAGGAAAAGAACGAAAGAATACTTACGAAGGGTCCCCGAATGCTAATCCCGATCCAAGAACTCAGGTATGAAACAATGGTTTCAACTTAGAGCTCTCAAATCAGAATTCTTGTGCAAAATGAGGTTGTGTGGGTTGGGTATTTATAGGAATACCCGAACCGTTAGAATCGTTTCATGGAAAACGTGCCATGATCCAACCCGTACACTTGTCGGAACCTTGTGGAAGCTTAAAATGGTTCTTATCCGCTGACTAGACGATTGAGAATGTGTGGTTGAGAATCAAACAGCTGGGACCCGCTGCTAAAAACATGGAATCTGGTCCAGAAGGGCCTCGCGGGCCGCCTAAGGATTCTCAGGAACTGAGGCGGGCCGCCTAGCAGTCACAGATCAGCAATAAGTTTCAGAAATTACAGTTTCAGTCCCTGCACGTGTTTAAGGCCATTTCCGACACTTCCAAGGCCCGTAAAGCCAACTTTAAGGCCCTAAAATGATGCCTAAACATTGTGGACATGAAACATGCTCAAAAATATGCCGGGTGTTGGTTCGTTTGGTCGTACGAACGCGATGTTCGCTTAATTACGACGGAATGCGCATAAGCGCGAAAAACGATCCAAATGACGTGACGAATGGATTTTTCTTATGCCGAACACTAAAATAAAATATTTTAGTGCTTACATAAATTTTTGGATGTCCGGATGTATTCAGAACGTAAGTTATGCGCGAAAATGCAAACTTGTGCACTTTTTGACACTTTTAGTCCCTGAATGACACAAAAGTTTATTTTAGCATACCGAACACCTCAAAGCCTATTTCTAAGCTATGTGAAGGATATTTATGGTATGTTTAACTTATGGTCATGTTCCGGAATGTCTGTTGCAGTTCAAATTGGCATACTTTCGCAGTTTGTCAACTTTAGTCCCTGTAAGCGATTAAACTTTGATTTCACCACACCAAACCTTCCAAAACTTATATCTAAGTTATGTAAAGGTTATTTAAGGTATGTTAAGCCTATGTCACTATTCCGGAGTGTTTGTTGCATTAAACTGGTTATATTTACGCATCAGAGCGCGTATAACCCTCCAGAAAGCGACTTAAAGCTTAAAATCAAACAAGAGTTGATATGTGTAAAAGATACACATAATTTTACAAATCCCAAGTATGAAATATAATATTTCATTGGTTTGGTATTTGTTTGATGGCCGTGGAGGCACAGGTGTTACACCTGCTGACAAAACCTTTTTCAAACATGTTTCAGGTGATCTGTTGTGAGCACAGGAAAAGTGCCGTGGAGCACTACAAGCTTAGAAAAGTGGCTCAATGTAAATAAATAAAGAAACATGTTTTAGAGAAATAAAGATTTCCCAGTGAAATCACTTTATTGTAAATTATGGGATTTATCCCTATATTATATATATAAACGAGCAGTTTTAATATTAATCGATCATGTTTAAAAAGACTTCCGCTGTCATTTAATTAGATACCATTGGATTTCCTGCCTCGCGGCTCTGGACTAGGTCAAACCGGGGCCAAGGGCCGTGACACCTGTGGTTTGGGCACTTTTGCCATTTTAGTCCAAATCTCAAACTTTTTATATCTGGGTCCCTGTGGTTTGCATTTTGTTGCCATTTTAGTCCAAATCTCAAAAACTCTAATTTTTTTACTGTTTCAATATCCCTTTTTTTGTCTTTATCTGCAAGGGTAGTTTTGTCCTTTTAATTTTCATTAAAAAATTTCTTTATTAAAAAACCCTACAAATATAAATGCCCCTTCCCAATTACATCATCATCTTCAACATTAGACATTCATCATAAATCAACATTCATCACATTCAATTGTCCCCAAACACACACAGATCAACACATGATTAACTTGTAAATGCATAAAAAGAAACCCATCATTCAATTCGGTGAACAACAACAACATTATTCCGATTAAAAAAAACCCAAATTTCAAAACCCAAATAAAACTCTCATCTAATTACAGTGAACTTCAACACCCACAAACCACAATTCAAAAAGCTCTGTTTTTTAACCATCAAAATCAACCTAAAACCACCACAAGACTCGCTTTCACAGAAGCAAAATCATTACCATTGAGAGTCGTTTCAAGACTCGCTTTCAGAAGCAAAATCTTCAACCTCAACCCCCTGATCATCATCATCTTCAACCTCATCATCTTCAACCTCTGCACCTCAAAAAACTCAAACACCACCACCTCCTCCACCACCACCCCCCTCTCGCCGCCAAGCACCACCAACTGCCACCACCCACTCGCACCCCCTGCAACCACCGCCCAACTACCCAACCCCACCCCCACCCCTTTTCTTCTCCGACTTCACTTTTCAGTTCTATTTGGTCTGCTCCTTCATCCCTCCTTCCTTCCCTAAACTGCTTCCTCCACAACTACAAAAACAAATCTCCGCATTTCATGCCCTAAATATCTACAAACCACCACTTCACAATCATGTCTGAAAACCCAAATTCAGAGAAAAACTCACCGGAACTCTTTCACTTTATTGCTCAGACCTGCTGCCGGAACCTTGAGGGTAGCGCCGAAACTGTTTCACTTTATTGGTACCTGATTTGCGATTGCCGTCGGCACAAGAACGGCCGAAGGAGGGGTGTGGGTCTGATTTGGGTGTGGGTGTGTGGTTATCGGAGAAGGAGGGGTGTGGGTGTGGTGCTATAGAGAGAGATAAGAGAGAGAGGGGGAGGAGGTGGCGGTGGTGGTGGTGCTATAGAGAGAGAGAGAGAAGAGAGAGAGAGAGAGAGAAGAGAGAGAGAGAGAGCTTGATCGAATGGTTGAGGAATTAAACTGCCATTTAATTTAATTTGGGGTTTGTTTTGTTTTTGTGAACGATTAATATGCACACATACATATACAACAAATGAAATTTAAAAAATGACCAAAATGCCCCTGCACTAAAGGACAAAATAATCAGTTTTCAATAGTCAAAATAGAGGATTTTTGGATTTTGGACTAAAATGACAACAGAATGCAAACCACAGGGACCCAGATGTAAAAAGTTTGAGATTTGGACTAAAATGGCAAAAGTGCCCAAACCAAAGGGACCAAAATGGCAGTTTACTCTAGTATAATTGATAACCGTCAATTTGAATAAAAGAGATATTCAATTTCCTTAAAAATCTCGTTAGTTTAGGAGATGATACATTCCATAATTAAATTAATTATCAAATTACAATCATGCCCTTTTGGTTAAAATAACTACATGTCATATGTCACAAAGCCATGAGTTCTTACACTTTTTAGGAAAAGTTGGCTTTGTAGCCAACTATATATATATATATATATATATATATATATAGGGTGAGGTTCATGCGAGAACCACCATTATCACGAGAACCACGAGTGTCACACCCCAACCGATGGCGGAAACATCAGAGTGAGACGAAATAGATTGCAAGAGACTTAATAACGCTATTTGTGTCAAGTATTTAATGATTACATTTTACATTGCTTGCACTAGAAATACCACAAGTTTGAAATAAATAATAAATACAACAAGTATTCAAGTAAATAAATTTCATTTCATGATAATGGTTTATTACAAGATTTGGAACAAAATACAATAGGTTTGAAAGTAAATTACAATGCCACAAGTATTAAAATTTAAATGCGTTTCTAGGCAATCCTACTAGATTCCTTGCATCATCAAAACCTGCAATACATGTTAAAGCATAGTTCAATACAGAAAGTATTGGGGAGCATACAAGTTTGAGTGTAAATATAAAAATGTTTTAAACAGATTTTTTTTTCATGGCAATGACTAGGTATAAGCATATGAATTTAACACGTATGATTTCAAGTATAACACGTATGATTGCAAGTATAACACGTATGAGCAATTTTAGAGATTATTTGTATAAAAAAAATTCTAGCATATTTGTGTATTTGATTCAAGTACATGTATTGCATCCCAAAGGTAATAAAGCGTAAAAGGGGATCGAGTATACTCACTGTTTTACAAAGTTTCCTTTGGAAATCCCGTGAAGAGTTGAAGGTTGAACGATGGAACACCGAGGTCACCTCACATGGGCAAACGAGGGTTACAGAAGTGTTGTTAAAAAAATAAATATACGTTTATATTTATTTTTATAAAAATTTATTGAATTTGATAGGTTTCGTTTTATAATTCAACATGTTTTGTTTTACGGATTTTAACGAAAAACGAACAGAGTTTCCTCTGTTTTTAGACGATCCCGACAACACAAATTGTCGATATATTTTCCAAAACGCAATAAATAATGTAATATCAATATATAACTCTCGTCATGTGTGCAAAATGTAATTTTTTTTCAAGCACTAATCGATTTATATAACACAAGCAATATAATAAAATTGCATCTTGATTCGTCAATTAAATATTAACAAAATAACAAAATTCACATTATTTAATTTTTACCGAGTCTTGTGTTGACTGAGTTTGACCCCAGTCGACTGGAGTTGACCCGAACTCGAAACCGAAACAAATCTGAGCATGAACCGTGTAGAACCAAACACGAACCAACACTGAACCTAGTCAAGTCGAGTTGGACCATAACTGAGTTAAACCCAAACCTGATGAACCGAGATGTTTGTTTGTCTGTCTTTGGCTTGTTTACTCAAACCGATCGTACCGCGAAACCTGTTCCAAGACTGAGTCGAACAGAAGCCGATGTTGAACAAACCTGTCGCCGTCGTCGCTCAAAACGCGGCTAGTGCCGCCGTCGTACGTGGTTGTCATGTGTGGCCGGAGACTACCATTTCAGGATCACACCGCCGCCACTGTTGTCGCCGACATCCACCGCTCGTGACCAGCCACCACCCGGAACCCTGCCGCCGTTAATTACCGTCAACAGCATCAATATCATCATCCTCGAGCATCTTCATCATCATCATTAATCTTCAGGATTAAAAGGAAACGAGAGATGGAGTTTTACCGGAAAACTTGTCGAAAAGAAAAGAGGTACCACAACCACTCACGGCGGCGCTGCTGTCGAAGCTCACTCGTCGGAAAAAGGAACGAGATGGTGGGGAGTCGCCGGAGGAATTTCGTCGGAGAACGTATCTCCACCGCCCATTTTCGCACCCGAACGTCGGGTTTTGTCGTAAAATGAAATTTTACGATCACCAATAGAATAAAGTAGTGTCGTGTATCGTTGGTAGTCGCGTATTTGTGTCGGTTGCTTTAAAATCGCGCCAATTGACTCAATTGTCGTTTTTAACTCGTTTTCGACTGCGATTCTAAAAATAAAGGAAACGTGGATTTACGAAAATACGAAACGAGAATAAATCCAAAATAAATCCATCCCACCACCACCCAAAAACCTAAACATCAGGGCCGGCCCTGAGAATTCATGTACCCTGTTCGAGCTCGAAAGAACGTGCCCTTAGGTCTTAACTAAATAAAAAATTTTAACTAGTTTTTCATACAACTTTGAACCGGATGAAAGAGTTGCCGCCCAGAATTCTTTTTTTTTTATTAGTTTTTAGAAAATATTTGGGTATTGGGCTCACTAACCTAATGGGCTAAATACTTTAAACAATATGATTTTTTTTAAGTGGGCCTATGTGAATATTTTTTAGGTTATACCCTATTAATTTTTTTTACATATATAATATCGGATTTTTTTTAAAATTACGTGCCCTACGAAATCACGGGCCCTGTTCGGTTGTCCTCCCCGCCCTCCTTCAGGGCCGGCTCTGCTAAACACCCACCCAACCACAACCCAAAAACCTAAACACCCCCTCCCCCCCTCCCCCCCCCCCCCCCCCCCCCCCCCCAAAAAAAAAAAAAAAAAAAAAAAAACCCCACCAAAAACCTAAACCCCCCACCCCCAAAAAACCTAAACCCCTTACCCACCCAAATTAAATGCTAAAAACTAAACCCTAAAGCTAAACCGCGAAACTAAATGTTAAAAATGTTTTTTTAACAGTTAAATCGTGACTCTTTACTTTTTTTTAAAATAATATTTTTAATAAATAAAATGTTCGATTTTTAACGGAAAATAAAAAAGAATTGTGTGTTTTTTATGCTTTTTTTAAGTAGTTTTGGTTGTGTTCATATTGGTTCTTATGGTTCTCGCAATAAAGGTGTTTCCTAACGGATCCTCATGCTATATATATATATATATATATATATATATATATATATATATATATATATATGAAAGGTTAACGTACAATTTTTTTTAACGTGCGATGGTACAATATGAAATTACGCATGTTATAAACTTAAAACCCTAATCACGCATGTTGAAAAACCATGATCAGGCATGGTTATGATTTTTCAACATGCGTGATTATGGTTTTGTTCATGCGTGATTAGGGTTTTGAGTTTTATAACATGCGTAATTTCGTATAATACGTATCGTACGTTAAGAAATATTGTATTTTACACTTTCGCTATGTATATATATATATTCCAAATAATGAAACTATTAGAATTAAGCATTCCTAAACAGGGTTTAACGAAAAATAATAATAAAACCCCCAAAAACTGGATATATGTTTCATGTATATGATTTATGTAAACATGTATATAGTTTTAGGCATCATCTAATCCCATACCCGCATAATAGTTTTTTCCCAATCCATACCCGTCAGGCGTCAGGTATCGGGTATGCCTATCCCGGAGGTTTCGGTATATAGTTTTAGGTTATCAGGTCATACAACACCTAATCCCATACTCGCAGAATATTTTTTTCCCCAATCCATACCCGTCAGGCGTCAGGTATCGGGCATGCCTATCCCGAAGGTTTCGCTTATACCCGCCGGTGTAAGGTATTTTTGCCATCCCTGCTTGTGACCAACCTATGCGACTGAAATTGATTGGAGACCTACGACAAGGACATGAAAGCGAATATTGCTACACATTTAATTTGATGAACGAACCCAATCGATGCGAAAATGCCGAACCTTCGCTTTCTACCCAAAAGTCAGAAGACTCACTATCATTCAATTCTTTCTAAAATTAAATGATGCTTTTGATCGAATCATTGAGCTGAGAATCTACGCAAAGGGATTGCAACATAACTTTTATTGAATCAATTATGACGTAATCATGTTTTCCGGTTCGGGTTTGTAAGACCGGACTGCCCAGTGAACCGGTATATCATAGGGTTCGGTGGCCACTCGTTTCAAAACATTTCTCAAGCATCGCGAGACCAAGACCGTATCCAAGAAACTACGGAAATATAAATCGTCTTTATGGCTCAATATGAAACCAATAGTTTAGACATTGACACTTATGATGGTTTGTAAAGTAAGTAACCACTTACATCATTAAATGAACAAGACCATACATAGTTAACAACTAAAGCGACACCGGGAATATGAATATCTCCATGCAAATACGAAGATTTACATTTCGAAATCCCACGTGCTCTCGGCAGTTACTTTAGGGACTTTTAATCCACCCTCCAAGTTGAAATTTGCTGAAACCTGGCAAAAGTAAAGTAGATTAGTACTCGGTAAATACGCAAGAAGAAAATAAGAAAAAAATGCGTCTAGACACCAATCCGACCCTAATGACAAAACAAATTGTTTGAAATGGACATGGTTTGACCCATTACCCAATCAGCCCATCTCGGCTCCTTTGCTATACCCAATATATAAGTTTCCATCAACATACATAGGAAGCCGAGAAATCTAACCTTGGGGCATAGGAGTAATTTGGGTTTGCTTATCGGATTTCAATACGGTGGATAATCAGTTTGGGTTGCTTATCCCAGACTGCTAGTTAATATTCTAACAACCACATGTAATTATAATAAAGCTGCTGATCATTAAGCAACGCATGGCTATGTTCAAAATCAGAAGGCTGTTACTAAAATTACCATAACAAATAACATTTTAAACATGCAAAAATTGTACTATTAAGTGTCATGCGGGTCACTACCAATGAATTGCAAAGTTACGAACATTTACTGCATTTTATATTTTTGTTAAACTAACCCTTTTACTTATTTTAGTTTCCAAGAAACATTTGATGTATTTCAAGCTAAAATATCAACATCTGATGGATAATGTATTTTAGATTTTTAGATCTCAAGAATTTACAGCTAAGGTATTTTTTTTTTGAACGGCAATCAACTAAAAAAGGGCCAGATCTGATACCTTGTAAGATCCAATCAACTTCGACTTGGTTGCCCAATCTACCGTCAAATTTTGACTAGACGTCTGATATGCAGCCCTTAACACATGATCTGCATAAACGTTTCTAGAAACCGCAAAATCCCACGAATCTTTCGCCAAATCATAGCTAGGCTCAAACGTAGTGATCCCTCCATGAACATACGTGTACTTGAACTTGCAATTTCCTGAACCTAGGACGTGATTAACAGATACTTTGTTGTCTGAATCAATCACTAGCGTCCCATCAAGCACAGTCTTCTGATCTCCCAAACTGTGACTGTACGCCAAGTTTAATGGCTTGTCGGAAACCTTAATTGTGTTCATGAACATAAATCGGAAGTCCTGTAGTCCCAGAAAAATGCAGTCAGGAGCAGAAAATGTATTACAAAATACAACATTGACTTTTTAAAAACCAAGGTAGTTCATATGCATCTAATAGGTTATAGGACTGTAACCACATGTTTCCTAATTGTATTTGTGAACAAGATTCAAAAACAATTTTACAGGAACACACAAGTATGCGTGTATATATACAGTGTGGTAAAAATCAAGATTAATCGGTAGTTTACTGATTAAATTTGACCTAGGCGACGGCCCACAATTGGTAGGAGGTCAAAATCGATCAAAATTGGTTAAAATCACTTTAAGTGTTTGAAAAAGAGTAAACTGTCAAAATGGTCCCTAAGGTTTGGTTACTTTTGCCAATTTAGTCCAAAACTCAAACCTTTTGAATCTGGGTCCCTGTGGTTTCAATTTTCATCCAAAATCAAATTCTGGTCAGATTTTTCAGTTAACATCCAGTTTTTTTGTCTTTTTCTTCTCTTTTAACAAAGGGCAAAATGGTCTTTTAACAAATTAAAAAAATCTGACCATTTTTCCCTTCATTAAAAGGAAAGAAAAAGACAAAAAAGTTGGATGTTAACTGAAAAATCTGACCAGATTTTGACTTTGTATGAAAATGGCAACAAAATTGAAACCATAGGGACCCAGATTCAAAAGGTTTGAATTTTGGACTAAAGTGGCAAAAGTGACCAAACAGACCATTTTGGCAGCTTACTTTTTGAAAAACCAGTCTGATTAAAAAGTTTGAAAACTATATATAAAATTTTGTGCTTGCATATATATAAGTTTAAAATTAACATATAAAATTCCAATCCGATTAATCTCTATTCAACTGGATTAATCGCTAGTTGATACCCCACCGACCGACCAGCACCAATCGACCTTTACAACCATTTATATACATATATAGAAGCAGGCGAGCAGCTAATTATGTATACAGACATACAATCTGTACATAAATAACCTAACTTGCTCATAAAACTGAAACCTAAACTCATTGATAGTCAGTCAAACTCGAGCAAACTTCGGTCAAAATCGATGAAAATTGGTCAAAATAGATGAAATATTTGAAAAATTATATATACAATTTTGTATGTGTGTGTGTATATATATGCGTTTGTAAACTTACATAAACAATTCCAATCCAATTAATACCCGACTAGCGAGCGCCTAGAATTTTTACAATCATGCATACTATGCAGTCAATAGCGTGCTATAGCACTGCTGTAGCGCCTAGCGGACATACGAACCCATAGCGGTCCCGCTATTAGCGGTGCTAAATCCCGCTATTGGACCGCTATTTTGAAACTCGTATAGCGGTCGTAGCACCGCTTTTAGCGGTTTTCTTATTTCAGCCCAAAATTAAGGTAAAGCCCACATTAATCAACTTTTTGATTATAAATAAACCTAAAAGTAAAGGCCCAAACCCAAAATTAAACCTAAATAGAGACCAAAAGTCTTCATTCGCTGGTTCTTCATCAGAGACCAAAAGTCTTCATTCGCTGGTTCTTCATCAGTTCATCATTCAACAAAATTAAACCTAAATCTCTAAATCGCTGGACTTCCTCAGTTCATGTTTCGAATTTTGATAATACTACTAATATTTTGCATGATAATATGATATTACTATAAATTTTGATATTATTATTATATATATTTATATACATAAAATACGCATGATATAAAAATTACCGCTATAACACCGCTATAACCTATCTATCATATAGCGCGGACCTTGACCGTTATTTGATTTTGGACCGCTATAACTGCATAGCATGTATATATGTGTAAAGAAACAATAAATAACATAACTTGCTCATAAAACTGAAACATAAATTCATCCGTACATCACAACCTAACAAATCAAACTCAAAAACATCTGCACACCTAACTGAATTCACAAATTAACCTAGAACATCCAATCAAAAATATAAACAACTATGTTACAAGAATATCAGCCATAATTTAAATAAAATAACCTTTTTGGGAACATTGTAGTCAATAGAAAAAGATCCAGGTTTGTCAACGGCTAGAGCCAAGCCATTTAAGCTAGGGCCGTTGACGACAGTGGCGTCGGTCATGGAGGCGCGTAGTTTGACATCGCCGGCGTTGAAGGCGAGGGTGACGGCGGAGGCGGCGGTGGCTTTATCGGCGTCGTATTTGGCTTTCAGAGACGCCTTCATTTTGTGTTTTGTTGATTGGTTTTACCTACCACCGGTATGTGAAGACTGTGTATACTTGAAGTGGACGCCTTATCGTTTTTATCGACCAATATTTTGTAGGGGTTTGGTGGTGGTGAATTTTGTATGTTTTTTTTTTTTTCCACGGCGTAAGATATAATATTAGAGTAAACTGTAACGTTTGTTCATTTTTATCATTTTAGTCTAAAACTCAAACTTTTCAAATTTGGGTCTATGTGGTTTTAATATTATTGTTATTTTCATCCAAAATCAAAATCTGGTTAAACTTTTTAGTTCACATCCAGGTTCTTTGTCTTTTTCTTCTCTTTTATTGAAGAGTAAAATGGTCTTTTAACGTTTTATAATAATAAATTAAAAAAATTGACCATTTTACCATTTATTAAAAAAGAGGAAAAAGATAAAAAAGTTGGATGTTAACTGAAAAATCTGACCAGATTTTGCTTTTGGGTAAAATAACAATAAAATTGAAACCAAATGGACACAGATTTAAAAGGTTTAAATTTTGAATTAAAGAGACAAAAGTGAGCAAACCTCAAGAACCATTTTCACAGTTTACTCAATATCTTATCTCTTAGCCAATTTTATGTTCGTTTTTTTTTCTTAATTTATATTATATTTTTTAATTTAATAATATCATATGTTGTGGGAGCAGTGGTTTTAGCAGATTATATATAACTAGAATTAATTCCCTGCGTTGCAGTCTTGCAGAGGTGAATTTTATTTTAATGTGATTTGAGCGTAAGGAATTTTTTTTTTTTTTTGCAATTGTTTTTAAAGAGAAAATAATGAGCAATTTCATTTCCAACACTTCAGATACTTTTAAAGTTGTTTGAGAAATCAATTGTAAGCGGATCTTATGGTGTGTTAACGCAGTTAAACCCACATCTTACCGCAATTTTGTATTTATTAATCGTAGTTGAATCTCATTAACTGTTTCAAATCGAACTTTTCAATTAATTATAGACTTCTAGTAAATATACACACGACACAAATACTAAACTCATATGATTTCATAAAAATTAATTCTATTTATTATTCATTTTAATTAATTTTAAATATAAAATATGGATGTTACCTAAAAAAATATAATTAATTAAATAACTATAAAAGTCATGAAAATTACAACAATATTAATTTAGTTTTTTCATGTAAAATATATATGAATTAATGAAATGACATCACATTCCACATGGTTGAATATTAACTGTGATGAGCGTGTAAAATACCGTTAACTGGCATGAGGGGGTAAAATACTGTTAACTGGGATGAGCGGATAAAATACCATTAGTGGCAAAATCTAACCCGATAAGCATTAGGATTTAATTAAATAAACAAACCTAATGTTAAATAAAATATAAATGAATACCTTTTTACAATAAGTTTATAAAAGGCTCGGGTTATCGGGATTTGATTTGAGCCGGGTTGTAGCATCCCTGAACTAAACAAATAGAATTATAACGTTCGTATGATAATCGACGAGAAGTGGGTAACTAGGAATATTAACCTAGTTAAAAAATGTTACGTGTTAGTAAAGTGGGTAAACTATGGCTCATTATTATAAAACCAAAGTATAGGGGCTAAGATGGGTCACGAACTAAATTTGTGGGTATTAAAAGATGAAAAACACAAACACATACACACACAAGAGTGTGTGTGTGTCGTGATTTACACAGAAAAGGGGGAGAAAACCCCAAAATAAAAAATAAAAACTTTCAAACACAAAATTTGAGAATCTAAGAATGAAATCAAAAGAGTTTTGATTCCATGTTTGAAGATTCTAGCTCTCTAACATCATATAAACTAAGGTATATGATGAATTTGTGTATGATGAGTTTTTATGTTAGATGGATTTTGATGACATGGTGAAATTGATGATGTATTAATGTTCATACTCATCATACTTGCTCGTACGTGTGAATTACTTGAACAATTTATGGATTTTGATAAGTATTCTTAAGTGACTATGTAACAACCCTTCAAAAAGGTCCTACAACAATCCTTAATCGAAAACCTAAACACATAAGACGAGAACCAGCACGAAAAACGAAAGAGTCCTGACCTTGGCCACGTCACGTCACGCTACGCTACGCGATGATGATAACATTACGTGGTCGTGTGACGCGACCCTCCTTTAACCGCCTAAAGACACATGGCACCACATGGCAGCCACGTGGCATGCCTACGTGGTGACTCAGAACACCTAAGCCCTAGCTAGACCCTTCGCGCTACGCGAAGGGGTGATGCTAATTTGTTCGTGCGACACGAGAGGGTAATTTGCAGCTATAAATTGGACGTAAACTGAGCATTCCAAATTGCTCAAAATTTTCTTTCTTTATCTTGATACGCTGTTGTTATACCTAAATACCCAAAGTGCTAAACCTCTGCCCGTAATCAGAGTAATAACTCGAATCACTGGTACGATACCCTGTTTGATCAATTGAAACCAATCCAACGGATGTTTAAGTGCTGCCTGAATAAGGCTATAATTTGTCATTTGTTGTGGGTTTTGATCTCGTGATTATCGTTAAAGTTGAATTGAGTTGATACACTAATACGTGTGCATTATGTGCTTAATTAGGAAACCAGGCTTTAAACCAGAAGGCTAGTACAGAAACCTTACCTTTGCAAAGTGAGTCATTCTCTTTTTATTAAATGTTTTCAAAAACCTAAATGTTTTCTAGTTGTACTTACAGTGATTAAGTCTTTGTATTCTGAAATTACTGCCGATACGAGGGGTTTTGTATACATTACTAAGTGCAGCGTTACTATTGGACAAAGAGATAGCCAATAGTAATATAACCACAAGCACATGGATTTGCTCAGTGACAAATACTGATTTTATTAATTGAAAGATATAAATTAATGTAAAAACTCTTAATGATGTAATAATAACAAATGTGTGTTTGTACAACTGAATGAACTCACTAGTATTTTTTGCTGATCAAATGTTTTTAAAACGCTTTTAAGGTAATTTACTGTGAAGAGAAGAAAAGTTCTATGAAGCACTCGAGCTAAAATAAGTGGTTATGTAAACCTAAATAAAACGTGTTTTGTAATCGCAGGTTTATCCCAGTGAAAATCCTTTATGTAAATACGGGTTTCACCCCACAGTTTATGAAATGAAAATTTCGGTGTTTTGAAACTCTGATATTTTTCCTAACACCCGGTCCTATTAAGTTTTCCGCTGCGATAATTTTAATAAACATCGGTACCACTCGTATCTGCTCACGACTCCTGCCTAGGGTAGGGTCAGGGGCTGTGACAGAAAATGGTATTAGAGCCACTAGTTTAAGCTAATTAAGTATTGTGAAAATACTTAAATTTTTTGTCAGGAATTAGATGAAATAACTTCTGTGAATACTGTGATACTAATTAAATATTATATATTCGATTTTCTGAGATCGTTGTTTTTATTATTTTTGACTAACAGTATGAGCGCTAGAGAGCTATCAGATGCTTTCCAGAATATATCTATTAACCATACAAATATGGATACTGCTGAGAATCAAACTGTGTATGAAGCGGATGCAGACGAACCGATGATATTCCAGACACAACCGTTACCAAAAGCACTTCCTAAAAAGAGGAAGAGAATATTTGTAACAACCCGACTTTCAAGGTCAAAGTCAAAGTACAAGTCAAAGTCAAAGTCAAAGTCAAAGTCAAAGGAAGAAAAGATTGCTACTCGGATCTGTCATTCCTTGCTTAATTATTACTTGTACACTTTGACTCGATAATCGACACTTGACGCTATTTGTTGTTTTACGATTGTTTAATATGTGAAGTAACAATGCGATAAACGTAACTAACGCTAATCTACTAAACGCTATCACGTCGCTATCGCATCGCAACTCGAATTACAGGTTATGGATATTGTTTTACGTGTGTGTGCTACTATGTGTTACTTGTGCATGTTATGTTGTTTTAAGGTGATTATTCAAAAACACAATTGCAATTCTATCACATCGCATCGCGACCCGAAATACAAGTTACT
Organism: Helianthus tuberosus; assembly: GCA_030545235.1. Taxonomy (NCBI): domain Eukaryota; kingdom Viridiplantae; phylum Streptophyta; class Magnoliopsida; order Asterales; family Asteraceae; genus Helianthus; species Helianthus tuberosus. The sequence goes on from CM060357.1 coordinate 142,428,438, forward strand.
TTTATGATTATTAGGGTGGTTATGTTATTTGTGTAACTAATGTGTAATACTATCGCATCGCTTACTTGCCACGCATCGCAACGCCCAACGCACGAAACAAAAAGTCGGAAACCAACTTGCACAAGCCATCCGATCGAAGGACCATTCTATCGAATGGTCATCCGTCCGATCGGAAGGCCCTCCAACCCATTTCCTGCACCGCCTTTCTCCTCCTCTTGCCTATAAATACCACCTGTCACATCAACTATTCACTGATGTGACAGCTCTCCACCGACCCAACGCACTCTCAGGCTATTTTCTCTCGATTCCTCGCGATTCTTGTAAGTTTTCATCTCAAATCTTGTACTTCTTTGATCTATGCACACTTCTTCATCTTTTCCACCAACGAATCTCATCATTTCACCATGGAACCCGTCTGATTCAGGTTGTTCTATGATGAAGTCATCATGGTGTTCATGAACATCAAAGTGTGACCTCATTCCACCAAGAACAACTCAAATCTAAAGGATTTCTATAATGTTTAAATACTGATTTCACCTAAATCTAAATATTTTTCAAGTGTTTCAAACTCTTCTTCAAACTTTCTTCACTTTTGCTCAAAACCGATAGAATCTGAGCTCGGTCAGGCCTTCTACTCATCCTCTAGTGAAGTGTAGGTCTGAGAATGGATTACTATCAAAGAGACAACCGATTCACGGGTTGAACATGAAACACCGACATGAACAGCTGGTTCGGATCAAACAGGGTGATTCCCGTCCGACCAGATAAGTTGGACCGGGTGAGGATTCCGTTGTTTAGCACATTGTCACACCGTCTCGGTCAAACCACAAACTTTCTAAACTTAACAAATTTTACAAGTTTTCAAACGATCAGGTTGTCAATCGGATAGCCATCCGATCGAACGACTATTCGTCTAGTTAACTTGTGGCTTCTAACACTTAAACAATTTCAAAACTTCGAAAAATGTCAGTTCCAAACGAAGGGCCGTTTGACCGAACGGTCATCCGTCCGGATGACCATCCCACCGGATGACCTGATATGTAGGAACACTTCTTCAATTTTAAATGCTACAACGAAAACTTCAAAGTTCCATCATACAAAAACACATCCATCCCAAATGGACAACCCTTCGACCGAATGGTCATCCGTCTGGACGGTCATCCGATCGGATCACCATCCGTCCCTAACTCACCGACACACCGTTTTACGCATCGTTCAATGCTCATACTGTCGTACTGTGTTCAGACTAATCTCTCAGCGCTCCCTTCAACCCAAGACTGTGTTTATTCGTTAAACACACTCTGTGAGTATACTCGATCCCTTTTTGCTTTAAGCACTTTTGGGTGTTACATGCGTTAACTATATTCAAATCACAACCGACACACAACGCAAACACATTTTATACGCTAACCGCTATGCATGTTATACGTGTTTTTCGATGAATGCTAGTATGTTATGTTTACACAGTGATTGTTGCCTGACACCTTAGCAACGATAGTACTATAGTTTGGACTCAGCACCAGTCGTGGACAGGGGTTGTTAAGGGCTTTTCTTCATGTGTCACAGTGGTGATATGTGTTGCGCATTCTACAACTCGCAGTCATGTCTGTGCATATTTCATTGTCGATAACCTACTTGTTTCACATTATACATGTTACATGCTGGTTATGCGTAAATCGCTTTCACTACTATTATACTATTAAACTTGTATGCTCACCTTTACAATATGTGTATTGACTTTTATTTTAACGTATGTGAAATGTGTTTAGGATGCTTTTTCTTGCTAGCTGCTATGGAATCAAGCTAGGGGAATCTAGAAACGAACTTAATAAAAATCTGAGTTGTCGGAACAGTTTAATTTGTCTTTGAGATACTTTGTCTGTAATAACTGCTTATTTGGATATGTTTTGGTGAGGGAGCACAGTCTATTAGGCCAAAGTGTGTACTCAACGTCCTAGAGGATAGTCGAATCGCTTTGGGTAGTCAATGTCGCACACCCAGACGCTCCAATCACTGATTTCATGTGTTTCGATCCTAGACTCGCAACCGCTGATTCCTCGATTTTATGTGAAATTTTATGTGTTTATGTGGTTTTTTATGTTTATGTGTTTTGATCTTGGAAATTTATACGCTTTTCGTTGTTAGCTTTGATAAACATGCACAACTCGCACTACACATTTATCTCAATACGCTAACAAATCGCTTATGTTACTCACGCTCGCTACTCGCTATTAGCACTCGCAACTCTCGGTCGCCTTACGCAGCTGTGAAAGATAGGTGAACACGTGCAATATATGTAGGCGAATACGTGCAAAATATAGTGTAATATGTAGTTTCGGTGTGCTTATGTGTCTATGTGTTTATGTGCTTCTATGGATTATGTGCCTACGTGATTATGTGCCTAAGTGTTTGGATGTGTTCCTGAGCTTTATAGTATTTGGTTAAATGTTGTGTGGTGAGATTGAGTGTATCGTCTAAATCCGTGATGATGTATGTTGCAGACAATGTCGTCATTTGGATCTCATGCTTCTCGCTCTACTCACCACAATCACGCTGACAAGCGTATCACTTCTCTAGTCGCAAAGCAAATGGCTAAGGTCATTCCGCAAATTTTCAGCGAACTCAATGAAAACTCTAGCAAGTCCTCTGAGGAATCAAGGACCGACTCTCCCCGTGCTACTTTTAGCTTCAAGCAGTTTAAGGCCTGCGGCCCCAAAGACTTCACTGGTGAAGACGGGCCTACTGTCATGTTTCAGTGGTTAGATGCAATTGAAGTCACTCTATGCCAAAGAGGTTGTCCTGATAACCTACGCACTGTCAACGCAACCGGCGTTTTCCAGTCCAGGGCTCTGGATTGGTGGACCGCCGAAAGGAACAGGCGAGGGAATGACGCAGCCTATGGGCTTACTTGGGAGGAATTGAAGGAGATCATGATCAAGGAATTCTGCCATCCCCATGAGCTTCAGAAGCTGGAGGACGAGTTTTGGAACATTAAGCAAGAGGGTGGCGACAATGCTGGTCTTACTGCCCACTTTAAGCAGCTATGCGTCATTTGTCCCAGCCAAGTCTCTACTCCCGACATCACCATAAAGAAATACATCCGTGCTTTACCGGATAGTGTTGCTGATTTCGTGCAAGCCGCCAAGACAACCACCATCGAAGAGACTTATCTGCTCACTGCCGAGATTAATGACAAGCGATTTAGGGCTGGTTACTTCGATAAAACCGCCAAAAGTCTTCATCAAGTTACCGCTGCTCCCACCGCTAAAACTGCCACACCGCAATCTTCCAAGTCTTCACGCCGAAACGCAAGAACAACAACAACAACAAGAACTGTGCTGTCACGCCGCTCCACTCAATGCAGTACCTGCTCAACCCCAAAGCCAGAACCGCCAGGTAGCAGCACCAGTGACTAATGCATCGTCGGCTAAGCATGCATATACTGGTCCACACCCACTGTGCCCTACCTGTACCTACCATCATCCTGTTGGGATTGCATGTCGATTTTGTGTTCACTGAAACCTTTACGACCACTTTACTGGCAACTACCGTACTAGTCCCCTTCAAGCTCAAGTCCAAGCTCCTGCTCTACCAGCTCCTCAGGGACAACAAGCAGCTCCTGCTCCCGCTGCTCTCGCAAGAGCCTGCTATGCGTGTGGTGACCCCAACAACTTCGCAAATGTCTGCCCAAACAGAATGGTGAAGCAAGAACCACAACAGCAGCAAGTCCAGCAACAACACCAACAGCAGCAGCAGCAGCCAGCTCAGCAAGCATCCAGTGGGAGAGTCTTCAACATCAACGCCCGTTAGGCTCAAGCAGACAACAACGTGGTTAATGGTACGTGACGGGTAGTCCGTAGGACAACCCTTAATGGTTATAAAGTATAATCTTATCCTGCATTTATCCATGTATTTTTCTTGAATTAGATAACTAATGTTGCTTGTGTTTCAGGTACATTTGGGGCTTAGATTGGAGATTGAAAGACGGAGAATAGATGAAAATAATAAAATTTTGGAATTGAAGAATTAAGAAGATAACATGATAGAGGACGAAATTATGAGAACGTAGGTGAAAACGGTGAAGAAAACGGAGTTGAAACGAAAAAGTTATGCTGAAAACAAAATTTCCTGTTGAAGCCTGTCGTAGGCTACAGTAAGGGCCGTAGCTTACGGCGCCGACTGGCAATTTTTGACATCCCTAGCCCAGTTTCGACCCACCGTAGCCCAGTTTCGACCCACCGTAGCCCAGTTTCGACCCACACTGGCAATTTTTGAAAACTTAAAGTATTGAAATTGCATGACACACCGGCAACCCATATCCCTTTGTTCTTTCTTGGTGAGAGTTGAGCCACTACTTGAATTTATTAGAATACATTTTTTCTTGATGAGAATGGAAATGGGTGGTGGTGCATTAGAACTTGTGCTTGAATGCGGTTTGAGACATTAGCTTGATATGCATGTGAAAAGGATTAGGGCAATTAGGTAGCCTCGTCTTGGTGAGTGCGAGTGTGGGATTTTGGGGTTTGGACCTCATAAATTATATATATGAGCATGGTAGCGAGAGGGGCGAGGGTTTGGACTTTAGTTGCCCATTTGAGCTTTGAGCCGATCTTTTGTTAACCCGTGCCTACTTTCTCTTAAAAAATTAACCCGTATTTGACCCGGTCTATTAGTATAATCATCTTGTTCTAGTATGCTTGTTTGTTATGTTTGTTAAATCGAAAGAAAAAAAAAGAAAAAAAAAAGAGAAAAAGCAATGAAAAATGAAGAAAAAAATGAATGAGATAGTTTGTATATAGTTGTTTATGTTTTGTTTTAGTTAGAAATAAAAGACCGGGTTGAATCGTTCGCTACTTGGCATATGTATTTCCATTTCCTACCCATTTGCCTTGACGTGTTACAACCTTTAAGTCCCTTTGATTCGCATGCATGTTTAGCAAATTCTTTAGGCGAAGGACCTATTTGAGTACAAGCATATTATTGTTCAACTACCCATTTGCCTTAAGTGTGTTCTAGCTCAACTTTGCAAGTATTATTTGTCACCGAGAGGAGAGTCATTGTGAGGGGTGTGTTATGCTGGGTTTAAGAAAAGTTAATAAATGAGGACATTTGTTTGCTTGATTCATGTTGATCGCTTGAGGAGTTATTAGTAGTTTTGGACGAGTTGCTTGGGGGCAAACAACGGTTAAGTGTGGGGATGTGACGGGTAGTCCGTAGGACAACCCTTAATGGTTATAAAGTATAATCTAATCCTGCATTTATCCATGTATTTATCTTGAATTATATAACTACGGTTGCTTGTGTTTCAGGTACATTTGGGTCTTAAAAGTGTGGAAATAAAGCTTCGAATAGACGCGACTGGATTGGAGATTGAAAGACGGAGAATAGATGAAAAAAATAAAATTTTGGAATTGAAGAATTAAGAAGATAACATGATAGAGGACGAAATTACGAGAACGTAGGCGAAAACGGTGAAGAAAACGGAGTTGAAACGAAAAAGTTATGCTGAAAACTAAATTTCCTGTTGAAGCCTGCCGTAGGCTACGGACCGTAGCTTACGGCGCCGACTGGCAATTTTTGACCACCGTAGCCCAGTTTCGACCCACCGTAGCACTTTTATGACCGCCGTAGCCTACGACGGGTGCCGTAGGTTACGGCGCCGACTGGCGTGAACCTTGTAATTGCCCCATTTAATTCAGTTTTATGATGTCCTTTGAAGTCCAATCAATCCCATTCGGTTACAAGCAGTCTAGAGGCGAAGCGAATTTTTGGTGTTCTTGGGAGCTTGAAACAATTTCTAAACATCTTGTTAGTGTTTTTAATTCTTATGAACATTGATATGTATGTGATGATGATTGTCCAAGTCATGAGTGGCTAAACTTATGGTGATCATCCTAGGTTGAAGGTTTGTCTAAGACATTTGTGTTTCGATTCTTATTTCTAGAATAATAGACTTTCAACTTTTGTTTGTTTATTATGGTGTGTTGTTTGCTTGTTTGTAAATTGTTAATTTGTATGTTAATCTTAGTCTAAACCATACGTTCTTGGTGCCATTGGCAATCGAGATATCATGGGCAGGATTAGGATTGGGTATTGATTAATTGGTAAACGGGTAACAACCTCGCATACTTCTAATCTGAGTACTTAGTTCCCTTTCTTCACAACAAGTAACAACACACGAACCATGTCTATGTGGTTCTTTCTAGTGAACTTTAACATGAATGTCAAAGTAAACCGGAGACTTTGGATGGTCATTTGTTCCTCTACTGTTTACAAACCAAACTTTTCTTTTGCAATTTAATTAGTTAATTTTAGTTTTCAAAACCAAACAACCAAATCTCTGAATATAGTTTTGCAATGTAGTTTACTTTAGTCAATTTGGATTTACATTTCGATAACGCACATTCCACAAACTCCCTATGTTCGATACCCACTTACCGCTAGCTATCTAGTATTATTTGGATTAAATTTGAGTGAGACTTCGACATCACGTCAAATTTTGGCGTCGTTGCCAGGGAGTAGTGCACAACGTGTATTATCTTGTGTATTAGTTTTGAAAATTAAAAATAAAAAATAAAAAAAATTAAAATAATTAAAAATCCAAAAAGATTTCCATTTATGTTCTTGATTTACACTTGGTAGTTGAGTTGTGTTGTGTTGTGCAGGATGACAGAGCATTACACAGATTTCATCTTTTCTACGTGTATATTGTGCGGGGGTCCACGTCATCCATGTATCGGTTGCCACGAGGCCCACTACAGGAGGGCACATGGAAAACCGGTGTCTTAAGTTTCACAGCTTCCACCTCCATCATACATTGATGATTATGAATCAGAAATGGAGGATGATTATTACTCGGATGGATATCATCGGGACGAAGATTTTTATTATGAGACAAGGACGGATGGTCTATGTTTTTGTTGCGGTCGCGATCACACTTATGATTATGATGTGTGCACGGTGTATTCAGAAAACCCAAAGTATTGGAATAAAAAAATGATGGATGCGCACATCTTAAGACCGTATCAGGGATATCGACAATATCATCTTGAAGAATATGTTAAGCCCGAGGGTGTTCATACTTATCAGACCGAGGAGGAGAAAGAGGTTGCTATATTGGAAGTGACTTTGTCTAAACTCGAGCAGTATTTATCAACACCTAACCTTCCGATGAAGATCGAATCAGCTGTTTAGTTTCTCAGTGTCAGAATTTAAAAATGAAGATAGAAATAGAACAATGCCTTTCACCATTACATGATGATATTAGAGATTATTCTCACATGAAGGAGGAGGTTGTGGAGGATAATACCACACCAATGAGTCCTTTATCTGATGAAGAGTCACTGGTGGATCAGATGGTATGTGCAGATGATGAGGCAGAACAGTCTGAGGAGATGAATATGTGTACCGAACCTCTTCCCATATCAATCATTCAAATTAATAAGTGCGGGGAAGAGGGTTCGAGGAATAAGATGAGAAGGGAGAAACAACAAGACATCAGGGTATATCTCATGAAGCGGATTAGCGAAACCCGCAGGTGCAGTCTGAACATGCCAATTATACTGACAAACCTATGGAGATGGCATGTAAATTTCCGGGCATTCGTTGGAAATGTTTTGGGTAAGTGTGCATTGAGACCACCGTAACGCATAACAGGTATGGTCTGGCTGAAGACCTTTAAACTTAGCGCTCTCGGGAGGCAGCCCGAGGATGTAGAGTATTATATTCTTTTTTTTTGTTTTGTTTCGTTTTGGTGTTATGTTTGTGTTTTGGCAGGTTACTACGTTTCAATCCTCACGGATGCAATGATTCAAGTGTGGGGATGTTTGGCAACATCCCCGTTGAGATATCAGCAAATCGAAGAGATGTTTTTGTCCTGTCCGATTACCACAGCTGCATCACTATTGACACTTCTGATTTACTGATCAGGTCGTGTCTTGTTCTCATTTTGTGCACCTTTGTATATATTCATATTTACGTTTATGGCTGGGTGGATGGGTGGTGTTTTGATATGTTTAGTGATGGGTTGTGAAAGTTGGTGGTGTTTTTAGTAAATTGAATAAAAAAACAAAAAGAAATTTGGGGTTTGAGTGGAAAAACAAAAATTGATGTTGTGATGATTTAGCGATCTTTCCCTTTAAAGCCATACATTGGGGACAATGTATCCCAAGTGTGGGGATGAGGGAAATTTTTTACACTTTTGAAAAATTCTGAAATTAAGCGAAAAATGATCTAAATTTGAAAACTTATAGTATTGAAATTGCATGACACACCGGCAACCCATATCCCCTTGTTCTTTCTTGGTGAGAGTTGAGCCACTACTTGAATTTATTAGAATACATTTTTTCTTGATGAGAGTGGAAATGGGTGGTGGTGCATTAGAACTTGTGCTTGAATGCGGTTTGAGGCATTAGCTTGATATGCATGTGAAAATGATTAGGGCAATTAGGTAGCCTCGTCTTGCTGAGTGCGAGTGTGGGATTTGGGGGTTTGGACCTCATAAATTATATATATGAGCATGGTAGCGAGAGGGGCGGGGGTTTGGACTTTAGTAGCCCATTTAAGCTTTGAGCCGATCTTTTGTTAACCCGTGCCTACTTTCTCTTAAAAAATTAACCCGTATTTGACTTGGTCTATTAGTATAATCATCTTGTTCTAGTATGCTTGTTTGTTATGTTTGTTAAATCGAAAGAAAAAAAAAGAAAAAAAAAAGAGAAAAAACAATGAAAAAATGAAGAAAAAAATGAATGAGATAGTTTGTATATAGTTGTTTATGTTTTGTTTTAGTTAAAAATAAAAGATCGGGTTGAATCGTTAGCTACTTCGCACATGTATTTCCATTTCCTACCCATTTGCCTTGCCGTGTTACAACCTTTAAGTCCCTTTGATTCGCATGCATGTTTAGCAAATTCTTTAGGCGAAGGACCTATTTGAGTACAAGCATATTATTGTTCAACTACCCATTTACCTTAAGTGTGTTCTAGCTCAACTTTGCAAGAATTATTTGTCACCGAGAGGACAGTCATTGTGAGGGGTGTTTTATGCGGGGTTTAAGAAAAGTTAATAAAATGAGGACATTTGTTTGCTTGATTCATGTTGATCACTTGAGGAGTTATTAGTAGTTTTGGACGAGTTGCTTGGGGGCAAACAACGGTTAAGTGTGGGGATGTGACGGGTAGTCCGTAGGACAACCCTTAATGGTTATAAAGTATAATCTAATCCTGCATTTATCCATGTATTTATCTTGAATTATATAACTACGGTTGCTTGTGTTTCAGGTACATTTGGGTCTTAAAAGTGTGGAAATAAAGCGTCGAATAGACGCGACTGGATTGGAGATTGAAAGACGGAGAATAGATGAAAAAAATAAAATTTTGGAATTGAAGAATTAAGAAGATAACATGATAGAGGACGAAATTACGAGAACGTAGGCGAAAACGGAGTTGAAACGAAAAAGTTATGCTGAAAACAAAATTTCCTGTTGAAGCCTGCCGTAGGCTACGGCAAGGGCCATAGCTTATGGCGCCGACTGGCAATTTTTAACCACCGTAGCCCAGTTTCGACCCACCGTAGCACTTTTATGACCACCGTAGCCAACGGCGGGTGCCGTAGGTTATGGCGCCGACTGGCGTGAACCTTGTAACTGCCCCATTTAATTCAGTTTTATGATGTCCTTTGAAGTCCAATATATCCCATTCGGTTACAAGCAGTCTAGAGGTGAATTTTTGGTGTTCTTGGGAGCTTGAAACAATTTCTAAACCTCTTGTTAGTGTTTTTAATTCTTATTAACATTGTTATGTATGTGATGATGATTGTCCAAGTCATGAGTGGCTAAACTTATGGTGATCATTGATGTGTGTAAAATGCAACATATAAAGTACATCAAATAAGGCATAAAACCAACCCTTTTTTAGTACTAATGTTGGAAAAAATGTGTTTTTGTCTTCCTTTTGAATTTACAGGGTCAAATTAGCTTAAACGAACACAAGGAACAAATATACAGCCAAAACCAACATAAATACAAAGAAAAGGAAGAAACGTGGCATGCCCGACCCCTCGACAACAACTCCCAAAGCAAAAACAAGAAGAAAGCTGAGCATGGGGCTGTGCCCAGCTCGACACGGGGCGTGCCCAGCTCAGCACGGGGCCGTGTCCAGGATGGTCAGCCCTGGCACAAAAGACAAACCTATAGAAGCTTCTATTGCCCACCACAGGGCCGTGCCCAGCGGACACGGGGCCGTGGTCAACGCAAAGATACGCAGAATCTTGTCAAATCTGATAGTACAGATACGCTTTTGAGCATGGGGCCGTGCCCAGTGGACACGGGGGCATGTGGAGCTAATAAAGACAAACTGTATTAATGAAGAAAGAGAAAAGGGTGGACACGGGGCCGTGTCCAGGCTTCTGTACAAGCTATAAATAGGAGTGCTTGGCTCAAGCTCAAACCATCCCTTGGCACACCACCTCTCTCACACTTCACCCACCACCCACCACCACCATAACACCATCATCCACCACCATCATCCATTGTCCATCATAGAGTGTGTGAGTCGTCTCGGGATCCAAGATTGATCGTAAGAGTTCTTGACAATCAATGCCATGTTTGCCTAAGTCTCTTACATCACTTGGTGAAGACAAAGTTTCTAGTGTAATACTTTTTATTTTTAATCTTTTCGCACTTTTTACTTGGTTTTGTATTAATGACTTTAATAACTAGTTTCTTATGTTGAAGGTGATCTTTCCTTATCGTTTGTCCGTGGTGTCTTGAAATTATTTTACTGTCTATATAAAATAAAAGATTTTCACCATTCATATCTCCACGGTCTATATGGAGGTATGTTGGCTACCTGGTCGGGGGTTAAGGGAACGGTTTGGTAAAGGTCTTGCCATTGTTCAGCGTTTAGAGGTCCTGCAATGGACCTGGGTCAAATTTAGTAGGACCTCCTTCAATACCTAACGGTATTGGATGGCGGGGGTCCAAACTCTTTGATCCCCTCATAAGTTAACTACTATTAATACTATAACCCGGCTATTTAGGACTGTATCCCTGCTGACTCAGACTACTTAGTCGAGGGTAACGTCACCTCCAAAAGAGGGGCCTACCATAATTTGCATTAATAACTTAATTAATTATCTTTCAATAATCCACCCTTTTAGGATTGTATCCTTGCTGACTCAAACTACTGGGGTGAGGGTAACGTCACCTTCAAAAGAGGGGCCTACTACAATAACTAAGATAATCTCTTAAAAAGTGCAAAAGTGCGGAAATAATCAAAGGTTACACTAGATACGAGTCGGAACCAAGTGATTCATCTTGTCTATCTGTTTTTATTTTTATTTTTATTTTCAGCATTTTTATTTAGTTTTTATTTTTCTTAGTTTAAAACATTTTTCAAAACTTTTTGAATTGATTAGACGTTGAGGATAAACCGGTACTAAAAGCTCTTGTGTCCTTGGACGACCTCGGTATCTTACCAACACTATACTACGCTCACGATGGGTGCACTTGCCCATATGTGTGTTTAGTGTTAGTAAATATCGTGTTTTATAAATTTAAAACTTGACTAAAAAAGTGTTAAAGGGGCTTAAAATATACACCTAATATATATAACACTTCACACGCATCAATCATCCTAGGTTGAAGGTTTGTCTAATACATTTGTGTTTCGATTCTTATTTCTAGAATAATAGACTTTCAACTTTTGTTTGTTTATTATGGTGTGTTGTTTGCTTGTTCGTAAATTGTTAATTTGTATGTTAATCTTAGTCTAAACCATACGTTCTTGGTGCCGTTGGCAATCGAGATATCATGGGCGGGATTAGGATTGGGTATTGATTAATTGGACATCGGGTAACAACCTCGCATACTTCTAATCCGAGTACTTAGTTCCCTTTCATCACAACAAGTAACAACACACGGACCATGTCTATGTGGTTCTTTCTAGTGAACTTTAACATGAATGTCAAAGTAAACCGGAGACTTAGGATGGTCATTTGTTCCTCTACTGTTTACAAACCAAACTTTTCTTTTGCAATTTAATTAGTTAATTTTAGTTTTCAAAACCAAACAACCAAATCTCTGAATATAGTTTTGCAATTTAGTTTACTTTAGTCAATTTGGACATACATTTAGATAACGTACATTCCACAAACTCCCTGTGTTCGATACCCACTTACCACTAGCTATCTAGTTGTATTTGGATTAAATTTGAGTGAGACTTCGACATCACGTCAGTACGTTTCTCGTAAATGGTATATACGCTTCGTGTTTGTTTGATACTGGAGCCGATAACTGTTTTGTATCGTTCGAATTCGAAAGGCTCCTAAATCGTAAATGCGTTAACCTCCCATCAACATTCGACGTAGAAGTTGCCACTGGAAGAACCGTCACTGTTAGTTCCGTTCTATGTGATTGTACCCTTGAGCTCAACAGTCACGTTTTCCCCATCAATCTCATCCCGATCCAGCTTGGTAGTTTCGACGTCATAGTAGGCATGGATTTTCTTCGTGAAAATCATGCTGAAATTGTTTGTTTCGATAAAATGATTCGTTTATCTCTCGTAAACGGCAACCAATTGTGTGTCTATGGCGAAGTTGTTTCGAAGAAATTATAACTCATGTCATGTGTCCAAGCTAGCAAGTACCTCCGCAAGTAATACAACGCTTTCTTGGCGCACATCGTAGTAGCGGAGAAGGAAAAGAAAGAGAAGGCAATGGAAAAGGTGCCTGTGGTTCGTGATTTTCCTAACGTCTATCCTGATGATTTACCTGTTTTACCGCCAACTCATGATATCGATTTTCGAATTGACCTCATTCCTGGAGCAAATCCTGTCGCTAGAGCGCCTTATCGTCTCGCTCCCTCTGAAATGCGCGAACTCTCGAGTCAGCTCCAGGATTTGCTTGATAAAGGCTTTATTCGCCCAAGAACCTCTCCATGGGGCGCACCTGTCCTTTTCGTCAAAAAGAAGGATGGATCGTTTCGGATGTGCATCGACTATAGGGAATTGAATAAGCTTACCATCAAGAATCGCTATCCCTTACCTCGAATTGACGATTTATTTGATCAACTACAAGGTGCTACATGTTTTTCCAAGATTGACCTACGCTCCGGCTATCACCAATTACGAATTCAAGAGGAATATATACCCACCGCTTTTCAAACCCGATACGGTCACTATGAGTTTGTCGTTATGACTTTTGGTCTAACCAACGCCCCCGCAGTTTCATGGATCTAATGAATCGCGTGTGTAAACCCTCTCTCGACTGCTTCGTCATCGTGTTCATCGATGATATCCTGATCTATTCCAAGTCAAAAGCCGAACAGGCGCAACATCTCCTTTTGGTTCTTGAACTACTCCAGGGAAACCGCCTCTACGCCAAGTTCTCCAAGTGCGAATTTTGGCTTAAGGAGGTTCAATTCCTCGGTCACATTGTCAATAGTCAAGGTATTCATGTCGATCCTGCGAAGATAGAAGCCGTTAAGAGTTGGATTACACCAAAGAACCCGTCTGAAGTCCGTTCTTTTCTCGGATTGGCGGGTTATTATCGCTGATTCATCGCCGATTTCTCGAAGATCGCTGTCCCTCTCACCTCTCTTACGCACAAGGATAAACCTTTTGTTTGGGGAACCGAACAAGAGGAAGCCTTTCAAACCCTAAAACTCATGCTTTGCAATGCTCCCGTGCTCACGTTACTCGACGGAAACCACGACTTCGTAGTCTATTGCGATGCCTCTAACCTCGGTCTCGGATGTGTTCTTATGCAACGGGACAAGGTTATCGCGTACGCTTCTCGTCAGCTCAAGATCCTCGAGAAGAACTATACAACCCACGATCTCGAGCTTGGTGCAGTTGTTTTCGCGTTAAAGATTTGGTGACACTACCTTTATGGTACTAAGTGTACGGCCTTCACCAACCATAAGAGCCTACAACACATCTTGAGCCAGAAAGAACTGAATATGCGCCAACGCCGATGGGTGGAACTTCTCAACGATTACGACTGTGAGATTCTTACCATCCAGGGAAAGTAAATGTCGTCGCCAATGCTCTCAGTCGACGAAGCTATTTGCACAGCGTTCGTAACACTCAAGCCCAGCACAATCTCGAAGCTCTTATCCGTGACGCTTAACATGCTTGTTTTACCGAACGCACTTTGAAGAAGGAAAGGCTTATCAACAACGGTGAACAACTAGTGAATAAATCGAATGGTATATTTCACTATCTAGACCGAATTTGGATTCCCAAATGCATGAATTTACGAGAGATTCTGCTAAGCGAAGCCCACAAGTCTCGATATTCCATTCATCGCGGTGCCGATAAGATGTACCAGGACCTCCGCTACAGGTATTGGTGGCCGGGCATGAAGAAGGATATCGCTATCTATGTTTCGAAGTGCCTAACCTGTTCAAAGGTCAAGGCTGAGCAACAACGACCCTCTGGCTTACTCGTGCAACCCGAGATCCCTATGTGGAAATGGGAGAGTATAGCCATGGATTTTATTACGAAACTTCCGCGCACACCATCAGGTCACGATAACATCTGGGTTATTGTTGATCGTCTTACCAAATCTGCTCACTTTCTGCCAATACGGGAAGACTACAAGGTAGAACGATTAGCTCGGATCTATACCGACGAAGTCATTTGTCGACACGGGACACCTGGCGATATCATCTCTGACCGCGATGGTCGATTCACTTCGCGCCTCTGGGAAAATTTTCAATCTGCTCTCGGACTACTCTCAATCTTAGTACCGCATTCCATCCCCAGACCGATGGTCAGACTGAACGCACGATTCGTACCCTTGAAGACATGCTTCGCTCGTGTGTTACAGATTTCGGTGGTAATTGGGATTCACGTTTACCTTTAGTCGAATTCTCGTACAATAAAAGTTATCACTCTAGCATTCAAATGGCACCATTTGAAGCATTATACGGAAGAAAATGTCGATCGCCTATTGTATGGCACGAGATCGGGGATGCGCAAATTACCGGTCCTGAGTTATTGCAAGAAACGACTGACAAGATCCTCCAAATACGAGACAATATCCTAAAAGCTCGGAGTCGTCAAAAGAGTTACGCCGATAGACGCCGTAAGCACCTTGAATTTGACGTTGGTGATCACGTACTCCTAAAGGTTTCATCTTGGAAGGGGGTGATTAGATTCGGCAAGAAAGTAAAGCTTGTGCCTCGATATGTTGGACCCTTTAAAATTCTGGAAAGAATTGGCTAAGTGGCCTACAGACTCGAACTACCAGAGGAACTTAGTAACGTCCACCCGACTTTCCATGTTTCGAACCTCAAAAAGTGTCCAGCCGACCAGAAATTACATGTCTCCATTGAGGATCTACAAATGGACGAAACATTACACTTCATGGAAAAACCAGTCGAGATCATGGACCGAGAGACTAAGAAACTCCAACACTCACACATTCCCATTGTGAAGGTTCGCTGGGAAGGCAAATGTGGCGCCGAGTTCACCTGGGAACTCGAGAGTAATATGAAGGCTAAGTATCCACAACTGTTTGTTACGCCTGCGCCTTAAATTTCGGGACGAAATTCCTAAAGTAGGGGAGGCTGTAACAACCCGACTTTCAAGGTCAAAGTCAAAGGAAGGAAAGATTGCTAATCGGATATGTCATTCCTTTCTTAATTATTACTTGTACACATTGACTCGATAATCGACACTCGCTTGACGCTATTTGTTGTTTTACGATTGTTTAATATGTGAAGTAACAATGCGATAAACGTAACTAACGCTAATCTACTAAACGCTATCACGTCGCTATCGCATCACAACTCGAATTACAGGTTATGGATATTGTTTTACGTGTGTGTGCTACTATGTGTTACTTGTGCATGTTATGTTGTTTTAAGGTGATTATTCAAAAACGCAATAGCAATTCTATCACATCGCATCCCGACCTGAAATACAAGTTACTTTTATGATTATTAGGGTGGTTATGTTATTTGTGTAACTGATGTGCAATACTATCGCATCGCTTACTCGCCACTCATCGCAACGCCCAACGCACGAAACAAAAAGTTGGAAACCAACTCGTACAAGCCATCCGATCGAAGGACCATTCGATCGAATGGCCATTGATGTGTGCAAAATGCAACATATAAATTACATCAAATGAGGCATAAAACTAACCCTTTTTTAGTACTAATGTTGGAAAAAGTGTGCTTTTGTCTTCCTTTTGTATTTTCAGGGTTAAAAGAGCTTAAATGAACAAAAAAGCAAAAATGCATCCAAATCCAGCATAAATACAAGAAAAGGAATAAACGTGGCATGCCCAACCCCTCGACAGCATCTTCCCAAGCAAAACAAGAGAACAGAAGGCTGAACACGCCCCCTGCTCGGTGAGCACGGGGGCGTGCCCAAGTGTCTGCAGAAAAGACAAAGTTGTAGAAGCTTCTATCACCCACCACGGGGGCGTGCCCAGCGGACATGGGCCGTGGTCAATTCTAAGATTCACAGAATCAGAGGAAATCTTGATAGTACAGATACGCTTCTGCACACGGGGTCGTACCCAGCGGACACGGGGGCATGGTCAACTAATGCAGACAAACTGCATTAATTGAAGAAAGAGAGAAGGGTGGACACGGGGCCGTGCCCAATGGACACGAGGCCATGTCCGGGCTTCTGTGCAGGCTATAAATAGGGGTGCTTGGCTCACTTGCAAACCATCCCTTGGCAAACCACCCCTCTCACACTACACCTATCCTCCACCACCATCACAACCATCATCCACCACCACCATCATCCATCATAGAGTGTGTGTAGTAGTCTCGGGATCCAAGATTGATCGTAAGAGTTCTTGACAATCAAAGGCCATGTTTGCCTAAGTCTCTTACATCACTTGGTGAATACAAGTGTCTAGTGTAATACTTTTTATTTTTAATCTTTTCGCACTTTTTATTTGGTTATGTATTAATGACTTTAATAACTAGTTTCTTATGTTGAAGGTGAGTCTTCCTTATCGTTTGTCCGTGGTGTCTTGGCTTTATTTTACTGTCTATATAAAATAAAAGATTTTCACCATTCATATCTCCACGGTCTATATGGAGGTATGTTGGCTACCTGGTCGGGGGTTAAGGGAACGATTTGGTAAGAGTCTTGCCTTGTTCAGTGTATAGATCCTGCAAGGACCTGGGTCAACTTTAGTAGGACCTCCTTCAATACCTACTGGTATTAGATGGCGGGGGTCCGAACTCCTTGATCCCCTCATATGTAAACTACTATTAATACTTTAACCCGGCTACTTAGGACTGTATCCCTGCTGACTCGGACTACTTAGCCGAGGGTAACGTCACCTTCAAAAGAGGGGCCTACCACAATATGCATTAATAACTTAATTAATTATCTTTCAATAATCCAACCCTTTAGGATTGTATCCTTGCTGACTCAAACTACTGGGTTGAGGGTAACGTCACCTTCAAAAGAGGGGCCTACTACAATAACTAAGATAATCTCTTAAAAAGTGCAAAAGTGCGGAAATAATCAAAGGTTACACTAAACATGAGTCGGATCCAAGTGATTCATCTTGTCTATCTGTTTTATTTTTATTTTTTCAGCATTTAAGTTAATTTTATTTTTATTAGTTTAAAACCTTTTTCTAAATTTTTTATTTGATTAGACGTTGAGGATAAACCGGTACTAAAAGCTCTTATGTCCTTGGACGACCTCGGTATCTTACCAACACTATACTACGCTCACGATGGGTGCACTTGCCCAAATGTGTGTTTAGTGTTAGTAAATATCGTGTTTTATAAATTTAAAACTTGGCTAAAAAGTGTTAAAGGGCTTAAAATATACATTAAAAACCATAACACAGCGCACACATCAAGTTTTTGGCGCCGCTGCCGGGGACACAAGGATTTTAAGAAAGTTAGGAATCAACGGCCTAATCATTTTTTTTTATTTTTCTATTTTTTTTTAGGATTTTTCTTAGATGTCCAGCTTCTGCAGAACTCAGCACGGGGAGTGCCCGCTGAACACGCCCCCGTGCCCAATCTTTGGTACTGGCAATCCTGTTTTAAGTCAGACAGTAAGCTGAACACGGGGCCGTGCCCACTCAATACGCCCCGTGCCCAAGTTTCAGTTACTGAAAACAGAACCGTAAGATCCCGACGGTTGGTAATTTCTGACACAAACATGAGTGATACTGATATTTTTTACTTTCGACACTCTATGGTACGTGGTGTCAAATATGTGGCGGCCCTCATAATGATTTAGAATGTTATTATCTAAACTATAAGCCCCATTATATAGACCCATTGTTTTCCTGTAGCCTTAAGAGGGGCGGAAGTAAAAACAATCCCTATCTCTCCCTCGAATGCTCCCAATCGAATCTTCTAGGAGAAATGCTTTTTGATGAATTATTTCAAATGGAAGATTTAATTCTTAATTGGGTAAAGGAACTTGAAATGGATTCCATTAATTCACCTCAAGAAGATACCCAAAGAGAATTATTGGGATCGCATTCAAATAAAAACAACTTCGTTGTCCCGAAATCACCTCTAACTCTAGTGAGGACTTGAGCGATAGTCGTCCCTGTGTCGATTGTGCCGTGAAGGACTCTCCATCGACTTCGTTCGGTGCATACATAGACCTGAGCGATTCGGCATACACTTTCTTTAACGAGAGCCCGGGAAAGGGTTGGACTTGTCCACCTACATATAGCATAGGAATCACCCTCACCGACAATCTCTTGCGTTCTCGTCTTAATCTAGAGCAATTAAGGTATCTCAGGCACTTTGGGGTTGTTCCATCCAGTAAGGAACCACCCGATCCGGATGACTTCCTTAGGAATAGACGAAACTTCATAAACAACCTCTCAACACGGGGCCGTGTCTAGGTCAACACGCCCCCGTGTCCACCAAAAGATTCTTTTCTGACTTTTTGTTAGAATACGGACAAAATGTGTCAGGACTTCGTCTGCACACGGGGCCGTGTCTAGCCAACACGGGGCCGTGTGCAGCGTGCTGTCGTTTTCTATAAATGCAACTAAGAATCCTGCACATTTGGACCATTCCAGGGACAGAGATTTGGTGGGATCTTTACACATACCATCCTAGGTATTTTCTAAAAGAAGGTTCTCAACAACCATCTTGTCATTTCCTCTCTTGTCCATTCCCTTCTTCTTCATTTTTCACCTCAACACCTCCATTAGAGCTTGAGGTCACCATGACTCCAAGCTTTATTGTGATGTTTGTTAGGTTTTTGTTCAAGGAATCTTGTTAAAAATAAGTTTTATAACATTGTTTTAAGTTATTTCTGCTAAAAATCGCTTCTTAAATTGGTAAAATAATTTGAAACTCCAAGATTCCTTGTTCCAGAAGTCTGCCGAAAGGTGAACACGGGGCCGTGCTCATTGAGCACGGGGCCGTGTCCGAGGTTACTGTTTCATTAAAATAAACTCTTTTCAGTTTGTTTTCGTAGAATGTGAAGCCAAAACAGTGGAACTTCGTCGGCACATTCCAGAAACAGTCGAAGAGATCGGAGGTCCTCAATTGAAGCAACTCTCGTACGCTACGTGATGGCATTACGTGAAGCTCTAGATGAGATGACATCGGTAGAGGAGGTCCTAATAGACCATATAAACTATCTTACGATGCGGTTGGAAAACAGTTTACAAGAAATCAACCTCTTGCACCAGAGGTTGAACATTCATGTGACGCCTCCCATGGAGCCAATCATCCCTCAAGAGGATTGGAACCTAGCACTTGGAGTCAATAATCCCACCGGGTGGGATGATATCCCCGCGTAGCCTCCTCTTGAAGATTTGCAAGAAGTCCCGGTGGAGATTGCGCCCCCTCAAACTGATGCAAATGAGCCCGCCTTTATTCTCCCAAGGGAGATAGAGGAATGGCTTGCCGACGTATGAGGAACCCATATCCGGAGGAAGAAGTTTTTCGAGCCTTATCAAACTGAGAGAATTATCCTTTCGGAAATTTTGCTAGTAGAATAAACTTTAGGCTAGAACTTCTTGGTTTAGACTCCTTGTGTTTCTTTTGACCTATTTATCTAGAATTTTAATTTATTAGGTTTATTATGTAACTTTCTCTATTTTAATGAATGATGGTTTTAATTAATTTGGTGTTTGGATGATGATGTAATGGGAAAACCACACCCGGGATAGTGAAGGATACCAGGGGAAACTTGCACCAGCACCCCATGCACAAAAACAGGACCACCCGACGATTTTTCTTCATTACAACAAGTTCAGCACGGGGCCGTGCTCACCCAACACGGCCCGTGCTCAACCATCTGCAGGAAGTTGCCCAGTTCAGGTACCTGGACACGGGGCGTGCTCACTGAACACGCCCCCGTGTCCAGCCTTCGGTTACTTTAATTTCTTTTCTGTTACTGGCAATCTGAACACAGGGCCGTGCCCGGACACCATGGGGCCGTGTCCAGACGCCCAGTAACATAAATTTTTGTTTTTTCACACATTTTTACACATTTAATCAACCTAAAAACTTATTTTTGGGACACATTGAAGACAATGTGTAATTTAAATGTGGGGGGGGGGGGGGGATGCTAAAACCTTGAATTTTGCAAATCCTAATTACAAGCCTTACACAAAACTCTATTGGAACTGCTAAACACCCCAAATTTTTTTTTTCAAATTTTTTTACTTACTTGTCTAGGTTTAATTTGGGAATTTCAAATTTTAAAAGGTTACATTTTTACAAATTTACAACCGATAGCGTCGTGATAAAAAGAACCAACATAAGAGAATTATGAAACAGCATGACAAATCTAGTTAAAATTTGATTATATATACTTGATCACATAAAAACCCATTCCCACAAAAAAGTGAGTTTTGAGCCTTTATTGAGCATATAAATACATATCTTTAAACTAAATGCTCATTTTTCGTTTCTTGTGTGAATAGCCGCTTGGTTCTTACGACTCTAGATCTTGCCATGACGATACATTCCCGGTCTTTACCAACTTAAACCCGAGTAAGTAAATGATGGAGGCATTAGGACTAACCCCTTTTTATTTCTACACCATTATTTTTTTACCACCTATCCAAAACCCTCCTAGTTAACCCCTTTGAGCCTAAACCTTTTCATTTCTTAACCCAAATCAAACACCCTTTTTACCCACCAAAACCCTTTTTCATTTTAAACCCATTTTTTTAGTAACAAAGCTCGGTTTTTCTTATGACTTCCTTATAAAAAAAAATGATGATGAAGCCAAAAGAAATAAACAAACAAGTTTATCAAAAAGAACTTTGTTTGAAAAATTGCTTCATCAAAATAAAAAGTTACGAAAACCGATGCTTTTACGCCTTTCGCCCTTTTCTACTAACCACTAACCCAACCACCTACCTTTAACCCAAGTCTAACCCTTCCCCAAAATCCTCTTGATATTTACAAAGGTGTATAGTTAAAAAGGAGGAGGATTGATTGCTTGGCAAGCTTATGGTAGGAGTAAGTTCCATGCCTCTCTCTCGAGTTTTCACAAAAATACATCTTCGGCCGAGTGTTGAGTGATCCCACGTGAGGTATGTGAACTTGTATATAAATAGAATTTTAAAGAGGCATGTTATGCCCTAATAAGTAATTTATCTTATGTAATGTTTTAAATAAATCATGACGAATATGATTGTAAATAAATACAAATAAAACTTAATTAAGAATCTTGGAAATCCCGACACTCTATGACAAGCCAGTACCTGAAGAAATTAATCTGAATATGTTAGCTTACCCCGCTATGCCAATAAACCCAGAACCGATAAACCCTGAACCAACAATACCACAACAACCGCTCCCAAATCCGGTGGAAGAATGGTGGACAAGTGACTGGGAATTTCAAAACCTTATGAATAATCCTTATCCATTCTACCCAAAATTCCAACCGACACCTCCTGCTTTCCCCTCAATGAATCCAGAAAACGTGGTAGAGCTTAAGAAATTATGGATAAAGTTCCATAAATTATCTTATTATTTATTTATATTAATTAGTAGGTTATTATTGTAGACCATCTACTCTTACTTAATTGTAGATAATTATTGTTTAATTTAAATTATAAAATTTAATATTTGTTTCAAACGTTTAAGAAATTACAGATAAAGTTCCATAAATTATCTTATTATTTATTTATATTAATTACTAGGTTAGAAATTATATCTTAATAATTGAAACAAATATCGAGCATTTTCATAACGAGGGTGGAGGGAAAGATTTTCTTATTTATATTAATTACTAGGTTAGAAATTATATCTTAATAATTGAAACAAATATCGAGCATTTTCATAATGAGGGTGGAGGGAATAATTTTCTTGCTTAACAAATAATTTATTTATTTAATATATTTAAAATACAAGAAGAATAATAACTACATTTATCATACTAATGAATTTATCAAAAAACAACCATCATTTTAAGATGCAACTCAAGTCCATATATTTAAATTTTAAAGTTATATAACTTAATAATTACCGATAATTTATACTTATCTAATTAATTTAAATATTATTTTGTAGCTATAAGTTTATCTAATTGGCTAATTGCTATATGCCTAATCTAAACATTTCAACAATATTTTTAGAACTAATAAATTAAGACCATTGTTATTTAAATAAAACTTGGGTTTACGTCGTGAGAAAGTTGATGATACAGTTTGTCTTTTAATCGATGGTTCAAATGATTTCATATTTATAAACTTGACAAACATCACAAGTATTGATCATACATAAAACAAAATTTTGTTTGGATATCAGAAAAGTGTCTTAAAATATCGTTCTATAATTGTTAAATATTCGTTATTAACTATTTGATATTTTATTTACTTAAACCGTGTAATACACAGGGTTATAACCTAGTTAACTTATAAAAGTTAATAAGTTAAAGGATGTGGAAAAAAAGGAATCACAAAGACCCCCTTAGTAAGTATTCTCTGTCTAATCCCAGCATGATTATCACCCTATAGTATTTGGCTCGATCAGAGAACCAAAATCATAGCCAGAACAGTGGTTATGCGAGTTCATGTGTCCAAAAGAATAGTGGGGACGGAGTCGTGGAGATCCTAAGGACAAACCGGTGTGAACCCACGGAGAAGGGTAGAGTGGATCTAAATCCAAATTAGGGGGAGACTGTTGGCATAATTTGGATTAGTTTCCAAAGATAAAGGAGGGAGGAGATATATGAAGTTACAGATGCATGGTTTATGCAGATAAATTAGAGTTTTAAATAAACTGTTCAGATCTATCAGGTTTGTCCCCTTCGCCTTCGACACCTTTAGATCCCTAGCTCCAGAAGCTATCCGTTTGCTGACTAGGGTCCAACAGGTTGTCCACAACAGTGGCTCATCAGCAGGGGGCAGGGGTTTGTTTTTAATAGGCTAGGGTTTGCTATCCAGAAAGGGGTAGCGGCGCAGCTTGTTGCTCGCTTACCTGCGATATTGATGTAAAGTTTAAATATATGAAAAAAAAAAGTTTCGAAACTTAAAAAAAAAAAAAAAAAAAAAAAAAATTGGTTTAGGGATTGTTAAGTTTTGTATGTCGAGTTTTACATAATTAAATTGTTTCTTATTGTTCTTGTGTTTCTATGATCAGGATTTTTTAGTTGGGCTTCAAATCAATTACCTGTTAAGTGTCAAAATGTTCCAGTTGAATGCCGTATGCAATAATTTGAAAATTAGAAAAGCTATTTTATTAGTAAAACATAGAAATACAAATTAAATGGATAATTAAAATCCACACACTAACAGCAAGTAAACTTGAGACCCAATAATAGAGAACAATCATAATCAACCATTATTCAAGGAACATAAGCGAACAACTTTTGAGTATGCTAAATACTTCAGAGAAGAAGAGTTGAACTCATATGCTCATAGCATGAACGAACAAAGCCTGGATATGATCTTTCATGTCTTCTCCCACTTCTGAGAAATTATCATTATATTTGTACAAATAGTACAATGTGCGTACATAGTTTATCACAACCGTTATGAGAGGCCTCGGAACCTCTTTACACATGAGGGACTCTCGGTTTATATCTTTCCACACATCTTCTATTTGCTTGTGTACCATGTCAATGGCATACTCCTCGGTGACATCATATTGATTTTTGTAACATTCAACAACGGATGGGAAATGCTCTCTTTCTCGCTCCTTCTGCATTTTTCAAGAACTTTAAGCAATGGTTTATAAGTTGTAACATGTTGAAGCGGCGGGTTTTTGTGTCGTCACACAGGTCTCAGACCAAAATTTTTAAAGATTATTTCATGTTTGGTCGATTGATTTTTTAACTTGAATTATGTTTAGGGTGATAAGTGTTACTTTGAGCATGTATATATTTGAAGTTTTTGAAAATTTTGAATATTTTCTTTTAGTTTTTTATACTTTTTAAATTTTATCGATTGTAAGCTTTATCAGAATTCGAAACCGGACCATTTTCAAACATTGGTAAAACAGCAGGAAGTGAAAAAAAAAAAAACTAGTATGCAAAAGGGATGGTCATCTCATTGCATAGCACCAAATAAACACATTTTGTGATAAATATTAGAAGATGACTTACCTTGTAGCTGGCAATATCATTTAGGAGTCTACCAATGACAGAACAAGCTTTGAAAAGAGGAGGTTCAGTAACAGCCCATTTGATCGCCGCATTTGTGATTATCTCACCCATGCCAAGATAACATGACGATATCATCAAGCCGCCACCACCGGTCACAAAGGCAATTGACGCATGCTCATCTGTTGTTGGTATGTGCCCCTCCTTTACCCATTTTGCTTCTATCATGTAGCCTTTGATACACTCAATCATCTGAACATGAAAATGTTTATAGTCATTAATTAATTGCTTTTCCGTATATTAAGTTTAAATGTTATTATGACTGAAAGTTGTTGAAACTTGCAAACTCTTTTGAACGATTAAAAAGAGGTGTTATTTCCTCTTTTTCCATGATTGGTTCCATTTCTTGGTACAGATCCAGTAAAATCTTGTACACCAGTTTCATGTATTCTGGAAGCATATCTAAGCATGTAAGAGACCACCTGTGATTCATATACGAGTTGTTTCACTGGTTTGATTAGTAATAATTGATATTTAGCCCATATACTTTCATTTTGCTATGGATAGCGATACCTGTCAACTGCTTCCGTAAAAAGTTCAAGTTCCTCGTAAGTACCATACGCATCATAAGTGTCATCAATAAGTGTTGTGGTTTGAGTCACTTTTGCTAAGAAAACCCTAGCAAGAGAATATTTTGGTTCAGAGTATACACCACATGCCCAAAAGTAGCTTTCAACAATTCTGTCTCTTGCATAAGGTAGGTTCTTTGGGGCATCAATGTCTTTCCACCACCTATATAAATTAACATAAAGTATAAGTACATCTATGAGCACATAACTTAAATTAAAGGCCGAGTTATATGCGATTACTTGGAAACTTGGCTGAGCTCACTCTTATGTATTGACTGAAGCAAATTGAACCCTAACTTGGCCAACTTAAGCAAAGTCTCATCATGAGAAGCTTGTTTTTCGTAGAAACGAATGTAGCTCAACCCTTCTAGTCTTGGCATCCTTTTATGCAAAGGTGTCTCTAGTGCCTCCTGTATATGGGTAGACATAATAGAGTTGTTGTGAAGAGGATGCTTGGCTATGTCATTGAGATGAGTTCTCGTAAAATCTAGTGCTTCGTCTAGTACAACTTCGCCTTGTATCCTCAAGCTTGTTGCCTCATACAACTCGAGCATTTCTTCAACATCATTGGTTAATGATTCCTTAAAAGCTCCATGCTTGTCCTTATACTTGTTAAATATATCTGTTGCAACCATATATAAAACATATTTTTTAACCGGTTTTGCATCTTATATACACACATATTTATAAAATTTAGGCTTGCTTACCACATGAAACATGGAAGCCATGTTGGCGTAGGAGTCTAAACCAAATGGAGATGTTATCACCATTCCAGTCATCGCGGTAGGCTTCATACACGTGTTGTAGAGCATTTGCAATCTCTTCTTCAAAATAATAGGATATGCCTAGACGTTGGATTGCGTCGATTAATTTTAACAGATTTGTATGTTCCTTTTGATTTCCTAAAGCCACTGTTATATCTTTCCTCACTTGTTCTTTCAAATCTTCGGCTATTTGCTCTACCTCAGCAAGGTCTGCTTTCTGTATTCACCCATGAAGTATAACTATAAGTCTATAAAGTTTGACATACATACATACAAGAATCATAACTTTATGATTTCTATTAATTTACCTACCTTATCATTGTTGAGAAACATATCTCCCCAAACACTTGGAGGAAGGTTGCGAACGGGGCGGATAACTTCTTGTTCAAAAGACATGCTTAATGATACTTTTGAATAATAATATTATGTATTCAAACTCAGTTGCTATTGAGCATCAAAGAAAGCCCAAGACTATTTATAGAGGGTTGATAAGATATTTGGATTGGACAACACATGTTGAATTTATATTATATACTATACAAAATACAGTTCGTTGCGAATAGTAGAAGCCATCGGACCTTTTTTAGTAATACTTTCCTTGCACCTGACTTGCAGTTCTATCTTTTTCTTTTTAAGATTTCATTTTGAGAAGGACACTACTGATACGGTAAAGAACTTAAAAAATATATATCTATTTAGGAAATCTATATGAATTTGTTGTTATACGCCCCGCTTGCGGTATCCTCATATAATGTATATATGTGTGGGCGCTCGGGGGGCAAAAGTGAAAGTGCACTAATTTTAACGTTATTTTACTAATTTCGTGAAAAGAACGTTAAAAGAGGGGGATGATTAATCATGTAGCCGAAAGACAAGGGGGTACATGCACTAATCGGTGTTTGTCTCAATTGTTGAGTGTTATGTGCCTTATGTAAGGGTACATGCACTAATCGGTCTTTGTCCCGATTGCCGAGTGTTATGTGCTTTATGTCCAAGGCTTGATGCAAAACTACTATCGAGCCGAGGGTCTCACTGGAAGCAGTCTCTCTATTCCTACGGGTAGAGGTAAGGCTGTCTACATCTTACCCTCCTCAGATCCTACTTTGCTTTGCTATTGGTGGAATTTACTGAGTATGATGATGATGATGATGATGATGATGATGATGATGATGATGATGATGATGATGATGATGATATGTGCCTTAATTATGTCCAAGGCTTGATGCAAAACTACAATCGAGCCGAGGGTCTCAATGGAAGCAACATCTCTATTCATGCGGGGTAGAGGTAAGGTTGTCTACATCTCACATTCCTCAGACCTTACCTTAGCTTTGCTATTGATAGGATATACTGAGTATGATGATGATGATCTGAATTTGTTGTTAAAGAATACCATTGGTTCATTCATTATATATACGACTTCCCGTGAAACATTCATCGATGTTCTTTTGGACGTATCACAATTTTAAGTTGTGTGGGTACCGTGTCGATATCCTTTTAGGCATATCACGATTATATTTTGTATAAGGGTTTTATTTTCCTATTAATGCAGCAAATACTAGTACCGTAAAAAAAATTCGAACCGATACCAACCAAATTATCGCCACAACCACCGCAGCACGGTGGAGAAATTCGGATAGTTAAGTAATAAACTTGCTTCTAGTAACGTATGTGTACATTTGTCAAATAAGAAACACAATAAAACGAGCAACCCATTTGGTGAAATTCATGCAGATTGTACCTGTGTGTCGGCCGCCAAATCAATTTTTCCTTTGTTAGTATATTTTATTTTTCTTTAACATGATTTTTTCTCTAAAAAAATTTGTTAGTTCATATTTTCTTAAAATTCTATAAAAACAATTTCTTAGTTCATAGTTTCTTAAAATTCTAAATACGTGTTTATTTATTTATTTATAAATTCTAAATACGTGTTTAGTTATTTATTTATTTCTCAATATTTCAAAATAAATTTTATTAAAAACGAAGTTGTATTTAAAATATATTAACTTTCAATACCGTAAACGGATTTTGCATGTGTTTGGATTGGTAACAATATCTAAATATAAATACGCACTCCGGTTACCCGATGAAGATGAAGACTGCCATGAATGCATCCATTATTAGTGACTATATATCTACATTTCTAACTCCTATGTTTTATTTATGTTTGTATTAATGTTATAGCCTATATATAGTGGCTCATGTATTTTGTATGAGATAAATCATTAAGAATGAGCTTCTTACATTCTCCATTTTCACTTTGTCTCAATAATCTCTATAATCTTAGTTCATATGTTTATATACTTTATATATTGTTGCTAATAGGTCGTAGTTTCACAACACGTTATCAGCACGAAAGTGCTCCCACATAAACCTTAGTCCCCTAATCCCTTTCAATGGAGTCATTACGATCAAAGCTATTACATATGATTGGGCATTGTTTAATCAACGGATATGCACTGATTATTCTACAAAATGGAGGCTTAAGATACAATTGTTCGTCAGAATGCGTCAGATTTTGTTGGTAAGTATTTAATTGAGTTGAAGGTATTCCTCTGATAGCGTATTAGTATGGATTCTTAATTTATTTAATTGAGTTGAAGGTATTCCTCTGATAGTGTATTAGTGTGGATTCTTAATTGATCAGTATAAATTTTATTGTTTGTGGCAATTGATTGTTTTGTGGGAGGATATGGTTTAGTTAGGTCACTAGAAATCTAAATTCTAAACTATTATTTAATAATATAAGTCACATAACTATTATTTTTTATACATAAAAAAGTTGTTTTTGAATTAAAAAAAAATATAGTGATTGATCAAACATGTCAAATATTCTTTTATGTTTTTCTAAGGCCTGCTAATTTATGCTTTAATGAATTATTAACGATAATATTATAATTCTAAATAATGTTATATTTAAGAAACTCATATGAATTAAGTATTATAATTCTAAATGCAATATCTTAGTTTTGTATAGTATTACTTATGCATGTTTATATATTATCAGTTATGTATATTTATTAATAGTTAATGTGTGCCCTTAAAAAAGAGATAATCATTAATCTATGTTCATTAATTTTAATACTTTTATTAAGAGAAACTATTAAGAGAAATTGTTTGTGTAATTTATAATTTAAATGGATTTAGTGATGTTATAGGATTAAATATTTTGTTATATGTTTATGCATAAATAAGATATATGGTATAACCAAATTAAAATTTTATGTTGATCAATATAAACGAGTAGAGTTGGGAAAAATAATTTGTGTGGAGTTGAACAACAATTACAATTTGTTCATGATTTCTACTATAATGTTGGTGCAATCATATATTGCATTTCTCCTACTTAATGATTTTCAAGAAAAGTTGTATTATGATGTCCATGCTTTTGCATTTACTTGTTGATTATATTATTTATATATATTTTAAAGTTATATATATTATTTAGTTTTAATTAATATAGCATAAATTCAATTAAAGTTCTAATATATAACTTATGAGCGTGAATTGAATATTATTAATTATAAAATCAATTCTGATTTCCTCATCATTAATTCATTTTGATATATATTTACTTTTTTTTACTCATTTCCTAATATATTAAATTGAGAAAAAAGGTTTATTAAACTTAAAAGTTCAACAAGCATTGTAATGATATAAGATTATCTCATTTGTCTTATATTTAATTTGACATTATTGTTGTTATTTGTGGTTGAAGAAAAAAAATTATGGGTAGCAGTAGTGATTTTAATATTACATTCCAAGGTCATCGTTGTAGTTTCTTAAAGCTGTTATAATAAATTTTATATAATTACATGCTATAATGTTGAATATTTCATTTGTGAATGTTATCATATTCTTACTTATATTTTAATATTTGAAATGCTTGTATGGAAAAGGTGATATACGAGTAGAATAATCTAACATTGAGAACCTCGTGAAACCTTTTATGTTATATGTATTAACAAAATTTATATAAAAAAAGAGTGGACATACTCGATCATATGTTATTCTATGCTACTGAAACATTATAAGGACTTAATGAATATGTATTTATATGTTTCAAGTTACACTAAAAATATATATATATGTATAAGAGATATGCTTTTGATTTATTGTATCGTGATAAGCTAATACAATATATATATATATATATATATATATATATATCTCTTACAAATGATGAAAAAATCTTATTTTATAAGGTTGTACCATAACCTATTTATTTGGTGACATGTTATATAGTCATGCATTGTATAATCTAATGTATATATTATGTTCCATATGTTATAAATTTGGAAGGGGACATCAAAATGACTAGGGTTGTGGTATATGATCACAAGCTATAAAAACGATTGAATTGTGGTGAAGGTTTACATAAAAAGACACCTGGAGTGTCTAACTTCTCAAAGCTTATTATGAGTTTATCGAAGCTTGTAAGATTTTAAACCAATAAGTATAAATGCCTCGGTTATATAACTACATCTCGATTTATATCATGTGATGAGAAAAATATATATCATAATCCATTGAGCAAAACAATTTCCATCGTCAAATATCATTGATTGTTAAAGAATATATATAAAGTTTGAAACAACAAGCATGAAAGTTATGTGGTTCTAATCCATTCCCTGATGTGAATGTGATGATATAATGATCAATTCAAAGGTTATGATCATTGTAATGATGTCACCATGAATGATGTATGGGTATAATCTATTCCTTGAATAGAATGTGATGATATAATAATTGGTATAGAGTTCGTGATGATGGCAATTGAGGAAATTGTTATGATGATCATGTAATAAGATCAACCATGTTAATAGTGCAATGACTATACAATGATCGTTATAAAGGTCATGATCATGGTAACTAAGGAAATGGTAATAATCCTCATGTTGACAACCATTTTAATATTGAAATCGACCACAAAAGGTGGCACACTTAGGGAGTGATTATACGAACATAAAACATGGGAAACATGTTATACCATGAATATTGAAATAATATTACATTATTCTCTCTTACTTCCTATCGTGTATTGAACAAACATGATTGCAACTCAAACATATACGATCATAAACCAAAAGTTTATGGACCGCGATTATTTAATTCAATGGCATGACCGGTCAGACCATCCCGAGTCATTGATGATGTGAAACATATTGAAGAACTGGAAGGAACTGGAAGATTCTTCAAGATAATAATTAGCATGTAATGTTTGCTCTCAAGGGAAATTATATATTTGCAAAATAAACGAGGGTGTGTACACCTAAATATTCTGGAAGCGATTAAAGGATATGCATATCCCAACATGATACCATTTAGTTTTTTTTTAAATCGATGCATTGTCTAAATGGTTATCAAATCCACAACCTGAAGCTTGAGTGATTGTGGCTTAGCTAATGTGATAGCAAGCATATTAATCCAGATTAGTATATTTATTTGATAATAGTGAATTTGATTCCCAAGTTATTAACGATCATTGGAGTAAGTGTTATTGGTTAGATGATCACTAAACGTCTACTATTAGTTACAAAGCCAATGATCATGAGAGGAGCAAAAGTTCATTTAGGTACATGTAATTTTATATATAGTACCATCAATTCACATCAAGCCAATAAGTTATAGTTCTTCCCATACTGTTGGTTTTTGGTCAGGAACCAAAGAATTCTCATCAAAGATTTTGGTTGTGCGACATATATTGAAACTCATCTACCACACCGCACAAAGATGGGACTTCTAAAAAGTTTGAGAATATATTGGGCACAAATAATCGTCTATGATTAAATACTTAAAGCCATTAGTGAGAAATTCGTTTATGACTCATTGGTTTTCACTTTAATGAATGAGTGTTCCCAACATTAGGGGGAGATAACAAGCAGTTGGAAAGTGAAAAGTGAAATGAATTATCATGTCATCTTGATTTTCAGATTATAAACTATGAACTAGAAGTTTAAAGTATAATTCATTTACCAATATTAAAGAACAAATTACCAGACAAGTTTACTGACCTAAATAGAGTGACTAAGTAAGTCACATAATCAACTGCTTATGCTCCGGTTATATTTGTGTCCCAAGAGGACAACCACATATTTTTGTAATGAGTCTATTGCACGCCTAAAGCGTGGTAGACTAGTTGATTCCAATAATAAATTTCCTTAAAAATTAGAGCAAGTAATTAAGATGGTCAAGTCGAGGTTATATTAATAAGATCTCCTGAAGAGACAATAGACATGATGGTTCAAGAAGAACCCCAGGTACCTGAAAATAAAAAGATCTCGATAAGTTGTATCATGTCTAAGATATGTATGGAATCCAAATAAAAATCGATGTCGTTATACTTTTGTATATAATGTAGCGCTTAAAATGATTAAATAATGAGGATCAAGATTTAAGATTTGCCTATGAATGAATATTAAGAAATGATTGGCCAAAATAGAAAGACGTAAATAAGGCAGAGTTTAGTTCTCTAATGAAATGGAAAGTTTCTGGACCAACAGTCCATACAACTGAAGTGTAAAATATGTTGGATACAAATGTGTCTTTTACGCGAATCATGTGAAAATCAAATTAAGTGATATAAGTCAAAATTGGTGGCACAAGAATTTTCACAAAGACATATGATTGATTATGAGGAAACGTATTCTCTAGTGGTGGATGCATTGACTTTCCAACATTTTATTAGTCTGGTAATATAAAGAGAGAATTGATATTCGTCTTGTGAATGTTATGTATCACTTGATACTGAGAGTTTACATGAAAGTCTAGAAGGATTAAATTATATAGGTCATGTAAAGTAAGTTCTCGAGAACAATGTGATCATTGTATACATATTCAGATTTTAAAATCTCCTGATGAGTTTCTAAAGCAATTGGGTGCTTAAAAGGTTAATTGAAACATCTTAACGATGTAATACTTGTGCACCAAGAAACATACATAGAAAACTTGTACCCGGTGATTGAGATATCTCAATAAATAGTGTACACGCATGGTACAATATGGATTTTGGAGATAAAAGCAAGGGTTCATGACATTTTTTCATATGATATAGATATCTCTGTGTTAAATGAGCAAATTTATGTAGCAAAACTTCTAAAGAGTGAAAGCACATGCATATTTGGATAAGATGGAATAAATTCCCTCATGGATTGATAATGCTAGAAGCATTAATGATGTCAAAATCTCAAGAACGTATTATATGAAGTTGACAAAATACGTATGGACTAAATAGTCGAAACGAGTGTTGTACAACTCGAGATATTCACATAAAGAGGGATATAAGTTTGATTAAACTAGCCATGTTCTATGAACATTCTACTTCTAAAAGTTCACTATAATCGCAATTTACAGTAATGATGTCTAGGCATCATTGAGAGAAATTGTCGAGCTTTTAGAGGGAGAATTTTTGAATGACCTTGGCATGGTCTAATTATTACTCGAACTGCAGTTCGAGTATATATGTAATTATATTTTACTAATCCCTCAAGTACATCTAGAAGATGATGTTTGGATATTTTAGTATGAAAATAGTTGAACCTTAAAGTATGTTAAAGGTTGTTAAGTCATTTGTTATAAGAAATGCCTATTATCATCTCTTACCAAAGTAGAGATTCTCATTCTAGAAGTACCATCGTTAAATGTATAAGTGCACTAATATGTTTTGCTAGCTATGTATGGTTATAATATCTTTCACTTGAGCTTATTGTCATGATATAACCTTTGTCAAGCGAAGAGACATTAGAATGAGTTCAAAGAAATATTTCAGGTATAAACGATATTTGATTATATTTTACTAACCCATCAAAACAAGTTTGGTTAGTCTTGTAGATGCAGGAATGTAACAAAACACAGTCGTGCACATTAAGGAATCAAGTGACAAATCATTGGCTACAAAATCTTTGTTTGACTTTCAAGGAAGATGGACACACGTCACTTAAAAGATACATGTTAAAATGATGGGGAGACGTATTCAAGTTGCACTCTTTTTCCCTTGACTAAGTTTTGTCCCATTGGGTTTTCTTAGTAAGGTTTTCAATGAGGCAACATACATGATCCAGAAGTATTAGGGGGAGACAATACGCGTTGCACTCTTTTTCCCTTAGCTGAGGTTTTGTCCCACTGGGTTTTTCTAGCAAGGTTTTTAACGAGGCAGCATCACCAAGCGTATTAAAGAATAGTATATCATCATGTGGATAGTCAAGGGGGAGTGTCATGAATGCATTCATTATTAGTGACTATCAACATTTCTAACTCCCATGTTTTATTAATGTTTGTATTAATGTTATAACCTATATATAGTGGCTCATGTATTTTGTATGAGATACATCAATAAGAATGAGCTTCTTACATTCTCCATTTTCCCTTTGTCTCCATAATCTCTATAATCTTAGTTCATATGTTTATATGCTTTATATATTGATGCTAATAGGTTGTAGTTTCACAACAAAGACTGTATTTACAATTTTTGTTTTACATTTATGTAATGAGTAACTTTGCTGAATCATGATTACACACTTCGACAGCCTTGAAGACTAGGTTTTTCTCTAATAACATTTGTTGGTTAGCTTTTTCAAAATGCTAAATACACAATTATGTTTAAAAAAATGAAAACATTCTGATAAAAAGTTTATTAAAAACATAGTTGTATTAAAAATAAAGTATATTATTTGGTATTATAAACAGCTTTCGAATGTGCATGGATAGGTGAGCGTGACGGAATATAAGTATGCATTTCGACTACCTGACCACGATGAAGACTATATATAAATTCGACGTAATATAATTATGAACTCTGACTACCCAATCATAATCATAATAAAGACTAGATATTTACTTTTTTGTATGAGTAAATTACAAGTTTTGTCCTTTATGTTTACATCAAATTTCAGGCGCTGTCCTTTAGCGCAAAAATTGACAGGCGGTGTCCTTTACCTTTCAAAATCTTGCACGTTTTGTCCTTTAGGCCAAACTCAGTTAGATTTTTTGGTTAAATCTAGTCATGTGCGTCACATGAGGGTACTATTGTAATTTCATCATTCAAGGGGCTATTGTGTAAGTATTATATAGATTGGGACTATTTTATAAAATTAGAAAAGATATTAACTTACTCTATCTCTCTTAACTTTTCTTCTCTCTCTAACACAAGCTCTCGCACTCACTCTCTCTCTCTCTCTCTAAAAAACCATTGTACGATGGTGGATTGTGGTGGGGTGTGATGGTGATGGTGGGTTTAGCGGTGGTGGGTGCGATGGTGATGATGGGTAGCGGTGGTGGGAGGTGTACGGTGGTGGGTGCAATGGTGATGATGGGTGGCGGTGGTGGGAGGTGTACGGTGGCGGGTTTTGGATGGTGAAGGTGGATGTGATGGTGGGTTGTGGTCTGTGGATGCTGAAGGTGGGTGATGCTGAAGGTGGGTTGTGGTGAAGGTGCGTTTGCGGTGGTGGAGGTGGTTTTAGGGGCGGTTGCAGGTGGTGGCGGCCGGAGTGCTGGTGGCTTGTGGATGGTGACCGATGATGCTATGATTGAAGGTAAAAATTCTTTTGTGAATTTGGGAGTTTTGAGGATCATTAGTTTTGGGGGTTTTTGGTTGGTGAGTTGATTTGGAGATGATGGTTCATGATACAGATTTAAACAATTTAATTTTGACGAGAATAATTCAAGTTATAAAGTTGAATTAAATATGTATACCTGATTAGTGTAGGTGTTGGTTTAGAAAGTCTGGAAGTTTAATGTATTTTCACTATTTTGATATTGCTTTTGAAATCTTTATCTGGTAATATAGAGAGGTAGAAGTGAAGAACGAGTCTGTGTTTCATGTTACGAAAACATGTATGAGAAATAAGATGATGAGGATGGTAGTGGTGGTGGTGGTGGAGGTGGAGGATGGTGGAGATAGGTGGTTGCTAATTTCAGAAATATATATATATATATACATATATATATGGTTATAAAAATAATATTTTAAATTATTTTGTTTTATTTTTACATAATAGCCCCTTGATATAATTTATCTTACACAATAGTCCTTGAATGGTGAAATTACAATAGTACCCTCATGTGCCTTGCACATGACTAGATTTAACCAAAAAATCTAACTGGGTTTGGCCTAAAGGACAAAACGTGCAAGATTTTGAAAGGTAAAGGACACCGCCTGTCAATTTTTGCGCTAAAGGACAGCGCCTGAAATTTGATGTAAACGTAAAGGACAAAACTTGTAATTTACTCTTTTTGTATTTTACATTTATGTTTAGTAGATGTTTTATTGTTTAAGTATTTTTTCACATTGTTGATATTAATTGTATTTAAATTCAGAAGAATATAATTCGTATTTCGACTACCAGCGACGATGAATACTAACACTCTGTTCCCGAGCCTCATTTAATAGGGGGAGAGGAAAGAAAAGAGATGAAAATATGAAAAAGCCATGTTCCCGAGATTTTTTAAGGATAGAAGGGGAGAGGAAAGGACGGAAAAGTGAAGAAAATTTATACCTATATTTATCCTCCCAAATCAAAGAGATTATGAGAGAAAATCTTCTTAATTACTAAATTACCCTCATATCTAATTAAAATGTTTTATGTTTAAAGGGTATAATGGTAAAATTGTTCCTTTCTTTTCTTTTCCTCCTAACTCGAGAACACATAAAATGCTTGATTTCTTCTCTTTTTCTTTTCTTTTCATTAAACTCGGGAACACGAAAAAAATCACATTTTTTCCTTCCATTTCTCCCTTATTTCATTTTCCTTCCCCTCCCTATTAAATGAGACTCGGGAACACAAAGTAAATGTTTACTTTTATGTATTTTACATTTTGTTTAGTAGATATAGATAATTTCTTTAAAATTGTTATTATTGATGAGATATGACGCGGATTAATCCTATTGACCGGTTACTTCATATCTATCCTACCTAATAAAATTCATAATTAGGGGATACTTGTCCCCCTTCTAGGGCATCAATTTACTGTTTTCCCGCCAAAACTAACAACAATTCATTTCCCTTTGGTGTATCCACTATGGACTATCCATCTCCTAAAAAGGATAAGAATTTGTATCATATATATTATAACCCGCTCTTTTCTTTCATATACCTCACATTCTCACAAACGGTGATTAGGGTTTCCCCTCTTTCTCTCTTCGCCTCCTAAACATCTTCAATATCGCACCTGCAGTTATAAGAGTATTGCGACCACAATCCTGATTCGCATCTTAGGGTTTTTGTGTCTTCAATGTTAAATCTCCCTATCATCCATCCTTGAAAGATCTTCATCACTAAGGTACGATTCCCTTTTCTATCTATTCATCATCTTGATTCTTGATGTTTATTGTTGATTCTTGATTATATTTCTTTTTCTTTCCATTCATTCGATTGTGCATGCTTTTTTTTATTGGTGTCTGTTTACTGTATATTGTAGTTCAGATCTGAGTTTTAGGGTCATTGTAAAAGTAGTTGCGATCGTTAATTGTTTCATATTTTGTTTTATTTTTTTGATAGTTTAAAGTTTTCAATGATTTGATTATATTCCACTTTTTTTTCTCATGTGTGATTTTGCTGAAATATGATATGGTAGGAACCTCTAATTCTAAGTTAATATCGCTTGCGATATGATTGTATTTGCTTATTTTGACCTAATTTTATCGTTTTCATATTCAGATCGTTTAAATTTAAGAATCAGGGTCGGCTCTAAGAATTCGTGTATCTTGTTCGAGCTTGAAAAAATGTGCCCTTAGGCCTTAATGAAATTGGGTATTTGGCTCAGTAAAAGTCTAAACATAATGCCAAAGGGGTTAATAACTAATCTAAATCATAAAAATAGTTTTGTGAGAGGGCCTATGTTGGTGTTTGTATGGATATACCCGATTAAAAAAATATTTTACATATACATATCGGGTTTTTTTCATAAAAAACGTGCCCCTTGAAATATC
Organism: Helianthus tuberosus; assembly: GCA_030545235.1. NCBI lineage: Eukaryota > Viridiplantae > Streptophyta > Magnoliopsida > Asterales > Asteraceae > Helianthus > Helianthus tuberosus. Next base: position 142,466,290 of record CM060357.1, read on the forward strand.
GGGTCCTGGCCGGTGGTCCTCCCTGTCTACCCCCAGGGCCGGCCATGTTAAGAATTAATATTTTGAATTCAGAAACTGGTCCCGTGTTTTGAACTTATGTTTTATATATAGTGTGGGAGCAGTTACAAACTGTAAGTTTTTCAATCTCAAGATTAAAAGTCAGTTTTTTTATCTGGTGGAAGTAGTAGATACATCTGTAAGTATGATGCTGCTGAATACAGATCAGGTTAATTTCATTTTTTGTTCTTTTTGTAAATTTATTTAAAAGATTTGATTTTCTCCCTGATCATTGTGACATCTGTGTCTTTTCGACCATAAAAAAAATACCAAATCAATGAAATATTGTGTTTCATACTTGGGATTTATATAAATATGTGTATCATTTGCACATATCAATTCTTGTTCGATTTCGAGCTTTAAATCGCTTTCTGGAAGGTTATACGCGATCTAATGCGTAAATATAACCAGTTTAACACAACAAACACTCCGGAATAGTGAAATAAGCTTAACATACCTTAAATAACCTTTACAAAACATAGAAATGAGTTTCCGAGGGTTTGGTGTGTCGAAATCAAGTTTATTCGATCGCAGAAACTATTTATGTCAAACTGCGAAAGTATGCCGATTTTTATGGTAACAAACATTCCGGAACTTGACCATAAGTTAAATATGCCCTAAATATCCGTTACATAGCTTAGAAATATGCTTTGTGGTGTTTGGTGCGCAAAAATAAACTTTTGGGTCAAACAGGGACTAAAAGCGTCAAAAAGTGCACAAGTTTGTATTTTCGCGCATATCTTACGTTCTGAATATATCCGGACATCCAAAAATTTATGTAATCATTAAAATACTTTATTTTAGTGATTGGCAAGATAAAATTCCATTTGTCGCGTAATTTGGATAGTTATTCGCGTCCGTTCGTGTTTCGTCGTAATTAACCGAACAACGCAATCGTACGGCCAAACGAACCGACATCCGAGATGTTTTTGAACACATTTCATGTCCCCTATACTTTAACTTCATTTTAAAGCCTTGAAATGGGGTTAACGGGGCTTAAACGTGCAGAAAACTGAGTTTATAGCTTTCAGGGACCAAAAATGTCATTTCTAGAAACTTAGCTCTCGCGTGCCACGTAAGATAGAGCCTCATCTTATGTGGGGCGCGACATATGTCCAGTTCAGCAAATCAGTTTCTGTTACAGCAGCTGTTTTCCTGGGTTTTTGCACATGGTTTCTTCATTCTATGGGCTTGTTTTGCACACCCATAGTATTGCAAAACAGTGGGCACACTTGTACAGTCCAGATTGAAGCTCGTTTATCGAGCAACGATCCTAACGGTTGTGGATTTCCTATAAATATCCAACCCCAATTCACTTGTTCCTCACAATTGATCTGAATTTTCTCTAAGTTGAGGTTCCAAAACTTCATACCTGAGAACTTTTAGATCAAATCTTCATAGCTTGGACCTCTTGTAAGTTTCTTTCATGCTTTTATGCGTTTTTAAGCCTGAAAGTCAAACAGTGTTTGACTTTCTGCCTTAACCAGTCAACGGTCAACACAAAGTTCGTTTAAACTTTGCAACGTGAGTGTAATCATGATGGTTATAGTCTCGTGTGACTATACCTACTGATTACCACGTTGATTAGGTGTAGTGACGAGTCATAGTTTTAGTCAAAATGCGTATTTATACGTATTTTGCAACCAAACTATTCTTGGGTTTCAAAACCGTTTGTTTTGATATCAAACCTGTTTTCTAACTTAGTTAAACATGTTTTAACATGTTTAACTCGTCACTTTTAGATTAGTGCATGTATAGGGTTGTAAGATAAGTGGTCTAAACAACCACTTAGACTTTCGAACCTGACCTGTTTGGTCGATCATTAGGATCCGACCAAGCATATATTGTGATAATAGTTGTTTAGGGAATAACCTTCCAAGGTTATACCTTATGGTCACTTAGTTCAATTAGTTGTATGATGGGTAGTTTATATGCCTTAGGTAAATGACCAAAATGCCCTTTTCATGCATAATTGGATTTTAAGCATTTGTAACTTAAACTTTTGTCATTTAACTGATTATGCAACGTATTTAAACATGTTTAGGCATATAATACTTGTCATAGGACTAGTTAGGCGGTCCGAACGCGTTTTACGCGAACGACGCGTTAAAGTAGCGTAAGCTACCTAAACGAGTCGTAATGGGTCATAAGCACTTAGGATAGGTTTTGATTTAGTATGTAGGCTTTGTTAAACCCTATCATATGAGTTCCAACACTCATTTGGTTTACGAAACCTCATTCTATCCGATCTTCCAATTTAGGTCTGGTTTATTAACATAGTTACCTATATTAGGTGTCCTTTGATTTCCGTGATCCTTCTAGCTTTGCTTGGTTGTTATTCAAGATTTATAGGCTATCTCAAGTAAGTACATAGTTCCCCTCTTTTACCGTTTTAAACTGTTTTGGGGTGATTCATATGTGCCAAATGTTTTCGAGTCTTTTAAACAAATGCTATGGTTTATATTACTATTTGAACTGTTTGAACCTTTTGGAACTGTTTGATCCATGAGAACCGTTTGGAACTGTTTGATTATGTGATCCGTTTGGAACTGTTTGATCTATGTGAATTATTTGAGCTGTTTGAACCGTTGGGTTAGGGAAGTGGTTAGGTAGCGGGGCGTGTGTAATGTGTTAAAAGCATGGTGGATACGCCGCTGATACTTCCTATATATAAGTGCTTTTAACACATTACATATCGTTGCGTTATTTAGTTCACTTGGGCAAAGGTTATCAAAACAAAGTTATATTACAAGGTTTATCTAATAATATAAACCATTTGAGTTTTATTACAAAAACGATTTACAATCTGGGTTTATATAAACAATTGTTTTGAGTTAAGATTCATGGCATCGAGGTTTTATAAATTATAACTAATCTATTTTGACTTGGTTATTTAATTTACAATACAAACATTTTTCAAAACTAAGTTTTCTAATATCGAATAACGAAGTTGTTTGAGTTATTTCAAAAGGTAAACGAGCCATGAATCTGACACTCACATAAAACCTATGTACTCGTCGGCATTTTTATGCTGACGTATTTTCACATATGTTTCAGGTACCGTAGTTGATGATGTTTGATGATGATATTGATGCATGTTCACATAGGAATGGACGAGGCCTTAGTGACTTAATAACAATGAAAGTTAATTTGTTCATGTTTTGTTTCTAGTTTCAATACAATGTAATAAACTTAATTCAATAAACAGAAATTTTATCCATGTGTTGTGAAACAATGATTCTGTTACGACACTCCCCGACGTTTTCGCAGCGGTTTGTTGTTTTAACGCGGTCGGGGTGTGACAGAAAAGTTGGTATCAGATCCCATGGTTATAGGGAATTAGGTTATTAACAATGCTTTGACCTAGTCTATAACCTTCCTAGGACCCTAACGCGAGTTTACTTGCGTTTAGTCATAAAACAATACCGTCGCCTATCTTTAGGTGATAACCACAACAAGAACACAAATTTCAAATCCGCCTTGAAAACCAATCATCTGTTCTAGGATGATTTATTATAAGGTTTTGAACCTTCAAAGTTTTCAAAATCTCGTCAAAGTTTGGGTCTTATAGTGTGAACACATGCAATCTGGAAGAGTGGATGCCTGTATCCTGAGTTTTCTGTCTAAGGCTAGAGTGTTCGTACAAATCCACATAATCGGACCAGCCACTCTTACCTGGGAACTCTTGGGGTGAGTGTCCACTTATAGGCTAAAGCATGTCTTCGCGATACATTATGAGGACCTATTTACTTTGATTCAGCATTTGTGCGTCGTTTGTTTGCTTCATGGTTCGAACAAATGACCATCATCCATGCTTTTTGGTCGGTAATTGTAACATCCTATTCTTACCCAATGCCATTTCACTTGTTTTCTCTCATGCTTCCTCTTCTAGAATGCCTCCTCGACGTGACAATCAGATACCTAATGATGAACTGGCAGCTATCATTACGCAGCAAATGGCTGCTGTACTCCCAAACCTCATTGCTCAAGTTAACCAAGTCTACAATAACAACAATAATGCCCCATGTAACTTCAAGACGTTCAACTCAGCTAAGCCATCAAAATTTTTTGGGTCACAAGGAGCAACTGCACTTCTGCAATGGTTCGAGAGTTTAGAGAGCACCTTCAGACATGTTCAGTGTCCAAACGAGCGAAAGGTTGAATTCGCATCTAGTGTCTTTCAGAAACGAGCTTTAACATGGTGGAATGGTGTGATGAGGGATAGGGGTGCCGACGTGGCACTGGCTCAAACCTAAGAATAGTTTCGAGCTCTAATGATGAGGGAATTTTATCCTCGCTATGAGATTAGGGCATTAGAAAGGGAATTCGACGATCTTAAGCAAGATAGTGGCGAGCATCGAGCCTACACGGATCGATATGAAGAATTAAGTCTGTTATGCCCGAACATGGTTACGCCTTTCGATAAGGCAATCGAAAAGTATATTGATGGCCTTCCTGACTCAGTACAAGACATTATTACTGGTAGCAACCCCACTACAGTTAGACAGGCCATTGAGCTATCCGCTACCTTGACTGAATCTCAGATCAGGAAAGGTAAAGTTTTCCGAAAGGGTGATAAGAAACCGACCGATGAATCGAAACCAAAGGATGAGCAGACTGAATCCTCCAAGAAGTCAAAGAAGCGAAAGGCTTCTCAGAACTTCGCCGTGGTTGCCCACAATGATCAAGCTGTCCTCAACCAACCAGCTCAACCCCCTGCTAGGAAGCCATACAACGGAACTACAACCTTGTGCAACCAATGTAACCTTCATCATCATGCTAGTGTGAAGTGCCGCAAATGCCTAATTTATGGACTTATAGGTCATACAGCAAGGGTTTGCCCAGCTGCAGCTGCACCAAATCAAGCTGACAACAATCCTGCTCAAGCTCGTTTTCCACCAGGGTCTTGCTACAACTGTGGCGAGATGGGTCATTTCCGAAGAAATTGCCCAAAGCTTGCTAATGTGAATCCAGTGTAGGGATGAGCATTTGACCGACTAGAAGACAACATTGTTTAGAAATAATCAAGCCTTATATATACTTTTTTCTTTTGTTGTCAAGGTCTATGAAACAGTTGTTGTTGTTGTTTATAAATAAATCTTTTATTTACATTACAATGTACAATGTGGTTGCATGTATAAACAACATATCCCCTACGATACCGACAATTAAGGAACCGCATTCCTTGTAAAACAACCTTGCTCGTATGTTGCCTTAACATACGTAGCACTCGAGTTTCAAGAACACCCTGCATTGTATGCTAGCCTTGCATGCTTGACATAATGACTTCAAGAATCCGTTTGCTTTATATGTTATCTTGGCATATCTAACACCTTGATCTCATAAACACTGTACTTCGAATGTGGTCTTAGCATACTTAGTATCAAAGTTCCTAAACTCTTCGCGCTATACGAATTCCAAATCCTTAGAGGTTCTTCTTCATAATTAGATCCTCGTGGATGTTCAAAGCGCAGAATCAAAGTCCTTAATTGGATTCCTTGTGTACCTTAATTCGAATTGTTACGATTCCTTGTAATCGAAATCGAATTCTTATAAGATCATCCTATCTTTTCGGATAGATTCTTGAGGACGTTGAAGTCCATCGACTAGGTTCCTGGTATACCTTCAATACCCATGTTCGAATCGACAACAAGTTAATAACAATTAATAACAAATTAATAACCAAGAAAACAATTATGTGCTTATGTGTTTATATGTTGACCTAATCAAAGTTATCTTAAGATTATCCAATAAATCCTATCCCCTTCACATTATAAAACAAACTGTGAGAACTGTGCAAGGAATTACGTAATTATGGATGCATACATAATTATGGAATTTGGTGCACAGAAATCACAGCAAGTTTTGTCATGTATCTAGAGTTAACTCTATTCATTTCCATTTCTGATGAAGCACCCGTTGAGGAAAAATGAACTAGCTATTCATTTTTCACTTCTAAAAGAATATCCGTTGAGGGAAATGAATATCCTTTGTTTATTCCTTCATTTCCATTTCTAAAGAATACCCGTTGAGGAAAATGACTCAATCCAGTCATTTTCATTTCTGAAGAATATCCGTTGAGGGAAATGAATATCCTTTTGTTTATTCTTTCATTTCCATTTCTGAAGAATACCCGTTGAGGAAAATGAAGCATCCGCTCATTTTCATTTCTGAAGAATATCTGTTGAGGGAAATGAATATCCTTTTGTTTATTCCTTCATTTCCATTTCTGAAGAATACCCGCTGAGAAAAATGAAGCATCCGCTCATTTTTATTTCTGAAGAATATCCGTTGAGGGAAATGAATATCCTTTTGTTTATTCCTTCATTTCCATTTCTGAAGAATACCCGTTGAGGAAAATGAAGCATCCGCTCATTTTCATTTCTGAAGAATATCTGTTGAGGGAAATGAATATCCTTTTGATTATTCCTTCATTTCCATTTCTGAAGAATACCCGTTGAGGAAAATGAAGCATCCGCTCATTTTCATTTCTGAAGAATATCTGTTGAGGGAAATGAATATCCTTTTGTTTATTCCTTCATTTCCATTTCTGAAGAATACCCGTTGAGGAAAATGAAGCATCCGCTCATTTTCATTTCTGAAGAATATCCGTTGAGGGAAATGAATATCCTTTTGTTTATTCCTTCATTTCCATTTCTGAAGAATACCCAATATCCGTTGAGGGAAATGAATATCCTTTTGTTTATTCCTTCATTTCCATTTCTGAAGAATACCCGTTGAGGAAAATGAAGCATCCGCTCATTTTCATTTCTGAATAATATCCGTTGAGGGAAATAAATATCCTTTTGTTTATTCCTTCATTTCCATTTCTGAAGAATACCCGTTGAGGAAAATGAAGCATCCGCTCATTTTCATTTCTGAAGAATATCCGTTGAGGGAAATGAATATCCTTTTGTTTATTCCTTCATTTCCATTTCTGAAGAATACCCGTTGAGGAAAATGAAGCATCCGCTCATTTTCATTTCTGAATAATATCCGTTGAGGGAAATAAATATCCTTTTGTTATTCCTTCATTTCCATTTCTGGTGGAGAACCCTTTGAGGAAAATGAAGCATCCATTCATTTTCGCTTCAGAAGAATATTCGTCAAGGGAAATGAATATCCTTTCGACACCTGACCAAGAACCCATTGGAGAAAGTGAATCGTCCATTCATTTTCACTTCAAAGTATATCCACTGGGGAATGACAGGGTTATGCCTTGCATAAAAATATTTGATGGGTTACTCTACGCAAATAGATGACACCCTAGATTCCATGCAAGACAATTATTTAACACAACGTCACAAACAGACTCCTACAAATAAATTTTGGGACGAAATTTACTAAAGTAGGGGAGACTGTGACATCTGTGTCTTTTTGACCATCAAACAAATACCAAATCAATGAAATATTGTGTTTCATACTTGGGATTTGTATAAATATGTGTATCATTTGCACATATCAATTCTTGTTCGATTTCGTGCTTTAAATCGCTTTCTGGAAGGTTATACGCGATCTAATGCGTAAATATAACCAGTTTAACGCAACAAACACTCTGAAATAGTGAAATAAGCTTAACATACCTTAAATAACCTTTACAAAACTTAGAAATGAGTTTTGGAGGGTTTGGTGTGTCGAAATCAAGTTTATTCGATCGCATGGACTATTTATGTCAAACAGCGAAAGTATGCCGATTTTTATGGTAACAAACATTCCAAAACTTGACCATAAGTTAAATATGCCCTAAATATCCTTTACATAGCTTAGAAATAGGCTTTGAGGTGTTTAGTGCGCAAAAATAAACTTTTGGGTCAAACAGGGACTAAAAGCGTTAAAAAGTGCACAAGTTTGCATTTTCGCGCATATCTTATGTTCTGAATATATCCGGACATCCAAAAATTTATGTAATCATTAAAATACTTTATTTTAGTGATTGGCATGATAAATTCCATTCGTCGCGTAATTTGGATCGTTATTCGCGTCCGTTCGTGTTTCGTCGTAATTAACCGAACAACGCAATCGTACGGCCAAACGAACGGACATCCGAGATGTTTTTGAGCACATTTCATGTCCCCTATACTTTAACTTCATTTTAAAGCCTTGAAATGGGGTTAACGGGGCTTAAACGTGCCGAAAACTGAGTTTATAGCTTTCAGGGACCAAAAATGTCATTTCTGGAAACTTAGCTCTCGCGGGCCGCGTAAGATAGAGCCTCATCTTACGCGGGGCGCGACATATGCCCCGTTCAACAAATTAGTTTCTGTTACAATAGCTGTTTTCGTGGGTTTTTGCACATGGTTTCTTCATTCTATGGGCTTGTTTTGCACACCCATAGTATTGCAAAACAGTGGGCACACTTGTACGGTCCAGATTGAAGCTCATTTATCGAGGAACGATCCTAACGGTTGTGGATTTCCTATAAATACCCAACCCCAATTTACTTGTTCCTCACAATTGATCTGAATTTTCTCTAAGTTGAGGTTCCAAAACTTCATACCTGAGAACTTTTAGATCAAATCTTCATAGCTTGGACCTCTTGTAAGTTTCTTTCATGCTTTTATGCGTTTTTAAGCGTGAAAGTCAAACAGTGTTTGACTTTCTACCTTGACCAGTCAACGGTCAACACAAAGTTTGTTTGAACTTAGCAACGTGAGCGTAATCACGATGGTTATAGTCTCGTGTGACTATACCTACTGATTACCACGTTGATTAGGTGTAGTGACGAGTCATAGTTTCGGTCAAAATGCGTATTTATGCGTATTTTGCAACCAAACTATTATTGGGTATCAAAACTGTTTGTTTTGATATCAAAACTGTTTTCTAACTTAGTTAAACGTGTTTAACTCGTCACTTTTAGATTAGTGCTTGTATAGGGTCGTAAGATAAGCGGTCTAAACAACCGCTTAGACTTTCGAACCCGACCCGTTTGGTCGATCATTAGGATCCGACCAAGCATATATTGTGACCATAGTTGTTTAGGGAATAACCTTCCAAGGCTATACCTTATGGTCACTTAGTTTAATTAGTTGTATGATGGGTAGTTTATATGCCTTAGGTAAATGACCAAAATGCCCTTTTCATGCATAATTGGATTTTAAGCATATGTAACTTAAACTTTTGTCATTTAACTGATTATGCAACGTATTTAAACATGTTTAGGCATATAATACTTGTCATAGGACTAGTTAGGCGGTCCGAACGCGTTTTACGCGTTAAAGTAGCGTAAGCTACCAAAACGAGTCGTAATGGGTGATAAGCACTTAGGATAGGTTTTGATTTAGTATGTAGGCTTTGTTAAACCCTATCATATGAGTTCCAACACTCATTTGGTTTACGAAACCTCATTCTATCCGATCTTCCGATTTAGGTCCGGTTTATTAACATAGTTACCTATATTAGGTGTCGTTTGATTTTCGTGATCCTTCTAGCTTTGCTTGGTTGTTATTCAAGATTTCTAGGCTATCTCAAGTGAGTACATAGTTCCCCTATTTTACCGTTTTAAACTGTTTTGGGGTGATTCATATGTGTCAAATGTTTTCGAGTCTTTTAAACAAATGCTATGGTTTATATTACTATTTGAACTGTTTGAACTGTTTGATCCATGTGAACCGTTTGGAACTATTTGACTATGTGAGCCGTTTGGAACTATTTGATCTATCTTAATTATTTAAGCTGTTTGAACCGTTGGGTTAGGGAAGTGGTTAGGTAGCGGGGCGGGTGTAATGTGTTAAAAGCATGGTGGATACGCCGCTGGTACTTCCTATATATAAGTGGTTTTAACACATTACATATCGTTGCGTTATCTAGATCACTTGGGCAAAGGTTATCAAAACAAAGTTATATTACAAGGTTTCTCTAATAATATAAATCATTCGAGTTTTATTACAAAAACGATTTACATTCTAGGTTTATATAAACAATTGTTTCGAGTTAAGATTCATGGCATCGAGGTTTTATAAATTATAACTAATCTATTTTGACTTGGTTATTTAATTTACAATACAAACATTTTTCAAAACTAAGTTTTCTAATATCGAATAACGAAGTTGTTTGAGTTATTTCAAAAGGTAAACGAGCCATGAATCTGACACTCACATAAAGCCTATGTACTCGCCGGCATTTTTATGCTGACGTATTTTCACATATGTTTCAGGTACCATAGTTGATGATGTTTGATGATGATATTGATGCATGTTCACATAGGAATGGACGAGGCCTTAGTGACTTAATAACAATGAAAGTTAATTTGTTCATGTTTTGTTTCTAGTTTCAATACAATGTAATAAACTTAATTCAATAAAACAGAACTTTTATCCATGTGTTGTGAAACAATGATTCTGTTACGACACTCCCCAACGTTTCCTCCGCGGTTTGTTGTTTTAACGCGGTCGGGGTGTGACAATATAGACCATAAAGACACAAATATGTGAATCAACGACATATGAAGAATGGTTAGATAAATTCGCCTTCAATATAGAAAACTAGTTATTAAAGTCATTAATACATACCCAAATAAAAAGGAGCCAAAGATTGGAAATAAAAAAGTAATACATAAAAGATATGTGTTCGCCAAGTGATGTAAAAGTTTAGCCAAGCATGGCCTTTGTTTGACAAGAACTCTTATGATCGATATTAGATCCCGAGACTACTACACACTCTAAATGATGGAAGATGGATGATGGTGGTGGATGATGGTGTTGTAGTGGTGGTAGAGTGGTGCCAAGTGTAAGAGAAGTGGTTTGCCAAGGGATGGATTGGAATGGAACCAATCACCCATATTTATAGCTGAAGACAGACAATCAACACGGCCCGTGCCCACCTGGCACGACCCCTGGCCATCTCTCTCTCTTCCTCATTAACTGTAGTGTCAGGTCTTGTACTAACACGACCCCATGTGTCAACGGCACGGCCCGTGGCCAATGTAATTGCTGTACTATCTCAGATTCTGCGAATCTTAGAGTTGACAACGCCTCGTGTTACCTTAGCACGACCCCGTGTTGGTTTTCTGGTTTGTCCTTTACTGTTGTCTTTTCTTCTGCAGATAATCTTGTCTTGGGCATGACCTATGCCCGGTGGGCACGGCCCCGTGCCAGGTCTTCTAATCTTGCTATTTTGTTGGTTTGGATGTGGATGGGGGCTTAGCGAGTTGCGTCAATCCTCCTTGTTTGTATTTATGTTGGTTTTTGCTGTTATTTTGCTCCGTTTGTGCGTTTAAGCTCTTTTGATCCTGTACTTTAAAAAGGAACAAAGAAACAAGTTTTTTCCAACATTAGTACCGAAAAAGGGTTGATGTTACGCCGTATTTGATATAATTTATATGTTGTATTTTACGTACATCAGGCAACACCAAACCAACACTGGCACGGAGTGGGCTATCCAGTGTTGGCTGGCTTCCCATGCCCCAACCAACGCCACCACTCCCCGCAGTCTAAAGGCGGTTTAGTCCTTTCACTTAATTATTTATAATATTAATTAAAGAAACTAACATTTAAAATCTTCTGAAAACAAATATAAATATCCTTTTTCTATCTCACTCTCTCTTTCTCTGACACATAGACACACTTTGAACTCTCTATCTCTAAACAAACCAGCACCACCACCACTGACATCACCACCGTCGGTTACGACCATCACTATCGCCCCGCCTCTACAACCACCACCACCTCTTTAAACACTCTTCTCTCTCACTCTTTCTAAACTAAAACACTGCCACCGCATGTGACGTCACCACCACCGGTGACCACCACCATCATCTGATCTACACCACCGCCACTTTCTATCTCTCTCTCCCTAAACTTATAGCACCACCACCACCTTAAGTCCACAACCAGCACTGATGTGACCACCACCATGGCCGAATCTACAAACACCACTAGCGTTGCCGCTTCTCCCATCAGATTCCGTCCGGATTTGGCTCAGATGGAGAGTTCATTTCGGCGGTGTTATGTCGGCAATCTCTACCTAAATCTTGTCAGCCACCTAAAACCCCTTGTTGGACCTATTATTACCCAAACTGAGCCTGATCTGAAAGTTTTCATAACAATTGCCTTCTTAACTGGCCACCACACCACCCTCAACGATTTCTGGTTCAAAATATAACAATCAACCACTTTATATTTTCCATGCTTTTCATGTTTTGATTTGAAGATCGTGATCAATTATCAAGCAAACATGAAACCGGTGAGGGTTCAGATGCCAATAAAGTGGTTGTAGAGGATAATGAGGATAGATTTCAAAACTTGCAATAATTAAATTCAGAGTTAATTGCCAAAATCGTCCCTGAGGTTTGGGCATGTTTGCCATTTCCATCCAAAATGAACTTTTTGTACCATTTTGCCCCCCACGTTTGTAACTTGTTGTCATTTTCATCCAAATGCCTACCGTCTGATGGGGTCTTTTTGAAATTTCTCAATTATAAGGGGGTAAGTTGTAATTATCTCTTCTAGATATTATATCAGTCTTTTATAACATTCCTTCCTCATAAAACCCATTTACAGACATAAAAATCCGTAAATCTTCCCCCTTTCTTCTTCATCTCGTTCTTCATGAATCCAGACATGGTTGTATGTAATTGCGGTGCCTCTTGAATAACTATTGTTTATGATTGCTAAACTCGAATCTTGCTCAAGCTCACTTGTCATAGTTGCAGTATCAAATTCAGTTGTAGCAGATTTAATGCATTTACCTTAACATTCTTTTGGTTTTAGTTTATACGACCGATTCCACTATAAAACCATGTTGATGCAAACACAGATCTTCAATCGTCGCAAACGAAACCAACCATAAGTTGTTCCACCGGATCCGTTACAAATTCACAGAAACTTGTTTTCCTCCCAAAAACTTAACACAACAACAGTTTATCTATCGCTTTCTCTTCCTCTAAATCGAATAACTGAATCTATACAAACACAACAAACAACAGAACTTAAGCAATCACCAAACAACCTGACGAGTGACGATCTCACATACACTTCATGATAATACACAAAACTGTATAGATTTAATTTACAACAAAAATTTAATGCACGGTTTATATATCACTTTCTCTTCCTCTAAATCGAACCACTAAATCTATGAATACATACAACCATGTCTGGATTCATGAAGAACGGGATGAAGAAGAAAGGGGGAAGATTTAGGTTTTTTTTTTATGTCTGTAAATGGGTTTTATGAGGAAGGAATGTTATAAAAGACTGATATAATATCTAGAAGAGATAACTGCAAGTTACCCCCTTATAATTGAGAAATTTCAAAAATACCCCATCAGACAGTATAAAGTAACTTGGTTAGGCATTTGGATGAAAATGGCAACAAGTTCCAAACATGGGGGGCAAAAAGGTACAAAAAGTTCATTTTGGACGAAAATAACAAACGTGCCCAAACCTCAAGGACGATTTTAGCAATCAACTCTAAAATTCAAATATGAATGTAATGTAATTTATCCTGTATATTTGTATTAATTTATATCATTTCTTATGGTTATGTTTCATTGAATCATTTCAAACAAATGTTTTCAAGTTTGATTTATATGTATATATTATTTTTAGTTTGTTGTTTTTTTGTTTTATTTATTAAGAAACATTTAAATAAAAGTGTGAAATGATCAGAATACCCTCATTTGACTAGACTTGACTGAAAAATTTAACCAAGTTAGGGCCAAATGACGTAAGGTGTGATGAGTTTTCCAAATAAAGGACGGTGACTGTAATTATTGAAGTTAAAAGGTATCCACAATTCGATACAAACATAAAGGACGGAAGTGTAATTTATCCTTTAATAGAGACAAAGTAACGATTTATATATTATCAATTTGTAAATACTTGTGTTATCCTCCTAATTATACCTCATGCCTTATTGCTTTATTATGCATCTTATGTTTGTACGTTTGGCTTTTTAAGTTGTTTTCTTTAGTGGATATTTAATTGTTGGTTTTAACTTCACTTTGAAGTTTCCACTTTTTCTCTCTACGACCTACGAAATCCCACTCTCTCTTATACGTTCCCCACCTACGATGGGCGGAGTTGCTTCAATGGTTTGCCTATTCGTTGTTTACATGTAGATTCTTGTTGTTGGTGTCTTCGTTTCATTTTTTACGCCTTTTGCTGTCATTAAAAATGTCTTATTACGTTTTGATGGTTTTGTTTATCGTTTAATGTTGGGGTTTTGTGTTGGTTTGAAGGATTTTTTGTTGCATGCCCTTTTTGGGTGGAGGTGGGGTGTGAGGGGGGGGGGGGGGGGGGTTTCTCCTTCGTTGAAGACGACATCTTACACGTCGATGCTTGCTTTTCGATATTCTGTTCTGGGTTTTGTGTCTATATGAAGGAATTGTTGGTGCATGTTTTTTTTATGTCAATCGGCTTCTCATTATTGAACATCTGATATTGTTGTTTAACCTTGATTTTGGTTTACAGCGGTTTCTGGATGTTTGAAAGAGGCCTTTTGCGTTTTTAAGGGTTTATGAAGGTGTAACGATAAAGTTCATTGAAGATCTTTTGTGGTTTTACGGCTATCGGTAGTTGATGTGTGGTAAAATACACATATTTATCACGTGTAAAGTGTATAATTTTTGTATAGTTTTAATTTGTTTTCTTTTAGTTTTTAGTGTTGTATTATATTATTTTGTGTTTTGCTAGGTCCTTGTGCAAATGGAGCGGAAACGAGTAATAAGGAAATAACCAGCCAGTTGAGCAGAGTAGAACGCAAGTGACCGAATTAAAATTGCCGCTATTTTTCTTGAGTGGGCCGAGTCCACTATCTCTATTTTATAAGTTAGAGGGCTGTCATAATATAATTATATATTATATAATTGGATCAAGACAAAAGGCTAGGCCCACACCGATAGATAATGTTTATAATGTGAGTCCAAGTCATTGGTAACCATGATTTGTTAATATATATCATAATTTCGGAGGAGGTTTGGGACGCAAATTAGGTGGTGGTGACGAGATACGGAATTAAGGGGTAGAGAATTAACTAGAAAGAAAAAAAGAAATCATTCCTTCACAAATTACTCAATATCTCCACTTTTAAATATCTCTACTTTTGAAGACATACCGTTGGAGATGTACATCCACAATTCAAAACACATTTTTCATTAATTATCTTACAGAATGATTGGTAGTGTAGTTGTTTTGTGTATGTATGGATGTTGGTGAGGCTCGGGTTCGAATTTCGGGTTTAGCATTTTTTTCCTTGTTTTTAAATTTTAACACAATCTTTCAAATAATTACACGTGGGCCCTTTAAAGTTTAACTTTCAGTTACAAGCCTTAGGCCATCAAAATGGTTGAGCCAGCCCTGTTATCTCATCATAGTTAATTCAAAAAAAAAAAAAAAAAAAAAAACCTAAGGCACAAAAGATTCCATCGATTATTATCATATTACGAGCAAGGAGGGATAATCCTTCACAAATTACTCAATATCTCTACTTTTGAATATCTCTACTTTTGAAGACATACTGTTCGAGATGTACATCCATAATTCAAAACACATTTTTCATTAATTATCTCGTCATAGTTAATTCAAAAGAAAGGTTTAAATGGATCGATTTTGTTGGAAAATGCAGGTTATGACAATAAATCCAGTTTACTAATTGTGAAACGTTTAATCATTCGAATGTATCAACAGAATCATTTGATTCTTTCTGTTAATGATTCTAAACAGACTGCAAGGGACATATACGAAAAGAAGGAGAAGATATGCAGAATAGAAGAAAAAAAAAGACGATTTCTGAGGAGGAAAGTTATACAGTTCAAGGATTCAAGCTGCAATTGAAGATTCAAGTCGGGTTCCCAATTTGTTAGTTTTAATTTTTATTTCTTTATATTATTTGAAACTATGAACATGTTTTGCTACTCGGTTCAAATTTATTTATTTTTCTTGACTATGGTTCTTGGCTAAACTCTATATGTTGCCTATGTTTGCGATGAACACCATGTTTGACTAATTATTCTTATTCGGTTTTTGGATTTAATTGTGGATTAAATAATTAAAGTAAACAACTTTGGTTCTTATGATCTTTTGTATATGCATATTTAATCTTGTTCTTTAAATGGTTATTATCCCTCATGTGGCTAGTTGAATGTCTTTTAAATAATAGTTGCATACTAGGTTGATTACTGTGTGTCTTTGATTGTTAGTTGGTTTGCTAGACGTAGTGATCCATATGGGTATAATTATAATTTGAATAGGGTTAAGTGTTCTACCAATCTTGATGGCTGTGAGGTGAGAGATTGTCGGTTTGTCTTTAGTGTTAGATTGCAAGGGTTAGATACTTTGTGAGAAGATCCCTCTAGTTTCTCTTTCATTATTTGCCTATCGAGTTTGATCAGGATACCATAGTTACCATGTGATTTTCGTGCTGTGAGTTGGGTTGTCGAATAAGGGTACTTTATTATCAGAGTTAGAAAGCCCGTGAAGGAGTCCATTTAAACCGGTAGTTTAATGACTTTTTAGGTTGCCATAAGTGTCTCCTTGAGAAGGGTCGAGGGTCTTGTTCAGTATTCCTTGTAAGTTAGTATTTTAAGATCCTGGTTTCCACAATAGTTCCAAAGTCGATAGAGGTTGTCATACATGTGTAGGATTCTAACCTAGGTAGTGTACCTCTTTCCTCTAATCGTATCTTTAGCTCTTAGTTCGTGTTTGGTTCATAGTTAGTTAATTTCGGTAATTTAGTACATCGATAGAAACCCCCTTAAGATAAATAAAAACAAGTAAATCGGTTAGGTTAGATAAGTTAGTCGAGTCTAGTATTCGTAGTCAGAAGAGTCTCGTAGGTTCGATACTCAGACTGACTTAGGCTATACTGCATTGACCGGTACACTTGCCGGTTGTGTGGTCTAGGTTATAGAGAGTATGTTTTTTTATAAATTTAAAACTTAGCATGTCTAGTTTAGGTTAATATTAGCTAGTTTTTAGAGTTAATTACTGTTACGACCCCCGACCTCACCCTGGACGGAATCGGGAGCCGCGAGCAGCCAAGTGGTACCGGTGGTTAATTAGAAAAACATTGCAGCGGAAATTTCATTAGGACCGTGAGTTAGGAAAATTATCAGAGTTTAGAAAACACCGGATTTTATTAAATAGATGGAATAGAACCATGTTTTGAAAGGTAGCTTTAATATGGGATAAACCCGAATACATAAAATACTTTTCTTAATTTAATTGAATTGATAATTTAAGCCACGTCTGTAAGCCTTTTGGTGCCCTATCCAACTCTTATTCCGATCTACTGTAATTACCTGAAACGCGTTTTAAAAAGGTTTTGTCAGCAGGAAATACTGGTGAGTTCATTCATTTTTGTACAAAAACATAATTGTTATAATTCACAGCATTAAGAGTTTTTACATTTGCTTCTTTAAGATTGGCAAAGACTTAATCACTGCAAAGTATAACTAGAAAACAGTTGTTATAAGTTACAGTATTAAGAGCGATTACAATGTTTATACATATCAACCATCTACCCACGGTATTTATCACTCGACCACCTATTGGCTATCTCGTTGTCCAATGGTGTCTGTGATTATGGTCATATCACCCCTTGGCTAACCCGTTGTCCAATGGTGACGGTTATCAAGTATTGTATACAAAACCCCATATACCGGCTGTAATTTGGAGATTACAAAGACTTAATCCCTGTAATTATAACTTTGAAAATAAACATGATTTTGAAAGCAATTTTGGTAAAAAGAGAATGACTCACATTACAGATGTATACGAGCAGAGTTTAGCCTACTGATTAGCCTTGTAATCTAATTAAATAGCAATGCACACGAACTAGGTCAGTAACTAATACAGCATTTACGATAACTCACGAGATTAAAACCCTCACAACGAATGACAAAGTGCAATACTTAAACATCCATCGAATTTACGACGAATGACAAAGTATAAACCCAATTCGAGCAGCACTTAAACATTCATTGGATAGTTTTAATCGATCGGACATTGAATCGTAGCAGCGATCGAGTTATTACCCTGTTTTGCGGCAGCGTTTCGTGCTGTGTGTGTGTTTTGTAGTAAACAGACTATAACTCGGAGTATATTACGAATTTGTTCGTCATTCCAACACCAAAATGCAAGTCCCACACCCCTCTATTTATACTGAGAATTTGACCCCCTCGCGTGACGCGAGGGGTACCATCTACCATAGAGTAGCCACGTGTGTTTGTAGCTTAGCTGAGTCGACGGATCGAAGAAATTCGATTCTTACAAGGAGTTATGAGGATAATCGTCAAGTAGGGAATATCCCCCCTGAGTTTCAGGGCCCTGATCCTGATTCTGATTGTTCTGAAAATTTTAGGGGTTATCCAGAATTACTTGGGTCTTCCATTAGGGTTTCTTTGAAGAAATAAAAATTGACTGATGGTTCTTTATTTATAGTTATTGTTTACTTGACCATTAATCAAAAGAAGTTCATATCTATCTTACACGTATATTATTTGTGAGTTATCATTTCAATTCTTTATTTTTGAAAGACACGTATACCATTTAATGAACACGTAGAAAACTTATGTGATATCTATCTTTGTAGTACATTGATTTATTTATTTATTATTTTATTTTTATATAAGATGGGATATGAATTAGACACGACAGTTCCTAGTGAATTTCATATGTTTGGTTTCATTATTATTATTATATTTATTATTATTAATTTAACTACTTTATTCATTTGGCGTGTATAACTTCTAAAATATGATGTTTTACAAAACAATAAATATGTTTTTAGAACGAGAATAATTTTATCTACAGTTTGAACCAAGTTTTATTAAAAATGGAGTAGGTTCAATTATAATGTATTTTTATAATTTAATTATTAAACGGTTCATAGGTCCGTCTAGTTACTTCATATTTCTAATAGTCAACTTACCTGAAATTTATCTGTCTAATAATATAAGTTTTTATATACTTTTATTTTATTAGAAAGGTCACCCATATACATGCCAATTAATTGGTAGAATATTTCAACCAACTATATATAAAATAGTTGTTAAAACTATTTGGGTCGAATAATTTATTAAAAATAAAGCTAGTTGCTAGTGGTTAATAAATTTAAACAACCCTAAAATTCTTATATGATAAAAATGGGAATGTTACATCCTCCCCACCTTGTTTTAAATCCCGTCCTCGAGATTTGAGCTATGATATTTCTTTTAGAGTTATGTTACATCTTAGTCAATAAAAACAATATTAAGGTAAATGACACAGAATCAAGATATGTTAAAACGAATACGAGGGTATTCATATAACAATTTAGAAAGCAATGGTTTAACTGAATTAGATCTAGAAATTGATGTTAAATGAACGAGATGAAACGATATAATTTTCAAGGTGACTAGGTTTAAGCCAAAAGATATATATGATCAATGGATGTGAATATTTACAAGTTGTAAATGACTTTAAAAACAATAGAAGTCATTGTCAAATGAAACTTACTTTGATTGTCAACAAGCTCAAATGAAATAGAAATACGAAAATAATTTGTCAACTATCGAATTATGATATGAGAAAATCAATGTGTTAATATTTATTGAACTGCATGGATACACCGAATTACAATAGAGTTTAGTGTATCATTGTCTTAATACATAATTGCATTAAGACTATTTTTAAATGATGAGTCAAACGAAAGACAGATGTGGTTTTAAATGATTCGAATGATTGTGATTAGCCCAAGCTACAAATTTATACTGACACCGCAAGGTGTCGTAATGATTTAAATATTTCAATAATTATGGTGATTGAACAAATTCACCGTGTAATCAACTGAAAGCTTTAATGAAGTAAATTTGGATATTTATCTCGAATAGGATTTTCAATTGATGATGATAAGACCAAATGAATATCATAAAATTTTAAATGAAAGAATCTTTAGAGGTACACAGGAATATAATATGAATTTGTGTACTCTTATCTTAACACATAATTTGTATTAAGACTGTTTAAGATAATGAACCAACAGAAATAAATAAATAAATCCGTACATCACGTGTGAAAATGAGATTAACTCAAGCTTCTAATTTATTGTGACGCCACAAGGTGTCATAGTAATCGAAATAATAGTAGCGGTGACTGAAATGAGTTTCACCATACTTTAAATCAAATGAAAGTTCAACGAAGTAAATCTGAATGTTTGTTTCAAACAATTCTAGTAGGAGTTTTGATTGAAATTGGAAAAAAAAATTTGAAATAATGTTTTTCGATTGAAGATGATAAAGCAATAAATATCATGAAAGGCTCAATTGATGTTGTAAGAACCATTTAAGAGATACACTGAAAGATGACAAGAATTTGTGTATCATTATCTTGGCACACGATTGTGTTAAGATTGCTTTTATAGGATAAACCAACAAAGTGGATTTAATATAAATAAATAAATAATTAAATCCGTATATGATGTGTGCAAACGAGATTAGCGCAAGCTTCAATTTGATGAAAATGTCACCACAAGGTGATCGTGATTAAAGAAACGATTCAATGAAGTCGAAGACCAAACAAGCCTATTATAGTTCAAAACAAACGAAGTGCTTGTTAGGACTATTTTGAATATGATAGCTTCAATCTATCACATGGGACCTTGAAATAAATATGTAATGCGAGCAAGTTCAAACAATTGAACTTGGTTTAAACAAAACGAGTTCATGTATCAATAAGAAAGTTCGGACATGGTCACAACAAAAACCATGTATGCCAAAAGAAATTGAGTTTTTCAAGAAATTCATTGACTCGATATCAAAGAATTATCGTTTTGCAAAAATGCGGTTTACAATGCAAAGATCAAGTATAGCAAAACGAGATTTGAACTTTTGATAAAACAACAAATTGGAATGAAGCCCTCCAGTGGTCTTCATAAATCAAACGAACCACATGCACAACAAACAAGCGCCCCTCCCCCCCCCCCCCACGTTGCCTGCCCACGTTGCCTCGATGACCAGCAAACCTCGAAAATTATGATTCCTCGAAAGGCACGTCTGCCTGGGCGTCACGCAGTAGTAATGCAAAAGTCAACTTATTATATGCAGAAATCAGAATTTCAACGAAAGAAATATAAGAACTTTATCTGGAATTTCGTGTGATAACCGTTGTTAAGTGACATTACCAGGGAATGTCGAATAAAATGAAACAGGGGAGTTGCAAAGGTATGTGACTCCTTTTGCAGTGATAATAATTATGACTCTGATTAGACTGTGCACCGATGGTTGTGAAATTTTGTTCCAACGTACCTCAGCGGGATTCATGTTGTTTGTAGGATCATGTGGCAAAGTGCTGCTTTTTGATTAGTAGCTTTTCCACTGCTGGGATGAGCATTGTTGTTGTCGTGCCTAATCATATTTTTCAAAGGTCTTGTCTTGAAAAGTCGTGTGTGATATACTTCGACGTATGTGGACGTATAATTTAAGTTTCATGTGTTTTCCTTTGTGTACTAGCACAACGTTACATGCTTATTACTTGCGTTAATAGTCTATGGTAACGCATTGGAAATTTTTTATACTTTTGATGGCGTCTCAACTTAAAGGGTTTCCATTGTTTATATTGTCGTAAGAGTTACGAGATAGATGATCAAACGAAATAATGTTTGATATCGGAGTTATCGATATGTGCAAAAGATTCCTGATAAAGAAATCTAGATTTACTATTGACACATATGCTTGTGATTTATTCCAAATTGTAAATCCTTATGGTTTTTGGATTTCCTTATAGATATACATATCTATATATAATCATATATTTCACAAGCTGTAATATACATACCCTTCGTAAGGTCAATGTATTTAACAGATTTATATTTCCAAGAACCAGTCAGATATCTGGTCATGATACTATTTAGGGAATTTTGTCACTTGCTGACATATTATATACCTTCTTACCCGGTTCTAGCCGGAGAGGTAACCCTGTTATATCCGGACAAGCTGGAGAGTCTGCTACACCATACCCAGTCTTGCCAGAGAAAATTTATGTTTCTCATAAATAGTATTTTTCTTAAATCATGATTTGAAAGTGCATTATGACTTTCAACAAAGACTAAGCAAATTAGTCTTCACATGACGGATCATATTCTAGAACAAAGTAGTACCAATAAATAAGAAATAACAGTGGTCAAGTGTTATTGTTTATTTATTATACTTGCAACGTTCTAGTTATCATTCTTACAGCATATCAAAAACCCATCACACTTTATTTACACAAGTATTTAGCTGAAGCTTATACTAAGGCATCTTTTCTTAAGTTCAAGTCTAAATATTATCAGGTGTGCTATCAGTTAATAGCAATCTCCTAACTCTATTATATAAGCTTAGGTATTATTAGCACAACACCTATAGGCTTGAATCAGTGGCTCTGATACCACCTTCTGTTATGACTCCCGACCCCACCCTGGACGGAATCGGGAGCCGCGAGCAGCCAAGTGGTACCGGTGGTTAATTAGAAAAACATTGCAGCGGAAATTTCATCAGGACCGTGAGTAAGGAAAATTATCAGAGTTTAGAAAACACCGGATATTATTAAATAGATGGAATAGAACCATGTTTTTAAAGGTAGCTTTAATATGGGATAAACCCGAATACATAAAATACTTTTCTTAATTTAATTGAATTGATAATTTAAGCCACATCTGTAAGCCTTTTGGTGCCGTATCCAACTCTTATTCCGATCTACTGTAATTATTTGAAACGCGTTTTAAAAAGGTTTTGTCAGCAGGAAATACTGGTGAGTTCATTCATTTTTGTACAAAAACATATTTGTTATAATTCACAGCATTAAGAGTTTTTACATTTGCTTCTTTACGATTTGCATAGACTTAATCACTGCAAAGTATAACTAGAAAACAGTTGTTATAAGTTACAGTATTAAGAGCGATTACAATGTTTATACATATCAACCATCTACCCACGGTATTTATCACTCGACCACCTATTGGCTATCTCGTTGTCCAATGGTGTCTGTGATTATGGTCATATCACCCCTTGGCTAACCCGTTGTCCAATGGTGACGGTTATCAAGTATTGTATACAAAACCCCATATACCGGCTGTAATTTGGAGATTACAAAGACTTAATCCCTGTAATTATAACTTTGAAAATAAACATGATTTTGAAAGCAATTTTGGTAAAAAGAGAATGACTCACATTGCAGATGTATACGAGCAGAGTTTAGCCTACTGATTAGCCTTGTAATCTAATTAAATAGCAATGCACACTACTAGGTCAGTAACTAATACAGCATTTATGATAACTCACGAGATTAAAACCCTCACAACGAATGACAAAGTGCAATACTTAAACATCCATCGAATTTACGACGAATGACAAAGTATAAACCCAATTCGAGCAGCACTTAAACATTCATTGGATAGTTTTAATCGATCAGACATTGAATCGTAGCAGCGATCGAGTTATTACCCTGTTTTGCGGCAGCGTTTCGTGCTGTGTGTGTGTTTTGTAGTAAACAGACTATAACTCGGAGTATATTACGAATTTGTTCGTCGTTCCAACGCCAAAATGCAAGTCCCACACCCCTCTATTTATACTGAGAATTTGACCCCCTCGCGTGACGCGAGGGGTCACGTTGGGGCGTCGCGTGACGCGAGGGTCCACCATCTACCATAGAGTAGCCACGTGTGTTTGTAGCTTAGCTGAGTCAACGGATCGAAGAAATTCGATTCTTACAACGAGTTATGAGGATAATTGTCAAGTAGGGAATATCCCCCCTGAATTTTAGGGGCCCTGATCCTGATTCTGATTGTTCTGAAAATTTTAGGGGTTATGCAGAATTACTTGGTTCTTCCATTAGGGTTTCTTTGAAGAAATAAAAATTGACTGATGGTTCTTTATTTATAGTTATTGTTTACTTGACCATTAATCAAAAGAAGTTCATATCTATCTTACACGTATATTATTTATGAGTTATCATTTCAATTCTTTATTTTTGAAACACACGTATACCATTCAATGAACACGTAGAAAACTTATGTGATATCTATCTTTGTAGTACATTGATTTATTTATTTATTATTTTATTTTTATATAAGATGGGATATGAATTAGACACGACAGTTCCTAGTGAATTTCATATGTTTGGTTTCATTATTATTATTATATTTATTATTATTTTTATTTTTATTAATTTAACTACTTTATTCATTTGGCGTGTATAACTTCTAAAATATGATGTTTTACAAAACAATAAATATGTTTTTAGAACGAGAATAATTTTATCTACAGTTTGAAACAAGTTTTATTAAAAACGGAGTAGGTTCAATTATAATGTATTTTTATAATTTAATTATTAAACGGTTCATAGGTCCGTCTAGTTACTTCATATTTCTAATAGTCAACTTACCTGAAATTTATCTGTCTAATAATATAAGTTTTTATATACTTTTATTTTATTAGAAAGGTCACCCATATACAGGCCAATTAATTGGTAGAATATTCCAACCAACTATATATAAAATAGTTGTTAAAACTATTTGGGTCGAATAATTTATTAAAAATAAAGCTAGTTGCTAGTGGTTAATAAATTTAAACAACCCTAAAATTCTTATATGATAATAATGGGAATGTTACATCCTCCCCACCTTGTTTTAAATCTCGTCATCGAGATTTGAGCTATGATATTTCTTTTAGAGTTATGTTACGTCTTAGTCAATAAAAACAATATTAAGGTTAATGACACAGAATCAAGATATGTTAAAACGGATACGAGGGTATTCATATAACAATTTAGAAAGCAATGGTTTAACTGAATTAGATCTAGAAATTGATGTTAAATGAACGAGATGAAACGATATAATTTTTAAGGTGACTAGGTTTAAGCCAAAAGATATATATGATCAATGGATGTGAATATTTACGAGTTGTAAATGACTTTAAAAACAATAGAAGTCATTGTCAAAGGAAACTTACTCTGATTGTCAACAAGCTCGAATGAAATAGAAATACGAAAATAATTTGTCAACTATCGAATTATGATATGAGAAAATCAATGTGTTGATATTTATTGAACTGCAAGGATACACCGAATTACAATAGAGTTTAGTGTATCATTGTCTTAATACATAATTGCATTAAGACTATTTTTAAATGACGAGTCAAACGAAAGACAGATGTGGTTTTAAATGATTCGAATGATTGTGATTAGCCCAAGCTACAAATTTATACTGACACCGCAAGGTGTCGTAATGATTTAAATATTTCAATAATTATGGTGATCGAACAAATTCACCGTGTAATCAACTGAAAGCTTTAATGAAGTAAATTTGGATATTCATCTCGAATAGGATTTTCAATTGATGAGGATAAGACCAAATGAATATCATAAAATTTTAAATGAAAGAATCTTTAGAGGTACACAGGAATATAATATGAATTTGTGTACTCTTATCTTAACACATAATTTGTATTAAGACTGTTTAAGATAATGAACCAACAGAAATAAATAAATAAATCCGTACATCACGTGTGAAAATGAGATTAACTCAAGCTTCAAATTTATTGTGACGCCACAAGGTGTCATAGTAATCGAAATAATAGTAGCGGTGACTGAAATGAGTTTCACCATACTTTAAATCAAATGAAAGTTCTACGAAGTAAATCTGAATGTTTGTTTCAAACAATTCTAGTAGGAGTTTTGATTGAAATAATGTTTTTCGATTGAAGATGATAAAGCAATAAATATCATGAAAGGCTCGATTGATGTTGTAAGAACCATTTAAGAGATACACTGAAAGATGACAAGAATTTGTGTATCATTATGTTGGCACACGATTGTGTTAAGATTGCTTTTATAGGATAAACCAACAAAGTGGATTTAATATAAATAAATAAATAATTAAATCCGTATATGATGTGTGCAAACGAGATTAGCGCAAGCTTCAATTTGATGAAAATGTCACCACTAGGTGATCGTGATTAAAGAAACGATTCAATGAAGTCGAAGACCAAACAAGCCTATTATAGTTCAAAACAAACGAAGTGCTTGTTAGGACTATTTTGAATATGATAGCTTCAATCTATCACATGGGACCTTGAAATAAATATGTAATGCGAGCAAGTTCAAACAATTGAACTTGGTTTAAACAAAACGAGTTCATGTATCAATATGAAAGTTCGGACATGGTCACAACAAAAACCATGTATGCCAAAGGAAATTTAGTTTTTCAAGAAATTCATTGACTCGATATCAAAGAATTATCGTTTTGCAAAAATGCGGTTTACAATGCAAAGATCAAGTATAGCAAAACGAGATTTGAACTTTTGATAAAAACAACAAATTGGAATGAAGCCCTCCAGTGGTCTTCATAAATTAAACGAACCACATGCACAACAAACATTGCATGTGTAACGTGTGGATTTACCAAGAAATGAAATAGATCAATATTTGCTATTATGAAAGAAATCCTCATGGTATGATGACCATTAGGAGGAGTAGTAATGCAAAAGTCAACTTATTATATGCAGAAATTAGAATTTCAACGAAAGAAATATAAGAACTTTATCTGGAATTTCGTGTGATAACCGTTGTTAAGTGACATTACCAGGGAATGTCGAATAAAATGAAATAAGGGAGTTGCAAAGGTATGTGACTCCTTTTGCAGTGATAATAATTATGACTCTGATTAGACTGTGCACCGATGGTTGTGAAATTTTGTTCCAACGTACCTCAGCGGGATTCATGTTGTTTGTAGGATCATGTGGCAAAGTGCTGCTTTTTGATTAGTAGCTTTTCCACTGCTGGGATGAGCATTGTTGTTGTCGTGCCCAATCATATTTTTCAAAGGTCTTGTCTTGAAAAGTCGTGTGTGATATACTTCGACGTATGTGGACGTATAATTTAAGTTTCATGTGTTTTCCTTTGTGTACTAGCACAACGTTACATGCTTATTACTTGCGTTAATAGTCTATGGTAACGCATTGGAAATTTTTTATACTTTTGATGGCGTCTCAACTTAAAGGGTTTCCATTGTTTATATTGTCGTACGAGTTACGAGATAGATGATCAAACGAAATAATGTTTGATATCGGAATTATCGATATGTGCAAAAGATTCCTGATAAAGAAATCTAGATTTACTATTGACACATATGCTTGTGCTTTATTCCAAATTGTAAATCCTTATGGTTTTCGGATTTTCTTATAGATATACATATCTATATATAATTATGTATTTCACATGCTGTAATATACATAGCCTTTGTAAGGTCAATGTATTTAACAGATTTATATTTCCAAGAACTAGTCAGATATCTGATCATGATACTATTTAGGGAATTTTGTCACTTGCTGACATATTATATACCTTCTTACCCGGTTCTAGCCGGAGAGGTAACCCTGTTATATCCGGACAAGCTGGAGAGTCTGCTACACCATACCCAGTCTTGCCGGAGAAAATTTATATTTCCCATAAATAGTATTTTTCTTAAATCATGATTTGGAAAGTGTATTATGACTTTCAACAAAGACTAAGCAAATTAGTCTTCACATGATGGATCATATTCTAGAACAAAGTAGTACCAATAAATAAGAAATAACAGTGGTCAAGTGTTATTGTTTATTTATTATACTTGCAACGTTCTAGTTATCATTCTTATAGCATATCAAAAACCCATCACACTTTATTTACACAAGTATTTAGCTGAAGCTTATACTAAGGCATCTTTTCTTAAGTTCAAGTCTAAATGTTATCAGGTGTGCTATCAGTTAATAGCAATCTCCTAACTCTATTATATAAGCTTAGGTATTATTAGCACAACACCTATAGGCTTGAATCAGTGGCTCTGATACCACCTTCTGTTACGACCCCCGACCCCACCCTGGACGGAATCGGGAGCCGCGAGCAGCCAAGTGGTACCGGTGATTAATTAGAAAAGCATTGCAGCGGAAATTTCATCAGGACCGTGAGTAAGGAAAATTATCAGAGTTTAGAAAACACCGGATTTTATTAAATAGATGGAATAGAACCATGTTTTGAAAGGTAGCTTTAATATGGGATAAACCCGAATACATAAAATACTTTTCTTAATTTAATTGAATTGATAATTTAAGCCACGTCTGTAAGCCTTTTGTTGCCGTATCCAACTCTTATTCCGATCTACTGTAATTACCTGAAACGCGTTTTAAAAAGGTTTTCTCAGCAGGAAATACTGGTGAGTTCATTCATTTTTGTACAAAAACATATTTGTTATAATTCACAGCATTAAGAGTTTTTACATTTGCTTCTTTAAGATTGGCAAAGACTTAATCACTGCAAAGTATAACTAGAAAACAGTTGTTATAAGTTACAGTATTAAGAGCGATTACAATGTTTATACATATCAACCATCTACCCACGGTATTTATCACTCGACCACCTATTGGCTATCTCGTTGTCCAATGGTGTCTGTGATTATGGTCATATCACCCCTTGGCTAACCCGTTGTCCAATGGTGACGGTTATCAAGTATTGTATACAAAACCCCATATACCGGCTGTAATTTGGAGATTACAAAGACTTAATCCCTGTAATTATAACTTTGAAAATAAACATGATTTTGAAAGCAATTTTGGTAAAAAGAGAATGACTCACATTGCAGGTGTATACAAGCAGAGTTTAGCCTACTGATTAGCCTTGTAATCTAATTTAATAACAATGCACACGAACTAGGTCAGTAACTAATACAGCATTTATGATAACTCACGAGATTAAAACCCTCACAACGAATGACAAAGTGCAATACTTAAACATCCATCGAATTTACGACGAATGACAAAGTATAAACCCAATTTGAGCAGCACTTAAACATTCATTGGATAGTTTTAATCGATCGGACATTGAATCGTAGCAGCGATCGAGTTATTACCCTGTTTTGCGGCAGCGTTTCGTGCTGTGTGTGTGTTTTGTAGTAAACAGACTATAACTCGGAGTATATTACGAATTTGTTCGTCGTTCCAACGCTAAAATGCAAGTCCCACACCCCTCTATTTATACTGAGAATTTGACCCCCTCGCATGACGCGAGGGGTCACGTTGGTGCATCGCGTGACGCGAGGGTCCACCATCTACCATAGAGTAGCCACGTGTGTTTGTAGCTTAGCTGAGTCGACGGATCGAAGAAATTCGATTCTTACAATGAGTTATGAGGATAATCGTCAAGTAGGGAATATCCCCCCTGAGTTTTAGGGGCCCTGATCCTTATTCTGATTGTTCTGAAAATTTTAGGGGTTATGCAGAATTACTTGGGTCTTCCATTAGGGTTTCTTTGAAGAAGTAAAAATTGACTGATGGTTCTTTATTTGTAGTTATTGTTTACTTGACCATTAGTCAAAAGAAGTTCATATCTATCTTACAGGTATATTATTTGTGAGTTATCATTTCAATTCTTTATTTTTGAAAGACACGTATACCATTCAATGAACACGTAGAAAACTTATGTGATATCTCTCTTTGTAGTACATTGATTTATTTATTTATTATTTTATTCTTATATAAGATGGGATATGAATTAGACACGACAGTTCCTAGTGAATTTCATATGTTTGGTTTCATTATTATTATTATTATATTTATTATTATTTTTATTATTATTAATTTAACTACTTTATTCATTTGGCGTGTATAACTTCTAAAATATGATGTTTTACAAAACAATAAATATGTTTTTAGAACAAAAATAATTTTATCTACAGTTTGAACCAAGTTTTATTAAAAACGGAGTAGGTTCAATTATAATGTATTTTTATAATTTAATTATTAAACGGTTCATAGGTCCGTCTAGTTACTTCATATTTCTAATAGTCAACTTACCTGAAATTTATCTGTCTAATAATATAAGTTTTTATATACTTTTATTTTATTAGAAAGGTCGCCCATATACAGGCCAATTAATTGGTAGAATATTCCAACCAACTATATATAAAATAGTTGTTAAAACTATTTGGGTCGAATAATTTATTAAAAATAAAACTAGTTGCTAGTGGTTAATAAATTTAAACAACTCTAAAATTCTTATATGATAAAAATGGGAATGCTACAATTACACAGATGGACCCTATGGTTTATAGCTAGTTTCACCTTTGGGTACTAACTTTTT
Organism: Helianthus tuberosus; assembly: GCA_030545235.1. NCBI lineage: Eukaryota > Viridiplantae > Streptophyta > Magnoliopsida > Asterales > Asteraceae > Helianthus > Helianthus tuberosus. The sequence goes on from CM060357.1 coordinate 142,496,412, forward strand.
TTAACAGGTTTTATGGTTTCAATTTTGTAACACCTTTGGGTACTAACACCAAAATTAGTTAATTTTATCAATATAATGACTAAAATACTCTTTCATTTTTTTTTTTAATTTTATCAATGTAACACCTTTGGGTACTAACACCTAATTTTATTTAAGTTTAAATTAATTTTACAAAGAATTTTGAATTAAAATTATTTTTGTCTATAAGAATTTTAAAATGTTTTGACTAGCTATATGATTTGAAACGATGATTATTAAATAAACTAGATATAATATACTAGTAGATTATTACTATGTGTGTTACATGAACATGTTTATGAAAAAAAAATGAACAATCATATATAAAAGAGTTAATTACATAGTTAGTACCCGTGGTTTGCCCAAAGTAACATAATTATGTACTAATAGTTTAAAATCACATTTTAGGGTATTAACTTTTCATTTTGTAACGTTTGAAGGTATTAACATTATTTGTAGGTTTAAAATAACATTCTATTAGTACCTAATTATGTTATTTTGTGCAAACCACATGGACTAACTATGTTAATACCCTAGAAGTTAATACCTCCAAACATTACAAAATGAAAAGTTAATACACTAGAAGGTGATTTTAAACTATTAGGAACTAAGTATGTTATTTTGTGCAAACCACATAGACTAACTATGTAATTAACTCTATATAAAATATATATTACTTGCATAATCATATATTCATATGTAGATTAAATGTCTATAAGAGTCACCGTAATTAAAATTATTTGATGGAAAATTAACTAGCTTGGTTTCTCAAATCTAACAAGGAAGAAAACGTTGGTTTGGTATGATTATAATATACAACCCATACTTTATAAACACATATATTTAGATTTGATATAAATAAGAAGTTTACTAATTTCCTAATTTTTTTAGATGTAATTCTGCATAATCGACCAACTTATTTTAAATGTTGAGTATGGGTTGTATGTTATGATCGTACGAAAACATTTTAAAATTGTTATATAAAAATAATTTTAATTCAAAATTCTTTGTAAAATTGATTTCAACTTGAATAAAATTAGGTGTTAGTACCCAAATGTGTTACATTGATAAAATCAAAAAAAAAAGAAGGGTATTTTTGTCATTATATTGATAAAATTAACTAATTTTGGCGTTAATACCCAAAGATGCTACAAAATTGAAACTATAAAACCTGAACCTGTTAAAAAAAACGTTACTAAACAAAGACCAAACTAACTATAAACCACAGGGTCCATCTATGTAACTAACTCTAGTTTTTATTTGACCACTTTTGTCGCATCAAGTTTTTGGCGCCAATGCCGGGGACTCTTGGCGACTGTGGTACTAGCTTTGATTATCTTTATCTGTTAAATCCGTGCTACTTGTATATTTGAGTAAATTTTTTGTTTTTTTATGTATAGTTCTCTTTTTATTCTCTCTACCTTGTTTTGCTCTTTCTACTCTCTTAATGGCAGGTAATACTATCGAGTGCCATCCCCACGTGCTTACGTTCATAGAAATATGTCTGACTTTCGTGCGGAAGACGAAAGAATGTCAGGAGTACGGGGATCCAAGGTTTCCTGAAATGGTCGACATACTTGATCGAATGATTGGGCTACTAGACCAAATGATAAAGAATATTGTCAGTCAGCAAATGGATCCAAGGTGTGAAGAATGTGGTGGACCGCACTGGCATGAAGAATGTGCAATCGCTACTCGGTTGGAAATGCGTTTGGGAAACCGAGAGCGAGAGCAACAAAATATGTGGGGTCACGAAGCATATTTAGGTCCGGTATCTATTAAACCCGACGACTGGAGACATTAATGGATGTTCGAGTCCCACCTCCGGTTACACAGGGTATACAATTGGGCTACGATGATGAGTGGGTTACAGTTCTAAGCATGAATTGCAAGTCGATAGTGGTCCCCAAGCTTACTGATGAGGAGACGCTATTGGGAGATGTGGAGAGTGATGAAGAAGAAGAAGAAGAGATAGAAAGAAAAGGAGAAGATGAAGAAGAGTTGAGCAGCCACCTAGTGAAGATCAGATATATGGGAAAATGAATTTAGGGAAGAACTAGATGTGTTGCCGGTAGATGAAGAGGTAGAGGAGTTTGATCCAAAAGGGGACCTTGCTTACTTAGAAGCTTTACTTGAATGAAGCCCAATGACGGACATCAAACAAGAAGAAGCGGTGGTGGAAGAGGAAGAACACCAAAGCTGACAAATGGTACTAATAACGAACGCGGGTAAAAGTTCAAAACCACGGGAGAAGGCAATGAGAAGATCACCTGGGAATAGGGTGCGAGATAAAAGATGGTCAGCAAAATCGAAGAGGAAGTAGCCGTTAAAGCGAGACCAGTCTTCTTGTTACATGTCGCGTATCAGGCTCATGCCAGGTAAGTTTAAGTTTTGGTGGTTTGACTCGTTTCAAATGTTTAAAATATTTTCTATCGTTAAATATTTATTTGTTTACAAGGACCAGGCGGAATTAAACGGGTTAGATAGGGTCCAAGTCAAAGAGAAACCTCCTGATTAAGTTCAAGTGTGGGGAGGTTTTGTAGAGTTTGTATAGTTTGGTTTAAATCTTATTTTTTTGTTTTGTTTGGTGACTTTCGTTTTGTAGATTTTGTACTTTGAGTCTAAGTAATAGTTTTTTAGGAATTGGTACTGCTTTGGGTTTTGTTTTGCTGTGATTATGCAGGTTTGGATTGTACCACTCATACTCAATCTCCATTCGGGCGATTTCGGAGCTGCCATATTGATACAACCCGAGAAGACTAGGCAACGATCGCGAATGGAATGCTATACGATCGTTCGTTGGATTCAAGACTCGTACAGCTAGCACTGACTTTTGTCCTAATCAGCTAAGTCTTTTCCAACTCTCTCTGTATTTTTATTTCTTATTTTATTTTTAGTTTCCATCTCTACATTGGGGACAATGCAAATCTCAAGTGCGAGGATGGATAACTGCTTTTTAGTTTAGTTTGAGTCATAAAAAAATAGAAAATTAAAAAAATAAAAAAAAATTGAAAAAATTGAAAATGTTCCTGAAAATAATTTTTGCAAATAAATGGAAAATGATAGAAAAATTGGGATTGCTTGGTTTTCAAAATATTATACATATGAAATAAATCAGACAAAAGACGTATTTTCCGGGATGTTTTGGTAGGCACAACCGACTTAGAGAGTTCCCTAGATTGTTTTAAGAGTGCCTTAATATTAAATCATGAAGTCTTGTGGGTTCTAATCTTAGGGGATATAGAAAAATGGAAACCGTTGAGGGTATAAAAGGAGTCATTATAAGTAAATAACCTATAAGTATTTTAAATTAAATTGGCACGCCTTATCCTTTTTAGGAAACTAAATCCGGATTCTGGTGGCGCCGAAAAAAAATTCCATCATCCATTCATACGAGCTATTATAATAATATAAACGGAAGCCTATGGTATTAACCACTGGAATGGTGACTCGGGTGGGGTATACTCGCTAGGTGAAAGTAAAAGAAAAAAAATGTTAAAGCTCAATATCATCCATCATTCCATCCAAAATTTAATTTTAAAATACATAAGGATTATTTATATAAGATTGTAGATTTTTAATCTTTTCCTTATAAGCCTGAGATGGGATTAGGTGGATCTTTGAACCTTGAGAGTGAGACGATGAAATGTAAACTTGAACCTAATGCTAGCATGAAAGGGGCTTGATGAGTCGGTGGTTGGGTTTAGGTGGAAAGCAATACCAGTAATTGTGGTTAAACGTTCTTGAGTCAAGCAATTAGGTAACTTAAAGTTTTTAAAGTTTTTCAAGCCAATGATTCTAGTTCTGATTCCATTAGCATAAGTCTTTTTTCGGGATGAAAAAGGTTAAGTGTGGATACTGATGTGTGGTAAAATACACATATTTGTCCCGTGTAAAGTGTATAATTTTTGTATAGTTTTTATTTATTTTTTTAGTTTTTATGTTGTATTAGAGTATATTGTATTTTGCCAGGTCCTCCTCCTGGTGCAAATGGAGCGAAAACGAGTAATAAGGAAATAACCCGCCAGTTGAGCAGAGTAGAACGTCAGTGACCGAATTAAAATTGCCGCTATTTTTCTTGAGTAGGCTGAGTCTACTATCTCTATTTTATAAGTTAGAGGGCTGCCATAATATAATTATATAATCAGATCGAGAGAAAAGGCTAGACACACACTAATAGATAATGTGAGTCCAAGTCATTGGTATTGAACCATGATCTGTTAGTATAGATCATAATTTGGGAGGAGGCTTAGGACGCAAATTAGGTGGTGACGAGATACGGAATTAAGGGGTAGAGAATTAACTAGAAAGAAAAAAAGAAATCCTTCACAAATTACTCAATATCTCTACTTTTGAAGACATACTCTTCGAGACGTATATCCATAATTCAAAACACATTTTTCATTAAGAGAAAAAAGCTTGGATAGTCCCTGTGGTTTGCCCATTTTTCACCTTTAGTCTCTAACTTTCTAAAATTACACCTATAGTCCTTAAGTTTTTGAATTTCGTTCCCGTATAGTCCCTAGCGTGAATGGAGGTTAGTTTTTGTTAAGTGCGAGTGAAATGACAAAAATACTCTTCCTATCAAATTAATAACTAAAAAGTTAAGACAAATATAATTAATATTTTACAATTTATGTGGGACCCACCACCCACCCTACCCAATTTATCTTCCCCACTCTACACCGTCACCGCCACCACCATCACCATCTCCACCTTCAACCACCACCACCACCATCTACCCCCACTTCACCGTAACTATCACTACCACAACCATCCCCGCCACAACCTCCACCGCCGCCATCATCACCGCTGCCTCTATCAGAGCATTTTTCTCCTATAAGAATGATTCATGTTTTTGTTTATGTTTTACTTTTGAGTATTAGCAGTTGTCTCAATCTCTCTAGATTTCTTCAGTTCCTTTCTAATATCATTATCTTCTAGAGAGACTAAATAATCAGTTGTTCAATTTACAAAATTAACAAGTGACAAAGAACAGCATCAGAAGATACACTTGAACTAGTTGTCCATAACAGAGACACATAATATATCTGTGTTTTTTTCCTGTAGAAACTTGAGAGGCATAAAGCAGATCATAAATATAACATAGCAGAAAATACGTTTTTTGAATTTAGGGCATAAGACAGATGCAGAAAATGTAGAAAGAGAATGAATTTCTTAAAATTGTAAAACAGATCAATTGCTAAACAGCAGGTGATAGCGGTAGCGACCCCGGAACAAAACTCAAACAAATTATTTAAACTAGCCGTTGACGCTTCACTTCATGAACCCGGTTCGGTAGCGGAATTTGGGTCAATAACAAATAATATGTCAACACACTCATGGGTCAAAGCTGGTCAATTGGATGGAGGTTAAATCCATGCGGAATGAAACAACCCACGTTCCCCACCACCTATAGTTATTTCCATTTTTCTATTTCATGTTCACTGCATTTTTAATGCAGTTTACTTTGCAATGCTTTTCCTACTTGTACTTTAAGCTTCTTAGGTAGTAATTTAATTTTAGTTTTCTAATGTTTAGGACGTGGGTAGTTTTGGAAACTCCTTTATGTAATTTACTCCGGTTTACGAGTAGAGGTGGTGTTTTATGTTTGAAAATTCTCTGTGTTTCTCTTCTTTGAGCAAACCAGTTTTATTATCTTCCATTGCTAATCCAAGGTAGCATCTTGGGTGGTGTTCTTTGGAACCTATACTCGAGTTTTAGGTGGTGAATTCTGTATCCTTCTACTCAGTTTAGGAAGCTCTTCGGTTTGAATCGGGTGGTGTTTCTGTATCCCATTCGACCGTTGCTTGTTCGTGTCGTTTGAATTCTACGATTACTAGCCATTTGATACTTTGATTCCTATCATCTGGTATCAGAGCCGAAACACGTTCCGTTTCGTCTCCAATCCATTCCGTAACAAACAATTTGTCAACATTTATATCAGTATTCATTTACAGCCATGGAACAACAGATAAAAGACCTACAAGATCAAGTGCGGGAGTTAACTTTAGCCGTACAGAGACAAAGAGACAATGACCGAACCCCTCCTCGATACAGACCTGATAATGAATATGATTCCGACGAGTTCTCCCAAGCCGATGACTACAACCCTTATGGTCGTCGATCTCCTAACAACCGAAACCACACCGACATCAAAGTTGACATTCCAGAGTACGATGGAAAGCTTGACCCAGACGAGTTTGTAGAATGGCTTCGAACCGTGGAGAGGGTATTTGATTACAAGCACACAGTGGAGGAAAAGAAGGTGAAACTTGTTGCTTTGAAGCTAAGAAAGTATGCATCAACTTGGTGGGCAAATGTATGTTCACAACGAGAGAAACTGGGTAAGGAAAAGGTCCGATCTTGGAGCAAGATGAAGAAACTCCTAAAGTCAAAATTTATGCCTCCGTACTATATTCAAGAGAGCTTTTCTAAACTGCATTTCATCAAGCAAGGGACAAGAACCATTGAAGAGTTTTCCCAGGAGTTTGAACACCTTCTTATGAAGTGTGGTTTGAACCCGGATGACCCGCAAACCCTCGTGAGATATTTAGGAGGATTGGAACCAAGAATTGCAAATGTGGTCGAGTTGCATCCGTACTTGACATTGGCCGAACTCACCCTTATGTCACACAAAGTAGAGGCTCAACAAAGGACTCATGGTAAGTTGGAAGTGTCCAAGCCAGTGATCAAAACTATCGCACCTGCACCGACTCCATCTTCCCTTACACCTACTGTACCAACCCCTTCGAAGACGATAGAGTTACCAGAGAGTTCCACTACTACATCAAAGCACTCACGGCGTTGTTTTCGCTATCAAGGGTTGGGCCATATTGCATCTGAATGCGCCAATAAACGAGTCATCACTCTGGCAGAATTTGAATCCTTGACCGGACCCAAGTTTGATGAAGAACCACACCAGCAGCATGATGCAACCCTACAGATAGATCGGCTAAGACCATCTCAGGTGAGGTTGACGGTGGTATCTCCATTGCAACCCTACAGATAGACATAACAAGTGCCCGTAAACCTGCATATGAGATTGGTTATTTAAGTTTGAGGGCAAAATTTCTTGAAGACGGAGAGGATGATAGCGGTAACGACCCCGGAACAAAACTCAACAAATTATTTAAACTAGCCGTTGACGCTTCACTTCATGAACCCGGTTCGGTAGCGGAATTTGGGTCAATAACAAATAATACGTCAACACACACATGGGTCAAAGCTGGTCAATTGGATGGAGGTTAAATCCATGCAGAATGAAACAACCCACGTTCCCCACCACCTATAGTTATTTCCATTTTTCTATTTCATGTTCACTGCATTTTTAATGCAGTTTACTTTGCAATGCTTTTCCTACTTGTACTTTAAGCTTCTTAGGTAGTAATTTAATTTTAGTTTTCTAATGTTTAGGACGTGGGTAGTTTTGGAAACTCCTTTATGTAATTTACTCCAGTTTACGAGTAGAGGTGGTGTTTTATGTTTGAAAATTCTCTGTGTTTCTCTTCTTTGAGCAAACAAGTTTTATTATCTTCCATTGCTAATCCAAGGTAGCATCTTGGGTGGTGTTCTTTGGAACCTATACTCGAGTTTTAGGTTGTGAATTCTGTATCCTTCTACTCAGTTTAGGAAGCTCTTTGGTTTGAATCGGGTGGTGTTTCTGTATCCCATTTGACCGTTGCTTGTTCGTGTCGTTTGAATTCTACGATTACTAGCCGTTTGATACTATCAGGAGGTCTTGGGAGAACGTGGGAGGGATGAAGGTACAAAATTGATGTATCAATGGCAGGGGTGAGCAAGTTTAGGGCCGGACCGAAAATAACCGAGAACCGAACCGAAAATATACCCAACCCGACCCGAACCCAAGTACCTAGGTATTTAGATCGGTTCCAATTTTTCATATAAAATAGGGTCGGGTCGGGTTGGTTCTCGGTTCTTTTCATGGTGAAACCCGACTTGGACCTATGGACCGGAACCGACCCTATATTTAGGGTAGTGAATCGGTTTTGTATTTTATGTTTGATCGGTTCTCGGGTCGGGTCGGGTAATGGTCGGGTAGGGTCGGGTTTTTCCTTTTGCATACCCCTAATCAATGGGAGGAAACAGAAAAGAAGATTAAAATTTTAATTGGTTTTAATCAAAACTAGGCAGTTTTGGAGGTTTCGCATTTCCACTCTAAGGGTGTTAGGAGTGGAGTCGGCAAAGCGGGTTGCCGCGCGGCAAACACCGCCCCCAACCCTTTGCCGATGCCGAGAATCGTGTGGATCGGGGAGTGCATGCCGACGCGGGGACCAAGTTTCAAACGGCTATAATGTCATTGGGTATTAAAAAAAATTGTTTTTTACCTTTTATAAATTAAACCATTTTAAATCCATTTTCACCAAACATCACTCTCATCCATTTTTACTACATTTCACTCTCTTTTCTTTAAATCTTTTCAAAAAAATGGAAGGCTCAAACAAATGTGAAGGCAAGAAAAAAATGGTAGGGTCCGGTTCAAAGTCGAGGGCTCAAGATAAACGTGGTTCGGGTGGTTCTAGTGTCCCGTTTCATCCCCACCTTGGGTTTGCGAATCAAACCCAACCTCCATTTTATTTTAACCAACCCATGCATCAACCTTTCGTTTATGATACCCAACCCATCCAAAATTGGATGCAACACTGTCCGACGATGACTCGACCCGGTTATTATGATTATTCTCTAGATGCCCAAAATGCTTTTGACCCGTTTGCTTTTCAAACCCCAAGCTCACTATCACCGAGACCTTTTCAAACTCCAATGTCACAATCGCCGAGAGACGTACAAGATGACTCCGATTAGGAGTTCGTGCCGGAAACCCAAGAACAAGAGTTAGATGAGGATGAAGATGTTGTGGTTGAAGAAAATCCCGTGAACGAAAATGAAGCCGCACCGGAAAAAAAAAGGAAAAGCTAAACGGGAAACTTGGACGCCTAGACAAGAAGAGGCGTTGGCAAAGGCTTTTGTTCATTGCACTTTGAATAAAAAGAAAGGCAATCAACAAAAGGCGGATGGGTTTTGGAAGAAAGTTCTAAACCACTACAATCAAACGGTCGGAGGAAGTAACCGAACCCACCACCAAGTTCGATCAAAATGGATGACGATGAAAACAAAATTGAACACATTCAACGGTCTGTATCATCAAGCAGTATACTCTATTTTTTATACGGTTTTTGTTTTAATGAAATATTTGGATTTAGTTGTTGATAATTTATTATTTTAGAATCGTTTACGTCCTAGCGGGAGTGACGACTCTTTTGTAATGAAGCAAGCGCTAAAGGATTACAAAAACAAAGAAAAATTTGATTTTGGTCATATTGCGGTTTGGGAGATTGTTAGAACAAATCAAAAGTGGTCGTCGGTACCTTTGTTGGGTGAAGAAAGCTCCGGCTCGAGTCAAAAAAGAAAGTCTTCGAATTCGGGAAACTATAGAGCGGATACACCGAATGTCGAAATCTCGAGCGGATTCGGTATTCCCGACATGAACGAGAATCCCTCGCCAAGACGACAAACGAGGTAGCAGAAAAAGGACAAAGGGTCGTCTTCAAGAAACGAAGACCCATGAAATATAACACACAAATTCGAAGAGTACAAGGCCATGAAAAAAGAGATAATGGAAATTAAACGTATACGAGAAGAAAAATACTTGACCTTGGCGGATGAGCAACGAGAGGCGTTGCGACAAACAATGTTCGAAAAGGACTTGCTGTGACTGTGCAGGTTTGGATTGCACCACCCGTACTCAATCTCCATTCGGGTGATTTCGAAGCTGCCATATTGATACAACCCGAGCAGACCAGGCAACGATCGCGAATGGAATGCTATAGATATTTCGTTCGTTGGATTCAAGACTTGTACAGCTGACACTGACTTTTGTCCTAACCAGCTAAAGTCTTTTCCAACTCTCTGTATTTTTATTTTTATTTCTTATTTTATTTTTAGTTTCCATCTCTACATTGGGGACAATGCATATCTCAAGTGCGGGGATGGGTAACGGTTTTTTAGGTTAGTTTGAGTAATAAAAAATAGAAAATTAAATAAAAAATAAAAAAAAAGTGAAAATGTTCCTGAAATATAATTTTTGCAAATAAATGGAAAATGATAGAAAAATTGTGATTGCTTGGTTTTCAAAATATTATACATATGAATAAGTCAGACAAAAGACGTATTTTTCGGGATGTATTGGTAGGCACAACCGACTTAGAGAGTTCCCTAGATTGTTTTAAGAGTGCCTTAATGTTAAATCATGAAGTCGTGTGGGTTCTCATCTTCGGGGATATAGAAAAACAGAAACGGTTGAGGGTATAAAAGGAGTTATTATAAGTAAATAACCTATAAGTATTTTAAATTAAATTGGCACGCCTTATAATTTTTAGGAAACTAAATCCGTATTCTGGTGGCGCCGGAAAAATAATTCCATCATCCATTCATACGAGCTATTATAATAATATAAACGAAAGCCTATGGTATTAACCACTGGGATGGTGGCTCGGGTGGGGTATACCCGCTAGGTGGAAGTAAAAGAAAAAATGTTAACGCTCATCATCATCCATCATTCAATCCAAAATTTAAATTTAAAATTGATGTGCGGTAAAATACACATATTTGTCCGGTGTAGAATGTATAATTATTGTATAGTTTTATTTGTTTTTATTTAGTTTTAGTATTATATTATATTATTTTATGTTGGGCCAGGTCCCGGTGCAAATGGAGCGAAAAATGGTAATAATTAAATAACCAGCTAGTTGAGTAGAATGGGTGTCAGAGAGACCGAAGTGAAATTTCAACTATTTTCTGTGAATGGGCCGAGCCCACTATCTTTATTTTTTAGTTAGAGGGGCTAGTAGTGGCAAAAATATGAAAGTTGTGATTAAATCACATATGGAACACGACAAAAGTGAGGAAATTGTATTTGGGGTTCAACTTAAAAGCTGATGGAATAGTATCTTATATCTTCCGCAAGGAGTTAGTTGCTAAAATTGTCCCTGAGGTTTGGGTATGTTTGCAATTTTGGTTTAAAATGACACTTTTGTACCAAATTGTTTTCAACGTTTGTAACTTTTTGCCATTTTCATCCAAACCACTAACTTGGTTTATTTTTTCTGTTAAGTTGAGAATATTTGGATGAAACTGGTAAATATAAAATCACAGGGACGATTTTGGCAATTTACTCAAACTCTTTTAAATCTCTATTATTTAATTAATTTTGTTACATATATAATAAAAAAGAATATACATGCAATTTTTATATATAAAAAAAAATAATAGCTTTGTCACATAATTTTTATAAATTTTCATTCAACCACTAAGTTAATTTTTCTATTAAGGCGAAAGATGCTTATAAACTACCATAGAAATTAATTTCTAATTTTTTATATAGATTATTTTTATAAAAATAAAATCTACTTAAACCTCTAAATTTTATAAAACTAAAATGCTGGTGATATGCCAATGAGCTAGTGGTGGAGTGGTAAGGGAAAGAACTTGTGTTCCAAGTGACCCAAGTTCAATTCCTGCCCCTAGCATTTAGTTTCTGCGGCACCTGGTGATGATGGGAGACTAGGCGAGTAGGCGGCGATCGCTAGTTCGATCCTTGAACTGAGCGGGTTTTACCTCACCGCACTGTCGTGCCTTCGGGCGAGTGTTCACGGGCTTTTGCCCTAGGTGAGGGTTTTCCCCAGTTCGGAAGGCGAGTGTATCCCGATGTGGTGAATTTCGCCAGTAGCCCATTTGGAGGATTCGTTGGCCGTTCAAAAAAAAAAAATGCTGGTGATCTTATTGAAAAAGGTTAAATAAAAAAATCTTATCATATGTACCAAGTTTGTAATTTATCTTCTACTCTTTTAACAGGCTAAATAAACTCTTTTAACAGGCTAAATAAACTGAGTTAGTGATTTGGATGAAAATTTATTAAAATTATGGGACAAACCTATTAATTTTTTTTCTAAAAACTCCATGTATATTATTTTTTATTATATATGTAACAAAAATAATTAAATAAAAGAAATTAAAAAGGGTTTGAGTAAATTGCCGAAATCGTCCCTGTGGTTTTATATTTGCTAGTTTCATCCAAACACACTCAATTTAACAGGAAAAATAAACAAAGTTAGTGGTTTGGATGTAAATGTCAAAAAGTTACAAACGTTGGGGGCAATTTGGTACAAAAGTGTCATTTTGGACGAAAATGGCAAACGTACCCAAACCTCAGGAACGATTTTGGTAATTAACTTAATCTGGTGGAGTAAATTTTTAGATGGCCACGTGACAAACCAAAACCCAAATAAGTAATATTGGTCATGGATCAAACTAATATTTGATTTAGCCCAAAATGAAAAAATTCAATTGGTAACCCTCCAGAAAAAAGGAGGTGCCAATTTATTTATATAATATTAATCAGAAAGGTCGGTGCAAAAGACGACAAACCATCTAACTTCACCTTCTTTTATAACCCTGAACATCTTTCTCTTTCTCTGGATACATCGAGAATCTCACTCCACCGCTCCAACCCTTCACCGCCGCACCCCCACCATTGTCACCACCACCGTCACTACCATCACATATTCTTTGTATTTTCCGGAGCTATTCTATCTTCCCCGTTAATGCTTCATCACACCATTGCCTCATTGTCGTCGATCTAGCAGTCGTCTTCTCCACCTGCCTTTCCTGATTCTAACTTAAGAACTCTAATGGGAGAGTTGATGACAGCTGATGGGTATACCCATTTGGCGGCTATTCGATTTCTTTCGTTAAAATGGTAAACACACGCCTCAATTTTTTCGCAATTAGTTCGGTTTTGTGATTATTATAACTGGATACGCACCAAGTGTTTGAATAAATGCTTGGCTGAATTGTAATTGCATTCACCTTTTATGTTTTCTTTTCCAAGTATGGTACGTGTTGAGTGTTTCGGATTAGATTCTAATTAGGTTCATTTAAGTGCAACTTGGTTCAATTTTATACGGTTTTGGTTCTGTTTATTGGTTTAATTGACTTGAAATCGAATAATAATAAGTTGCATTTTTAATTGAGTAATGGGTCAGACTACATAAACCTAACAAACTACAATTGAAAATGTTGTTAGATGTTTGACCCGTTTTAGCTTTGATTTTTATTTTTGCTTACAAAGAGTTTTGGACTTTATCTTCAACTATTAAGAAAAATTGATTTTGCTTTGCTGTTATCGTCAACTATTAAGAAAAAATGATTTACTTTACTGTAGTAGGATATGACTTGAACGCTTGGAATGTAAATTGAATTACAGAGGCTGGTTTTTACTCAGTTTATGTGTATGGACTTTTACATTTTATGTTATGTTGATTATATAAAGATTGCAGCCAAAAAGGGATCTCTTTGTGCTAATATGCAAGTAGAATGGAAAACTAGACAAACTGAATCAAATATGTTACGTATACAGTATAATACTATGTTATTGATTCTTTGTTATGTTTTTCTTTTCAGAGGAAGATCTAGCTATGAAGAAGATAGATAACTTGGGTTAACACGGATGCTACACCGCATGAAACGTTTCTGTATGTTAAAATGGTAACTTATGTTCCTGTAGGATTGACACGGATGCTACACTATATAAAATGTTTTTGTATGCAAGGAATTTAAAAAAGGACCGAAGGCAACATGAGTGGATGATCTGGTTTGTGATGGAGAGCGATGATTGCAACGCCACAGTTGCGCTCAATTAAACGATCAGTGATTTGGGGGTTTTCGTGATCAGGAGCGAAGTGAAGTAGGGTCAGTTCTAGGGTTTCAAGGCTGAAGTTGACGGTGGTACTCGGTGGCACCTTCATTTCCAATGAAACCCTTAATCGATCCTTGCCTTTTTTTCCATATCATTATTCCGGCGAGTCGAAGCAGGTAAAAAATAAGAACATTTATTTCATTAAGAACTTTTCCCTTTGTCAATCGAAACTGAAAATTTGAGTTGGGGATTAGAGATGGAGTGCACGACATTTGAAATGCTAAATCTAATTGGGGAAGATAAACAGTAACCTGGGGGCTAAATCCTTGGGCTCTTCTTTGTTTATAGCTGTTTAGTTAGATAGGTGGAGTCTTCTTTGTATCTATACACACAATCTATGTCACTTAAAATCTGTTTACTTTTTGTTTTATGGTAATAAACAGTTTCTGTATGTATTTGATTTATTAGCTTTTATTTGATTGTTATAAACGATTATCATTAATGGTGGTTGAAACACCATGTATACAGTTTGGTGTAAAGCTCAATGTCATATAAGTAAAAGAATTTGAGTTATACTTGCAACCACAGTAAGCCATGATCTGTTTAATATTTTTTTACTAATGGCCCAATAGGTAACTTACCCAAACTGTCTAAAGAGTCTTTTATAATTAACTAATGGCTAGGATCTATATAGTTTGTCGGTCTCGATCCAGTCTACGTGTTAGACAAAAATACATTGGTCTAGAATGGAGCCCATTGCCTACCGAATTAGAACTTGAAGCGTAATCTTTTTAGTAAATACTTAATTTTGGGCACTTATATAAGGGTTTTTTGTGTATGGATAGTATGTTTATGTTGTTTGTGGTAATACTTTTTTTTAAAGATAATCCTCACCCTCAGGAGAAAGAAAGCTTGGCGCTTGGAAAGAAGCTAATCTTGGTGGTGGTGGTGGTCGACGAGATTTTAGTTGCATCGCCTAATTACATTGGCGACTAGAAGCAACCCGATTTAATCGGTTTTCTGGCAAAGCTTCCGGTGACCTCAATAGGTTCGATCGCTAATCCAGAGAAATCGGCCATTCTTTACTGACTAACAAGTAAGTTATTTAGCTGGTTATTTTCCCTTTCCTTTTATACATTTGACTTCCGTTTTTACGAAATTGAGTTAAATTTTTATAGTGTTTTTAACTTTATTTTTGTCTTGCATTATTAGTATATTCTAATTAATGAGACAGTTTCGCTCCTCTGTTATGGTGTTGAGGCTAACCGTATACATCTAATGCACAACACACCAATGAAGCACAAAGTACACCTATAAAGCCAACAAATGTATTGATATTGCTATTTGTGCATTTAGTATAGAAGAGAAGAAAATGATAGATACTGGTTAATATTGTTTTATATGAAAAGGGGAGAGATTTTGAAGGAAAATGTAGACCACATAATAAGTAGGTAGTTCTCTTATACTAATATTTATGTTTTTTTTTACAGCAGGATCCCTTAGGGTTGTGTTTTGCTTCATATGTGTATATGTTCTCTTCTTGATTGTATGTATAAATGTCATGCAGATATCCTTAGCTGTTGCTGTCATACTGTATATAGTACTTTCTTTTCTTACTTTAGCAAATTAATTTGCATAAATTAAGGAACTTAATATGTTGTATTTGCAGATGAGCTCTTTCACAATCCCTTACCACACCGCACCCCACATGCCCTCTAAATCTTCAGCAATGGAAGGCGGCTAAGCTAAACTAAATGGGACCAAACGCTGTGATTATTTCGACTGGTATAGTGGTATCTTTTCATGTACGTGATACCTATTCTTAGGGGAAAGTTTGGTAACGGTTCAAATCAAGCCGAGACAGCCGTAAATGTCGATTTATTTACATTTAATTAAAGACATTCAATTTCGGTAAAGTGAACTAAATAATGATGATCAATGCACTTTGTTTTTCTTTTGCTGTATGTGCCTAAATAATGGCTATCTTGGTTGTATCCGAAGTTGATAATACTTATATCGATTCACTTATGTGAATATACGGTTTTGCCGCCACAAAGTGCGACAGGGCTAAATCCTAGTAAATATTAATTTGGGAGGTGACCTAAAAAAGACGGCTGAATATTGGGAGACGCATAGGAGATCATACATCAATTAAAAGGGAGTGGACTCCAATTTTCTGGCTGGACGTGGGTGGATGTGGCTCCCATACAAACAAAAGGGATCAAGAGCGCGATTTTAATAGGAAGAAGGGATTTGATTCAAGAACGAAGTCGGGTTCGAATCATTAAAGATTTGACACACGTTAGTCTTTATTTTTCGTTTTCTTTTTCGTTTAATCTTGTTCAATCATAATACTTGCCATTAAATATTATTGTTTTCATTATTCGAACATGTTTCTTGGCTAGTTTTATCGTTCCACCTAGGTTGAGACGAATTTAGAACCTTTGTTTTGATTTTTATATTTGACGTTTTCGACTACGCCGCGTTTTGATTTAAAATAATTTTTATTTGTTGCTGGATATGATTATGTGTGCTAGTTTTTGGCTGTGATTTTTGTTTGGTTATTGATTTTTGATGTGTTTAGAAAGAAGAAATTCACCCTAGACATATTCTAGTCACTTATAGGTCGTTAATTTCGGGTTCTCGATCTAGAGTTTGGTTTAGTAATAATCCAAGGTGACCAAGTTAATTAGATCAGCTAGGTTAAAGTGTGCATCCAATCTTGATGACTAGAAATATAATTTGGGATTGCTAGGTGTGTTCTAGGCGTTGTTTGATAGTTTGAACACTCGATAGCTAGGGGTTCTTTTATTTATTCGCGTTTAGTTGTTCCTAGATATTCGGTGTATTAAATTGATGTTAGCTTCACATCTAAAAGATTATTAGACCGTGGGGTATGGTGGGGCGGGGGTTTGGGGCATGGGTTGACACGTGGAGTTCGAGCCCCCCCGTTGGTGAGTGAGGTGTTTGTGGGGCCCCGCGTGGCTTGGCCAGGTGTATTAAAATAAAAAGAAATCCTAAAATTTTATTAAAATTAAAAAATACACACAACATTTAAAAAAAAAAAACCTAAAAATTTCCTAAACATTACAAAATTCTACAAAAAAAAAAGGATTACAAAATAAAAAAAAAACCTAAAGCGTTAGGTAGATTTCGAAAAGCGCGAGCTTGTCAAACGGTTTCCGCTCCTTGCCTCGGAACTTGATGTTGGCCACCACCACCCGGTCTTCGTAACTTATCTCACTGCCCGGGACGCTGTCGTAGTAGGCTTTAAAACGATCGAGTTTCGGTCGTAGCTCGCGCCACTTGTGTTGGCACACGTTTAAATTGTGCCGGTAGCTAGCGAAAGCTTCCGGCCAGTAACGGGTCTCACCAGGTTGGCGGCCCTTCATCGCGTCCACGACGCTCGTGACAAGGGCTAGCTCTTCCTCGTGCGTCCAAGAGGCCATCGATCAAGTGTTTGTGGGTAGCGGTTCGGGTAGGTGACTTGGGTTGGGGTAGCGATGGGGACAACCAGTGGGGTTGGGGGTTATATAGCGATGTGTACAGTTGGGCGGGTGGGTGAACCGTTTGGCTTGGCCAACAGTAATATTTTAAAATTTAAACATGGCCCGCTATGCCCTAGCCAACAAGACAATAAGAGCCGGCCACATAGGATTGCTAGGCATGCCCAACGCCCGGCTTTAAACTCCCGCCCAAGGGGCCATGCCCAACCCACGCCCCATACCCCATAGTCTTAGGGTGGTTCTCTTCTAATTCTAGTAGTTGTGGGATTCGGTGTCGATAGGTCGAGTCAGTCCATCTTAGCACTTCATTACGTGTTCTGATTGTTCTTCATAGTTGGTTTCTAGGAACTGGAGAATGGGGGTTCCGCTCTGAGCTGACTAGTTACTACAGGACTTAATTATCCTTAGCGGGAAGTTGGTCAGATTAGATATCAGATCTTTAGTCAATTGTCAAAGTCATAAGTCATTACATGTTGTAAGGGATTCATTGCCTAGGTGGTTTCTCCTTCTGATTGATTTCAAACTCGTGTTCCCAGTCGTTCGATTATCTTAGTTCGTCTTAGTTAGTGAATTTAGGATATTAGTTAATTAAATAAACACGCTCAAAATCTAAATAAATCAGTTAAGTAATTAGTTGAGTCAGAGTCTAGTTTAGCGTCGCTAGTGTCTCGTGGGTTCGATACTCGGACTTCATTAGGCTTTACTACGTACGATAGGTACACTTGTCTGTTAGTGGTCTATAATTTAGAGAGTCTTAGTTTATAAATTTAAAACTAGGGTGTTTAGAGTAGGTTAGTTTTTATAGACCGCATTCAGCACATCAAGTTTTTGGCGCCGTTGCCGGGGACACTTAGGTGATTGCGTTATTAGCTTTGACTGATCTTATTTGTTTAACTGGTCTTATTTGTAGTTTGTGTCTACTAGTGGTGTGTCTAGTTGTTTATAAATATACCATCGAGCTGGATTGGACGAGAGTTTTGGAGCTTACGCGTTATTTTACCAGCTAAGTCATTTTCAATTTGCCCTTAGTCGTTTTATTTTTTATGTATTTTAGTCTTTTGAGTCGGTTTCCATCCTACATTTAGAGCAATGTAGAGTTTAAGTGTGGGATGGGGAACTATTATTTAGGTCTTAGTTTTTGAGTCATAAAAATTTGAAAAATACAAAAAAAATTAATTTGAAAATTTAAAAATAAAAAAAAATTAAAAAAATAGAAATGTCTCTTGTTTTAGATGTTTGCAAAATAAAAACAAAAAATGATAGAAAAATCAGGTATGTTCGGGTTTCGAATAATAATAATATGAGAATAGAAATTAAGCTTGTGTCTAATTTGGGATGTGTGAGTAGGCGTAACCTGGTTTTAGGTTCCTTTGAGCTAAATATACCTAATGGTTAGTTTGCTAGTGGGTTCTCATCTAGGAAAAGTAGGGAAACCGAAACCGCAAAAAACAGTATAAGGAATGCCATTATAAGCTAAAATTATTTGAATTTTTTATCAAAGAATATATATATAATAAATGAGCTAGACCGAATAAATGACAAGGCCTATGTGATCTTCGTTGGGGATGGTGACTCTGACTTAGAATGCCTCTGGGATTGTTAAAAAAAATGCAAAAATACCGACGCCTACGTTGTCGCTCTCGGGGATGGTGACTCTGGTTGAGACAACCTCTGGGATAAGATATGCATAGTCAAAAGCTCAAAAGAAAAGAAAAAAAAAAGATATAAAAATTTGATGTTAAATTCTCTTGATCTTGGTATAAAACGGTTAGGAAATAGTCCAGTGACTGTTCCTTTTGTTCTATAAACTTGAGGCGGGACTAGGTGAAACGACAGATTCTAGTGTGAGACCCTAAGCAGGGGCGCAAGATTTAAGGTGCGGGGAGGGGTGCCCGACCCCCCGATCTTTTCGGTCAGTAGTGTTATATATGTATGTTTCGTATAGGATTTTGTAGGTATATACGTTTTCGACCCTCCGGTTTTATAAAAAAATTAGGTATATACATTTTCGACCCCTTGGTTTTAATTTTTTTTATTTATATAGCCCAAATAAAATATTTAATTAGCCTAAATATTATAGCCCAAATCATTATATTTGGTAGAATACTAGAATGTATATTATATAACCCAAATCAAATGATTATATAGCCCAATTTAAAAGCCCACCCTATCCAAAAAAAAAAAACCAAATTCGTTTACTTTGGGACATCGACAAGAAGAATAGAAGCCACAAGCCAGAACTCTAGATGGGGGGAAAACGCAGGTTTCAGAACTGTTCTGTTCGACTTCAGCTTCTTGTTCGACAACAGAAGCCAAATCGTTGCTCGTTGTTGTGGTCTTGTACTCTTGTTCAACTTCTTCAATCTTCATAAGGTTAAAGGCATGTGTTTTTTTATCTTTAGGTTTAATTTAGGGCTGCAATTTATGTGATTTAGGTTGAAATTAGGGGTGAAATTGGTCCGAATTTTTGCCCAAAACTTGTTGAATCTTTCTGTAACTATGTCTAATTTTATTTGTTTAATCTTATTGTGATTTGATTTAGATAGAAATTAGAGATTGAAATTTATGGTGATTTGTTAACTTGTTTTGCTATGGGGAAGAATAAAATGATAACTTCTTTTTTAATGTTTGAGAACATTTTTTATTTGATATTAATGTTTGACCCGATCCAACCCGACCCGAATCGAATCACCGAAATCCGACCCAAACATACACCTCAAAACTACGTGATAGAAAATTTTTTTTAGGTCCATTACCTTCCGACCCCCCGAACTTTTTTTTTTCAAGCTTCGCCACTGAACCTAAGTAAATTAACCGAACTTGAACTTAAATTACATGATAAGGGCTTGGAACCGGGTTTGGGTTTAAGATGACACATATACTTGCAATCGCGGTTAACACAAGTTTTAATCGGGCTACTAGACCAAATGATAAAGAATATCGGGCCCAATGAAGAAGAAGAAGATATAGAAAGAAAAGGAGAAGAGGAAGAAGAAGTTGAGCAGCCACCTAGTGAAGATCAGATATCATGGGAAAATGAATTTAGGGAAGACCTAGATGGGCTGCCGGTAGATGAAGAGGTATAGGACTTTGATCCGAAGGGGGACCTTGCTTACTTAGAAGCTTTACTTGAAGGAAGCCCAATGACGGACATCAAACTAGAAGAAGTGGTGGTGGAAGAAGAAGAACACCAAAGCTGGCCAGTGGCACTGATAACGAATGCGAGTAAAAGTTCAAAACCACGGGAGAAGGCAATGAGAAGATCACCTGGTAATAGGGTGCGGGATAGAAAATGGTGATGCGTGCAAAATGAAACATATAAATTACATCAAATGAGGCATAAAACTAACCTTTTTTTAGTACTAATGTTGGAAAAAGTGTGTTTTTGTCTTCCTTTTGTATTTTCAGGACCAAATGAGCTTAAATGAATAAAAGGAACAAATATGCAACAAAAACTAACATAAATACAAAGAAAAGGAATAAACGTGGCATGCCTGACCCCTTGACAGCATCTCCCCAAGCAAAAACAAGAAACAGAAGGCTGACCAATGCCCGTGACCACTGGACACGGGGGCGTGGTCAGGTGTTCTCAGAAAGAGACAAAGCTGTGGAAGCTTCTACGCCCACCACAGGGGCGTGCCCAACTCAGCACGGGGCGTGATTAACGCTAAGATTTGAAGAATCTTGCAAATCTTGATAGTACAGATACGATTCTGCACGAACACGGGGCCGTGTGGAGCCTAATGCAGACAATTGCAATTAATGAAGAAAGGAAAAGGAGATGGCCACGGGGGCGTGTCCAGCAGACACGGGGCCGTGGCCGGGCTACTGTTCAGGCTATAAATAGGGGTGCTTGGTTCATTTCAAAGGCATCCCTTGGCAAACCACCCCTCTCCCACTTTGCCACTACTCCACGACCACTATAACACCCACATCCACCACCATCATCCATCATCCACCTTAGAGTATGTGTAGTAGTCTCGGGATCCAAGATTGATCGTAAGAGTTCTTGTCAATCAAAGGCCATGTTTGGCTAAGTCTCTTACATCACTTGGTGAAGACAAACATTTAATGTATTAGTTTTGATTTTTAATCTTTTCGCACTTTTTATTTGGTTTTGTATTAATGACTTTAATAACTAGTTTCTTATGTTGAAGGTGAAACTTCCTTATCATTTGTCCGTGGTGTCTTGGCATTACTTTTCTATCTATATAAAGTAAAAGATTTTCACCATTCATATCTCTACGGTCTATATAGAGATATGTTGGCTACATGGTCGGGGGTTAAGGGAATGGTTTAGTAAGGTTCTTGCCTTGTTCAGTGTATAGATCCTGCAAGGACCTGGGTCAAGGTTACTAGGACCTCCTTCAATACCCACTGGTATTGGATGGCGGGGGTGCGAATGGCTTGATCCCCTCATATGTAAACTACTATTAATACATTAAACCGGCTACTTGAGATTGTATCCCTGCTGACTCAAACCACTTAGCCGAGGGTAACGTCACCTTCAAAAGAGGGGCCTACCACTTTACGCATTAATAACTTAATTAATTATCTTGCAATATTCCAACCCTTTAGGATTGTATCCTTGCTGACTCAAACCACTGGGTTGAGGGTAACGTCACCTTCAAAAGAGGGGCCTACTACTATAACTAAGATAATCTCTTAAAAAATGCAAAAGTGCGGAAATCATCAAAGGATACATTAAAGGCGAGTCGGATCCAAGTGATTCATCTTGTCTATCTGTTTTTATTTTTATTTTTATTTCAGCATTTTAGTTTTTCTTTATTTTTCATATTTAAAACCTTTTCTAAAAATTTTAGTTTGATTAGACGTTGAGGATAAACCGGTACTAAAAGCTCTTGTGTCCTTGGACTAGGGGTGTTCAGGATTCGTTTCGAATTCAAAAAATTCGAAATTCGTTTAAATTCGTTTCGATTATCAAGAATTTGTTTCGATTATAAGAATTCGAATTCGATTCAATTCGAGTCAAGTAAATCGAATACGAATCGAATACGAATTTATAATTTCAAATTCGATTCGATTCGAAATTCGAATAAAATTTATACATTTTTATTTATTATTTTTATATATAATAAATATATAACTTTTATTAAGCTATACTATAAATTCTTTTCTAAATTTTTTTCAAGTATTAAAATGACCCATTACATGACCCATAAGTAAAACCTAATTAACAAATCTATCAATAGATTTCTAAACATAAAAATATTAACTTATAATGTGGAGTGATTATTCCCGGCTTCTCGTTTTGAATTTTAGACTTGTGGTACTTTATTTGAAACTTTTTAATGTGATATCGTGTTTTATGGCTGCTTTAAAATTTATGTTTCATGTTTATAGTTTTTTACATGTTTTAAAGAATCTGAATTAAATCAAATTTATTCGAATTCGATTCGAATTCGAAACTTTAATCGAATACGAATTGGTTTTTTTATTCGAATACAAATTCGATTCGAATTCGATAGGTTTTAATCGAATTCGAATCGAATACGAATTCAAGAAAAAATAACAATTATTCGAACAATTCGATTCGAATAATTCGAAAATTCGATATTCGATTCGATGAACACCCCTACCTTGGATGACCTCGGTATCTTACAAACGCTATACTACGCTCACGATGGGTGCACTTGCCCATGTGTGTGTTTAGTGTTAGTAGAATATCGTGTTTTATAAATTTAAAACTTGATTAATGTGTAAAATGGGCTTAAAATATTAATAAAAACATATTACACCCGACACACACCAAGTTTTTGGCGCCGTTGCCGGGGACACAAGGATTTTAAGAAAGCTTAAAATCGACGGCCTCATCGTTTTTCAAAACCTTTTTAAAAAAAACTGCGGGCACATTTTTACATTTTTAGGTAGTTTTTGCATTACAGTAGTCTGAACACGGGGCCGTGCTCACTGAACACGCCCCCGTGCTGCACAAAACCAGTCACATTTTTCAAAATGCCCAGATACAGAACTTGACCACGGGGCCGTGCTCATTGAACACGGGGCCGTGTTCAGCCTCTCTTTTCATTTTTATTTTTGTTTTCTGGTCCCGAGACTATATTGTGGTCTGCTGAGTGATTCTTATGGATCAATACTCAGGAGGTTACAACTACCACTATGAGGAGGATGATTATGAAGAAGAGTATTGTACCATTTGTGGTAATCCTCATTCGGTACAATATTGTGACCACTTTGAACCATACCCTTCGTACACATACTATGAGGAGCCCTGGTACGAGCCATCCACTTCATACAAATACTATGAAGAGCCAAGGTATGAACCTTCTCCCTCATACTCATATCTTGATGAACCAAGGTAATGAGCCTTCATAATCATACTTTGAGGAACCAAGATATGAGCCATCACGTTCATATACTCACTATGAGGAACCATGGTGTGAACAACCCATCTCATATGAGTATTATGAAGAACCAAGTTACGACTCTTATCCATCATATACTTACAATGAGGAACAATGGTATGATCCATCTACCTTAAATGAGTATTATGAGGAACCAAGGATCGAACTTCCGAACTCAAGCTTTGAGGTTCCTTACTCCACTCACTTTGACGAACCACCAACTATCTCACCCGTAGCCTAAAAGATAATATAACACCTTAAAACTATCGAGTGCTATATAAAAGAAGCCCGCGCAAGGGAAGAGGAATCCCGCGCAAGGGAAGATGTAATTTATACTAAAGAAGTGATAGTTCAAGAGGTAAAAATGGAAGAACAAGTAAGTGAAAAACCGACACATGAGCTAAACAACGAAAAAGGTGAGCCCGTTAAAATTCAAGAAGAGTCTAATATTCAAGAAATTAATCTCTTATCACCTTCTTTCGAAAATCATTGTTTAGTACCTACTCATGCTAAGTTTTTAAAAGAGTTAAACACCAACACTAAAATTGACGAAATAGTAAGCATTAAGTTAACAAATGAACAAACTACGCTAATAAAAGATGATCCATTTGAAATTAACATTACACCGGTTCCATGTTTCTTTCAAAATTCCTTTATTAGTAATATTACAATTGATAAAGATCTCTGTGTTAATATAATGCCAAACTACATTTTTGAAAAATTAAGTATTGGTGATTTTTCTCCACTTCCAATACCCATTTTTCTATCTAATCGGAAAACAATAAAACCAATGGAGTAGTTGAAGATGTGTTAGTTCAAACAAATCAAATGGTAGTCCCAACCGACTTCGTCATCCTTGATTACGCTCCACTAGTGTTGGGGCGACCTTTTGTGAAAACCCACGAAGCTTTGAAAAATCGGAAGCAAAACAATCTACCCATTCAATTAGGGGCATTCAAAAGAAGTGTCGATCTCCAACAATCAATGAAATATCCAATTGGCAATGACGATCCCCTAATCAAAGATGAGCCAGAACCACCTGATAAGGTGGGTCTAGCCAAGGACCCTTATAAACGTGGCGCACCACGGAGGCATTCCGCGGAACTATCCTTAGTTTTAGATTAGTTTAACTTTTATGTTTTCTAGTATAGTCTTACTTTTCAGGAATAAATCACACTCGAAAAGGTGGATATTGCCAAAGGGACGTTAAAACCGCACCCCATGCATGAAAACAGAGCCTTCCGTCAACTTTTCCATCATTTCAGCATGTGCAGCACTGGGCCGTGGCCACCCAACACGCCCCCGTGCCCAGGCTCTGCAGAAAATTGCCCAGTTTAGGTAACTGGCCACGGGGTTGTGCTCGCTGAACACGCCCCGTGGCCAGCCTTCTGTTTACTTTTGGTACTGGCAGTCTGACCACGGGGCCGTGCTCAGCCCACCACACCCCGTGTTCAGCTACCCAGTAACATAAAATCTTGTTTTTAACCCACTTTTACACATTTTAATCAACCGAAAAACTTATTTTTGGGACACATTGAGGACAATGTGTAATTTAAGTGTAGGGGGGATGCAAAAACCTTGAATTTTGCAAGTCCTAATAACAAGCCTTACACAAAACTCTATTGGAACCGCTAATCACCCCAAATTTTTTCCAAAACTTTTCATTTTTTTTACTTGTCTTGGTTTAATTTGGGAATAACAAGTTCTAAAAAGGTTATATTTTTACAATTTTACAACCGAGAGCGTCGTGATAAAAGAAGAACCAACATAAGAAAATTATTAAACGGCATGACAAATTTAGTTAAAATTTGATTATATATACTTGATCACATTATAAACCCATTCCCACAATAAGTGAGTTTTGAGCCTTTATTGAGCATACAAGCATACATCTTTAAACTAAATGATCATCTTTCGTTTCTTGTGTGAATAGCCGCTTGGTTCTTACGATTCTAGAACTTGCCACGACGATACATTCCCGGTCCTTACCAACTTAAACCCAAGTAAGTAAAATGATGGAGGCATTAGGACTAACCCATTTTTCTTTTCAACACCATTATTTTTCATTTTCTTAAACACCTACCCAAAATCCCCCTAGTTAACCCCTTTGAGCCTAAACCTTTTCATTTCTAAACCCATAAAACAAACATCCTTTACCCACCAAAACCCTTTTTTCTTTTCAACCCTTTATTTTAGTAAAAAGCTCGGTTTTCTTGTGACGTTTCCTTATAAAAAAATTGAAAGTCTAGCAATAAACAAACAAGTTCCCCAAAGAAACTTTGTTTGAAAATGCTTAGTTTGAATAAAAGTCACAAAAACAAAAAGTTTTACGATGACCAACGCTTTTTACGCTTTTAGCCCTTTTTACTAACCACTAACCCAAAACCACCTACCTTTAGCCCAAGCCTAACCCTTCCCCAAGTCCTCTTGATATTTACAAAGGTTTATAGTTAAAAAGGAGGAGGATTGATTGCTTGGCAAGCATATGGTAGAAGTAAGTTCCATGCCGGTCTCGAGTGTTACACAAAAATACATCTTCGGCCGAGTGTTGAGTGATCTCCTGTGAGGTATGTGAACTTGTATATAAATGGAATTTTAAAGAGGCATGTTATGCCCAAATAAGTAATTTCTATTATGAAACACTCTAAATAAATCATAACAAATAGGATTGTAAATAGTATAAAATTAAAACCCAATAAAGATCTTGGATTCCCGACACTCAAGACAAGTCCAAAACTTCTCTTCTACCCATTCCATTTGGGTGTGTAAGCCACATAGTAAAGAGTTTTGCTTGAGGACAAGCAAAGATTCAAGTGTGGGGGTATTTAATGTGTGCAAAATGCAACATATAAATTACATCAAATGAGGCATAAAACTAACCCTTTTTTAGTACTAATGTTGGAAAAAGTGTGTTTTTGTCTTCCTTTTGTATTTTCAGGACCAAATGAGCTTAAATGAACAAAAGGAACAAATATGCAGCAAAAACTAACATAAATACAAAGAAAAGGAATAAACATGGTGTAACGCCCCATAAATCGGTTAATATTAAAATAAACGAAAGTGAACAAAAACTAACTTAGTTGATGGGTTATGATAAGATATAAGTTAAATGTTGGAAAAAAAATGCTTGAATTAGATACTTATTAAACTTGGAAGGGGTAATGTGTAAAGTTTTATTAGTTTGGGATTTATAATGTAGAAACCCAAAAACACACACTATGTGCGTGATCTGGGATCGACCAGGGACAGGAGAAACAAGGGTTCACCCTTGTTCTTGCACAAACTCATCAATTAGCAAGAGAATTCAATGTTAATCAGCTGCATGTCTTAAATTCTCGATCTGCTAGGCATACCTAGTGAAGTGGTAAGTCGAATTTCTTAATTTGGTGAATTGTAGAAAAAGGGTTTCAACCCAATCATGAATTTGTGGTGTGATTTGTCTAAATTGGATGTTAGGGTTACTCCCTAGAGTAGAAATCATGATTGATTGTAGTTTAATTGAAAGAAAATTTTATAAACCTACTTGATGAGAAATTAGCATGAAAACATAATCAAGTAGAAGTAAATATGTGTAATTGAGATATATGATCTTGATTATAATACTCGAATGCTAGATAAATTGATGTAGAATAAAAAAATTATATGAACTAGATTGATTATTGATGATATGTACGATAAACGAGTAAAGGTCATGCTTGAATACTTGTACTTTATGCTTTATTAATGTGACGCACACTAAGTGTTTGATGAAATGCTTAAGAGAATAAATGTGTAAATTCTAAAAATTGGTGATAATGTTGTCACTTGTAAATGATGGAATGAAAGTGTTGGACTAATGAATGAATGCGTTTAATGTTGGCGTGAAGGAAGAAGGTTCCAACACTAGGAAGTCGGAAAGCTCACAAGACCGAGGTACGTTAGTGTACATCTTATCTCTATTATGTTGTCATATGTATAACAATCTTTATCGTATTATGTTGTTATGTTGGAATCATGAAAGTCAAACTATATAATATTTTTGAAAGCAAAGTTTAGAACCATCGTAGACGGATGGAGAGAAAGGAATATGATATGATGGAAATGCTTCATATCCGGTTCCTTCTAGTCGAATCGGGTATGGAAAGTTAATTATGTTTGAATGAAAGTTTACTCGACCCGTCTTATCGGGTTGGAGTGTAATCGTATGTAAAGAATAAATTCGTTCGTTATGAATTAATCGAATGAAAATTATGATAACCATACTAGTACCCGTTGTTAGCGGGTATGTTCAGAAAGTAATGCTAGTCTCTATATTGAGACGAGCATGTAAAGAATCATCTAACGGTTGGTAATGTGATTGAAAGATGCAAGGGCTCTATAATGATTAGTCGGGTTATTAGTCAATTATGTTAGAGATGAAATGCTGACTTCTTTTGTTTATGTTGAACGTAGGTAAATCCTCAGTTTAGGCGACTTGGCAAGTTGGAGCGAGCATACGTACACTTTTTGACCATCAAGCGTTTCCGCTAGTCCGTAGTGATGTTTTGGGTTAAATGTCCGTTTTGTACAACTTGTTAGTAGTCATACTTTTTAAACACTTGATGTTATGGTTTTAGTCGTGTCTAGACGAACGGGTTGTAGACTTAGTTGTTTCGACGATGGTTAAACAGGGATATGCTCGTCTTATGGACGGGTCATGCCCAAATTTTGTTAAAATCATGCATTAATGATATTAGTATATTTTACCTCTCAATTGAGAAAAATTTAGACATTTTAAAAGATTATGTATCTAGCGTCTTTTGGATGTCGTTTCTTCTAAACGCAAGTGCGGGCCTTACAAGTTGGTATCAGAGCCAAGGTTTGAGGGATTCGGGCATAAGATGTGATGCTTGAACTCAAACCGATGGCTCGTTCAAAAGTGTGCTCGCTCCAAGATCGCCAATGAGGTAACAATTTAAGTTTTTGATAAATACAAGTATGAGTAATGTGCTTGTGGTATAAATTTAAGTTAAGTATGTAAAGGAATAATTTTGGAGGGCGAAACGATGAATTCCAGAGACCGTACGGCTGGAAACGGACCCGAAAAAGAGTAAAACACTTAAAAATAGAAGCAACAGCGGATTAATAAATGGTGGGCCGTCGCCGACGGCCGGATACCCGTCGCCGACGCCCCCCTGGCTGCCGACACCTTAACTACCTGTCTACGGACAAGTGGCCGACGCCACGTTTAGGAAGCCCGTCGCCGACGGGGTATGATGCCGTCGCCGATGGGTAGTGGAAACTGATTCCGCTGGGAATTTTTGTTTTGTTTTGCCTTTCATATTTTGAGTTTCCAAATCGTCCGGAGGCCTATTAAAAGTTCGTTTAGGGTCTATATAAGGCCTAAAAGAATAATGTAACCCCGACTAGTGGTTACGATAGAAGGAAATGTATAAAAGTCGAAAGTAATATGTCGAAAGGCACGAATGAATGATGAAAGTTTAAAAGACAAGTAAAGTTTAAAATGTAAGAATGCGAATGAAACAAACGCGGATTAATGCCCCATGATGTAATGAAAGTTTGAGATTTGTACTAAACATAAACATGATAATGTGTAGATGGCCGATACAAGAAACGTTAATGAGGATGACGATGATACTACCAGACAAGAAGCATTTAATAGCAAGGTCACAGAAGTGGCGGAAGGGGTTATGCAAGCTAATCTTCCACGATTAGCTCAAGAAGTAGAAAGTCGGGTGTTGGGAGTTGTGGATGCCATGATGACTAGCAAGATCGAAGAATTAAAGGAACTGATTAAAGGATCTAAAGGTAAAAGCAAAGAACGACGGTGCACGTACAAAGACTTCATGGCGTGCAATCCTGCAACGTATGATGGTAAAATCGATCCGATTGCATGCCAAAGGTGGGTTTCAAACATAGAAGCGGTATTTATACGAAGTCGGTGTGATAAGGAAGATCCGGTGATGTTTGCTACTGGTCAACTTACTCTTCAAGCGAAAGATTGGTGGGATGCACATAGTAAGGAAGTTGGGGAGGACAAGTTTCAAGAGATGACTTGGCAGGAATTCAAGGAACCTTTTATGAAATACCACTGTCCTCAGTCAGCCATTGATAAGATTCAGGAGGATTTCTTACGCCTTCGATAGAAAAATGAAACGATAAACGAAATATCAAACACGTTCATGGATAAGATGAAGTTTTGCGGAGACTTTGTGAAGACAGAAAGAATAAAGATCAACCGCTTTTATGGTATACTAAAGGAGGAATTTAGGGTGTTTATCACTCCCTCAAAGTGTGAAACCCTTGACGAGCTTATCAATCTGGCACGTGATAGAGAAATTGAAATTAAGAGGCAAGAAGAACGTGGTGAAAAGAGGTCGTTAGAAAATGGGACAAATGCAAGTCCATCTAAAAAGGCGAGGTTCCAAGATTAGGGAAGGAAAGATAAGTCGAAGGGTAGTATTACTCCTTGCAAGACATGTGGAAGCTACATACGGGGGAATGCCTTTTGGGTAAGAAGGGGTGCTACAAATGCGATGAAGAAGGGCATACCTCCTACAAGTGCCCCAGCAACCCGAAGACTTGTTTCAACTGCTTCCAAAAAGGGCATGTTAAGTCAGAATGTCCTAAACTTCAGCAAGGGACGAAGAAAGAAGGAAAGAATGAGGATAGCTCTAGGGCGAAAGGAAGAATGTTCCAAATTACATCCGAAGAGGCTAAGTCTCACCCGAATGTGGTCTCATGTATCTTTTTGTTAAATTCCTTGCCAGTATACGTATTGTTTGATACCGGAGCCACCATGTCGTTCATTTCGAGTGAAATAGCGCAACACCCTTCCTTTAGAATTGAAAGAATGATGGCACCCTTAGAAGTAGAAATAGCCGATAGTAAAAATTATTTGTTGCACGAAATCTGTAGAAGTTGTAAGTTAACTATAGAAGATGAGGAATTCGACATCGACCTTATACCTATGGTTTTGGGGGAATTTAAAGTAATAGTGGGTATGGATTGGATGTCCCAAAACCACGCGAAGATAAATTGTGAAAATAAAACCATAACTGTCCAAACCCTGGGTGGAAACCAATTAAAAATTCAAGGAGAAAGAAACGTAGAAGCGAAATTATGTACTATTGCCCAAGCGGACAAGTATGTAATTAACGGAAGTAGAGCCTACTTAGCTTATGTAGTAGACGCTCAACAGAGCCTCCCGAAGTTTGAAGATGTTGAGGTCGTGAACGAATTTCCGGATGTATTTCCGGATGAATTGCCCGGACTCCCTCCCGAACGAGAAATAGAGTTTTGCATCGAATTGAACCCGGGTGTGAAACCGGTAGCGAAGGCTTCCTACAGATTGGCTCCCACCGAAATGTGGGAGTTAATGACACAACTACAAGATCTACTAGATAAGGGCTTTATACGCCCGAGTGTGTCGCCTTGGGGAGCGCCTGTCCTATTTGTTAAGAAGAAAGATGGGTCGATGCGCATGTGCATCGATTATAGGGAATTAAATAAGCTGACCGTGAAGAACCGCTACCCTTTACCTCGAATTGACGATCTTTTTGATCAATTACAAGGGGCGAGTTGGTTCTCAAAGATAGACTTACGTTCGGGATATCATCAAGTCAAGGTACGAGAAGAAGATATTGCAAAGACCGCATTTAGAACCCGATATGGACATTACGAGTTCTTAGTTATGTCCTTTGGGTTAACGAACGCTCCAGCAGCGTTTATGGATCTTATGAACCGGGTATGCCGACCCATGTTAGATAAATCTGTGATCGTGTTCATAGATGATATTCTAGTCTACTCGCGAAGCAAGACTGAACATGCGAGACACTTGCGTGAAGTATTTGAAGTTCTCCATAAGGAGAAACTTTACGCAAAATTCTCAAAATGCGCCTTTTGGCTCAGAGAGGTGCAGTTTCTCGGCCACGTGATAAATTCGAAAGGTGTCTTGGTTGATCCATCGAAGATTGAGGCAGTAATGAAGTGGGTTTCCCCAAAAACTCCAACTGAAGTAAGGAGCTTTCTAGGCCTTGTGGGTTATTACAGGAGGTTTATTCAAGACTTTTCAAAAATAGCGTTACCCTTAACGAAGTTGACGAGGAAGAATGAGAAGTTTGTGTGGGGCAAAGATCAAGAAGAAGCCTTTCACGTGTTAAAAGAAAAGTTGTCTAGCTCTTCGGTATTAACACTCCCAGATGGAACGGAAGATTTGGTCGTCTATTCAGATGCTTCACATCAGGGTTTAGGGTGTGTTTTAATGCAAAGGGGAAAGGTTATCGCGTATTCATCAAGACAACTTAAACTGCATGAAGGAAACTACCCAACTCACGACTTAGAGTTGGCGGCAGTAGTTTTCGCCTTAAAGATCTGGAGGCATTACCTCTACGGTGCAAAATGTACAATCTACTCAGATCACAAAAGCCTCAAATATTTCTTCGAGCAGAAAGACTTAAACATGAGGCAACGGAGATGGCTAGAACTTATTAAAGATTATGATTGCGATATCCTTTACCACCCGGGAAAGGCGAATGTGGTGGCCGATGCGTTAAGCCGAAAAGAGTATCCACCTCCCATCCAAGTAAAGTCCATGAAGATGATTGTTACACCACGTTTGTTTGATACGATAAGAGATTCCCAAATAAAGTCTCTTGGAGCGGAAGATTTAAAGAAAGAAAGATTAAAAGGTGTGGTCGATAAGCTAGAAGAAAATTCGACCGGACTCAAGACGAGATTCGGCCGAATTTGGATACCTCGTTTCTGTGAAGTCAAGACTGCTTTATTGAAGAAGCTCATAAGTCACGATATTCGGTCCACCTTGGGGCTACAAAGATGTATCGGGACTTGAAGACCAATTATTGGTGGCCGGGCATGAAACATGATATTGTTAAGTATGTCGCGAAATGCTTAACATGTTCCCAAGTGAAAGCAGAACATCAAAAACCATACGGGGAATTGCAACCTTTAGAGATTCCGGTATGGAAATGGGAGGAACTAACGATGGATTTGGTAACCAAGCTTCCTAGAACGAAAAAGGGGCATGATACAATATGGGTAATCGTAGATCGACTTACGAAAAGCGCTCATTTTCTACCCATCAAAGAGGCTTACTCTTTCGAGAAAATGCCATAAATGTATATGAATGAGATCATATCTCGACACGGAGTGCCTATGTCAATCGTCTTGGACCGGGATACTAGATTCACCTCTCGTTATTGGCAAAAGTTTCACGAGAGTGTGGGCACGAAGCTACACATAAGCACCGCCTACCACCCTCAGACTGACGGTCAGTCAGAAAGAACCATTCAAACACTTGTCGATATGTTGAGAGCGTGTGCCTTAGACTTTGGGGGAAATTGGGATGACCATCTACCCCTAGTGGAATTCTCTTATAATAATAGTTACCATAGTGGCATTCAAATGGCTCCTTATGAATTACTGTACGGGAGAAAATGTAGGACTCCCATATGTTGGGGTGAAGTGGGGCAAAGAGAGCTTGCGCCAAGTGATTTAATAGCAGTAACAAATGAAAAGATAGAATTGATTAGAGCTCGACTGAAAGCAGCCTAGGATCGGCAAAAAGCTTATGCAGACAAGAGAAGGCGTCCTATTGAATTTCAAGTCGGAGATTACGTTCTGCTGAAAGTGTCCCCATGGAAGGGTATAATCCGTTTTCGCAAACGGGGTAAGTTAGGTCCTTGATATATTGGACCGTTTAAAATCTTGTCTCGAGTTGGAAGGGTTGCATATCGATTAGAATTACCGCCTACTCTAGACGGGATTCACAATACCTTCCACGTGTCACAGTTGAGGAAGTGTCTTGCGGATGAAACAGCATTAGTACCTCTCGATGACATCGAGTTGAAAGGGGGGTTGAATTATGTCGAAAGACCAATAGCCATTAAAGACGTCAAGGTGAAGAATCTCCGCAACAAAGCTGTTAGATAGGTGTTGGTTCAATGGCAACACCGAAAGTGGTCGGAACTCACATGGGAGGCAGAAGATGAAATGAGGAAGCACTATCCTTTTCTTTTTGGTATGTGCACTTTTAAATTTGTTATGTGCCCAGGTTTCGAGGACGAAACCTCTTTTAAGGGGGGTAGACTTGTAACGCCCCATAAATCGGTTAATATTAAAATAAACGAAAGTGAACAAAAACTAACTTAGTTGATGGGTTATGATAAGATATAAGTTAAATGTTGGAAAAAAATGCTTGAATTAGATACTTATTAAACTTGGAAGGGGTAATGTGTAAAGTTTTATTAGTTTGGGATTTATAATGTAGAAACCCAAAAACACACACTATGTGCGTGATCTGGGATCGACCAGGGACCGGAGAAACAAGGGTTCACCCTTGTTCTTTCAAAAACTCATCAATTAGCAAGAGAATTCAATGTTAATCAGCTGCATGTCTTAAATTCTCGATCTGCTAGGCATACCTAGTGAAGTGGTAAGTCGAATTTCTTAATTTGGTGAATTGTAGAAAAAGGGTTTCAACCCAATCATGAATTTGTGGTGTGATTTGTCTAAATTGGATGTTAGGGTTACTCCCTAGAGTAGAAATTATGCTTGATTGTAGTTTAATTGAAAGAAATTTTTATAAACCCACTTGATGAGAAATTAGCATGAAAACATAATCAAGTAGAAGTAAATATGTGTAATTGAGATATATGATCTTGATTATAATACTCGAATGCTAGATAAATTGATGTAGAATAAAAGAATTATATGAACTAGATTGATTATTGATGATATGTACGATAAACGAGTAAAGGTCATGCTTGAATACTTGTACTTTATGCTTTATTAATGTGACGCACACTAAGTGTTTGATGAAATGCTTAAGAGAATAAATGTGTAAATTCTAAAAATTGGTGATAATGTTGTCACTTGTAAATGATGGAATGAAAGTGTTGGACTAAATGAATGAATGCGTTTAATGTAGGCGTGAAGGAAGAAGGTTCCAACACTAGGAAGTCGGAAAGCTCACAAGACCGAGGTACGTTAGTGTACATCTTATATCTATTATGTTGTCATATGTATAACAATCTTTATCGTATTATGTTGTTATGTTGGAATCATGAAAGTCAAACTATATAATATTGTTGAAAGCAAAGTTTAGAACCGTCGTAGACGAATGGAGAGAAAGGAATATGATATGATGGAAATGCTTCATATGCGGTTCCTTCTAGTCGAATCGGGTATGGAAAGTTAATTATGTTTGAATGAAAGTTTACTCGACCCGTCTTATCGGGTTGGAGTGTAATCGTATGTAAAGAATAAATTCGTTCGTTATGAATGAATCGAATGAAAATTATGATAACCATACTAGTATCCGTTGTTAGCGGGTATGTTCAGAAAGTAATGCTAGTCTCTATATTGAGACGAGCATGTAAAGAATCGTCTAACGGTTGGTAATGTGATTGAAAGATGCAAGGCCGCTATAATGATTAGTCGGGTTATTAGTCAATTATGTTAGAGATGAAATGCTGACTTCTTTTGTTTATGTTGAACGTAGGTAAATCCTCAGTTTAGGCGACTTGGCAAGTTGGAGCGAGCATACGTACACTTTTTGACCATCAAGCGCTTCCGCTAGTCCGTAGTGATGTTTTGGGTTAAATGTCCGTTTTGTACAACTTGTTAGTAGTCATACTTTTTAAACACTTGATGTTATGGTTTTAGTCGTGTCTAGATGAACGGGTTGTAGACTTAGTTGTTTCGACGATGGTTAAACAGGGATATGCTCGTCTTATGGACGGGCCATGCCCAAATTTTGTTAAAATCATGCATTAATGATATTAGTATATTTTACCTCTCAATTGAGAAAAATTTAGACATTTTAAAAGATTATGTTTCTAGCGTCTTTTGGATGTCGTTTCTTCTAAACGCAAGTGCGGGCCTTACACATGGCATGCCCGACCCCTCGACAGCATCTCCCCAAGCAAAAACAAGAAACAGAAGGCTGACCATGACCCGTGCCCACTGGACACGGGGGCGTGATCAGGTGTCTGCAGAAAGAGACAAAGTTGTGGAAGCTTCGACTCCCACCACGGTGGCGTGCCCAGCTCAGCAAGGGGCATGGTCAACGCTAAGATTTGCAGAATCTTGATAGTACAGATACGCTTCTACACACGGGGCCGTGCTCAGCG
This sequence comes from Helianthus tuberosus, assembly GCA_030545235.1. Taxonomy (NCBI): domain Eukaryota; kingdom Viridiplantae; phylum Streptophyta; class Magnoliopsida; order Asterales; family Asteraceae; genus Helianthus; species Helianthus tuberosus. Next base: position 142,532,164 of record CM060357.1, read on the forward strand.
AACACGGGGCCGTGTGGAGCCTAATGCAGACAATTGCAATTAATGAAGAAAGAGAAAGGAGATGGACTTCAGTTGTCGTGATGCGTAGGCAATTACCTTGCCTCTTTATATAAGCACACAGCCAATGCCAGTATGTGAAGCATCATAATAGACAACGAATTCTTCTATTCCTTCAGGAAATGTCAACACCAGAGCATTGCCCAGCTTCTGTTTGAGGATCTCGAAGGACTCTTGCTGTTTGGGACCCCAGTCAAATTTCACATTCTTGCGGGTTAACGTAGTTAGAGGTGCAACTATTCTTGAAAAGTTTTCGATGAATCTTTGGTGATATCCTGCCAACCCTAAAAAGCTGCGAATTTTAGTAGGTGTCTTGGGTGCTTCCCAATTCATAATTGCTTCAATTTTAGCGGGATCCACCTGGATACCATGCGCACTTGCCACATGTCCAAGGAATTGGACTTCGCGAAGCCAGAATTCGCATTTGGAGAATTTCGCGTAAAGTTTCTCCTGTTTTAAAAGTTTGAGGATGCATCGGAGATGTTTCTCATGATCGGCTTGACTTTTGGAATAAATAAGTATCTCATCGATGAAGACAATGACAAACTTATCCAAATACGGCTTGCAGACTCAATTCATGAGGTCCATGAATGCTGCAGGTGCGTTAGTGAGCCCAAAAGCCATCACTAAAAACTTGTAATGGCCGTACCTTGTTTTGAATTCAGCCTTGTGTACGTCTTCAGTTTTGACTTTTAGTTGATGATACCCTGACCTTAAGTCAATTTTCGAGAAGAAACTTGCTCCTTGCAACTGATCAAACAGATCATCGATCCTGGGTAAAGGATAACGATTTTTTATTGTTACTTTGTTTAGCTTGTGATAATCAATGCACAGACGCATTGAACCATCCTTTTTCTTTACAAACAAAATAGGTGCTCCCGAAGGTGACGAGCTAGGCTGAATAAAACCCTTTTCCAAGAGTTCATCTAACTGGGTTCTCAGTTCCTTCATTTCGGTCGGTGCTAAATGATAAGGAGCTCGTGCTACCGGTGCTGCTCCTGGTATAATATCGATTCTGAACTCCACTTGTCTCTCAGGAGGTAAACCAGGTAGTTCTTTGGGAAAGACGTCTGGGTATTCTGAGATGACTGGAATGTCTTCTATCTTGGGTTTTTCCACGTTTACTGTCACTTATGCCATGTAAATGACACAACCGTTCTTCAAACATTTGGATGCCTTAAGCATAGACACTTGATCAGGCAATCCATAATGCGTATCTCCTTGGATAGTGATTGAATCACCAGAAGGGGTTTTGATGATAATTTGTTTCTTATCACAGGCAATTTGAGCTTGGTTAAATGATAACCAATCCATGCCTATAACTATATCAAACCCCGCCAATTTCATTGGCAACAAAGATAACGGAAAAGAATGATTCCTAATAGATATGAAACATTCATCTAGAACTATTGAAGCAGTTTCTAAGGTACCATCAGCCAATTCTACCTCATATTTTATGTCTAGAGTTTTAATAGGCAGATTCAACAGTTTACTAAATTTAATGTCTACAAAGGACTTATTTGCACCAGAATCAAATAAAACTCTAGTATATATATCATTTATGAGGAAAGTACCTGTTATAACGTTGTCATCCTGCACCGCTTCCCTAGCAATTGGACTTGATGTGCCCCTTTTCATTACAACCGTAACAGGTTGCATTCTTCAGATCCTTACATTCCAACATTCTGTGACCCTTCTTCTTAAAGATTCCACAGGGTTTAGCCTGTGGATCTATGGTGCATTTCCTGAAATGGTTACATTTGCAGTTCTTGCACAAAGGCTTTTCACCTGACTGAGTGGAGTTCTTCTTAAACCTAAAGTTAGCCTTCTTTTTATTATCCGATGGATGCGAGTTATCATCTTCTCTCTTTCTCTTACCTTCATCTGCGGTCTTTACAGACTTATTCCTAACAATATCCAATGTCAGGGATAGGGATAGATCCACTGCTGACCTATAAGTGGCGGGCTTTGAAGCCTTGACATGTCCTTTTACCTCGGGAGCCTAACCACCAATAAAGCGTGCAATACGCTTTGGTTCCGGGGTCACCAAATAAGGTACCAATCTAGACATGTAGTTGAAGCTAGTGACATACACTCGACAATCTAAGCTCTTCATAACCATAGTTAGGAAATCAGCTTCAACTTTCTCCACTTCGTGTTGCGGGCAGAAAGTTTCTTTCACCAGTGCTACAAATTTATCCCACAATAGATTGTAGAGTGGAATTTTCCCCGAGGCCTGTATTAGTGCTCTCCACCAAACTAGAGCATCACCTTTAAAAGATTGGGATACATACTTAACAACATCCTCCTTGGCGCACCCACTTATGTCAACAACTGTCTCCGTCTCGTCTAGCCATTTCATACAATCAATGGCACCTTTTTCTCCAGCGAAATCTCTTGGTTTGCAAGAGACAAAGTACTTATAGGAACAAGCCTTGGGACGTGGTTCTTGGTCAAACACTATCTTCTTGGATGGTTGGCTTTTCTGATTTGACGAATGTTGAGATTCATCGTTTTTAGATGTATGTGTTTTGGAAGGGGACTTAGAATGAGCCACTGAATGAGTCTTGGTTCGAGTAGAACTCGACTCTCTGAATACTCTACCAACAGCTTTAGTTACAGTAGTGTCTATCATAGCTTGCAAATCGGCACCCGTTACGTTCAATCTTGTGTCATTGTTTTGCTCAGTTGGGTTACTATGTGCTTCATCAGAGTTTGCCATGGAGAAGCTTGAATGCTATATATATAAAATGACAACAACTTGTTTAGTGGTCTTATATTGAATCATCATATTCGGTGATTCACAAACCATGGCATAACTAGACCACATTGGTTAATTGGTTAATCAGTTTTTAAGAATATTTTTTTGAACTTTTTATTATAATTTGTCTGGGTCACGAAAACCATCAAGAACATTAGGGTGGCACAAAAGGCCTTGTCACTAGGACAACATAAATTATAGGCCATGATCTTATTAGATCAAGGCATTTAAGGTTTGAACATAGTTCTTCGCCTCTTGGACAGAGAGTCATAGACTATTACTGTCGTTGTTATGGATATGGTATAGTTTGGCCCGAAGGCAAAGTAATAACATCACTAATGGATGTTTTGATAGGTTCATCTTATTTGATGATGTCAGCCATGATTCATTTGATAATTTAGGCTAAATAAGAAATTTTGGAAGAATCCAAGTATTAAGATGACGAGTGTGATTTTCTCGAACCACGTTCGTAAGGAGTGTTAACATGTTCTTAGATGTTAACAAGGATTTAGCATCTTAAGAAGGTTTTACCATAATAGCCATGTCTATATTGACATATAGGTTAAGTTATACCTTTAAGACGGTCTTTTGGGATTATTGGCAGATCAATTATAAATTGAAATGATAGTTTGATCAATGATATAATGCAAGTATAAGTATAATAACAAATGTAATTCCGAAAGAAAATTTCTCATTAAAAGTACTAAGAATTACATAAACTGCCCTAAACGGATCTTCAAATAAATAAACTTGTCCACACAGGGACAAATACATAAAAGAAATGTCCATACAGGGACTTAATTTAAATGAAAATTACAAAACAAAGTAAGGGTCTTCAATGGTCTTTCTTCTTTTTCCCTTTGATAAAGTTTGCAAGGCCCTTAAGAAACTTGTGGTGCTTCCTATCACGTTCTTCCACCCTTTGTTCAACTTCTTCCAACCTTTGCAAGATTTCTTGTGGTTGTGGTTGTTAAGGTGGAGGTTGAGGTTGTTGCTGGGGTTGATGTTGTGGGTATTGATACCCATAAGCAGGGTACCTAGTTGGGTATGCGGGTGGAAAAGGCGAGGGATAGAGAGTGTTATAATTAACTGCCTCGACGTATGGGTCGTAGGCAGGTTGTTGGTAGTTATAACCAGTAGAAGCTTGTGGCTTAAACGGGTATACCCAGTTGTATCTGGATAAGCAGGAATTGGGTTTTTATAAACCATTGGAGGTGGTGGTGCAAAAATGACCGGTGTAGTATCCACCTCTGACACAACGTTAGAAGGCCCACCCATTTGGGGGTCTTTAGAAATGGGAGGGTAGTTACTAGAAGTTCGTGGGGTACCAATGCGTATACCCCCTCTCACGGATATTCATGCGTTTCTCCTTCGCCTTGATGGTTCTGGTGGCGGTGGAGGTTGTTCTTGTGGTGGCGGTGGCGGTGGTGTGACCGCTTGAAAATACGGATCCTCAGAGGGAGTCCGCTGTGGTGGTGGTGAGTCGTGGTGAGTGGGAGTGTATTCCAACTTGTAGCTGTTCCACCTTTCGACCCATAAATCGGGGCCTCGGTATGGCGATCCTATATATGAAGAACTGCTGGAGAGATCTATGGGATGCGTGGGCGTCCCTGACGGTGGCATCGATCTGGATCATCGTCCACATCCATGGCTTCCGGGAAATGGTCTTCTGGTCCCTGCAGATTATGACCTGCTGGTTCGTTAATATAGTCATTAGGGTCAAAGTGACCCTGGGCGTAAGAGTGGTGAGAGGAATGGTGGGAGGAGTGATGGGAATGGTGCGAGTACAGCGAATGCTGCGGATGATGTGAGCCTTGGGGCTCGTCTGGTTGCTGTGGACCAAAAGAATGGTGATAGGAGGGCGAGGTGCTAAGTGAGACAGAACGTCTCGCTGGTTCAAGGGAGTGTCTCTAGTCGTCATATGGGTCTGAGCTAAACGATGCAGAGGGAGTACGCCGATGTTAAGGCCCTGTTTCGCTATGCCCTCCTCCCCTCATGGGTGCTTTTCCTCTTCCTCCTCTTCCTCTAATTCTTGGCGGCATTTTCGGTATGTGGTTCTGTCAAAAACGAGGAAACAAACAAAATATATAAACCAAATAAGATTAAGATCAATCCTAGGTCATTTGCTTAGACTCGAAAGTCTATGGAATGTGCTACTGTGTCATTGAGATTTAACACAAAAGGCTAGTGTTTAATTCACTCAATGTTGTCTCAGATACCAACCTGTCACACCCCGATATTTATACCACAAACCGGTGGGCCCGATGGGGAGTATTGTGACGTAGTTGATATCACTTAGTCAATTAAACACAGTTTATAGCACAGCGGAAGGCTTGGTAGAAATTACTATTACAAACCGAAAGTTTAAAGTACGAATAAAAGAATATACAGACGGTTGTAAAGAAAGGATCCACAGGCGGATCTAAATATAATACAAAATATGTTCAACAGAAATAAGGCATTATGGACTTGCAAGATTCTCTACTTAACGCCCAGAAGCTCCCAGCCTAGTACGTGTAGTACCTGTCACTTAGCCTTTTGAAAATATGTCAGTTTTCACTAGTAAATACAATTAACCGACTCTTTTGAAAAGTGTTTAAAAAATTGGTTTGGATGCACAAGGCATAAAATTCTTTTATAACCTGGGAAAATTATATAATAATCTTGTATATAGATTTACATGTTTGTCGTACATTTAGGGCCCGGGATAGAAGCCGAGACATGATTAATAGACACACCACTAATATAAATCCACAAGGAGTTATCCCCAACAAGTGGGTATATCTTTTTTACATACGTAACTGTCAGGTGTATGCCTACACCCCGTGCTTAAGTCGTGGCCATCTTTTTACATACTCGACCAAGCTGTAATATATTACCGTATCCCAAGCCCGTATAAGGGAAAATAAGTTAAAAGTATTTACCTAAGTTTCTAAAATGCAAGATCTATCTACTCAACCGTATAATGCAATTAGACTCGTGAAGATAGCTTTTACCAGGGATTCCTAATCTGGAACGAAGGTTTTATTAACCTATTAGATTATTAACGGGTCTTATTTAAGTCGTAGACTTAGACCGGTTAGTTTAAAGGACGATTTACGGTATAAAACGCTAGATTAAGCAATGACCGGATTGAAATGTAATTTAGACCCAACAAGTATGGAGACTTGTATAATATGGGTAAGCTAAATACATTCTGGATTTTGAAGTTTAAATGATAAGGTTAAACCCGTTTCGGCTAGTTCATGCAAACTAGTTACATAAACCGCACCGAACGCGTATAAGCATAAACGGGTAACCGGATGAGTTATATACAAGTTTCAAGAGTTATTATTCTTAGAATATGTTATGATATCAGTAGGATATCAACAAATGTGCCCAAAAAGATTTTAAAACTGAATTAAGCCTCATAAGGGCATTTTGGTCATTTTATTATTTATAAAGGGGTTTATATGCAAACTGAGGTTTTGGTCATAAACCTTTTGTAAAAATATTTAATTTATGTTATATTAACAGTAGGATATCATATATATGTATGGTTTACCATTTATGGCCAAACTATGCCCCGAAAAGGGCATATTGGTCATTTCGCACATAGTTTTAAGGACTTATTTGGGACTCTAAGTTCATAACTTCTACCTACTATAAAGATATTAAAAATGGTTTATAAAATTAGTAGGTAACAAGTCTTGGGTGCTAAGTATGGTTTAGAAACATACTATGCGCCTTAATGTCGTAAAAATCGATAAATGACGATTATTTCGATGTTGAGGAAATTCTGAGGTTATGACCATCTTTGAATGGTCAAAATAATTTATTTATTATTTCATATCTGTAACAAAAGGTTCTTGCATGTTATTATTATTTAAAACTTCATTTATGTGTGAAAAGGGTAGAATCATCATTTATTAATATAATACAAAAACTATTGCATAACTCAGTAAGTAATCTGACTTGAGATCACAATTAGTCCTAAATATGATATTCTAACAGTGGGTAATGAGTTTTGAGTCAAATTTATGTTTAAAACTCAATTTGCATGCAAAAGGGTATTTTAGTACTTATAAAAACATGTTTTACGATTTACTATATATCTTCAGTTTCTGACCAGGTTATAAATGTTAAAATACGCTAAACATGTTAACATATTAGTAGGTAATTCATTTGCATGCTTAGTTATATTTAAAATCTCATTTTTACATAAAAAGGACATTTTAGACAACATTAAGCATAATAACGGAATCAAGTAAGTAAACTCAGATTACTAAGTGACCATGTAATATAACCTCAGAGGGTTATACTATTACATAATATGGTCACAAAGGAACCTTAATACGTAAAGGAAATAAACTAATTCGGGTCAGAACTGAAAGTCAAAGCAAAAGTCAAGCTTTTGCGACTTTCGGTTGCGAACCGATCCTAAACTTATAATTGTCGGGTTGAACATGTTTAGACATGTTCTAATAATGTTTACCAAATTATTAAAGTGATAAAACATATTTTATAACCTCTATATTATCAGATTTGAATTTATTTAAAATCTGACTCGTTTGACTTTTTATGTTAATTACTTTGACCCGACAATTAACTAAGTAAATGTGGTAATTAGGATGTGCCCTTTTGAGGGATTAACACAAACCTAATTACGATCACATAGCCACATTCGCCTCGAACAATGGCTGGACTGTTTAGGTCTAATCCGAAAGTCAAAGCGTTATTACGACAACTTTGACTTTCGGTCTTTAAACATATAAAAACTGAACTAAGGAGGCTAAGGACACTTACAAAGGGTCCTAGCTTGAAACTTGAACTGAGGAGGGCTTCCTTCTTGATTAGGAATCCCAGAGAATCAAGCAAGAGAGAAGAGTAGATAATATTGAAATGAGCAAGTTGCAAATGAGGGTAATGCACCTATTTATAGTGCAATAACAGTTCCCATTTTGCAACCAGGTGTATAGGGGTGTTGGGAGGGCTTAACAAGTGTCCATATACGTGTCCCAAAACAGTTAACAGCCCCTAGTATCGAGTTATGTGTGAAGAAAGTGACAAACCTGCAGCTATCCAAAACTACTACCCAGATACAGTCTTTACGGATCGTAAGCCTGATCCCATTATGATTCGTAACCACTTTTGAATTGTTTCGCCCAGATACAGTCCTTACGGACCGTAAGACTGACCCCATTACGGTCCATATGCGATTAATCAGAAGACTAGATTTTTGAAACCTTACATATTTGACCCTTCAACATTTATATTTAATATCAATCATTCCCGAGAGCATGTTTTAACATCATAGAGCCTCGAGTTTGATAAAAGGTCACTCAGAGGCATAAATTTGCATGTTGACACTTTTAGTCCTTCCGCATACATTTTTTCATTGTTTAACATTTTTAGCCCTTTTAAATTAAACTTTTACACGTTTAGGGTTTATGACATGTGTCTTCTTACTATTGGGTATGTTTTTTGCGAGGTGTTACAATACGGAACCATCTTTGTTAGCTCGTGAAACCTCTTATTGTAAGCCGTGTTCTCACCTTCAACCTGTTTCAAATCCCAGAATTCATCTTCTAAGTTCTTGATTTCATGTTGGGGGTAAAACTGCTCCTTCGTAATCTCCTTAAGCTGCTCCCAGGTCAAATCCACAACGGCTTCCTCACCATGGGAATTTTTCTCGGCATTCCACCAAGTTAATGCATTTCCTAGCAAACGACCCGTAATATATTGAACCTTATGATTGTTGGGACATTCAGAGTTCAGAAACGTACTCTCCATTTCTTCGAACCAACGAATAAGAGTAGTAGCACCACCGGTGCCTTCATAAGTAAGAGGGTCACAAGACTTGAAATGTTTGTAAGAGCATTTGGAAGAACCAGAACCACCATGGTTCTCTTGGTCATCGGCCCCCTTGAGGGTTTGGTGAACTTGAGCCACGATGTTGGAAAGGATAGCAGCCATCTCTTTTGCAATGTGAAACGCCATGAGACGTCCAAAATTTCCATCACACTTTCCGTTAAGGTTGCGTTTGGCAGACATCTATAAGGATTGAACGCAATAAGTTGTGAGTATTGAGTATAAACAAGTCGACATAAAGTGTGTTCAACATAATAAATAAGAAACTTATGATATATAGAGAAATTCAAAACTTATGATATAAAATAATGTGAAACGTGACATCTCATAAATAAAATATAATAAGTAAACATTCCATCGTTAAATCATATGAATCATAGAGTCAAATGAAACTTAGGATAAAGCAATATTTCAAAATGAAATACTAAAAGTTGTAGGGTTGGTACATTTAAAGTTTCAATATGCCTTACATGCATCACTTCGTAATCACGTGGGCCCCCGTGATTAAAGAGCGTTTGCATGGCCCGCATATGTCTACCCTTTGACATACAACTAGCCGAAAAGAAATCATGATATGACAGGATTTGGGGTGATATGAAACATTGTTGGAGGGCACCCATTACTTAACATGGGTACGTTTGACTTATCAAAGTGTTGTTTGTTTTCGTGACGTTTGTTATGACATGTTTTGGCCTAATAGGTATTGTTACTCTCATTGATGGTCCCCAGGTAGGCAAGGAGTCCTTAATGGATTTATACGGATGCCAAGCCTAGACAGGACGTCCCGACTACCGGTACCTAACCCTTCCAGTTACTGCATGTCTGTTACTTAACCAACTTTGATGAGATATGCAACTTAAATGAAAATAGAAACTTGAAATGAAATATTTGAAATTCAAAAGAGTATGAAAAATGAATAATGAAATCAACATACTTTAGATATAACAATAATAAGTAAAAGATATATTATTTACTTATTATATCGTATGTATAAATGTGATATGAATAAAAAGAGAAATATACTTTAGATAAACAATAAAACACATTATATCATGTAATGCACCTTTAACACGTAACAAGTTTAATAAGTGATCTTGTGCATGTGACATAACGAGACATAAGGAATAAAAAAATGATGCGATTCAAGCCCCGAAAGGCGAAAAGCGATACAATGAAACAATGATGCGATTTAAGCCCCGTAAAGCGAAAAGCAATAATATGAAGCAATGATACGATTCAAGCCCCATAAGGAGAAAAGCGATACTATGAAACACTTGACACAAAGCGGTAAACACATATAACATATGAATGATAACATGTAATGCAACGTATGAAACAAACCATGAGCACATATAAGACTTAAGTTGGCATGTTATTGTATATATATATATATATGGAGAAGATCATGCGAGAACCACCTCTTATTGCGAGAACCGCGAGAACCAATGTGAACACAACCAAAAATGCCTAAAAATAGCTAAAAATCACACAAATTTTTTTTTAATATTTTTTGAAATTCAAAAGAGTATGAAAAATGAATAATGAAATCAACATACTTTAGATATAACAATAATAAGTAAAAGATATATTATTTACTTATTATATCGTATGTATAAATGTGATATGAATAAAAAGAGAAATATACTTTAGATAAACAATAAAACACATTATATCATGTAATGCACCTTTAACACGTAACAAGTTTAATAAGTGATCTTGTGCGTGTGACATAACGAGACATAAGGAATAAAAAAATGATGCGATTCAAGCCCCGAAAGGCGAAAAGCGATACTATGAAACAATGATGCAATTTAAGCCCCGTAAAGCGAAAAGCAATAATATGAAGCAATGATACGATTCAAGCCCCATAAGGAGAAAAGCGATACTATGAAACACTTGACACAAAGCGGTAAACACATATAACATATGAATGATAACATGTAATGCAACGTATGAAACAAACCATGAGCACATATAAGACTTAAGTTGGCATGTTATTGTATATATATATATATATGGAGAAGATCATGCGAGAACCACCTCTTATTGCGAGAACCGCGAGAACCAATGTGAACACAACCAAAAATGCCTAAAAATAGCTAAAAATCACACAAAATTTTTTTTAATATTTTTTGAAATTCAAAAGAGTATGAAAAATGAATAATGAAATCAACATACTTTAGATATAACAATAATAAGTAAAAGATATATTATTTACTTATTATATCGTATGTATAAATGTGATATGAATAAAAAGAGAAATATACTTTAGATAAACAATAAAACACATTATATCATGTAATGCACCTTTAACACGTAACAAGTTTAATAAGTGATCTTGTGCGTGTGACATAACGAGACATAAGGAATAAAAAAATGATGCGATTCAAGCCCCGAAAGGCGAAAAGCGATACTATGAAACAATGATGCGATTTAAGCCCCGTAAAGCGAAAAGCAATAATATGAAGCAATGATACGATTCAAGCCCCATAAGGAGAAAAGCGATACTATGAAACACTTGACACAAAGCGGTAAACACATATAACATATGAATGATAACATGTAATGCAACGTATGAAACAAACCATGAGCACATATAAGACTTAAGTTGGCATGTTATTGTATATATATATATATATATATGGAGAAGATCATGCGAGAACCACCTCTTATTGCGAGAACCGCGAGAACCAATGTGAACACAACCAAAAATGCCTAAAAATAGCTAAAAATCACACAAATTTTTTTTTAATATTTTTTGAAATTCAAAAGAGTATGAAAAATGAATAATGAAATCAACATACTTTAGATATAACAATAATAAGTAAAAGATATATTATTTACTTATTATATCGTATGTATAAATGTGATATGAATAAAAAGAGAAATATACTTTAGATAAACAATAAAACACATTATATCATGTAATGCACCTTTAACACGTAACAAGTTTAATAAGTGATCTTGTGCGTGTGACATAACGAGACATAAGGAATAAAAAAATGATGCGATTCAAGCCCCGAAAGGCGAAAAGCGATACTATGAAACAATGATGCAATTTAAGCCCCGTAAAGCGAAAAGCAATAATATGAAGCAATGATACGATTCAAGCCCCATAAGGAGAAAAGCGATACTATGAAACACTTGACACAAAGCGGTAAACACATATAACATATGAATGATAACATGTAATGCAACGTATGAAACAAACCATGAGCACATATAAGACTTAAGTTGGCATGTTATTGTATATATATATATATATGGAGAAGATCATGCGAGAACCACCTCTTATTGCGAGAACCGCGAGAACCAATGTGAACACAACCAAAAATGCCTAAAAATAGCTAAAAATCACACAAAATTTTTTTTAATATTTTTTGAAATTCAAAAGAGTATGAAAAATGAATAATGAAATCAACATACTTTAGATATAACAATAATAAGTAAAAGATATATTATTTACTTATTATATCGTATGTATAAATGTGATATGAATAAAAAGAGAAATATACTTTAGATAAACAATAAAACACATTATATCATGTAATGCACCTTTAACACGTAACAAGTTTAATAAGTGATCTTGTGCGTGTGACATAACGAGACATAAGGAATAAAAAAATGATGCGATTCAAGCCCCGAAAGGCGAAAAGCGATACTATGAAACAATGATGCGATTTAAGCCCCGTAAAGCGAAAAGCAATAATATGAAGCAATGATACGATTCAAGCCCCATAAGGAGAAAAGCGATACTATGAAACACTTGACACAAAGCGGTAAACACATATAACATATGAATGATAACATGTAATGCAACGTATGAAACAAACCATGAGCACATATAAGACTTAAGTTGGCATGTTATTGTATATATATATATATATATATGGAGAAGATCATGCGAGAACCACCTCTTATTGCGAGAACCGCGAGAACCAATGTGAACACAACCAAAAATGCCTAAAAATAGCTAAAAATCACACAAATTTTTTTTTAATATTTTTTGAAATTCAAAAGAGTATGAAAAATGAATAATGAAATCAACATACTTTAGATATAACAATAATAAGTAAAAGATATATTATTTACTTATTATATCGTATGTATAAATGTGATATGAATAAAAAGAGAAATATACTTTAGATAAACAATAAAACACATTATATCATGTAATGCACCTTTAACACGTAACAAGTTTAATAAGTGATCTTGTGCGTGTGACATAACGAGACATAAGGAATAAAAAAATGATGCGATTCAAGCCCCGAAAGGCGAAAAGCGATACTATGAAACAATGATGCGATTTAAGCCCCGTAAAGCGAAAAGCGATAATATGAAGCAATGATACGATTCAAGCCCCATAAGGAGAAAAGCGATACTATGAAACACTTGACACAAAGCGGTAAACACATATAACATATGAATGATAACATGTAATGCAACGTATGAAACAAACCATGAGCACATATAAGACTTAAGTTGGCATGTTATTGTATATATATATATATATGGAGAAGATCATGCGAGAACCACCTCTTATTGCGAGAACCGCGAGAACCAATGTGAACACAACAAAAAATGCCTAAAAATAGCTAAAAATCACACAATTTTTTTTTTAATATTTTTTGAAATTCAAAAGAGTATGAAAAATGAATAATGAAATCAACATACTTTAGATATAACAATAATAAGTAAAAGATATATTATTTACTTATTATATCGTATGTATAAATGTGATATGAATAAAAAGAGAAATATACTTTAGATAAACAATAAAACACATTATATCATGTAATGCACCTTTAACACGTAACAAGTTTAATAAGTGATCTTGTGCGTGTGACATAACGAGACATAAGGAATAAAAAAATGATGCGATTCAAGCCCCGAAAGGCGAAAAGCGATACTATGAAACAATGATGCGATTTAAGCCCCGTAAAGCGAAAAGCAATAATATGAAGCAATGATACGATTCAAGCCCCATAAGGAGAAAAGCGATACTATGAAACACTTGACACAAAGCGGTAAACACATATAACATATGAATGATAACATGTAATGCAACGTATGAAACAAACCATGAGCACATATAAGACTTAAGTTGGCATGTTATTGTATATATATATATATATATGGAGAAGATCATGCGAGAACCACCTCTTATTGCGAGAACCAATGTGAACACAACCAATAATGCCTAAAATAGCTAAAAATCACACAAGTTTTTTTTTAATATTTTTTGAAATTCAAAAGAGTATGAAAAATGAATAATGAAATCAACATACTTTAGATATAACAATAATAAGTAAAAGATATATTATTTACTTATTATATCGTATGTATAAATGTGATATGAATAAAAAGAGAAATATACTTTAGATAAACAATAAAACACATTATATCATGTAATGCACCTTTAACACGTAACAAGTTTAATAAGTGATCTTGTGCGTGTGACATAAGGAGACATAAGGAATAAAAAAATGATGCGATTCAAGCCCCGAAAGGCGAAAAGCGATACTATGAAACAATGATGCAATTTAAGCCCCGTAAAGCGAAAAGCAATAATAAGAAGCAATGATACGATTCAAGCCCCATAAGGAGAAAAGCGATACTATGAAACACTTGACACAAAGCGGTAAACACATATAACATATGAATGATAACATGTAATGCAACGTATGAAACAAACCATGAGCACATATAAGACTTAAGTTGGCATGTTATTGTATATATATATATATATGGAGAAGATCATGCGAGAACCACCTTTTATTGCGAGAACCGCGAGAACCAATGTGAACACAACCAATAAAGCCTAAAATAGCTAAAAATCACACAATTTTTTTTTTAATATTTTTTGAAATTCAAAAGAGTATGAAAAATGAATAATGAAATCAACATACTTTAGATATAACAATAATAAGTAAAAGATATATTATTTACTTATTATATCGTATGTATAAATGTGATATGAATAAAAAGAGAAATATACTTTAGATAAACAATAAAACACATTATATCATGTAATGCACCTTTAACACGTAACAAGTTTAATAAGTGATCTTGTGCGTGTGACATAACGAGACATAAGGAATAAAAAAATGATGCGATTCAAGCCCCGAAAGGCGAAAAGCGATACTATGAAACAATGATGCGATTTAAGCCCCGTAAAGCGAAAAGCAATAATATGAAGCAATGATACGATTCAAGCCCCATAAGGAGAAAAGCGATACTATGAAACACTTGACACAAAGCGGTAAACACATATAACATATGAATGATAACATGTAATGCAACGTATGAAACAAACCATGAGCACATATAAGACTTAAGTTGGCATGTTATTGTATATATATATATATATGGAGAAGATCATGCGAGAACCACCTCTTATTGCGAGAACCAATGTGAACACAACCAATAATGCCTAAAATAGCTAAAAATCACACAAGTTTTTTTTTAATATTTTTTGAAATTCAAAAGAGTATGAAAAATGAATAATGAAATCAACATACTTTAGATATAACAATAATAAGTAAAAGATATATTATTTACTTATTATATCGTATGTATAAATGTGATATGAATAAAAAGAGAAATATACTTTAGATAAACAATAAAACACATTATATCATGTAATGCACCTTTAACACGTAACAAGTTTAATAAGTGATCTTGTGCATGTGACATAACGAGACATAAGGAATAAAAAAATGATGCGATTCAAGCCCCGAAAGGCGAAAAGCGATACAATGAAACAATGATGCGATTTAAGCCCCGTAAAGCGAAAAGCAATAATATGAAGCAATGATACGATTCAAGCCCCATAAGGAGAAAAGCGATACTATGAAACACTTGACACAAAGCGGTAAACACATATAACATATGAATGATAACATGTAATGCAACGTATGAAACAAACCATGAGCACATATAAGACTTAAGTTGGCATGTTATTGTATATATATATATATATGGAGAAGATCATGCGAGAACCACCTCTTATTGCGAGAACCGCGAGAACCAATGTGAACACAACCAAAAATGCCTAAAAATAGCTAAAAATCACACAAATTTTTTTTTAATATTTTTTGAAATTCAAAAGAGTATGAAAAATGAATAATGAAATCAACATACTTTAGATATAACAATAATAAGTAAAAGATATATTATTTACTTATTATATCGTATGTATAAATGTGATATGAATAAAAAGAGAAATATACTTTAGATAAACAATAAAACACATTATATCATGTAATGCACCTTTAACACGTAACAAGTTTAATAAGTGATCTTGTGCGTGTGACATAACGAGACATAAGGAATAAAAAAATGATGCGATTCAAGCCCCGAAAGGCGAAAAGCGATACTATGAAACAATGATGCAATTTAAGCCCCGTAAAGCGAAAAGCAATAATATGAAGCAATGATACGATTCAAGCCCCATAAGGAGAAAAGCGATACTATGAAACACTTGACACAAAGCGGTAAACACATATAACATATGAATGATAACATGTAATGCAACGTATGAAACAAACCATGAGCACATATAAGACTTAAGTTGGCATGTTATTGTATATATATATATCTGGAGAAGATCATACGAGAACCACCTCTTTAATTTTTTTTTTGCCACTAAAAGTAGCGATTTGAGCATTAAAAAAAAAAAAAAAAAATATTTTAGATTTTTTTTTATTTTTTTAGATTTTTTTTTCGGGCTTTAGTTTTTAGCATTTTAGCTTGGGGGGGGGGGGGGGGGATGGGGGGTTTAGGTTTTTTGGGGGAGGGGGGGGGGGTGGGGGTTAGGTTTTTTAGCTATTTTAGGTTGTGTTCACATTGGTTCTCGCGGTTCTCGCAATAAATGGAGTTCTCGCATGAGCCCCTCCCTATATATAGGGAGAAGATCATGCGAGAACCACCTCTTATTGCGAGAACCGCGAGAACCAATGTGAACACAACCAAAAATGCCTAAAAATAGCCAAAAATCACACAAATTTTTTTTTAACATTTTTTATATAAAAATCGCTACTTTTCGAAGCAAAAAAAAAATTAAATTTTTTTTTTAAAAAAAAAAATTTTTTTTTTTTGGCCACTAAAAGTAACGATTTGAGCATAAAAAATATTAAAAAAAAAATTTAGATTTTTTTTTTTTTTTTAGATTTTTTTAGGTTTTTTGGGGGTTTAGTTTTTAGCATTTTAGCTTGGGGGGGGGGGGGTAAGGTTTTTTTTTTTTGGGGGGGGGGGGGGGGGTGGGGGTTAGGTTTTTTTAGGTTTTTTAGCTATTTTAGGTTGTGTTCACATTGGTTCTCGCGGTTCTCGCAATAAATGGAGTTCTCGCATGAGCCCCTCCCTATATATATATATATATATATAACGTATGAAATATGACACATGAAACACCTAAAAAAGTTTAAGTGATAAAAAGGAGAAAAGTAAGATCTACTCACGAAGTATGATCCACGAAAAAGAAACCGTCTGATGAAACGAATAAATCCAAGTGTAACAACTATCCTAAACATATAAAATAACAAGACAAAACAACCAACAATATAAACAAAATTATAAAAGCAAATCCTATGATTTGGGGATTTTTTTTATAACTAAACGTATTATGTTATCTAATACGAAAAATAAATTAGTATTTTTTTTAACCTATGGAATTAAATGTGATTATTGTAATAATAACAAATTATTATGTTATTATAGGCTGTAAATGGTAGATTTAGATAAGTTAGTAAAAATTTATTCAATAACTCCATAAATCATACTTTGTTATATATTTCTGTTTAAAACCCATTAATTTATAAAAGACTTAATTTGTTCCATATTTTAGTAAATCCGTTTCTTGCAAAATGATTTATTGAGAGACACGAAATAACAAGGAATATATATAAAAAAAATTTCGTAAAATGATTTCATTAGATACTTTTAAATGAAGATACATAGTTTCTATGTCCTTTTTTTTTTATTTCCACAAAATACAGAAAATAGTTTACTTAGTTTGTTTTCAAAGAATACACTATCGTTTTGTGAAAATATAAATGGATGTTTTATTCAGAAAAGAAAAAATAAAACTAACTTTGCAAAACACAATTTTCTTTTGCCTCTTTATAATATCTTTGAAAACTATGTCCGGATATTTGAAAGATTATAAGTCTCATCACCTTGACAAAAAAACGTGTGAATAAACCAATTCCCATCCAAATAATATTCTTAATAAATAACATGTTTATGAGATACATAAACCTATTTAATATTATTTTAATAATGAATTAATAAAAAAATCCATGTAAAATTTTATAATTCTGTCGAGTATAGAAAACAATTTAAGAAAAAAATGAGTAGTCCATCTTCTTTCTCAAAGGAAAATGAAGCACAGAGTTCCTTTTGGGTTTCGAACAAAGGTGAAATCTTGTTTTCTTTATTTCTTTATTATTTTTAAACCAAAACTGTATCACTTTACATACTGGCTCATCTATATCCCAAAAGATCACCCCGATTTAAATCCGAAATCCATGCTCAATAGTTACAGTTAAACAATTAGAAAGTTATGGGTTGATTCGAAAATAAAATAAAAAAGAAACGAACAAGTGGGTAGTATCGCCACCTCTTATTGATGCTGAGTTCGCCGAAGTAAAACAAATAGTGGTGCTGAGCGATCGAACAGTTGTCTGAAACCTTGAACTGAACTAGATGTCGATACGTTGAGGCTGGAGATACACAAAGGTGCACTTGGCGTGGTGTTTTGAAGGGGATAAAATTTAGTCTAATGGTTATAGACTCGTTTTTATATGCAAACCGAATGGATTTGATTTGGCGATAAATCTCGATTATACGGTTTCTAAATGGAGTCAAATTAGACCTTGGTTAAGATTATAACCGTGTGGCTAATATTGGTAAGGATTGACACTTTATATTGCGAAAATAAAACCGATATTTTGGTGTTAATTAAGTCAAATATGGTCGTGGGAAGTGTCGGAGAAACAAAAGGGAGATGGCAGCGATGTTGGCGCTGGAATGTTTCTAAATGAAATGTTTACTTCATTATCGTTATTGTTTAATTATTATATATATAAAATATATAATTTATTCAGCTTCTTAACTCGTTCTTCTCGTGTAGCTCAATATATATAACGTTTTATAAAAATATGAATATACTGTTGGGACGAGCGTATTTTTCTCTATCACATGACCTAAGTTTCATAAAAATCGAAGTAGGGTCAGAAATAATATATTTTATTTATAGTGGTTCGAACTGGTATACAAATGGTTTGGATTCAATTTTCAAAATGGGCCAGATTTTGGGAGCCCATTTTGATGGATGTTACAGTCTCCTCTACTTTTAGGAATTTCGTCCCAAAATTAAGAGGAAATCGTAATCGGTAACTGTTTTAGCTTATACCCTAGGAGTTTACATTAAAATAAAATCAAAATAGGGTTTAGGTTCGATTATGGCGGTAACGTTCCTGGTAGAGGAATCGTTCTTTGTTGCCAGAGGTGTAAAAAATAAAAAGCGTCGTAATGCGGTGATGGTTGATATCATGACAAGGATTTACTATTAAGTCGTAATCATGATGTCTAATTGGAATTTACATCACGACAAGGGATTTTGAGGTAATCGAAACGTCATAATGATAAGGCTACATTTGAAATCACAAAATGAATCTTCAAACACATCGTTGTCCAAACTGAGATTGATACTACTTACACAGAAATTCTCATGACAATCTAACAAAAACTTTTGATCCTTTGACTTGGACACTTATATATAGGAAGTACCAGCGGCGTATCTACCATATCCTTGTCAAATTTTCATTTGCTTTGTTATCAAGTCATGATTAGTTCTATGTGACTCGTCCTAAATTCTACCAAACACAACAACCAATGCTTGAGTCTCGAACCCGAAGAAAGCAAGACTAAATGATGACGGTACCACATTCTGGTGTTATGTGGTCAGCCTATGAAAAAAGTCAGACGTGACCCACCTTCCCTAAGTTATGAAACGAGGTCCGCCGTGATGTATGATGAAGCGAAATGACATGAACTGACATGAAATTTAACCGATGTAAAGTGACATGATATGAAGTGTAATGAAAAACAATTGGCATAGTACCATATTAATTGCAATGATGGAAACAATATGAAATGTTGTTAACTTGAAATGTTAAAACCCAAATTAAAAACAATTGTATCTTGAATAGTCAAAACAAGAAATGTAATTGATAAAAACTTGGAATGGAGATAAAAATGAGATAAACGACCGGAGCCTTGAGTCTTCATGGTGGGAGAAAGGCTACTTGGGTTGCTCGTTCGCACCGTTGTTGACCTCAGCTGGGTTTGCGTTGATGTTGTAGGCTCTACCCCTTGCTGGTGGGGGTGTTGGGTTTTCCTGGTTCGCCAGGTTAGCTGTGTTCACTTGGGATTGAGCGTTGATGCTATTAACTAGCCTAGGACACATGTTTCTGAAGTGGGTAGGGTCACCACAGTTAAAGCAAGCTCTAACATATGGTGGAACCATGGGATAATGTGGTTGTTGATAGGGTTGGATCATGTTTTGGGCAGGAAGTGGAGCTTGGTTTTGAGGGGTACCACAAGTGTTACTCAAATGACCATAACACCCACAATTGACACATAGTCAGCAAGGAACGGTGGGTTGATGGTGATAGTGCAGGTGGTGCATTGAGGGTAAGGTCCAGTGTAGGGCTTCTTGTTCGGGTTTGATAGGTTAGGTGCCATTTGGGTGATTGGTTTTGCTTGGAGAGGTACAGATTGTGGAGTTGGGTTAGTTGAGGCAACGGCGTAGTTTTTACCATCACGCTTTCGTTTGGTATCGACACGGGAAGATGATTCAGTTTTTGTTTCTTTTACCTCCTTTGGCTTTTCAGCAGAAGCCTTGTCCGATGAACCCTGATCCCCTTTGCGTTTCAGGTCTTTTGACTTTACTCGATCTTTAGTGACCTAGCCAGCTAGACGCATGGCCTCTTCAAGAGTAGCCGGCTTACTACCTTCCACCATGTCCTTGATAACTGCCGGGAGACCCTTAATGTACTACTTAATGAGTAGGGTAACAAGAGTGAATAGATACGGAACCATCTTTGTTAGCTCGTGAAACCGCTTATTGTAAGCCGGGTTCTCACCTTCAACCTGTTTCAAATCCCAGAATTCATCTCCTAAGTTCTTGATTTCATGTTGGGGCAAAACTGCTCCTTCCTAATCTCCTTAAGCTGCTCCCAGGTCAAAGCCACAATGGCTTCCTCACCATGGGTACTTTTCTCGGCATTCCACCAAGTTAACGCATTTCCTAACAAACGACCCGTAACATCTTGAACCTAATGATTGTTGGGACATTCAGAGTTCAGAAACGTACTTTCCATTTCTTTGAACCAACGAAGAAGAGTAGTAGCACCACCGGTGCCTTCATAAGTGGGAGGGTCACAAGACTTGAAATGTTTGTACGAGCACTTGGAAGAACCAGAACCGCCATGGTTACCATGGTTCTCTTGGTCATCGGCCCTCTTGAGGGTTTCGTGAACTTGAGCCACGATGTTGGAAAGGATAATAGCCATCTCTTTGGCAATGTGAGACACCATGAGACGTCTAGAATTTCCGACATGCTTTTAGTTTAGGTTGTGTTTGGCAGACATCTATAAGGATTGAACGTAATAAGTTGTGAGTATTGAGTATAAACAAGTGGACATATAGTGTGTTCAACATAATAAATAAGAAACTTATGATATATAAAGAAATTCTAAACTAATGATATAAAATAATGTGAAACGTGACATCGCATAAATAAAATATAATAAGTAAACATTTCATCATGAAATCATGTGAATCATGGAGTCAAATGAAACTTAGGATAAAGCAATATTTCAAAATGAAATACTAAAAGTTATAGGGTTGGTATACTTAGAGTTTCAATATGCCTTACATGCATCACTTCGTAATCACGGGGGCCCCTGTGATTAACGAGCGTTTGCATGGCCCGCATATGTCTACCCTTTGACATACAACTAGCCCAAAAGAAATTATGAAATGGCAGGATTTGGGGTGATATGAAACATTGTTGGAGGGTACCCATTACTTAACATGGGTACGTTTGACTTATCAAAGTGTTGTTGGTTTCCGTGACGTTTGTTATGACATGTTTTGGCCTAATAGGTATTGGTACTCTCATCGATGGTCCCCAGGTAGGCAACGAGTCCTTAATGGATTTATATGGATGCCAAGCCTAGAAAGGACGTCACGACTACCGGTACCTAACCCTTCCAGTTACTACATGTCTGTTGCTTAACCCACTTTGATGAGATATGCAACTTAAATGAAATTCAAAACTTGAAATGAAATATTTGAAATTCAAAAGAGCATGAAAAATAAATAATGAAATCAAGATACTTTATAATAATAAGTAAAAGATATATTATTTACTTATTACATCGTATGTATAAATGTGATATTAATAAAAATAGAAATATACTTTAGATAAACAATATAACACATTGTATCATGTAATGCACCTTTAACACGTAACAAGTTTAATAAGTGATCTTGTGCATGTGTACTTTAAATAATTTTAAGCTATAAACAATTAATCAAATAAGCACATAAGTACCTAAAAGAGAAACTATAGTCTAAGTCTAGGGTCTAATAACCTATCTTAATTCCCTATAGTCTCGGGCTCTGATACCAATCTGTCACATCCCGACCCGCAGCGGATATGGCACGGGGCACGATATGATTGTTGTAATACCTGTGCCTCCACGACCATCAAACAAATACCAAACCAATGAAATATTGTATTTCATACTTGGGATTTTTATAAATATGTGTATCACTTGCACATATCAATTTTTGTTCAATTCCAAACTCTAAATCGCTTTCTGGAAGGTTATACGCGCACCGATGCGTAAATATAACCAGTTTAATGCAAAAAACACTCCGGAATAGTGACATAGGCTTAACATACATTAAATAAACTTTACATAACTTAGAAATAAGTTTTGGAAAGTTTGGTATGCCGAAATCAAGTTAAATCGCTTACAGGGACTAAATTTGACAAACTGCGAAAGTATGCCAATTTGAACTGTAACAGACATTCTGGAACATGACCATAAGTTAAACATACCATAAATATCCTTCATATAGCTTAGAAATAGGCTTTGAGGGGTTCGGTGTGCTAAAATAAACTTTTGGGTCATTCAGGGACTAAAAGTGTCAAAAAGTGCACAAGTTTGCATTTTCGCTCATAACTTACGTTCTGAATACATCCGGACATCCAAAAATTTGTGTAAGCACTAAAACATTTTATTTTAGTGTTTGGCATAAGAAAAATCCATTCGTCACGCAATTTGGATCGTTTTTCGCGCTTATGCGCATTCCGTCGTAATTAACCGAACAACGCAATCGTACGGCTAAACGAACCGACATCCGTGATGTTTCCAAGCATATTTCATGTTCCCTATGCCTTAACATCATTGTGAAGCTTGAAATTGGGTTTGACGGGTGTTAGAAGTGCCGTTACGCAACGAAACAAGGTGCAGGGGCCTGTTCTGCCACTTTTGAAAACTTCAGACCTGCAAGGCCCTTGCGCACCGTAACAAATATTTTGTTACGGTGCGCAAGCAGTGTCCAGATGCAGCAAATCGATTTTGGCTGCTATTATCTGCCTCTAAACATTCCCCAAAGGTCAAGTGCCACTTGTTAAACTCTTGTGGTGGCCAAAATCAGTTACCATAACATCTTGACAAGTGTACGGGCTAGATCATTCCCTCTTTTCCAAGAAACGATCCTAACGGTGACCCGAAAACTATAAATACCCATCACATTCTCATTCATTTCTCACTAGAATCTGATCAATTGTGCTCTAAGTTGAAACCTTTGTTTCATACCTGAGCTATTTTGATCTAGATTAGCATTCGGGGACCCTTCGTAAGTGTTCCTTCGTTCTTTTATTGCTTTTCGAGTCCGAAAGTCAAACTTTGTTTTACTTTCTGCATTGACCAGTTTATGGTCGATGCGAAGTTCGTTTGAACTTCATAACGTGAGCGTGATCACGATGGTTATAGTCCCTAGTGACTATACCTACTGATTACCACGTTATCTAGGCTCAGTGACGAGCCGTAGTTTCGGTCAGAATACGTATTCTTGCGTATTTTGTAACCAAACTACTTATGGGTATCAAAACCGTTTGTTTTGATACCAAACCTGTTTTCTAAACTTAGGTAAGCATGTTTCAACATGCTTAGCTCGTCACTTTTAGTTTAGTGCTTATTTAGGGTCGTAATGTAAGCGATCTAAACAATCGCTTATACTTTCGAACCCGACCCGTTTGGTCGATCATTAGGATCCGACCAAGCACATTAGGTGACCATAGCATATAGGGAATAACCTTCCAAGGTTATACCTTATGGTCGCTTCGTTTAAGTAGTTGTATGATAGGTAGTTTATATGCCTTAGGTAAATTACCAAAATGCCCTTTTGACGCCAAAATTCATTTTAAGCATATGTAACATAAATTTTGACATCTAAACTGATTTGACAACCATATTAGACATGTTAAGGCATATATTACTTGTCATAGGACTAGTTAGGCGTTCCAAACGCGTTTTACGCGAACGACGCGTTAAAGTAGCATAAGCTACCTAAACGGGTCGTAAGCACTTAGGTTAGGTTTCATTTAGTATGTAAGCTTTGTTAAACCATACTACATGAGTTTCCATACTCGTTTGGTTTACGAACCCTCGTTCTATCCGATCCTCCGATTTAGGTCCGGATTATTAATGTAGTTACTTATATTAGGTGCCGTTTGATATTCCGAGATCTCTAGCATTGCTTGGTGGTTATCTTAAGACTTCTGAGCAATCTCAAGTGAGTACATAGACCCCTCTTTTACTGTTTTCCAAACTGTTTTGGGGTGAAACACATGTGCCTACTTGTTACTTTCATGCTTTCCTGTTTTCACATCATATACTTCCTACGTTCATTAGTACATTATAGTACATGATTTCATTACATTTTATGCTATGTATGTCCATTGTGTGCATACTTAGTACATGGTTCTACATTACATTTCTGCTATGTATGTTAACTGATAGCATGCTAGCACATTGATTTACATGACTTTTCTGCTTTGTATGTTAACTTAGAATACTTAGTACATTTCTTATTCATCATATGCTTACATTTTGGTATGACATTTGGTTTGTTTAAACTATACTATACATTCATTAACACCGATCATGCCGCTCGGTAGTAGGTAGTGGTACCATAGGACTTGACAAATCCCATTCCTGAAATCTCGGGTTTGTTTGGACGCAAGGAATGACCGAATCCGAATACATATTCTTTTGATAACCCATTTTTACATGGTTATCCGACTGTCGCAAGGCTTGGATGTATGAATTTTCACAATACCGCATAAATGTCTATATCAGTATAGCATGCATTTACTACACAAAACATAACTTTGATTTAAACCAAGTTTTACTTCAATACTTTGTTTTGTGCATTTCACTTATGGTTTAGTTGATGCATTTCACTAGCCATACATATCATTTTGGTTACACATTACATGATTTACATTTGACACATAAACATTTTCAACATTGGTTATACGTTGCATGATTTACATCTTGACATAAACATTTTGGTATATTATTCAATACATTTGACAATTGGTTTAAACATAGACATCTTACATTGTTGTTTTGGTTTGGGTAAGTGATTTAAGTAACGAGGCGTGTGTAATACGATACAAGTATGGTGGATACGCCGCTGGTACTTCCTATATATAAGTGCTTGTATGGTATTACATATCGTAGCGTTATTCGAATCATTTCAATTTAAGACATATAACATTTTATACAAAATAACATACTTTTCACAAGACATTGTTTTACAAAACAACTTATCTTATACAAACTCATTTTACTTGGTTATTTATTTAACCATACTTTATTCTCTTATTTATACATATCATCTGATTTTATCACTTTTCAAACGATTTACAAAACAAATCAAATTACAAGGTTCATGACTAAACATTTTCTTAAACATAAGTCATGAATTCTATTTTCACAAAACCTATGTATCTCACAGGCATTTTTATGCTGACGTACCTATTTTCACATGTGTTTCAGGATATGATGCATAGGATTTATCAAGATATACTTAGGCGGACTTGGGCCTTAGCGACAATAAAAGATGCAAGACTAGTTATTTATGTTATGTTTCTTTGATTGTCAAGACATTGTAACTCTTTTATTTAATAAAACAATAATTCAATTTCCATGTGTTATGAAACAATGATTCTGTTACAACACTCCCCGACGTTTTCCGCCACGTATTGTTGTCCTACGTGGTCGGGGTGTGACAGAAAAGTTGGTATCAGAGCTCATGGTTATAGGGAATTAGGTTATTAGTAATACTTTGACCTAGTCTATAACCTTCCTAGGACCCTAACGCGAGTTTACTTGCGTTTAGTCATAAAACGATACCGTCACCTATCCTTAGGCGACGACCTCAACAAGAACATAAATTTCCAAACCGCTTTGAAAACTAATCATCTGTTCTAGGATGATTGATTACTAGGTTTTGAACCCTCTGTTATATGGTTTTGAACCCCTTTGAATTTTCAAAAATCTCGTCAAGGTTTTGGGTTTTAAATAATGTGAACACGTGCAAACTGGAAGGGTGAATGCCTGTATTCTGGGTTTTCTGTCTAGGCAAGCACTTCGTATACATCTCATCAGACGCGAGACCAGTTGTGCTTACCTGGGAATTCTTGGGATGAGTGTTCACTTATAGGCGAGCATGTCTTCGCGATACATTATTTTTGACCCATTTACTTTGATTTGTCACTGTCTCATTTGTTTGCCTTAGATAACAAACAAATGATTGCAAATTCTTATGCATTACCATTCTGCATTATTTACCCGATGACGTTTCACTTGTTTCTTCCTATGTCTTTCATTTTCTTCTAGAATGTCTATTCCTCTCAGCACTGGTCAAATGTCCGAGCGAACAGCCAAATTTGCCCAGCAAATAGGCGAAGTGATTCAGAAGACTGTGGAATTAGGCATTGCCATGGCTCGTCTCAACAATGAAGCCTCCCGTCTCGACAATGAAGCCACTCAAGAGCCACCAAAGGAAGCAGAAGCCAAGCCTTCACCTAAACCAAAGAAACGTAAGGCTTCAAGGAAACCCGCAGCAGTGGCATCAAAACAGGCAAGACCTAGCCAAATGACAGCACCACCAGCCAAGAAACCAATCAAGGAATCAAAGACCATGGATGAACGATCCCCTAAGAAGTCAAGGAAGCGAAAGGCTTCTCAGAACTCTGCTATGATCGCTTACAATGGTCAAGCCATCCCCAACCAACCAGCTCGACCCCCTGCTAGGAAGCCATACAATGGAACTTCACCCTTATGCAACAAATGTAACCTTTATCATCATGCTATGGTGAAGTGCGGTGAATGCCAAATTTGTGGACGTAAAGGTCATACAGCAAAAGTTTGTGTTACAGCAGTACCAAATCAAACAGGACCCATCCGGGTGGCAACACCACCTGCTAAGAAGCAATACAAGGGAACGACACCATTATGCAACAAATGTAAAGGGCATCACCTAGCTCACTTACAGTGTCATCTGTGTGTATCATGTGGACGACTCGGTCACCTGGCAAGTGCTTGTCGATATAACCCGAACCAAGGTGGTCCAAATCAACCACAAGCCAACTCTGCTCAAGCTCGTTTCTCACCAGGGTCTTGCTACAACTGTGGCGAGATGGGCCATTTCCTAAGGGATTGCCCAAAGCTTGCTAATGCAAATCCCACCCACGGATGAGCAGTTGGCTGACTAGAAGATGTTGCTGTCTTATGCTTTTGTTCTTTTTCTGTTTTCTTGAAATGTGAAACAATCTGTTTTGTTTATAAATAAATTATTGTTCACAATTCTGATATACAAGTGTAGTTACACGTGTGTATGACTTTTCCTATGATACCTACATCAAGAAACTATGTACCTTACAAACTACTCTTGTGATTTCTCTCTTTCAAATGATCGCTCATGATTCCCTCGAAAATTTTAAGTACTCGTTTCACTCTAAGAAACAAAGTACAGAAAATAAAGTGACATTATGAGTAATCATGTTTCTGCACATCGGTGCCTTTGAATCCTTGGTTAGATAACTAAGGGTATTTTCAAAACTCATACCCATTACGTTGTGATTTTTTTTCAACATACCCAGTACAAGTATTTCAAAAATAATCTTCATGATCTCAAAACATTTCATATAGTTTGAAAACAATTTTTCTAAATGCATTGCCTATGTTATTTCAAGAACATTGGCCATGTTATCAAAACCAACCTTCCTAATTTCAAAATATTTCATATAGTCTGAAGGCAATATTAACACAGTACATTTTCTTATCAAGTGCATGATTTCGAAAAGCATCATTCATGTTTTTCAAAAACCTTATACATAATTTCAAAATTCATCTCGCATGATTTTAAAACATTTTTATAAATATACTTACCTAGTACACCTACTTTATAATTTCAAAGGTATTATATATAAGGTTTCAAAAACATTGAACACATTTTTTTTAAGAACCCCATGCATAGTTTTCAAAAATATTTTTTTTCATACATTGACTTAACCTTCAAATTCTGCTTCATATGTCGCCTTGACATATCAAGCATCTCAACTTCATAAGCATTTTACTTCATATTTTGACCTAAGCACATCAAGTGCAAGGTTTCAAAACATCTCCAACTTCTAAAATCCATATGGGATCTTTTTATCTTCACATTTAGACCCTTGTGGATGATTATCATTCAAATCAGAGTCCTTGATTGGATTCCTTATGTACCTAAATTCGAACATTTCGGTTCCCTATAATCGAAATCGAATTTTTCTTTTAAAAATATTTCTATCTTTATAGTTAGATTCTTGATAATGTTTAAAGTACCAAATGAAATCCACGAGGTGGATTCCTAGTGTGCTTTAAATACATGCACTCTGTTAGCAAAACTAATTAACAAATTAAAGATCTAGATAAACAATCTTTGTGGTTATATGACTATGTGTTTATGCATCTTGTGTTTTCTCTTATGCATTTTGTGTTTTTGTATACTCTGGATATTCGTTATCCAAATCCTCGTAGAATTTTTCATATCTTCATATGAGGGATTCGTAGTAGGATATTCAAAAAGGTACTACCTTAATTCCTTAATGGGCTTCTATAAAATAGTTAAGATCCTTGGATTATATAGTACCACTCCATGATTCATAAGAGACCCTTTTAGTGGTATAGTAAAAAAGATTGATTCAAAAATCTGGTTAAGAATGACATGTGATGATATAAGCTGAAAAGACTCCTTGGTTGTCTATTAAAATCATTTATTGATTTAATAAAAGGGACCCTATGGTGGTCTAGTCACACTCATCACAGGTTTGTTCATTTGGTTTTCCCCTACACATTATAAAATAGACTGTGTGAACTGTGCAAGGAATTGTCTAATTATGGACGCGTACATAATTATGAGATTCAGTGCACGGTAACCACAGTAAGATTCATTATGTGTAAGAACCGATAGTGACAACAATAACAAAATGAGAACGATGTAATTGAGGTATGGTGGACGCACCAATGACGCTTCATATACTTGTATATAAGTATCCCTCTTACATTGCAAGCATGATGTTATTAAAGTTACTAGAAGTTCAGAACCCTAACCAATGTTGTTCGATCTTTTCAATTCATATTTTCAAACTCACACAAGTTTCCTCTAGATAAAATTTCGGGACGAAATTTCCTAAAGTAGGGGAGACTGTAACACCTGTGCCTCCACGGCCATCAAACAAATACCAAACCAATAAAATATTGTATTTCATACTTGTGATTTGTATAAATATGTGTATCACTTGCACATATCAATTTTTGTTCAATTCCAAACTCTAAATCGCTTTCTGGAAGGTTATACGCGCACCGATGCGTAAATATAACCAGTTTAATGCAAAAAACACTCCGGAATAGTGACATAGGCTTAACATACATTAAATAAACTTTACATAACTTAGAAATAAGTTTTGGAAAGTTTGGTATGCCGAAATCAAGTTAAATCGCTTACAGGGACTAAATTTGACAAACTGCGAAAGTATGCCAATTTGAACTGTAACAGACATTCTGGAACATGACCATAAGTTAAACATACCATAAATATCCTTCATATAGCTTAGAAATAGGCTTTGAGGGGTTCGGTGTGCTAAAATAAACTTTTGGGTCATTCAGGGACTAAAAGTGTCAAAAAGTGCACAAGTTTGCATTTTCGCTCATAACTTACGTTCTGAATACATCCGGACATCCAAAAATTTGTGTAAGCACTAAAACATTTTATTTTAGTGTTTGGCATAAGAAAAATCCATTCGTCACGCAATTTGGATCGTTTTTCGCGCTTATGCGCATTCCGTCGTAATTAACCGAACAACGCAATCGTACGGCTAAACGAACCGACATCCGTGATGTTTCCAAGCATATTTCATGTTCCCTATGCCTTAACATCATTGTGAAGCTTGAAATTGGGTTTGACGGGTGTTAGAAGTGCCGTTACGCAACGAAACAAGGTGCAGGGGCCTGTTCTGCCACTTTTGAAAACTTCAGACCTGCAAGGCCCTTGCGCACCGTAACAAATATTTTGTTACGGTGCGCAAGCAGTGTCCAGATGCAGCAAATCGATTTTGGCTGCTATTATCTGCCTCTAAACATTCCCCAAAGGTCAAGTGCCACTTGTTAAACTCTTGTGGTGGCCAAAATCAGTTACCATAACATCTTGACAAGTGTACGGGCTAGATCATTCCCTCTTTTCCAAGAAACGATCCTAACGGTGACCCGAAAACTATAAATACCCATCACATTCTCATTCATTTCTCACTAGAATCTGATCAATTGTGCTCTAAGTTGAAACCTTTGTTTCATACCTGAGCTATTTTGATCTAGATTAGCATTCGGGGACCCTTCGTAAGTGTTCCTTCGTTCTTTTATTGCTTTTCGAGTCCGAAAGTCAAACTTTGTTTTACTTTCTGCATTGACCAGTTTATGGTCGATGCGAAGTTCATTTGAACTTCATAACGTGAGCGTGATCACGATGGTTATAGTCCCTAGTGACTATACCTACTGATTACCACGTTATCTAGGCTCAGTGACGAGCCGTAGTTTCGGTCAGAATACGTATTCTTGCGTATTTTGTAACCAAACTACTTATGGGTATCAAAACCGTTTGTTTTGATACCAAACCTGTTTTCTAAACTTAGGTAAGCATGTTTCAACATGCTTAGCTCGTCACTTTTAGTTTAGTGCTTATTTAGGGTCGTAATGTAAGCGATCTAAACAATCGCTTATACTTTCGAACCCGACCCGTTTGGTCGATCATTAGGATCCGACCAAGCACATTAGGTGACCATAGCATATAGGGAATAACCTTCCAAGGTTATACCTTATGGTCGCTTCGTTTAAGTAGTTGTATGATAGGTAGTTTATATGCCTTAGGTAAATTACCAAAATGCCCTTTTGACGCCAAAATTCATTTTAAGCATATGTAACATAAATTTTGACATCTAAACTGATTTGACAACCATATTAGACATGTTAAGGCATATATTACTTGTCATAGGACTAGTTAGGCGTTCCAAACGCGTTTTACGCGAACGACGCGTTAAAG
Source organism: Helianthus tuberosus (assembly GCA_030545235.1). Classification (NCBI taxonomy): domain Eukaryota; kingdom Viridiplantae; phylum Streptophyta; class Magnoliopsida; order Asterales; family Asteraceae; genus Helianthus; species Helianthus tuberosus. The sequence goes on from CM060357.1 coordinate 142,563,563, forward strand.
TAGCATAAGCTACCTAAACGGGTCGTAAGCACTTAGGTTAGGTTTCATTTAGTATGTAAGCTTTGTTAAACCATACTACATGAGTTTCCATACTCGTTTGGTTTACGAACCCTCGTTCTATCCGATCCTCCGATTTAGGTCCGGATTATTAATGTAGTTACTTATATTAGGTGCCGTTTGATATTCCGAGATCTCTAGCATTGCTTGGTGGTTATCTTAAGACTTCTGAGCAATCTCAAGTGAGTACATAGACCCCTCTTTTACTGTTTTCCAAACTGTTTTGGGGTGAAACACATGTGCCTACTTGTTACTTTCATGCTTTCCTGTTTTCACATCATATACTTCCTACGTTCATTAGTACATTATAGTACATGATTTCATTACATTTTATGCTATGTATGTCCATTGTGTGCATACTTAGTACATGGTTCTACATTACATTTCTGCTATGTATGTTAACTGATAGCATGCTAGCACATTGATTTACATGACTTTTCTGCTTTGTATGTTAACTTAGAATACTTAGTACATTTCTTATTCATCATATGCTTACATTTTGGTATGACATTTGGTTTGTTTAAACTATACTATACATTCATTAACACCGATCATGCCGCTCGGTAGTAGGTAGTGGTACCATAGGACTTGACAAATCCCATTCCTGAAATCTCGGGTTTGTTTGGACGCAAGGAATGACCGAATCCGAATACATATTCTTTTGATAACCCATTTTTACATGGTTATCCGACTGTCGCAAGGCTTGGATGTATGAATTTTCACAATACCGCATAAATGTCTATATCAGTATAGCATGCATTTACTACACAAAACATAACTTTGATTTAAACCAAGTTTTACTTCAATACTTTGTTTTGTGCATTTCACTTATGGTTTAGTTGATGCATTTCACTAGCCATACATATCATTTTGGTTACACATTACATGATTTACATTTGACACATAAACATTTTCAACATTGGTTATACGTTGCATGATTTACATCTTGACATAAACATTTTGGTATATTATTCAATACATTTGACAATTGGTTTAAACATAGACATCTTACATTGTTGTTTTGGTTTGGGTAAGTGATTTAAGTAACGAGGCGTGTGTAATACGATACAAGTATGGTGGATACGCCGCTGGTACTTCCTATATATAAGTGCTTGTATGGTATTACATATCGTAGCGTTATTCGAATCATTTCAATTTAAGACATATAACATTTTATACAAAATAACATACTTTTCACAAGACATTGTTTTACAAAACAACTTATCTTATACAAACTCATTTTACTTGGTTATTTATTTAACCATACTTTATTCTCTTATTTATACATATCATCTGATTTTATCACTTTTCAAACGATTTACAAAACAAATCAAATTACAAGGTTCATGACTAAACATTTTCTTAAACATAAGTCATGAATTCTATTTTCACAAAACCTATGTATCTCACAGGCATTTTTATGCTGACGTACCTATTTTCACATGTGTTTCAGGATATGATGCATAGGATTTATCAAGATATACTTAGGCGGACTTGGGCCTTAGCGACAATAAAAGATGCAAGACTAGTTATTTATGTTATGTTTCTTTGATTGTCAAGACATTGTAACTCTTTTATTTAATAAAACAATAATTCAATTTCCATGTGTTATGAAACAATGATTCTGTTACAACACTCCCCGACGTTTTCCGCCACGTATTGTTGTCCTACGTGGTCGGGGTGTGACAATTGTTCCATAGCCTTTGACAATTATTTAAAGTTTGAATATTTAATATCATCAATATTAAAATGTCGCAAATAACCAAACACTTGTTTTAAATAAAACCATACTACATTTAAAACATAAAAGATAACATAAGTCTTGATTTAATTATTCTAAGGCACAATCCTATGTGTCTTCTTAAGTAGCTATCAACCTTGTGTACTTTTTTCATGTGTAAAAGAAATTTGGGTTAACAAGAGTTGGTGAATAGATCTTTATTTGTTTTGATTTAACTTTAGAATTTTAATTAATTTATTTAATAAAAATTATTTAACATGCAATATTAAGTGTGATGGGTGACATAAATCAAATAATCCAATAAGCAACCAAATCATAAGTAAATAATGTAACATGACATAACAAAAAATGATGCAATTCAAGCCCCGAAAGGCGAAAAGCGATACTATGAAACAATGATGCGATTCAAGCCCTGTAATGCGAAAAGCGATACTATGAAGCAATGATACGATTCAAGCCCCGTAAGGCGAAAAGCGATACTATGAAACACTTGACACAAAGCGGTAAACACATATAACATATGAATGATAACATGTAATGCAACATACGAAACAAACCATGAGCACATATAACACTTAACTTGGCATGTTATTAGAAAAATATATATATACAAAATGTATGAAATATGACACATGAAACACCCAAAAAAGTTAAAGTGACAAAAAGGAGAAAAGTAAGATCTACTCACTGTTTGCGAAGTATAATACACAAAAATGAAGACGTCTGAGGAAACGAATAAATCCAAGTGTAACAACTATCCTAAACATATAAAATAACAACACTAAACAACCAACAATAAACAAAACTATGAATCCTAAGATTTGGGGAGTTTTGTATAACTAAACGTATTATGTTATCCAATACGAAAAATAAATTAGTCTTTTTTTTAATCTATCAAATTAATTGTGATTAATTGTAAAAATAACAAATTATTATTATTTTTTTTGAACGGCCAACAATCTCAATCCCGAGCACTCTCGGGGCACCCACTGGACAAACGGAGTACTCCGAGAGTAACCCGAGTTCACCACCAATTCCGGGGAAAACCCGGTAACCCACCCGCCCGTAGGCACGACGGTGAAATTACCAGTAAAACTCGTTTGGCTCAAGGATCCAACCCAGGTTTCCCTAGGTCTCCTATCATTGCCCACCAGTGCCTCACTATGCACCAAGTAGGAGTCGAACATGCATCTCTCAAGAGAAATGCAAGCCCTCCACCACTTGATCTAGAGATCATTGGGTTAAATTATGTTATTATAGGAAGTAAATGGTAGATTTAGATAAGTTAGTAAAAATTAATTTAATAACTCCATAAATTATACTTTGTCATTTATTTATGTTTAAAACCCTTTAATTTATAAAAGACTTAATTTGTTCCATATTTTAGTAAATTCGTTTCTTGCAAAATGATTTATTGAGAGACACGAAATAACAAGGAATATATATATATATATATATATATATATATATATATATATAATTCTTCGTAAAATGATTTCATCAATTACTTTTAAATGAAGTACATAGTTTCTATGTCCTTTTTTTTATTTGCACAAAATACATAAATTAGTTTACTTAGTTTGTTTTCAAAGAAAATACTGTCCTTTTGTAAAGATATAAATGGATGTTTTATTCAGAAAAGAAAAATAAAACTAACTTTGCAAAACACAATTTTCTTTTGCTTCTTTATAATATCTTTGAATACTATGTCTGAATATTTGAAAGATTATAAGTCTTATCACCTTGACAAAAAACGTGTAAATAAACCAATTCCCATCCAAATAATATTCTTAATAATTAACATGTTTATGAGATACAGAAACCTATATAATATTTATTATTATTTTATTAATGAATTAATGAGAGAATCCATGTAAAATTTAATAATTCTGTGAAGTATAGAAAACAAATTAAGAAAAAAAAAACATGAGTAGTCCATCTTCTTTCTAAAAGGAAAATGAAGCACAAAGTTCCTTTTGGGTTTTGAACAAAGGTGAAATCTTGTTTTCTTTATTTCCTTATTATTTTTAAACCAAAACCGTATCACTTTACATACTGGCTCATCTATATCCCTAAAGATCGCCCCGATTTAAATCCGAAATCCATGCTCAATAGTTACAGTTAAACGATTAGAAAGTTATGGGTTGATTCGAAAATAAAATAAAAAAGAAACGAACAAGTGGGTAGTAACGCCACCTCTTATTGATGCTGAGTTTGCCGAAGTAAAACAAATAGTGGTGTAGAGCGATCGAATAGTTGCGGTGGCTGAAACCTTGAACCGAACTAGATGTCGATACGTTGAGGCTGGAGAGACACAAAGGTGCACTTGGCGTGGTGTTTTGAAGGGGATAAAATTTGGTCTAATGGTTATAGACTTGATTTTATATGCAAATGAAATGGATTTGATTTGGCGATAAATCTCGATTATACGGTTTCTAAATGGAGTCAAATTAGACTTTGGTTAAGATTATAACCGTGTGGCTTATCTTGGTAAGGATTGACACTTTATATTGCGAAAATAAAACGGATATTTTGGTGTTAATTAAGTCAAATATGGTCGTGGGAAGTGTCGGAGAAACAAAAGGGAGATGGCAACGATGTTGGCGTTAGAATGTTTCTAAATGAAATGTTTACGTCATTATTGTTATTGTTTAATTATTATATATATATAAAATATATAATTAATTCAGCTTCTTAACTCGTTCTTCTCGTGTAACTCAATATATATAACATTTTATAAAAAAAATATGAATATACTGTTGGGACGAGCGTAGTTTCCTGTATCATATGACCTAAGTTTCATAAAAATCGAAGTAGGGTAAAAAATAATATATTTTATTTATAACGGTTCGAAATGGTTTACAAATGGTTTGGATTCAATTTTCAAAATGGGTCAGATTTTGGGATCCCATTTTGACGGATGTTACATGCTCCCCTACTTTTTGGAATTTCGTCCCGAAATTAAGAGGAAACTATAATTGGTAACTGTTTTAGCATATACCCTAGGAGTTTACATTAAAATAAAATCAAAGTAGGGTTTAGGTTCGATTGTTACAGTAACATTCCTGGTAGAGGAATCGTTCTTTGTTTCCAGAGGTGTAAAATATGAAAAGTGTCGTAACGCGGTGATGGCTGATATCATGACAAGGATTTACTATTAAGTCGTAATCATGATGTCTAATTGTAATTTACATCACGACAAGGGATTTTGAGGCAATCGAAACGTCATCATGATAAGGTTACATGTAATCACAAAATGAATCTTCAAATACATCATTGTCCAAACTGAGATTGACACTACTTACACAGAACTTCTCATGACAATCTAACAAAAACTTTTAATCCTTTGACATGAACACTTATATATAGGAAGTACCAGCGGCGTATCCACCATGTCATTGTCAAATTTTCATTGGCTTTGTTATCAAGTCATGATTAGTTCTATGTGACTCGTCCTAAATGTGACACCCCAACCAATGGCGGATGTAGGACCGGTTTTGACTCTGAAGCGATTGCGAACCGAACGTGTGACGTGCGGAATCCGTACAAGAACGTGACCGAACACACGAGACGTAATATAACTGTGATTCTATTGAAAGATCTGATAACGTACAACACCTGAATCACGTTGGAGCACTTTCTCTCTCTAGACTTTCCCTCTCTAGCCTCTAGATCTCCAAAGCTCCAAAATGTCAAAAGTCTCAAAAGCCTCTAACTCTAACCCTAACTCTTCTATTTATAGGCAAAGCATATAAGGAGAGTTCTCCTTATTTACAATAATGCCACCTTGCCCTTTTCTATCTAATGTTACAATATAAGGCTAGATTCAATTATTTTCAGCTACGGTTCTCATAGACGGAGGCGATAGACATAAATGCACCAACAGACTCCCCCTTGGATATTGCCGCAGTCAATCCGTAGTCAAACTCATAGCGACTTGTCTTTCTCTCTCGCTCTGAGTCTTCTTGAAGCTTTAACACGTTTTCATCAACGTAGACTCTCTCTAGCTTACAGAATCCCCGTGGATCTGTCTTCAGCTTCAGCTTCTTCTTTCAGTAGACTCTTTCTTTAGGCTCCCCCTTTCGTCAAGCTTCCGTGCTTTGGGATCGACATCTGGCTTTCCGGTTACAAGCTCCTCCAGGATAGATACCTGACTCCTTGAATGCACGCTCCCCCTTGCGTTGAGCTCGTCTTCAGACTCCCCCTTAGACTCGGCTATCGGGATCGTAGTCTGGAATAACATCTGCAATTTTCAAACATTTATAAGTAACAACTTTTTAAACATCCAGGATTGAAAAACCTGGCTCTCTCAGCATAAACTAAAATATTTCAACAGTGAAAGAATTTTCCGATTGTCCAGGAATCATTACCTGGCTCTATAAAACTTTCTAAATCAAGATCCTGGTTCTAAAATATAATAATATGAATATATCCAGGATTACTTGATACTCTCCCCCTATCAACAAACTTCATGGATTTGGCAGTTTTAGCGAACAGGATTGGAAACTGGCTCTATTACAGATTTTAACAGATTAAGAATCCAAATCCTTCACGGTTAATCATCCAAGTCCAAATTAATGACCTTGGAGATATCACAAACTATTTTTGAATTTTTGATTTAAAAAATTTCAAGTTTCAAGTTAATTAACTTGTTTATTTTCAGAAACACGATCAGCATACTTAGATTTTGAAACTCAGCACTCAGACATCGGTTGTCGAAAATAAAATGAAATCAAAATCTTTTTGTATTTTTCTGAAACATAAAGCAGTAAAGAAATATTTACAGACAATATTTTTGTTTGAGTTCGCGTCAGAGGATCATATCAGTTTATGACAAATCACTAGCACCGTTGAGCTTTAAACACTTTAAGTTCTAAACGATTCACTTAGATTGTCAGTATACTGATCCACTTAAATTTTCACACAAAGTTCAACTGATTCGAGATACGGATTTAGTGTTTTAAGGACTTAAACTTATTCGCGTGTCCCACCTCAGAATATACTCCCGTATCCAGACTCCTATATTCAGTCTTACAGGTGAATTTACACTAATGATATCTGTAAATGGGTAATGCGAGGCCATGAGAGCTCAGGTTAGAACTTCCGTTCAGACAGAGATGTGATGGCTCGACTTTTAGGTGTGTCCCGTTTGGGAATCTTTTCTTCAACAGCACATGATTAGCACTTTTCAATGTTTCATCATTTTTTATGTTGAGGGTGGGCTTTATGATTAAAGCAGTGCAGAGTATTATACGAGGACTAGGCTATTGCTCCCGCAAAATCAGAAGTCCCGGTATAATACCCCAGATATCATCACGTACAAAGACCTAGTATGTCAGAAATAGAAAGCCTTTCAAACAAGATTTCGGGGGTTACCCATATATCCGAGATATGTTCCCCACGAGATAAGTAAGTATTGATATTTAGGTTTATATCTCGAAAACAATCTACTAAGTGTGTAAAAACCTACTGGCATATCATCAGTGAGACCGTTTATCACATTTTAGCATTCCATTTCTTTAGCGTACTATGATTGTCTATTGATGTACTATCATTTCCTTTTTTTACACAAAAAAACTCATTTTTGAATTTTATCATGTTTTTGGCTTTTTCAAATTTTCTAATGTTTTTGGATTTTCTGAAAATTTCTTACTCCCCCTAAAATGCAAAACCATTTAAAGAAAATTTGACAAACCGATACTGATAGCTTTGTCTCACCATCCATTTTCTGCTTTTCATGCTCTATTTTGTAGAAAATATAACGTACCCCCATGATTTACAACACATTGATATCTTACAGTTTGAAAACCGTTTTTCAATCTAGTGAAATTAATCATGTTTGTTCAGCCGTGAGGGTTTCTGCATATTCAATCATCATATTTTTGAATTTTTTTTAAATTTGTACAAAATTTATAAACAAACATATTTTTTGATTTTTCAAAATTTTGACAAAATAAAAAAACATATTTTTGGTTTTTAAATTTTCAATTTTTAAGGTTTTTGAAATATTGTTTATTTATTTACAGAAACACAAACTCCCTGTTCAACAGTAGCAGGGACCAGCAGCCTCTTCTTCTCGTGCCAGGCTGCTTCGACACTCTTCTTGATGACATTCAGTTGTTTTCGAAAGCACCTACACATTCAACTTAATTCAATCACTTGAACAATTTAGCCCAGGTTTGTTTGACCTTAGGCATTTCAGCACAAAATGCATCATTTAACTTCGGAAAATCTTTGTCATTTTGTACAAAGACTTTTTCAATTTTAACATTATCTTTTTCCACATTTACCGAAGTCATTTGTTTCTTAACTATCCATGTTTGACCTTTTGGAGCACCTCTTTTCTAAAAATGTGAATCTTTTCGAACATTTTGATTTTGAACAATAGCTTTTGGTTTCCAAAACTGGTTTGGTTTTGTTGCATCAACAGTTGTTTTCCAACTTTGTGTTGTTCTAAGTCTGGGTGTCACTGGTTTCCATGTTTGTTGTGAGTCAGCCTTTGACATATTCGGCTTCCAAGTTTGCTTTGTATCAAACTTGGTTGACTTCTGATTCACAACATCAGACTTCTTTTTCGATTCAACATCAACAGGTTTCAGATTTGGACACTTTCTTGCAAGATGTCCAGTTTGATCACATTTGAAACATGTTCTCTTGGACACATCTTTGACCTGTTGTTGTTGCCTTTTCTTTTGAGCATAGAACTCTTCATTAGACTGTCGTCTAAATTTGAGTTCTTTCTCTTCTTCGGAACTTGTTCCGTGAACAAAATTCATCTTTGCCTGATAATTTGGCGTTTCATTTTTCTTCCAATTATGTTTCTTTTTATAACCCAACCCAGCCTTCATGTTTTTCTTTTTGTAACCAGGTTTGTTATAAAAAGTCTTGTGACCTTTTCCAGCAAACTTTGGAATTTCTGATTTTTCAATTTCAACCATTTTGAAAACTTTATCAATCTTTTCTGAAATCACATTCTGAATCGGGAATACAATATCTAAGAATAATTTGTCCGATCCAATCCATGGTATAAACCAATCCTTTTGAATCATCATTCAAATTTTTCTCAGATTTTGAGTTTTTCAGATATTCTTCATGAAAGCTACCTTCATTTCCATCCTGTGATTCAGATTTACCTGTTTCAATCAACTTTTCTTTCAACACACTTTCAACGACCTTACCTACCACTTCTGAATTACTTGAATCATCAGATTTGGAATAGGTTACGTCAATGTTATCTGATAATTGATCGACCATGTTGAAAGCCTTTTCGACTTTCTCATCATCATAAAATGCAAACTTTTCCGGTGGAGGAACTTGATGAAACTCTGAGCCAATACCTTTCTTGTTTTTCTCAGAATCATCATCACCCGGTTTTATGTTGAAAATACGTTCAAGCACATATGATGACGCATGATGACTTTTTAACTTGTTGTTATCCTGTTCTAAATCAGCTATTTGACGCTTTAGCTTAGCAACATCCTCAATGTAAGAATTGACAACTTGTTGCTTTATTGAATATTGTCGCTTAAGCGTATCAGTTGTTTTAGAACAGTATTTCAATCTGGATTGAACAAGTTTCATTTGACTCTTCACATTTTCATATGACTCTTTTGTAATGTGATAAGCCAATTTTATTGAATCGTACTCCTTTTTTCATTTCCTGACATGCATTTTCTTTTTGAACACATTCTTCTGTCATTTTCGAAACCTTTTCTTTCAAAATTTCATTTTCTTTTTCTAAACTTTTGCACTTTTGTGTTAGTTTTTCATCATTTTCTTTCAAAACTTTTTCATTTTCTAACATTTCTTTGCATTTATTTTTGAAAACTTCTTCGTTTTTATTGAATTCTAGATCTCTTGTTCTGAACTTTTCGTCTTTTTCAGTACAAGCACTGCACGTTTCCATGCATTTCTTGCACTGTTCAACATTTTTATTTAAGATTTCAGAATCAGTTTTTACCTTAGTGATCGGCACTTTGGCTTTTGTTTCCATCTGTGTCTGATCAGATTCACTCTTCTTCTCATCACCGTCATCAACATCCAATCTCTCTATCTTCACTTCTTTTTCTTCATCTCTCACTTGCTGTTCTTTAGTAACAGCTTTTTCACCAACTTCTTCTACTTTCTCTTCCTCTTTCACCTCTTCAGCCACTTTCTTCAAATCAACCACTAACTCTTCAACATTCTTTTTCATTCTTTCTTCATCCCTCTTTTTCAAATTCGCGGTCATCACGTCACGAATTATCTTGTCCAGCCTTTTCAAATAGGTTTTATCTTTCACAGCATTCGAATAGTATTCGCAGGACAGAGGAATTACTGCAAGAACATCATTGAAAACCACTTCTTTTCTATGAACGACAGGATCACCATTTTTGTTGACATAGCAATCTCTCTTCTTGTCGTTTCTTCCACAGTACTTTGCATCTTCGTATTCTTCTTGCATTTTCTCAATCCTGCATCCTGCAAAGAATCTTTCTCTTTCGGTTTTCTCATTCAGAATTTCTTCTCGACTTCTTTCCTTGATTTCAGCAACAAAATCATTATGTTTGTTCAATGCTTCCCATTTGGCTTTTGCTTTGAATTGTTCATCAACAATATCATTTACTGGAAGAACTTCACTCCAGTCAAACCCTTCGTCATCTTGAATGACTGCACAAGCTCTTGACTTCTCTTTGGGATTATTTTCAATCAGTTTCAGCTCTTCTTTGCTACGGTGGTAAATCGCCTTTCGATAATAATCATCATTGAAAGGTTTCTCAGTTTCGTCAACTTCAGAGTTTTTGCATTCTCTTTTGAAATGACCTTTTTGCTTACATCTGAAGCAGGTCACTTTGGATTTGTCGAATCCCAGCTTTGTTGACAGACCACCTATTGACTGCTTCCCAGTAATCTCCATATACCTCTGAGCTCTTCGGATGCAACTTGCTAAACACCAGCGTATGTCAATGAGTTCCATTTCTGCTGGGTCGATCTGGTCGTAGTCTTCCTTTGTCAGTTCTGAGTTTCCTATTTTCCCAGACACTTGACCTTCGTATGACTCTAACACAGATGCTAGAAAACTCATTTGTTGTTTTGCTGCATTGATGCTCATAGGCGGAGAATTCTTCAGTTTCAAAGCGATGTTGCAAAGAATTTCCTCAGATTCATCAGGGTCTGCTTTTGAAGAAGATGAATGATATCCAGGATTATAGCTTGATGAGCTTTTCTGCGGTTCTTTTGATTTCTCAACACTGAATGCTGTCTTTGGTGAATCACCAGCTTTCACCGAAGGTGTGCTACCTTTGTAATAAAGACCAACATTCTGTTGATGTGAAGAACTGCTCATCTTGCTTTCTTTATGCAATTCAAGCTCATGAGTTTCAATCTTTTCAATTAACACATCAAGAGTGATTGTATCATATAAAACATCATTTTTCAAGATAAACACAAACATTTACCATTGATCAGCTCATGGTAACGCTTCTATTATTTTATCAATTATTTCCTCACGTGTTTTGACAATTTCAAACCTTTCGAGTTCAATTTTTAAATGGCAAAACCTCTCAATCATTTGCCTTACCGTCTCTCCCTTTAAACTATCAAACAAATCAAATTCCTTTTTTAGTAAAGCAATTTTGTTCTTTTTAATTTGTTTGCCACCTTTGGCTTTTACCCTTAACGCTTACCAAACCGATTTTGATGACCCATCATGATTTAACAAAGAAAATATATCATCTCGGATAGATTGTTGAATCAATGCGATCATCTTCTGCTCATATGAGAATTTCCGTTTGTCTTCATCGGAAAGATCATTGAGATGGATCTCTTCTTTCTTGTCATTAATCGGTCGACTATATCCAAACTCTAAGTAGAACCAACTCTCGTGAGCATATGCCTTGGTCCAGTTCAGGAATCTTTCTTTCCACCAAGTATAATCTTCTATGTTCTCAACTTTAGGTGGTTTCGAATAGGTTCCATAGAATTTATCATGTTTTATGTTATCATTGATTGTTTTTGTTATTGATTTCGGTGTGACAGTTGATGTTTCCGACGAATCTGATGTAAACGCTTTGTAGAACGTGTTGTAGAATTCTTCAGCCATGATGCTATCTCCTTGAATCACCTGAGAAACAAACAAACAAACACAATCAGTTTAAACACTTATCAAACAACTGATCGAACTGGTATCCGATCGAGTAAGTCAACAAAAGTCAACAGTAATAACAATCAGGTGACGGTGTTGTCCGATCGGGTGGGGATGCTGTCCGATCGGGTGGGAATGTTTTGAATAGGGTGGCAATCCGTTCGAGCTGTTGTTCGATCGAGTCACACAAACCGTTCGAGTTGTTGTTCGATCGATGACACTACACAACAATCAGTGAATAGGGTGGCAACTTGTTCGACCTGCTGTTCGATCGAGTGACTTTGTGGCACTTCAAACAAAATGCAAGGAATTAGACAATGCTGTCCGATCGAGTAGCACTATAAGACAAACTCTTTTCAATTTTGATTCTATTCTAGTCTTATCAAAAAGCACATGCAATTTCTAACTGACTCTTCAACAGTGGCCGCTAAAACTTTTAGTAAATCACATGCAAAACTGATTTAAGTTCAATTAATGTCTTGAGCCAAGCATAATCACATGCACATGCAATTGTCAGAACAAATAATTCTTGGGCCGAGAACTCTAGAATCACATGCACAATTAATGATCCACTGTCATTATGTAAACTTGATTGGGCCTCCAATTTGAATCACATGGGCAGATATATGAAATCAGGAAATCACGTGATGTAGTTGTTAATGAAACCGATAGATGTTGACAACTGTAATATAATTCACATGCTCACCGATAAAGTTGACTGACAAAGTTGACTTTAATGAAGTAAATTGAATGAGGTGTCAATGAATCGAACTACCGCCCGAGCGACCTGTAGTCCGAACGAGTGACGGTCAATTAAGTCAACTTCTTTAATGAATGGCAGAGAATAGAAAGAGGTGTCTTTGAATCGAACTACTGCTCGATCGAGCTGTACTCCGATCGGGTAACAGTCAACAAGTCAACTACTAATGAAATGTAATGAAAGAATGGTGCTTTGGATCGGACTACTGCTCGATCGGACTGTAGTCCGATCGGGTGACATGTAATATTATCATAACAACAACTGTAAGCTTTTTATCAACTTTTTCGAATAAAAAATATTAGATTTCTTCCAAACGGCTTAGAATTAAGATCTGAAAATTTGTAGGCTTGTAGATCAAATGTTTTCGCACAACATATCCAAAAATCAGCGATTTTTAAGCGTAAAAAACTTGTTTAATTTTGGAATTTTCAGTCAAGAACTTGACGAAATGAAAAAGATGAAGAAATTGAGAAAATCTGATGCGATTTTTTATCTGAATCTGATGAAATCACGAGCGAAATTGTGTGTTTGATCTGTGCAATCGAGCTCCTGCTCTGATACCACTTGTAGGACCGGTTTTGACTCCGAAACGATTGCGATCCGAACGTGTGACGTGCGGAATCCGTACACGAACGTGACCGAACACACGAGACGTAATATAACTGTGATTCTATTGAAAGATCTGATAACGTACAGCACCTGAATCACGTTGGAGCACTTTCTCTCTCTAGACTTTCTCTCTCTAGCCTATAGATCTCCAAAGCTCCAAAATGTCAAAAGTCTCAAAAGCCTCTAACTCTAACCCTAACTCTTCTATTTATAGGCAAAGCATATAAGGAGAGTTCCCCTTATTTACAATAATGCCACTTTGCCCTTTTTCTATCTAATGTTACAATATAAGGCTAGATTCAATCATCATCAGAGTGGGACAAAGATAGATTGCTCATCACACATAACACTATTGCGACAATATTTAATTCAAAATTGATTTCATATCATAATAAAATTGTCAAGTACAACATGAAATTCAAATACAACATCGAAAGCAAAACAAGAAGTTCAACAAGTTAAAGTACAAAATCTTGAAATTTCAAGTGCGTTTCTAGAGTCGTCCCTACTAGATTTCGTCATATTCAACCTCATCAACTTGCAACATGTAAACAAAATATAGTTCAACACAAAAATGTATTGGCGAGTACACAAGTTTAAGTATAAGTATAAGTATAAGTATAAAAGTTTGAAACGAATCCACATGGCAACTTAAGTTATTCAAGAACAACATATCATGTCATGCAATATTTCTAGTCAACCCTCTGTTTACACAATAAAGAATATAATTTAACATGACCTCTCTTTCACGGGTGGTACGTTACTCCTATAGCGCTATAAATGTTAAATGGAGGCTCGTATAAAGCTAATGACTATAGTATCACATAAGAATCACCCAAGTATATGCATAAAGTATAAAAACATAGTATTCATATATTTGGATTGTTTTCGTGCATTTGCATAAGGTTAACATATTGCACCCAAAAGTGTTAAAACGGAAAATGGGTCAAGTGTACTCACGGTTTTGCAAGTTTCCACTTGTTAATCTGCGAGGAGTTGTTGGTTGTTGGAGGAGGAAACACCAAGTCCTTCTACACGAGGAAACACATGTGTGTAGGTTTTTGGATGATAACGAAGGAGTACGAATTCGGGATTTAAAGTATATGACAAGTAAACATATGAGAAAATAACCATCTAGCATAAAATACTCGTTTTTGACACTATTTAACCCATAGGGGTTTGAATGTTTTCATGGGTTAAAGTACCCATTAGAATCATAACGAGAATAAAGTTCTTAGATGGTGTAACTTAGTATTTTGACAAATAACTATTGGGTCATCATCAAAGATTCGGTTACTATGGGTTTATATATTCTATATTGGTACATATTATATGTTTTGGTCCATCAAGTATAACAAGATTATCATAGAAGTCATGCATGAGGTAGGAAGATAAATCTTCCATTTTGGAACCTCTTTTGTATTCACCAATGCATAAGTTGTCATAAGACAACAAGGATGGTCATGAATGGATTTATTATTATAGAAATGAAATACACACTAGCTAATATGGAAAACATCAATTGATGTGTGGATTTGTAATTAGGATAGCCCAAGCTATCCAAATAATCACTCATTTTCAAGTTCAAGACTTGTTCATCCCTTGTGGGTTAAAACCCTTTTAAAAAAGAAACTTTTGAGGCTTAAAACCTCTGGATTTAGATGTTACAACCTTGTTTTTAAGCACACATAATCATAGTCTTGATTAGTGGCATAAGGACATATGAATGTAAGAAGAAATCACAAGTTAAAGTATGTTTATCAAAGTTTTTATGGAAAACAGAAACTTTCTTGCACTTTTAACCTTATTTGGTTGATGTTACAGCCTTGGTTTTCCATGGAAACCTATGGAAACATACCTAAGGTTGTTCCAAGTTCTAAGAAGAAAGAATGAATGAAAAAGATGAAGTATAAGTGAAGTTATGCTCACTTTTGCAACTTGTAACAATTCTGACTTGCTACTGATTTCTCAGCTCGATTTAGAGTGTTTGAGAGTAGAAAATATGAGTTTACAAAGTGGAAAATGTGTAGGAATGAGTTGGGTTTTATAGGGAATGATTAGGGTTGGTTAGCTGGTCATTTAATGGAAGAAACACACTTAAACTAACCAAAAATCGACCAATAATTGAAGCTGTTAAGGGATTATGTGGACCAGACTGCCTGGCGGGGCATGACCCATTTGGGAATCTCGCTCGCGGGCCGTGAGCCAATATGGCTGGGTGATTTTGTTTGATTTTTAACAAGTTTGGCCTTTATAGTTTCACATTTAAGCATTTTAAGGTGTTTTAAACATAAATGATGTATTGTAAGTGTATGTAATGTAATAAAAACAAATATAAAACAAGTATAAATAAGTGTGGATGTCGAGAATATGTATCGTATTTGCATGAATTGAGCACGTATTGCAAGTTTAACGTATTTTACATGAATTATGAATAAACTATCACACGTATGAATATTCCAAACGTATAAACATGTATGAAGTATGTAGAACATAAAAATTTAAAGAAATACGAATTTTATTTATGATCCTAGTCTCGGATTTTACAACGATTACAACAAAAAGACGAATACAAGACTACAAGATTTCCAAAAATAGAAATACAAAAAATGCTTTCTAATTACGGAAAGCACAAAGATGCAGGGCGTTACAGTCTCCCCTCCTTTAGGAAATTTCGTCCCGATATTTAGGAAGAAGTAACGAAAAGTCACGGATACTTAGTCTTCATCTCACTTTCGAGTTCCCAATTAAACTTAGCGCCACGCTTTCCTTCCCATCAAACCTTAACGATAGGAATTCGACTGCGCCTCAATTGCTTGACTCCTCAATCCATGATTTCGACAGGTTTCTCCACGAAGTGTAGAGTTTCGTTGATTTGAAGATCCTCGAGTGAAACTTGAAGTCCTTCGTCAGCTAGACGCATCTTTAAGTTTGAAACGTGGAAGACACGGTGAACGTTGTTGAGTTCTTCAGGTAGGTCCAGTTGATACACAACCTTGCCAATCCTTTCTAGAATTCCAAAGGCTTGCGACGCTTGTCAACGTAACTCTTTTGTTGGCTCCTGGCTTTCAACAAGTTGTCTCGAACCTGTAAAATCTTGTCCGTTGTCTCTTATATAAGCTCGGGACCAGTGATTTGAGCTTCACCAATCTCGTGCCAACAAATAGGCGAACGATTCTTACGACCATACAATGCCTCGATTGGTGCCATTTGAATACTCACGTGATAACTGTTATTGTACGAGAATTCGATCAAAGGCAAGTGCATGTCCCAGTTGCCACGAAAATTGATTACGCAAGAACGAAACATATCCTCTAAAGTTTGGATAGTACGCTCGGTTTGACCGTCTGACTGAGGATGGAAAACGGTGCTAAGGTTAAGAACAGTACCCATAGTGGATTGAAAGGTTTGTCAAAGACGAGACGTAAAGCGACCATCACGATCAGAAATGATGTTAATGGGGATACCATGACGACAAATGATCTCATCGGTGTAGTTCTAGCCAATTTCTCGACTTTGAAATCTTCACAAATGGGGAGAAAATGAGCTGATTTGGTCAATTGATCAACGATCACCCAAATACTGTCATGACTAGAAGAAGTACGAGGGAGCTTGGTGATAAAGTCCATTGCAATACTCTCCCATTTCCAGACAAGAATTTCTGGTTGTTCGAGGAAGCCTGAGGGACGTTGGTGTTCAGCTTTAACCTTCAAACAAGTGAGCCATTTCGCAACAAATGTGGCGATATCTTTCTTCATTCCAGGCCACCAATAGGACGTATGCATATCATGGTACATCTTATCAGCAACAGGGTGAATAGAATATCTAGATTGTGTGCCTCCTTCATCAGAAAGTCTTGAAGGTTATCACGATTAGGAATCCATATTTGATTGAGATAGTATAGAATACCATCGGATTTAGACACAGGATCTTCTTCAACATCATCTCGTATCTCGAGGGAGAGACTACCCTTGTTAATAGAGGCATATTGAGCTTCACGAATGCGGCTTTGAAGATCATTAATGAGTTGAAGACAACGAATACCCTTTATATGAGTTTTAAGACTAAGAAAGTTGGCAACTACATTCGCTTTTCCTAGATGGTAGCGAATTTCGCAGTCGTAGTCGTTTAACAACTCTACCCAACGACGTTGACGCATGTTCAGTTCCTTTTGGTTGAAGATATGTTGAAGGCTCTTATGATCGGTGAAGACCACACACTTAGTACCCTAAAGGTAGTGTCGCCAAATCTTCAAGGCAAAAACAACTGCGCCAAGTTCAAGGTCATGCGTAGTGTAGTTTTTCTCATGTATTTTGAGTTGCCTCGACGCGTAAGCGATAACCTTGTCTCGTTGCATAAGGACACAACCAAGGCCAAGGTTTGAAGAATTGTAATACACGACAAAGTCGTTGTTACGAAATACACGACGAAGTCGTTGTTACGATTGGGAAGAGCAAGAATAGGAGCATTACAAAGCATATTCTTGAGCGTTTGGAAAGATTCCTCTTGTTCAGGACCCCAAACAAAAGGCTTCTCTTTTGAGTCAAGGAGGTAAGAGGAACGACGATTTTCGAGAAGTTAGAGATGAAACGAGGATAATAACTAGCTAGACCAAGAAACGAACGAATTTCCGATGGAGACTTAGGTGCAATCCAATTCTTTACAGCTTCGATTTTAGCAGGGTCAATGTGAATACCAAGTTCGTTGACGGTATGACCAAGAAATTGAACTTCTTTCTACCAAAAGTCACATTTAGAAAATTTGGCGTAAAGATGTTCAGCGCGTAGAAGCTGAAGGATAAGACGCAAGTTGTCACACCCCCAAAATACCACATGCGGAAACACCGTGGGACGTGTGACGTACCAGGATCCGGACACCAATCACATTGAACTATAACAAGATATTAAAAAAAAGTTTCCATTTATTTCATAATATAATTTCAAATCACAACTTAACACCAATACGTTCAGCGGAAGCATAATGTAAATCATTATTCAAATGTTTCAAAACAAATGTGCGAAACTAATGAACGTGTATCCAAGAGACTCGACCCATGACCACTCCAGCACTTCCAGATAGCAAGTTCCATGTCCATGAATCTAACGACCTGCAAGCATGCAGACAAGTGTGTCAGACGACGCTGGTGAGTTCAAAGTTTGTTATCATGTTTAGTTACCAAGTATAAGCTTAAAGCTTTTCAGAAATACAATGTTGTTAATAACTCGAGTACCGCAAGATGGCTCCAGATTGTTTGCCCTTCCCCAATGCTCTATCAAACATTGGTCGAGTGGTTAAGGTAATTAGTTCACGCCCGTCCTCCCCGGTATTGTGTGAGGGTGCCAAACCTAATAGCGCTATCAACTAATAACCCCGTTACCTCCCCGGTAACTAATTCGGTATATGATGGGACTTAAATGACAGATATGAGTGTATTAAACAACATCCCAAGTTTAACATTCCAGTTAAACCTATTTACCCGACATTCCTCCCCGGAATATTTACCAGATGTCCCTCCCCGGGACGCATGCTTGAAAAAGGCAGTGAACTCACCTTAGATTTGCTCGGTATATTAAGTTACCCGTTCCAGTTAGTCAACCAAACCCTATCGTAGATACCAATAATATCAGTTTCATAATCAACCAAGTCACATATTTCACACAGATTGTATTCATCACAAAGATCACCGTATAACATGAAGCAAGTACTCAGTTCTCATACAAGTCCACATCCCATGTGAATGTCACATACCAACACACAACAGGTGAGTGTTCTACTCACATAAGTCAAATCAGGTTTCTCATTCTTAACCATCATTGTTATCTTGTATTAGATAGTATTTATAAACACAAATATCCATTGTCATATACAACATACACAGTTTCTGTTTGTTTACACACATGCAGCATCTCCACGAAGAATCTATTCTTCGTGGGATGCTCCCTTGGTGAAGAATCCCCTAGCGAAGGATTATCTTTCGTCGGAGTTGAGTATGGCGAAGAATCCCTCGGCGAAGAACCATTCTTCGTCGAGAATGAACATGACGAAGAACCCTAATGGTTCGTCGAGAACCAGCCAACGAGGAACCACATTCTTTGTCGAGCCGTGTTCTTCGTGGGGGAAATCCTTCGTCGTTGCACTCACAGAGAATTACAATTACTTTATTTCAGCCTTAACAGATGCTAACATGTTTTACAGTTTTCGAATCGGATCAAACAACACTTTTCAACCATGAACATGTACCATAAAGATGAACAATCATTAACCATTCAAAACATAACAGTTCTCAATCATCATACAAACCATACTAAACAATCATTGACCCTGATCATCCTATGACCGCACACAATCAGAATATCAGTTTATCATGATATAAGTTCATAAATTAGAATCATCAAACCCCATCACGAGTAAGAATGTATACAAACCCTCGAACCCTCATCATGCAAATTCTAGATTACAATCTTATTGATGAAACCCTAATTTTATGTAAGATCACATCATCAGGACTTTATCAATTAACAAAGACGGACACTAACCGTTATGCCAAAGTGATTAGTTTGTTTGATTGAGATGAAGGGCTTCGAAACCCACAGTTTTCGTCGCTCAGAGAGGAGAGAAGGAGAGGACTTTAGGGTTTGATAATAGTTCGTGTTTGCAAAATATAAGAACCATGCACAACCCTATGGGCCGTGTTCACAGATCTGAGCCGAGGGCCCTTTCGGCGAAGAACTCTCTTGACGAAGAATCCTAGTTCTTTGTCGAGAGACCTTTTGGCTAACAACCTCGTGGCGTAGAACCCTAGTTCTTTGTCGAGAGTGGTTATGACTAAACATTAACAACTCCTAATATTTCATGCAACACTCAAACATAACAATACTTCAATCAATCATATATTGTGCACAAGTTACAACATTAAACGAATTCATGAAAACAGAGTTGTGAACAAGTGATGCATAGAGGAAAGACCCTGAAGTTTCAGGTTGTCACATCATCCACAACTTGAAAGAAATTTCGTCCCGAAATTTGATAAGTAACCCAAAATGGCAGAGTGTTAGATCAGGATGACTATGGATTTCCCTCGGGTGCCACATCATCCCCAACTTGAAAGGGAATTTCGTCCCGAAATTCACCAGTTGCATCAGGATTAAATTGATCAGTTGGGAATAGTTGAGCATACTTGAGCTTCATCTGATCCTAACATTCCCACGTGAACTTCGGTCCACGTCTTGAGTTCCAACGAACTCTCACGATTGGAATTCGGCTATGCTTTCGGACCTTGACTTCCCGATCCATAATTTCGATGGGTTCTTCGACAAACTGCAATTTTTCGTCAATTTTCAGCTCCTGAAGTGGTACCACGAGTGTTTCATTAGATAAACACTTCTTTAGTTGCGAAACATGGAAGACATTATGAATGTTACCCAACTCAGCAGGTAACTCGAGCTTGTAAGCCACTTTACCAATTTGCTCCAAAATTTTGAATGGCCCAACATAACGTGGATTAAGCTTGCCGCGCTTCTCAAAGCGCACCACACCCTTCTAGGGCGAGACTTTCAACACAACACGATCGCCTACAGCGAACTCTAAGGGTTTCCTACGCTTGTCAGCGTAGCTTTTCTGCCGGTCACGCGCTGCCGCCATACTATTTCTAATCTGGACAATCTTTTCTGAAGTTTCAAGTACATGTTCTGGACTTATGATCTGGTTGTCACCCACCTCAGCCCAACAGAGAGGAGAACGACATTTTCGTCTGTATAATGCTTCGAACGGAGCTGCATGGATGCTAGTATGGTAGTTGTTGTTGTAAGAGAACTCTATCAACGGTAAGTGTTTCCCCCAACCTTTACCAAAATCGATCACACATGCTCGAAGCATGTCTTCAAGTGTCTGATGGTTCGTTCACTTTGACCATCCGTCTGTGGGTGATAAGCAGTACTCATGTCGAGACGTGAGCCGAATGATTTATGCATCGACTGCCACAAATCTGATATGAAACGTGGGTCACGATCAGAGATAAAAGAGGTTGGCACCCCGTGCCTGGAAACTACCTCCTTTAGATAAATAGCAGCAAGTTGTGAGAACTTATCGGTTTCCTTGATTGTGAGGAAGTGTGCTGACTTCGTGAGACGGTCTCCAACCACCCAGACGGTATCATTTCCGTTTTGAGTTCTGGGCAACCCAGTGACGAAATCCATAGCGATCTGCTCCCATTTCCACAAGGGTATTTCTGGTTGCTGAAGCAGGCCAGAGGGTTTCTGATATTCTACCTTGACTTTCGTGCAAGTCAAACACTTACTTACACACGTCGTGATGTGAGCCTTCATCTTCGACCACCAATATAAGACTTTGAGGTCCTGATACATCTTATCCAAACCTGGGTGAACAGAGAATCGAGACTTGTGTGCTTCGTCCATCACTAGCTCTCTAAGATTACCATACAAAGGGACCCAGATCCGTTCCATAAATAACGAATACCATCAGATCTTTCCACAAGTCATTTTTCCATGCCCCGTAAATACTCAGCTTTAATGTTTTCCTCTTTCAACGCTTCAGTTTGAGCAGAACGGATCTGATCAGGGAGATTTGAGTGAATAGTGAGCTGCAAGGTGCGGACGCGTTTGGGTTTCGTTTCCTTTCGACTAAGGGCATCAGCTACAACATTAGCTTTACCTGGATGATACTTGATGGCACAATCGTAGTCATTTAAGAGTTCCACCCAGCGATGTTGGTGCATATTTGTGACAACAGCTTAGATTTGGTCTTTGGATATCTTGTAATTAGTTAAGCGATAAACAGTTAGCAGGTTTGGCTTTGTAATAGTTAAATAATAGAGTTTGGGCTAAAAAAAACCCAGTTTGGGTCGAGGGGAGACGAATTGGGCTTTGCCCATGTAGGAAACCCTAGCCTAATGTTGCAACCTTATGTTATATAAACACGGCTTTGCATTAGGGTTGAGGTTAATCAGCCAAAACAGTTTTGAGAGAGGAATTTCGTGAGAGCATTAGGGCTTGGACGAAATTTGTGGTCTTGATTGATTGTAATTCTTGTAATTGATAATCAATAAAGATCAGGTTTTAATTGGAATTCTGTTTCTACTCATTTCTGTGCTATTCTGGTCTAGAGGATTCCGCACTCTAGATTGGATTGACAATTCTGTGACGATCCGTACGAACCAAGGGACCTACAAGCGACGCTGTCGCATGTTTAACTCTTTTTGGTCGAAGATGTGCTGGAGGCTCCTGTGGTCGGTATAAATAGTGCATTTGGTACCGTACAGATAATGCCTCCAAATCTTTAGTGCGAAAACCACGGCCCCCAACTCCAAGTTAGGGGTGAACAGAAAACCGATATAACCGAACTGTGACCGAAATAACCGACAAAACCGAACCGAAAAAACCGAACCGAAACAAAAACCGATGGTTCGGTTTTCAGATTTTTAATAACCCAAAATTTCGGTTCGGTTTTCGGATAACCATTTTCAATAACCGAAAAAAACCGAACCGAACCGAAACGAAAAAAACATATACTTTTATGTTTAAGTTTAAGTGTTTCACCCATGCTATTAGAAATTATTAAATTTATTCTTGAATATTAAGTGCTATTATAAAAACATTAAAATGTTTATTTATAACTGAGATGATTTATTTATTGCCAATAACAAAAACAAAACTTAATATAAAAATTAAACAATTTTCAAAGTATTATAAAAGAAAAGGTCCTAATAAAAACTTTGAAAAAACAGAGAAATAGATTAGAAGGTTAAGTTTATGTAAACATTTTTAGTTAAAAAGATAAAGTATAATAACTTAATGTAACCATATAAGAAAGATTCTTAAATTTTGAATTATACTTTTTTTTTTTTGAATCTTACTTACTTTTGTTTCAAAAACCGAAATAACCGAAAAACTGAACCGAACCGGTGTAAAAACCGAAATAACCTAAACCGAAAAAACCCGAAACCGAACGGTTTTGAAAAACCGAAAACCGACATTTCGGTTTCGGTTTTGATTTTGCCCAAAAACCGAACCGAACCGAACCGTGCATACCCCTACTCCAAGTCGTGAGTCGTGTAATTCTTCTCATGAACCTTCAACTGCCGAGAAGCGTAAGCTATAACTTTCTCACGTTGCATCAGCACGCATCCGAGACCCTGAATAGAAACGTCACAATATACCACAAAATCCTCGGTGCCTTCAGGTAATGACAGTATCGGCGCACTACAGAGTTTTTGTTTCAAGAGTTGGAAGGCATCTTCCTGCTTCGTTCCCCAAGAATATACAACGCCTTTCT
Organism: Helianthus tuberosus; assembly: GCA_030545235.1. Classification (NCBI taxonomy): domain Eukaryota; kingdom Viridiplantae; phylum Streptophyta; class Magnoliopsida; order Asterales; family Asteraceae; genus Helianthus; species Helianthus tuberosus. The sequence continues at coordinate 142,587,143 of CM060357.1, forward strand.
GTATTAACGAGGTAAGAGGTTGAGCGATCTTTGAGAAATCCTTAATAAATCTGCGATAGTACCCAGCGAGACCAAGAAATTGTCGTACCTCCGAAGGGTTCTTCGGTGCCGCCCAATCTCTAATAGCATCAATCTTAGCAGGATCCACGTGTAACCCCGATTCATTAACAATGTGACCAAGGAAGTGTACTTCCCGAATCCAGAAGTCACACTTAGAGAATTTCGCGTAGACTTGCTCCTTCCTCAGGAGCTCCAAGATAAGACGCAAGTGTCTCTCATGGTCCTCCTTGATCTTAGAGTAGATCAAGATTTCATCGATAAACACAATGACGAAATCTTCGAGGTATGGTTTGCACACGCGGTTCATGAGGTCCATGAAAACCGCTGGTGCGTTTGTCAACCCGAATGGCATGACCAGAAACTCATAATGGCCATACCACGTTCGGAAAGCTGTTTTTGGTACATCCTCCTCTCGGATTCTCATCTGATGATAGCCTGATCTTAAGTCAATTTTCGAGTAAAAACTTGACCCTTGCAACTGGTCAAATAAGTCGTCAATACGTGGTAAAGGATAATGGTTCTTGCCTGTCACCTTGTTGAGTTCACGGTAATCTATACACATACGAAAGGACCCGTCTTTCTTTTTCACAAACAGAACTGGGGCTCCCCAAGGCGAAGAACTGGGTCGGATAAAACCTCTATCCAATAGTTCCTGAAGTTGGTTAGACAGCTCTTGTAACTCTCCTGGTGTAAGACGATAAGGAGCACGAGCAATTGGGGCTGCTCCTAGTGTGAGGTCAATCTGAAATTCCACCTGACGGTGTGGAGGTAAACCAGGGAGTTCTTCAGGAAAAACGTCAGGAAATTCACAAACAACTGGCAGGTCTTCGATCTTCCTTTCTTCAGGCTGTGCATCAGTAACAAGTGCTAAAATAGCAGGATAAACCTTTCGTAAACACTTATGGGCTTTCATGGCTGAGATGATGCCAACCATTGCACCACTACGATGACCTTGAACCGACAAAGATTCTCCACTGGGGAGAGGGATACGTACAACTTTCTCCTTACAAAGGATTTCCACTTGGTGCTTAGACAACCAGTCCATACCAACGACTACATCAAAGCTTCCAAGAGTAACGGGAAGTAGGTCAATATCAAACCCTTGACCCATAAGATCGAGTTTACACCCAAAAAGTACATGCGAGGCTTCAATCGATTTGCCATCAGCTAATTCTACTACATGTTTGGTTACAAGAGGTGTAGGAGTTAACCCTAACCGATGGCTGAACCCCAAAGACACATAACTCCAATCGGCACCAAAGTCGAAAAAAACAGAAGAAAATAAGTTGTTTACAGAAAACGTACCGGTCACCACATTTCCATCATTCCTAACTTCCCCCGCGCCAATGGTATATACCCTTCTGCGAATTCCATTGCCCCCGTTGTTGCCGTTATTGTTGTTCCCAACATTGTTATTATTGTTCTGACGGTTGTTGTTATCATTGGCATTTTGATTCAGCTGAGGGTAATCCCGTTTAATGTGACCCTCGTCCCCACACTGGAAACATCCTATCCTATTACCTTGGTTCTGATGGGGTTGCTGCTTTTGTTGTTGCTAATGTTGTTATTGTTGCTGCTGTTGCTTCGGGAATGGAGCTCTGCAATCCTTTGCCATATGGCCCACCTTATCACACCTATGGCAAGCTCGGACACACGGTCCACGATGATGATAGTTACACTTGTTGCACTTTGGCTGCCTTCCCGCGTAGGAGCCTTGGTTCGGATCGCTGCTCTGACCTTGGTTAACAGAGGAGGACTGACTAAAACTATGATTGTCGCTGTTGTCTGGCTTTTTCTATGTCTGGCTTGAGTTGGACACCTTATTCGTATCATTCCACTTGCGCTTGTTATCACTAGCAGGAGTAGTAGTAGCAGTAGGAGTAGCAAAAATACGAGGTGGTAGCGAACCACGCTCGACCTCTTGGTCTGTAATCTTGTGTGCTAAATGAATGATCTGAGGCAAGTTGTTAAGATTCGCAGCAGTGACCAAACCCTTAACTTGCGGTGCTAAGCCTTTGATGTACAATTCAATTCTTCGGGGTGGTGGTCGGGATAGGTTAGGGCACATGTTTGCTAGCTCGTAAGACCGTTTTGTATAAGCCTCGATCTCAGACCCCACCATCTTCAGATTATAGTACTCGTTCTCGAGTTTCTGAATCTCATCACGAGGACAATACTCCTCTCGCATTAACTCCTTGAAGTCTTCCTAAGTAGTCGCATTCGCCATTTCGATACCTAGCATTTGGACTTGGGCATTCCACCAAGTCAAGGCAGCGTCCTCCAGTGTGCCTATAGCATACTTTACTTTTTCCCCCACAGGACAGTTACACATAGCAAAAACCGACTCTGCTTTCTCAAACCAACGAAGTAGCCCAACTGCCCCTTTGCACCCGCTGAATGTCTATGGCTTACAATCCATGAACGTCTTAAATGTGCAGACAGGCAGATTGTTCTGATTCTGATTCACTTGTTGACCTAAGGGCGAAAGAAAATATAACACACAAGTAAGAGTCGAGTTCGCGACACAAGGATAAAGAGTATTTGGCACGTATCGAACCAGCTTGCTGAGCTGCTAAAGCTTCAGCCACACGAGTATTGATCAGGTCGGTTAATTTGGCCCGAGACATAACAATGTTGCCACGTCCACCGCCGCGTCCTCCACCATGTCCTCCATTTTGTCCGTTCATGATTCTATATGAAAAGTTGAAAAGATTAGAAGTCGGGATTGAGTAGGAGTCAAACACCACGATGACTTCTACAGATTACTAAGTTCTATCATTACATCAGACAACAGAGCGGAACGCCTTTCACACTCATTAAGCCTCACTGGGACTCACATGCACCCCACATTTATTATTATGTGTGCACCCATAATAGCAATGAGATTTGCATGTTTATCTCAGCTCCTCCCAACTTATGCTAAAAGGTTCCTCAAATTCGAGTAGCAAGACAAAAACACCATAACATAGATCAGGAAGGTTTAGGGAAGTATCACACTATCAATCACATAACGTAGGCTAGTAACACAAGAACTCATACTATAGTGCTAGGTGTGCTTTCACATGCAATTTCATACTCAAGTGTTCACTAAAGATGATGTGCAATAAGTAAACGAGAGACGAACCTTGCAATCTGGAGCTGAGTGTCCTGGTTGATTTTCTGAACTGTTCGGTTATAGTCTGGTTTTATAAAAACGTTTTTAAAACTTAGTTCACTATAACCAGTGGCTCTGATACCAAATTGTCATACTCCCAAAATACCACATGCGGAAACACCGCGGGACGTGTGACGTACTAGGATCCAGCCACCAATCACATTGAACTATAACAAGATATTAAAAAAAAGTTTCCATTTATTTCATAGTGTAATTTCAAATCACAACTTAACACCAATACGTTCAGCGGAAGCATAATGTAAATCGTTATTCAAATGTTTCAAAACAAATGTGCGAAACTAATGAACGTGTATCCAAGAGACTCGACCCATGACCACTCCAGCACTCCCAGATTGCAAGTTCCATGTCCATGAATCTAACGACCTGCAAGCATGCAGAAAAGTGTGTCAGACGACGCTGGTGAGTTCAAAGTTTGTTATCACGTTTAGTTACCAATTATAAGTTTAAAGCTTTTCAGAAATACAATGTTGTTAATAACACGAGTACTGCAAGATGGCTCCAAATTGTTTGCCCTTCCCCAATGCTCTATCAAATATTGGTCAAGTGGTTAAGGTAATTAGTTCACGCCCGTCCTCCCCGGTACGGTGTGAGGGTGCCAAACCTAATAACGCTATCAACTAATAACCCTGTTGCCTCCCCGGCAACTAATTCGGTATATGATGGGACTTAAATGATAGATATGAGTGTATTAACCAACATCCCAAGTTTAGCATTCCAGTTAAACCCATTTACCTGACATTCCTCCCCAGAATATTTACCAGATGTCCCTCCCCGGGACGCATGCTTGAAAAAGGCAGTGAACTCACCTTAAATTTGCTCGGTATATTAAGTTACCCATTCCAGTTAGTCAACCAAACCCTACCCTGGTTACCAATAATATCAGTTTCATAACCAACCAAGTCACGTATTTCACACAGATTGTATTCATCACAAAGATCACTGTATAACATGTAGCAAGTATTCAGTTCTCATACAAGTCCACATCCCATGTGAATGTCACATAACAACACACAACAGGTAAGTGTTCTACTCACACAAGTCAAATTTGTTTTCTCATTCTTAACCAGCATTGTTATCATGTATCAAATAGTATTTATAAACACAAATCTCCATTGTCATATACAACATACACAGTTTCTGTTTGTTTACACACATGCAGCATCTCCACGAAGAATCTATTCTTTATGGGATGCTCCCTTGGCGAAGAATCCCCTGGCGAAGATTATCCTTCGTCGGGGTTGAGTATGGTGAAGAATCCCTCGGCGAAGAACCATTCTTCGTCGAGAATTAACATGACGAAGAACCCTAATGGTTCGTCGAGATCCAGTCAACGAAGAACCACACTCTTCGTCGAGCCGCGTTCTTCGTGGGGGAAATCCTTCGTCGTTGCACTCACAGATGGTTACAATTACTTTATTTCAGCCTTAGCAGATGCTAACACATTTTACAGTTTTCGAATCGGATCAAATAACACTTTTCAACCATGAACATGTACCATAAACATGAACAATCATTAACCATTCAAAACATAACAGTTCTCAATCATCATACAAACCATACTAAACAATCATTGACCCTAATCATCCTATGACTGCACACAATCAGAATATCAGTTTATCATGATATAATTTCATAAATCAGAATCATCAAACCCCATCATGAGTAAGAACGTATACAAACCCTCGAATCCTCATCATGCAAATTCTAGATTACAATCTTATTGATTAAACCCTAATTTTATGTAAGATCACATCATCAGGACTTATCAATTAACAAAGACGGACACTAACCGTTATGCTGAAGTGATTAGTTTGTTTGATTGAGATGAAAGGCTTCAAAACCCACAGTTCCCATCGCTCAGAGAGGAAAGAAGGAGAGGACTTTAGGGTTTGATAATAGTTCGTGTTTGAAAAATATAAGAACCATGCACAAGCCTATGGGCCGTGTTCACATATCTGGGCCGTGGGCCCTTTTGGTGGAGAACTCTCTTGACGAAGAATCCTAGTTCTTCGTCGAGAGCCCTTTTGGCGAACAACCTCTTGGCGAAGAACCCTTGTTCTTCGTCGAGAGTGGTTATGACTAAACATTAACAACTCCTAATCTTTCATGCAACACTCAAACATAATAATACTTCAATCAATCATATATTATGCACAAGTTACAACATAAAATGAATTCATGAAAACAGAGTTGTGAACAAGTGATGTGTAGAGGAAAGACCCTGAAGTTTCAGGTTATCACACAAGTGTCACTCATGCTCTTCTTGAGTCTTAGAGTAGATGAGAATATCATCGATGAAGACGATCATGAAACGGTCCAAGTACGCTTTGCACACGTGGTTCATTAAATCCATGAAAACAGCAGGTGTGTTGGACAAACCAAAGGGCATGACCACAAACTCGTAATGATCATAAGTTGTACGAAAGGCGGTCTTGGGTATATCTTCCTCGAGGACTCGAAGTTGATGATACCCAGCACAAAGATCGATCTTTGAAAAGCAGGTCGCACCTTGCAATTGATCGAAGAGATCGTTAATGCGAGGAAGAGGATATCGGTTCTTGGCAGTAAGCTTGTTGAGCTCACGATAGTCAATACACATTCTAAATGATCCATATTTTATTTTGATGAAGAGGAAGGGAGCCCCAAGGAGAAGTACTAGGGCGTATAAAGCCTTTATCAAGAATCTCTTGAAGTTGGCTCGAAAGCTCTTGCATCTCTGTGGGTGCTAAACGATAAGGAGACTTAGCGACATGCATAGCACCAGGCACTAAATCGATTCGAAAGTCGACAGAACGAGCAGGAGGCGGACCAGGAAGATCATCGGGAAACACATCAGGAAAGTCACGTACAACGGGAACGTCACTCATGCTTTGGCCTTTATCATTCTTTTCCACAATGTGGGCGAGAAAGGCGAAGGTACCCTTGCACAAGCACTTGTTCACTTGAATACATGACATAAGCATGAGACCTTGAGAAGGTTTCTCGCCATAAACGTGTAGAGAGTAACCGTTTGGAAGAGGAAGACTAATGAACTTTTCAGAACAAACAACTTCAGCACTAACTCGCTTAAGCCAGTCCATGCCTACTATGACGTCGAAACTACCCATTTGCATAGGTATGAGGTCGATACGAAATGTATGATCGTTAAGAATCAAGGAACACTTAGAAAGAACAGAATCGACAGTGACGGATCTACCATCAATGACATCGACAGCGAAAGATCTTGGTAACTTAGAGCGTTTTCACTTAAGCAAAGGTTCGAATTCTAAAGATACAAAACTTTTATCGGTGCCAGTATCAAATAAACACGAATCATAAACATGGTTCACAAGGAACGTACCAGTAATAACGTCGTTTGCGTTTTGAGCCCAAGCAGTGGTGAGAAGGAACAATCTGCCTCGAGCTGGCTGTTGAGGCTCCTGCTGCTGTTGCGAAGGTTGGTTCCTTTGGGGGCAAACATTGGCGAGATTGGTGAGGTCACCACATTTGAAGCATGCTCGCATAGGAGCAGCTTGAGGTTGCACTTGGTTAGGAGCGGGATTGGCAACAGTAGTTTGATGTTGGTTGTTTTGGGGTTGAGGGATGTTACGGCATCGGTCTGTAAAATGCCCAAACCTATGACAGTTGGTGCATTTGCGCCATGGTGCGGTTGTAGGATGATGATTTAAGCAGGTAGGACACTGAAGATGAGACCCAGTGTAGGCTCGTTTTGGTAGTTCGTTGGTTGCGGGGGTAACGACGGCTACTACTTGGATAGGTTGAGGGTTTGGCGGAGTGATGACCGCACAATTTTGGTTTGAAGCCTTCCGCTTCTTGCCTCGGTTTTTCTTGGGTGGTTGAGAGGATGAAGGTTCAACAGTGGTGGTGGTATCGGCGATGGCTTGGTGCGCATTCTTCATTGAACCCTTGTCATAGGTTCCATGGAGAACACAGTTGTTGTTAAGCTCCGTGGCTATACTGGTTAATCAAAGAGGGTGAAAGACAGCGGCTAAACTTGGCTATAGCTTTGGGAACGGTGTCGACCTACCCAGGGCAGAGGACACTAAGTTTCTTAAAGCGCGTGATCAGACCATCGATGTCGCTCCTCTTTTGCGTTAGGTGCCAAAATTCGTTCTCCAACTTTTGGAGTTCGTGAGGAGGACAAAATTGGTCCTTCATGAGTTGCTTAAGCTTGTCCCAAGGTAAGGCGTGAGATACATCATTCCCTCTTTTGTTTTGTTCAGAGGTCCACAATTCAAGCGTTCTCAAACGGAAACCCCTGTTGCATTCAGGGTTCGTAGGTCATTGGGGCATCCACTTTGCAAGAAGGTGAGTTTGATCACGTCAAACCAATTCATCATGGCTGTGGCACCATCTTTGCCAGTAAACTCCAAAGGTTTACAGGCCATGAATTGCTTGAACTGGAATATCGATTTCGGCGTTTCCACCTTTGAATCCACCGAGCCATGGGGAGAGTCGGGGTTAGGCTGAGGCTTGCTCACAATGTCTTGTATGACTTTAGTTATCTGCTTGGCCTTGAATTTCTTACAGTCCTTTTTTGACATCATATCGGAGTTGGCGGTGGAGGTCGAATCTTTCTTCGATTTGGAGTCGGAGGTGGATTCCTTCTTTGACTTGTTCTTCTTCATCAATTTCTTCAACACAGCGTTGGACGACATCTAAGAATTGAAAGAGAAGGAACGGATGAGACTTGATAATAAATTAAAAATAAGTTTTGCATGTATAAGTATGTAAGCATGACGTATCACGTATGGTTCACATAATTAGCATGAATTTAACAAGTATTCAACAAGTACAAACACGTATGAATGCGTAAAAAGAGTATAAATTTAGTTTGTTCACGAGGATTATTATTATTATTTTTGATTGCGATAGACGTGCGAATTGTGTAACGGTTTTGAAATGAACGAGGTAATAAGTATAAAATCACATATAAATTAAGATAACATAAAAGAGAGGCTCATAAAACATAGGATTGTTTTGGGTTTAGAAACGTCGACTATTCCAAAGTGAATCGGAAGTCCTTTCAAATTAGAGAAACGTGCTTTGGCCTATAGGTAAGATACTCTCGTCGAGAAGCGATTTACGGAATCTTACCCTTCTAGTTGCTACACGTCTCTAATCGATCGAAACAATCGAAACTTTGGCGAGATTGAAAATCGAGGAATGGGACTTAATCGGCAAGATGCGAGTTTCACCCTAACTTGACGATTTCGTACACTTATGTGGTTGGTACTCATCGGGTCAAAATTTAATTTCAACACTTTGACGAGGGTCCACTAGAGTTTGAATTGGAAATTTACTATTAAGATTTGGATTTCACTCCTAACTTAATGGTGTAATTTCGTGTAAAATAAAGAATAAGCGGAGTGAAAGTCGTTTACCAAATTGTGGGTTTCACTCCTAACTCCTCTTGTTTGTATTACGAGTGTCTTCAAGTCTTCAAGTGTATTGTGTAAAATGTCTTAGGAAAGACATTATGTAAGTATTAAGACCAAAAAGAAGAGAAAGAAGCAAAGTAGGAATAATAAACATTTTAAGCATGTAACAGGAATGGTCAAAACATGGTACCTACTATAGACTAGGTCGAACATGGCAATTCTACCTAATTCCCTATAGTTATGGCTCTGATACCAATCTGTCACACCCCAACCAAGGGCGGAATCATCGGAGTGGGACGAAGATAGATTTCTCATCACACATAACACTATTGCGACAATATTTAATTCAAAATTGATTTCATATCATAATAAAATTGTCAAGTATAACATAAAATTCAAATACAACATCGAAAGCAAAACAACAAGTTTAACAATTTAAAGTACATAATCTAGTAATTTCAAGTGCGTTTCTAGAGTCGTCCCTACTAGATTTCGTCATATTCAATCTCATCAACCTGCAACATGTTAACAAAATATAGTTCAACACAAAAATGTATTGGCGAGTACACAAGTTTAAGTATAAGTATAAGTATAAAAGTTTAAAACGAATCCACATGGCAACTTAAGTTATTCAAGATCAACATATCATGGCATGCAATATTTCTAGTCAACCCTCTGTTTACGCAATAAAGAATATAATTTAACATGACCTCTCATTCACGGGTGGTGCGTTACTCCTATAGTGCTATACATGTTAAATGGAGGCTCGTATAAAGCTAATGACTATAGTATCACATAAGAATCACCCAAGTATATGCATCAAGTATAAAAACATAGTATTCATGTATTTGGATTTTTTTCGTGCATTTGCATAAAGTATAAAGTATGGTGATTTTGATAAGGTTAACATATTGCACCCAAAAGTGTTAAAATGGAAAATGGGTCAAGTGTACTTACGGTTTTGCAAGCTTCCACTTGTTAATCCGCGAGGAGTTGTTGGTTGTTTGAGGAGGAAACACCAAGTCCTTCTACACGAAGAAACATAGGTGTATGAGTTTTTGGATGATAATGAAGGAGTAGGAATTCGGGATTTAAAGTATATGAAAAGTAAACATATGAGAAAATAACCATCTAGCACAAAATACTCGTTTTTGACTCTATGAAACCCATAGGGTTTTGAATGTTTTCATGGGTTAAAGTACCCATTAGAATCATAACGAGAATCAAGTTCTTAGATGGTGTAACTTAGTATTTTGACAAATAACCATTGGGTCATCATCAAAGGTTCGGTTACTATGGGTTTATATATTCTATATAGTATATATTATATGCTTTAGTCCATCAAGTACAACAAGATTATCATAGAAGTCATGCATGAGGTAGGAAGATAAATCTTTCATTTTGGAACCTCTTTTGTATTCACCAATGCACAAGTTGTCATAAGACAACAAGGATGGTCATGAATGGATTTATTATTATAGAAATGAAATACACACTAGCTAATAAGGAAAACATCAATTGATGTGTGCATTTGTAAGTAGGATAGCCCAAGCTATCCAAATAATCACACATTTTCAAGTTCAAGACTTGTTCATCCCTTTTTAAAACAAAAACTTTTGAGGCTTAAAACCTCGGGATTTAGATGTTACAACCTTTTTTTTAAGCACACATAATCATAGTCTTGATTAGTGGCATAAGGACATATGAATGTATGAAGAAATCACAAGTTAAAGTATGTTTATCAAATTTTTATGCAAAAAAGAAACTTTCTTGCACTTTTATCCTTATTTGGTTGATGTTATAGCCTTAGTTTTCCATGGAAAACCTGTGGAAACATACCTAAGGTTGTTCCAAGTGCTAAGAAGAAAGAATGAATGAAAAAGATGAAGTACAAATGAAGTTATGCTCACTTTTGCAACTTGTAACAATTCTGACTTGCTACTGATTTCTCAGCTGGATTTAGAATGTTTGAGAGTAGAAAAGATGAGTTTGCAAAGTGGAAAATATGTGGGAAAGGGTTGGGTTTTATAGGGAATGATTAGGGTTGGTTAGTTGGTCATTTAATGGAAGAAACACACTTAAACTAACCAAAATTCGACCAATAATCGAAGCCGTTAAGGGATTCCGCGGATCAGACTACCTGGCGGGGAGCGACCCATATGGAAATCTTGCTCGCGGGCTGCGAGCCAATATAGCTAGGTGATTTTGTATGATTTTTAACAAGTTTGGCCCTTATAGTTTCACATTTATGCGTTTTAAGGTGTTTTAAGGTATTTTAAGCATAAATGATGTATTGTAAGGGTATGTAATGTAATAAAAACAAAATATAAAACAAGTATATGTCGAGAATATGTATCGTATTTGCATGAATTGAGCACACATTGCAAGTTTAACGTATTTTGCATGAATTATGAATAAAGTATCACGCGTATGAATATTCCAAACGTATAAACATGTATGAGATATATAGAACATGAATTTAAAGAAACACGAATTTTATTTATGATCCAAGTCTCGGATTTTACAATAATTACAACGAAAAGATGAATACAAGACTACAAGATTTCCAAAAATAGAAATACAAACAATGCTTTCAAATCATGGAAAGTACGAAGAAGCAGGGCGTTACACTAAATTCTACCAAACATAACCAAACACAACAAGCAATGCTTGAGTCTCGAACCCGGATAAAGCAAGACTAAATGATGACGATACCTCTATCTGGTGTTATGTGGTCAGCCTATGAAAAAGTGAGACGTGACCCACCTTCCCTAAGTTATAAAACAAGGTCCGTCGTGATGTATGATGACGTGAAATGACATGAAACTTAACCGATGTAAAGTGACATGATATGAAGTATAATGAAAAACAATTGGCGTAGCACCATATTAATTGCAATAACGGAAAGAGTATGAAATATTGTTAACTTGAAACGTTAAAACCCAAATTGAAAACAGTTGTATCTTGAATAGTTAAAACAAGAATTGTAATTGATAAAAACTTGGAATGTAGATAAAAATGAGATAAACGACCGGAGCCTTAAGTCTTCATGGAGGGAGAAAGGCTAGTTGGGTTGCTCATTCGCACTGTTGTTGACCTCAGCTGGGTTTGCGTTGATGTTGTAGGCTATACCCCTTGCTGGTAGTGGTGCTGGGTTTTCCTGGTTCGCCTGGTTAGCTGGGTTCACTTGGGATTGAGCATTGATGATGTTAACTAGCCTAGGACACGTGTTTCTGAAGTGGGTAGGGTTACCACAGTTAAAGCAAGCTCGAACATATGGAACCATGGGATAATGTGGTTGTTGATAGGGTTGGATCATGTTTTGGGCAGGAGGTGGAGCTTAGTTTTAAGGGTACGACAACTGTTACTCAAATGACCATAATGCCCACAATTGACACATAGTCGGCAAGGAACAGTGGGTTAATGGTGATAGTGGCAGGTGCTGCATTAAGGGTGAGGTCCAGTGTAGGGTTTCTTGTTCGGGTATGATGGGTTAGGTGCCATTTGGGTGATTAGTATTTCTTGGAGAGGTATAACTTGTGGAGTTTGGTTAGTTGAGGCAACGTCGTAGTTTTTACCGTCACGCTTTCGTTTGGTATCGACACGGGAAGATGATTCAGTTTTTGTTTCTTTTAACTCCTTTGGCTTTTCAGCAGAAGCCTTGTCCGATGAACCTTGATCCCCTTTGCGTTTCAGTTCTTTTGAATTTACTCAATTTTCAGTGAGCTGGCCAGCTACACGCATGGCCTCTTCAAGAGTAGCCGGCTTACTACCTTCCGCTGTGTCCTTGATAACTGCCAGGAGACCCTTAATGTAATGCCTAATGAGTAGGGTAACGGGAGTAACTAGACACGGGACCATCTTTGTAAGCTCGTAAAACCGCTTATTGTAAGCCATGTTCTAACCTTCAACCTATTTCAAATCCCAGAATTCAACTTCTAAGTTCTTGATTTCATGTTGGGGGCAAAACTGCTCCTTCCTAATCTTCTTAAGCTACTCCCAGGTCAAAGCCACAGCGGCTTCCTCACCATGGGTATTTCTCTCGGCATTCCAGCAAGTTAATGCATTTCCTAGCAAACAACCCGTAGCATATTGAACGTTAAGATTGTTGGGAGATTCGGAGTTCAGAAACGTACTCTCCGTTTCTTCAAACCAACGAAGAAGAGTAGTAGCACCACCGGTGCCTTCATAAGTAGGAGGGTTACACGACTTGAAATATTTGTACGAGCACTTGGAAGAACCATAACCGCCATGGTTCTCTTGGTCATCGGCCCCCTTGAGGGTTTGGTGAACTTGAGCCACGATGTTGGAAAGGATAGCAGCCATCTCTTTGGCAATGTGAGACGCCATGAGACGTCCAGAATTTCTGACACGCTTTCCGTTGAGGTTGCATTTGGCAGACATCTATAAGGATTGAACACAATAAGTTGTGATTATTGAGTAGAAACAAGTGGACATAAAGTGTGTTCAACATAATAAATAAAAGTCTTATGATATATAGAGAAATTCAAAATTTATGATATAAAATAATGTGAAATGTGACATCTCATAAATAAAATATAATAAGCAAACATTTCATCATGAAATCATACGAATCATGGAGTCAAATGAAACTTAGGATAAAGCAATATTTCAAAAAGAAATACTAAAAGTTGTAGGGTTGATGTACTTAGAGTTTCAATATGCCTTACATGCATTACTTCGTAATCACGTGCCCCCCGTGATTAACGAGCGTTTACATGGACCACATATGTCTAACCTTTGACATACAACTAGCCCAAAAGAAATCATGAAATGACAGGATTTGGGGTGATATGAAACATTGTTGGAGGGCATGCATTACTTAACATGGGTACGTTTGACTTATCAAAGTGTTGTTGGTTTTCATGATGTTTGGTATGACATGTTTTGGCCTAATAGGTATTGGTACTCTCATCGATGGTCCCCAGGTAGGAAATGTCACACCCCAACCGATGGCGGAATAATCGGGGTGTGAGCTTGATGCGAATAGGTTGCACGAGAGAATCCATAACGACTAGTTGTGACAATATTTAATTGTCACACCCCGACCATGTAAAACAACAAATCGTGGCGGAAACATCAGGGAGTGTTGTAACAGAATCATTGTTTCATAACACATAGACAATTTAAGTTTTGTTTTATTGAATTGATAGAGGTTACAATGTCTTAAAACAAAGAATCATAACATAATTAACTAGTCTTGCATCTTTTAATGTCACTAAGGCCTAAGTCCGCCTAAGTGTATCTTGATCAATCCTATGCATCATTTCCTGAAAACACATGTGAAAATAGGTACGTCAGTATAAAAATGCCTGTGAGATACATAGGTTTTATTAATGCAGGATTCATGACTTGTAAGTTTAAAGAAAATGTTTAACAAAAGCAGTCATGGACCTTGTAAAATGTTTTCTTTTATAAATCATACAAAAAGTGATAAGAAATCAGATGATATAAAAGAAAGATGCACAGATAAATAAATGACCAAGTAAAATGAGTTTGTATAAGTTATGTTATTTGTAAAACAATGTTTATGTGAAAATATGTTCTTTGTATAAGATGTAATATGTCTAAATTGAAATGGTTTACATAACGCTACGATATGTAATATCATAAAAGCGCTTATATATAGGAAGTACCAGCGGCATATCCACTATGCTTTTATCATATTACACACGCCTCGTTACTTAAATCACTTACCAAACAAACCACCAATGTAAAAATGTTTATGTATAATCAAATGTCAAAATGTTTGTGTGAAAACCATGTCTATTGTCAAATGTAAATTATGAAATGTGTAAACAAATGTCATGTATGGCAAGTAAAAAGTGACTACTTAAACCATATGTAAAATGCACAAAACAATGTATTGAAATAAATCAAAAGTTATGTTTTGTAAAATCCATGCATGCTTTACTGATACAAACATCTTTGAGGTATTGTTTTAATGCATACATTCAAGCCTTGAGACTGTGGCGACAAACCCTTAAATAAATTAAAGGTTTATCTGAATTATGTGTATCGAATTCGGTCATTCCTTCCATCCAAACAAACCTAGGATTTCAGGAATGGGAGTTGTCAATTCCTATGGTACCACTACCTACTAACGAACGGCGTGATCAATATTAATGAATGTATTTTTGTCCCATTTAAACAAACCAAATGTCATACCAAAATGTAAGCATGTGATGTAAAACAATGTACTAAGTATGCAATAAATGGACATACATAGCATGTAATGTAAAACAATGTACTAAGTATGCAACAAATGAACATACATAGCATGTGATGTAAAACAATCTACTAAGCATGCACTAAATGGACATACATAGCATAAAATGTAATGTAAAACAATGTACTAAGCATGCACTAAATGGACATACATAGCATAAAATGCAATGTAAAACAATGTACTAAGTATGCACTAAATAGACATACATAGCAAAAACATAATGAAATCATGTACTATACGCGTACTAATGAACATAGCAAGTATGATATAAAAACATGAAAAGCACGAAAGTAACAAGTAGGCACATGTGTTTCACCCTAAAATGTTTGAAAAATAGTAAAAAAGGGGACTATGTACTCACTTGAGGGTGCTTAGAAGTCTTGAACAACAACCAAGCAAAGCTAGAGGGGATCACGGAATCAAACGGCACCTAATATAGGTAACTACGTAAATAAATGGACCTAAATCGGAAGATCGGATAAAATGAGGTTTCGTAACCCAAATGAGTATAGGAACTCATGTAATATGGTTTAACAAAGCCTACATTCAAAACTGAAACCTATCCTAAGTGCTTACGACCCATTACGACCCGTCTAGATAGCTTACGCTACTTTAACGCGTCATTCGCGTAAAACGTGTTCGGAACGCCTAAATAGTCCTATGACAAGTATTATATGCCTTAATATGTCTAATAATGTTACTTAATCAGTTTAGATGTCAAAAATTAAGTTACATATGCTTAAAATGAATTTATGCGCAAAAAGGGCATTTTGGTCATTTTCCTAAGGCATATAAACTACCTATCATACAACTAACTAAAGGATGTGACCATAAGGTATAACCTCAGAAGGTTATTCCCTATACAACTATGGTCACCTAATGTGTTCGGTCGGATCTTAATGAACGACCAAACAGGTCGGGTTCAAAAGTCTAAGCGGTTGTTTAGACCGCTTACCTTTACGACCCTATATAAGCACTAAACCTAAAGTGACGAGCTAAACATGTCAAGACATGTTTAACGAAGGTTGAAAACAGGTTTGGTATCAAAACAAAGGGTTTTGATACCCAAGAATAGTTTGGTTGCAAAATACGCTTAAACGCGCATTTTGACCGAAACTATAACTGGTCACTATGCCTAAATAACGTGGTAATCAGTAGGTATAGTCACAAGGGACTATAACCATCGTGATTACGCTCACGTTGCGAAGTTCAAATGAACTTTGTGTTGACCATAAATTGGTCAAAGCTGAAAGTCAAACATAGTTTGACTTTCGTGCTTAAAACGCGTAAAAGAACGAAAGAATACTTACAAAAGGTCCAAGAATGGAGGTTTTGATCTAATTATTCTCAGGTATGGAGTGTTAGAACTCCAACTTAGAGAACAAATCAGATCAAGGTGTTGGTTTGAAGCAAATGGGGTTGGATATTTATAGATTTCGTTTAACCGTTAGGATCGTTCATCAAAAAACGAGCTTTGATCTTGGCCTTACACTTGCACCCACTGATTTGGATACCATGGGCACCTAAAAACAAGCCCATAGCCTTGAAAATACCATTTGCAAACATGGGGAACAGCTGGAAATGGCTGGAACACATTTTTGCTGATCTGGGCATTTTACACGCCCCACATAAGATGAGACACCATCTTACGCGGCCCGCGAGGGCCATGTTTGGCAGTTTGTCAATATTGGTCCCTGCAATGCAATAAACTTGTTTTTGGCTCGTTTAAACCCCGTTAACCTCATTTCAAGGCTCTAAAATGACGTTAAAGTATACGGAACTTAAAATATGCTCAAAAATATGTCGGATGTCGGTTCGTTTGGTCGTATGGTTGTGTTGTTCGGTTAATTACGACGAAACACGAACAAACGCGAAAAACGATCCAAATTAAGCGACGAATGGAATTTTATCATGTCAATCACTAAAATAAAATATTTGAATGATTACATAAATTTTTGGATGTCCGGATATGTTCAGAACGTAAGTCATGCGCGAAAATGCAAACTTATGCACTTTTGACGCTTTTAGTCCCTAAATGACCAAAAAGTTTATTTTAGCACACCGAACCCCTCAAAGCCTATTTCTAAGCTATGTAAAGGATATTTAGGGTATGTTTAACTTATGATCAACTTCTGGAATGTCCGTTACAGTACGAATCGGCATACTTTTGTAGTTTGTTGAATTTAGTCCCTGTAAGCGAATAAACTTGGTTTCAACACACCAAACCTTCCAAAACTTATTTCTAAGTTATGTAAAGGTTATTTAAGGTATGTTAAGCCCATGTCATTGTTCTGGAGTGTTTTTTGCGTTAAACTGATTACGTTTACGCATCTGTTCGCGTATAACTCCCCAGAAAGCGATTTAGAGCTCGAAATCGAACAAGAATTGATATGTGCAAATGATACACATATTTATACAAATCCTAAGTATGAAATACAATATTTCTGTTGGTGCATACGTCTGTCGACTTCGTCTTGTATCGAGTCTTGTAATAAAATAGTTAGATCGAGTCACGTAGTTCAGGAAAATAGAGTTTTAGAGATCATTTCCCACGAAATGTCTATTCCCCACGAAATAGACAAGGCACTTTCAAGGGGAATTAGAGACATAGCACTTTCAAGGGGAATTAGAAACATGGCACTTTCAAGGGGAATTAGAAACTCTATAAATAGGGAGTTTGGTCATTTCATTTGTAACTTCTCCCATTCCAGCAGCGAAGCTCTGCTGAAGTGTCTACAGGTCTGTAACAGTGTCAAATCAATAAACAAGACGGTTAAACTACTTTCTAGTGCAAATCAAACTGAACCGACACCGAAACGTCTGATTTCGCCTCTCGTTTTGGTCTAGATCTCTTCCGTAAGACTCATTTTGGTCGTTACTCGATCCTACAAGTGGTATCAGAGCTCAGGAGGAAGAGTTTTTACCGATTCAGCTTGATTTCAACCAAAAATCTGATTTCTACTCATTCTTTCATGTTTTTAACTGATTTTCGTCAAATTGAACGGGTTGTTACCGTCCAAATCGGCTGAGTTTTTGATATGTTGTGTGAAAACACCTGATCTACAACCCTAGAAAGTTTCAGAACTAAAATCGGATTAAAACTTGATCAACTGGACACAATCTGGATCGAAATGATGATGTCATGGTAATCTCGCTTGAGTCTACAGGCTGATTTCGTTTTATTGAAAAGCTTGAGGCACAGGATCTTGAACAGCAAAATATTGCCAGAATGAACAGCTCGAGCAATCAACAAGATATCAAATTGTACTACAAAGGAAATGTTCAAACTGTTGAAGCAAGTCCAAAGATTCAAACTGCTTTTAGTGCTGGAAATTCATCTGGATCAGTCAGTCAAAATTCAATCAACACTAGTGGATTTTCAAATGTTAATCCTCCAAGTGTTCAAAGTGCAAATGTTGGAAATGGACATATGATTCAGTGCAATATTGCTTTACATCTTCAAAATGGTCAGAACTTTTCTGAAGAAGTTGTTAAAAGTCATATGGCATTATTGGTTACTGCTTTGGAATCTTATGAAGGATTGATTGCTGGAAAAATTGGTAATCCTATGTTAAGCAAGGAAGATTATGACCAAATTGATGCAGAGGAATTGGAGCTTATGGATATAAAGTGGTGCTTAGAAAGTGTCCTGAGGAGAGCTGAGAAATTCAAAATGATTACAGGAAGAAATGATTTCTTGGATGCACATGTTTCTGCTTTGGGTTTTGATAAATCTAAAGTTACTTGTTTTCGATGCAGGGAGAAAGGTCATTTCAAAAGAGAATGTAAAAATCAAGAAGTTGAACAGATAAACATTGGAAAATCTCATTTATCTTCTGACAGTTTTGAATTTTATTTTGCAGAAAAATTGAAGAAACTTAAAAAGAGAAAAGCTGCAAAAGAAATGAAAGAAGTGAAAGTTGTTGAGAAGATAGTTGAAGTGGAAAAGGTAGTTGAAGTCGAGAAGATTGTGGAAATTGAAAAGATTGTTGAAGTTCTTGTAGGATCGAGTAACGACCAAAAGGAGTCTTTCAGAAGAGTTCTAGACCAAAACGAGAGGCGGAATCAGACGTTTCGGTGTCGGTTCAGTTTGATTTGCACTAGAAAGTAGTTTAACCGTCTTGTTTATTGATTTGACACTGTTACAGACCTGTAGACACTTCAGCAGAGCTTCGCTGCTGGAATGGGAGAAGTTACAAATGAAATGACTAAACTCCCTATTTATAGAGTTTCTAATTCCCCTTGAAAGTGCCATGTCTCTAATTCCCCTTGAAAGTGCCATGTCTATTTCATGGGGAATAGACATTTCGTGGGAAATGATCTCTAAAACTCTATTTTCCTGAACTACGTGACTCGATCTAACTATTTTATTCCAAGACTCGATACAAGACGAAGTCGACAGACGTACGCACCAATAGACTCCCCCTCGGATGTTGACGAGTCTTAAGTGTCGAGTCTTCAACGTCTTCAGTCTTTATCAGTCTGATCGCTCTCTGAAGAATCTGAAAGTGTAAGCATCCTCAAACTTTATCTCTATCTCTTTAGCATCAACAGACTCCCCTCAACAATCTTTCCTTGGATGTTGATTGCAATTTGGCTTTCACAGGATCAGGATCGTGACCTGGCTCTATACTCATATTCAGAGTCCTCAGGTATCGGAACCTGGCTCTCTAACATTCAGCTTCAGAAACCAGACTATCCTGCACATCCTCTACCCAAAAGTAAATTTCACAAATATAACATTTTTACAAATTTATAAATCCAGACTTCCTCTCAAATTTAACCAGACAGATTTAACAATGTTAATAACTGACGAACCTCTTGAAAGTAAATATTCAAAAACTTTAATTTAAACATAGACTCCCCCTCACAACATGCTCATCATGTTTAGCACTTGGAATTTTGAAAATCAGCTCTCCAACAGCAGTTGTCGAAAATCTTTTTGAATTTTTCAAAATTTATGCTAAAACACACTAAAATCTTTTTGAATTTTTGAATGAAATGAAATGCAGTAAAGAAGTATTTACAGACAATATTTTTTTGAGTTTGTGTAAGAGGATCATATCAGATTTTGACAAGTCACAAGTACCGTTGAGCTTAGTTACACATTAAGAATTAAACAATTCACTTAGATTGCCGATATACTGATCCACTTAAATTCTCACACAAATTTCAACCGATTCAGGATATGAGTTAGGTGTTTTAAGAACTTAAACTCATTCATGTGTCCCACCTCTTGAATATACTCCCGTATCCAGATCCCAATATTCAGTCTTACAGGTGAGTATACCACATATGATATCTGTAAGGGGTTAGATGCGAAACCGTGAGAGCTCAGGTCAGAACTTCCGTTCAGCAGAGAGATGACGGCTCGAATTTTGGTGGGTCCCCTTTAGAGGATCTTTTTTACAACAGCATTGATTAGCAATTTTATTGTCTCATCATTTTTGCTGAGGGCGGCGCTATATTTCAAGCAAGCGTAAAGTATTCTCCGGGGACTAGGCCATTGCTTCCGCATTATCAGAAGTCCCGGGAAAATACTCCAGATATCACTGAGCATAAAGACCTAGTATCTCAGAAAGAGGGATCCTTCAAACGAGATTTCAGGGGTTACCTATATATCCAAGTAGTGTTACCCACGAAATAAGCAAGTTTGAATTTAAGTTTATATCCCGAAAAAGCTTACTAAATGTGTAAAAACTTATCGGCATATCATCAGTGAGACCGTTTAATGCTATTTAATCATTACATTTCTTTAGCATACTGTAACTGTCTACTGATGTACTATCATTTCCTCTTCTTTGACAACAAAACTCATTTTTGAATTTTATCATGTTTTTGCCTTTTTCAAATTTTCTAATGTTTTTGGATTTTCTGAAAAATTACTCCCCCTAAAATTCAAACACATATAAAGGAAATTTGAAAACAAACTATACAAGAAACGTGACAACTGATATCAAATCACTTCAAATCGCCATCCACTTGGCATAAACAATCAGAACTCCCCCTTACAACAAACTATTTTCTCATAATGATTTCAAAACACTTAAGTTTGTTTTAACCAAAATGATTTTTCTGGAAAATAAGTTTTGTTGATTTTATCACTTGGAGGTTAGGGGTTCCTCACATCGTTTCTCAATCAATATGTTGGAAAAACAAGTACAACTTAATGTCCTTGATTTACCACTTGTAAGTGAAAACCTTCTTCAACCACTTGTCAGTTCACTCACCAACTATAACCTCATGTAAATCAAAATATAACAATATAAAGATATCACCTGTATATTTACCAATCAAACATATCAAGAATGATGCCGATTCCTGCTCCACTCTGACCAACCTGGGAGCTCCGGCAAGTTAGGTTTTTCAAACAAATAGAATGGACACCCAAGCCTGACCTTCCTTGGGTGTGACTTTTTCAAGTTCACTAGGGGTTGGACTGTAAGTTGCCTTCTTTGATTCCTAAAATTCTTTTACTCCTTTCACTTTTCCCTCAACCATTTTTCCAAAAATCTTTTTAACATTCCCATTAAACGCTTTTTCAACATCAAATTCATTCTTTTCAGAATAAAATTGATTTGAGATCTCAACCTTTCCAATTTTTGATTTAAAATTTTCAGTCCTCAATGGTGGAAAGTGAACATCATCCATTGGAGGTACTGAGTTTTCACTATTTTTAACAACTTGTGGCTCTTCTGACTTTGTGGAATCAGATTCATCGCCAGATTTTACATCAGATTTCTTAACAATCAAAGCTTGGTTGTCAAGATTTCTCCTTTTCTTGTAAAACCTTTTCGAACACTCACCAACTTCATATGTTGAATTTTTAAACACTTTAAACTTTTCAGTTGGTGGTTCGGTTTTATCAACAACTACTTCTTTGAGTTTTTCTGAGACTCCTTGTTTTGTGTTGGTTGCCTTAGGACAGTTTCAGGCGATGTGACCAACTTCTTGACATCTGTAACAGGTTCTAGTCTCTTTTCTCTGATGAGCTTCAGTTTTCTTCTTTTCAACAAGAAACTCTTGATTTGACTGTCTCCAGAATGAGCTCTTCTTTTCTTCCTCAGCAGAAGGACCTGACACAAATTTTGTATTTTTAGAAATTTTCTCATTTTTATAATTTTCTGGAGGAATAAAACCTAAACCTTTCTTTTTGAAATTACCATTATGGTTTGGTTTCTTTCGAAAGTCTAAACCATAATTGTAACCCATTTTCTTGTTTATCTTTTGTTTTATTCTTGAGGTGTAAGGACTTGGTTTTTCAGAAAGATTTACATCTTTTCTTTCAGAAATATTAATTTCTGTCAGTTTGAAAACCTTTTTGATCTTTTAAGGTTTAACACCTCTTATTGGAAATTCTGTATCAAAATATAATTTGTCAGAACCATTCAAAGTATATGCAACTTCAAATGTTTCGTCATTCAAATTAGATTTTGACAACAAAAATTCTTTACTATACACCCGTTTTCCCGACTACTTTGAACTCCTGACAGACGAACTCGAACTCCTGGACTCAGAATGTGATTCGGACTCCTCATCCTTATCTAAAACCTGATCAACCATCCTTTTTATTAACTCAGACTCATGATCTATGTCGGACGCGGTGAAAGTGATGTCAATATTGTCTGGTAATACATCGGTTATCTCGGACTCCAACTTTATATTGACTGCCTTTTTTACTTGTTCCTCATTCGGTTTTCTAGATGAATACCCTTCCCAAATTGGAGGCGGACACTTGTTATAACTAACACTCTATTTCTTACCAGTATCCTTTTTCTTCGGCTTCTTGTCGTCAAATGCTTCAAAACCTGCAACAGTTGGATAAATTCTGTCAATTAAGTAATCAGAACTTGAATAACTTTTTAGTAATCGTCTGATTCTTTCATTTTCAACTTTCTCAGTTTCCAACTCTTGCTTCCATTTCGCACATTCTTCAATGTAAAAATTTATCTCTTTTTGCTTCGACATCATTGTTGCATTCATCATTGTTAAAGCATCTTCTCTTTCAGAATTTGTCTTCTGCAAACTATTCACAGTTTTGTTCAATACATCGTACGACTCTTTCACATTCTTGACATCAAACAACAACTTCTCTTTCAACTTTTCAAGCTCACTCAACTTTTCATCTTTTTCTTCACAATGTTTGCACGGTTCTAAACATTTTAGACACGGTTTTGTGACTTCGACAATTTTCTCGATCTCAACCACATTCTCAGCAACTTTAACTTCTTCACTCTGTTCATTCTTTTCTTTTTGAGCAACATTTTCACAGTTTACTTCTTTCCATTCTCTTGCTGCTCTTTTCTCCTTTAGTTTCTCCAGTTTATCTGCAAAATAAAATTTGAAACTTTCAGGAGATAGATAAGTTTTACCAATATTTATTTGATTAATTTCTTCATCATCATCACTGCTATCTGTTGATGATTGATCAAAGACTGGTGTCTTTTCTGAACTTTCTTCTGAAGAAACAGACTCTTCATCTTGACTTTTCTCATCATCACCATCACTGTTATCAATTTGTTCTTCAAGTTTTTCAATGAATTGAGCAATTGACAATCTACTAAACTCTCATGTATTCTTTAAAATCATGAGATATGTACTCCATTCTTTCTGAGGTAAAGCATCAGCTAACTTTTCAACCCATTCTGCTGGAGTTTTAGTAATTTTCAACTGAGACATGGTATGCACAAGATGACAATATCTCTCAATGAGAGTCTTTGTAGATTCACCTGGCATACTTGTAAATAACTCAATTTCTTTCTTTAATAATGATTTTTTACTGACAGCGTTATAGAATTTGTTTTCCATGTTTTCGGTATCGATAATTCTCAAAAACATATTTTTTCAAACGAACTAGATTGTTTTCAAACGAACTGAAATCCTCAAGCGAACTAGAACTGGTACGTCCTGATACAATCTCAAATGTCCTGGGTGAATTTTAAACAGTCCTGATTTAACTCACACAACCTGAATTACTTTCAAGCTATCTTGAGCCTTTCAAATGACTTTGCAAACTGAAACCAAACCGTGTGACCTGATTTGAACAAAATGTCCGACAACTCTCTAAATGAGGTCACAAAAATTGATTTGACCAAAAACCCCCTAGTCTGACAACTATTTCATATGCAACCGTCAACTTTATTCATGTGCAAACTGACAACAAAAATTAAAATTGTCTTCAAATTAGTGGACTTAATTATCTTCTATTGGGCCGCTAATATTTGTCCTGACAAAAACACATGGGCTCAACACTCAATTCACTTTGTTTGAACCTCCAATTTTAATTGGACCTTTACTGTATATTCACATCGGATGCAACAGATTATTCAGAAATATAAACTCATTTGATTGGGCCGATACTACTGAACGTGAACTGATAACCACTTTGAAACAAAATCTCCTATTTTGTTTGAAGTTTCAAACGGTATTACAATCTTGAAACGGAATCTCAGTGTTCAAATGGAACCCTAAAACGGAATTGTAGTTTCAAGCGAGATAATCAAACTGTTCAAACGAGATATCCGGTTTCAAACGGAATCACCAGTTCTTTTCAAATGAAATCAGTATCAATATGTGTATTCAAATGAAATCATCCTGTAGACTCAAACGAGATTGCCATGACATCATCATTTCGATCCAGATTTTGTCCAGTTGATCAAGTTTTAGTCCGATTTTAGTTCTGAAACTTTCTAGGGTTGTAGATCAGGTGTTTTCACACAACATATCAAAAAATCAGCCGATTTGGACCGTAAAAACCGGTTCAATTTGACGAAAATCAGTTAAAAACGTGAAAGAATGAGTAGAAATCAGATTTTTGGATGAAATCAAGCTAAATCGGTATGAACTCTTCCTCCTGAGCTCTGATACCACTTGTAGGATTGAGTAACAACCAAAACGAGTCTTTTAGAAGAGTTCTAGACCAAAACGAGAGGCGGAATCAGACGTTTCGGTGTCGGTTCAGTTTGATTTGCACTAGAAAGTAGTTTAACCATCTTGTTTATTGATTTGACACTGTTACAGACCTGTAGACACTTCAGCAGAGCTTCGCTGCTGGAATGGGAGAAGTTACAAATGAAATGACTAAACTCCCTATTTATAGAGTTTCTAATTCCCCTTGAAAGCCTAGTCCCCGGAGAATACTTTACGCTTGCTTGAAATATAGCACCGCCCTAAGCATAATATGATGAGACAATAAAATTGCTAGTCAGTGCTGTTGTAAAAAAGATCCTCTAAAGGGGACCCACCAAAAGTCGAGCCGTCATCTCTCTGCTGAATGGAAGTTCTGACCTGAGCTCTCACGGTCTCGCAATTAACCCCTTACAGATATCATCTGTGGTATACTCACCTGTAAGACTGAATATTGGGATCTGGATACGGGAGTATATTCAAGAGGTGGGACACATGAATGAGTTTAAGTTCTTAAAACACCTAACTCATATCCTGAATCAGTTGAAATTTGTGTGAAAATTTAAGTGGTTCAGTATATCGGCAATCTAAGTGAATTGTTTAATTCTTAATGTGTAACTAAGCTCAACGGTACTTGTGACTTGTCAAAATCTGATATGATCCTCTTACACAAACTCACAAAAATATTGTCTGTAAATACTTCTTTACTGCATTTCATTTCATTCAAAAAGATTTTAGTGTGTTTTAGCATAAATTTTGAAAAATTCAAAAAGATTTTCGACAACTAATGTTGGAGAGCTGATTTTCAAAATTCCAAGTGCTAAACATGATGAGCATGTTGTGAGGGGGAGTCTGTGTTTAAACTAAAGTTTTTGAATATTTACTTTCAAGAGGTTCGTCAGTTATTAACATTGTTAAATCTGTCTGGTTAAATTTGAGAGGAAGTCTGGATTTATAAATTTGTAAAAATGTTATATTTGTGAAATTTACTTTTGGGTAGAGGATGTGCAGGATAGTCTGGTTTCTGAAGCTGAATGTCAGAGAGCCAGGTTTCAGTACCTGAGGAATCTGAATATGAGTATAGAGCCAGGTCACGATCCTGATCCTGTGAAAGCCAAATTACAATCAACATCCGAGGAAAGATTGTTCAAGGGGAGTCTGTTGATGCTGAAGAGATAGAGATAAAGTTTGAGGATGCTTACAGTGTCAGATTCTTCAGAGAGCGATCAGACTGATAAAGACTGAAGACGTTGAAGACTCGACACTTAAGACTCGTCAACATCCGAGGGGGATTCTGTTGGTGCATACGTCTATCGACTTCGTCTTGTATCGAGTCTTGTAATAAAATAGTTAGATCGAGTCACGTAGTTCAGGAAAATAGAGGTTTAGAGATCATTTCCCACGAAATGTCTATTCCCCACGAAATAGACATGGCACTTTCAAGGGGAATTAGAGACATGGCACTTTCAAGGGGAATTAGAAACATGGCCCTTTCAAGGGGAATTAGAAACTCTATAAATAGGGAGTTTAGTCATTTCATTTGTAACTTCTCCCATTCCTGCAGCGAAGCTCTGCTGAAGTGTCTACAGGTCTGTAACAGTGTCAAATCAATAAACAAGACGGTTAAACTACTTTCTAGTGCAAATCAAACTAAACCGACACCGAAACGTCTGATTCCGCCTCTCGTTTTGGTCTAGATCTCTTCTGAAAGACTCATTTTGGTCGTTACTCGATCCTACAATTTCATTGATTTGGTATCTGTTTGATGGCCGTGGAGGCACAGGTGTCATATTAATAAGGTTCGATTTCCCATACAATCAAACAAACATTTCATAAAAATCGTAGCGAAATGCAGTAGTTTATCAAGCAACAAAACATAACAAAACTTGCAACAAAATTTAGGCGTGTTTCTAGAAACCCTAGACTATTTTCCAGCAATAAATCCATCAACCTGTCACATACGTTAAAATAAAAGTCAATACAATAATGTAAAGGTGAGTACACAAGTTTAGCATAAGTATAGTAATAAAGCATTTACGCATAACCAGCATGTAACACGTAGAGAGGCGAATCAAGTAAGCTATCAGCAATGATACAAGCTAACCAACATGACTGCGAGTATGCGCGATACGCGTCCACCGTAGTGACCACGCACGTAAATGTGAGAGCCTTAACAACCCCTGAATAAACAGGTGCTGAGTCCAAACTATAGTACTATCGTTGCTAAGGGTGGTAGGGCGAGTCATCAATGTGTAAACATAGCAAACAAACATTGAACGATTCACGTATAACATGCGAGAGCGGTTAGTGTTTAAAGAGTTTAGCGTTGTGTGTGGTGTGTTTTGAGAGAGAACGTATGTAACACCCAAAAGTGCATTAAGCGAAAAAGGGGTTGAGTATACTCACAGTGCGTGCTTAACAGTTAAACACGGTCATAAAAGGAGTGGAGGGAGTGCCAGATCAGCCTGCGTACCGGGACGGAATGCGTAAGTCTTCCAAAGTTGTGAACGGTCAAAGTTGGGTGTTGAGTGGGAAACAGAACCTTCGTTCGAAGGGTCGCTTCGTAAGAAGGAGGTTCCTTCATGCAAGTTGCTTGTTTCCGTGTCCAAAATCGAGTGTTCTTCGTGTCGTTCTTCGGGAAATCGAGTGTTCGTCCCTCCAGCCTTAAGTTACTGATTAAACTTAAAGCCGGAGAGGTGTATTGAGCGGTCCAGTCACATGTGGGAACATGGGCTGGGTTGTATGAAGCCAGTTCCTTTGTACGAAGCCAGTGCCTTTGTACGAAGCCAGTGCCTTCGTACGAAGGGGTGTTTCGTACAAGCCAGTCCGGCTCGTACATGTGGCTGTTTTTGCGTCTTAATGCGTTCGGAACTGTGTTTTCGCCTGAATCGGATGTGTTTTTGAGTCCTTTTCATGACGGTTTCGACACCGCTTCGTCCCACTGTTCAGTGAACGAAACATATATCGGGTTTGGTCCGTTTTAGTGTAAAAATCGAGTTTAGAACAATTTTTCCTTGGATTAAACACTTGATGAGTGCGAAATCATCAGATCTCTATCTTGGGAAGGAAAAGCTAAACCCAATACACTCATTTAGGTGTAAATCGGTAGCAAAATCAGAACTTTTGATGAAAAAGATGAAGGTTTTTGTAAAATAGAGAAGTTTAGATGAAATTTGAGATAAACTTGTGAAAAATCGTTGTGATACTTGTAAAAATAGTGACTCTTACTTGGGATGCAGAGATGGGGCAGGTAGAGGGTGTTACCGTGTGAGTCGCAGCAAGTGGTGAATGAAGGAGAGGGCTAAGTATTTATAGAGAGGCTGCTGGGTTCTGCACGAAGCTGGTGCCTTCGTACGAAGGTGGTGTCTTCATATGAAGCCGCCTGTTTCGCGCGAGTGACTTCCGTTTCGCTTGTCGGAGGCTCGTTCGGTGTGTTCGGTTGCGTTAGTTAGTCCAAGTACTTTAAGTATTTTAGTGAGGTAATTAAGTGTTGTGTTGCGTTGCATTTTAGCGTGATAAATCGAGTCGTGTGAGTGAGTGATTGAGCGTTTTTAAGCGAGTATCAAACACTTATAAAATATTTAACATTAAACACATAAGTAATACAAATAAATCCACGTTTTGAGTTCTCGTTGAGTTTGCGTTGCGATAAGCGTAGAAGTAGTAAGTGTTTAAGTGCGATAAATAAGCGATATAAAATACATTTAAAAATGTAGTTAACCAAGGGTTAATCATTGAATCTCGAAGTACAAGCGTTTACGAATGAAACAACGATAAGTATAGGAACAACTGAAATTCGGGTTGTTACACGCGTTTACGAATGAAACAACAATAAGTCTTTAACACGTAACATGTTTAATAAGTGATCTTGTGCATGTGTGCTTTAAATAGTTTTAAGCTATCAACAATTAATCAAATAAGCACATAAGTACCAAAAAGGGAAACTATAGTCTAAGTCTAGGGTCTAAAAACCTATCTTAATTCCCTATAGTCTCGGGCTCTAATACCAATCTGTCACACCCTAACCCGCAGCGGATATGGCACGGGGCACGATATGATTGTTCCATAGCCTTTGATAATTATTTAAAGTTTGAATATTTATTATCATCAATACTAAAATGTCGCAAATAACCAAACAATTGTTCTAAATAAAACCATACTATATTCAAAACATAAAAGATAACATAAGTCATGATTTAATTATTCTAAGGCACAATCCTATGTGTCTTCTCAAGTAGCTATTAACCTTGTGTACATGTTTCATGTGTAAAAGAAATTTGGGTCAATAATAGTTGGTGAATAGATCTTTATTTGTTTTGATTTAACTATCGAAGTTTAGTTAATTTATTTAATAAAAATTATTTAACATGCAATATTAAGTGTGATAGGTGACATAAATCAAATAATCCAATAAGCAACCAAAATATAAGTAAATAATGTAACAGGACATAACATAACGAGACATAAGGAATAAAAAATGATGCGATTCAGCCCCGAAAGGCGAAAAGGGATACTATGAAACAATGATGCGATTCAAGCCCCGTAAGGTGAAAAGCGATACTATGAAGCAATGATACGATTCAAGCCCCGTAAGGCAAAAAGCAATACTATGAAACACTTGACACAAAGCGGTAAAGACATATAGCATATGAATGATAACATGTAATGCAACGTACGAAAAAAACCATGAGCACATATAACACTTAAGTTGGCATGTTATTGAAAATATATATATATATATATATATATATATATATATATATATATACAAAATGTATGAAATAAGACACATGAAACACCCAAAAAAGTTAAAGTGACAAAAATGAGAAAAGTAAGATCTACTCACCATTTGCGAGGTATGATCCACGAAAATGAAATGGTCTGAGGAAACAAATAAATCCAAGTGTAACAACTATCCTAAACATATAAAATAACAAGACTAAACAACCAACAATATAAACAAAACTGTAAAAGCGAATCCTATGATTTGGGGAGTTTTGTATAACTAAACGTATTATGTTATCCAATACGAAAAATAAATTAGTATTTTTTTAATCTATTGAATTAAATGTGATTAATTGTAATGATAACAAATTATTATGTTATTATAGGCTTTAAATGGTAGATTTAGATGAGTTAGTAAAAATTAATTTAATAACTCCATAAATCATACTTTGTTATATTATTTCTGTTTAAAACCCATTAATTTATAAAAAACTTAATTTGTTCCATATTTTAGTAAATCCATTTCTTGCAAAAGGATTTATTGAGAGACACGAAATAACACTGAATATATATAAAAAAAATTGTAAAATGATTTCATCAATTACTTTTAAATGAATATACATAGTTTCTATGTCCTTTTTTTATTTGCACAAAATACATAAAAATAGTTTACTTAGTTTGTTTTCAAAAATACACTGTCCTTTTGTGAAAATATAAATGGATGTTTTATTCAGAAAAGAAAAGAAAAATAAAACTAACTTTGCAAAACACAATTTTCTTTTGCCTCTTTATAATATCATTGTAAACTATGTCCGAATATTTGAAAGATTATAAGTCTTATCACCTTGACAAAAAACGTGTTAATAAACCAATTCCCATCCAAATGATATTCTTAATAAATAACATGTTTATGAGATAGAGAAACCTATATAATATTTATTATTATTTTATTAATGAATTAATAAGAGAACCCATGTAAAATTTCATAATTCTGTCAAGTATAGAAAACAATTTAAGAAAAAAACACATGAGTAGTCCATCTTCTTTCTCAAAGGAAAATGAAGCACAGAGTTCCTTTTGGGTTTCGAACAAAAGTGAAAACTTATTTTCTTTATTTCTTTATTATTTTTAAACCAAAACCGTATCACTTTACATACTGGCTCATCTATATCCCTAAAGATCGCCCCGATTTAAATCCGAAATCCATGCTCAATAGTTACAGTTAAACAATTAGAAAGTTATGGGTTGATTCGAAAATAAAATAAAAAAGAAATGAACAAGTGGGTAGTATCACTACCTCTTAGTGATGCTGAGTTCGCCGAAGTAAAACAAATAGTGGTGCTGAGCGATCGAACAGTTGCGGTGTTTGAAACCTTGAACCGAACTAGATTTCGATACGTTGAGGATGGAAATACACAAAGGTGCACTTGGCGTGGTGTTTTGAAGGGGATAAAATTTAGTATAATGGTTATAGACTCGTTTTTATATGCAAACAGAATGGATTTGTAACACCCTTACTATTATAAAAGGGTTTTTGTACTAATAACGACAATTAAATGTGTACTTACGAATACACATACATATAAAATACGGGTTTACTAAAAAATTTTACAGTTTAAAAATAGTACAACATAATGTAATTGAGTTCGTCATTTAAAAGTTACGACGTAACGCCGTGCGGAAGCTTTAATCTCGAGTGTTCGGTTCTTCGTTAAGCTTGATCTTCATCCTGGAATCCCTTGATATTTACTTATGATCAAAACCAACTAAAAAGTTAGTTTTGATAGTTAAATAACGAATTTAAACAAGTCCGGAGTTCAAAACAAACAAAGTATAAATTTTTGCCAGTTCTATAGTCTGTCGCGGGCCGCGACAGACTTGGCTTAGTTTTTCATGGGCCGCCACAACCCGTGGCGGGGCGCGACCGATTTCGACTTCTCCATCGCGGGGCGCGACAGACTCATTTCGACAGAATTGTTGTTTCATTGAGCTGCAGATTCCCAGCTCAAAATTTCCAACTTATACTCCAGAAAAACATGCATATCTTTTGATCTAGATGTCCGTTTTGCATGATTCTTTTTCCTACGCGTTCTTAATTAAATTCTCCATCTCATTGAGTAAAAACCTGACATCTGAATTCACAAAATTTTATATTTCAAGCTCTCGACTTGATTATTACCTTTAAAATATCATGCATATCACCTTATGTCAATTTACTAATATGCAAGGTTAAAGTACGGGTTTCTTATGAATTCTTAACCCGTTTTACATATCTACTCATTATGACTCGTTAAGGGTATTTAAACACTTTTAAGCTTAAATTGCGCTTCTTCTTGGTTTACATCCTATTCCCATTTTTAATTATCAACTTGCCTTCCACCACATTATAATTGTGGAGGATTTAATGTAGTAAACCATTTATTCCAAGTTTTACCCCTCGGTTGTCGTTTTACGAAAATTACTCATTTCAATTCATTTGACGCTAAGGTTGCATATCATCCCTTTTTATACTTGTCCTAAGGATTTAATTCATCAAAATGCTTATATCTAAACAACCTTCTAAGGTCGTTTGCCCGATTTACCCATCAAGGGCGTTTTGGTTAATTTTAGTCCCTCATTTTTTGATGAAGAACTTCCACTAACTATTAGACCAAAATACTATTTTTAACTACAAATCTAATTATGCGTACCTGGCTCGGGTCATAGCATTGACCCGTTTACATAACTTTTGCTTTAAATCTTTCTAGTTAAAGCAACGCAAACATATGATTTTTTCATGTGATCACAAAATCTCAACAAGTGATCATCAATTAATATTGTCAAATGATTTTACCAATGTCATTTGACCCATTTAGTCCGAATGACCATTTCCATTATGAGATGATATCTAGTTACCATCTCGCCCTTTTTACACATTCCAGTTTACCATAATGTAATGTTTCAAAATTTCTTATTAGTTCATCGTTACATGACTAATTTACCAATTTACCCCTTTTTGCCATTGTTTATTGTTGTTTCTCACCATTTTCACTTGTTCCGACTCATTATTCATGTCGGAACTTTATGATTCTTCTTTATTCATTTTCAATACGCACAACTGATGTATACTATAAAAAAGGTGTAAGCTCTTACTTACCTTGCATCCGAATTTCGCTTTTCTTCTCCTTCTTGATTCGTTTGACCCGCTTCCTCTTCCAAGCTTCCCCCTAGCTTGTTAAGCGTCAAACTATCATCATCGTTTACAAGGTGGTTAGTTTAATCATACTTTAATACGATTATTCCACCTTACGCGTTTTATATCCAAAAATTATCATTCATCGTATTCTAAGTCAGTTTGACTTTTTAAAGTCCACTGCCTATTAGCGTAAGTAATTACATGATGTAGCTTAACTACTCGTTTAATTACTTGGTCAATTACCCGGTAAGCTTCATTCTTAGGCTACCATTTTATCGACTTTATTAACCAAGTTTTTATAACCGTAATTTATTGAATTAACACAACATTAATCATTCTTAACAAACACATGATGATATCAAACAATCATTTTAACATGAATTTATCATCATTTTCATCTTATTATACAAAACCCCTTTCATGGTAAGTATGATTTATGTACTTAAACACCTAAATTGTTCAAGTACCTTGCCTTTACTACCTAATATGATGATTCAAACCATGAGTTAGAAACTAACATCATCATATCATAAAAACCCACTTAGTTTGGTGTGGTAACCCACTCAAACACCTAATTATGGCAATTTTACTTCAAATTTCTACTTAGGGTTTGTTCCCAAGCAATCATACTTCATTAATTCGGCCATAGCCTCTACGATTCATACATAGATTGCATCATGCAAAGTTAATCAATTTTCCAACTTCATAAATGTCAAAATTTCAACATACCTTACAATCCCCTTGACTTGGTGATCGTTTATATATATTCAAATCCGAATTTGGCCTTCGATTGATCCTTCAATTTGAAGTTTTTGTTGAATTAGGATTAGAGCTCCATGGGAGCTTTCTCCTGACCATCTTCACGCGCACACACACACTTAAGTGTGTGTTGTGTTATGTTTTTATGTTTATAATACCATTTCTTTTAAGTTATCCAACTTTGGACCCTCGTGTTCGGTTAGTTATTAAGTAGGCCACAACCTAATTATTTCTAACAATATTCTCACTTATTAACTAGGTTAAATATTCCTAGTTATCTTAGTGGGTTCAGGGAATTTATGACTCGGTTTATTTTAAGTCCTATTAACTCGGGCCTTTCATCCACTTTATTTTCCTCAAAAGGATTTGTTCAACTTTTGTTTAATTTTAAGTTTATTTATTTTAATCCTAATATTTACCGGGTTACTTTTACCACTAACGGTACTTTACCCGTCTTTTTGTATTAACGTGGTTTGATTACCAAACCCGTTTTTGGGGTGTTACAAGTCTACCCCCCTTAAAGTGGTTTCGTCCGCGAAACCTTATTTGCGTAGTTCATTGGTTTAAACCAAACGAACTTGGTTTCATCTTTAAAGCATTCATTCTTTTTGGTCAATATTTTATCATTCGTATTGACATGTGTGTCTTTCATGTGTAACTCCTTACGAACCATAACTTTCATCTTATATTTCTTATCTTTGTCACCTATTTGACCGAGTTGTCACTTGACCACTCATTCGCGTTAGTCTGTTAACATGTTTATTCCGCGCTTATCCTATATTAACAAGCGCTTTGTATTTGTCATGACACTATCTTGACTTCGAATAGTTTTCCCGGCTAGACTAATTAGTCGCTGTCACTTCATACCCCGTCACCCGGGTATACTATTTTGCCATCTCCGGCCTTATGTGTGTTTAAGATTTTCTAAATCACCTCATACCACTTATGTTTTGTTAAAACATTGCTTTTGACTAAAAACTAAATTTTTAGTTTACGTTTCCTCTTTATCTTACCTCTTTCTCTCATTTCTAGGAATGTTACTTCTGAGGATCTATTCCTTTCCGTTATTATTTAATGCGGGGAATTATAACTAATTCCCACGCTTAACCCATATGACCCGTAGGTTCTTTCACTTAGCCTCGTAGGCTATTTATTTAGATTTTCACTTTACCCTTTTAAGGTGAGACCCCTATAATTCGTTTCTTTCTATTTGTGACCCGAAGGTCTTTTTGGTCCCGTTATACTTTAACACTACTTATAATCCCGTAGGTTATGATGATCCCGTAGATCATCTTTTATTCTCAATTGTATATATATATATATTTATGGTGTCAAGGTACCCTTTTTATGTTTAGAATCATTTATTTTCGCTTTTGTTTTTCATTTGACCTTGACGGTAGTCTAAGGCTACATTTGTTTTCTTTCGAATTATTCTTCCGACTCTATGACTTCTTCCATCATTTACACGTCGGTTTGTTCTTCGCTTACCGTTATCCGGTTCATACTTATATTTCTTTACAGCCCTTTACCCGGGTTTTTTTATCTTAATGTTTTTAGCTTTCTGGTTTCACCGGTTTGCGTTTTCTTTACTATATCAAGTGTTATTCCTTAATTAACTCATTTGACTCATTTTGGGTGAAATTTAATCATTTATGAGTGTCAAACTTCGTTCTTTATTCGACCCGTCCAACTTTGAAATAGTTGAACGTAATTATCAAAATTTATGTTTGCAAAAATCTTGTCATCTTTTAGTCATAACTCTCATTCCGAGTCTTTTGACTTTCAATCCGCGTTCCCGTCTCTTGGTTTACGCGTTCTCTTAAAATCCTACCCATCCATCGGGTACCTTTACCGAAGTCATCATCAAGTAACCATTCTTATATGGTTTTAGACGTCATTTTAATTTATTTGGTCATCTTAGCGAAATCCATCGCTTTTATTCAGTCAAGTCCTTTATTCTTTATTTAATTCATTTGACTTGTCCGTGTGAATTTCATCACCTGTGACAATCAAACTTTTATCTCTATGCCTTAGCATTCCTATTAGTCGGTCTGTATTTTCATTTACTTTGATCCTTGTCCCTTCTCTCGGGCTCGTTACTCTAACGTAATACGCTTCCGTCATCCGACTTACGTTTACGTTTATTATCAAACATCTTGACTATTTGATTCATTTGGGTACCTTTTTAGTTCGTCCCATTCACTCCGTCCTTACTCCATTGGACGTAAATGCGTCCACTACAAGAAGTTCATGGTATCATATGCCACTACTTACTTGGGCAGAGTAAGCGATTAACACATGATACACATGACCATTTTATTGTTTTCACATCATGCCCTATGTAAGTAACACCTCTGTTTATTTCATATCCCTGATTTCATTTAGTAAAACTTTATTTAATTGCTAAACAACAAGCATTAGTTTTACTAGTTTTACATTCGAACATATAAAATGTTTTTCCTTTCTATCGAACTATTATATAATCACATTCGTTATTGTGATCGCTACTTTTCTCAATAGCATTATATTGAGAGTTTTCCACTTGGATAATTACCCCCCGTCCAAGTTTCCATATGAACTAATCCTATTATTTCTTTGTTATTCATCATCGTGAATAACACATGTTTCTACTAAACTTTTCTTGGAAACATCATCCTGAATAGATATCCTATTCAGGTTTTTCAGGTTTTATCAGATATATGCAACCATCATTCCCTACGTGTTTGTTGCATATTACTACTTGTGCAATTAAATTTAAAAGCGTGCACCTGGTAATGCTTGCCCTAACGGGCTTTCCATGTCATTAACTTTGTTCGCGATCATCACGCGATTTAGGTCCATGATGAGCATACTCTAGTTGTCGTACTTCGGACCATTCCTCTGTCATATCCGTCACTTGTTACACTCTCGCCATCTTCAGATGCGAGTATCCTTCAACTAAACATTTACAAAACTTAGTAATTTCGACATTAATAAACGCCTGTATTGTAATACAAGGCTTTTTACTATAAGTGTCAACGCACGTGATTTCGTTAACTATACCAATCATTTTCATTGGAGTAACGTGTATTACACGATAACCCATGTGTTGTTCACAACACTTTAATCATACTAAACCATTAAGATACATGTACTTACCGGATTTGCGATCAAGCCTCGAACCGAACACACTTTACTCTTTAACCATGAGCTCTGATTACCAACTTGTAACACCCTTACTATTATAAAAGGGTTTTTATACTAATAACGACAATTAAATATGTACTTACGAATACACATACATATAAAATACGGGTTTACTAAAAACTTTTACAGTTTAAAAATAGTACAACATAATGTAAATGAGTTCGTCATTTAAAAGTTACGACGTAACGCCGTGCGAAAGCTTTAATCTCGTGTGTTTGGTTCTTCGTTGAGCTTGATCTTCATCCGGGAATCCCTTGATATTTACCTACGATCAAAACCAACTAAAAAGTTAGTTGTGATAGTTAAATAACGAATTTAAACAAGTCCGGAGTTCAAAACAAACAAAATATAAAATTTTGCCAGTTCTATAGTCTGTCGCGGGGCCGCGACAGACTTGGCTTAGTTTTTCGCGGGACGCCACAACCCGTGGCGGGGCGCGACCGCTTTCGACTTCTCCGTCGCGGGGCGCGACAGACTCATTTCGACAGAATTGTTGTTTCTTTGAGCTTCACATTCCCAGCTCAAAATTTCCAATTTATACTCCACAAAAACATGCATATCTTTTGATCTAAACGTCCGTTTTGCATGATTCTTTTTCCTACGCGTTCGTAATTAAATTCTCCATCTCATGGAGTAAAAACTTGACATCTGAATTTAAAAAAAAAAATTTGATTTCAAGCTCTCGACTTGAAATTCAATTATGACTCTTTTTGACCCGTTCGTGATTTTATCAAACAAACTTGTTTATTACCTTCAAAATATCATGCATATCATGTTATGTCAATTTACTAATGTACAAGGTTCAAATTACTGGTTTCTTATGAATTCTTAACCCGTTTTACATATCTACTCATTCTGACCCGTTAAGGGTATTTAAACACGTTTAAGCTTAAATCGCGCTTCTTCTTGGTTTACATCCTATTCCCATTTTTTATTATCAACTTGTCTTCCACCACATTATAGTTGTGGTGGATTTAGTGTAGTAAACCATTTATTCCAAGTTTTACCCCTCGGTTATCGTTTTACGGAAATTACTCATTTCAATTCATTTGACGCTAAGGTTGCATATCATCCCTTTTTAAACTTGTCTAAAGGATTTAATTCATCAAAATGCTTATATCTAAACAACCTTCAAAGGTCGTTTGCCCGATTTACCCATCAAGGGCGTTTTGGTCAATTTTAGTCCCTCATTTTACGATGAAGAACTTCCACTAACTATTACACCAAAATACCATTTTAACTACAAATCTAATTACGCGTACCTAGATCAGGTCATAGCATTAACCCGTTTACATAACTTTTTCTTTAAATCTTTCTAGTTAAAGCAACGCAAACATATGATTTTTTTCCTGTGATCACAAAATCTCAACAAGCGATCATCAATTAATATTGTCAAATGATTTTACCAATGTCATTTGACCCATTTAGTCTGAATGACCATTTCCATTATGAGATGATATCTTGTTACCATCTCGCCCTTGTTACCCATTCCGGTTTACCATAATGTAATGTTTCAAAATTTCTTATTAGTTCATCGTTACATGACTAATTTACCAATTTACCCCTTTTTGCCATTGTTTATGGTTTCTCACCATTTTCACTTGTTCCGACTCATATTATTCGCGTCGGGACATTATAATTCTATTACTGATTCTTCTTTATTCATTGTCAATACGCTCAACTGATGTATACTATAAAAAGGGTGTAAGCTCTTACTTACCTTGCATCCGAATTTCGCTTTTCTTCTCCTTCTTGATTCGTTTGACCCGCTTCCTCTTCCAAGCTTCCCCTAGCTTGTTAAGCGTCAAACTATCATCATCGTTTACAAGGTGGTTAGTTTAATAATACTTTAATACGATTATTCTACCTTACGCGTTTTATATCCAAAAATTATCATTCATCGTATTCTAATTCAGTTTGACTTTTTAAATTCAACTGCCTATTAGCGTAAGTAATTACACGAGGTAGCTCGACTACTCGTTTAAGTACTTGGTCAATTACCCGGTAAGCTTCATTCTTAGGCTACCGTTTTATCCACTTTATTAACCAAGTTCTTATAACCGTAATTTATTGAATTAACACAACATTAATCATTCTTATCACGTGATGATATCAAACAATAATTTTAACATGAATTTATCATCATTTTGATCTTATTATACAAAACCCATTTCATGGTAAGTATGATTTATGTACTTAAACACCTAAATTGTTCAAGTACCTTGCCTTTACTACCTAATATGATGATTCAAACCACGAGTTAGAAACTAACATCATCATATCATAAAAAACCCACTTAGTTTGGTGTGGTAACCCACTCAAACACCTAATCATGGCAATTTTACTTCAAATTTCTACCTAGGGTTTATTCCCAAGCAATTATACTTCACTAATTCGCCCATAGCCTCTACGATTCATACATAGATCACATCATGCAAAGTTAATCAATTTTCACAACTTCATAAATGTCAAAATTTCAACATACCTTACGATCCTCTTGACTTGGTGATCGTTTATATATATTCAAATCCGAATTTGGCCTTCAATTGATCCTTCAATTTGAAGTTTTTGTTGAATTAGGGTTAGAGCTCCATGGGAGCTTTCTCCTGGCGATCTTCACACACACACACACACACTTAAGTGTGTGTTGTGTTATGTTTTTACGTTTATAATACCATTTCTTTTAAGTTATCCAAATATGGTCCCTCGTGTTCATTTAGTTATTAAGTTGGCCACAACCTAATTATTTCTAACAATATTCCCACTTATTAACTAGGTTAAATATTCCTAGTTATCTTAGTGGGTTCAGAGAATTTATGACTCGATTTATTTTAAGTCCCGTTAACTCGGGCCTTTCATCCACTTTATTTTCCCCAAAAGGATTTGTCAACTTTTGTTTAATGTTAAGTTTATTTATTTTAATCCTAATATTTACCAGGTTACTTTTAACACTAATGGTACTTTACCCATCTTTAAGTATTAACGTGGTTTGATTACTAAACCCGTTTTTGGGGTGTTACAGGATTTGATTTGGCGACAAATCTCGATTATATGGTTTCTAAACGGAGTTAAATTAGACTTTGGTTAAGATTATAACCGTGTGGCTAATCTTGGTAAGTATTGACACTATATACTGCGAAAATAAAACGGATATTTTGGTGTTAATTAAGTCAAATATGGTCGCAAGAAGTGTCGGAGAAACAAAAGGGAGATGGCAGCGATGTTGGCGTTGGAATGTTTCTAAATGAAATATTTATGTCATTATTGTTATTGTTTAATTATTATATATATAAAATATATAATTAATTCAGCCGCTTAACTCGTTCTTCTCGTATAACTCAATATATGTAATGTTTTATAAAAATATGAATATACTGTTAGGACGAGCGTATTTTTCTCTATCACATGACCTACGTTTCATAAAAATCGGAGTAGGGTGAAAAATAATATATTTTATTTATAACGGTTCGAACTGGTTTACAAATGGTTCGGATTCAATTTTTAAAACAGGTTGGATTTTGGGAGCCCATTTTGACGGATGTTACATTTATAACATAATTAATTTTGTGTTATTATCATAATTCGCCTTTATTTATTTATTTCTACAAAAATAGATCTATTAGTTGATTTGTTAATAAATTAATTAGACTTAGCTTATAAAAAATGTATAAATAACGACATAATTAATTTTATGATATTATCACAAGCTGTCACATTTACTTATTTAAATTTACAAATATTAATTTAGTATTTATGTTGGAATTATTATATGTAATTTCAGGTTATTCAAAAGCCCCCAAATCATAGGATTTAATTTTATAGTTTTGTTATATAACTTGGTTTGTTTAGTATATTTTGTTATTTTATATTTTAGGGTCACATTTTGTCTTTGGAGTTTTTCCCTGTTTGGTGTGGTTTATCCAATGATCAAATAAACTCAAAACTATGAGTAGATCTAACTTCCCCTTTTTTATATTTAAACTTTCGGGGTATATCATGTGTCTTACATTCGCATACTTATTCACTTTAATCATAACATGCAAAGTCAATGTGTAATTATGTGTATGTGTAGTTGTGGTTTGTTTATTTGTTTATGTGAAGTCGAAGTCAATTATATCCTAGCACGTCATTGTGGATCTACTAGCAGACCGGTTTTCCACGGCCATGGGTTGTAGCCAGGTATCGCCACCATCCTTAAATTTTCTCTTTGGGACTTGAGTCTCGCATAGTCTTATATCCATATATTCGCATAGTCATATAATTGCTTTATTCGCATATTCTCATGATTGTATTATCTCATTTATGTATGAATTAATGTTGTTGTTTATATATTATGATCATTATCCTAACACTTAAATTGCATTTTAAATATTTTCTTAAAAACAATAAATACATTATTTTATTAAATATAGATTTTTATTAACTTAAAATTGGATAGATAAGTCGCAACAAACTTAGTTTTAAATACTAAGTGTCCTGAGAGATGAAAGAGTTCATCAAGATGTTACGACTAAAATATATACTAAAATTGGCTCTTACGACCATATTTGGTAAATATTAAAATTAACGCATAGTTAAAATCAATAGTCTATGCAATCCTATCACAAGCTACACTTGGAACGTAAAGTGAACCATTAGTGTTTGGAGCCACAACACCACATTTGATGTCTCACTTATCCTTCCAAGGTTTTGTTGACACATCCAGCCCTTCCACATGTACCTCTTTTGGGACGATTATTACTTTTTCTTTTCTCATCACATGCTCCAGTTGTCTCGAAAGTAAAAGGTCGGCATAGGTGAGGCTAAACGTATCAATACATCGACAAGAGTTGTCTTAGAGGCCTCATACTCAAGAGTTGTGCAATTCTCACAATTGACACCCGCTGTCAATCTGCCTAGTCACTTACTAAAGTGCATGCCACAGCTGCCTTTACTATTGATATATTTAACATGCAATCTGCCTAGTCACTTACTGTATCATGCGTACAAGTAATTTTGGGTCAGACAAAAATATCAAAAACGGTTTAACACTAAAACGAAATAAGTGTAATATGACAAGGGCATGGTGGATAAGACAATGTTTACACGAATACGAAGTTTTAAAGATATAGCCTACATGAAGCATACAATAAAATGAAAACCTCCAAAATTCCCTAGTGTGCATGTGACTCGATGAATGCTCTCGATGCTTAATTACTTGAAAGAAACATATCTAAATCGTCGACAATAATAGTGGTGAGTTCACAGGTTTGAATGACTCGAAAAATGTTTACGTTCGTTGGAAAATGAGACTTTTAAAATATATTGTGTTGTAAGTTAAAACAACACAAAGTATGTTTGCTTTACCAAGAGTTACCATAACCAACATTTGACACGTGCGGAACGAACGGTGGAGTCATTGCTGATAATGGTCCACGTGTAACTGCCTGTGGGTTAGTGGTTTTAAACCCTAGAGTCGGCTATTCTTCTTCATGAAACTCGTAATTTAAGTATCGATTCACATTGGGAGTCGTCGGTACAATCGAGAAAACTGGGTATAGGGTTCTTCTTGGTTGCTCAGGTGGAGCATAAACTGTCATAATCCACAATTCCCTACAGGTTTGTGGATTATAAGATATAGAGGCAAGTATAATACAAAACCAATTTTAAGTACATACCTGTAAGTATAAACAAATTCTTGTATGTAATGCTAGCTATAGTTATAATGTTACATAATCGTCAATACATCCAAAGCCTGCCAAACAGATCTTTCAGCTTCAA
Source organism: Helianthus tuberosus (assembly GCA_030545235.1). Taxonomy (NCBI): domain Eukaryota; kingdom Viridiplantae; phylum Streptophyta; class Magnoliopsida; order Asterales; family Asteraceae; genus Helianthus; species Helianthus tuberosus. Next base: position 142,629,520 of record CM060357.1, read on the forward strand.
AGTTCAGTCTGTTGGCCCAGACACTTGATCACAATCATCATTATGATGAGTGTTTAACTTGTTTACAGCGGAATCGTTTGACATGTTTGGTCAATGGATGATAAGAGTGAATGAAGGGACAAAACAAGAACAAAGTGTAATTGAAATGTCTTGGTACCGAACAATAATGCCGGTTCCCCATTATTTGTACATAGAAATATGGCGGTTAAGTGTGGCGGGAAAACTGTCATCGGACAGTTATTCAAATTGTTTGCTTATCACCCGCCATCACTTATCACTTAATACGAGTTCTAAGTTATACGAAAACATATATACATAATTACATATCATAAGTAATTAAGTTTAATAAATCTATTCTAACACTTCCCCCTAAACTTGATTACGTTTAGCAGCAACCTTGAGAACACTTTCGTTGGCTTCTTCGACGGCTTTCCTTGCATGATTAAAGTTGAACTTTCTTCTCTTCTTTTGTATATTCCATGCACCTTCCCAATCGTTGCCTGCGTAAAGTGCATAATGATCCATTGCAGTCACCTCCTTAATAACTTCTGCACTTGCACTCCTTCCATGGCTGCATTACGGAGCATCTTCTTTCTCCTTCATTCTTTCTAATTCGTCTGCTTTCTTTTGCACATCTTTAAACCTATAATAGTATACTAAAACATCCAAGTACATGGCATAAACTACTCGCATGTACTCTCCATCCTTATACTCGTAACCCAAATCTTTGGCAATTATCGGCCAGAGATTGTCTTCGGTCACGTTGCTGTATCCACCATCTCTTTCAACAATCATATAAAGACTTAACAAGTCTATCTTCCTGTTTTCTGTCATCACCGGCGGCATTGGTCTTGTGGTTATTCCCAAGAAGACTGTGATGAACCATGACACCATCTCATTAAACTTCTTTTCTAGTTCATGTTTGTAATGAAATACAAACTTCCCATCTTCTAACATATTTAACAGATTCTTGCAGTCATTGAAATCCTTGAAATCCAAGGCCCTTATAATCATCACACTCCAATCCGTTTCACAAGAAGAGACATGTAGATCTTCGAAATAAGAATTCAGATATTCTTCCTTATATTTTTCATTTACATCATTCAAACTTATCACCTTTTGCTTTTCATTTAGACCCAATTCATATTCCTTAGACAATCCCGTGATTTCATTTACGGTATTAACTGTCGGAGGAGAAAACATGGGAAAGATCTTGCAAGTATCTCCGGCCTTTTTGACCGTGAATCCTTGCAAGGTCAACTGATTCATACTAAGAACATTCCTGTCTAGTTCAGGCGTGTATAAAACGCTTTGAATCAACAATCTTTCATTATTAGACTTAACTTCTACAACCCCTATGCCCCGCATAAACAGAAATTCATTTTCCCCTGAATTTGTTTCAACCCCCACTAAATGCTTTATACGTTTAAAAACATTTATATTACCGGCATAGTGTTGTGTAAATGAATGACTGACATACCATATATCTCCCCACATACCGCCTTCGGTTCCTGTCACTATCATTTCGTTCCGATCTTCTGCAGATGCCTTTTGATTTCGAATTCCTGCATTTACCGCTTGACTGATAAGTTGTGTGTTTTCATCATTTTCCTTCGATTTGCATTCATAGATGTAACGCCCTGGGCGATGGCAGTAAAAACATAATCTTGTTCTTTGATTTCTTTTCTGCAATTTGATTTGTTCTTCATGACAGTGTTTGCACGGAAGAATTGTCGAAGTGGCTCTGATACCACATGTTGGCCCAGACACTTGATCACAATCATCATTATGATGAGTGTTTAACTTGTTTACAGCAGAATCGTTTGACATGTTTGGTCAATGGATGATAAGAGTGAATGAAGGGACAAAACAAGAACAAAGTGTAATTGAAATGTCTTGGTACCGAACAATAATGCCGGTTCCCCATTATTTGTACATAGAAATATGGCGGTTAAGTGTGGCGGGAAAACTGTCATCGGACAGTTATTCAAATTGTTTGCTTATCACCCGCCATCACTTATCACTTAATACGAGTTCTAAGTTATACGAAAACATATATACATAATTACATATCATAAGTAATTAAGTTTAATAAATCTATTCTAACACAGTCCACTAGTGACTTAATCAAGAAGGAGAATAGATGGGTTTAAAAGCACTGCCATAGCAACAGAAAGCCTTATTTGTTGCTCTTCTGTCAATGATAAACCAACCCTGCCTACCTGAAAATAACAAAATATTCGTTTTACTTAATACCATAATAAGGTAGAATATTTGTTAACTTAAAAAATTGAAAGAAGCCTCGTTAGAATTCAACCTGTGTATCATATCCCTTCTCGACTGAGGTGATATAAGTATGTGCATGAGCAATTTTAGCAGCATCTTCAATTTGTAGCAATGTGGCATCTCTGTCAAAAGCAGTATTGTCCCTGATTCACTTGGTAAAGCAGGTTCCCGAGTGACTAACCCAATTTGACTTCTTAGCCATTCTATTTTTAGGTTTTTTATATTCTCCCCATCCAAATGAGCTTCGCCTAAATTATTTAAAAAAAGAAAGAAGATTAAGGTAAGAATGGTTTTAACAAAGATATTATGAAAAATGAAGCAGTTTAATACCTAAAGTAGGGTTGTAGAACCATTCCATAAGGCCACAGGGGGCGGTCAGTTATACCTCCGTGATGGCCATGTATAACTCGTTAAACTTCCGTGAACCCGTGATGACCACCGCCACTGATTAGTTCAACGCGTGATGAATGGTTAAATGTCCATGGTCGTTATTTTTATCACGCGTGTAAAATGGTGGATGTGAGGGGGTGTGGGGGTTTATTGTTAGGTGTTGTGAGTGATGACCATTGCCACTAAAAAAGATGTGAGTGATAGAATAGTGGTTGATAGTCTTAACACTTGCTAGAACAACAACTGCAAATACATTAGAGTTGCTATTACAGTATCACCATTGGTTTGCAATTGACCAAAGGACAAAAGAGTAGAAAAGTGAATCCGTCAATATGGGCGGGAAACCCAAAAAAAGGTGGCCTTAGAATATGACACCTATCCCACCAAAAGTTTTTGTGATCATATCTAACACACAAATTATGTATAAAAAATTGGCCAATGGACTTGTGCTATACAGCTCAACCCGATCCATCCATGTTACACAACTCTAGTCTACTGTATGCATATGATGTAATGATACCTGACACCATTGAAGAATTAATTCCGATAGAGGGACTGATGCAACAACTTTAATGTTCCCTGGCGCCATAGCAATGGTACATTTTTATTAAATAATCTTCATTTAACCAGAAACTAAGGATTAAAGCCGTGCTTGGTTGATCTTCAGCTAGAGCAGCTTCAATTGCCTGTAAGTGAAAGATGGTGAAAACATGATTAGAGGAGTCAATCACCATCAAAAATATTGTTTTATGGGGTACTTGGATGTGTGTTTTGAACCTGATTACGTGATATTGAATTAGTAAAATCATACAATTCGTTGTAATCAAATGTGTTTTGAACGTGATTACGTGATATTAAAGACTTAGTATTACAAATTGAAATCCTAATAATCAGATAATCATTTTTGAATCACAATATCTAATTATTACCAAACGCTACGATAAATGACTTTCTTACCTAGGGTGTAACGTCAATATCAAGATCTGTGGGATTAAATATGAAATTATCATCCATTAAATAAATCAAACCCCTTCAGTTGGAGTAGCCCAATGCGGCCCGTAGGTGCAATTAAATAGTTGAGTTAATAGCCAAAATGGTCCCTGAGGTTTGCTCAGTTTTTCCACTTTAGTCCAAATCCCAAATTTCTTAAATCTGGGTCCCTGAGGTTTGCATTTTTTTGCCATTTTAGTCCAAATTTCAAAAAAGTCAAATTTTGTCAGGATTTCTTACTGATTTTTGTCCTTTTCCTCATTTCTCCTAGGGGCAAAATTGTCATTTTGGATTATTATAAAGTAATTTATATTAAAAAAGTCAATTATATAATATATATATATATATATAAGTCAGGGACCACCATCACCGCCTTCTACCACCAGCATCACCGCCTCCCACCACCACCACCACCATCACCATCCACCCCACCATCATCACAACCTTCCGCCATCTCTCTCTCCCTCTCTCTCGTCTTCATCTCTTGAATCACCAAAAAACCCCCAATTTCTTACAAGTCACCAAAAACCCAGATCAAGAACCCAACACAAATCATAAACAACTGAATCATCATCATCTTCACAATAATATTATACAAACCCAGATCAAGAACCCAACACAATCATAAACAACTGAATCATCATCATCTTCACAATAATTTGAAAACCCCATATCCAAAAACCCTTAACCTCAAACAAAAAACTGAATCAACCCAGACACCACCATCACCACCGTTCAACCCAGATCACCACCATCATCATCATCATCTTCACAATAACTGAATCAACCCAGATCACCACCATCATCATCTTCACGGTTCACAGAAAGAAAGAGGGGTAACCTAAGAGAACAGAGAAGAAAGAAATAAAATCGGAAGGTTTTTACCGGGTAAAAGACGTCACCGGACGGTCCGTCGGTCGTCCCTGTCTCGCCGCCGCTATCGGAGAAACGAGGGAACCAGCCGCCGCCCTTCTTTTTCTCTCAGCGTCTCCGTCTTCCTCTCTCAGCTTCGTGTCTCTTTCTCTCCGCGGTGTGTGGGGGTGGTGGTGGTAGTCTTTGTCGTTCGAGAGAAAGAGGGATGGATCGAGATGGTGGGGGTGGTGGTGGTAGTTCAGAGAAGATAGAGAGAGAGAGAGAGAGAGAGAGAGAAGAGAGAGAAGCAGAAGTGGGAGAAGAGAGAGAAGCAGAAGTGGGAGAAGAGAGAGAAGCAGTGGTGGGGGTTTTCATTCAAGAGAGAGAGATGCATAATGACTAAAATACCCCTGAGCATAAAGACAAAATAGCAGGTTCTTTTTTGAAAATCTGACATGATTTCGTTTTTGGACCAAAATGGCAAAAAAATGCAAACATCAGGGACCCAGATTTAAGAAATTTGGGATTTGGACTAAAGTGGCAAAACTGAGCAAACCTCAGGGACCATTTTGGCTATTAACTCTAAATAGTTTGTTCTAACTATGAGTCTACCACAGTTAGGTATTGAACCTGGTAGACCATATGATTACTGATGTGTACAAAATGCAACATATAAATTACATCAATTTAGTACTAATATTGGAAAAAGTGTGTTTCTTTCTTCCTTTTGAAATTACAGGACCAAACGAGCTTAAAAGAACAAAAAGGACAAATAAGCAGCCAAAAACCAACATAAATACAAAAAGAAGGAATAACATGACATGTCCGACCCCTCAGCAGCATCTCCCAAGACAAAAACAAAAAACAGAAGCTGACCATGGGGTCATGCCCAGCTGGGCATGGGGCGTGGTCAGACCCTGCACAACAAGACAAACTCAGCAGAAGTTTTTACGCCCACCACGGGGCCGTGCCCAGCTCACCATGGGGGATGTTCAACTCTAAGATTCGTAGAATCTTGATAGTACAACAAAGAGTTGACCACGGGACCATGTCCAGAGGCCACGGGGTCGTGTGGGGCCCCTTGCTGACAGTTGCATTTAATGAAGGAAGAGAAAAAGGCTGGCCACGGGCCGTGCCCACTGGATATGGGGCCGTGACCAGGGCTCTGTTCAGGCTATAAATAGAAGTGCTTGGTTCACTTCAAAGGCAACCCTTGGCAAACCACTTCTCTCTCATTTTGCCACCATTCCACCACCACTAAAACACCAACACCCACCACCATCATCCATCTTTCATCTTTAGAGTGTGTAGTAGTCTCGGGATCCAAGATTGATCGTAAGAGTTCTTCTCAATCAAAGGCCAAGTTTGGCTAATCTCTTACATCACTTGGTGAAGACAAGTCTTTAATGTATTACTTTTGATTTTTAATCATTAGGCACTTTTTAATTGGGTTTGTATTAATGACTTTAATAACTAGTTTCTTATGTTGAAAGTGAATTTTCTTTACCATTTCTTCATGATATCATTGATTTGCTCATTCGTGTCTTTACGGTCTATATAAAGCACGTTGACTGCCTGGAAAAGGGTTAGGAGGGTGGTTTGGTAAAGTTCTTGTCTCACTCAGTGTATAGATCCTGCGAGGACTTGGTTCAAGCTTACTAGGACCTCCTTCAATGCCCCAAGTGTATTGGATGTCAGGGGTGCGAATAGCTTAAACCCCTCATATGTAAACTACTATTAAAACTTTAAATCGGCTTCTTGGGATTGTATCCTTGCTGACTCAAACCACTTAGCTAGGGGTAACGCCGCCTTCAAAAGAGAGGCCTACCACTTTTTGCATTAATAACTTATTTAATTATCTTTCAATATGCCGACCCTTTGGGATTGTATCCCTGTTGAGTCAAACCACTGGGTTGAGGGCAACGTCGCCTTCAAAAGAGGGGCCTACTACTATAGCTAAGATAATCTCTTAAAAAGTCCTAAAGTGCGAAAATCATTAAAGGGTACATTAAAGATGAGTTGGATCCAAGTGATTCTATCTTGTCTATTTGTTTTTCATTTTATTTATCTTTTAATTTCTAGATTTACTTTCATGTTTTAAAACTCTTTTCTCAAAAATTTAGATCGATTAGACGTTGACGCTAAACCGGTATTAAAAGTTCTTGTGTCCTTGGACGACCTCGGTATCTTACCAACACTATACTACGCTCGCGATTGGTGCACTTGCCCAAGTGTGTGTTTAGTGTTAGTATAGTATCGTGTTTTATAAATTTAAAACTTGAACTAATGTGTAAAACGGGCTTAAAATATTAATAAAATCATATAACGCTTCACGCACACCAAGTTTTTGGCGCCGTTGCCCGGGACATAAGGATTTTAAGAATGTTTAAAATCAACGGCCTAATTATTTTAGCATTTTTTTTTTAGGAGTTTTTCTTAGTTTTTCAATTTCTGTAGAACTCAGCACGGGTCATGCTCGGTCAGACACGGGGCCGTGCCCACCATCTTTACTGGCAGTTTTTGTTTTCTGAGTTACAGAAGAGTGACCACGGGCCGTGGAGGTGCACCACGGGGCCGTGCTGATCTCCCCAGTAGCTTGGGATCCAGAAAACAGCAACTATAACACAACCACGGGCTGTGGTCATTGACCACGGGGCCATGGTGAAGAATCTGACCAACATTCTTTTCTTGTTTTGATCGTAGGAGTTAGAACTCAATTGCAGGGCCTGAAAACTCTATGTGGTGCATGAGCTCCAATTCTGATAAAGACATAAAAGAACCCCTAGACGAACCCGACCGCCTTCTAAGAAAAAGACTAAAAGCCAAGAATCAAGAGAAAGCTTTGGGGGATCAAATCCCAATGGTGGATCAACGTACCCTAATGGATTACCTATGACCCACGATCGGTAACCTCGGAGTCGCCATCAATGCACCGAATGTCGATGCCAACAACTTCGAACTTCGGCCGCATTTGATCCAAATGCTCCAAAATTCTGCAACATTCCATGGCCTACCCGATGAAGATCCGCATTTACATATTACCAACTTTTTGGAAGTATGTGACACCTTCCAGATCAACGAAGCATCAAACGATGCCGTCCGCCTCCGAATGTTCCCATTTTCACTAAAAGACTGAGCCAAGGGTTGGCTCAACACCCTCCCAAGTGGGTCGGTAAACACTTGGGATGAACTTGCCCCAAAGTTTCTATATAAGTATTTCCCGCCCTCTAAAACCGCTAAATTAATGACTGAAATAAATACGTATTCACAAGAGGACGGGGAATCCTTATATGAAAATTGGGAAAAATTCAAGGAGCTATTGAGAAAATGCCTTCATCATGGTCTCGCAGTGTGGCAACAAGTTTCCACTTTCTATAATGGGTTATTGCCACACACAAGACAAACACTCGACTCAAGCTCCGGGGGACTTCAAGGTAATAGACGCCCAAATGAAATCTATAATCAAATTGAGAAAATTGCTCAAAACAATTTTCAATGGCACACCCCCAGAGGCTCAAAGCCTATTCCCCCGGGCGCCCATAAAGTAGATGAGAGCACCTCCTTACAAGCCCAAATCAAGGCCCTTTCATCAAAAATAAAAAAAACTAGAAATGGCAAAAACAACCTCGGTTATGGCTTGAGAAGGATGTGGTGGGCCACATGAAAATTGGAGTTGTATGAAAGAAATGGAAAACCAAACGGAAATGGTAAACTACATTGATAATCGACCTAGACCGTCGGGTCCTCCAACTGGTACCTACAATCAAGGATAGCGTAACCACCCTAACCTTGGTTGGAGGGAGCCCGAGAATAGTAGTAACCAACAAAATCAAAAGCAACGACCAAACTTTCAACAACAACAAAGAAATGAGACATAAAATTTCACTCAACAACAACTAGGGGGCCGAGAGAGGCTTGAAGACCTTATCGCACGACTCATCTCGGATTCCGACAAAAGGTACTCGGATCGGTTCCTACAAACGGAATCCGACATTAGAAACCAACGAGCTAGTATTCAAAACATTGAAAAACAATAAGCCAACTAGCCCAAAGCTTCTCCGAGAGACCTCAAGGCGCATTACCTAGCAATACCGAACCCAATCCAAAGGCGCAAGTACACCTCATAAAGTTAAGAAACCGTAAAGTAGGTCCCAAGGAAACACCACTACCCCCCACCAACAACAATTTACCCGATCAACCCACAAACTGTCACACCCCGATATTTTCACGTATTACCGGTGGGGCCGGTGGGGAGTATCGTGACGTAGTTGATATTATCATAGTCAAACAACACAATTTTAAATGAACATCGGAAGCAAAAGATAGATTCATTTCAACTGAATAAATTGTAATATTAAGTATCACAAAATAGTTGAAACAGATCCACAGGCGGATCAAATAAAAAGGAAACTTTGTTCAACAGACTTTAAAGGCATCTAAAGCTTGCGAGACTTGAGTAATGATGCCAGGAGTAGCCAGCCTATTTCGTCTAGTACCTGCACTTAGCCTTTTTGGAAAATACGTCAGTTTGCACTGGTAAATACAACTTAACTGACTCATTTTGAAAAGAGTTTGAAAATTAATTTGAATGCACTTAGGCAAAAATATTTTTATAACTTGGGACAATTATTTAAAAATAATCTTGTATACAGTTTTACTTATTTATCGTCCATCAGGGCCGGTTTGTAGGGCCGGACAAGATTAACTGACACGCCATAGGTATAATGCCCACAAGGTTGATTCCTTTAAGTGGATTACCAGTTTTTACATAATGCAACTGTCAGGTGTACGCCTACACCCCGTGCTTAGGTCGTGGCCATTTCTTTGAATGATGCCAAGGATATCCAGGACATGGTCATTTAACTCCCAAAGGCCATACACCAAATAATACAGATTAAAACGAGTTATGTAAATAGATCAATCACAATCCGATTTAAATGTCTACACACCCGACCAAGCGGTACTTTTATAGTACCGTATCCCAAGCCCGTATAGGGAAAATAAGTTAAGAGTATTTACCTGAGCAATGTATAAATTAAAAACAGCAAGTGCAAGTAGCTTTTACCGGGCTCCTAATCTGGAACGAAGGTTTTTAATAACCTATTAGAATCCTAACGGGTCTTTAATTAAGCCTAAACATAGACCGGTTAGTTTTAAAAGAGGGCACGGTCCAAAAACGCATGATTAAGCGAAGACCGGTTTAGAATGTGGTTTTGACCCAACAAGCTTGGATACTTGTTTAATATGGGTAAACTAAACACATTCTGAATTTTGAAATGAAAATGATATGGTTTGACCCGTTTCGGCTAATATATGCAAACTAGTTACACACGTCGATCCAAACGCGAAAAGTGCGTAACGGGTAACCAAATGAGTCATATACAAGTTTCCTAAGTTAATATGCCTTAAATATGTTGTGACATCAGTAAGATATCTTCTATTATGCCTAAAACGAATTTAAACTCAAACTATGCCCCGTAGGGGCAATTTGGTCATTTAAAGGTTATAAAAGAGTGTAAATTTTAATCTGAGTTACAGGTCTGATATAATCAGTAAAAATACTTAATTTAATAAGTTATAATAGTAAGGTATTGTAAATATGTGAAATTTATCTTTTATAACTAAACTATGTACCGTAGGGGCATTTTGGTAATTTCACTTAAGCCTAAAAGGTCAAAACTAGAAATCTGAGTTTAAAACTTTTGCTTACTGTTAAAATCTAAAAATTTACTGAAAATATCAGTAAGCATCAAACCTTATATGTTTAAAATTGTTTTAATACATACTATGCGTTAAAACGCTTAAAAAGGCGATTTTTAGCTACTTCTGGGTTTTTAAAGGAAAGCTGATATTTTTATTATTCCAGAAGGCTCAAAACATTTTATTTATCATATTAGATCAGTAGAAAAAGGTTTGGTATTAAAAGGATTTGTAAAACTCATTTTATAGGCTGAAAGGGCAAAACTGACAATAACCGAATCAAGCTTAGAACTCTATGTTATGCTTGGCCTAAAAATAAATAAAAATCTCCAAAAATCCCAAAATATTATTTTATATCAGTGGGTAAAAAGTTTGGTATCAAAATTTGGGTTTAGATAGGCTATATGCTAATTACGCCATTTAATTTCTAAAAAGTTTTCTAATTACGCTATTGAGCATAACTCCTAATCTAGACCTCAAACTGATGTCAAATTTAAGGTACAAGCTTATAAATCAGTAACTAAGGTTTCTACTCTTTTACATTTTCAAAATTCATGTTTTAAGGTCATATGGGCATAATAGTCAACATTTAGGCATTTAACGGAAATATGCATATGAATCGGATAACTAATGAACCAAGTTGTATAATCACAGACGGTTATACTTATATGAAACCTGGTCCTAATAAGGCTCTAAGACATTACCAAACTATGCTCTAATGGGTCAGAACTGAAAGTCAAAACAAAAGTCAACTTTTGCGACTTTTGGTTCCGAACCGAGCTTAATCTGAAAATTGTCGAGTTGAACATGTTTAGACATGTTCTTACATTAATTAACAAGTTATATTAATGACAAAACAGGTTGCATAGCTTCTACATTGCTAATTATGCATTAATTTGAAAATAAGCTTTCTGTTGACTTTTTAAGATTAACTTTGACTCGACAATTTACCTAGTTAGAGTGGGAATCCGAGGGTGCCCTTTTAAGGGTTTATTGCCCACATAATTACCAACTCATAGGTATTTTCAATTTGAAATTTGACTGGACAAATTAAGATTAATGACGAATTCAAATCTTAATTACGACGGTTTGACTTTAGGCTAATTAACTAAGCAAAACTGAATTAAGGAAGGTTAAGGACACTTACCAAAGTCCTATGCACGACTAATGATCACAAGGAAGGGGTCTTGAGCTCCAGGAACCTCCAGAAAATGAGTTGTGAAGTTTCCAAGTGAATGATCAAAATAATGCAACAATGAGCTTCTTATATAGGACCTTTGATTGTACAAGATCAAGACAAATAAGTCTATGGGATGATTCTTGATCATCCCAAGTGTCCCTAGGCCATTATAAACCATCAAACAAGCCCATAGAATCGAAAACAAGTCCATAAGTCGGATAAACTTGCTGAAATAGGCACCTGTCCAAAGAATCTGCATCTGGCATCCCCAGGCGGCCTGCGTAAAACTTGGGCCTGGTCTTACGCGGCCCGTGTCAAGGTTGGCTCCGGTCAACAAGTTTGCAAAAATTGCAATTTTGGTCCCTGGTCCTTCTAAACTCGTTTTTAACTTGTTTTATTGCACTTTTGGCCCTCTAACTTGACTTTTAAGGACCCCAAGTCATAAACCAACTTTGTTAAGTCCCCGGTTATTCATATGATCACCGAAAAGTCTTAAATTCCAACGTTGACGCTTTTAACCCCTCGTATACGAATATTGTCATAACTTTCTCATACTTTAACGAAACCTTGTGAAATTTTTATTACTTATTCTCGTGAGTATAATTAATCATTACAAAGCTTCAGGTTTGCTAAAAGATCACTCAGAGGTATACTTTAAACATGTTGACACATTTAACCCCTGTAGTTTGTAATTTCTCACTCTTTCTCACAATTGACTTCGTATGATCCATGATTTATTCGTTTAAGGGTGTAAACATCGTGTAGGGTTATTGAAAGGCATATTTATTCATTGTTGACATTTTAAACCCTTTTATTCACATACTTTCTTTGTTTGTCAACTTTAGTCCCTCTAAAGTCATTCTTTACACGTTTAAAGTTTATGACACGTGTTAATACATTATTGGACATAAATTTTCGAGGTGTTACATCCTCACCCCCTTAAAAGAAATCTCGACCTCGAGATTTACTGAAACAAATGAGGGTACTTTTCTTTCATTGTGGACTCTACCTCCCACGTGTACTCGGGACCTCTACGGGCATCCCATTTAACCTTTGCAATCGGTACATGCTTCCTTCGAAGTTTCTTGACCTATCAATCCTCAATCGACAAAGGTTTCTCAACAAACTTCAGGCTCTCATCTATGTGCACATCCGTATGCGGTATGACTAGTGATTCATCAGCTAGACATTTCTTCAGATTGCAGATGTGGAATACATTGTGAATACCACTAAGCTCTTCAGGCAAGTTTAACTTGTAAGCCACTGATCCGACACATTCGATGATCTCAAATGGTCCTATGTACCTTGGGCTTAATTTTCCTTTCTTACCAAAATGCATCACTCCCTTCCAGGGTGATACTTTAAGCAACACTTTGTCACCAACCTCGAACTTTAGAAGTTTACGCCTTAAGTCTGCATAGCTTTTCTGCCTATCTCTGGCAGCTTTGAGACGATCTCTTATCTGCACAATCTTATCTGTCGTCTCCAGGACTATATCAGGTCCTGTTAGTTGGATATCTCCAACTTCTGCCCAACATACGGACGTTCTGCACTTTCTTCCATATAGAGCTTCAAATGGTGCAGTTTGGATACTTGAGCGATAGCTATTATTGTATGAAAATTCAATTAATGGAAGATGTTCATCCCAACTTCCTCCTAAGTCAATAATACAGGCTCGTAGCATATCCTCAAGTGTCTGTATAGTACGTTCACTTTGACCATCTGTTTGAGGATGATATGCTGTGCTGAAGTTTAACCTAGTCCCTAGGGATTGTTGAAAACTTTTCCAGAAATGAGAAGTATACCTTGTATCCCTATCAGAAATGATAGATACTGGCACTCCGTGGAGAGATACAATCTCATCCACGTACAGCTGAGCTAACTTATCTGAGCTATGTGTTTCCTTAACAGGCAGGAAGTGAGCTGACTTAGTCAGTCTATCCACTATCACCCAAATAGTATCGTTCCCTTTCTTTGTCTTTGGTAACTTGGTGATAAAATCCATTGTCACCATTTCCCACTTCCAGGTGGGAAGTTTAGGCTGTTGTAGTAATCCTGACGGCTTTTGGTGTTCAGCTTTAACTTGCGCGGACGTCAAACATTTGGCTACATAGGTAGCTATAGACTTCTTTAAGCCTATCCACCAAAAATTTGCCTTCAGATCCTGGTACATCTTATCAGCTCCGGGATGAACGGAGTACTTAGAACTGTGGGCTTCCTGGAGGATCACATCCCTAAGTCCTGCCTAAATTGGAACCCATATTCGTCCGTTTAATCTCAGTATTCCGTCTTTGCCATAGGATAACTGTTCAGCAGTTACTCCTAGCTTCTCATCAGTATAGTTAGCATCTAGTACAACTTCTTTCTGCGCAGCTAACAACCTTTCATTCAAACTATTCTTTAATTCAATGCTCTTGGCATTAATTCTTATAGGCTTCACTCTTTCCTTTCTACTTAAGGCATCGGCAACCACATTCGCCTTGCCAGGATGGTATCTTATCTCACAATCATAATCATTCAAAGTTTCCATCCAACGTCGCTGCCTCATGTTTAAATCCTTCTGATTAAACAAATGTTGAAGGCTCTTGTGATCAGAATAGATCACACTCTTAGTTCCATACAAGTAATGCCTCCATAGTTTTAGCGCGAATACAACGGCACCCAGCTCCAAGTCATGGGTGGTGTAATTCTTCTCGTGCAACTTTAACTGACGTGAAGCATAGGCAATGACCTTGCCCTTCTGCATAAGCACACATCCCATACAGGTGTGTGATGCATCACAATATACCACAAATTCATCAATTCCATCAGGCAATGTCAGTACAGGAGCATTGCTTAACTTCTGCTTCAAAATATCAAAGGATTCTTGCTACTTGGGCCCCTAGTCAAACTTGCTTTTCTTGCGAGTGAGTAAAGTCAGGGGTGCTGCAATTCTTGAGAAGTTTTCAATAAATCGCCTGTAGTATCCTGCCAACCCTAGAAAGCTGTGAATCTCTGTAGGCGTCTTCGGCTCATGCCAGTTCATAATAGCTTCAATCTCAGCAGGATCCACTTGGATACCACTCTCACTAACAACATGTCCAAGAAATTGGACTTCACGAAGCCAGAATTCACACTTTGAAAATTTGGCATAGAGTTTTTCCTGTTGAAACAGTTTAAGAATACAACGGAGATGCTTCTCATGGTCAGCTTGGCTCTTTGAGTAAATGAGAATGTCGTCGATGAAGATGATGACGAATTTATATAAGTAAAGCTTGCAGACGCGATTCATGAGATCCATGAATGCGGCAGGTGCATTAGTGAGCCCAAAAGGCATCACTAGGAACTCGTAATGACCATAACGAGTCCTAAATGCAGTCTTGTGTACATCTTCATCCTTAACCTTCAATTGATGATAGCCTGACCTCAAATCGATCTTAGAAAAGTAGCTTGCCCCTTGCAATTGATCGAACAAATCGTCGATCCTGGGCAAAGGATACCTATTCTTGATAGTGACCTTATTAAGCTCACGGTAATCGATGCATAGACGCATCGATCCATCCTTCTTCTTGAAAAACAGGATTGGCACACCCCAAGGAGACGAACTAGGTCTAATAAAACCTTTGGCTAATAAATCGTCTAGCTGCGTTCTTAATTCCTTCATCTCTGTTGGTGCTAACCTATAAGGCGCTCTTGCAACAGGTGCTGCTCTTGGAATGATATCAATTCTGAATTCTACTTGCCTATCTGGTGGTAAACCAGGTAGTTCTTCAGGGAAACTTCAGGGTATTCAGAAATGACTGGAATATCTTCAACCTTGGGTTTCTGCTCATCAATGGTTACCTGTGCCATATAAATGACACAACCCTTTTTCAGACATCTGGATGCCTTGAGCATAGCCACCTGCTCAGGCAATCCATACTGGGTATCTCCCTGAATGGTAAGTGACTCACCAGACGGAGTCTTAATCACCACTTGCTTCTTATTGCAGATGATCTGGGCTTGGTTATGCGATAACCAGTCCATGCCTATAACTGTATCAAAACCGGCTAACTTCAAAGGAAGTAGGGACAATGGAAAAGAGTGGTTCCTAATGGATATAACACATCCATCTAACACAGTTGAGGCTGTTTCTAAGGCACCATCAGCTAATTCCACGTCATATTTCACACTTAAGGTTTTAACAGGTAAATTTAGCAACTTACAAAACTTATTATCTACAAATGACTTATCAGCTCCTGAATCAAATAGCACTCTTGCATAAACATCATTTATGAGGAAGGTACCTGTGATCACATTGTCGTCCTGAACGGCTTCTCGTGCATCTATCCGGAAGACCCTTGCATTGGTCCTCTTGGCTTCCTCAGGCTTCTTGGCGTATTTAGGGTAATTAGTCTTAATGTGCCCTTTTTCATTGCAATTGTAGCACGTAGCATCCTTAATCTTCTTGCAGTCTACCGTCTTGTGCTCCTTAGACTTGCATAACCCACATGCAGGTGGTCCTGACTGAGACTTGGTCTCAAGCCTGCATTTTCCAAAGTGGCGTTTTTGGCAAGTCTTGCACTTTGGCTTTTCCTCTGTCTGCTGATTACCTTTGTTGGACCCAGACTCCTTCTTGTGGTCCGTATTACCTTTGTGCTTATTCTCAGATCTTCGTGAGGCATCATCCTCACGCTTCTTCTTACCCTCTTTAGAGTTCTTGAGCGATCTTAGCCTGACCGCATCTAAAGTGTGGGACAAAGATAGATCCGCTGCCGACCTAAAAGTAGCAGGTCTAGATGCCTTAACACTGGCTTTTATCTCTGGGGCCAAACCCCCAATGAAGCGAGCAATCCTTTTGGGTTCCGGGGTTACCAGACATGGAACCAGTCTAGACATGGTATTGAAACTGGTGAGGTAAGCTTGGCAATCTAAATTCTTCATCACCAATGATAAGAAATCTGACTCAATCCTCTCAACCTCATGCTGAGGGCAGTAATTTTCTTTAATGAGAGCAACGAACTGATCCCATGACAAATTGTAGAGTGAGATCTTCCCAGTAGCTAGAATGAGAGACTTCCACCACGCTAATGCCTCTCCCTTGAATGATTGGGATACATACTTCACTACATCTATTTCAGCACAACCGCTGATGTCAACTACTGTGTCCATCTCATCTAACCAGGTCATACAATCAATTGCCCCTTTCTCTCCAGTGAAATCCCGAGGTTTGCAGGAAACAAAATACTTATAGGTACAAGACTTGGTACGCGGTTCATTATCGAACACTATCCTCTTGGGTGGAACACTGTGTTGGTTTGAGGAATGTTGAACATCCTCTTTCTTGGGTTTGTCTTTCTTAGAGGGTGGCTTGCTGTGAGCTTCAGAATGAGTTTTAGGGACATATTTAGAGTAGGGTACTGATGAGGTTCTACTATGCATCCCACTAGATTCATTATACTGTCGCTCCATAGCTTTTGCAACAGCATTATCTATCAGTGCTTGCAGTTCCGCACCGGTCACAAGTATCTTAGCATTTTCATGGTTTTCCACCGGATGACTGTTTACCTCTTCTGACCTAGCCATGTAGCTTTAATTGCTACATAAAGTAAAATTAATGACAAGGTTTATGTAGAAGCCTATACTGTACTATCGTTCTTGACGATTTATTAACCATGGTCTTTAATAATTATTTTCGGTTAATTTGATAAGCATGCCTATATTCAGGATCTTTATCATAATCCTAAATTATAAGTTAGTAATAGCACAAAAAGGCCTAGTCACGTGGACAAATTTAGTTTATAAGCCCAGATTTTATGGAATCGAGGCATTTAGGTTTGAATCAAAGTTCAGTACCTTTTCTTGACAAGGAGTTGTAGGCTACCATTGTCTTTAGTCTCAAAGGACGTTAATTATAGCCCGTAGGCACTTTATCCTTAAGGGATGATTATATAATTAAGGAAAATTAGAATAACCCAATTTAAAGATGACTTATGCGATTTTATCGAATCACATTTTGCCAAGAGTGTTAACATGTCTTCAGATGTTAACAAGGATTTGAATCTTTTGAATAGGTTTTACCATCTTGGCCATGTCTGTAACGACATTTAGGCTAGGTTTTTACCTTTAGGATTCTTTTTAGTATTTAACGCAGAACAATCCTAAATTGAGATGTTAACAAGGATCTGAATCTAATTGAGGAACTACCATCTTGGCCCTGTCTTAAGATGACACGTGAGCTAGGTCTTGTCCTTTTTAGATTTTGCCATTTTATTATAATGGTAGATCTTATAAAAGGAATGATATTTTAATTCTAACCGTTCCACTAAAATTTAACAAGTACATGGTTGCCCTAAACGGGACTTCTAACTGAAATGACTTGCCCATGTAGGGGCTAAGCAGAAAATAACAAGGAAACGAATAAAGGACAAAATAAAAAGAATTGGGATTAGTCCTAAGTTCTTTGTCTAGACTCGAGAATCGAGGAACGTGCAATTGCGTAACTGAGATTAAACACAAAAGGCTAGTGTTTAATTCACTCAGTGTTGGCTCTGATACCAACCTGTCACACCCCGATATTTCCACGTATTACCGGTGGGTCCAGTGGGGAGTATCGTGACGTAGTTGATATTATCATAGTCAAACAACACAATTTTAAATGCACAACGGAAGCAAAAGATAGATTCATTTCAACTGAATAAATTGTAATATTAAGTATCACAAAATAGTTGAAACAGATCCACAGGCGGATCAAATAAAAAAGGAAACTTTGTTCAACAGACTTAAAGGCATCTAAAGCTTGCGAGACTTGAGTAATGATACCAGGAGTAGCCATCCTATTTCGTCTAGTACCTGCAATTAGCCTTTTTGGAAAATACGTCAGTTTGCACTGGTAAATACAACTTAAATGACTCATTTTGAAAAGAGTTTGAAAATTAATTTGAATGCACTTAGGCAAAAATATTTTTATAACTTGGGACAATTATTTTAAAATAATCTTGTATACAGTTTTACTTATTTGTCGTCCATCAGGGCCGGTTTGTAGGGCCGGTTTGTAGGGCCGGACAAGATTAACTGACACGCCACAGGTATAATGCCCACAAGGTTGATTCCTTTAAGTGGATTACCAGTTTTTACATAATGCAACTGTCAGGTGTACGCCTACACCCCGTGCTTAGGTCATGGCCATTTCTTTGAATGATGCCAAGGATATCCGGGACATGGTCATTTAACCCCCAAAGGCCATTCACCAAATAATACAGATTAAAACGAGTTATGTAAATAGATCAATCACAATCCGATTTAAATGACTACACACCCGACCAAGCGGTACTTTTATAGTACCGTATCCCAAGCCCGTATAGGGAAAATAAGTTAAGAGTATTTACCTGAGCAATGTATAAATCAAAAACAGCAAGTGCACGTAGCTTTTACCGGGCTCCTAATCTGGAACGAAGGTTTTTAATAACCTATTAGAATCCTAACGGGTCTTTAATTAAGCCTAAACTTAGACCGGTTAGTTTTAAAAGAGGGCACGGTCCAAAAACGCATGATTAAGCGAAGACCGGTTTAGAATGTGGTTTTGACCCAACAAGCTTGGATACTTGTTTAATATGGGTAAACTAAACACATTCTGAATTTTGAGATGAAAATGATATGGTTTGACCCGTTTCGGCTAATATATGCAAACTAGTTACATACGCCGATCCGAACGTGAAAAGTGCGTAACGGGTAACCAAATGAGTCATATACAAGTTTCCTAATTTAATATGCCTTAAATATGTTGTGACATCAGTAAGATATCTTCTATTATGCCCAAAACGAATTTAAACTCAAACTATGCCCCGTAGGGGCAATTTGGTCATTTAAAGGTTATAAAAGAGTTTAAATTTTAATCTGAGTTACAGGTCTAATATAATCAGTAAAAATACTTAATTTAATAAGTTATAACAATAGGGTATTGTAAATATGTGAAATTTATCTTTTATAATAAACTATGCACCGTAGGGGCATTTTGGTAATTTCACTTAAGCCTAAAAGGTCAAAACTGGAAATCTGAGTTTAAAACTTTTGCTTACTGTTAAATTCATTTTATAGGCTGAAAAGGCAAAACTGACAATAACCGAATCAAGCTTAGAACTCTATGTTATGCTTGGCCTAAAAATAAATAAAAATCTCCAAAAATCCCAAAATATTATTTTATATCAGTGGGTAAAAAGTTTGGTATCAAAATTTGGGTTTAGATAGGCTATATGCTAATTACGCCATTTAATTTCTAAAAAGCTTTCTAATTACGCTATTGAGCATAACTCCTAATCTAGACCTCAAACTGATGTCAAATTTTAGGTACAAGTTTATAAATCAGTAACTAAGGTTTCTACTCTTTGACATTTTCAAAATTCATGTTTTAAGGTCATATGGGCATAATAGTCAACATTTAGGCATTTAACGGAAATATGCATATGAATCGGATAACTAATGAACCAAGTTGTATAATCACAGAGGGTTATACTTATATGAAACCTGGTCCTAATAAGGCTCTAAGACATTACTAAACTATGCTCTAATGGGTCATAACTGAAAGTCAAAACAAAAGTCGACTTTTGCGACTTTTGGTTCCGAACCGAGCTTAATCTGAAAATTGTCGAGTAGAACATGTTTAGACATGTTCTTACATTAATTACCTAGTTATATTAATGACAA
The DNA here is from genome assembly GCA_030545235.1 of Helianthus tuberosus. Taxonomy (NCBI): domain Eukaryota; kingdom Viridiplantae; phylum Streptophyta; class Magnoliopsida; order Asterales; family Asteraceae; genus Helianthus; species Helianthus tuberosus. Next base: position 142,649,579 of record CM060357.1, read on the forward strand.
AACAGGTTGCATAGCTTCTACATTGATAATTATGCATTAATTTGAAAATACGCTTTCTGTTGACTTTTTAAGATTAACTTTGACTCAACAATTTACCTAGTTAGAGTGGGAAACCGAGGGTTCCCTTTTAAGGGTTTATTGACCACATAATTACCAACTCATAGGTACTTTCAATTTGAAATTTGACAGGACAAATTAAGATTAATGACGAAGTCAAATCTTAATTACGACGGTTTGACTTTAGGCTAATTAACAAAGCAAAACTGAATTAAGGAAGGTTAAGGACACTTACCAAAGTCCTATGCACGACTAATGATCACAAGGAAGGGGTCTTGAGCTCCAGGAACCTCCAGAAAATGAGTTGTGAAGTTTCTAAGTGAATGATCAAAATAATGCAACAATGAGCTTCTTATATAGGACCTTTGATTGTACAAGATCAAGACAAATAAGTCTATGGGATGATTCCTGATCATCCCAAGTGTCCCTAGGCCATTATAAACCATCAAACAAGCCCATAGAATCGAAAACAAGTCCATAAGTCGGATAAACTTGCTGAAATAGGCACCTGTCCAAAGAATCTGCATCTGGCATCCCCAGGCGGCCTGCGTAAAACTTGGGCCTGGTCTTACGCGGCCCGTGTCAAGGTTGGCTCCGGTCAACAAGTTTGCAAAAATTGCAATTTTGGTCCCTGGTCCTTCTAAACTCGTTTTTAACTTGTTTTATTGCACTTTTGGCCCTCTAACTTGACTTTTAAGGACCCCAAGTCATAAACCAACTTTGTTAAGTCCCCGGTTATTCATATGATCACCGAAAAGTCTTAAATTCCAACGTTGACGCTTTTAACCCCTCGTATACGAATATTGTCATAACTTTCTCATACTTTAACGAAACCTTGTGAAATTTTTATTACTTATTCTCGTGAGTATAATTAATCATTACAAAGCTTCGGGTTTGCTACAAGGTCACTCAGAGGTATACTTTAAATATGTTGACACATTTAACCCCTGTAGTTTGTAATTTCTCACTCTTTCTCACAATTGGCTTCGTATGATCCATGATTTATTCGTTTAAGGGTGTAAACATCGTGTAGGGTTATTGAAAGGCATATTTATCCGTTGTTGACATTTTGAACCCTTTTATTCACATACTTTCTTTGTTTGTCAACTTTAGTCCCTCTAAAGTAATTCTTTACACGTTTAAAGTCTATGACACGTGTTAATACATTATTGGAGATAAATTTTCAAGGTGTTACACAAACTCACCCTCCACCAACCAAGAAGCAACCATCCCACAAAATTCCGAACCTACCAAAAACCCCTCGGTACCCTACCCCGCTCGGTTACTTTCCCAAAAGACCGATGAGCAATTCATAAAATTCATAAACATACTAAAACAATTGTATATCAATCTCCCATTTTTAGAAGTTCTCACTCAAATGCCAAAATACTCAAAATTCATGAGAGACTTCCTCACCCATAAAAGAAAGATTGAAACTTTGAAATTGGTCAACCTAAGTGAAGAATGCTCCGCCATACTCCTCAACAAACTCCCACAAAAGAAAATCGACCCCGGAAGCTTCACCATCCCTTGCTCCATTGGGGGATCACCCATACGAAATGCACTAGCCGACCTTGGGGCTTGCATTAATCTCATGCCCACATCAATGTTTGACCGACTCGGACTAGGAAAGCCAAGCCCCACAAAAATGAGTATACAACTCGCCGTTAGGTCTATCAATATTCACAAGGTGTCACCGAGAATCTATTGGTAAAGGTCGGAGAATTTGTCTTTCCGACCGACTTTGTCATACACGACATGGAAGAAGACACCAAAGTTCCCCTCATTCTTGGAAGACTATTCCACACCACCGCTCGTGCCATGGTAGATATGAGTGACGGGAAGTTAACATTGAGGGTTGGAGACAAGGAGATGAAGTTCGGGGTTAGAAAAAGAGTAGAGGACGACCCGGTCAACTACATGGATGTCATAGACTCAAGCTTGGATGACGCTCTCTGACGGTGCAACACGGGATGCGAGACATCCGCTCGGGTAACATAGGACTGACTTTGGGTCTAGCCAAGGACCCTTATAAACGTGGCGCACCATGGAGGCATTCCGCGGAACTATCCTTAATGTTAATTTATTTTAAATTTTATGTTTTCTAGTTTAGTCTTACTTTTCAGGAATAAATCACGCTCGAAAAGATGGAAATTTACAAACGAACATTAAAACCGCACCACGTGCATGTAAACAGTGCCTCCCGATAACTTTTCCAACATTTCAGCTTGTGAAGCACAGGGCCCTGCCTAGCCTACACACCCCGTGCCCAGACTCTGTAGAAAAAAAAACCCAGAACAGGTAACTGGCCACGGGTCGTGCTCACTGGACATGCCCTGTGGCCAACTTTCTGTTAAATTTTGTTACTAGCACTCTGACCACGGGGTCGTGCTCGGACCACACGGGGTCGTGGCCAGGTGCCTAGTAACACAAAACTTGTTTTTAAACACGCTTTAACACATTCGAATCAACCTAAAAACTTATTTTGGTACACATTGCGGACAATGTGTAATTTAAGTGTGGGGGATGCTAAAACCTTGAATCTTGCAAGTCCTAATAACAAGTCCTACACAAAACTCTATTGGAACCGCTAATCACCGTAAATCTTTTCAGATTTTCCATTTTTTTACTTGTCTTGGTTTAATTTGGTAATAACAAGTTCTAAAAAGTTTATGTTTTTACAAATTTACAACCGATAGCATCGTGATAAAAAGAACCAAATAAGAAAGTTATAAAAAGGCATGACAATTCTTTTTAAAATTTGATTATATATACTTGTTCAAAATATAAACATATTCCCACAATAGGTGAGTTTTGAGCCTTTATTGAGCATACATGCATACACCTTTAAACTAAATGCTCATTTTCGTTTCTTTTGTGAATAGCCGCTTGGTTCTTACGACTCTAGAACTTGCCAAGAATATACATTCCCAGTCCTTACCAACTTGAACCCAAGTAAGTAAATGATGGAGGCATTAGGACTAACTAACTTTTTCTTTCAAAACCATTATTTTCATTCTTTTTACACCACTACCTTAAACCCCCCTAGTTAACCCCTTTGAGCCTAAACCTTTTCGTTTCACAAACCCGTAAAACCAAACACCCATCACCCACCAAAACCCATTTTCCTTTCAAGCCCATTTATTTTAGTAAAAAGCTCGGTTATCTTGTGACATAAAAAAGGAGAGAATTTTGCAATCACCAAACAAGTTCCTCGAAAATCTTGTTTGAATATGCTTGGTATTGAATAAATGTCACAAAAACCAAAAGTTTTATGACAACCGACACTTTTTACGCTTTTCGCCATTTTTACTAACTACTAACCCAAAAACTACCTACCCTTAGCCCAAGCCTAACCCTTTCCAAGTCCTCTTGATATTTGCAAAGGTTTATAGTTAAATAGGAGGAGGTTTGATCACTTGGGAAGCATATGGTAGAAGTATGTTCCATGCCGGTATCGAGTGATACCACAAAAATACATCTTCGACCGAGTGTTGAGTGATCTCCCGTGAGGTACGTGAACTTGTATATAAATGGAATTTTAAAGAGGCATGTTATGCCAAATAAATAATTTTTCTTAACAAGTGTTCTAAATAAATCATGACGAATAGGATTGTAAATAAACTAAAAACAAAATTTAATAAAGATCTTGGATTACCGACAAGACAAGCCACAAAACTTCTTCTCTACCTATTCCATTTGGGAGTGTAAAGCTACATTTAAAGAGTTTTACTTGAGGACAAGCAAAGATTCAAGTGTGGGGGTATTTGATGTGTACAAAATGCAACATATAAATTACATCAATTGAGGCATAAAACCAACCCTTTTTAGTACTAATGTTGGAAAAAAACACGTTTCTTTCTTCCTTTTGAAATTACAGGACCAAACGAGCCTAAAAGAACAAAAGGGACAAATAAGCAGCCAAAAACCAACATAAATACAAGAAGAAGGAATAACGTGACATGCCCGACCTCTCGGAAGCATCTCCCAAGACAAAATCAAGAAACAAAAGCTGACCATGGGGCAATGCCCAGCTGGGCATGGGGCGTGGTCAGACCCTGCACAACAAGACAAACTCTTCAGAAGCTTCTACGCCCACCACGGGGCCGTGCCCAACTCACTATGGGGTGTGGTCAACTCTAAGATTCACAGAATCTAGATAGTACAGCAAAGAGTTGACCACGGGGCCGTGTCTAGAGGCCACGGGGCTGACAACTGTATTTAATGAAGGAAGAGAAGAAGGTTGGCCACGGGCCATGCCCACTGGACGAGGCCGTGGCCAGGGTTCTGTTAAGGCTATAAATAGGGGTGATTGGTTTACTTCAAAAGCATCCCTTGGCAAACCACTTTTCTCTGATTTTGCCACCATTCCACCACCACTACAACACCAACACCCACCATCATCATCCATCTTTCATCTTTAGAGTGTGTAGTAGTCTCGGGATCCAAGATTGATCGTAAGAGTTCTTGTCAATCAAAGGCCATGTTTGGCTAATCTCTTACATCACTTGGTGAAGACAAGTCTTTAATGTATTACTTTTGATTTTTAATCTTTTGGCACTTTTTAATTGGGTTTTATTAATGACTTTAATAACTAGTTTCTTATGTTGAAAGTGAATTTTCTTTACCATTTCTTCATGATGTCATTGATTTGCTCATTCGTGTCTTTACGGTCTATATAAAGCGCGTTGACTGCCTGGAAATGGGTTAGGAGGGTGGTTTGGTAAAGTTCTTGTCTTGTTAAGTGTATAGATCCTGCGAGGACTTTATTCAAGCTTACTAGGACCTCCTTCAATGCCCCAAGGGTATTGGATGGCGGGGGTGCGAATAGCTTGAACCCTCATATGTAAACTACTATTAAAACTTTAAACCGGTTTCTTGGAATTGTATCCTTGCTGGCTCAAACCACTTAGCCGGGGTAACGTCGCCTTCAAAAGAGGGGCATACCAGTTTTTTCATTAATAACTTATTTAATTATCTTTCAATATTCTGACCCTTTGGGATTGTATCCCTGCTGACTCAAACCACTGGGTTGAGGGTAACGTCGCCTTCAAAAGAGGGGCCTACTACTATAACAAGATAATCTCTTAAAAAGTCCGAAAGTGCGAAAATCATCAAAGGGTACATTAAAGATGAATTGTTTCCAAGTGATTCTATCTTGTCTATTTGTTTTTCATTTTATTTATCTTTTAATTTTTAGATTTACTTTCATGTTTTAAAACTCTTTTCTCAAAAATATAGATCGATTGAACGTTGACGCTAAACCGGTATTAAAAGCTCTTGTGTCCTTGGACGACCTCGGTATCTTACCAACACTATACTACACTCGCGATGGGTACACTTGCCCAAGTGTGTGTTTAGTGTTAGTATAATATCGTGTTTTATAAATTTAAAACTTGAACTAATGCGTAAAACGGGCTTAAAATATTAATAAAATCATATCACACTTCACGCACACCAATGACTTGACCCGTGTTTTTTTTGTCTACATCTTCATCTAGATCACTATTATTGTCATCTATCATATTTAAAGGGCCAGCATCAGTAATGTTCTTAGATTTTAATACATCAAGAACTCCATCCAGAGATAGATTTCGGGTTATTTTTAATCTTTTAAGCAATACTTATAGATTTAAGAAAAGTTGTTTTAGTGGTGCTAAATTGTTGGTTAAATGGTAGAGTTTATGCAACATTTCACCAATAATTATTGAAGATAACAAACAAAAGAAAGTTAATAGAACCAAGAAAGTGAATTTAAAGCAAAAGCTTGTGGATCTGTTAATTATTTAGCAAATCAAAAAGCTTATCAAAACATATTTTGTGCAAACTCCAGATCACTTAATAACTTTATAAATAGTTGGTGTCATTATGTTAAATATGATTACAAAACTAATTTCACTTTAGACGGCCCCCAACCTGTACCAACTTAAGATAAAATTTTCAATTTACCCATATAACCCTTTGGCAATATAACTAAGTGACCCCATGCATATCAAAATGGGTCAAAATTCTGAGACAACTGCTTCAAGCACAAACTTTCTAATCTTCATTTTGACTGCTACTTAGTTGCTATAATCCCTTCTTTTGATAAATTATAATATATTTCAAGAATAAGTTAAAACATGATTGTCACACCCCGACCGCATTAAAACAACAAACCGCGGCGGAAACGTCGGGGAGTGTCGTAACAGAATCATTGTTTCACAACACATGGATAAAAGTTCAGTTTTATTGAATTGAGTTTATTACATTGTATTGAAACTAGAAATAAAACATGAACAAATTAACTTTCATTGTTATTAAGTCACTAAGGCCTCGTCCATTCCTATGTGAACATGCATCAATATCATCATCAAACATCATCAACTATGGTACCTAAAACATATGTGAAAATACGTCAGCATAAAAATGCCGGTGAGTACATAGGTCTTATGTGAGTGTCAGATTCATGGCTTGTTTACCTTTTGAAATAACTTAAACAACTTCGTTACTCGATATTAGAAAACTTAGTTTTGAAAAATGTTTGTATTGTAAATTAAATAACCAAGTCAAAATAGATTAGTTATAATTTATAAAACCTTGATGCCATGAATCTTAACTCAAAACAATTGTTTATATAAACCCAGATTGTAAATCGTTTTTGTAATAAAACTCGAATGGTTTATATTATTAGAGAAACCTTGTAATATAACTTTGTTTTGATAACCTTTGCCCAAGTGATCAAGATAACGCAACGATATGTAATGTGTTAAAAGCTCTTATAAATAGGAAGTACCAGTGGCGTATCCACCATGCTTTTAACACATTACACCCGCCCCACTACCTAACCACTTCCCTAACCCAACGGTTCAAATAGCTCAAATAATTCACATAGATCAAAAAGTTCCAAACGGCTCACATAATCAAAGAGTTCCAAACGGTTCACATGGATCAAACAGTTCCAAACAGTTCAAACAGTTCAAATAGTAATATAAACCATAGCATTTGTTTAAAAGACTCGAAAACATTTGGCACATATGAATCACCCCAAAACAGTTTAAAACGGTAAAAAAGGGGAACTATGTACTCACTTGAGATAGCCTAGAAATCTTGAATAACAACCAAGCAAAGCTAGAAGGATCACGGAAATCAAATGGCTCCTAATATAGGTAACTATGTTAATAAACCGGACCTAAATCTGAAGATCGGATAGAATGAGGTTTCGTAAACCAAATGAGTGTTGGAACTCATATGATAGGGTTTAACAAAGCCTACATACTAAATCAAAACCTATCCTAAGTGCTTATGACCCATTACGACTCGTTTAGGTAGCTTACGCTACTTTAACGCGTCGTTCGCGTAAAACGCGTTCGGACCGCCTAACTAGTCCTATGACAAGTATTATATGCCTAAACATCTTTAAATACGTTGCATAATCAGTTAAATGACAAAAGTTTAAGTCACATATGCTTAAAATCCAATTATGCATGAAAAGGACATTTTGGTCATTTACCTAAGGCATATAAACTACCCATCATACAACTAATTAAACTAAGTGACCATAAGGTATAACCTCGGAAGGTTATTCCCTAAACAACTATGGTCACAATATATGCTAGGTCGGATCCTAATGATCGACCAAACGGGTCGGGTTCAAAAGTCGAAGCAGTTGTTTAGACCGCTTATCTTACGACCCTATACAAGCACTAATCTAAAAGTGATGAGTTAAACATGTTAAAACATGTTTAACTATGTTAGAAAACAGGTTTGATATCAAAACAAACGGTTTTGATACCCAAGAATAGTTTGGTTGCAAAATACGCATAAATACGCATTTTGACTGAAACTATGACTCGTCACTACACCTAATCAACGTGGTAATCAGTAGGTATAGTCACACGGGACTATAACCATCGTGATTACGCTCACGTTGCAAAGTTTAAACGAACTTTTTGTTGACCATTGACTGGTTAAGGCAGAAAGTCAAACACTGTTTGACTTTCACGCTTAAAAACGCATAAAAGCATGAAAGAAACTTACAAGAGGTCCAAGCTATGAAGATTTGATCTAAAAGTTCTCAGGTATGAAGTTTTGGAACCTCAACTTAGAGAAAATTCAGATCAATTGTGAGGAACAAGTGAATTGGGGTTGGGTATTTATAGGAAATCCACAACCGTTAGGATCATTTTTTTTGATAAACGAGCTTCAATCTGGACCGTAAAAGTGTGCCCATTGTTTTGCAATACTATGGGTGTGCAAAACAAGCCCATAGAATGAAGAAACCATGTGCAAAAACCCAGGAAAATAGCTGCTATAACAGAAACTGATTTGCTGAACTGGGCATATGTCGCACCCCGCGTAAGATGAGGCTCTATCTTACGCGGCCCGCGAGAGCTAAGTTTCCAGTAATGACATTTTTTGTCCCTGAAAGCTATAAACTCAGTTTTCGGCATGTTTAAGCCTCGTTAACCCCATTTCAAGGCTTTAAAATGATGTTAAAGTATAGGGGACATGAAATGTGCTCAAAAACATCTCACATGTCGGTTCGTTTGGCCGTACGACTGCGTTGTTCGGTTAATTACGACGAAACACGAACGGACGCGAATAACGATCCAAATTATGCGACGAATGGAATTTTATCACACCAATCACTAAAATAAAGTATTTTAATGATTACATAAATTTTTGGATGTCCGGATATATTCAGAACGTAAGGTATGCTCGAAAATGCAAACTTGTGCACTTTTTGACGCTTTTAGTCCCTGTTTGACCCAAAAGTTTATTTTTGCACACCAAACACATCAAAGCCTATTTCTTAGCTATGTAAAGGATATTTAGGGCATATTTAACTTATGGTCAAGTTCCAGAATGTTTGTTACCATAAAAATCAGCATACTTTCGCAGTTTGACATAAATAGTCCCTACGATCGAATAAACTTGATTTCGACACACCAAACCTCCAAAACTCATTTCTAAGTTTTGTAAAGGTTATTTAAGGTGTGTTAAGCTTATTTCACTATTCCGGAGTGTTTTTTGCGTTAAACTTGTTATATTTACGCATTAGATCGCGTATAACCTTCCAGAAAGCGATTTAAAGCTCGAAATCGAACAAGAATTGATATGTGCAAATGATACACATATTTATACAAATCCAAAGTATGAAACACAATATTTCATTGATTTGGTATTTTTTTGATATTCGAAAAGACACAGATGTCACAGTCTCCCCTACTTTAGGAAATTTCATTCCGAAATTTATTCGTAGGAGTCTGTTTGTGACGTTGTATTAAATAATTGTCTTGCATGGAATCTAGGGTGTCATCTATTTGCGTAGAGTAACCCATCAAAGATTTTTATGCAAGGCATAACCCTGTCATTACCCAGTGGATATACTTTGAAGTGAAAATGAATGGACGATTCACTTTCACCAATGGGTTCTTGGTCAGGTGTCGAAAGGATATTCATTTCCCTTGACGGATATTCTTCTGAAGTGAAAATGAACGGATGCTTCATTTTCCTCAACGGGTTCTCCATCAGAAATGGAAATGAAGGAATAAACAAAAGGATGTTTATTTCCCTCAACGGATATTCTTCAGAAATGAAAATGAGCGGATGCTTCATTTTCCTCAACGGGTATTCTTCAGAAATGGAAATGAAGGAATAAACAAAAGGATATTCATTTCCCTCAATGGATATTCTTCAGAAATGAAAATGAGCGGATGCTTCATTTTCCTCAACGGGTATTCTTCAGAAATGGAAATGAAGGAATAAACAAAAGGATATTCATTTCCCTCAACGGATATTCTTCAGAAATGAAAATGAGCGGATGCTTCATTTTCCTCAACGGGTATTCTTTAGAAATGGAAATGAAGGAATAAACAAAAGGATATTCATTTCCCTCAACGGATATTCTTCAGAAATGAAAATGAGCGGATGCTTCATTTTCCTCAACGGGTATTCTTCAGAAATGGAAATGAAGGAACAAACAAAAGGATATTCATTTCCCTCAACGGATATTCTTCAGAAATGAAAATGAGTGGATGCTTCATTTTCCTCAACGGGTATTCTTCAGAAATGGAAATGAAGGAATAAACAAAAGGATATTCATTTCCCTCCACGGATATTCTTTAGAAATGAAAATGAGCGGATGCTTCATTTTCCTCAACGGGTATTCTTCAGAAATGGAAATGAAGGAATAAACAAAAGGATATTCATTTCCCTCAACTGATATTCTTCAGAAACGAAAATGAGTGGATGCTTCATTTTCCTCAACGGGTATTCTTCAGAAATGGAAATGAAGGAATAAACAAAAGGATATTCATTTCCCTCAACGGATATTCTTCAGAAATGAAAATGAGCGGATGCTTCATTTTCCTCAACGGGTATTCTTCAGAAATGGAAATGAAGGAAGAAACAAAAGGATATTCATTTCCATCAACGGATATTCTTCAGAAATGAATATGAGCGGGTGCTTCATTTTCCTCAACGGGTATTCTTCAGAAATGGAAATGAAGGAATAAACTAAAGGATATTCATTTCCCTCAACGGATATTCTTCAGAAATGAAAATGAGAGGATGCTTCATTTTCCTCAACGGGTATTCTTCAGAAATGGAAATGAAGTAATAAACAAAAGGATATTAATTTCCCTCAACGGATATTCTTCAGAAATGAAAATAAGCGGATGCTTCATTTTCCTCAACGGGTATTCTTCAGAAATGGAAATGAAGGAATAAACAAAAGGATATTCATTTCCCTCAATGGATATTCTTCAGAAATGAAAATGAGCGGATGCTTCATTTTCCTCAACGGGTATTCTTCAGAAATGGAAATGAAGGAATAAACAAAAGGATATTCATTTCCCTCTACGAATATTTTTCAGAAACGAAAATGAACGGATTGAGTCATTTTCCTCAACGGGCATTCTTCCGAAATGGAAATGAAGGAATAAACAAAGGATATTCTTTCAGAAGTGAAAAATGAATAGCTAGTTCATTTTTCCTCAACGGGTGCTTCATCAGAAACGGAAATGAATAGAGTTAACTCTAGATACATGACAAAACTTGCTATGATTTCTGTGCACTAAATTCCATAATTATGTTTGCATCCATAATTACGTAATTCCTTGCACAGTTCTCACAATTTTTTTTATAATGTGAAGGGGATAGGATTTATTGGATAATCTTAAGATAACTTGGATTAGGTCAACACATAAACACATAAGCACATAATTGTTTTCTTGGTTATTAATTTGTTATCAGTTTGTTACTAATTGTTATTAACGTGTTGTCGATTTGAACATGGGTATTCAAGGTATACCAGGAACCCAGTCGATGGACTTCAACGTCCTCAAGAATCTATCCGAAAAGATAGGATGATCTTATAAGAATTCGATTTCGATTACAAGGAATCGTAACAATTCGAATTAAGGTACACAAGGAATTCAATTAAGGACTTTGATTCTGCGCTTTTAACATCCACGGGGATCTAATTATGAAGAAGAACCTCTAAGGATTTGGAATTCGTATAGCGCGAAGAGTTTAGGAACTTTGATACTAAGTATGCTAAGACCACATACGAAGTACAGTGTTTATGAGATCAAGGTGCTAGATATGCCAAGATAACATATGAAGCAAACGGATTCTTGAAGTCATTATGCCAAGCATGCAAGGCTAGCATACAATGCAGGGTGTTCTTGAAACTCGAGTGCTACGTATGTTAAGGCAAGATACGAGCAAGGTTGTTTTACAAGGAATGTGGTTCCTTGATTGTCGGTATCGTAGGGGATATGTTGTTTATACATGCAACCACATTGTACATTGTAATGTAAATAAAAGATTTATTTATAAACAACAACAACTGTTTCATAGACCTTGACAACAAAAGAAAATAATACATAAGGCTTGATTATTTCTAAACAACGTTGTCTTCTAGTCAGTCAAATGCTCATCCCTGCGCTGGATTCGCATTAGCAAGCTTTGGGCAATTTCTTCGGAAATGACCCATCTCGCCACAGTTGTAGCAAGACCCTGGTGGAAAACGAGCTTGAGCAGGATTGTTGTCAGCTTGATTTGGTGCAGCTGCAGCTGGGAAAACCCTTGTTGTATGACCTGTAAGTCCACAAATTAGGCATTTGCGGCACTTCACACTGGCATGATGATGAAGGTTACATTGGTTGCATAAGGGTGCAATTCCGTTGTATGGCTTCCTAGCAGGGGGTTGAGCTGGTTGGTTGAGGACAGCTTAATCATTGTGGGCAACCACGGCGAAGTTCTGAGAAGCCTTTCGCTTCTTTGACTTCTTGGAGGATTCAGTCTACTCATCCTTTGGTTTCGATTCATCGGTCGGTTTCTTATCACCCTTTCAAAAAAGTTTACCTTTCCTGATCTGAGATTCAGTCAAGGTAGCGGATAGCTCAATGGCGTGTCTGACTGTAGTGGGGTTGCTACCAGTAACAATGTCTTGTACTAAGTCAGGGAGGCCATCAATATACTTTTCGATTGCCTTATCCAAAGGCGTAACCATGTTCGGGCATAACAGACTTAATTCTTCATATCGATCCGTGTAGGCTCGATGCTCGCCACTATCTTTCTTAAGATCATCGAATTCCCTTTCTAATTCCCTAATCTCATGGCGAGGACAGAATTCCCTCATCATTAGAGCTTGAAACTCTTCCCAGGTTTGAGCCAGTGCCACGTCGACACCCCTATACCTAATCACACCATTCCACCATGTTAAAGCTCGTTTCTCAAAGACACCAGATGCGAATTCAACCTTTCACTCATTTGGACACTGAACATGTCTGAAGGTGCTCTATAAACTCTCGAACCATTACAGAAGTGCAGTTGCTCCTTGAGACCCAGAAAATTTTGATGGCTTAGCTGAGTTGAACGTCTTGAAGTTACATGGGGCATTATTGTTGTTATTGTAGACTTGGTTAACTTGAGCAATGAGGTTTGGGAGTACAGCAGCCATTTGCTGCGTAATGATAGCTGCCAGTTCGTCATTAGGTATCTGATTGTCACGTCGAGGAGGCATTCTAGAAGAAGAAGCATGAGAGAAAAAAAGTGAAATGGCATTGGGTAAGAATAGGATGTTACAATTACCGACCAAAAAGCATGGATGATGGTCATTTGTTCAAACCAAGAAGCAAACAAACGACGCACAAATGCTGAATCAAAGTAAATAGGTCCTCATAATGTATCGCAAAGACATGCTTTAGCCTATAAGTGGACACTCACCCCAAGAGTTCCCAGGTAAGAGTGACTAGTCCGATTATGTGGATTTGTACGAACACTCTAACCTTAGACAGAAAACTCAGGATACAGGCATCCACTATTCTAGATTGCACGTGTTCACATTATAAGACCCAAACTTTGACGAGATTTTGAAAACTTTGAAGGTTCAAAACCTTATAATAAATCATCCTAGAACAGATGACTGGTTTTCAAGGCAGATTTGAAATTTCTATTCTTGTTGTGGTTGTCACCTAAAGATAGGCGACGGTATTGTTTTATGACTAAACGCAAGTAAACTAGCGTTAGGGTCCTAGGAAGGTTATAGACTAGGTCAAAGCATTACTAATAACCTAATTCCCTATAACCATGGGCTCTGATACCAACTTTTCTGTCACACCCCGACCGCGTTAAAACAACAAACCGCGGTGGAAACGTCGGGGAGTGTCGTAACAGAATCATTGTTTCACAACACATGGATAAAAGTTCTGTTTTATTGAATTAAGTTTATTACATTGTATTGAAACTAGAAACAAAACATGAACAAATTAACTTTCATTATTATTAAGTCACTAAGGCCTCGTCCATTCCTATGTGAACATGCATCAATATCATCATCAAACATCATCAACTATGGTACCTGAAACATATGTGAAAATACGTCAGCATAAAAATGCCGGCGAGTACAGAGGTTTTATGTGAGTGTCAGATTCATGGCTCGTTTACCTTTTGAAATAACTCAAACAACTTCATTATTCGATATTAGAAAACTTAGTTTTGAAAAATGTTTGTATTGTAAATTAAATAACCAAGTCAAAAACCTTGATGCCATGAATCTTAACTCAAAACAATTGTTTATATAAACCCAGATTGTAAATCGTTTTTTGTAATAAAACTCGAATGGTTTATATTATTAGAGAAACCTTGTAATATAACTTTGTTTTGATAACCTTTGCCCAAGTGATCTAGATAACGCAACGATATGTAATCTGTTAAAAGCTCTTATATATAGGAAGTACCAGTGGCGTAGCCACCATGCTTTTAACACATTACACCCGCCCCACTACCTAACCACTTCCCTAACCCAACGGTTCAAACAGCTCAAATAATTCACATAGATCAAACAGTTCCAAACGGCTCACATAATCAAATAGTTCCAAACGGTTCGCATGGATCAAACAGTTCCAAACGGTTCAAATAGTTCAAATAGTAATATAAACCATAGCATTTGTTTAAAAGACTCGAAAACATTTGGCACATATGAATCACCCCAAAACAGTTTAAAACGGTAAAAGAGGGGAACTATGTACTCACTTGAGATAGCCTAGAAATCTTGAATAACAACCAAGCAAAGCTAGAAGGATCATGGAAATCAAACGGCACCTAATATAGGTAACTGTGTTAAGAAACCAGACCTAAATCGGAAGATCGGATATAATGAGGTTTCGCAAACCAAATGAGTGTTGGAACTCATATGATAGGGTTTAACAAAGCCTACATACTAAATCGAAACCTATCCTAAGTGCATATGACCCATTACGACTCGTTTAGGTAGCTTACGCTACTTTAACGCGTCGTTCGCGTAAAACGCGTTTAGACCACCTAACTAGTCCTATGACAAGTATTATATGCCTAAACATGTTTAAATACGTTGCATAATCAGTTAAATGACAAAAGTTTAAGTTACATATGCTTAAAATCCAATTATGTATGAAAAGGGCATTTTGGTCATTTACCTAAGGCATATAAACTACCCATCATACAACTAATTAAACTAAGTGACCATAAGGTATAACCTCGGAAGGTTATTCCCTAAATAACTATGGTCACAATATATGCTTGGTCGGATCCTAATGATTGACCAAACGGGTCGGGTTCGAAAGTCTAAGCGGTTGTTTAGACCGCTTATCTTACGACCCTATACAAGCACTAATCTAAAAGTGACGAGTTAAACATGTTTAACTAAGTTGGAAATTAGGTTTGATATCAAAACAAACGGTTTTGATACCCAAGAATAGTTTGGTTGCAAAATACGCATAAATACGCATTTTGACCAAAACTATGACTCATCACTACACCTAATCAACGTGGTAATCTGTAGGTATAGTCACACGGGACTATAACTATCGTGATTACGCTCATGTTGCAAAGTTTAAACAAACTTTGTGTTGACCGTTGACTGGTCAAGGCATAATGTCAACCTTCTAGAAAGCGATTTAGAGCTCAAAATCGAACAAGAATTGATATGTGCAAATGATACACATATTTACACAAATCCCAAGTATGAAACACAATATTTCATTGATTTGGTATTTGTTTGATGATCGAAAAGACCCAGATATCACATATATAAAGTGCGTTAACTACTTGGAATGGGGTTAGAAGAGTGGTTGGGTAATTCTATGTCTCATTCAGTGTATAGATCCTTTGAGAACCTGGTTCAAGCTTAGTACTACTTCAAAGACTGGGCGGGAATGACTGCCCCAGAAGAAAGTAAGAAACCGCTTGAATCCCTTATCAATGAACTACTATTAAAACTTTAAACCAACCCTGCAAGGACTGTATCCCTGCTGACTCAGACCAAAGGGTTGAGGGTAACGCTGCCTGGAAGGGGGCCTACCACTTTTTGCATTAATAACTTACTTAATTAGCTTTCAATAATCTGACCTTGCGGGACTGTATCCCTGCTGACTCAGATCAATAGGTTGAGGTTAACGCTGCCTGGAAGGGGGCCTACTACTATGACTTAAAGATAATCTCTTAAAATGCTCAAAGTGCGGAAATCATAAAAAGATACATAAAAGAGGAGTTGGAACCAAGTGATTCCTTCTTGTCTACTTGTTTTTCCTTACATTTTGTTTTTGCTTTTTATCTTTTTATAGCTTTAAAATCTTTTCATCAAAAAAATTTGGTTAGATTAGACGTTAACGATAAGCCGGTATTAAAAGCTCTTGTGTCCTTGGACAACCTTGGTATCTTGCCATCACTATACTACGTCCGCGATGGGTGCACTTGCCCTAACGTGTGTGTAGAGTGATAATAGTATATCGTGTATTATAAATTTAAAACTTGAATTTGCGAGTAAAAAGAGCTAAAATATAACTTAAAAAATATAACCACCGCAACACACGTCAAGTTTTTAGCATCGTTGCCGCGGACACAAAGATTTTGAGAAAGCTTAAAATTAACGGCCTAATCATTTGTATCTTTGTTTTAGGTTTTTCTTCTTTTTTAAATTTTTTTTTCATTTTCTGCAGAAGTGACATGGGACCGTGTGTGATCTACACGGGGTCGTGTCAACTCTCCAGTAACCTCAAATCTATTTTATGCCAGATATAGACTGCAGCACGGGGCCGTGTTATCCTAACACGTGGCCATATCAGATTAAGCAGTTTGTAGGAAAATAGTAACCGCCTGATCCCGATGGTTAAAAACTTTTTGGAAAACATAGATTTTTATGATTATTTTTACCCCTGCTACTCTTACGATGAATGGTGCGATTATTGTGGGGGGGAGCATGAAGAATCGGGATATGGCGTTCTAAACTTCACTCCCCACTACTTAGCACCATCGTTTTCCTGTGATGATCACCTTAAGATGGGCAGGAGTAAAAATGATAATAACGTCCATCCACCTAAACTCCATCAACCCTCTCACCTAGAAGACTTAGAAGATGTAAGTCAAATAGAAAAGAGGATTCTCCAAAAACTCAAAGAAATAGAATCCTTGATGAAGGCGTGATGTTCATCAAGGATCTCAACCGAAGGAGAATCGATGGAAGAAAAATCAGGTACAAACAACACCGAGACCAACAAACCTACCACAGACACTTGCGAAGACGAAGGCGATAGTTGTCCCTATTTCGATTTTGTGATGACGGTCCCCTTTACAGAGTGTGAATTTCACACCGATGGTTTGGAAAGGAGCGAGTTGACTCATACCTTCTTTAACAAGAGCCCGGTTAAGGTAAATAAGGGATGGTTCCGTTTTCCCATTTTTAAAGTAGGATTCTATCTTTTCGATAGCCTCTTGCATTTGCGTACCTCTCGCTGGAGCCTAAGGTATATCCGGCAATTCGGTGTTGTTTCAACCAGTAAGACACCACCCGACAACGGACAATTACTTAAAAACCTAGACAAAACTTCATAAATTCCTTGAACACGGGGCCATGTCCAATCTTCTTTTAAAACATGGGGCGTGTTGGACTAACACGGGGTTGTGCCCCTCGTATTTTCCAACACGAGGTCGTGTCAATGATGACGCGGTCCGTGTCTCACTAACGGACAACATTCTCTGACTTATGCAGGCGACACGTATCACACCCCGACCGCGTAAAACAACAAACCGCGACGGAAACGTCAGGGAGTGGAGCGACAGAATTATTGTTTCATAACACATGGAATTTAAAGTTTGGTTTTATTTATTAGATAGTTTACATTGTCTTGGAAATATCAGAAACATAACATAAATTAAACTGTTCTTGCTTCATTTTATGTCACTAAGGCCCAAGTCCGCCTAAGTGTGTCACGATCGTCATCAAACCTTAGCTCCTGAAACACATGTGAAAATAGGTACGTCAGCATAAAAATGCCTGTGAGCTACATAGGTTTTGTTATTGAAGATTCATGACTTGAAAGTTAAAAGAAGTGTTTAACAAAAAGTAGTCATGAATCTTGTATAATTTTTTTCTTTTATAAAATCATATGAAAATCAGATGATAGTAAAAGAATGATTTATGGTTAAATAAATAACCAAGTAGAAAGGAATTTGTATAAAGTATGTCACTTGTAAAACAATGTCTTGTGAAAATATGTTATTTGTATAAAATGTGTCATGTCTATGTCTTTGTCGAAGTGGTTTAGATAACGCTACGATATGTAATATCATAAAAGCACTTATATATAGGAAGTATCAGCGGCGTATCCACCATGCTTTTATCACATTACACACGCCTCGTTATTTAAATCACTTACCAAATAACCACCAAATGTTTGTGCATTTATGTCTATCGCCTCCGTCAATTCAGATCATAGCAGAAACAGATTAATTCTAGACTTTATATTGTAATATGTAGGAAAAGGCAAGGTGGCAATTCTGTAATTAATGAGAAGTCTCATTAAGCCCCTTGGCCTATAAATAGAAGTGTTATG
The DNA here is from genome assembly GCA_030545235.1 of Helianthus tuberosus. Classification (NCBI taxonomy): domain Eukaryota; kingdom Viridiplantae; phylum Streptophyta; class Magnoliopsida; order Asterales; family Asteraceae; genus Helianthus; species Helianthus tuberosus. The sequence goes on from CM060357.1 coordinate 142,667,998, forward strand.
TCTTAGTTTAAGGACTTTTGCTCATTTGGATCTTTGGAGAGCTTGGTGCTTAGAGAGAGAAAGTAGAGAGAGAAAGTGCTCTAGGTGATTCACGTGACTTTGTACTTTTCAGATCTTTTATCGAATCACAGATTTAGTACGTCGTGTGTGTTTGGTCATGTTCGTGTACGGATTCCGCACGTTACACGAGTCGGTTCGCAATCGTTATGGAGTCGAAAACCGATCCTACACCAAAAATGTCATGTTAAACCAATGTCAAAATGTTATAAGTAAACAATGTCCAATGTCAAGTGTAAATCATGTCTTGTATAATCAAATGTCTTGTATGGCAAGTAAAAAGTATTTACTCAAACCATATGTATAATGTCAATGTATAACCAAATGTCATGTGTGGTGGATAAAAAGTGTTTACTCAAACCATAGGTATAATGTCATGTATAATCACATGTCATGTGAAACCAAATGTCATGTACAAAACAATGTCTTTGAAGAAACCATAGTTTGAATCAAAAGTTATGTTTTGCAAAATCAATGCTTTATGGATACAAACATTTGTGTAGTAATGTTTATTGCATACATTCAAGCCTTGAGACTGTCGGATAAACCCTTAACAAGTTAAAGGTTCATCAAAAAGGTTTTCGGATTCTGTCATTCCCTACTTCCAAACCAACCTAGAAAGCCAGGAATGGGATTTGTCAAATCATATGGTACCACTACATACTACCGAGCGGCGTGATCAATGTTAATGAATGTATTTTTGTCCCGTTAAACATACCAAATGTCATACCAAATGTAAGCATGTCATGTAAAAACCATGTACTAAGTATGCTAAGTAAACATACATAGTAGAAATGTCCATGAAATCAATTGTGCCCATATGCTGAGTAAACATATGCAGCAGAAATGTAATGTAAATCAATGTGTCCTTATGTTGAGTAGATATATGCAACAAAGTGTCTGTGAAATCAATGTGCTAGCATGCTCAGTCAACATACTTAGCAAAGCAAAATGGAAATCATGTACTATATGTGTACTATATGAACATAACAAGTATATGTCATGAAAAGCATGAAAAGCACAAAAGTAACAAGTAGGCACATGTGTATCACCCCAAAATATTTGAAAACGGTAAAAGAGGGGACAATGTACTCACTTGAGATTGCTAAATATTCTTGAATGTTAGTGCATATGTCTGTTGACTTCGTCTTGTATAGAGTCATGTAATAGAATAGATAGACCAGGACATATTGTACGAGAGAGTCAGGAAACAGGCCTGAACCAGCCACCTCACACGAGGTGACCAAGTTCGTGCGACCTGGCAGGTTCATGCGACCTGGCCAGTTCGTGCGACCTGGCCAGAAAGCATGAAATGGTTCGTGGGGTCTGGCATTCCTATAAATAGGTGGTCTTGGATCTTCATTTGTAACATTCTGATTCCGGAGATGAAGTGCTGCCGAAGTGTCGAACGATCTGTAAACACTATCAAATCAATACAATCGACAGCTAAAGTGATTCTAAGTGTGAATCTAGCTGATATAACATCAATATGTCTGATTCCGCCTTTCGTATTGATCGAGAACTCTTCTGAACGACTCGTTTGATCGATTTCCCGATCCTACAAGTGGTATCAGAGCTCAGGAGGAAGAGTTCTTACCATTTCAGCTTGTATTCACCGATAAATCTGATTTCTACTCATTTCTACTCACTTTTCTAAACTTTTTCATCAAATTTACCGAGATTCCACGGTTAAATGACCTGATTTTGTGATATAACACGTAAAACTAAGTTTTATTCAATCCGTGAACAAATCAGAACCAAATTCAACCTAAAACTTGATAAAAATTGACAAAATGATGAACTATTGAACCAAACCGCGTGAAAAAGAGTCCAGATCGTTCGAATTCTGCTCAGGTCGCTTGAAAATTATGTTCCAGGTCGTACGGTCTGGTTAACAGGTCATCAGCTCGTGTGAAATCTATCCAGGTTGTGTGATCTTACATCAGATCGTTTGAAACTTTGTCCAGGTCGTTCGAAATTCATCCAAACCGTTTGATATTTGTTCAAATCATGTGAAAACTTATCAGATCGCTTCTAATAATTCAAAGTATTGCATGTGAACAAGACTAGCGGCCCAATTAAATTTTAACTAAAGCTGATTGTTGTCAGCCCACTTAATCACGGCCCAATCAAATTTGAGTATAGCATTTATCTTGTCGGCCATATATACTTTTACATTAAATGTTTGCATATGAATACTGATTTGTTTGGACGTGACTCAAATTGAGGTCGCATGAGATGAATCAGGTCGTTTGAGAGACTATAATCAGGTCACACGGTTTGAAATTATCCAGGTCGCTTGGATTATCACTTCAGGTCGTTTGACATTTGTGCACGAGTTCGTACGGTGTGGTTGAAAAGAATTCCAGGTCGTTTAAACTTTAGACCGCACGAATGAACTTCAGTTTGTGTGAATTCTCAGATCGTGTGAATTACCAAATCGTTTGAAAATACTGCTATTGTGAACTTTCGATACCGAAACATGGAAAACGAATTCTATAACGCAGTCTTTGATCAATCACCAATTGATAGCAGTGATGATGATGAAGAAATTAAACAAATAAACATTGGTAAAACTCATTTATCTCCTGAAAGTTTCAAATTTTATTTTGCAGATAAATTGGAGAAGCTAAAGGAGAAACGAGCAGCAAAAGAAAAGAAAAAGGTAAAATGTGAGAATGTTGTTCAGGAGGAAGAGAAGTATGAACAGAGTGAAGAAGTTAAAGTTGTTGAGAAGATTGTTGAGATTGAAAAGATTGTAGAGGTCACAAAACCTTTTCTGAAATGTTTGGAACCATGCAAACATTATGAAGAGAAAGATAAGAAGATTAGTGAGCTAGACAAGATGAAAGAAAAATTGTTGTTCGATGTTAAGTACGTAAAAGAATCCTATGATGTGTTGAACAGAACGGTTAATCAACTGGAAAAGAAAAACTCAGAAAGGGAAGATGCTTTGACAATGATGAATGCAGTGATGATGTCTAAACAGAAGGCCATCAATCACTATATTGATGAGTGTGCAAAGTTGAAGCAAGAATTAGAGACTGAAAAGATTGAGAATGAAAGAATCAGACGATTGCTAATGAGTTACTCAATTTCTGATTACTTGATTGATAGAATTTATCCGACAGTAGCAGGTTTTGAAGCCTTTCAAGATAAGAAGTCGGAAGATACGGATACTGGTAAGAAACAAAGTGCAAATTATAACAAGTGCCCGCCTCCAGTTTGGGAAGGTTATTCTCCCAGAAAACCAAATTCGGAACAAGTCAAAAAGGCAGTCAATATAAAGCTAAAGTCTGAAACAACTGATGAGTTACCAGACAACATTGATGTCACATTCACATCGTCTGACACTGATCATGAGTCTGAGTTAATAAAGAAAGTGGTCGATCAGGTGTTGGATAAGGATGAGGAGTCAGAGTCAAAGTCTGAATCTGAGAGCTCAAGTTCATCAGTTGACAGTTCAAAATCATCGGTCAAAAGGGTTTACAATAAAGATTTTCTGATATCAAAAAATAATTTGAATGACGAAACATTCAAAGTAGCATATACTTTGAATGACTCCGTCAAATTATATTCTAATGAAGAATTTCCAATAAGAGGTGTTAAAACTGAAATGATTAACAAGGTTTTCAATATTTCTAAAATAAAAGATGTAAATCTTACTAAAAAACCTAAAAAATACACTTCAAGAGTTCAACAAAGATTGAACAAGAAAAAAGGTTACAGTTCTAGTTCTGGTTATCGAAAGAAACCAAACCATAACAGTAATTTCAAAAAGAAGGGATTGGGTTTTATTCCATCCGAAAATCATAAAAATGAGAAAATTTATAAACCAAAAACTAAATTTGTTTCAGGAGCAAGTTCTGAAGAAAAGAAAAAGAGCTCATTCTGGAAGCAATCGAACAAAACGTTTCTTGCAGAAAAACAGAAACATGAGAAGAATGAAGCTAATCAGAAAAAGGAGACAAGAACCTGTTACCGATGCAATGAAGTTGGTCACATCGCCTGGAACTGTCCAAAGGAAACCAATACACAACAGGGAGTGTCTTCTAAACTCAAAGAAAAAGTTGTTGATAAAACTGAACCACCAACTGAAAAATTTAAGATTTTTAAAAATTCAACATATGAAGTTGGTGAGTGTTCTAAAAGGTTTTACAAAATAAGAGTGAATCTTAACAACCAAACGTGGGTTGCTAAGAAATCAGAGGTTAAATCTGGCGATGAATTTGTTTATTCGGAAGCAAAGGAGTCACTTTCTGGTGATGAATCTGACTCGTCAAAGACAGAGGAGCCACCAGTTGAACTAAAAAGAGAAAATTCAGTTCCGCCAATGGACGACGCAAACTTTCCACCATTGCAGACTGAAAATTTAAAACAAAACGTTGGAAAAGTAAAGATTTCGAATCAATTCTATTCTGAAAAGAAAGAATTCGATGTCGAAAAAGCGTTTAATGGCAAAGTGAAACATATCTTTGATAAGATGGTTGATGGAAGGGCCAAAGGGGTAAAAGAATTCTATGAATCAAAACGGAATGTTCAAAGACCAAGTGAAATTGAACCGGTTACACCCAAAGCTGGTCAGGCTTGGGTGTCAGCATTCTTTGTTTGAAATCCTGACTTGCCGGAGCTTCCAAGTTGGTAATCGTGGAGCATGAATCGGCATCATTCTTGAAAAATGTTTGTGTGAAAAAATCTATAAGTGATAGTTTTTACAAATGGTTGAAAGAACAAAGAGATGAATGAATCCCCATGATGTGTGAAATCAACAAAACTAATTTTCCGGAAAAACCATTTTGATTAAAACAAACTTAAGTGTTTTGAAATCATAATGGGAAAATAGTTTGTTGTCAGGGGGAGTTCTGATTGTTTAAGCCAAGAGGATGGAGAATTGAAGCAATTCACATCAGTTTGTCATTTTATTTATACAGTTTATTGCTTTTACTATCAAATTTTCCTGGAAAATCAAAAATTGAAACATATTTTTGATTTTAGGGGGAGTAAAAAATTTAGAAAAATTTAGAAATTTTGAAAATTTGAAAAATCCAAAAACATGATAAAATCTAAAAAAGCCAAAAACATTGAAAAATCAAAATGAGTTTTGTTGTGAAAAAGAGGAAATGATAGTACATCAGTAGACAATCACAGTACGCTAAAGAATTGGAATATTAAAATGTGATAAACGGTCTCACTGATGATATGCCAGTAGGTTTTTACACGCTTAGTAGATTGTTTTTCGAGATATAAATCTAAATATCAAATACTTACTTATCACGTGGGGAACATCTCTCGGATATATAGGTAACCCCTGAAATCTTGTTTGAAGGGCTTTCTATTTCTGACATACTAGGTCTTTGTGCGTGATGATATCTGGGGTATTATACCGGGACTTCTGATTTTGCAGGAGCAATAGCCTAGTCCTCGTATAATACTCTGCACTGCTTTAATCATAAAGCCCACCCTCAGCATAAAAAATGATGAAACATTGAAAAATGCTAATCATGTGCTGTTGAAGAAAAGATCCCCAAACGGGACACACCTAAAGTCGAGCCATCATCTCTTTGTCTGAACGGAAGTTCTAACCTGAGCTCTCATGGCCTCGCATTATCCTTTTACAGATATCATTAGTGTACATTCACCTGTAAGACTAAATATAGGAGTCTGGATACGGGAGTATATTCTGAGGTGGGACACGCGAATAAGTTTAAGTTCATTAAAACACTAATCGCGTATCTCGAAACAATTGAACTTTGTGTGAAAATTTAAGTGGATCAGTATACTGACAATCTAAGTGAATCGTTTAGATCTTAAAGTGTTTAAAGCTCAACGGTACTAGTGATTTGTCATAAACTGATATGATCCTCCTACACAAACTCACAAAAAGATGTTGTATATAGTTTATTTCCCAAAATCCAAAAATATTTTCAGTGTGTTTTAGCATAAATTTTGAAAATTAAAAAAGATTTTATTTCATCTTATTTTTTGACAACTGATGTTAAAAAGCTGATTTTCAGAATTCCAAATGCTGAACATGATGAACAACAGGGTTGGGAGAGTTTGTTTGAAATGACAAATGAATTTGAAATGATTAAATGGTTCATTAATTTGAAACCAAATTTGAGTGTTACGAATACAAGTGTTTAAGCAGAGATCATAAATCGAGAGATCATTTTGATTTGAGAATGTTTCAAGTAATTTCTAATATTGTTATAAATGAAAAACATATGTTTTGGGTAGAGTATGTGCAGGTAAAAAGCTTTAAAAGAGCTAGATTTCGACTCCTGAGGATTTTCCGCATAAGCGTATGCAGATTAGAGCCAGATTTCCGATTCAAAGCTTGCCGATAGTGAATTCCAGACTGCGATCCCAGCTTATCGAAAGGGGGAGTCTGAAGACGTTAGAGCCAGATTCAGATCTTGGAATAGCGTTCGAGATAGAAGCTGCTAATGCTGAAAAGCTTAATGAATCAAGAGATCTGATCAAGAGAATTAGAAAGTTCGAAGAATAAGGTTGAGATTCTGGAAGAGTAAGAGAGAGTTTGATAAGGATGCTTACAGAGAAAGATACTTTGGAAAGAGCGAGAAGACTGATCAAGACTGAAGACTCAATACACTGAAGACTCGTCAACATCCAAGGGGGAGTTTGTTAGTGCATATGTCTGTTGACTTCGTCTTGTATCGAGTCATGTAATAGAATAGATAGACCAGGACATATTGTACGAGAGAGTCGGGAAACAGGCCTGAACCAGCCACCTCACACGAGGTGACCAAGTTCGTGCGACCTGGCAGGTTCATGCGACCTGGCCAGTTCGTGCGACCTGGCCAGTTTGTGCGACCTGGCCAGAAAGCATGAAATGGTTCATGGGGTCTGGCATTCCTATAAATAGGTGGTCTTGGATCTTCATTTGTAACATTCTGATTCTGGAGACGAAGTGCTGCCGAAGTGTCGAACGATCTGTAAACACTATCAAATCAATACAGTCGACAGTTAAAATGATTCTAAGTGTGAATTTAGCTGATATAACATCAATATGTCTGATTCCGCCTTTCGTATTGATCGAGAACTCTTCAGATTGATTCATTTGATCGATTCCCCGATCCTACATTGAAATGGAGACCAAGTAACGCTCGAAGGATCACGGAATCAATCGGCACCTAATAAAGGTAACTATGTTAATAATCGGATCCTAAATCGGGAGATAGGATAGAATGAGGTCTTGTAAACCAAATGAGTGTTGGAACTCATAAGATATGGTTTAACAAAGCCTACATTCTAATTTGGAACCTATCCTAAGTGCTTATGACCCGTTAAGGTAGTTTACGCTACTTTAACGTGTCATTTGCGCAAAAGCGTGTTCGGAGGGTCTAACTAGCCCTATGACAAGTATTATATACCCTATTATGTTTAATAATGTTGCATAATCAGTTTAAGTGACAAAATCTAGGTTACATATGCTTAAAATGAAATTATGTGCAAAAAGGGCATTTTGGTCATTTTCCTATAGCTTATAAACTACCTATCATACAACTAATTAAACTAAGTGACCATAAGGTATAACCTTAGAAGGTTATTCCCTATACAACTATGGTCACAATATTTGTTTGGTCGGATCCTAATGATCGACCAAACGGGTCGGGTTTGAAAGTCTAAGCGGTTGTTTAGACCGCTTGACTTATGACCCAAAGTAAGAACTAAACTAAAAGTGACGAGTTGAACATGTAAAAACATGTTTAACTAAGTTAGAAAACTGTTTTGATATCAAAACAAAGTGTTTTGATATCCGAAAATAGTTTCGTTGCAAAATGCACATAATCAGGCATTTTGACCGAAGCTATGACTCGTCACTTTGACTAGTCAACGTGGTAATCAGTACGTATTGTCACAAGGGACTATAACCATCGTGATTACGCTCACGTTGCAAAGTTCAAACGAACTTTGTCTTGACCAAATTATGGTCAAAGCTGAAAGTCAAACACTGTTTGACTTTCTTGCTTAAAATAACTAGGCAAGCCTGAAGGAACACTTACAAGAGTCCAATGCTTGAAGATAAGACTAAGGATGCTTAGGTAGGTGGCCTTCAACAATGTGATTGCCTCCACTTAGTGCAGGTGAAGAAGAAACTGGCAAATGAGCAAGTTGGAGTTGTGAAATTCTTGGGTATTTATAGGAAATCAAGCACCCTTTGATCATTGCCAAGTGTTTTTGATTTGATCAAGGCATGATCTTGACCTTACACTTGTTAGCTACTGATTAGGCAACTTGGGGAACACATAAACCAGTCCACAATACTCAAAAACCATGTTTAAAAACCAATTCAGCAGGCTGTTTTGAAGAAAACAGGATTCTGTCCAACTACTGCTCTCGCGGGCCGCGAAAGAATTAGCTAAAATTCTCGCTCCCCGCCTAGTACTTCAGGCCAGAAGTTTTGGTTTTTGGCAGAACAGGCCCCTGCAGCTCCAAACTTGTTTTTCGACGTGTTTAAGCCATGTTAACCCAATTTCAAGGCTTTATAAGGATGTTAAAACATAGGGGACTTGAAATATGCTTGAAAATATCATGGATGTCGGTTTGTTTGGTCGTACGGTCTCGTTTTTCGGTTAATTACGACGAAACTCGAACGGACGCGAAAACGATCCAAATTGCGCGAAGAATGGTATTTTTGCACTCCTATCACTAAAATATAATATTTTAATGATTACATAAATTTTTGGGTGTCTGGATATGGTCAGAACGTAAGATATGCGCGTAAATGCAAACTTATGCAGTTTTTGACGCTTTTAGTCCCTGTGATCAAATAAATTTATTTTCGCATACCGAACCCCTCAAAACTTATTTCTAAGCTATGTAAGGGATAGTTAGGGTATGTTTAGCTTATGATCTTGTTCCAGAATGTACGTTGCTATACGAATTGGCAGACTTTTGCAGTTTGTTGCAAATAGTCACTGTGAACGAATAAACTTGTTTTTGCCATACCAAACCCTTCAAAACTTATTTCTAAGTTATGTTAGGGATATTTAGGGTATGTTAAGCTTATGTTGCTATTCCGGAGTGTATGTCGTGTTAAACTGATTACGTTTACGCATCAGTTTGCGTATAACTTTCAAGAAAGAGATTTAGAGTTTAAAATCGAACAAAATCAAAATGTGCAAAATGTCAAACATAAATAAACAATTATTGGGATCAAAACACATTGTTTTATTGATAATTAAATTGTTCAAATTTGTAAAATGATTACACAAGCACAGATGTCACAGTCTCCCCTACTTTAGGAAATTTCATCTCAAAATTTATTTAGAGGAAACTTGTGAGAATATGTGACACCTGTGTCACCTCAACCATCAAACAAATTCCAAAACAATGAAATATTGTATTTCATACTTGGGATTTGTAAAAATATGTGTATCGTTTGCACATATCAACTCTTGTTCGATTTCAAGCTCTAAATCGCTTTCTGGAAGGTTATACGCGCACTAATGCGTAAATATAACTAGTTTAATGCAACGAACACTCCAGAATAGTGAAATAGGCTTAACATACCTTAAATAACCTTTACATAACTTAGATATAAGTTTTGGAAGGTTTGGTGTGGTGAAATCAAAGTTTATTCGCTTACAAGGACTAAATTTGACAAACTGCGAAAGTATGCCAATTTGAACTGTAACAGACATTCCGGAACATGGCCATAAGTTAAACATACCATAAATATCCTTCACATAGCTTAGAAATAGGCTTTGAAGGGTTCGGTGTGCTAAAATAAACTTTTGGGTCATTCAGGGACTAAAAGTGTCAAAAAGTGCACAAGTTTGCATTTTCGCGCATAACTCACGTTCTGAATACATCCGGACATCCAAAAATTTATGTAAGCATGACTATATTATGCTTTAGTGTTTGGCTTGCCAAAAATCCATTCGTTGCGTCATTTAGATCGTTTTTCGTGCTTATGCGCATTCCGTCGTAATTAAGCGAACATCGCGATCGTACGGCCAAACGAACCAACACCCGGCATATTTTTGAGAATGTTTCATGTCCACAATGTTTAGGCAACATTTTAGGGCCTTAAAGTTGGCTTTACAGGCCTTAGAAGTGCCGGAAATGGGCTTAAACACGTGCAGGGACCAAAACTGTCATTTCTGAAACTTATTGCTGATCTGACATGCCCAGGCGGCCCGCCTCAGTTTCTGTATATCCCCACGCGGGCCGCGTCCGCCTTCTGGACCAGATTAACTGCATTTCACAGCAGATCCAACTGTTTAATCCACACCCACACACTCACACATGCTTAGTCAGCTGATAAGAACCATTTTTAGTCACCACAACTTGCCAACACATGTACGGGTAGGATTCGAGCACGGTTTCCATGAAACGATCTTAACGGTTACCCGAATACTATAAATACCCCACCCCACAACTTCAAAAACCACTAGAATTTTGATCTTAGAAACTCTAAGTTGAAATCATTGTTTCATACCTGAGATTCTTGGATCGAGATTAGCATTCGGGGACCCTTCGTAAGTATTCTTTCGTTCTTTTCTTTCTTTTATTGCTTTTCGAGTCAGAAAGTCAAACTTTGTTTGACTTTCAGCGTTGACCAGCTTATGGTCAATGCGAAGTTCGTTTGAACTTCGCAACGTGAGTGTAATCACGTTGGTTATAGTCCCTTGGGACTATGCCTACTGATTACCACGTTGTCTAGGGTCGTAGGGTAAGCGATCTAATAAATCGCTTATACCTTCGAACCCGACCCAGTTTGGTCGATCATTAGGATCCGACCAAATACATTAGGTGACCATAGTAGGTAGGGAATAACCTTCCGAGGTTATACCCTATGGTCACATCGTTTGAGTAGTTGTATGATAGGTAGTTTATATGCCTTAGGTAAATTACCAGAATACCCTTTTCATGTATAATTGGTAATTAAGTATATGTAACCTAATCTTTTGTCACATAACTGATTATAAAACATGTATAGGCATATAATACTTGTCATAGGACTAGTTAGACGTCTCGAACGCGCTTTGCGCGCACGACGCGTTAAAGTAGCATAAGCTACCTTAATGAGTCGCGATGGGTCGAAAGCACTTAGGTTTGGTTTCTTAGTAGTATGTAGGCTTTGTTAAACCATATTACATGAGTTCCCATACTCATTTGGTCTACAAGCCCTCATTCTATCAGATCTTCCGATTTAGGTCTGGTTTATTAACATAGTTACCTATATTAGGTGTCGTTTGATATCCGTGATCTCTAGCATTGTTTGGTTGTTACTCAAGGACTACTAAGCAATCTCAAGTGAGTACATAGACCCCTCTTTTACTGTTTTCCAAACTGTTTTGGGGTGAAACACATGTGCCTACTTGTTACTTTCATGCTTTCCTGTTTACACATCATATACTTGCTATGTTCGTTAGTACATTATAGTACATGATTTTATTACATCTTATGCTAGGTATGACCATTGTGTGCATTACTTAGTACATCGTTTTACATTACATTATATGCTACGTATGTCTATTGTTGTATACGTAGTACAGGTCACATGCTACGTATGTCTATTGTTGTATACGTAGTACAGGTCACATGCTACGTATGTCTATTGTTGTATACGTAGTACAGGTCACATGCTACGTATGTCTATTGTTGTATACGTAGTACAGGTCACATGCTACGTATGTCTATTGTTGTATACGTAGTACAGGTCACATGCTGCGTATGTCTATTGTTGCATACTTAGTACAGGTCATATGCTACGTATGTCTATTGTCGCGTACTTAGTACATTTGTTATTCATCACAGGCTTACATTTTGGATACATATTACATGATTTACATTAGACATGAACATTTTACATCTTGATGGTTTGGTTTGATTAAGTGATTTAAGTAACGAGGCATGTGTAATATGATACAAGCATGGTGGATACGCCGCTGGTACTTCCTACATATAAGTGTTTGTATGGTATTACATATCGTAGCGTTATTTGAATCATTTCAATTTGATACATATAACATTTTATACAAATAACATACTTTTCACAATACATTGTTTTACAAGCAACTTATCTTATACAAACTCAGTTTACAATGGTTATTCATTTAACCATACATTATTCTCTTATTTATACATATCATCTGATCTTATCATTTTCAAATGATTTACAAAGCAAAGCAAACTACAAGGTTCATGACTAAACATTTTCTCAAACATAAGTCATGAAACCTATTTTCACAAAACCTATGTATCTCACAGGCATTTTTATGCTGACGTACCTATTTTCACATGTGTTTTTCAGGAGCTGTTGCATAAGATGAACAAGATACACATAGGCAGACTTGGGATTTAGTGACAATAAAAGATGCAAGACTAGTTAATTATGTTGTATTTCTTTGTCTGTTAAGACATTGTAACACTTTTAATCAATAAAACGAAACTTCAATTGCCATGGATTTGAAACAATTAATTCTGTTACAACACTCCCCGACGTTTCCGCCACGTTTTGTATGTTCTACGTGGTCGGGGTGTGACAGAAAAGATGGTATCAGAGCCAATGGTTATAGGGAATTAGGTTATTAGTAATGCTTTGACCTAGTCTATAACCTTTCTAGGACCCTAACGCGAGTTTACTTGCGTTTAGTCATAAAACAATACCGTCACCTATCCTTAGGCGACGACCACAACAAGAACATAAATTTCAAAACCGCTTTGAAAACTAATCATCTGTTCTAGGATGATTGATTACTAGGTTTTGAACCCTCTATTGTAAGGTTTTGAACCCCTTTTGAATTTTCAAACTCTTGCCAAAGTTTTGAGTCCTAAATAATGTGAACACGTGCAAACTGGAAGGGTGAATGCCTGTATTCTGGGTTTTCTGGCTAGGCAAGCACTTCGTATATATCTCATCAGACGCGAGACCAGTTGTGCTTACCTGGGAATTCTTGGGATGAGTGTTCACTTATAGGCGAGCATGTCTTCGCGATACATTATTTTTGACCTATTTACTTTGATTAATCACCGAGGTCGTTTGTTGCTTTGTAGTAACAAACAAATGACCACTACCCTTGCTTTCATCAGATTTGTTTCATCTCATTCTTTTCGTCTAATTCTCTCACTCATTTCCTTTCATATTTCCTCTTTTTAGAATGCCTCCACGACGCGAAAACCCGGTATCTATTGATGAGCTGGCAGCTGTCATTACACAGCAAATAACTGCTGCAATCCCGAACATCGTTGCCCAATGTCACCAAGCTATCAACAACAATAATGCCCTCTGCAACTTCAAGACGTTCAACTCGGCCAAGCCATCAAAGTTTTCTGGGTCACAAGGAGCGACTGCACTTCTGCAATGGTTCGAGAGTCTAGAGAGCACCTTCAGGCATGTTCAATGTCCAAACGAGCGAAAGGTAGACTTCGCATCTAGTGTCTTTGAGAAACGAGCTTTGACGTGGTGGAACGGTGTGGTGAGAGATAGGGGTGCCGAAGTGGCACTGGCCCAAACTTGGGAAGAACTTCGAGCACTGATGATGAAGGAATTATGTCCTCGTCACGAGATCAGGGCATTGGAAAGGGAATTCGATGATCTTAAGCAAGACAGCGGTGAACATCGAGCATACAATGATCGATATGAGGAGCTGAGCCTGTTGTGTCCTACCATGGTTACGCCTTTGGATAAGGCGATCGAAAAATACATTGATGGTCTCCCTGACTCAGTTCAAGACATTGTTACCGGTAGTAACCCCACTACGGTTAGGCAGGCCATTGAGCTATCTGCAACTTTGACTGAATCTCAGATCAGGAAACGTAAGCTTTTCCGAAAGGGTGACAAGAAACCAGTCGAGGAATCGAAACCAATCGAGGAATCAAAGACCATGGATGAACAGACTGGATCCCTTGAGCGGTCAAAGAAGCAAAAGGCTTCTCAGAACTTCGCCATGGTCGCTCACAATGATCAAGCCGCCCCAACCAACCAGCTAAACCCCGTACTAGGAAGCCATACAATGGAACTTCACCCTTGTGCAACAAATGTAACCTTTATCATCATGCTATGGTGAAGTGCCGCGAATGCCAAATTTGTGGACGTAAAGGTCATACAGCAAAAGTTTGCGTAGCAGCAGTTGCACCAAATCAAGCTAACAACAAACCTGCTCGAGCTCGCTTTCCACCAGGTTCTTGCTACAAGTGTGGCGAGATGGGACATTTCCGAAGAAATTGGCCAAAGCTTGCTAATGCTAATCCAGCACAGAGATGAGCATCTGACCGACTAGAAGACAACACCGTTTAGAAATAATCATGTCTTATGTATTATTTTCTTTTGTTGTCAAGGTCCATGAAACAGTTGTTATCATTGTTAATAAATAAATCTTTTTATTTACATTGCAATGTATTTATGTGATTGTATGTATAAACAGCATATCCCCTACAATACCGACAATCAAGGAATCGTATTCCTTGAAAAGCAAACTACCCCCAAAATTCTTCCATTTTACAATCTCTTGCATTTTACACAAAGATCCTAAGTACCCGTCTCTTGCAAAGAGACGAAGTACAAGGTGCAAGTTATAATTCTGTACGAATACCCCAAGTACCACTATAAATTCTTAATAGGGTACCCAAGGGTATTTCCGTATGTCCTAAATTATTGTGTACCTTAATTCGCATATTGCGTTTTCCTGAAAACGAAAATCGAATTTTTGGTAGATCATCCTATCTTCATGGATGGATTCTTGAAATGATTAAAGTGCCAAATGAAATCCACGAATTGGATTCCTGGTGTACTTTAAGTATCCGCGTCCAAAGATAACAAATTAATAACCAAGTTAAACAACTATGTGATTATGTGCTTATGTGTTTCCTTTTATGTTTTTGGTGTAATCCAAGTTTTGTTATCCAAATCCTCGTAGAATCTTCCATATCTTTGTATAAGGAAATTCATAGTAGGATATCCAAAGGTACTATATTAAATCCTCAATGGGCTTTTACGTAATAGTAAAGACCCTTGGATTATATTGTACTATTCCATAATTAGACCCCTGAGTGGTCTAGGTAAACAGATTGATCCAAAAATCTGGTTAGGAATATCATGTGATGATATAGCTGAAAGGACTCCTTGGTGGCCTAATTAAAAGGATCATTTGTCGATCTAATTAAAAGGACCCTATGGTAGTCTAGTCACACTCATCACAGGTTTGATTTTCCTCCCCTTCACATTACAAACAAATTGTGCGGACTATGCAAGGAATTGCGTAATTATGGATGCATACATAATTATGGAATTCAGTGCACGGAAACCACAGCTAATTTGGTCGTGTGTGTGGAAAATGACTCATTTCGTTCATTTTCGGTTCTGAAGAAGTTGTGGAAAATGACTCATTTCGTTCATTTTCGGTTCTGAAGAAGTTGTGGAAAATGACTCATTTCGTTCATTTTCGGTTCTGAAGAAGTAGTGGAAAATGACTCATTTTGTTCATTTTCGGTTCTGAAGAAGTTGTGGAAGATGACTCATTTCGTTCATTTTCGGTTCTGAAGAAGTTGTGGAAAATGACTCATTTCGTTCATTTTCGGTTCTGAAGAAGTTGTGGAAAATGACTCATTTCGTTCATTTTCGGGTCTGAAGAAGTTGTGGAAAATGACTCATTTCGTTCATTTTCAGGTCTGAAGAAGTTGTGGAAAATGACTCATTTCGTTCATTTTCGTTTCTGAAGAAGTTGTGGAAAATGACTCATTTCGTTCATTTTCGGGTCTGAAGAAGTTGTGGAAAATGACTCATTTCGTTCATTTTCGTTTCTAAAGAAGTTGTGGAAAATGACTCATTTCGTTCATTTTCATTTCTGAAAAATGTCCGTTAAGGAAATGTCAGGATTATGCCTTACATATCTCGGGTGGTTATTTGACACAAAGTCACAAATAGACTCCTACGTATTAATTTCGGGACGAAATTTCCTAAAGTAGGGGAGACTGTGACACCTGTGTCACCTCAACCATCAAACAAATGCCAAAACAATGAAATATTGTATTTCATACTTGGGATTTGTAAAAATATGTGTATCGTTTGCACATATCAACTCTTGTTCGATTTCAAGCTCTAAATCGCTTTCTGGAAGGTTATACGCGCACTAATGCGTAAATATAACCAGTTTAATGCAACGAACACTCAAGAATAGTGAAATAGGCTTAACATACCTTAAATAACCTTTACATAACTTAGATATAAGTTTTGGAAGGTTTGGTGTGGTGAAATCAAAGTTTATTCGCTTACAGGGACTAAATTTGACAAACTTCGAAAGTATGCCAATTTGAACTGTAACAGACATTCCGGAACATGGCCATAAGTTAAACATACCATAAATATCCTTCACATAGCTTAGAAATAGGCTTTGAAGGGTTCGGTGTGCTAAAATAAACTTTTGGGTCATTCAGGGACTAAAAGTGTCAAAAAGTGCACAAGTTTGCATTTTCGCGCATAACTCACGTTCTGAATACATCCGGACATCCAAAAATTTATGTAAGCATGACTATATTATGCTTTAGTGTTTGGCTTGCCAAAAATCCATTCGTTGCGTCATTTAGATCGTTTTTCGTGCTTATGCGCATTCCGTCGTAATTAAGCGAACATCGCGATCGTACGGCCAAACGAACCAACACCCGGCATATTTTTGAGAATGTTTCATGTCCACAATGTTTAGGCAACATTTTAGGGCCTTAAAGTTGGCTTTACAGGCCTTAGAAGTGCCGGAAATGGGCTTAAACACGTGCAGGGACCAAAACTGTCATTTCTGAAACTTATTGCTGATCTGACATGCCCAGGCGGCCCGCCTCAGTTTCTGTATATCCCCACGCGGGCCGCGTCCGCCTTCTGGACCAGATTAACTGCATTTCACAGCAGATCCAACTGTTTAATCCACACCCACACACTCACACATGCTTAGTCAGCTAATAAGAACCATTTTTAGTCACCACAACTTGCCAACACATGTACGGGTAGGATTCGAGCACGGTTTCCATGAAACGATCTTAACGGTTACCCGAATACTATAAATACCCCACCCCACAACTTCAAAAACCACTAGAATTTTGATCTTAGAAACTCTAAGTTGAAACCATTGTTTCATACCTGAGATTCTTGGATCGAGATTAGCATTCGGGGACCCTTCGTAAGTATTCTTTCGTTCTTTTCTTTCTTTTATTGCTTTTCGAGTCAGAAAGTCAAACTTTGTTTGACTTTCAGCGTTGACCAGCTTATGGTCAATGCGAAGTTCGTTTGAACTTCGCAACGTGAGTGTAATCACGTTGGTTATAGTCCCTTGGGACTATGCCTACTGATTACCACGTTGTCTAGGGTCGTAGGGTAAGCGATCCAATAAATCGCTTATACCTTCGAACCCGACCCAGTTTGGTCGATCATTAGGATCCGACCAAATACATTAGGTGACCATAGTAGGTAGGGAATAACCTTCCGAGGTTATACCCTATGGTCACATCGTTTGAGTAGTTGTATGATAGGTAGTTTATATGCCTTAGGTAAATTACCAGAATACCCTTTTCATGTATAATTGGTAATTAAGCATATGTAACCTAATCTTTTGTCACATAACTGATTATAAAACATGTATAGGTATATAATACTTGTCATAGGACTAGTTAGACGTCTCGAACGCGCTTTGCGCGCACTTCGCGTTAAAGTAGCATAAGCTACCTTAATGAGTCGCGATGGGTCGAAAGCACTTAGGTTTGGTTTCTTAGTAGTATGTAGGCTTTGTTAAACCATATTACATGAGTTCCCATACTCATTTGGTCTACAAGCCCTCATTCTATCAGATCTTCCGATTTAGGTCCGGTTTATTAACATAGTTACCTATATTAGGGGCCGTTTGATATCCGTGATCTCTAGCATTGTTTGGTTGTTACTCAAGGACTACTAAGCAATCTCAAGTGAGTACATAGACCCTTCTTTTACTGTTTTCCAAACTGTTTTGGGGTGAAACACATGTGCCTACTTGTTACTTTCATGCTTTCCTGTTTACAAATCATATACCTGCTATGTTCGTTAGTACATTATAGTACATGATTTTATTACATCTTATGCTAGGTATGCCCATTGTGTGCATTACTTAGTACATCGTTTTACATTACATTATATGCTACGTATGTCTATTGTTGTATACGTAGTACAGGTCACATGCTACGTATGTCTATTGTTGTATACGTAGTACAGGTCACATGCTACGTATGTCTATTGTTGTATACGTAGTACAGGTCACATGCCACGTATGTCTATTGTTGTATACGTAGTACAGGTCACATGCTACGTATGTCTATTGTTGTATACGTAGTACAGGTCACATGCTACGTATGTCTATTGTTGTATACGTAGTACAGGTCACATGCTACGTATGTCTATTGTTGTATACGTAGAACAGGTCACATGCTACGTATGTCTATTGTTGCATACTCAGTACAGGTCACATGCTACGTATGTCTATTGTCGCGTACTTAGTACATTTGTTATTCATCACAGGCTTACATTTTGGATACATATTACATGATTTACATTAGACATGAACATTTTACATCTTGATGGTTTGGTTTGATTAAGTGATTTAAGTAACGAGGCATGTTTAATATGATACAAGCATGGTGGATACGCCGCTGGTACTTCCTACATATAAGTGTTTGTATGGTATTACATATCGTAGCGTTATTTGAATCATTTCAGTTTGATACATATAACATTTTATACAAATAACATACTTTTCACAATACATTGTTTTACAAGCAACTTATCTTATACAAACTCAGTTTACAATGGTTATTCATTTAACCATACATTATTCTCTTATTTATACATATCATCTGATCTTATCATTTTCAAATGATTTACAAAGCAAAGCAAACTACAAGGTTCATGACTAAACATTTTCTCAAACATAAGTCATGAAACCTATTTTCACAAAACCTATGTATCTCACAGGCATTTTTATGCTGACGTACCTATTTTCACATGTGTTTTTCAGGAGCTGTTGCATAAGATGAACAAGATACACATAGGCAGACTTGGGATTTAGTGACAATAAAAGATGCAAGACTAGTTAATTATGTTGTATTTCTTTGTGTGTTAAGACATTGTAACACTTTTAATCAATAAAACGAAACTTCAATTGCCATGGATTTGAAACAATTAATTTTGTTACAACACTCCCCGACGTTTCCGCCACGTTTTGTATGTTCTACGTGGTCGCGGTGTGACAGAATAGATGTGGATATTTCACCTTCATTTGATCTTCACGTTCCCAAGTAAATTATGGACCACGTTTAGATTCTCAACGAACTTTAACAATTGGTATGTGCTTGCGTTTGAGCTTCTTGACTTCCCGATCCAATATTTCCACAGGCTTCTCAACAAAGTGCATCGTGTTATCAACACGAATTTCATCACGTGGTATGTTGAGACACCCTGATTTCATATTTTAAATGCGGAAATAGGTCCCGAATTTTTTTATATAACGAACAATTGATTATTTAAATTAAACTCTAATATAAAAACCACCAACAATATTCACACAATTGGTAGATGATTATTCAAAGACTTTAACAAATATATGATAGCTGGTCTATCATAATGCTTCACAACAACGACCAAGAGTTAATGTGTGTGTTCACCCGTTTCTCGAAACTTGACCGTTGACCTTATGCCCATTTTCGAGCCCTCACAACATGGACTTTACCTGGGGCATAAAAGCACCACACATTAGTAACATAATATATTAGAAACATGGTAATAAGGTTTGAATCAAAACTTTTACAAAATGCGTCAAAACTAGTCGGAGAAGTTGACCCGACATAGGGTTTGGCGTATCACATAAGATTTTTGCGTAAGCATTCGATATCCACCGTAGCTTACACTGGGAGGGGCATAGCATACATGCCCTTCAACACCATTTCACCATTTTCCAATTTTTACGACATGTTCTGACCTCATACAACCTATAGAAACTTCAATATCTCCACATTACCAACCTTCAAAGATAATTAGTAAGTTCTAATTTTACATTTTAATCATAAATCATACATATTAATATATACAAACCATTTATAACTTCTTACCGGCTCAACATCAAAAAATTACCTTTTTATGCATCTTTATCCCAACATTATGTGTGCATACCTTAGCATCTTCTTATTTGCAACTGATGCAGGTTTATAGTTCGATTCATTTTATTAGCTACACTTTGCAAAGCTATAAGCAAGACCATCACTCTTCAATCATATCAATGGGATAGCCTATAAAGCACATTCTACGAAATATCATTTCATCAACTTATAAAAGCAATTGATATTGAAATTGTATACTCCCGCCTTATGTCCATGTAAGAATTTGTAACATGATCGAATAAATAATAATATTACATAGCCATGAGGCATTGATCCAACTTATACATAATACCACAAAATAGTCAAGCTATTTACACTTCATATATAATTATATATTTTTTGTAGAATATTAAACAGTCAACTTTGCCCGTAGGATTGATCGAATCTTGAGTTCCTCCACCGAGCCGTTGACTTCCTGAAGTCAAACTCATAACATGTCAAATTTGTAACTTATTGATATACAATTCCATCTCATCATACTTGGGTCTATTTGACTTAATACATACGTAAGCACCCTTAAACACAACTATATTATATGTTAGTTTTTATGCTAACATTCTAACAGCAAGGTTGGATGAATTCCCAACTTATCATCTTTTTATCCATTGACCCGTTTGAAAAGAAACTCGCCTAAATTATTATGTTTATCCCCAAATTCTTTTTAAACTATTCAAACACATTTCAATAGGCTCAATCGATCATTTACTACCAATATACTCATATTTAACTCAACTCTTTATCAAAATTATCCTTAAAGCAATTGCCCTAAATTACAGCTTTTCGTAAGTTTCTGCACAGCCTTTTGTTTCCATTTTCTACCCCTTTTAGGTTCCATCTTTACTTCATATGATCAAAAACAGTAAAAGTGCACTCAACGAGCTTTCCGTAGATATATAAAACACCCCAATCGGATAAACGGTTGATTTTATATGATTTTTAGATGTTCGCCTAAAACCTGAGTAAAAGCTGCGAATTTCAGCACTTTGTTTCTTCCCCAAAATCGGCCCAACCCTAATATGTAGCTTCTTTTTCTTGATCATAATCCAAATTAAATAACCCTAAACTTGTCATATACATTGGGGTGAATATATGAGTTCTAAAACAACATGAAATGAACAAGTTTCACACAATATTCATGAAATTCTTTATCTAGATATTTCATCAAACATCATACATTCTAACCATACTACCATGTTCATCTTTGATTTCAAATCTTCCAAGGTTCATTCTAATAATAGGACTAAGTAATAAAATTACCAATTAATAACTGCCATTATGGTCTTGAAATCACCATCACATCTATTTTCATCATGAACTCAAGAAACTCATAAGAAACCATAATCTCATCTTAGCAATTTCAACCTTGATTATGCATTAAGAAGGTAAGTGTAACCCATCAGCATCTATATCAAGTCAAAGAGCTCAGATTTATGCACTTATTGATCTTGTAATATGAAGCCTAACTTGTGTGTTCATACCTTGTTCAAAAATAGTGGTTATATGCTATACATTATTATCAAACCATGAAGGAAACATAAATAACTCATTCTTATCAAAATTTCAGACTATATAAGTATTTCAACAAGGATTAACTTCCACATATGAATTTTCTAGGGTTTTAAGGTATAGAAATTCGTACCTCTTGTTCTTCACCACATAGAAAATTTTCAAGCCCTAAACCATTGATTCACTTCCAATTGCAAGATTTTTGGTCTAGCCTTTCCTTCTTTTTCCTCTTACCCCTTTTGGTCATCTCTTTCACACATATACACACTGATATGAGCAATACATGTAAACCTTTGGAGTTTTACACCTAATTAGACCTTTTACAAGAATTACATAACTAGTCCCTTTTAAATCATTTCTCTTCTTTTGCAACAAAACTGTAGTTTGGATATTTGCTTTGAAACAAAAGTTTACTATTTCAACATTTCTTTAGACAACCCTTTTTTAGCAATATTTTTCAATAACTATTATTCTAATAAATTATGGAAATTTTAGGATGTTACATATGTGGAGGTTTTTATCAGCTAAACACTTTTTAAGATTGGACACATGGAAGGTTGGATGAACAATTCCAAGTTCCGGAGGTAGCTCTAATCTGTAGGCCACTTTTCCGATTCTTTCAACATTCTTGAATGGTCCAACATATCTTGGTGCAAGTTTTCCTTTATTTTCAAATCTGATTACTCCTTTCCAAGGTGAAACCTTGAGTAAGATGTGATCACTGACTTGAAATTCTAAGGGCTTGCGTCGTCTATCCGCGTAACTCTTTTGACGGTTTCTAGGTGTCTGAAGGTTAGCGCGAATTTTCTTGACTTTATCTGTAGTCTCTAGAATGAGTTCAGGTCCTGTAAGCTGAGCTTCACCTATCTCATTCCAGCAGACCGGTGAACGACATTTTCAACCGTATAAAGCTTCGAAAGGAGCCATGTTGATGCTAGAGTGATAACTGTTGTTGTAGGAGAACTCGATCAACGGTAGATGTGAATCCCAACTATCACCAAAATCGATCACACAAGCTCTAAGCATATCCTCCAGTGTCTGGATTGTTCTTTCAGATTGACCATCCATTTGCGGATGATAAGTTGTGCTCAAATTAAGTTGAGTTCCCATTGCAGATTGCATGGTTTTCCAAAAGTGAGACGAGAATCGAGCATCTCTGTCAGATATAATGTTCAAAGGAACACCATGACGGGATACAATCTCATCTACGTATAGCTTGGTAAGTTTGTCAGGAGATAGATCCTCACGGATCGGCAAGAAGTGTGCTGACTTGGTCAGACGATCAACAACTACCCAAATGGCGTCATGACCTCTATTAGTGCGTGGCAGTTTGGTAATAAGATCCATAGCAATGTTTTCCCATTTCCAAACTAGAATCTCTGGTTTCTCCAATAATCCAGCGGGATGTTGATGTTCGGCCTTACCTTGAGATAAGTAAGGCATTCGAACACGTATAAGGCAATGTCTTTCTTCATACCCGACCACCAATACTGGGTTCGAAGATCCTTATACATTTTAGCTGCACCAGGATGAATTGAATAACGAGACTTATGAGATTCATCCATTAATAAGGTGCGAAGATTGTCTTGCTTTGGAACCCACAAACGGTCCATGAAATAATATAATCCATTGTCCTTTAGTTCAAGATCAGGCTTAATATGATATGGTAATTCCTTACCCATCAAGTCTTGTGTAACACAAGTATGTTGAGCCTGAGAAATGCGGGTTTGAATATCAGATCGAACTTGAACACAATGAAGCTTGACACGTTCCTTACGACTCAATGCATCAGCCACGACATTCGCCTTACCAGGATGGTAGCGAATTTCGCAATCATAGTCGTTTAGAAGTTCAACCCAACGTCGTTGCCTCATGTTTAGCTCTTTCTGATTGAAAATATGCTAGCGAATTTTGTGGTCAGTGAACACTACACATTTTGTACCATACAGGTAGTGTCTCCATATTTTGAGAGCAAAAACTACTACACCTAACTCAAGATCAT
Organism: Helianthus tuberosus; assembly: GCA_030545235.1. Taxonomy (NCBI): domain Eukaryota; kingdom Viridiplantae; phylum Streptophyta; class Magnoliopsida; order Asterales; family Asteraceae; genus Helianthus; species Helianthus tuberosus. The sequence continues at coordinate 142,691,702 of CM060357.1, forward strand.
GAGTCGTGTAATTCTTCTCGTGTACCTTTAGCTGTCTTGATGCATAGGTTATGACTTTGTTTCTTTGCATGAGAACACAGCTAAGGCCTAAGTTGGATGCATCACAATATACGACAAAGTCGTCGTTGCCCTCAGGTAAAGATAGAATAGGTGCATCACAGAGTTTCTGTTTCAAGGTCTGATGTCACACCTTGACTTTTGTGGAAGCGTGATTATGGTGTGACTTTCTTAATATAATTGCATTCAATCATAACAACAACTATATGATAAAAACCATAGATGGTCATCCATTAAATTAAGTTAAAAACATCACCACATCATTTTTTGAAACATAGACTCCAAATTTTAAGTTTTACAAACCATATGAATTGTTTAGAGTTCCCTAAGGACTCATCAAAACACTTTAGATAAAATCAGGCTTGGGTAGATGTGTCTCGTCCAGGAATAAAACACACTAACTGATCGAAGTGTCGTGCTCCGGTCAAAGATAAGATTTATAAACCCTAATTACCCTTAACAAACAGCTAGTGGTAGTAAGGGGTCGAACCACGAAGAGTATGTGGTTTGCAAATGGATTATGAATGAATTGTAGTAGTTGTCACTTTTATGAAGCTTGCTAAATTGTTTTTATGGTTTTTGGTTTGTTGAAAAGATGTTGAACAAAATTAACTAAATAGATTGGATTGATTATCTACTAAAAATTGGCAAATGCAAGAAATGTAATTGCTTGTTTAAACAATAATGACAAAAAGGGTTCACACCCGGTTTCAGTAATTGCCAACCTAGGGTTTCTACAAATTTTAGATTCAACTCAATTGTATAACGATTAACGGATTTAGTGTACCGTGACTTAGGTGCCAATAACTATCAACGTTTCGAAGAACGGACAAGAATGCACTTTGTAATCACAACAAGTAAAACCTAACCATGACAACACATAACTATACATAACCATTTCGCAAAGTCATAACTTTATAATCGTTCGACAATTTACGAATACGAAACAAATGTAAACTATTGTCAATGATTTCAAAAATCAATACAAATTGTCACAAAGTTGAATCAAGAAACAATTCAAAACCCTAAATTAAACAACTACCTACACCGGGGTGAAACCAAGGTGATTAGCCGCTCATGGTGGAAGGAACTTGATCACCGGATGATTGGAACTTGATTTGGATTATATCGAATCTTGTGGAATGGTGGAATGATGTAGATTAGGGTTTTGGTGGGTGATGACGGTGAAAGGAATGATGGATGAATGAACTAGGGTTTGTGGGTTAGCGATGAAGGTGAATTGAATGGTGATTCGGGTTGATTCGGGTGAAGGTTGATGATTGTAGATGATTGGTAATGGAAGAGATGATGATAATTGGCTCCAAGATGATTATTCAAACCTCTATAAAGTGTAACCCCCCGAATTGGATCAAAACTCCACTTATAACTCGCCAAAACGAGCAACAAACAAGAAAAACCGGTCAGAGAGCAGGGGTCCACGTCGCCGACGCCCCCCCTGTGACGCCGACGCCGCCTAGATTATTCATTTTCCTGCTGACGCAATTTCATGCTGTCTACGCCATTTTTTAGCGATGCAACGCGTTGCCGACGCCCATAGTGCGTCGCTGACGCCCCCTCTAGGGTGTTTTTCATCGTTTCTTCATTTCACATGTTTCCGGTTGATCCCGTTCGCTCCCAGTACTCAAAATAGCTCTCGAATAGCTCCTTAAACTCTATAAGACCTGCAAAACACAATCCTCATTAAAAGTAGGCTATCCATGATTAAAAGTCACATAAAAACATGAACTTAAACCATAACGAACACCGGTTTTCGACCACGTATCACATCCCCACACTTGTTTTTTTGCTTGCCCTCAAGCAAATATGTTTTTCACTTTCACGTGGGTCGAACAAAGAATACACTCCCCATTCCCGAGACGAAGGTTAAGGTCAATTGTCATACAAAAGTTCAAACTCCTTACAATTTTCAACATATTTAACGGTAAAGTGAATCATCACATATAAAATGGTTATCCAAGACTAACCCGCCCGTGAAACCGACAAATCATGCATATCCCTCACAATGTTCTGTCCACTCGGTTTAAAATTGGCTAATAGTTGATGCATTAGCACTTTTGAAATAATCACTCAAACCGATTAGAACATGTACCCACACAGGCTTGCAACTCAATCGTTCTCCACCACTGAACACGAATACTAAGCACAAGTCATAAGGTCTTTGTAAGGGTTGTAACGGGGCTAGGCTAAGGGTAGGAAATAGGATATTTTAAAGTGGCTAAGGTGATGAAAATTCGATTTTTATTACAAAACAACTATTCTAAACAAAAATAAACTATACGTCAACTCCGAGGCAATGATGTTCGCCTTTTATTTCTCAAACGAAGAACATATATGTTTGTTCTTTTCTCAACAACTTTCTATTCTTTTTCGTAACATTTTCTGATTTTTCTCTCTTTTTTTTTCTTTTTTCTTTTTTTTTTGGCATAATTATATGCAAACAAATAATTCACAACCATTCAAACTTGACTCCTATAATCGAATTTTCATCACACGGGTTTAAAAGAAAAAGGTTTAAAGTTATGGGCTAAAAGGTGGTCAAATGAAAGGATTAGGCTAAAAATTGGCTACTAGGGAATAATTTTTTTGGTAAGGATATATAAATGGTGTAAAAGGAAAAGGTTTACCTAATGCCTTAATCATTCTTGTGCTTGTATTCAGTCTATGGTCTCAAACGTATTGAAAGTTGCAAGTTCTACAATACATGACTAATGGTCCACTCAAACAAAGAAACATAAGTATGTAATTCTATGATGTAAAAGTGGCTCAAAACCTCACATATCTAAAGGTTATGGTATGTGACATGCATAAAATGCTAGTTTCTTAGGCGGATTATTCCCAAATAACCACCCGCTAAATACCTGTCATGCTATTAATTCGAACTTGACCATGACAAAAGACCAAATGGGTTGTGACATCCCTCGTTGACTTAGTTACTTGTGCTTTAAGATCGCTTTCGAAACAAGACATTTTTGAAATTTTCCCCCATCCCCACACTTGAGGTAAACATTGTCCTCAATGTGCAAGAACTAGAGTTTTAAAACGCACAAGGGATGTGACACGGCTAACTTCCCAAAAATTCCACCCCGAAAAATAATATACAATTACAATCCACTTATTACTAATCTAAGAATCAAGGTAAAAAGGAAACGCATGCACCTGATTTTTGTCACTAGATGCTCCTGTTTTCTTCTTCTCTTCACAAAAACGGTCGCCCCACGAACATGGTGTACCTACAAATTTAAACCCTTGTGTAGAAGCATGCTTCTCACAAGCATGCTTCTCACAACCATTGAAATTTGTTAGGTACTTAGTTCTACCATTTTTATGAAAGTGTTACCAAGTCATGCGTTAATTTACCTTGATTTATGTGGAAAAATAATGTACAACAATAACAAACCTAACTCACTTTCGTAGGAATCACGGTTGCATTTAGCGTATGCAACAAGCCCTTTTAAAACCCCCAATAGCTTGGGAGGACGAGTAGGTCTCGTGGGGGTTATATAGGGAACACACCCACAACGTTCATTTATCTAGGCAAAAAGAAATACTAACGAAATAAAAATAAAGAAAACCAAAATATACAACAACAATAACAACACAGACATACCTTGCCCTCACCGCTGATATCTCTCGTTTGGGTCAACTGGTGGATTTGGCTGGTATGAGTAACCATTGAACATCTCCTTGTAATTATCGAGGGGGCCCGTCTCTCCTTGGGGTGGCGGCTGGTATGGAATCGGAATGAAACTGGACCCAACTACTTCGGGCTAGTGAGGAGATGGATCAGATGGGCCTCGTGGAATGCGGAGGTTGGAGTAATCGGTCCACCCCGCGTGTTCCACATAAGGAAGGCCGGCTTCATAGTCTCTCTGATGTCGCTCCTGATCGTGGAGGACCTTGGCGTTATTAATAACCATTTGATTAGCGACATACAAAGCACTCCATCGGCGTCGTTCCAATTCATTTTGCTCGTTTTGACGCCTCTCCTCATTTGCCTCCCATGCCCGTCTTCGGGCTGTCTCTTCCTCCTGCAATTGTATCAAACACTCCATTTGGGATCTTTGGAGCGCTTGTTACATCTGCTGCTCTTCCATGTGTTTTTCCATCCTCTCACGATAGGCCGCTTGGAGGGCCCACAGTTCTTGTTGTTGGGTGAAGAAGTTCTGCTCCCATTGATGTCTCTTCTCATGAGCTCACGGTTTTCCCCCATAACCGCGGAAATGTTATCATATGTATCATGTGTCTCAAGAGGGCAACTGGTGCAGGCTACTCTTCGTCAATTGTTCATGAACTGCGCCACCGTGTGTGATGATTCATTATGTCGCCCTGCATACCTTTGCCTAGGGGGCCTTCGCCCCCTATCTTCTTCCTCATCTGCCTCTTCTTCTTCGTCATCTCTGTGACAAACCTCATAACTACATGTATTTATACGATTAATTAATGTTAATTAAAGTGCTTGATGTCAGTGCTGAATTACTTAACTGCTTTCTGATTACTGTGTCATACTTACATGTGCTTTTTAACATACTAGTCTTGTGCAGAAAATTGACTAAATGATCCTGTATGCTTTCCTAAGTGTTGGGAATTAAAAGTGTTACAAAAAGATACATAAATGATACTAAACAGAATAACTTAGCACTTTAACGAACCGGTATCTAATCGAACAACCGGACATTACCCGGAATACTAAAATATTGCAAAAAGTATTGTTTTTATTTTTCTGAGCTAGTCATGGTTCTCGAGCACACTAACATGTTACATAAAGCATGTGCCACACTAAACATTAGATCTTACACTTAACACCTTCCACTAATTAAATTATCTACCAATAATTTTCATTTAACCCCCCCCCCCTCTTGTAACCGTCCCCAAACATGGACCCACCATAAGATTTCTAAATCTTACCATAATCCCTTCTATAATATTCCTTGGATTTTGAGTGATTTGGTTTGTACTTCTCTAGACATATTACCCTTTGGACAATGGGACTTGAAGGTTATATGTAAGCATAAACACTCATCATCTTCACCACCATTTTTCTTCTCCCTCTCCACATAAAGCTCGGCCGAACTAACCCCCTTACACTACAAAATTTTCGGCTCTCACTCACCCATTTCAAGGTTAACGCAAGGTGTATCAAGGTGAATTAGGAGGCTCGGTGTTCACGGAACTTGAAGGACCTCACTCGTTTGCTATTAACCACTCAATCTTCATCATAGTTCTTCCCTAGCTTGAAGCTAGTAGTAAGCTTCTTGTTAATCCTTAGATACTTCATGTTTTTAGTGGTTAAAGTTTATATTATGATGAAATCATAAGAACACTAAAAGAACCTACACTTGAATCATGAAACATAAGCTAAAAGAAGATGAAACATGATGAAACAAGATGAAATAATGCTAGTATGATGTTGTTTGGTATATGTTAATGCTTGCTTGTTGATTACTAGAAATATGTTGTTGATCATTATATGAAACTTGTTAACTTATGATTAAAAACATGATTTAACAAGTTAGGAGGTGATTAGGGGTTTACATAAAAGAATCACCTCCATATTTAGACATAAACTTGGTGACAAAGTGATTTCTTGTAAAATAACAAACAAAGTGATCTAGTAATCTTGTAGATCTAAAACTTGTGAATGATTTTCCTAAATAAACCAAGTTTAAAATACGACTTTTCGAAAGATCATGATCCTTACACTATTTTGGAAATAAAGTAAGTATATGGATACTAGTGACACATGAAAATGTTGTAAATAAATATTTTTGTAAAATATGATCACAAGTTGTGAACATCCAAAAATCCCGAGAATGAGATTTTAACAAAAGTAAACACACTTTGGAGGGTAACTAAACCCACTAAATGCCTTACCAAGTTACTACGCGTTTTTATGAAACATCAAGTTCATGTTGGTTTGTAAATGGAATAGTTTGCTATTGGTAAATTGTTGTCGATTGTTGAATGATTTTTGGAAAAGAAAATGATATGCTTATTAGCATGGACGCCTCCATTTACAAAGGAAACTCTGGAGAATTTTTCAAAAAATTCCAACACATAGAAAATATTTTCTAACAAGTGTATTTTTAACTATGATCTTTCCACAAAAGTCAAAGTGTAACATTTGAATTGTGTGGTATGTGATAGAAGTAATGAGTAGATAAACCATACGTAGGATACGTGTTGTGTATGCACAAGAAACTGATTGTTATCTGTACCTTATTAGGACGCGCTTGATTTCTGATTATTAGAGTAACTAATCTAACCGAGCAAACCAAGGTGAGTTCACACTCTTAAGTCATGGGATTCCCGGTGGATTGGGAATGGGATTAAATACCTAAGACGGAACTTGTACTTTCACCACAACTAGACTACTTACCTCCGTCCTCGGATTGGGAAGGACGCCAGCGCTAAACCCACGTATTCTCATACGTACCTCTGTCCTCGGATTGGGAAGGGCACCAGCGCTAAACCTATGTATTCTTATACTGTAACACCTTGAAAAATTCACGTCCTATAATGAGTTGACACGTGTCATATGTCTGAACGTGTGAAAGAATGTTATAGAAGGATTAAAGTTGACAATCATGGAAAGTATGTGAATATACGAGTTCTAAATGTCAACAGTGAATAAATATATTGTACATTAACCCTACATGATGCTCATACCTTCAAACGAATAAATCATGGATCATACGAAGCTAATTGTGAATAAAAGTGAGATATTACAAACTACAGGGGTTAAATGTGTCAACATGTTTAAGTTATACCTCTGAGTGACCTTTTGACAAACCCGAAGCTTTGTAACGGTTAATTATGCTACTAGAATGCACGATATAAATTTCATAAAGTTTCGTTATCGTATGAGAAAGTTATGATCAAATTCGTATACAAGGGGTTAAAGCGTCAACGTTGAAGTTTATGACTTTTCGGGGAACAATAAAGTTAACCGAGGACTAAACAAAGTGGGTAAATGTCTTAAAGCCCTTATAAGTCAATTTGGAGGGTTCAAAGTGCAAGAAATAAAGACGTAGCAAAGTTTCCAAGAGCCAAGGACCAAAGCATAAAAATAAAAAATATAAGATTTGATCAGAAGGGGCCTCGCGCCACGCGAAGGCCCTGGGGGGGGGGGGGGGGGCTACGCGTGCCGCGAGGGGTCGTCTGCTCCGAATTTGTTGGGTTCTTGTCTGCCATAGCCATTTTAACCACCTTATAAACGATTTTCCTCATCTTGCACGACCCCTAGGCAACCCCTAGACACTTAGGGACATCTGGAAGTGATCCATGGCCATGGTTAGACTTTTGTGTCAACAATCCATGAGTTCTTGAGCACTATATAAAGGGCCAAGGTTGCAACCAATTCTTCACACCTTCCTTCAGCATTTCTGATCATTTCTGGAGCTCCAAAGCAGGCTCAAGTGATCACTAATCGTGCATAGGACTTCGGTAAGTGTGCTTAACCTTTCTTAGTTAAGTTTTTGCTTAGTTTTAGCTTAAAAGTCAAACCGTCGTAATTAACGGTTGACTTAGCGATTAGTCACTAATGGTCCAGTGATTAGTCGAATTGAAAGTAGTTATAAGTTGGTAATTATGTGGGCATTAAACCCTTAAAAGGGCACCCTCTGATTCCCACTCTAACTAGGTCTAATGTCGGGTCAAACTTGTTATTAAAAAGTCAACAGAATGCTTAATTTCTAATTTATGCATAATTAGCAATGTAGAACCCCTACAACCTGTTTGATCATTAATATAACTTGGTAATTAATGTAAGAACATGTCTAAACATGTTCAACCCGACAATTTTCTGTTTAGACCCGGTTCGGAACCGAAAGTCGCAAAGCTTTGACTTTTGCTTTGACTTCAGTTCTGACCCGTTTTGGTATGTTTTAGAAATGCCGTAGAGCTTTAATTGGACTAGGTTACATGCTAGCATAACCCTCTGTGATTATACACCTTGGTTCATTAGTTATCCAATTAATATGCATGATTCAGTTAATTGCTCATATGTTGACCATTATGCCCTTTTCACCTTAAAACGTGATTTTTGAAAATGTAAAAGTGTAGAAACCTTAGCTACTGAATTATAAACTTGCACCCAAAATTTGACATCAGTTTGAGATGTAGTTTGAGAGTTATGCTCATTAGCGTAATTAAGAAGCTTTATGTTAATTAAACGGCGTAATTAGCATATAGCCTATTTAAACTCACTTTTTGACATCAAACTTCTTACCCACTGATGTAATATATTATTTTGGGATTTTTGAAGATTTTTAATTAATTTTAGGCTGAGCATAACTTAGAGTCGTAAGCTTAATTCGGTAATTGTCGGTTTTGCCCTTACGGGCTATAAAATGAGTTTTACATATCTAATTGACTCCAAACCTTTTGCTACTGATTACATATGATAAATAAATTATTTTAAGCCTCTTGGAATAATAAAAATATCAGCTTTATGTATATAACCCGGAAATAACTTTTGATCGCCTTTTTAAGCGTTTTTAACGCATAGTATGTACTAGAACTATTTTAAACATACAAGGGTTGATACCTACTGATATTTTAGGTAAATTATAATATTTTAACAGTAAGCAAAGGTTGTTAAACTCAGACTTCAGTTTTGAGCTTTTCGGCTTATGTGAAATTACTAAAATGCCCCTACGGTGCATAGTTTGGTTATAATTGATAAATCTCACATATATACTTTACCCTACTGTTATAACTTATTAAATTGAGTATTTTTGCTGATTACATCAGACCTGTAACTCAGGTAAATACTTAAACTCTTTTATAACCTTGAAAATGACCAAACTACCCCTACGGGGCATAGTTTGCGTTTAAATTCGTTTCAGGCATATTAACTTAGGAAACCTGTATATGGCTCTCATGTATACCCGTTACGCTTATTACGAGTTCGGTTCGGTTTATGTAACTAGTTTGCATAAATTAGCCGAAACGGGTCAAACCTTATCGGTGTTATCTCAAAATCCAGAATGTGTATGAAATACCCATATTAAGCAAGTCTTCAAACTTGTCGGGTCTAAATCACATTCTATCCGGTCTTCGCTTAATCGTGCGTACGAACAGTATCTCTGAAACTAATCGGTCTAAGCTTAAGCTTAACTAAAGACCCGTTAGGATTCTAATAGGTTATTATAAACCTTCGTTCCAGATTAGGAGGACCAGTAAAAGCTACTTGCATTTGCTTATTGTGATTATTACTTTGCTCAGGTAAATATTTTTAACTTATTTTCCCTATACGGGCTTGGGGTACGGTATATAAAATACCGCTTGGTCGGGCATTAAATCTTCCTTCGTATGGTGGTTAATTGATAATTTGATCGGCCCGTTTAAATTGTTTTGTTTACTTAAAGCCTTTGGGGGGTTAATGACTATGTCCCGGATATCCTTGGCATCATTTTATGAAATGGCCACGACCTAAGCGCGGAGTGTAGGCGTACACTCGTCAGTGCATAAATAGATTATGTGGTGTGTCTATTGATCTTTAACCCGGCACGATCCGGGCTACTGAACGCATAAGGAACATGTAATTCTTTTACAAGTTTATATATTTAAATAATTATCCCAAGTTATAAAATGTTTGTGCCATGTGCATCCAAATCAATTTTTAATCATTTTTAAAATGAGTCAGTTGATTGTACTTACCAGTGTAAACTGACGTATTTTCCCAAAAAGATTAAATGCAGGTACTACTCGTAATAGGATGGATTTTCTGCTTAGCATCAATAAAGAGTCTCGCAAGCTTAAGATGCCTACGTCTGTTGAACTACTGTTTCCTATTTATTTTCGATCCTTCTGTGGATTATTTTTCGACTGTTGTGATACACGATATTACAATTATGTTCAGTTGAAATATATCTTTCATTTGCTTCCGCTGTGCATTTAAATATTGTGTTGTTTGACTATTATGTTGCCAACCACGTCACGATACTCCCCACTGGGCCCACCGGTGACACGTGGAATTCGGGGTGTGACGGGTTGGTATCAGAGCCAACACTGAGTGAATTAAACGCTAGCGTTTTGTGTTTAATCTCAGTTACACAACTGCACATTCCAAAACTTTCGAGTCTAGACAAATAACATAGGACAAACTCTACCTTGTTTTGTTTTGTTTTGTCCTTTATTTTATATATTCTTGTCGCTATCTTATGTTGTATTGACAGGATTAATTATGCCGCCAAGATTCTTTCGACGAAGAGGACGAGGCAAGGGGGCCAATCACCGCCCCCAATGACGACGAGGCAGGACCTTCGCACATGCGAGCTCCTACCACCACTGCGAGTGATGACCCTAGAGAAAGCCGGAGGAACCTTTTTGAACCTGCTAGATGATCTGTCTCGCACAGTTCGACACCTCCCATTCACAACTCATATGGGCCACAGTCGGAAAATGAGCCCGATAACCCTCAACCTTCTTACATACCTCTTCAGCGATCCCTATCGCATAATTCCTTTGGTAACCCCACACCTATTTTTAGGGGCCGGTTTAACCCGGAAAATTACATACAAGAACCAGTGGGTTTTAACCCATTGGGGCCAGAGGATCATTACTCAGGTGATCATGCAGAGGACATGGACGAGGACACGGATCCCGTCGAGCCCGCAACCGGAACTCCCAACCATCCTATCGAGGTCTCCGATGGTTCGTCTTTTCATGGATCGCCCTACCATGGTCCGGACAGTTACCAGGCACGATTTAATCAGTACGAGTGGTATTTTACACCCTCGCATCATTCATCGCCTCACCAGCAGCAGCAGCAGCAGGATCCCTCTAAGGATTCACGATTCGTGGCAGTCACGCCACCGCCTCCACCGCCACCAGTTCAGCCGGCACCTCCGCAACCGCCGAGGCGTAGGAGAACCGGAGCACGTATGTCTGCATGAGGAGGGGACTTTCATTTTAGCTCTCCTCGACAATCAAGTGGCAGCCATTCTCCGCCGCTTCAAGAAGATCCACAAATGGGTGGACCTTCAAACCCAGCTGCACCACAGCCACCACCGATGGGTTTCGATAACCCGATTCCTGCATACACTGGTTCAATGGCGTACAACCCGTTTGAGCCGCCGCCTCACACTAACTATAATTACGCTGAGGCCGACCCATACTTGGTAGCGGCCAACTATAACGCCCTTCATCCTGAAGGATAGTATGGAGCTCCTTGGGGAGTAGGTTACCCAACTCATGGGTACCAAATACCTACTAGACCTATAATTCGGCAACAATCGCAGCCACCAAGGTTCTCCCCACCAGAGCGTGAAGAAATTCTGTAAAGGTTGGACCAAGTCGAGCGAGACTTTCACAGAGACCGTAGGGAGCGACAAAGTTTCTTCCAAGGATTGACAAGCCTAATAAAAGGGAAGAGCAAGAAGGACCATTGAATCCTTCCACTGTTGTTGTAATTTCCTTGTATCAGTTGAGCCCCTGCGTGGGCCTGTCTTGCGGTATTAGCCCCTGTGTGGGTATGTTAGTTTGTTTTGACCCCTGCATGGGTCTATCTTTCTGTTAACCCCTACGAGAGTATGATATTTGTTTAAGTCCCTGCGTGGACTAGTATGTTGCTTGACCCCTGCGTGGGTAACTTGTTTGTCTAAAAAGTCCCGTTTAGGGCGATGTGTAATCTATTAATAATTAATGGAATGTTTAAATTATAAATTTCATTTGCGCCATTATATGCATAAATATTATATATGAAATAAATAAATCAAAATCATTCCTTTTAATAATGATCTGCCTATTAAATATTAAATAAGAATCTTAAGAGTGAAACCTAGCCTGAGTGTCATTGTAAAGACCTGGCCAAAATGGTAAGACCTGTTTAAAAGATTCAATACCCTGTTAACATCTGTAAACATGTTAACACACCTGGCATATGTGATTCGTTAAAATCACACACGTCATTCTTATATAAGGATTCTTCAAAAGATTCCTAACCCAACTAAATGATCTCTGAATCATGGGTTTAAATCATCAATTAAGATGATCATATTTTGACCATACATTGGTAATATAGTGCCTACGGGCCTTGCTCATTTCTATATGAGCCAAAGACAGTGGTAGCTATGACTCCCTGTCCGAAAAGGGTAATGAACTATGTTCAAGCCTTAAAAGCTTTTATTCTCTGAAATCATAGCTTATAATTTATAAATGTCCTTGTGACTAGGCCTTTTGTGCTATTAATAAAATTTTTATTGTTTTATAATTAGGATAAATTATAATAAAATCCTAAATAAATATGATTAATAAATTAACCAAATATGGTCTATGTTTACCATGGTTAATGAATTGCCATAAAAGACAATTTCATAATAAACTCCCAACTAAACTATAACGGGTGGAAAATAATGATAACGCCCGAATTAATATAACGGGTGATGAACTAAAAGCGTTAGTAGACGACGCAGTTACAAAGGCATTAGAGCGGCAGTATGAAGAATATAGTGGGACTCGAAGTAGGACCCTATCTACACCGCATTCGAAGCCACCTTCCAAGAAGGAAGAACCCAAGAAAGATGATGATCGACACTCCTCAAACCACCACAGTGCTCCATCTCAACAGATTGTATTGAATCAAGGACCCCGTGATAAGGGTTGCTCATACAAATACTTTGTTTCATGTAAACCCAGGGATTTCACTGGGGAAAAGGGGGCCATAGACTGTATGACATGGCTAGATGAGATGGACACAGTTGTTGATATCAGCGGATGCGCTGAGAAAGATGTGGTAAAGTTTGTGTCGCAATCGTTTAAAGGCGAGGCTTTAGCCTGGTGGAGATCACTGATTCAAGCCACTGGGAAGATCCCATTGTACAACATGTCTTGGGAACAATTCGTTGCCCTCATCAGGGATAACTACTGTCCTCAGCACGAGGTCAAAAAGATTGAGTCAGATTTTCTTTCGTTAGTAATGACCAATCTAGATTGCCAAGCTTACCTGACGAGCTTTAATACCATGTCGAGATTGGTTCCGTATTTGGTGACCCCGGAACCCAAACGAATAGCTCGTTTCATTGGGGGTTTAGCCCCCGAGATAAAGGCAAGCGTGAAGGCCTCTCGACTGACTACCTTCAGATCTGTGGCTGACATATCCTTGTCCCTCACTTTAGACTCGGTCAGGCAAAGGTCGCTGAGGAACAAGGATGCAGAGAAAAGGAGACATGAAGATGACAATTCACGGAGGTCAAACAAGAAGCACCGAGGAAACGGTGACAACAAGAAAGGGTCAGAATCTAAGAAAGATGGGCACCAATCTGGTGAAAAGCCCAAGTGCAAGGTCTGCAAGAAACAGCACTTCGGGAAGTGCAGGTTTGAATCAAACTCGCAGACTCAGTCAAGAACTTTTGCATGTTGTATATGCAAGTCCAAGGAACACAAGACCTTGGATTGCAAAAAGCTGAAGGATGCAACGTGCAACAGTTGCAATGAGAAAGGGCACATTAAAACCAACTGCCCTAAATATGCCAAGAAGCTTGAAGAGGCCAAGAAGACCAATGCTAGGGTCTTCAGAATGGATGCAAAGGAAGCAGTACAGGATGACAATGTGATAACAGGTACATTCCTTATAAATGACATCTATGCAAGAGTACTTTTTGATTCAGGAGCTGATAAATCATTTGTAGATAATAAGTTTTGCAAATTGTTGAATTTACCTGTTAAAACTTTAAGAGTGAATAATGAGGTGGAGTTAGCAGATGGCACCTTAGAAACCGCCTCAACCATATTAGATGGATGTTTCATATCCATTAAGAACCACTCTTTTCCTTTGTCCCTACTTCCTTTGAAGTTGGTCGGTTTCGACATCGTTTTAGGCATGGACTGGTTATCTCATAACCAGGCCCAAATTGTCTGTAATAAAAAGCAAGTGGTGATCAAAACTCTGTTTGGTGAATCACTTACCATTCAGGGGGATACCTGGTATGGACTGCCTGAGCAAGTGACTATGCTCAAGGCCTCTAAGTGTTTGAAGAAGGGTTGTGTCATCTACATGGCACAGGTGACTATTGATGAACCGAAACCCAAGATTGAGGACATCCCCGTCATTTCTGAATACCCTGAAGTGTTTCCTGAAGAGCTACCTGGCTTACCACCAGATAGGCAAGTAGAATTCAGAATTGACATCATCCCTGGAGCAGCACCTGTTGCTAGAGCGCCTTATAGGTTAGCACCAACAGAGATGAAGGAATTGAGAGCACAACTAGATGAATTGCTAGCTAAAGGTTTCATTAAACCTAGTTCGTCTCCTTGGGGAGCGCCAGTCTTGTTTGTCAAAAAGAAGGATGGATCGATGCGTCTGTGCATCGATTACCGTGAGCTTAATAAGGTCACTATAAAGAATAGGTATCCTTTGCCCAGGATCGACGATCTGTTCGATCAATTGCAAGGGGAAAGTTATTTCTCGAAGATTGACTTGAGGTCAGGCTACCACCAACTGAAGGTTAGAGATGAAGACGTACACAAAACTGCATTTAGGACTCGTTATGGTCATTACGAGTTCCTAGTGATGCCTTTTGGGCTCACTAATGCACCTGCCGCATTCATGGATCTCATGAATCGCGTCTGTAAGCCCTACTTGGATAAATTCGTCATCGTTTTCATCGACGACATTCTTATTTACTCGAAGAACCAAGCTGACCATGAGAAACACCTTCGCTGTATTCTTAAACTTCTACATCATGAGAAGCTCTATGCCAAATTCTCTAAATGTGAATTTTGGCTTCGAGAGGTCCAATTCCTTGGACATGTGGTTAGTGAGCGTGGTATCCAAGTGGATCCCGCTAAGGTGGAAGCAGTTATGAACTGGCAAGAGCCAAAGACGCCTACAGAGATTCGTAGCTTCCTAGGCTTAGCAGGATATTATAGGCGTTTCATTGAAAATTTTTCAAGGATTGCTGCACCCCTAACTTCCTTAACTAGGAAGAAGGTAAAGTTCAACTGGGGACCCAAGCAGCAAGAATCTTTCGATATCTTGAAGCAAAAGTTGAGCAACGCTCCTGTACTGACGTTGCCTGAAGGTACTGAAGAATTCGTGGTTTACTGCGATGCATCACACACCGGGATGGGATGTGTGCTTATGCAGAGAGGTAAAGTTATTGCTTATGCTTCACGACAATTAAAAGTGAATGAAAAGAATTACACCACTCATGACTTGGAGTTGGGTGCCGTTGTATTTACCCTAAAGCTATGGAGGCACTATTTATATGGTATCAAGTTTGTGATCTATTCTGATCACAAGAGCCTCCAGCACCTGTTTAACCAAAAGGATTTAAACATGAGGCAGCGCCGATGGATGGAGACGTTGAATGATTATGATTGTGAAATCAGATACCATCCTGGCAAGGCGAATGTAGTCGCCGATGCCTTGAGTCGAAAGGAAAGGGTGAAACCCATCCGAATCAATGCCAAGAGCATTGAGATAAAGAAAAGTTTGAATGAAAGGTTGTTAGCTGCACAAAAGGAAGCTGTGTTGGAAGCTAACTATCCTAATGAAAAGCTAGGGGTAACTGAGGAGCAGTTATCTCTTGGCAAGGACAGAATTCTGAGATTGAATGGACGAATATGGGTTCCAATATATGGAGGACTTCGGGATGTTATCCTCCAGGAAGCCCATAGTTCCAAATATTCTGTTCATCCTGGATCTGATAAGATGTACCAGGATCTAAGGGCCAACTATTGGTGGATAGGCTTAAAGAAGTCTGTAGCTACCTATGTAGCTAAATACTTGACGTGTGCGCAAGTCAAAGCAGAACATCAAAAGCTGTCAGGTTTGCTACAACAGCCTGAACTTCCTACCTGGAAGTGGGAAATGGTAACCATGGATTTTATCACCAAGTTACCTAAGACAAGGAAAGGAAATGACACCATATGGGTGATCGTAGACAGACTGACTAAGTCAGCACATTTCCTACCCATTAAGGAGACTTATAGCTCCGACATGTTAGCCCAATTGTACGTAGATAAGATTGTATCTCTACATGGCATACCTGTGTCTATTATCTCTAACAGAGATACTAGATACACGTCACATTTTTGGAAAAGTTTCCAACAATCTTTGGGCACGCGTTTGAATTTTAGTATGGCTTACCATCCTCAGACGGATGGTCAGAGTGAGTGTACTATTACAACCTTGGAAGACATGCTTCGAGCATGCGTGATTGATTAGGTGGTAGTTGGGATAACCACCTGCCGTTAATCGAATTCTCCTACAACAATAGCTACCATACCAGCATTAAGGCTGTGCCGTTCGAGGCCTTATACGGTAGAAAGTGTAGAACGCCCGTTTGTTGGGCAGAAGTTGGAGATGTCCAATTATCAGGACCAGAGATAGTCTTTGAAACGACGGACAAGATTGTCCAGATTCGTGACCGTCTCAAAGCTGCCCGAGATAGGCAGAAGAGTTACGCCGATCCCAAGCGTAAACCTATGAAATTTGAGGTTGGTGATAAAGTTTTACTCAAAGTATCACCCTGGAAGGGGGTGATGCGGTTTGGTAAGAAAGGTAAGTTAAGCCCGAGGTATATAGGACCATTCAAGATTATCGAATGTGTTGGGTCAGTGGCTTGCAAGTTAAATTTACCTGAAGAGCTCAGTGGTATTCATAACGTATTCCACGTCTGCAATCTGAAGAAATGCCTAGCTGACGAATCGCTAGTCATACCACACATAGATGTGCATATAGATGAGAGCTTGAAATTTTTGGAAAAACCATTGTTGATTGAAGATCGACAGGTTAAGAAGCTTCGAAGGAAGCATGTGCCTATTGTAAAGGTAAAATGGGATGCCCGTAGAGGTCCCGAATACACGTGGGAGGTTGAGTCAACAATGAAAGAAAAGTACCCTTATTTATTTCAGTAAATCTCGAGGTCGAGATTTCTTTTAAAGGGGTGAGGATGTAACACCTTGAAAAATTCACGTCCAATAATGAGTTGACACGTGTCATATGTTTGAACGTGTGAAAGAATGTTATAGAAGGATTAAAGTTGACAATCATGTAAAGTATGTGAATATACGAGTTCTAAATGTCAACAGTGAATAAATATATTGTACATTAACCCTACATGATGCTCATACATTCAAACGAATAAATCATGGATCATACGAAGCTAATTGTGAATGAAAGTGAGAGATTACAAACTACAGGGGTTAAATGTGTCAACATGTTTAAGTTATACCTCTGAGTGACCTTTTGAGAAACCCGAAGCTTTGTAACGGTTAATTATGCTCACTAGAATGCACGATATAAATTTCATAAAGTTTCGTTATCGTATGAGAAAGTTATGATCAAATTCGTATACAAAGGGTTAAAGCGTCAACGTTGAAGTTTATGACTTTTTGGGTAACAATAAAGTTAACCGAGGACTAAACAAAGTGGGTAAATGTCTTAAAGCCCTTATAAGTCAATTTGGAGGGTTCAAAGTGCAAGAAATAAAGTCGTAGCAAAGTTTCCAAGAGCCAAGGACCAAAGCATAAAAATCAAAAATATAAGATTTGATCAGAAGGGGCCTCGCGCCACGCGAAGGCCCTGGGGGGGGGGGGGCTACGCGTGCCGCGAGGGGTCGTCTGCTCCGAATTTGTTGGGTTCTTGTCTACCATAGCCATTTTAACCGACTTATAAATGATTTTCCTCATCTTGCACGACCCCTAGGCAACCCCTAGACACTTAGGGACATCTGGAAGTGATCCATGGCCATGGTTAGACTTGTGTGTCAACAATCCATGAGTTCTTGAGCACTATATAAAGGGCCAAGGTTGCAACCAATTCTTCACACCTTCCTTCAGCATTTCTGATCATTTCTGGAGCTCCAAAGCAGGCTCAAGTGATCACTAATCGTGCATAGGACTTCGGTAAGTGTGCTTAACCTTTCTTAGTTAAGTTTTTGCTTAGTTTTAGCTTAAAAGTCAAACCGTCGTAATTAACGGTTGACTTAGCGATTAGTCACTAATGGTCCAGTGATTAGTCGAATTGAAAGTAGTTATAAGTTGGTAATTATGTGGGCATTAAACCCTTAAAAGGGCACCCTCTGATTCCCACTCTAACTAGGTCTAATGTCGGGTCAAACTTGTTATTAAAAATTCAACAGAATGCTTAATTTCTAATTTATGCATAATTAGAAATGTAGAACCCCTACAACCTGTTTGATCATTAATATAACTTGGTAATTAATGTAAGAACATGTCTAAACATGTTCAACCCGACAATTTTCTGTTTAGACCCGGTTCGGAACCGAAAGTCGCAAAGCTTTGACTTTTGCTTTGACTTCAGTTCTGACCCGTTTTGGTATGTTTTAGAAATGCCGTAGAGCTTTAATTGGACTAGGTTACATGCTAGCATAACCCTCTGTGATTATACACCTTGGTTCATTAGTTATCCAATTAATATGCATGATTCCGTTAATTGCTCATATGTTGACCATTATGCCCTTTTCACCTTAAAACGTGATTTTTGAAAATGTAAAAGTGTAGAAACCTTAGCTACTGAATTATAAACTTGCACCCAAAAGTTGACATCAGTTTGAGGTGTAGTTTGAGAGTTATGCTCATTAGCGTAATTAAGAAGCTTTATGTTAATTAAACGGCGTAATTAGCATATAGCCTATTTAAACTTACTTTTTGACTTCAAACTTCTTACCCACTGATGTAATATATTATTTTGGGATTTTTGAAGATTTTTAATTAATTTTAGGCTGAGCATAACTTAGAGTCGTAAGCTTAATTCGGTAATTGTCGGTTTTGCCCTTACGGGCTATAAAATGAGTTTTACATATCTAATTGACTCCAAACCTTTTGCTACTGATTACATATGATAAATAAATTATTTTAAGCCTCCTGGAATAATAAAAATATCAGCTTTATGTATAGAACCCGGAAATAACTTTTGATCGCCTTTTTAAGCGTTTTTAACGCATAGTATGTACTAGAACTATTTTAAACATACAAGAGTTGATACCTACTGATATTTTAGGTAAATTATAATATTTTAATAGTAAGCAAAGGTTGTTAATCTCAGACTTCAGTTTTGAGCTTTTCGGCTTATGTGAAATTACCAAAATGCCCCTACGATGCATAGTTTGGTTATAATTGATAAATTTCACATATATACTTTACCCTACTGTTATAACTTATTAAATTGAGTATTTTTGCTGATTACATCAGACCTGTAACTCAGGTAAATACTTAAACTCTTTTATAACCTTGAAAATGACCAAACTACCCCTACGGGGTATAGTTTGCGTTTAAATTCGTTTCGGGCATAATAAAAGACATCCTATTGATGTCACAACATATTTGAGGCATATTAACTTAGGAAACCTGTATATGGCTCTCATGTATACCCGTTACGCTTATTACGAGTTCGGTTCGGTTTATGTAACTAGTTTGCATAAATTAGCCGAAACGGGTCAAACCTTATCGGTGTTATCTCAAAATCCAGAATGTGTATGAAATACCCATATTAAGCAAGTCTTCAAACTTTTCGGGTCTAAATCACATTCTATCCGGTCTTCGCTTAATCGTGCGTACGAACCGTATCTCTAAAACTAATCGGTCTAAGCTTAAGCTTAACTAAAGACCCGTTAGGATTCTAATAGGTTATTATAAACCTTCGTTCCAGATTAGGAGGACCAGTAAAAGCTACTTGCATTTGCTTATTGTGATTATTACTTTGCTCAGGTAAATACTTTTAACTTATTATCCCTATACGGGCTTGGGGTACGGTGTATAAAATACCGCTTGGTCGGGCATTAAATCTTCCATCGTATGGTGGTTAATTGATAATTTGATCGGCCCGTTTAAATTGTTTTGTTTACTTAAAGCCTTTGGGGGGTTAATGACCATGTCCCGGATATCCTTGGCATCATTTTACGAAATGGCCACGACCTAAGCGCGGAGTGTAGGCGTACACTCGTCAGTGCATAAATAGATTATGTGGTGTGTCTATTGATCTTTAACCCGACACGATCCGGGCTACTGAACGCATAAGGAACATGTAATTCTTTTACAAGTTTATACATTTAAATAATTATCCCAAGTTATAAAATGTTTGTGCCATGTGCATCTAAATCAATTTTTAATCATTTTTAAAATGAGTCAGTTGATTGTATTTACCAGTGTAAACTGACGTATTTTCCCAAAAAGATTAAATGCAGGTACTACTCGTAATAGGCTGGATTTTCTCCTTAGCATCAATAAAGAGTCTCGCAAGCTTAAGATGCCTACGTCTGTTGAACTATTGTTTCCTATTTATTTTCGATCCTTCTGTGGATTATTTTTCGAGTGTTGTGATACACGATATTACAATTATATTCAGTTGAAATATATCTTTCATTTGCTTCCGCTGTGCATTTAAATATTGTGTTGTTTGACTATTATGTTGCCAACCACGTCACGATACTCCCCACCGGGCCCACCGGTGACACGTGGAATTCGGGGTGTGACATATACGTACCTCTGTCCTCGGATTGGGAAGGACACCAGCGCTAAACCTACGTATTCAATACGTACCTCTGTCCTCGGATTGGGAAGGGCACCTATATATACATCTAGTCTAGTGGTTTACAACATGGGGTAGCCCCCACCGTTTATGGTTTGGAAAATAAGAAAAGTTGATTTAACCTGTGGTTGCAAACAAACTCATAGTTCTTGTAAAACTACTTTATAACGAAGACCTACTGTGAACTCGCTCAACTTTGTTGTTGACTAGTTGTTACATGCCTTGCAGGTCGTTAGATACTTATGGAGCTTGCACAGGGAAGGAGGTCGTTGTGGGATATGGACTGTTATGTCCCGTTCTAAACATTTAAACTTTATGAACTTATTGAACTTATGTTTTGGGTTTTTACCTTTAATGCTTCCGCTGTTTAATTTGAACTTGGTTAACTAGCTTTTGGTCACCAATTGTATTGTGGTTGGTTTTATTTACTTAATTACGTTGTTCAATATGATTGGTGGCTCGATCCGAGTCATGTCACGCCTCCAAGCAGTGATACCCCGCGTGTGGATTTTGGAGGTGTGACAGATTGGTATCAGAGCCATTGGTTATAGCGAACTTGGTTTTAAAAAGGGGAAAAGTTTTTTGATAAAACCAGACTATAACCTGTACAGTGCTCAACGATCCACAACGATGCTTCGCTCCACGTGCAAGACTCAACACTATAGGTAATATGGTTTATGTTTATATTGCATGCCTGCTAGTTTAAGTAGCGCATTTGATCATGGTATGCTTAGTTAGCGTAACAACTATTGTTGAAACCCTGTGTGTTTGCTCTCTTCTGTCACTCCACACTTACGCACTTTCGCGACACCCTTCTTACTTGTGTTTCCTTCGATGTGAAGATCATGAGTGGACGCCTGAACTTGACTCAAGCCCAGCTGTCCCTGCAGGAGGTAAAACCTGCCATTTCGACCTATTCTAGGATGTTTAGATCCTACACTCGC
This sequence comes from Helianthus tuberosus, assembly GCA_030545235.1. Taxonomy (NCBI): domain Eukaryota; kingdom Viridiplantae; phylum Streptophyta; class Magnoliopsida; order Asterales; family Asteraceae; genus Helianthus; species Helianthus tuberosus. The sequence goes on from CM060357.1 coordinate 142,713,221, forward strand.
GAACCAACTCCTATGCTTAACCTTGTCTTTTATTCTCGCGCAATAGGTCAGCATGCTCAACCTCCCGTATGTACATTCAAAACGTTTATGGATTGCCGACCTAGTACTTTCAGCGACACAGAAGGAGATGTAGGTCTTCTTCACTGGTTTGAGAAGATTGAGTCTGTTTTTTAGATGTGTGAATGCCCTGAAGATCGTAGGGTGAAATTTGCTACTGTAACGCTCGAAGGTGTTGTGTTAACCTGGTGGAAAGCACAGGTTCAACTGCTAGGGTTGGCGGTTGCTAATGCCACCCCATGGAACAACTTCAAAGATTTGATCAAAGAAGAGTACTGTAGTCGTGACGACATCCACAAGCTAGAAGTGGAATTTTTCAATTTGAAGATGACGGGATCTGAAATCGAGGCATACACAAAGAGATCGAACAAGTTAGATATCTTGTGTCCCACTATGGTGGATCCTCCTATCAAGCGTATCGAGCTGTACCTTAAGGGTTTAGTGCCAGAAATTCAGAGCCACGTGACCTCAGCTAATCTAGGCACCATTCAGCAAATCGTCCGGTTGGCTCATCGTCTCACTGATCAGGCAGTTGAGCAGAACAAGCTGCCCAAGTGTATTAGCACTACTACCACTGATGCTCCCAGTGATAATAAGCTCAAGTGGGATGGAAATTCGGGCAAGGGTTCTACTTCAGTTCAGTCTCAGTCCCAGCATCGAAAGACAGATGAACACAGGAGCCCCAGTCAGCAGACTTCTGGAAACCAAGGTCAGGGTGGATACAGGGGAAATCACCCTAAGTGCAATCGATGTAGTTTGCACCACAGCAAGCCGTGCAACAAGGGTCGTTTTCAGAGATGTAACAAGCCTGGAAATGAAGCCAAAGATTGCAGGAGATCACGTCCTGCGAATCAGAATCAACAACAGCAGCCACAAGCTCCTCAGAACCAACAGCAACACCAGCAGGGTAATAAGGGATGCTTCCAGTGCGGTGCTGAGGGTCACTTCAAGAGGCACTATCCACAGCTGAATTAGAATCAGAATCAGAACAACAACCAAGGAAACAGGAACAACAATGTAGGCAACAATGGAGGCAACAACGGGGGTAACAATAATGGCAATGGCGCCCGAGGTCGTGTTTTCGTGCTAGGTCAGGGTGATGCAAGGAACGATCCCAACGTTGTGATGGGTAAGTTTCTTCTGGATGATTTCTTTGCTACTGTTTTATTCGATTCGGGTGTCGATACTAGCTATGTGTCCTTAAAAGTTAGTCAAATGCTTAAGCGCACTCCAACACTTTTGACCACCAAACACATGGTAGAGCTAGCAAACGGTAAAAGTCTTGAAGCCACACACATAGTTAGGGGTTGTAACCTCGTCTTAGCTGGTCAGACCTTATCTATCGATCTTATTCCTATCGTACCTGGTAGTTTCGACGTCGTTATTGGGATGAATTGACTATCTCAACATCAAGCGGAGATTTTCTGCAAAGGGAAGATTGTCCGCATCCCTCGTTCTGGTAAAGAACCCCTCGTGATTCATGGCAACAAGAGTGGTGCAGTTGTAGGCATTATCTCTTTCCTTAAGGCCCAGAAGTGTTTGCGAAAGGGCCACACTACCATTCTAGCTCTCCTTACTGATGCATCAATGGAAGAGAAGAGAATTGGAGACATCCTTATCATACGCGACTTTCCTGAGGAATTACCTGGTCTTCCGCCTCATCGACAAGTCGAGTTTCAAATCGAGCTAGCTCCTGGAGCATCACCAATAGCTCGTGCACCTTACTGTCTAGCTCCATCAGAACTTGAAGAACTATCCATGCAACTACAAGAACTCTTGGAAAAGGGTTTCATACGTCCTAGCTCTTCGCCTTGGGGAGCTCCAGTGTTATTTGTGAAGAAGAAAGACGGTACCTTCAGAATGTGTATTGACTACCGCGAACTCAACAAGGTGACCGTGAAGAATCGTTATCCTCTCCCACGTGTTGATGACCTATTCAACCAGCTGCAAGGGTCGAGTTTTTACTCTAAGATTGATTTGAGATCGGGATACCATCAGCTAAGATTCCGAGATGAGGACGTCTCCAAAACAGCATTCAGAACTCATTACGGCCATTACGAGTTTCTGGTTATGCCTTTCGGATTGACGAATGCACCCGCGCTCTTCATGGATCTCATGAACCGAGTGTGCAAACCTTACCTGGATAAGTTCGTTATCATTTTCATCGACGATATCCTGATCTATTCGAAGAGTCGGGAAGAACACGAGCAACACCTGAGGCTTATTTTGGAACTGCTTCGAACAGAGCAGTTGTATGCCAAATTTTCGAAATGTGACTTCTGGCTTCGCGAAGTCCACTTTCTAGGCCACGTGGTAAACAAGGATGGGATTCATGTGGATCCATCCAAGGTCGACTCGATCAAGAACTAGCATGCACCCCGTACACCAACAGAAATCCGCCAATTCTTGGGTTTGGCGGGTTACTACAGAAGATTCATCAAGGATTTCTCTAAGATTGCGCAACCTCTCACCTCGCTAACTCAGAAGGGTGTCACTTATCATTGGGGTGATGCGTAGGAATCTGCTTTCCAGCACTTAAAAGATAGACTTTGTAGCGCGCCTATCCTCTCATTGCCTGAAGGCACCGATGATTTTGTGGTTTATTGCGACGCTTCCATTCAAGGACTTGGATGCGTGTTGATGCAACGTGACAAGGTCATTGCTTATGCATCATGCCAACTTAAAGTACACGAAAGGAACTACACTACGCACGACTTGGAGCTGGGAGCAGTTGTTTTCGCACTTAAGATATGGAGACATTACTTGTACGGTACCAAGTGCACCATTTACACCGATCACAGGAGTCTCGAGCATATCTTCAAGCAAAAGGAATTAAACATGCGACAACGTCAATGGGTTGAACTCTTGAATGACTACGAATGTGCGATCAAGTATCAACCGGGCAAAGCCAATGTTGTGGCCAACGCCCTCAGTCGAAAGGATACTACACCTAAGCGTGTACGAGCGTTACAACTCACCATCCAATCTAGTCTTCCTACTCAGATACGAGGTGCTCAGGTTGAAGCATTGAAAGAAGAGAACATCAGGGCTGAGTCCCTACGAGGATCAAGGAAACGGTTAGAACAAAAGGAAGACGGCGCCTACTACGTAAACGGGCGCATCTGGGTTCCACTCTACGGTAATCTACGTGAGCTTGTGATGGATGAAGCGCACAAGTCTCGTTACTCAGTACATCCTGGTTCGGATAAGATGTACCACGATCTCAAGACTACGTATTGGTGGCCTAGCATGAAAGCCAACATAGCAACCTACGTCAGTAAATGTTTGACTTGTGCGAGAGTCAAGATTGAATATCAGAAACCGTCAGGTCTACTCCAACAACCAGAGATCCCGACATGGAAATGGGAGCAAATATCCATGGATTTCGTTACTGGCCTGCCTAGATCTCAACAGGGAAATGACACTATTTGGGTGATAGTGGATCGATTGACTAAGTCTGCACACTTCTTGGCTATCAAGGAAACCGACAAGTTTTCTACCCTAGCAAACATCTACCTAAAGGAAGTAGTATCAAGGCACGAAGTGCGAACCTCCATCATTTCTGATCGTGACTCACGTTTTACATCTGAACTGTGGCAAGCTATGCACAAGTCCTTTAGCTCTCGATTAGACATGAGCATGGCATATCACCCCCAGATGGATGGGAAATCTGAACGCATGATCCAAACCCTTGAAGGCATGCTTCGGGCGTGTGTAATCGACTTTGGTAATGGCTGGGAAAAACACCTCCCGTTAGTGGAGTTTTCGTATAACAACAGTTAGCACACCAGCATCCAGGCTGCTCCGTTCGAGGCATTGTACGGACGTAAATGCCGATCGCCTCTTTGTTGGGCAGAAGTTGGTGACAGCCAAATCACTGGCCCAGAACTTGTAGTAGATACAACCGAGAAGATTGCTCATATACGACAACGAATGGCGGCAGCTCGTGACCGTCAGAAAAGCTATGCTGATAAGCGAAGAAAGCCACTTGAGTTCCAGGTTGGGGATAAGGTGCTACTCAAAGTCTCACTTTGGAAAGGTGTAGTTCGTTTTGGCAAACGAGGAAAACTCAATCCGCGTTATGTCGGACCATTCGAAATCATTGAGAAAATTGGCAAGGTCGCTTACAAGTTGAATCTACCGGCAGAACTCAGTGGAGTTCACAACGTATTCCACGTGTCAAATCTGAAAAAGTGTCTGTCAGATGAGACCCTCATAGTTCCTCTCAAGGAGCTCACTATCGACAATCAGCTGCGATTCGTCGAGGAACCAGTAGAGATTACTGATCGAGATGTTAAGGTTCTCAAGAGTACCAGAATACCTCTTGTTCGAGTTCGTTGGAACTCCCGTCGTGGCCCAGAGTATACCTGGGAATGAGAAGACCAAATGAAACTCAAGTATCCCCAGTTGTTTAAGAAAAGTGCAACCACTACTGAGGCTGAAGCTACTGCAAAATTTCAGGTTGAAATTCCAAACCAACGGGGGGATGATATGACACCCCAGGAAAACCAGGAAACCACGCAACTTAACTAGCTTCCTCAGTAACCACGTGCTAAATTTCGGGACGAAATTCTCTTAACAGGGGGAGAATGTGACAACCCTCATAACTACATGTATTTGTACGATTAATTAATGTTAATTAAAGTGCTTAATGTCTGTGCTGAATTACTTAACTGCTTTCTGATTACTGTGTCATACTTACATGTGCTTTTTAACATACTAGTCTTGTGCAGAAAATTAACTAAATGATCCTGTATGCTTTCCTAAGTGTTGGGAATTAAAAGTGTTACAAAAAGATACATAAATGATACTAAACAGAATAACTTAGCACTTTAACGAACCGGTATCTAACCGGACATTACCCGGAACATTAAAATATTGCAAAAAGTATTGTTTTTATTTTTCTGAGCTAGTCATGGTTCCCGAGCACACTAACATGTTACATAAAGCATGTGCCACACTAAACATTAGATCTTACACTTAACACCTTCCACTAATTAAATTATCTACCAATAATTTTCATTTAACCCCCCCCCCCCTCTTGTAACCGTCCCCAAACATGGACCCACCATAAGATTTCTAAATCTTACCATAATCCCTTCCATAATATTCCTTGGAATTTGAGTGATTTGGTTTGTACTTCTCTAGACATATTACCCTTTGGACAATGGGACTTGAAGGTTATATGTAAGCATAAACACTCATCATCTTCACCACCATTTTTCTTCTCACTCTCCACATAAAGCTCGGCCGAACTACCCCCCTTACCCTACAAAATTTTCGGCTCTCACTCACCCATTTCAAGGTTAACGCAAGGTGTATCAAGGTGAATTAGGAGGCTCGGTGTTCACGGAACTTGAAGGACCTCACTCGTTCGCTATTAACCACTCAATCTTCATCACAGTTCTTCCCTAGCTTGAAGCTAGTAGTAAGCTTCTTGTTAATCCTTATATATTTCATGTTTTTAGTGGTTAAAGTTTATATTATGATGAAATCATAAGAACACTAAAAGAACCTACACTTGAATCATGAAACATAAGCTCAAAGAAGATGAAACATGATGAAACAAGATGAAATAATGCTAGTATGATGTTGTTTGGTATATGTTAATGCTTGCTTGTTGATTACTAGAAATCTGTTGTTGATCATTATATGAAACTTGTTAACTTATGATTAAAAACATGATTTAACAAGTTAGGAGGTGATTAGGGGTTTACATAAAAGAATCACCTCCATATTTAGACATGAACTTGGTGACAAAATGATTTCTTGTAAAATAACAAACAAAGTGATCTAGTAATCTTGTAGATCTAAAACTTGTGAATGATTTTCCTAAATAAACCAAGTTTAAAATACGACTTTTCGAAAGATCATGATCCTTACACTATTTTGGAAATAAAGTAAGTATATGGATACTAGTGACACATGAAAATGTTGTAAATAAATATTTTTGTAAAATATGATCACAAGTTGTGAACATCCAAAAATCCCGAGAATGAGATTTTAACAAAAGTAAACACACTTTGGAGGGTAACTAAACCCACTAAACGCCTTACCAAGTTACTACGCGTTTTTATGAAACATCAAGTTCATGTTGGTTTGTAAATGGAATAGTTTGCTATTGGTAAATTGTTGTCGATTGTTGAATGATTTTTTGAAAAGAAAATGATATGCTTATTAGCGTGGACGCCTCCGTTTACAAAGGAAACTCTGGCAAAATTTTCTAAAAATTCCAACACATAGAAAATATTTTCTAACAAGTGTTACAAGTGTATTTTTAACTATGATCTTTCCACAAAAGTCAAAGTGTGACATTTGAATTGTGTGGTATGTGATAGAAGTAATGAGTAGATAAACCATACGTAGGATACGTGTTGTGTATGTACAAGAAACTGATTGTTATCTGTACCTTATTAGGACGTGCTTGATTTCTGATTATTAGAGTAACTAATCTAACCGAGCAAACCAAGGTGAGTTCACACTCTTAAGGCATGGGATTCCCGGTGGGTTGGGAATGGGATTAAATAGCAAAGACGGAACTTGTACTTTCACCACAACTAGACTACTTACCTCCATCCTCGGATTGGGAAGGACGCCAGCGCTAAACCCACGTATTCTCATACGTACCTCTGTCCTCGGAATGAGAAGGGCACTAGCACTAAACCTATGTATTCTTATACGTACCTCTGTCCTCGGATTGGGAAGGACACCAGCGCTAAACCTACGTATTCAATACGTACCTCTGTCCTCGGATTGGGAAGGGCACCTATATATACATCTAGTCTAGTGGTTTACAACATGGGGTAGCCCCCACCGTTTATGGTTTGGAAAATAAGGAAAGTTGATTTAACCCGTGGTTGCAAACAAACTCATAGTTCTTGAAAATCTACTTTATAACGAACACCTACTGTGAACTCGCTCAACTTTGTTGTTGACTCGTTTTTACATGCCTTGCAGGTCGTTAGATACTTATGGAGCTTGCACAGGGAAGGAGGTCGTTGTGGGATATGGACTGTTATGTCCCGTTCTAAACATTTAAACTTTATGAACTTATTGAACTTATGTTTTGGGTTTTTACCTTTAATGCTTCCGCTGTTTAATTTGAACTTGGTTAACTAGCTTTTGGTCACCAATTGTATTGTGGTTGGTTTTATTTGCTTAATTACGTTGTTCAATATGATTGGTGGCTCGATCCTGGTCATGTCACGCCTCCAAGCGGTGATACCCCGCGTGTGGATTTTGGGGGTGTGACAATCTCCTCCATCACCTTCACCTATTTCTTCATCCTCATTCCTCTGCATATACTCAAACTGAAAACCAGTCTTTCGATCCACCACCTTAGCCCTCTTATTCAGCACCTCCGCATATATGTTTACGCCTGATCTTAGCTGGTTAAAATCGATCGTATCAATACCCTTGAGTATCCATAGTGAGTTATCTTTCAAACGGTTCTACTGAAAAATCATAGCACTGATCAGGCAAGCATAGGGAATCATCCTTCTCTTGTACTGATTCCTCGTGTCCCAAATGTTCATCATGGTTATATGACGCCATGACAATTTGGGTGCCCCGACAAGTAGTGCGTGTAATATGCGGAGGTCCCACATTCGCAGCCTCCCACGATCTCCCAATCTAACCATGATGTTTTCTAAGGATATATTCTGCAAAATTTTCCACTCACGGGACAGATGGTTTCGGTCGTATCTACCAGTGGTATAATTGGGTAGAGTAATCTCCATTAGACCAACTGGATCCGCTTGAACCAATTCGCCATACCAGAATGTGTTGGTTGAATAATAGAAGTAACTAGAAAACAGCCCCGCCGCGTTGCGGCGGGGTCCGGTAGCAATTGCCGCTAGATCGTACGTAACATGTCTAATGATCCATTGAAGCTAAGTTTCTCGTGAAATTAGGCAATGTACCTGCACGATAAACTCAAACTGATGAATACTGAAACAAAAATCACAAGGACATACGACTTGTAGCTATGCCTCCAGATATTGACCTGCAAAGTTTAAACATAAAACTTTAGGTCATTCTCCATAGCTTTCATTCTCTACAAACCCCTCAATTATTAAGAAATTAGAAAATATTATTGATCAAAATAAATAAGTATCAATATCTTGTACATATTTAGTTTGCATACCAAATAAAAATAATTACACTTTAGTTCATGACTTTTTCACGACTTCTAAAAAGGAGAGGCAAGTTAAAATACTAAAAATATCACAAATCTAAAACGCAATAGGGTCAACTTATACCTCTAATTGTTAAAATAAAAAAAGGTGAAAAACCAGATCTTTTTAATACGTAAAACCTCCTAACACATAAGTGAAAGTCTTATTGATATTAAAAGTCGACATTTTTGGTCCATTACCTAACCAACCTTTTTGGTGCAAATTTGTCTATTAGACGACCATGGTTGCAATAGAAGTTGCAAGTGGAGAAACTCGAAGCTGCTGTCTTCGGATTTTGCCGCATCCATAGACGGTTTTCACTCAACTTATCACAGCCTATTTGATACCTGGATGAATATCATCAAACACATAGACAAACATAACTAAAAGTTTATAAATAAGAAGCAACTTACCAGCGATTTTATAATTCACATTGAAACTAATAGCGAGTGGATTCCTTTAATAATAGCAAAAAAAAGAGCAATAATTTTAGACTTACGTTCTCAAGATGGTGTATTACCTCGGGCGGAACAACTCAAGCAAGTCACGCATGGTGACTGCACCACCACCAATCAACCTATTGTTTTCTAACCATGTTGTTTTTAAAACTTTAGCGGCATCACATCATTCAACTACAATGCTAATAACTTATAAGGCATTTGAAGATAACTGGGCTGCTATTTTTGCTAATTTTTGGGCTGCGACTCTTCAAACTATTAATGGGCTTGTATTTTGCTAACCTATGGGCTGCAACTCTGGAAGTTATTACTGGGCGGCTATTTTGCTATTTGTTTGGGGTACAAATTAGTTAGTGAGCTTATAGATTTTGGGATGCAACCTAAATTTAGTTCATTAACTTCTGGTATGCAATCAAATTTAAGTTTCATCAACTATTTTGCTAATCTCCAGGTCTATTACAACATCATCATTACTGATACTAATAATGGCATTACAAACTATACTAAGAGCAAAAGCGTATCAACAATTTCCGGTACATCCAGCTGGATCCTAGGTTTACCTCCTCAGAAACACGTCACTCGTTGTCTTCGTCTTTTACTTTAGGGATTGGGAAAATTCATTCCATTTACACCCACCAATCGACCTACTTTTTACCTCATTTTTACCAACCATTTGATATTTCTAACACTTAACTTTAATTACCTACTATTACATGCCATTCCAAGGTCACAAAATTCAACAAAACACATTAACACATAAAAAATAAACTCCGCTAGAAGAGTAAGATAAAGGAATGCTATTAAGATAAACAACTCACCTCAAATGTTCTTCTTTCTAGGTCCCTCAACTGTCCTTTAATCAACTAACCTCATGGTTTACACTCTTGTTGCGTCATATTTGATATCGATTGCCTCATCACTAAAGTATGTACAAAGCAAACAAAAGTTAACTTACACCAAAGCATGTATATAATAATAATCACCTTCTTAAAATCTAAAATCTATAAAAGAACGATATGCCATAGTGTAAAAAATATAAACAAATAAGAGCAAATGTTAGCCTATATACGTTTTACCCTATAGTAGATCAATATTTAGACCGGTTCAGTAATCAAGGAAATAAGAAGGCAAGATTACATACACACTTCTAGTTGCTGCCAACAAAGAACTGTAACAAAAGAAAAAAAATGAAAATTGTCAATCACTAATATTGAGAAAACGTGCATGGGAGGACCAACTTGGACATAATCTAGATGTTGTGTGGAACAAAGATTTGTCTTCCATTTGACCATTCAAAGGGCCGGTTCAAAACTTCAAACATCATCTCTGTTACAAATGTAGATGTTGTGTGGAATAAAGATTCGTCTTCCATTTGACCTTTTGAAGCTCCTTCATGTTAGATTAAGTATCATAATTGGATGTATAAATATAATAAATTAAATATATCACAACCAAATCGTTGACATACATACATACATGCCTTTCAATTTCCATTACTCTTAATTCATTCATTTATTTACTATATAGAAACAATAGTCCATTTAAAACTCATCAAATATTTACTTAACCAAAAAAAGCTTACAACAAACCAAGGGCGCAGCTTCCTTGGGGCGGGAGCCCCCCCCCCCCCCCCGAACTTTTCGACGCGTAGTGTTATAAACAGTACCTTCGTATAGAAACTTTTAGGTATATACGTTTTCACCCCCGGAATTGGGAAAAATCGACCCCCAAGCTTCGCCAATGCAACAACCCATGGATTTTGAATTCGTCGGACTTCGATTGTCGCTCAAGTCAGACAGAATTATCCCTCACTGTTATAGTATAACCATTACAGAATAGGAGTCTACCTCAACAAATCGGACAAACAGTTCAGATCAGAACGACTGTGAATCGAACAACGACAGTAGTGACACTCTCACTCTTAACGCTTCAATTTCAATCAATTTATTACATGAATCGAACAATTCCAATGTGATTCATAAGTGAACATCAAATCCAAACAGAATCAAAAGAATAAGAACGAAAACCTAATTTGTGATTAATGAAAAGTGAACCTTATGCATACCCGATTGCGTATTGATTGAGAATCAGAAGTTAGGGTTTATGATTGTGGAAGAATGGTGATTTCTCTCACACCCAAACATACACAAAGCTGCTGCCTCCCACCACCGTAGCTACTGTCACCGTCACCACCGTCACCACCGCCACAACCCCTCTCACAACCACAACCTTTCAACACCGACACCTCACGTCACTCCCCCTTCTCTCTCTCTCTCTCTCTCTCTCTCTAGATGGTGAGCGAGAATGATTATTCTGGGTTTGCTTTTGAGTTTTGACAGAGTATGATAGATGATGAGTGTTAGGATACGTGGCAAGTGGAAGTGTAAAAAAACACAACTGAATCAGAATGTACAATAATCTTAAGCCAATTATATCCTTGGTGTATGCACAGAAAATAGTTAAAGCATGAAGTACAACCATCAATTGCATAAATGTGTTGCAAATTAGAAGTATATATAATTATCTACCCCCAAAGAGTCAAAATCTGCAATTTGGTTCATAAGTTTCAAAGCTCATCGTCATGGAACCTTTTCCAGTATCACCTACCACTCGCCACTGACTAGGATGCTCATCCTCGTTCTCTAACCGTAATGAGGCGTACCAATTTGTTACCGCCTTCAAGTAAATTCTTGGACTTACACCCCCTCACCAATCAAGGACTCTCTCCCATCCCAACCTTTCGAACCTCTGTGTAATCCCAATCTGTCGAAATTCCTCCTCATTCACCACTCTTTCACCTACACAAACTGTGTCTACTGCACTCACTTTAGACATTTTGTATTACCATAACTTGATCTCTGTTTGTTTGTTGGTAAAGCGATACAATGGTTTATTTTGGTTTTGGTCCCATTGGGCCCCAAACGTTGTGTCATTGTATCTAGACCAATCCCAGTTCTGCTTAAACAGTTTGTCTTCTATATCTGGCAAAATGCAACATTGCTACCATTTAGCTGAGACGCTACTTGATGATGAAGCTTCTGCATTAGTTGTCTTTGATCATTTACGGCTAGCCATGTCTACAAAACAACATCAACAACACAATCAATACACCCTTTAAACCTTTTAAACACTCAACTCTAAATATAAACCATAATGATGAACTTAAGTTTAACATCTAAATGTAAAGCAGCCAATTTTAAACTTACCAAGTAGCAAACTTTAGCATTTAAAAAGAATCAGACTTTCATGATTACCTTATAATTCTACAAGATTTCTAATGATGTTCATCATAATGTTCATACTTATGCATATGAACAAGTGGGTATAATCACATCCAAATCCATGTTTTTTTTTACCCAACATTCAAACTAATGTATTACACATGTATCATAAACAACCTACTCTTAAGACAATAAAGCTTAAAATTTCGGAAGAAACACATACCATGCAATAATCAAACCCAAAAGTTAGTAAATTTCATACCTTTAGCAATGTAGAAGAAAAAGAGCTGTAGAAAGATGTAACTGTTGGTAATTTTAGTGTTATCAATGGATTTTGGTGATATTGGATTAACTTGTCGACCGAGTTAATCTTATTAATAATTAGACTAGTTAGGAGATGCGGGAGTGCATGCTCGTGTGATGTTAATAAGATTTGGCGTATATATCGGTATTGTTTTATAAATATTTATAAATTAAATGTTATAAATATATATGTGAGTAATATATATTTATAAGTTTGGGCTTGTTATTCTTCTTTAAAATGATTTGGGCCTGATCTAAATGTTAACAAACTCTATTTAAATGGGGTTTACCAATTAACAGATTTGTATGATTTGGGCATTGTTTGCATTAGATATATGGGCCCTATTTTGATAAACACAAAAAAACCGATGGCTGGATAATGTATACAGGAGGTACGCATACAAAAAGGTTGGTCGAAAAAAAAAGACAGTACAGTTACTTCTCAAAACTCAACATCAAATTCGTTCTTGAAGACTAAGTTTAATCCGTTCAAACTTTTGATTGTACCGATCAAATAGTTTGTTCTGATAGTGATCACACGACTCTTAGTCTAATCCGAGTGATTTTCAATTAATTTTCGGTTTCGGTTACGATCTCGTTCTTCAGCAAATCGGTAAGATTTCCAACAAAGAACAAACTATTTGAATCATACTCGCGATTTGGTAGAGAAGAATGGTTCGAAGATTCAGATTATACAGCGAAGTTTCAGTTTGTATTATTTGATCTTGGGAATACGAAGAAGTGATCGAAGGTAGAATTGAAGGACTGGATCAATTGAACGACAAAGGCTATCAGACGGATCTTCTGTAAGTTCCAGAACGTATTCTGATATGATTCGGTATCTATTTGACCGAGATTTGATTTGCAAGTAGGGTAAAAAACAAATCTGGTTCACTTTTAATTACTTCCTTTTGCGTTTCTACCCACCCATACTCACGTGGCCATAAGTTAAAAACCAAACAAATTGTTTTTTAAGTAAATTTAAAATCAATTTGAGGTTATTTGGAAATACGATAAATTCAATGGGTGCACATGGTTCAATAGAAATTTGATACGGAAATTCAAATTGTTTACTTTTAAGTTGCATAGAAATTTGATAAATTCCAATGGAAGTGGGATTCTAAATTATTTGATAAGTAAATTCAAATTGGAGTTTGGTGTATCAAAGAATTGGAATCCGTTTTCAAATTTCAAAATTTTTAAACAAACCAGTACATTTCTTTTGTATGTTTTACCAAAGGTTGTGTGTTAAAATTGGAAAATACAATACAAGTAGAACAAGGTTTTAGAACGGTCGGTGTTGATGTGTTAGTCAACAGGAAAACTCGTGTTTCGTTATAGGTAGAAACGGTTAGTTTTGATTCACGTGTGCGATCGGAAAACCCGTTTACCGTTGTTCAAAACAATCGGTTTTAATTTTCCCCACAACCAAAAACCGTGTATTGTTCTTGGTAGTAATGGTTGTTCGATTCACTTTGTCACCGATAAACTTGTGTACCGTTGTGTTTAGAGCAGTTGGTTTGATTAATTGAATTCACTTTGAAACTTGATTAACAATTCTGAGTTGATGGCCGAATCTGACAAGGAAACGACGTCAAAAGGCATTCACTTCTACAAGTAAGTGATTCATGTTTGAATTGATAGTGTTTTGATTATGGTAAACGTTAAGAAATTACCTAAATGATTTATTATTTTTATTCAGAATATTATTAAGTGTGATTTTGAATTAAGAAAAATGGTATGATGCTAATTTAAGAAGAATATTATGTAGGTTTACATTAGCCTACGGTTCCCTTGTCCATGTCTTAATATTCAAGGAACCATTTACATTTCATATGGTTATCCATGTACCATGTGGGTTTAATATTTTAATGTAAAATGGTAAATTCAAAATCTTTATTTTAGAAGACAATTGAATGGAATATGGAATGCAATTGTTTTGGCACACTGATTGAAAACATTCAATTGTAAAAATCATAATGTGGTTGTCGTCTATAATAAAGGGTGGCCGAAATTGGGGGAAAGGAGATTAGATATCAAAATTAAGTCTGTCAAAACAAAGTAATTTGATTCTTTCTTTTCAATTGAGAAATGGACGACACTCTTGTGAAGTGGTACTAATATTTCTCAAATGAGAATCAAATTGGTTGTAAATTTTGTGATTGTAAAATTTTCCATGAAAATTGTTTTTGAATTTGACCAACAGGTAGCGATTACGTTACAGAAAGTAATGTGGCTTCAAAGTGGTATTTTACAAAATTAATTATTTTTTAATCATACAGCACAACAATGTTGTTTAAGGAAAGGAAAACTTGAACTCGAGTTGTTGTATTTTCATGGCTCGTTGACATAGGTTATTGTATTTAAGGAAAATAGACCTTGATGCATGAAATAGTGCCACATCATAATTGTTTTGGGTTGGTTATCAATAGAATAAGCAAGTTTATTATTCGAATAAATATGGTTTGTCTCGATGTGGCATGTTTATTGATTTTGGATACTATTGTAGTAGAAATAAAAAGGTTATATTGCATGTGAATCTTAAATCTGCTTTGGTAGAGGATTATGCTTATATGACTTCAAGCATACCTTATGTAAGGACCTGCAAAATTGTCTAAAAACGACCCGTAAGTGAAAACCTGGACCCCTGAAACCCTAATGCTTATGAAACACCAAGAAAACAAGAAAATTTGGTTTCAGGCGGGCCGCGTAAAAGGTAAGCTTAGGCTTACGCGGGCCGCGTCAAATTAAAAATCACCGGATAAGCGTTACAGGCCACGTGGCAGCCACGTGGCGAACCTACTGATGACACGCTTGCCCTACACGTAGACTAGGGGCCCTCGCGGGCCGCGTAAGATTCAAGTTAAGGTTTACGCGGGCCGCGCAAAACCGGAAAATCTACTATAAATTGCTTATGCATGGGACTTGCTTCTGTGTGCGAAATTTCAGTTTCAAAACGTCCAAATTCTGCTTAAAACGAGTGTTAAGGCATCAAGACGCTGCTACGATTAAGGGGTATTAACTCGATCACTGCTACGATACAATGTCTGAACGATTGAAACCGATCCGATGGATGTTTAAGTGCTGCCCGTATTTAGGCTATACTTTGTCATTCGTCGTGAGGGTTTTGATTTCGTGATTTATCGTAAATGTTGTATTAAGTTACTGACCTCGTTTCATGTGCATTGTTATTCAACTAGGTTATGAGGCTAAAATCAGTAGGCAAAACTCTGCCCGTCTAAATTTGCAATGTGAGTCATTCTCTTTTCATCAAAAGTGTTTTTCAATACCTAAATATTTTCCAGTTATATGTTACAGGGGGTAAGTCTTTGTTATCTTAAATTACTGGCAGTAAGTGGGGTATTGTGCACATTACTATTGCTCTCTCTCTCGTTTGGGTGGACGAACCTAAATAGGGATAAACATCATTATTGGGTGAAAGGACCCAATAGTGGTATGACCATCGTCACCAGGGGGTGTCACTGGACCAGATAATCATAAGATAGTGGCAATTGTAATCGCTCTTAGTCCTGTAATTTATAACAATGTGTCGTTTTGTGCAAAACAAATGACTCGCCAGTATTTCTTCGCTGATAAAACATTTTTAAACATGTTTCAGGTGACCTACTGTGAATCCAGGAAAAATGATGTGTAGCATTACAAGCTTGAAGAGGTGGCTCCATAAAACCAATAAACATGTTTTTGTAAAACAGGGATTTTCCAGTGAAATCACTTTTATTGTAAATTTTGGGTGTTATCCCCAAATTGTGAAATAAAATAATTGGGCATTTTCAGTTGAAAAGATCCTGTTAATACATCCGCTGCCAAATTAAACAAATACCACATGTTTCTGTCCTGCGGCTCCTGGGCCGGGTAACACCGGGACGGGGGCCGTGACAGAAAAAGGTGGTATCAGAGCCACTGATTTAAGCCAATTAAGTATTTAGAAATACTTAATTATCCTGGTTGCCATTCTGTGATTTTGTGAAAATTTGATTTGCAATAAATAAAATTTTAACTTAAAATTTGCGTGTTTCTTCATGTGTGCTAACAGCATGAATGAACTATCGGAGGCACTCCGAAACTTTACTATCCATAGCACAGATATGGATATCACAGGAAATCCATCTGGCTATCAGGCTGATACTGAAGAGCCCATAGTATTCCAGGCCCAGCCGCAAGAGAAACCAAAGTCGAAAAAGAGAAGGAGAATCATAGGCTGGAGACGAGGCGGAGGAAGAAGCCAGCTGCACAGAAGGTTAAAAATACTGAGGATCCAAGGGATAAAGGGAAAGGACAGGAAATCGGGGAGAGTTCAGGGCAAGCCCAGGAAATGCCACCGTGGGAGGAGCTGGATCGCAAATTGGCAAATAGCGACCTCATCGAACCTGCCGATGAAAATCTCTTCAATTACCCAGTTGAATCCCAACTTCCAGTTAATCTAGAGCCTGCTATCCCAGATCCTATTGTCAACCCCCGACCTCTACAAGGAGAGCTGGAAGAATGGTGGACCACTGACTGGCAATTTCAGAATCTCTTGAATAACCATAACACCTTTTTCCCCCAGTTTGACCCTGAGCCTACACCAAACCCACCTATGAGCACAGAAAACTTGGCTGAACTCCGTCACTATGGCGAGGAACTGGTGGACATAGGGAATCGAATCCGAGAAGTGGGGGAACAAATCTCATGGAAATACGACGCGAGGGAGCGTCGTTTCTGAGACGCCAGTTGGCTGTGGTTGCATGGTGGTATGGTTATGTGTTTAATAATAATAAAATAATAATAAAAATATAATCATGTAAAATAACTTAAAATAAAACTTTTGTAATATAACTGGTGTGTACGGATGCCTACTAATATATAAAAATATCAACGTCGCAAAGTCGACAATTTTGGCTATATGTGTTGACATGATTGTGTGTGATTGCTTTATTGTGTTTGGTTATTGTTTATTTTGTGCCAATGACTTATAAATATTGTTATTTATCAGATGGAAAACGTTAGTAATGAACCAGTTAACGAAGTTAACCAATCCGAGCAAAACAATGAGGACCATTTTCTTAATAGGCAAGACATAGAAAACATCGTTGCTCAGGGAATAGCCAATGTTATCCCGGCAATCGTCGTTGCGGTCAAAAGCCCTGTTGAGCCTTCACAAGCTCACCCCAGTAAACGCACGCGCGACGATAATTTCAGTAATAGTGTTAACGGAGGCGGCAATAACGACAACTTGATTCAGGCCCCAATACTTAAGAAAATGAAAGTTGCAACGCCTGGTTGCACCTATAAGGAATTTCTTGCCTGTAAACCTGTCGAATTTGCAGGCAATGAAGGGGCAACTGCCGCGCTACGTTGGTTGGAGAAAACCGAGGCAGTAATCAAAATAAGTGAATGTGCCGAGGAGGATAAGGTTATGTGTGCTTCTCACCTTTTCAAGGAAGAAGCATTAGAATGGTGGAATACGGTGTTACAAGCCAAGGGAAGTGACATGGCCTATGCCATGAATTGGGAAGAGTTTAAGCATTTGGTGGAAAGGAAATTTTGCCCTGAATATGAAAAGGAGCAAATGGCGAATAAGTTCCTGAGCCACCGAATGGTGGATGTTGACTGTCGAGGGTATACTTTGAAATTCTTCGAATATGCCAGAATTGTACCAACTCTAGCTTCGCCAGAACCAGTACTTATCTCTCGCTATATTTGGGGTTTAATTAGCGAGATTCGTGATATCGTCAAAGCTGCAAGACCTCGCACTATTGACGATGCGGTGGAATTAGCCAACACTTTGACCGACGGGCTGGTGCGTACGCGGGAAGAAAACAGGAAAAAGGAGTTAGCTCAGAAGATTACCTAAGGATTACGAGGGGGTAATGCTAGTAGCAACTTCAAGAAAAGAGGAACTAGGCAATCCTCCACTATTCCATTTTGCAATACCTGTAAAAGAAAGCATTTTGGGAAATGCCGAGGGTATTGCAATTTCTGCAATAGACTGGGGCACCCAGAAGAAGAATGCAGGAGGAAGAAAGCAACGATTTGCTACAACTGCGGCGAAACTGGGCACTTTAGGCCAGACCACCCGAAACTAGGCAAACCAGCAGATAACAAGGCCAAACCCGCTGAAGGAACTAATAAGAAGAACGCAAGAGCCTTCCAATTGACCACACAGGAAGCCGAACTGATTCCCGACGTAATAGCTGGTACGTTTCTGGTACACAACGTTTATGCGAAAGTATTATTCGACTCTGGTGCAAACCAAAGTTTTATAAATACTTCTTTCTGCCAAGCTCTTAAGCTACCCTTAACCAAACTTAGGCAGATTTATACAGTAGAAACGGCAGACGGGAACTCTGTTAACATAGATATGGTTTTGAAAAAAGAAAATATAGAACTATCAGGTCATAAATTTTCCGCAAACCTACTACCTATGAATTTTGTTGGATTCGATGTTGTATTAGGAATGGATTGGTTAGTAGCCAGCCATGCTCGAATCATCTGTGATAAGAATTCCGTAGAAATTCATACACCCACAGGAGAAATAGTGGTGATATCAGGAGATAAGCCACGAAAGCCAATGAAATTCATTTCAGTAATGAAAGTGGCCAGTTATTCATGAAAACAAGGAATAGTGTATATGGCTTCGGTAGTTCATAATACCAAAAATAAAGAACTTAAGGAAATTCCTGTAGTTGCAGAATACCCAGATATATTCCCAGAAGAACTACTAGGATTACCACCAGATAGGGAAGTAGAATTTAGAATTCATCTAATTCCTGGAACTACACCGATAGCTAAGGCACCTTATCAGTTAGCACCCACCGAAATGCTAGAATTGAAAAAGTAGTTAGATGAATTATTGAGTAAAGGATTCATACAACCTAGTTCATCCCCATGGGGAGCACCAGTGTTGTTTGTAAAGAAGAAAGATGGTTCGATGCGAATGTGTATCGATTATAGGGAATTGAATAAGGTTACAACTAAGAATCGATACCCATTACCTAGGATTGATGATCTTTTCGATCAACTTCAGGGGGCTAGATATTTTTCTAAGATAGATTTACGCTCCGGATATCATCAGTTGAAAGTACAAGAAGAAGACATACCTAAAACTGCTTTCAGAACTAGGTATGGTCATTACGAGTTTACAGTCATGCCCTTTGGGTTAACAAATGCTCCTGCAGCATTCATGGACATGATGAATAGGATCTGTAAACCGTACTCGGATAAATTTGTAATTGTCTTTATCGACGATATACTTATTTATTCCAAAAGTCAGGACGAGCATTGTGAGCACTTACATGCACTCTTAACTTTGTTAAGAAAAGAGAAACTTTACGCCAAATTCTCACAGTGTGAATTTTGGCTACAAGAGGTACAATTTTTAGGACACATGGTGAATCACGAAGGTATTCACGTAGATCCCTCCAAAATAGAAGCGATCACCAAATGGAAGGTCCCGCAATCAGTTATGGAAGTTAGAAGTTTTCTAGGATTAGCCGGATACTATAGACGGTTTATTAAAGATTTTTCCAAAATAATTGTGCCATTAACTAAGCTAACCTGTAAAGCAGTGAAGTTTGAATGGGGATCTAGACAAGAAGAAGCTTTTAAGATTTTAAAGCAAAGATTAACAAACGCCCCAATTCTTGCCTTACCAGAAGGGACAGAAGATTTTGAAGTTTACTGTGATGCTTCTAAGCTAGGATTAGGATGTGTGCTAATGCAACACAAGAAGGTAATGCATACACTTCAAGGCAATTGAAGAAGCACGAAGAGAATTATACGACTCACGACTTAGAATTAGGAGCGATAATTTTTGCCCTTAATATTTGGAGGCACTATCTGTATGGAAGTAAGTTTACAGTCTATACAGATCACAAGAGTTTAAATACATATTTAGGCAAAAAGAATTGAATATGAGGCAAAGAAGATGGATGGAAATTCTAAGTGACTACGACTGTGATATCCAATATCACGAAGGAAAAGCAAATGTAGTCGCAGATGCTCTAAGCCGTAAGTATCATGAAAAGCAAAAGCGAGTTTGTGCTCTTAGATTAAGTGTACAATTAGACTTAATGGAGCAACTAAAGAATGCTCAGGAAGTAGCAATCAAGGATGATGCTGAAGGAATGAAAGGACGAATAAAAGAACTAGAGCAAGGAGTTGATGGAATTTGGAGATTCCACAAGAAAAGAATTTGGGTACCTAAACAAGGGAATTTAAGGAATAAGATTTTAGAGGAAGCCCATAAATCTAGGTATACCATGCATCCTGGTAATAATAAGATGTACCAAGATTTAAGAAATAATTTCTGGTGGATAGGAATGAACTAGGACATAGCTAGATATGTATCTAAGTGTCTTACTTGTTCACAAGTTAAGGCAGAACACCAGAAACCTTCTGGTCTACTACAACAATTAGAAATACCTATATGGAAATGGGAACTAATAACCATGGACTTTGTTACTAAATTGCCCAAAACCAGAAAAGGTAATGATGCGATTTGGGTAATTGTGGATCGATTAACAAAATCAGCTCATTTTCTACCCATGAAAGAAACCTTTAGCATGGAAAGGTTAGCAAAGTTATACGTGGACGAAGTAGTATCCTAGCATGGAGTTCCACTCTCCATTGTATCGGATAGGGATAGTCGCTTCACTTCACATTTTTGGACAAGTTTCCAAGAAGCCATGGGAACGCGATTAAATTTAAGTACAGCTTACCATCCCCAAACAGATGGACAAAGTGAAAGGACGATCCAAACCCTGGAAGACATGCTCAGGGCATGTGTAATAGATTTTGGTGGAAACTGGGATGAACACCTACCCTTATTCAAATTCTCCTATAATAATAGTTATCATACAAGCATCGAAGCTGCCCCATTCGAAGCACTGCATGGACAAAAGTGCAGAACTCTAGTTTGTTGGGTAGAAATAGGAGAAAGTCAATTATCAGGTCCCGAGATTGTACAGGAAACCACCGACAAGATCACTCAAATCAAGGAAAGACTGAAAACGGCTCGAGATCGTCAAAAAAGTTATGCAGACAATCGACGAAAGCCGTTAGAATTTCAAATTGGGGACAAGGTACTATTGAAAGTCTCTCCTTGGAAAGGAGTAGTCCGATTCGGAAAGAAGGGAAAGCTAAGTCCAAGGTACGTAGGACCATTCCCAGTAATCCAACGAATAGGACCGGTCGCCTATCGCTTACAACTACCAGAAGAGTTAGCCGGGGTACATAACATATTTCATGTATCCAACCTCAAGAAATGTTTATCTGACGAATCCCTGGTAGTACCTCTTCAAGACATAAAGGTAAATGAAAAGCTAAAATTTGTTGAGAAACCACTCCAAATAGAAGACAGAAAGATCAAGTTTCTCAAACACAAAAGATTGGTATTGGTCAAAGTCAATTGGGATTCAAAAAGAGGACCCGAATACACCTGGGAGCTGGAATCGGAGATGAAGCGAAAGTATCCTCACTTATTTCAGTAAATCTCGAGGACGAAATTTTAAATAAGGTGGGGAGGATGTAAGGACCTGCAAAATTGTCTAAAAATGACCCGTAAGTGAAAACCCGGACCCCTGAAACCCTAATGCTTATGAAAAACCAAGAAAACAAGAAAATTTGGTTTCAGGCGGGCCGCGTAAAACGTAAGCTTAGGCTTACGCGGGCCGCTTCAAATTAAAAATCACCGGATAAGCGTTACAGGCCACGTGGCAGCCACGTGGCGAACCTACTGATGACACGCTAGTCCTACACGTAGACTAGGGGCCCTCGCGGGCCGCGTAAGATTCAAGTTAAGGTTTACGCGGGCCGCGTAAAACCTGAAAATCTGCTATAAATTGCCCGTGCATGGGACTTGCTTCTGTGTGTAAAATTTCAGTTTCAAAACGTCCAAATTCTGCTTAAAATGAGTGTTAAGGCATCAAGACGCTGCTACGATTACGGGGTATTAACTCGATCACTGCTACGAAACAATGTCCGATCGATTGAAACCGATCCGATGGATGTTTAAGTGCTGCCCGTATTTGGGCTATACTTTGTCATTCGTCATGAGGGTTTTGATTTCGTGGGTTATCGTAAATGTTGTATTAAGTTACTGACCACGTTTCATATGCATTGTTATTTAACTAGGTTATCAGGCTAAAATCAGTAGGCAAAACTCTGCCCGTCTAAATTTGCAATGTGAGTCATTCTCTTTTCATCAAAAGTGTTTTTCAATACCTGAATATTTTCCAGTTATATGTTAGAGGGGGTAAGTCTTTGTTATCTTAAATTACTGGCAGTAAGTGGGGTATTGTGCACATTACTATTGCTCTCTCTCGTTTGGGTGGACGAACCTAAACAGAGATAATCATCATTATTGGGTGAAAGGACCCAATAGTGGTATGACCATCGTCACCAGGGGGTGTCACTGGACTAGATAATCATAAGATAGTGGCAATTGTAATCGCTCTTAGTCCTGTAAATTATAACAATGTGTCGTTTTGTGCAAAACAAATGACTCGCCAGTATTTCTTCGCTGATAAAACCTTTTTAAACATGTTTCAGGTGACCTACTGTGAATCCAGGAAAAATGTTGTGTAGCATTACAAGCTTGAAGAGGTGGCTCCATAAAACCAATAAACATGTTTTTGTAAAACAGGGATTCTCCAGCGAAATCATCTTTATTGTAAATTTTGGGTGTTATCCCCAAATTGTGAAATAAAATAATTGGGCATTTTTAGTTGAAAAGATCATGTTAATACTTTCGCTGCCAAATTAAACAAATACCACAGGTTTCTGTCCTGCGGCTCCTGGGTCGGGTAACCCCGGGACGGGGGCCGTGACACCTTAAATTCTTGATCATATGTTATGACAGGCTCATTTAGGTCATGGAAAACTAGGGAAAATGCATAATATATTTAAGGATGGTTTAGTTTCTACTTTCGTAGAAAATTGTGGAACTTGTACATAGTGATTTATATGTTTTCGCTATACATCTTTGTTGGGTAACAAAAGTATGTCATCGCTATATATATGATGCCTTTAAATTTTGCTATGTGTACTTGTTGCATGCAAAGGATCGAGTCTTAAACAAATTTAAGTTATTTAATACTGAAGTGGAATTATAAAGGAAATAATTAGCATAATGTTGTCATATTCATGTCTATGTAAAGGAGTTTAGGCACAATCGGTTATTTGCTACATAGGATTCAAAACAAAAGGAACAAGGTAACCCTGGTGAATTTAGGTGTATAAGCCCGAAATTGAGCTATCTAAGAGTTTGGGGTTGTAGTGCTATTGTACTTCTTACTAAACCTAACAGAAAGAGTTTAAGTGAAAAAGCAATATAGATGGAA
Source organism: Helianthus tuberosus (assembly GCA_030545235.1). Taxonomy (NCBI): domain Eukaryota; kingdom Viridiplantae; phylum Streptophyta; class Magnoliopsida; order Asterales; family Asteraceae; genus Helianthus; species Helianthus tuberosus. The sequence goes on from CM060357.1 coordinate 142,736,779, forward strand.
TATTCATAGGCTATGCTAAAATTCAAAAGCCTATAGGTTCTGTCTTAAAACTAATACTGAATGTATGTAAACACTGTCATAGAATCAAGGGATATCATCTAGAATTCTCATAATAGAATTTTTTTTAATTCTATTTAGAATGTAGTTGTTGATTCTAATAAAACAACTGCTGGTTATGACAGTGTATTTGTTCCCTGTAGCTTAGATAAGTTTAAAGGTGGATAGGTTATCCAGGGCTTTAGACAACAAGGAAGGGATCAACTTCTTGGTTCATATGGTCCTGTTGTTAGGATTTACACTAGCTCATTATTAATTGCTTTTGCTTCATTTCATATGGATGTGATAAATGCATTCTTGAAAGGTAAGTTGGATGAAGAGGTGTACATGTAACAACCAGTGGGTTGGTATCGCCTCCCCTGGGCAACAACACCGAATGTGTATGTAGCAGGTTTGATGTTTGATTTCTCCGGTAAAGGAGCAATCATTTGTCTATATGCATATTACATGCTGATCTTTGGTGCTGATCAAGCACATATTGATAAGACAAAAGAATTGTTGTCTTGATATAAAGGATCTGGGGGAGGTCGATGTTCTCCTAGGTATGAATATAAAAGGAGTAACAATGATGGAGGTAATTAGATTCCTAATGTATGTTATGATTTGTACAAGGCCTGATATAGCATATGTTGCAGGAAACTGAGTAGATTTACCAGTAATCTAAGTACTCGACATTGGCAAGATGTGAATAGATTGTTTGAATGCCTGAAAAGAACCATGATCTATGGTTTGTGTTATTAAGGTTTTCCTTTCAGTGTTAGAAGGGTATTTTGATGCAAGTTGTATGACTAAGTAGATGGGTATTCCTACTTGATGGAGGTGCTATCTCTGAGGCTTCAAAGAAGCAGACTTGCATCACAAATTCAACAAGGGAATATGAATTATAGCTTTAGTAACAACTGGTAAAGAAGTTGGATGGCTAATAAATTTGATCTTTGAGATTCCTTTGTGGTCAAAACCGATATCACCAACATCTATCAGGTGTGACAGTGCTGGCTAAGGATCATAGTCAGGTGTATAATGGAAAGTCTAGACGGTTGTGTGTTATACATAGCATGATTAATGAGCTCATCATGCATAGAGTGATATCTGTTGACATTGTAAGATCTTAGTATAATTTGGCTGATTATCTAACTAAAGAGTTAGGAGTGATCTCGTGAATAAATCAGTCATAGGGATGGGTTTAAAGTCCACACTTTAATATCCTATGTCAAGATACCCAATTCCCATCTAATACAACGTTAGATGCAGAATTCAATGTGGAAAGCTTGTCATAGAGATATTGGAACACATAAATTAGAATCATCCCAAGGTTGTATTCAGACTGCAAGATAAAGGAGGTTGAAGTATAACTTCTTAATAGTTCTTTGAAAAATTGCATTTGCAGGTGCGAGAATAAAAGAACTACCTATAAGAGTATGAAGTTTAGCCGCTTCAAGAAGCTTGGACTTGGCTTTGATATACTCTTTGATGGATTGGACACAGGCTAGTAAAATATTGTGTCAAATAAGAACAATGAATTTGTAAACTTATGTGTATATTATCTTCATGTATTCATTGTGAATGGAAAGGGTTCAATCCATAGCGACACCCTGATATTCGAATATTTGGAATCTGTAATATACTAATGTGAAATTCAATCGCCGCGATATTTCATTTATGCATAAGTTTGTGTTGTTTGAGAAGTGCTTTAAGTTAATCATGGATATCACTAAAATGGGGGAGGAATGTTGGTAATTTTAGTGTTATCCATGGATTTTGGTGATATTGGATTAACTTGTCGACCGAGTTAATCTTATTAATAATTAGACGAGTTAGGAGATGCGGGAGTGCATACTCGTGTGATGTTAATAAGATTTGGCGTATATATCGGTATTGTTTTATAAATATTTATAAATTAAATGTTATAAATATATATGTGAGTAATATATATTTATAAGTTTGGGCTTGTTATTCTTCTTTAAAATGATTTGGGCCTAATCTAAATGTTAACAAACTCTATTTAAATAGGGTTTACCAATTAACAGAGTTGTATGATTTGGGCATTGTTTGCATTAGATATATGGGCCCTATTTTGATAAACACAAAAAAAACCAATGGCTGGATAATGTATACAGGAGGTACGCATACAAAAAGGTTGGTCGAAAAAAAAGACGGTACAGTTACTTCTCAAAACTCAACATCAAATTCGTTCTTGAAGACTAAGTTTAATCCGTTCAAACTTTTGATTGTACCGATCAAATAGTTTATTTTGATAGTGATCACACGACTCTTAGTCTAATCCGAGTGATTTTCAATTAATTTTCGGTTTCGGTTACGATCTCGTTCTTCAGCAAATCGGTAAGATTTCCAACAGTAACAACAAGTAAATGGTCCACACCCTTTCAAAACCCGAAATTTGCAGCCCTAATATCTTGCAAATAAGCAAAAATTACTAAAAACTGAGATGGGGGTTTGTTGCTCTCGAAAATCTACACACTTTAGGCTCAAGAATCACTTGAATCGGCTGAGAATTTAGGAAGTTATGGAAGTGAGAAGATTAGGGTTCGTGTGAGTTTGTGGAGAAAAGATGAAGATGTATGAAAGAGAGAATGATGGGGGAGATCGATGGTTTAAATTTGGGATTTGATTTGAGGTTTGGTTGGATTTTTGGGTTATATGGGTGTAATAGATATTTGAGTTGGGTTGACTTTTAATTATTTAAAAATCATTATTATGTATAATAATAATAATAAGTGATTTGGGTCCAACAGAAATCAATTTCTTAGTCGATGGAGAACATAAACGACATGTGGTGGTTATAAACTTAACCAGGATAAATGATGCAAACAGCGGCTGGCCGGAGTAGAGCCGCGTCGGCGACGGTGACTCCGGCGTCGGCGACGCAAAGCGGAACAAACAACAGCCATAGACGCCTTGTGTTGCTGTCTACGGAAACACCTACGCGATGCCACATCCTGATTACCATCGGCGACGGTGACTCCAGCGTCGGCAACGCCGACTCAATCTCACAAACTCTCCCGACGCCATATGTGGCTGCCTACGCCACATTCTGTTCGACGCCATGTCTGAATCAACGTCGATGACGGCGGATGTCGCGTCGACGATGCCCACCAGAGAAGTTTCAGAGCTGCCGACGTTGTTCTTTGCTGCCTACGCGAGATCATGGCCGGCCCTCAAGGTGGGCGGGGAGGACCACCGGCCAGGGCCCGATATTTCGAAGGGCACGTTATTTTTTAAAAAACTCTAATATGTATATGTAAAAATAAATAAATTAATAGGGTATACCAATACAAACACCAGCATAGGCCCACTTACAAAACTATTTTTATGGTTTAGATTAGTTATTAGCCCATTAGCATTAGGTTTAGACCTTTAATGAGCTCAATACCCATTTTCGTTAAGGCCTAAGGGCACATTTTTTCGAGCTCGAACATGGTACATGAATTCTCAGGGCCGGACCTGCGCGAGATGTTGTTCGACGCCAATCTTAAAACCTCCGTCGACGACGCCAAAGTTGCGTCGCCGACGCTCGTTCCGGCCATAATTTAACGTTTACGTGATGTCTGCATTTCTTAGTTGTTGGAGAAGATGATATGATGTCATAGATGACATCATCCTGATGTCACAGTTGACTAAAACAAAGCTATTTCTTTTTTTCTTTTTTTTTACTTTATTTTATTTTATTAGAATTAAAAACAACATCACTTTGTCAAAATTCACTAAATATACATTTCTAAGTTAGGGGAATAGTGCCAGGCACTTCTCTATCAGACCAACTTATTTTTAATTTAATTTAATTTTCAGTTTAAAGTTACGCTTTCGTCCTTTGTTTAAAATTACGTTTTTGCCCCAGCTCAAAATAAAATTATGATTTTGCCCCTAGCTCAAACTTACGCTTTTGCCCTAGGTTCAAAAACTCACTTTTAATTTTGTTCTCAGTTTAAAATTACGGTTTCGCCCTCCGTTTAAAATTACGTTTTTGCACCCAGTTCAAAATAAAATGTTGTTTTTTCCTCTAGCTCAAAATTACGATTCTGCCCGCAGCTCAAAATTACGTTTTTGCCCACAGTTCAAAATAAAATTATGTTTTTCCCCTAGCTCAAAATTATGATTTTCCTCTCAGTTTAAAATTATGATTTCGCATCCAGTTCAAAATATAATTTATGATTTTGCCCTCTGTACAGACATACATATTATAAGAGAGAAATATTCGATTTATTGCCCCGCAACGCGGGCGGGGTAAAAACTAGTTGTTTTTTATTATTATCTATTATTATTAGTAGTAGTATTGGATTTATTTACAAAATTTGATCGGAGTGTCGCGCTCCGGTCAAAGATAAGATTTATAAACCCTAATTACCCTTAACAAATAGCTAGTGGTAGTAAAGGGTTGAACCACGAAAAGTATGTGGTTTGCGAATGGATTTTGAATGAATTGTAGTAGTTGTCACTTTTATGATGCTTGCTAAATTGTTTTAATGTTTTTTGGTTTGTTGAAAAGATGTTGAGCAAAATTAACTAAATAGATTGGATTGATTATCTACTAAAAATTGGCAAATGCAAGAAATGTAATTGCTTGTTTAAGCAATAATGAGAAAAAAGGTTCACACCCGGTTTCGGTAATTGCCAACCTAGGGTTTCTACAAATTTTAGATTCAACTCAATTGTATAACGATTAACGGATTTAGTGTATTGTGACTTAGGTGCCAATAACTATCAACGTTTCGAAGAACGGACAAGAATGCACTTTGTAATCACAACAAGTAAAACCTAACCATTACAAAGCATAACTACACATAACCATTTCGCAAAGTCATAACTTTATAATCATTCGACAATTTACGAATACGAAACAAATGTAAACTATTGTCAATAGTTTCAAAAATCAATACAAATTGTCACAAAGTTGAATCAAGACACAATTCAAAACCCTAAATTAAACAACTACCTCATCGGGGTGAAACCAAGGTGATTAGCCGCTCATGGTGGAAGGAACTTGATCACCGGATGATTGGAACTCGATTTGGATCATATCGAATCTTGTGGAATGGTGGAATGATGTGGATTAGGGTTTTGGTGGGTGATGATGGTGAAAGGAATGATGGATGAATTAACTTGGGTTTGTGGGTTAGCGATGAAGGTGAATTGAATGGTGATTCGGGTTGATTCGGATGAAGGTTGATGATGGTAGATGATTGGTAATGGAAGAGATGATGATAATTGGCTCCAAGATGATTATTCAAACCTCCATAAAGTGTAACCCCCCGAATTGGGTCAAAACTCCACTAATAACGCGCCAAAACAAGGAACGAACAAGAAAAATCCATCAGAGAGCAGGGGTCCGTGTCGCCGACGCCCCCCTGCGTCGCCGACGCCGCCTAGATTATTCATTTTCCTGCTGACGCAATTTCATGTTGTCTACGCCATTTTTTAGCGACGCAACGCGTTGCCGACGCCCATAGTGCGTCACCGACGCCCCCTCTAGGGTGTTTTTCATCGTTTCTTCATTTCACATGTTTCCGGTTGATCCCGCTCGCTCCCGGTACTCCAAATAGCTCTCGAATAGCTCCTTAAACTCTATAAGACCTGCAAAACACAATCCTCATTAAAAGTAGGCTATCCGTGATTAAAAGTCACATAAAAACATGAACTTAAACCATAACGAACACTGGTTTTCGACCACGTATCACTAACCAAACACGAGGATTAATGGTCTTAGGAGTGTGCCTACCTATTCACATGATCTACTGTACTTTCCATAGCTAACCATACCAATTGTAATTGTTTGTAATCAGTTTGTAACATGTACTTCACCCCCGAAGTTATAAAACAAAACGGTTTAAAGAAAAGGGGGACATGAACTCACAGTCTTGCATCTTCAACCAACGTAACTCAAGCTCGTTCGGTAAACACGACTACCTACAACGTACTAATGTCTATTAGACGAGCGGGTCGTGCCTTGACTTAGTATTAATGTCTTTGAGTTACGTTTCTTTTGTGTCTTCAATATTATTCCATGTTATATAATTATTTGTTAAAATAATTAATATTTTAACTTAAATTATGTTTGTTAAATTTTGGAATAATTGTTAAAACAATACATTTTAACTTAATACTTCCCAAGTATTTATTCTTGCATATCCTTCCCAAGGATGGGTGTATTTTTATTTGTATTCTTATACTTGTATACTTTTGCCATGTATTAGGGTAGTATTCTGGTGTGTATTTATACGTATGAGAATACGTATTTTTATTGTATTAAGTATTCTTATACTTAATTTCATATTAATCTTTCCGGAATATTATCTTTAATAAAAGTCCATCAATATATATTTCCAAAATATATATATTGTAATGAATATTATTTAGAAAAAAAATTATTTATAATATTTCCTTTGGCAAAATATTTGTATTTTCTCATAAGTCTCAAAAATAATATATTTTCATGCCCAACTTTGAAAATATATATAGACTCATTTTTTTCCAAAAATGATATACTTCATATTTACTTGACAAAATATATCTTTCACCTCAAAAATCTTGTATTTCGTGTTTGTGTAAGAAAATATATATTTCTTAAAAATAATATATTTTCTAAAAATCTCAAGAAAAATATATATTCATACATGCCAAAAATAATATATTTTTCCCTTGTCAAAATATGATATATTCTTGTAGTAATTGTAAAAATCATATTTTCATTTCCTTGGTGTCCAAAATATTATTTAGCAAAATATACTTTGTGAATAATTTTCGAAATATTTTGTAAGTTATATTCCTTGTTCGGTTTCACCAATATTTTGTGTATAACCTGTATATTTATCCTTGGAATTTTGGTAATATTTTGGATTGTAATCCTTGGCATTTTGATGTGTTATATTATTTCAATTTCTAAAATAATATAACTAATACACAAAATATACAAATAATCACACACATGGTGTCTTCTAAATATATATTTCCTAAATACATATTTAGTCACTTTTATTTATAAAAACCAACCTCCAATAATTATAATATTTGTAGCAAAACTTATGGCAAAGTTTATGTAACAATTTATGGTTTAACATACACTTGTAAGCACTTGTTTAAAATATTTTTCTAAGTGTTTAAATTTTTAGAAAATTTTGCCATAGTTTCCCCTAGAAATGGAGATTTCCATGCTTTCAAGCATATCATTTTCTTTTGTAAAAATCATCACAATCAATCCACAATCAACAATAAACAACCTTTACTTACCAGTTTTGCCAAAATCAAGCATTTTCTAATGCTACATGAACTTGAATATTTGTAAAAATTTGTAGTAACTTACTAATGTTATTAGTAAGCCTTGTTATCCTTTAAAGTGTGTTTGATTCTTTAAAAACTTCATTTTTAAAGAATATGGATCTTTACAACTTGTGATCATCATTTCTAAAAATGTTTCTTTATGAAATCTTCTTGTTACACAAGTTGAGAAAATATTGTTAAAGAATATATAAACTCATTTTTTTCCAAAATATACTTTGTTACAAAATATTGTTAAAGAATATATAAACTCATTTTTTTTCCAAAAATGATATACTTCATATTTACTTGAGAAAATATATCTTTCACCTCAAAAATCTTGTATTTCGTGTTTGTGTAAGAAAATATATATTTCTTAAAAATAATATATTTTCTAAAAATCTCAAGAAAAATATATATTCTTACATGCCAAAAATAATATATTTTTCCCTTGTCAAAATATGATATATTCTTGTAGTAATTGTAAAAATCATATTTTCATTTCTTGGTGTCCAAAATATTATTTACCAAAATATACTTTGTGAATAATTTCTGGAATATTTTGTAAGTTATATTTCTTGTTCGGTTTCACCAATACTTTGTGTATAACCTGTATATTTATCCTTGGAATTTTGGTAATATTTTGGATTGTAATCCTTGGCATTTTGATGTGTTATATTATTTCAATTCTTAAAATAATATAACTAATACACAAAATATACAAATAATCACACACATGGTGTCTTCTAAATATATATTTCCTAAATACATATTTAGTCACTTTTATTTATAAAAACCAACCTCCAATAATTATAATCTTTGTAGCAAAACTTATGGCAAAGTTTATGTAATAATTTATGGTTTAACATACACTTGTAAGCACTTGTTTAGAAATATTTTTCTAAGTGTTTAAATTTTTAGAAAATTTTGCCATAGTTTCCCCTAAAAATGGAGATTTTCATGCTTTCAAGCATATCATTTTCTTTTGTAAAAATCATCACAATCAATCCACAATCAACAATAAACAACCTTTACTTACCAATTTTGCCAAAATCAAGCATATTCTAATGCTTCATGAACTTGAATATTTGTAAAAATTTGTAGTAACTTACTAGTGTTATTAGTAACCCTTGTTATCCTTTAAAGTGTGTTTGATTCTTTAAAAACTTCATTTTTAAAGAATATGGATCTTTACAACTTGTGATCATCATTTCTAAAAATGTTTCTTTATGAAATCTTCTTGTTACACAAGTGTTTCTACACTTGTTTAACCACTAAAAAATAAGATTTGTTTATGTAAGAACCAAGATTAAATGAAACTTATATTTTTAACTTGGTTTCTTTAGAAATCACCCATGAAATCTTTAGATCTGCATGGTTAACAACTTAGTCTGATCATTATTTTTCAAGAAAACATCATGTTCTTTCAAGTTCATGATCTTTGTGTGGATGATCTATCATCCTACAATATTTCTACTTTCTCATCTTGCTAGATTATGTTTTTAATCATGATCTAGCAAGATCATATGATGATCTACATCATATATATGAACAAACAACAATCATCAAGTAAATCAACACATAAATAACTTAGTTTCTTCATTAAACATGCTTATGTTCAAGTTTACATATTGTGATTCTTAGTGTTCTTCAAAGTTATGAGTATGATTCTTCTTTTAACCACTTAAAATAGAAGTAAACTAGCAAGATCAAGACTCTTACCACTAGCACAAGGCTAAGGATGATCAAGAGAAGTTATGAGATGGATAAAAGCAAATGAGAGAGGTCCTTCCACTTCCACAAGCTCCTAGCTTCTTTGTATGATCTCTAGCACCTTTGTATGTATGTAGAATGGTTGAGAATGGATGAATGATGATGGTGGTGTGGGTGTTTGGGGTCGGCCGAGAACAAGGGAGAAGAAAGGAGAGCTTGTGTGTGTTTTAGTGTGTGTAAGTTATGAGCTATGGTCTTGCATACTTACTTAGAACCCATTTCTAGTTCTTAACTCATGTGTAATATGCTACTTAAAGATGCAACATGATCTAGTTAAATATTAAAACAAATCAATATGTGGGGGCCATGTTGGGGCCGTAACTAGGTTGGGGGGGGGGGGGGTAGTAGCATAGGTTTAAACTAGATTAGTTACTTACTAGTTGAAATCCAAGTATAAGTTAAGTGTTTTAGTTATTAGATATTTGTATGGTGTGTTATGATGTTCGGGGACCATAACTAGCTTGGTAACGTTAAAACAGTACTTCTAGTGTAAATTTGGTGTTTCGGGTAGTGTCCGGTTGTTCGGTTGGTTACTGGTTTGTTAAGGTGCTAAACTTGCAGTTTAGTGTGCTTTATGTACCCTTTTGTGACACTTTTGATTCCCGACACTTAGGAAAGCATTCAGGACCATGTTACCATATTTATGCATAAAATTAGATTGTTAAAATCCTGATTTTTGCTGAATTTTGCTGAATTCAGCACCTTTTGTGAGTTTTAGGCACTTTCCGGCACTTAAACTATCACTAGGAAGGCAGTTTTGAGATCCTTACTTTCCTACACACTATACTAGTGTAGTACTTAGTTTTTGGCTCATTCTGTATCTCAATGCACTGTCTGTCTATGTGTTGAGTTCTGTCAGCATTTTTCTGATTTATCAGATAACTGTGCTAAATGCGTCTGGTGCATCATTTGAGTCAATAAGCTATCATGGAATAATGAAACATTATTTGCAATATGTGATGCACATGTATGTATATGAAAATAATCAGTAAGCAGTTTATTGTAATTCAGCACGGTCATTAAGCACTAATCAGGGTTTAATTAATTGTACGGATACCTGAAATTTGATAGTTGTCACATCTGAAAAGCTTCTTCCTGTTTGGATCCCTACTCAAAAGGTTTATTCTTCTATGTTAAGGCTGTGAGTGGAACCGCAATCTTGGAGAAGTTTTCAATAAAACGGCGGTAATAACTCGCGAGACCAAGAAATGAACGAACCTCGGTAGGAGTAGTAGGTGTATCCCAAACCTTAATCGCACTAATCTTGGCGGGATCTACATAAATACCTTGTTCGTTAATAATGTGTCCAAAAAATTGGACTTGCTTAAGCCAAAATTCACACTTGGAGAACTTGGCGAAAAGTCGTTCTTTCTTTAGGAGTTCCATTGTAAGACGGATATGTTTGTGACATCTGTGTCACTATGACCATCAAACAAATACCAAATCAATGAAATATTGTGTTTCATACTTAGGATTTGTATAAATATGTGTATCATCTGCACATATCAATTCTTGTTCGATTTTGAGCTCTAAATCGCTTTCCAGAAAGTTATACGCGAACTGATGCATAAACGTAATCAGTTTAACGTGAAAAACACTCCGGAACAGTGACATGGGCTTAACATACCTTAAACAACCTTTACATAACTTTGAAATAAGTTTTGGAGGGTTTGGTGTGTCGAAATCAAGTTTATTCGATCGCAGGGACTATTTGCGTCAAACTGCAAAAGTCTGCTGATTCGTATGGTATCGAACATTCCAGAACTTGACCATAAGTTAAACATGCCCTAAATATCCTTTACATAGCTTAGAAATAGGCTTTGAGGTGTTTGGTGCGCAAAAATAAACTTTTTGGTCAAACAGGGACTAAAAGCGTCAAAAAGTGCACAAGTTTACATTTACGCGCATATCTTACGTTCTGAATATATCCGGACATCCAAAAAATTATGTAATCATTAAAATATTTTATTTTAGTGATTGGCTTGTTAAAATTCCATTCGTCGTGTAATTTGGATTGTTTTTCGCGTTCGTTCGTGTTTCGTCGTAATTAACCGAACAACGCAACCGTACGACCAAACGAACCAACATCTGAGATATTTTTGAGCATATTTTAAGTTCCCTATACTTTAACTTCATTATAGAGCCTTGAAATGGGGTTAACGGGGCTTAAACGTGTGAAAAATGAATCGAAAACCAAGTTTCAGGCCTGCAGGGACTAAACTTGACATTCTGTCAAAGTTAGGCTTAGGAGGGGCGCGTAACACTTAATGAAAGTCAACATGGCCCGCGAGAGACCCCCAGATAAGCAAAAATCAATTTCCAGCAAAACCCAGTTGTTCCTTTGTTTTGCACATGGTTTCTTTCAATCTATGGACTGGTTTTGGGCACCCATAGTATTGTATTTCAGTGGTAACACTTGGATGGTCAAGATCAAAGCTCGTAGTTCGAGAAACGATCCTAATGGTTGTTCGAAATCTATAAATACCTACCAAATCCAACCCTCATTCCTCATATTTAAACTCACTTCTGCTCTAAGTTGAAGTTCTCCTTAGTGAGGCTTCATACCTGAGTGTTTTGAGTTCAAATCTTCCTAGCTTGGACCTTTTGTAAGTATTCTTTCATCTTTTATGTGTTTTTAAGCACGAAAGTCAATCAGTGTTTGACTTTCTGCTTTGACCAGTCAACGGTCAACACGAAGTTCGTTTGAACTTCGCAACATGAGCGTAATCACGATGGTTATAGTCCCTTGTGACTATACCTACTGGTTACCACGTTATTTAGGTATAGTGACGAGTCATAGTTTCGGTCAAAATACGCGTTTATGCGTATTTTGTAACCAAACTATTCTTGGGTATCAAAACCCTTTGTTTTGATATCAAACTTGTTTCCAAACTTAGTTAAACATGTTTTAACATGTTTAGCTCGTCACTTTTAGTCTAGTGCTTGTATAGGGTCGTAAGATAAGCGGTCTTAACAACCGCTTAGACTTTCGAACCCGACCCGTTTGGTCAATCATTAGGATCCGACCAAACATATTTTGTGACCATAGTTGTATAGGGAATAACCTTCCGAGGTTATACCTTATGGTCACTTCGTTTAGTTAGTTGTATGATAGGTAGTTTATATGCCTTAGGAAAATGACCAAAATGCCCTTTTTACGCATAAATTCATTTTAAGCATATGTAACCTAAATTTTGACATATAAACTGATTAAGCAATATTATTAGACATGTTAAGGCATATAATACTTATCATAGGACTAATTAGGCGGTCCGAACGCGTTTCACGCGAACGACGCATTAAAGTAGCGTAAGCTACCTAAACGAGTCGTAATGGGTCGTAAGCACTTAGGATAGGTTTCCTTTTAGTATGTAGGCTTTGTTAAACCATATCATATGAGTTCCAATACTCATTTGGTTTACGAGACCTCATTCTATCCGATCTTCCGATTTAGGTCCGATTTATTAACATAGTTACCTATATTAGGTGCTGTTTGATTTCCGTGATCCCTCTAGCTTTGCTTGGTTGTTATCCAAGACTTCTAAGCATTCTCAAGTGAGTACAGAGTTCCCCTATTTTACTGTTTTTGATTGTTTTGGGGTGATTCATATGTGTTAAATGATTTCGATGTTTTTAACGATGGTTTCAAAAATGATTAATATGGTTTATATAAAACTAATAATGATTTCGATAATGTGAACAAACTTGTTGGACGTAGTTACATAACGAATGACATTCATTAATTTTGGCCGAACCGACGAGTATTAGGTTATGGTACCATAGGATCTGACAAATCCCGTTATCAGACTGCACCCATGGTTATGTGTGGGGGTTATGTGGGTAACGACTGAATCTGTAATTGTTAATTTACCCTTTGGTGGTTTGTTAATGCGAGATTAGCGATAGATGAGTTACGAAGGTTTGGATGTTATTAGCGAGACGACCAAAAGTAGTTTTCACAATTAAAACGAGAATGATTTAAACGATTTGAAACGATTTTAACGAGTTAAACGAATTGAAAAAACGATTGGTTTTTGGTTGTGATTAGATAATGGGACGGGTGTAATATGATAAAAGCATGGTAGATACGCCGCTGGTACTTCTTATATATAAGTGTTTTTATCATATTACATTCCGTGGCATTATTTAGTTCACTTGGGCAAACGATTTTAAAATGATGTCACACAACGATGTTTTCTAAATAATATAAACCATACGAGTTTTTACTAACGAGATGATTTATAATTTGGTTACTTAAACAAATGTTTTAGGTTAAGAATCATGGCTACGAGATTTTATAAACTATAACCAACTTGATTTGAGTTGGTTAATTATGTTGCAATACTATACACTTTTCAAAACAAGGCTTTTAACTTTTGAGTCTTGTAGTCAAATGAGGTATTGCAACATGTAAACGTGCCATGAATCCGACACTCTCTTAAAACCTATGTGCTCGCCAGCATTTCTTTGTTGACTTTGTTTTTACATATGTTTCAGGTGTTGTTGAATGATGTTCATTGCTAGGATGCATGCTCACTTAGGACTGGACGAGGCCTTAGTGTCACACCCCAACCACGTAAAACAACAAATCATGGCGGAAACGTCGGGGAGTGTTGTAACAGAATTATTGTTTCATAACCATGGATACAAAAAGTGTTTCGTTTTATTGATAATATTTAAACATTAACATTGTTTTAACACATAACAAACAAGTTTTATATCGACTATCATTGTTTTATGTCACTAAGGCCTCATCCAGATCCTATGTGACGCATGCATCCTAGAACGTCAATCAAGCAACAACACCTGAAACATATGTAAAAACAAAGTCAGCAAAGAAATGTTGGCGAGTACATAGGTTTTACAAGAGTATCGGAATCATGGCTTTTTTACATATATTGCAATACCTCGAAAACCTTGTTTTTAAAAAGTGTATAATATTGCAACATGATTAACCAACTCAAATCAAGATGGTTATAATTTATAAAATTTCGTAGCCATGATTCTTAACCCAAAAGCTTTTTGTTTTAGAAAACCATCTTGTAAAACATCTCGTATAAACTCGTTAATAAAACTCGTATATTAATTCGAAAACATCGTTGAGTGACATCGTTTCAATATCGTTTAACCAAGTGAACTAAATAACGCCACGGTATGTAATATGTTGAAAACACTTATATATAAGAAGTACCAGCGCCGTATCTACCATGTTTTTACCACATTACACCCGTCCCGTTATCTAAACACTAGCCAAAAACCAATCGTTTACCCAAATCATTTAACATCGTTTCCAAATCGTTTCCAAATCGTTTACTCGTTTAAATCATCCTCGTTTTAATTGTGAAAACTTATATATGGTCGTCTCGTTAATAACATTCAAACCTTCGTGATTCGACTACCTCGTTCCTCGCTTCTCGTATTAACAAACCTCCAAAGGGTAAGTTAATATTTACAGATTCAGTCGTCACCCACAACACCCACACATAACCATGGGTATAGTGCAATAACGGGATTTGTCAGATCCTTTGGTACCATAACCTAATACTGGTCGGTTCGGCCAAAATTAGTGAATGTCATTCGTTATGTAACTACAACCAACAAGTTCGTTCACATTATCGAAATCGTTATTAGTTTAGTATAAATTGTTTTAATCGTTTTTGAAATCATCGTTAAAACCTTGAAAACATTATGTACATATGAATCACCCCAAAACATTTGAAAACAGTAAAATAGGGGAACTATGTACTCACTTGTAGTGCAAGGTATCCTCAATCAATAGTACTTCAACAAACTTGAGTAAACCATAGAAATCAAGCAGCACCTAGTAATTGAATCACTAGTCACACAATAGACGCCTAAATCGGAAGATCGGACAGAATGAGGTCTTGTAAACCAAATGAGTGTTGGAACTCATGTGATATGGTTTAACAAGGCCTACATCCTAAATGAAACCTAACCTAAGTGCTTTCGACCCATCGCGACCCATTAAGGTAGCTTATGCTACTTTAACGCGTCGTTCGCGTGAAACGCGTTCGGAATGCCTAACTAGTCCTATGATAAGTAAAATATGCCTCAACATGTATAATATTGTGGTCTAATCAGTTTAGTTACCAAAGGTTATATTATATATGTTTAAAATGAATTTTGGAGTAAAAAGGGCATTTTTGGTAATTTACCTAAGGCATATAAACTACCTATCATAAAACTACTAAAACGAAGCGACCATAAGGTATAACCTTGGAAGGTTATTCCCTATACACTATGGTCACCTAATGTGTTTGGTCGGATCCTAATGATCGACCAAACGGGTCGGGTTCGAAAGTATAAGCGATTGTTTAGATCGCTTACCTTTACGACCCTAGACAAGCACAAAACTAAAAGTGATGAGCTAAGCATGTTAAAACATGCTTAACTAAGTTAGAAAACAAGTTTGGTATCAAAACAAACCGTTTTGATACCTAAAAGTAGCTTGGTTAGAAAATACGCGAGAATACGCATTCTGGCCGAAGCTACGACTCGTCACTGAGCCTAGATAACGTGGTAATCAGTAGGTATAGTCACTAGGGACTATAACCATCGTGATTACGCTCATGTTATGAAGTTCAAACAAACTTCATATTGATCATAAACTGGTCAATGCAGAAAGTCAAACGCAGTTTGACTTTAACGCAAAAACGAATGAAAAGAACGAAAGAATACTTACAGAAGGTCCCCGCAAGCTCTTGATCCGATTTATTCTCAGGTATGAAGCATAAACTTCAAATTAGAGAGCCAAAATCAGATTCAAGTGTGAGTTTTCAAGGAAATGAAGGTGGGTATTTATAGGAATTCAAGAACCGTTAAGACTGTTCATCGAAAACTGAGCTTTGATCTGGACCTTACATGTGTGCCCATGGTTTTCTAAAACCATGGGAGCCCCTAATAATGGACTGGGTTCATTGAATACCAGCCCATGGTTTTGAAAAACTATGGGTTAAAACCATCAACACTTCAAAATGGACTAGGTTCATTGAATCTGGTCCGAAATTTCAAAAATGGTCCCTGCACTTGTAAAACTTGAATTTTTTGCACTTTTAAGCCCCGTTAACCCCATTTCAAGGCTCTAAAATAAAGTTAAAGTATAGGGAACTCAAAACATGTTCAAAAGTATCTCGGATGTTGGTTCGTTTGGTCGTACGGTTGCGTTGTTCGGTTAATTGCGACGGAAGTCGTAACGAACGCAAAAACGATCCAAATTAAGCGACGAATGGAATTTTTCTTATGCCAAACACTAAAATAAAATATTTTAATGCTTACATAAATTTTTGGAGGTCCGGATATATTCAGAACGTAAGATATGCGCGAAAATGCAAACTTGTGCATTTTTTGACGCTTTTAGTCCCTATTGATCAATAAAGTTTATTTTAGCATACCGAACCCCTCAAAGCCTATTTCTAAGCTATGTAAAGGTTATTTAGGGTATGTTTAACTTATGATCAAGTTCCGGAATGTTCGTTACTATACAAATCAGCATAGTTTCGCAGTTTGACACAAATAGTCCCTGCGATCGAACCAAGTTGATTTCAACACACCAAACTATTCAAAACTTATTTCTAAGTTATGTGGAGGTTATTCAATGTATGTTAAGCCTATGACACGATTCCGGAGTGTTTGTAGCCTTTTACTGACTGCGTTTACGCAGCAGTTTGCGTATTACCTTCCAGAACGCAATTTAAAGCTTGCAATCGGAATCGCATCGAATTGAAAAATCACCAAACACAAATACACACATAGAAACACCAAAACACATATAATAACACCAAAGCACATTGTTTTATTAATAATCATTATTGTTTTACATCATACATCGATTACAGAACACAGTTGTCACAGTCTCCCCTACTTCAGGAAATTTCGTCCCGAAATTTTAACTAGAGGAAGCTTGTGAAAACAAATGCAGATATTTCGTCTTCATCTGGTCCTCACGTTCCCAAGTAAACTCTGGGCCACGTTTAGATTCCCAGTGAACTTTGACCAATTGAATCCGTTTGTTCTTCAACTGTTTGAAAGCACGATCCACGGTCTCCACGGGTTTCTCGACAAAGTGCATTGTTTCATCGATTCGAATCTCATCAAGTGGAATGTGTAGATCAGCGTCAGCTAAACATTTTCGCAGATTGGACACGTGAAAAGTCGGGTGAATATTTCCAAGCTCTGGAGGTAGCTCTAGTCGATAGCCAACCTTTCCAATTCTTTCCACAATCTTAAATGGTCCCACATATCGAGGTGCAAGTTTTCCTTTCTTTCCAAATCTCACCACTCCCTTCCAAGGTGAAACCTTGAGTAGGATACGGTCTCCGATTTGAAATTCTAAGGACTTGCGTCGCATATCCGCATAAATCTTTTGACGGTTTCGAGCTTGAAGAAACACTAGATAGATGGTCGGAACCGAGATATCTAGGGGGTTTGAATCCGCATAAAAGGTGGGTTTCCTCTCGATTGATTCAGGTACAACAAGTCTCCTTCTCCGGTAATTCTGCAAAAAAAGAGCACCGTTAGCCTCGCCAATGGGAGAAGAGGGTTCTCTCCTTGACCCGACTCCGGTGTGAGAATAAGTATTGGTAATGAAGAAGAAGATGTATTTGAGAAGTGTGTGTAACTTGAATTCATACCTGGGTTGTTTCTCATATTTATAGCCGGGAGTCGTTTAGGCGGGAAAACCTGTTAGTGAAAAAGTTAACGGAAGATACTAACCCCGTAGGCGGTTACATTTCCTTCCGTTAAGCTTCTGGATCCAACGTGAGAGCACACGGATCGTGGCTCAGATCAAGGGCTGGGGGTTTGCCACGTGTAAAGTGATCAAGTGCAGATTACTCTCTAATTGCATGCTTCCGTTGTGAATTCAGGGATGCCTGAGATGGTGACACGTGTCCAGATGGTTGTAACCGTCTCGGTGGTGCACGATTGTATTTCTTCTAGAAGATTACTGCTGTAATCTGGTGTGGCAACTTATTGTGTGGAGACAGGTGAATAAATAAATCCCAAGTCCGAGTAACTAACATCCAGGTCTGGACATTTAGGCGGGAGTGTTTATTTCAGGATTTTCATCCTTTGTCTATGGGAGAAAGCGCAAAGGTTTATAATTTCCTTTGGGCGCACAAGTGTTGACTATTGATTGTTCTTTAAGTCTTTATTTGTGAAACCATTGCGCGGCCGCGCAAGGTACAAGGCTGAAAAAGTGAGGTTTTGGTTTGATCCCAAGTATTTATTATGAGGTTTTTGGGACCTTACCCCTTCAGAGCTGTCACAAGATTATCGCGGATTTTCTTGATTTTGTCTGTTGTTTCCAGAACGAGCTCAGGTCCAGTAAGCTGAGCTTCATTGGTCTCGTTCCAACAGACAGGTGAACGACATTTTTGACCGTAGAGAGCTTCAAATGGCGCCATATTAATGCTAGTATGATAACTATTGTTGTAAGAGAACTCGATCAGTGGCAGATGAGAATCCCAATTACCACCAAAGTCTATCACGCATGCTCTAAGCATATCCTCCAAAGTTTGAATCGTTCTCTCAGATTGGCCATCTGTTTGGGGATGATAAGCAGTGCTTAGATTCAGTTGGGTTCCCAAAGCAGATTGCATGGCCTTCCAGAAATGAGATGAAAATAGAGCATCACAATCAGAGATGATATCCAAGGGCACACCATGTCGTGTCACAATCTCATCAACATAAATCTTTGCAAGTTTATCAGCAGATAGATCCTCGCGAATCGGAATGAAATGAGCTGATTTCGTTAATCGATCGATAATAACCCAAATAGCATCATGACCTTTAGACGTACGCGGTAACTTAGTGATAAGATCCATCACAATGTTCTCCCACTTCCAAACTGGTATCTCTGGTTGTACAAGCAAGCCAGAAGGTCGTTGATGTTCGGCCTTGACTTTGAGACAAGTTAGGCATTTCGATACATACAAGGCAACATCCTTCTTCATACCAGGCCACCAGCACTGAGTACGAAGATCCTTGTACATTTTATCAGCACCAGGATGGATAGAATATCGAGACTTATGAGATTCGTCCATTACCAAGGTGCGAAGATCGTCTTGTTTCGGAATCCACAATCGATCCTTAAAATAGAGCAAACCATCGTCTTTCGCTTCGAGCTTAAGCTCAAGTTAACGTGGTAATTCCTTACCTATCAAATTTTGTGAAACACAAAATTGTTGAGCTTGAAGGACACGAGATTGAAGATCAGATAGAGTTCGAACAGAATGAAGCTTGACTCGCTCCTTTCGACTAAGCGCATCGACTACAACATTCGCCTTACCAGAGTGGTAGCGAATCTCGCAGTCATAATCGTTTAAGAGTTCAACCCAACGTCGTTGCCTCATGTTTAGCTCTTTCTGATTAAGAATATGCTGGAGACTTTTGTGGTCTGTGAAAACCACACACTTCGTTCCATAGAGGTAGTGTCTCCAGATTTTAAGCGCGAAAACCACAGCTCCTAACTCGAGATCATGAGTCGTATAGTTCTTCTCGTGAACTTTCAATTGTCTAGATGCATATGCTATAACTTTACCTCGTTGCATAAGGACGCAACCAAGACCTAAGTTGGACGCATCGCAATAGACAACGAAATCATCGCTTCCCTCGGGCAGAGATAGAACAGGAGCATTACATAACTTCTGCTTTAGCGTTTGGAACGCTTCTTCTTGCTTGGGTCCCCACTTGAAAGGCTTATTCTTCTGATTCAAAGCAGTGAGTGGAACCGCAATCTTCGAGAAATTTGAAATGAATCGACGATAATAACCAGCAAGACCAAGAAAAGATCAAATCTCTGTAGGCGTCGTCGGTGTATTCCATTCCTTAATAGCAGCAATCTTGGATGGATCCACATGAATACCCTGCTCATTGACTATATGACCCAAGAATTGAACTTCTTTAAGCCAGAATTCACACTTGGAGAATTTAGCAAAAAGTTGTTCCTTCTTTAGGAGTTCCAATGTTAAGCGAAGGTGTTGCTCGTGCTCGGCTCGAGATTTTGAATAAATGAGAATATCGACGATGAACACAATAATGAACTTGTCCAATAAGGTTTTCAGACCCTATTCATTAAGTCCATAAAGATAGCTAGAGCATTCGTCAAACCAAAAGGCATGACAGTGAACTCGTAATGCCCGTATCTTGTGCGGAAAGCAGTTTTGGGAATATCTTCTTCGAGAACACGAAGTTGATGATACCCAGAACGCAGATCGATCTTGGAAAAGCATGAAGCACCCTGCAGCTGGTCGAAGAGATCATCAATTCGAGGTAGGGGATATCGATTCTTGATGGTGAGCTTATTAAGCTCACGATAATCGATACACATTCGAAAGGATCCGTCTTTCTTTTTCACGAAGAGGACAGGAGCTCCCCAAGGTGAAAATCTCGCTCAGATGAATCCTTTATCATATAACTCTTGAAGTTGTTTTGATAACTCTTGCATCTCCAACGGGGCAAGACGATAAGGTGCTTTTGCAATCGGGTTGGCATTGGGTACAAGGTCAATATGAAACCCAACTTGACGAACTGGAGGCAAACCAGGCAGTTCATCAGGAAACACCTTCGGATAATCCTGAACAATCGGAATATCCTGAATACTCTTGCTCTTGCTTTTCTCCTCGGTGACATGTGCCAGAAAAGCAACATATCCTTTTCGTAAATACCTTTGGGCTTCCAAACACGACATAAGCTTCAAACCACCAGATGGCTTCTCTCCACGAATTTCCAGAACATCGCCAGAACACAAAGGAATACGAACAATCTTATCGAAACAAACCACCTCAGCATGGTGTTTGGTTAACCAATCCATTCCAATGATAATATCGAAACTCCCAAGTTGCATCGGTGTGAGGTCAATAGGAAAAAGATGGTTATCGAGGTTTAACTGACAATCACGAATAATAGAATCGAGAACAAGAGGTTTACCAGTAGAAATTTCGACAGATAAGGGTTTCCTCAGTTTAGTTCTAGGTATCGCAAGCAAAGGCTCAAAAGATAACGAAACAAAACTTCTATCGGCACCAGAATCAAAAAGAATAGACGCAGGTCGATTGTTAACAAGAAACGTACCGTTAACCACTTCGTTGTCGGCCCTCGCTTCGTTTGCATTCAAATTGTACGCTCGCCCACGAGCGGGATTCACATTGACGTTGACGTTCGCATTCGGGTTCGCGTTAGCATTTGCGTTTGCATTCACCAGTCTCGGACAGTTTTTGCGGAAGTGACCATACTCTCCACAATTAAAACATGAACCCGGTGGGAATCTCACAGCATTCCCCTGACCCGGAGCTGGAACCTGAGCAACCTGATTCTGTCCCAAATGACAAATATTTGCCAAATGCCCAAGCTTACCACACGTCGTACATTGCCTGCAAGCTTGTTGTGCAACGTGATGACCGTTGCAACGAGCACAATGAGGTGCGGTACCAGCATACGCTTTCTTTGCAGGTGGCTAAGCCGGTGGGTTCTGCTGGTTCTGAGCAGTCTGTGCTGTAACAGCAAAATTCTGGGCACCCTTTCGCTTCCTCGACTTCTTCGATGACTCACCTTCCTTACCCTTACCCTTTTTCTTGTCCTTCCCTGAATCAGTCGCCTTCTTTTTATCATCCTTGCGGGTGAGTTTACCCTTCCTGACTTGAGTCTCAGTCAGGGTAGCAGACAACTCGAATGCTTGACGAAGGGTAGTAGGATTAACACCGGTCACAATCTCCAGAATAGAATCGGGTAGACCATCGATATATCTCTCGATTGCTTTCTCCATAGGGGTAACCATGGTGGGACACAATAGACTGAGTTCCTCAAAACGATCCGTGTACGCACGGTGTTCAGCCCCATCTTGCTTTAAATCGTCAAACTCTCGCTCCAAAGCCCGAATTTCGTGACGGGGACAAAACTCCTTCATCATGAGATCCCAAAGCTCTTCCCATGTTTGTGACAACGCCACTTCGGCACCCCTGTCGCGCATAATACCATTCCACCAGGTAAGCGCTCTCTTCTCAATCGCGCTCGAAGCAAATTCAACCTTATGCGCATTCGGACACTGCACATGTCTGAATGTGCTCTCGATACTCTCAAACCACTGCAGGAGCGCAGTTGCTCCTTGCGACCCAGAAAACTTAAGCGGCTTCGCAGTATTGAAATTCTTGAAATTACACTGTGCGTTATTGTTGTTGTTATTGTTGGTATTGTTGTATAACTCGTGGATTTGGGTCACAACGCCTGGAAGTACAACAGCCATTTGTTGAGAGACAAGGGTTGCGACTTCTTCAGCAGTGAAAGTTTGAGCATCGCGTCGAGGAGGCATTGTCTAACAAGGAAACAAGAGAGTCGAGTGAGGTTGAAAATCAGGAAAAACAAAAGAGGTATCGACAAAACACAAGAGAGGCGATCATTCGTTCGTTACCTCGAGCAAACAACGACACGCAGTGACTAATCAAAGTAAATAGGTAAAAAATAATGTATCGCGAAGACATGCTCACCTATAAGTGAACACTCACCCCAAGAGTTCCCAGGTAAGAGTGATTGGTCCGATTATGTGGATTTGTACGAACACTCTAGCCTTAGATAGAAAACTCATAGTACAGGCACTCACCCTTCCAGTTTGCACGTGTTCACATTATTTTGACCCAAACTTTGACGAGATTTTGAAAACTTAGAGGGTTCAAAACCTTATAATAGAGGGTTCAAAACCTAGTAATCAATCATCCTAGAATAGATGATTAGTTTTCAAAGCGGATTCGAAAATTGTGTTCTCATTGTGGCTATCACCTAAGGATAGGTGACAATTTTGTTTTAAAAATCTAAACGCAAAGTTTACTTGCGTTGGGATCCTAAAAGTTATAGTCTAGGTCAAAGCATTACTAATAACCTAATTCCCTATAACCATTGGCTCTGATACCAACTCTTCTGTCACACCCCGACCACGTAAAACAACAAATCGTGGCGGAAACGTCGGGGAGTGTTGTAATAGAATTATCATTTCATAACCATGGATACAAAAAGTGTTTCGTTTTATTGATAATATTTAAACATTAACATTTTTTTAACACATAACAAACAAGTTTTATATCGACTATCATTGTTTTATGTCACTAAGGCCTCGTCCAGATCCTATGTAACGCATGCATCCTAGAACGTCAATCAAGCAACAACACCTGAAACATATGTAAAAACAAAGTCAGCAAAGAAATGCTAGCAAGTACATAGGTTTTATAAGAGTATCGGAATCATGGCTTGTTTACATATATTGCAATACCTCGAAAACCTTGTTTTTAAAAAGTGTATAATATTGCAACATGATTAACCAACTCAAATCAAGATGGTTATAATTTATAAAATTTCGTAGCCAGGATTCTTAACCCAAAAGCTTTTTGTTTTAGAAAACCATCTTGTAAAACATCTCGTATAAACTCGTTAATAAAACTCGTATATTATTTCGAAAACATCGTTGAGTGACATCGTTTCAATATCGTTTACCCAAGTGAACTAAATAACGCCACGGTATGTGATATGTTGAAAACACTTATATATAAGAAGTACCAGCGGCGTATCTACCATGTTTTTACCACATTACACCCGTCCCGTTATCTAAACACTAGCCAAAAACCAATCATTTACCCAAATCGTTTAACATCGTTTCCAAATCGTTTCCAAATCATTTCCAAATCGTTTACTCGTTTAAATCATCCCCGTTTTAATTGTGAAAACTTATATATGGTCGTCTCGTTAATAACATTCAAACCTTCGTAACTCGACTACCTCGTTCCTCGCTTCTCGTATTAACAAACCTCCAAAGGGTAAGTTAATATTTACAGATTCAGTCGTCACCCACAACACCCACACATAACCATGGGTATGATGCAATAACGGGATTTGTCAGATCCTATGGTACCATAACCTAATACTGGTCGGTTCGGCCAAAATTAGTGAATGTCATTCGTTATGTAACTACAACCAACAAGTTCGTTCACATTATCGAAATCGTTATTAGTTTAGTATAAATTGTTTTAATCGTTTTTGAAATCATCGTTAAAACCTTGAAAACATTATGTACATATGAATCACCCCAAAACATTTGAAAACAGTAAATAGGGGAACTATGTACTCACTTGTAGTGCAAGGTATCCTCAATCAATAGTACTTCAACAAACTCGAGTAAACCAGAGAAATCAAGCAGCACCTAGTAATTGAATCACTAGTCACACATTAGACGCCTAAATCGGAAGATCGGACAGAATGAGGTCTTGTAAACCAAATGAGTGTTGGAACTCATGTGATATGGTTTAACAAGGCCTACATCCTAAATGAAACCTAACCTAAGTGCTTTCGACCCATCGCGACCCATTAAGGTAGCTTATGCTACTTTAACGCGTCGTTCGCGTGAAACACGTTCGGAACACCTAACTAGTCCTATGATAAGTAAAATATGCCTCAACATGTATAATATTGTGTTCTAATCAGTTTAGATACCAAAGGTTATGTTACATATGCTTAAAATGAATTTTGGTGTAAAAAGGGCATTTTTGGTAATTTACCTAAGGCATATAAACTACCTATCATAAAACTACCTAAACGAAGCGACCATAAGGTATAACCTTGGAAGGTTATTCCCTATACACTATGGTCACCTAATGTGTTTGGTCGGATCCTAATGATCGACCAAACGGGTCGGGTTCGAAAGTATAAGCGATTGTTTAGATCGCTTACCTTTACGACCCTAGACAAGCACAAAACTAAAAGTGACGAGCTAAGCATGTTAAAAATGCTTAACTAAGTTAGAAAACAAGTTTGGTATCAAAACAAATGGTTTTGATACCTAAAAGTAGCTTGGTTAGAAAATACGCGAGAATACGCATTCTTGCCGAAGCTACGACTCGTCACTGAGCCTAGATAACGTGGTAAACAGTAGGTATAGTCACTAGGGACTATAACCATCGTGATTATGCTCACGTTATGAAGTTCAAATGAACTTCACATTGACCATAAACTGGTCAATGCAGAAAGTCAAACGCAGTTTGACTTTAACGCTAAAACGAATGAAAAGAACGAAAGAATACTTACAGAAGGTCCCCGCAAGCTCTTGATCCGATTTATTCTCAGGTATGAAGCATAAACTTCAACTTAGAGAGCCAAAATCAGATTCAAGTGTGAGTTTGCAAGGAAATGAAGGTGGGTATTTATAGGAATTCAAGAACCGTTAAGATCGTTCATCGAAAACTGAGCTTTGATCTGGACCTTACATGTGTGCCCATGGTTTTCTAAAACCATGGGAGCCCCTAATAATGGAATAGGTTTATTGAATACCATCCCATGGTTTTGCAAAACCATGGATTAAAACCATCAACACTTCAAAATGGACTAGGTTCATTGAATTTGGTCAGAAATTTCAAAAATGGTCCCTGCACTTGTAAAACTTGATTTTTTTGCACCTTTAAGCCCCGTTAACCCCATTTCAAGGCTCTAAAATAAAGTTAAAGTATAGGGAACTCAAAACATGTTCAAAAGTATCTCGGATGTCGATTCGTTTGGTCATACGGTTGCGTTGTTCGGTTAGTTGCGACGGAAGTCGTAACGAACGCAAAAACGATCCAAATTAAGCGACGAATGGAATTTTTCTTATGCCAAACACTAAAATAAAATATTTTAATGCTTACATAAATTTTTGGAGGTCCGGATATATTCAGAACGTAAGATATGTGCGAAAATGCAAACTTGTGCATTTTTTGACGCTTTTAGTCCCTTTTGATCAATAAAGTTTATTTTAGCATACCGAACCCCTCAAAGCCTATTTCTAAGCTATGTAAAGGTTATTTAGGGTATGTTTAGATCTTAAAACAATACCGTCACTTATCCTTAGGTGACAACCACAACAAGAACACAAATTTCAAATCCGCTTTGAAAACCAATCATCTGTTCTAGGATGATTTATTATAAGGTTTTGAACCTTCAATGTTTTCAAAATCTTGTCAAAGTTTGGGTCTTATAGTGTGAACTCATGCAATCTGGAAGAGTGGATGCCTGTATCCCGAGTTTTCTGTCTAAGGCTAGAGTGTTCGTACAAATCCACATAATCGGACCGGTCACTCTTACCTGGGAACCCTTGGGGTGAGTGTCCACTTATAGGCTAAAGCATGTCTTCACGATACATTAATATGACCCACTTACTTTGATTAGTCACCGTCTCATTTGTTTGCCTTAGGTAACAAACAAATGATCACAATTTTTATGCGTTGTCATTCCGTTTTGATTATCCGATAACATTTCACTTGTTTCCTCCCATGTCTTCCATTTCCTTTAGGATGTCTCTTCATCGCTGCGACACTCAAATGTACGAGCAGGCTACCAAAATTGCCCAACAAATAGGCGTAGTAATCCAAAAGACTGTTGAATTAGCTGTCGCCATGTCTCGTCTCAAGGATGAAGCCACCCAAGAATCACCAAAGGAAACAGAAGCCAAGCCTTCATGAAAATCAAGGAAGCGTAAAGCTTCAAAGAATCCTCCAGCCGTTGCATCAAATCAAGCAGGACCTAGCCAGGTGGCAGCACCACCAGCCAAGAAGCCGTACTTGGGAACTGCTCCTTTGTGCAATCAGTGTAACCTCCATCACCATGCCAGTGTCAAATGCCGGAAATGTTTCAACTGTGGACTTGTTGGTCATACGGCAAGAGTCTGTCACCCAGTCACTGCGTTAAACCAATCTATTCAAAACCCTGTTCAGCTCCAAGCAGATCCAGCTCAAGCTCGTTTCCCGCCTGGTACTTGCTACAACTATGGCGAGAGGGGTTATTTCAGGGTCAAATGACCAAAGATTTTCAATGCAAATCTGACCCACGGATGAGCATATTGGCTGATTAGAAGACGTTGCTGCTTTGGATTAGTTTAAATCTTATGCTTTTGTTTCTTTTTCTTGAACTCTGAAACAACGTAGTTGGTTTATAAATAAATCGTTGTTTACAATTCTGATGTACAAGTGTAGTTACATGTGTGTATGGCATACCCCTACGATACCTACACCAAAGAACTATGTTCTTTACAAACTACTCTTGTAGTTCTTCCATTCATGTGATCGCTCATTCTAAGTACTCGTTTCATTCTAGGAAACGAAGTATAGAAAATAAGTGACATTTTGTGTAATCGTGCTTTTTGCACGTCTGTGCCTTTAAATCCTTGGTTAGATAACTAAGGGTATTTTTTTCTCATACCCATATCATTACATTCTAGTTTTTACAACAACATGCATAGTATATATTTTTCAAAAACAACCTTCATGACTCAAAATATTTCATATAGTTTGAAAACATTTTTTTTAACATAGTATATTTACTTAATATATCAAGTGCATGATCTCAAAAGCATCATCCATGTTTTCAAAAACCTTATACATAATTTCAAAATCCATCTCACATGATTTTAAAACAATTTATAAACATATTTACCTAATACATCTATCGTATAATTTCAAAAGTATTACGTAAGGTTTCAAAAACATTAAACGCATTTTTAAATAACCCCATGCATTTCTTTCAAAAACATTCTACCTCGTGTATCGACCTAAGCACGCCTAGTGTAAGGTTTCGATACGTCTCCCGCTATTCAAATTCCAAAATCCATATAGGATCTTCTTATCTTCACAATTAGATCCTTGTGGATGATTATCGTTCAAATCGGAGCCCTTATTTGGATTCTTTGTATGCTTTAATACGTACATTACGATTCAATAAGGACAAAGCCGAATTCCTATTAAGATCTTCCTATCTTCATAGTTAGATTTTTGATGATATTTAAAGTACCAAATGAAATCCACGGATTGGATTCCTGGTGTGCTTTAAAAACTCGTATACTAATTAACAAGCAAATTAACAAAATGATGACAAATTGAAAACCAAGATAAACAATTATGTGATTTCATGATTATGTTTTATGTGTTGTATTTTTGTGTAATCTGATTTTGTTTCGTTATCCAAATCCTTGAAGAATCTTCCATATCTTCATATAAGGGATTCAAAGTAGGATATCCAAAGGTACTACCTTAAATCCTTAATGGGCTTATACGTGATAGTTTAGACCCTTGGATTATATAGTACCATTCCATAATTCAGAAGAGACCCCTTGAGTGGTCTAGTTAAAAAGATTGATTCAGAATCTGGTTAAGAATGGCATGTGATGATATAGCTGAAAAGACTCCTTGGTTGTCTATTTAAAGAGATCATTTATTGATTTAATTAAAAGGACCCTATGGTGGTCTAATCATAATTATCACAGGTTCGTTCATTGTTTTTCTTCCCCTACACATTATAAAATGCACTGTGTGGACTATGCAAGGAATTACGTAATTATGGATGCATATATAATTATGAGATTCAGTGCACGGAAACCACAGTAAGATTTATCATGTGTAAGAACCGATAGTGGCAACAATAACGAAACGTGAACAATGTAATGGAGGTACGGTGGACGCACCATTGGCACTTCATATACTTGTATATAAGTGTCCCTCTTACATTGCAAGTATGATGTTATTTAAAGTTACTAGAACTTCAGAACCCTAACCAGTGTTGTTTTATCTTTTCGACTTCATGTTTCGAACTTTCACAAGTTTCCTCTAAATAAATTTCGGGACGAAATTTCCTGAAGTAGGGGAGACTGTGACATTTGTGTCACTACGACCATCAAACAAATACCAAATCAATGAAATATTGTGTTTCATACATGGGATTTGTATAAATATGTGTATCATCTGCACATATCAATTCTTGTTTAATTTCGAGCTCTAAATCACTTTCTTGAAAGTTATACGCGAACTGATGCATAAACGTAATCAGTTGAACATGACAAACACTCCAGAACAGTGACATGGGCTTAACATACCTTAAACAACCTTTACATAACTTTGAAATAAGTTTTGGAGGGTTTGGTGTGTCGAAATCAAGTTTATTCGATCGCAGGGACTATTTACGTCAAACTGCAAAAGTCTGCTGATTCGTATGGTATCGAACATTCCAAAACTTGACCATAAGTTAAACATGCCCTAAATATCCTTTACATAGCTTAGAAATAGGCTTTGAGGTGTTTGGTGCGTAAAAATAAACTTTTTGGTCAAACAGGGACTAAAAGCGTCAAAAAGTGCACAAGTCTGCATTTACGCGCATATCTTACGTTCTGAATATATCCGGACATCCAAAAATTTATGTAATTATTAAAATATTTTATTTTAGTGATTGGCTTGTTAAAATTCCATTCGTCGTGTAATTTGGATCGTTTTTCACGTCCGTTCGTGTTTCGTCGTAATTAACCAAACAATGCAACCGTACGACCAAATGAACCGACATCCGAGATATTTTTGAGCATATTTTAAGTTCCCTATACTTTAACTTCATTATAGAGCCTTGAAATGGGGTTAACGGGGCTTAAACGTGTCAAAAATGCATCGAAAACCAAGTTTCAGGCCTGCAGGGACTAAACTTGACATTCTGTCAAAGTTAGGCTTAGGAGGGGCGCGTAAGACTTAGTGAAAGTCTACAGGGCCCGTGAGAGACCCCCAGATCAACAAAAATCAGTTTCCAGCAAAACCCAGCTGTTCCTTTGTTTTACACATGGTTTCTTTCAATCTATGGACTGGTTTTGGGCACCCATAGTATTGTATTTCAATGGGTAACACTTGGATGGTCAAGATCAAAGCTCGTAGTTCGAGAAACGATCCTAATGGTTGTTCGAAATCTATAAATACCCACCAAATCCAACCCTCATTCCCACATTTGAACTCACTTATGCTCTAAGTTCAAGTTCTCCTTAGTGAGGCTTCATACCTGAGTGTTTTGAGTTCAAATCTTCCTAGCTTGGACCTTTTATAAGTATTCTTTCATCTTTTATGCGTTTTTAAGCACGAAAGTCAAACAGTGTTTGACTTTCTGCTTTGACCAGTCAACGGTTAACACGAAGTTCATTTGAACTTCGCAACGTGAGCATAATCACGATGGTTATAGTCCCTTGTGACTACACCTACTGGTTACCAGGTTATTTAGGTATAGTGACGAGTTATAGTTTCGGTCAAAATACGCGTTTATGCGTATTTTGTAACCAAACTATTCTAGGGTATCAAAACCCTTTTGTTTTGATATCAAACTTGTTTTCAAACTTAGTTAAACATGTTTTAACATGTTTAGCTCGTCACTTTTAGTCTAGTGCTTGTATAGGGTCGTAAGATAAGCGGTCTTAACAACCGCTTAGACTTTCGAACCCGACCTGTTTGGTCGATCATTAGGACCCGACCGAACATATTTTGTGACCATAGTTGTATAGGAAATAACCTTCCGAGGTTATACCTTATGGTCACTTGGTTTAGTTAGTTGTATGATAGGTAGTTTATATGCCTAAGGAAAATGACCAAAATGCCCTTTTTACGCATAAATTCATTTTAAGCATATGTAACCTAAATTTTGACATATAAACTGATTAAGAAATATTATTAGACATGTTAAGGCATATAATACTTATCATAGGACTAATTAGGTGGTCCGAACGCGTTTCTCGCGAACGACGCGTTAAAGTAGCGTAAGCTACCTAAAAGAGTCGTAATGGGTCGTAAGCACTTAGTATAGGTTTCGTTTTAGTATGTAGGCTTTGTTAAACCATATCATATGAGTTCCAATACTTATTTGGTTTACGAGACCTCATTCTATCCGATCTTCCGATTTAGGTCCGGTTTATTAACATAGTTACCTATATTAGGTGTCGTTTGATTTCCGTGGTCCCTCTAGCTTTGCTTGGTTGTTATCCAAGACTTCTAAGCATTCTCAAGTGAGTACATAGTTCCCCTATTTTACTGTTTTCAATTGTTTTGGTGTGATTCATATGTGTTAAATGATTTCGATGTTTTTAACGATGGTTTCAAAAATGATTAATATAGTTTATATAAAACTAATAACGATTTCGATAATATGAACAAACTTGTTGGACGTAGTTACATAACGAATAACATTCATTAATTTTGGCCGAACCGACTAGTATTAGGTTATGGTACCATAGGATCTGATAAATCCCGTTATCAGACTGCACCCATGGTTATGTGTGGGGGTTATGTGGGTAACGACTGAATCTGTAATTGTTAATTTACCCTTTGGTGGTTTGTTAATGCAAGATTAGCGATAGACGAGTTACGAAGGTTTGGATGTTATTAGCGAGACGACCAAAATTAGTTTTCACAATTAAAACGAGAATGATTTAAACGATTTGAAACGATTTTAACGAGTTAAACGAATTGAATAAACGATTGGTTTTTGGTTGTGATTAGATAATGGGACGGGTGTAATATGATAAAAGCATGGTAGATACGCCGCTGGTACTTCTTATATATAAGTGTTTTTATCATATTACATTCCGTGGCATTATTTAGTTCACTTGGGCAAACGATTTTAAAATGATGTCACACAATGATGTTTTCTAAATAATATAAACCATACAAGTTTTTACTAACGAGATGATTTATAATTTGGTTACTTAAATAAATGTTTTGGGTTAAGAATCATGGCTACGAGATTTTATAAACTATAACCAACTTGATTTGAGTTGGTTAATTATGTTGCAATACTATACACTTTTCAAAACAAGGCTTTTAACTTTTGACTCTTGTTGTCTAATGAGGTATTGCAACATGTAAACGAGCCATGAATCCGACACTCTCTTAAAACCTATATGCTCGCCAGCATTTCTTTGCTGACTTTGTTTTTACATATGTTTCAGGTGTTGTTCAATGATGTTGATTGTTAGGATGCATGCTCACTTAGGACTGGACGAGGCCTTAGTGACTTAATAACAATGATAGTCTATGTTTAACTTGTTTGTTTTTACTTGAAGAGAATGTAAATTATCTAATGAATCAATAAAACAAAACTTTTTGAATCCATGGTTGTGAAACAATAATTCTGTTGCTCCACTCCCCAACGTTTCCGCCGCGGTTTCGTTGTTTTAACGCGGTCGGGGTGTGACAATGTTGTTCATGATCGGCTCGTGTCTTGAATAAATCAGAATGTCATCAATGAAAACAATGATGAACTTGTCCAAATAAGGCTTACAAACCCTATTCATCAAGTCCATGAAAATAGCAGGAGCATTAGTCAAACTGAAGGGCATAACAGTAAACTCATAATGACCATATCTTGTGCGGAAAGCAGTCTTGGGAATATCTTCCTCGAGTACACGAAGCTGGTGATACCCAGAATGTAGATCAATCTTTAAAAAGCAAGTAGCACCCTGTAACTGATCGAAGAGATCATCAATGCGAGGTAGGGGATAACGATTCTTGATTGTGAGTTTGTTGAGCTCACGATAATCGATACACATCCTGAATGATCCATCTATCTTTTTCACAAATAGAACGGGAGCACCCCACGGTGAAAAGCTCAGACGGATGAATCCTTTGTCAGAAAGCTCCTGAAGTTGTTTAGACAATTCTTGCATCTCTGACGGTGCAAGACGATAAGGTGATTTAGCAATAGGATTAGTACCAGGTACAAGATCAATATGAAACTCAGCTTTGTGTATTGGGGGTAAACCAGGTAATTCTTCAGGAAATACCTCAGGGTAATCCTGAATAATAGGGATATCTTGAATAGTCTTACCTTTGCCTTTCTCCTCTACAATATGTGCCAAGAAGGCAACATAGTTCTTTCGTAGGTATTTTTGAGCTTGAGTACACGTCATGAGTTTAAGACTACTAGCAGGTTTCTCACCATGAACCTCTAAGATTTCACCAGTCGAAAGCGGTATATGGACAATCTTTTCAAAACAAACCACCTCTGCGTGATACTTGGCTAACCAATCCATTCCTACTATAACATCAAAGCTCCCCAGTTGCATTGGTGTGAGGTCGATAGGAAAAAGATGGTTATTAAGGTTCAGCTGACAATTTCGAATAACAGAATCGAGTACAACGGGTTCACCACTAGCAACTTCTACTGTCAAGGGCTTTCCTAGTTTTGTTCTAGTCATGGAAAGCAAAGGCCCAAAAGTAAATGACATAAAACTCTTATCGGCACCCGAATAAAAAAGAACAGAAGCAGGCTGATTGTTAACAAAGAATGTACCATTCACCATCTCGTTGTCTGCACGCGCCTCGTTTGCATTCATGTTAAAGACTCATCCACGAGCCTAGGCCTGATTTGCATTTGCCAACCTCGGGCATTGGTTTCTGTAGTGGGTCAGATCCTCACAATTGTAGCAAGAACCAGGCGGGTAGTGAGGTCGTGCAGCTTGTGCTGGTTGTTGAGCAGGCTGTTATGCAGGGTGTTGAGCTGCTTGATTTGTGTAGGAACAAAACGACATGTGTTAGCAAGATGACCATATTTCCCACAGTTGGTACAAATACGAAACTGAACATGTGGTTGATGGTGACTATTACACCTGTTGCACAAAGGTGCATTGCCGGCATATTGTTTCTTCGTAGGGGGTTATCCTTGTTGGTTAGGAGCTGCCTGGTTTGTCTGTGCTGTAACAGCGAAATTCTTGGAAGCCTTATGCTTCCTAGACTTCCTCGAAGACTCAGTGTTCTTACCCTTTCGTTTCTCGTTCTTGTCAGACGGTTTCTTGTCACCCTTTTTGTGGTGTTTACCTTTTCTGACCTGAGACTCAGTCAGGGTTGCAGCCAACTCGATGGCCTGATGAACAGTGGTAGGGTTGCTACCAGTAATGATATCTTACACAGGGTCGGGCAGACCATCTACATACCTTTCAATAACTTTATCCAGTGGGGTAACCATTGTGGGACATAGTAAACTCAACTCCTCATATCTGTCGGTATACGTACGGTGTTCACCACTTCCTTGTTTCAAATCATCAAATTCCCTTTCCAAAGCCCTGAGTTCATGACGAGGACAAAATTCTCTCATCATTAGAGCCCTAAGCTCCTCCTAGGTCTGACCCAAAGCAACATCAGCACAACAATCTCTCATTACTCCATTCCACCACGTAAGAGCCCTCTTTTGAAATATACTAGAAGCAAAGTCGACTTTACGATTGTCAGGACACTGAACATGGCGAAAAGTACTCTCAAGACTCTTAAACCACTGTAGGAGCCCAGTTGCTCCTTCAGAACCACTAAACTTGAGCGGTTTAGCCTAATTAAACTATTTAAAGTTGCACGGAGTAGGTGCATTATTGTTATTGTTGTTGGCTTGGTTAATTTGAGTAATGAGATTTGGTAGTACAGTAGCCATTTTCTGTGCTATGATAGCCGCCAGTTCGGCGTCAGGTTGTTGTGCGTCTCGTCGAAGAGGCATTCTATAAGAGGAAAACATTAGAGTAAACGAGTGAGATGACATTGGATAAAGATAGAATGTTACAAATACCGAAAAAATGTGAGGATGGTGGTCATTTGTTCGTTACTCAAAACAAACAAACGACACACAGTGACTAATCAAAGTAAATGGGTCATAATAATGTATCGCGAAGACATGCTTTAGCCTATAAGTGGACACTCACCCCAAGAGTTCCCAGGTAAGAGTGACTGGTCCTATTATGTAGATTTGTACGAACACTCTAGCCTAGACAGAAAACTCAAGGTACACGCACCCATCCTTCCAGATTGCATGTGTTCACATTATTTAGACCCAAACTTTGACGAGATTTTGAAAACTTGGAAGGCATTAAGCCAATAGAATCATTCAAGAATGGATGAGTGATTTTCAAAATTGTTTTGGAAATTTGTGTTCTTGTTTTGGTAATCAGTAGGTATATTCACAAGGGACTATAACCATCGTGATTAGCTCACGTTGCAAAGTTCAAACGAACTTTGTCTTGACCAAATTATGGTCAAAGCTGAAAGTCAAACACTGTTTGACTTTCTTGCTTAAAATAACTAGGCAAGCATGAAGGAACACTTACAAGAGTCCAATGCTTGAAGAGAAGACTAAGGATGCTCAGGTAGGTGGCCTTCAACAATGTGATTGCCTCCACTTAGTGTAGGTGAAGAAGAAAATAGCAAATGAGCAAGTTGGAGTTGTGAAATTCTTGGGTATTTATAGGAAATCAAGCACCCTTTGATCATTGCCAAGTGTTTTTGAATTGATCAAGGCATGATCTTGACCTTACACTTGTTAGCTATTGATTAGGCAACTTGGGGAACACATAAACCAGCCCACAATACTCAAAAACTATGTTTAAAAACCAATTCAGCGGGCTATTTTGAAGAAAACAGGATTCTACCCAGGTACTGCTCTCGCGGGCCACGAAAGAATTAGCTAAAACTCTCGCTCCCCGCCTAGTACTTCAGCCAGAAGTTTTGGTTTTTGGCAGAACAGGCCCCTGCAGCTCCAAACTTGTTTTCGACGTGTTTAAGCTCTGTTAACCCAATTTCAAGGATCTATAAGGATGTTAAAACATAGGGGACTTGAAATATGCTTGAAAATATCACGGATGTCAGTTTGTTTAGTCATACGGTCTCGTTTTTCGGTTAATTACGACGAAACTCGAACGGACGCGAAAACGATCCAAATTGCGCGACAAATGGTATTTTTGCATTCCTATCACTAAAATATAATATTTTAATGATTACACAAATTTTTGGATGTCCGGATATGGTCAGAACGTAAGATATGCGCGTAAATGCAAACTTATGCAGTTTTTGATGTTTTTAGTCCCTATGATCAAATAAGTTTATTTTCGCATACCGAACCCCTAAAAACTTATTTCTAAGCTATGTAAGGGATATTTAGGGTGTTTTTAGCTTATGATATTGTTTCGGAATGTACGTTGTTATACGAATCGCAGACTTTTGCAGTTTGTCGCAAATAGTCCCTGTGAACGAATAAACTTGTTTTTGCCATACCAAACCGTTCAAAACTTATTTCTAAGTTATGTAAGGGATATTTAGGGTATGTTAAGCTTATGTTGATGTTCCGGAGTGTATGTCATGTTACACTGATTACGTTTACGCATCAGTTTGCGTATAACTTTCAAGAAAGCGATTTAGAGTTTAAAATCGAACAAAATCATAATGTGCAAAATGTCAAACATAAATAAACAATTATTGGGATCAAAACGCATTGTTTTATTGATAATTGAATTGTTCAAAGTTGTACAATGATTACACAAGCACAGAGTCACAACACGGGGCCGTGTTACCCAGGCACGGGGTCATGTCGATGTTTTGTCACTGTTTATAAAGTCAGCCTTGAGGAGAATGTTTGGAACCATTCCAAAAAGACAAAGATCCTCCAGATCTTTCACACATACTCAAAAAGGTATGTTCTTGAAAAGGTTTGATTTAACCTTCTTGTCTTTACTTCTTTTGGTCTTTTCCTCCTCTTCCTTCCACCAAGAACTCCATTGAAACTTGAAGCTTCAAGCTTAAAAAGCTTCAATAGGAGGTTCAAAAGCTTGATTCTTAGCTCAAAATTTTGCAAATCTACTATAGTAAAACATTATTTTAAGTTATTTACATTAAGAAAAGTAAAAATCAAACAAATTTAACTTAAAATAAAATTTTTTGAGCTAAGCATCCAGAACTGGTGATGCAGCACGAGGTCGTTCCACATCGGCACGGGGCCGTGCTGAAGAGTTTGATTCTCCATAAATTGTTAACGGTCGGTCATTTTTCCTAGAATGTTGAGCCAGCAAAGCGGGACTTCATCACCCAGCTCAAGGAATCACAGAAGAGGGAAGAGACTCTCTCTTAAGGCTACTCTTGTTAGATACGTGAGTGCTTTAAGGGAGTCTCTCGAAGAAATGACCATGGTGGAAGAGGTTCTTGTCACACCCCGACCACGTGTAACATACAAAACGTGGCGGAAACGTCGGGGAGTGTTGTAACAGAATTAATTGTTTCATAACCATGGCATACAAAGTTGTATTTTATTTATCAACATGAGAGTTTCATTGTTTCAAACAGTAAATAAAGAGTTTATAACATAATTAAACAAAGTCTATCTCCATTTTAAGTCTCTAAGGCACAGGTCCGCCCTAGTGTCATGATCATCGTCCTACGGAAAAGCACCTGAAAACACATGTGAAAGTAGGTACGTCAGCATAAAAATGCTTGTGAGATACATAGGTTTTGTGAAAATAGGATTCATGACTTAAGTTTAAGAAAAAGTTTAGTCATGAACCTTGTTATTTGATTTGTTTTGTAAATCGCTTGAAAAACAATAAGTTCAGATGATATGTATAAATAAGTGAATAATGTATGGTTAAATGAATAACCATGTAAAATGAGTTGTATAGAATAAACCGTATTGTAAACCAAAGTCTTGTGAAAACATGTTACTTGTATAAAATGTATAAGTCCAAATTGAATGATTTAAATAACGCTATGATATGTAATATAATACAAACACTTATATATAGGAAGTACCAGCGACGTATCCACCATGCTTGTATCATATTACTCACATCTCGTTACTTAAGTCACTTAAACAAACCACCAATGTATAAAGTCTATGTTTAAACCAATAGTCAAAAGTCCTTGTATAAACCATGTCAAATGTTGATAGTCCAAAAGTAGTCAAGTAATGTGTAACAAATGTTATGTATTGTAAGTAAAGTATTGTCACATAATCCAAATGTAGAAATGTACAAAACAAAGTATTTTGAATATGTCAAAAAGTTATGTTTTGTAAAGTAATGCATGTTACATTGATACAAACATTTATGTGGTAAGTTAACGCATACATTCAAGCCTTGAGACAGTCGAATAACCCTTTCAGTCAAGGTTATCAAAAGAAATGTTTTCGGATTCAGTCATTCCTTACATCCAAACAAACCCGGGATGTCAGGAATGGGATTTGTCAAGTCCTATGGTACCACTACTTACTACCGAGCGGCGTAGCAAATGTTAATGAACGTTATAAAGACCCGTTTGTGCAAACCAAATGTCATAGCAGTTGTATACATGTCATATGAAAACAATGTACTAAGTATGCTAAGTTAACATACAAAGCCGAAAAGTCTTGTAAATCAATGTGCTAGCATGCTATCAGTCAACATACACAGCAGAAATGTAATGTAAAACAATGTACTAAGTATGCACACAATGGACACACATAGCATGAAATGTAATGAAATCATGTACTATAATGTACTAACAAACATAGTCGGTATATGATGTGAAAACAGGAAAGCATGAAAGTAACAAGTAGGCACATGTGTTTCACCCCAAAACAGTTTGGAAAACAGTAAAAGAGGGGTTCTATGTACTCACTTGAGATTATTCAGTAGTCCTGGAGTGACAACCAAACAATGATAGAGATCACGGAATCAAACGGCACCTAATATAGGTAACTATGTTAATAAACCGGACCTAAATCGGAAGATCGGGTAGAATGAGGGTTTGTAAACCAAACGAGTGTAGAGACTCGTGTCATTTGGTTTAACAAAGCCTACATACTAATTTAAACCTAACATAATTGTTTACGACCCGTTTAGGTAGCTTATGCTACTTTAACGCGTCGTTCGCGTGAAACGCGTTCGGACCGCCTAACTAGTCCTATGACAAGTGTTATATGCCTAAACATGTTACATAATCAGTTATGTGATAAAATTTTAGGTTACATATGCTTAATTACCAATTATACATGAAAAGGGTATTCTGGTAATTTACCTAAGGCATATAAACTACCTATCATACAACTACTTAAACGATGTGACCATAGGGTATAACCTCAGAAGGTTATTCCCTACCTACTATGGTCACCTAATGTATTTGGTCGGATCCTAATGATCGACCAAATGGGTCGGGTTCGAGGTATAAGCGATTTATTAGATCGCTTACCCTACGACCCTAGACAACGTGGTAATCAGTAGGCATAGTCCCAAAGGACTATAACCAACGTGATTACACTCACGTTGCGAAGTTCAAACGAACTTCGCATTGACCATAAACTGGTCAATGCAGAAATTCAAACAAAGTTTGACTTTCAGACTCTAAAAGACTCGAAAAGCAATAAAAGAACGAAAGAATACTTACGAAGGGTCCCCGAATGCTAATCTCGATTCAAGAATCTCAGGTATGAAACAATGGTTTCAACTTAGAGTTTCTCAAATCAAAATTCTAGTGATTTTAATAATGAAAGGCATGGGGTATATATAGTTTTCGGTCCACCGTTAAGATCGTTTCATGGAAACCGTGCTTTAATCGCATCCGTACAAGTGTCGGAACCTTATGGTAGCTAAAAATGATCCTTATCATCTGACTAGGCAATTGAGAATGTGTGGGTGAGAATCAAACAGCTGCAATTTGCTGTTAAATGCAGTTAATCTGGTCTGATAGTCGGACGTGGCCCGCTTCAGGATTACCAGAAGTGTAGGCGGGCCGCCTGGCCATGTTTCACAGAATTGCAGTTTTGGTCCCTGTTGTATATTCAGCCCATTTCCGGCACTTCTAAGGCCCGTAAAGCCAACTTTAAGGCCCTAAAATGATGCCTAAACATTGTGGACATGAAACATGCTCAAAAATATGCCGGGTGTTGGTTCGTTTGGTCGTACGAACGCGATGTTCGCTTAATTACGACGGAATGCGCATAAGTGCGAAAAACGATCCAAAATGCGTGACGAATGGATTTTTCTTAAGCCAAACACTAAAGCATAATATAGTCATGCTTACATAAATTTTTGGATGTCCGGATGTATTCAGAACGTAAGTTATGCGCGAAAATGCAAACTTGTGCACTTTTTGACACTTTTAGTCCCTGAATGACCCAAAAGTTTATTTTAGCATACCGAACCCCTCAAAGCCGATTTCTAAGCTATGTAAAGGATATTTTTGGTATGTTTAACTTATGGTCATGTTCCAGAATGTCTGTTACAGTTCAAATTGGCATACTTTCGCAGTTTGTCAAGTTTAGTCCCTGTAGGCGAATTAACTTGTTTTTGCCATACCAAAGCCTTCAAAACTTATTTCTAAGTTATGGAAAGGTTATTTAAGGTATGTTAAGTATATGTTGATGTTCCAGAGTATTTGTCGCATTAAACTGGTTACGTTCACGCACCAGTTTGCGTATAACTCTCCAGAAAGCGATATAGAGTTTGAAAATACATAAAAGTCAAAACATGGAAAATGTAAAACACAACCAAACAAACATTGGGATCAAATAACATTGTTTTATTAATAATAGAACTGTTCATAATGATTACAAGCACAGATGTTACAGTCTCCCCTACTTGTGGAAATTTCGTCCCGAAATTTATTTAGAGGAAACTCGTGGGAAAAGATGCGGATATTTCGCCTTCATTTGATCTTCGCGTTCCCAAGTAAACTCGGGTCCACGTTTAGCTTCCCAGCGAACTTTGACCAAAGGAATGCGCTTGCGTTTGAGCCACTTGACTTCACGTTCCATGATTTCCACTGGCTTCTCAACAAATTTCAGTGTTTTGCCAACACGAATTTCGTCAAGCGGTATGTGGAGGTTCTCATCAGCTAAACACCTCTTGAGATTGGACACGTGAAAAGTTGGATGAACATTTCCAAGTTCAGGAGGTAACTCAAGTCTGTAGGCTACCTTTCCGATTCTTTCGACGATCTTGAATGGTCCAACGTATCTAGGTGCAAGTTTTCCTTTCTTTCCAAATCTGATCACACCTTTCCAAGGTGAGACCTTAAGTAATACTCGATCACCGACTTGAAATTCCAAGGGTTTGCGTTTTGGATCCGCGTAACTCTTTTGACGGCTTTGAGCTGTCTGAAGGTTATCGCGAACTTTCTTGACCTTGTCAGTTGTCTCTAAAACGAGGGCA
This sequence comes from Helianthus tuberosus, assembly GCA_030545235.1. Taxonomy (NCBI): domain Eukaryota; kingdom Viridiplantae; phylum Streptophyta; class Magnoliopsida; order Asterales; family Asteraceae; genus Helianthus; species Helianthus tuberosus. The sequence goes on from CM060357.1 coordinate 142,777,622, forward strand.
GGTCCAGTAAGTTGAGCCTCGCCGATCTCATTCCAGCAGACTGGTGAACGACATTTTCGACCATAGAGAGCCTCGAAAGGAGCCATTTTGATGCTGGTGTGATAATTGCTGTTGTAGGAGAATTCAATCAACTTAAGATGTGAATCCCAACTACCACCAAAATCGATCACACAAGCTCTAAGCATATCCTCCAGAGTCTGGATTGTTCTCTCAGATTGACCATCCGTTTGCGGATGATAAGCTGTGCTCAGATTAAGTTGGGTCCCCATAGCAGATTGCATGGTTCTCCAAAAATGAGAAGTGAAACGAGCATCTCTGTCAGAAATGATGTCCAATGGAACACCATGTCGAGCTACAATTTCATCCACATAGATTTGAGCAAGTCTGTCAGCAGGAAATCCTCACGGATTGGCAAGAAATGCGCTGACTTCGTAAGACGATCAACAACTACCCAGATGGCATCATGACCTTTCTTAGTGCGTGGAAGTTTAGTAACAAGATCCATAGTAATGTTTTCCCATTTCCAAACTGGGATCTCTGGTTGCACCAATAAACCAGAAGGACGCTGATGTTCAGCCTTAACCTTAAGACAAGTAAGGCATTTTGATACGTATAAGGCAATGTCTTTCTTCATACCAGGCCACCAATACTGAATACGAAGATCCTTATACATCTTATCTGAGCCCGGATGAATAGAATAACGAGACTTATGGGCTTCATCCATAAGCAAGGTACGAAGATCATCCTGGCTTGGGACCCACAAACGGTCCATGAAGTAATACGATCCATTGCCCTTCAGTTCCAGAGCAGGAGTTATGTGATAGGGAAATTCCTTATCCATCAAACCTTGTGAAACACAAGATTGTTGAGCCTGAGAAATGCGTGCTTGGATATCGGATTGAGCTTGAATAACAGATTGAACACGTACACAATGAAGCTTAGTACGTTCCTTACGACTCAATGCATCAGCTACGACATTCGCCTTACCAGGATGGTAGCGAATTTCGCAGTCATAGTCGTTTAGCAGCTCAACCCAACGTCGTTGCCTCATGTTGAGTTCTTTCTGATTGAAGATATGCTGAAGACTTTTGTGGTCCGTGAAAACCACACATTTTGTACCGTACAAATAGTGTCTCCAGATCTTGAGAGCGAAGACAACTGCACCCAACTCAAGATCATGAGTGGTGTAGTTCTTCTCATGTATCTTCAACTGCCTTGATGCATATGCTATGACTTTGTTTCTTTGCATCAGAACACAACCAAGACCCAATTTAGATGCGTCGCAATAAACGACGAAATCATCATTGCCCTCAGGTAAAGTCAGAACAGGTGCGTCGCAAAGTTTTTGTTTCAAGTGTTGAAAAGCTTCCTCTTGTTTGAATCCCCAATCAAATGCCTTGTTCTTCTGAGTTAGAGCAGTTAGAGGAACTGCAATCTTTGAGAAGTTTTCAATGAAGCGGCGATAATAACCCGCTAGACCAAGAAAAGAACGAACTTCAGTAGGAGTAGTAGGCGTATCCCAATCCTTAATCGCACTGATCTTGGAGGGATCTACATGAATACCTTGTTCGTTGATAATATGTCCTAAGAATTGAACTTCTTTAAGCCAGAATTCACACTTGGAGAATTTGGCGAAAAGTTGCTCTTTCTTTAGGAGTTCCAGAGTAAGACGAAGATGTTGCTCGTGATCAGCTCGCGTCTTAGAATAAATCAAGATGTCGTCAATAAAAACAATTACGAACTGATCCAAATAAGGTTTGCAGACCCTATTCATTAAGTCCATGAAAACAGCTGGAGCATTAGTCAAACCGAATGGCATGACTGTGAATTCATAATGCCCATAACGAGTGCGGAACGCTGTCTTGGGAATATCTTCTTCATGAACACGAAGTTGATGATACCCGGAACGCAGATCAATCTTCGAAAAATAAGAAGCACCTTGTAACTGATCAAAGAGGTCGTCTATGCGCGGTAGGGGATATCGATTCTTGATGGTAAGCTTGTTAAGCTCACGATAATCGATACACATCCTAAAGGATCCATCCTTCTTCTTGACAAAAAGAACGGGAGCACCCCAAGGTGAAAAGCTAGGATGGATAAAACCTTTGTCAGAGAGTTCCTGAAGCTGATTAGACAACTCTTGCATCTCAGACGGTGCAAGACGATATGGAGCTCTGGTAATAGGATTTGCACCAGGTACGAGATCAATGCGGAACTAGACTTGGCGTGCTGGAGGTAGACCAGGTAAATCTTCCGGGAATACTTCAGAATAATTCCGAACGACGGGAATATCTGAAATAGACTTACCCTTGCCTTTATCTGCAGTAACATGTGCTAAAAAGGCCACATAGTTCTTCCGCAGATATTTCTGAGCTTTAAAACAAGACATGAGCTTGAGGCCACCAGACGGTTTCTCACCTTGAACCTGTAGGATCTCGCCTGTCGAAAGTGGTACACGAACGATCTTCTCAGAACAAACTATCTCTGCGCGATGCTTAGATAACCAATCCATACCCACTATAACGTCAAAGCTTCCAAGTTGCATTGGCGTGAGGTCAATAGGAAAAAGATGGTCGTTAAGGTTCAACTGGCAGTTGCGAAGAACAGAATCAAGAACAATGGGTTCACCGCTAGCAACTTCTACTGTCAAAGGTTTACCTAGTTTCGTTCTAGACACGTGAAGCATTTGCTCAAAAGACAATGACACAAAACTCTTATCGGCACCCAAATCAAAGAGAACAGATGCAGGCTGATTATTAATAAAGAACGCACCGTTCACCACTTCATTGTCTGCCTGCGCCTCTTGAGCATTCATGTTGAAGACTCGACCTCGAGCCGGAGCCTGATTCTGATTCGGATTCTGGTTGGCTAGCCTTGGGCACCAGTTCCTGTAGTGGGTCAGATCCCCACAATTGTAGCAAGAACCAGGAGGAAAATGAGGTCGTGCAGCTTGACCTTGTTGCTGAGCAAGAGGTTGAGCAACTTGTTGAGCTTGGTTCTGAACTGCCTGGTTCTGGTTAACAGGAATGCGGCAGGTGGCAGCAAGATGACCATTTCTCCCGCAGTTGGTGCACTGACGACACTGGAGGTGTGGTTGATGATGGCCGTTACATCTGTTGCACAAAGGTGCATTGCCAAAATAAGGCTTCTTGGCTAGTGGCTGCGCAGGCTGATTTGGTGCAGCTTGAGCCTGTGCAGTAACGGCATAGTTTTGGGAAGCCTTTCGCTTCCTAGACCCTCCAGAATTCTTTCCCTTCTTGTTTTGACCTTTCTTGCTATCCTCATTATCAGCCGACTGCTTCTTGCCCTTGTCACCCTTTTTATGCAGCTTTCCCTTACGAACCTGCGACTCAGTCAATGTCGCTGATAACTCGATCGCCTGATGTAGTGTGGCATGGTTACTACCAGTAATGATGTCTTGCACTGAGTCAGGTAGGCCGTTGATGTACCTTTCGATAGCCTTGTCGAGTGGGGTAACCATAGTCGGGCAAAGCAGACTCAACTCCTCAAACCTATCAGTATACGCCCGATGCTCACCACTATCTTGCTTCAAATTATCAAATTCCTTCTCCAAAGCTCGCTGCTCATGACAAGGACAGAATTCCCTCATCATAAGGGCTCTAAGTTCAGCCCATGTCTGTGCGAGAGCAACTTCTGCACCTCGGTCTCTCATTACCCCATTCCACCATGTAAGAGCCCTCTTCTGAAACACGCTCGAAGAAAACTCGACCTTGCGATTATCCGGACACTGAACATGACGGAAAGTATTCTCAATGCTCTCGAACCATTGAAGAAGCCCAGTCGCTCCTTCAGAACCACTAAACTTGAGTGGTTTAGCCGAGTTAAAAGTCTTGAAATTGCATGGACCATTGTTGTTGTTGTTGGCCTGGTTCCATTGAGCAAAGAGATTTGGGAATTGAGCAGCCATCTGCTGCGCAATGATTTCTGCCAGTTCGGCAGTCGCTATCTGGTTCTCGCGTCGAGGAGGCATTCTAAAAGAGGAAAACATGAAAGGAAACGAGTGAGATGTTTGGATGAAAAGAATGAGATGAAACAAAATGAACAAAAGAAAAGATGGTGGTTATTTGTCCGCATTACCAAGCAAACAAACGACACACAGTGACTAATCAAAGTAAATGGGTCAAAAATAATGTATCACGAAGACATGCTCGCCTATAAGTGAACACTCATCCCAAGAATTCCCAGGTAAGCACAACTGGTCTCGCGTCTGATGAGATATATACGAAGTCCTTGCCTAGACAGAAAACCCAGAATACAGGCATTCACTCTTCCAGTTTGCACGTGTTCACATTATTTAAAACCAAAAACGTTGACGAGATTTTGAAAATTTGAAGGCACGAGGCCAAAAATTTAGTCAAATTGGAAGGGTTCAAAACCTTACAAAAGAGGGTTCAAAACCTTGTAATAAATCATTCAAAAACAGAAGATTGTTTTTCAAAAATCGTCTCGAAAAATTTGGTTTCTTGTTTTGATAATCACCTAAGGATAGGTGATGTACATGTTTTAAGATCTAAACACAAGATAACTTGTGTTAGGGTCCTAGAAAGGTTATAGTCTAGGTCAAAGCATTACTAATAACCTAATTCCCTATAACCATTGGCTCTTATACCAACTCTTCTGTCACACCCCGACCACGTGTAACATACAAAACATGGCGGAAACGTCGGGGAGTGTTGTAACAGAATTAATTGTTTCATAACCATGGCATACAAAGTTGTATTTTATTTATCAACATGAGAGTTTCATTGTTTCAAACAGTAAATAAAGAGTTTATAACATAATTAAACAAAGTCTATCTCCATTTTAAGTCTCTAAGGCACAGGTCCGCCCTAGTGTCATGGTCATCATCCTACGGAAAAGCACCTGAAAACACATGTGAAAGTAGGTACGTCAGCATAAAAATGCATGTGAGATACATAGGTTTTGTGAAAATAGGATTCATGACTTAAGTTTAAGAAAAAGTTTAGTCATGAACCTTGTTATTTGATTTGTTTTGTAAATCGCTTGAAAAACAATAAGTTCAGATGATATGTATAAATAAGTGAATAATGTATGGTTAAATGAATAACCATGTAAAATGAGTTGTATAGAATAAACCGTATTGTAAACCAAAGTCTTGTGAAAACATGTTACTTGTATAAAATGTATAAGTCCAAATTGAATGATTTAAATAACGCTATGATATGTAATATAATACAAACACTTATATATAGGAAGTACCAGCGATGTATCCACCATGCTTGTATCATATTACTCACATCTCGTTACTTAAGTCACTTAAACAAACCACCAATGTATAAAGTCTATGTTTAAACCAATAGTCAAAAGTCCTTGTATAAACCATGTCAAATGTTGATAGTCCAAAAGTAGTCAAGTAATGTGTAACAAATGTTATGTATTGTAAGTAAAGTATTGTCACATAATCCAAATGTAGAAATGTACAAAACAAAGTATTTTGAATATGTTAAAAAGTTATGTTTTGTAAAGTAATGCATGTTACATTGATACAAACATTTATGTGGTAAGTTAACGCATACATTCAAGCCTTGAGACAGTCGAATAACCCTTTCAGTCAAGGTTATCAAAAGAAATGTTTTCGGATTCAGTCATTCCTTACATCCAAACAAACCCGGGATGTCAGGAATGGGATTTGTCAAGTCCTATGGTACCACTACTTACTACCGAGTGGCGTAGCAAATGTTAATGAATGTTATAAAGACCCGTTTGTGCAAACCAAATGTCATAGCAGTTGTATACATGTCATATGAAAACAAAGTACTAAGTATGCTAAGTTAACATACAAAGCAGAAAAGTCTTGTAAATCAATGTGCTAGCATGCTATCAGTCAACATACACAGCAGAAATGTAATGTAAAACAATGTACTAAGTATGCACACAATGGACACACATAGCATGAAATGTAATGAAATCATGTACTATAATGTACTAACAAACATAGTCGGTATATGATGTGAAAACAGGAAAGCATGAAAGTAACAAGTAGGCACATGTGTTTCACCCCAAAGCAGTTTGGAAAACAGTAAAAGAGGGGTTCTATGTACTCACTTGAGATTATTCAGTAGTCCTGGAGTGACAACCAAACAATGATAGAGATCACGGAATCAAACGGCACCTAATATAGGTAACTATGTTAATAAACCGGACCTAAATCGGAAGATCGGGTAGAATGAGGGTTTGTAAACCAAACGAGTGTAGAGACTCGTGTCATTTGGTTTAACAAAGCCTACATACTAATTGAAACCTAACATAATTGTTTACGACCCATTACGACCCGTTTAGGTAGCTTATGCTACTTTAACGCGTCGTTCGCGTGAAACGCGTTCGGACCGCCTAACTAGTCCTATGACAAGTGTTATATGCCTAAACATGTTACATAATCAGTTATGTGATAAAATTTTAGGTTACATATGCTTAATTACCAATTATACATGAAAAGGGTATTCTGGTAATTTACCTAAGGCATATAAACTACCTATCATACAACTACTTAAACGATGTGACCATAGGGTATAACCTCGGAAGGTTATTCCCTGCCTACTATGGTCACCTAATGTATTTGGTCGGATCCTAATGATCGACCAAATGGGTCGGGTTCAAGGTATAAGCGATTTATTAGATCGCTTACCCTACGACCCTAGACAACGTGGTAATCAGTAGGCATAGTCCCAAAGGACTATAACCAACATGATTACACTCACGTTGCGAAGTTCAAACGAACTTCGCATTGACCATAAACTGGTCAATGCAGAAAGTCAAACAAAGTTTGACTTTCAGACTCTAAAAGACTCGAAAAGCAATAAAAGAACGAAAGAATACTTACGAAGGGTCCCCGAATGCTAATCTCGATTCAAGAATCTCAGGTATGAAACAATGGTTTCAACTTAGAGTTTCTCAAATCAAAATTCTAGTGATTTTAACAATGAAAGGCATGGGGTATATATAGTTTTCGGTCCACCGTTAAGATCGTTTCATGGAAACCGTGCTTTAATCGCATCCGTACAAGTGTCGGAACCTTATGGTAGCTAAAAATGATCCTTATCATCTGACTAGGCAATTGAGAATGTGTGGGTGAGAATCAAACAGCTGCAATCTGCTGTTAAATGCAGTTAATCTGGTCTGATAGTCGGACGCGGCCCGCTTCAGGATTACCAGAAGTGTAGGCGGGCCGCCTGGCCATGTTTCACAGAATTGCAGTTTTGGTCCCTGTTGTATATTCAGCCCATTTCCAGCACTTCTAAGGCCCGTAAAGCCAACTTTAAGGCCCTAAAATGATGCCTAAACATTGTGGACATGAAACATGCTCAAAAATATGCCGGGTGTTGGTTCGTTTGGTCGTACGAACGCGATGTTCGCTTAATTACGACGGAATGCGCATAAGTGCGAAAAACGATCCAAAATGCGTGACGAATGGATTTTTCTTAAGCCAAACACTAAAGCATAATATAGTCATGCTTACATAAATTTTTGGATGTCCGGATGTATTCAGAACGTAAGTTATGCGCGAAAATGCAAACTTGTGCACTTTTTGACACTTTTAGTCCCTGAATGACCCAAAAGTTTATTTTAGCATACCGAACCCCTCAAAGCCTATTTCTAAGCTATGTAAAGGATATTTTTGGTATGTTTAACTTATGGTCATGTTCCGGAATGTCTGTTACAGTTCAAATTGGCATACTTTCGCAGTTTGTCAAGTTTAGTCCCTGTAGGCGAATTAACTTGTTTTTGCCATACCAAAGCCTTCAAAACTTATTTCTAAGTTATGGAAAGGTTATTTAAGGTATGTTAAGTATATGTTGATGTTCCGGAGTATTTGTTGCATTAAACTGGTTACGTTCACGCACCAGTTTGCGTATAACTCTCCAGAAAGCGATATAGAGTTTGAAAATACATAAAAGTCAAAACATGGAAAATGTAAAACACAACCAAACAAACATTGGGATCAAATAACATTGTTTTATTGATAATAGAACTGTTAATAATGATTACAAGCACAGATGTTACAGTTCTTATCGACCGGGTGAACTACCTCTCTATGGGCCTAGAGGATTGCTTCAGGGAGATCAACCTTTTGCACCAAAGGTTAAACATCTTGGCCATGCCTCCAATGGAACTGCTCTTGCCACAAGAAGATTGGAACCTCGCAAACGAGTTCTTTCAACCCACCAGGTGGAAAGACGAGATCCCGGAACCTCCCCATCTCAATATCACCTTTGAGGTTCCGGTGAATCCCGCTCCCCCTCAAGAAGAGGTCGAAGAGGATCCCTACATCTTCCTTCCAAGGGAGATAGAGGAGATACTCAATGACCTTTAATTGAGTGCTCCCGGAAATAGCTCAAGTCCTCTGACGTCTAACATTCGTAGATCTAGGAAGGTATCTATAGGGTTTCTAAATAATGATATCTGGGAGGCATTCCTCAAGAATCTATCTAGCTTAGGTTAGTTTAGATTTGTAGTTTTTATTTCCTTGTACTTGTCTTTTATTTTAATGAAATGAAAGTATGGGTGATGATGGTTTCAACAAATGTGTTAAAGAAATTGGAAATGCCAGAAAGGTGATGAAAAATGGAACCCATGCACGTAAACCAGAAGCCTCCCGACTCAAAAACTGCAAAATAGTGTCTGCAACACGGGGTCGTGCCCACCAGGCACGCCCCTGTGCTCAACCTACTGATATCCCAAAATTTCTGCCAAGAAGGTGGCACGGGACGTGCTCACGTAGCACGACCCCGTGGCCACCATATTGTAAGTCTTCTGTTCAATTTTGTTACTGGCACTTTGGACACGGGGCCGTGTCCCCATAGCACGCCCCGGTGCTGCAAGTGTAAGTAACAAAAAATTTTGCTATTTTCACACACTTTTTACACATTTAACCAAAATAAATCCTATTTAGGACACATTTAGGGATATGTGTAATTTAAGTGTGGGGATGATAAACCTTGAATCGTTTGTCCTAAAAACAAGCCTTACACAAAACTCTCTTTGGAAAAACGCTAATCACCCCAAACTTTTTCAATTTTTTTATTTTCCTTTACTTATCTTGGTTTAGTTGGGTAAAATAAGTTCTACAAATTACGTTTTTACTAATTTACAACTGATAACGTCGTGATAAAAAGAACCAATTAAGAAAATTATAAAAACGGGCATAAAAATATTTGTAAAATTTGATTATATATACATATTTGTTAGGCCCTAATGTGTGAGAGTGACGCATCAAATTAATACAACGAGCTACGGTTAAGAACTGGGCCTTACCGGGTTAGTTTATATTAGGTTTTGGACTTTTATAGGTCACTTGGGCCAAGCTTTAGGCCATGTGGGCCAAGCAGGCCCAAGGGGATCCCATGTAGGGAAGTGGGCTTGAGTTAGTATATAAACAAGTTTTTAACTTGTTTTTAGGTTTGAATCTCCATTGTTACAAATTTCTAAAGAACCAGAGAGTGGGAGGCGATAGATTGTGAAGGACACTTATACCAGACGGTTTTGCTTTCATAGTAATAGAATCATGTGCAAGTGTTGAAAAGTGATTCGGTATTGTTCTTCATTTTCATATTTTCAGTTTTTCGTGTTTATTCTTGAATCACATCAAGTTTGGATTCCGCACAAACTTGGTGTTGTTTGATATCATTGAAAGATCCGGTTATACGGGACTTACAATTGGTATCAGAGGCATCAGAACCTGTTTCTAGGCTCCGTGTGATATCAAGGATTCAAGATTTTCGTTATTTTTGGGTTGGTGTTCTTCGCGTTCTTCGTGTTCTTGGTAGTGTTCATCCTATTTTTATAAAAAAAAAACTCAATATAGTTTGGTGTGTCAATCTGTTTTAAAACTGTTAAAGATATCCGACGAGTTTTGAATTTAAAAGGTAATATCTTTTGTTTTTAAAAGGATTTAGTTTTCCAAAATGATTGGACTTTCTGTTTTGTCAGATTCCAAAAGATCAGTTTTTTTTTTTTTTGGTTGCAGCCTTGGTTTCGAGTCCCATCTATTTGTGGTCTCGAGTCAATCGGTCTCGACTCTTCATCACCCTCACACGGTCTCGAGTTGCAAGCTTCACCGTCTCGAGTCGCAATCACAATTTCGACTTCACATCTTTCAAACTGTCTCGACTCATCATCTTTCACAAGGTTTCGACTCATCTTCAATTCCGGTTTTGACACAACGTTAACAGTCTCGAGTCATTGAATTTCACAACATGATTCTTGAGGTCTCGAGTCATCAACCAAGGTCACGAGTCACTCACTGCAACTCTATCAAGTTCCCAGTCGCAACCGACAACAAATCCTTCAAGGTCTCGACTCTTCATCATCATTCCAATCCACTATCTCGAGTCGCAACCTTCTCAGTCGCAACCTCTGTTCCGAATCACGGTTTCGACTCATCTTATTCTTCTCTGTTAACCGATTGCCAGAAACCTGCAACAATCAATTCTTAGCATCTTGGTCTCGAGTTGTCTTCACAGTAGTCTCGAGTCGCAACCACCTCTGAACGACCACTACTTCCGTCAACCACCTTTCACAGTAACACCACCATCATCACCGTTGTCATCTCTATAACCACCATCATTCAACCTCCATAACGACCATCGTTCACCAATTCTGTTCACTGTTGTTCGCCGTTGTTGTTCGTCGTCGATCACCATCGCACCACCGCCTCTGATCACCTCTATCTTCACGGCAGTAACATTCACGTCGAACCATATCCACACCATCATCTCCGTCAACATCATCATCGTCGTCGACACCGCCGCCGGTTATCATCATCAACAGTCTTATCATCATCAACGACCACCACACATCATCGTACTTATCACCTTGACGTTGGACTGTTGTCAGCTGAACCAGGATTTAGGGTTTTGGACGGCTGGTACCTTTTTGGACGAAGAAGACGGGACTTACAATAGTTATAATAATAATAATAATAATCATTAAGTCATCATTACTTAATCATCAATATATATTATAATAGTTTTTAATAAAAACTAATTTTTATGTTAAAAAATTATTCAAAAACAAAAGGTTTATTAAAAAAATAAAAAAAGGGGTTTGTTTGGTTGTGAAAAAGGTTTTACAGGTTTTGAGGTGCGGTACAGAAAGCGGGTTCATTCGCGTGTAAAGAGTTTGAGTTAGCGAGTACACGGGTTCTTGTTTGGTTTGTGTTTTGAGGAGAAGAACAAAAGTATCAACCACTCACTGAAATTATGGCATTCATGTTTCACAAACCCGTCGCTCAAGAAATTACTCGTGAAGAGATACTTTCTGTCTTTTGCACTCCTGGGTGTCGAGAAAGGGTTGAGGCATATAGAATACACAACGCTGATCTAATACAAGATTATCAAGATATAAAAAATAATTTTTTACTTTATCAAAAAATGAAAAACTTTATAAAGAGAAAATTGAAGCTCAGCGAAAAGACATCATCAAACTTAAGGATGATGTAAGTGTAAAAACAGCCCATTTCTTAGAAGCTCAGGAGAAAGTATGCATCTTGCTTAAAGAACTGGAAGATATCAGAGATAGATATCAGATAAATGAACTCAATATTAAGAAATATGACTCTTCCAGCAAACTAGTTAAAAATTTGTGTGATCAACAACTTGCATATCAGAAAAAGAAAGGGTATGGATTGGGTTTCAATCAGGCTCCTACTCTTTACAATGATAATTACACATATTTACCTATGATTGAGGAGGAGCTGATGAATGAAAGTAAAATGACTTATGATCCCAAAAACAATAAGTCATCATTTAATGGCAGACCTGTTGAGAAACAGGGATTTACTTCAGTTAATTTTGTTTCTAAAGGCTCAATTGATCCTAATGCTTCGTCTTCATGTGCAGATGAAGTACCTGAAGTAAAGTGTGGAGATGTTCTTGGGAGTGAACAAGTTTTTAATTATGATATTTCTGAAAATTATTTTGATCAAACTTCTGATATTGCTTTTGGAAAAACTTTGTTTGAGTCGTTTTGTGCTTATGTGTCGTCGAGTGAGCCTGATGTTTTGGGCAAGACTGATGATGTTTGTGTTGAATCCTTGAACAACAAGTGTGGTGATGATTGTTTTTCAGTTAATGCGTGTGATTGTAATGTTTCTAATGTTTCAGTTGATGATAGTGTTACAGGTGAGGTCCCTCAGGACACATTCAGTGAAACCACTGAAACTCCTTCTCAAGAAAATCAAGAATGTCCTGATTATTCTTCTGAACCGGTCTCAGTGGACGTCCCTAATGTTGAATCTAGTGGGACCCCATTAGAAACCGTAGCTGAAAGCAAATCTCAAGTCGATTCACATGATACATGTATTGACAAAACATGTGTTGATGATATTTCAATTTGTTCTGAAATTAAAACTGAATCGAAATTGTTTAAAGGAGTTGAAATAAATGAACAGTCACAAGAAAATGTTTCTGAAAAGGAAATTAAAACAAAAACTGAATCGTCTTTTCAAAATTATCCTGACAAAATTATAAAAGACGAAAAACATCATCCGTCTGAATCTCATGCTTGTGCTAGTTCTGATCAACATGTACAGAAGAACTCAGAAAAGGCACATGGAACACAGGCAACGCAAGCTCGGTCATCTAGACCCATCAGATCAGCTAATGTTGCTAGCTCTCAGAATCTCCATACATTGAAACGACAGACATGTTTCAACTGTGGAATTCTTGGACACATTGCTAGAAATTATGTTCATCGTCTAAAAGTGCAACAAAATGCCAATACTGAGCTGGTTCACAACAAGCAAAATGAGCCAAAACGAGCAGATCAAAATCGAGGGTATAAGAAGTCTGCTCATCAAGGACAAGGCAGCAATAATCCTCATAAGGCTCGTGTTAAGGTGAATGAAAGCTCCAATCAGGGAGAAAAGATGAAGAATGGTGCTCAGAGCAACAAGACTTTTGCAAACAGCAAATACAAGCACCCAAATTTGTCTTCGTCTGAAAGTAAAGTGCAGGCGCATCCAACGCAAAAAGGACCGGTTTATCCTTCAGGACCTGCTAGAGCAAATCAAGCTGCTCAAAAAGTCTTTTCTCCGATGAAAAGATAGACTTGCTACAACTGTGGCATTGCGGGTCATATTGCTAGAAACTGCACACAGCGTCCCTATGTACCCTATTATATGCGAAATCAGAGGGTTACACCAAAGGATAACAATCATTCCAAGCCGATGAAGGTATCATCACCTAAGGCAAGGAAGAATGTGAATCCCAAGGTTAAACCTTCTGATGGGGATTGGAACGCTGCCAAAAACAAACGCAAAGCTTCTCAGGAACAAAAACGTTTTTCTAAAACCAATAAACCTGAAACACCTAAAGTTGCTCAACCGAAGGCAACAAACATGTTTGTTAAATAGAAACAGATTTGGAAACCCAAATCCAAAGCAGCAACGTCTCCAATTCTTGAAATTAAAGGGGACTTATGTTTAAAGGAAGTGTCTTATTTTGATGCTTCAGGTAATCCCAGTACCACGATGGCCTGGGTACCCATGTCTTACTAATCTCCTTACTTTTCAGGAACAACTAAGGAGGTGCTATTGACAATCTCTGGAATGTTGATAGCGGTTGTTCCAGAGATACAACGGGTAACATTTCACTGTTGCAAAAAGTTCAAATTTTTTTTACAGATGATATGTTTCCTTTGGAGGAGATAAAAGAAGTGAGAAATGATCAGCACAAAAGGTACCGTTTAAATTCAGTACTTTGATTTGAATTTGATTAGTCTTCAATCTGATGACAGAACGGTTAAGGAAAAATATTTTTTTTCTCTTTCTTAGTTCATTACTTTGTATATAAAGTGTCCTTTCTCTAGTAAATGGTAAATTTGCGCATAAGATTTATGCACAAATTTAGGGGGGGGAGGGACACATAGATAGATATAGAGTTTAGGGGGAGAAAACTTAGAAAAGAAAAATACAAAAAGAGTTTGATGTGTATATATGTATTGCTTTAGGGGGAGAAAATGAGAAAAATACAAAAAACATTAGAAAAATGAAAAAGCCAAAAAGATAAATTGCATGATATGGGAAGTGAAATAAATGTCCGTGTTAAAGGGTTTGACTAACACATGTAAGGTGCCATAGCTGAAAAGATTAGGATCTACTGCGATATGTTGATAGGCTTGACGCTCAAAATGATAAAGGATACTAAGTGATATAAACATAACGAACTATGTACCATCTGGGTAGCATACCAACGGCGTATGATTTTATGGTCTTAAATATTGCGTTGATAGATAGCCAACATCTGAGGTTTCGAGTCTTTATATTGTTGAATCATCCGGGGATATCTTAGTTGTCCTTCTGTTGCATCCAGATTATATGCAGACCTAGACACAGTCAGGATATCTTAAAAGATCCCAAGAGGACAAAAACCCAAAGGAATCAAATCTCAAAATGAGAAAATTCCCAATGCTCAAAGAGCCAAATTCGTACCAAAAAGGTATTTGCCTCGCCCTCGTTGGACAAAATCATTGGTCGCTCTGCTGTACGAAAGTACTGATCTGTCACCAATGGTCTGACATTGTAAATAAAAAAGGATGACATCAATACACTCACATGTTATGATGAATCGTTGTGCTTACCTTGATCGTGGGGGTATGCCTTGCAATGGGACACACGGGTATAATAGTATAATATTACCTTAAGCATATCACGAAGTTGAAAAATTGAAAGTTGAGCGTTAAAGTTTAAGTGGACAAACATATTGACAATCGCATAGACCAGTTTGATTAGGCTCGTACTGAAAAGTGTTCCTTAGTCTGCCTGAGAACGAATTTTGATCCCATTGCAATTGTAATTGTATATTATGGTAGTTGTTTATATTTTGAATGTTTATTTGTTTTTAGTTCTTAAAAATTTAAAAAATTAAAATACAAAAATAGTGTCTTGTTTTTCTATAAAACTAAAAATCCAAAAATAGAGTATGTATTTTTTTTCTTAAAATAAAAAAATGTAACTGTTCTTGAAGATTTGACTGATCATTAAAAGTTGAAAGAATTTAAATTGTGAAATCCGAGTACAAGTACTTGGATGTACCCAGTGTTCATATGGTACTCTCCCTGTTGCATAAGAAATGTTTGCTTATGAGTTTGTGAGCATGTGCAGAACTTGATTTCTATCAAGAACAGGGGTTGATGAAGACTGAGATGCTGTTAGTTGCTGAAGAAGCCTGAAGCAGCACAACAACAAGATGTCAGCACAACAACAAGATGTACCTGAGTCAAAAGAACCGGATACGAAATGTCATCTGACAGTGAAAGTACGTTTGAAGAAGTACCATGAACCTGCTTGAAAGACAAAGATTAAAGAAGAAAAGAGCTGCTGAGAATCCTCCTCTCACATTATTTTTGACAAGATTTTCAAGCAAATGCTGATCGAGATCCTGATATGAAGCTAACCGCAAGATCTGAAGAAAGAGACCCAGTGCTGAGAGTTCAGAAGTCAAGAACTTCCACAACATCTGCAGCATAACGACGACCATATACTTCATTGAAGACGTTGCTGATTTCATGTTACGAAGACAATTTGATGGCATCAGTCTAGGGGGAGATTGTTAGGCCCTAAAGTGTGAGACTGACGCATCAAATTAATATAACGAGCTATGGTTAAGAACTGGGCCTTACCGGGTTAGTTTATATTAGGTTTTGGACCTTTATAGGTCACTTGGGCCAAGCTTTAGGCCATGTGGGCCAAGCAGGCCCAAGGGGATCCCATGTAGGGAAGTGGGCTTGAGTTAGTATATAAACAAGTTTTTAACTTGTTTTTAGGTTTGAACCTCCATTGTTACAAATTTCTAAAGAACCAGAGAGTGGGAGGCGATAGATTGTGAAGGACACTTGTACTAGACGGTTTTGCTTTCATAGTAATAGAATCGTGTGCAAGTGTTGAAAAGTGATTCGGTATTGTTCTTCGTTTTCGTATTTTCAGTTTTTCGTGTTTATTCTTGAATCACATCAAGTTTGGATTCCGCACAAACTTGGTGTTGTTTGATATCATTGAAAGATCCGGTTATACGGGACTTACAATATTTACACTACAACCCGTTTTCCCACAACGAGTGAGTTTTGAGTCTTTACCGAGCATATAAATACACATCTATACTAATTGCTCAATTTTCGTTTCTTGTGTGAATAGCCCATTTGTTTCTTATGAATCTAGAACTTGCCAATGAAGTCCTTACCGACACAAATCCAAGTAATTAAATGATGGAGGCATTAGGATCAAACTATTTTTCACTTCAAAACCTTTATTTTTCTTTTTTTTTTACCAAAAACATCCCCCTAGATAAACCATTTGAGCCTTAACGCTTTCATTTTTAAGCCCGCAAAGATATATACCTTTGCGAAAACAAACCTTTTTATTTTTGTAAAGATATCTGTTATAAAATTACGATCATGGCTCAGTTTCAACTTTGACAAAAAAAAACCAATATATTTTTTGCTAAGCCATAAAGCAATGGAAAAACCGATACTTTTTATGCCTTTTGACATTTCAATAAAACACACCTACCCGAACCACAAACCTACCCTTTAAAGCCCTCTTGATATTTACAAGGATTAAACGTCAAAAAGGAGGAGGTTTGATTGTTTGTCAAGCCTATGGTAGGAGTAAGTTCCAAAACCGGGCACGAGTGTTCTCACTTACACAACTTCGGCCGAGTGTTGAGTGACCACTTATGAGGTGTGTAAATTTGTATATAACTAAATGTAATTTTATAAAGACATGTTATGCCCAAACAAATAATTTTTCGTAATTTTTGTTTTAAATAAATCATCACCAATAAGATTGTAAATAAAACAAAAACAAAATAAATTTAGAACTTGGATTCCCGACACTCTAAAGATGAGACCAAAACTGAAGGGGTATGGTCCCAAAAACCTTGCGCCAGCGCAGAGGACCATACCATCATTATGCTCTAAGGATCATCTTAAGCAGGTCTTACGTGCCCCGCGCGCTCGATCTAAACAGATTTGGGAGGATCAACCCTTAACGACCATGCGCCAAAGATAAGGGAAGGTTAATATTCATTTAACACCCTTGCACGGGCCCGCGTAAGGATACAGTTAAGCTTGAAAAAAATAATGACTAAAGACCCAAACATATCCGCGTGCATGGAGGAATAAGGATTTAAGCAAAAGGAATCTATTCTGTTATAACCAATTGGACACCTGGCGATTGATCAAAGGTGCATAGCTGTAGATCTTCTAGAAGCATTAAATGACCATTGTGTAAGGCCTCATTCGGTTACAACCGAATATGACGTGGAAACATCTTGAGCATCCGTCTAAATTCACGATGATGGCACAATTTACATGCAGATCTGGATTAAGTCACTTTCCACATGGCATCTCCCCAGCCATCGATCAACCCACGATCCGTGTGCATGGATGGGGAAATAACCGCTGACGGAAAAGAAGATTTCGTTAACTCTCCGTTAAATTTTAAGCGCCAAAACTTTCGACTATAAATAAGAGACTTCAAGTACAAGCTGATCATTCACTTTCACATACTTTCACTCTTACTACTTCATCTTCTTCAGATCACTGTGCTTATTCTCACGCTGGAGGGTGGTCACGGAGAGAACCCCAATTCTCCCCGTGGCGAGGCTAACGACATTGTCTGTTTTGCAGTGATTCAGGTGAAGTATCATTCAACAGTCATCAACGAGGAGATTAACCATTTTATGCAGAAACCATCTCCTCAGATCTAGATTGATTCCGGTCATCTAGATCTGGTGTTTCTTCAAAAACCTTCTCTTCTACCTATTATGTTTGGGTGTGTAAGCCACATTATAGAGTTTTGCTTGAGGACAAGCAAAGATTCAAGTGTGGGGTATTTGATGTACGTAAAATACAACATATAAATTATATCAAATACGATGTAAAATCAACCCTTTTGGTACTAATGTTGGAAAAAGCTTGTTTCTTTGTTCCTTTTTAATTTTACAGGGTCAAGAGAGCTTAAACGCACAAAAGGAACAAAATAACAGCAAAAACCAACATAAATACAAAGAAGGAGGATTGACACAACTCGCCAAGCCCCCATACACATCCAAGCCAACAAAATAGCAAGATCAAAAGACCTGGCACGGGGCCGTGCCCACCAGGCATGGGTCGTGCCCAAGACAAGATTCTCTACAGAAGAAAAGACAACAGCAACGGACAAACCAGACAACCAACACGGGGTCATGCTAAGGCAACACGGGGCGTGGTCAACTCTAAGATTCGCAGAATCTGAGATAGTACAGCAATTACATTGGCCACGGGCCGTGCCGTTGACACATGGAGTCGTGTTAGTACAAGACCTGACACTGCAGTTAATGAGGAAGAGAGAGAGAGAGAGATGGCCACGGGGTTGTGCCAGGTGGGCACAGGCTGTGTTGATCGTCTGTCTTCAGCTATAAATAGAGGTGCTTGGTTCCATTCCAATCCATCCCTAGGCAAACCACTTCTCTCACACTTGCCACCACTCCACCACCACTACAACACCATCATCCACCACCATCATCCATCTTCTATCATTTAGAGTGTGTAGTAGTCTCGGGATCTAAGATCGATCATAAGAGTTCTTGTCAAACAAAGGCCATGCTTGGCTAAACTCTTACATCACTTGGTGAAGACAAATCTTTTATGTATTACATTTTGATTTCTAATCTTTGGCTCCTTTTTATTTGGGTATGTATTAATGACTTTAGTAACTAGTTTTCTATATTGAAGGCGAATTTACCTAACCATTCTTCATATGTCGTTGATTCACATATTCGTGTCTTTACGGTCTATATAAAGCGCATTAACTACTTGGAATGGGGTTAGAAGAGTGGTTGGGTAATTCTATGTCTAGTTCAGTGTATAGATCCTTCAAGAACCTGGTTCAAGCTTAGTACTACTTCACGGATTGGGCGGGAATGACTGCCCCGGAAGAGAGTAAGAAACCGCTTGAATCTCTTATCTATAAACTACTATTAAAACTTTAAACCAACCTTGCAAGGACCGTATCCCTGCTGACTCAGACAAAAGGGTTGAGGGTAAGGCGGCCTGGAAGGGGGCCTATCACTTTTCGCATTAATAACTTATTTAATTATCTTTCAATAATCCGACCTTGCGGGACTGTATCCCTGCTGACTCAGACCAATAGGTTGAGAGTAACGCTGCCTGGAAGGGGGCCTACTACTATAACTTAAAGATAATCTCTTAAAATGTCTAACATAAAAGAGGAGTTGTAACCAAATGATTCCTTCTTGTCTATTTGTTTTTCCTTACATTTTATTTTTGCTTTTTATCTTTTTATAGCTTTAAAGTCTTTTCATCAAAAAATTGGTTAGATTGGACGTTAACGATAAGCCGGTATTAAAAGTTCTTGTGTCCTTGGACGACCTCGGTATCTTGCCATCACTATACTACGTCCACGATGGGTGCACTTGCCCTAATGTGTGTGTAGAGTGATAGTAGTATATCGTGTTTTATAAATTTAAAACTTGAATTTGTGAGTAAAAAGCGCTAAAATATATCTTACAAAATATAACCACCGCAACACACGCCATTGCCCAACCAGCATCGGCTTGAAGCCCGGCGTTGGGCAGGGGGCGGGGTGAGCTGGCTAGCTGGGATTGGCTGGGGAAATCCGACCGTTGGGGGTAGCCGTTAGTTAATTAAAAAAAAAATTTATACCCTATAAATACTGCCCCTTTTTTACAAATTTTTACCACTTTCTCTACATCTCTACTTCTTCTATCTCTATATTTTTATAAATTTAACTCACATCCTCTACAATGCATCCTTTTAACTGTAGATACAACCCAACCAACCCTTTTGGATACCAAGAAACCCCGAACCCTAGCCTGCCACAAAACCGTCAACCAACAAACCGACCCAGCGGCCCTTTCATCTACTCATCGCTTCCTAACCTAGCGGCCGCCGCGTCGTATATAGGAAACCGTGTTTACACAAATTTTCCATATGACGAATAATCTATTCCCGTCATTAACCTTTCCCAACCCAATTCGGTTCCTGAAACACAACCGCAAGACGTGAGCGGTTCGTCATCAAAACCCGCGAAAAAAAGAAGTCACAAAAAATGGATGAGGAGAAAGCCATAGTGGCCACTTAACGGATACAATGAAAGTGGACGCAGTAAGAGGAAACCGTTTTAGCAAAATGTTATATCAACGAATCGCAAGATATTGAAGGTATTTTTTATATAACAATATTACTTTTTAGTTTTAATATAATTTTTTATAATGCCTATTTTTTTTTTTTTTTGGAATAGTGAATTCACGACACCGCTAGCATTTTTGGGATTCCATTAAGAGATCCTTTCATACGCAAATGAAAAGCGAGGAGGTGTATCGTGAAAATGATAGTCTCTCATCCAAGTGGGGTGACATAAATACACAAGTCACCGCGTTCAACGGATTTTTCCATAAGGCGAGGACCTCACCACGGAGTGGTGAAACGAAGGCGGAATTTATCAAGAACACCATTATAGCATATAGAGACAACAAGAAGCATGAGTTCAAGTACATGCATTGTTGGGATGTATGTAGGTACGCTTCTAAATGGGCGAGAGTTCCTACTGTTAGCGAATCAACGTCATCCAAAAGAGCACGAACTCCCTCGTCCTAAGCTAAGTCCGATGCTCATGATCAAGAGCTTGATCTAAATTTGGATGATTTTGATGATTCTCCTCGCCTACCAAGTAGAGACACGTCAAAAAAGCGGGTTCAAAGATGGAGATCGGGTTCGGCATCGGGTTTGACCCGTAGCTCGGCCTCGGGTAAATGGTTGCACATCGACCAGTTGGATGAAATTGGAACGAAAATCGACACATTCAATTTCATCCAATAACAAAGGATGGAGATTAAGAAAAATATGCAAGCCGTGTACGATAAAAAACATATAACAAAGAAAAGCGGGAGGATATGAAATTTTTCGTCGTGAACGTCGATCACCTTAACGGCTCAGAATTGGAATTGATGATGAAGATAAAACAAGAAATCTTAAAGAAGATATGGACGAATCTTGAAGTATTTATTTATTTATTTTTTATTTTACGTACCTTTTTTATGTAGTTTTTTTTCTTAATTTTATTTGCAGTTTTTTAAAAATTATATTTAGTATTCTGTTTTAGTTAAAATAAAATTTAAATAAATTACACAGATGGACCCTATGGTTTATAGCTAGTTTCACCTTTGGGTACTAACTTTTTTTAAAAGGTTTAGGTTTTATGGTTTCAATTTTGTAACACCTTTGGGTAGTAACACCAAAATTATCAATATAATGACTAAAATACCCTTCCATTTTTTTTATTTTATCAATGTAACACCTTTGGGTACTAACACCTAATTTTATTTAAATTTAAATCAATTTTACAAAGAATTTTGAATTAAAATTATTTTTATCTATAACAATTATATTATTCTTTTTACGTTCTTACATAATATTTGGTGTCAATTTCTTTAGGCTTGATTTTTTTTTTTTTTTTTTTTAAACAACAAACCTTTTATATATAAAATACTGGCCGAGTTACATCAATATCGCAGGTAAGCGAGCAACAAGCTGCGCCGCTACCCCTTTCTGAATAGCAAACCCTAGCCTATTAAAGACAAACCTCTGCCCCCCTGTTGATGAGCAACTGCTGTCAACAACCTTTTGGACCCTAGTTAACAAACGGATAGCTTCTGGAGCTAGGGAGCCAAAGGTGTCAAAGGCGAAGGGGGCAAATGCATGTTGGTTATCAGCACATGCTTTAGCGTGTTTATCCACCTTTTTAGATTCCGCTTTCTTTATAGCTTTTCCTGCTACAAACCCGTTTTCCCTTAAACCAGCTAAGGGGGAGACTCCTGTGAGATCCACACAAGCGTGTTTCCCTCCCGCCCAACCAAAGACGGGCAGATCCGCTGGTCTCAATGTAGATCTCCCTTCCATGGGATCTGTAAGGAAATTCACAGGGGCCTCCTTCTTGGCAGAAATCCCCGCTCTCCTCAAGATGTCCCCCAAAACATCTCTCACCCAGTCGTGCCGATATTTGAAACCAGGGAGCTCCTTACAATGAATAGCATGTTCCCCGTATTTATCCATGCAGGCTTTACGGCAAATTGGGCAGGTTTCGTCTTCTGAATACATAGGGATCATCAGCCGGTATTTGAGGATAGCCCTATACTCAACAGCCGACATGCATTGCCCCAGCCCCTCGATCGGGATAACAGTCAAAAAATCTTGCGCATGGGGGGCCTTCAAGCACTCAATCACCGCCTTCTGGCGGGGAGACAAATCGAATGCTTCTCCCAGACTCCGAGCGATTTTGTCAAATAGGGCATTCGCCAAAGTTTTTTGTGGCTTTGGGGGGGGGGGCGGTGTCCATATTAGAGAAACCGCCAATATCAAAGTCTGGAAGAGAGATACTTAAGTACTCAAGGGCCTGTTGGTAGTCTACGTCAAGCTTAACAACCCCACTGTTCCGAAGGATATGGTCTTGCAATACACACGACTGAGCTCTAGACGCCACAAAAGCATAAACTCCAACATCCCGAGCTGAGAGAAGGCCCAAACCACCCAAACGCATCGGCAAAGATGCCAATCGCCACTGAAGGTCACCGAAGTAGGACCCCCCGCAAATAACAATGTCTTCGATAGCCTCTCGAAGACCATCATCAAAACAGGATACCGCATTGGCCATCAAGTGGGGTTGGCAGGTCCGCAGCCCAAACAGTAACTTCGCTACCCCCATGCATGACCTTAAAAGAAGAAGCTCGCACTGGGGGTCTTGGAGGCAGGGCAAGAGTTTCATAAGGTCAACTGCTGTCAATGCCCGCCGCTCTGCTAATTCCCCGATAAAAACAGAATCTCGGCTAACCGCCCCCCCAAGGAGCTTAACCCCCCTCTCAGGTCTACCTATCCCTCGCGGGAAAAGGCCGTCCTGAACTTTGAGACCGTCACACGATGGCCAGTACACTTCCGTTTTCTTAATATTGAGATGGAGCCCTAGGGATGGTCCTTCCGTGTTGATGATGTCCAAGGCTTTAGCAACTTCCATTGCATTACCTATAATCGTGCCATCATCCAAATACCAAGCATGAAATGGGAGGTTACAGTGCTCCTGGACACGGAGAATAAGTGGGTGTAAGGCTAGGGCAAAGAGAAGGGGCCCCAAGGGATCTCCTTGTTGCACTCCAGTGGTGGCCCCAATACAATCGCTGCCGACATACAACCTAGCGGGTTGGGCGTACAGGAACTGGACCCACCGATAGATAGATAGACAACGTTGGTGGACCTGTTGGAGGAACGCTGAGCGGTCAACCATGTTGAAAGCATTGGTGAAGTCTACCGTGAGCAAGGCCATGGACCCATCTTCATGAAAAGAGTTCAGGAACCTGTTCGCACTATGAAGCACCGCCTCCGCCCCATTTGGTGTACCAACCCCGAATTGAAAATCCCCCAAATACTGGGCCATGTCCTTCCCAACCTTCTTCATAGCCACCTTAGAGACCAACCTACGCCAGATGCCCCCCACGGCGATAGGCCTAATACCATTATCAGGTTTCAATAAGGGGGTGAGGGGGGGCTGAGGCCACAAACTCGGCCAACACCTTAGGGCACAGCCCCTCAAGCCATAGGTTGACAACTCCAGTAATGGCTGTGAGCAAACCCGAGGAACTTACCGAACCCTCACAACCAATAGCGTCCAACAAATGTTGGGCCCGCATCCCATCTCTGCCACAAGATGTCCCTCTAGGGAAGGATTGGATACATTTAAGCACGCAATCCTCTGCTGCAATAATAGTGGGCTGGGCAATAGGGTTGGAAGGCAATGATGGAGGTGGCACCACAGGGTGTTTATCAATAAGAGCTTTCATGGTCGATTCTCCAAAGGGGGCAACCCCACTGGAACATAAAACTTTGACCGCTGCCGTAAAATGCCCATCCCTGACCTTCCGCAGGTATTGCTTGATATTGGGATCTTTTTATTGTCTTCGCCCCTTCCGGAATCCCTTCTAGGAACCCCAACATCCCCCCCCCCCCCCCACTATTCAAGAGAGAAGAGACCAGATCTGTGAAACCAGACCCATCTTTCCACAATGCAAGCGCCTGCAAGATGCTGCTGCACTGCAGGGATTTTCTATTACCTGATCTCCGCTCTTGCCTAAAAGAAGGCCTGACAACCCTCAGTGTACAACACGGCAACAAAAGCAACTGAATCCAGTTTTCAACCGAGCCTGGAGATGCCACCACTTTACGTAGGGCACCCGTTAAAACCTGAGCGAACGCCAGTCGACAACTGGGGGGAATGCATTTAACGGTTTGAAAACGGAGTGAAAAAACACGCTCGAGAAGGGTAACATCGGTTACCACCCCTTCCGAGGAGAGTGTAAAAGCGTCGGCTACCACTTGACATGGCTTCCTAATACCAACAATGAAATCGTCCACGTCCCCCGAGTTTGGAGCAAAAGACACCATCTCATCACCATGCTTGCACCCCCTACTAAGGGCATGCATAACCATGCACTCCCCACATAACCATTTGCCTCCTACCCTTAGGACTTCCCCCACATCCAGAAAAAGGTCCAAATTCTTAGTGATAGCCTCCTTCACATAAATCTTTCTGTTTTCAGTCTTAAGGTGGGTGCTTTGCATGTGTTCAAGAAGGCAAAAAAAACCCACTAGACCCTGGTTTACCATCCTTGCATTCGTGGAAATGCTTAAGGGGGCAAGCCCTTAACCCACTATCACACGCTGACGCTAGGGCTGGCAATTGGGTACCTGTTAAGACACGATTAGACCTGTTTGACTGAAAAATACACCCTTTGACTTTTTTAATTTTTAAAATAATTAAAATTACAATGTTAGGATCTATCATTTATTCATCTTTGTACATAAAACATAAAACTGTTTTATAAACATGAGGTAGAAAGTAGTTAAACGAGTCGTAATCATGTTTGAAACTTATGTTGTGCGCTCCGTCAGAAACCTGTTAAATCTGTTAAGACACGATTTGCCAGCCTTAGCTGACGCCAATCCAACAGTCTTGACGTTTCTACCTCTACGCGGGGGGGGGGGGGGCCATGCGCATAGTCATACGCAAACAGAAGAACAACACAAAAAAACTGCCAACTCGAGGGGAGTTAAAGGTAAAAGAAAAACAAACACAGGTGGCAAAAGGAAAGACCGTTTACAAGATGGAGGAGGGTAGCAACCCCAAGTTGCCCACCCTCAAAAACGCCCAATGCACAAACGCGTCACCCCATAACAAAATAAAATAAAAAAAGGTTCCACTTTAAAAATTCCATATTCATGAAGACAAAACTTTCAAACGAAGTGACCATTTTCATGCGATCTGGTGTTCATACGAATTGACCTATCACAAACGAACTGGTTTCATACGAACTGGCCAGTGTCAAACGGAGTGATGTTCATGTGGACTGACCAAATTCAAACGAAGTGGTTTTCAAACGACGTGGCCAACTCGTGCGAAGTGAATCGTCACTTCGTTTGAAACATATGAACATGAACAGTGATTTGCAGGTGTTTAAAACATGTTTTTTTTTAATTTATGTGTGATGTTTGATATATTGTTAAAATAATTCATTTCATGCAAACCCGCTTCGTAGCTCTAAGCAAAGCTTACAGTACTTCTTGTTGTTTTATTTACATCTTATTTGATATTTTGTGTCAAAATTTCATCTTATTCAAAACTGTTGTTCCACAAAACCTTTAATACGCTAAAATTACTATGAAGATTTGTTGAAACTAGTGCTAAGTTTAGTATTCAGTTAGTTGTTAAAATTGTTTTGCGTTAAATTGCGTATTAAAAGCATATGGATTTCATAAAACTTGTGCGTTCAAAGCATATTGATTGAATTAACAAGATCAGTGTATTGTCATGTAGGATCTTAAAAATCAAATGTATATTTCAATGTAAGTGAATTTGCAATGGAACGATAAGGATTATAGGATCTGGGTTAGAGAAGAACAGAATTCCTATTTGAAAATGGTGTTCTCAGAGTTATCGGATGAAGGCAGGGCATCACCGGCGAAGACGTCGGGATCGGCAGCTGCTCCGGCCGACGGTATGGAGGAAGGGGAAGTCCGAAACGACGCAGTCGGGGGGGAGAATTTGGAGGATCACACTTGGGGAAACGAACCGCCAACCCCCATGCATGAGGTGCATGGGGACCAGGAGAGAGAAAATTTAAATATGGTGGCTGGAATGTCTCAACAAAATAATGGGGATGGTGTGGCCTGGTCAAAACGAAACTCGGAGGCTGGGAATCAGGAAACAAATATTGATTTGGGCCCGGGCCCAAACACTAAGTCAAGAAAGAGACCTAGGAGAAACAGAAGCCCACAAGACATTAGCCCGGATGTAGAGATGCGGGAGGATCCGACCCGTTCCCACATAAAGAATCTAGAAAGGTCATTTGACCTTAATAATGAAACGACACCAGAGGATGTATCTTTCGGAGGTGAAGCGAGACCAGACATCAGCGTTTCCAAGACAGAAGAGTTGGGAACGGTAAACCACAGGCGTTTGGGGAGAACAAAGGTCATGTTGACAGCAGAGGTCCGGA
Source organism: Helianthus tuberosus (assembly GCA_030545235.1). Lineage (NCBI taxonomy): Eukaryota > Viridiplantae > Streptophyta > Magnoliopsida > Asterales > Asteraceae > Helianthus > Helianthus tuberosus. Next base: position 142,804,222 of record CM060357.1, read on the forward strand.
GGTCACAGTTACTGTTGAAGCTAGAGATTCAGGGATGAAAAGTACTCCAGAAGAAACCGCCGATACGGTGGCAATTGGATCATCGCTTGGATTCCAGTTAGGAGGTTTTGAAGAACAGGTTAGCGTTTTAATTGCTGGTGAAAAGAATGGTTTACAATGAATTACATGTCTGTTGATTTAAGGGGGGTCAGGGACCAAAGAAAAATTAATTGGATTAGAGGATTAAAAACATCGCATGGAGTCCATTTTTTAGCAATCCAGGAGACGAAATTGGGGGGAATTTCTGAATTCTCTTTCAATAAAATTTGGGGAAGGTCGCGGTTTGATATGGCACTAGTAAATGCAGTTGGTAGATCAGGGGGGTTAGCAAGTCTATGGGATCCGACAGTATTTGAGTATACTGACGTTATAAGAAGCCAAAGATTCATTCTAGTACAAGGAAGTTTAAAGCACACAGGGGAGTGGTTAAATATTGTGAACGTATATGCTTATAATGATCCGGTTGAGAGAAGATCATTGTGGGAAGAGCTGGTCACTTTAAAATAGTCTTTACATGGGATGTGGGTGTTTGGAGGGGATTTTAACGACGTCAGAGAACCGAACGAAAGGATGAATTCTGAGTTTGTGCCTTTAAATGCTGCATTCTTTAATAATTTTATAGAGACAACTGATTTGGTTGAGTACCATATGGGAGGTAGAAAGTTCACCTATCACTCTGACAATGGACTCCACAAAAGCAAGCTCGATAGATTTTTGGTGTACAGGGAATTTCAAACCAAGTGGCCAAATGCCTCGCTTGTGGCACTATCGAACGTGGTCTCGGATCACAGTCCAATCCTTCTATCGACCCTGGTACAAGACTTTGGGCCAAGCCCAACAAGAATTTTTTATTCTTGGTTGGTGATGCTGGGGATGCTGGAGTTTGTTAAACAGTCTTTGAACAGTTTCATATTTGATGGGCTGGCTGATTTGGGATTGGCGGTAAAACTGAAATGGATAACGTTCAAACTAAAAGACCAGGTCAACGTGTTAAAAATGGAGAAAGAGGTGGTGTATAAACAGAAATTGGAATTGCTGGAGGCTTTGGAGGTACAAGCTGAAGAGAGGGTTTTGTCACCAGATGAACTCACTAGTAGAGCTGAATGCAAAAAGGCCATTATGGAAATGGATTAGATTAAAACGACGGATTTAAAGCAGAGGGCAAGGGTGAAGTGGGCAATGGAGGAGGACGAGAACTCGTCTTATTTCCACAATTTAGTCAACGCAAACCAGAGTTCTAATAGGATTAACGGTCTAGTGATCAATGGCGTGTGGGAGACGGCACCACCACTCATCAAGGATTCCATTTGTTCTTTTTTTGCACATAAATTTCAGGAACCAATACCGGATCGACCGGGACTTGTATGTCCTAACTTGAAGCAAATCAATGAAATGGATGCGGAGATACTGATTGCACCTTTTTCGCTAATGGAAATCAAGAATGCAGTCTAGGATTGTGAAGGGGATAAAGCACCGGGTCCAGATGGGATTAATTTTAGGTTTATCAGGCGGTGTTGGGAGTCTTTGCAGGCTGATTTTGTTAAGGTTTTCGAAGAGTTTACGAGAAATACAACAATTTCTAATGGTTGCACATCTTCGTTCATTGCTCTTATACCAAAGTGCAAAGATCCGGATGGCATGGGGGACTACAGGCCAATAAGTCTCATTGGGTGCATAAATAAGGTTATTTCCAAAGCTTTGGCGAATCGGCTAAAGCTTGTCATAAACAAGATCATATCGGAGGAGCAAACGGCTTTTGTTGCAGGAAGAAGTATTCTGGATGGGCCGTTGATTCTAAACGAACTAATCCCCTGGTTGAGATAAAAAAGAAAGAAGGGGTTTATCTTCAAAGCGGATATGGAAAAAGCCTATGACTCGTTAAATTGGAGGTTTTTAGAATCCATTATGGAGCAAATGTCGTTTCCATCAAGGTTTATTAAATGGGTTATGGCCACCGTCGTTTGTGCAAAAGCTTCCGTCTTAGTAAACGGTTCACCTACACAAGAGTTCGTGTGCTATAGAGGGCTGAGGCAAGGGGACCCTCTGTCGCCTTTTCTGTTCATCATTGCTATGGAAGCACTAACTGGAGTCATGAAGAAGGCATGCAATCTGGGTATCTATGAAGGAGTTCGGCTTTCTAATCAAGGTTCGGATATTTCACATTTTTTGTATGCTGATGATGTAATTTTTACTGGGAAGTGGTCACCAACATGTGTGTTCAACCTCACTAGAATATTGCGGTGTTTTTACTTAGCATCGGGTCTTCGTGTGAACCTTGTTAAAAGCAGTGTTTTTGGGGTAAATGTGAGCAGTGATAATGTTCAGAACATGGCGAACCTATTGGGTTGCAGGGCGGGTGGTTTTCCCTTCAAACATTTGGGGCTTCAAGTGGGTGCAAACATGAATCTGGTAAAACATTGGCAACCGGTAATTGATGTTTTTAAGAAAAGGCTAGCGCTATGGAAAGCAAAAATGTTATCTTTCGGAGGTAGGTTGACCCTAATAAAGTCGGTGCTCAACGCTTTGCCGACTTATTATTTTTCACTATTTAAAGCTCCAGTAGGTGTCATTGAACAACTGGAACAGTTGAGGAGAGAGTTTTTGTGGGGTATAACAGCTGAAAAAAAGAAGTTGAGTATGGTAGCATGGGATAATGTAATTACGCCAAAAGAATTGGGCGGGGTCGGGTTGGGTTCCCTAAAAGACGCAAACTTAGCTATGCTTGCTAAGTGGTGGTGGAGGTTCAAAACGGATCCGGACAGTTTGTGGCGGAAAGTTATTTGGGGTATACACCATAACGAGAGATCTTGGAATCCAATACCGAGGAAGTTGTCTATTTCGGGGCCGTGGAAACAAGTGTTTAACGTATCTAAAGATTTGGTGGAATATGGTTTAAACTTATCAGACTGCTTTCGGGCTACACTAGGGGTAGGAGAGTCAGTAGTTTTTTGGAAAGACCGGTGGCTAGAAGGTGAGACATTGCAACACAGATTTCCGGAGTTGTTCAATTTAGAAGTGTCTAAAAATGAAAAGGTGGCTGATCGAATAAAGGTGCTGAATGGACTGGTGGTTTTAGACTTCAGCTGGGTTCGGCAGCCGGCAACAGCGGATGAACTGTCTGCAGTCCAAAATCTGTCCCAGTTGATGTTTTCAGCGGCGGTAGGTCATGGTGAGGACCGGTGGACGTGGGATTTAGACAATGCAGGTCAGTTCATTGTTAAAAGTCTAAAAAACTGGCTGCAAAACTACAGGTTCACAGATCTCATAAACGAGTTGGTGTGGAATAATTGGTTACCAATAAAAGTAAATTTCTTGGCATGGAGGCTGTCGCTCGGTAGACTGCCAACTTTAGCCGCGTTAGCAAGGAGGAACGTCTGGTCCGGACAAACTTTATGCAGAATTTGTAATCAGGGGGTAGAAAATGAGGATCACCTTTTTGTTAGTTGTGAAGCAGCACATAGCGTTTGGAATTTTGTTTCATGTTGGTGCAAGGTATCAAATATCTATGCTTTCCGGACAAGAGACGTATTGGATTGGCACAAATATGTTAGAGGCAGCATGAAGTGGAGGAAATTAATTTATGCGATCATGCAAGTGGCGATTTGGGTACTTTGGCTGAGCAGGAATAACCTCATTTTTAATGAAAAAGAAATACAATTGGAAAGGATGGTGAATGAAATAAAACAAATGGGATTCGTATGGATTGGGAGCCGATCGAGTTTGAAGGATATAACGTGGGAGGAATGATGTAATTTCGATATAGCAAGAAAATGTTAGTAGTCAGATAGTTATAATCTGGTGTATGTTTTTGGGATGCATGTATTCGGTGTAAACTTTTGGTGTGGGCTAATACATTGTTAGCCTTGTTATAATAAAATTTTTGTTGGCCGTTAAAAAAAGTTACACTGATGAGCTATATAAACCATTTATCAATGCCAAATAGTCGAAATGGTAAAATTACTAGATTGTCTGTCCTTGAAACTTACATTTGTGTAAAAAGATAGTTAAAAGTAATAAATTATTACACGGTAATTGAAGTGATATTCAATTTTTTTTAAACTTAAATAAAATTAGACAAAAAATTGTTACACGGTGACATTCAATTTTTTTTAATTGTTACAGCCAAAAATAATTTTAATTTAAAATTCTTTGTAAAATTGATTTAAACTTAAATTAAATTTGGTGTTAGTACTCAAAGGTGTTACATTGATAAAATTAAAAAAGAAATTGAAGAGTATTTTAGTCATTATATTGATAACTTTGATGTTAGTACCCAAAGGTGTTACAAAATTGAAACCATAAAACCTAAACATGTTAACAAAATTAGCACCCAAAGGTGAAACTAACTATAAACCATATGGTCCATCTGTGTAATTAACTCTTAAAAAAATAAGAAACGCCAAGCCACACCCAGCCAGCAGCCCCGCCACACCGCACCATCTATATGACCCCACCAGCTTGCCACTTGTCGCTCAGAGCCCCAACCCAAGCCCCCACTCCCCTCAGTCTTAACTAAATATACGTAATTCAAAATTTTAATATGATTAGTGTTAAAAGACGAAATGTGTAATAAGTTTTCCAAATAAAGAATTATAACTGTAATCTATCTATACTATATAATAAAAGAAACCTGTTTTGGGACACGTGTCGCATTCCTACGCATCCTCAGATTTATTTATCTCTAATTTAGTTAATATCCTTAAATTACTCATGATCTTCTATCTCTAATAAATATGTAATTTTTTTTTCCACAAAATGAGCCATAATTATAGGTAAGTTTTATTTTATGTTTTACGGATTTTTTAGTTTAAATATTATTTATATGTTTTGTAATTGATAAGTGATAAATTATAATTATAGATAAGATTTTTTTTATGCATTCTTTACATATAATTATAGATAAGTTTTTTTTTTTCATTCTTTACATATAAATTTGGCTTTAAGAAAGATGATGATATAAAATCATGACATTGAATTTGTAATCTTCTGAACTGAGAGGATGCGTTGCATATGTGAGATATCTTATGCAATGAATTTAACATAATTTAAAGGAATAATTGCATATTTCCCCTTAAAAACACCCTTAATTGCATATTTACCCAAGCCTAAATAAAAATTGCATATTTCCCCTTCTCTATTAAAATGACAAAACTACCCTTCTCAAAATTAAAAGATCAAGGTTAGGGAAAAATCAGATCATTCTAATTCACACACGACGTTTCGGTTTCTTCTTCTTCTACGGCGACACAACAGCATCTTCAGTTCGGCCGGCGAGTTCACACACAGCGATTTCGGCCGTCGATTCTTCGGTCGGCGTCTGTTTTATTTGAATCAGCGATACATCTTCAGTTCGGCCGGTGTTTGTTCAGGTTAGTTATTGTTTTATTTGTAAACTTTATAACTTTACGATTGTAGTTAGTTATTGTTTTATTTGAGATTTCTAGTTTGAATATGATTGTAGTTATAAGCTTATAACTTTACAATTGCAGTAACTTCGAATGTTAGTTATTGAGAACAGTAACTTCGAATGTTAGTTATTGTTTGAGTGTCAAAACCTTCCCTGTATATGAAACTGGCCCACTAACTTTGAATCCTACAATTCTTGCATAGTCGATTTGAGTGTCCCTGTGAAACTTGACAGTGAATGACAAATATTTTTCTTCCTTTGCAGATATTCATAAGTCTTCTTTATTATATGTTCTAACTTCTAACACAATTTACTATTATAGTGTTCAATTCAAAAAGACAAAAACTAGTAAAAAAAAGGGTAAATATGCAATTTTCTAAAGTTTAGTAAAATTAAGGGTAAAAAAGTCTTTCTATAATTTAATTTTAATAAATTACATCAAAATGGGTAAATTTGCAATTTTACTAGTTAATAGAGGGGAAATATGCAATTTAATTTTTGGCTCGGGTATATATGCAATTTCAAAGTTTTTTAAGGGGAAATATGCAAAAAACCCTAATTTAAAAATGTGTTTACAGATATATTACACAAAAATTAAAGGATGGCTACGATTTTGTATAATACATATTCCCGTGTAACACAAAAATATTTTGTTTTGTTTATATATATTTCACACAAATTCTAAATATTATTTCGGTGACACACCCTCAAATATTAAAAAGAAATAAATAAACTAAATGATGTGTTGACATGTGACATTAACTTATTAGAAGTTATATTAGATATTTCCTAACTGAATTTATTTGATTAATTTATAAATTTCATAATAATTTTATGAAAATTCTTAAGGTGACGGTTTTCTTTTATATTCCAGAGGTAATTTATTTTATTTACAATGTTTTTGTTGTTGTTATTATCATTATAATTATTATTATTTTGCGTCATATGTTATAATTTAGTTAGCCGAAGATTTATTTTCCCTCTTATTTCACTCTCTTTCAGATTTTATTATTCAATTTTATAACTTTTATTAAAAAATCAACAATATGTTGTCACAAAATTTATTTTATAATATTTTAATCTTTCTTATTAATTATATTTATTTTATTCAACCCGTGTAATACACGGGGTTGTAACCTAGTTATTAAATATAAGAGGCGTTCACTGCAATTGGTACAAACATAAAAGTAAGGAAAGTGTAATTTACCCTCCATTAAATATAACTCGTTTCATTACTAAATGAATGATTTTTAAACATCTTTAATTGACCTATATATTAAAAATCGAAGTAAATGAACAGTAATAGAAATGTATTAACATTAATAAAATAGAAATGAATTAATAGTATTGGGTACCGGTATCAAATTTACCAAACTGAGTGTATTTTCGGTATCCGTTTGGCACCGGTATTCATCGGGTTTTACCCTCAAATACCGGTGCCGTACCAGTACCGACCGTATCAGGCCGTACTGTACCAGGTATATTCGATACCGGTACCCACTTTTGGGGATTTCGGTAACGGTATTTTCGGTACCGGTTGGTACTGAGCTCATCAAACCCTGTAGCAACGTAGCAATGCAAGTAATTGCACAGTTTAGATTACTTGTCATACACAGAGTAAGTAAACTGTATTTCGTTTGAATGAGGTTTTATATACACAACAACTTATTTTGCTTTATTTTTTGTCTTTTTACGTAATGAATGAATTGTAGCATGTAAAATTAACTTGGATATTTAGATTATTGATTAGCAAATCGTATCAAATCCTGTAATCAAACCTGTATCGTATCAGTACCAAATTTACTATACCAAATCATTTTTGGTACCAATTAAATAAATAAAACAAAATTCCATGATCCCCACGCATCAAATTAACATATACTCACACACCGCTTATTTCCCACACATATCCCAATTAACAAAAAGTTTCAAGATTCCCACACATTTTAAGCTCAATCATCCCACTAAAGATCGATTATTGATCATCACCAACACTTTTCCGCAATAACCCAGATCATACTTCCACCAGAGGTGCGTGTAACGAATATTTCAACCTCTTGCGAGTTAATTTGAAGTAAATATCGATGCATATATCGTACATTTTGATCTTTTTGTTAGCATGTTTGTAATTACTTTATGTTTGTTTGAAACTGAGATCTTATTTTGTGTTTGGTTAGGATCTGTTGATTTGTTATTTATATGGGTTTGTGGAAATGTTTTTGTTTAGATTCTAGTTTAGTGATGTGATGGATTGTTTGTTTTGGGGTTAACAATTACTTGATTGGTGTGTGTCAGAATTAGGGCTTTTTCTGATAAGAGTAAAGTTAAGTAGGAAGAAGATTTGTTTGGTTGGTCTTTTGCTTTCAGCATTGTTTTGTCTTCAAATTTGAGGCTCTCATTGTTTGAAATGATTTGATGTATGTATGGTGCTGCTTATGTTAATGTATGTTTGTGAAATTGAGTTGGGTTAAGTCAGATTAGTTGGGTATACCATATACACGAAGCCTGGCAAAACGAGCCGGTCGGGTCAGGTTAACTTAGATAAGGCGGGTGCACATGGTTCGCCAAGAAAACTGATATTTTAATGCTTTGGTGACACTTTTACTAAAAGGATACAAACCCATTTTGGTTTGAACATGTTGCGACCCGAATTAATGTTTTTTTCTCTTAAAACGGACTGTTATGAGCTGAACCCGCGGTATGACCCTGTAACCAACCTGATGTGACCTGCCAGTGTTGCCAGGCTTACTCTTATCGGAAGTAGACTCTTTAGCAATTGTGTTTTCCTTTACTATTTTGATAATTTAAACAAAAAAAATATATATGTAGTTGCATTGTTGTTCACTATGTCCATCTTTCGGCGTCGTGGATCTTCTCACCAACAGCACGAACAGGAGCAACCTGAGCTCCAATCAGAATCCAAGGTAAACTTTAATCTTTTTGCTAATTTGACGTAATTTTTAAAATAAAATGTAGTTAATGGTATCACTATCAACAGATTGAGAATTTACAATCTTTTAACATTTTCTTTTTGGAGTGATGTGATATCTTTGTGGTTAATGCAGGTCAATGACCTTAAAGCTGCTCTTGGACCGCTTTCGGGGCGTAGCTTACTATACTGCACTGATGCATGCTTGAGAAGATATTTGGAAGCCCGAAACTGGAATGTAGAGAAAGCAAAAAAGATGTTGGAAGAAACACTTGCATGGAGATCAACCTATAAGCCTGAAGAAATCCGTTGGGTTAGTGATATATAACTACCTTCACTTGTGTCTAGCTATCTAAAATCGTGTAGAATTTATGCTAACGACTTGAAGTTTATCTTCTTCACCTTTTAGCATGAAGTTGCAGTTGAAGGTGAAACGGGGAAACTATTCAGAGCAAATTTCCGTGACCGGTTTGGAAGAACGGTTCTGATATTGAAACCAGGGTTGCAGGTGAGACTGAATGATCCCTAATTCTGTTGAGCCGGAACACTTCTGTCTCAAAAGATTGATTTCTTGAAAAGAATTTAATGAAAATAATCATTTTCTTCAGTGTGTTATAGCCATGTAGAAAGCAATAACTCATTTAGCCATCATACGCTGAGAGTCACGTATCTACTGTTACTCACGTATCAGACTTTTTTCGTCGATAATGACTTAAACCAAAGTGATACGCAATACCATATCACGTATAGATTCGCGTATGCATTTTCTTTCACATGTTTTAGACAAGTAAGTACAAGTAGATACGCGAATAAAATAGATAGACAACTAAAGATTCGCGTATCTCATGGCTATATGTGTGAAACTATTCTCACATGACCATAGAGGTATGACACAATTAGAAAAATGGCTACTTTTATAATTTTTTCTTTTTAAAATGGCATGTCGCATGTGATTACAAAGTTATATTATTTTAATGATAATCATATTTTTTAATACAATGACTTACATTATTTTTTTGCTTTAAAAAGACCCTTTGGGCACCCATCTCTTTTTAAGCTATTTTTTCTTCCTTTTGACCGTTTTACCATAGGGACTAAACATAGCCCAAACAAACTGATACATAAGTAAATTGTTTAAAAAGCTAAATTTACTTGCTCCTTTTTGTTTCTACTTACGTTGATACACTCTGTGCAGAACACAACATCAATGGACAATCAGATCAAGCATCTTGTGTACCTAATGGAAAACGCTATGCTTAATCTTCCGGAAGGCCAGGAAGAAATGGCATGGTTAATTGACTTTACCGGGTGGTCATTTACCACTAGTGTACCAGTTAGAACCGCTAAAGACACCATTAATATACTTCAAGATCATTATCCTCAGAGACTAGCAGTCGCTTTTTTATACGCGCCACCAAGAATTTTTGAAGCATTTTGGAAGGTTTGTAGAAATTTAACCTTTTTATCACAGTTTTTAAAGCCCCTATTGTTGATTTTTTTATGGATCCAAAGACATCCCAGATTGTCAAACAGGTTATATGATTTGTTGCGATTAATACTTATTTCACATTTTAGTAATAGACAATATTCTGGGTCAACACAATCCAAGCCACACCAGGTCCACCCAAACTAAAAAAGTGGCCCGTTTAAACATGTTTTGACCCATTACTAGACTGCCCATCTTGTTGCCTTTTTTCATCTGAGTTTATATATGATCTACATTTCTATACATGTGAATGGATCAGTTTGGGCTGTGTTTTTCAACTATGAGGGGAACAAGGCAAACAGGTTCATACTTCATAGATTTGTTGTCATAATACTGTTTTTGGAATTGATTGTTCATAAATTAAAGAGTAAAATGCCATTTTCGTCCCTGAGGTTTGGCCACTTGTGCGACTTTCGTCCTAAGGTTTGTTTTTTCGCATCTGGATCCAAAAGGTTTGAAATCTTGTCATTTTCATCCGACTTGTTAACTCCATCCATTTTTCTCCGTTAAATGAGGGGCATTTCCGTTTTTCAGACTTTTTTTATTAAAATAAAAACACTATAAGAAATGTGATCAACCTCTGTTGACTTTCTCCCTACTCAAACCCTTTAATCATCACAAAAATGTCTAAAAGGACGAAAATGCCCCTGAATTAATGTTAAAAAATGGAGTTAACGAGGCGGATGAAAACGGCAAGATTTTAAACCTTTTGGATCCAGATGTAGAAAAACAAACCTTTGGACAAAAGTAGCTAAACCTCAGGGACGAAAATGGCATTCTACTCTAAATTAAAATTTGACATATTTCTGGGTCACATTTCAACCAGGCCCGTTTTGACCCAAACTAAAAAGTGTCCCATTTCTACGTGTTTTGACCTATAAATGTCCCTACAGATTGTTAAATTCTTCATGGATCCAAAGACATCCCAGAAGGTGAAATTTGTGTACCCGAAGAACAAAGAAAGCGTAGAACTCATGAGATCATATTTTGATGTCGATAACCTCCCAACGGAATTTGGCGGGAAAGCAACCATGAAGTATGATCATGAAGATTTCTCAAGATTAACGGCTCAGGATGACGTTAAAGCTGCTAAATTCTGGGGTTTTGACCAGAAGACGACTTCTTCAACCACCGGCTATGCTGCTGGAGCAGCAGTGGCTCCAGAGCCCGTTGTGTAAACGAGCCAAACGAACTGAATGCTAGATATTGTAGCAGCTAGGAGTTATTATAGCAAGTGAAAGTGATTTGATTTGATTGACCATGGTACCTGGTCTTAGATGGTTTAACTTTGATAGCAATTAGATCAATGGTGGCTTGAACTCTGTTGGTCTGCTAATTTGGCGAATGATCTTTGAATTATGTGTTTTTGATTTCATTTGTGACCTTTGATACCTGTATTCCTACGTTACAGAGTCTTTGAGCCCTATTTGTATCTGCTGTGCACAAAATTTTCATATAGACAGTAGGCAACAGGGTCTAGACTAGGGGTGCAAACGAGTCAAACCCGAGCTCGTCAAACTTATGAAAGCTCGAGCTTGGGCTGGTTTCTTATTTATTAATTAATTTATATTAATGATAATTATGATTTTTTATATAATCTAGTTATTTTTAGAGTAAATTACAAAAATCGTCCTTTATATATGTCACTTATTGCAAACTGTGTCCTTTATCTTCAATAATTACAGAAAACGTACTCGATGTTTGCAAACCTTTGCAAGTTATGTCCTTTAGCCTTAACTCAGTTAATTTTTTGTGATAAATTTGACCAAATTGACCCCAGGTAGAGACACGTCAAAAAGCGGGTTCAAAGAGGGAGATCGGGTTCGGCATCGGGTTTGGCCTCGGGTTCGGCCCCTAGCTCGGCCTCGGGAAAAGGGTTGTACACCAACCAGTTGGATGAAATTGGAACGAAAATCGACACATTCAATTTCATCCAACAACAAAGGATGAAGATTAAGAAAAATATGCAAGCCGTGTACGATAAAAAAACATATAATAAAGAAAAGCGCAAGGATATGAAATTCTCGCCATGAACGTTGATCACCTTAGCGGCCCAGAATTAGAATTGGAATTGACATTGAAGATGAAACAAGAAATCTTAAGGAAGTATGATATGGACGAATCTTGAAGTATTTATTCTTTTTTTTTTATTTTATGTACATTTTTTATGTAGTTTTTTTTCTTAATTTTATTTGCAGTTTTTTTTAAATTATATTTGGTATTATGTTTTAGTTAAAATAAAATTTAAATAGTTTAAAAAAAATAAGAAACGACACATGGCTGGCCAGACCCAGCCAGCAGCTCCGTCACGCCGCACCATCCTGTGACCTCACCAGCTTGCTACTTGTCGCTCAAAGCCCCAACCCAAGCCCCCCCCCCCCCCCCTCCCGCAGTCTTAACTAAATATACTTAACTCAAAATTTTAATCTGGTTAATGTTAAAGGGCGAAATGTATAATAAATTTTTCAAATAAATAATTATGACTGTAATTATTAAATATAAGAGTCTTTGAGCCTGTTTGTATCTTCCATGCACAATTTTCATATAGACAGTAAGAGGGTCTAGACTAGGGGTGCAAACGAGCCAAACCCGAGCTCGTCAAACTTATGAAAGCTCGAGCTTGGGCTCGTTTCTTATTTATTAATTAATTTATATTAATGATAATTATGATTTTATATATATAATCTAGCTTGTTATTTTTAATAGTTTTACAAAGTGTACCTATTATTTTATAATATATTAATTAAAATTTTATATGAACAGCGGGCTCGTTTAGGCTTGCGAGCCGGCTTGAGTTTGATAAGCAAAGCTTTGGCTCGTGAGCTTTTTTTCGAGCCGAGCTCACTTGAACCCCTAGTCTAGACCTTCAAATCAGCGGGTTCGGGTCAAAACGTGTCAACGTGTGCATTTTGTATCAAATAGTCAACGTGTGCATTTTGTATCAGATAAGCCACTTGTACTCCAGACATCAGATAAGCCACCTGTCCTCCACACAGAGTCAGTGTAAACCGTAAGTAAATGGGTTGGGTTAACCATTTAACTAAACGGGTTAGCGGATGATAAATTGGTGAGTGATAAATGAGTTATTGACCTTTAATTGGATTAAACACAGACTTTATGAAAATTGTATGTATTTATACAACCTTAGTTGATTTTCAACACGTACACAAAATTGTTTGCTCTTATAACATTATAAGGATCAACAAAACCTATTTACACAAAACGATAACAAACTAAACATCAATCAAATATGTTCATGTCGATGTAGTTTATTTGTTCCAATCGGCTATGAACACGCTCTATAACATTATCAAACCACAAACAAGTAAAAAAAAAAGAAACTTGAACAAAAGAATTACAAAAGCCGCCTTTGGAAACTTCGGGTGGTAGATTGATAAGTACGAACGAGAAGACCGACTCCAATTCCGACACCGAGACAAATTCCAAGGCCTAAACCGACACCAACCCTTACACCAGAATTGAACCAAGTGAGTTCACCATCTTCACCATCCATGTAATCATTTTGATAATGCAGACTATTGTTGTAATCATATTCGCTTTCAGGCTTGTATGGTCCATATTCTGCTTCCTGCATGCCCAACATATATTGGAATGTGAGAGTGATTCTTTCTCATTCCATCATGAAGTTACTTTACTACTAAATGAAGTCATTAACTAATAAAGAAATTATTAGAGAGGCGGCAAAATGGATGTGTTAAGAGATCAAAACTGTAGGTCCGGTTGACCTAAAACACTATTGTCCTTATATTTGAACCTTTTTGAAAGAAAAAAAAAATAGGGGTGTAACCAGCCAAACTGAAGCGAATCAGCCGGTTTGGCAGGTTAGAGATCCGAACTGTTCGGCTCATACTTTGGTTTTAACTGAATGACGGTTGGTCCAGTTTAAAACTGACAACTAGTCATGTAAATCAACCCAGCTGTCTAACCTTTATTATTTATGTCTACTTTTAACCTACTTTCTCCCAACGAGCCTTTTCTAACTAGGGTCTAACCTAATTAGTTTTTTGGTGACATGGATGTTGATCACCAGTTCACCACCTCATCGTGGTGGTGGTGAGGTGGAGTTGGAAGTGGTGATGAGAGTGCCACATTAGCAGCCACCTCATCAAATAACAAAGGTTTGTGCCACGTCAACGCCCACATCACTAAAAAACTAATTGGGTAGACCTTAGTTAGAAAAGGCTCGTTGGGAGAAAATAGGTTAAAAGGTGGGACCATCCGTAGATATTTTTGTTAAAATCCATTATTCCTATTTTTTTAGGGCATCTAGTTATGGGGTGGGAGTTGGCTACAAAGTCTCTTTTTCCTACAAAGTGTGCAAAGTCACAAAACACCACAATTTCAGCCATAAAACACACTCAAAACCCACATATAACAAAGTGAAGATTACTAAAACGTCATATTCGTGGGTTTTGTGTTGTGTTTTGGATGATAAGGCTTTAATTTTCGAATGACTAACATTACTGTGTTTTATGTTGATTATCATGTTGTGTTTTATATTCACAGTTCTACGATGATGTGTTTGAAGTTTTTATGGACTGTTAGGGTTTGGATATTGTGTTTTAGTGATCTTTACTCTGTTATTTATGGGTTTTGAGTGTGTTTTATGGCTGAAATTGTGGTGTTTAATGACTTTGTACACTTTGTAGGAAAAATGGACTTTGTAGCCGAACCTCACCCGTAGTTATGTATATATATTATAATCATTAAAATGTTAAATCAATAGACTAAATACAAACTAATGACCGAGAAAAAATTGGTACAAAACCAAACAAGTAAAACTGGCTAAGTAATACGTTTGTTTATTGGAATCTTCTTTTCAGCTAAGTTTTTATTTTACCCGTTGAAAATAAAGCACGGCCCATATCGACCCATTCATAAGCACACGAGTTGATACTTGAAATCGCTACATCTAGTATAGATACTGCCAAGATTTTGACTAAATTATGAACTATGAAGTTTAGCAAGTACCTGAAGATCAAGTCCAGATGCAACATCTTTCCGCGATTCAGTTGTCTCGCCCTCTGGAATTGGATCTAACGCCCCTATTCGCGTTTGCTTCTTTCTAAGACTAATTTGCAAAGTCTTGGTCAAAATAACAGGCGAACCCGAAAATGAGCCCGCAACATAAACTTCAATCATTGGCGGCATCGTATCACAACCCATAATTTGTTTCCCCTTCAAAACCCGAGAATTAGCCACAATCATCGATTCACATTGCATACTCCATCTCTCAGCATCATTGTTCTTCGACTTAACATAACCGATATTATTCTTATTCATCTCCAACACACCCGAAAGAATCAAATCTTCACCGTCAAAAACCTCAAATTTGACACTTCCCGATAATCTTATACTGTCTGTGCTCACATATGTGGCTTCTTCAAACTTTTTGTCTATTCGGTTTCTTTTCAGACGGCAAAAAACACCTTGCGAGTCAAGTGTGCATCTTTTGTTGTTGACTTCGAAAATGGTGTCGGGGTCTAATGGAATATGGCTGAGAGTGAGATACTCTGGCGTGTAGCCGTCTACCATAAAGTTGCTGATTCGAACGTAGAATACACGTATATCGAACCAAGCTAATAATGGCTTAGTATACGGTTGGTAAGTAGGATGTTTGATGATTTGAAGGTTGTTCTTCGTTGTTCCATTCGAATTCTCCATGTTTCAAGGAGCTTAATTCTCATGGAAAGAACTCAAAGAATCAACCCTGTTTTGGAAAGCAAACATTTTTAAGTAAATCATTAAATATTCAGATGATTGTATTCAAATGGATCACTGCAAAGTGAAAGATTTTCCACATAATTAGTTAATTAAATAATGCCTAGTGGGTAGTGATGTAAACGAGCTAAGCCGAGCCAAGTTGGGCTCGAGCTTGGCTCGTTTATTTTCACAAGCTGAAATGTTGAGCTCAAGTTCGGCTTGTAATAAATGGCTCGTGGAATTTATTTTTATAAACTTTATATGTTTTACACATACTTGTATATTTAAAAACAAAAATATTATTTTGATCATACACATATTGTAGAATTTATAAACTACAATATATATTACTTTATGTATATTAAGATTTGGGTTATAACTTGTATATATTAAGGTTTTCCCTTCAATTCAAACAAGCCGAACGAGCAGTGGCGAAGCTTGAGATTTTCGACTGGGGGGTCGAAAACGTACACACCCAAAAAATTCTATAAAACGGGGGGTCGAAAACGTATATACCCAAAAATTTCTATACGAAAACTACATACTCTCCACTACTGAGCGATAAGTTCGGGGGGTCGGCCGCCCCCTCCCGCCCTTGCGACTGACCAAGCCAATGAGCCATCTAACAATCTTGCTTACCTTGGCTTGGGCTTTGCTCACTTACAAACTAGCCGATTTCAAACGAGCTGCAAGCTTTTAAACGGTCCTAATAGTTACTGAGTTTACATTCATCTCAACAATCAGTTTAAAGGGGGTGTTTGGGCACAGAAGATAAGCAGTTTTAATTGTTTGGGTCTACTAACAGCCAATTTTAACAAGCAATCCCAAACAACCCCTCAATACACGCAACTTCTTTGACTTAAGATAATCATAAGTCAAACCTAGTTTCTGCCAAACACTCAGACCCCATTAATGAACACTTAATCCCACACAGATCACTTAATCACAGGTCAAAATCAATAAGAAAGTTGCTTGATTACACAAACTCAAACACTCAAATAAAATTACAGCAAAAATTAGGGAAGAACCCTAATTTAAACCAAAATAAAAACACCCAGTTGTGAAATTCATACAGATTTAATAAAAAAGATTGAAAACAAACCAGAAATCAAGCATCCAAACCCACCATCTGTTCGGCTGTACCCGTTTGACTCTGTTTATCAATTTACTAATCTGGGTATCTGTTAAAATGATTTTTATTTTGTGTAATTGAATGAAAGAGATATAGATTTGAAGCGAAAAGACAGACAGTCGGCAATCCATAATACTGACAAAAACCAGAAGCAAATTCTTAAATAATTTAACTTACCGTCCACAAGGTCTCAATCTCAAATACCCACTTGCCGAATATTCAAATCGAACAGAATCGACAAGTAATTTCGAAGAAAACGGTTTAGATCTGGTTAATGGGAGCCGTACAAGTGTTGGTGTGAATCGGAGAAAACAGAGGGCATTGAGAAGGTGGAATGAATACAGGTAGATTTTGATGGCGATTGGAAGGGGAAAGATGGAAGGGTCGTTGGTTGTTCCTTATCCAAAATGGGGAGTCATGGAAATAAAATCCGGATAATTGTCTTATATCCTAGATTTTGATATAAATAACGTGACTAATTAATAAGATTTGTGAGCGAAAACACATGTTTGTGTATGTGTCCCATCCCTCAATTTATTTTCCAAAATACCACTTTTTAGTTTTTATAGAATCATCATCATTATCGTAATCACTAAATCTCACTGATAGCAAAGTTAAGGTGGAGTCTGAGGAGAGTAAGATGTAGATAGCTTTACCTCTACCCCCATAAGAATAGAGAGGCTGCTTCGAGTGAGACCCCGGCTCGATAGTAGTTTTGTATTAAGCCTTGGACATGAGGCGCATAACACTCAGCAATCGGGACAAAGGCCGATTTGTGCATATACAATTTTGTCTTTCGGCTATCAACGTTACCACATGATGCATGATTAACCGTCCGCCGTTTTTAACGTTATTTTCACGAAATTAGTAAAATAATGTTAGAACTAGTGCAATTTAAATGGAGAATATATGTTGATATTAAAAAAGAAAATATGTTGATATTAAAAAAGAAAACCTCTTATAAATTTATGCAAACTAGGGTTAAGACCCGTCCGCGTTGCGGTGCGGGTACATCGTAAACATTGAATGGATTAGTCCAAACGTTATATGATGCATTAACCATATAAAAACACACATTTCGACGTATCCAGTTGAACTCAGTGTAACCTGTATAAGCATTGTGATTGGATCAAACGTAAAAAAATGGAATTCATATCGAACAATCATAACGTATTATATGTGACCCAAATCATACATAGAAAACGTGACGGGTATGAAGGAAAATATGCACATGTAATCAAAAGGGATTCATTAGAGCTTTCGGAAAAAAAGGGGAGAAAAAGAAACCATAATTTGACTCCACTCGGTTCGAAAAAAAACTTTACGAAACATGCATAAAATAAACACGAAAACATATTATATTTGACCTGAATCATTTCCCCAAAAAGTTTACGTTGAAACATAGAACAACTTGAATTTATACCAAAACGTACATAAAAATATACACGTAAAAATTGTTTCTTTAAACGAAAACATATTATATTTGACCCGACTCGTCTATAAAAAAGTTTACATCATAATGTAGAACAAATCATACTTGTACATACCCGTACATAAAATATGCACGTAAAAAATAGTTTTTAAGTAAAGGAAGTATAGGGGTAAACCGAAACAAAATTATTAGTAAAAAAAGGTTAAAAAAGTTCGTAAAACCGTGGCAAGTAGCACCAATGCCACAACGACATCGACTATCAACATCGTAAAAATAAAATAGATAAAATGGTAAAAATTACACTAAACGAAAGAAGACTAAAATCGTTGAACCACGCACACCCGTTTCAGTGTCTTAATGCGAAGAAATTAACCAGAAACGTAAAACATACAAAATAATAACTTAGTCGATCTAAGGCTCGCCCGTTGCGAGGAAGTTTTCAAAAGGGAAAAAATGGACGCGTTGCGAGGGGTCTGTCAAATATGAAAAAATAGAGCAAAAACGTTGAACCTCACATGCACGCTACGACATGTTAACTCACAAAATTTTGAACGAAACATAAAACGAAAAACTTGCGAAAGACAAAAAGTGTGGAGGACCAAAGTTGTAAATAATAAAGTGTTGTGTTAAATTACAAAAGATGAAAATGTCTGAGTTAAAAGCAAAAATTTCAAATGGGTTAAAATGTAAAAGAAAAAACTTTAAGGTTGAAAGTGAAAAATTAAGTATTTTTTTTTTTTTTTTTGAAAAAGTACACAAGCATGGAATACAAGTCATGATGCACAAGAAACTTGCTAATTTACATATGAAGTAAAGGAGAAGATACGCCCCTCGTATTCATTAGTCTTTTTCCACATTTAAATGGACGTTTAGTTTTGTCATTCTAGTTAAACGAGCATATTTATAAATATGTAAATGTGTAGTTAAATGGTTGTATATCCATGTAAACAGGAGTGTACCTCTTGGGTTTCACCTCTAAACCGGCGTATAACATCAAACCAATAGTGGCGTGTGATTAGTGCGCCGGTGACGTGTGATTAGTATGTCAGTAGTGTATCAATGGGGTGGTGGTCCAATGGCAAAAATAAAGATTTTAAACATGTGTTTGAGAAGGGGAAGGTATTGGATTAAAATCTTATAGACAACATAGATTAAAAGTATTTTGGTGTGTGTGATTAGCCTCTCCCTTTTTAAACATAATATTCATTAAAGTGGCATGTATCTGAGATAAGATATGGTAAGGAATATTGAAATGTTTTAGGTATAGAAAGCAAAGACAAATGGTGGAAACCCTCACTACTGAGACCACCCGTAGTGGTGGGGCGGTATTTTAAAAAAAATTGAAAAAAAACGCCCCCCACCCCATTACGCTAGGCGTTATCCGGCGTTATTTTTGAAAAAAAAAATGTAACCGGCGTGTTTATTAAAACGCCAAAATGGGATTGTGATGGCTTGACTTTGGTTTGACTGGCCAATGAGAGAATAGATTGGTTTTTTTTTTTTTTTTGTTTAATGATTGGAAGGGGCATTATTTGGGCATTATTCCCACTACGTCACTTTAGCAATAACGCCCCATGCTGACTGGGATGACACGTGTCGAATAATGCCCCATGATGGGGGCATTATTTTTCTCTACCACTACACCCGGTCTGAGGGGAAGAGAAGTAGAGGGAGATTCAAAGTGATGTGGCACTAGTGGATTAGACCGAATTTGCTAAAATTTCCTCTCTTCAAAGACATGATTGAGAGGAATTCGTGGGGACATCATATTAGGGTTATAGACTATTTGAGAGTGTATAGATCCGCCTATGACTTGTATTGAGGTCTTAGCTTTCTGCATATTTTTTTTTTCTTAAACCTATCTAGAGTATGTAGGTAAAGAGCTTTTAGAAGCTTCTAGCTTTAAACTTTAAAAAAAGGAAAAATTACACTTTTCGTCCTTTATGTATGTAGCGGGTTACAGTGGATAGCCTTTAAATTTGATAATTACAATCACAGTCCTTTATTTGGAAAACATGTTGCACGTTTCATCCTTTGCCCATAACCTGGTTAAAATTTTCAGTCAAATATGTCATGTGCATTGCACATGAGGGTAAGGTGGTAATTTTACACAATTTATTTGAAATATATTTAATAAATAAAATAAAAAATCTGAAATTAAATTAAAAAATATATATGTATATAAAAGTGATATCTCTCTCTCTCTTAATTCTCTTCTCTCTCTCTCAGTTCTATCTCTCTCTAGGTTTCCCCACAACCACCACCACCATCATCATCCGGCATCATCGCCGTCACCGGGAACCACCATCATCATCATCCGGCATCATCGCCGTCGCCGGGAACCACCATCATCATCCGGCATCATCGCCGTCGCCGGGAACCACCATCATCTTCGTAACCACCATCTCCCCAACCTCTGGTAACCCGAGAGCCATCACCATCTTCGCAACTGTAACACCTGTGCCTCCACGGCCATCAAACAAATACCGAACCAATGAAATATTATATTTCATACTTGGGATTTGTAAAAATATGTGTATCATTTGCACATATCAATTTTTGTTCCATTCCAAACTCTAAATCGCTTTCTGGAAGGTTATACGCGCACCGATGCGTAAATATAACCAGTTTAATGCAACAAACCCTCCGGAATAGTGACATAGGCTTAACATACCTTAAATAACCTTTACATAACTTAGAAATAAGTTTTGAAGGCTTTGGTATGGCAAAAACAAATTTATTCGCTTACAGGGACTAAATTTGACAAACTGTGAAAGTATGCCAATTTGAACTGTAACGGACATTCCGGAACATGACCATAAGTTAAACACACCTTAAATATCCTTTATATAGCTTAGAAATAGGCTTTGAGGGGTTCGGTGTGCTAAAATAAACTTTTGGCTCATTCAGGGACTAAAAGTGTCAAAAAGTGCACAAGTTTGCATTTTCGCGCATAACTTACGTTCTGAATACATCCGGACATCCAAAAATTTATGTAAGCACTAAAACATTTTATTTTAGTGTTTGGCATGAGAAAAATCCATTCGTCGCATCATTTGGATCGTTTTTCGCGCTTATGCGCATTCCGTCGTAATTAAGCGAACATCGCGTTCGTACGACCAAACGAACTGACATCCGGCATATTTTTGAGCATGTTTCATGTCCACAATGTTTAGGCAACATTTTAGGGCCTTAAAGTTGGCTTTACGGGCCTTAGAAGTGTCGGAAATGGCCTTAAACACGTGCAGTGACTGAAACTGTCATTTTTCAAACATGTTTGCTGATCAGAAGGGCCAGGCGGCCCGCATTGTGTTTGTCTGATCCTGAAGCGGGCCGCGTCCGCATATCAGACCAGATTCAATGTTTTTTTCAGCAAGTTGCAGCTGGTTGATCCACCACCACACATTCTCATATGCTTAGTCAGATGATAAGGATGATATTTAGCCACCACAACTTTACGACAAATGTACGGACAAGATCATGGCACGTTTTCCATGAAACGATCTTAACGGTGGACCTTTTACTATAAATACCCCACCCCCCATGCTTCATAATCACTAGAATTTTGATCTTAGAAACTCTAAGTTGAAACCATTGTTTCATACCTGAGATTCTCGGATCGAAATTAGCATTCGGGGACCCTTCGTAAGTATTCTTTCGTTCTTTTCCTTATTTTATTGTTTTTCGAGTCCGAAAGTCAAACTTTGTTTGACTTTCAGCGTTGACCAGTAATGGTCAATGCGAAGTTCGTTTGAACTTCGCAACGTGATTGTAATCACGATGGTTATAGTCCCTTGGGACTATGCCTACTGATTACCACGTTGTCTAGGGTCGTAGGGTAAGCGATCTGATAAATCGCTTATACCTCGAACCCGACCCATTTGGTCGATCATTAGGATCCGACCAAACACATTAGGGGACCATAGTAAGTAGGGAATAACCTTCCGAGGTTATACCCTATGGTCACATCGTTTGAGTAGTTGTATAATAGGTAGTTTATATGCCTTAGGTAAATTACCAGAATACCCTTTTCATGTATAATTGGTAATTAAGCATATGTAACCTAATCTTTTGTCACATAACTGATTAAATAACATGTTTAGGCATATAACACTTGTCATAGGACTAGTTAGGCGGTCCGAACGCGTTTCACGCGCACGACGCGTCAAAGTAGCATAAGCTTCCTAAACGGGTCGTAATGGGTCGTATACAATTATGTTAGGTTTCAATTAGTATGTAGGCTTTGTTAAACCAAATGACACGAGTCTCTACACTCGTTTGGTTTACGAACCCTCATGCTACACAATCTTCCGATATAGGTCCGGTTTATTAACTTAGTTACCTATATTAGGTGCCGTTTGATTCCGCGATCTCTAGCATTGTTTGGTTGTTACTCAAGGACTACTGAGCAATCTCAAGTGAGTACATAGACCCCTCTTTTACTGTTTTCCAAACATTTTGGGGTGGAACACATGTGCCTACTTGTTACTTTCATGCTTTTATGTTTTCACATCATATACATACTATGTTCAATAGTACACTTATAGTACATTGTTTTACATGATTTCATTGTTTTTATGCTATGTATGTGTCACACCCCGAAATTATCAGAGCATTGGCGTGACTGGACTGGTATCTTCATTGCACAGCGGAAGCAAATAAGCAAAGACTTCTAGAAACTGAACGCCGCTAAGTACTCGACTCCAGATGGTTCTCCTATTCCAACCGTGCCATAACTTTGAAAAGCAACCTGAGAAAGAACATGCGAGAAAAATCAACAAAAGTTGAGCGAGTTCATAGTTTGTTCGTAAAAGATTTGAGATAAATCTTTTGAGTTGTGAAAGGTTTGAAATAAATCTTTGAGATAACCGGTTTTTGAAATAGTAATGAAAAAACGAATCAAAAGTCATTTTCTTGCCCAGTTATATGGAAACGTTGTGTTTGTAACACAGTATGTTCATAAAAACCATGTGTTTGTAATGTTCGTAAAACCGTCAATGCCCACCCTGACTTTAACTCCATACCCGCATAACCCTATGCTTTGAATTTGTATAAAACATGGTATTTTAATTTGTATGAACAAGTAATTTCGTAAATATATATGTCCCTGGTATGTAGCAAATAAGGAAAAAGAGATCACCAATGGTTTGCAAGGCCATTGATATGTGTGAAGTGCAAGTAGGAAGACTCAAACCTAGCGGATTTTGCGTTGGGCACAAAGTCACCCCGAGGTCCGTTCTGCTGGGCCTGGGGTTGGGCTCGCTACACCCAGATAGATCTACCGCTTACGTCCCTCGGTCCTACAATAAGGATTAATGGCCTCCAGTTCCCGCCTACCCACTCACATGATCTAAGTAGTAACCCTCCTTACGCTAACCATACCATGTATAAAATAAATCCCTGGTCACCCTGACCAGATTCCTGGTCACCCTGACCAGATTTCCTGGTTACCCTAACCAAATCCCCGGTCACCCTGGCCGAATATCATTCACATTTCGAAAATAAGCATTTGTTTTTGTAAAAACCGGTATGTTTAGTATAAACCTTTCGTAAATCATTTGTGTTTCCCCGAAATCCCTTCGTAATATGATTTAGAAATACGAGTTTTGCGTTAGTTCAAAACTTTGTATGTTTTTGCAAAACGTGCATGACTTTCCACCCCGAAAACATTTATAAAAAAATGTAAAGCCGTAAAAAGTGGGGTTATGAACTCACCTGAATATTCCTGTGCAAAGCTAGCTACTTTACGACTTCGTGATGTCGTTTCCAAAATGAGACTCGCTAGCGTGCATTCTACAATATTCCTAACACGGAATATCTAATAAGTTTCTAATTAATGCGGTAACTAATCTACGTGTTACCGAGCTCTACCGAATCGTTGATCGAACGATTTGACGGTAAATAGTTAACTTAATGAAAATGACTAAGTTAAACTGCCGCGAGAAGTCGTTTGAGTATGTA
Organism: Helianthus tuberosus; assembly: GCA_030545235.1. Lineage (NCBI taxonomy): Eukaryota > Viridiplantae > Streptophyta > Magnoliopsida > Asterales > Asteraceae > Helianthus > Helianthus tuberosus. The sequence goes on from CM060357.1 coordinate 142,828,332, forward strand.
GGAATATTCGTATGAAAGTATTATATAATAAACTCGTATTATATATATTGTGTCTCGTATATTTTTGCCAAAATATATGTATATGCCGTTTCGGCGTTCGTAATAAATATAAAATATTATATTTATTTTGCGATAGTATCATCGAGTAGTTCGAAGTTTGAAATAAATATAAAACTATATTTATTTTTAAAAACAAATCCCCGTTGTACGGTGTTTGAAATAAATAGATAAGTTATATCTATTTTATAAAAGAATCGTTGTTTTTGTTTGACGTTTGAAATAAATATATAAAACATATTTATTTTATAAAGAATTGCCGTTTTCGTATGTTTGTAAAGTGTCGTCGAAAATATTATACACTTGTATATAAAGTGTCTTTATATTAAAAACGTGTTTCGTTTTACGGATTTTCTAGAAAAACGGGCAGAGTTTCCTCTGTTTTTGGACGCCCTCGACAACACAAGTTGTCGTTATTTTTCAAAATTCAAACAATATGTATGTAACTTTGTCAACTATATCAAAACATAAACTATAGTTAAATCGGTTCGAGCTCGTTTGTCACGTACGATAAAAACATAAGAATAACAAATTAATCTCGTCGTTAAACCTTTACCATTTATCCGAGTTGAACGTCGAACAAAAGTTGACTGGGTTACCAAGTCAACCGAGTTGACCGAGTCAACTGAGTTGACCGGCTGACTTTGACCGAGTTGACCGAGTTGACTCGGTTTGACCGAGTCAACTGAACTGCTTCATGATATGACTCGAACCATACTGTTGACCTAAACCGAACCGAAGCCTGCTGGCCAGTTGTTGACTGAACCAAACTGTTGACCCGGACCCGAGCCGAGTTAACTCGGTTTAACCGAGTTGACTTGACTGCCCCGGTTGACTCGCCTGCTCCCTGTGTAACCTGAACCGAGACCCAAGCCAGAATCAGAATCAACCTTGAACCGAAAATAACCCCGAACCGGAGCTCCTGTCCAAAACACCATCGTCGCTGCTACTGCCGCCGCCGTGAGCGGCGGCGCAGCCTTATCTCCGCCTCTCTCTCTCTATCTTGTCTCTCTCTCTCTCCCTCGCTTCTGATAAGTCGCCGCCGCACCACCACCTCACGGTGGTGGTGGTGTTCCGTATGTAGATCGAAGAAGGGGGGTGTGTCCGATGTGTGAGTGGCCGGAGAAAGGACACCCGGGGACCGACCGGTTCTGCTCCGATCGTCGGGTAAGGGGAGCGGGAGAGAGGAGAGGGGATGCTGCTTGTTGTTGGGTTACGAGGGAGCCGAGAGAGGGGGTGTGAGGAGTTAGGTCAGTGGGTGTTTGTGAGCATAGTGAAGATGAAGGCTCCATGTGTTGTCTGCATAAGATTTCGAGAGGGAGAGGGTAATGAGGATGTCTGCTTATGTTTTAGAAGAGAGATGAGGGGATTTGGCCTCATATAAAGATGTTGAAGATCTCTTGTGTGATCAAAATAAATATTTGTAAAGATTTTGTAGGATTTAGTATAGATTTGACAAGATTTTGGTAAGATTCACAAGTCTTGAGTAGATTTCAAGAGATCTTAATATATCTCATATATTATGTGCGGGTTTAGGCTTGTGGGTTTTGGGCTTGGGCCCAGGGCCTACAAGCCTGTCTCGTGTGTAAGTGGCCCGTAAATCCTACGAGATCCGTTGTCAAAACTCTGAACTTCGTTTAACGTCAAAAATTAAAATACCCAAAAAAATACGGTCGGTAGACGTTGTTTGCATGCCCGTTCGTCGATTATGGTAATAATCGCGAAAAGTTGTATCGTTGCCGTCTTTAATCCGTTTTTCAATCCGGTTTCGACTGTAGTCACAAAAATTTTATTACGAAGCTAATATATATCGTAAAAATTTAATATTTGTCGGCGTTGTCAGTATCTTGTACGGTATCAGTTTGTTGCCGTTTAACGTTTCACAGGCTTCTCTGTAAACCACCGTTCGCGCACTGTAAAGTCGTATAGACGTTCCTAGGCACTCCAAAGGCCTAATTAGGTTAATTTGCGTCTCAAACATTATTAATTAATGCGTTAATCACCTGTTAATCACGTAATTAAGAACCGTAAATCACGGGTTGTCACATTCTCCCCTGTTACAGAAATTTCGTCCCCGAAATTTAGACTATGTTATCTCCTCAGAATTGTGTTGTTCGCAGGTAAGTCCGAATAATAACAAAGTGAATGACCGCGTAATCGAAACAAGACTTATCCGAATCATGACATTTCTCAACAATAAGAACCCAACGGTAAAAGCAATGTGTCTCAGTAATTGATGTCAAAAGAAACGAGACGTAATGATACAGTCACCAGTGCGACTAAGTTAACAAGGATCCAACAATGAACAGGAACTTCGACCAATCGAATTCCATATGAACGTTTATAACATGTAAATGAGTTCTAGAGGCAATAACATCCACTGGATGAACTTAGAATCAACAATCTCAAATGTAATAGTTTGCATGAAACGTTCGATCGTGATCAGCGCAAGCTGCAAAATCATACCGACACCACAAGGTGTCGCAATGAATGAAACAATTTAATAATAGAGGTGATCGAACAAGTATCACCTGTGTTTTGCATAAAACGCTCAATCATAATTAGCCCAAGCTACAAGTTTGTACTGACACCACAAGGGTCGTAGTGATTTAAATAATTCAATAATAGCGGTGATCAAACAAATCCACCGTGTTTGAAGTCAAATGAAAGCGTAATAAAGTGAATCCGAAAGTTTGTTTCAAATGACATCATAGAATTTCCAATTGAAAATGGAACATTAAAGAAATAATGTTTTCGATCAAAGACGAAGAAGCAATGAATTTTGCAAAACATTCGATTGATGTCGAAAGAACCGTTAAGAGGTACACCGAAATATGACATAAATTAGTGTACCATTATCTTAACACACGATTGTGTTAAGACCGTTGTAATGTGATAAATCAAAGCGGATTTAATCTAAATCAATAACTAAATAATTAAATCCGGGCATAAGATATGTAAAAGAGTTTAGCGCAAGGTTCAAATAAGTGAAAATACCACCACAAGGTGTCGAAATCAACAATTTAATGGAGTCGAATACCAAACAAGTTTACCACGACTCGGAACAAATGAAGTGTTCGTTAAAAATTGATTTGAATATGATGCTCCCAATACATCATATGGTGTCTCGAATCGAATAAGTGTAATGAACAAGTTCAAACAATTGAACTTGGTTTTAGCGCAATCCGACAATAGATATATGTATCGATAGGAAAACTTTCGGCATGGTCACAACGGAAAAAAAAAAACCATGTATGTAACTTGTAAAGAAATGATCTTGATACAATGACCATTAAGAGGAGTAGAGATACGAAAATCTACTCAGTAAGTGTGAAATTTGAAATTTCCAATAAAAGAAATTTGAGGACTTTACCTGGGGTTTCGTGTGACGACCAATTGTTAGGTGACATTACCATGGAATGTCGAACATAGCGTATTCGCCGTTAGTTAGGTAGGGGGATGCGGAGAGAATCGTCTTCTCCCTGGCGTGATTCGTGTCGTTGCAGGATCGCGTGACAAGTTGTCGTTTCCTGATCGTTAGTTCTCCTGCTGACAGGGATCTAGCATCGTCGTTAAATTTGCGTCACCGTTCCTTCTCAAAGGCCTCGCCTCGACAGTCGTAAGTGACGTGCTTTAACCTCCGTTGACGTACATATTGAGTTTCGCGTATACCTGTGCACTAGTGTTTCGTTATGCGTAGGCTGCCTGCTCGGGAAGTTAAAATATCATAGACAATATGGATAATAATATGTGCCCGAGTTAATATTCGCGGTTCCTACGTGATGACCTATAATGAACTCACACATACGCAAATAACCAATAAGCAATCAAATAGTCCTCCTAGTCCCACTAGCCTCCCAGCCTCCCAGACTGACTCCCTAGTCCCACTAGACAATTTTCCCAGCCTCCCAGACTGACTCCCTAGTCCCACTAGACTATTTTCCCAGCCTCCCAGACTGACTCCCTAGTCCCACTAGACTATTCTCCCAGCCTCTCAGACTGAATCCCTGTTCCGAAGGTCTTAAATGCATGTTTCCTAAACTCTCAGATTTTTGTGTACTATATGTAATTGTGTTGTGTACCGTGTATAAAACATCACAATAGCGTATGTTTGAAAACAAAATTTTGACTGTTTGCTTTTCGGCAACGGTTGGAGACCATATTCGAGTACTAGGCGTTCTGTATGTATTCAACGTCTTAATAGTCTAAGTCCCAGAGAAAAGTGAGGTTAGAGCCTAGGTATCACAACAGAAACCCAATTCGCTGTAACCTATAGCTCTGATACCAATCTGTCACACCCCGAAATTATCAGAGCATTGGCGTGACTGGACTGGTATCTTCATTGCACAGCGGAAGCAAATAAGCAAAGACTTCTAGAAACTGAACGCCGCTAAGTACTCGACTCCAGATGGTTCTCCTATTCCAACCGTGCCATAACTTTGAAAAGCAACCTGAGAAAGAACATGCGAGAAAAATCAACAAAAGTTGAGCGAGTTCATAGTTTGTTCGTAAAAGATTTGAGATAAATCTTTTGAGTTGTGAAAGGTTTGAAATAAATCTTTGAGATAACCGGTTTTTGAAATAGTAATGAAAAAACGAATCAAAAGTCATTTTCTTGCCCAGTTATATGGAAACGTTGTGTTTGTAACACAGTATGTTCATAAAAACCATGTGTTTGTAATGTTCGTAAAACCGTCAATGCCCACCCTGACTTTAACTCCATACCCGCATAACCCTATGCTTTGAATTTGTATAAAACATGGTATTTTAATTTGTATGAACAAGTAATTTCGTAAATATATATGTCCCTGGTATGTAGCAAATAAGGAAAAAGAGATCACCAATGGTTTGCAAGGCCATTGATATGTGTGAAGTGCAAGTAGGAAGACTCAAACCTAGCGGATTTTGCGTTGGGCACAAAGTCACCCCGAGGTCCGTTCTGCTGGGCCTGGGGTTGGGCTCGCTACACCCAGATAGATCTACCGCTTACGTCCCTCGGTCCTACAATAAGGATTAATGGCCTCCAGTTCCCGCCTACCCACTCACATGATCTAAGTAGTAACCCTCCTTACGCTAACCATACCATGTATAAAATAAATCCCTGGTCACCCTGACCAGATTCCTGGTCACCCTGACCAGATTTCCTGGTTACCCTAACCAAATCCCCGGTCACCCTGGCCGAATATCATTCACATTTCGAAAATAAGCATTTGTTTTTGTAAAAACCGGTATGTTTAGTATAAACCTTTCGTAAATCATTTGTGTTTCCCCGAAATCCCTTCGTAATATGATTTAGAAATACGAGTTTTGCGTTAGTTCAAAACTTTGTATGTTTTTGCAAAACGTGCATGACTTTCCACCCCGAAAACATTTATAAAAAAATGTAAAGCCGTAAAAAGTGGGGTTATGAACTCACCTGAATATTCCTGTGCAAAGCTAGCTACTTTACGACTTCGTGATGTCGTTTCCAAAATGAGACTCGCTAGCGTGCATTCTACAATATTCCTAACACGGAATATCTAATAAGTTTCTAATTAATGCGGTAACTAATCTACGTGTTACCGAGCTCTACCGAATCGTTGATCGAACGATTTGACGGTAAATAGTTAACTTAATGAAAATGACTAAGTTAAACTGCCGCGAGAAGTCGTTTGAGTATGTAGGAATATTCGTATGAAAGTATTATATAATAAACTCGTATTATATATATTGTGTCTCGTATATTTTTGCCAAAATATATGTATATGCCGTTTCGGCGTTCGTAATAAATATAAAATATTATATTTATTTTGCGATAGTATCATCGAGTAGTTCGAAGTTTGAAATAAATATAAAACTATATTTATTTTTAAAAACAAATCCCCGTTGTACGGTGTTTGAAATAAATAGATAAGTTATATCTATTTCATAAAAGAATCGTTGTTTTTGTTTGACGTTTGAAATAAATATATAAAACATATTTATTTTATAAAGAATTGCCGTTTTCGTATGTTTGTAAAGTGTCGTCGAAAATATTATACACTTGTATATAAAGTGTCTTTATATTAAAAACGTGTTTCGTTTTACGGATTTTCTAGAAAAACGGGCAGAGTTTCCTCTGTTTTTGGACGCTCTCGACAACACAAGTTGTCGTTATTTTTCAAAATTCAAACAATATGTATGTAACTTTGTCAACTATATCAAAACATAAACTATAGTTAAATCGGTTCGAGCTCGTTTGTCACGTACGATAAAAACATAAGAATAACAAATTAATCTCGTCGTTAAACCTTTACCATTTATCCGAGTTGAACGTCGAACAAAAGTTGACTGGGTTACCGAGTCAACCGAGTTGACCGAGTCAACTGAGTTGACCGGCTGACTTTGACCGAGTTGACCGAGTTGACTCGGTTTGACCGAGTCAACTGAACTGCTTCATGATATGACTCGAACCATACTGTTGACCTAAACCGAACCGAAGCCTGCTGGCCAGTTGTTGACTGAACCAAACTGTTGACCCGGACCCGAGCCGAGTTAACTCGGTTTAACCGAGTTGACTTGACTGCCCCGGTTGACTCGCCTGCTCCCTGTGTAACCTGAACCGAGACCCAAGCCAGAATCAGAATCAACCTTGAACCGAAAATAACCCCGAACCGGAGCTCCTGTCCAAAACACCATCGTCGCTGCTACTGCCGCCGCCGTGAGCGGCGGCGCAGCCTTATCTCCGCCTCTCTCTCTCTATCTTGTCTCTCTCTCTCTCCCTCGCTTCTGATAAGTCGCCGCCGCACCACCACCTCACGGTGGTGGTGGTGTTCCGTATGTAGATCGAAGAAGGGGGGTGTGTCCGATGTGTGAGTGGCCGGAGAAAGGACACCCGGGGACCGACCGGTTCTGCTCCGATCGTCGGGTAAGGGGAGCGGGAGAGAGGAGAGGGGATGCTGCTTGTTGTTGGGTTACGAGGGAGCCGAGAGAGGGGGTGTGAGGAGTTAGGTCAGTGGGTGTTTGTGAGCATAGTGAAGATGAAGGCTCCATGTGTTGTCTGCATAAGATTTCGAGAGGGAGAGGGTAATGAGGATGTCTGCTTATGTTTTAGAAGAGAGATGAGGGGATTTGGCCTCATATAAAGATGTTGAAGATCTCTTGTGTGATCAAAATAAATATTTGTAAAGATTTTGTAGGATTTAGTATAGATTTGACAAGATTTTGGTAAGATTCACAAGTCTTGAGTAGATTTCAAGAGATCTTAATATATCTCATATATTATGTGCGGGTTTAGGCTTGTGGGTTTTGGGCTTGGGCCCAGGGCCTACAAGCCTGTCTCGTGTGTAAGTGGCCCGTAAATCCTACGAGATCCGTTGTCAAAACTCTGAACTTCGTTTAACGTCAAAAATTAAAATACCCAAAAAAATACGGTCGGTAGACGTTGTTTGCATGCCCGTTCGTCGATTATGGTAATAATCGCGAAAAGTTGTATCGTTGCCGTCTTTAATCCGTTTTTCAATCCGGTTTCGACTGTAGTCACAAAAATTTTATTACGAAGCTAATATATATCGTAAAAATTTAATATTTGTCGGCGTTGTCAGTATCTTGTACGGTATCAGTTTGTTGCCGTTTAACGTTTCACAGGCTTCTCTGTAAACCACCGTTCGCGCACTGTAAAGTCGTATAGACGTTCCTAGGCACTCCAAAGGCCTAATTAGGTTAATTTGCGTCTCAAACATTATTAATTAATGCGTTAATCACCTGTTAATCACGTAATTAAGAACCGTAAATCACGGGTTGTCACATTCTCCCCTGTTACAGAAATTTCGTCCCCGAAATTTAGACTATGTTATCTCCTCAGAATTGTGTTGTTCGCAGGTAAGTCCGAATAATAACAAAGTGAATGACCGCGTAATCGAAACAAGACTTATCCGAATCATGACATTTCTCAACAATAAGAACCCAACGGTAAAAGCAATGTGTCTCAGTAATTGATGTCAAAAGAAACGAGACGTAATGATACAGTCACCAGTGCGACTAAGTTAACAAGGATCCAACAATGAACAGGAACTTCGACCAATCGAATTCCATATGAACGTTTATAACATGTAAATGAGTTCTAGAGGCAATAACATCCACTGGATGAACTTAGAATCAACAATCTCAAATGTAATAGTTTGCATGAAACGTTCGATCGTGATCAGCGCAAGCTGCAAAATCATACCGACACCACAAGGTGTCGCAATGAATGAAACAATTTAATAATAGAGGTGATCGAACAAGTATCACCTGTGTTTTGCATAAAACGCTCAATCATAATTAGCCCAAGCTACAAGTTTGTACTGACACCACAAGGGTCGTAGTGATTTAAATAATTCAATAATAGCGGTGATCAAACAAATCCACCGTGTTTGAAGTCAAATGAAAGCGTAATAAAGTGAATCCGAAAGTTTGTTTCAAATGACATCATAGAATTTCCAATTGAAAATGGAACATTAAAGAAATAATGTTTTCGATCAAAGACGAAGAAGCAATGAATTTTGCAAAACATTCGATTGATGTCGAAAGAACCGTTAAGAGGTACACCGAAATATGACATAAATTAGTGTACCATTATCTTAACACACGATTGTGTTAAGACCGTTGTAATGTGATAAATCAAAGCGGATTTAATCTAAATCAATAACTAAATAATTAAATCCGGGCATAAGATATGTAAAAGAGTTTAGCGCAAGGTTCAAATAAGTGAAAATACCACCACAAGGTGTCGAAATCAACAATTTAATGGAGTCGAATACCAAACAAGTTTACCACGACTCGGAACAAATGAAGTGTTCGTTAAAAATTGATTTGAATATGATGCTCCCAATACATCATATGGTGTCTCGAATCGAATAAGTGTAATGAACAAGTTCAAACAATTGAACTTGGTTTTAGCGCAATCCGACAATAGATATATGTATCGATAGGAAAACTTTCGGCATGGTCACAACGGAAAAAAAAAACCATGTATGTAACTTGTAAAGAAATGATCTTGATACAATGACCATTAAGAGGAGTAGAGATACGAAAATCTACTCAGTAAGTGTGAAATTTGAAATTTCCAATAAAAGAAATTTGAGGACTTTACCTGGGGTTTCGTGTGACGACCAATTGTTAGGTGACATTACCATGGAATGTCGAACATAGCGTATTCGCCGTTAGTTAGGTAGGGGGATGCGGAGAGAATCGTCTTCTCCCTGGCGTGATTCGTGTCGTTGCAGGATCGCGTGACAAGTTGTCGTTTCCTGATCGTTAGTTCTCCTGCTGACAGGGATCTAGCATCGTCGTTAAATTTGCGTCACCGTTCCTTCTCAAAGGCCTCGCCTCGACAGTCGTAAGTGACGTGCTTTAACCTCCGTTGACGTACATATTGAGTTTCGCGTATACCTGTGCACTAGTGTTTCGTTATGCGTAGGCTGCCTGCTCGGGAAGTTAAAATATCATAGACAATATGGATAATAATATGTGCCCGAGTTAATATTCGCGGTTCCTACGTGATGACCTATAATGAACTCACACATACGCAAATAACCAATAAGCAATCAAATAGTCCTCCTAGTCCCACTAGCCTCCCAGCCTCCCAGACTGACTCCCTAGTCCCACTAGACAATTTTCCCAGCCTCCCAGACTGACTCCCTAGTCCCACTAGACTATTTTCCCAGCCTCCCAGACTGACTCCCTAGTCCCACTAGACTATTCTCCCAGCCTCTCAGACTGAATCCCTGTTCCGAAGGTCTTAAATGCATGTTTCCTAAACTCTCAGATTTTTGTGTACTATATGTAATTGTGTTGTGTACCGTGTATAAAACATCACAATAGCGTATGTTTGAAAACAAAATTTTGACTGTTTGCTTTTCGGCAACGGTTGGAGACCATATTCGAGTACTAGGCGTTCTGTATGTATTCAACGTCTTAATAGTCTAAGTCCCAGAGAAAAGTGAGGTTAGAGCCTAGGTATCACAACAGAAACCCAATTCGCTGTAACCTATAGCTCTGATACCAATCTGTCACACCCCGAAATTATCAGAGCATTGGCGTGACTGGACTGGTATCTTCATTGCACAGCGGAAGCAAATAAGCAAAGACTTCTAGAAACTGAACGCCGCTAAGTACTCGACTCCAGATGGTTCTCCTATTCCAACCGTGCCATAACTTTGAAAAGCAACCTGAGAAAGAACATGCGAGAAAAATCAACAAAAGTTGAGCGAGTTCATAGTTTGTTCGTAAAAGATTTGAGATAAATCTTTTGAGTTGTGAAAGGTTTGAAATAAATCTTTGAGATAACCGGTTTTTGAAATAGTAATGAAAAAACGAATCAAAAGTCATTTTCTTGCCCAGTTATATGGAAACGTTGTGTTTGTAACACAGTATGTTCATAAAAACCATGTGTTTGTAATGTTCGTAAAACCGTCAATGCCCACCCTGACTTTAACTCCATACCCGCATAACCCTATGCTTTGAATTTGTATAAAACATGGTATTTTAATTTGTATGAACAAGTAGTTTCGTAAATATATATGTCCCTGGTATGTAGCAAATAAGGAAAAAGAGATCACCAATGGTTTGCAAGGCCATTGATATGTGTGAAGTGCAAGTAGGAAGACTCAAACCTAGCGGATTTTGCGTTGGGCACAAAGTCACCCCGAGGTCCGTTCTGCTGGGCCTGGGGTTGGGCTCGCTACACCCAGATAGATCTACCGCTTACGTCCCTCGGTCCTACAATAAGGATTAATGGCCTCCAGTTCCCGCCTACCCACTCACATGATCTAAGTAGTAACCCTCCTTACGCTAACCATACCATGTATAAAATAAATCCCTGGTCACCCTGACCAGATTCCTGGTCACCCTGACCAGATTTCCTGGTTACCCTAACCAAATCCCCGGTCACCCTGGCCGAATATCATTCACATTTCGAAAATAAGCATTTGTTTTTGTAAAAACCGGTATGTTTAGTATAAACCTTTCGTAAATCATTTGTGTTTCCCCGAAATCCCTTCGTAATATGATTTAGAAATACGAGTTTTGCGTTAGTTCAAAACTTTGTATGTTTTTGCAAAACGTGCATGACTTTCCACCCCGAAAACATTTATAAAAAAATGTAAAGCCGTAAAAAGTGGGGTTATGAACTCACCTGAATATTCCTGTGCAAAGCTAGCTACTTTACGACTTCGTGATGTCGTTTCCAAAATGAGACTCGCTAGCGTGCATTCTACAATATTCCTAACACGGAATATCTAATAAGTTTCTAATTAATGCGGTAACTAATCTACGTGTTACCGAGCTCTACCGAATCGTTGATCGAACGATTTGACGGTAAATAGTTAACTTAATGAAAATGACTAAGTTAAACTGCCGCGAGAAGTCGTTTGAGTATGTAGGAATATTCGTATGAAAGTATTATATAATAAACTCGTATTATATATATTGTGTCTCGTATATTTTTGCCAAAATATATGTATATGCCGTTTCGGCGTTCGTAATAAATATAAAATATTATATTTATTTTGCGATAGTATCATCGAGTAGTTCGAAGTTTGAAATAAATATAAAACTATATTTATTTTTAAAAACAAATCCCCGTTGTACGGTGTTTGAAATAAATAGATAAGTTATATCTATTTCATAAAAGAATCGTTGTTTTTGTTTGACGTTTGAAATAAATATATAAAACATATTTATTTTATAAAGAATTGCCGTTTTCGTATGTTTGTAAAGTGTCGTCGAAAATATTATACACTTGTATATAAAGTGTCTTTATATTAAAAACGTGTTTCGTTTTACGGATTTTCTAGAAAAACGGGCAGAGTTTCCTCTGTTTTTGGACGCTCTCGACAACACAAGTTGTCGTTATTTTTCAAAATTCAAACAATATGTATGTAACTTTGTCAACTATATCAAAACATAAACTATAGTTAAATCGGTTCGAGCTCGTTTGTCACGTACGATAAAAACATAAGAATAACAAATTAATCTCGTCGTTAAACCTTTACCATTTATCCGAGTTGAACGTCGAACAAAAGTTGACTGGGTTACCGAGTCAACCGAGTTGACCGAGTCAACTGAGTTGACCGGCTGACTGACCGAGTCAACTGAACTGCTTCATGATATGACTCGAACCATACTGTTGACCTAAACCGAACCGAAGCCTGCTGGCCAGTTGTTGACTGAACCAAACTGTTGACCCGGACCCGAGCCGAGTTAACTCGGTTTAACCGAGTTGACTTGACTGCCCCGGTTGACTCGCCTGCTCCTTGTGTAACCTGAACCGAGACCCAAGCCAGAATCAGAATCAACCTTGAACCGAAAATAACCCCGAACCGGAGCTCCTGTCCAAAACACCACCGTCGCTGCTACTGCCGCCGCCGTGAGCGGCGGCGCAGCCTTATCTCCGCCTCTCTCTCTCTATCTTGTCTCTCTCTCTCTCCCTCGCTTCTGATAAGTCGCCGCCGCACCACCACCTCACGGTGGTGGTGGTGTTCCGTATGTAGATCGAAGAAGGGGGGTGTGTCCGATGTGTGAGTGGCCGGAGAAAGGACACCCGGGGACCGACCGGTTCTGCTTCGATCGTCGGGTAAGGGGAGCGGGAGAGAGGAGAGGGGATGCTGCTTGTTGTTGGGTTACGAGGGAGCCGAGAGAGGGGGTGTGAGGAGTTAGGTCAGTGGGTGTTTGTGAGCATAGTGAAGATGAAGGCTCCATGTGTTGTCTGCATAAGATTTCGAGAGGGAGAGGGTAATGAGGATGTCTGCTTATGTTTTAGAAGAGAGATGAGGGGATTTGGCCTCATATAAAGATGTTGAAGATCTCTTGTGTGATCAAAATAAATATTTGTAAAGATTTTGTAGGATTTAGTATAGATTTGACAAGATTTTGGTAAGATTCACAAGTCTTGAGTAGATTTCAAGAGATCTTAATATATCTCATATATTATGTGCGGGTTTAGGCTTGGGCCCAGGGCCTACAAGCCTGTCTCGTGTGTAAGTGGCCCGTAAATCCTACAAGATCCGTTGTCAAAACTCTGAACTCCGTTTAACGTCAAAAATTAAAATACCCAAAAAAATACGGTCGGTAGACGTTGTTTGCATGCCCGTTCGTCGTTTATGGTAATAATCGCGAAAAGTTGTATCGTTGCCGTCTTTAATCCGTTTTTCAATCCGGTTTCGACTGTAGTCACAAAAATTTTATTACGAAGCTAATATATATCGTAAAAATTTAATATTTGTCGGCGTTGTCAGTATCTTGTACGGTATCAGTTTGTTGCCGTTTAACGTTTCACAGGCTTCTCTGTAAACCACCGTTCGCGCACTGTAAAGTCGTATAGACGTTCCTAGGCACTCCAAAGGCCTAATTAGGTTAATTTGCGTCTCAAACATTATTAATTAATGCGTTAATCACCTGTTAATCACGTAATTAAGAACCGTAAATCACGGGTTGTCACAGTATGTCCATTACGTGCATACTTAGTACATCGTTTTACATTTACATTTTATGCTATGTATGTCCATTGCGTGCATACTTAGTACATCGTTTTCATCATATGCTTACATTTTGTTATGACATTTGGGTTGTTTACAATGGAACAATACATTCATTAACATTAGCTACGCCGTTCGTTAGTAGGTAGTGGTACCATAGGAATTGACAACTCCCGTTCCGGACATCCCAGGGAAAGGGGATGAAAGGAATGACTGAATTCGATATACATAATTTAGATAAACCTTTAAGTGGTTTAAGGGTTTATCGCCGCAGTCTTAAGGTTTGGATGTATGCATTTTCACAACACCGCATAGATGTTCGTATCAGTATAGCATGCATTTCCACAAAACATAGCTTTGATTTAAACTAAGTTTTACTTCAATACTATGTTCTTGTGCATATGGTTTAGTTGATACATTTCACTAGCCATACATATCATTTTGGTTACATATTACATGATTTACATTGATCATGCAGTTACACAAAACATAGCTTTGATTTAAACCAAGTTTTACTTCAATACTATGTTCTTGTGCATATGGTTTAGTTGATACATTTCACTAGCCATACATATCATTTTGGTTACACATTACATGATTTACATTGATCATGCATTTACACAAAACATAGCTTTGATTTAAACCAAGTTTTACTTCAATACTATGTTCTTGTGCATATGGTTTAGTTGATACATTTCACTAGCCATACATATCATTTTGGTTACACATTACATGGTTTACATTTGACACATAAACACTTTTGACATTGGTTATACATTACATGATTTACATTAGACATGAACATTTTACATTGTTGGTTTGGTTTGAGTAAGTGATTAAGTAACGATGCGTGTGTAATATGATACAAGCATGGTGGATACGCCGCTGGTACTTCCTATATATAAGTGTTTGTATGGTATTACATATCGTAGCGTTATTTGAATCATTTCAGTTTTTGACATATAACATTTTATACAAATAACATACTTTTCACAAGACATTGTTTTACAAAACAACTTATCTTTTACAAACTCATTTTACTTGGTTATTCATTTAACCATACATTATTCTCTTATTTATACATATCATCTGATCTTATCGTTTTTTAAATGATTTACAAAACAAAGCAAATTACAAGGTTCATGACTAAACATTTTCTCAAACATAAGTCATGAAACCTATTTTCACAAAACCTATGTATCTCACAGGCATTTTTATGCTGACGTACCTATTTTCACATGTGTTTTTCAGGAGCTGTTGCATAAGATGATCAAGATACACATAGGCAGACTTGGGCTTTAGTGACAATAAAAGATGCAAGACTAGTTAATTATGTTGTATTTCTTTGTTTGTTAAGACATTGTAACACTTTTAATCAATAAAACGAAACTTAAATTTCCATGGTTGTGAAACATTAATTCTGTTACAACACTCCTCGATGTTTCCGCCACGTTTTGTATGTTCTACGTGGTCGGGGTGTGACAGAAAAGATGGTATCAGAGCCCATGGTTATAGGGAATTAGGTTATTAGTAATACTTTGACCTAGTCTATAACCTTTCTAGGACCCTAACGCGAGTTTACTTGCGTTTAGTCATAAAACAATACCGTCACCTATCCTTAGGCGACGACCACAACAAGAACATAAATTTCAAAACCGCTTTGAAAACTAATCATCTGTTCTAGGATGATTGATTACTAGGTTTTGAACCCTCTATTGTAAGGTTTTGAACTCTCTATTATATGGTTTTGAACCCCTTTGAGTTTTCAAAATCTCGTCAAGGTTTTGGGTTTTAAATAATGTGAACACGTGCAAACTGGAAGGGTGAATGCCTGTATTCTGGGTTTTCTGTCTAGGCAAGCACTTCGTATACATCTCATCAGACGCGAGACCAGTTGTGCTTACCTGGGAATTCTTGGGATGAGTGTTCACTTATAGGCGAGCATGTCTTCGCGATACATTATTTTTGACCCATGTACTTTGATTTGTCACCATCTCATTTGTTTGCCTTAGGTAACAAACAAATGATCACAATTTTCATTCGTTACCATTCTGTATTGATTATCCAATAACCTTTCACTCGTTTCTTCCTATGTCTTTCATTTCCTTCTAGAATGTCTCTTCCTCTCAGCACTGGTCAAACGTCCGAGCGAACAGCCAAATTTGTCCAGCAAATAGGCGAAGTGATTCAGAAGACTGTGGATTTAGGCATTGCCATGGCTCGTCTCAATAATGAAGTCTCTCTTCTCGATAATGAAGCCACTCAAGAGCCACCAAAGGAAGCAGAAGTCAAGCCAGCACCAAAATCAAGGAAGCGTAAGGCTTCAAGGAAACCCGCAGCGGTTACACCTAATCAAGCGGGACCTAGTCATGTGGCAAGGCCACCAGCTAGGAAGCCGTACAATGGAACTTCACCCTTGTGCAACAAATGTAACCTTTATCATCATGCTATGGTGAAGTGCCGTGAATGCCAAATTTGTGCACGTAAAGGTCATACAGCAAAAGTTTGTGTTGCAGCAGTACCAAATCAAACAGGACCCATCCGGGTGGCAACACCACCTGCTAAGAAGCAATACAAGGGAACGGCACCATTATGCAACAAATGTAAGGGGCATCACCTAGCTCACTTATAGTGTCATCGGTGTGTATCATGTGGAAGAGTTGGTCACCTGGCAAGTGTTTGTCGATGTAACCCGAACCAAGGTGGTCTAACTCAACCCCAAGTCAACCTAACTCAAGCTCGTTTTCCGCGTGGTACTTGCTACAACTGTGGCGATACGAGCCATTTCAGGAACAACTGCCCGAAGATAGTCAGTGCAAATCCAACCCTTGGATGAGCATTCGGCTGAACAAAGGATGTTGCTGTCTTATGCCTTTGTTTCTTTTGTTTTTGTGTATTGTGAAACAATATGTCTTGTTCATAAATAAAAGTTGTTGATCACAATTCTGATATACAAGTATAATAACAAGTGTTTATGGCATTTCCCTATAATACCTGCACTAAGGAACTATGTTCCTTACAAACTACTTTTGTGATTCTCTCTTACAAGAAATCGCTCATAATTTCCTCGAAAGTTCTAAGTACTCGTTTCATTCTAAGAAACGAAGTACATGAAATAAAGTGAAACTATGAGAAATCGTGCTTTTTGCACATCAGTACCTTTGAATCCTTGGTTGGATAACTAAGGATATTTTCAAATCTCATACCCATTACGTTTTGATTTTTCAACATATACAGTACAAGTATTTCAAAACAATCTTCATGATCTCAAAACATTTCATATAGTTTGAAAACAATTTTTTCTAGATGCATTGTCTATGTTATTTCAAAAACATTGGCCATGTTATCAAAACCAACCTTCCTAATTTCAAAATATTTCATATAGTCTGAAGACAATATTAACACAATACATTTTCTTATCAAGTGCATGATTTCGAAAAGCATCATTCATGTCTTTCAAAAACCTTATACATAATTTCAAAATTCATCTCGCATGATTTTAAAACATTTTTTTGTAAATATATCTATCTAATACACCTACTTTATGATTTCAAAAGTATTATATATAAGGTTTCAAAAACATTAAACTCATTTTTCTTAAAAGAACCCCATGCACAGTTTTCAAAAATATTTTCCTCGTACATTGACTTAACCTTCAAATTCTGCTTCATATGTCGCCTTGACATATCCAGCATCACAACTTCATAAGCATTTTTACTTCATGTCTTGACTTAAGCACATCCAGTGCAAGATTTCAAAACATCTTCAAACTTCAAAAAAATCCACATGGGATCTTTTTATCTTCACATTTAGATCCTTGTGGATTATTATCATTCAAATCGGAGTCCTTAATTGGATTCTTTATGTACCTTAATTCGAACATTTCGGTTTCTAATAATCGAAATCGAATTTTCTTTTTGAATCTTTCTATCTTTATAGTTAGATTCTTGATAACGTTTAAAGTACCAAATGAAATCCACGGAATGGATTCCTAGTGTGCTTTAAATGCAAGTACGCAATTAACAAGACAAATTAATAAACAATCTTCGTGGTTATACGACTATGTGTTATGCATTTTGTGTTTTCTTTTATGCATAATTCTGTGTTTTTGTATACTCTGGATATTCGTTATCCAAATCCTCGTAGAATCTTTCATATCTTCATATGATGGATTCGTAGCAGGATATTCAAAAGGCACTACCTTAAATCCTTAATGGGCTTCTATGTAATAGTTAAGACCCTTGGATTATATAAGTACCGCTCCATGTTTCATAAGAGATCCTTTTAGTGGTCTAGTCTAAAAGATTGATTCACAATTTGGTTAAAGAACGACATCTAGTGATGTAGCTGAACAGACTCCTTGATAGTCTATTTAGATCATTTATTGATTTAATTAAGAGGACTCTATGGCGGTCTAGTCACACTCATCACAGGATTGTTCATTTGGTTTTCCCCTACACATTATAAAATAGACTGAGTGAACTAGGCAAGGAATTGTCTAATTATGGACGCATACATAATTATGAGATTCAGTGCACGGTAATGAGAACGATGTAATGAAGGTACGGTGGACGCACCAATGGCGCTTCATATACTTGTATATAAGTGTCCCTCTTACATTGCAAGCATAATGTTATTTAAGGTTACTAGAAGTTCAGAACCCTAACCAGTATTGTTCGATCTATTCAACTTCATGTTTTCAAGCTCTCACAAGTTTCCTCTAGATAAAATTTCGGGACGAAATTTCCTAAAGTAGGGGAGACTGTAACACCTGTGCCTCCACGGCCATCAAACAAATACCGAACCAATGAAATATTATATTTCATACTTGGGATTTGTAAAACTATGTGTATCATTTGCACATATCAATTTTTGTTCCATTCCAAACTCTAAATCGCTTTCTGGAAGGTTATACGCGCACCGATGCGTAAATATAACCAGTTTAATGCAACAAACCCTCCGGAATAGTGACATAGGCTTAACATACCTTAAATAACCTTTACATAACTTAGAAATTAGTTTTGAAGGCTTTGGTATGGCAAAAACAAATTTATTCGCTTACAGGGACTAAATTTGACAAACTGTGAAAGTATGCCAATTTGAACTGTAACGGACATTCCGGAACATGACCATAAGTTAAACACACCTTAAATATCCTTTATATAGCTTAGAAATAGGCTTTGAGGGGTTCGGTGTGCTAAAATAAACTTTTGGCTCATTCAGGGACTAAAAGTGTCAAAAAGTGCACAAGTTTGCATTTTCGGGCATAACTTACGTTCTGAATACATCCGGACATCCAAAAATTTATGTAAGCACTAAAACATTTTATTTTAGTGTTTGGCATGAGAAAAATCCATTCGTCGCATCATTTGGATCGTTTTTCGCACTTATGCGCATTCCGTCGTAATTAAGCGAACATCGCGTTCGTACGACCAAACGAACTGACATCTGGCATATTTTTGAGCATGTTTCATGTCCACAATGTTTAGGCAACATTTTAGGGCCTTAAAGTTGGCTTTACGGGCCTTAGAAGTGTCGGAAATAGCCTTAGTACATCGTTTTACATTTACATTTTATGCTATGTATGTCCATTGCGTGCATACTTAGTACATCGTTTTCATCATATGCTTACATTTTGTTATGACATTTGGGTTGTTTACAATGGAACAATACATTCATTAACATTAGCTACGCCGTTCGTTAGTAGGTAGTGGTACCATAGGAATTGACAACTCCTGTTCCGGACATCCCAGGGAAAGGGGATGAAAGGAATGACCGAATTCGATATACATAATTTAGATAAACCTTTAAGTGGTTTAAGGGTTTATCGCCGCAGTCTCAAGGTTTGGATGTATGCATTTTCACAACACCGCATAGATGTTCGTATCAGTATAGCATGCATTTCCACAAAACATAGCTTTGATTTAAACTAAGTTTTACTTCAATACTATGTTCTTGTGCATATGGTTTAGTTGATACATTTCACTAGCCATACATATCATTTTGGTTACATATTACATGATTTACATTGATCATGCAGTTACACAAAACATAGCTTTGATTTAAACCAAGTTTTACTTCAATACTATGTTCTTGTGCATATGGTTTAGTTGATACATTTCACTAGCCATACATATCATTTTGGTTACACATTACATGATTTACATTGATCATGCATTTACACAAAACATAGCTTTGATTTAAACCAAGTTTTACTTCAATACTATGTTCTTGTGCATATGGTTTAGTTGATACATTTCACTAGCCATACATATCATTTTGGTTACACATTACATGGTTTACATTTGACACATAAACACTTTTGACATTGGTTATACATTACATGATTTACATTAGACATGAACATTTTACATTGTTGGTTTGGTTTGAGTAAGTGATTAAGTAACGATGCGTGTGTAATATGATACAAGCATGGTGGATACGCCGCTGGTACTTCCTATATATAAGTGTTTGTATGGTATTACATATCGTAGCGTTATTTGAATCATTTCAGTTTTTGACATATAACATTTTATACAAATAACATACTTTTCACAAGACATTGTTTTACAAAACAACTTATCTTTTACAAACTCATTTTACTTGGTTATTCATTTAACCATACATTATTCTCTTATTTATACATATCATCTGATCTTATCGTTTTTTAAATGATTTACAAAACAAAGCAAATTACAAGGTTCATGACTAAACATTTTCTCAAACATAAGTCATGAAACCTATTTTCACAAAACCTATGTATCTCACAGGCATTTTTATGCTGACGTACCTATTTTCACATGTGTTTTTCAGGAGCTGTTGCATAAGATGATCAAGATACACATAGGCAGACTTGGGCTTTAGTGACAATAAAAGATGCAAGACTAGTTAATTATGTTGTATTTCTTTGTTTGTTAAGACATTGTAACACTTTTAATCAATAAAACGAAACTTAAATTTCCATGGTTGTGAAACATTAATTCTGTTACAACACTCCTCGATGTTTCCGCCACGTTTTGTATGTTCTACGTGGTCGGGGTGTGACAGCAACCACCACCACCACCTCCCCAACCTCCGAAAACCACCATCATCTTCGCATATAACCCCCTAATCCTGCCTGTATTTACTCTTCTTCCTCAAATTCGTACCCAGATCTGTAAAATCGCAACTACGGTAACTGTTAGTGGGTTTCAAATCAAGTAGATCGTGGATGATGTGACAAGATTCAGAGGAAGACGATGATGATAGAACGAGATGTCCATTCCGATTCAATCTAGGGTTCCGGTAAGTGATGGGAATAGTTCTGAGATCTTGGGAATTTGTTACAGTGGTGTTAAATTGTGTTTTCAGATCGGTTGGGGATTGTTGTGGTTTGCTTATTGTGGGTTCAGATCGGGTGGGGATATTTGTGGTTTGCTGGTGATGGTTGAATTTGGTGTTGTGACTGTCACAGTGGTGGTGGCGGATTTGGTGGTGGTGATGGTAGGAGGATAAAGAGAACTGAGACAGAGGGGGTGAAGGTGATGGGCTAGCGGCGGCGGCAGATGCTTGTGGTCGTCGGAGGGTTGGGGTGGTGGCGGGGCGGTGGAGGTAGTGGAGATGGGAGATGGGTTTAGACGTGCAGGTTATATATATATATATATATATATATATATATATAATGACATGTAAAATGACCAAATAGCCCTCATGTGCAATGCACATGCCATAGTTAACTGAAAATTTTAACCAGGTTAGGGGCAAAGGATGAAACGTGCAACATGTTTTCCAAATAAAGGACTGTGATTGTAATTATCAAAGTTAAAGGCTATCCACTGCAACCCGCTACATACATAAAGGACGAAAAGTGTAATTTTTCCTTAAAAAAACTTCTACTTAATAAAAAGTTTTGTTTGGTTGAAGGAGCTTGAAGTTTTTGGTTGAACGCTCCTACTAGTAGCGTTTAGAAGGAGCTACAAGCTTTTAGGGAAAAAATGACTATTTTAACCTCTAAAGATGATGAATTTTTTAATGCACAAACTTTTTAAATTTTTAGTTATGTCCATTTGGATCATTTTATACATTTTATTAAAAGGTCCAGCTACTCTGTTAAACACCAAATATATATAAAAAACTACAGCTTCTAGCCAACAGCTTCCAGCCACCAGCCACCAGCCACTTTTGCCGAACATACCCCTAGTCTTGCCATACTATAGTCCGGATGTATGGGCCTTTTTAAGGGAGTATATAGGTACATGCACAAGGATGTTGTCTCTTTACGTTTTTATATATGTAGTTAGTATAGTTTAGTTATCATTGTATGTTAGAGGGTTCTTGAATGTTTTTTCCATAACTTGAGAGGGTTCTCGATAGCAAGGTATTCCCTCTTCAAGTCTTCATCAAAATGATGACAAAGGAATGCCATAGCTTTAGCTTTTTCTCGAATGGATGTTTTATTCCCATCAATGATCGTCTCTCCTAGACTCTTTGCTTCTAGATCAGTTTTAGCATCAAGAGTCAATGAGAGATAATTGTTGCCCAAGGTTTCAAGTGCAACGAATTCAAGCTTTAACAAGTTTGACATGTTATCTACAATGGAAAGAATGAGGCATTAAAAAAACAAGCCTATTTTTTGGCTTATGCTTATATCAGTGTATGAGAACTTTGGGTTTTTTTTTAGTTAGAACTACAGGTTCTATAATAACAGGTTGGTTGTATATTAATCTGAATGAATATAACAAAAAAAAATGTGGGGATCATAATGTGGTATACTGGTATTACTAGTTATTAATAGTTATAATGCATTTAATGTTTGTAATCCGAAGATGCGTTCTGAAAATTGTGCGCATTCTTGTATGTGATATACTTTATTATCACTAGTTAGAATTTAAACGTCACTAATTTTTTTTAATGATAACTGCAAATAGGTAATGTTATCAATCTACCATGGATCTACATGATAGTAATAGCAATTCTATGTCTTGTTCAATCTTTAATCATAATATACTTATATACATGAGGATGAAATATAATCTAACTAAAACTCCTACATATCTTTAGTAATATTCTGGGTTTACAACAGTTAAGGGTTCTTTTCAAACACACTTAACAGTTAACACTTTAAATACTCAGAAGTTACGACTTTCTTCTGGCGTTTTTTTTTTAACGGTAAATTTGGATCACTAACGGAACACTAGAGTATCATCGTGCCACCAGCGGAACCACCCGATCATATCCATCCTCACTAGGCATAATGCTTATACACTAATTCAGGAGGAAACCCAATAACTTCATAATTGTTCACGTCTCTTTCTTTAAGGCTAGCTTAGGTGTAATTTTTGTCATTTGACTCTTAGGCTAGAGGGTATGGTGATGGTCCTCCCTTGGAGGATGGTCCGCCACGTAAGCGCCACGTAGGATGGGCATGAGGATGGGGTAAAGAGGATGGAGGTATGGAAATGGGGGATGATCCTAAAATATATATTATATATTGTATGTATATATGGTTTGTGAGGAGGTTTTGTCCTTATTTGGACCGTCCTGGACGGCGAACAGAAGACGGGAAGGACGAGACGGAGGGGGGCGAGGTGGAGGGAGGAACGGCGACGGTTGGGGACGGTCCAAAGCCGATCCTCATACCGTATAGCCTTAAATACAAATATAACACAAACTTTTATTTGTGCTCAAAAGCCTAAATAGATTCGAATATTTTGAATTTCTGTACGAATCATGTGGTGTGATGCTTATCTTCAATCGTCCAAGGTTCAATGCATGCATTAAGTAACAAGCAAACACACGGACCACTTTTTTATTGTCGGATCTCAATATTTCAATAAATTTATTTGCGTTTATCGTTCTTATATATGGGTATGTTTATGCGAGAAGTCGAGAACCATCTTTATTGCGAAAATCGCGAGAACCAATATGAACATAACAAAATAAACCCACTGCACCACCACCCAAAACCTAAAAAAAAGTGTGTTTATAGATTTTTTTAGATATTTTTTGTTGTGTTCACATTGGTTCTCGCGGTTCTCACCATAAAGGATGGTTCTTAACGAATCCTTCTTGTATATAATAACCAGCACATATTATTATTACGTGTAATTTGTACTCTTTTTTTCCCATAAACTTAGAATAAAAACAGGATAATATAATTAAATAATTTTTATATATCATGGCATACTACGTAGTCCTTAGTTAGTCAAACATGTGATGTATGAAAAGCGACCATCATACACATATATTAGATCTTCACCGTTAATTTAGTATTCGATGAACCTACTCGACCAAAGATTAAATATATAAACTTGTTCCACTTCTTACAACAATAGATAGTTTTGCTCGAAACATCCAATAGGCTTTAGTAAATGATGAAGCATCCCAACTAGAGGTATTCGCTCGCTGTCCATGAGGGGCATGGTACTAAGCACTAACATAGGTAGAAGAGAGCGGAAAGCATTCATCTCCAAGGATGCCTTTCGACTAGGCCTAGCAAATTAAAGTGGGCAGGTCTAGCTGGTATGGGTCACGGGTCAAGATGGGTTTGAGTTTGGGTCAGAATGTGTATATTAAAAAAAGGTATGAATTAGGTAAGATAAGTTTAGGTCAAGATGAGTTCGAGTTAGGACAAACTAAAAAAACAAAATAAATTAATAGTGAAAAAAATATAAAAATAAAATAAGTTGGATATTACTCCATTCAATTCAATTTTGAGTTTCTTTTTCTTTTTTAAATAGAAGTAAAAAAATTTAGAACCTATGTAAACCTTCCCTACACTTGCAGAAACTGAAATTCAATGAAGCTTCAAGTCTAGAAAATCTTGAAAAATGAAACACAAAAATAATTACCACGTTTGTTTTAATTTCAGATCGAACACTATCCAGAAAAATTATAAATTTTGTAAAAAAAAAAAATAATAATAACTCACACATACAAATATTGTGAAGAATGAAAATATAAAAAGAGATGTTAATTTCTGTTGTTGGTTCGTTCAATAGAAATGTGAGAATGGATAGTGTGTTTAGCTCAATTGGTTTATGGTTATTATATGGGAAGAAATATTTTCATAATCGATTATTACGTTTTTTACGCCTCTCTCCACAATTAAAGATTGTAAACAAAAGTGGTGGATGACGGTGGTTGACTATAGTTGTAGATAAAGGCGGTGTAGGACGGCCAAAGAGGTAGATATGAAGACCCGTTCGTCAACCTGCTTTGGCCCATCCTTACCCGTTGGTCACCTACCTCTTACCCATTCTGACCCGCTCTTCCATGTCAAAAATTTGTTGGATGTCCACTTTGGCCCGTCATTTACTTTTGCCAAACCCAAGAGAACCAAGAGTCCCATCGGAAGCAGTCTCTCTATTCCTACGGGGTAGAGGTATAATGAAACCCAAGAGAACCCAAAGGCATATAATTTTTGCCCAAAACCGACCCATAAATGCTAGTTCGGGTTGTGATTGCCGGCCCTACTTGGGACGATTGGGTAAACCCCAGCAAGGCGTGCAACATGGTTGTGTTTTTTAGGTTTCCCATTAGAGAAGCTTTAAGAATGCAAGTGCCAGTTAGGCTGATTCTTTTGGAGGATCGGTCTTTTTGTTTTGTTTCGCAAAGGATATATGTGACGGATGTCTGGAGTTTATACATAATATATAAAACTGATAGCACATCGTAGTTGAAAATACAAAACGCTCAACAAAGCTCTTTGATGTTCAACGAGGGAGATATATATCAACTTTGATGATATCTGAATGAAATCTGAAAACTTCCGCTTTTTTGTAGATGAAATATCATATTACTTTTGAAATTACATGAAGCATTAAGGACACTAGGATCTCAATGAACAAAAGGATTACATTCAACAAAAATCCTCAAATATATATCTATCTATCATGATGTTCACTAATAGTAAACCACTAGAAGAATCCTTAATATATTGATGATAGATATGTAAGCATTTAAACTAAAACTAGCAAAATTTCACCTTAAAAAAAGCTTTGACAAAAATTCAAACCATGTAATTCGTATCTAGTCGCAAAACAACGATGAAAGCCAACCAAATACAGGCTCTCTTGGTTGCAGAGGTTGATGTCCGAACAAATCTGCAGCCTATCCATAAACTATAAGCAAATTCAGTAGAAAGTTTTGATGAAATATGATTGCTATGAAACTTTTAGAGGCGGCAAATTTGACCCGTTTGTTATGAATGGGTCAATTTGTGTTGTGTCTCACCTCGAACTCGAACAAATCAAACAAATGGCTAAACAAAAAATTTGTCAAAAGGTTCGAAAGTTGTCTAAAGTGTATTTTTAATGCCTAAAACCTCCTGTCACTTTATTTAAAAACTAGATTACTATAGAAATAAAATAATAAAACAAAATTTTTATAATCATATTTGACGGTATTTACACACAAAAAAAAAAAAAAATTGGACAAATGGAGTTTTGAGAATCAAGCCCAACCCAAAAAAATCTGTTTCAACCAGCTTTTGTTACCCAACCTGCCCATATTGCCACAGCTACAAATTCAAATTCAAATTTATTATTTAGTATAAACTATGCACTATATATGGGTAGATCAGGGTTGTGTACTTGTGTTTCATCTCTAACGAGTCAAATGGGTGTAAAAATGCTAAAAAGAAAATCGGTTGAATGGGTCACAAGTCCCCCAAAGTGTACTTTTATTGCGTTAAACCTCTTGAACCATTTTATTAAAAAAATCGAGTATTACTAAAATAATATAACTCCTGCAGGCATTTTCGACACACTTACTGGTTTATAAAAAAAATATTAGACAAAAATCGTTTCTGGTCCACCCAATCCAACCCATGGCGTGTATAAAAAAATTACTGGTTTAGACCTGTCATCCATTCCACCCGTCTATCCCAATTTACCATACCCAATACTATTTTCCACACGATAGACGCACCTGATCAATCAGCGGCTTGATTTGTGATTCCTTTCTTTCTTATAACGAGCCTGCTCCGGATCAAAACCACCTTCATTAGCTCCATAGACAGCCCACGATGGGGTAAGCTCCATGTAATCATTGCTTCCAAAAGGCTTTCCCGATGTCACCTGGTTTAATATCCGAAAAACAAAATCAGATAAATATAAAAATACAAAGATTACTAATTAAAAAATAAATAAATAAATAAATAAAAGGTACAAACCAAGTCATGAAACTTCTCATAGTCTATCCAAGTGTGCCATTGGCCATTAATCTTGAACTTATCCACTTTTGCTAGAAGAACACAACACGAGTGCACATGCTCACAAGCAACCTCATACTCCCCATTGCTTTTTTCGGCTAAGGCCTCTGAAAACGCTTTAACGTCAGCATGCCATGGCACGTTTTCCATTGTCAATTTTGATGTAGCTGACCTGTCATAATAGCAACTTTATTATATAAAGACCAGTCACAGATGGCAATATTAGCAGGTTAGGTAACGGGTCAGGTTTCTCCAGTTTAGTTTTTTTGTAGGGGTGAACAGAAAACCGAAAAAAACAATTTAACCGAACCGCACAAAAAAACCAAAAAAAAAAAAGAACCGAAATTTACGGTTCGGTAATAGTGGCGGACCCAGGAATTATTTTCTGGGGGTGCGAACGAAGGGTTCAACCAAATTTTCAAGGGGTGCAATCGGGATTTTTACCTCGAAAATACACTAAATTTTTTTTCAAGGGGGGGCGCCCACCCACCCAAGCCAAAGCTTGGGTCCGCCCTTGGTTCGGTTAGGGTTTTATATTTTATAAAAACCCAAAAAACCAAACCAAACTGAACCGAATAACCTAAAAATCATTTTTTTAAGTTTGTTATCGATTGATTTAGGAATTATTAACTTTATACTTGAATGTTATGTATTTATATCAAGAAATTAACATGTTTATTTATCTTTCAAATGATTTATCCATTGCCTATAAGAAATAACAAAATTTAACATTAAAGTTAAATGATTTATATTTATAAAGTATTATAAAAGAAAGTGTCTTAATAAAAACTTTGGAGAAACATAAAATAGATTAGAAGGTTAGGTTTATCTGAACAAGATTAATTAAAAATGTTAAATATGATAACAAAAATTCTTAAATCTTGGATTATACTTTTTATTTTTAAATCTTGCGTAACTTTGTTCCAAAAACAGAAAAAACTGAACCGTTGCTAAAACCGAAAACCGAACCTTGCACGCCCCTAGTTATTTGTCGGATATACTTTTGGACCATTTCCTTTTAAGCTGACTTTAATTATTTAACCCGTTATAGATAAACGATAACCTGAATGAATATTGCTAACTATTTTGACTAATGATATAAATAAGGCAAGAAAAAAACGCCAAAATGGTGTATTTTATATTATGGCCAAGTACTTACGTTCCACAGTAAGTAACGCCTTTGATTTCAACAAAATCAGGGTTTCCAATGCTAAAGAGGCTAGAATAGGCATCTATATCCTCTGTATTCCACCCTTTAACAAGAGTCAAACGATACACAGTCCTCTGTTGCTTATCTCTCAAAGCTTTCAATGAGTCCTGAAATTTTGATTAATAATGAAAAAACCAGATATCAGTGTATCAAATCCACTTTTATATGAAAAGAAGATAACAAAGAGAAGATACATACAACAAACCGTTCCCAGAAGTCCCCAAACAGCGGTCTGTCAATTGCCTTCATGTTTTCCTTTGTTGCAGCATCTACACTAACATACAACTGCACGAATCAAGTAATCAGAACCATATAAATTATAAACACTTAAGTCGAAGACCAAACGCTACAAAAATCTCACTAACCAATGTATGATGGATAAAAAAACATGCTAATTAACCTGAGTGATGGGATTTAGCGACACAATCTTGTCCGGAAACTGTGCATTCGTCACAAGAAAAGTGGAAATTCGCCTTTTGTGGAGCTCGTCAACAAGTGAATTAATCTCGGGATACATGATTGGCTCACCAACAAGTGACAAAGCACAATGCCTGGGTAACAGACCTTCTGATAAACGCTCTGCTGTCACACCTGCAGGCATACCGTCCCCACTTGATATTTAAAAAATCAAAATAACTTATGTAGCTTATAGAAGTTTGAGACAGTTTGAAAAATCCACCTGGAACTCCTTTCATTTGCTTTATCATCTTCTTATGCTCTTCTATGGCGGTATTCACAATCATCAACGGGTCATCCATCTTCCACTGCCAACTTTTTCCGACAGGATTAGTGTGATGTCTCCAACAGAAAACACATTTATTTGCGCATGCCAAACTTGGTGTTGTCTCCATACACCTGTTACCGTAATGATAAAAGTTCAGATTTCACTATAATTATACAGAGTAGACAAAATAATCACCTTTGCATATCACAATTGCCAGCGAATGCATATAATCGACATTACAAACCACACTTTAAGTGATGATGATAATGAGATAAATTGTTCTTTTAATTGGTCAAAGATCTGAAAGATGATGATTGATGACTAGTTTTCATCTATGCCCATGTCCTATTACCGTTAACTTTTGAGGGTGATGACAAATTTTTCATGCATGGTCTTCTTTTTGTTTGATTATTTTGGAAACAATGATTGGTTTTAAAATGTGCGAGATGCTCCAATGCATTTTAATCCCTAGAGCCGATGCGTGAGGTGGTATGCGAGGTGTTCCGTATAAAAAAATACTACAAAATTATCTATAGAATAATATATTAACTTTTAAACACTAAAATATAAGGTATTCTCATCATCTCTTGTCTAATTTGTTCAAATACTTTACCCATTGCAATTGATGGTCTAATTTGTTCAAATACTAGTCCGGTCAACTGCATAAGGCGCCGCATGGCCCGCATCAAATGCGCATCATGGAATTGCATCGCATCAACTGCACATCGATGCGTTTCCATCACCGAATCAAGTGAACCAGGCATTATGCACGCAATTTTAAACCAAGAATACAATGTTAAATGAAATACAAATAACAAACCTGTGACTCTCAATTCCATAAAAAGAGTGCTTATAACAACCTCCACGCCCTCTAAGTTGCGACTTTGTCCACCTACATATCTTAACACCACTATGCGAACCAATAATCTTATAACCCTGCAACCCCACATCAAAAACACAATTTCAGACAAAACCATACCAAATGCAATACATTTATAAACTTATAGATCGAATATCATATCTACCAAACAAGCAGAATCCCAAATATACCTGTTTTGTCAAGCTAGCCCGTATCACCGGAGTCACCATCACCTTTTCTCCATTCTTCTTCCCATTACTAGTAACCATTCCCATATCCTTCTTTTTAAGCGATTTTCCCGCAATATCTTCCAAATCAACAATATCCGCCTCCACCTCCTCCTCTTCCTCATCCTCATCATAATCCGATTCATCGATAAACTCCTCACAATTTTCCATAACCAATTCATTAATTTCACCGGTTTTCAAAACCCGAACGACTTTCTCGCTCCAAACACCAAACTCCCTATCCAACTCCCCCTCATCCACATCCCCTTCACCCAAAGGAACAATCTCGACCGCTCCAAGCGCCCGCATTTTCGTCGAAAACGCCTTTCCAACTTTATTAAACATATCCCCATAACTTCTACTTCCCACCCCAAACACTGCAAACTTACACTTACTTAACAACAAAGACCCTACTCTAAAATCCTCGACACTTTCCGACAACCAATCCGACAAGAACACACCGTTTGACGGCGGGTTTCCGTTTTCATAGGTGGATGCTATTATTATGACTAGGGTTTCGTTGTGGAGGTCTTCTGGCTCGTAGGTTTTGGGGTCAACGAGGTCAAATGGGAGGTTGTTGGAGATCAGGAGGTTGTGGAGATGTTTGGCTAGGGCTTTGGATGTGCCGGTTTGTGAGATGAAGAAGAGTTTTCCGGGTCGGGTTGTGGGGTTTGGGGATGGGCGTGAGGGTTTGAGGCGGCGGGATTTGTAGAAGCAGTAGAGGGTGGTGGCGGAGAGGAGAGTGAGGAGGGTGAGGTGGGTGGTGAGGGAGGTGGTGGTGGTGGTGGTGGAAGACATTGTTGTGCTGGTGGCTGGTGGCTGGTGGTGGTTTGGAAACTGTAAGTTGTTGAAGTGGAATGAGGTTAAGCCAAAAATTTGGTTTCACTCGACCATGGGGGTGTTTGGGTTAGCTTATTTTGGAGCAATTTATCACTTATTTAAACCTATATAAAGAAGCAACATGGTTTGGCTTTCATGACTTGTAACATGTGCTTTGGGTGTTCTTCAAAAAAAAAAAAAACACACTTCTTGTGCAGATGTATGTTGTACTTGGGTGTACAAGTGCTTCTTTGTCATCTTATACGCGTGTGAGTTGTGACCCTGGTTTCTTTCTTTCCCACAAAATCAACACATCCCCCAAATTATTTATTTGTCTCAAAACCAAAAACTTCTCACAAAATCTGCCAGAGAAAGAGGTTACGGTGCAGAGGAGAGAGAGAGATTGAGGCGGTGGAGGTGGTGGCGGAGACACGCCGACCTTCTTCCTCAGCTTGCAAGAGTTCTGCTACTGCGTTCATACCCCCTATTATTCAACAGTTATTACATTAACATGTTCTCCCGTTTTAAAACAGTAGGTGGTCCGTGGTGGTTCACGGTGGAGCTTAGGTTTCCACCAATCGTCTCTCTTGGCGGCGGCTCTGGCATTGTTTGCCACATTAGCGGTGATGTTGCCGGAATTAGTCGCCGGTGTTTTGGTCAAAAAATCTGATGAGGATAATGCAACCAAACTCTTAGTTACGAGGAATGATGCTTGAAATGAGGAACAATGATAAGGATCACTTCAATGTAAATTGCACAAACGACACAAGGATTTATACGAGGAAAAAGCCCTTGATCTTTAGAAGATCTCCGGCATAAAAAACCTCGGGTGATGGAAACTACCGATCACCAAGTTCAAATAAATTAGTAAATGTTTACAACTTCGGATAGTAACGAGCTAGGTACAAGGATCACTATGGTGAAACGTGTAAAAGTGAGTGAAAACTGTTAAGTGCTTGCCGAAAGCTTCAAGAGTGCAATTGTACGAGAGTGTGTGTAGCTGAAAAAATGGCTAAGTGTTCTAATTACTAGCTCGTCACCCCTTTAAAAATAGAAGTTAACTATGCTAACAAACTATCCGACTTTTGTGCCATGCTCCCACGTTCTCCACAACGTCCATTTCCAGTCAAACGTGTGCGAAATACCCGTGGAATATTCCATAGTAACGTTGCCAAGACCAAGTCAAGCTTGTTACTCCTGCAAAATAATACGAAACACAAACAAACAATCGTTAGTATGAGGATCCTTAAGGTGATCCATGATCCTGATCCTGAAGCTCTTATGAGGATCACTATCTGTCACAGAAGTAAGGATCATTTATTAGGATAACAAGTAAGGATCACTCATTGTTAGAAAATCCTCCCCTAACAATTGCCCCCAAAATATAAGGAGTAATATGTAAAATGAACGAATTATATTTTCTTGATCTTATCCGCAACTAACTAACAGATAACTAGCCGTTGATGTAGAACTATCCATTGCAACTGTTACGTCACAGAAGTGACAACCCTGCACAATCATGATTATAAATAGGAGATATAGATAGGATCGTTTGCATTTAAATTTCAGAGATACTCCCTTTATAACTGCATCCGAAGATAAACAAGTATTCTCTCTTCATCTTCTTCCTTCTTTTGCTCTGTTTTCCGTCTCTTTCCATCATTCTGTCAAAAATGTTGCTCCGGAACTCCCCAGCTAAGGATCACCCGAAAAACAGCCCACTGAAGAGCCAGGGGATCATCGAAGATTCCATAAAAGAACGCTGCTGTTTCACCGATCCGCAGATTGATAGGATCCGCTATTGTTTCCCGGCGAACACCGTGTTTAAATCTTTTGATCCCAATGCCCTGAGTGATCATATTTCCGACAACTGGGTCGTTTTTCCTGTCACTCCGTTCACCATAGGCTATACATATCCTTTTCCAGCCTTCACCCAATCTTTCTTTTCCCTAACTGGCATCTCTTATATCCAAGCCATGCCGATGATCTGGAGGGTTTTGTATACCCTTGAAAGGATCATCGAGCAGGAAGGGATAGACCTAGGAATGTCAGAGCTGGGAGAGCTGTATGATCTTACTACCTTTGGTTCTCATCGTTATTTGTTCAAACGTAAACCTGGTGAGGAACACCCGATCTTCAAAGCTACCAAGAATGATACTAACTGGAAGCGGCGTTTCTTTTTCGTCAAGAGAGATTCTATCCCTGACGGGAAGAATCTTCCCAGGAAATGGGCTACCCATGGTAGGATGGAGGATCCTGAGAAGGATCACCAGAGAACTTTCTTTTGATATATGGATCACTTATATACTTTTGCTTTCTTGTTATGCAGCTATCACCGTCTCACACCTCAGACTGTCTCCTGCTGCCAAAGAGAGACTCGCCACTTTCAAGAGACTTGATCCTGAAACAAGATCTTTCAAGACAACCACCCCGGATTCTCAGGAGGTATCCTCAGGCTCTGTCACGATGTCAAGTAAGTATCTTTGTTTAAAAATTTAAATAAATAGTGAAATATAAGTGAAGTAAAGATACTTATCTTGTTTTGGTTGTGTAGGTGCTGGAAAATCCACCAAGTCTGCTTCAAAGTTCAGTGTCACCGATCTCACCACCGTCAGATCCTCCAAAAGAAAGGCTCCTACCAGCCCGACAGCTTCAGTCCCCAAGGCACCCCTCAAAGGAAAGGGAGTCAAGAAGAGAAAGGCCTCCGAAGCTGAGGATCTGCAGGGTCTGCCTCTGATCCGCCACCAATTCCTCGAGTACTTCAACAATGTAAGGATCACTGTCTCTACTCGTATATCCTGCTGACATATCCTGCTGATTTGAGGATCACTTGGTCCTGACCTTATCTTTTATCCCCTTTGCAGAAATTCGCTGAGATTGAGGACTATGTTGGCCACGTTGAGGATCAGGATAGGAAGATTGCCGACCTCCAGCAGGTTGCATTGCTAAAGGACCTCAAAATTGTTGATCTTCAGAAGGAACTCCAGGATGCCAAACATGAGACGGCCAAGGTGCTGGTTAATGCTGACTACGAGAAGCATGATATCACCGAAGACGCCAAAATCTCTGCCGCCATAGCAATGTACAAGACCAAGCTGCAAATGGCCTTGGAAGCTCAGGATCCTGCCTTTGACAAGAGCACCTGGGATGTGGAAGGCTGGAAGGCAAGGCTGGCTGAACTGGATGATGAAGAGGAGGCTGAAGAGATCCTGACGATCGAGGCTGGAGGCAAGGGTGAAGGTGGTGAAGCAAGTGGAGCCGGAGGTGGTGATGCAGCGAAGGTTTAGGCTGCATGATTGGGCGATGATGGAAATTTCTAGACATAGCCGGAGCCCAATTTTTTTTTAGTTTGATGGTTGTTTTGTTGAACAATTTGATGGTTTGTACTGAACAATAGTTTTTAGGATTAAGGATCTAGGATCCTTCAGACAATAGGCAGGATTGCAAATGGTGGAGGGATCCTCTGTTTGGGGGATGAAGCCAATGTGATCCTGCCGCCTTTATATTCCTGCACTACTTTGAACCTATTATCATGGACACCCTTTACCTACCCCAGCGGACGGGCCACGTATTGCTGGTAGATGCTCGGGGTAGGTAATTTTGACAACCTTTTAAGGGTTAATCTTTTGTTAATAAATAAAACCTTAATCTTTTGTTGCTTATCTTGTATTGTTGTCCTTTTTGTCTCTTTAATTCTCAATTGTTTTGATGTACACTTATTGAATAAGCAATTTTGAATAAGTCAGATTGAAAATATTTAGGATATGATCCATGACCAAATATCCTATAGTTGAAGAATCCCAAAAAGTAATATATTTTAAGGATCACAAGTTTAGTTGTCAAAATTTTAAGGGTTATTCAAATAAACAATGAATAGAATTAAAAATAGTTAAGGATCATACCTGAGGATCCAAGTTAGGATCCTAACCATAATCAGGATAACTATAAGATAAACCTTAGAGAGAAGTAAGGATCAAGGATCCCTAGTTGCTTATCTTCAAGGACCTGAAATAGAGCATAACTTGGGACTAAGCCAATATAAGATAAGAGTTAGCAACTGGGGACAAACCCAAGGACAACTGGGGACAAGCCCAAGGATAACTGGGGACAAGCCCAAGGATAACTGGGGACAAGCCCAAGGATAACTGGGGATAAGCCCAAGGATCGTATGTAAACTGGAGTATGGCCCTAACTGGCGACTATCCAAACTTAGTGACATGAAAATGTCAAAACCTTAGCTAACGTGAAAACGTTAGAAACCTTAGGAACGGATGTATGGTACGTCTACCATTATACGTAGGATCCTAGGTATAGCCAGTACAATGGAATTATCAGCCCCTAAAGCGAGTACTGGTCCCACTGCCTTGAACTATACCAGGATCATCATGCGCTACAGGCGGAACTGGGGTCAAGCCCAAATAACTGGGGTTAAATCCAAGGAACGGATTGCTTCTGCAGATAACCAATATTTTGCTAAGGATACCTGAACTTTCAAAACTTAAAATCACGTGAGAGATGGATAAAGGACACATGATCCTTATCCTTATATGAGAAAATAAGGAAATGAAATAGTTCAAGATTAGGACATTACCAAAGTAAGGATCACCGATACTTTAAGGATCCTTCAAGGATACTCCTAACGTAAGGATCATCTGTGCCATGAGGATCCTGCTCACATGAAATATTTCTTCAAGTGGACAGCATTCCAAGCTCTTGGTAGCAAATCACCTTCCATGGTTAGCAATCTATATGCCCCCTTTCCTGCTTCAGCTTCAATCAAATAAGGGCCTTCCCATTTTGGAGCCAATTTTCCATCAGCAGGATTGGTGGTATTCTGAAATGCTTTCCTTAATACCATATCTCCAACTTGAAACTTCCTGATCCTGACATTTTTGTTGTAAGCCCCAGCCATTCTTTGTTGATAACTGGCCATCCTTATCCTAGCCAGATCCCTGATTTCTTCAATAGTATCCAGGTCTTGAGCCAAGTTCTCATCATTTTCCTCAGGATCACGGGTACTTGTTCTAGCAGTTGGAACCACCATTTCTGTTGGGATCACTGATTCTGCCCCAAATACCAAAGAGAATGGTGTTTGACCAGTAGCATTCTTAGGGGTTGTCCTATCAGCCCAAAGCACATAAGGTAGTTCTTCTGCCCATTTCCCTTTCTTGGATCCAAGCTTCTTCTTCAAATTGTTGATGATGATCTTGTTGGATGATTCTGCTTGACCATTAGCTTGTGGGTGGACTGGTGTTGATGTTATCATCTTAATCCCCCAGCTGTCACAAAAGTTAGTAGTTCTGCCCCCAATAAATTGGGAACCATTATCACATATAATTTCAGAAGGAATACCAAATCTAGTTATAATATTTCTTTTAATGAAGGATATAACTTCCTTTTCTCTGACTTGGGCAAAAGCTTCAGCCTCTATCCACTTGGAGAAGTTATCAGTCATAGCGAGCATGAATACTTTCCCACCAGGTGCCTTAGGGAGCTTACCAACTATATCCATACCCCATCTCATAAATGGCCAAGAGGAGGATATAGGATGCAAAAATTCAGCTGGTTGATGAAGGATATTGCTGTGTCTCTGACAAGGATCACATCTCTTAGCATACTCCACGACATCTCTCTTCATGGTTGGCCAGTAGTATCCTGTCCTCATGATCCTTGAGAATAACGCCCTGCCCCCAGTGTGGTTTCCACAATCTCCTTCGTGGAAGTCTTTTAAAACTTCTTGGATTTCAGGATCCTCAATGCATCTTAAGTATGGTCCTGCAAGAGATCGTCTATACAACATATTATTTAAAATTGTGAATTGAGATACCTTAATTTTGAAAGCCCTAGGGTTTTCTCCTGTAGGAATCTCTCCATGTTGTAAGTATCTCATGATTGGGAGGATCCATGATCCTGAATGAGTTTGAGTATCCTCACTAGGGATAATTGCAGAATTCTCTCATATCTCCATAGCCACATGATCTTCGATAGCCGGGGTCAGGATATGGATAATAGGGATCTTGATATCCTCCGGGATCTTCAAGGATGATCCTAAATTGGCTAGTGCATCTGCCTCTGCATTCTCTTCCCTTGGTACTTGTGTCAAACTAAAGGATACAAAAGAGAGTGCCAATTCTTTGATTAACTCCAGATATTTGATTAGCTTTTCGCCTTTAACAACATAGGATCCATTAAAGTGATTAGTGATTAACAAAGAATCTACATGTACCTCAAGATACCTGATCCTCATATGCTTAGCAATTTGCAAGCCAGCTATCAAGGCTTCGTATTCAGCCTCATTGTTAGTGGTTTGGAACTCACAAGCTATAAAGTGGGGTATTATGTCCCCCTGTGGCGATTTTAGTAGTATTCCAAGCCCTGTGCCTTTGACATTTGAGGATCCATCAGTATAGAGTATCCAAGGATCCTTGGTCTCCTCTAGCTGCTGGACTTCTAACTCAGCTTCTTTTTGTAAATCACTACTGAAATCTGCCACAAAGTCAGCTAATGCTTGGGATTTAATGGCTGTCCTGGGCTCGTATCTTATATCATATGCACTTAGCTTCACTGCCCACTTAGCCATCCTTCCTGACATTTCAGGTTTCCCGAGGACATTCTTGATTGGAAAATTAGTTTTAACGATAATAACATGAGTTTCAAAATAATGTCTTAATTTGGTAGATGCCATAATTAATGCAAGGATAAGTTTTTCTAAGTGTGAATACCTGGATTCAGCATCAAGTAAACTCTTACTTACATAATAGACATGATGTTGTGTACCTTCGTGATCCTTAACAAGGACGGCACTTACTGCTTTTGAGGATACCGCAAGATATAAGGATAACACATCTCCTTTTTCTGGTTTCATCAAAGCCGGGGCCGAGGATAGGTAATCCTTAAGAGCTTTTAAGGCACTTTCATGCTTCTCAGTCCACTCGAATTTCTTGTTCTTCCTTAGGATATCATAGAATTCCTTGCACTTCTCTGAGGATTTGGATATAAATCTGTTCAAAGCTGCAATCCTGCCTGTTAGCCTTTGGACATCCTTAGCATTAGCCGGAGATTTGATATTCACTAAGGCTTTGATTTGTTCCGGGCTAGCTTCAATGCCTCTCTTGGTCACCATGTATCCTAAGAATTTGCCTGCTTTAACACCAAAGTGACATTTTGAAGGATTAAGTTTCATGTTATATTTGTCAAGGATATCGAATGCTTCCTCCAAGTCCCTTAGGTGATCCTCAGCTTTTATGGATTTTACCACCATATCATCTATGTAAACCTCCATAGTTTGTCCAATCTGATCCTTGAACATCATATTCACCAGCCTTTGATATGTTGCACCTGCATTCCTTAATCCAAACGACATAGCAATATAACAATATATACCGGTTGGAGTCATAAAGGCCGTATCCTCTTGATCAGATGGTTCCATCTGAATTTGTTGAAATCCAGATGAAGCATCCATAAAAGTCAACAGTTCATGACCCGCCGTTGCATCCACCATGGAGTCAATGTGGGGTAATGGGAAAGGATCCTTGGGACATGCCTTATTTAAATCTGTGAAATCGACACATACCCTCCACTTTCCATTTTTCTTTTGAACAACAACCACATTGGCCAACCATCTTGGATACTTGACCTCTCTAATCATACCTGCCCGGAGCAATTTCTCTACCTCTTCCTGGATAATGGCATTTCTTTCCGGTGCAAACTTCCTCCTTTTTTGATGGATTGGTTTGAATGACCTGTCAATGCCAAGTTTATGAGTGATAATATCCTTAGATATACCTGTCATATCCTCATGCTTCCATGCAAAGGTAGTTTTCCTCCTTTTGAGGAAGGATACGAGGTCTTCTTTCATTTTGCCGAGGATCCCTGATCCGATATAGATTTTGGATTCAGGATCATGAGGATCCATAAGGATTTCTACTATATCCTGTTCTCTTGCCTCCAAGACATCCCTTGGAGTATACTTTGATTGCTATTGCTCCCTAGACTTTGATGCTGGTTTCATTGATGAGGTGTAGCAGTTCTTAGCCTCTTGCTGATCACTATCAATCTTCACTATTCCCCAAGGGCTAGGAAGCTTCACACATTGATGATAAGTGGATGGGACTGCCTTCATATCGTGTATCCAAGGCCTGCCAAGGATCACATTACAACAAGATAAACAGTCAATAACACAAAACTTTTGGTAAGAATGTAGGCCTTCGATATAGATTGGGAGTTTAATGTCCCCCAGAGTATTCTTAGTTTCGCCACTAAATCCCACGAGCACGGAGGATCTTGGTATGATATCTGATTCAGGGATACCCATCTTCTTTAGAACATCAAGCTGGATAATGTTCACTGAGCTTCCTCCGTCTATAAGGATCCTGCGGACAAAATGGTTAGAAATGAAAAGAATAATGACTAAACCATCGTGATGAGGATCCTGGATATCAACACGATCATCCTCATCAAAGGTTATGACTTTTCCTTCGGAGACACTTGATGTTCGAACGGGTCTTTCTCCACTATCCATTTTAGTTTCCTTTGCATGCCTTTTAGCTGCTGAGAAGGATGTGCCACAAATGTCTGATCCTCCAGATATAAAGTTTATAATTTGTGCATCTGCTGGAGGGGCTGGAGCTTTCTCAGGGATCCTTTCAGGATCCTGAGTCCTTGACTTTTTTCTACCCAACAATTCTTTTAGATGCCCCTTGCTCAACAAGTATCCAATTTCCTTTCTTAGTGCAATGCATTCTTCTGTGAGATGCCCAAAATCTTCATGGTATGCACACCACTTTGATTTATCTTTGGTTGCAGCTGGTCTGTCATTTTTTTCTGGGCCATCTGGCTTTATCACCTAGATTCTGCATCGCAAGGATTAGTTCATTGTTATCAACAGAAAAACAATATTCAGAAATCGGAGGATAATCCTCATCATCCTCTTCCTGATCAACAGCATACACGTTCTGGTTATCAGATCTGTTATAGGATCTGAACTTGTTGTTCTTGAACGAGGATCCTTGCTTCTCTTGTTTTGAGGATCCTGCTAATCTTTCCTGGATCCTCTTATCGTCCTCTAGCCAGATGAACCGGAGTGCCCGGGTTCTTACCTCATCTAGGTTCCTGCATGGTGTCATAACAAGATCATCATAGAACAATGAATCCCTAAGCAATCCCATTTTGAAGGCCTCAACAGCCGTGGCTATATCCAAGTTGGGAATGTCTAAGGATTCTTTACTGAATTTGGTAATGTAATCCCTTAATGATTCATTATGATCCTGGGTTATCCTATATAGATCACTAGTTAATCGTTCAAATTTTCTACTACAAGAAAATTGGTTATTAAATAGGTTAACTAGATTAGCAAATGAGGTAATAGAGTAGGGGGGAAGACTTAGCAGCCATTTGAGAGCTGATCCAGTAAGACTGGATCCGAATCCCTTGCACAGGCATGCTTCCTTTAACCTTTCTGGGATCGGATTGATCTCCATCCTCTCCCTGTATTGTGCTATGTGTTCTTCAGGATCCGTCGAACCATCATACAGCTTCATGGTTGGTATATGGAACCTCTTGGGTATCTAAGCATCACAGATTGGTGGTGCAAAACGAGATATCTTGTGGCTCCCATCTGCAATCTCTGGGATAGGCTTGACCACTCCTGGGACACTTGATATCATATCCTTTAACTTTTGCAATTCCCTGGCCATGGCATGATTGATACCTGGATCCTGCATAAGGCCATGGTTAGTAGTATAAGAATTATTAAAAGTGTTACCTCCCATTGGATTCAAATTAGGAAGAATGGATGTTAATCCATATTGTTGGGGCTCTGGGATGACCGATGGACCAGTAGAAGCAATGGTTTGCATTGGAATGAAATCCCCTTGATGGACGTCGGAACTTCCTGATTGCAAACTCCTTAAGGATCCCGGAATCTGGAAGGATCCTTGAAACTGTGAGTATCCTTGAACCTGGGAGGATCCCTGAACATAGGAGGATCCTTGAACCTGGGAGGATCCCTGAACATAGGAGGATCCTTGAACCTGGGAGGATCCTTGAACATAGGAGGATCCTTGAACCTGGGAGGATCCTTGAACCTGGGAGGATCCTTGAAACGGCCAGTACCCTTGAATCTGCTGCGCTCCCGAGTATCCTCCTGAGCTTGCAAAGGATCCTATATGCTGAGGATGGGATCCTGATGGTTGAAAGTGTAACCCTGAAGCCTGAGTCATTGCTGATGACCCGTAATGCACTCCTTTTGGTCCTCCAACATATTGAACGTCTGGAACCGCTGAAGGCTGAGAAGTTATAACCGGAGTATCAAAACTCAAAGATCTGGGCATTAGTGGGGAATGATCCTCTGCCGATCTCTTTTGTTTCTTGATGTCTCCAATTTCTCTAAGGATTCTTTCATTGGTCTTATCCTGCTGCTGGATATGCTCCTTCATCTGCAAAATCAGAGTAAATAAGTCACTAGTAGTAGGAGTATAAGAAGCAGAAGAAGTTGGAGGTTTGGAGAAAATGGGAGTTGGTTTCTTCTCAGCATTTTTCTGAGATCCAGCAGGTGGTGGAGGCAAAGGTGGAATGCCCTGAGATGAATGGACCGCAGACATTGCAGTAGAGGTATTCTTCAATGATGAAGCCATGTATTTGTATGCAATGAACCGGAATGATCACCAACAGAAAAACTTCTTAGGAATGAAGCACCAATTGCCCCACGGTGGGCGCCAAACTGTTTTGGTCAAAAAATCTGATGAGGATAATGCAACCAAACTCTTAGTTACGGGGAATGATGCTTGAAATGAGGAACAATGATAAGGATCACTTCAATGTAAATTGCACAAACGACACAAGGATTTATACGAGGAAAAAGCCCTTGATCTTTAGAAGATCTCCGGCATAAAAAACCTCGGGTGATGGAAACTACCGATCACCAAGTTCAAATAAATTAGTAAATGTTTACAACTTCGGATAGTAACGAGCTAGGTACAAGGATCACTATGGTGAAATGTGTAAAAGTGAGTGAAAACTGTTAAGTGCTTGCCGAAAGCTTCA
Source organism: Helianthus tuberosus (assembly GCA_030545235.1). Lineage (NCBI taxonomy): Eukaryota > Viridiplantae > Streptophyta > Magnoliopsida > Asterales > Asteraceae > Helianthus > Helianthus tuberosus. The sequence continues at coordinate 142,869,938 of CM060357.1, forward strand.
AGAGTGCAATTGTACGAGAGTGTGTGTAGCTGAAAAAATGGCTAAGTGTTCTAATTACTAGCTTGTCACCCCTTTAAAAATAGAAGTTAACTATGCTAACAAACTATCCGACTTTTGTGCCATGCTCCCACGTTCTCCACAACGTCCATTTCCAGTCAAACGTGTGCGAAATACCCGTGGAATATTCCATAGTAACGTTGCCAAGACCAAGTCAAGCTTGTTACTCCTGCAAAATAATACGAAACACAAACAAACAATCGTTAGTATGAGGATCCTTAAGGTGATCCATGATCCTGATCCTGAAGCTCTTCTGAGGATCACTATCTGTCACAGAAGTAAGGATCATTTATTAGGATAACAAGTAAGGATCACTAATTGTTAGAAAATCCTCCCCTAACAGCCGGTAAACGGTACATCGTGGGAGGAAACATGGGCTGGACCACCAATTACAACTACACTCTTTGGGCCGCAAACCAAACATTCTACCGTGGTGACTGGCTCTGTAAGTGTTTCTCTCAGATCTACTATTATTGTTCTGTAATTGCTGTTGTTGTGTATGTAGAGGTGTGTTTCTGTTAATTTGAAGCTAGATCTTCGGTCATAGATGTTTGATTTTTTCATTTTCCTGTTAACTATGATTTTAGTTAGGGTTGTTATAATTTGCTAATTTGAGTGGAATGTTGAATATTATTAACTTTGTGGTTTATGAATGAATTACTCGAGATCTGCAATTGGAAATTGTAGATCTTAGTTACTTGCTTTAACAACAATATTGGTAGGGTTTGAATTTGAAAGAAGACGAATAAGTCCCAAATTTATCTTACATGCTTCATTGTAATTTTTTAGGAAGTCCTACGAGACAGAAGCAGAGTACAGGAGATGGTTCGGCTATTTGATTCAGTAGTTCGTGTCATAGATGGATATGCTACAGAGCGTGTCTCAATGAGAGTAATTTGTTCAAAAATCTTTTTCTTTATACAAAAATATAATCTCCACTAATAAGACCTTCATAGCTGCTCTCAGTTTAGTTTAGTTATGGTAACCGTATATATATTCTTTCTACTTTTGAATAGGTTGATTTAGAGTGTTCAGGTGGACGGCAAACAATTGGCGTTTTAAGTCATAAAAGACTCTCTATGTAAGTCATATTTTTCCTAGACTTAATATAGAAGAATCAATGGCCTATTCTTTGAGAATTCATTAAAAGACTGGTATTGTATTTTGCATGAATGCTTTTCATATCAGTTGGTTATTCAACAGCTACATTTGCTCTTGCTGTTCTTGAGGGCAATACACAACCGGGCGTATGGTTTCCATAAGAGGTACGCACTACAGGCACATTAACAAATGCATAATCATTTGTACACCACTATAAATGTTATTAGATAGCGTTTATAATTTGTTTGTGTACATTGTGCCTTAATTTGTTAGGCCTCACCCCAGCGTTGCGGCGGGGGCCTAAAACTATGCCAAATAACATCAATGCCACACCGCTGGAAGCGACCACAACGCTGTGATGTCTTAAGTCACAAAATTTAGAACCAAGCATAGAGCGCAAAATTTGCGGAAAATGAAAACTATAAAGGACCAAAGTTGAAAGTAAAAAAAGTTTTGAGGATAGATTGTAAAAGATAAAAAGTTTTGGGTTAAAAGTAAAAAACAAATAGTTTTTCATTTTCCGCAAATTTTGCGCTCTATGCTTGGTTCTAAATTTTGTGACTTAACACATCACAGCGTGCGTCTTTGACTCAACATTTTTATTTTTCGTTCTAAATTTTGCTACGTCGAAATATGTGTTCTCATATGGTTAATGCATCATATAACGTTTGGACTAATCCATTCAATATTTACGAAGTACCCGCGCCGCAACGCGGGCGGGTCTTAACCCTATTATTCCATATATAAGTTTGCAAGTTTTTTGTGCATAAACACTTGTACATTGTGCTTTGTGAGTTTTTCAAAAAAAAAAAAATTGATTTTTTACTTTTAACCAAAAGGTTTTTATCTTTTCCAATTTTAACCCTACATAATTTGTTTTTTTAACTTTAACCCAAAACTTTTCATTATTTGCAATTTAACTTCGCAACTTTTATCACTTGTACTTTTCATCTTTTGCAAATTTTCGTTTTACGTATAGTTCTAAATTTTTTGAGTTAATACGACGCAACGTGCATGTGTTCTTCAACGTTTTTACCTCTATTTTTCCATAATTGACAAGTTTGTCGCAACACGCATATCGTAGGTCGAGTCAGTGTTGGTGGTAGATGACGGTTGTGTGACATTAGTACTATTTGACACACCGTTTTACGCCCCACCGCAATGCGGGGTGTGCTTTGAGGGGTTTTCAAAGAAAAAATGGTTACGCATATGGTTGTCGTAACGTTGACTTTGGGGGTTTTCCAAAAAAATGATTTTTTTACTTTTCACCCAAAAGTAATTTATAAATTACTTTTAACCCAAAACTATTTTTTTTTACTTTTAACCCAAAACTATTTTTTTTACTTTTAACCCAAAACTTTTTATCTTTTACAATCTATCCTCACAACTTTTTTTACTTTCAACTTTGATCCTTTATATTTTTCATTTTCCGCAAATTTTTCGCTTTATGCTTGGTTCTAAATTTTGTGACTTAACACATCGCAACGTGCGTCTTTGGTTTAACGGTTTTACGTTTCGTTCTAAATTTTGCGAGTTAATACGACGCAACGTGCGTGTTTGGGTGAACGTTTTTACATCGTCTATTTTTCCCCCGTTTGACAGGTTTAACATAACGTGCGAGTCCTAGATTGACTTAGTTATAACTAAAGAATCCCCGCGGCATTGCGGCGGGTTGCAATCCTAGTTGACTTATAAAAGTTAACTAGTTGTAGGACCCGTGTGAACACACGGGTAAGTTTAATAACGATCGAAACCAAATACTAAAAAACATATTATAATATATCATTTAAATTATTTGCGTTTAGTTACATATCTATATAAAACAATGTTAAAGACATTTTCTATCAAAACGCTAATACTCACTATCATTAAACATTAACAAAAGCAACATTAATAAATAAGAAAACACGAATTTTAATATCAAAACGCTAATACTCACTATCATTAAACAATAGTTCAAGCATACCGCCAACAATGACAAGGCCATCCAACTTCAAAGCCTTACATGCAGCCATTGCGGCATCAACTTGTTCTTGCGTTCTTATTTGATCTTTCGTTCGTCCCAACAGATCATAAGCACCTTTATAGGATTACACAACCATTAATGAATATACGTTAAAGAAGAGAAATACATTCACAAAATTGTATTTGCTTGTACATTACCTTGGTTTCTGTAGGTTGCAAGTACATCATCTGTGATCTCAAGTGTTCTTTGAGCAAATAAGCCTTCAGAACCACCTAGTTACATCCATGAAAGAATTGTCTTGATGATAACCTATGCGTGTGTGTATATATATATATACAATGAACTAATAGAATGCTTACCGAGAATTCCAAGCAAAAGACTTTTAGAGTTATGAATTTTGAGAGCTTCATGTAGACCCCAAACAACATTGTGTCCTCCAGGAGATTGTCTACCACAGAAAACCACTCCAACCCTGACATATAAATCAAAACAAATTTCCAGTGACTTTCAGCCCGTTTGACCTATTTGTCTCATTTCCCATTTAGCTAATTTCTTTTATTCGACAAGTTTGACATAAACACAAACCAAATCGACCCATTCATAATTAAACAGGACACAATTGCCACCTCTAGTAAGTTTGAACCACTGTGAGACTTGGGTCGATTTTTTAATTAACTACGGTGGACGGGTACTTTCACGTAATAATATGGAAAACTGACTTTCTTTGAGTTAAAAACAAAGTCAAATAAGGTGTCAATTAAAAGCACAACAAAAAAATAAGCAAACGTAACAATAAAAACATAAGACGATAAATACTTGAATTAAGCATTAAGAAAATATATTTACCATAAAACATGAATTAAGCAAATCTTCAATCACATTGGGTTAAAACAGTGTTTTGAAACCAGTGTTCTGGATTAAAACAGTGTTGTTAAAACACTTTTGGGTTAAAACAGTGAATATACGTTAAAGTCTCTAGCCTATCGACAGTGGTTAGCCTATAAATAGTGGTTAGGATAAACAGAGGTTATGAAAACAGTGAATATACGTTAAAGTCTCTAGCCGATCAACACTTAGAAAGAACCTACTGCATCTTTTAAATCACAGCAGTTTCAACTCTTTTTTTTTTCAGCAACACACAGTCCTAACCATTAGTTATAACACCACTCAGATCTAAAACAATCAATGATTCACACGAACAAAGATATGATCAGCAAGTATGAACACTTTTAAGTGATTTGCGCGAATGAAAAACTCAAACTGAATCGATCTAAAACAATCATATGCTCCATGTTCACAGAGAGAGAAAGAGAGACCTGAAATGATTCAAAGCTGATGATTCTTTCATCTACATGAACACCAAATGTCAGTTGTACCTTCAGCTGCTCATCTTGTACTCCAATGGTGTCAAGAAGCTGTTGATTTGAGGTCCAACTTAAGGAGCTGTGAAATAAACAAACAATTGCTTCAATAATTGTGAACCAAATGGGTTGAAGAAATGTAAATGAAGCTTCGCAAAAGCACAATTAACCAACCTAGATGAAACTGATGTCCGCAATGAAGCTTCGCAAAAGCACGATCTCCACAATCCGTAACATCCTCCGGACAAATCGAGCAAGAAATTAAGAAACCAGCTTTAGTTCCTTCATCGAGACGATCTTCGTCTTCTAACCATTCTCTTTGTCGACCACTGATTCTATATTTGAACTGCCATTGGGGTGGAATATAACTATTAAACTTTTTAAACTGATGGGTTTACTTGACAAACAGAAACAATATCAACTGATACAGAATTAAACTTAAAATCATCATATAAACATAGACAGCAGATAGGTGGTGAATATACCTCACCGATTGAGCTCCACTGATTCAATATTTGAACTGCCATTGGGGTGGAATATAACTATTAAACTTTTAAACTGATGGGTTTACTTGACAAACAGAAACAATATCAAATGATACAGAATTAAACTTAAAATCATCATATAAACTGATGCGTTTTTTTTTTGTTCAAAAAAACTTGCAGGTTCTGTAGTGAAGTCGAACTCGGCAAATTTTTAAGCAGCATAGATATCATTCCATATGTTTTTAATATAGTTTTAAACTGGCAGAAAAGAATTCACCTTATGTAATTCACCTCCTCGTTGATGACCAATATATAATCACATCAAACCTAATTAGAATAAAACAAAATTATAATCAAATTGTACGAAACGTAAACCCTAACGAACGTTAACAGTACCTGCAACGAAGGAGGACTTGAACATTGACTCCTTTGTCATGGCGACTGGACATTTTTGGTGATTCAAAGCTGATGACTCTTTCATCCCCACGTACTCATATGCTCCATGTTTCCTCCCTGTAAAAGAATAGCAAAAATGGCAGACATGGGATTTAACGTTGACTATTGGTGTATAAGAGCAGACTGTAAGGAACACGTGACGCACCAGTTTATAACTTCGTAACCATGAGACAAAGCTATCTTTCAATACAAAATACTCATAAGCTGTAGATTCGTTTAGGCGCTTCTATTTCATCCTGCAATACAAAACATACATAATATGGGTTTTCAGCAGGTAGAAATCTACAGGAAAATAATAAACTTTGCCAATATATGGATGACAATAAACTTTGCCAAAATGCCAAACATGGGATTTAACGTTGATCGTATTGTTATCATCCTTCTCGATACTCTCAGGCACGTTGCCTCTCTCACTTTCTCACACTTTTGTTAATTAATACAATAATACTCACGTCTCCTCATTTTGTATTTTAGGTTTGATTTTGTCGCTCCCAGTACTTTCTTCCAAGGTAACTTACTGTTGTTAACTTCGATCGCCTTTCAGTAGAACAATCCTCACACCGCCTTTCAATAAATGTTCTAGTATACATTGTTTCTAGTATAGGAACAATTGCTTTCGAAATCTGCACCGATAACTCCTAAGCTACCATTCAATCTCCCTAAATACATTGTTTCTTAGTTGCTTCGTGTGCTGAATAAATGCGGATAGTTAAACTGATTTCGTTATGAAGATTCAGCAAACCCTAGCTCTATTACATACTACTCTGTGCAACACATATATGATTTCAAGTTTCAAATGCACAATAAACTAATTTCGAGATTCAATTTCATTATTACTAAGAAATTTTAGCAATTATTGTATGTAAACTGACCTAAAGTTATCACTTTCAAATGAAGACAAGTTCTTGTTCCAGCTCCAGTACACACTCGATTTCGTTAGGCTCTAATCGCTTACAACCTACAAAAATAAGTTCAAAATCAGCATTGATCAGCACATGTCAAGTACCTTTTGACCATCACAGATGGTAGATATAAATCGACGGTTTTCACGTTGGTCAGCATAGAATCGTGTTTCCAGAAGCTTCTCCATATTCAATGCACAAGAAGGATCTCTGCAGAATTTAACCTAAACATTAAACCTCGATCACTTAAAATTTGATTTTACAAACCCTAAAATTACTTCAATGTTCCAAAGAAAGCCAAATATGCACATCTGGAACTAAAACGATTAAAACCTAGAATGATCTTGTTGAGAGTCCATTCGAAGGCCGATATGCTACTAATTGAAGCGTGTGGATATCCTTTGATGCTTGACTCATTCACTCCCAGCATTATCCGAGTCACGTTCGAGTCAACAGTCGTTGTCGCCATTGTTACGTTCTGGTTATAACACATTGGTATGTCATAACACAAATAGTCACTTCAATCATCCAAATTCATGAAAACAAAAGGGGATGCATAGGCTCAGACATATACAAATACATCATCATAGCCAGGACAATTGGTTATATCATTGTCCAAAAATAACCAACAGATTATCATCACAAACAAAAAAAGGGTTTCTTCTTCATCACTTCATCATAAGAACCCCATAAAAACAAAACAAAACATGAACCGAAACCAAAAAAATAAACAAAAATAACCAATATCTAACCTATAAAAAAAAAACACGAAAACTAAAAGCATCAAAGCAAGAACACAATCAACCAACAACTCATCGGAACTAAATCGGAGACAGAGGGCGGATCGGAGGCGGCGCTAGTCTCCAACTCAAATAACAACGGCAAGCAACAACAAAAGAGGGTTTACCAGCGGGGCGTTTATGTGAAACGAACAGAGAGCGAATGGGATAAAACATTAAAGGCATTTTTTTGTTCTCAAAAGACCACTAAAAAACAAAAGATATGCAAAAAACTAACACAAAGAACTTCCACACACATCAGTATAATAACAATTTTAAATCACAACTCAGACTATGATTATTTAGAATAGAGTAATCTGAAGCGAACTATAACATTGCAAAATAAAAAAAAACACTTATACAAATTTAAAAAATAAATATCAAAAAGTAAAATACTTACTCAAGCATTAGATTTAAGTAGGCTGGATGAACCAGAGGTCGATTCAAGTCGAATAATCAAAGGTGAAGCATTGAGAATAAATAGCATAAAAGCATACGTCGACAATCACCAATGCTCCGACGGCCGGTGATAACTCCACCAACCATCCGCCGACCGGATATTATCATCACCTTTGACATATATCCGAACTATTCTCCAATATATACCTATCAATCATAAGATCATCCATCACTATTTAGATGTATTAAACCCAATAAATTGTAACAAATGTCTCTCTGCTGAATTTCATCAAACAGTTGATATGCACTAAACATCTAAACTCCTCAACCTATTATGGCAAGTTCATTTAAAAGGGTCATCAATAACATTATTCCTGATATTATGCAAGCATTTCATCGTGTAACAAAAGTCTGGTGTACCTTTTTAATATGAGCAGGAGGATCATCATTCTGTACTAAAATAACACGCCCTTTTTGTGACGAGTGTGTATCAAGCACGCTTTCATTACGCCAGCCCTTGAGCAAAATAATATATGAATGATTAGTAGAGTGAAGACAACATTCAAAATTCAAAAAGTAAAAATAGCCAATTTATTCCTGTATTTAGTTTCAAAGTGGTGTGTCAAATCATAACACAACCAAAACACGACACGAATCCACGATAGTAATTTGGGTTTCCTAGAATAAATTGTACTGAAATAACCTAATCATAGTAGTAAAAATTATTAACTTATAAGATCTATTCAACTACTATCCATCAAGAAAAGAGGATCCACAACAATGTACATGTCAAATAACCTAATCATAGTAGTACTATAATGCTGCTACAAATCAAATACCTTCAAGCCAATACCATGAGTATAACTCTTATGAAACTCTTTATGCAGCCTCTCATCATCTTCATCTCCAGGCACAAACTTCATCCCACAAATCTTACAATTTCTAAACATAAAATCAGACTGACCCAAATCCAGATGAAACTGTGCATACTTTCTTTTCTTATTCAAAACCCTTTTGCAATTCATAATCTTTTTCTCATCAATTCCATCATCATCATTCTTCCTGCACATTAAACTAACCTTCAGCAATTTCCATTAATATTTTAACTTCGAAATGATCCGAAACAAACTGTAATCACAACTAAATCAACCGAATCAGTTTGAAATCAATCAAAAATCACTGACACAAATAAAAAATTCGTCTGAATCAATCCGAAACTCAAATCTTTTAACAGTATTCGAACAGAACTTTTGTATTAACTGTTTGACAAATCACTGAACAATATGATCACTAAATGTCATTTTATCCAATCAAAACCCTAATTTTAACCGAATATTAAAGAAACCAAAAAAATCAAAGAATAAAAGATCTGGGAAACAAAAAATTACCTAGAAAGTGTAGATTTACAAACATTCAGCCGGAAGTACCAGATATTAATGGTGGTGGTGATATGGTTCAAATGAAAGAATAAAAAACATCCATTTTTGGTTGTGATTTAGGGTTTCTCAAATAGACGCCGTGAGATGAATGCAGGAGAGACGAAACGCCTGAAATCATGAGCAGAAATAACAATCAATAAATCTTAGAAGAAAACCTGGTTGATACGAATCAATGATTTTGCAGAATAGTAGCAGCGAGTGTGAATGAGGCGATATTCATAGCAAAATTAAAATTAAAATTAAAATCTAATCACAGAGAAATAAAAAGAAGATGAAGAAAAAAGTTGTGATTTGAATTAGAATAGTGAAAATAACAATAAGTGAATATCAAAAGAAACCTGGATGAGACAAAACGGATGAAGGAGTGATAGTGGTGGCAGGGGACGGTGGAGAGCGGCGGTGAGTGGTGGTGGCGGCGGCGGAGAGAGTGGCGGTTGGTGGTAAACAGTTGAAAGTATTTGGGGATCTGGTGTTTGAAACCGAATTGATGATGATGCGGATCTTGAAACCCTAGATGGAAAGATTGCTCGATAGGGGAGAAGAATGAGTTGGGAGGCAGAACGTATGGAAAGAGGGAGAAGAATGAGATGGAAAGCTTTAGATTTGAGAGAGATGGGAGGATTGACAGTATGGTTTGAAATTTGAAAGTGGAGCCAGAACATATCCTTTCTCATAAAGTTGTTATTTTGAAAATTGTATAATAATCACACTTATATTAAATACAAAACGGAATTATGACATCAGCAGGGACACGTGGCATATGTTAATGGTTGACACGTAGGCAGATTTACATCAGCTCAACTTCTCTTATTATAGATAGTATAGATAAGTTGTTTTTTGAGTGTTTGGGTTAGCTTATTTTAGAGAGTTTTGTGTGTTTGAGAAGTCATTTTTGAGAAGTTAGAATTTCTAACTTCTCACTTATGACTTATATAAGTTAATAAGTCATTTTGAGAAGGAATCCCAAACACCTCCCATGACTGTGTTTTCAAAAGGTTAAAATTTTGTGTTGTGAACATTTATTCTAGAATTAAATTTGGTTTGGTTTTGTTTTGTTTAGTTCGGTTTGAAAAAAAATCAATGTTTTAAATATCGATATATACATGTTAAATTGGTTACCGTTTATCTATATCTATACTATATATAATGAATATTTGAAGGACAGAAATAGTTATTTGTCATCTGCTTAAAAAGTACAAGCCTTTAAAGCTTGTTGTACAAATACTAAATGAAAAAAGAAAAAAACATGGATGGCCCCATATAATCTTTCAAACATTGATGAATCTGTTGGGCAGGATCTCAAATTTGTGGACGGGATCTCAAATTTCATCATCATCCACTCTCTCAATCTTCACATTCCCTGCTCTCATTTCTCTCACCTCCGAGTTCTCTTTCGTCTTGTGAGAAACCTTAAACTGCAAAATTGTGTCATCGTAGAATGCTAGAAAGAGGAACAGAGTCGGTGGCTTCCGGCCACTAGCGGCGGCGATGGTGGATGGCATTTAGAGTGGCAGAAGATGGATGGCTTATTTTGACCTGACCAAAAAATAACCGATGTTTCAGCTTTCTTCCAAGGTAACCTTCAAACCCTAAAATGTCTAAATGTTACCGGAGCGGGCTCAAATCCCTTTTTGTTGTTGGTTTGATTTGAGGGATAAATTTCGTTGGGTTCTTAACAAGTAATTTTATTAGGGTTTTAGCAATTGTGATTCACCTGCCTAACAAGAGTAAAGCGCCGTCATTTTTATTATTTCTCTCTTTGTGTTTTAGGGTTTCTCGCTACCATATATGAGATGAGTATTGGGTTCATCAGTCGATAACATCAGTAATTCGTGCATTTCTCTTCTGTTGGAAGTCTTGGTTTTTCTGAAATGCGAGATAATGTTCCTCACTCTCTGTTTCTCTCTTCTCAAAGTAAACCCAAAACAGAAACATATTTTTTTTTATATATATTTTCATTTTTTCTATGTACTTATGTTCAAATTGATGAAGATTAAGGGTGGGTTTTCTTCTAATTTGGCAAATTACATCTGAACCTTATACGGAGTGCCAAAATTAGTTTTTTTATTGTTCGGTATAATTTGAACTTTTGAAGAACATAATAATTTAATGTTGATGGGTGAAACTAATCATCCGCGGATGGACATAACTGCAAGTGAGATTTGAGGTTAATTTGAAGTAACTATGCCATCTTAAATTTTTTTAATTTGTGCTTACCATCTCTTCAATGGTATAAAAATAAAATTTTGGGTACTTAGATTGATTAACTTACTCATTGATAACCTGATTATTATGTAGATTATTATGTTTGATGGTGTAGGTTCAAGCATGCCATGGGTTTTCTGCTGAATATGAAGGGAAATGTGACCAGAGAACTTGAAGAACGACGGAGTGTGTGGACCAGTTTAGATCCAGGGAAACGTGAAGTTAAAAGATTGAATGACATGCTTTTCTAGAATGTGTAGCGAATTGATGAGCCAAGGTAAAGTTGTTATAAAATCAATAATTTTACTGATTGATAACCTGCTTATTATGTAGATTATTATGTGTGTCTTTACCGTCTCCCCCACTACAAGGCCCGGTTTTAGGGCTGGGCAACCCGGGCAGATGCCAAGGCCCAAAGGGTTTATAGGTCCCGACAAAATTTCAAGGCCTAGATTTTTAAGTGAGCATTGTTATGTTAAATATTTAATAAATGAGTTTAATAACAAAAAAAAATGAAGCTAGCTCAATGGTTAAGAGTTAAGACACTCAAATTCGAAACCAAGGTCATGAGTTCTAATCCCCTCTTGTGCAATTTTATTTAAACAATTTTCAACTATTAGTCTCCTACATGTTTAGTTAATGATTTTGTAACGATTCATTTTCTAAAAACAATATTAACGTTTTATAAAGTGAGATTACCCGACATGTTATGCCTAAAAACATCACTAATTCGAATCACATATTTATATATACATGGGTGTATAATCATATTTTATCAAACTACACCACTTTTGGTTTGTTTTGTTTATTTCGTAACAATTATCGTCGTATTGTGATTTCTTGATATATAACTGATGAGTTTATATGATAAAAAGTGGGCCAAATATTTTTGTTTCGTTAGAGGCCCAATTTTTTTATCGTTCTTGGAGACGGCCCTGCCCACTACCAGGCCCGGTTTTAGGGTTGGGCAGCCCGGTCAGACGCCAAGGCCCAAAGGGTTTATAGGGTCCGACAAAATTTCAAGGCCTATATTTTTAAGTGAGCACTGTTATGTTAAATATTTAATAAATGAGTTTAATAACAAAAAAAATAATAATAATAAAGCTAGTTCAATGGTTAAGAGTTAAGACACTCAAATTCGAAAACCAAGGTCATGAGTTCTAATCCCCTCTTGTGCAATTTTATTTAAACAATTTTCAACTATTAGTCTCCTGCATGTTTAGGGCTATAGTCCTGAGGTCATGAGTTCAAACCCCATGATTAACTTTTCTTTTAGTTAATGATTTTGTAACGATTCATTTTCTAAAAACAATATTAACGTTTTATAAAGTGAGATTACCCGACATGTTATGCTTAAAAACACCACTAATTCGAATCACATATTTATATATACATGGGCGGTGTAAAACATATTTTATCAAACTACACCACTTTTGGTTTGTTTTGTTTATTTTGTAACAATTGTTATGAGAGTGTTGTTGCACGTAAGAATATTCACACCCGTATCAATAATCCGGATACCTTTGTTGCCTATGTTGACAAAGCGAGCCAGGCACACGGGCGTAGCGAGGCGTGGCCAAACTGCCTGGTGGAGTCTCAGGCGCAGATCTGCGACTTTTTTTTTTTTTTCAAAAAACGGCATCTAGGCGCGCGTTTGGAGGTAGGCGCAGGTGACTACATGCGCTCTTTCGACCAAATTCTGGCCAAAAACAACTTTCCGACGACTTTTCAACCAGATTCTGGCCAAAAGCAAGCCTGAACTTGCTGGAACTGTTATAGATTTGTGGAGGGAGAAGAAGGGTAGAGAAGAGATGGAGTTAAAAAATGATATCTGCTTTTATGTTTAAACCAGATAAAAGGGTATTTAATACTGTTCATGAACAGTAAACAGTGAAAAAGCCTGACTTTGACTGATGAGAGTGTTGATACATAGACTTTGACCCTAAAAGTGAACCTAGCACACTAGAAATGCAGATTTCATTTTACATAAGTTAAGTTATCTTTAATTTATAAATTTTTTTGTAGTTAGATTATGAGGTGGTTATTATTAAAACTTATGTTATTTACTTTTTTCATCTATTATATATATATATATAAATTTATTTATTTTTTCTATATATGCGCCTTAATTATCTTACGCCCTCGCTTTTTAAGCGCGTTGCGCCTAGGCTCTGGGCAAGGCTTGTGCGCCTTGCGCCTTTGACAACATAGTTTGTTGCGCCGGATAACTTGGCTCATCAGCATGGTATGAGTCATTTACAGGGAGTGTTTCATCAACAGGGGATGCGTGTTCAAATCTAGAAAGTCTGTTTTGTTTTCCTTGTACACTAGACACAACTTCCTCTTGCTCGTCAGAATCGGGAACGCCAAACTTCTCCAAAAACGGTATCATCATTAGTAAATAATTAATTAAAACAACAAGTAATTAAAACAGTTAAGCTAATAACTGTTACCGGAACGTTTTTGGGCACCCATGACTCGCCAGACTACAACCCAAAGACATAGTTGACGTCCCAATATGATGACATTTCAGCACCTCATAAGTGATAAAAAGAAGAAGGCAAAGAAGAAGCTCAGGGTTTTTGCAAAACGATGGATGGTTGAAGAATGCTCTGCATGTCACTATTTATTTCAAATATAGATGCCTCCTCGTATAGCCATATACGCCCCATATCACTTTATGTCGCATGTCAGACACATAGTCAAATCAGTCCTCAAGACGCCCTGTCTAGGCCTAGACGAAGTGTCTTGCTTTATCGTATTGCTCCCTCGTATAGGCCTAGACACCCCGTCTGATGTAACTGATTTGACCTGGTACGAGGTTCAGTGGCTGGTCGGAGAAAAAAACCCTAGATGCCTCGTATAGGCCTAGACGAGGTGTCTTAAAGGCCCTAACGCCCCGTCTAGACCTATACGAAGCGTGGTGTGAAAATATACATTAATTAAGGTGTGTATGATGACGTCAGATGTTGGTTGTGGAATTGAAATGGATACGTACGATTATCACGAATTCCGCGTGTGTCTCACCGTATCTTTCCACTAAATATGCAATCTTTGTAAAAAATACGATCGGAATTCTGATTTCATTTTTAATTTGAATGAATCTGAATGCCGTTGGATAATATGCGATACACATTCTCTCTCTAAATTCTTCTCTAACCCTAAGCCGATACACAGTTCTATATATAACCTCTACTCTTTGATACAGAAATCATGATTAATCGAAAACTTCTTCTCTCTCTAACTTCTTCTCTTTGTTCTAGAGAGAGAAAGTGCAGAGACGAAATGGCGATGGTTTACGATGGTTCGAAAACTTACTTCGTTATCGTAAGCTTTCTCTCTCTAACTTCTTCTCGTAAGGTTTATCTCTCTAACTTCTTCTCTTTGATATCTAGAGAGAGAAAGTGTAGTGATTGACGATCAATCTAGAAAACTCGCATCCTTCGGATATTAAACCAGGTGGCATCGGGAAAGCCTTTTGGAAGCAATGACTACATGGCGCTTACCCCATCGTGGGCTGTCTATGGAGCTAATGAAGGTGGTTTTGATCCTGAGCAGGCTCGCTATAAGAAAGAAAGGAATCACAAATTAAGCCGATGATTGATCAGGTGCGTCTATCGTATGGAAAATAATATTGGGTATGGTAAATTGGATAGACGGGTGGAATGGATGATAGGTCTAAACCGGTAATTTTTTGATACACGCCATGGGTTGGATTGGGTGGACCAGAAACGATTTTTGTCTAATATAAATAATAATTATCTATGGTTTAAGTAGAAAAGATTAAACAAAATAATATTTAGTAGGAGAGTTATCTATAATTAATTAGAAGAGAGTGTTTGCACAAAGTAATATACTTAGGTACTAATAGTTTAAAATTACCTTATAGGGTATTAACTTTTCATTTTGTAACATTTGGAGGTATTAACGTTAACTGTTTGTTAAACTATTAGTAGCTAAGTATGTTATTTATTGCAAACCACAGGGACTAACACGTTAATACCCTAGAAGTTAATACCTCCAAACGTTACAAAATGAAAATTTAATACCCTAGAAGGTGATTTTAAACTATTAGTACCTAAATATGTTTCTTTGTGCAAACCACAGGGACTAACTTTGTAATCAACTCTTAAACAAAATAATAATTATCCATAAGACATTAAACTAAATAGTATTTAGTAGGAGAGTTATCTATAATTAATTAAAATATATTAAACTAAAATAATAATTATCCATAAGACATGGCCTAATATGAGGACAAGTGTCCCATAAATGGTCTCTTTTATTATATAGTATAGATTTTGTACATGTGTGTTCAGGATCGAACCACTTATTCAATTATTCATTTATTTAAATTACGTGTTCGGGATCGAACCGATTGTCTATATATTTATTTATACTTTTTCATTTATTTACTTATGCTTATTTATTCATTTATTTATTTACGTGTTCAGTATCGAACCGTTTGTTTGGTTATTGACTCCTTTTACTCAAAAAAAGTCGGATATAAATAAACAATTGAACAAACAAATAAATAAATAAATAAGTATAATAGTTTGTGTGTATATATATATATATGTATATAATATAATAGTATAATATTATTACTTATAATATTATTATATTCTTTTTCCGTATAATGCTTTCCTTATTACTTGTAGGTTGATGTCTTCAACCCCTGTACCCGCTATTGCTGAGCTAGCCAACGAACCAGAACATAACTTAAGAAGAAGTAGGCGGCTTCGCGAAATATCACTTGTCTTTGCACAAAGGATTGCGTCCGCAATCGACGAACTGTGATACTTTTTGACAGCGAGAGTTCAGAGGACGATAGAGGAAGCATCATGGCGGAGGATGACCAACCATTGAATGAGACTAGCCTTTCCTGGAAGGGAGGGCTTGCTACCAAGCATCGCCCGATCTACAATAGCAGCATCGAGTTTTGAAATAAAATCTAGTATTATTAATATGTTACAAAATTTTGTGCAGTTTGATGGGAAGGATCACGAGGATCCGGGTCGACACATCACTTCATTTCTTGAGGTGTGCTCGACTTTCAAAATTAGAGACGTTTCTGAAGACGCAATCCATTTGCGACTCTTTCCATTTTCTTTCCGAGACAAAGCCCGATCTTGGCTTTTGTCACTTCCAGCAGGGTCCATCACGGCTTGGAAGGAGATGGCAGATCTTTTTATGCAAAAATACTTCCCTCTGGAAAAGACAGCTAAGCTAAAGAACCGTATAAGGACATTCAAACAAGACGAAGGAGAATCTCTACATGCAGCTTGGGAGAGGTTCAAAGATCTTCTGATTGATGTCCCACATCATGGGTTGTCCAAAAGGCAACTTGTGTTGAACTTCTACCAAGGACTCAACTACGACTCACAAGAGCGCATAGACGTATATGCAAAAGGCGATCTTGGAACTAAGACACCAACTGAAGCCTACGCAATTATAGAAAAAGCTACTTTGAAGTCGAGTTCTCGTCACAGTGGAGTGCGAAATAAAGCATCATCTATTCCTGGAGTTCATCAGGTGGATACGTATATGGCTCTTGCAATGCATATTGCAGTTTTGGCAGGAAGGTTTGATCAAACTCAGAACGTTTCGCAGGTACAATCATCATGTGAGCAGTGTGGAGTGTCACACGAGCCAGGTACTTGTGAGCAGGGTGTTATGTTTACAGGCCACGAAGAGGTGGACTATTTGGGCAATCAAATTAGACCCCAAAATAACCCCTACAGCAACACGTAAAACCCGGGATGGAGAAATCACCCAAACATTGGGTGTAAATCTAATTCTAATAACCAAAACCCATTCGGATACGCTTAACGTGCTCCCGCGCCACACCAGCCTTAGGGGCAATCCTTTCAGCCATAAGGGCAATCTTTCCAACCTCAAGGGTAATCCTTTCAACCACGTTACAATAATCAGGATTCAGGAAGCACTTCCTAGCCACAAGCCTCTCAAAGTAACTCAAAATTAGAGGAGATGATAGCGCAGCTGTTAAACAACTCCAATAATGCCAATCAAATATCTGAAAAACGATACCAGCAGCATGAGGAGCGTTTCATAGGGCAGGTAGGTGAAATGCGGAGTCAGAAGGCTTCAACACAAACCATTGAGAATCAAGTCGGCCAGTTGGCCAAAATGTTGTCTGGAAGACCCCAGGGTGGTCTTCCAGGTAACATAGAACCAAACCCAAGAGGGCATATTAATGCAGTAATGACGAGGAGTGGTAAAACCACGGGACCTGACAAATCGGACTCACCATCGATCACTTAGATGCATACTAACGTTTCGGACGAGGTGCACGATAGGCGAGTCCCAGCAAGTACAGCACAGCTCCAGGAGTCAGTTGCAGAATATACTCCAGTTACATATCTGAGCAGACTGAAGAAGTAGAAGAACGATGAACATGGTAAATTTCTTGAAATGTTTAAACAATTACATATAAACATACCATTTGTCAAGGCGTTGGCTCAAATGCCAAAATACGTAAAGTTCTTAAAAGACATCCTCATAAACAAGCAGAAACTCGAAAGCTTGTCTTGTGTATTGATGAATGAAAACTGTTTAGCCCTTCTCCAAAATCATTTACCTGAAAAGATGGGAGATCCGGGCAGTTTTACTCTTCCCTGCCTCATTGGCAGCATATCTGTCAGTCACGCATTGGCTGATTTAGGAGCAAGAATAAATCTTATGTCTTATAAGATTTTTGTTAAATTGGTGAACCTTCACCCACTAGAATGAGCATTCGACTTGTTGATCGTTCAATCAAGTATCCACGTGGATTCGTTGAAAATATGTCAGTTAAAATCGACAAATTCGAGTTTCCTGTGGATTTTGTTATTTTAGACATAGACGAAGACTCAAAAGTGCCTTTAATACTCGGACGACTGTTCCTCAATACTGCGAGGACGATTGTTGATGTGGCGGCTGGCCAAATCACGCTTCGAGTAAATGACGAGCACGTGACTTTTGATATTAAAAGATCAATGCAACATCCGCAAAGTCATGATGACATGCTTTACTATGTCGACATTGTCGACACTTGTGTAAGCTCTCATTTCCGAGGCACGATTGAGGAAATCGATACGGACACACATCTATTATGTGGGAACCTAGATGGCATTTCGTAGGAGAACCATGGAGTTGAGCAGCCGGTTTGCCAAATCGGTGATGATGGTTCCCAAAGTCCAGATCGATTTGTGGAAATTGACCGTGAAGTTGAAGAAAAGTCAAAACCTTCGGTTGAAGATCCACCTTCGTTGGAGTTAAAAGAACTCCCACCGCATCTTGAATATGCCTTTCTAGACGAGGAGTGTCGCTTGCCAGTCATCATTTCAGCATCTTTAGCAAAAGAGGAAAAGCGACAGCTTCTCAAAGTTCTAAAGCTTCATAAGAAAGCCATGGCGTGGAAGATTATGGATATCAAAGGCATTGGTCCTTCCTTTTGTACTCATAAGATTCTAATGGAAGATGATTACAAGCCTAGTGTACAACATCAAAGGCGTTTGAATCCGAATATGCAAGACGTGGTGAAGAAAGAAGTAATTAAGTTGTTAGATGCAGGGTTGATTTATCATATATCTGATTCTGTTTGGGTAAGTCCAGTGCAAGTAGTACCCAAGAAAGGTGGTATTACTGTAGTTCTAAATGATAGGAATGAACTTATTCCTACCCGTACCGTCACCGGATGGCGAGTCTGCATCGATTACCGCAAACTCAATGATGCCACCCGCAAGGACCACTTCCCGCTTCCATTCATCGATCAGATGTTGAAACGGCTGTCGGGGAAGTCATTTTTTTGTTTTCTGGATGAGTTTTCAGGTTATTTTCAAATTCCTATTGCTCCCGAGGACTTGGAAAAGACTACTTTCACATGTCCTTTTGTCACATTTGCCTACCGACGTATGCCTTTTGGGCTGTGTAATGCACCAACCACATTTCAGCACTGCATGGTAGCCATTTTGCATGATAAGATTGAAAACTCCATGGAAGTATTCATGGATGATTTCTCTGTTTTCGGCAGTTCTTTTAATCAATGTCTTGGAAATCTAAAAAGAATGTTAATGAGATGTGAGGAAACTAATCTTGTGCTAAACTGGGAGAAATGCCAATTCATGGTGAAGGAAGGGGTAGTTCTCGGACACAAAATCTCTGAAGCCGGGTTGGAAGTTGATCCAGCAAAGGTGGATATCATATCTAAACTTCCTCCCCCTACCTTGTTCAGAGCAATTAGAAGTTTCTTGGGTCATACAGGATTCTATAGGCGGTTCATAAAAGATTTTTCAAAAATCGCCAGACTGATGACCCGTTTGTTAGAAAAAGACACTCCATTTGTGTTTTTAGATGAATGCATGAAGGTGTTCAAACAGTTGAAGCAGAGACTTATTGAAGCCCCTATTTTGGTTGCACTAGACAGGGCGTTGCCATTTGAGATAATGTGCAATGCCAGTGATTTCGCAATAGGAGCAGTCTTAGGACAGCGAAGGGAGAAGCATTTTCATCCTATTTACTATGCTAGCAAAACTCTACATGATGCTCAAGAGCATTACATGACTACAGAAAAAGAGCTTTTGGCCGTAGCATATGATTTCATCAAATTCAGGTCGTACCTTGTGTTGTCCAAAACAATTGTGTACACAGATCACGCATCTATCTGATACCTTTTTTAGCAAATAGGATGCAAAACCGTGTCTTATTAGATGGATCTTGTTACTACAAGAATTTGACATTGAGATTCAAGACAAAAATGGTGTTTTGAATGTTGCAGCCGACCATCTCTCAAGACTCGACCATGGTAATGCTGAGAATTCATAGGAGGAACCAATAAACAACAATTTCCCCCATGAATTTCTTTTGAGTGTCGAGATGAATGACGAGTCACCTTGTTTCGCAGATTTCGCAAACTACCTCGCATGCGGAATCCTTATCCAAGGATTGTCGTATCAACAAAAGAGGAAGTTTTTCGTGGATTTAAAATCTTATATCTGGGACGAACCATTCTTATTTAGAGTCAGAGCCGATCAGTGATCCATAGGTGTGTATTTGGAGAGGAGGCAGCTAGCATTCTGTGCCACTGTCACGAGGGACCCACCGGAGGTCATCATGGAGCAAATTACACAGCAAAGAAAGTATTAGACTCCGGATTTTACTGGCCCACTATTTTTCGTGACGCGTATAAATGGGTTAGAGCGTGTGATGCTTGCCAGAGGGCAACAAATATCTTTGCACGTAATGAAATGCCTCAACATCCAATGCAAGTCTGTGAAGTCTTCGATATATGGGGTATCGACTTCATGGGTCCATTTCCAGCCTCACGGGGTAACAAATACATCCTAGTTGCAGTAGACCATGTCTCAAAGTGGGCCGAAGCACAAGCTTTGCCCACAAACGATGCTAGGGTGGTTGTGAGGTATTTGAAAAGTTTGTTTGCCCGATTTGGGGCTCAAAAAGCACCAATCAGTGACCGAGGAACGCATTTTTGTAATGCGCAGTTGGAACAAGCCTTGCCCCATTATGGTGTTCATCACAGGTTGGCTACGCCATACCATCCTCAAACGAGCGGGCAAGTGGAGGTCACGAATCGGGGTTTAAAAAGAATCCTTGAACGGTCCGTTAGTCGGAACCGCAAGGATTGGTCAGAAAAGTTAGATGACGCTCTGTGGGCTTTTCGAACTGCATTCAAGACACCTACAGGGACCACTCTCTTTAGATGGTTTACGGAAAAGCCTGTCATCTACTAGTCAAAAGGCATTCTGGGCCTTCAAAACGACAAATATGGATATAAAAGGCGGAGGTGAAGTCCGTTTTCTACAAATCCTCGAGCTTGAGGAGCTCAGAAACCATGCCTATGAGAGTTCTAGCAGGTACAAGGAACGAGTCAAGAGATTTCATAATGAAAGGTTGAGAGACCATAAGGATTTCCGCATAGGAGATCTTGTCTTGTTATATAACTCAAGGCTGCGTTTATTCCCCGGGAGACTAAAATCATCTACATCATCATTTATATCATTCATTTTTACATACACAAACTTGTCGATCGTTTTATATGCTTAAATTCGTTGTATTCAATTCATACCATACACTCAATCGTCGTCATTTATGCCTATACTTATATTCATACTTATGCACATATTCATATTCATACTCATACGTTTTATGTTTATGATTATGCTCATATTTCATATTCATAAGCATACATTTCATGCTTATACTTATATTCATAATCATACGTATATTCATGCTCATACTATTACTTATACTCATACGCATACTTACGATCATACCCATAATTCATACTCATAATTCATACTCATATTCATACATTCGTACCTATACGTCAGCGTAACCCTAGGGGTTCATTTACGTTGGTCTCATACATACTTAAACATAAACATGCGTATATACTACATCTTTATACGCACTCATTCATATTTTCAAATTTATGTGTACCCTGATTCATACACAACTAGTATAAGCTATGCGGATTATGCGACGATCAAAATAATCGCGGGTGCACATGGGATTATAGTGATAAGCGCATGAGAACCATAGAGTGTACTATTGTGTATGGTAAGACATGAAACGTAACATGACACCGAATGCGAAACAAATGTAGCATGGTTAAAACATGGTGGATATGTCACTAGTACGTCGAGTTTGACGGAGCTTTGGTCTCGATATAATCGGTTCGGTGATAAGAAATGAGTAGACGATAGAAACGACACCGAACAGTCACTTATAATCTGGTTTCTATTGATATTCCAACGTTACAGCACCACGAAACCAGTTGGACAACATTTCTCCTTAGGGACCAAAAGCTTGTCCAACACAAGGCCCAAGCCCCATATATACAGGCCTCATGGTTTCGTACGAATCTGCACAAGGTTCCTTCATACGAATCGGCCTGGTCTTGCATAACAATTACGAACCCACGTTCGTGCCTTCATGAAAAATATATATTTTCTCTCCAACCCTACAAATATCCTTATATCGCATGGTGTGGAAGGGGGGGGGGGGGGAGCCCGTTCAAGCCTCTACACAATCCTGAGCTCGGCATTTAAGGGGGTTGCCTCTTTGTGGGGCTTTAGGAGTTTCAACCGAGGGGGGGGGGGATTGACTTTGGAGGTGAAAGGTGTTGATAGGAAGATTATGATTGTTGTTCTTTTAATTACAATACCCCTTCCCCCTCCAAGTCCCTTTCACCCCATGGGTTTTGTGGCTTGAAGGGCAAAACTCCTTCTACTGATGTGGCAAACACGTGTCGCACCACGCCCCTTTCACACTGTATATTCTTTCCAATACTTATATTTCCACGTCGTCATTAGTTTTACACTTGTATTTAATAATCAAATTCATTTTATCATTAATACTTTTTTCTTATTTTCACATTACATATAATGAAAATTTAAACAACTAACATACACTTTTAAACGTGAACATTAATATACATGTATGTTAAAATTTTAAGCATGAACATTAAAATACATGTATAATAAAAAGTTGTATTACTTTTTCTTTAAAAATAGCATTAATAAATTTATGTTGTATATAAAACATTAGTCTTTTTGTTAGCTTACTCAATTGCTACATGTAAAATGAAAAATAATTATAGTGTATAAGTCACTAAAGTTTATAGTGTGCAATTTATCTATGCATTTCAAAATTAAAACCTATCTTTTGCTCTACCATCTCACCAAATGCACCATTCTTCTCCAAGTACACGTGTACTCAAATGCAAACTCCTCTAATACACTTCCTCAAGATTTGGTATCAATTCCCAAATTTACGGTGAATCTTTTCCCCCATATTTAAAGGGGTGGTGTTCTCACTAGGGCCGGAAGGTCACCAACTCTCACCGAACCCCACTCTGTGGCCTCTAAGAGTAGATAAAATCGTTTATATTTCTACACAGAAACAAATAGAGAAAAAATGAATCTCCAATATTGAAGTTATTTATTGAATCTCTTGTAGTGTGCTTCATTTGAAATTCATGCATATCAGCCGTGTGATTATTTAGTTTAAATTGACTACATGTTACAAATTAATTTTCGTCCGTTATAAAGTATAAAATCAATAAATAAAAGCTCAATCTATTTGGACAGCCGGTTGACCTATTTAGACACCTTTGAAACCCTAGACGCCTCGTATAGGCCTATACGGGGCGTCTAGGCACTGAATTCAAGAGGGTTTGAGTGGGATGTCAGGCACAAAGTTTGAGGGGCATAGACGCCTCGTACAGGCCTATACGAGGCGTCTAGGTGTTGGGTGTTTTTTTGGTTGAAAGAATGAGTGTTTTGGTGGGGTAATTTGATGGTTTTTGGAGGGTGATGTTTTTTTGAGTGAAAATTTTTGTGTTTTTAAGGAAAAGTTTTATTTTTTGTATAATAAATTTTTTACCGTTTTCAAGATCGGCTCTTTAAATATATTCGATCGTTTAACATTTTATTTTTTTAAATATTATCCTACCATTAAAATATTATCTCGTTTAAATATTATTTAACATTTTGAAAATTATATTGTTTTCGTATTATATTCTCAACATTTATTACAAAATATCAATTTAAGACAAACAATCATTAAGTAACCGAATAACTGAAAACACACTTAAATATGACATATATAAGACAAGTTTGTACACCCATAACAAAAATAAAAACTACAACTGAACACTAAATACCAAAATATGTCCATGCAGCTGGTCTATGCCTCCGAGAACGAGTCCGAGTCCGAATCTAGATCTGGCTACTGCGGCTACTGCTGCTGATGTGGTGCTCGAGGTGGTGGGAGCGGTATGGGGGGTAACCCCTCGTCCAACCTTTGTTGTACTTGCTTTGTTGTTGGTCGGCCATAAGTATTTTGTTGGACAACAGGTGGTTTCTTGGTAGATTTTGTTGGAGTCAACACCGCTTTAATCTTTGACAACAAGCTTTTTTTCTGAGCAGGGGGTGAGACTCTAATTGTTGTCTAACAATATTAAGCTCTTCGACCACGTCAACGTCATCATCTATCAATTTACAGGGTTGGAAGTTAAGCTTCCGCCAGAACACGTCTATGTCTTCGAGTTGAATCAGACGCTCTGCACGGTTAAAAAATTATTGTTTAAGCCACATGATTAACGAACATATATCACACAAGTGTTGTATGTTTAACAATTATTACCTGCACGTAGGTACTTTTCCAGCCTACAAGCACAGGACAACCCACAGCTGTACCACATTTGGCAACCACATGATGAATGATAGTGTTGCAAGACGTCTAGCTTCCTAAGTAGCTTTCCACTCAATAAGTTAAGGGCCGTATGGGAAACGTTTCCACGTAGGTGGTCAAACAGCGGGTTTCTGTGGTGGTTCATTATTTTTTCGATGCTTTCTCGAAAACTCCTCATTTCACCGTATTGTGTTTCACCTATATCCTGGACACAGCCAACTATACGGTCCAGCGAGCTCCTATCTAGGATGTATCTCTTTAAGTTGGCGTGTTGACTCTCAACTCTATTCGTGGTACAATTACCAAAGTTGCGACTCTTATCAGTCCACGCAAAGACAAACATTTCCTTATAATCTTTCAGCCAGTTATCATACACGTACTTGAAGACCCCTGAAAAGTAAAAATAATTTATTAAATGTACATAGGTGAGTCATATGTTATTAAAAAAACTTACTTGAATGTTTACACTCCACAAGTCGCTTTTGCAGGTTATGCAAGTGGTACTCGTATATGGGTACAGACTCACACAATGACCCCTATAATGACAGAAATTTTTGCCAATCTTCTTTTATGAAGGCACTTTTGCAGTGCTTCATAATATATAACTGATGAGTTTATATTATAATAAGTGGGCCCAATATTATTGTTTCGCCCGAGGCCTAATTGTTTTTATCGTTCTCGGAGACAACCTTTCCCACTACCAATAGATAATGTCTTCGCTTAACCAACTGTGACATTTTAAATACCGAGTTGTTCCAAATAGACCAAATTCCACCAGACATCCTCCCTTTCGAATTCACTGCTGCCCATTCGAAACATAAATTACCCCAGAATCTTTGTACATTTCTGGGCGTCAGGTCAGAAACTTGTGACTCTTGAATAGCCAAAAATGTAATGATGTGCTTTTTCTTTAAATCTTGAACCCACCTTGTTTTGTATTGTTTTTTAACCCCCTGTACGTTCAACAATAAAAAATTCATTTATTTTCGACACTACACCTAATTCTTCCACAACTAATCTTTTAACTTGTAAGCCGAAATTACCTGCTTGAATACCAACTTTATCACCCAGATCTGTTGTCGAGATGTTCTCTTTTTCATTATCTTTTGCCTCTAGGTTAGCTGACGGAGTTTCCATGAAGTAATTAATTAATGACTATACACATTTTCATGTACAGATGACAGAGTCTATCAAAGGCTACATGATAGAAGTAAAATGGGTAAAGGATGTTATCTTGGCATGGGTGACATAATCATAAATGAGGCGATCAAATGGGTTGTTACTGAACCTACTCTTTTCAAAGCTTCTTCTGCCATTGTAGACTCTTAAATGATATTGTTGGCTACAAGGTATGTCATCTTCGAATATTATATAACTAGCGGTAAGACCCGTGTGCAACCACGGGTGGTTTTTAGAAAACCATGCATAACACATTTTGATAGAAAGTATAGATAGGTATATAGATATTGTATCAAAACGTGTTATCTATTATAACTAAAAGACAACTATAAACATAGATCATCGGTTAATATATCAGTTACATATGATTATTTCCATTCTTCTATCCAAAAAAGGGAGTATCCACCAATTGACAATGTAAACTGTTTACCCAAAACGATAATGTAAACTGTTTATAGACATAAGTACATATAAAAGATGTGAATACAATTTAAGTTTCAACAAACATTAACTACCAACACACAATTACCTGCCTCAACAACTTTAACCAAAGCTAAATCAAGGTTGATCAGGCCTTTAACTTCCAGCAGTTCTTTGACTTCAACAGATGAAAGGTCCATCAACAGACTTTAGACTTCAGCAGATTTTTATGTATAACAGCCTTTATAAATCAGCAGACTTTAGAAATCAGCAGATCTTTATTCTCTCATCAACCTTTCCCGGATTTTCTCTTTGAATTGGAGCTCAAAATCCAAGGAATCAGTATCATCTTCATCACTATCAAGCTGAAGGTTAAAAAGATATTGGAGGTCAACTGGATTCAGACCAAGTGCATTCTCCCTTGATATCTTTTCAACACTACCATCAGACTTGATCAAAGTCAAAACACGGGTCTGTTTGTTAGACTTCCACTTTAGTATTTTTGGGTCTGATGGGTTTCTTGGGAGGAGTTTTATTTGAGAGGAGTTTGGCGATTGAGGCCTGCTTGCCAACGTTTGAAGTGTTTGAGCAACTTGAGCTTGTAGTTGCAACGAAGCATCATCCAATCCATATCGTAACTGATTTCTGATAGCCTCTTTTCTGATTTCAGCTTCTCTCTTTTCATTTTCCTCATCAATCAGTTGTTGTTTTTTTCTTTGCTTCACGACAGCGATGGATACATCTGCTGATGAGAACAACTTTTTAGAGTGAAGGGTCTGCCGAGGTCTAATAGTAGTTTCATCTTTGTATACTGGCTTTTTAGGAGGGGATGGATCTGTCTAACTTCGCTCTTCTAGCTTATTGTAAGCTTGATCAATATACTACCTAGACCATTTTCCAATAGCTCTAGCAGTCCCATACTTAGCTGCTACAAGTTCTGCCCTCATTCTCTTGTACTTCAATGCTTCATCCACTTCAACCTTCTTGTATTGTTTTCAGTTTGGAGCAGATTTTTGCATTTGAGGATCGTTACTCATCATTTCAATTCTATTAACTTCCACTTTAAAAACTTCAAGGGGCCAGTCTTTGAAATCAGACTTGTAGGCTTCGTAGGGCTTGGTATCCATGATAATGTTCAAGAAATCATCCCTTAATGTCTTTTGTAGCTCAGCATTTGGTGACAAATTTGACATTTATATCATTCATTTTTACATACCCAAACTTGTCGATAGTTTTATATGCTTAAATTCGTTGTATTCAATTCATACCATACACTCAATCGTCATCATTCATGCCTATACTTATATTCATACTTATGCACATATTCATATTCATATTCATATTCATATTCATATTCATATTCATATTCATATTCATATTCATACTCATATGTTTTATGTTTATACTTATGCTCATATTTCATATTCATAATCATACATTTCATGCTTATACTTATACTTATACTCATACATATATTCATGCTCATACTATTACTTATACTCATACGCATACTTACGACCATACCCATAATTCACACTCATATTCATACATTCGTACCTATACGTGAGCGTAACCCGAGGGGTTCATTTACGTTGGTCTCATGCATACTTAAACATAAACATGCTTATATACTACATCTTTATACGCACACATTCATATTTTCAATATTTATGTGTACCCTGATTCATACACAACTAGTACAAGCTATGCGGATTATGCGACGATCAAAATAATCGCGGGTGCACACGAGATTATAGTGATAGGCGCATGAGAACCATAGAGTGTACTACTGTGTATGATAAGACACCGAACGTAACATGACACCGAATGCGAAACAAACATAGCATGGTTAAAACATGGTGGATATGTAGATGATACTTTGATAGTCCAGGAAACGTCGAGTTTGATGGAGCTTTGGTCCTGATATGATTGGTTTAGTGATAAGAAATGAGTAGAAGATAGAAACGACACCGAACAATCACTTATAATCTGGTTTCTGTTGATATTCCAATGTTACATCACCACGAAATCAGTTGGACATCATTTCCCCTTAGGGACCAAAAGCTTGTCCAACACAAGACCCAATCCCCATATATATAGGCCTCATGGCTTTGTACGAATCTGCACAAGGTGCCTTCATACGAATCGACCTGGCCTTTCATCACAATTACGAACCCACTATGTCGCCCGTTCGTACGAAGGGAATCCATTCGTACGAATGGGCTTATACATAACAAAACCTTGATTCGTAACGACTTTCACTCTAATCTATACAATATTCAACACACGTTCTATCTAGCTATTCGCATAGTGGCATACATACAAAATACACACCAACAGATTCCCCTTAGTTGTCACTATCGAATCGTCACGTTGAAAACCTTGAGTTGTGTTTGAATATTTTGCAAGTTCTCATATTCTGCAACTTCAATCAGGCATCTTGAAATCTTCTATAGATTCCCCCTTGATTGATGATCCGGGTTTGCTTTTGACAGTGTCTAAACAAATTCCCCCTGAAATGAATCTTTAGGTTTTTGTTGCACTGTTCACGACTCCTCCTCTGATTTGCTAAACTGCAATCTTCACGAACAATCACCAAATTGAAACTAATCAATGAAGCAATCTCTGTTTCAGCTTTAGCCACATCCAAGTTCAGTTTTTGATATGACATTTAAGCACCACGATCTCGCATTCCACTTGCTCGATCTAAGTATTGTACAAAAACTCAACCGACAATTGATAGAAACTTCAAACACCCCACTGGTTAACTTCAAATCCGTGATTCCTCCTGAAATCCCGTTTTCCATGATCACTTTTAAGCACCTTCAAGAATGATAGATCCGTTTAAACGATAATCTCCACAATCAGCAAATCTTCATCGGATAACGAATCATCTGGTAACGTATACTGATCTTCAAAGCATTCGTCCACAATCAGATTCACCCTCTCGGACAATCTAGATCTTGGAAGCTATAATCTACAATCAGATTCACATTCCTAAACAATTATGAAGTCGGAACCACCCGAATACTGTTGCAGTGTCACGAATTTCAAAAATGGTAGAATTTCAACATATGACATTGAAATTTTTATTCCCCCTCATTTTTGCAAATTCTGACATCTTCTCACCGAATTCCCCCTCAAACCGAGCAATTCAGTCTTTTGTCATCTCTGAAAAACTTGACTATACTGATAATATGACAATTTCTGTCCCGATCATCAGTTTTTCATCCATGCGGATTTAACAGTTTTGGCTCATAAATAGTCAAAGACCCCGAATGATAAACATTATGCACCAGTTTCATGACTACTCCACTAATCTTCACAATCTGTGATCATCTGTATGCTAAAGACCCGGAAGAATTGACAATGATATACCAAGTGTCCCCTTCATATGAAGCTACAAACGCTCCCTTCATATGAAGCTGTGATAATATGACAGTTAAGCTCCATAGCCCCATTCGTAAGAACCCATGAAAAATTTAACACTTATGCACCCATGCCTCTTCGTACGAATCCAGATGTCCCCCTCCGTACGAATCCCCAACATATATGACAGTTCATTATCTCCCTTCGTACGATGCGCATTCGTACGAAGCTAAGCTGATGTCATCAAGAACACTTTCGAACACAAATTTCGCTCCAGAATCTTTAATACTTTGAATTTCGTGATGAAACTTCATAGGATTGTGTGAAAATCAATTCTGAACAGAATGATGTCTTCAATTTCGAATTTCATCCGTGAATTGACTTTCAATTTGATGTTTTTTCTGATATTTTACGCCAAAACTCACTACGTAACCAAAATCTATGAGCGTAGGTGATTCAACCAACTGTTAGATTGATTGAATCGGTACCGTAGCTCTGATACCACTTGATAGTCCAGGAAACGTCGAGTTTGACGAAGCTTTGGTCCCGATATGATCGGTTCGGTGATAAGAAATGAGTAGAAGATAGAAACAACACCGAACAATCACTTATAATTTGGTTTCTATTGATATTCCAACGTTACACACCACGAGACCACTTGGACAACATTTCCCCTTAGGGACCAAAAGATTGTCCGACACAAGACCCAAGCCCTATATATATAGGCCTCATGGCTTCGTACGAATCTGCACAAGGTGCCTTCATATGAATCGACCTGGTCTTGCATAACAATTACGAATCTGCACAAGGTGCCTTCGTACGAATCTGCACTATGTCGCCCGTTCGTACGAAGGGACTCCCTTCGTACGAATGGGCTTATACATCACAAAACCTTGATTCATAACGATTTTCACTCTAATCTATACAATATTCAACACACGCTCTATCTAGCTATTTGTACAGTGGCAGACATACAAAATATGCACAAACATACTTCCTATATATAAGTATTTTCACCATGTTACCAAACTTTTGTAAAACGTGCCATGAGAAATTCGGTGTTCTGCAGACAATATTTAGACCTAATATACAAACTTTAACAACTCACAAACACATTGCTAGCACACAATATCCGATTATCCGTGACGAGACCACCATTCTTAACGCTTCGTATTCTTTTGTAGCCAATACACATAACATTCTTATCCTTGCATTCCTTTACTAGATCGTTCGTCCACTCTCATACCTCCATTATTCTCCTTTATTCTTTGTCTTATATACAAACCTCGTTTACAAACAATCGGTTTAAACATCCAACCCATAAATACCTCTTTTAAAACTATTTTCCATCCTTTATTTATGTGCAAATATACTTGATTATCCATTACCCCCAAAACCATTTTATTTAAAATACCTAACTTTCTCGTTCCTCATAGATAAACAATTTCCTACAAACATGTGATTTATTAATTCTTTGAAACCAATGAAACTTTCCTTACCACCTACAGTGCAGCCATATTTTTCACCAAAATACATACCGTGTTATATGAGAGTTCTTAGGTAT
Organism: Helianthus tuberosus; assembly: GCA_030545235.1. NCBI lineage: Eukaryota > Viridiplantae > Streptophyta > Magnoliopsida > Asterales > Asteraceae > Helianthus > Helianthus tuberosus. The sequence continues at coordinate 142,900,838 of CM060357.1, forward strand.
CATATATTAAAATACCTCTTCATTGAGTTATTCAAACTTGTTTAAACTCGCGTGTCTATACACACACACATGCACGTTTTACTTATGCTTAATGCCTCAACTCATTTTAGTCAAACAAGGTACTTTTACAAAACCTATCCTTTCGTCCTTCAAAATTTTATACTTTTCAAAACGTTTCAAAACTTCCAAGTCTCAATTTTAGACAATCATTCCTTTAGACAAAATGCCTTTCAAAGTCTTCCTCTTGAATAAATTTCAGGACAAAATTTCCTAAAGGAGGGGAGACTGTAACGCCGTGCTTTTCGGTACCTTCCTTAATTAGAAAGGTTGTCTTGTATTTCTATTTTTGGAAATCTTGTATTCCTTGTAATCGTATTTCTGTTGTATCGTTGTAAAATCCGAGACTTTGATCATATATAAAATCCGTATTTCATACAAATCATACTTTACTTATTCGTACATGATTATACGTTTGAATTCATTATACATGTGATACCTTATTCAAAGTTCTTGTAAACATTTGTTAAACTTTCGAATACATATCATACATACACCACTTGTACGTTTTCACTCATGATTACGCGTCATTAATCATTTACATATACTTATATGTATGCTTGAAGTTATGTTTATATACTTAGAATTATATTATAACACACCTTGCACCATTAAAACATACCAAACATAAACTATAGGAACTAAAGTTGCCAAAAAATCAACAAAATCCTACAGCCGAAGTGGATCGGGGGCCCGCGACCGGCCCACCTCTGGGCTGTCACGCCCCGCCAGAGAGTAGAATCCGCAGTTTGTTATTGGCAGCTCGTGTATTAGCCAATTTTGTGTTGGTTTAAGTTGTATTTCTTGCATTTAAGACACCCAAACTAATCCTAATCCTCCCCTATAAAACCCACCTCATTCCCACACTTTTTCCACTTTGCAAACACATCAAACTCACTCTCAAAACACTCTAAATCAGCAGGAAATTCAGATTCAAGGCAGAAACATCTAAGTTGCAAAAGTGAGTTCATACTCACATTTCTTCTATCTTTTTTCACTTCTTCTTCCTCAACAAAGTATGGAACACCTCTAAGAGTGTTTCCACAGGTTTTCCATGGAAAACCAAGGTGGAACATCACCATTTTTGAGGTCCAACTTTCTGTTTTGCAAGAAAACTTTATAAAACATTCTTGAAATTTGTGTTTTTCTTCAATAAACCTATGTTCTTATGCTTCTAATCAAGCCTATGATTAGTGAGCTTAAACAAGGTTGTTTCATACAAAATCGGAGATGTTTTATCACTCCAAACTTTCTGTTTTGTAAGGGTTTTAACCCACAAGTGTTGTATCCACCAAGTTTGTTCTTGAAACAAGACTTGTGTTGGATGTGTGTGATTATTTGGAAGCCTTGGCTTCCTACCTTCAATCCACCACCTCACTTGATGATTTGTTCCTTGAGTAGTTAGTTCATTTCATTTTCATTTTTATTGTGTTCATGACCATCCTTGTTGTTCTTGTAACAACTTGTGCATTGGCGAATCTACGAAAGAGGTCTTAAAGGAAGGATTATCCTCCTACCTCCATGCATTATATGAAATCCTTGAAATACTTATTCGACTATAATTATACAATCCACTATATAGAATATATAAAACATATATAATATATATAATAACCGAACCCTTGATGATAATCAAATGATTATTCGTCAAGGTAGTAAGTTACATCATCTAAATACTTAGTTTCTCGTTACAATTCTAATGGTCATTTAAACCCATACGGGTTTTATAGTGTCCAAAACGAGTATTAAGTACTAGATGATTATTTTCTTGTATACTTACTTTCGTATATTTAAATTCCGAATCCTAATCCTCCGTTATTATCCGAATACGCACACACCTATGTTTCCTCGTGTAGAAGGACTCGGTGTTCCCCCTCCAAACCAACAACTCTTCACGGATTAACAAGTGGAAGCTTGCAAAACCGTGAGTACACTCGACCCGTTTATTTTTGAAACACTTTGGGTTGTAACATGTCAATATACAAAACTCACAAATACACACTTAAACATGTTTTTATGCTCAATCTGTATACATGCTACTTGTCATACTTAGGTTCATGCTAGATTCATACCTTGCTTCATGTCATTAACTTAGCTAGCCCGAACTTAACATATATATCGCTATAGGAGTAGCACATCGCCCGTCGGGGTCTTGTTAAGTCTTTTATTCATAAACTAGTCTCGTTACTTTTGTGGCGAGGGACACTTAATTCTTGTGGACACTTGGGTTTGACATTTAGTATCGCATGCTAGTTTACCTTGTATACAACTACCATGTGGATTTGAGAAAATGCTTTTATACTTATACTATATTATTACAAACTTGTGTACTCGCCAATGCTTTTGCATTGAACCTTTATTTTAAACATGTTATAGGTTGATGTTGATGCCATGATGAATCTAGTAGGGATGGCCAGAAACATGCTCAATATACTAGATTTGAATATGTTTTGTTATGTTATTGTTGTTGTATTTTGCCGTTCCCATGTTGTACTTGTACTTTTTTCGTTGTATTGACAATTTATGTTTATTAATGAAAATCGGTTTTGAATTAATTATTGTCGCAAAATAGTGTTATGTTTGATGAGCAATCTATTTCGTCTCACTCTGATGATTCCGCCATCGGTTGAGGTGTGACAGGGGGTATTTGATGTGATTAAAATACAACATATAAAGTATATCAAATACGACGTAAAAGCAACCATTTTTTTAGTACTAATGTTGGAAAAAGCTTGTGTTTTCGTTCCTTTTTAATTTTCAGGGTTAAAAGAGCGTAAATGTGCAAAAGGAGCAAAAAGACAGCAAAAACCAACATAATTGCAAAGAAGGAGGAATTGGCGTAACTCTCCAAGCCCCGATTCACATCCAAACCACAAAATAGCACGAGCAGAAGACTTGACACTAGGCTGTGTCCACCAGACACGGGCCGTGTCCGAAGATGGATGCTGTGCAGAGGAAAAGACAACTGCAAAAGACAAAACTGGAAGCCAACACGGGGTCGTGCTAAGCTAACACGGGGCGTGGTCAACTCAAATATTTTCAGAATCTGCGATAGTACATCAAGTACTTTCGCCACGGGCCGTACCGTTGACACACAGGGTCGTGTTAGTATAAGACATGACAAGCAGTTAATGAGGGGGGAGAGAGAGAGAGAGAGAGAGATGGCCACGGGGCCGTGCTAGGCAGGCACGGGCCATGGTGGAGCTTCTGATTTCAGCTATAAATAGAAGTGATTGGTTTCATTTCAAACCATCCCTTGGTAAACCACTTCTCTCTCACATGCCACCACTCCACCACCACTACAACACCATCATCCATTTTCCATCTTTTAGAGTGTGTGTGTAGTCTCGGGATCCAAGATTGATAGTAAGAATCTTTGTCAAACAAAGGCCATGCTTGGCTAAATTCTTACATCACTTGGTGAAGACATATCTTTTCTGTATTTCTTTTATGATTTCCAATCTTTAGAAACTTTTTAATTGGGTATGTATTAATGACTTTAATAATTAGTTTTTTATATTGAAGGCAAATTTATTCAACCATTCTTCATATGTCGTTTACTCACATATTCATGTTTTTACGGTCTATATAAAACATGTTAACTACTTGAATGGGGGTTAGAAAGGTGGTTGGGTAATTCTATGTCTCGTTCAGTGTATAGATCATGCGAGAACCTAGTTCAAGTTTAGTACCACTCCATGGATTGGCCGGGAATGACTGGCCCGACTGAGAGTAAGAAACCGCTTGAACTCCTTATTCATAAACGATTATTAAACCTTTAAACCAACCCCGCGAGGACTGTATCCCTGCTGACTCAGACCAACGGGTTGAGGGTGACCGTTGCCTAGAAGGGAGCACACCACATTTTGCATTAATAATTTACTTAATTATATTTCAATATTCCGACCTAGAGGGATTGTTTCCTTGCTGACTCAAACCACTAAGTTGAGTGTAACGTCCCTTTCAAAAGAGGGGCCTACTACTATAACTAAGATAATCTCTTAAAATGCCAAAAGTGCAGAAATTATCAAAAGGGTACATGAAAGATAAGTCGGATCCAACTGATTCTTTCTTGTCTATTTGTTTTTATTTTATTTTATTTTCTGTTTTTATCTTTTTATTAGTTTAAAAATCTTTTCTCAAAATTTGGTTAGATTGGACGTTGACGATAAGCCGGTACTAAAAGCTCTTGTGTCATTGGACGACATCAGTATCTTGCTATCACTATACTACGTCCGCGATGGGTGCACTTGCCCTAGCGTGTGTATAGAGTGATAGTAGAATATGGTGTTTTATAAATTTAAAACTTGAAATCTTCGAGTAAAAAAAGCTAAAAATATATACACCCGCATGCACGTCAATACCGCAACGCCATCCCTGAATATTCCGCCGCAACATGCGTTACATCAACTCGTTTATTACAAAATGTTTTTGTTTGGTGCTATGCACTTATGCAGTGAGATGAACATCCCTTTTGCATGCTAATATTTTTCACCAACACGTGGTTCAAATTCTGATTATGCTTACAAATCAATAAAATTTTAAAAAGTATATGTAATTAAAAAATGTACACAAAATTTTCGAAAACTTTAAATATATACATGCTCAAAGTAACATTTATCATCCTAAACATAATTCAACTTCAAAAATCAATCGACCCAACACGAAATAATCTTTAAAAATTTTCGTCAGAGCTGTGAGACAACCGTCACACACACAAGGGCCACACTATAAAGGGTCAAAATGAAAATTCTCACTTTCGTATTCCAACTTGCATGCCCGATCCATAATCCTGACCGTTGATTTAGATTCATCTCAATCTCTTTGTCCCAACTTTTCAATAATATCCACATGTTAAAAAGTCTTTTTTATGAAACTGTCAAGGAAACTCCCATGAACCCTCATAGAAACTACAACCCTATCACCATAATAAATACAACCCTTAAACACAGAAAGGAAACACCAAGATTTCACCAAAAATACACACACACACAATGGAAAACAAGAAACGACTAACCACAAAGCGAAAGAGCTGCATGAAACACCCGAAACACGAGCAATCTCCGGGTGTTTGCTCGTTGTGCTTACGAGAAAGATTATCAAAGATATCGGGTTCTTCATCACAGACTGTCTCAAATGTTTGCTCGTCATCTTCATCGTCTTCTATCTCTTCCGTATCTTCTGTTTCTTCGTCTCGATGCTCGTCTAATGCCCCGTCTTGTGCAGCATCTCCCACGCATGCTTATCGAAATCGAATGCGTGATGTTGAAGAGAAAGGGTATCTTTCTTTATTGAGAAAGAGTAGATCAATGGCTTTTGTTAGCGAAAAGATTGTGGAAAATGATGGGAAGAAGAAGAAAAGAGATGGATTTTGGTCAAAATTGATGGGGTTAAAGAGAAGTAATATGCAGAAGAGATCAATGGAAGAGGGTTCTTCAAGACTCATGCATTCAAGAACTATGAGAGAAATGTTGACTACAAGAATTTGATTTGACTTCCTATATATTATTCTTTTAATGGACAGAAAGAAACCCTTTTAGGGTTATATTATTCTTTGATTTTATTTGCATAAATATCTTTGTATACTTGAAGAAAATACGTTGGAAAAAAGAGTCAAAAATGTACAACTAAAAAGAAAGAAAAAAAATGACATTTTTCTAATATATTTTAATGTTTGGGCACACGTGTATTAATCTATCTATCTATCTATATTTTTTATAAAAGAAGAAAACTCAATGACATAAGAAAAGCTGATGTGACAGCAATAAAAGCTGTCCAACAATGCTTTTCTTATGTAATTATTGCATCATAAAGCTTAATATTAAAAGACTCTAAAGTTCAAAGTTTGGCCTATAATCACCTTTTCAAAGGTCTGCCCACATATACAAAAGGGCAAAACTCTGACCCTCCCTCATATTTCAAACCTCTTGCCAGATTCAAACCTCTGCCTTACATTCATGCTTCAAACCTCTGACCAATTCAAATTTAAAAATTCTGGCTCCAGATTCAAAATTCAAACCATATTTGTATAAAAAGTTCTTTTTAATTTCAAATCATCATAACAAACATAAACCCTAACTCTCTCTCTCTCTACGGTTTCTGCGAACTATGTTAGATTTGATATACCAGTTAATGTCAATATTTATTCTCTGTTTTGGTATAATGAAAATTCTAATAACTTCACTTTTCTCCTCCATCTAGGGTTTCTGCGTTCTCTATCTACTCACACACAATCTCAATTCTCTGCGACCGTGGTAAATAGAATCTTCTCTTTTAGATCTACTTAATTTTTTCAATATATATTGATGATTTCTCATGTTTGATTACTAATTTTGTGTTTTGATTTGTGAATCGTTTCATGTGATTATTGGATCTGTATTTTTTAATAATTGTTCAATATTATTATGCGATCTCACCCTCTCTAATCGGCTACACCATTTCCAACCTTTTAGCAGATAAGGATTTCATCTCTATATCTCTAAAAATGTTGGATTTCATTTATTAAACCCTAATCTCTCATCTTCTCTAATCGGCTACACCATCCCAACCTTCTAACATGTATCCTTTCATCTCGATATTTCTAAACAAATAATTAATCTGATAACAAGTACAATTCTTTGTTTAAAGGAAATATCATTCCTAATTTTGTTTTTTAAATCGATTCCTTCCTTATTGTTTACTTGATTTCAGATCTTGATTTGTTATCCAAACCTAGGGTATTCGATGATGCTCTAATGATTGAATCTATCGGTTTTCTCTGAGCCGCAGTCCCTACAACGTCTTACGTAAACAGCACCGGTGAGTACTCCATTGCCGTTGTTCAATCGAATTCAACGCTCGAAGATCAAGCTCAAGTGCTGACGTCATCTTCTGCGACTTACGTTGGTGTTTACTGTCACACCCCAAAAACGTCGCAGCGGAATATTAAGCGTAGTGGTGACGGAAGTTGGTGCACATTTATATCTTGTTGATCGATGCATTTAATTGTTGGACATTTTAGTACATTTTAAACATAAGTTATTTAAACATTACGTGTTAAGACACGACACAACCACATAGTTAAGTTGTCCTTGATCCTCGCGGATCTTATTACATATGTCCCAGAAAGTTTAAAAGTCGTCCAACATTTTTAAAACAAGCATCATGCATCATTCAAACACAAGCTACGCCTTGATTCCCGAAGCCGAACTTAAGTACCTGTAGAACACATTAAAAATCAAGTGTCAACACAAAGGAAGGTGAGTTCACTTATTCACATACAAATAAATTATTTCAAAGGAAAACTTTCTGATTATGTGTTTATTTGAAAACATCCATATAAATTTTACAAAGTCCATTTTTACTTCCTTAATAAAATCCACGGGTCTTCCGTTGCGGTTCAACCACCCGACAATATCACTCTTACCCAGGTTTTGTATATTAAATTATTGCGTCAATTTTCCGTCTTGTAATGTTAGCTAGACAATACGAACTATATATTAACCATGCAGGGATAATCAATGCTAGACAATAATCAGAATCAAAATTCGCCGCTTGACTTGACACGGAGCGACCGGTCACAACGGGGTTGTCAACCCGATAGATATACCAACAATTCCTCGCGTGCAATACTTAAATGATTAAACGACATCATGGGCGCAGGGTCCTCTTCGAGAACAATATGATGTCTACCTCACCTACAATATATATATCCTACTAATATGACAATTTAATACACGAAGTTGTACGAACCCCCTGGACCCTTCCATGGGACCAGGCCGGCATCCGTCCCAACTTTACGGTCTGTTTCGCCTCGGAAACACCGTACCAATCCCGTTTCATCCCGAAATAAATATATTCAACAAAACCGTTTCATCCCCAAAACATATATTTTCACAAATCCATATATTTTCAACGAAAATATATAATTTATATAAAAAATGTATGTTTTATTCTAAAAACATTATTAACCCCTTTTATTGGCGTGTTCTACCCCCAAAATATATATAAAGCAGTAAAAAGAGAGGTTTAGTGACACTTACCTTTGGGTGCGTATTTTAAATAGCGCAATCCCAGAGATTGATTTCTACACGTCCTAATATACATATAGGAATGATTTTAAATCAACATTCATAACACAAAATCCCAAGTTTCTCTGTTTTCTTAGAATTATCACATAACTTTGAGATTTTCTCGAAAAGTTATTATTTTTTATTATGTTGGCACGTTAATATATATATGAGTCCATATATATATATTTATGATTTTGCGACTTGAACGATTTTATTGGTGACTATTATTGTGTAAATCCGTTAATACTCCCATACATACGCAATATATCTACGATTTGCGCGTCGTAATATATATACATAAACGTTCACATAAATTGTTATCGAAACACGCGAAATCTTGTTAACTTATCTATTTTGTCATTTTTAAGGCAAATGTACGTAAAATATCTTATATGTATCAAATTTCATGCTCGACAAACAAGTTTCACGTTTAACGCAATTTTTACCGTTTCTACCGCACAAAACGTACAAGCATACATGCATAATCTAAACTTCCAAAATCATGTTAATAACTTAACATACTTTCACATTCTCATGCTTAAATCACATAACACATTTTAATACATATGGTTTACCCAAAATTTTACCCATAATTGTGTATACTGAAAAATGCGTATTTTAGCGATTCGGTAACGTTTTCAGGCGTCGGAAGTCACGTATGACCAATCAAACACCAAGTAAACTTTAAATTAGTTAAAATACTTATTTTATATTAAAAACAGCAGTTTACTTACTGATCTAAATCAGTTTTATAAAAATCACTCGAAAAGCCGATTTTTAACCGTTTTAACACATAGTTTTGCGTTAAACGTTACTATAATCATCCAAACTCGAAATGACTTGATATTTTAACACAATACATGTTATTTAATGATTAAAATAGTGGTTATAATCAGATTAGTGCAGTTTTTGTATAAGTCACATAAATCATGCGATTTCACGTATTTTACAACCTTTAATGCACCAAGTACAACATGCAAAGCTAGCAAACATTATGACAAAGTTATATGTCAATAATTTGTTTATTTTTTACCAAATCATACTCAAATCACCCTTTTATAAACATATGTCATCATGCATGTCTAAGTATATGCATCTATTATACCCATATCATAACATCATCATCCAACATAACCTTAAATGCATCAAAGACAATATTTATGTCATGTTCATCTAAATCAAAGCATATTCATTTCATTATCATCAAATCATTTTCACATAAATGCAAACATTCCTTTTTTAATTTACATGTGACAAAACTTTGTATATACATTGATATATATATATACATATATATACGACACACACACACATGCACATGAACTTCCAAAAGTTTACTTTACATCACTTTCAGCTCAAATCACAAAAATCTTTTTAGAACTTTCTTCTATGACACCTTTTTAACACATGCATGAACCCATCTTTCAAAGATCACTCAAATCATTCAAGAACAAGAAATCAAAACACAACTTATCACACACATGGCCATAACTTTTGGCCATATATACACACATATACACTTACTTTTACATTGATTAAAATCTCATTCTTTGTTAAATACAAGTTTGTGATTCATTCCAAGTTCAAGAGAAACCATCTAACATCTCCATCATCACTAAAAATCAAGAATGTGATTTAAAAAAAAGTTTATACCTTCAAGATTTTTAAGTGGGTTTTTGAGAAAAGATGATGATATGAGACTTGTTATTGCTTGAATCTTGCTTGAAATCACTTCCAAACACCCATTTTAGCTTGAAATCATCTTGAAAAGCCCTTGATTCTTCATGGAATGTTTAAAATTTTTGAAAGTCTATGTGTATAGGGGGTTTCGGCCGAGATATGTGAGAGAGAGGGAGCTGGAGTGTTGTTTTGATTTGTTTTCTTGATTGTTGTGAGGTTATGGAAGGTTTAAAAGTATTAATCATCATATGTGTATTCCTAGGCCAACAAGTGTTGGAGAGAGGAGAGAGAGAGAGCCTTCATGGCCGCCACCTAGCCCCCATGTCATGCACCTCTCACACAATTTGATATATACATATGTGACACCCGACTTTTCAGGCCGTACCGTACTATTGTAACACGTGTTGTGAATAGGTAACAGGGCTATATTTGACTGGTTATGATATTTATATGTGAAATTTAATGTGTTGGTAAAATTAAACTTTGATAAAAATTATGTTGGCAACGGTAAGATAAACGCTTATCGCGTAACGATTAAAATGCGAAACGAACGTCGGTGACCACCCGATCAGTGTTAAAATCCTAAAAATAATCTGTTATGGTTAGAATAATAATTTTAATCATATCCTTGTGGAAAAATAATTTAAAACGCTAAGAAACTCTATTTTTCTAGTTTGAGCGCGTACTGCGCGATACTGCGCGAATTAAATAAAATACTGTCAACGCAGCCAGTCAAGGAAACTGGTAATTATTTCAGTAATAATTTTGAGTGATTATTTTTATAGAATGATAAAAATAATTTAAAACACACTAAAACGGGATTAAAACGCTAGATAAAATACCCGGTATCCAGTAAAATACCTGTTTTTATCACTAATTTACATATGTATGTATATATATATATATATATAAGAATTATGTGTGTATTAGGAGAGAGAGAGAGAGAGGGAAAGTTGGCGGCCATGGAGGCCACCTCTTTCTTGGTGTTGCCACTTGTTGGACATGGGAATGTGAGAATGATGATTATCCTTCCAAACCTTTCAAACATCTCTCATATTTCAAGACTAAAATCAAAACAACACACTAACTCTTCCTCTCTCATACCTTACGGCCGAACACCCCCATATACACACACTTCAAAAATTTCAAATCACTCCATGAAGATTCAAGGGCCTTTCAAGGTGATTTCAAGCTAATATGGATGTTTGGAAGTGATTTCAAGCAAGAACAACCTCCATATCATCATCTATTCTCAAAAACCCATCTAAAAATCTTGAAGGTATAAACTTGTTTTAATCATGTTCTTGATTCATAGTGATGATGGAGATGTTAGATGGTTTCTCTTGAACTTGGAATAAATCACAAAAACTTGTATTTTACAAAGAATGAAATTTAAATCAAAGAAAAGTGAGTGTGCATATGTATTGTATATAGGGCCGAAAGTTTATGAGTGGGTGTGTATCTTTTTTTTTTTTTAAATTTAAGATGAAATTACTACAATATCATTCCACACGAAAAAGGGCAATTACAAAGCAATGGCAGGTAGTCGGGCAACAAGTTGCGCCGCCACCCCCTTTTGAATAGAAAACCAATTCTACTAAATACAAAGTTTGAGACCATTAGCGACGAAAAATTACTATTAACGACTTTTTGAACCCGATTCAAAAGTCGCACAGCGTCAGGAGCGAGACCACCAAAGGTATCAAACACAAACGGGACAAACACATGTTGATTCTCCAGGCAGGCTTTCTCATGTTTTGCCACTTTGCTTGCCTCTGTCTTGAGCACCGCTTGCCCTACGACAAAGCCCTTGTCCTTGAGCCCGACAAGGGGGTAGACTCCAATTAGATCTACACAAGCGTGTTTCCCCCTTCCCATCCAAACACAAGGATGTCCGCCAGGCGTAAAGTGGACCTCCCCTCTAAGGGGTCAGTCAGGAAATTTACTGGAGCCTCCTTTTTGGCAGATATCCCGACCCGCTTAAGAACATCACATAACACATCTCTCACCCAATCATGCCGATATTTAAACCCCGGTAGCTCTTTACAGTGGATCGCGTGCTCGCCGAAAGAATCCAAACACGCTTTTCGGCATACCGGACATGGCTCGTCAACTGGGAACAAAGGAATCATCAGTCGGTATCTAAGGATAGCACGGTATTCCACAGCTGACATGTGTTGCCCCAAGCCTTCAATAGGTGCGACAGACAGAAAATCCTGAGCATGTGGGGCACGTAGACATTCAAACACAACTCTTTGCCGAGGGGATAAAACAAACTTCTCTTCAAACCTCTTGACAATTTCACCATATAAGGCATTCGCCAGAATTTTTTGGGATTTAGGAGGGGCGGTGTCTTTAATGTAGAAACCGCCAATATCAAGGTCGGGAAGAGAACTATGCAAAAGGTCCAACGCACTCCTGTTATCGGAGTCTAAAACATCCCCACCACATTCTCGGAGTATGTGGTCTTGTAAACCCCACGATTGGGCCCTTGAAGCCACGAAAGTATATGAAGAGGCATCCTCGGCCGTACAAATCCCTAAGCCTCCGAACCGGGTCGGGAGAGAAGCCAACCTCCACTGGAGATCTCCAAAAAAGGCACCCCCACAAACAACAATATCCTCTAATGCTCCCCGGAGGCCTTCATAAAAAACAGAGACAGCTCCCCCGACCAAAGAAGGTTGACACGTTCGAAGACCAAACAGTAATTTAGCAACACCCATACAAGAACGAAGCAAGAGGAGCTCGCTCTGAGGGTCCCGTAGGCGTTTAAGGCACCTCATCAGCTCGACTGCACAGTTCGCTCTTTTAAGAGCCATACTACTAATAAACTCTGCATCACGACTAACGGCACCCCCAGGAGTTTCACACCCCGTACCGGCCTCCCAATCCCCCGAGGGAATAAGCCCTCCTGAACCTTTACACCATTGCAGGTTGGCCAGAAAACTTCAATTTTCTTTATATTAAGTTGAAGCCCTAAGGAAGGACCCTCAGCTCTGATGATATCTAAAGCATTAGCCACTTGGGTGGCATCTCCAATAAGCGTTCCGTCATCTAGGTACCAAGCGTGAAATAGAAGTTTGCAACGATCCCTTATTCAGTGAACAAGGGGGTGTAGAACAAGGGCAAAAAGGAGGGGCCCCAAGGGGTCCCCCTGCTGAACGCCAGTTGCAGACCAAATATACTCATCCCCCATATATAATCTAGCTGGTTGACCATATAAAAAATCGACCCACGTAGAAATAGAAGGACACCTTTTCCTTACCTCGTACAGTAGGGCTGTCCTATCAACCAAATTAAAAGCGTTTGAAAAATCAACAGTAAGCATAGCAAGAGACCCATCTTGGTGGTACTCATTAAGGAACCTGTTCACACTATGAAGAACGGCCTCTGCCCCACACGGAATCCCTACCCCAAACTGGAAATCGCCAAGGTATTTGGCCATCTCTTTCCTAACACCTTTCATGGCCACCTTGGATATCACCCTCCTCCAAATCAACCCAACAGCGATAGGCCTAATCCCATTATCCGGTTTGAGAAGAGGTGTAAGAGGAGCAGAAGCAATAAAATCCGCCAGACTCCTCGGACACCTCCCCCCCAAGCACAAATTAACCATAGCTGAAGTAGCCCTAAGCAGGCTATCAGCTATCACAGATCCCTCCCCACAAAAAGCATCTAAAAGATGTTGGGCCCTTAAGCCGTCTCTCCCGTACGACGTTCCTTTGGGGAAATATTTAATACACCCGAGCAGACAATCGGACTCCACCACAAGAGGAGACTCAGAAGGCAAGGAGGCAGGCATGGAAGGAGGGGGCATACATGGGTGCTTAGCCACTAAAGCCTCCAGAGTATTCTTATTGAGAGGGGTGACCCCCGAGGAGCATAAAACCTTAACCGCTGCAGTGAAATGATCATCAGCAACCTTACGTAAACATTGTTTCACATTGGTCCCCCCACACTCATTATCATTCTCAGTGCCCTTTTTGATTCCATCCATAACCCCCCTCGCGGGTTGATCAAACAGCGACTAGACATGAGTGGCAAAACCCTCACGATCACCCCACTGAGCCAAAGACCGCTGGATGCTAAGGCATTGGCCCGTCTTCCTATTGCCTGACCTCTTGTCCTGACGACCAACAGGCCTGAACGCCCGCAAGGTGCAACGTGGTAATATCAAAAGTTGAACCCATACCTCAACAGAATCAGGCATAGCAACCACCTTGTCCAAAGCTGCAGTTAAGACTTGGGCAAATGCCATACGACAACTAAGGGGGATACTCTTAACAGTCTTGATGGGGAGATAGAAAACACGGTCAAGCAAAGCAATATCTACACCCAACTCTTCCGAATAGGTATCAACGTTTTCAACACCGGGTCTAGTGATGCCAACAATAAAACCCTGTTCATCTCTCTCACCTGGCACAAACCGAATAACCTTATCCTCATGGTGGCACGCCCGACTGAAAGCATGAGGGCACATACACTCACCACATAACCATTGTCCGGACACCCTTAAAGCTTCACAAACAGAGGTAAAAAGATTAAGATCGTCAGCAATTGCACATCTCAAAGAATCTTTCCTCTCGTCTGAGCCCAAATGGTGACTCTTGATATGTGCCATTAACCTTGGGAATCCCTTAGCCCCCACCAAGCCATCTGGGCAACAATGAAACCGTCGGAAAGGACAAGGCCAGGAACCGCTACCATTAGAACCAACCATAACAAAACTAAGTAAGCGTAGTCGACACTTAGATAATGTCGCGTACGCCACCACCGATAAAGAAAACCCAACCCAAAAGGAATCGCAGCTGATGGGTCAAAAGGTAATTGAACCGCTACACTAAAAAACCCCAAAAAAATCACCCAGGCATTTCGTCGAACACCTTGCGTGCGAAGAAGAAAACCATAAAACAGAGAATAATATGAAGGTTTAGGGACAGGAAATTTAAAAACCGGAGAAGATTACGGAAATGTGAAGACTTTTGGGGGAATTAAAAAACCCTAACCCTAGAATAAGAAGAAGAAAGAAATGGGTAGAAGAAGAAGAAATAGTTTCAGTAGCCTTTCCATCAAAATATATTATATTGAAACCACCATTGTCACAAAGGGTACTCTTTGTTGATGTATATCAACAAGAAAATCATCAAATTCGAGATGCATCAAATTTGATTTGTAGATTCAAATTCTCCAAATTTGTGTAGGTTGATTATACCTGGAAGAATAAAACTTCAAGGTTTTTTTTTTTTTACAATATCTTCATTTTGATTCGACAAGATTTTGTATTTGATATGGGTTTACCGTCAAATTGACAGCAGGGAAGGGAGGATTGAAATTTGTAGATCTTTTGAAATTGGTTTGAAACTTGAAATTTGTATCTTGTTGTGTTTCGATTTTGTTAAATGATTCTTACTTGATTTGATTTTGAAAAGATGATTACATACATGTGTTGTAAAGGTGTCATAAAAGAAAGTTCTTAAAAAGGATCCATGATTTGAAATAGATGTGTTAAAAAGTGAAGTTTTGGAAGTTTATACATGTATGTATATGTGTGTATGTATATATATGTAAGTGCATACACAAAATTTTGTCATATGTAAATAAAAGAGGGGATGTTTGAATTTATGTGAAAATGATTTAAAGATGATGAGATGAACATGTTGTGATTTATAAGAACATGAAGTAAATGTATCCTTAGATGCATTTAAGGTTATGTTGGATGATGGTGTTATGATATGGGTATAATAGATGTATATACTTAAACATGCATGATGATATATGTTTATAAAAGGGTGATTTGAGTATGATTTAATAAAAATCAGTTTTTGGCAGATTATAAACACTAAAATAAAGTTATTTTAAAGTGTTTAGTGACATAAAACTTTGTCATAATGTTTGCTAGCTTTGCATGTTGTACTTGGTGCATTAAAGATTGTAAAATACGAGAAATCGAATGATTTATGTGACGTAAATAAAAACTGCACTAATCTGATTATAACCACTATTTAAATCAGTAAATAACATGTATTATGTTAAAATATCAAATCGTTTCGAGTTGGGATGGTTATAGTAATGTTTAACGCAAAACTATGCGTTAAAACGGTCAAAAATATGCTTTTCGAGTGATTTTTGTAAAACTGATTTAGATCAGTAAATAAACTAAATAAACTGATGTTTTTAGTTTAAAAACAAGTATTTTAACTAATTTTAAGTTTACTTGGTGTTTGGTTGGTCATACATGACTTCTGACGCCCGAAAACATTACCGAATCCCTAAAATACGCATTTTTCGATGAACACTAGTATGGTTAAATTTTGGGTGAACCTTATGTGATAAAATGTGCTAAGTGATTTAAACATGTAAATGTGATAATATGTTAAGTTTTAACTTGATAGTGGGAAATTTAGACTATGCATGTATACTTGTGCGTTTTGTGCGGTAGAAACGGTAAAAATTGCGTTAAATGTGTAACCTGTTTGTCGAGCATGAAATTTGGTACATATGAGATGTTTTTTTGTATATTTGCTTTAAAATGACAAAATAGATAATTTAACAAGATTTCACGTGTTACGATGTTAAATTATGTGAGCGTTTATGTATATATATTACGACACGCAAACCGTAAATATATTGCGTATGAACGGGAGAGAGTTAACGGATTTACACAAATGGTCACCAATAAAATCGTTCAAGTTACAAAATCATAAATATATATATGTGGACTCATATATATATTAACGTGCCAACATAATAAAAAATAATAACTTTTCAAAAAAATTCCAAAGTTATGTGATAATTCTAAAAAACAGAGAAACTTAGGATTTTTGTGTTATGTATATTGATTTAGAATCGTTCCTATATTAGGACGTGTAGAAAATCAATCTCTGGGATTGCGCTATTAAAATACGCACCCAAAGGTGAGTGTCACTAACCCCCTCTTTTTACTGATTTGTATATATTTTGGGGGTAGAACACGTCAATAAAAGGGTTTAATAATGTTTTCGAAATAAAACATACCTTTTAATATAAAGTATATATTTTCGTTGAAAATATATGAAATTTGATAAGTCATACGTTTCGAAGTAAAACGTTTTTGATGAATGAATATTGAAAGTACGGTATTTCCTAAGCGAAACATGACCGTACAGTTGGGGACGAATTCTGGACAGGGTCTCAAATGATGGAGTGTCAGGGGAATTCGTACAACGTCGTGTATTAAATTGTCATATTAGTAGGATATATATATTGTACGTGAGGCAGACATCATATGGTTCATTGAGATAGGACCCTGCG
This sequence comes from Helianthus tuberosus, assembly GCA_030545235.1. Classification (NCBI taxonomy): domain Eukaryota; kingdom Viridiplantae; phylum Streptophyta; class Magnoliopsida; order Asterales; family Asteraceae; genus Helianthus; species Helianthus tuberosus. The sequence goes on from CM060357.1 coordinate 142,917,916, forward strand.
CCCATGATGTCGTTTAATCATTTAAGTAATGTACGCGAGGAATTGTTGGTAGATCTAGCAGGTTGACAACCCCATCGTGACCGGTCGCCCTGTGTCAAGTCAAACAACGAATTGATATTATGTTTATTGTCTAGCTTTGATTATCCCTGCATGGTTAATATATAGTTCGTATTGTCTAGCTAACATACGAGTTTGAAAATTGACGCAATAATTTAATATACAAAACCTGGGCAATATATATTACAGTTTTCGGGTTGATGAACCAACGGAAGGCCCATGGATTTTATTAAGGAAGTAAAACGGACTTTCAAAATTATATGGATGTTTTCAAATAAACACCTAAACAGAAAGTTTTCCTTGGATTAAAATTGTGTGTAAGTGAATATGTGAACTCACCTTCCTTTGTGTTGACACTTGATTTTAACGTGTTCTACATGTACTTGAGTTCGGCTTCGGGAAATCATGGCGTATCTTGTGTTTGATGATGCATGTTGTTTTGTTTAAATATGTTGGACAACTTTTAAACTTTCTGGGGCGTGTGTAATAAGATCCATAAGGATCAAAGACAACTTAACTATGTAGTCATGTCGTAAAACGTAACGTTTAAATAACTTATGTTTAAAATAAATTAAAATGTTCAACAATTAAATGCATCGATCGACAAGATATAAATGGGCACCAACTTCCATCACCACTACGTTTTATATTCCGCTGCGACGTTTTTGGGGTGTGACAGAAGTTGGTATCTGAGCCAATGGTTGTTAGCGAACTAGATGTTTTTAGAGGAAAACACTAGACTTCAACCGAAGAATTTTGAGATTTAAAGTCCAAAATTCTCGAAGCCAAGATTTTTAAATAAACATGGAAAATTTTATCATGTATGAAAACCCTTATGTGTTTATGTGCATACATGATTTTCTGTTTATTTGGGCCTTGTGTGTTACTATTCATATTGATCACACACTTACTTTGTACAGTTACTATATGTGACGTCTCGGTCTATAGAGCCATTAGTAGTCCTGCTCACTGATACTGTCGAGCCTACACTTGAGATTGTTTCGCCCGTCGTTACAGAATCGTCTATTCCATTATTCAAGTCACATATTTTGCTACACCTCTTTTAAGTCTACACCCGCTGTAGGAAGAGGACTCGACCCGTTGGAGAGATCGCATTCGACTTCGAGAGCTGAGACAGCATCCGCTTTGAAGAAGCAGAAAGGGATTTGGGTCAATCGCTCTCACAGCAATCGTTAGTTCGCCACGTTATGCGGAGACTTGGAGACGACGAAGGGCAAAATGAGAGACTTAGAGGGACAAATGGACTGGGATGATGAGCTAGAAGAGCTTGTTAGGAAGATGTTGGACTTCCAGGGATTGAAGCGTTAGTTGTTTTTTGTTTCTGTTGTTTGTTTTGTATGTGTCATTTGATGAACCCTATTTAGGGCTTGCATGCCAAATTTTCAGATATTTAGGAGGAAACTTCATACATGCTTGTTGAGGGTGTTGATGTAGACATGCCAAATTTTGATTAGTCTTCGTACTAAAAACAAGATTTGTAATTTCTGGTATAAATATCAAATGGGTTTCTTTTGGTTTAAGAATTATTCTCATTAATACGTGGATATTATACATGCCCAATGTATGGTCCACTAGCATTTAATGATTGAATTATTTTGGATATCGTCTTATGTTGATATTATGTTGTAATAATAGAAACGACGAAATGCCGCCAAAAGCGAGACAGGGTTCTGGACTACCTATTACCCCGAAAGAGTTGGCATGACTCATAACCCAACACGTTAATACTGCCATGGAACAGCGTGATGCTAACCAGAATGATGGCCAAAAACGTGAATGCGGTACTCCCGGGCAGGATCTTGATGGGACACAGATTGGAAACCCTTCAGGAAATATAACGATCAGAAAAGTTTAGTAGTTCATGTGTTATGATATAATCAGAGCGTTTTCCTGATTTTCATTAACCTTGTGAACAGTACATAGATGTACACGCAAAACAATCCAGGGTTGTAACCCAAGATCATTTACTGGTACCCTATGCAATGACGTTGCAACGGTATGCGTGATGTCGGACCGTCACAGCGGATCGACCATTCAAATAAATTCGCATTCCGAGCCTACATCTGGGGATTCGCGAAAGCGAAAGTCTGAGAGTTCGAGGAAGGCGTATGTAGCCAGTTCTAGCCGTTCTAGAAAGGATGATGCCAGGGATGGCCGGAGTAGCTTTGAGAAGAAGACTCACGAGGATGAGCGGAGAAAGTGCGCCAGATGTGGGTGGACTAGACATATGACTCGCGAGTGCTATGCTAAGAGTACATCGGAGGGAGGTACACTCGATGGATGCTATGAGTGCGGTGAGCAAGGACATTTCGAGAGAGATTGTCTGAAAATGAAGGGTCAGGATGCCAGGAGTAGAGCGTTCGAGCTAAACGCTGGGAAGGCACGAGACGATCTTGCAATTGTTACCGGTATGTTTCGAATCAAAAACCAATTTATGTTCGTACTTTTAATACTGAAGCTAACTTGAGTTTTGTCTCGAAAAACTTTGGACCATTTTTGAGTTCTCTAACAAGTAAGCTAAGTATAAAGTACTCGATAGAACTAGTAATTGGTAAGCTGATAGAGACTAGCGAAGTCGTTCGCGGCTGTAAAATTTAGTTAGGTGATCATAGTTCTAGTGTCGATTTATTTCCAGTGGAGCTGGGGAGCCTTGACGCGGATGTGAGAATGGATTGATTATCCAAGAGCGAAGTGGGGACTATCACTTGAAGAAGCTAGCTAGGATACCTCGTCCTGATGATAGTGGAGAGGCAGAAGTTGTTCACAAAGACCGATCGAGTGTTGAGTGTTGATGGTTGAGAGTCGTCAGTGTTTTGAGGATGCTCGAGTTGTTATGAAAAGGCTATCATGCGTTCTTTGTTAACATGGTGGATACGCATGCCAAATGTAGGAATATCGGAGAGATTCCTATTGTTCGCAATTATCCAGAAATTTTCCTAAAAAGACTTACCTGGATTGCCCCCTGCGAGACAGGTTGAATTCCGAATCGATCTGGTATCTGGTGCTGCATCAATGGCAAAATCTCCTTATAGATTAAGCATCGTCTAAGATGATAGAAATGTTGAGTCAGTTTCAAGAGCTATTGGACAAGGGTTTCATTCGATCAAGCTTCTCGCTTTGAGGTGCATCTGTTTTGTTGAGAGAAAGAAGGATGGATCCTTCAGGATATGTGATGATTTCAGAAAGCCGAAAAAGTTTACTATCAAGAATCGGTACCCTTTTACCGAGGATTGACGATTTATTCAATTAAGCTACCGGGATCCAGCCGCTACATGAAGATCGATCTACGATCAGGATATCATCAGTTGAAGATTGCTGATGAAGTTGTTCCGGGGACTGCTTTTCAAACGTGATATGGCCATTACGAGTTATTAGTCATGCCTTTTGACTAAATTAATTCGCCATTTATAATTATGAATCTCATGAACAGGGTATGGGAACCCTAATCAGATAAATTCGTGATAATACTCATCGACGACATACTTGCCTATGTGCGAACCAAGGAAAATCATGAGTAACGTTTGAAGTTAACTATGGAGTTGGTGAATGATGAGGAGCGCCAAAGACCCCGTCGGGAGTATGATGATCCATATGACTAGCTAGGTGCTACCGGAGATTTATTAAGAATTTCTCTAAATTAGTGTAGCCTTCGACACTAATAACCCCAAAAGGAAAAGGGAAATTGATTGGACAGCAAGATAGTAGGAAGCTGTTCGGACCCTTGAAAGAAAAGTTGGGAGCGTGTATGATGGACTCCGAAGGAAGTTAAGATACTCACATGCCTTTGGCAGAGTTATCTTACAATAATAATTAACATGCTAGTATTTAGGTTGCTCGGTTTGAAGCCTTGTAAGGATGGAAGTGTTGATCACCATTTTATCGAGCTGACGTGACAAAGGACAATTAACCAGACCCGAGTTATCTAGGAAACCAGCGACATGATTTTCCTGGATCGAGGGAAGCTTAAAAGTCGCCAATTGATCAACAGAAGGATTACATCAACAATTGAAGGACCTATTGCGATTCCAGATTGAAGATTTGGTTGTGTTAAAGGTGTTATCTTGCGGAGATGCTATTACGTTTAGCAGAATGATTAGGTCCTTTCAATAGCCCATCTTGAGTCGGATCAGTCGCTTATAGGCTCAAGCTACCATAAGGATGGAGTAGTGTACATGATGTATTGTTTGGGTTCAGTTGAGAAAGTGTATAATGGATAATACACTGATTTTGTTCTTTATAGAGATTTGTTTGGAAGATAAACGGAAGTTTATCGAAGCACCGTAGAAGCATTACGTATAGCTAGAAGAGTTATGCTAATAACCGGACAGGCGATTACAACATTCTAGTCATGTATGCGATTTATTGATTTGGAGATTTGTGGATATCTGAAATGAATGCGGGAAGGAAGGAAGACGAGTTTATGAGATTTGATTCTTTCGAGAGCCCATCTCGAGTTGGATCAATTGGGTGTAAACTCAAACTATCTTAGATATGGGGTAATGTATATGTAAATATACATATGTAGAACCCGAATTGGTGGAACTTTGACTTAATCTTCTCGATTAAGTGCTTGTAAATGTTGAACCATGGAAAGGGTGGAAAGGGTGGAAAGCGTCGAGATGTGAGATTAGGAATTGAGGATGTGTGCAATATAGGTCTACGGAGACTCTTCGTAAGAATCAAAATTTCTTGCAGAAACTACAAGACTATATTCATTAAACCTGTTTTTGTTGTTTCCACCCAGTGCAAAAACAAAACCTGTAAAGTAAAATTTCGGGGACGAAATTTCCTAAACAGGGGGAGACTGTGACACCCGGCTTTTCAGGCCGTACTGTACAATTGTAACACGTTTTGTGAATAGGTAACAAGGCTATATTTTACTGGTTATGAAGTTTGTATGTGAAATTTAATGTGTTGGTAAAATTAAACTTTGATAAAAATTATGTTGGCAACGGTAAGATAAACGCTTATCGCGTAACGATTAAAATGCGAAACGAACGTCAGCGACCACCCGATCAGTGTTAAAATACTAAAAATAATATGTTATGGTTAGAATAATAATTTTAATCTTACCATTTCTTGCAGAAACTACAAGACTATATTCATTAAACCTGTTTTTGTTGTTTCCACCCAGTGCAAAAACAAAACCTGTAAAGTAAAATTTCGGGGACGAAATTTCCTAAACAGGGGGAGACTGTGACACCCGGCTTTTCAGGCCGTACTGTACAATTGTAACACGTTTTGTGAATAGGTAACAAGGCTATATTTTACTGGTTATGAAGTTTGTATGTGAAATTTAATGTGTTGGTAAAATTAAACTTTGATAAAAATTATGTTGGCAACGGTAAGATAAACGCTTATCGCGTAACGATTAAAATGCGAAACGAACGTCAGCGACCACCCGATCAGTGTTAAAATACTAAAAATAATATGTTATGGTTAGAATAATAATTTTAATCATATCCGTGTTTTAAAATAATTTAAAACACTAAGCAACTCTATTTTTCGAGTTTGAGCGCGTACTGCGCGAATTAAATAAAATACTGTCAACGCAGCCAGTCAAGGCAACTGGTAATTATTTCAGTAATAATTTTTAGTGAATATTTTTATAGAATGGTAAAAATAATTTAAAACACACTAAAACGGGATTAAAACGCTATATAAAATATCTGGTATCCAGTAAAATACCTGTTTTATCACTAATTTACATATGTATGTATATATATGTATAAGAATTATGTGTGTATTAGGAGAGAGAGAGAGGGAAAGGTGGCTGTCATGGAGGCCACCTCCTTCTTGGTGTTGCCACTTGTTGGACATGGGAATGTGAGAATGATGATTATCCTTCCAAACCTCTCCAACATCTCTCATATTTCAAGACTAAAATCAAAACAACACACTAACTCTTCCTCTCTCATACCTTACAGCCGAACACCCCCATATACACACACTTTCAAAAATTTTAAATCATTCCATGAAGATTCAAGGGCCTTTCAAGGTGATTTCAAGCTAATATGGATGTTTGGAAGTGATTTCAAGCAAGAACAACCTCCATATCATCATCTATTCTCAAAAACCCATCTAAAAATCTTGAAGGTATAAACTTGTTTTTAAATCATGTTCTTGATGCATAGTGATGATGGAGATGTTAGATGGTTTCTCTTGAACTTGGAATAAATCACAAAAACTTGTATTTTACAAAGAATGAAATTTAAATCAAAGAAAAGTGAGTGTGTATATGTATTGTATATAGGGCCGAAAGTTTATGAGTGGGTGTGTGTCTTGTTGTGTTTTGATTTTGTTAAATGATTCTTACTTGATTTGATTTTGAAAAGATGATTACATGCATGTGTTGTAAAGGTGTCATAAAAGAAAGTTCTTAAAAAGGATCCATGATTGAAATAGATGTGTTAAAAAGTGAAGTTTTGGAAGTTTATAGATGTATGTATATATGTGTATGTCGTATATGTATGTACATATATGTAAGTGCATACACAAAATTTTGTCATATGTAAATAAAAGAAGGAATGTTTGCATTTATGAGAAAATGATTTAATGATGATGAGATGAACATGTTGTGATTTATAAGAACATAAAGTAAATGTATCCTTAGATTCATTTAAGGTTATGTTGGATGATGGTGTTATGATATGGGTATAATAGATGCATATACTTAAACATGCATGATGATATATGTTTATAAAAGGGTGATTTGAGTATGATTTAATAAAAATCAGTTTTTGGCAGATTATAAACACTAAAATAAATTTATTTTAAAGTGTTTAGTGACATAAAACTTTGTCATAATGTTTGTTTGCTTTGCATGTTGTACTTGGTGCATTAAAGATTGTAAAATACGAGAAATCGCATGATTTATGTGACTTAAATAAAAACTGCATTAATCTGATTATAACCACTATTTAAATAATTAAATAACATGTATTATGTTAAAATATCAAATCTTTTCGAGTTGGTATGGTTATAGTAAGATTTAACGCAAAACTATGCGTTAAAACGGTCAAAAATCGGTTTTTCGAGCGATTTTTGTAAAACTGATTTAGATCAGTAAATAAACTGATGTTTTTAGTTTAAAAACAACTATTTTAACTAATTTTAAGTTTACTTGGTGTTTGGTTGGTCATACGTGACTTCCGACGCCCGAAAACGTTACCGAATCGCTAAAATACGCATTTTTCGATGAACACTAGTCTGGGTAAATTTTAAGTGAACCTTATGTGATAAAATGTGTTAAGTAATTTAAACATGTAAATATGATAATATGTTAAGTGTTAACTTGATAGTGGGAAATTTAGACTATGCATGTATACTTGTGCGTTTTGTGCGGTAGAAACGGTAAAATTTGCGTTAAATGTGTAACCTGTTTGTCGAGCATGAAATTTGGTACATATGAGATGTTTTATGTATATATGCTTTAAAATGACAAAATAGATAAGTTAACAAGATTTCGCGTGTTACGATGTTAAATTATGTGAGCGTTTATGTATATATATTACGACACGCAAACCGTAAATATATTGCGTATGAATGGGAGGGAGTTAACGGATATACACAAATGGTCACCAATAAAATCGTTCAAGTCGCAAAATTATAAATATATATATATGGACTCATATATATATTAACGTGCCAACATAATCAAAAATTAATAACTTTTCGAGAAAATTACAAAGTTAAGTGATTATTCTAAGAAACGGAGAAACTTAGGCTTTTTGTGTTATGTATATTGATTTAGAATCGTTCCTATATTAGGACGTGTAGAAAATCAATCTCTGGGATTGCGCTATTAAAATACGCACCCAAAGGTGAGTGTCACTAAACCACTCTTTTTACTGCTTTGTACATATTTTGGGGGTAGAACACGTCAATAAAAGGGTTTAATAATGTTTTCGAAATAAAACATACCTTTTAATATAAAATATATATTTTCATTGAAAATATATGAAATTTGATAAGTCATACGTTTCGAAGTAAAACGTTTTTGATGAATGAATATTGAAAGTACGGTATTTCCTAAGCGAAACATGACCGTACAATTGGGGACGAATTCTGGACTGGGTCTCAAATGATGGAGTGTCTGGGGAATTCGTACAACGTCGTGTATTAAATTGTCATATTAGTAGGATATATATTGTACGTGAGGCATACATCATATGGTTCATTGAGATAGGACCCTGCGCCCATGATGTCGTTTAATCATTTAAGTAATGTACGCGAGGAATTGTTGGTAGATCTATCGGGTTGACAACCCCGTTGTGACCGGTCGCCCCGTGTCAAGTCAAACGACGAATTGATATTCTGTTTATTGTCTAGCTTTGATTATCCCTGCATGGTTAATATATAGTTCGTATTGTCTAGCTAACATACGAGTCTGAAAATTGACGCAATAATTTAATATACAAAACCTGGGCAATATATATTACAGTTTTCGGATTGATGAACCGACGGAAGGCCCATGGATTTTGTTAAGTAAAACGGAATTTCAAAATTATATGGATGTTTTCAAATAAACACCTAAACAGAAAGTTTTCCTTGGATTAAAATTGTTTGTAAGTGAATATGTGAACTCACCTTCCTTTGTGTTGACACTTGATTTTAACGTGTTCTACAGGTACTTGAGTTCGCCTTCGGGAAATCATGGCGTTTCTTGTGTTTGATGATGCATGTTGTTTTGTTTAATATGTTGGACAGCTTTTAAACTTTCTGGGATGTATGTAATAAGATCTATAAGGATCAAAGACAACTTAACTATGTAGTCATGTTGTAAAACGTAACGTTTAAATAACTTATGTTTAAAATAAATTAGAATGTCCAACAATTAAATGAATCGATCGACAAGATATAAATTGGCACCAACTTCCATCACCACTACGTTTTATATTCCGCTGCGACGTTTTTGGGGTGTGACAACATACATTATGTATGTAAATTAGTGTTAAAACTGGTATTTACCTGGATACCGGGTATTTTATCTAGCGTTTTAATCCCGTTTTTGTGCGTTTCAAATTATTTTTATCATTCTATAAAAATAATCACTCAAAATTATTACTGAAGTAATTACCAGTTGCCTCGACTGGCTACGTTGACAGTATTTTGTTTAATTCGCGCAGTAACGCACAGTACGCGCTCAAACTCAAAAAATAGAGTTTCATAGCGTTTTAATTTATTTTTCATCACGAATATGATTAAAATTATTATTCTAATCATAATAGACTATTTTTAAGATTTTAACACTGATCAGGTGGTCACCGACGTTCGTTTCGCATTTTAACCGTTACGCGATAAACGTTTATCTTATCGTTGCCAACATAATTTTTTTATCAAAGTTTAATTTTACCAACTCATTAAATTTCACATATAAACATCATAACCAGTCAAATATAGCCATGTTACCTATTCACAACACGTGTTACAATTGTACGGTATGGCCTGAAAAGCCGGGTGTCACATTTACGACGGTCACGGTGGTCCTGAAGCGTCCAGATTCATTACTAATCATATGTTCGGTTACTTACAGAGTAATTAGCTTCAGTTAACCCTAATTTTCGTCAGGTTTTGGTTTATAGATCGTTTTTTTGTTGTTTTTAGGCTTATTTATAGTTTGATTGCAAGATATTTTGAGTGAAAGCTGTTTGTAGACTTAGATAGGTGACTAGAAAACAGTTATTTATGATTTAGTTTATAGATTGGTCACTGCTTTTTTCTGGTTATAGTATATAGATCGATGTTTGTTGTGTTTTTGGCGTTTTTAGGCTTATCGGTACTCGGATTGTAAGATATCTTGACTGAAAACAGTCATTAATGATTTAGTTTATAGACTGACTTTCACGGTGGCCTCTAAGCGTCTCAATTCATCACGAATCCTGATTGCTCAGTGTGTCATTCGACGAACGGTGTACTTTGTCGAGCTTGCCTTAAGGCCAGGTATGGTGAATGTAAGTCTAAGATCATGGCCATATCTAAAGTTTATATATGATGAAACTTTGTGAAGGTTTTGACATCATTAGATAATGTTGTGGCAGTTTGTGGCGGAAATGGAAGAAGTGAGAGAAAACAAGCAATGGAAATGTCCTCACTGCATAGAAGAAGAAGGAACCAGACCTTATTGGATATGTAACAGGTACAAACATCAACATTTTTATTGCAATTTAAACACGCTTCTTTTGTCCATATCATATCAATTTCAATTAAGTATATTTTTTGTCGCATTTTTGTAGCTCTTTATGCTTGAAGAAGTAAAAGATGGTGCAAACTGGTATTGCTATATTCAGAATTTGAATTCTAGGGTTTCAAATCGAGATATATAGGAATATTCGTCTGTTTTGTGCAATCGGTTGTTTATGATCACAATGATACTTGTGATAAAATCTTATAGGAATTCATGAAAGTTTGGATGAACTCAGCACAGATTTGGCTGATTACATAGCCGAATGATCTGAGGCATCGGTTAAAGAACGCGGTTATTTCGCCAATGTCTAAATATAATCAGCTTGATGAAGTAACAATACAAATGATATTTAAATTAATATAATCAGCTGTTTACATGTGTTTTTAAATATATTCAATGGCTTTTTTTTGAAGAATTGGGTTATGATTGTATGATTTGTATGCTAATCTTGAAATGCATTTCTTGATTACATTGCATATGTGCTTACTGTGTATTAATGATCTTTTTTGTCTAAAAAGATATATAGGAATATTCTTCAACTTTGAAAAAGAAAGATAAGGTCTATTTTTCAAAATGTTTGATAGAAACCTTTGTTGCGCTCAACAGATGTTCGAATAACTCAATCAGTGGTTTGAACATCTGTTTGACTTTTGGTCAACTTTGAAAAAGAAAGATAAGGCCTGTTTTTCAAAATGTCTGATAGAAACCTCTGTTGGGCTCAACAGACGTTTGAATAACTCAATCAGTGGTTTGAACATTTGTTTGACTTTTGGTCAACCTTGAAAAAGAAAGATAAGGTCTGTTTTTAAAAATGTCTGATAGAAACCTTTGTTGGGCTCAAGAGACGTTTGAATAACTCAATCAGTGGTTTGAACATCTGTTTGACTTTTGGTCAACTGTTGGACTTTTGGTCAACTGTTGAACTTTTGGTCAACATCTGTTTAACTTTTGGTCAACAGAGGTTAAAAGGGTTAGTCAACAGAGGTTAAAAAGGGGTTAGTCCACAGAGGTTAAAAGAGTTAATCAACAGAGGTTAGAACGGATTAGTCAACAGAGGTTAAATGGCAAATGATGCTATCAACAATTATTTTGGTGATGCTATAGATGAACCATCCAGTAATCTTTAGTTCCATGTTTTTATATTAAATGACGAATGATGCTGTAAACAATTCTTTTGTTTACTTCTGAAGGTAGTCATCTTTCCAAGAATCAACATAAACGACCCATACAAAAGTGTGTTATGGTGATTCGTTGTTTTGTAAAATGTGTTATGCATGGTTTTCCAAGAAACCACCCGTGTTTGCACACAGGTCTTACCGCTAGTACTTTCTATAAAAGGAGAAATCCCAATGATATAAGAAAAGCTGATGTGGCAGGCAGAGAGGCTGTCCAACAATGCTTTTCTTATGTCATAATTACATCATAAAGCTTAATATATAAAATCATTTTAAATTCTATCTAAAAGTCTGCCTCATCCCAAAACCCCTCTACCCATATCTTTCCTTTAAAGCCAGCGTATAACTTAGCAGATGTTTCGTTTGGCAAACGTATACCTTAGCAGATGTTTTGAAATTGCCGGTAATTTCAAATTCAAAATGCCTGAGGATATGTAATTTGCAATTAATGCATGTCACTCACTCACTTCTGTCAATCATCTTCTTATATAAAGGTTTTTTTTTTCTCATTTCACTCTTCATATTTACACTCTGCTAAGTTCTCTGCTTTTGTATTTTCAAACCACATTTCCAATGTATCTCTCCCTCCAATCCCTTCTTCTCAATACTTGACATTTGTTCATAAAGGATAAGAGAAAATGGAAGCTCTCTCTAACCCACTTTCAGAACAAATTTTGGGGATATGTGGTTTGCCTTGATGATGGTAATGTCATATATATAATTATGTTTGTTTTGGTTTTTGATTTTTACTAATTGTTTTTTATCTGAGTTATGACTAAATGATGATTGTGAATGATCTGAGCAGATGGTGATGATGAATGTTCTACAGTTGTTTCCAACATCATTGTTCCAACATCGTTTAAAGTATGTTTTTTTGCTACTCGAATTTTGAAATTTTTAATTTTTAATTTTGAAGTGATCTACTCTAATTCTCGCTTTATATTTCAGTCTAATCACAGTTGTTTGAAATACATACAATCATATGCGGGTTATTTTAAGTTTGTGGATTTTAAACTGTTTCCAGCTCTGTTTTCTTCGAGCGACCAGTGGTAGAAGTATTTGTGGAGTCATAATGGTTTTAGAATATGTTAATATGGATATTGATGGAATCAAATTAAACACAAAGAAAGATTATTAAATGTACAGTTAAATAATTTTTGCTTATGACTAAGTGATGATTATAATTGACTTGGGCAGATGATGATGATGTAGAACCCACAGTGGTTCCTACTAAACGCAAGAAAGGATCTGCTACTATTGTAAGATAAGATTTTATTTAATAAGATATATAAGTAGATTCAGTTTGTTCTTTACTGCCTTTTTTGTATTAAAAGAAGCATAAAGTTTGGAATTTTGATGTATAGAATGTATACACTTCTGCAGGCTCCGATGATTTAAAGCAGCTCTTTATCAAACAAGTTGAGGATTAAGTATATGAGGATAGGGCTACTCTTCAACAGCTAAAGAAGTGTTTTGATGTACTGCATCTTGGTCTGTTCACGAGAGATCAGGTTTCCAGAAACCTGATGGTGATGCCTTCAATACTTCCGTGGAGTTCATGGCGATTGTCAAAGATATGCATTGATAAGTTCAGTACTCGATGGAGTTGAAGCTAAAAGCACTTAATTTTTGTTGTTAGATTCCTAAATTTCTTGGTGTTGTTGTTAGATTTTAAAGTTTCGTTGTTCAGTACTCGATGTAATTGTTGATCTTTTTTAATCATCATAATTAAATTTTAATCCTATTAATGTTTGTGGAGCATTTTATTTTTACTAATTTTAAGGTGCATAAGTATTATTATCTAATGTTTAGTATCATCTGATTATTGCAGATCGGTGTTGATGTAGATGTGAAATTGTCTCTGAGTTTGATTTAGATTATGTTGATGTTGAATCAATTTCTTTTACTGTATAGATCTGTCAAAGTTAAAGTTTTCCAAAAGAGAACATCTGCTCAAAATCATCATCTGCTGATCTAATGGTTGTTTGACTTGCTACTGTTGCCAACATCTGTTGTTGCCTAACAGTGCTTCTCAACATCCGTGTGCGCTGAAGTGGTAGAAATATGTGTTTAGGATGTAGAGTATTGTTGGTCTTTAAATGAAGAGTTTTTTTTATTGTTTTTTTATGCTAGAGTTTTGAAATTTTATTATTTGGTAAGTCAACAGTTCTCTGAAGAATTTCCCCCTCTCAATTGCAAATACTCAACATCTGTTACTTTAAATCTTTGTCAAAGGTAAAGTCTGCCCAAAGAGAACATCTATTTTGTAGTGATCCTTTGCTAATCTAACGGCTGTTTGACTTGCTACTGTTGCCAACATCTATTGTTGCCTAACAGAGCTTTTTGAAGAATTTCCTCCTCTCAATTGCAAATACTCATGCATCTGTTACTTTAAATCTCTATCAAAGGTAAAGTCTGCCCAAAGAGAACATCTGTTTAGTAGTGATCTTCTGCTAATCTAACGGTTGTTTGACTTGCTACTGTTGGCAACATCTGTTGTTGCCTAACAGAGGTTTGCAACATCTTTGTCTGCTAGAGTTGTAGAAGCATGTGTTTACTATGTGGAGTATTGCTGGTCTTTAAATGAAGATATTTTTTCTATTAATTTTTTATGTCAGAGTTTTGAAATTTTATTATTTTTTTATTATTTGGTAAGTCAGCCGTTTTTTGAAGAATTTCCTCTCAATTACAAATACACAACATCTGCTCTTCTAAATGTCTGTCAGCGGTAAACTCTGTCCAAAGTGAACATCTGATGTGGCATAAGAAAAGTTGACGTGGCATAAGAAAATCTGATGTGGCAGCCAGAGAGGCTGTCCAACAATGTTTTTCTTATTTCATTACTTCATCATAAAGCATAATATATATAAAATCATTTTAAAATCTATCTAAAAGTCTGCCTGATCTCAAAACCTCTACCCATATCTATCCTTTAAATGTATAACTTAGCAGATATTTTGAAATTGCCGGTAATTTCAAATTCAAAATGCCTGAGGATATGTAATTTGCAATTAATGCATGTCACTCACTCACTTCTGTCTTATGGTAAATGCGTCTTATGGTAAATGAAGAGGTTAATTGTAATTATGATAACGTGTTTAATTTTATATTTTTCCCATGGAAACGCACTTTTGAAATATTTTGCATTAAAAGCCTAACCATCGTCGCATCATATTCTTTAACAGTAAGTTAGTTTGACGATGTATTTATTCATAACCGCCTTCATTGGGTATACAAAATACATTGGGCAGAGGCTTTCACCATTACCTCTTTCATCCATCTACTCAATCATCTTCAAAGTTTTTCATTTATCAATATCATTACAATTTCTTTGGCTTTCAAACACGCATTTGTTCACTGCAAAATGGAAAACATTGGGTTTCAAGTGATTGTTGACGAAATTTTCACAAGGCTCTCTGCAGAAGATATTGGTCGTTTGAAATGTTTTTCCAAGAATTTTTATAGGGAACTGTCATGTCATGCATTTGAGATGATGCATGCTCTCCGAAGTGGAGATTCACTACAAAAGAAACTACTCTCCTTTAAAGACACGTCAATTGTCGTTGACAACATACTAGCTGGTAATTTGGATGTCGTTACAATCAAAACCTTAAGTTTTCCTAACAATGTCCACCCTACCTTCTTACGTATTCTATCGTCATTTAATGGATTGTTGTTAGTTTGCAATGAAGGGATTTGCTGTGAGCTAATCCTTTGGAATCCAACTACCAGGCGCTATAAGGTTTTGTCTGACGACTACTTCAATTATATTCATGATCGAAACTCCGATACAGGTGGAATTTATTTTGATCAATCAAATGATCTGAAAGTGCTGAACATCAGATGTTACCATAATGTGGCTGCTGCTCGTGTTTACTCACGACGTCATGAGTCATGGAGAACAATAAATTTTGGTAGCGTAAATAATTATGGTTCAAGCAGTTATTCATGGTCTCCGGGAATTTATGTTGATAAAACCATATATTTCATGGTTTCAAATTATTGGTATCCACTAGGTGAGAGGAACATCGTTGCTTTCGATGTTCTTTTTGAGACTTTCAGAATGCTTCGTTTTCCAGAGAGTATCGTAGTCAATCCTTGCCAAGGGCATTTTTTTGACCATCGCAAAGAGGCTGCATTTGATTGTTATTGGAAAGTCTGCTGAGCTAACTATTGATTTGCTCAGATATGAAGAAGAAGGCTGGATCAAGGTGTTTGCATTCAATAATCCTCGTGTAGTCGATTATGTAGATAGGCGCCGAAGGACTAATATAATTGAAAACAACAAGTGGCTGATAACAAGCATTTGGGGGGATATGGTTGAAGTTGATCTGAGCAATGAAGTTTTGAAATACCTCCAACATGTTGACAACTACAATGGTCCGAAAGGAGCTTTATTTATCGAGACTACTGTTTCGCCCATTGATTAGAAATTAGTATGTTGTATTTTATTGAATGTTGTTTGTTGTTTCGAACTTTGTTTATTATATAGTTACCTCTGTTTGACACTTGTAGTTTTTATATAATTAGTTGTGTTAAAATTATTAACCATTTTGAGAGTTTAAAAGCTTTTAATATTGGCAAAGGTCTGTTTAAATGATGAAAGCTCTGTTGTTGTGAATAGATGTTTGAAAATAAACAGTGGTTGATACATCTGTCATCTGTTGACTCTGGTCAACAAATGGATGAAAATAGATGTTTGAAACCACTGTTGGGTTAAAACGGTGGTTTAAAACCACTATTGGGTTAAAATAGTGTTTTGTGGAGGTTGAAGGGGATTGAGACGACTGTTGGGTTAAAATATTATTTTCTGGAAAGGAACATGCTTGAATGCAAATGTTATTTCGTTTACAAAAGATTAATAAATTGTATATTTTTGTATTTTTTATACTCTAAACTTTAAGTATTTAAGGTTGAAGTTGAAGTTGAAGTTGGGGGGATATGGTTGAAGTTGATCTGAGCAATGAAGTTTTGAAATACCTCCAACATGTTGACAAATACAAATGGTCCGAAAGGAGCTTTATTTATCGAGACTACTGTTTTGCCCATTGATTAGAAATTATTATGTTGTATTTTACAGAATGTTGTTTGCTGTTTTGAAGTTTGTTTATTATATAATTACCTCTGTTTGACACTTTCATATTTTATATAATTAGTTGTGTTAAAATTATTAACCATGTTTGTTATTTAAATTAATTAAATGAATATTTAGGTTTGAGAGTCTAAAAGCTTGTAATATTGGCAAATGTCTGTTTAAATGATGAAAGCTCTGTTGTTGTGAAAAGATGTTTGAAAATAAAACAGTGGTTGATACATCTGTTGACTTTGGTCAACAGATTGATGAAAACCGATGTTTGAAACCACTGTTTGGTTAAAGCAGAGTGTTGTGGAGAAAACTGTGGTTAAAACTTTTGTTGGGTTAAAACGGTGGTTTAAAACCACTGTTAGGTTAAAATAGTGTTTTGTGGAGGTTGAAGGGGATTGAAACGACTGTTGGGTTAAAATATTGTTTTTTTGGAGAAGGAACATGCTTGAATGCAAATGTTATTTCGTTTACAAAAGATTAATAAATTGTATATTTTTGTATTTTTTATACTCCAAACTTTAAGTATTTAAGGTTGAAGTTGAAGTTGGGGGGATATGGTTGAAGTTGATCTGAGCAATGAAGTTTTGAAATATCTCCAACATGTTGACAAATACAAATGGTCCGAAAGGAGCTTTATTTATTGAGATCACTGTTTCGCCCATTGATTAGAAATTATTATGTTGTATTTTACTGAATGCTGTTTGCTGTTTTGAAGTTTGTTTATTATATAGTTATCTCTGTTTGACACTTTCATATTTTATATAATTAGTTGTGTTAAAATTATTAACCATGTTTGTTATTTAAATTAATTAAATGAATATTTAGGTTTGAGAATTTAAAAGCTTGTAATATTGGCAAAGGTCTGTTTAAATGATGAAAGCTTTGTTGTTGTGAACAGATGTTTGAAAATAAAACAGTGGTTGATACATCTGTTGACTTTGGTCAACAGATGGATGAAAACAGATGTTTGAAACCACTGTTGGGTTAATGCAGAGTGTTGTAGAGAAAACTGTGGTTGAAACCGCTGTTGGGTTAAAACGGTGGTTTACAACCACTGTTGGGTTAAAATATTGTTTTGTGGAGGTTGAAGGGGATTGAAACGACTGTTGATTTAAAATATTGTTTTTTGGAGAAGGAACATGCTTGAATGCAAATGTTATTTCGTTTACAAAAGATTAATAAATTGTATATTTTTGTATTTTTTATACTCTAAACTTTAAGTATTTACCTACTGACTTATCTATTTATAAGTCTATAAATATAACCATATTCATCATTTATATTTGTTATGCATGGTTTTCTAAGAAATCACCCGTGTTTGCACACGGGTCTTACCGCTAGTACTTTCTATAAAAGGAGAAATCCCAATGACATAAGAAAAGCTGATGTGGCAGCCAGAGAGGCTGTCCAACAATGCTTTTCTTATGTCATTACTGCATCATAAAGGTTAATTTAAAATACATTTTAAATTCAAACATCTGACCCACATTCAAATTTCAAAGGTCTGCCCACTTTCAAAAGGGCAAAGCTCTGCCCACATTCAAATTTCAAATGTCTGCCCACATACAAAAGGGCAAAGCTCTGCCTATCATTCAAAATTCAAAAGCTCTGCCCACATTCAAAATTATGGCTCCAGATTCAAAAATCAAACCATAGATATATAAGATACCCTTTTCTTCAATCAATTACACTTTCTCTCTCTACTCATTCACGACTTTCTCTCTTTTAAATATCATTATAAGTTCAAATTAGGGTTCACAAATCGTGATGATGATGATGATGAATATAGTTTTATTTTGATTCTCCCCGGTTCAAACCTACTACAACCGTCGATTCTTTTGATTTCAAGTTCTCTCCTGTTATATCAAGGAAACATTTGTATCTCTTATATCAAGGAAATTATCATAAGCATATGTATCTCTTATATCAGGCATCTGTATCTCTTATATCAAGGAAATTCATAATGGAAAAGTACTATGTGCTCAAGAATCCCTAAAGGTAGAGTCAGTGTTCTGGTAACTGGATACATGACTGGAATGGATAATATTCAGCAGCAGTTCACACAATCTTTAAGTCCTCGCACCTCAAGATGCAGGAAATTGTGAGTTCTCTTTTTCAGTACCTCCTTTATAACCAAGTGTATCCCTCATGAGCGTGCACATGTGCGTGGTATATTACAAGTAGACGATGTTCAACTTGGTTTAGCTTCAGCATAAGGCATGGAAGATAGAGAAACATGGTTCTAGATTCATGTGTTTTCGTTTCAGTTGGTGATTGTTTAAAAGAGATGATTTTTTTTGGTTTATCAGATATTATATTTCATATTTGGTACTTATAGTTCGAAAAGGAAAAGGTTGTTACTAACTTTCTATATAAACCTTTTGGAAATTGGAGTTTCCTTTAATACTACATTTGGGTTGTTTCACGTAATAAGCATCTGAATTCTGAACATAACCTGTTGTTGTATGATTGTTGATTTTATTATAATTTTCGATCTATTTATGCATCTTTTTAAGTTTTGTAATCTATAATTGATCTTAATTCCTTACTGGATGTTGAGTTGTGTGATTTTTCAAGTTGTCAAAGTAATTTACTTGAATTTGCTAATTTTCAGTATTAGAATGGATTAATTCTTTTGTTTAGCTGGCTGTTGACTACATGTTCAGGTTTTAGAAATTATGTCTATTGTAGGGCAATAGTTTAAAAATGTTGAAGAGGAATACGAGCGTCGGAACAGTGTTTGAAGACGGCGGAAGGCTCAACTCAATTCATCGATGACTGTGTTGTTCTTCAAGGTATTACATCTTCCTTTCTCCACTCGATTCATCGATTTCGTATCCTTATAGATTTCTTTTTTTCTTTATTTAAGTGATTTGCCCTAATTTGATCTAATTTGCGCATTTTGTTAGTGTTTACTGCATTTTGAGTATGTTATATCTAATTTAAAGATTAGATAGCAGATTAGGTTTTAAAGGGTTAGTCAACAAAAGTATGGGCCACATCCTTACCCATTAGGTAAACAAGTAGATCCATATAAGTTTCACATTTTAGGTTGTTTTCATTGACAGGCATCAGGGTTTCATCGTATTCCTCTTCTCCTCCGTCAATCTCCAAAATGGTATGCTCGCCCTCTCCTTCATTTTCTTAACACTTGATAAAGAAAATAGATGTTATATTCTTCATTTGGTGTGATCTGATTTTTGAGTTCATAACCTTCTGTTATCACATCACCTGTATGAGTATATTAAACTTTATATCTGGTAATCAGTTTTCAACTTAAAAGTTTATTTGCGTAGTCACTGTTTTTAAGTATGATTTGAGTTTATTAGTTTATTAGTTGAAAACAATGAATATGCAAATAATTAGTTAATTTGCGTATTCACTGTTTTTAAGTAATTAGTTTTCAGCTTCAATATGCAAATAATTAGTTTATTTCTTTGTATGTTGAATTTAGGCCCTGGAGAAGGAAAAAGCTCCTCCTCTAGTCCTCGGTCGTCTAAACCGGCCAAATTTGGTGGTGGAAAGCAGAAGAAGAAGGTCAATTTTTGAAATATTTAATTGATTGTTAATTTGATTATATACTTTATTAGTTTTTACTGCATTTTCGATAAGAAGAGGAAAGAGAGGTTGAAACCTCTGATTGGTGACAAGAAGAGGAAATAGAGGTGAAACCTCTGTTTGGTGATAAGAAGAGGAAAGATCTGTTTTATGTATTGAAACCTCTGTTTGTTGTGAAACAGAGGTTAGAAAATAAAATAGTGGTTGATACATCTGTTGACTTTGGTCAACAGATGGATGAAAACAGATGTTTGAAACCACTGTTGGGTTAAAACAGTGTTTTGTGGAGAAAACAGTGGTTGTTTTTTTTGCAAATAGTAGTTTGACTTTGGTCAAACAGTGTTTTAACTTTGTTCAAACAGACGTTGGTCAAACAGTGTTTTTTGCAAACAGTAGTTTGACTTTGGTCAAACAGAGCTACTTCAAATAAGGTAATTATCACAGTTTAGATTGGGGATTGACCTTAACTTTTGTTAGTGAGCATATAATTGTGATGTTTTTTTTTTGCATAGGTACTGAAGGTGCTCCAATGATAGAGCTCAACTTCTTCTCATAGGTTTGCGTCTATTTCTCTTCTGCTTAGATGTGTTTAATTCAACAAGTTTATGTGATTGCAGAAGGCACTAAAACAAGTACGTGATGAAGAGAGCTGCTGGTGCAGAAAGTAGATTTGCAGCTCTCCAATCACAGAGAAACGCTGCCACATCATCAGACAACTTATGTTCATATTGGTAAGTGTTGTTGGCAGGCAAAGTGTTGTTTCATAGGTACAGTTTTAAATACTGCTTCATCTCATGCATGCATCTTGAGAGATATCTTTGAGGATGAAGAACAATACAACTTTCCATTTTTTTTTCACCGTCATTGTTTCTCATTCCCATGCCTAAGTTGTCACAATATATTTCATTTGCTCAGTATATTATAAATGGGACATGCTTCTTTTCTGTTCCAACGTCATCAAGTTTTTTAAGGTAAAAAGTCTATCCATCAATTTCTATCTTTTCATTGAAAAGCTGATGTTGTTATCCTTGCTATCATCATTACATAGTTGCGATCACATGAAAAGCAAGTTTGTTCGTATTTCCAATTGTAATTGCGATCACATGAAAAGCCCTAAGATTTTTAGACTCTAATATTTGGCTGCAGATTTGTCAATAACATGTATTAAGTGGAGTTTATACATGTAACTGATTAATATTGCATGAGTTTACTAAGTGTTGTTTATGTATTTTTTTCTGTTTGGTTGGAGAGTTATGTGATTGAAATTGTTTTTAGTAATCTTTACATTTAATTGTAGACATTCATTGGTTTGTCGTGACAAAATAAGAGCTTCTACTTCAGTATCGTTCTCGCTCTGTCGTCAATCATTGGTCTAGTGTCATTACAGATGTTGTAGGTAAGCAATTTCAACACATAACAGTCCTTCGTTTGTAGAAATTGAAGTTTATTTCGACCTCTTAATCACGCCTAAAGTGGTGGCAACGGTTGAATTGACGCCTAAAGAAAAGAAATGTACTTTCTTTAACATGAGTCGCAACCTACCAGTCATACAGTTGACTTACACAAGTTACGCTTAGTATTGATTTTCCACTTATCAGTTCTGCTTCTTTCCTACAATGTAGTAAATATTGCAGTCTTAATCTGAAATGCGCTTGAACATCTTTTTATATTTTTGTGTAAGAGAAAGAGTGACTTACAAGAGCATCTGGCTCTACATGTGAATACTAAATATTGTGGTCTTAATATGAAGTCGTGAAAGATGAAGATAATCTGAATGATTTAGAAGTAAAGGCATTGTAAAAGAAAGTTTGGGATTTAAGGTTTCTGCTTTAGATGCACCTTAAAAGGTATAGCCTTAGTGAAGGAATCAAAACACACTCTCTCTCTAATTCCGCTTTAGATGCACCTAAAAAGCTATAGACTTGGTGACATTTAGGTCTGTGATTTAAGTTTCGGGCTATTTAATATGGGGTTATGAAACCGAACTGCACAAGTTTGTAGTTTGAGGCTATTGCCAAGAAATTGTATGATGGGCAAGAAAGTTCAAGTTCAAAATTTTAAGATAATGGGTACCCATAAACCATCAAGAAATGCATTAAAATTTGATTGAAAAGGAGAAAAAAGAGCCAAACAAGATGATGGTTTGAAATTTTTCATTAATGTTCTTTATTCTGCCAGGCTTCTTAGAATAATTATACATAGAGTGGAGTTTGTGTTTAGTAGCATTTATTAGACACTTAAGCTATATATAATTGTTTCGTTAAAACTTAAAAGTACCCATGATTTGTTGATCAAATTGCAACTTCTGTTCATGTATGTAATAACCAATTTATTGGTTCAAGTTAGACGTATATAAAGTTCTATTAGTTTGACTTCTACTTGAAATTCTTTGATAAATGACTAAGCTGCCCTGCTGCCTATCAAAATATAATATAAATAGAAGTCTTGCTAGACGATAAATTGTTTGACAATTTGTTTTATCCATGTCCACTAGGTTTATATTTATCCAATGAGTGGAAAAGGAAATCGGTTGTGGAATATGGAAAAGTGTAACTCCAGTCTTTTTTCAAGCTAAAGCCAAAGCAAAAACAAAGCTTCATGTCTTATACCTTTATCGTAAATCTTTTCAGATTTGTTGAACAAGGGTAGTGAAATGAGTCAAACAAGTTGAGAGTTGCTCAAAGTAAGGATGAGCTCGGTACCGGTGCCAAAAATCCCAATAAAAAGGATATCAATATCGAAAATACCCGGTACGGGTATGGACTGGTATTTGAAGGTAAAAACCTGTACCGAAATGGGTAACAAAAATCGAACCGGTTTGGAAAATTCGGTACCAGTTCCAAACCAAACCAGTTCCCGGTACCATTTGATCATCCCTAGATCAAAATGTGTTAAAGATTACACTAAAAAATGAGGCAAATTGTTTTTTTATACTGATTTCACTAGAAAAATGTTACAATTTGTTTCTTCTATATGAGATTTTGTATTAATTTGATGCAAATTAGTTATATGCATTTAGGTATTTGACAAATGATCATTGGGAATCTATATAGGACATTTTGATAAATTTTATTGACTTGCTATATTTCAAGAACACCTATACGGGGATGTGAAATCCTACTTTATAAAATATAGAAGTTTAAGCTCATTGTTTTCATTTGATTTCAACTATTTATACAATAATGATAGTTATTTGGCATCTTTAATTTTGCAGATGCATTTTGGTGGATGAAAATGACAAATGTGGTTGGACATGACACTAAATACAAGTGTAAGAATGATTATATGTCTTATGTAGTTGTAGCAAACGACTGTATTCCGTCACTCATGTTTGCTGTAGAAGTAACTTGGTTATACGCTATAGTAATAACTTCCTAAATATGTACAATATGCTCTTAAGATATTCGTCTTGCTTATTTGAAAAAAAAAAGTCAACCCTGTGGATCTGACTGTAAGCACCGTAAACACATCATAACCCTGTGGATTTGTTTCAGTTGTTTTATAATGAATTTGTAGTGTTTGATTTGTTTTTTTAATTATTTTGGTTGGCTGATACAGGAGAATCACCCATAGAACTCACCACCAGAACCATCGGGCATGTCGAAAACGATGAATCTTGGCATTCGGTGAGTCTCTTTCTATTAGTCTTGAGGTTCACCTTGCTGTATGACTAGGAAATACACTTGAAGAGATTGCGGGATAGAAAGTTGGTATCTTTAAGGTGCTTTTACAAATCATGTATTTTAGAATTAAAAAGGCTGCATTTTTTTCGTTATAAAAAATCTTATTTTTTGTACAGAAAGGTGTTCCTACATTTACGGTTTCTCAACCACCTGAAGCTATGGAAGTACTTGAACAAAAGGCTTCCCAGTTAGATGTAAGTTTGGTTTCTCTTAACACTAGAGATTATAATATATTATTATATTATATACTATAATAGAAGTTACCAAATTTTCTGTGTGCCTTCAAGTCGCAAACCAGTGGGATGTTACTTTGTTAAACAGGTTACATCTCGGGCTTGCAGGAGAGCATCAATATGTTAATGCTGGGCTTGCTATTATGTTAAGCAAATATGGAGGTTCCTACAAGGAAAATGTAAGCATTTAAAGCATTTCTTTTAACTATGATTATTACTGTGTTCATGAACATGTTTGTATAGGCGTTTCAGAGGTCCATTTCAGAAACAACGTTCGCACGAATGTCCGACTTACTTGGATCAACACTATCTATGTTTCAAAACAAACAAGAAACAAAAGGTATTCAATTTCAGATATTCTGTTCACAGTTCACATCACGGCCAAGAAAAACGTGGTAACGATTTTTCGGTATTGTAGGGACGTTACGTAGACAGAGTAGTGTTTCTGATTTTGGATCAAGGTATGACACAATTCTGGTGATAAAAATATCGACATGTGGTTGCCTGTTGGAATTTTTTTAATATATTATATCTTTTATTTGTAGGCAGTCCGAAACTTTCTCAAATCCTCTGAATCTTAGGAGAAATGCTTCTTCATCGACTAATATGGAAGAGCTTGCTACAAAATGTCCCACAAATCCATGTAAGTTATTTATCCGAAACAATCATAAAGCGAAAAATAAGATATACGCTTCTGGTTAAGTTTGGCATTTCGTGTCTTCGCAGCTCCACTTAGGCACACAAGCAGCTTGGCTTTCGACGGGAAGCTTTTTATACAAACGTTATACAAGGTATGTGTGAACTTTATACCGTCTCTTGTCACAATCGTTGCTTTCTTATATATCTAAAAGATATTTAACAATCTTTTTATTAAACTTTTAGGTTATTACTTTCATATCCAAGAGCAGACTGATGGTGTTGTATCTTAGAGACGTTGATAAGCTTCTATGCCGATCACAACGATTATACAGCCCGTTCCAAAAAATGCTAAAACAGATTTCTGGACCGGTTCTGATTATCGGGTCACAAGTTGTGGACTTAGAAAAAGATTACAGAGAATTGGATGAGAGAATTACGTCGGTTTTCCCGTACAACATCGAGATCAAACCTCCTCAAGAAGAAAATCATTTGGTTAGTTGGAAAAGTCAACTGGAAGAAGATATGAACTTGAGGACGTTGATGTGTAAACTGAAGATGAGTAGTACGATGATGGAGTGACTAACGGAAAATGCGGCGTATTTGAAACCTTTGTAATCACCGATTTTTATGAAATCGATGAGTAAAACCAACGATGCATTAACTACTTTTAAAGTTGTATAGTGATTCGTTGTTTAATAAAATGTGGTATGCAAAATTTATCCTTAAAACCACTCGTGTTTGCACACGGGTATCACTACCAGATAAAATAGTCATATGTAATTGATATATTAACCGATGATTTATGTTTATAGTTGTCTTTTAGCTGTAATAGATAACACGCTTTGGTACAATATCTATATACATATCTATACTTTCTATTAAAATGTGTTATACATGGTTTTCTAAAAAGCACCCGTGTTTGCACACGGATCTTACTACTAGTTAATATAATAAAGTAAATATATGATGGACACATGTCATATTACTACGTATCCTCAGAATTATTTCCCCGCCTTTTTTTTTCTCTAATTTAGTTAATATCCTTAAATTTCTTTTTTTATTAGCAATATACATATATATAGTTTTTCTATTAGACACCGCCCCCCTCAGCCCGGCTCGTCCCAACCGGCTCCCACACGACGATCTCGCCGTGCCTCCTTCTCTCACATATACCTATACATACATACATATATATACACTAGTAGGGTGCCCGCGCGATGCGACGGGGGCGACACTTTGCATTGCGGCACTCGTTTCTGGTAGCTCTTTTATTCGTATAATATTTATGGTAACATTATGGTTGCCAATGATTGGTATTCGACTTGGGATTAGGTTTTTGTAATCTTGCAATGCACTGATGGTGTGATAAGTTAGATTTATAGTCTATCGATGCTATTGGAGTTATAAGTTAGATTAATGGCCTATCGATTCTATTGAAATTTATTGAAATAAGATGTGATAACCAAAAAATTTACATCAATCACTATTTGACGTAACCAAAAATTTAAAACATCATGTTTATAATTTGTTATTTTCATTTTCACAAATGGTTATACATATATTTTTTTTTCATTTTAATCATCCCCATGTATATGTAATGCATGAGATCAAAGAAAACATTTTTCTCTCACTATATGTTTCATGATTATAATAAATAAAATTCAAGAACAATCGCTATCCAAAGTTGGTTTTGTTTTTAAAATAACCAGTGTTTTCACATGTTAATAAAGATGATAATCTTCTGAGTAGGATATTCAGTGTTGTCTACAAAGAAATTTTTTTTCTACAAAGAAATTTTTAGAGTTTTGTAATAAGTATTTGTATTAATTGATTTGTAAATTATAAGATATAAAAGTGTCATTAATTTGTAATTTTTTATTATAACAGGTAATGAAGTATGTAATTATTTATTAAAATTCTTTTATTGCATATTTTTTATTCCTAACCATGTGTAGTACACCGGCTTGTAACATAGTACATATAATGAACTCACAATGTAATTTAAATTTGGACAAAAATTAGAAGCTTTTTATCAATTTGTGCTTGTGTGTATATTTATGTATACATATAAAAAACATGCATAACTTGAATTTGAACTTCGAATCGAATTCGATTTTTTAATAACTAAACACGGATTAGAATCTAGGTTTACAAAAAGTAACACAATTTTCTTCTACAATTGTATCATAAAATAATTATTACGATATTATATTATTTAAAAACTTATATCTACGACATGTAAATATGTAAAATTGAGTAATCTTTATTTTTTTGTTCTTTTAACCGTATGGATGTGTGTTTGAAGTGGAATATATTAAATTTATAATCTACTTTTCATTATTTATATAAGTTTCCTTATTTGACTACAAATATTCATATACCGAAACCAAATTAAGCAGAAAGTTGATGTGCTTTAAGAGGAATATTAAATAACTGGATGCGTTGTTAAATCAACATAATTACAAAGACTTGCTTACAATTGAGTTCCACAAGTGAACTGAAATCTTGTAATTCTCGTGTTTCATTTAGGAATGAACATTTTGTACCGGGTACCGGTACCAAATCAGTACCGTATCGTACTGGTTATATTTGGTACTGGTACCAATACCCACTTTCCCGTACTGGTACCGCCGTACCGGTACACATTTTTCCTGTTTTTCGGTACCGGTATTTTTCGGTGACAGTTCGATACCATACTCATCCCTAGTTTCATTTCATGATTTGTCTTTGAATACATGAGATTACAATAGAAAAAAAGAATTAAAAACTGCCCATAGTTCTGTTACGCTTAATTACTAACAAAACCGCAATGACCGGGTAAATAAAAGGCATAAAATAGACTAAATGAAATACTAAATAGAAATATTCGCAAGCCAAAGAAAAGCCGTTTACTTTTTGTCGTCCACAATCTTGCTTCGAGGCGAGACCTTTCCCGTTGAATATATTGAGCCACAACCTCCACATTGTAACCATGAAAATAGCCACTACCAACTTTCTCTTCACCAGGTTCGTTGAACAGTAAGCCGCACCTTGAAGCATCAGGTTCTCGTGCGTAGTACAGCAGGGGCAGTTTGTGTCGTTCAACGTCATGCCTCTTCGAGCCAAGGCTATCTTCATGGGACCAAAACATAAAAAGGAACAACTTTTAGTTTGAAAATTTTCCATCTGTCTTTACTCTTTACAAACCCATGTCAAACACAACCAACTACTACAAATATGAGATTATCGACTGTTTAAAGCTTTTGTACTAAATAAACAATCAATCAACCATTAATGATCTCCAAGCAACTATTCTCAACAAGTTCGAGAGTTGACCCTTCACGTCAGACATCAAATAAGCATTGTCGTCAGGAGCGGACCTAGGTAGAGGGTTGGGTGGGGGCACCCTTTGAAAAAAAAATAGTGTATTTTATAGGGCAATATCCCGATCGCACCCCTTGAAAATTTGGTTAAACCCCTCGTTCGCACCCCATAAAAATATTTCCTGGGGTCCGTCCCTGACTGTTGTTACCTGTCTATCCAATGATGCATTAAATTACCTAATTGCCATTACCTTTAACCTATATTTAAAGACTTTTACTTACATTTCACAAAGATGATCTACTTTTCTTCACAAGAAGGTACTCACTAATTACTTTATATATGTAATTAAAATGTTACCATCAAATAACCTCATACAACCCATTTATTTTACATTTAATCATCTGATTCTTCTATTGTCCATCATCAATATATCCATACCGCCGTATGTGGGAGGTTGTATATGAAAGTTTTAAAGTAGGAAGCACAACAATGGGATTGAAAACTATAAATGAAGGCAATAATATAATAGAGAAGTTTTACCTGATCCACTTTGCTGTCCAAACTGCTCATGTTATGGTAAAGATATGACAAACACAGCTTCATTACTTCATTCTGTTTTACACAAGCAGGTGACTTAAATGCCTGGCACTTCCACAATGGGCCCCTCTCACTTGTTGAGGGTCCCACCGATAAGACGATAACATATATTTTTATTTGTTTTGAATTGAATTGACAAAAGATGCTTCTAACAAAGTGCTTGTAAAAAGTTTACCTTATCATTAAAATACCCTGATCTGTTTTCATTGCCCATGAAACTTGTATAGGCCATCCTTAAAAAAAATATGTGATACACCATAAAAAGGATTTGGTAAGTTAATTTGAAGTTTAAAACCAGGTTGTAGCCTTGGTCATCGCCTTGTCTAGCCCTGTTATGCGTGTTTCTTCCATCCATGCCGTCCAACAAGTCAAACAATGATTCAAACAGGTTAAAAAGGTTGTTGAAATCCTGTCAATACATAGAAATACAAACAGAGTGTAAGCCTCAAGGGATGCATAGGTTTTAAATGTGACAAAACTGGTGGGTTGGGTAACGAGTTGGATTGACATTGCCCCTTTCCAGCCCAAGATCTGAACAAATTAGTTAAATTAAGAATAATTATTGTTTAACAACTTGCAGATCTAGAAATCTCAATAACAGAAATCTGTGTGCCTAAGCAAATGCCAAGATATGGAACTTTGTTCTCTCCGGCATACAGCTAGTATCATTTTGTTTACACCACGATCACTTAATCTGCCTAAGACCGAAACACATGCTGAGTTCTGTACATAGTCACGGGTGCGGATTGCATTCAACAAGTTGATACGACATTCCAAAATATTTCCAGCATTATTTTTCTGAAAAAGTTGAGCAATGACTTTGTTCTCTGGATTTTGCAATTTTAGATCTCCAAACCTATTATAAGAGAAATATAAGTGAGTATTAAACCAATATCAAAATTAGTAACTTGATGAAACATATGACCTTCAGCTCACAGAGTATAGAGGCGGTTTAATATATAAACTGTCTACATTTTTACTTTTCATCATCTCCATGACTTGGGTGGATCTGAATCAGTTGGTTGACCCTCACTTAAGGTTTAAAAAAACGGAAACGAGTATCGAGGCGTTTTCCCTTCGCCTCACGAGGCGTAAGTATTGGGGCGGAACGAGGCGTAAGGCTGAGGCGGCATTAATAAATAAATATTAAAATTATATATATCATAAAATAATAAATACTTAACATCAAAAAATATTAAAATAATAAGAACCGGATAAATTTATTAATAGATTTTTAAAATAATAGAAACTAAAAACAAATTAAGTGAAGATATTATAACTTTTAGATTATTTAAGTAATAATAAAAAACATTTAAAACCAAAAACAAATTAAATGAATAATTATTATAATTGTATACACTATACAGCTGTACTCCATTTTTTAATTCCTGCTGCAGTGAACATTACAAGTTCCAATGAACTTTCATAATTTCACATTTCATCTTTTATATATTGTTTGCAGACGATATTGTGTTGATTGCAGAGACTAAACGGTGCCTGAACGCGAGGGTAGAGGAGTGGCGAGTAGCTTTAGAGGGCAAGGGCCTAAGGATTAGTCGATCTAAGACTGAGTATCTACACTGTGATTTCAGCGGTGTAGCCGTTGACGATGACACCCAAATCACCATTGAGGATCAATTGGTCCCGCAGGTAACTAGATTTAAGTATCTGGGGTCGTTTGTACAAAGAGATGGTGACATAGATAGTGATGTAACCCATCGCATACAGGCTGGCTGGTGTAGATGGAGGGCAGCCAGTGGGGTATTATGCGATAGGAGGTTCCCAACTAAACTAAAAGGGAAATTTTACAGGGTAGCAGTTAGGCCAGCTATGCTTTATGGAACAGACTGTTGGGCTATCAAGAAGACACAAGCGCGCAGGATGGAGGTAGCAGAGATGAGGATGCTGAGGTGGATGTGTGGACACACGAGGTTAGATCGGATAAGAAATGTGGTTTTTAGGGAAAGATTAGGAGTAACTAGTATATCGGAGAAGATTAAGGAGGGGAGATTGAGATGGTTTGGGCATGTGAAGCGGAGGGAAACGACGGCTCCAGTTAGAGTAGTGGAAACTCTTACTGTGGAGGGGAGGAGAGGTAGAGGCAGACCCAAACTGACATGGGATGAGCAGATCAGGCATGATTTACTAGAGTTGCATCTTTCTGAGGACATGGTCCAAGATAGGACTTCGTGGAGGCGTAGGATTAGGGTTAAGGACCTATAGAGGATATGGCAGTAAGCTCTTAGGTGTATTTCAGGGACGTAGGTTTTTCTTATTCTTTAAGTGACTTTTCCGGTGATTGCCTTCTTGTGTTTATGCATAAATGGTGTATGCTATTTTACATGATTTACAATATATTGTGCCACTATGTTCACTTTCTTGGTATGGGCGACTTCTTATTTCTATATTCTTTTTATGCTCTCTGACTTGGTGTGTTGATTTGCTATTCGTTTTCGAGTCGAGGGTCTCTCTGGAAGCAGCCTCTCTATCCCTATGGATAGGGGCAAGGTCTGTCTACATCCCACCCTCCCCAGACCCTATAACTAGCTTTGCTATTTGTGGGATTTACTGGGTATGGTTGTTGTTGTTGTTGTATCTTTTATATATTGTTTAAATTGACTATTGAAGTTTATAAGAGCAAAGAGCTCCAGCCAACCACCATTTTCATCTTGAAATTGCACAAGCTTGCAGAGAGCATTTGAAATTGGTTGATGTTTGTTCTTCATCTCTTCTAACAGCTCCGGCCCGACCCCATTTTCATCGAATTTCCGGTCTAAAAAAAAAACGTACGCCTCGCCATATTCGTACCGCCTCGGCCGTTTTTTTCCGCCTCACTCAACTGAGGCGTTCGTTTAATATCTGAACCTGAGGCGCCGCCTCATATGCGTTTTCCTTCCGTTCCGAACTGAGGCGCGCCTCAGTACGTACGCCTCGGACGTTTTTTTAAACCATGCCCTCACTAATGGAATATGTCTCTCTAACATATTTAAAAATAGAATCATCCACACATTGAAATCATTAGGGTCAAACAATTTCTTGGGAACATCCTGATGAACAACATTTAATGGCTGGAATGAAACCACACCTCGATTTTGGTAAGCAAACATGATGTATTGCTAAACAGAGATTTGATCAACACTTTCGAGTAGTTAGCGTAAGAAGGGTCAGATCCAAATGTCTGCAAGTATAATCTCCATTAAATATTTATTGTTTATCAGTGAAATTTGAAACAGCGAAATGATTCATTATCTTTATAAATTCACCTTAGAAATATAAGAAACATGGTTAATGGTGTTGTTTATACAACTCCTGTATCTATTCAAGCATTGCTCCAATTGTAACTCCCATAACCGTTTAGATGTTCTCACATTCGACTCATTTGAACTCATACACAAATTATCACCCGGACAATCTTGAAGCAGACTAACAGAGAATAACATAAGAAACTACTAACCACAATAGCATAGATTGCTGAAAGAACAAAGTTGATTACAACCAAAAGACGCGTGGAAAAAATCTCCACAACAACAGCTGAGAGAAAATTATGTCTTAGAAGTTCATAATTCAACATGGTAAAAGCACAGTAAGCGTCACCAGTTATAGCTGCAAAGTTATGGTGAATTTACTAAAACCCTCAAATGCTGATAAAAGGGCATTTACACAACACCTAAAAACAAAGTTGATCAACCCACTTGCATCTTCATTTGCTGCAGTATCAACTGCCCCACGCACTATTCGTATAGTCCTACAAAAACATACTGTTCCTGAGAACAGGCCAAACACGTTTATGAAAAAAACATACAATAAGTGAACAAAGTTACTATCTTTACAGCATCCCTTCTACATATGATTGTGTAGACCCTGAAAACTGTAATGATAACAAGAAAAGATACCTTAGAGAACACCGTATGTTGTTTGACCCTCGCATCGTCTTTTGAGAAGTACCACTGAGCTATAGTCCCACTGATTACATAAATATGTGCTTCCACCATTGCTGCAGCAGACCACAACATTGTAACTTGTAAGAATCGCCGACGCGTAGTAAACCGGAACCCAACTATCCTGTTCCCACTCAGAAAAACATTCCCATGCTTTTCTCTAGGCGCAATCTCTTCATTCAATCTCACAAACACCAAGAATACAACGATCAGAACAAAACAAGTAATTAACCCCAATCTCATAACCGAAAGCACCCTGAATAAACCCAACTTATTAGACAGCGTATCGGTCGGTTCCCTAATTATCCTCACAGCCAACTAAACCCTACTGCAATTACCTACCAAATGTGTATAATATAACGATCAAAGTGAAGCCGACAAGTCAAGGAACAATAGCTTATTTAATTACAGACTCCATTATTCTAAGACTCAAAGTCTCAAATATACAGACAATTCAAAGACTATTTAATATTCCTTTATTGTCCTCCTACCCTTAAATTGGCAACAAGACAACATATCATAATTCACAATGGGCAAAAATAAAATGAGTGATTCAGAGTATTATAAAATAACTTTTTATTTCATTATGCCAAAAAATGCAAAATTACTTAACCTACATACAACCAGGAGTAAATCAGAAGTCTTGAAGATGATGAACATACCTGCGATGATGGTTGTGGTCTTAGGTGGCAGGACCATTTTCGGGAAGCTGTAACTACATACAATTGTCATAATCTTCATTACGCAGACCAATCTACCCACCGATCAAACATGCAATTGAATGAGGACTTACCGGAGTTTCGTCAGAGTCTTCACCGAAACCCTAGCCACCATCACCGGAGGCGGCGGCTAGGTTTTCCTCTCATCGTCTTCCTCCTCGTTTTAACCTTTGAACCATAGACGATGTTTATGTGGCTCTTGAGGACCACCACCGTATGGAAGGCTGTGACCGATTCATTACCACCGTCACTCGCCTGCTCAATCCGCCTTCACCGTGCCGGAGCGGCTGTAGCACCGTCAACCTCAGATTTATCTCTCTATATCTCACTCTTGCGTTCTCTTTTTTTGTTTCTCTCTCTAACTCCTGCAATAGGGATTGAGGTGGCGAGAGAGAGCACAGATTTTTAGGCTTAAATTTCTAAACCTTATTTAAAATTTAAAACTCACAGAGATGGAGCCAAAATTTCTGGATAGGACATCATAGGTTCGTACTTATGCATTAAATTTAATTAAAATTAAATGATTAAAGTGTAAAAAGATGTGAGATTAAATGTAATTAATATTTAAAAAACTAATTTACCTTTATTTTAGGATCGTACATTATGCGTTAAAGAAGAAAAAACTTATTATTTTTTGGGTATTTTAAAATGTGTCTCCCTTACACATTATAATATAGTATACATCGATGAATGATTTAGTTCGGTTTAGCTATTAAATATTATGTGATAATGACCAAGTATGGTGGTCTTTAGTCACTTGTACACTAATGAATCATCTACTTGTACATTTTAATCCGCACCGCAATACTGACTAAGACAACTATCGAAACGTCGACAAAAATTAGTAGATCATCACGGTACCTTTAGATTTTTTTAAAACATTATAGTTTATAAGATATGACAAGAAAATGTAAAAGAATTATAAGTTTCTTGTAAAGGGGAAAAGTGTAACTAATTAGCCATAATTTTGTTAAAACCTTAGGGATGTAAGTGTAATAAGTTTAGGGGCTAAAAAATAAATAGTGTTTAAAAGACCAAACTATCCTCATTTTAGGGGTCTTTCTATAAATAAAGGGGGGGGGGGGGGGGAATTCTTATTTTTTGGGTATCTTAAAATGTCATTGCCTCATGCATTATAATATAGTATAGATAAAAGGGCTCATCCCCCACCCCCCTTGGTCCATCCCATCCCCTTTAGGCTCATCCTCACTTCCGGTGACGTGGCGGCCCATCCTCGATCACCATACCTTCTAGTCTTAAGATAAAGATTAGATATTACATTTGAGTTAACAATTATGTGATAATAAACCGTAAAGGACCATTAAAAAATTAAGATGATAAAAAAATGTACATAGAATTTGATAATTATCCATATATCATATATTAAGATAAACGTAAGATGATAAAAAACAATGTACGTAGGATTTGATAAACTCTCTCAAATTTATTCTTAGTGTTACTAATAACATTAATACAATAGATTTCTTTTTATATATTAGACTAGCTTAAAACCCCTATTTTAACTAAATTTAATTTTATATGATAAGTAATATAGTTATATCTTTAAAATAATTCGTGTATCGCACGAGTGAAATAAATATAATATAATCGATTAACATATACATACGTCAAGATAAGTATTTAGATGATCAATTTGATGTACTATCTACTTATTAAAACTTTAGTTTGTTTTTTTATTTAATAGGTTAGCAACATGTGTATTACACGTGGTAGAACCATTGAAATATTAGATGATTATTAATAAGCGGAAAAAGTAAAAGAAATAATAAATAGAAAAATAAATAAGTAAGAGAGATTCGGAAGTTTGTGATTTAATATTATTTTCTTATTTCTGTACCCTATTAAATAATAATAATATTAAAAAACAATTTAATTAAATCTAATTTAAATGAGAATAAAAATTTATATATTTGCCTGGTTCTACAAAGAGAAAAAAAAACTTCTTCTATCTGATACGAAGAAGGAGAAAATACACATTATATATTATTATTAATTCAAAGTTTGATACAAAAACATTATAAGAAGAAAAAACTTCTATCTCCTATGGGAGAAGGAGAAAATACAAATTATATATTATTATTAATTGAAAGTTTGATAAAATAAATTATAAGAAAAAACTTCTATCTCCTACAAAGAATGAGAAAATACAAATTATATATAACTAGTCCGAAGCTATTTCATATAATGATGGATCTTGTATCATATAACTAAACCTTTAGAACTCTTTGCCTCTTATTACTAATAACTGATGCATGTACCATATCGCTAAGACTATAAGGTGCTATCAATAATAATCGATACATGTACCATATCACTAAGCCTTTAAGGCGCTATAAGCCTTTAAGGCGCTATCACTGATATCCGGTCCATGTACCGTATCGCTAAGCCTTTAAGGCTCTACCAGTGATAACAGGTCCATGTACCGTATCAATAAGCATTTATGGTTCTGTCATTAACAACCGGTTCATGTACCATATCGCTAAGCCTTTATGGCTTTATCACTAATAACCAGTTCATGTAACATGTCGCTAAAGCCTTTATGGCTACCATGTTACTAAGTCTTTTTGCCTCTGTCATTAATAACAGATTCATGATCGCATCACACAACCTTTATGGCATGTATCACCACGTTCATTTTCACATAACATATTACTAGTCTAAGTACCCGTGTGCTACACGGGTGGCTAATAAGAAAAATAACTACTTTAACATTGTTGACGTAAGTATTTTAATTATATATACGTTGAAATATTAACGGAAATGATAGAGAATACACCAAATAATTGAAATACATGAATACAACAAAAAATCACAACTCATTGAAGATCTCTTTATCAAACAACATTAGTTGTTTTTTTCGTAGGTTTGCCGGCGTTGTCAAGTATTAGTAGCTTGACTCCATTTCGTGTTTGAACCATTGATAAAAAGCTACACACAATTGATCAATTATAACACGGGACTAAATGACCTGATAGGCAAGCTTAAATCGTTTTATGACCAATTATAGCACGAGCTAACATAAAAAAATTTAAAATAATGGCAGATATTATATCAAGAAACATAAGTTTATTCAACCTTAAGATACATAAATTAAAATGCAATTGTGGTATAAGCTAAAAGGTGATAAAGGTACAACCTGTGTATTGCCAGAGATCTATTTCCACCAACTTATTGCAGAGATACTACATTCCATGCCTAGCAAAATCCTCTTTTACTGAAATTGATCAAGTACATCCTCAAAGAAAAAGATAAAATAAATGAATATGGTGATTAATGATGCCTTCTTTCTAGATCATGTGATGGATCATCTCATTTACATGTTTTTCTTCTAAAGTCATAATCTTTAAATCCTTCGGTCCAGTGAAATTAATAAACCATATAACATAAAACCCTAAAAAACATGTGCCAGGAACCAAAGAAAACTCAACATGCCAAAAACCATCACTTACCTGATGTTAATCCAATTTATAGTCAAGTTGGGAAAGATCATCAGGAATGAGTCAGCTGTTTCATCAAATAACTTCATTAGTTTAAAGAAACATTAAAAAATCTAAAAAAAGAGTCTATATGTATTAACGATGATCTAACATGAAAAAGTGAAGTTATAGGATATAAAGCTCAATGCAATATGGCTATTATCTAATAAATGTTATCTTTATTTTCCAAATTCCACTAATAGGCATACATATTTTGGTATATATTATATAAGTTATAGTACCCATTTATTACACGGATGGATCAATAACAAAATACTAACATAAGTGTAAAATTACAATTAAAATAAATGAATACGACACAAAGCAAAACAATATCCAACTTTGCGTATATCCATTCTTAGCCAACAAATTTTATCATTTTGGATGATCATTGTCATTAGTAGACACATCCACTAACAAAATTCTCATCCAACTTGGTCACATATTTCCATGGATAGGATTCTTGGCCCATCCTCTAATGGCGTACTAATACATTTGAAGAATAGCCCATAGATACCAAACCAATGAGACGAAAAGCCTTTAGTGTACACGATATAGAATATTGTTTTAGCCCAATTTAAAGCACTCCATATCTTTTTTCAACAGGGCTTTACAAAGACTCTCTCCTGTTGACTTATATGATTCTGACTTTGACCCTCTCTTTTGCACTTATTTTTCCAGTTAAAAACATGTAAATATCCACAAAATTCAATAGCCTGAAAACCATATCACTTTTAACCCAAAACATAATCTTGCAACATCCCAAACTTCCAGATCAACCCAAAAAGTACCACGATTCATTTGACTTTCAATCATTTTCAAAAGAGCCATCAAAAGTGCATAAACAACAATGCCCAAAGCCCATATACTAATCAAAACCCCCGGTTTGAACACTAAAAACTGATCCCTAATACCATACCAGTTACACTGCAGCTTCCTCACCTCTATATTCCTTCCAAAATTCCAAAAATACCCCTGGCTCTGTATAAACATTAGAACTATTTGATATGTCCATAAGAGCAGCAGAACACATCTATATTGACCCAAAACTGGTCAACACAATTATTTTGTCCCCAAACGTTACTGGCAAGAAAATATTCAGTATTCCCAAAATGCCCCTGCCTATTATCACGTCACATATCGTCAAGCAACCCCTTAGACCAGTTTAGCAAAATATTATGGGCTTCACACAATTGATTAATACGGGTCTTCAAAGAACCCTTAAGAATCCCTGAATCTAGTCTCTCAAAACACTATAAAACTCCGACTGTTTATCAAATTTGAATATAAAAAATTGCCCAAACTTCCCCTGCCAGAGAATGATCCCAAGATATATCGGACTAATGGACATTACCTTCTCCATCATAAAGGTTTCAAAGATATGCACCAATATGATGCATGTTCTTGAAATAAACTGATATAGCTGTGCATGCATCCACAGACCACAACCTGCAAACCATCAAATAGCATATACAGGAATGATCATGTACATCTTTCTTATATAACTTTTCCAAAGTGGAAAAAATGGCTAGCTGGGTATCGGATGAAAGTAGGTAATTTGGGTATAAGAGAGGTCCGGTTAACCCAAAACACAATAAATGCCCATATCTTTTGAATTTTATGGACTTCGTGTGTCAAATATGATTAAAAGTATAATATAATTACAATGATAATCAAATTTTGGAATAATATATGTTAGTTCAGCTAATAATTTTTAGGTAAAAAGTATAAGGAGACCACCTAGTTATTTAACTTTTTTCATTAATGCCTCACAACTATTAAAATTAATTTAAAGACCACCCATACACGTACCTGATTTCATTTATACCAGATTCAACAAACAATAGCCTAGATAACGAATATTAGTTTTACAAAAAATCAAAACTTTTAGTTTCCTTTTTTCCATTCCGTTAAGTTATAAAAAAATAAGAGAAAGTTGCCATTCAGCATGTTGGCTAGATTTGGTATAACCTGATGTATACTTGATGAATCATCGTAATCTCCCCTAGAAGCATCATCGTAAATATAACGTTGCCTTGACAACGCCTAAAAAGTTTATATATTCCAAGTAGCATGAGCCATGGTGCAACCCAACATATCTAACATATCAAAATGATGATTAGTTGACTTACAAAAATGACTAAAAATGGGCAGTTGTTATCTATTTGATACAAAGGTGCCCATCTGAGGTGTTTAATGTATGAATCAATTCAAGATCATATTTTATCACTAATGGGTCAAAACGGGAAAATGCAACTGCAGCCTAATATTATTAAATAATAATAATTTTTTTTGGACAAAAAGTGTTTTAGGCCAACCTAACTCAACCGTTTTGGCACGTACCATATATTTACCAACTTTAATGATACCGAATATGTATGGTCTGTCGATTTTACCACCTCTGACGGATAGAAAAGATTGATGAACATACTTAATTTGTTGATATTCAACTCTCATGGTCCGTACACTATCTCTTCCTTCAACTCGCAATCCATAGCGAACCATATTCTCAATATCAAAGACTTCATCATACGAATCAACAATCCAAAATACCAAAGTTAAATAATTATCACAAACAAAATATCACATGCTTCAAGAATTTGTCTATATTAGTGGGTGCTATTCACTCTAAGCAAACATAAATCAATATTTCATTATTACATTTCAATAAAATTAGTCATCTATAAATAAGGATGAACAAATTAGATAATGGATAAATTTTGCTGATGATAACTTGCAAGACTTTATTGGCTACTTTTTTAATCTTATGAATAACAAATGTGTTGGAATATACTTATTAAAAAATACTATGACTAAGAATAATCTATTTTCAACCAAATAAATTTATCTAAGAGGGTTTATGTATTTGGATACGCGTTCGACTAATTAGTTGATTTTATTTGTTTGGCCTGTTAAACACAAATCAGGACCTTTATGCAAGTTATGGTTTTATATTAAAAACCATATAACCATATCTATATTAAGCAAATATATGATTGTCAAAATAGACACCAATTTGTGTTAGTCAATAAAATAACACAATAATTATTAGAAGTTCTTCAGGGTTGTCCAACAAAGCCTATCCCGACCCGTAAAAAGACGACCAGCTTCAAATGAAACCACCTCAAGCCATGTCCATACTATTGTGATTTATATAAATGAGCATTTACTTTAGAGCAGGACATAAAATAGAAGCTTCAATTGAAATAACAAAGCTACCCAACCACTAAATAATTGATACATAAGTTTATAGACATAAAAAGTGAACTTACTAATAACAGTAGTTGCAACATTGCTTGCTTGAAATCATGAGTAGAAAGGTATACAATAATTCCACTAAGATAAGCCTGTATAAAAACATGGTTGATTACCTGCCAAAGAGACTATTACACGAAGGAAAAAAATTAACAATATAAGAGTAGAGAAACATACCTGTATTTAAGAAGCTATTATACGATACCGTTGGACTTGGAATATATGTGTAATATGCCAAAAATTTTCTCCAGATTTACCAACAGACCACAGCTAGTAACTAAGACTTGAGTTATATCAGTTACACGACGATTAAATTTGTCCTGAGTTGAGATTGGATTGTAAACACAACAGTATGATACTCTATTTCGTCATTACAACTATAAAATTAGTCTTAGCAAAATCACTGAACACATGTCATGGAAACATAATAATAAATTACAAAAAGAAATAAAAAAGAAATCTCTCTCTGTTCCCTTGTTGGGATTCTTTAGAAACTCACAATACAGTATGACAGTATCCGACTATCATCAATTTGACATCAATACTAATAACTTACTCGTGTCAAGCCAAACCCATTTCACAAGTTAATTGTCGGAATGACCTTTATCTTTTGCAATATCTATCCCCAAGACACCAACAACCCTATGTAAATCGCATTATAGATTTTACCTACCCATTAACTGTAAGCAAATTATGACACTTTTATCCCCATTTCACAAAAAATACAACTTTTTTTATTAAAAAAACATCGTGTTTTCAGTTCATCTATCGATTCTTTAGATAACACACTCAATTTACGATAATAGAATTTTAAAGTTTTAAGAATTAGAGACCATCATAACCCGTATCTTACATGGTTATTTACAGTTTATTAAACGATTCTGATTATTTAGCAACACAGTCAGTTAGAGAACCATCAACAAAACACCACATTAAACATATGCATACCTTCACTCGCCAAATTTGCAATAACTTCCACAACATGAATTCGCACATCAGAGTAATGATAAAATCTTTTGCAGTCCAACTGTCACAGAACAAAACTATCACAAAATTAGTTTCAGTGTATCATTTTCCACACGTACCTTTGTATGCCGGATATGGTATCTTTGGTGGTTTCCATATTCCATCCTCATGTTCATCCCAGATATCAGGCTTCCCAAATCCATGTAAACGGGAGAATGTAGAAATCCGTTAGGAACTCCAGACAAATTTTTAGACGCATGGTAAGAATCGTATGAATAACTAACGGCAAAGGATAACACGGATTAACAACAAAGTCAATCCACATATACTACAATAAGATTCACAAAAGCCCCAAAAGTTATGAAATTCAGACACAAAGCATATATAAAACATTTGCAAAAACTAACTTTGTTAGACCCGTTTGAAATAACATACAACATTTATCGATCTATTCATAAGTAAACATTTCAAATCGCCACTCAAGATTAACAAACAGTTTCAGGAGAATTGTCATTCCAAGGAATTCAGACTCGACATAATAACTAAATTATAACATATATTTACTCACTAAAAATGAAAAATAATGATTTCTTTTAGAAAGTGAGGTAAACCACATATAATGATAAAGAAATTTGATGGGTTTCAAAATCGCTATTGAAGGTTATTTCTTCTCACAATTAAGAAAATAATGATTATACCTGCTTCCCTCATTCATTGTATTTGATAGCAAACAGTTCTTTCATCTTCTTATCTATAACCAAGCTTGCTACTACAAAATCCCGGGCACCAAATTCTTTCAATGGCTTGTATTGCTCTTCCATTGCATATAGAAAAGCTTGATCGCAACATCAATAGCCAAAAATAACATAAACCTAATTGGCAAATAACCCAACAAAAACAATCAATATAAACATTGACCAGGTTGATTTAATTTCAAAAAGAAAAAAGAAAACCCCCATGAAATAACTACTCTGTTTTCATTTGAAATCTAAACAATCCATACATGAAATCCTGAAACCAAAAAATTAAAAGATCAGACCAAAACACTGCAGAAAATCGGGATGAAAGCACAACTTTGAAGAAGATTACCTGAGGTAGATATTGAAGGATCCCTTTTCAATCGTCAATTTCATAGCCGAAGAGAGTGGTATGCCGCCATCGTTCTTCTTCTGACAATCATCAAGACTTGTCGCCGATTAACAGATAAAATACACAAAGAACTCAAACTTAGGGTTTTCTAATAACAACAAAAAAATCATATACAGAGGTGGAGTCAAACTTACCGATGCTTGAATTTCGAAGTCTGATGATGAAGATAAAACAGAGCAGGCTTCTTTAGTCGTCGTTTGAAACATCCGATTAAAAGCAAGAATTTGTATATAGGCTGTAGAATTGGAAACGGTTCCATAATTTCTTAAAAAAACTTCTAATAATTGATTAAGTTTTCAAACTTCCATATATAATCTAAAGAGACATTGAAAGAAGAAGGAGACAGCTAAGAGAATTGAAGGAAAATAGAGAGAAGAGGAGAATGGCGCCTAAAACACAATTCTCTGGCCAAGGAGCATTGCCACATCAAAGTCAAAAAGTCAACATTATTTTGCTTTAGTATAAGAGATAGATTAGTGAGAAGATTGAGTAGCGATCACTACTATATTGGTGAGATGTGAAGGGATGATCACTATCTTATTAGTGAGAAAATTGTAATTGTGGTCACTAACTTCAATGACAATAAGCTTTCTGTGAAATAAACTATTGGTGGATACTAAGACGTGGATGTAAGGTGGTTTAGTTAACACCCACCCCAAACCATTATAAATCTTTGTGTTTTTTGTATAAAAAAATAAGTTCACATTAAACTTGTTTAAGTAGTGTTTTCAACTTACAATTTCTTCACAATAAAATATTATATAACCAAACAAAGATTTATAAAAGTGTTCGTTGAATTTATCAATCAATCAATCAATCGTACCCAGCAAATTCCACAAATAGTAAAGCTACTGGTAGGGTATGGGGACGAGATGTAGGGATAGAGAGGTTGCTTCCAGAGAGACTCCCGATACCAAAGGCATATAGTAGAAAAGCGAGTTAAATGCCTGGTTGGTCCCTGAATTTACAAAGAGTTAAATGTCTGGTTGGTCCCTGTGGTTTGCGAAAATTGCAGACTTGGTCCCAATTATTCACTAATTACACAGTTGGTCCTAATAGTTGTAATTTTTGCACTCGGGTGGTCCTTATCACTAAAATCTGTTAAATTTTTCAGTTAAGTTGATGTTAAATGACCAAA
This sequence comes from Helianthus tuberosus, assembly GCA_030545235.1. Taxonomy (NCBI): domain Eukaryota; kingdom Viridiplantae; phylum Streptophyta; class Magnoliopsida; order Asterales; family Asteraceae; genus Helianthus; species Helianthus tuberosus. Next base: position 142,961,116 of record CM060357.1, read on the forward strand.
TTGTCCTCAACAACTAACCCATTCACCCCCACCCCACCCACCCACCCCTATCCCCTCCTACTCTCTGTCTTCCCAACAAACACACCCCTCCGGCCAGCCACCAACTCCGAGCAACAAAACCACCTACCATTAATAAACCTGCCAACTCCGGAATAGCTCCAGACAAGCTGTTGTTATTTAACCTTCTACTCATTACATGACACAATTAAAAGAAACATGGGTCAACATTCAAAACAATAACATCTCCGGTCAAATTCCGGCAGGAATAGGGCACCTTGAGAAATTGCAAACATCAAGAAACAGAGTTGACCACTTGAGATATAACAATTTTTGAATGTGATTTTCTTTTTCAGCAGGTATATGTTTATAGAACGGATGCGATCCCAGCAGGTATATCTTTTTCAGCAGGTATATGCCGAAATCGATTGATTGTTGACCGAAAGTTTCTTTTAATTTTGTCATGTGGTGGAAGGTGTAGCAGTGGTTGAGCGGTGGAGGGTTGAGGCGGTGGAAGGTGTAGCGGTGGTTGAGGGTGGAGGATGGGTGCAGGGTTGTGGAAGGTGTAGCGATGTTTGAGTTGTGGAGGTGGTGGAGGGTGGAGGCGGTGGAAGGTGTGGCGGTAGTTGAGGGGTGGATGTGGGTTTATGGAGAAGAGATGATAGCCTTTAGGTTTTTAATAAAATATGTGGGCCTCAATTGAATTTTTTATATTAATTCTTTTTTTTGTTGAGGACAATTTGGTCATTTAACATCAACTTAACTGAGAAATTTAACAGAGGTTAGTGATAAGGATAACCCGAGTACAAAAATTACAACTATTAGGATCAACTCTGTAATTAGTAAACAATTGGGATCAAGTCTGCAATTTTCGCAAACCACAGGGACCAACCAGGCATTTAACTCATTTACAAATAACATATTTACTCTCTGTTAAGCAATGAGCTGTCGTCTTCCTAGAATAATTCCTCAATTGTTTTAGGGCTTCTAGATTTTCTCTCGTTTTGTATCATCTTGTTCGTCAGGTTTGTTTTAGTCTATCTAGATACTGTGTTTTTCAAATCTACTGATCCTGCCATTCGATTATCTATATTGTTGAAGAACACGTAATCATATGAGTTCTTCTAGGGTTTGGGTGGTTTTTTTATGGTTTGGAGATAATCTTCTAATAAAATCTTAGGCTACATGGTATGGGGATGATCCTCCCTTAGAGAATGATCCGCCACCTAGGCGCCACATCACCATCCTTGAGAGGATGATCCATCCTACAAAATTAGTGGAAATGGGAGGATGATCCTATTCCACCACTTTATTTTTTTTTAATCTTCCACTTTTTTTAACATTTAACAAATAAATTAAGAAAATATTTTCATTAACATTAAAAAACAATACATAAACTTAAAAAAAACATAAACTTAAAAAAAATCCTAATAAATTAAAAAGACATAAACTTAAAAAAATCAACCACTTTGATGCTTCTTCATGATGTCGTTTTGCAGTTTTATCAAAGTCAAACGTTTCGGCTCGGGATAACTATCAACATCCATCGTTAATATTTCCCACTCCTTGAGCCGAACCTTATCATTTGTCAATTGAATCTTTCCTCCCGCCACGTAACTGTTCTCCCGCCACGCGTAACTTTTCTCCCGCCACGCGTGACTTTTCTTCGATGGCCCGCTCTTTCGCCCTTGCCTTTTGGGTCGTGACCTCGGTTTACGTTTTAAATTGGGTCATAAACTCCTCCATCTTCGGGTCGACCTTTTGCTTTTCTTTCTCCTTCGCCCGCTCCTTCTTTGATTTGTCCCGGCCCGGGGGACGTTCCGCTTCTTTTACGGCGTATTCTTCTTTGTCGAACTCGGCGTCATCGTTTAAGTTTATGTGACATCTCGCGTCCGATCCGCCGGCGCTATAACTACCGGATTCCGATGTCCTTTGGCGCTTCGCCATCTCCACCTCGTTCGGAATTGGCGCCCATTTTTGGTGCGTTCGCATAATTTCCCACGCCCGAACGTGTGCGAACGTGGTACGATTGTTCGACTTGTAAAGATCCAACGCCTTTTTGAACACATCCTCGTCGCCCATTTATGGATATTCGGTTGGGTCGGGTTGTTGGGGACGTTCGGGTTGTTCGGGTTGTTGAAGGGATCCATGGTAGAATAGTATTTTATAAAAAGTGAAGATGTTTATAAAAAAATGAGAGCGAGATGAGTTGTAGTAGATGAAAAGTGAGAAAAATGGTGTTAAAAATGATGAATGGATATGAATTTGGTTTGGATTTTTATAAATAAGGGGGAAATTACCGTTAGAAATTTTTGAACTTGGAAATAATTTTTTTTATTACAACGGTCATCATTGAAAAAGGGGATTTTTTGTCCTCTAGCGCTCCGTCTCAAAAGTCTTCAACTCGACGGTCACGACGAGGACGGGGGGAGGGGGGGGGGGGGCACGGTGTTGGCTTCGGCGACGGTCCAAGACGGAGGGGACGTTCCCCTATACCGTCTAGCCTTATCACTGCTTCATCGCTATTTTTTTTGTTTGTATGTCTCCTTCTATTTGAATTATGTTCTCACGATTGTATCCATGATTTTGACTTGGTCAAATGTTTATTTTTTATGATTTTCTTGTATATTGTTATCTATGTTTTGACATAAATTTTGTTTGGAAACAAATTTGGTCAAATGTAATTTAATTTTGTTTATTTTTTATGATTTCTAGTTAATCAACTGTCACAATTAAAAATTTGATTTGATCTCGTATTGAATGAATGGATCATTCGTTTTCGATCTCTTACCCACTCGATCATCCACTGCCACCAGAATCGCTCAACCCCATCAGAATCAGCCACTTGTTCTGTTATGTAGTTCACGTGTCTTCTTGTTCAGTTGATCATCCATTCATCCTCGATTTAGTTATTTTTCAATCATATTATTTGCTTAAATTAGTCTTAAAATATTTATACAATTTTGTTAAATTAATTATTAGATTATTGCTTATTGATTAGATTATTCATCATTTACTTAAATGCTTGATTTAGCCTACTTTATATTTTTAAAATAACTGGTATTAAGCACCCCGCGTTGTGGCAGGGTAAAACTGTGCCAAATAACATCAATGTCATACCCTGTCAATAACTACCAACACTGGAAAAACTCGTAAAACAAAAAAATAATGAAAAGTAGACGTAAAAACGTTGAACCACGCACGACCGTTGTAGCGTGTTAATGCGAAACGTAAAGCATAAGAAAATAACTAAGTCGATCGAGGACCCGTGGCTTACAACAGGCCGATAAACGGAAAAAATTAAATGTAAAAATGTTGAAACACACATGCACATTGCGTCGGGTTAACTCGCAAAATTAAGATCGAAAAGTAAACGGAAAAGTTTATAAAAATGAAAAGCATAGGGTCAAAGTTGAAAGTAAAAAAGCGTTAGGTTAAATTATAAAAATAAAAAGTACATCGGCTAAAAGTAAAAAACTAAATTAATAAAAAAAACAAAAAAGATATTCACAAAGCATGTGATACAACCATCAATGCATAAAAAAACTTGCTAATTAATCAAGCTATAGGTACAACTAGAGATGCACAATACACCCACAAAGCTTGATGTACAAATATTAATGCAACAAAATGTGGGAAATTTAGATTATATAAATTATTAATTCAAAGTTTGATAAAGAAAAGTTATTATCCTTATCTAATTATATTTAGTTAAACTATTGTTTAATATTATTATTGTTTAATAGGAAAAAGAAATTAAAAAATAAGATGAAGAGACACCAGAGATTGACACGTGTTAAAAAAAGATTTTCAGTGAGTGCATAATGTCTATCACTTCCGTTAATCACGTATCGTATCGTATCTTAATCAAATGATACAAGACCGATGTTGAACTTAGATGAAGTTAAATTTGGTATGTGTTGAAGCCCATCCGAACGGATGGACATCAGGTCCATTCGGACGGATGCATGTTCATGTACATCTGGATAATATAGTTTAGTCCATCCGTTCGAATGGAGGCCCATCCATCCGGATGGAGTCCATCTGCTAGCTTGTTTCATCCGGATGGAGGATGCCTATAAATAAGAGAGTAGGGTCTTGTCATTTGATAACTTTTTCATACTTTGAGGCGAAGCTCTACCCGTTTGATTTTGTGGTGTATAAACTGTTATATTAGTAATAGAAATCATTGTTAATTACTTCTTTGTGTCTGATTCACACACGTGATTGGATTCCGCACAATTCACGTGTTCGTATGCATTCAAAGGTCAAGGAATCGATCCAGGATTTGAATTCACAAGTGGTATCTGAGCGGATTTTTGATTGCACGGATTGAAGAAACGAAGATTGAAGCTGATTCATCAACAACAGAGCTGAATTCATCATCTTCTTCTCATATCTTCTTCTACTCATCTTCTATATTATTTTTGAACTTAAAACTCAGACTTACAACGTTTTCATGGTTAAAACTGACAAAAATTTGGATATGTTGTATGAAAAAACATTTTTGAACAATCCTTCAAAGTTTGAGATCATAATGCAAACTATAACTCATTAAAATTAGTAAAAATCATGACCTTCGAAACTAAATTTGCTGACGTCATTGTCCATCCGGACGGATAGAAGTGTTCATCCGGACGGACAGATTTTTCAGGAGTGAAATTATTCAAAGTTCCAAGTACATCCGGACGTATAGGCATGTTATTGTTCATCCAGAGATTTGTACATCCGGATCATAGTTCATCCGGACCAGTTCACCCGGACGAGTTTATCCGGATCAAATACACTGTATTGTTTTTTATTTTTCAAAATTTGATTAAGTGTTTGATTGTGTGTTTGCAGGTAATCATGGCTGAAGAATTTTACAACACATTTTACAAAGCATATACTTCCGAGTCATCAGAAACAACAACTGTTACACCAAAAAGTATTTCAAAAGCTATAAATGATAATATAAAACATGAAAATTTTTACGGAACTCATTCTAAACCATCAAAGCTTGATAACATTGAAAACTATACTTGGTGGAAAGAGAGATTTCTTAACTCGGCAAAAGCGTATGCTCATGAGAGTTGGTTTTGTATGGAATTCGAGTATAAAAGGCCAAAAAATGATAAAGGTGAATAAATTAAACTTGGAGATTTAGAAACTGAAGACAAAAAAGTATTTTCTCATGAACAAAGGATGATTGCGTTAATTCAACGATCGATCAGAGATGATATTTTTGCATTGCTTAATCATGATGGTTCTTCAAAGTCTGTCTGGGAAGCGTTGAGAGTAAAAGCTGAGGGAGGAAAGCAAATTAAAAAGAACAAAATTTCATTGCTTAAAAAGGAATTTGATTTGTTTGATAATATAAAAGGTGAAATAGTGAGACAAATGATTGAGAGATTTTGTCATTTGAAAATTGAACTTGATAGGTTTGGGATAACAAAACTCGAGAAGAAATTATTGGCAAAGTTATTGAGGCCTTATCTCGTGCAGATCATTGGCAAACATTTGTCTTCATATTGAAAAATGATGTATTGTTCGATGAGATTACTTTGGATACATTGATAGAAAAGATTGAAGGTCATGAGCTTGAGTTGCAAAAAACATAACAAAATGAGCAGCTCTACTTATCAGCAAAATATGAGTTTTTACTACAAAGGAAGCTTACCTACAACGAATCAGTCACAAAAACCTAGTACAACTTTTAGTGTCGAAAAGACAAAAGATTCACAGAAAAGTTCATCAAGTTACAATCTGGGTTATCATTCTTCTTCAACAACATCAAATACAGAAGAACCTGAAGAGATTCATTGCAACATTGCTTTGAAGCTGAAAAATTCTCCAACAATGAGCATCAATGCTGCTAAACAACAAATGAGTTTCTTAGCATTGATTCTGGAATCATACGAGATTCTGGTAGCAGGGAGAATTGGAAATACCGAGTTGAAAAAAGATGATTATGACCAGCTGGATCCGGAGGAGACGGAATTTATTGATATCAGATGGTGTTTGGCTAGTGGCATTCGAAGAGCGCAACGTTTTATGGAGATAACTGGCAGACAAGATCTTGGAGGTTTGGTAAACACAAAGCTTGGTTTTGACAAGTCGAAAGTCACATGTTTCCGATGTAAACAAAGGGCCATTTTAAAAGAGAGTGTGTTAATCGAGAAGTAGCTGATCATGGGAATCTATTCCATGACGACTACTACAAAAAGGCCATCTATTATAAAAACAGTGAGTCAACAAAATGAAATCTAAAGCAAATCGTTGGGTTCATCAAAAGAAAACACACAAGCCTTATTGGTTCAAGATGATAGACCCCCGATAACTCATAGGGACGAAGGGTTTAACTGGAGTAAATACATAAAGGATAAAAAAGAGCGTTGATTACTAAGGTAAAAGAGAGAACAAAAGAAGAAATTCTACAAGAAAAAACGTACAGAGAAAGACATTTCGCAGATTGCTGAATACAAGAAATGCAAGAAGAGTATGAAGAGCTAGAAGCTGCAGAAGATGGGACAAGAAAAGAGAATGTTATATCAATCGAAAAGGAGATCCGGTTGTTGATAAATCCAAGGTGGTGTATGATGATGTACTTGCAGTCATTCCTCTATCCGGCGAATTTTATTCAAAGAAAGCAACAGATAAAGATTATCTCCAGAAGTTGGATAAGATAATTAGGGGTGTAATGACAGCAAGTTTGAAACAAAGAGATGATGAAAAAATGAAGAAGAGTGTTGAGAATTTGGTAGATGAATTGAAGAGGGTTGCAGAAGAAGGCAGTGGAGAAGAGAAAGATGAAGAGGTGAAGAAAGAAGAAGTGGCTGATAAAGAAAGTCAAAAGGAAGTAGAAAAAGTTGATGCCGAAATACAGTAGAATGATGAGAGCTTTGAGAAGAAACAGAAGAAAGATGATGCAAAGCTGGAAAAGCTGGTTGGTGAAGATGATGCTGGTGAAGCTGTTACTGATGAACAACAAGAAAAGGAAGAAGATCAGAATCAGATGATAGAAAAAGCCGATGTGCCAACTATTGAGGTAATAACTAAACCTGAATCTTCTGATGTGTTAAATAAAACTGTTGAACAGTGCAAGAAATGCATGAAAACGTGCAGTGCTTGTACTGAAAAAGATGAAAAATTCAGAACTAGAGATATGAAATTTACTAAAATATTTTAAAAAGAAAAGGTTTTGATAGATAATGATGAAAAGTTGACACAAAAATGTAAAATTTTAGAAAAAAAGAAAATGAGATTTTAAAACAAAAGTGTTCAGCAATGACTGAGAAGTTTTTACAAAAAGAAAATGTAGTTCAAGAAATGAAAAAAAAGAGTATGATTCAATAAAACTTGCATATCATATTACAAAAGAGTCATATGAAGCTGTGAAAAGTCAAATGAAACTTGTTCAATCTAGACTTACACAATGTTTTGAAACATCTGAAACGCTTAAATGACAATTTTCAATAAAGCAAAAAGTTATAAATTCTAATATTGAAGAAGTTGCTGAGCTTAAACATAAAAAAGCTGAATTAGAACAAGATAATAACAAGTTACATAGTTATCACGCTTCATCATTTGTTCTTGAACGTATTTTCAACATAAAACTGGATGATAACGATTCTGAGAAAAACAAGAAATGAATTGGCTCAGAATATCATCAGGTTCCACCACCGTTTAAGAAAAATTTCACATTCTATGATGACGAGAAGGTGGAAAAAGCTTTCAATGTCACACCCCCAAAATACCACATGTGGGAATTCCCTGCGAGGCGTGTGACGTACCAGGATCCAGCCACCAATCACATCGAACTCATAACATTATTTCAAATAAACTTTCACTTATTAGAATAAAATGTTACAAACACTATTTATTATCCAGCGTAAGCATGATACAATAGTTAATAAATTCGTAACTCAGGTGTATTAAAACCAATAGACTTGACTTGAGATTCCTTGTAACTTGACCCATGACCACTCCAGCATCCCAGACAGCAAGTCCCAATGATATGTACCTATAGACCTGCAAGCATGCAGAAAAGTGTATCAGACAACGCTGGTGAGTTCACAGTTTTGTTTACCGAGAATCGTGTTACATGTTTTACTGTCAAAAGTTTAGTTCAATTCAAAAGCAATTAAAAAAAACATGGTTGATAATAACTCGATACCGTACAAGATGGCTCCAGATTATTTGCCCGTCCCCAATGCCCCTATCAGAGCATTGGTCATGATTTAAGGTAATTAGTTCACGCCCGTCCTCCCCGGTACGGTGTGAGGGTGCCAAATCTAATAGCGCTATCAACTAATAACCCCGTTGCCTCCCTGACAACCTTTTCGGTAGAAGATGGGACTTAAGGTGATAGGAGTGAGTGTATTATCCAACATTCTGGTTTAACATTCCAGTCAAACCCATTACCTAATATTCCTCCCCGGAATATTTACCAGATGTCCCTCCCCGGGACGCATGCTTGAAAAAGAGCAGTGAACTCACCTTAGATTTGCTCGGTATGTTACGTTACATTACCCGTTCCAAGTTGGTCAACCAAACCCTACCGTGGTTACCAAAGATGATCAGTTTCGTAAACATATATCTAAGTCACGTATTCAGCAAATCACATGTAACACCATTCTCACGTAACACATAGCAAACACTTAGATTTCATACACGTTCATAACACAAGTTCACGTTCCAAACAGTAGTTACCAATAAAGATAGTTTCATAGTCAATTAAGGCATGTATTTATCACAGATTGCATTTAACACAAAGATCACTGTACAACATGTAGCACATATCCAATTCTCATACTAGTCCACATCCCATGTGCATGTAACTTAACAACATATAACAGGTGGGTTTGCTACTCACACAAATCAAACCAGATTTCACATTCCCAATCAGCATTGTTATCATGAAACAATTAGAATCTATAACACAAACATCCATTATCACATTTATCACAGTGGGATGCCTTCACGGCGAAGTACCTCCATGACGAAGCACTATACTTCGTCAAAAGTGATTGTGACGAAGATTCATGATTGTTCGTCAAAGGCATGTCGACGAAGATTCAGATCCTTCGTCGACTTGGATTCTTTTTGGAAACTGTTCGTCTCTTTACAGACAGTTTTCAGGATTTCTCCTGTGATTACTCATTATCCTCGTATCAATAGTTACATATCAAATGACACGATTATGTACATTCTTATACATGTATAACCAATCCGCAGTTACAGCCGTTCATCAGCAACAAATCATTAATTAAATTCTATGATTTACAATAACCCTAATCATCATTTAACAGTTTCATAATCGCATTCCCTAATCGAATCAAACCACCATGATTCACAAAGAACATGCAACCCCTTACAAACCCTATTTTTCCATGTCACAACCAACCTGCAATAACAATTAATCTATGCTCTCTAATCATCATCAGTTCACGTACTAACAGCCCTAATACATTCATTGACATCAAGCATATTCTAGAACGACCATACAGTTTGTTATAACATAGTTTTCATCAAGATTCCTACTAACGTATCACATAATCTATCCTTTGATCTCATATAAATCAATACAGAACAACACTTTAATACTTATTTAAAACAACATACTAACCGGAGAAGTGTAGAGTACAGGTTAGAATGATGGAGTAGAGCTTTGGAGGAGGGCAAGGCTGCCGTCGGTTCAATTGGAGAAGGAGTTTAGGGTTTGATAAAATCCTTCACTGGGTTTCACATACAGATGTGTGTGTTTATATGATGTGGACAGGGCCGGGCCACAATTGGGTTTCGAAAGGATCTGGGCCGGCGAAGAACTCTCCTGGCGAAGAACATTCTTCGCCATGTGTGAGTATGACGAAGAATCTATCTTCGTCGAGTGTGGTTGTGACGAAGAATCTATCTTCGTCGAGTGTGTTTTCCGACAATCGAGTGTGAACCAAGTGTGATGTCATGCTATGCCTAAACACTACACAAATATCATGTAACACCCAACCATAACAAATACTTTAATCATTCAGATATCATGCACGTGTTACAACGTAAAACGAATTGTGAGAACAGGATAGTGAAACAAAAAAACTCGTAGAGGAAAGACCATGAGATTTCGGGTTGTCACATCATCCCCAACTTGAAAGAAATTTCGTCCTGAAATTTGATAAGTAATCCAAGGCAAGTAATCCAAGGCAGCAAGGTATTAGATCAGGATGACTGTGGATCAGGATGACTGTGGATTTTCCTCGAGTGCCAGATCATCCCCAACTTGAAAGGGAATTTCATCCCGAAATTCGACAATGACATCAGGAGTTGCTTCAACCATTTGAACAATCGAGGATACTAGAACTTCGTCTGATCTTTGCGTTCCCACGTGAACTCCGGTCCACGCCTTGAGTTCCAACAAACTTTCGCGATTGGAATTTGACTGTGTTAACGAACCTCGACTTTCTGGTCCATGCTTTCAATAGATACTTTGACAACTGCAACTAGTCGTTAACCTTAGGCTCTAGTAAGGGTATCACAAGTGTTTCATCGGACAAACACTTCGTTAGATCCGAGACATAATTCTTCATGAATGTTACCCAATTCATCGGGTAAGTCGAGTTTGTAGGCCATGCCGTAAATTCATCTGGCCACACTTCCCAAAGCACACCGCACCCTCCCAGAGTGAGACTTTCAATCATGACACGTTCTCCTGCAGCGAACTCCCAATGTTTCCTAAGCTTATCAGCTTTCCTGGCGGTCACACGTTGCCGCCATACAATTCCCGCTCTAAACAATCTTCTCAGAGGTTTTAAGTACAAGTCCTGGACCTGTAATTAGGTTGTCACCTACCTTAGTCCAACAAGGGGATCGGAATTATCGTCCATGCAATGCCTCAAACAGAGCTGTCTGAATACTAGAATGGTAAGTGCTGCAGTAGAACTCAACCAAAGGTAGGTGTCTTTCCAATTTTTACTAAAGTCAATCACACACATGCTCGCAACATGTCTTCGAGTGTCAGGATGGTTCGTTTACTCTGACCGTTTATCCTACGGTGATAAGCAATGCTCATGTCTAGACGTGTAAGAAAGTGTAATGGTTACATGAGACAATCAACGATCGCCCAGGTGATATTGTTTTCGTTTTGAGTTTTAGGTAGACCAGTGACAAAATCTGTGGCAGTCTGTTCCCATTTCTAAATGGGTGTTTCTGGTTGCTGACACAACCCAGGAGGGTTCTGATACTCCACCTTGACTTTCGCATAAGTCAAACATCGTTCATATACATTGCTATGTGGGCATTCACATCCGGTCACTAGTACAAGATCCTTAGATCCTAAGACATTCTATCAAAACCCGAACGAGTAGAATATCGAGGCTCGTACGCTTCGCCCAACACAAGTTCCTTAGGATTACTGTATAGTGAGTCCCATATTCGCTCCATGAGGTAGTGGGTATCACCCGATTTTAGTTACAAGTCGTTTTTCCACGCCTCACACAGATTCAGCTGGGTGGTTCTCGTCCTTCAACGCTTCGGTTCGAGTAGAACGGATCTGATCAGGTAGGTTAGAGGCGATGGTGTGCTGCGAGGCTCATACACGTTTAGGTTTTACAGTCGAAATCATTCAAAAGTTCCATCCATTGATGCCATCACATGTTTAGCTCTTTCGAAACAAGGGTACACGGGAGGCCCTTGTGATCGGTCTAAGTAGTGCATTTGGTACGGTCCAAGTAATGCCTCCGAATTGAATCCAAAGACCATGGCTCCCACCGTAGGTTGTGACTCGTGCAATTCTTCTTGTAAATCCACTACATAAGCCATTACCTTCTCGTGTTGCATCGGCGTGTAACTGGGACTCTGATTCGAACCACCATGGTATACCACTAGATCACCTGTACCCTCGGGTAAAGACGATGCTCAGTGCGTTGTAGAGTTAGGTTTCAAAAGCTAAAAAGACGTCCTCCTGTTTTGTCTCCCACGAATAAACAGCACCCAGTTGTGCTGAAGAGATTAAAGCTGAGCGATCTTCGAAAATCCCGCGATGAATCTGCGATAGTATCTAGCGAGACCAAGGAATTGCTGTATCCCCGAAGGACTCCTTGGTGCCGACCAATTCTAATAAAATGGACCTTAGCGAGATTCATGTGTATCCCCACTTCGTTGACTACGTGACCAAGAAAGTGTACTTCTCGAATCCTGAAGTCACACTTAGGTAGACTTCGCATGGAGTTGCTCCTCCCCTAGGAGCTCTAAGATAAAATACAAGTGCCGTTCATGGTGTTCTTTTCTCCTGGAAGTGATTCAAAACATCATAGATAAACACGGTTGACGAATCTGGTGAGATGAGGTTGACACATACTACTTATGTGATCCCTAGGGCTGCTGGTGTGTTGGATAACTTAAACAACATGAACAGTAAATCGTAGTGGACGTACTGTATCTGTAACGCCGTGTTAGGAATCATCCTCCCCTGAGTCTTCCATCAAGTGACAGTCCGATCTTAAGTCGGTTTCCGAATAGAAGCTGGATCATTGCAGCGGGTCAAGCAGGTCGTCGATGCGAGATAGAGGGTGACGGTCTATGATTGCCACCTTGTGGTAGTCTGTACACGTATGAAAGGACTCGTCCTTCATTTCCACAATAGAGTTTGGGCTCCCCAAGACGAGGAACTAGATCGATAAAACTCCCATCCAGTAGCTCCTGAAGTTGATTGGACAGTTCTTGCAACCCTCTCGGCGCAAGACGATAAGAGGTGCCAGAAATCAGGACTGCTTCTGGCGTGATAGACAATGTGGGGGGGGGGGGGAGAAACTGGAAGTTCTTCGGGCTGCGCACCGGTAATCAATAATAGGGTAGCAGGGTAGGTGAAACACTTCTGGGCTCCCACCGCCGAAATGATGCTGACAATCAGTGAATCTCCACCATGAAGGGATATACATACGATTTCCTCCTTACAGAAGATTTCTGTTTGAGGCTTGGACATCCGTCCATACCATCGATTACACCAAAGCTTGTAACAGTAGTAGGGGGAAGGTCAATGTCGAACTCGTGACCCACAAGTTTGAGTTGTACCTTAGGTGAACGTGTGAGACTTCAATTGGCTTGCCATCAGCCACTTCTACAACATGTCTGTCTTTGAGAGACATCAGGGTTAAACAGAACAGAGACAAAGCGATTAGTTACCCAAAAACACACAAGCTACCATGTTGCTACTATGCCTGACGTCGCCTACGTCAATCCTAAATGTCCTTCTACGAGAACCACTTCCAGAGTTGTTGTTACTGTTACGAGGATTCCTAATACTATCATTGTTCCCTGGGTTGTTGACGTCTTGACTTAACAACGGCCAATCCTTGTCAAAGTCACCTTCATTTCCATACTGAAAGTTATGATTTGCAAGTATCTAGTTGTCGTTGTGGCCATTGCCTCTTATGTTGTTGCTTTGAAAACAGATCCTTGCGATCTTTTTCCCTTAGGGTCCACCTTCCCGTCGTTCTTGTCACGTCCTAGGGTACTGCCCATGGCACTAGTAATTACACATCCCATATTCCAGTCGGTTTCCCGCGTTTATGCTCCGATTGATTCGTAAGAGTTGGCTCCTAGACGTTGCTTACTAGGGTTAGGGACTCGATTGAAGTCAACCTACTTATGTTCATTGTCAGAAAGCAGGGTCATCCTAACACTAGGGTTGGTAATGCATCACGTTCATCTTCTTGTCCATTGGTCTTGCGAGTCGATAGCTCACGGTAAATCGTTAGAGAATCACAGAGGTGTCCATACTTCTGAGTTTCAGGTGTCAATTTGTTGTGTCAAAGTAAACGAGAAAAGTGAGAAAGTATAGACCCAACATTTAACGTTTCGACATCTGTCTCAAAGACGTTCGCACTAACACCTAACATTTCTACACGACTCGCTAGACGTTCAGTTACGTGTTCAGGTATCGCTCAATATCATCGAGACTCGTAAAGGTTCAGAGGGAGGTGAAAGGACCACGTTTAAATAGGAGACAGTCATTGCTATGACCCCTATGGATTGTTGTGTTTCACATTTGGTCGAATAATGGAATGGAACCCCTTTCACACTTGTTAGGCCTCGTTGGGACTCACATGCACCCCCCATTATTATTATGTGTGTACCCACAATAATATTATGATTTGCATGCTCGTCTCAGTTCCTCCTAGCTCGTGTTAAATGGTTCCTCAGATTCGAGTAGCAAGACAAGGACATCACAAAACGTAGGTCATGAATGTATAGGGAAACACTACACTATCAATCACTTCATACATGCAATTAATACATGAATTCATATTGTTGTGCTAAACGTGCAATCGCATGCAATATCATATATAAGTGTTCACTAGTTATGCAACGCAACGAGTAAACGAGAGACGAACCTTGCCGTCTGGAGCTGAGTGTCATGGTCGTATTCAGAACTTGTTCGATAATAGTCTGGTTTTATAAAAACGTTTTAAAACCAAGTTCACTATAACCAGTGGCTCTGATACCAAACTGTCACACCCCCAAAATACCACATGTGGGAATTCCCCGTGAGGCGTGTGACGTACCAGGATCTAGCCACCAATCACATTGAACTCATAACATTATTTCAAATAAACTTTCACTTATTAGAATAAAATGTTACAAACACTATTTATTATCCAGCGGAAGCATGATACAATAGTTAATAAATTCGTAACTCAGGTGTATTAAAACCAATAGACTTGAGTTGAGATTCCTTGTAACTTGACCCATGACCACTCCAGCATCCCAGACAGCAAGTTCCAATGATATGTACCTATAGACCTGCAAGCATGCAGAAAAGTGTATCAGACAACGCTGGTGAGTTCACTGTTTTGTTTACCGAGAATCGTGTTACATGTTTTACTGTCAAAAGTTTAGTTCATTTCAAAAGCAATTCCAAAAAAACAATGTTGATAATAACTCGATACCGTACAAGATGGCTCCAGATTATTTGCCCGTCCCCAATGCCCCTATCAAAGCATTGGTCATGATTTAAGGTAATTAGTTCACGCCCGTCCTCCCTGGTACGGTGTGAGGGTGCCAAACCTAATAGCGCTAACAACTAATAACCCCGTTGCCTCCCCGGCAACCTTTTCGGTAGAAGATGGGACTTAAGGTGATAGGAGTGAGTGTATTATCCAACATTCTGGTTTAACATTCCAGTCAAACCCATTACCCAATATTCCTCCCCGGAATATTTACCAGATGTCCCTCCCCGGGACACATGCTTGAAAAAGAGCAGTGAACTCACCTTAGATTTGCTCGGTATGTTACGTTACATTACCCGTTCCAAGTTGGTCAACCAAACCCTACCGTGGTTACCAAAGATGATCAGTTTCGTAAACATATATCCAAGTCACGTATTCAGCAAATCACATGTAACACCATTGTCACGTAACACATAGTAAATGCTTAGATTTCATACACGTTCATAACACAAGTTCACGTTCCAAACAGTAGTTACCAATAAAAACAATTTCATAGTCAATTAAGGCACGTATTTATCACCGATTGCATTTAAAACAAAGATCACTATACAACATGTAGCACATATCCAATTCTCATACAAGTCCACATCCCATGTGCATGTCACTTAACAACATATAATAGGTGGGTTTGCTACTCACACAAATCAAACCAGATTTCACATTCCCAATCAGCATTGTTATCATGAAACAATTAGAATCTATAACATAAACATCCATTATCACATTTATCACAGTGGGATACCTTCACGGTGAAGTACCTCCTTGATGAAGCACTATACTTCGTCAAAAGTGATTGTGACGAAGATTCATGATTGTTCGTCAAAGGCATATCGACAAAGATTCAGATCCTTCGTCGACTTGGATTCTTCGTCGAAAACTGTTCGTCGCTTTACAGACAATTTTCAGGATTTCTTCTGTGATTACCCATCACCCTCGTATCAACAGTTACAGATCAAATGACACGATTATGTACATTCTTATACACGTATAACCAATCCGCAGTTACAGCCGTTCATCAGCAACGAATCATTAATTAAATTCTATGATTTACAATAACCCTAATCATCATTTAACAGTTTCATAATCGCATTCCCTAATCGAATCAAACCACCATGATTCACAAAGAACATGCAACACCTTACAAACCCTAGTTTTTCCATGTCACAACCAACTCGCAATAACAATTGATCTATGCTCTCTAATCATCATCAGTTCACGTACCAACAGCCCTAATACAATAACTGACGTCAAGCATATTCTAGAACGACCATACAGTTTGTTATAACATAGTTTTCATCAAGATTCCTACTAACGTATCACATAATCCATCCTTCGATCTCATATAAATCAATACAGAACAACACTTTAATACGTAATTAAAACAACATACTAACCGGAGAAGTGTAGAGTACAGGTTAGAATGAACGAGTAGAGCTTCGGAGGAGGGCAAGGCTGCCATCGGTTCAATTGGAGAAGGAGTTTAGGGTTTGATAAAATCCTTCACTGGGTTTCACATACAGATGTGTGTGTGTTTATATGATGTGGACAGGGCCGGGCCACAATTGGGTTTTGAAAGGATCTGGGTCGGCGAAGAACTCTCCTGGCGAAGAACATTCTTCGCCATGTGTGAGTGTGACGAAGAATCTATCTTCGTCGAGTGTGGTTGTGACGAAGAATCTATCTTCGTCGAGTGTGTTTTCCGAGAATCGAGTGTGAACCAAGTGTGATGTCATGCTATGCCTAAGCACTACACAAATATCATGTATGTTCGGATTCGAGTTTCTTATGATTGTGTTTTTCGTTTGATAATAATGAAGATGAACAAGTAATTGCAGCGGAAACTCAATATGGAAACAAACTTTCATACACAATCAAACAGGAGAATTGTTTTCAACACACAAGTTTATCATTGAACCAAATGATTGAATATATTTCAAACATCAATTACAATTGCATGCATGTATCACAAACTCCCCCTCAGCCTGAGCTCACAATGAATTGTTTATGCAAGAAGACAAGTGATGAAAGTGCTAATAGAACAGTACATGGTACCGTTCTATTTATAGGCACGAGTAAACCACTGAAGCATCTTGGCTGACGTCACCATGAAAGTGACATCTAACCTCCTAACAACCTATAACTACTAATCTAATACAACAACTGTTTGCTAACTACTGATTACATTACAATACAAAGGAATACACTAAACTACTGCTTTCTCCTTCCACTGTTGTGACTCCAGCAGTACTTTATATCTTCAGCAGTGCTTGACCCATAACAGTAGATTGATCATCAGGGCTTTAGTCTTCATCAGTCTTTATACTTGATCAGTTGTTTGTAGAACAACAGTTGTATATGAACAGTGGATGAAGGTCATTAGTTGTTAGAAACACTTTCAAGGGGAAAGTTTGAATACAACATCTGCTTATTCTGGATCCACTGTTCTGATCCAGTTTTGGCTTTAATCAAATGTTCCTTTGGTAGGGTTCAATCCCAACAATCTCCCCTAGAACAGATGATGCCAAAACCCTTCATTATTATGGATCTTTATTGCCTCATCAACAATTCCCAGACTTGACCTTTGAATTGTAATTCAAAGTCCAAGGAATCTGTATCCTCCTCATCCCTACACAGTGTAAGATCAAGGAGATCTTGCAGATCTTCAACACCCAGGCCCAATGCTTATTCCATTGATATTTTCTTCACTTCACCACTGGGTTTTATCAGAGTCAATACGTGGGTCTGTTTATCAGATTTCCACTTTAGTATTTTTGAATCCAGTGGGTTTCTTGAGAGAGGTTTAATTGATGATGAGTTTGGAGATGGTGGCCTGGTGATAACTGGCTGAGCAGTGCTTTGAGCTTGAGCAAGCTCAGGATTTTCAGCTATCATCTGCTTGAGGACTGATTTTATAATATCATCCCCCGCTGCTATATCCTCTGGTGTTTCTGCTCTTTGATAAAGGATGGCACCAGGTGGAGCAGTGGATTTCCTGACTTGCAGTTTTTGTGGTCTAATTTGAACCTCTGTGTGACACCTGTGTCTCTTCGACCATCAACAAAAAATACCAAATCAATGAAATATTGTGTTTCATACTTGGGATTTGTATAAATATGTGTATCATTTGCACATATCAATTCTTGTTCGATTTCGAGCTCTAAATCACTTTATGGAAAGTTATACGCGAACTGATGCGTAAACGTATTTAGGTTAACGCAACAACCACTCCAGAACAGTGACATAGGCTTAACATACCTTAAATAACCTTTACATAACTTAGAAATAAGTTTTGGAGGGTTTGGTGTGTCTAAATCAAGTTTATTCGATCGTAGGGACTATTTACGTCAAACTGCAAAAGTATACCGAATCAAATAGTAACAAACATTCTGGAACTTGATCATAAGTTAAATATGCCCTAATTATCCTTTACATAGCTTAGAATTAGGCTTTGAGGTGTTTGGTGCGCAAAAATAAACTTTTTGATCGATAGGGACTAAAAGCGTCAAAAAGGGCATAAGTTTGCATTTTCGCGCATATCTTACGTTCTGAATATATCCGGATATCCAAAAATTTTTGTAATCATTGAAATATTTTATTTTAGTGATTGGCATGCTAAAATTCCATTCGTCGCGTAATTTGGATCGTTTTTCTCGTCCGTTCGTGTTTCATCGTAATTAATCGAACAACGCAACCGTACGACCAAATGAACCGACATCCGAGATATTATTAAGCATATTTCATGTTCCCTATGCTTTAAATTCATTATGGAGCCTTGAAATGGGGTTAACGGGGCTTAAACGTGTCAAAAACTGAGTTTATTGCATGTAGGGACCATTTCTGACATTCTGCCATTTTGGTCTCTTGCGGGGCGCGACAGGCCTATCGCGGGGCGCCAGAGACTGATCTGGGCAGATTCTTTGATTCAGAATCTGGATCGAATTTCAGGGGTTATTTATGCAAAATTCTCAATACCATGAGCTGGTTTTGGACACCCATAGTATTCCAAATCAGTGGGTACACATGGAGGGCCAAGATTGAAGCTCATTTATCGAGGAACGATCTTAACGGTGGTCCGAAATCTATAAATACCCACTTGGTTTCTTTGATTTCTCACACTTTGATCTGATTTTTTCCTCTAAGTTGGAGTGTATACTTCATACCTGAGTAATCTTTAGATCAAATCTTCATTGCTTGGACCATTTGTAAGTTTCTTTCATGCTTTTATGCGTTTTTAAGCACGAAAGTCAAACAGTGTTTGACTTTCTGCTTTGACCGGTCAATGGTCAACATAAAGTTCGTTTGAACTTCGCAACGTGAGCGTAATCACGATAGTCATAGTCGTTTGTGACTATACCTACTGATTACCACATTATTTAGGTATAGTGACGAGTCATAGTTTCGGTCAAAATACGCGTTTATGCGTATTTTGCAACCAAACTATTTTTGGGTATCTAAACCCTTTGCTTTGATATCAAACTTGTTTTCTAACTTAGTAAAACATGTTTTAACATGTTTAACTCGTCACTTTTAGTTTAGTGCTTATATAGGGTCGTAAGATAAGCGGTCTAAACAACCGCTTAGACTTTCGAACCCGACCCGTTTGGTCGATCATTAGGATCCGACCAAACATATTTTGTGACCATAGTTGTATTAGGAATAACCTTCCGAGGTTATACCTTCTGGTCACTTCGTTTAGTTAGTTGTATGATAGGTAGTTTATATGCCTTAGGAAAATGGCCAAAATGTCCTTTTTGCGCATAAATTCATTCTAAGCATATGTAACTTAAATTTTGACATCTAAACTAATTAGGCAACATTATTAGACTTGTTAAGGCATATAATACTTGTCATAGGACTAGTTAGGCGGTCCGAACGCATTTTACGCGAACGACGCGTTAAAGTAGCGTAAGCTACCTATACGAGTCGTAATGGGTCGTAAGCACTTAGGTTAGGTGTCACACCCCGATATTTCCACGTATTACCGGTGGGCCCGATGGGGAGTATCGTGACGTAGTTGATATCATCATAGTCAATAATCACAGTTTAAATGCACAGCGGAAGTCTAAAAGTAATTTATACAAACCGAGTTTTAAAGTAAACATATTACAAAACGGATTGTAAAATGGATCCACAGGCGGATCAAACTAAAAGAGGAAATGTTCAACAGACTTAAAGTGATAAAAGCTTGCAAGACTCTTTATTTAATCACTCAGGAGTTCCAGCCCATTTCGCTTAGTACCTACACTTAACCTTTTTGAAAATACGTCAGTTTACACTGGTAAATACAATTAACTGACCTCTTTTGAAACATATTTAAGAAAACTGATTTAAGTGCACTTGGCACAAAAATTCTTTTATAACTTGGGACAATTATTCAAAATAATCTTGTATATAGTTTTACATGTTTGTCGTCCATTCGGGACCGGTTAGAAGAGCCGAATTAGATTAATTGACACGCCACAAGTATATGCCCACAAGAGATGTGAGATACCATTTATACATACGCAACTGTCAGGTGTATGCCTACACCCCGTGCTTAAGCCGTGACCATTTCTAATAAATGAGCCGAGGATATCCAGGACATGGTCATTAACCCCCAAAGGCATTGAATCAAACAAAACAGATTAAAACCGGTTATGTAAATGTATTAATCACAATCCAATTTTAATAACTACATACCCGACCAAGCGGTATTATTATAATACCGTATCCCAAGCCCGTATAACGGAAAAATAAGTTAAAAGTATTTACCTGAGCAAAATATAATTTTAATCTCAGCCGTTTAACAATCAGCAAGTGCAAATAGCTTTTACTGGACTCCTAGATCTGGACCGAAGGTTTTAATAACCTATTAGATTCCTAACAGGTCTTACTTAGGTTTAAACTTAGACCGGTTAGTTTTTAACGAAAGGTTTACGGTTCAAAAAGCACGATTAAGCGAAGACCGGATTAGAATGTGCTCTAGACCTGACAAGTATGAAGACTTGTTTAATATGGGTAAACTAAACACATTCTCGATTTTGAAGTAAAAATGATAAGGTTTGACCCGTTTCGGTTAATTTATGCAAACTAGCTACATAAACCGTACCGAACGCGAACTATGCATAACGGGTAACCAAAAAGTCATATACAGGTTCCACAAATTAATATGCTTAAAATATGTTATGATATCAGTAGGATACCTTCCATTATGCCCAAAATGAATTAAAAACCAAATTAAGCCCCGTAAGGGTATTTTGGTCATTTTAAAGCTTATAAAAGATGTTAAATAGAAATCTGAGTTTCTGGTCTAAAATAATCAGTAAAAATATTTATTTTCATGGGTTATATCAGTAAGATATCATACATATGTGAATTTGATCTTTTATGGCCAAACTATGCATCGTAGGGGCTTTTTGGTCATTTCACATATGCTATAAGGGTCAAATTTGGAAATCTGAATTCAAAACTTTTACTTACTATTAAAGTATAAAAATTTACTTATAACATCAGTGGAAATAAGTCTTAGGTGCTAAATATGGTTTTAAACCATACTATGCGCCTAACTCGCATAAAAGTAGGTATTTGACGGTATTCGGGTTGATTAATAAAAGCTGAGATTTTGATCAGACTTTACTATTTAAAATAATTCATTTAATGTATAAATTTAGTAGAAAAAGGTTTGACATGTAAAGGATGTGTAAAACTCATTTTATTAGCAAAAAGGGCATAACCGTCAATTACCGAGTTAATGCAAGAACTATATGTTATGATCAGTTTAAAATTTAACAAAAATTTCCAAAAATCCCTAAATATTATATAATAACAATGGGTAAAAAGTTTGGTGTCGAAATTTGTGTTTAAATAGGTTTTATGCCAAAAATCCGATTAATTAATAAAAAGCTTTCATTTTACGAAGTTATCTTAATGTTAAAACATGTTCCATAACCTCTGTATTGTTAGTTATGAATTTATTTGCAAAAATTGATTATGTTGACTTTTTATTTATAAGTTTGACCCGACAATTGACCAAGTAAAAGTGATAATCAGTAGGTGCCCTTTTGAGGGTTTATTACCTACATAATTACCAACTCATAGCCACTTTCAATTCGAATAATGGCTGGACCGTTAGTGATTAATCACAAAGCCAAAGCAGATTTACGCTAAGTTTGACTTTCGTTCATTAAACTAATAAAACCTTAATTACAGAAGCTAAGAACACTTACAATGGTCCTTAGCACGAAAGTTTGAACTAATAGAGCCTCCTAAAAGACCAGGTTGCTCCAGAGAACTTGCTTTGAGAGTTTGCCTTGAGAATTTCTTGAAGTGTGAATGAACAAGTGAAGCAATGAGGCCTTTATATAGGATTTCAAGTGTTCTAGGATCAAGGCAAGTGTCCCCCATGTGTTTTATGATGTTAACATGTGTATAGTGGTTTTCCAAAACAGTTAAACTAGCTGTTGAATTCGAAACAGGCTGCAGAAGATCTTCACAAAATTGCAGGTTGTAGAGGTGGGCACCTGCCAGTTCTGCTGGAAAATGGCTGCTGTCGTGCCATGCGCCAAACCAGGATAATCCTGGCGCGCCACACGAGGGGGAGGGTTTTCAAATTGTTTTGTTTTGTTGCATGTTCAGTCCCTGCATTCTTGTTACTCGATAATCTGACATTTTCAGCATGCATGGTCAGTGGAAACTGGTTAAGGCTATCCTAGGGAGTGTAGCCATGCATTTGTAAGTCTTGGACATATTGAAAAGTCTCCCGACACTAGAATTGTGATAATTACACTTTTAACCCCTATTCTTGGAAACTTCAATTTACATCATACCTTTGAACCAGATCTTTATGAAACTTTTATCAATTGAACTTGAGGGTATGATAATGTATTACAAAGCTTTGGGAATGTTAAAAAGGTCACTCAGAGGTATAAATTAACATGCTGACACTTTTAACCCCTGTGCCTTGCAACTTTTGATTTTTAAGCGCAAACGACTTTTACGAACCGACAATTAATTCAATAACGAATACAAATATTATACAGAGTCATTCAGACGCACAAGTTGAGCATGATGACGCTTTTGGTCCTTTTAATTATATCTTCATACTGTTTGACAATCTTAGTCCCTCCAGATCAATCCATTATACGTTTGAAGTCCATGACATGTGTCCTTATTATATTGGTCGTGATTTTACGAGGTGTTACATCCTCACCCCCTTAAAAGAAATCTCGACCTCGAGATTTGCTGAAATAAATGAGGGTACTTCTGTTTCATTGTGGATTGAACCTCCCACGTGTACTCTGGGCCTCTTCGGGCATCCCATTTTACGTTCACGATCGGCACATGCTTCTTTCAAAGCTTCTTAACCTGTCGATCCTCGATCGACAAAGGTTTTTCAAAGAACTTCAAGCTCTCATCTATTTGCACGTCCTTATGCGACATTGCTAGCGACTCATCGGCTAGACATTTCTTTAAGTTGCAAATGTGGAATACATTATGTATTCCACTGAGCTCTTCTGGCAAATTTAACTTGTAAGCCACAGTTCTGACACATTCGATGATCTCGAATGGTCCTATGTATCTTGGGCTTAGCTTGCCCTTTTTGCCAAAACGCATCACCCCTTTCCAGGGTGATACCTTAAGTAGCACTTTATCGCCAACTTTAAACTTTAAAGGTTTGCGCCTCATATCCGCGTAACTTTTCTGCCTATCTCTGGCAGCCTTGAGACGATCACGGATTTGAACAATCTTGTCCGTTGTCTCCAGGCCTATATCAGGTCCTGATAGTTCGACATCTCCAACTTCCGCCCAACAAACTGGCTTTCTACACTTCCTTCTGTACAAAGCTTCGAAAGGTGCTGCTTGAATACTCGAATGATAGCTATTATTATACGGAAATTCAATCAACGGAAGATGATCATCCCAACTTCCTCCTAAATCAATAACACAAGCTCGTAGCATATCCTCAAGCGTTTGAATCGTACGCTCACTTTGACCATCCGTTTGAGGATGATATTGAGTGCTGAAATTTAATCGAGTGCCTAAAGATTGCTGAAAGATTTTCCAAAAATGCGATGTGTATCTTGTATCCCTATCAGAGATAATAGATACTAGCACTCCGTGAAGAGATACACTCTCATCACGTACAACTGAGCTAGCTTGTCGGAGCTGTGAGTTTCTTTAATCGGCAAGAAGTGGGCTGACTTAGTCAACCTGTCGACTATAACCCAAATAGTATCATTTCCTTGCTTTTTCCTTGGTAACTTTGTGATAAAATCCATAGTTACCATTTCCCATTTCCATGTGGGAAGTTCAGGCTGTTGTAACAAACCTGACGGCTTTTGATGCTCTGCTTTAACTTGTGCGCACGTCAGACATTTAGCCACATAAGTGGCTATAGATCTCTTCAAACCTATCCACCAATAATTTGCCTTTAAATCCTGGTACATCTTGTCACTGCCAGGATGAACAAAATATTTGGAACTATGGGCTTCTTGAAGAATCACTTCTCGAAGTCCTCCATAAATTGGAACCCATATTTGTCCATTCAGTCTTAGGATTCCATCCTTGCCATAAGATAATTGTTCAGCAGTTACTCCTAACTTCTCATTCGGATAGTTAGCTTATAATACAGCTTCCTTTTGAGCGGCTAATAACCTTTCATTCAAACTGTTCTTCAATTCAATGCTCTTGGCATTGATTCTAATAGGCTTAACCCTCTCCTTCTGCTCAAGGCATCGGCGACTACATTCGCTTTTCCTGGATGATATCGGATTTCCCAGTCATAACCATTCAGTGTCTCCATCCATCGACGTTGTCTCATGTTAAGATCCTTCTGGTTAAACAGATGTTGAAGGCTTTTATGATCAGAATAGATCACACACTTAGTCCCATAAAGGTAATGCCTCCAAAGCTTCAGTGAAAATACAACGTCACCCAATCCCAAATCGTGGGTGGTGTAGTTCTTTTCATGCACCTTTAGTTGTCGGGAAGCATAAGCTATAACATTGCCCTTCTGCATAAGCACACATCCCATACCTGTGTGCGATGCGTCGCGGTACACAACAAACTCTTCAATCCCTTATGGCAAAATCAATACAGGAGCATTACTCAGTTTCTGCTTAAGAATCTCAAAGGATTCTTGTTGCTTGGGACCCCAATTGAACTTTATATTCTTGCGAGCCAAAGAAGTTAGGGGTGCAGCAATCCTTGAATTTTTTTCAATAAAACTTCGATAGTGTAAGACCCTAGTTACTATCTAACGGTTTTACATGTAAATACCAACGATTAGTTGTGTAGTTAATACTACACATACTATATAAATACGGGGTAATTAAAACTTTTACAAATCAAAAGTTATTCAACATAACGTGATCGAATTCGTCGTTTAAAATTTACGACGGGGCAATGTGCGGAAGCATGTATCTTTATCGTGTTCGGTTCTTCGATGAGCTTGATCGTCTTCCGACATCCAAAATGTACCTACATTTCATAAACATGAAATGCTTTAGTCATACGGGGTTTAAAACGTGTCTAAACGAGTCCGGGAAACGAAACTGATTAAAATACAATAAATTGCAGGGTCTACCGTAAATTACGGTGGCTACCGTAATTTACGGTAGCCCCTGAATGTTGATTCAGGGTGGCCTCTAAAGGTCTTTCCAAGTTTGCCGTTCTCTAAACGAAAACCTTCATAACTTTCAACCCGCTTGTCCGTTTGACCTACCGTTTCTTCCTACGAGATTGTAATTTGATCCTCCATCATATGGAGTTAAAATCCAACATCCGGATTAACAAAGTTTAAGACTTTTAAGTCTTCGGCTTATTACCCTTTTTACCAAATTTTGACCCGTTCGTGATTTTATCAAACAAACAAGTTGTTTGATTCTAAATTCTCATCATTTCCATGTTGCTTATCATATTAGATTCAAATCATGGGTTTATATATACATTCATAAACCCGTTTTTACTTAGATGTTTAATTGACCCGTTAAGGGCATTTAAGCACTTTTACGCAATATTTCACACTCATTTATTTCAAGCATCTTATTTCCACATTATTTATCAAATGATCTTCCATCACAACTATATTTGTGATGGGTTTAATGTGGCGATCTATATAATCCGAGTTTTACCCCTCGGATTATCATTTTACAGCAAAGACTCGTATAGAGTCTTTTGACCAAGGATTTACATCTTTCGCTTTTATACTTATTCTAAGTATTGACTTGATTATAGAACTCGTTTTCAAGCGACTTCTAAGGGTTGTTTGCTTAATTTTGCTTACAAAGGCGTTTTGGTCATTTTTAACCCTTCTTTTACGACGAAGGGCTTGCTTAAGCCATGCACGCCCAAAATCTCATTTTTAACCAAATCTTGTTTTCAAAACACTCTGTCTATAATTTAAATCCTTCGGTTTACCTTTTAAGGTAACCGAATGTCCTTTTTACTTTGCCTAACTCTCATAGAACTTCAAGTTCTAAATGATGAGTTGATCTATAATACATACCTGGCTCGGATCAACTTATTACCCGGTTTTAATACCTTGCTTTATAATCGCTAATTAAGAACGATGCGAGTATCCATTGGATATCTATTCCTGTAAGCATATAATTCGACAAAAGAATCATTAGTCGATATTGTCAAAATGTGGTGTCTACATCTTTTGACCCGTTTGGCCGAATTGACCGTTTATCTATGCGAGATGATATTTATTATCATCTCATCTACATGACTCGTTCCGTTTAACACCGTACGATCATTTTACTTATAAACCGTTTATTACCACTTTCGACTCATTATGTCTTGCGCGGAAAAGCGTCTTTTTGAAACTAACGGTTATTGTCAACGTGTGACTAAATTACTGTTTTGCCCTTATTATTTGTTTTGGCTTACCATAAAAGGTAACCATTAAAAGTTCATTTTTCCTTTCGTCATAATATGACCGAATTATCGATTTACTTCTTTTTAACCATTATTATGGTTTCTTTCATCTTTGATTATCTTGTTCCGTACTACACGACAGAACATCATATTTCAGTTGTTTAGATATCTCATTCGTAATTTATATGATAAGAGAATATTCCACAATTTAAGACTAGTGTAAGCTATACTTACCTTGTATCCGAATTATGCTTTTCCTCCATTCTTGATTTGTTTGACCCGCTTCCTTTCCCAAGCCTCCACCTAGCTCGTTAGGCGTCAAACTATTTTCAATCATTTACAAGGCGGTTAAATTAGTCATAAAAATCACGACTATTCCACCTCACTTATTTTCTATGCCGAAGCTACTATTCGACTTCATGATTAGTTAACTTAGCTTATCTAAAGTTAACTACTTTTTGATCACATGGGTTATAACATTAAGTCTAAATCAACATAATATTTAGAACCCTTATCACTTCATATTACGCGTATTTGCCATATCTTTCAAATACACATTTTCACTCTAATTTCAACACTTTAGTTCTCATTTAGGTGTTTTAACAAACACCTAATGTGCATAAATTTTTACACATTTACAACTAGTTCATAACTAGTTATTTCTACTAAACATAAACATAATTTCAATTCCATTATGTCTAGCATGCATACTATTCTCAGATTCATCTCATGGAAATCAGTTAACACCATTTTAATAGTCATAATTCTAGGGTTCATCTTATTTCTACAAAACCCATTTAACACATAAATGGAAAATCATGAAATTCACAATTATGAACCTCAATTCAACAACTAAATGACTAGGGTTTACTCATAGACATAAAATCATTCCTAATTTCATCCTTGGAACATAATCCATCAATTTATTTGCAAGTAACCTACTTGTCTAAAATTTCAACTTCAACCAATCTAGGTTTTGTGACATACCTTGTGATCCCCATGACTTGGTGATCGTTTCTACGCGTTCATGCACGAATTTGAGACCCAAATACTCCTTCAATTTGGTGATCTTTGATGAACAAGGGTTTCCCCTTGTTTTCTCCAGTCGTAGTCGACACACACACACACACACTTGGTGTTTGTGTTTTGTTTTGTTTTATTAATAAACCCAATCTTTTAGTATTTTCCCTTTTGGTCCCTCAAGTTTAGTTAGTTATTAAGTAGAACACAATCTAATTATTTCTAACACTATTCCCACTTATTAACTAGGTTAAATATTCCTAGTTAACTTAGTGGGTTCGGGGAAATTATGACTCAGTTTATTTTAAGTCCCGTTAATTCATACTTCTTATAAACTTTATTTCCTTAAAAGCATTTATTCACGTTGTATTTAATATTAGGATTATTTTTTTAAATCCTAATATTTATCGGGTTACTCTTACCACTAACGGTACTTTACCCGTCTTTTAGTATTAACGGGGTTTGATTACCAAACCCGTTTTCGGGGTGTTACAAGTCTACCCCCCTTAAAGAGGTTTCGTCCTCGAAACCTTTCTCACGTACTTTTCTAGATTGGATCATCCGAACCTTAGCTTCGGTGATCGCTTGAGCATTTCTCGCACATAATACTCTTACCAGGGAAGTAGGGTAATGTGCTTTTGGTTTCAAAGCGTATTGTGACAACCCTCACTAAACCAGGTATCCGTACGACTTAATTAATAATTAATTACTGCTTAATTACTGTGCTTGCTTGAACTTGTGAATAAACTGCTACTTGATTACTGATACATGTACTTACTTGCATCATACTTTACTTGCTGTCACTACATTATTTACATGCTGAACCTTAGTGACAAACATGATGCACAAAAAGCACAGTAGCACTATAACGGATAACCTATTGAACATGCTGAAAAAACCAGCATCAGGCAAACACTGCCTCTAAGGCCTGTATGAGCCAGAAATATTTTGCTACACTAGTGGTGAGTGTAGGGATACAAGGGTTGTAGAAATGCGTCTCTAGGAATAAGTTTCAATGACTGGATGTGCCTAAAACGTGCTCTAAGCATAAAACTCAGCACTTTACATAATAATTCAGCTTTTAGCTAACTAATAAAGTGCCAAAACATGAGAAAAATATTGCTAGACACTTTCCAAAGTGTCAGAAATAAGTTGTGTCACTAAAAATGGTATTAACAACACTTTAAAGCTTTGTTAACGCTTTAACGGATTACTATCCAACCGAACAACCGGACTGTACCCGAAACCTGAAAATATTGTTATTTTCATTATTCATCTTTTTCTGAGCCAGTTAGGGTCCCTGAATACCCTAACACCCATTGTAACATGTGACACACAACTAACCGGGTTAAGCACTTAACTAACTTACTTAACCTAACTAGTATCCTAACTAATGGTTGGATTCGAACTAGACCCCCCCTCTTAACCAAACCGTCCCCATGAGGGGGACACACTTGTCCTTTGTTGATTTGATTAATCTCTTGTGCTTAATATCTAGGAGGCACTAAATCCTTTGGTTAATAATCCTATGTTTTGCCTATAAGATCAAGACTAAACACACTTATCATTTTCCATCACCACAACACAACTCAAAACTCTCTCCTCTCTCTCTCAAGGCTTCGGCCGAACATCCCCTTATACATCCATCATATTTTCGGCTTCCATCATCACATTCCAAGATCATTCTAGTATCAAGGATCGCATATAAGGAGTCTTGGTGCAATCGGAAGGCGAAGGACCTCACTCTCTTGCTTTTATCCACCCTATTTGCGTCTAGATTCTTCCCTAGCCTCGAGCTAGTGGTATGTTGCTTAAATCACCTTCTTGAACTATTTTAAAGTGGTTAATATGATTTGTAATGGTTAAAACTCGTTAACATACAAGTTGATACATGAAAGTCTACTTAAAACACTAAAAATGGTGGTTAAAAGCTCATATGTTGTGTAAAACTTGTAGTATTTGATTTGAGTAATTATTTGGACCCGATCTATGTTGTGGTAGCTCGGATCATCATTTAACCCGGTTTAGTGATAATCTTGGATTATGACATAAAACTTGTTTAAGTGTAACAAGGGTTAGAAGATGAAACTCTATCACACACGAATCATGAACTTGTGTAAAAGTGTTTTAGTTTGTACAATAGTGTTTAAAACTAGTAGATCTACGTATCTACAAGCGGTATTTTCAAAGGACCACGTGTCAAGAGAAAACATATTTTAAAGACGGATCTTACACTAACAAGAATGGTTTTTAGAACACACAAGTGTGTAAACACTTGTGTAACACAAAGTTTCGGCAAAATAACTATTTTTGAAAAAGATGACGAGAAGTTGTAAAGATGGAACTTCCTTAAAAACGAGGTTTTTACAAAATCGGATTGTTTTATACAAAGATCCACTAAAAGAAATAAGATTTACTACATATCTTTGGAAAAACTACAAGTTCATGTATTTTTGCGATTTACATCTATATTGACTAGTTCGATGGTTTGAATAATGTTATTGTTGATTGAGAAAATTGTTGGTTTGATTTATAAAAGAAAATGATACGCTTAAAAGCGTGGCCACCTCCAGTTACAGAGGAAACTCTGGCGAAATTTTTCCAAAGGCCTAACACTTAGAAATATTTTCACTGTAAATGTTAGAAATACATTTTGACTTGTTTTCAAATTATAGATTTCGCCACGACTTATTTGCAAAACACCGGAGGTGGGATTTCACAAAATAAAACGTGATACATAAATATATTTAGTATATATTTTTCAGGACATCACTTGTATAAGTGTTTATGATTATATTGTGAACTACGTAAATATTATTTTTAGAGTAAAAATAATATTACTAAGTATTATTTTGGGAAAATCACATGTATTAAAATATAATATTTTTGGGAAGAATATTTATAGTTTGGAGTTAAGAATAAAATATATTAAGTGAGACTTAATAGGGTAATCCGAAGTATACGAACACACATGTATTAAATCCCCCATCCTTGGGAAGGAGAATGACTACCAAGTATATACAGAACGTAAACACGAAATAGTTGCCTAACTATTTCCCAAAAACTTAAACCATAAAGCTAAGGCACGGCCATCCGTCTAATAGAGTTAGTACGTGTAGGTCGTCATACAGCTGATTGATTTGGAGGCATACTTGGTAGAGACGCACCACGGTGAGTTCATGTCCCCCTTTTCTCTAACTGTTTCCAGTTTTCTTAACTGCGGGGGTGAAATACATGTTACTTTGATTACAAGTACTTTATACATGGTATGGTTAGCGTAAGGAGGTTTACTACTTAGATCATGTGAGTGGGTAGGAGCAATATGAGGCCATTAGTCCTCATGGCGGGACCGAGGGACAGGAGCGGTAGATCTATCTGGGTGTAGCGAGCCCAGCCCCAGGCCAAACTAGAAACGGACCTCGGGGTGACTTTGTCCACATACTAATGCCGTGGTGAAATCTGCTAGGTTTGAGTCTCCCTATTTGCACTTCACATATATCAGTGGCCTTGCAAACCATTGGTGATCTCAATTCCCTTATTTTCTACATACCAAGACTATTTTTATACTCACAAAGGTTTATTTACTCACTTACACATGAACTCGCTCAACATTATTGTTGATTTTTCAACTTACATGTATTTCAGGAAATTAAAGATCTGGCGCGGTATGTTATGTTTTCCCGCTGCATAAGGGTTCCAAGGTCATCCCAGTTTAGGAAATGTGACTCTTTCCTGGACAAGTCACAAATCTTAAACTGCGTTTATTTCATGTTGATGTTTATGTTTTTCAAGACAATGTTTTATGTTATGATGTTGTAAGTCTATAAGACAATGGTATGTTACTCTGGTTTTAAAATTTAATCAAATGGATGATCTTGCATGATTTTATTTCATATATCTTTGTTATGATTAAGCTATGGTATTAAGAAGTCACACCAAAATTAACCACGCTTCCGCAAAGCCAGGGTGTGACAGCTTGGTATCAAAGCTCTGATCATAGCGAACTAGGATTCCTTCTCGAGTCTAGACTATGATCACTAGGGCTCTCACGAAAACATTTTTACTGCATACCACTTAAGTCCAGATCCAAAACTTTTTACAAACATATGTTGAGCACATTTTATTTATTATTTATAGGCTCAGTCTAGAAAGGCTGAGGCTCGGTCTGGGAGGCCGAGGCTCGGTCTGGGAGATCGAGGTAGTTGGCTAGTGGGACTAGGAGAATTGGCTAGTGGGACTAGGAAGAGCAGTCTGAGAGGCTGGGAGAATTGGCTAGTGGGACTAGGAAGAGCAGTCTGAGAGGCTGGGAGAATTGGCTAGTGGGACTAGGAAGAGCAGTCTGAGAGGCTGGGAGAATTGGCTAGTGGGACTAGGAAGAGCAGTCTGAGAGGCTGGAAAAATTGGCTAGAGCAGTCTGAGAGGCTGGGAGAATTGGCTAGTGGGACTAGGAAGAGCAGTCTGAGAGGCTGGGAGAATTGGCTAGTGGGACTAGGAAGAGCAGTCTGAGAGGCTGGAAAAATTGGCTAGTGGGACTAGGAAGAGCAGTCTGAGAGGCTGGGAGAATTGGCTAGTGGGACTAGGAAGAGCAGTCTGAGAGGCTGGGAGAATTGGCTAGTGGGACTAGGAAGATTGGCTAGTGGGACTAGGAAGAGCAGTCTGAGAGGCTGGGAGGCTAGTGGGACTAGGAGAACTATTTGAATGCTTACTTGGTGACTTATGTGATTATTTGATTGTATGATTGACTGTTTGTGCATATTTGTGTTTATGTTACAGACACCATGGACACCTCTGGCACAGGTGACTCAGACACCACCGGACCTAGACCTATAGTCTCAGATGACCTAGAGCCTTCAGAGCATGAGGCCCACACCTCCGACATTACTAGCACGGACGAGGATGATTTCCAGCCCTTTGCTTTACCTGATGGTGCTGATGAGCTCGCTGATGGCCCTTTGGCCGGGGACCTACCGTTAGTGGAGATCCCTGCTCCCATACCCTTAGCTGTTTATCCTGCTTATGATTTGCTTCTCGATGCCGACGATGATGGCGACGTCGATCTGTTTGATGACGAGCCCTTAGAGGATGAGGTTCAGGGCGAGGCCCTTCTTCCTGCTGGAGATCTTTTGATGATCGCAGATGCTCCCGCCGAGGAGTCGCCTGCTCACTCACCGGTCCCAGACTCTTTCGAGTCTGTGGCCTCCGCACCTTCACACACTCAGAGTGCGCAGCACTTTTCTCACGGATCAGATCCCGACCAGGCATCCTCTGTTGCCCCTATTCCTAGTTTTACTTTTGACCACGACGATGTGGAGGATTCCGATCCTGTCTTTCCCCCAGGATTCGACCCAGATGAGGATATAGAGTTTATACCCATGGATCAGCCTATGGAGGATCCAGTCGACCCAGTTGACCCCATCAATCCCGAGTTTGATTTTGAGATGGCCTTTGATGAGCCCGAGCAGCCACTAGACCCTGCTCCTGACCCAGTGCTTGAGCATGACCCTGCTCATGCCGGCATGTTTATTGAGCCTGTTGTTGCTGACCCACCTATCGATGATCACCCTGTAGATGCTCCATTGTTGGAGGACGATCATGTCATTGCTGTTGATCATGTTGATCCCCCACTTATTGCTGATGCACCAGTTGACCCTCTTGTTGCACCTCACCATGATCCTATGCCAGTTCAGTTTGATCGTGCGCTTTTTGAGGCACAGATTGACCCACGAGATGAGCACGCCCAGTGTGGGTGGATTCCTGCTGATGATGAGGTTCCACCTATTCCCCCTCAGATCGCTGATACCCGTCACATTGATACCTCCTTTTCATTTCCTCGGTTTACACCTCCAGCGCGACCTGGAGAAGGTTCTTCGGCTCACCCATTTGGACATATACCGGTATCTATCACTGCTATACCACCGTCTGCTACTTTTTCCCCTGTTTCTCCATTTCATGTGGCACCTTTTGATCCCACCACTGAGCCGTTTCTCTGGGCGTCACCTTCTGCCATGCCACCGACTGACCCCTACCATTCTTTCCACATGGGGTATACTATAGAGGACGTTTTGATGTCTTTTGTCGCCCAGCACGAGGCACACACACAGCGCATTCAGGAGCTTGAGAGAGCCCAGCCGCCGCCGTGTCAGTGCCAGGGTCAGACCCACTCTCCTTTGCAGCCCTCTCGACCTTTGTCACCAGACTATGCTGCACGCCTTTTTGCCCTGGAGCAGCAGGTTGCTTCATTCTTACGCACCCAGAGAGCCATGGAGGAGGACTGTCTCCATTTGCGCCACTTGTTTTACACTCACTTTCCCCCTCCTCCACCGCCATCTGTGTAGAGCTCTTCAGTACCGTGTAGATAGACATTGGTGAGAAGACGGCGAATGCTTTTGACTGCACAGCATTTTTGGAGACTACATTATGATTCTGACTTTTGTTGACATGTATTTAATGTATTGACACAGATTTGATATAGTTTTTGGACTAGGGTGATGTAGCCCATAGTCGACTGATGTTGTATGACGCTGTGATGTACTTGTACGCTTACTATGTGGTCTCGATATATGGCAATCGCAGTATTCTCGTCATACTTGATGCTTGATTTGATTATTTATATTCTATGACATGGGATGTTGTGTGATTGATGTTTGTAACATGGGATGTTGTGTGATTGATATGATTATAACATGAGATGTTATGTACTATTACTATCATTATATACGTACGCTATTTTATGACCTGACTTACGTATTATAACTATGGCCTGACCGACGTAACCACATCTTTTAGAAGATGCCGCCGAGACGTGAGACACACATGCCTACCAATGAGGCGGAACTCCAGCAAATTATCGCTGCTGCCATCGCACAATACGCCGCCTCTCAAGGAGGGACTAGTGGAAGCAACTCTGGCAACACTGGCAACAACAATAATCCACCTCATGGTAATACCAAGTCATTTAGACCTACCATGACCTAATTGGATATCTTTAGCAATGATGCTAATGCCGATCGTATGTTATAACGTATGTGCAGGATGCACCTACAAGCAGTTTCTAGACTGCAAACCGGTCAACTTTGATGGCACAGGAGGTGCTGTCGCCTTTGTTCGTTGGGCTGAGAAAACTGAATCTGTTCTTCGCATGAGCAAATGCGCACTAGATCAGCAAGTCACCTATATCTCAGGGCTATTCTTGGATGGAGCCCTCTCTTGGTGGAATTTGCAAGTACAGACACTTGGTGAAGCTGTTGCCTACGCGCTAACCTGGACCGAACTGAAGGAACCCATGCGCAAGAAGTACTGCTCCCGCGCGGAAATCCAGAGATTGGAAACCGAGTTCTGGCATTTGAAAATGGAGGGTCCAAAGATCGCAGAATACGTTCAAAGGTTCCATGACTTATCGCATGTGGTACCCTACATGGTCACTCCGGAGTTCAAGCGGATTGAACGTTTCATTTGGGGATTAGCTCCTCAAATCATAAGCATGGTGACCTCATCCAAGCCTGCGACAATTTCTGAGGCAATCGATTTGAGCGTGGCTCTCACAGAGGAGGCCATTCGCCTGAACAAGTTTGATGATGCTGAGCTTAAGAAGAAAGAGACTCACGTCGAGTCATCAGGAGGTAACAAACGGAAGTTCTCAAACTTCAAGCAGGGCGCCAGTGTGGCGGTTAAGAAAGGAGGATCAGGCACGCCAGCTCAGGTTACAGCTGGTAGTGGAAAGAAAGGAAAAGGATATCAGGGCACCCAGCCCAAGTGTAATACCTATCAACGCCACCATACTGGCCATTGTAGTGTGAAAGTATGCGAAGCATGTGGAAAGCCGGGCCACTTGAAGGATTCTTGTTGGGCTAGTGCCGGCCGGGGAGGCCAAGGAGGATTTGGGAATAGGAATAATAATCGTGGTGGTAATCGCCCACAAGGAAACAATGGAGGAAACGGGAATCGAGGCAACTTTGCGAACCAAGCGGGTAATGCGAACCAAAACATCAACCAAGCTGGAAATGGAGGTGGAAACGGGCAAAGACTTGGATGCTTTAACTGTGGTGATATTGGGCATTTTAAGAAGAACTGCCCAGAGTTGAACCAAGCCCGTAGAAGAGTGTTCCAAATCGAAGCAAGGGAAGCGCGCCAGGACCCCAATGTCGTTACTGGTACGTTCCCTGTAAACCAGCGCTATGCATCCGTTTTATTTGATACTGGTGCCGATTATAGCTTCGTGTCGTTAGAATTTAAGAATATGCTTGGTTTAGCCGCTAATAAGTTAGATATTCCCTACTCAATCGAATTGGCTAATGGAAAGTTAGTAGAAGCCAATGAAGTTATCAGAGGTTGTGTGATCGAATTGGGAGAGCGTGAGTTTGCTCTGGATCTACTACCAGTCCAATTGGGAAGCTTCGACGTGGTGGTAGGAATGGATTGGTTATCAGGCAACAAGGCTGAGATAGTTTGTCACGAAAAGGTTGTTCGTATCCCGACCAAGGATGGCGAAACGATTGTGGTCCACGGGGAGAAGCGTGATACGCCGTTAAGAATTATCAGCTGCCTGAAAGCACGAAAGTGTTTGCAGAAGGGATGTGTTGCCTTCCTGGCACACATTGTGGATAAGAAGGCTGCTGAGCCAAGAATCGAAGACATCCCTGTCGTGAGGGAATATCCAGAAGTCTTCCCAGAGGACTTACCTGGACTGCCACCTCAGAGACAAGTAGAGTTCCGCATTGACTTAGTTCCAGGCGCCGCGCCTGTGGCTAAGGCACCTTATAGACTTGCCCCGTCTGAAATGCAGGAACTATCGACACAACTTCAAGAGTTGTTAGACAAGGGTTTTATCCGACCAAGCTTCTCGCCTTGGGGAGCTCCGGTCCTGATTGTCAAGAAGAAGGACGGTAGTTTTCGTATGTGCATCGACTACCGGGAGCTGAACAAACTGACGATCAAGAATAGATATCCTCTGCCAAGAACTGATGATCTGTTCGACCAACTACAAGGTTCAAGTTTTTATTCAAAGATCGATCTTCGATCTGGATACCATCAGTTAAGGATACAAGAGGAGAGCATCCCAAAGACAGCCTTCAGAACTCGTTATGGACACTACGAGTTCCTTGTTATGCCGTTTGGTTTGACAAACGCACCTGCAGTGTTTATGGATTTGATGAATAGAGTTTGCAAGCCGTACTTGGACAAGTTCGTGATTGTGTTTATCGACGACATCTTGATCTATTCAAGAACAAAGGCTGAGCACGAGCAGCATCTAAGAGCTATTTTGGAGTTGCTAAAGAAGGAACAGTTGTATGCCAAGTTCTCCAAGTGCGAATTTTGGCTACGTGAAGTCCAATTCCTTGGGCACGTGGTAAATGGAAATGGAATCCATGTGGATCCAACCAAGATCGAAGCGATCAAGAATTAGGAAACACCAAAGACGCCAACCGAGATTCGACAATTCTTGGGTTTGGCTGGCTACTATCGAAGGTTCATTGAGGATTTCTCGAAGATCGCTCAACCATTGACGCTCCTCACGCAGAAAGATAAGAAGTTTGATTGGGAAATCAAACAGGAGGAAGCATTCCAGATACTGAAGGATAAGCTCTGCAACGCGCCAATCTTAGCACTACCGGAAGGTACAGATGATTTCGTGGTATACTGTGACGCTTCGCGTCAAGGATTGGGTTGCGTGTTGATGCAACGCCAAAAGGTTATTGCTTACGCATCGCGTCAATTGAAAGTGCACGAAAAGAACTATACCACACATGATTTGGAACTTGGCGCAGTGGTTTTTGCATTAAAGATCTGGAGACACTACCTTTATGGTACAAAGTGTACAATTTTTACAGATCATAAGAGCCTACAACACATATTCAACCAGAAGGAGCTGAATATGAGGCAGAGACGATGGGTTGAGTTGCTGAACGATTACGACTGCGAGATAAAGTATCATCCAGGGAAGGCGAATGTGGTCGCCGATGCCCTAAGTCGAAAGGAGAGGATCAAGCCCATAAGGGTTAGGGCTTTGGAAATGATTATCCGAACCAATCTTTCCTTGCGCATTCGTGCCGCACAGAAAGAAGCTCTCAAGGAAGGAAACCTTGAAGAAGAATACCTCCGTGGGATGGAGAAGCTACTGGTACCAAACGAGGAAGGAACGTTATGTTTTGAGAAAAGGATTTGGGTTCCTCTGTTTGGTGGTTTAAGGAAAGTTATTTTTGATGAAGCTCACAAGTCACGGTACTCTATCCACCCTGGAGCGGATAAGATGTACCAGGATCTCAAGGATTACTATTGGTGGCCTAGGATGAAAGGCGATGTTGCTATTTATGTGAGCAAATGTTTAACATGCGCTAAGGTTAAAGCCGAATACCAGAAGCCTTCAGGACTTCTGCAACAACCTGAGATTCCCAAATGGAAATGGGAACAAATCTCAATGGATTTTATTACGAAGTTGCCGAGAACGCCAAGAGGCCATGACACTATTTGGGTAATAGTGGATCGATTAACGAAGTCAGCACACTTCTTACCTATCAGAGAGAAGGATAACACTAGCAAATTGGCTGAAATTTACATGAGAGAGATCGTTGCACGTCATGGAGTGCCTCTCTCGATCATCTCTGATAGAGACGGAAGGTTTGTGTCAAGGATATGGCAATCCTTCCAAGAAGCTTTTGGATCGCAATTGAATCTGAGCACTGCGTTTCACCTGCAAACTGACGGTCAAAGCGAGCGAACGATACAGACTTTGGAAAACATGCTGAGAGCGTGTGTTATGGATTTGGGCGGTAGCTGGGATAAGCATTTGCCTTTGGTCGAATTTTCATACAACAACAGCTACCACACCAGTATTGGTGTTGCGCCATTCGAAGCCCTTTACGGACGCAAGTGCCGATCACCCCTATGCTGGGCTGACGCAGGTGATAGGCAGCTTGCTGGTCCCGAAATCGTCCAAGAGACGACGGACAAGATTGCGCAGATTCTAAAACGCATCGAAGCAGCTCGCCACAGACAGAAGGCCTATGCGGATCCAAACCGAAAACACGTGGAATTTCAAGTTGGAGAAATGGTGTTATTGAAAGTTTCACCCTGGAAGGGTGTGGCACGCTTCGGAAAGCATGGGAAGTTAAATCCTCGCTACATTGGTCCTTTCAGAATTTTGGAAAGAATAGGACTAGTAGCTTACAAGCTGGACTTACCTGCTGAACTGAATGGTGTTCATGATACATTTCATGTATCCAACCTGAAGAAAAGTCCAACTCAAGATGACATTGCCATTCCCATCGACGAGATTCATGTTGACGACACGTTCCATTTCGTTGAAGAACCGGTTGAGGTTACGGATTGGAAAGTAAACAAGACCCGCCGGAGCAGTGTCAAGCTCGTCAAAGTTCGTTGGAACGCCAGACACGGTCCTGAATACACCTGGGAGCGTGAGGACCGGATGAAAGAGAAATACCCCCACCTATTTCCTAAGAACCCTGCATCTACAAGCATAACTTAAAATTTCGGGACGAAA
Organism: Helianthus tuberosus; assembly: GCA_030545235.1. NCBI lineage: Eukaryota > Viridiplantae > Streptophyta > Magnoliopsida > Asterales > Asteraceae > Helianthus > Helianthus tuberosus. The sequence goes on from CM060357.1 coordinate 143,000,467, forward strand.
TTTTTCTAACGGGGGGAGAATGTGACAACCCTCACTAAACCAGGTATCCGTACGACTTAATTAATAATTAATTACTGCTTAATTACTGTGCTTGCTTGAACTTGTGAATAAACTGCTACTTGATTACTGATACATGTACTTACTTGCATCATACTTTACTTGCTGTCACTACATTATTTACATGCTGAACCTTAGTGACAAACATGATGCACAAAAAGCACAGTAGCACTATAACGGATAACCTATTGAACATGCTGATAAAACCAGCATCAGGCAAGCACTGCCTCTAAGGCCTGTATGAGCCAGAAATATTTTGCTACACTAGTGGTGAGTGTAGGGATACAAGGGTTGTAGAACTGCGTCTCTAGGAATAAGTTTCAATGACTGGATGTGCCTAAAACGTGCTCTAAGCACAAAACTCAGCACTTTACATAATAATTCAGCTTTTAGCTAACTAATAAAGTGCCAAAACATGAGAAAAATATTGCTAGACACTTTCCAAAGTGTCAGAAATAAGTTGTGTCACTAAAAATGGTATTAACAACACTTTAAAGCTTTGTTAACGCTTTAACGGATTACTATCCAACCGAACAACCGGACTGTACCCGAAACCTGAAAATATTGTTATTTTCATTATTCATCTTTTTCTGTGCCAGTTAGGGTCCCTGAATACCCTAACACCCATTGTAACATGTGACACACAACTAACCGGGTTAAGCACTTAACTAACTTACTTAACCTAACTAGTATCCTAACTAATGGTTGGATTCAAACTAGACCCCCCCCTCTTAACCAAACCGTCCCCATGAGGGGGACACACTTGTCCTTTGTTGATTTGATTAATCTCTTGTGCTTAATATCTAGGAGGCACTAAATCCTTTGGTTAATAATCCTATGTTTTGCCTATAAGATCAAGACTAAACACACTTATCATTTTCCATCACCACAACACAACTCAAAACTCTCTCCTCTCTCTCTCAAGGCTTCGGCCGAACATCCCCTTATACATCCATCATATTTTTGGCTTCCATCATCACATTCCAAGATCATTCTAGTATCAAGGATCGCATATAAGGAGTCTTGGTGCAATCGGAAGGCGAAGGACCTCACTCTCTTGCTTTTATCCACCCTATTTGCGTCTAGATTCTTCCCTAGCCTCGAGCTAGTGGTATGTTGCTTAAATCACCTTCTTGAACTATTTTAAAGTGGTTAATATGATTTGTAACGGTTAAAACTCGTTAACATACAAGTTGATACATGAAAGTCTACTTAAAACACTAAAAATGGTGGTTAAAAGCTCATATGTTGTGTAAAACTTGTAGTATTTGATTTGAGTAATTATTTGGACCCGATCTATGTTGTGGTAGCTCGGATCATCATTTAACCCGGTTTAGTCATAATATTGGATTATGACATAAAACTTGTTTAAGTGTAACAAGGGTTAGAAGATGAAACTCTATCACACACGAATCATGAACTTGTGTAAAAGTGTTTTAGTTTGTACAATAGTGTTTAAAACTAGTAGATCTACGTATCTACAAGCGGTATTTTCAAAGGACCACGTGTCAAGAGAAAACATATTTTTAAAGACGGATCTTACACTAACAAGAATGGTTTTTAGAACACACAAGTGTGTAAACACTTGTGTAACACAAAGTTTCGGCAAAATAACTATTTTTGAAAAAGATGACGAGAAGTTGTAAAGATGGAACTTCCTTAAAAACGAGGTTTTTACAAAATCGGATTGTTTTATACAAAGATCCACTAAAAGAAATAAGATTTACTACATATCTTTGGAAAAACTACAAGTTCATGTATTTTTGCGATTTACATCTATATTGACTAGTTCGATGGTTTGAATAATGTTACTGTTGATTGAGAAAATTGTTGGTTTGATTTATAAAAGAAAATGATACGCTTAAAAGCGTGGCCACCGCCAGTTACAGAGGAAACTCTGGCGAAATTTTTCCAAAGGCCTAACACTTAGAAATATTTTCACTATAAGTGTTAGAAATACATTTTGACTTGTTTTCAAATTATAGATTTCGCCACGACTTATTTACAAAACACCGGAGGTGGGATTTCACAAAATAAAACGTGATACATAAATATATTTAGTATATATTTTTCACGACATCACTTGTATAAGTGTTTATGATTATATTGTGAACTACGTAAATATTATTTTTAGAGTAAAAATAATATTACTAAGTATTATTTTGGGAAAATCACATGTATTAAAATATAATATTTTTGGGAAGAATATTTATAGTTTGGAGTTAAGAATAAAATATATTAAGTGAGACTTAATAGGGTAATCCGAAGTATACGAACACACATGTATTAAATCCCCCATCCTTGGGAAGGAGAATGACTACCAAGTATATACAGAACGTAAACACGAAATAGTTGCCTAACTATTTCCCAAAAACTTAAACCATAAAGCTAAGGCACGGCCATCCGTCTAATAGAGTTAGTACGTGTAGGTCGTCATACAGCTGATTGATTTGGAGGCATACTTGGTAGAGACGCACCACGGTGAGTTCATGTCCCCCTTTTCTCTAACTGTTTTCAGTTTTCTTAACTGCGGGGGTGAAATACATGTTACTTTGATTACAAGTACTTTATACATGGTATGGTTAGCGTAAGGAGGTTTACTACTTAGATCATGTGAGTGGGTAGGAGCAATATGAGGCCATTAGTCCTCATGGCGGGACCGAGGGACAGGAGCGGTAGATCTATCTGGGTGTAGCGAGCCCAGCCCCAGGCCAAACTAGAAACGGACCTCGGGGTGACTTTGTCCACATACTAATGCCGTGGCGAAATCTGCTAGGTTTGAATCTCCCTATTTGCACTTCACATATATCAGTGGCCTTGCAAACCATTGGTGATCTCAATTCCCTTATTTGCTACATACCAAGACTATTTTTATACTCACAAAGGTTTATTTACTCACTTACACATGAACTCGCTCAACATTATTGTTGATTTTTCAACTTACATGTATTTCAGGAAATTAAAGATCTGGCGCGGTATGTTATGTTTTCCCGCTGCATAAGGGTTCCAAGGTCATCCCAGTTTAGGAAATGTGACTCTTTCCTGGACAAGTCACAAATCTTAAACTGCGTTTATTTCATGTTGATGTTTATGTTTTTCAAGACAATGTTTTATGTTATGATGTTGTAAGTCTATAAGACAATGGTATGTTACTCTGGTTTTAAAATTTAATCAAATGGATGATCTTGCATGATTTTATTTCATATAGCTTTGTTATGATTAAGCTATGGTATTAAGAAGTCACACCAAAATTAACCACGCTTCCGCAAAGCCAGGGTGTGACACGTATACGCCTTTTATGTGTATGGCCTCGCAGGCCGATACTTTCATTTTGTATTTCTTATTCTGGTCCTTTATTTGACCGAGCTATCATCTGATCACTCGGTTATATTTATTTTCAACATGCTTACTTCAAGCTAATCTTATATTGACAAGTGCTTGTATAAGTCGTAACACTAATCTGACTTTGAAAGGTTTTACCGGCTAGACTGATTAGCCGTCGTCATTTTACTCCCCGTCATTAGAGTATATCTTATTGCCAACCTGGCGTTTTACGATCTCTTCGCTTTTAACCCATTTAGTTAAATTAGCGAAACCCATCGCTTTTATACGAACTTTATCTCCCGTTATTATTTTACGTCGGAGGTTACAACCAGTTTCCTCGTCTTATACTATTGACCCGTAGGTTCTTTCACTTAGCCTCATAGGCTATTTCTTTAAATTTTCACCTTTTTGTCTTTTTAAGGTGAAATCCCAACAATTCGTTTCTTTCTATCTGTGACCCAAAGGTCTTCTTGGTCTCGCATACCTTAGCCTCATTTATAATCTCGTAGGTTATGATAATCCCGTAGAGCATCTTTTATTCAAGTTTTTATTTAAATGTATATATATACATATATAGCTCCAAGGCACCCCTTGTTATATTTGGAATCATTTATTTTCGCTTTTGAGCTTTAGTTGACCTTGACCGTGTTCTAAGGCTTCATTCGTTTACTTTTGGACTAATCTTCCGACTTTGACTCCTTACATTATTTACACATCGGTTTGTTTTACGCTCACCGTTTCCCAGTTCATAATTATACTTATTTACAACCCATTAATCGGGTTCTTTTATATTAATGTTTTTAACGCCTATAATCCTTTGCATAGGTTTATTAATATTTCTCACTTTCATCTACTCGGTTCGTGCTTACTTATTTTAGCAAGCGTTGTCCTTTATTAAATTCGTTTGACTTGTCGCGGGAAAATTCATCACTTATGAATGTCAAACTCCATTCTTTGTTCGACTCGTTCAACTTTAAAATAGTTGAACGTAAATTTATCAAAATTTCTATTTGCAGTGTCTTATCCTCTTTTAGTCATAACTCGAAACCCGAGTCTTTTGATTTTCCATCCGAATTCCCGTTTCTCGGTCTACTCATGTGTTTAACTCCTTACCCATCAACCGGGTGTTTTACCGAAGTCGTTATTATTGCAACCCTTCCGGTATGCATTAAGACTTCGTTTCACTTTTATATTCCGACTTTGTCCTCAGGTTTGGCGTTTTACAAAAACGGCCCGTTAAGAGTCATATTTGCATTCTCCGGGTTCGAGTGTAAGTACACCCCCTCCCAATGCATATCTTACTCATTTTACATATTTGCATTTTCCGGGTTCGAGTGTAAGTACACTCTCTCCCAATGTATATCTTAGTTATTTTACATTAATCTTTGTCCCCTTCTCTCGGGCTCATTATCCTAATGTAATACGCTTCCGTCACCCGGCTGTGCGCTTACATTATTATCAAGTATCTTGCTCTTTTGATTCATTTGGGTACTTTTAATTTGTCCCATTCACCCCGTCCTTACTACATCAGATGTAAATGTGTCCGCTATAAGAAGCTCATGGTAGTATATGCCACTACTTACTTGGTCAGAGTAAGTGATTAACACATGACAAACACGACCCTTTTATAGTTTTCACATTACGCCCTAAGTAAGTAACGCCTCTATTTAGTTTTCTTGGAAATAATATCCTGGATAGGTATTCTATTCAGGCTTTTTCCAAGTTTCTAATTTACATATGCAACAATCATTCTCTACATGTTTGTTGCATATTGCTATTTGTGCGATTATATTTAAAAGCGTGCACCTGGTAATGCTTGCCCCGACGGGCGTTCCTCGCCATTAACCTTGTTCACGGTCGTTACACGATTTAGTCCTTGGTGAGCATGCTCCTCTTGTCATACTTCGGACCGTTCCTCTATCATATCTGTAATTTGTTTAACCCTTGTCATCTTTAAATGCAAGTGTCCTTCAATTAAAACATTCACAAAAGTTAGCCATGTCAACTTTACTAAACGCCCGTATCATAATACAAGGCTTTTCTACCATATGTGTCAATGCACGAAATTTTGTTAGCTATATCTATCATTTGATTGGGGTAACGTGTATTACACGGTAACCCTATGTGTTGTTTACAACACTTTAATACGCTAAACCATTAACATACATGCACTTACCGGATTTGCGATCAAGCCTCGAACCGAACACCCATCTTTATTAAGAGCATAAGGTTTAAGTCCAAGCATAGTTTTCCCACCATACTTGAATCTCTTAAACCAGGGCTCTGATACCAACTTGTAAGACCCTAGTTACTATTTAACGGTTTTACATGTAAATACCAATGATTAGTTGTGTAGTTAAGACTACACATACTATATAAATACGGGGTTATTAAAACTTTTACAAATCATAAGTTATTCAACATAACGTGATCGAATTTGTCGTTTAAAATTTACGACGGGGCAATGTGCGGAAGCATGTATCTTTATCGTGTTCGGTTCTTCGATGAGCTTGATTGTCTTCCGGCATCCAAAATGTACCTACATTTCATAAACATGAAATGCTTTAGTCATACGGGGTTTAAAATGTGTCTAAACGAGTCCGGGAAACAAAACTGATTAAAATACATTAAATTGCAGGGTCTACCGTAAATTACGGTGGCTACTGAATGTTGATTCTCCCACCGTAAAGCAGGGGGTTTGTGGCGTAAAGACTTTTAGGCTACCGTAACTTACGGTGGCCTCTGCAGGTCTTTCCAAGTTTGCCGTTCTCTAAACGAAAACCTTCATAACTTTCAATCCGCTTATCCGTTTGACCTACCGTTTCTTCCTACGAGATTGTAATTTGATCCTCCATCATATGGAGTTAAAATCCAACATCCGGATTAACAAAGTTTAAGACGTTTAAGTCTTCGGCTTATTACCCTTTTTTACCAAATTTTGACTCGTTCGTGATTTTATCAAACAAACATGTTGTTTGATTCTAAATTCTCATCATATCCATGTTGCTAATCATATTAGATTCAAATCATGGGTTTATACATACATTCTTAAACCTGTTTTTACTTAGATGTTTAATTGACTTGTTAAGGGCATTTAAGCACTTTTACGCAATATTTCACACTCATTTATTTCTAGCATCTTATTTCCACATTATTTATCAAATGATCTTCCATCACAACTATATTTGTGATGGGTTTAATGTGGCGATCTATATAATCCGAGTTTTACCCCTCGGATTATCATTTTACGGTAAAGACTCGTATAGAGTCTTTTGACCAAGGATTTACATCTTTCGCTTTTATACTTATTCTAAGTATTGACTTGATTATAAAACTCGTTTTCAAGCGAATTCTAGGGGTTGTTTGCTTAATTTTGCTTACAAGGGCGTTTTGGTCATTTTTAACCCTTCTTTTACGACGAAGGGCTTGCTTAAGCCATGCACGCCCAAAATCTCATTTTTAACCAAATCTTGTTTTCAAAACACTCTGTCTATAATTTAAATCCTTCGGTTTACCTTTTAAGGTAACCGAATGTCCTTTTTACTTTGCCTAACTCTCATAGAACTTCAAGTTCTAAATGATGAGTTGATCTATAATACATACCTGGCTCGGATCAACTTATTACCCGGTTTTAATTCCTTGCTTTATAATCGCTAATTAAGAACGATGCGAGTATCCATTGGATATCTATTCCTGTAAGCATATAACTCGACAAAAGAATCATTAGTCGATATTGTCAAAAGGTGGTGTCTACACCTTTTAACCCGTTTGGCCGAATTGACCGTTTATCTATGCGAGATGATATTTATTATCATCTCATCTACATGACTCGTTCCGTTTAACACCGTACAGTCATTTTACTTATAAACCGTTTATTACCACTTTCGACTCTTTATGTCTTGTGCGGAAAAGCGTCTTTTTGAAACTAACGGTTATTGTCAACGTGTGACTAAATTACTGTTTTGCCCTTATTATTTGTTTTGGCTTACCATAAAAGGTAACCATTAAAAGTTCATTTTTCCTTTCGTCATAATATGACCGAATTATCGATTTACCTCTTTTTAACCATTATTATGGTTTCTTTCATCTTTGACAATCTTGTTCCGTACGACTACATGACGGAACATCATATTTCAATTGTTTAGTGTAGGATCGTGTTTTGACCCGAATTAGTCGTTCAGAGGAGTTTTGATCAGATACAGGTGCGGAAAACAAGTATCTGACTTAGAAACAGCTAGCAAATCACTTTTAACACCTTGTTGTATTGATTTCTGACAAATTACATCCAAATCTCACACCGGCAGCACTTCGGTAGAGAATCCAAGAACTGTTACACTGATTTCGCTTATGTGACCTATATATAGAGCATGAGGTTTCACTTTTGTGTCACATGACCATATGAGCGAAACCTCATATGTACATATAAGCGAAACCCTATCATGTCTCTATAAGCGAAACCCCTAGGTCCATATAAGCGAAACCTCTAGCTAATAACATACATTCTCCAGTTTTCTCATAAAACGTGCCCTAATCTATACAATTCAATGTAAGACTCGATACAAGACGAATTCGACAGATGTAGTGCACCAACAGACTCCCCTCAGATGTTGACGAGTCGACTATCGAGTCACGACAATGCTATGTCTTCACTTCTTCAGTCTTGATCAGTCTCTGGGCTTCTCTCTCTCTATCTTCATCTCTTTCTCTTAAATCACCCACAAACTTCTTCTCTTAGATTTTGACAACTTTAAATTCATCATCATCAACATGCACTCCCCCTCAAATGTTGATTCATCCTGCATAAAACTCTACCACAAACATAAGTTTTATGATAAACATTTAAGCATATAAACACCATTTGAAACTATCTCAAACAAATATATCAATTTATTTCTGATGAACCACTTGAAACTATATGGTTTTTCTTATCAAAATAACACACTCTCCCAAACCATCTGTTCATCATGTTTAGCACTTGGAATTTTGAAAATCAGCTTTTCAATATCAGTCGTCGAAAATCTTTTGAATTTTTCAAAATTTATGCTAAAACACACTGAAAATCTTTTTGGAATTTTTGAAATTAAACGAAATACAATAAAGAAATATTTACAAACAATATTTTTGTGAGTTTGTGTAAGAGGATCATATCAGTTTTTGAGACACATCACCAACACCGTTAAGCTTCATTTCATTTTAAGCTCTAAACGATTCACATAGATTGTCAGTATACTAGTCCACTTAAATTCTCACACAAAGTTCAACTATTTCGAGATATGAGATTAATGTCTTAGATACTTAAACTCAATCGCGTGTCCCACCTCAGAATATACTTCCGTATCCAGATCCCAATATTCAGTCTTACAGGTAATTATGACACAAATGATATCTGTAGGGGTTAATAAATTATGAAGAATCATGAGAGCTTAGGTCAGAACTACCGTTCAGCAGAGAGATCATGACTCAACTTTTGGGTGTGTCCCCTTTAGAGGATCTTTTTTACAACAGCATTGCTAAGCAATTTTATTGTCTTATCATTTATGCTGAGGGTGATGCTATGTTTCAAGCATTGCAGAAAGTATTATTCGAGGACTAGGTCAGAACTTCCATTCAGCAGAAGTCCCAAAATAATACCCCAGATATCACTGAGTATAAAGACCTAGTATATCAGAAAAAGGAACCTTTCAAACAAGATTTCGGGGTTTACCCATATATCCGAGAGATGTTTCCCCACGATATAAGCAAGTTTGAATTTAGGTTTATATATCTCGTCACAATCTACTAAATGTGCAAAAACCTACTGACACATCATCAGTGAGACCGTTTATAACTTTTAACTTTCCAATTCTTTAGCTTGTTGTGATAGTCCACTGATGTACTATCATTTCCTCTTTTATACAACAAAACTCATTTTTGATTTTATCATGTTTTTGGCTTTTTCAAATTTTCAAATGTTTTTGGATTTTCTAAAATATCTTACTCCCCCTAAAATGCAAACACATTTTAGGAAATTTGAAAATAAACTGTACAATAAAGTGACAACCGATATCAAATTGCTTCAAATCGCCATTCACTTGGCATAAACAATCAGAACTCCCGCTTACAACAAACTATTTTCTCATTTAGATTTCAAAACACTTAAGTTTGTTTTAATCAAAATGATTTTTCCGGAAAATAAGTTTGTTTTTACCACTTGTAGGGGCATGGTTCATCATATTGTCTTTCAACCACTTGTATGAAAATTACATCAAGTTCAAATTAATGACCTTGAGTAATCACTATGTCAAAACAAACCTCTGTATCACTTGTACAATGAACTTATCAAAGTAAATTTCAAGATAAATGCCGATACCTACTCCACACTTACCAACCTGGGAGTTCCGGCATAGTCATCCAACCTGTAAAATTTTAACAATTTTAACGACTTTCAGACAAACACTTTAAAATATGAATGATGCCGATTCCTGATCCACGATATAAACTTGGGATCTCCGGCAAGTCCACAGACTTACTGTTCATAGTATGAGCCATCCCAGTCACAAACCAGGGATGGTTCAATTTTATCTTTCTTCGTCTTCATCTCATAGAACTCTTTAACCCCTTTGACTTTTCGATTAATCATTTTACCAAAAATATGTTTCACAGTGGGGTTAAAGGCCTTTTCAACATCGAAAACCTTTTTGTCATCATAAAATTGGTTTGAAATCTCAACTTTACCAATTTTCTTTTTATAATTTTCAGTCCGAAGTGATGGAAAATTTTCATCATCCACGGTCAGAACTGATTTTTCTCCTTTTACCTCAACCTGTGGCTCATCTGATTTTGTGGAATCAAATTCATCGCCAGAAGATAGCTCCTCTGATTTTGACCTATCAGAATCATCGCTAGAACTACCTCCAGACTTCTTAACCACCCATTTTTGTTTGTCATTTTTAGCTCTTTTCTTGTAAAACTTGTTTGAACATTCACCAATTTCAAATGTAGAATTTTTGAATAACTTTGTTCTGTCAATTGGTGGTTCAAACTCAACCACTTTCTCTTTGAGTTTACGAGAAACTCCCTGTTTTGATGGTATTGCCTTAGAACAATCTCTGGCAATATGTCCAACAGTGTTGCATTGGAAACGGGTTCTCGTATCTTTCATCTGCTCAGCCATCTTCTTCATTTCGTCTTGCTTCTTTGCAAGGAACTCACTGTTTGACTGCCTCCAGAATTCTTTCTTTTCTTCTTCTTCTTCTTCTTCTGCTGATGTTCCTGAAACAAATGTCATCTTTTCTTTAAAATCACGAACATATTTTTCATTTTTTTGTGTTTCTGTTGGAGTAAAACCAAGACCTTTCTTTTTGAAATTACGGTTAGGGTTTGATTTCTTGTGAAAACCATAACCAGAATTGTAACCTTTTTTCTTGTTTAATCTTTGTTGTACTCTTGAGGTGTAAGGTTTAGGTTTACCATTAAGATTTAAATCTTTTATTTCAGAAATGTTAATTTCTGTAAGTTTGAAAACTTTTTTTGATCAGTTCATTTTTGACACCTCTTATTGGAAATTCCTCATCAGAATATAATTTATCGGAATCATTCAATGTATATGCAACTTTGAATGTTTCGTCACTCAAATTAGATTTTGATAACAGGAATTCTTTATTATAAACTCTTTTAACCGAAGACTTTTGACTGTTGACTGTCGAACTCGAACTTTCAGAACCAGACTTTGACTCTGACTCTGACTCTGACTTTGACTCTGAATTGGACTCCAACTTTGATTCCTCTATATCATCTTTATCCAACACCTGATCGACAACTTTCTTTATTAACTCGGACTCATGATCAGTGTCAGACGATATAAAAGTCACATTAATATTTTCTGGAAAATTGACCGAGGACTCCGACTCCCATTGTAAATTTGTTGCTTTTTCGACTCTTTCCTGATTTGGATTTCTGGGCAAATATCCATTTTCTAACGGGGGTGGACACTTGTTGTAACCAACATCTTGTTTCTTACCAGAATCCTTCTTGTCAGTCTTTTACTTTGAGTCACTCTTCTTCTTGTTCTTCTTTTCTGGAGTCTTTTCTCCAGCCACTTTTCCATCATCATTCTTTTCTTCAGTTACTTCATTCTCTTCAAATGCCTTCATGCCTTCAACAGTTGGATAAATCCTGTCAATGACATAAGAAGTACATGAGTAACTTTTCAACAAACGGGTTACTCTTTCAGTTTCGATTCTTTGCAGTTCCAGTTTCTGTTCAAGCACAGCACACTTCTCAATGTAGTTGTTCACCACTTTTTGCTTCGTCATAAAAGCACCCTGAAGTGTCTTCATAGCTATAGCTTGTTCTTCACTTGGTTGATTATACTGGTTCATAGCTTTGTTCAACACATCATAAGATTCCTTTAAGCTGTTCAAGTTATAGATCAATGTACTGTTCTGTTTCTTTACAGCTTCACAATTCTCACACTTCACTGGAATCTTCTTTGCATCAACTTCTTGATCAACTTTGAACTTTGGAACTTCAACCTTTATTTTCCTTTTGATCACTGGAATTTCTTCGTCATCACTGCTCACTAGTGTTTTGACTTTTTTCTTCTTCTTTTTAACCTTTTCATCTTCACTGTCACTTTCAGCAATCAATTTCATATCAGCATCAAATTTTCTCGCCCAATACTCAGTATCATCATCACTGTCCTCTTCAACTCTAGCTACAAAAGCTGTGTGAGCTTTAGCTTGATCAGGAACATAATTATCCCAAGTGAAATTTTCCCAGCTAAACCCTTCAGGTAACTTTTCGTCATCTTGATCTATTATCAAGGCACTCCCATCGGCTCTCTTTGAAGAATCTTGATTAATCACACAAGCTCTCTTTCCAGAGTCTTCAATCACATCCCTTCCATGTGCAGTTTGTGCTTGATGTTGATGTTGTTGAGATGGTTGCTGAGCAACTTGATGGTAGATGGCTTTTCGGTAGTAATCATTGTTTTTGTTAAAAGGATTCTTAGCTTCACTTGCTTCGCGATTTGTGCACTCTCTCTTGAAGTGACCCTTCTCCCTGCAACGAAAACAAGTGACTTTAGATTTGTCAAAACCTAAAGTAGAAACACTAGCCTCACGAAGATCATCTCTTCCAGTGATTTGCTTGAATTTCTCAGCTCTCCTCAACACACTGGCCAAGCACCATTTTATGTCCATCAGTTCCATCTCTTCAGCATCGATCTGGTCGTAATCTTCCTTTGTCAGCATTGGATTCCCGATACGACCTGCAACAAAACAACTGTAAGATTCTAAAACCATTCCTAATAGAGATATGTGGTTTTTAGCAACTTCCTCAGAATAATCTTGATCATTGTCAAGATTTAAAACAATATTGCACTGAAGTTTTCTCCCATTTTTTGTTGCTGAAATGTTTGGATCGAAAGACGGAAATGATGTGAAACTTGTTTTGCTGTTTGATCCTGATGATGAACTTCCAGAAGAATTCTTGACATTGTAAGCAGTTTCTATTTTTGGAGATAAATTTGTAGATTTCTCATTCACCCCTGCTTTGTAATACAACCCAATATCCTGTTCACCATCGAAGTCTTTCATTCGAATAATCTTTCGTTGCTCCATCTCTTGAGCTTCCAACTTCTCAATGAACTTGCTGAGTGTCAAACTACTAAAACCTTTCTTGTTTCTAAGCATCATGAGATATGTGCCCCAAGTCTCGTGTGGCAATGCATCAGCAAGCTTTTCGATCAACTCTTCATTGTCTTTCTTGATGCTCAATCTCTTCATGTTTGCTAGCAGATTGCAATATCTTTCAATAATCTGCCTTGTGCTTTCATTCTTCAAACCACGAAACAGATCGAACTCTTTCTTCAGAAGTGACTTCTTGTTCTTTATCATTTCTTGACTACCAACAAACTTTGATCTTAAAGCTTTCCAAATTGAGTATGAAGTTCCGTTATGTTGCAATAGAACCAAAATATCTTCTTTCACAGCTTGTTGTAGAAGACTCAGCATCATTTTCTCATCTTTGTATTTCTTTCTAGCATCGGCGCTTAGATCTTTAATCGGAACCACTTCTTCATCATCATTCGTCGGTCGAATGTATTTTGTCTCGACACATTCCCACGCATCCAAATAGTTGGCTTGCACCCAATTTTCGAAACGACCTTCCCAACCTTTATATTCTTCTATGTTCATGAGTTTGGGTGGTTTTTGCATTGTTCCAGTTTCATTTTCGAGTATTGTGTTCTGTGCAATAGTGATCGGGGTAACCGGAGTAGCGAATGCGTTGTAGAATTCCACGTACATTTTTCAGATTTCAAATATTTTTCCACAACAATCCTTAAGAGCGAAATCAAGACTCTTTGGATGTCCTTAAAAGCGAAATTAGAACTCTGGATGACCTAAGAGCGAAACTAAGTGCTCACAAAAGCGAAACACTTATGTTCAAATGAGCGAAACCTATAAGATCGTGTCACTGGAGCGAAATCAAGCTGTTCAAATGAGCGAAACCTTGAGTGTACTAATGAGCGAAAACAGGGTGTTCAAATAAGCGAAATTAGATGGTCCTTTGGAGCGAAATAGCAGATTAAGTGTCACTATGAGCGAAATCAGGGTGTACTGATAAGCGAAATCATACAATGTCCGTATGAGCGGAACCTAATCCGAAGGTTATTTGGTCCATTTTTAATTCGTATATAGGTCTCAAACTTTCCAGGATTTGTCTATGTCCAATTACGCACACTCGGTGAAATTTTGAGCGAATTTCGACAGATAAAACTTTCTGAAACAATGAAAGAAGGTGTAGAAGTAAGAAATCTCGATGAAATTCAGCTATTCTCTGCAGAACTCCTCCTCCTGAAGCTCTGATACCACTTGTAGGATCGTGTTTTGACCCGAATTAGTCGTTCAGAGGAGTTTTGATCAGATACAGGTGCGGAAAACAAGTATCTGACTTAGAAACAGCTAGCAAATCACTTTTAACACCTTGTTGTATTGATTTCTGACAAATTACATCCAAATCTCACACCGGCAGCACTTCGGTAGAGAATCCAAGAACTGTTACACTGATTTCGCTTATGTGACCTATATATAGAGCATGAGGTTTCGCTTTTGTGTCACATGACCATATGAGCGAAACCTCATATGTACATATAAGCGAAACCCTATCATGTCTCTATAAGCGAAATCCCTAGGTCCATATAAGCAAAACCTCTAGCTAATAACATACATTCTCCAGTTTTCTCAAAAAACGTGCCCTAATCTATACAATTCAATGTAAGACTCGATACAAGACGAATTCGACAGATATCTCATTCGTAATTTATATGATAAGAGAATATTCCACAATTTAAGACTAGTGTAAGCTATCCTTACCTTGTATCCGAATTATGCTTTTCCTCCATTCTTGATTTGTTTGACCCGCTTCCTTTCCCAAGCCTCCACCTAGCTCGTTAGGCGTCAAACTATTTTCAATCATTTACAAGGCGGTTAAATTAGTCATAAAAATCACGACTATTCCACCTCACTTATTTTCTATGCCGAAGCTACTATTCGACTTCATGATTAGTTAACTTAGCTTATCTAAAGTTAACTACTTTTTGATCACATGGGTTATAACATTAAGTCTAAATCAACATAATATTTAGAACCCTTATCACTTCATATTACGCATATTTGCCATATCATTCAAATACACATTTTCACTCTAATTTCAACACTTTAGTTCTCATTTAGGCGTTTTAACAAACACCTAATGTGCATAAATTTTTACACATTTACAACTAGTTCATAACTAGTTATTTCTACTAAACATAAACATAATTTCAATTCCATTATGTCTAGCATGCATACTATTCTCATATTCATCTCATGGAAATCAGTTAACACCATTTTAATAGTCATAATTCTAGGGTTCATCTTATTTCTACAAAACCCATTTAACACATAAATGGAAAATCATGAAATTCACAATTATGAACTTCAATTCAACAAGTAAATGACTAGGGTTTACTCATAGACATAAAATCATTCCTAATTTCATCCTTGGATCATAATCCATCAATTTATTTGCAAGTAACCTACTTGTCTCAAATTTCAACTTCAACCAATCTAGGTTTTGTGACATACCTTGTGATCCCCATGACTTGGTGATCGTTTCTACGCGTTCATGCACGAATTTGAGACCCAAATACTCCTTCAATTTGGTGATCTTTGATGAACAAGGGTTTCCCCTTGTTTTCTCCAGTCGTAGTCGACACACACACACACACTTGGTGTGTGTGTTGTGTTTTGTTTTATTAATAAACCCAATCTTTTAGTATTTTCCCTTTTGGTCCCTCAATTTTAGTTAGTTATTAAGTAGGACACAATCTAATTATTTCTAACACTATTGCTACTTATTAACTAGGTTAAATATTCCTAGTTAACTTAGTGGGTTCGGGGAAATTATGACTCAGTTTATTTTAAGTCCCGTTAATTCAGACTTCTTATAAACTTTATTTCCTTAAAAGCATTTATTCACGTTGTATTTAATATTAGGATTATTTGTTTAAATCCTAATATTTATCGGGTTACTCTTACCACTAACGGTACTTTACCCATCTTTTAGTATTAACGGGGTTTGATTACCAAACCCGTTTTCGGGGTGTTACAGATAGTAACCTGCTAGACCCAAGAAGCTGCGTATCTCGGTTGGAGTCTTCGGCTCTTGCCAATTCATAATCGCCTCAATTTTAGCGGGATCTACCTGGATACCACGCTCACTCACCACATGTCCAAGAAATTGGACTTCACGAAGCCAAAACTCGCATTTTGAAAACTTGGCGTACAACTTTTCTTGCTGAAGAAGTTTAAGGATACACCGAAGATGTCTTTCATGATCGGCTTGATTCTTCGAGTAGATAAGAATGTCATCAATGAAGACAATGACAAAATTGTCCAAGTACGGCTTGAAAACGCGATTCATGAGATCCATGAATGCTGCAGGTGCATTAGTGAGCCCGAAAGGCATCACCAAGAACTCGTAGTATCCATATCGAGTTCTGAATGCAGTCTTATGCACATCTTCATCTCTGACCTTCAGTTGATGGTAACCTGACCTCAAATCTGTTGGTGCACTGAATGTCTGCTGATTACGTCTTATCAAGTCTTTTGTCTAGATAGAATGAATGTGCACACAATAGATTAGAAATTAGGGTTTTACATGTTTATCTAGGGTGTTTCTCTTGAAGGGGTTTCAAGGAAAGTTCAATAGAAACCTATTGATCAGCTTTCTATTGAACTGATATTGTGCATATTCAATAGAAACCTATTGATCAGCTTTCTATTGAACTGGTAGTGTGTCATTTTCAATAGAAACCTAGGGCCTATATATAGGAGAGTGTGTCATTTGAATAGAAACCTGATGGTGTTTGTGTGTGAGTCAAGGTGCTGTCGAAATTTTGTTAGAAATTGATTGTAAAGACTCAGAATCGATTAATAGAAGAAGAATTGAAAGGAATAAAGTTGTTATGACTTTATATATGTTGATTCCGCCTTCATATTTGAAGATGAACTGCCTTAACTGACTTTTAGGGTCACGCAAACGGTCCAACAAGTGGTATCAGAGCTCAGGATGAGGAGTTCATACCATATCAGCTTGATTCTACCAGATTTTCTTATTTCTACTCACTTCTTCTCATACTTTTCTGATTTGAACGAGTTCTAATGGTTGAAATGGCCTGATTTTTTTCATATGTCGTGTAAAACATAGAATTAACAAATCCTACAAAGTATCAGATCAAAATTCAGATTAAAACTGATAAAAAATGGCTTAAAACTAGGTTTCGTTTGAACTGTTCTTCGAACTTTCTCTTGAAGAAACCAGCTTTCTCTTGAAAAACTCAATAGAAACCAGCTTTCTCTTGAAAAACTCAATAGAAACCTCCATATAATACAGCTTTCTCTTGAAAAACTCAATAGAAACCAGCTTTCTCTTGAAAGGTTCATATAATCAGGTTTCTATTGAAAGTAATCAGGGCTTTCTATTGAACTGGGCTTTCTATTGAACTTGGCTTTCTCTTGAACTGTTTCAAGAGGTTTCGTTTGAATTTGAGTTTTAAAAAAAAAAAAAAGTCTAAGTGATTGTTGATTTTTGCAGGAACATTCAAGATGGATGATATATTCTTGAACCCGTTTAGCGACATGTATGCGTTTGCTGGAAATTCAGGAGACGATTCATCTACAAGCAATAACAATGAAAACCCGCCGAAAGAGAAGAAAAAGGAAGCTTGGGAATCTGAAAGTGCATTCGGAACGTTCAATAAACCTCCAAAGTTAATGGCTATCGAGGAATACAGTCGGTGGTCAAGAAAGTTTGAAGATTGGTTGATGGCATTCGCATTTCCCAGTTGGAAGAGTTTGAAAAACGGTTATGCCAATGGAAACAAAAATGGTGAAACTTTAAGAGCAGCTGAGGAGATTGATTCGTTTGTAGCTGAACAAAAGTGTGTGGCATTGTTATTTCAATCCGTCCGAGAAGACATAATTTCATTGATCGATTATTCAAGTGCAAAAGATCTTTGGGCAAAGTTAGAAAAGAAATGTTTAGGAAGTACTGAAATCGTGAAAAACAAAAAGAAACTTCTTAGAAAAGAGTTTGATCTTTTTGGATGTTTAAAGAATGAGTCAGTTTGTAAAATGATAGAAAGGTTTGGTCATCTGAAGCTGGAATTAGTAAGACATGATATCAGAATTCCTGAAGAAGATCTTATCGACAAATTGTTCGATTCGTTGCCTGACGAGATGGATTGGAGATATTATGCGCTGATGCTGAAGAATACCATCAAAGAACCAGAAAAGTTGACATTAGATGTGCTGATTGAGAAACTTGAGAGTCACGAGTTGGAACTGAAGAAGAGATACAAAGTCAATCACTCATCTTATCAACAGAATTTGGATTTGTATTATCCAAAGAGCATGATGCCAAAAGCAACTTCTCCAAAAACTGCATTTTCTGCTGAGAATGTGTCCACAGCAAGCAAAGAAAGTCAAAGTGGTCAAAGCAGTGGAAGTCATAGTGGTTATCACAGTGGATCTTCATCAGCTGCAAGTCATTCTGATGCAAAGAATCGTTTTCAATGTAACATTGCAATAGACTTGAAGAATGCTCAGAACTTTGATGAGGAGTCGGCCAAACAGCAGATGATCTTCCTAGCATCGGTGTTGGAATCGTATGAAGGGTTAGTAGCTGGGAAGATAGGCAACACCAATCTGACGAAAGAAGATTATGATCAGATTGATCCTGAGGAAATGGAGCTGATCGATATTCGTTGGGCTATGGCCAGTGCTGTTCGTCGAGCACAACGTTTCATGGAAATAACTGGCAGGAAGACAATTGGTGGTGCATCTACCAAGCTGGGGTTCGATAAATCCAAGGTGACATGCTTCAAGTGTAAGCAGAAAGGTCACTTCAAGCGAGAATGCAGAAACGTTTATGCTGATGAGTCAGAGAACCCTTTCAGAGATGATTATTACAAGAAGGCAATTTATCATCAAAATAAATCAGGGCCGCCTAGATTGAAGCAGGTTGAAGACAACAGAGAGAAATCTAGAGCTCTTGCAGTGATTTATGATGATGAAGGGTATGATTGGAGTCAAGAGGTTCTACCGGAGGAAGATGCGGTTGGTTACGCATTCATGGCGAAAAATGACGATCCTATTCCGTGGAAAGACGATAGAACTGAAGAGCAAAAATATCAATACAGAAAAATGATTGCTGAAAACAAAATCATTAGAATATCTCATATCTTTCTGGAAGCGAGGAGAGCAAATAGATGGGATCCAGATAGAGAGTGTTATCTTGATGAATATGGAAATATTGCGATCGATGACAAAACACTTGATATCGAAGCCATAATCCAGCAGTACAAAGAAGAGGATGAGTACTGGCAAAACAAATGGTGGGGAACTCCAACCGAGAAAATGAAAGAAGAAGAGAAAGAAGAGATCGAGAAAGCAAAGAAGATTGATACTGGAGTTATTGACACAACGCAGGAGTTGAATGCTGAGAACTTGGGAAAAATGGCTGACAAAGTGCTGGCTGCTAAAGCACTTGAGGTAGACTCTAACTCCGTGTCTGAGTCAAAAAGCCAGGTCAGTTCAAAATTGTCAACAACTGCGTCAGGTAAGAAAATTGATGGAAGTGTTGATTGCAAAAATTGCAACAGAGAGTGCAAATTTTGTAGCACAGTCACGTATCTCAACGGTAAGAAAGTTGATGATCTGACAGCAAAGGTCAGAAGTGTTGAGAATCAGATTCTTGATCGTGACAAAACAGTTAAAGCTTCAACTGAACGGATAAGAGAATTAACTAGCAAAATTGAAAATGATAAAATTGATCATGACAAAATTAAACAAGAAAATGAAAAGTTAATTCTTGAAAACCGTCAGATTTCTGAAAAAATTGAAAAACTCAAAAGCACAATGAAAGATTGTGATGATCGAAATGGTAAAACTTTTAAAGAAAATGAACATCTAAAAGCAGTGCTTAGAGTAAAAGAAGAATCAATCAACCAACAACTGGATGAAATTGCTAAACTAAAACTTAAAGTTCAAGAGGCTGTAATTGAAAACGAGCGAATCCAGTTGAAGCTTAACAGTTACAGCTCCGCAAGCTTTGTGTTGCAACACATTATTCCCAAACCCATCGGGAAAGACAAAGCAGGCGAAGATGTGTATTGTGATGGAACTGGGGTGGGTTTTCATCAAGTACCACCACCTGTTTTTGATAGCTACACGAAAAAGCAATCTGGGTTGGTTGAAATTGAGGTAGAAAGTGAAGTTAAACTTCCGGAGAACATTGATGTCACATTCACATCTTCCAATGACGATAGTGTCCAAAATGATATTGTAAAAGGTGTTGTTGAAAATGTGCTAAAAACAGATGGTGACACTACTGAGGAAGATGGGTGTTTCTTGGACAAATACATTCAGAAACCAAAATCCAAAAACAACTTAAGTGATGAACCGGGTCTTGTGATGTACAAGATGGCTGGATCTGATAAGTTGTATTCGGATTCTGAGTTTCCCATTGAGAATGTTAATGTGAAAAAGTTGACAAATGTTTTCAAATTGGTTGAAGTTGAGTTGTCAGAAGTGAATAGTTTGAAACAAACAAAAAGGCAAATGAATTTTGAGAAAGATAAAGCTTACTACAAAAAGCCTGTTGTTCCACCACGTTTTTATAATAACAATAGAAACAATTGGTCAGGTGGTTATCGGGGTGGTAAGAGTTATCAGAAAAGGAGTTTTCAAAACAAAAGGTTTGCTGAAAAGAAGGTGTTTGTGAACGGTTCAAGTTCACTTTCTGATGAGGAAAATGAAATTTTTTCAAAATCAAATAAAGAGTTCTTTGAGAAGAGGGTTGCACAACCTCAGTCTGAAGGCACAAGTCGAGTTTTTGATACTCGTACATGTTTTAGATGTAACAAAGTTGGTCACATTGCAAGAAATTGCACCAACTCCAAGCCTAAGACTGAAGTTGTAGAGAGACAAAAGAAGAAAGTTGATGTGAAGGGTAAAGCACCAATCATTGTTGAGAAAAAGAATGTAAAAATGACAACATCAAAATGAAAAATGAACCCATAAAGAAAGAGGTAACTAAAAATGACAAGTTTTATAAACGGGTTGCATTATCTCAACAAGTTTGGAAACCAAAAACAGAAATGAAAATTTCAACTTCTGAAGTAAAGAAGGTGGAAGAATCAATTTCGGTTGATTATGATGCGAATTTTCCACCTTTGAAGGCTGAAAATTACAAAATTCAAATTGCTAGAGTCAAGGTTACACCTAAGGCTGATGAGGCCTGGGTGGACACCATGTTCGAATAAGCAGTTTGAATTGCCGGAGCTTCCTTGATCGCGAAGCATGAATCGGCATTTTTATTAAAGTTGGTTAATTTGAAGTTTGTTATGTGCAGGATCTTCCAAAACTTGTATCCAGATGGATCATGGATAGTGGAGCATCTCGCCATATGATAGGGAAGACCGCGTTGCTGTATGATGTGAGAAACATTAATGGTGGTTATGTGGGATTTGCTGGTCATGAAGGTGGTAGAATTATTGGTGAAGGAACGTTATCCAACGGGATTGTGACGTTTGAGAGAGTTAACTACATTACTGAGCTGGAGAACAATCTGCTTAGTATCTCGTAGATTTGTGACAATATGTATACTACTCACTTCACTGATAAAGAATGTTTGATTCTGAAACCAGGATTTGTTATCCCTGAAGAATGGATTATCATGCGGGCACCTAGAGTGAATGATTTATATGTGTTGGATATGACTGTAGCAACTACAACAACTGGTCAAGCACATTGTTTTGTTTCTAGAGCAACTGAGAAAGAATCGAGATTGTGGCACCGCAAGATGGGGCATATTCACCTAAGGAAGATGAATCACTTGGTACACAACGATTTGGTTCTTGGAGTTAATATCAAAGGTTTTCATCTGGAAGGGGAGTGCATTAGCTGCATCAAAGGCAAGCAGAAGAAAAAAACACACCCTACAAAGCAAGTCAATTCAGTTTCCAGACCATTAGGGAGACTACATATGGATTTGTTCGGTCCAGTAAACGTCAAAAGTATTACAGGGGATTTCTACTGTCTTGTGGTTACTGATGATTATTCCAGATTTTCGTGGGTTTCTTTCTTGAAGACGAAAGATGAAACATTTGAAAGTTTGATGGCGTTGTTCAGAAAAATTGAGAATCTGTACCAAAGGCGTATCAAGAGAATTCGAAGTGATAATGGTACTGAATTCAAGAACAGTAAGATGGAAGAATTTTGTGATGAAAGAGGTATATTGCATGAGTTTAGTGCTCCGTACACTCCGCAGCAGAATGGAGTCGCAGAACGCAAAAACCGGACACTAATCGAGACGGCTAGAACTATGCTCGCAGATTCAAAGTTACCGATAAATTTTTGAGCTGAAGCTGTTTCTGCCGCATGCTATACGCTCAACAGGGTTCTCACTGTCAAGAAGTTCAATAAAACATGCTTTGAGCTAATCAATAACCGCAAACCGAATTTGAAGTATCTAGAACCGTTCGGGTCACCTTGTACTGTTATAGAGCCTTTTGGAAAGTTTGGTCCGAAGTGCATTGAGGGAATATTTGTTGGTTATGCAAATCCGATGCGACGTGTCTTCGTTCCAAGTGAGAAGCGGATTATTGAAGCTGCAAATGTTGAATGTCAAGGTTATACTATGCCGCCATAGAATCCAGGTGATTCATGGCGTTATCATTATGACAAACTGTGGGATTCGTTTGACATGAGAGAAGAATCAGAGGATGATGAAGATTTCTTTGATGAGTTGGATATTTTGCGCGAATATGAGTCACAATTAAGGTTCCCAGCTGAGTATTCTAGAAGACCACGGGAAACTTCAAATGATGATGAAGCAGGTCCGAGTAACGCTGGTGAACATGATGATGTCCAACAGAATGAAGTTGCTCAGGATAATCAGTCGGCACAGAATGATAATCAAGAAGCTGAAAACATGCCAGTCTTTGATCATGGTGATTCAGATTCTGAGGGGGCGCAAATTCAGTTTTCAAGTCAAACAAACCAAGTTGGTGAACAAGATGCAGAACAGAATGTTACTAATCTGGAGGGAAATGTAGATGTTCCAAGCGAAGTGATGCCGTGAACTTTTTCATATCATCCAGAGGTGTTGATCATAGGAGAATTGCAGACAGGCGTTCGCACTCGAAATCAGATTGATAAAGGGCTTACATGTTTTTATACAAAAGTTGCTCCTTTGCAAACTGAATTCTCATTGAGTTGTTTTATCTCGCAGGTTGAGCCAAGAACTTACAAAGAGGCACTTACTGAAGATTCTTGGGTCAATGCAATGTAGGAGGAACTTAGTCAATTTGAGAAATTGGGAGTGTGGAAGTTAGTTGATTTGCCGGATGGTCATAGGAAAATCAATATGAAGTGGGTATTTAAGTGTAAGAGAGACGATAGAGGAGTTGTGGTTCGTAACAAAGCTCGACTCGTTGTTCAGGGCTTTAGTCAACAGGAGGGGATTGATTTTACCGAAGTTTATGCTCCTGTAGCACGATTAGAAGCAATCCGAATTTTCCTAGCATTTGCGTCTTGGAAGAACTTCAAAGTATATCAGTTAGATGTAAAATCGGCGTTTCTTTATGGGAAGGTCAAAGAGGAGGTTTATGTCGGTCAGCCACCGGGTTTCACCGATCCAATCCACAAAAACAAGGTTTACCTATTGGACAAAGCGCTGTATGGTTTACACCAGGCCCCGAGAGCTTGGTACGAGCCTTTGTCTCAACACCTACTAGCCAACAAGTTCATTCGTGGAAAAGTGGATGCCACTCTCTTCACTAAAGAGGTCGACGGTCATCTTCTGATAGTTCAGATTTATGTGGACGATATAATCTTTGGGTCGACGAATGAAAATCTATGCAAAGATTTTGAATCAGTGATGAAGCAAAAGTTTGAAATGTCATCAATGGGGGAGATGAAATTCTTTCTGGGTTTACAAGTTGAACAACTCCCTGAGGGAATTTTCATTCATCAGTCAAAGTATGTTCATGATATTCTAGAGAAATTTGGGATGTCAAGTTCTACTCCAGCTGCTACCCCACTTGCAACAAATCATGGGATTCACCCAGATCTCACCGGAGACAGGGCTGATGAAACTTTTTATCGTTCCATGATAGGTTCTTTGATGTACCTAACTGCTTCACGTCCTGATATCATGTACCCAACGTGCCTCGCAGCAAGATTTCAATCTAACCCGAGAGCTTCGCATATGATCATTGTGAAGAGGATATTGCGCTACCTGAAAGGAACTCCTTCATTGGGGTTGTGGTATCCAAGGAAAGGCGATTTTACGCTCGAAGGGTATTCCGATTCGGATTTCGGATGCTGCAAAGTCAATTCAAAATCAACAACTGCAGGATGCCAGTTCTTTGGTCCTAGATTGGTTACCTGGCAGTGTAAGAAACAAACGTCAGTGGCGTTATCTACATGTGAAGCGGAGTATGTTTCTGCTAGTAGTTGTTGCTCTCAGATCTTGTGGATACAGCAACAGATGCGCGACTACGGTTTGCAGTTTCTTAACACACCTCTTTTTGTTGATAATGAGGCCGCAATTAATATAACAAAGAATCCAGTACATCACGCTAAAACTAAACACATAGAAATTCGTCATCACTTTATTCGTGATTGCTTTGAGAAAAAGTTGATACAAATTGAGAAAATCCACACTGATGAACAGAAAGCTGATTTACATACCAAAGCTTTTGATAAAAATCGGTTTAAATATTTGTTAAAACTGAACGGTATGAAGCTTCTGTCGGTGTCGGATGGCATAATTGGCGTTGATGAGAGTACTGTTGTGGATGAAGATGAGAAACAATCTGCAATGGTTTGTCGATTTTTTACTTGTTTTGGTATTTAGGGGGAGTAGATAGATGTATATAGATTTTTTTTTGGAAAATACAAAAACAGTAAAAAATGCTAAAATACAAAAACATGATAAAATCTGAAAAAGAGCTTGTGTATATAGGGAAAATGATAGTACATCGGCTAGACGATTACAGTATGCTAAAGATTTGTAAAGTTTAAATGAGTTAAACAGTCTCACTGATGATGTGTCGATAGGTTTTTGCACATTTAGTAGATTTATTCGGGATATAAACCTAAATTTCAAACTTGTGAAATTCGTGGGGAACACTACTTGGATATATAGGTAACCCCTGAAATCTCGTTTGAAAGATCTCATAATCTGATATACTAGGTCTTTATACTCAATGATGTCTGGGGTATTATTCCAGGACTTCTGCTGAACGGTGGTTCTGACCTAGTCCTTGGATAATACTTTCTGCAATGCTTGAAACATAGCATTAAACCCTCAGCATGCCGATGAAACAATAAAATTGATAGTCGCTGCTGTTGTAGCAAAAATATCCTCTAAAGGGGACATACCGTAAAGTCGAAGCTGATATCTCTCTGCGTATACGGAAGTATCGACCTGAGATCCCTCGGCCCTCGTATACCTAATTTATGTACAGATATCATTGTAGTATACTCACCTGTAAGACTGATTATTGGGATTCTGGATACGGGAGTATATTCAAGAGGTGGGACACATGAATGAGCTAAGTTCATAATTCATCTAATTCATATCCTGAGTAAATTGAAATGTGTGTGAGAATTTAAGATGGATCAGTATATCGACAATCGAGGTGAATTGTTTAATTCTGAGTATGTAATCACAGCTTAACGGTACTTGTGATTTGTCAAATAGCTGATATGATTCCCTGACACGCTCAGCAAAAATTTGTTTGTAAATAGTTTACTTTGTTTACTTTCTGCAATGTAAGTTTTCTGTATTTCATTTCTTAGTTTAGAACACTTTATAAAATCCAAAAAGATTTTATTTCTGCTTTATTTTCTGACAAACCAAAGTGGAGAGTTGATTGTTGGATTCTCAGATGATTGAAGCAGATGCAGGAGTTTCTGGACTGAATGAGGAGAGCTTATCTTTGATGAAGTTTGATTTATTGAAAAGTCAAAAACAAGTTCATTAACTTGATACTTGTTATTTTCAGAAATTGTTTGAAAAAAAATGTTTTCAAAATCAGTTTGATTCGTCAAATGATCAACCGAGATCATTAAATTGAACTTGGTAGATTAATCGAGTGTTCAGGGTCATTAACTTGGACCTGAATACTTGAGTGGATTTCTAAAACTGATTGAGTTTGTGATTTATTGTTAAAAAGATAGTTTGTAATGATTGATGTTTGAGAAACAGGTTTTGGACTTCTTTATTCCCACGGAAGCTAAATGTCAAAGTTTGAACCAGATAAAGATCTCAGATTTTAGCATATTGAGAGGGGGAGTCTGTGAAAGGGGGAGTCTGGATCAACAGTCAAAGGGGAGTTTGAAGATGGAGCTAGTTTGAGTTTCTGAACCTGTGAAGAAAGAGTTTTTGCAATGAGAAGACAAAGTTGATAAAGGCAAAGACTAGAGACTTGAAGCCAAAGACTTCATCAACATCCAAGGGGGAGTCTGTTGGTGCACTGAATGTCTGCTGATTACGTCTTATCAAGTCTTTTGTCTAGATAGAATGAATGTGCACACAATAGATTAGAAATTAGGGTTTTACATGTTTATCTAGGGTGTTTCTCTTGAAGGGGTTTCAAGGCAAGTTCAATAGAAACCTATTGATCAGCTTTCTATTGAACTGGCAGTGTGTCATTTTCAATAGAAACCTAGGGCCTATATATAGGAGAGTGTGTCATTTGAATAGAAACCTGATGGTGTTTGTGTGTGAGTCAAGGTGCTGTCGAAATTTTGTTAGAAATTGATTGTAAAGACTCAGAATCGATTAATAGAAGAAGAATTGAAAGGAACAAAGTTGTTATGACTTTATATATGTTGATTCCGCCTTCATATTTGAAGATGAACTGCCGTAACTGACTTTTAGGGTCACGCAAACGGTCCAACAAAATCAATCTTGGAGAAATAACTTGCTCCTTGGAGCTGATCGAATAGATCATTGATCCTGGGAAGCGGATATCTGTTCTTGATCGTCACTTTATTCAGCTCGTGATAATCGATGCATAGACGCATCGAGCCATCCT
This sequence comes from Helianthus tuberosus, assembly GCA_030545235.1. Lineage (NCBI taxonomy): Eukaryota > Viridiplantae > Streptophyta > Magnoliopsida > Asterales > Asteraceae > Helianthus > Helianthus tuberosus. The sequence goes on from CM060357.1 coordinate 143,027,486, forward strand.
TCTTTTTCACAAAGAGGATCGGTGCTCCCCAAGGGGACGAGCTAGGTCGGATAAAACCCTTTGCCAATAAATCATCCAACTGAGTCCTTAACTCTTTCATCTCAGTTGGTGCCAACCGATAAGGTGCTCTTGCAGTTGGTGCAACTCCAGGAATGATATCGATTCTGAACTCCACTTTCCTATCTGGGGGTAAACCAGGTAATTCTTCAGGGAATACTTCTGCATATTTATAAATAACAGGGATGTTTTCAATCTTGGGCTTTGGTTCATCGATGGTTACTTGTGCCATATAAATGACACAACCTCTCTTCATACATCTTGATGCCTTAAGCATGGACACTTGCTTAGGTAATCCGTACTGTGTATCTCCTTGTATTGTAAGTGGCTCACCATAAGGAGTCTTAATCACCACTTGCTTCTTGTCGCACACGATTTGGGCTTGGTTATGAGATAACCAATCCATGCCTATCACTATGTCGAATCCAGCTAGTTTTAACGGAAGCAAAGAGAGCGGAAAAGAGTGATTCCTAATGGATATAAAACATCCATCTAGAATTGTTAAAGCGGTCTCTATAGTACCATCGGCTAATTCTGTCACACCCCAAAAACGTCGCAGCGGAATATTTAAACGTAGTGGAGACGGAAGTTGGTGCCTATTTATATCTTGTCGAGCGATGCATTTTATTGTTGGACATATTGGTTTATTTTAAACATAAGTTATTAAACGTTACGTTTTAAGTCACGACATAATTACATAGTTAAGATGTCTTTGATCCTCGCGGATCTTATTACAAAACTCCCAGAAAGTTTAAAAGTTGTCCAACATTTTTAAACAAACAACATGCATCATTCAAACACAAGATACGCCATGATTTCCCGAAGCCGAATTCAAGTACCTGTAGAACACGTTAAAATCAAGTGTCAACACAAAGGAAGGTGAGTTCACTTATTCGTTTACTAACAAATTTTATTCCAAGGAAAACTTTCTGATTAGTTGTTTATTTGAAAATAGTAATACTGCCCAGGTTTTGATAAAATCCATAGGCCTTCCATCGGGTCATTACTCCGATAATAGTAATACTGCCCAGGTTTTGTATATTAAATTATAGCGTCAATTTTCAGACTCGTATGTTAGCTAGACGATACGAACTATATATTAACCATGCAGGGATAATCAAAACTAGACAATGAACAGAATATTAATTCGTCGTTTGACATTGACACGGGGCGAGCGGTCACGACGGGGTTGTTAACCCGATAGATCTACCAACAATTCATCGCATGCAATACTTAAACTGATTAAATGACATCATGGGCGCAGGGTTCTTTCTCGAAGAACAATACGATGTCTACCTCACGTACAATATATATATCCTACTAATATGACAATTTAATACACGATGTGTACGAATCCCCTGAATCTCCATCATTCGAGACCCAGGCCGGCATCCGTACCCCAACTGTACGATCCTGTATCACTTAAGAAAAACCGTACATCCAATATTTATTCATCAAAAACGTTTTACTTTGAAACGTATTACTTATCAAATTTCATATATTTTTAGCGAAAATATATATTTTATAGTAAAAGGTATGTTTTAATTCGAAAACATTATTAAACCCTTTTAACAACGTGTTCCACCCGCAAAATATATACAAAACAGTAAAAAGAGGGGTTTTGTGACACTCACCTTTGGGTGCGTATTTTAATACCGCAATCCCATAAATTGATTTTTATAAATGGGTCCTAATATAGAAACAATTCTAAATCAATATACACAAAAATCCTAAGTTTCTCCGTTTCTTAGAATTATCACATAACTTTGAGATTTTCTCGAAAATTTGTCATTTTTCATTATGTTGGCATGTGAATATATGAATCCATATATATATATATATATATATATATATATATTTATATTTATGATTTTGAGATTTGAACGATTTTATCGGTGACCGTTATTGTGTAATTCCATTAACTCTCCTGTTTATACGCAATATATCTACGATTTGCGCGTCGTAATATATATACATATGCGTTCATACAATTTGTCATCAACACTCACGAAATCTTGTTAACTTATCTATTTTGTTATTTTTAAAGCAAATATACATAAAATATCTTATATATATCAAATTTCAAGCTCGACAGAAAAGTTTCACATTTAATGCAATTTTTACCGTTTCTACCGCACAAAACGCACAAGTATACATTTATAGTCTAAATTTCCCACTATCAAGTTAACACTTAACATATTATCACATTTACATGTTTAAATCACTTAACACATTTTATCACATAAGGTTCACTCAAAATTTACCCATACTAATGTTCATCGAAAAATGCGTATTTTAACGATTCGGTAACGTTTTCGGGCATCAGAAGTCACGTATGACCATCCAAACTCCATGTAAACTTAAAATTAGTTAAAATACTTGTTTCTAAACTAAAAACATCAGTTTATTTACTGATTTAAATCAGTTTTACAAAAATCATTCGAAAAGCCGATTTTTGACCGTTTTAACGCATAGTTTTGTGTTAAACGTTACTATAATCATCCCAACTCGAAACGACTTGATATTTTAACACAATACATGTTATTTACTGATTAAAATAGTGATTATACTCAGATTAGTGCAGTTTTTGTGTAAGTCACATAAATCATGCGATTTCACGTATTTTACCACTTTTAATGCACCAAGTACAACATGCAAAGCTAGCAAACATTATGACCAAGTTATAAGTCACTAAACACTTTAAAATAACTTTATTTTAGTGTTTATAATCTGTCCAAAACTGATTTTTATTAAATCATACACAAATCACCTTTTTATAAACATTTATCTTCATGCATGATCTAGTTAGTGCCTCTAGTATAACCATATCTTAACATCTTCATCCAACATGACCTTAAATGCATCAAAGACCATATTTATGTCATGTTCTTCTAAATGAAAACATATTCATCTCATCATCATTAAAACATTTTCACATAAATGAAAACATTCCTTCTTTTATTTACATATGACAAAACTTTGTGTTTGCATTTACATATATATACATACATATACGACAAACACACATATACATACATGTATAAACTTCCAAAACTTCAAACCATGAAACCTTTTTAAGAACTTTCTTTTATGACACCTTTACAAAACATGCATGTAATCATCTTTTCAAGATCAATTCAAGTAAGAATCATTTAACAAAATCAAAACACAACAAAATACACACACTCATAAACTTTCGGCCATATGTACATACATATACACACTCACTTTTCATTGATTTAACTCTCATTCTTTGTTAAAATACAAGTTTTGTGATTTATTCCAAGTTCAAGAGAAACCGTCTAATATCTCTATCATCACTATGAATCAAGAACATGATTTAAAAACAAGTTTATACCTTCAAGATTTTTAGATGGGTTTTTGAGAATAGATGATGATATGAAGGTTGTTCTTGCTTGGATCTTCTTGAAATCACCTTTAAACCTTCATACTAGATTGAAAACACCTTGGAATGGATATGATTCTTCAAGATTAAGTTTGAAAATGAAAGTGGGTGTTGTTCATGGGGTGTTCGGCCGTAGCTTTTAGAATGAGAGTAGTGAGATGGGTCTTGATGGTGTATGGAGCATATTTGAGTGTTTAAATGCATAAAATGATTAACCCTTGTTCCAATAACCAACACATGTCACATTGGAAGGTGAAAGAAAAAGGTGGGCACCCCATAGGGCCGCCACCTATCCTCTCTCTCTCTCAAACATTATATATACATACACATATACATTATATATTGTGTAAAAGCAGGTATTTTACCGGATACCAGGTATTTTATCTGGCGTTTTAATCCCGTTTTAGTGCATTTTAAATTATTTTTAATGCTCTATAAAAATAAACTCACCAAAATATTACTGAACAATATTTTGTTTGCCTGGACTGGCGACGTTGTCGGTTTTTGGCAGTATGCGCGCTGTGCTGCTCGGTATACGTTTAAAATCCCAAAAATAGGAATTTAAGCGTTTTTATTTATTTTTGTAATTTTATAAGAATAAACTTATCAAATTATTGCTAAAATGATTTTCAGTTGCCTTGACGGGCTGTGTTGACAGTATCTTGTCGGTATACGTGCTGCATCGCGCGGTACGCGCTTAAACTCGAAAAATAGAGTTTCTTAGCGTTTTAATTTATTTTTCCTCACAAATATGTTTAAAATTATTTTTCTAATCATAACAGACTATTTTTAGGATTTTAACTCTGTCCGGTTGGTCACCGACGTTCGTTTCGCATTTTAACTGTTACGCGATAAGCGTTTATCTTACCGTTACTAACATAATTTTTATCAAAATTTACTTTTACCAACGAATTAAATTTTACATATAAACATCATAACCAATAAAATATAGCCCTGTTACCTATTAACAATACGTGCTACAATTGTACGGTACGGCCTGAAAAGCCGGGTGTCACAGTCTCCCCCTGTTTAGGAAATTTCGTCCCTGAAATTTTTACTTTACAGGTTTTGTTTTCGCACTAAATAAAATAACAAAACGAATCTATTGAATATAGTCTCATAGTTTCTGCGAGAAACTTGGATTTTCCCGAAGAATCCTTGTAGATCTATATTACACACGTTCTCGATTCCTATACTCTCATCTCAATACTCTCCACCCTTTCCAGGGTCCAACATTCGTAACTCTACATCAAGGAGATTCAAATCGAGGTTCCACCAAGGCAGATGCATCTCATGGCGATAAACTTGATCGAATGAATTCCTTGTCCAAAATCTCTTAGAACTATCTCGTCATTTCTATCACTTCAGGCAGTGCTTAATCTGTAAGAAGACTGTGCAATTGGGCGCAGCACCGTGAGTCAGATCAATTCGAGGTTCGATCCATCTCGCAGGGAAGATCCAGGTAAGTCTTTTTTTATGAAGACTTCCGGATAGTTGCGTTTGATAGAAATCTCTCCGACGTTCCTACATTCGGTTTTCGCATTCATCACGTTCACTGCAAACATTGGATAACCCTTTCTCAACAATTCAGCATCCTCACATCATTGATCATTCCCGACTATCAACACTCAACACTCGACTCTATCAATTCTCGCGAACAGCTTCCACCTTTCCCTTGTCATCAGGACGAAAGATTCCAACTAGCTTCTTTGAGCGATAGTCCCCACTTCTTCCTCGGAAGGTGAATTCATTCTTGTATTTTCGTCAAAGTTTCTCAACTCCACTGATAGGACTCTAATCTCTAGAACTACAATCGCCTATCCAATCACTATAACTACGAACAACCTCGCTAGTTTCTATCAATTTACCAACTATTAGTTATATCGAACACTTTATACTTGGCTTACTTATAGGTGAACACAACAATGGTTCATAGTTTCTTGAACGAAACTTAATTCAGCTTTAGTATTATAAGTATGAACATAGATTGGCTTTTGATTCGAAACATACCGGTAACAGTAGTAGGGCTCTCACTTGCCTTCCTGACACTTGTCCCAACGGAACTACTCTTAACGTCCTGTCCTTTCGATTTCGGGCATTCCCTTTTATAGTGTCCTTGTCCACCGCACGTAAAGCATCCTTCAAGCGCAGCTCCATCCAATGTACTCTTAGCATAACACTGGGAAGTCACATGTCCGGTTCGGCTACATCTGGCGCACTTCTCTTGTCCATCGCCATCCTTATCCTTTCCAGACTCTTGAGGGTTAGCTGACCTTGCTTTCTCCAATTTGCGTTTCTTCCTACTTCCAACTTCGGGAGTCTTCTTGGAGCTCTCGTGTTTGCTCTTCTTTGAATTTCCAATTTCAGGTTCAGACCGCTGAAATACTCGGATAACTGACTCATTCTGACAGCCTGATATCACGCATATCGAGGTCACGTCATTGCATAGAACACCAGTAAATGATCTTGGGCTACAACCCTGGATTGTTTTGTGTACGCTCTGGTGCACTGTTCATTTAGTTATTAGAAATCAGGAATACGTTCCAATGAGATCATGAAAAATGAACAACCAAAACTCTCCGATCATTATTTTACCTGAAGGGTTTCCAATCTGTGTCCCACCAAGATCCTGCCCAGGGGTATCACATTCACGTTTCTGACCGTCATTTTGGTTAGCATCACGCTGTTCCAAGGCAGTATTAACGTGTTGGGTTATGAGTCGTGCCAACTCCTCTAGGGTGGCAGGTAGTCCAGTATCCAGTCTTGCTTTTGGCGGCATTTTCGTCGTTTCTATTATTTACAACAATAATAATCACATGAGACGATAACCAAAATAAAAAAAATTCAATCATTAAATATTAGTGGACCAAACATAGCGCATGTATAATATCCACATATTAATGAGAACAATTTCTAAACCAAAAGTTAACTATCTAATATTATCATAGAAATTAACAACTTGTTTTTCAGTACATGATGTCTATCATTGGCATGTCTACATCGACACCCACAACAAGTTTTCACAGAATTTCTACCTAATATCACAAAATATAATCAGCACACAGGCCCCCAAAAGAAAAAAAACATCAAAAAGAGTATCCAGACACAACAACCAAAAACAAACAACCACCAACAAACATAAACAACATCTAACGCTTCATCCCTATTAAGTCTAGCATCTTCCTAACCAACTCCTCCAGATCCACAATCCTCCAATGCATCTGACTCATCGCGCTATCATCTAACTCCTTCAACTCATCAAACCAGTCGATTTGCCCCTCGAGGTCCTTCAGCTTTCCCTTGGTCGTTTCCAGCTCTTCACGCATGGCAGCGAACTGTCGGTCACAATGGCAACATCGATCCACCCAAACTCCTTTCTGCTTCTTAGAAGCAGATGCAGTCTCAGCTTTTGGCGCAGAAGCTACCTCTCCAGCAGGCCTAACTCTCTTTCTGCGGCGATAATACACTAATAGAGGCGTAGAAGATGCACGTGACTCAATGACAGGAAAGGTGACTTTGACAAAACAGGTGGAGGGACCTCAGCAACGGGCTCGATCACAGTAGCAGGTGGAGCAACAGACGGCTCTAATGGTCGAGCTATAATAATGGTGGCGTCCACCGCTGGTGCAATACTAAAAGGTCCTCAAAATACAGGGACATCTCTGATCACGTCGTCGATAACTGGTACTGTGCCAGATGATTGTCCTGTCTCATGGATCGAGAGATGAGCGTCATCGTTGTCATCAATCCACCCCTTGCTCGTGAAAGCATATCGGGGGTCTACCTGACTAGCGAAAGCAGGATCGACACGGAATGATGAAGCAAACGCAGCCATACCAACCATATGTGGGGTCGTGATAGGTGCCTCTGGTAAAATGGATCTGGGTGAAATCTCGAAATCTGGCTCGCTACTTGAGTCGTTGATCTCGATGACCTCATGCTCGTGCGACATCTGTGACACATGTATAACCGTACAAGTAAGTGTGTGATCAACATGAGTAGTAACACATAAGGCTCAAAATAAGTAGAAAATCACGTATGCACATAAAACACATAATGGTTTTCACACATGATAAAATATTTTCTATGTTTATTTAAAATCTTGGCTTCGAGAATTTTGGACTTTATATTTCAAAATTCTCCGGTTGAAGTCTAGTGTTTTTCACGAAAACATCTAGTTCGCTAACAACCAATGGATCTGATACCAACTTCTGTCACACCCCAAAAACGTCGCAGCGGAATATTTAAACGTAGTGGAGACGGAAGTTGGTGCCTATTTATATCTTGTCGAGCGATGCATTTTATTGTTGGACATATTGGTTTATTTTGAACATAAGTTATTAAACGTTACGTTTTAAGTCATGACACAATTACACAGTTAAGATGTCTTTGATCCTCGCGGATCTTATTACAAAAGTCCCAGAAAGTTTAAAAGTTGTCCAACATTTTTAAACAAATAATATGCATCATTCAAACACAAGATACGCCATGATTTCCGAAAGCCGAATTCAAGTACCTATAGAACACGTTAAAATCAAGTGTCAACACAAAGGAAGGTGAGTTCACTTATTCGTTTACTAACAAATTTTATTCCAAGGAAAACTTTCTGATTAGGTGTTTATTTGAAAACATCCATGTAATTTTAGAAAGTCCATTTTACTCCTTTGATAAAATCCATGGGCCTTCCATCGGGTCATTACTCTGACAATAGTAATACTGCCCAGGTTTTGTATATTAAATTATAGCGTCAATTTTCAGACTCGTATGTTAGCTAGACGATACGAACTATATATTAACCATGCAGGGATAATCAAAACTAGACAATGAACAGAATATTAATTCATCGTTTGACATTAACACGGGGCGACCGGTCACGACGGGGTTGTCAACCCGATAGATGTACCAACAATTCCTCGCGTGCAATACTTAAACTGATTAAACGACATCATGGGCGCATGGTTCTTTCTCGAAGAACAATATGATGTCTGCCTCACGTACAATATATATATCCTACTAATATGACAATTTAATACACGACGTGTACGAATCACATGAATCTCCATCATTCGAGACCCAGGCCGGCATCCGTACCCCAACTGTACTATCCTGTATCACTTAAGAAAAACCGTACATCCAATATTTATTCATCAAAAACGTTTTACTTTGAAACGTATAACTTATCAAATTTCATATATTTTCAGCGAAAATATATATTTTATAGTAAAATGTATGTTTTATTTCGAAAACATTATTAAACCCTTTTAACAATGTGTTCCACCCCCAAAATATATACAAAACAGTAAAAAGAGGCGTTTAGTGACACTCACCTTTGGGTGCGTATTTTAATACCGCAATCCCATAAATTGATTTTTATATATGCATCCTAATATAGAAACAATTCTAAATCAATATACACAAAAATCCTATGTTTCTCCGTTTCTTAGAATTATCACATAACTTTGAGATTTTCTCGAAAATTTGTCATTTTTGATTATGTTGGCATGTGAATATATGAATCCATATATATATATATATATATATTTATGATTTTGAGATTTGAACGATTTTATTGGTGACCGTTATCGTGTAATTCCATTAACTCTCCCGTTTATACGCAATATATCTACGATTTGCGCGTCGTAATATATATACATATGCGTTCATACAATTTGTCATCAACACTCACAAAATCTTGTTAACTTATCTATTTTGTTATTTTTAAAGCAAATATACATAAAATATCTTATATATATCAAATTTCATACTCGACAGACAAGTTTCACATTTAACGCAATTTTTACCGTTTCTACCGCACAAAATGCACAAGTATACATTTATAGTCTAAATTTCCCACTATCAAGTTAACACTTAACATATTATCAAATTTACATGTTTAAATCGCTTAAGACATTTTATCACATAAGGTTCACTCAAGATTTACCCATACTAATGTTCATCGAAAAATGCGTATTTTAACGATTCGGTAACGTTTTCGGGCGTCGGAAGTCACGTATGACCATCCAAACTCCAAGTAAACTTAAAATTAGTTAAAATACTTGTTTTTAAACTAAAAACATCAGTTTATTTACTGATTTAAATCAGTTTTACAAAAATCATTCGAAAAGCCGATTTTTGACCGTTTTAACGCATAGTTTTACGTTAAACGTTACTATAATCATCCCAACTCGAAACGACTTGATATTTTAAGACAATACATGTTATTTACTGATTAAAATAGTGATTATACTCAGATTAGTGAAGTTTTTGTGTAAGTCACATAAATCATGGGATTTCTCGTATTTTACCACTTTTAATGCACCAAGTACAACATGCAAAGCTAGCAAACATTATGACCAAGTTATATGTCACTAAACACTTTAAAATAACTTTATTTTAGTGTTTATAATCTGTCCAAAACTGATTTTTATTAAATCATACACAAATCACCTTTTTATAAACATTTATCTTCATGCATGATCTAGTTAATGCCTCTAGTATAACCATATCTTAACATCTTCATCCAACATGACCTTAAATGCATCAAAGACCATATTTATGTCATGTTCTTCTAAATGAAAACATATTCATCTCATCATCATTAAAACATTCACATAAATGAAAACATTCCTTCTTTTATTTACATATGACAAAACTTTGTGTATGCATTTACATATATATACATACATATACAACATACACACATATACATACATGTATAAACTTCCAAAACTTTAAATCATGAAACCTTTTTAAGAACTTTCTTTTATGACACCTTTACAACACATGAATGTAATCATCTTTTCAAGATCAATTCAAGTAAGAATCATTTAACAAAATCAAAACACAACAAAATACACACACACTCATAAAATTTCGGCCATATGTACATACATATACACACTCACTTTTCTTTGATTTAACTCTCATTCTTTGTTAAAATACAAGTTTTGTGATTTATTCAAAGTTCAAGAGAAACCGTCTAATATCTCTATCATCACAATGAATCAAGAACTTGATTTAAAAAAAAGTTTATACCTTCAAGATTTTTAGATGGGTTTTTGAGAATAGATGAGGATATGAAGGTTGTTCTTGCTTGGATCTTCTTGAAATCACCTTTAAACCTTCATACTAGATTGAAAACACCTTGAAATGGATATGATTCTTCAAGATTAAGTTTGAAAATGAAAGTGGGTGTTGTTCATGGGGTGTTCGGCCGTAGCTTTTAGAGAGAGAGTAGTGAGATGGGTCTTGACGGTGTATGGAGCATATTTGAGTGTTTAAATGCATAAAATGATTAACCCTTGTTCCAATGACCAAGGCATGTCACATTGGAAGGTGAAAGAAAAAGGTGGGCCCCCCATAGGGCCACCACCTATCCTCTCTCTCTCAAACATTATATATACATACACATATACATTATATATTGTGTAAAAGCAGGTATTTTACTGGATACCGGGTATTTTATTTGGCGTTTTAATCTCGTTTTAGTGCGTTTTAAATTATTTTTAATGCTCTATAAAAATAAACTCACCAAAATATTACTCAACAATATTTTGTTTGCCTGGACTGGCGACGTTGTCGGTATTTGGCAGTATGCGCGCTGTGCTGGTCGGTATACGTTTAAAATCGCAAAATAGGAATTTAAGCGTTTTTATTTATTTTTGTCATTTTATAAGAATAAACTTATCAAATTATTGCTAAAATGATTTTCAGTTGCTTTGACGGGCTGTGTTGACAGTATCTTGTCGGTATACGAGCTGCATCGCGCGGTATGCGCTTAAACTCGAAAAATAGAGTTTCTTAGCGTTTTAATTTATTTTCCTGAAAAATATGTTTAAAATTATTATTCTAATCATAACAGACTATTTTTAGGATTTTAACACTGTCCGATTGGTCACCGATGTTCGTTTCGCATTTTAACCGTTACGCGATAAGCGTTTATCTTACTGTTACTAACATAATTTTTATCAAAATTTACTTTTACCGACACATTAAATTTTACATATAAACTTCATAACCAATAAAATATAGCCCTGTTACCTATTCACAATACGGGCTACAATTGTACGGTACGACCTGAAAAGCCGGGTGTCACAAATTCTACCTCATACTTTATGCTTAGAGTTTTAACAGGCAGATTTAATAACTTACAAAATTTATTATCTACAAATGACTTGTTTGCACCTGAATCAAACAATACCCTAGCATAAACATCATTGATAAGAAAGGTACCTGTTATCACATTATCGTTCTGAACCGCTTCCTGTGCATTCATCTGGAAGACCCGAGCATTGGTCTTCTTAGCCTCCTCAGGCTTCTTTGCAAACTTTTGGCAGTTGGTCTTAATATGCCCCTTCTCGTTGCAACCATAACAGGTTGCATCTTTCAACTTCTTGCAATCCAAGGTCTTATGTTCCTTGGACTTGTAGATCCCACATCCAAAAGTCTTTGATTGTGATTGCGACTTTGATTCCAACCTACACTTCCCAAAGTGATGTTTTTGACATGTTTTACATTTGGGTTTCTCACCCGACTGCTGGCTATCGTTTTTGAATCCCAAACTCTTCTTGTGATCTGAGTTCCCTTTATGTTTCTTATCAGAACGGCGTGAGTTCTCCTCCTCACGTTTCCTCTTTCCTTCATCGGAATTCTTAAGCGATCTCTGCCTGACCGCATCGAGAGTAAGAGATAACGACAAATCGGCCACTGACCTGAATGTGGTAGGTCTAGATGCTTTCACTCTTGCTTTAATTTCTGGAGCTAGACCTCTAATAAAACGGACTATACGTTTCGGTTCCGGTGTGACCAAGTAGGGAACCAATCGAGACATGGTGTTGAAACTGGTGAGGTATGCCTGACAATCTAAGTTCTTCATGACCAAGGTCAAGAAGTCAGTTTCAATCCTTTCCACCTCATGCTGAGGACAGAAATTATCTTTGATCAACGTCATAAACTGATCCCAAGACATGTTGTAGAGTGGGATCTTCCCTGTAGTTTGGATTAGGGACCTCCTCCAAGCTAGAGCTTCGCCCTTAAAAGATTGTGAAACAAACTTCACAATGTCCTGTTCGGCATAACCACTAATATCAACCACTGTATCCATCTCATCAAGCCATGTCATGCAATCAATGGCTCCTTTCTCTGCGGTGAAGTCCTTGGGCGTGTAGGAGACAAAATACTTATAAGAACACGTCTTAACACGTGGCTCTTGACTGAGTACAATCTTCTTAGATGGGACACTCCTTTGATTTGATGAGTGATGAGAATCGTCTCTGTGTGATGCGTGCGACTTAGATGGTGGCTTTGAATGAGCTACTGATAGAGTCCTACTACGAGTACCACTAGATTCCTTGAACTGTCTATCCAAAGCTCGGGTGACAGCATTATCAATCATGGCTTGCAGATCTACACCAGCTACATTAACTCTGGTGGTGTCATTATTCTCTTGAGGGTAACTGTTAACTTCATCTGATTCAGCCATGTAGCCTGATTGCTACAATAAAAATGGTGACAATAATTTATTCAGAAGTCTTGTTATGGTGTTGTCATTGACAATTCATTAACCATGGTAATTACAACCATATTGGTTATTTTATTTAGTATTTTCATTTAGGGCTTTTCTTACAATTTATCCCTAGTTAAAACTCATTTAAGATATTAGAGTGGCACAAAAGGCCTAGTCACAAGGACATGTAATAGCCATGATTTTATAAAATCAAGGCATTAAGGTTTGAACATAGTTCATTACCTTTTCTTGACAGGGAGTCACAGATTACATCTGTCTTTTGTCTCATAGGACAATAAGTATGGCCCGTAGGCACATCATCACTAATGGATGTTTAAATTAATTAGAGAAAAGGAATTGGAAGAATTCAATATAAGGATGACTTGTGTGATTTTATCGAATCACATTTGCCAGGAGTGCTAACATGTTTTCAGATGTTAACAGGGATTTGAATCTTAAAAAGGTTTTACCATCTGGGCCATGTCTAAAATGACATATAGGCTAGATTATACCTTTAAGATTTTCTTTCAATATTTATTGGCAGATTAATTAAAAGGAATGATATTTTTGATTTATTTCATATATTATATTCATACATATAATGACAAATGAAATTTAAATATAAACATCCCATAAATAAATGAAAAGAGGTACATAGGTGCCCTAAAAGGGACTTTTCGGAAATAACTTGCCCACGCAGGGGCTAAAACAACAATACAAGTCCTCGCAGGGACCAAATACATAAATAAATGTCCACACAGGGACTTAATTGAAAATAAAAAATTATAACACAAATAATTAAGGAATCTTCAAAAATCCCTCCTCTTCTTCTTCCCCTTGATCAGATTCGCCAAACCCTTAAGCGGCGGCTGGATCAGAGGCGGCTTGTGGCGGCTGCTGCTGCGGAGGTTGAGGAGGTGGCGGGTATTGATACCCATATGCTTGGTATCCAGACTTGTACGAAGCTGCGAATGGTCCTTCTGGGTGAAGAGCATTGTAGTTGACCGCTTCGAGGTACGGGTCGATAGAAGGGGCGTTGTAATAGTTGTACCCCGGGTATGCTGGCTGCCCAGAAGGGTTATATGCCGCTGCACCGGCATATGAAGGAATTGGGTTATCATAACCTATTGGTGGTGGTGGCGCGACTGGAGCGGAGTCGACTTCTGAAATGGGGTTTGAAGGCCCACCCATCTGCGGGTCTTCATACAGTGGCGGGTAGTACTGCCACTTGAGTGTTGGGGGTGCTGAAGTGAAATCCCCCTCGCATGGACATCCGTGCACCTGATCTTCTTCGCCTTGGTGGCTCTGGAGGCGGCTGCTGCTCTGGCGGTGGTGGTGGTGGTGGTGGTGGTGGCGTAACCGCCTGGAAATGCGAATCCTCAGAGGGATCCTGCTGCTGCTGCTGCTGATGAAGTGGGTTGAAAGGGGGAGTAAACTCCCAGTGGTTTGTGGCCCAACTCTCTTGAAAACTGTCTGGGCCCCGGTATGGCGAACCATGAAAAGATGATCCGTCAGAAATCTCGATGGGATGCGTGGGCGTCCCAGTTGGTTGCATCTCCGGATCCGGATCTTCATCCATCTCCATATCCTAGGCTTCAGGAAAATGGTCTTCTGGTCCCAATGGGTTATGGCCCATTGGTTCTTCACTCACGTTTGCCGGATTGAACCGACTCTGAAAGTACGGGGTTGGGTCCTGGAAGTCCTGGTGTGATCCCGATCGCTCCAACGGGATGAAGGAGTGGTGAGAGTTATTGGGCTCATTTTCTGATTGTGGCCCAAAGGAGTGGTGGTATGATGGTAATGAACTGAGCGAGACGGAGCGTCTCGCAGCCTCCAGGTAGGTCCTCCAATCTTCATGGGGACTTGAGCTTAGAGTTACTGAGGGAGTTCGCCGGTGGGAAGGCCCGGCCTCATGATCATTTGGAGCAGTGAATGGCGCCTTACCCCGTCCACCTCGTCCTCTGAATCATGGCGGCATTTTCTTTTTATACCTGTCAAAACAAACAAAGGAACTAACAAAAGAAAAACAATAAGATTAGGATTAGTCCTAAGTCATTTGACTAGACTCGGAAGTCAAGGAATGTGCAAACTGTGTCATTGAGATTAAACACAAAAGGCTAGTGTTTAATTCACTCAATGTTGGCTCTGATACCAACCTGTCACACCCCAATATTTCCAAGTATTACCGGCGGGCCTGGTGGGGAGTATCGTGACGTAGTTGATATCATCATAGTCAATAATCACAGTTTAAATGCACAGCGGAAGTCTAAAAGTAATTTATACAAACCGAGTTTTAAAGTAAACATATTACAAAATGGATTGTAAGATGGATCCACAGGCGGATCAAAATAAAATAGGAAATGTTCAACAGAATTAAAGTGATAAAAGCTTGCAAGACTCTTTATTTAAGCACTCAGGAGTTCCAGCCCATTTCGCTTAGTACCTGCACTTAACCTTTTTGAAAATACGTCAGTTTACACTGGTGAATACAATTAACTGACTCTTTTGAAAAATATTTAAGGAAACTGATTTAAGTGCACTTGGCACAAAAATTCTTTTATAACTTGGGACAATTATTCAAAGTAATCTTGTATACAGTTTTACATGTTTGTCATCCATTCGGGACCGGTTAGAAGAACTGAATTAGATTAATTGACACGCCACAAGTATATGCCCACAAGAGATGTGAGATACCGTTTATACATACGCAACTGTCAGGTGTATGCCTACACCCCGTGCTTAAGCCGTGGCCATTTCTAATAAATGAGCCGAGGATATCCAGGACATGGTCATTAATCCCCCAAAGGCATTGCATCAAACAAAACAGATTAAAATGGGTTATGTAAATGTATTAATCAAAATCTGATTTAAATAACTACATACCCGACCAAGCGGTATTATTATAATACCGTATCCCAAGCCCGTATAAGGAAAAATAAGTTAAAAGTATTTACCTGAGCAAAATATAATTTTAATCTCAGCCGTTTAACAATCAGCAAGTGCAAATAGCTTTTACTGGACTCCTAGATCTGGAACGAAGGTTTTAATAACCTATTAGATTCCTAACGGGTCTTACTTAAGTTTAAACTTAGACCGGTTAGTTTTTAATGAAAGGTTTACGGTTCAAAACGCACGATTAAGCGAAGACCAGATTAGAATGTGCTCTAGACCCGACAAGTATGAAGACTTGTTTAATATGGGTAAACTAAACACATTCTGGATTTTGAAGTAAAAATGATGAGGTTTGACCCATTTCGGTTAATTTATGCAAACTAGCTACATAAACCGTACCGAACGCGAACTATGCATAACAGGTAACCAAAAAGTCATATACAGGTTCCACAAGTTAATATGCTTAAAATATGTTATGATATCAGTAGGATACCTTCCATTATGCCCAAAACGAATTAAAAACCAAATTAAGCCTCGTAAGGGTATTTTGGTCATTTTAAAGCTTATAAAAGATGTTAAATAGAAATATGAGTTTCTGGTCTAAAATAATCAGTAAAAATATTTATTTTCATGGGTTATATCAGTAAGATATCATACATATGTGAATTTTATCTTTTATGACCAAACTATGCACCGTAGGGGCTTTTTGGTCATTTCACATATGCTATAAAGGTCAAATTTGGAAATCTGAGTTCAAAACTTTTACTTACTATTAAAGTATAAAAATTTACTCATAAAATCAGTGGAAATAAGTCTTAGGTGCTAAATATGGTTTTAAACCATACTATGCGCCTAACTCGCATAAAAGTCGGTATTTGACGGTATTCGGGTTGATTAATAAAATCTGAGATTTTGATCAGCCTTTACTGTTTAAAATAATTCATTTAATGTATAAATTCAGTAGAAAAAGGTTTGACATGTAACGGATGTGTAAAACTCATTTTATTAGCAAAAAGGGCATAACCGTCAATTACCGAGTTAATGCAAGAACCCTATGTTATAATCAGTTTAAAATTTAACAAAAATTTCTAAAAATCCCTAAAATTTATATAATAACAGTGGGTAAAAATTTTGGTGTCGAAATTTGGGTTTAAATAGGTTTTTTGCCAAAAATGCCGATTAATTAATAAAAATCTTTCATTTTACGATATCGCGCATAACTCCTATTTTAGACCATAATCTGATGTCAAACTTTTAGGGCATGTTTAAATATCAGTAATAAAAGTTTTTGTCCTCTCACATTTTCAAAAATCTTGTATTAATATCAAAAGGGCATAATGGTCAACTTTTAAGCATTTAACGGAAACATGCAATGAACTATGATTTCTATGGAGCCAAGTTGTATAACCTCAGAGGGTTATACTAACTTATAATATGGTCCTAAAGGAATCCTAAGGTATATCTAAACTAAACTAAATCGGGTCAGAACTGAAAGTCAAAGAAAAAGTCTACTTTTGCGACTTTCGGTTCCGAACCGAGCCTAAACTCAGAATTGTCGGGTTGAACATGCTTAGACATGTTCTTATATTATTTACCAAGTTATCTTAGTGTTAAAACATGTTCCATAACCTCTGTATTGTTAGTTATGAATTTATTTGCAAAAATTGATTATGTTGACTTTTTATTAATAAGTTTGACCCGACAATTGACCAAGTAAAAGTGATAATTAGTAGGTGCCATTTTGAGGGTTTATTATCTACATAATTACCAACTCATAGCCACTTTCAATTCGAATAATGGCTGGACCGTTAGTGATTAATCACAAAGTCAAAGCAGATTTACGCTAACTTTGACTTTCGGTCATTAAACTAATAAAACCTTAATTACAGAAGCTAAGAACACTTACAATGATCCTTAGCATGAAAGTTTGAACTAATAGAGCCTCCTAAAAGACCAGGTTGCTCCAGAGAACTTGCTTTGAGAGTTTGCCTTGAGGATTTCTTGAAGTGTGAATGAATAAGTGAAGCAATGAGGCCTTTATATAGGATTTCAAGTGTTCTAGGATCAAGGCAAGTGCCCCCCAGGTGTTTTATGATGCTAACATGTGTATAGAGGTTTTCCAAAACAGTGAAACTAGCTGCTGAATTCGAAACAGGCTGCAGAAGATCTTCACAAGATTGCAGGTTGCAGAGCTGGGCACCTGCCAGTTCTGCTGGAAAAATGGCTGCTGTCGCCCACGCGCCAAACTAGGATAATCCTGGCGCGTAACGCGAGGGGGAGGGTTTTTAAATTGTTTTGTTTTGTTGCATGTTCAGTCCCTGCATTCTTGTTACTCGATAATCTGACATTTTCAGCATGCATGGTCAGTGAAAAGTCTTGGACATATTGAAAAGTCTCCCGAGACTAGAATTGTGATAATTACACTTTTCACCCCTATTCTTGGAAACTTCAATTTACATCATACCTTTGAACCGAATCTTTATGAAACTTTTATCAAATGAACTTGAGGGTATGATAATGTATTACAAAGCTTTGGGAATGTTAAAAAGGTCACTCAGAGGTATAAATTAACATGTTGACACTTTTAACCCCTGTGCCTTGCAACTTTTGATTTTTAAGCGCAAACGACTTTTACGGACCGAAAATTAATTCAATAACGAATACAAATATTATACAGAGTCATTCAGAGGCACAAGTTGGGCATGATGACGCTTTTGGTCCTTTAATTATATCTTCATACTGTTTACCAATTTTAGTCCCTCCAGATCAATCCATTATACGTTTAAAGTCCATGACACGTGTCCTTATTATATTGGTCGTGATTTTACGAGGTGTAACATTAGGTTTCGATTTAGTATGTAGGCTTTGTTAAACCATATCGTATGAGTTCCAACACTCATTTGGTTTACGAAACCTCATCCTATCCGATCTTCCGATTTAGGTCAGGTTATTAATGTAGTTATCTATATTAGGTGCCGATTAATTTCCGTGCTCCTTCTAGCTTTGCTTGGTTGTTATTCAAGACTTCTAGGATATCTCAAGTGAGTACATAGTTCCCCCTTTTACTGTTTTAAATTGTTTTGGGGTGATTCACATGTGCTAAATGATTTTGAGTTTTCTAAACAAATACTATGGTTTATATTAAACTATCTGAACTATTTGAACTGTTTGAACCATTTGGAACTGTTTGATCTATGTGAATTATTTGAACTGTTTAAACCATTGGGTTAGGGAAGTGATTAGGTAACGGGGCGGGTGTAATGTGTTAAAAGCATGGTGGATATGCCGCTAGTACTTCCTATATATAAGTGCTTTTAACACATTATATATCATTGCGTTATCTAGATCACTTGGGCAAATGTTATCAAAACGAAATTATATTACAAGACTTTTCTAACAATATAAACCATTTGAGTTTTATTACAAAAACGATTTATGATCTAGGTCTACATAAACAAATGTTTTGGGGTTAAGATTCATGGCATCGAGGTTTTATGAATTATAACTAATCTATTTTGACTTGGTTATTTAAATTACAATACAAACATTTTACAAAACTAAGTTTTCTAATATCGAATAACAAAGTTGTTTGAATTATTTCAAAAGGTAAACGAGCCATGAATCTAACACTCACATAAAACCTATGTACTCGTCGGCATTTTTATGCTGACGTATTTTCACATATGTTTCAGGTACCATAGTTGATGATGATTGATGATGATATTGATGCATGCTCACATAGGAATGAACAAGGCCTTAGTGACTTAATAACAATGAAAGTTAATTTGTTCATGTTTTGTTTCTAGTTTTAATACAATGTAATAAACTTAATTCAATAAAAAAACAGAACTTTTATCCATGTGTTGTGAAACAATGATTCTGTTACGACACTCCCCGACGTTTCCGCCGCGGTTTGTTGTTTTAACGCGGTAGGGGTGTGACAGAAAAGTTGGTATCAGAGCCCATGGTTATAGGGAATTAGCTTATTAGTAATGCTTTGACCTAGTCTATAACCTTCCTAGGACCCTAACACAAGTTATTTTGTGTTTAATCTTAAAACAATACCGTCGCCTATCTTTAGGTGACAACCACAACAAGAACACAAATTTCCAAATCCGCTTTGAAAACCAATCATCTGTTCTAGGATGATTTATTATAAGGTTTTGAACCTTCAAAGTTTTCAAAATCTCGTTAAAGTTTGGGTCTTATAGTGTGAACACGTGCAATCTGGAAGAGTGGATGCCTCTATCCTGAGTTTTCTGTCTAAGGCTAGAGTGTTCGTACAAATCCACATAATCAGACCAGTCACTCTTACCTGGGAACTCTTGGGGTGAGTGTCCACTTATAGGCTAAAGCATGTCTTCACGATACATTATGAGGACCTATTTACTTTGATTCAGCTTTTGTGTGTCGTTTGTTTGCTTCGTGGTTCGAACAAATGACCATCATCCATGCTTTTTGGTCGGTAATTGTAATATCCTATTCTTACCCAATGCCATTTCACTTGTTTTCTCTCATGCTTCCTCTTTTAGAATGCCTCCTCGACGTGACAATCAGATACCTAATGACGAACTAGCAACTATCATTACGCCGCAAATGGCTGCTGTACTCCCAAACCTCATTGCTCAAGTTAACCAAGTCTACAATAACAACAATAATGCTCCCTGTAACTTCAAGACGTTCAACTCAGCTAAGCCATCAAAATTTTCTGGGTCTCAAGGAGCAACTGCACTTCTGCAATGGTTCAAGAGTCTAGAGAGCACCTTCAGATATGTTCAGTGTCCAAATGAGCGAAAGGTTGAATTCGCTTCTGGTGTTTTTGAGAAACGAGCTTTAACATGGTGGAATGGCGTGATGAGAGATAGGGGTGCCGATGTGGCACTGGCTCAAACTTGGGAAGAGCTTCGAGCTCTTATGATGAAGGAGTTCTGTCCTCGTCATGAGCTTAGGGCGTTGGAAAGAGAATTCGACGATCTAAAGCAAGACAGCGGTGAACATCGAGCCTACACTGACCGCTCTGAGAAACTGAGCCTGTTATGTCCTGCCATGGTTACGCCTTTGGAAAAGGCGATCGAAAAGTACATTGATGGCCTCCCTGACTTAGTACATGACATTGTTACTGGTAGTAACCCCACTACAGTTAGACAGGCCATTGAGCTATCCGATACCTTGACTGAATCTCAGATCAGGAAAGGTAAACTTTTCCGAAAGGGTGATAAGAAACCGACCGATGAATCGAAACCAAAGGATGAGCAGACTGAATCCTCCAAGTAGTCAAAGAAGTGAAAGGCTTCCCAGAACTTCGTCGTGGTTGCCCACAATGATCAAGCTGTCCCCAACCAACCAGCTCAACCCCCTGCTAGGAAGCCATATAACGGAACTGCACCCTTGTGCAACCAATGTAACCTTCATCATCATGCTAGTGTGAAGTGCCGCATATGCCTAATTTGTTGACTTATAGGTCATACAGCGAGGGTTTACCGAGCTGCAGCTGCACCAAATCAAGCTGACAACAATCCTGCTCAAGCTCGTTTTCCACCAGGGTCTTGCTACAACTGTGGCGAGATGGGCCATTTCCAAAAGAATTGCCCAAAGCTTGCTAATGCAAATCTAGCACAGGGATGAGCATCTGACCGACTGGAAGACGATGCTGTTTAGAAATAATCGAGCCTTATGTACTATTTTCTTTTGTTGTCAAGATCTATGAAACAGTTGTTGTTGTTTATAAATAAATCTTTTATTTACATTGCAATGTACAAATGTGGTTGCATGTATAAACAACATATCCCCTACGATACCGACAATCAAGGAACCATACTCCTTGTAAAATAACCTACTCTCGAGATTCTTCCACCTTATGATCACTTGCGATCTCCACGAAAATCCTAAGTACCCGTTTCTTCCAAGGAAACGAAGTACAAGGTGCAAGTTACAACTCTGGACAAATACCCAAAGTACAAGTCCCTAATTGGATTCCTTGTGTACCCTAATTCAAATGTTACGATTCCTTGTAATCGAAATCAAAATTTTTATAAGATCATCCTATGTTTTCAGATACATTCTTGAGGACGTTGAAGTCCATCGACTGGGTTCCTGGTGTACCTTGAATACCCATGTTCAAATTGACAACAAGTTAATAACAATTAATAACAAACTGGTAACAAATTAATAACCAAGAAAACAATTATGTGCTTATGTGTTTATGTGTTGACCTAATCACAGTTATCTCAAGCTTGTTCAAATTCTATCCCCTTCACATTATAAAACAAACTGTGTGGACTGTGCAAGGAATTACGTAATCATGGATGCATACATAATTATGGAATTTAGTGCACAGAAATCATAGCAAGTTTTGTCATGTATCTAGAGTTAACCCTATTCATTTCCATTTCTGACGAAGAACCCATTGAGGAAAATGACTCAATTCGTTCATTTTCGCTTCTAAAGACTATCCGTTGAGGGTAATGAATATCCTTGTGTTTACCCCTTCATTTCCATTTCTGGCGAAGAACCCGTTGAGGAAAATGACTCAATCCGTTCCTTTTCGCTTCTAAAGAATATCCGTTGTGGGAAATGAATATCCTTTTGATTGTTCCTTCATTTCCATTTCTGACGAAGAACCCGTTGAGGAAAATGACTCAATCCGTTCATTTTCGCTTCTAAAGAATATCAGTTGAGGGAAATGAATATTCTTTTGATTATTCCTTCATTTCCATTTCTGACAAAGAACCCGTTGAGGAAAATGACTCAATCCGTTCATTTTCGCTTCAAAAGAATATCCGTTGAGGGAAATGAATATCCTTTTTTATTAATCCTTCATTTCCATTTCTGACGAAGAACCCGTTGAGGAAAATGACTCAATTCGTTCATTTTCGCTTCTGAAGAATATCCGTTGAGGGAAATGAATATCCATTTGATTATTCCTTCATTTCCATTTCTGAGGAAGAACCCGTTGAGGAAAATGACTCAATCCATTCATTTTCGCTTCTGAAGAATATCCGTTGAGGGAAATGAATATCCTTTTGATTATTCCGTCATTTCCACTTCTGATGAAGAACCTATGGAGAAAAAAAATGAATCATCCATTCATCTTCGTTTCTGAAGTATATCCACTGGGAAATGACAAGATTATGCCTTGCATATCTTTAATGGGTTACTCTACACAAATAGATAACACTCTAGATTCCATGCAAGACAATTATTTAACACAACGTCACAGACAGACTCCTACGAATAAATTTCGGGATAAAATTTCCTAATGTAGGGGAGACTGTGACATCTGTGTCGCTTCGACCATCAAACAAATACCAAATCAATGAAATATTTTGTTTCATACTCGATATTTGTATAAATATGTGTATCATTTGCACATATCAATTCTTGTTCGATTTCGAGCTCTAAATAACTTTCTGGAAAGTTATACGCGAACTGATGCATAAACGTATTCAGTTTAATGCAACAAACACTCCGAAACAGTGACATAGGCTTAACATACCTTAAATAACCTTTACATAACTTAGAAATAAGTTTTGGAGGGTTTGGTGTGTCGAAATCAAGTTTATTCGATCGCAGGGACTATTTACGTCAAACTGCAAAAGTATACCGAATCGAATAGTAACAAACATTAAGGAACTTGATCATAAGTTAAATATGCCCTAATTATCCTTTACATAGCTTAGAAATAGGCTTTGAGGTGTTTGGTGCGCAAAAATAAACTTTTTGATCGATAGGGACTAAAAGCGTCAAATAGGGCATAAGTTTGTATTTTCGCGCATATCTTACGTTCTGAATATATCCGGACATCCAAAAATTTTTGTAATCATTGAAATATTTTATTTTAGTGATTGGCATGCTAAAATTCCATTCGTTGCGTAATTTGGATCGTTTTTCATGTCCGTATGTGTTTCATCGTAATTAACCAAAAAAACGCAACCGTACGACCAAACGAACCGACATTCGAGATATTTTTAAGCATATTTCATGTTCCCTATGCTTTAACTTCATTATGGAGCCTTGAAATGGGGTTAACGGGGCTTAAACGTGTCAAAAGCTGAGTTTATTGCATGAAGGGACCATTTCTGACATTCTCCCATTTTGGTCTCTGGCGGGGAACGACAGGCCTCTCGCTCGACGCCAGAGACTGATCTGGGTAGATTCTTTGATTCAGCAACTAGATCGAATTTCAGGGGTTATTTATGCAAAATTCTCGATACCATGAGCTGGTTTTGGACACCCATAGTATTCCAAATCAGTGGGTACACATGGAGGGCCAAGATTGAAGCTCATTTATCGAGGAACGATCCTAACGGTGGTCTGAAATCTATAAATACCCACTTGGTTTCTTTGATTTCTCACACTTTGATCAGATTTTTTGCTCTAAGTTGGAGTGTATACTTCATACCTGAGTAATCTTTAGATCAAATCTTCATTGATTGGACCCTTTGTTTTGATATCAAACTTGTTTTCTAACTTAGTTAAACATGTTTTAACATGTTTAACTCGTCACTTTTAGTTTAGTGCTTATATAGGGTCATAAGATAAGCGGTCTAAACAGCCGCTTAGACTTTCGAACCTGAACCGTTTGGTCGATCATTAGGATCCGACCAAACATATTTTGTGATCATAGTTGTATAGGGAATAACCTTCTGAGGTTATACCTTATGGTCACTTCGTTTAGTTAGTTGTATGATAGGTAGTTTATATGCCTTAGGAAAATGACCAAAATGCCCTTTTTGCGCATAAATTCATTCTAAGCATATGTAACTTAAAGTTTGACATCTAAACTGATTAGGCAACATTATTAGACTTTTTAAGGCATATAATACTTGTCATAGGACTAGTTAGGCGGTCCGAACGCGTTTTACGCGAACGACGCGTTAAAGTAGCGTAAGCTACCTAAACGAGTCGTAATGGGTCGTAAGCACTTAGGTTAGGTTTCGATTTAGTATGTAGGCTTTGTTAAACCATATCGTATGAGTTCCAACACTCATTTGGTTTATGAAACTTCATCCTATCCGATCTTCTGATTTAGGTCCGGTTATTAATGTAGTTATCTATATTAGGTGCCGATTAATTTCCGTGATCCTTCTAGCTTTGCTTGGTTGTTATTCAACACTTCTAGGCTATCTCAAGTGAGTACATACTTCCCCTATTTTACTGTTTTAAACTGTTTTGAAGTGATTCATATGTGCTAAATGATTTCGAGTTTTCTAAACAAATGCTATGGTTTATATTAACTATCTGAACTATTTGAACTGTTTGAACCATTTGGAACTGTTTGATCTATGTGAATTATTTGAACTGTTTGAACCATTTGGAACTGTATGATTTATGTGAATTATTTGAACTGTTTGAACCATTGGGTTAGGGAAGTGATTAGGTAACGGGCGGGTGTAATGTGTTAAAAGCATGGTGGATACGCCGCTGGTACTTCCTATATATAAGTGCTTTTAACACATTATATATCGTTGCGTTATCTAGATCACTTGGGCAAATGTTATCAAAACGAAATTATATTACAAGGTTTTTCTAACAATATAAACCATTCAAGTTTTATTACAAAAATGATTTACGATCTGGGTCTACATAAACAAATGTTTTGGGGTTAAGATTCATGGCATCGAGGTTTTATGAATTATAACTAATCTATTTTGATTTGGTTATTTAAATTACAATACAAACATTTTACAAAACTAAGTTTTCCTAATATCGAATAACAAAGTTGTTTGAATTATTTCAAAAGGTAAACGAGCCATGAATCTAACACTCACATAAAACCTATGTACTCGCCGACATTTTTATGCTGACGTATTTTCACATATGTTTCAGGTACCATAGTTGATGATGATTGATGATGATATTGATGCATGCTCACATAGGAATGGACAAGGCCTTAGTGACTTAATAACAATGAAAGTTAATTTGTTCATGTTTTGTTTCTAGTTTCAATACAATGTAATAAACTTAATTCAATAAAATAGAACTTTTATCCATGTGTTGTGAAACAATGATTCTGTTACGACACTCCCCGACGTTTCCACCGCGGTTTGTTGTTTTAACGCGTTCAGGGTGTGACACTCTGCTTCAGGGTAAATAGGCTTTTGTGGAACATTAGGATTTTTCTTTCTTAATTCTTCTAGCCTTTGGTAAGAGGCAATTACCTTTTCTTCTTTCCACCTTGTCACTTGATTCCTTAACCCAAAATCAGCAGTAATAAGTTCCTCTTTCATTCTCTTCAACTTTAAAGCCTTATCAGGTACATTTTCCTTGTAATTTGCCCAAACAGGAGTATGTTTAACTTTGTCTTTGTTCATTTTTTCAATTCTTTCTAACTCCTCTTTGAGCTCACCAACTGTCCATTCTTTATATTGAGCTTTGTCTCCCTTGTATTTCTTGAAGGCCATAATGTGCTCAATATAATCTTTTCTCAAAGTTTCATCATCTCTTTCTGATAGTTGCTGACAGAGATTCTTTGAAAACCTTTTCAAAGTACTGACTTGAGTAAGCAGAAACTGATAATATCTTTGAATTTCCTTGTCAGGTTTTCCTTGTGAGTTTCTTTTAGAGATATCCTCTGCTTGTTGACCTTTTAATTTCAAGTATTCTTCAATATTGTTAGGTCTTGGATATCCTTAAAGAGATGGCAAGTTCCTTTTAGCAGGGTCATCTTCAGAGTAGAAAGATTTGATCTCTTCTCTGACTGCTATAAGCTCTAAAGGATACTGGATAGCTGCAAAAACGATGGCAGTGTTTGGGTTAAAGGCTTGTGCTGAAGAGAGAGGAACATGGTTTGGAATTATAGCAAGTGATAGTGGTTGTGAAGATGCTGGTGGTGGTGAAGAATCATCATCTTCCAAGATTATCCTTCTCCTTTTTGGTTTAAGAGAGGTTAGTGGTGTTTTGGTGGGTAGAGTGGTGGTAATTGTAGTGGAAGGTGGTTGACTAACAGTTGTTGAAACAACTGGTGTTTCAACCACTGTTGTCATTACAACTGATGATGTGTCATCAGCTGTCTTCTGCTTTTTGGCAGGAGGGTGTTTTGGTGGTGATGATATTTTTGGTGGGGCAGTGGTTGAAGTGGGAGCAGTGGTTGTAGTGTGTGTTGAAGTGGTGGTTGTTGGGTTAACAACTGTTGAAACCACTGAAGTGCCAACAGTTGTTGATACAGCAGGTGTTACAACAACTGTTGGTTTGGAGGCTTGATGTGAGGAGTTTTTGGGAGTTTGAGAGGCATGTTTTGTAAGTCTGGAAGGTGTGGTTTTGGGTTGCCTCACTTTTCTAGTGGGCTTCTTCTTTGGGGCTTAGGATTTTTTTCATCCTTAGGCTCTGAAATACCCTGAACTTCCTTTGCCATAAACATTTTTTTCCTCTTCAAATCTTGACTTGCCCTTTGCCTCTCTATCCTTTTTCACCTTTGCTTTTTCATCAGCAATGGCATTTAAGGTCACATCAACCTTTTTAGTACCATCTGGCTTAGGGATGTCTGCAAGCATGCTGGAATTGTCAGGTGCAATGTAAAGACCATCTTCATATCACTTTTTCTTCAACTACTTCATTTTCTCCCCCTTTTTAGCATCAGCTGGTGGTGGGTTGTTCACAAAGATGATAGAGGGAGGAGCAGTGCCAATGGTGTTCAATAAGTGGGCCTTGATTGCCTTGATATCTACCCGTGTATCTTTAAACCTTGCTTCCATTATATTTCTGATCTTTTGAACTTGTATCTCATGTTGCTGATCAGCATATTCTCTTTGTTGGATGAGCATAGGTTGGATCAAACTCCAGAGCTCATTAGGAGTAGGAACAGATGTTGGAGCAGATGTTTGAGCTGGAGCAGCAGTGGGTGGTACCTTTTGTGCTTTCAACAACTATTGCAGCATGTCTTTGATTTCTGCAACAGATGTATCCAGTTTGCCAACTCTGTCCGTCAATTCTCGGTACATTAAACCATCACCCAACTTAATGGGATCATCTGATTTCCCACTTTCAGTGGTTGACTTAGGGAATGTATCCCAAAAATCATCCACTGATGCCCCTTTGTCTTGGTACTGGGGACTTCTTCCTTCAGCTGGGGTGACCAGTTTTAGTGAACCAGTGAATACTGGAAACACCCTGGTTCCCAAAGAAGAAATTGCCTTCAAGGAAGTCTGATTGATGTAACTACTGTCCAAGTGCAAACCAGTGGGTTCAGCACTTGTAGTAGCTGCTTCACTTGAACTACCACCAAGAGTTACATGTAACTCAAGGGGTGTAACCTCCTTAGTTGTTGGTGGGTTAGCAAAGATAGGGAGCTTAGACTCAGTCACTTGTGGTGGCATACTCTCAGTGATAGGTGGTTGAGAGGAACTGATTTCTGTCTGAGCTATATTAAGTGCATCCAACAAAAGTTTTGTTTGTGGTAGAATTGTGGTAGTGAGTATTGGGGAGGAAAGAGAATTTGCCCCGGGCAGTGGGCTGTGGATGATAGAATCAAGTGATTCTAGAGCATCATAATTTGGTGTCCCTGTCCTTACAACCTGTTCTTTTTTAGAAGAAGCAGGAGGAGTTTGAGGCTCTGGTTGAGATCTTTCTTTCAACTGCTGTGAGGAAGTAGCAGCAGTGGTTTCTGGTGACTTATGTGTTGTCACTGGCAGTTGCTCTGGGATCTCATCTTCCAGAGTTGCCTTTTTTGTAGGTTTAGGGGGCTTTAGTTTTTTCTTTTCTTTTGGTCTTTTGGTGGATTTAGGCGTGGGTTTCACAGCAGTTGTTTTGCTGCTGTGATCACCTTGAGCAGTGGGCTCAGCAGCAAGGTGATCACAGCAGCAGGTGCCTGAGGAGCAGTGGTAGCTGCTAAAGTCTGCTCAGGAGCCTCTGCTTTTGTTTTGGAAACTTTTGATAGCCTTGTAAATGTTTCAGGTGTTAGGACATTTATTTGAAAAGGTTCACCTTGGATAAGCACATGAGCATTATCCTTTGAAAATTTCTTTTGAAAATAGAAGCTTAAGAACCTTGGAAACAGTAAAAATGATTTTTATCAACATTTTTGACCAAATCATCAAAGATCTCCTGGGAGTAGTTAAAATTTTCTCCATGTAAGACAGCATAACCCAGGTATTGGATCTTCAATGGAATTTCATTGAAAGCAGTGGTCTTATTTGAAACACACATTAACAGGGTATGAAATAAAAATCTTGTTGCAGGAGGAAAACTATCTTTTTGTAAGGTATCCTTTTTCATTTCCTCAGCATACCCTCTTTCTATAAAATCTGTTTGATACTCTATTTTAGGAAAAGAAGTTTTACCTTGAAGATCATCCAGTTTAAAGACTTCGGATAGAGTTTGTGGTGTGATTTTAACTGGTACACCCTTTATCGAGGAATTGATGGCTATACCCATTTTATCTTGAGATTCAAGTGTGGCATTCTTCCAAAATTCTCTCTGGGTTGCCAGGTAAGCCCGAGCATCAGAAGTCAACAAAGTTTTGTACTTTGAAGACGAAAGAGCATCTATGATGGAATCGAAGGTTTCGGTATGACTTGGTTTTGTCAATAGACCCAAGTAATTGTGGGGAGCTTTGTATGGAATTTCTGTGGCCATTTGAGTGAATTTTTGAGAGGATGAAGACGGTGATTTGAGTATGTGTGAGAGAGAAAGAAGAAGATGAGTAATTTGAGAGAAATGGATGGCAACTGTTTTGAGAAAGAAATTTTGAATTCGATTCGATAGTGAAAACCCTGTTTGGGATTTTGATCTGGGTTTTATAAAGGGAAAAGTGAATGCTGACGTGGCAGCGGTTACAAAAGATCTGACCGACAAGTACTGTCCACGTGTCAACCACTGATGAATAATGGAAGATAGTTGTTTAGGAAACCACTGATGAAACAAGTATCAGTGGTTGCAACGGTTATAATGAGAACAGTGGCAGATTTTCAACTATCAGTAGATAGCCTATCAGTGGGTTAAAACGTTGATTTTGAACAACAGTGATTAACAAGGAAATGCGAAAACAGTGGTTGACTTTCAGCAGTGGACAATATTATCAAAACAGATGTTTGAACCAAAAACAGCGGTTATGGCAGACTTTTAAGGATTTAATGAAAATTTCATTTTTATCTATTTTTAAGGATGGAATTTTGATTTTCTGAAAACATTTTAATGCTTTTATTCATATAAAAACAAGATTTTGCTTGTTATTCCAAGGTCAGCATGCCAATCCTAGAGATCAAACTTTCAAAGGTGGATGTGTCTAATGCTTTTGTTAGCACATCTGCCAGCTGATCTTTAGTTGTTACATGGTGCAGAGAAATCAAACCTTTTTCATAGCAATCCATCATAAAGTGATGTCTGATATCAATGTGCTTGGTGGTTGAATGGGATACTGGATTTTTTATGATATTTTCTGCTCTCTGACTGTCCAACATGAGAGGTATCTTTAGGGCAGTGATACCAAAATCCAGTAATTGATTTTGAAGCCATAATAGTTGGGCTGTACAGCTTGCAGCAGCTATATACTCTGCCTCAGCAGTGGATGTGGAAATAGCTGCTTGCTTCTTGCTTTGCCAAGACACTAAGCAACTGCCTAGAAATTGACACCCTCCTGAAGTGGACTTCCTTGTCTTGTCACAACCAGCAAAGTCACTATCTGAGAAACCAGGCTCTTGGTGCTTGTTTCAGGCCATACAACGCTTTATTTAGCTTGTAGACATGATTTGGATTAAATGGATCCTCAAAGCCTGGAGGTTGACAAACATATACCTCTTCTTGAATTTTACCATAGAGGAATGCACATTTGATATCCATTTGATACACCTTGATGTTGTGGTTGACAGTAAAGGCTAGGAATAATCTGATAGCTTCTAATCTTGCTACAGGGGCAAATGTTTCATCATAGTCAATACCCTCTTCCTGTCTGAACCCTTGAACCACAAGCCTAGCTTTATTCTTGACAACAATACCCCTTTCATCAGTTTTATTTTTAAAGACCCACTTTGTGCCAATAGGACTCACACCCTCTGGAAATGGTACAAGCTCCCAAACTTGTTGTCTTCTAAACTGTTGGAGCTCCTCTTGCATGGCTTCTACCCAGCTGTTGTCTTTCAGTGCCTCTTGGTACTTGACTGGCTGATGCAGAGATAGGAAACCAGCAAAAAGATAGATGTTTTGGGATTAGCTTCTTGTTAGCACCCTTTCACTGATGTTGCCAATGATTTGGTCAGGTGGATGAGACTTCAAGAAGATTAGATCTCTTTTGTATGGAACAATGGCATTTAATGGTGAAGGCTGCAGAAGTGAATCATCTGAGCTAACCACTGCTGGTGACTTTGATGATCCAGCAATGGCTTCAAATGGAGGTGGAGGAATAGGAGGAACAGGTGTGAAAACATGTTGACTTTTATCCACTGTTTGATGGCTTTTGTCAACAGTGGTTGATGAGGATGGGCTACTTTGGTCAACAACTGTTGAGGTAGCAGTGGGTGTGTTTTGAACATCTGTTGCTCTTCCCATTGAAGCAGACTTTTGTTGAGGAATGATGACTTCATATCCATAGTCTGATGGAGGATTTTCTGATGGACCTGCATTGTTAGTCTTGACAGCAACATTTTCAAATGTGAATTTATCAAGATCAAATAATT
Organism: Helianthus tuberosus; assembly: GCA_030545235.1. NCBI lineage: Eukaryota > Viridiplantae > Streptophyta > Magnoliopsida > Asterales > Asteraceae > Helianthus > Helianthus tuberosus. The sequence continues at coordinate 143,058,954 of CM060357.1, forward strand.
CTACAGGGTTTGCAGGGATTTTCATTGATGAAAGTTCATTGAACTTCACATTCAAAGTCTCTTCCACTGTCTTAGTCCTTGTGTTAAACACTTTGTAGGCCTTAGCAATGGTTGAGTATCCCAGATGATAACCACAATCAATTTTGGCTGCAAACTTTGAGATAGAATCTTTTAAGTTTAAAATGAAACATGGGCAGCCAAAAACTTTGAAATACGAAATCAATGGCTTTATTTTATACAGCAGTTCATAAGCAGTCTTTTGATGTCTAGGGTTGATTAAATCTATGTTCTGGACATAGCAAGCAGTGTTTACTGCCTCTGCCCAGAAAGTTAATGGTAAATCTGAATCAGCAAGCATGGCTCTGGCAGCCTCAATCAAAGTCCTGTTCTTTCTCTCAACAACCCCATTTTGCTCTGGTGTTCTTGGAATGCTGTACTGCCTTACAATTCCTTTTGACACACAAAAATCATCTAACTCCTTATTTCTGATCTCTGTGCCATTGTCACTCCTGAACACTTTTACTGGTAAATCAAACTGCTTTTCAACCTGTGTAACAAACTCTTGTAGAGTGCCTGCAGTCTCATCTTTGGAGTGTAAAAAGTAAGTCCATGTAAACCTAGAAAAGTCATCAACAATAACCAAACAATATATTTTCTTCCTAAGGCTCATGACTTTAACTGGGCCAAACAAATCCATGTGAAGAATTTGCAAGCACTTGGTTGTTTTGGACTCTTCAATGGATTTATATGAGCTTTTATGTTGTTTTCCTTTTAGGCAGGAAACACATTGCTCAGGACAGGTGAACAGTTTTTAAGGTAAGCCTCTTACTAACCCCTGTTTTGATATAGCAGTGATTGTCTTGAGATGTTGGATCTGAGTTTGTTTCTGATTGTATTTTCGTTTGAACTTAAGATGGAAATGAAAGACTTGTGCAGCGGAATTAATATGGAAACAAAGTTTGCATACAATCAAACGAGAGTATTGCTTTGATCAAGACATTTTTAAACAAGGAACCGAATGATTGAATTATCTTTCAACAACGATTACAAGTAATGCTTGAATACAAACTCCCCCTCAGCCAGAGCTCAGCGTTTGTTCGTGCAAAGAAGACGGTATTGCAAGAGCTAATAGAACAGTACAAAGTACTGAACTATTTATAGGCACTAGCAAACCACTGAGCATCTTAACTGACGTCACCCTGAAAGTGACATCTAACCTCCTAACAAACTCTAACCTCTGATCTATACAAATACTGATGTACTAACTACTGCTATTACAATTCATTACATAAAAGACACTTAAACAGCTGCTGCATCCTTCCACTGCTGTGAACCCAGCAGTACTTGTCCGGATCAGCAGTACTAGACTCAAGGCAGTAGATTGAATCAACAGAGCTTTGGTCTTCCATCAGTCTTTGACATTTGACAGTAGATGCAAGGCAGCAGTTGTAGGTCAGCACTTAGTAAGATCAGCAGATAGGAGGTCAGCAGATATGAAACCACTTTCAAGGGGAGAGATTTGTATGCAAACATCCGCTTATTCTGGATCCACTGCTCTGATCCAGTTTTGGCTTTAATTATCTGTTCCTCTGATAGGGTTCAATCCCAACAATCTCCCCCTGGAACAGATAAAGCCAAAACTCTTCATTATTGTGGAAATTTTTATTGCCTCATCAACAGTTCCCTTATCTGGCCTTTAAATTGTAATTCAAAGTCTAGGGCATCTGTATCTTCATCATCCCTGCTAAGTGGAAGATCAAGGAGATCCTGCAAATCTTCAAGACTCAGGCCAAGAGCTTGTTCCCTTGACATTTTCTCCACTTCTCCACCAGACCTGAGCAAAGTCAATACGCAGGTCTGTTTGTCAGTTTCCCACTTTTGTATTTTTGAGCCTGGTGGGTTTCTTGGGAGATGTTTATTTGAAGAAGTATTTGGTGAGGCTGGCCTATTCATGACTGTCTGAGCAGCACTTGCAGATTGTTCCAATTCAAGATCTTCTTTTATCATTACTTTCGTGCCTGCTTTTACAATGGCATCTCCAGCTAATAGATCTTGAATTGTTTCAATACTCAACTGGTTTTTGCTCCTTCTTTTGTAGATGGCAGCACCAGCTGGAGCAGTGGTTCTTTTAACTTGCAGCTTTGGTGGTCTTTTAGAAACCTCTGCTTTAGAGTAGTCAGGCTTTTGTGGAACTTTTGGATCTTTCTTTCTAAGCTCTTCCAACTTCTTGTAAGTAGCCCTGACCCTATCTTCTCCCCACTTTGACACAGAATTCTTCGTCCCATAATCAGCTGCAATCAGCTCCTCTTTCATTCTCTTCAACATTAATGCCTTCTCAGCTTCAAATTGTTTGAATTTTTCAGGGGGAGTCTGTTTGACCTTATTTTTTATCATTTCTTGAATCCTGGCTGCTTCTTTTTCAAGCTCAGGAATGGTCCAGTTTTTGTACATGTATTTCTCCCCCTTGTATTTCTTGTAGGTCATGATACTCTCAATGTAGTCTTTTCTCAAGGACTCATCTGCCCTTTCTGAAATTTGCTGACATACATTTTTTGCAAATCGCTCCATAGCATTGACCTGTGAGAGTAGAAACTGATAGTTTTGTTGAAATTCTCTATCAGATTTCCCTCTTCTGTTTTTTATTGCAATATCCTCTGCTTGCTTGGCCTTGAGTTTCAAGTATTCTTCAATATTGTTAGGCCTGGGATATCCTGCAACTGATGGCAAGCTCCTTTTAACTGGGTCGTCCTCATAGTAGAAGGATTTGATTTCTTCCCTGACTGCAATGAGTTCTAGAGGAAATGAGACACCAGCAGGAGGTAATGGTTTTAAAGTTTGAGCTGAAGAGAGAGGTATGGGTTTAGGAATTGTGACAAGTGACAGAGATTGTGAGGATGTTGGTGGTGGTGAAGGTGAATCATCATCTGATATGTAAATCCTTCTCCTTTTTGTTTTAGAAGAGGCAGATGATGTTTTGGGTGGATTAGTGGTGGTGGATGTAGTGGCAGTTGTCTGTGATTGACAAACAGTTGTTGAAACAACTGGTGTTCCAACCACTGTTGTCATTACAGCAGATGTTGTAACAACTACTGTCTTCTCCTTTTTGGAAGGAGGTGATTTTGTTTTTGGTGGTAATGATGGTAAGGCAGTGGATTTGGTGTGTGATGAAGTGGTGTGTATTGAAGTGGGAGCAGATGTTGAAACTACTGAAGTGCCAGCAGTAGTTGATACAACAGGCGTTTCAGCAGCTGTTTGGGTGGAGGTTTGATGCTGATGGCTTTTGGAAGGTGGTTTTGGAGGCTTTGGAAATCTGGATGGGATGGACTTATGTTTTCTTTTTGTCTTTGGATTTTTGGAATCCTTTGATCCAGAACAACCTTGCTCATACAGTTCCATGAAAGCTCTTTTCTCCTCATTCCATCTTGAGATATCCTTTGCCATTCTATCTCTTTTAACACTTGCTACTCCTTCATCAAGTGCTTCTTGAGTTGCATCAACCTTTTTACTACCATCTGGCACAGGAATTTTTCTGGTCATAGCATCCTTTTCAGGTTCAATGTAAAGACCATCATCTATTCCTTTCTTCTTCCACTCCTGAATTTTCTCCCCCTTTTTGGCATTATCTTCTGGGAGTTGATCAATGAAAAGTACTGTTGGAGGAGCAGTGCCAGTGGTGTGCAGGATCTGAGTTTGGAGAGCCTTTAAATCAGCCTGAGTGTTTTTGAACCTTGACTCCATTGCATTTCTCAGCTGTTGGACATGTTTTTCATGTTGCTGATCTGCTAATTGTGCTTGTTGATGGAGAAAAGATTGAAACAACGTCCAGAGCTCATTTGTAGTAGGTGCCCTTTGTGGAGCAGGTGCTTGAGATGGAACAGCAGTTGATTGTACCTTTTGTACTTGTAACACCTGTGGTAGCATATCTTTGAGTTCTGCAACAGAGTTATCAAGCTTTTCAATTCGATCCGTCAATTTCTGGTACTTTAAATCATCACCCAAGTTAATGGGATCATCTGGTTTCCCACTAGCAGTGGTTTTATCAGTAGTGGATGTAGGGAGTATACTCCAAACATTAACCACTGATGCCCGTTTTTCTTGGTACTGGGGTCTTCTTCCTTCAACACTTGACAACCTTTTGATGTTGCCAGTAGGATAAATAAATCCACTTGTGGTTGGCAGAGGTGCTATAAAAGGAATTGCCTCCAAGGAAGTCTTATTGATGTAACCACTGTCCAACTGTAAACCAATGGGTTCAACAGTTGTAGTGGCTGCTTCACTTGGATTACCACCAAGAGTTACTTGTAACTCAAGGGGTCTAACCTCCTCAGGTTGTGTTGGTGGGTTAGCAAGGATTGATACATCAGACCCAGTCAGTTGTTGAGGTGTATTCTCATTGATAGGTGATTGAGAAGGACTGGTTAATGCCTGGTTCAAATCAATTGCATCCAACATCAGTTTAGTTGGTGTGGGAATGGTGGATGTGAAGGGTGGTGTAGAAAGTGGATTTGCCCCGGGTATTGAGTTGTGGATGATAGAAATAAGTGTTTCCAGAGCATCATGATGTGGAGACCCTATTTGTACAACCTGTTCTTTTTGTGAAGAAGCAGGAGGAGTTTTGGTTCTAGGTTGAGATATTTGTACCAACTGCTGTGAGGAAGAAGCAGCAGTGGTTTCTTGTGACTTTTGTGTTGTCACAGGCATTTGCTCTGGTATCTCATCCTCCAGAGTTGCCTTTTTGATTGGTTTGGGGGGTTTTTGAGTTTTTCTTTTTGTTTTTTTGGAGATTTTAGGTGTGGGTTTCAAAGCAGTTGTGCTGCTGCTTTGATCACCTTGAGCAGTGGGCTCAGCAGCAGATACCTGAGGAGCAGTTGTAACTGCTAAAATCTGCTCAGGCACCTCTGCTTGTGTTTTGCAAGGTGCTAACATTCTTGAAAAAGTTTCAGTTGTTAAACTGTTTATTTGAATGGAATCACCTTGGTTTATTACAGCTAAATCATCCTTACTGAATTTCTTTGCAAAATAGTAACTTAAAAACCTTGGAAATAGTAAGAATGATTTTGTTTCAACATTATTAACCAAATCTTTAAAAATTTCCCGAGAATAGTTAAGATTTTCTCCTTGAAGAATTGCATATCCCAGATTTTGAATCTTTAAAGGGATTTCATTGAAAGAAGTGGTTTTGTTTGAAACACATAGTAGGAGGGTATGAAATAAAAACCTGCTTGCAGAAGGAAAATAACCTTTTTCTAAGGTAAGTTTCTTCATCATTGTGGCTTCATACCCTCTTTCAATGAAGTCAGTTTGCAACTCGTTTTTAGTGAAAGAAATTTTACCTTCTTGATCATCGAGTTGAAAGACCTCTGAAATGGATTGTGGCGTGATTTGGACAACTTTACCCTTTATAGAAGAGTGTATAATGGTTGCAATGTCTCCTTGTTTTTCAAGGGTTGCATTCTTCCAAAACTCCCTTTGGGTCGCCAAATAGATTGGTGCATCGATGGTGAACAAAGTTTTGTACTTTGATTTTGCCATGGTGTTAATGATGGAATCGAAAACATTGGTGGTTCCTGGTTTTGTAAGAAGACCCAGGAGATTGTGAGATGGTTTATGTGGGATTTCTGTGGAAATTGCCTTTTGAGAGGCTGTTTTCGATGAAGATTTGGATGAGGGTTTTGAAGATGACTTCGATTTTGTCATTTTGAAGATGATGATCGAAGAAAATTGTGGAGAAATGAGATGAAAAACTGTTTTGAGAAGAGAATTTTTAAGAATTCAATTCGACAATAAAACCCTGTTTTGGTGGTGAATGGGGGATTTTGTAGGGAAGAAAGTGAATGCTGAGGTGGCAGCCGTTACAAAAGGTCTGACCAATATGTACTGCCCACGTGACAACCCCTGGTGAAAGTGAAGGACAGTACTTTTGTGAGAGTGACTGATGAAAGCAGTGGTATGAAAGCAGTGGATGATTTTCACTATCAGTGGATAGCATATCAGTGGATAAGACACTGCTTTTGAACAGCAGAGTTTATCAAAGGAATGAGAGAACAGGGGATGACTTTCAGCAGTGGACAGACTTTTTGAAGTAAAGCAGACTTTTGAACAATCAGTGGTTAATGGCAGACTTTTAAGGATTTTAATGAAAAATTTCATTTTTATCTATTTTTAAGGATGGAGTTTTGATTTTCTGAAAACATTTTGTTGCTTTTATTCATAGAAAAACAAGATGTTGCTTGTTATTCCATGTTCAGCATCCCAATCCTAGAGACCAAACTTTCAAAAGTGGCTGTATCAAGTGCTTTTGTGAGCACATCAGCCAGCTGGTCTTTAGTTGGGACATGATGCAGAGAAATCAAACCTTTTTCATAGCAATCCCTCACGAAGTGATGTCTCATGTCGATGTGTTTGGTGGTTGAATGGGAAACTGGATTTTTGATGATATTTTCTGTTGCCTGACTGTCCAACATGAGTGGTGTCTTTAAGGCAGTGATACCAAAATCCAGCAACTGATTTTGAAGCCACAGGAGTTGGGCTGTACAGCTTGCAGCAGCAATGTATTCAGCTTCAGCAGTGGATGTTGAAACAGCTGCTTGCTTTTTGCTTTGCCATGAAACTAAGCAATCACCTATAAACTGGCACCCTCCTAATGTGGACTTCCTTGTGGTGTGACATCCAGCAAAGTCACTGTCTGAAAAACCTGAAAGCTTGATGTTCCCATTAGCTGGATACCAGATACCAAGTGTGGGAGCACCTTTTATGTATCTGAAGATCCTTTTTACAGCAATGAGATTTGATTTTCTGGGAGCTGATTGACTTCTTGCACAGACACATGTTGCAAACATGATGTCTGGTCTAGATGCAGTTAGGTACAATAAAGACCCAATCATGCTTCTGTAAAGTGTTTGGTCAATCAGCTCATCCTTTTCATCAGACATGACCAGCTTATTTGTTGCCATGGGTGTGCTGCATGGTTTACAATCATTCATATCAAATTTGGTTAAAAGTTCTTTAGCATATTTGCTTTGATGAATGAAAGTTCCAGTTTGCAATTGCTGTACTTGGAGACCAAGAAAGCATTGCAGCTCACCCATTGCACTCATTTCAAACTCAGCTGTCATGAGTTCTCTAAACTCTTCACACATTGAGTTACATGTGCTTCCAAAAATAATGTCATCCACATAAATCTGGACAATCATTAAATCCTTCCCTCTCCATTTTAAAAACAATGTTTTTTTATCAATGGTACCTCTTTTGAAACCATTTGAGAGTAGGAAGTTGGAAAGAGTTTCATACCAGGCCCTTGGTGCTTGTTTCAGGCCATACAAGGCTTTGTTTAGCCTGTAGACATGATCTGGATAAAATGGATCCTCAAAACCTAGAGGTTGACAAACATACACCTCTTCTTGAATTGTACCATAGAGGAAAGCACTTTTGATATCCATTTGAAACACCTTCATATTGTGGTTGACAGCAAAGGCCAGGAACAGTCTAATGGCTTCCAATCTTGAAACAGGGGCAAATGTTTCATCATAATCAATCCCCTCTTCCTGTCTGTAACCTTGAACCACAAGCCTGGCTTTATTCTTGACAACAATACCCCTTTCATCAGTTTTGTTCTTGAAGACCCACTTTGTGCCAATGGGACTAACCTCTTCTGGCAGTGGTACAAGCTCCTATACTTGTTGTCTTTTAAACTGTTGGAGCTCCTCTTGCATGGCTTCTACCCAGCTGTTGTCTTTCAGTGCCTCTTGGTACTTGACTGGCTGATGGAGTAATAGAAAACCAGCAAAAAGAAAAATGTTTTGGGTTTGGCTTCTTGTGAGCACCACTTCATTTATGTTGCCAATGATTTGATCAGGTGGATGAGATCTCAAGAAGATTAAATCTCCTTGGTATGGTATGATGGCATTTGTTGGTGAAGGCTGCAAATGTGTATCATCTGAGCTAACCACTGCTGGGGACTTTGATGATCCAGCAGTGGCTTCAAAAGGTGGTGGAATAGGAGGTAATGAAGTGGACAACTGCTGACTTTTATCAACTGTTTGAGGACTTTTGTCAGCAGTGTTTGAGGATGTGGAAGCAGTGGTTGATGGGCTACTTTGGTCAACAACTGTTGAGGTAGCAGTGGTTGAGCTTTGACAACTGTTTTGAACAGCTGGTGCTTTTCCCTTTGTGGCAGACCTTTGAGGAATGATGATTTCATACCCATAGTCTGGTGTTGTATCATCTGATGGACCTGCACTGTTAGTCTTGACAGCAGTATTTTCAAAAGTAAAATTTTCAAGATCAAACAGATCTGCAGGGTTTGCTGGGATTTTCATTGATGAAAGTTCATTGAACTTTACATTCAAAGTTTCCTCCACTGCCTTGGTCTATGTATTGAACACTTTGTAGGCCTTGGCAGTGGCTGAGTATCCCAAATGATAACCACAATCAATTTTGGCTGCAAATTTTGAAATGGAATCTTTTAAGTTCAAAATAAAGCATGGGCAGCCAAACACTTTGAAATATGAGATCAGTGGTTTAATTTTATACAGAATTTCATAAGCAGTCTTTTTGTGCCTGGGGTTTATTAAAACTCTGTTCTGGACATAGCAAGCAGTGTTTACTGCCTCTGCCCAGAAAGTTAATGGCAAACCTGAATCTGCTAGCATGGTTCTGGCAGCCTCAATCAAAGTTCTGTTCTTCCTTTCCACTACCCCATTATGCTCTGGTGTTCTAGGGATGCTGTACTGCCTTACAATCCCTTTCTTCACACAGAAGGCATCCAACTCCTTATTTTTAAATTCTGTGCCATTGTCACTCCTAAAGCTTTTCACTAGAAGGTCAAATTGCTTTTCAACCTGTGTTACAAAGTCTTGCAAAATGCCTGCAGTCTCATCTTTTGAGTGTAAAAAGAAAGTCCATGTAAACCTAGAAAAGTCATCAACAATAACCAAACAATATCTTTTCTTTTTGAGGCTCATGGCTTGAACTGGGCCAAACAAATCCATGTGTAGCATCTGCAAACACTGAGTTGTTTTGGACTCTTCAATGGACTTAAAAGAACTTTTATGTTGTTTTCCTTTTAAACAGGAAATGCAATGTTCAGGACATGAAAACAATTTTTGTGGTAGGCCTCTCACCAAACCATTTTTTGAAATTTCTGTGGTTGTCTTAAGATTTGTGTGCCCCATCCTTCTGTGCCAAAGTGCTGTCTCTTTGTTAGAGGCAGCTGAGAACAGACAGGCATCAGCTCTGGGACACTCTTTTGACATGTCAACAACATAAACATTGCCACTTCGTTGAGCAACAAGTTTAGTTTGACCAGTTTTGATTATTGCTTCAATCTTTTTGACCATTTCTGGTCCAACAATCCTACAACAGTCTTTTGTGAAGAATGACCCAAATCCCTTGTCACTCATTTGGGACACACTCAGAAGGTTGAATTTTAGATTGTCTATTAGATTGACATTTTCAAATTTTATATTTCCAGATTGAACTGTACCAGACCCCATAACCTTTCCTTTACTATTATTTCCAAAGGATATATCACCCCCTCCATGGATTTTAAAGTCTTTGAGGAGGGCTTTACATCCTGTTATGTGCCTGGAGCCTCCACTATCTACATACCAAAGGCTATCAAAGCATGCAGAAGCTCCCTGCACATGAAGTAAAAGGATTAGTTCATTAAGGTCTCCAAAGCCAACAAGGCTTTGGATGGGGTCTCAACAGTGTCTGGGATGGATGCAGAGTGATGGACAGTGGTTAGGTCAGGGGTTTGGACTGTTTTAGGACAGTGTTTCTCTAACCACTGTTGTGGGTCCTGACCAATCACCTGCTGGTAACCAAAAGGATGCCTGTTCACTCTGGGTTTAGAGGGCCTTTTGTAGGCCTCATAAACGTGTGGAATCCTTTGGTAAGACTGTTTTTCCTTGCCCTTCTTGAATTGATTAGCAGGGGGTGCATCAGTAACCTGAACATCTCTTTTGACAGATGTTTGGTTCAGCTGTTTTGTGACAGCTGTTTGAACTGGCACAAACAGTGGTTGTTTCTTGGTGAACTTGACAGATGATGATGATGATGATGATGGACTCAAGGATGTTTTAGCCATGTACTCATTCTTTTTCACATCAAAGTTTTTGAGATACACACATTCTTGAGTTTTGTGGTTTGTTTTACCATAAACAATGCAACTGTCTGCTGGAACAATGACACTTGTTCTGTTTAAATCATAAGCTTTCAAGTGGAAACAGTCTTTTGTTAGATGATTCCTTTTCTCACAGAATTCACAAAACAAGTTGTCAATTTTTTCTTTCTTCTTTCTCTTTTCAGACTCCTTTGCAGCAGAGGTTTTAACCACTGCTGGGATGTCCTTGAGAGGTATGACTTTAGCTTTTGGAGCTTTAACACCATCAGTTGATGTAAAGTCCATTGGCTTGAAGTTTTCAAGAATATCACACTCGTCAGACCAAGTGGGTTTAAACTGATATTTTTCAAGTTCTTCAAAAGTAGAGGAACTCCTTGTTCTGCCAAGTGTGATTTTGTTACCAAGTTTGTCAGTGATTTTCACTTCTTGGCCATTCTTGTTTGTGGGGATGAACTCAGTGGTTACATCAGTGTTTTCAACAGTGTTTTGAACAGATTTTTCACAAGTAATGCATTCATCATCATATTTTCTATACCCAACCCCAAATTTCACATTACTTTCAATCTGTTTAGCAAGCATCACCTCATATCCTCTGCAGGATTCCACCCATCTTTCACAAGTAATCTGGGTGGATTCCAACTCCTTTTTGCAAACTTGGTATTTTTCTACCATAGTTTGAAGTTGGGTTTTGGTTATGCTTTGCTCTTCTTTTAAGCAGCTGATCTCTTTTTTCCTTTTCAGTCAATTTGTTTTTAAGTTCTTTTAAAGACTTTTCAAATTTAACCTCATCAGTCAAGATTTTATCCCAAAGGTTTTCATTCACCTCTTTGATGTTAGCAAAAGCAATTATGCAATTGTCAGAACACAGTTTTTCAAGAACTTGAGGAGATACCTTGGCAGCTGCCATCATTGCACAATCACATTGATGATCTTCCTCATCATCAGCTTTCACCTTCTTTTCACCAGCCTTTTCTTCTTCTTTGTCCTCTTCGGACCATGGATCTGTCATTGGTTCAATCAGGGTACCTGAACTTTCTCCCAACAGTAGTTCACCAGCCACAGCAGTAACCACTGCTTCAGTCACCTCATCCACTGTTTCAATGCTCAGCTGTTTCTCCTCAGTTTCAACCCCCTCCTGTATTGACTCTAATGCCATCAAACAAAATTCACTATTAGAAGAATCATTAGAAGCATAGAGTGCAAAATTTTCATCACTAAGATCTTCAGGCATACTGCTCCAGTCAACAAACCCTTGTGTGAAAAAACTTTGTTGATCTGGTTGTACTGCTGCTGGAGCAGTGGTTTGAGGTGCAGGCTGCACTTATGCCTGGGGGACAGGGGTTTGAACATATTGGATTTGTGGAACAGTAGTTTGGACATAGTGTACTGGCACAGGGGCAGCAGCATAGTGAGCAGTGTTCACTTGAGCTGCTGGGGCATACTGGGCATAGTGCACAGTGCTTTGGTTTTGAGGTCTAGGATTTGAGCTAGGATGAGTAATTATGGGACCAGTAGTTTGACTCCTACATTCCCTAGCGAAATGTCCCAACCTATTACACTTGTAGCACTTGATTTTCGATTTATCCAACCCAACCCTTAGATTCCCATGCAAACCTGGGAATTTTCGCCTTGTTCTTTTGTAAAATTTGCTAGTTCTAACACTTAGCAAAGCCAGTTGGTGCAGGATGTCCATTTCCTCTAAGTCAGTGGGATCGAAATGTTGTAAATCATTGAGTTCAAAGCTTAGATTATTTGACATCTGGTTTTCGTTAGCAGTGAATGCATAACTTGCAGAGTGAGGATCAGGGTTGTTAAAATTTGCACCAGCAGTTATGTCAATGAAGTGATCATAACCCTGATCCTTACCACTGCTCCCAGATTCTTCTTGACCTAGAAGAGCAGTATTACCGAAAGTGTAATCATCAGTAACTTTTCCTGACTCTTGTAACCTCCTTTTCTGGTTCAACTCCCTTTCGTAGGTCAGGAGTCGACCGTGGAGTTGGGTCAAGGTCAGATACTTGAACTCAGGTGAGTTTCGGGTGACAAAAGCTATGGTGTCCCATTTTCTGGCAGTGACCTGAGGAACCTGCTATTTTGAGTTGAGTTTGTAAAAGTGGTGTTAACAAGCCTCAGTTCACTGATGAGACAACTGAAACGCTCAAATTGTTGCGTTAGTGATTCACCTTTAACGTAACAAAATGTTTCATACTGTTGGTTCAGGATTTCCCTATTGTTTTCTATGACTTCTTCGGTTCCCCCGAACTGTTCCTTAAGTGCGTCCCATAACTCTTTGGCACTGTTACAGTGTAACAGTCCAGCATATATCTCATTGGGCAGCGCTGATGCTATGATGCTAAACGCTTTAGCATCCAGTTCGATCTTTTGAAAGTCAGTTTCGGTATAATTTTCAACTGGTTTTGGAACGAACTTTTTAGCATCTTCAGCGCTTGGCACTGAAGGAACATGGGGACCATAAATGACAGACCTCCAACAACCTGTGCTTTGTTGAGCAAGGATGTGACCCATCCTCCTCTACCAGATGTTGTACTCATTTCTTTTTAGCATAGGTGGTTTAAAAAGTGAGCCGATGTTGTTTTTATCATCTTGAGATTGTGACGTCATTCTTGTTGTTTTACAGACACTGAGAAATCAACTTTAATGGTGATTAATCTTTGCTCTGTTTTTCAACGGATGAACAAACGATCAGTATCAACTATTATGAGCCGAACTTTTTATGTCAAAATAATTGTTAAATCAAATTTGACTGTCCAGGCTCTGATACCAATTGTTGGATCTGAGTTTGTTTCTGATTGTATTTTCGTTTGAACTTAAGATGGAAATGAAAGAGTTGTGCAGCGGAATTAATATGGAAACAAAGTTTGCATACAATCAAACGAGAGTATTGCTTTGATCAAGACATTTTTAAACAAGGAACCGAATGATTGAATTATCTTTCAACAACGATTACAAGTAATGCTTGAATACAAACTCCCCCTCAGCCAGAGCTCAGCGTTTGTTCGTGCAAAGAAGACGGTATTGCAAGAGCTAATAGAACAGTACAAAGTACTGAACTATTTATAGGCACTAGCAAACCACTGAGCATCTTAACTGACGTCACCATGAAAGTGACATCTAACCTCCTAACAAACTCTAACCTCTGATCTATACAAATACTGATGTACTAACTACTGCTATTACAATTCATTACATAAAAGACACTTAAACAGCTGCTGCATCCTTCAAGGCAGTACTTGTTCGGATCAGCAGTACTAGACTCAAGGCAGTAGATTGAATCAGCAGAGCTTTTGTCTTCCATCAGTCTTTGACATTTGACAGTAGATGCAAGGCAGCAGTTGTAGGTCAGCACTTAGTAAGATCAGCAGATAGGAGGTCAGCAGTTATGAAACCACTTTCAAGGGGAGAGATTTGTATGCAAACATCCGCTTATTCTGGATCCACTGCTCTGATCCAGTTTTGGCTTTAATTATCTGTTCCTCTGATAGGGTTCAATCCCAACATGAGATTTGTGTGCCCCAATCTCCTATGCCATAATTCTGTCTCTTTGTTAGAGGCAGCTGAGAACAGACATGCATCAGTCCTAGGGCCCTCTTTTGACGTATCAACTACATAAACATTGCCACTCCTTTGAGCAACAAGTTGGGGTTTTCCATCTTTGATTATTTCTTCAATCTTTTCAACCATTTCTGGTCCAACAATCCTACAACACTCCTTTGTAAAGAATAAGCCATAGCCCTTATCACTCATTTGTGAGACACTTAAGAGGTTGAATTTTAGATTGTCTATCAGATTGACATTTTTAAACTTAACATTACTAGACTGAACTGTACCAGACACCATAACCTTCCCTTTACTATTATTACCAAAGGATATATCACCCCCTCCATGAGTTTTGAAATCTTTGAGTAGGGCTCTACATCCTGTCATATGCCTGGAGCCTCCACTATCTACATACCAAAGACTATTTAAGCATGCAAAAGCTCCCTGCACATCAAGTAAAGGTTAGTTCATTAGGGTCTCCAAACCAATAAGGCTTTGGATGGGGTCTCAACAATGTCTAGGTTAAGTTCAGGTGGATGGACAGTGGTTAGTTCAGGGGTTTGGACAGTTTTGGAACTATTTTTCTCTAACCATTGTTGGGGGTCTTGCCCAATTATCTGCTGGTACCCAAAAGGATGCCTGTTCACTCTTGGTTTAGAAGGCTTTTTGTAAACCTCATAAACATGTGGGATCCTTTGGTATGGTGGTTGTCCTTTACCTCTTCGGTATTGGTTGGCAGGGGGCGCATCAGTCACCTGAACATCTCTTTTAACAGATGTTTGGTTCAGCTGTTTTGTAATAACTGTTTTAACTGGCATAAATAGTGGTTGATTCTTGGTGAATTTGACAGATGGGTTTGATGAACTCAAGGATGTTTTTGCAGTGTACTCATTCTTTTTTACATCAAAGGATTTGAGATACACACATTCCTAAGTTTTGTGGTTTGATTTACCACAGTGCAGCTCTCAGCAGGTACAATAACACTTGTTTTGTTGATATCATATGCTTTTAGATGAAAACAATCTTTTGTTAGATGATTCTTCTTTTCACAGAAATCACAAAACTGGTTTTTAACTTTTTCTTTTCTTTTCTTCTTCTCAGACTCCTTTGCAACAGAGTTTTGAACTATTGTTGGGATGTCCTTAAGAGGAATGACTTTTGCTTTAGGAGCCTTTACACCATCAGTGGTTGTGAAGTCCATGGGCTTGAAGTTTTCAAGAATGTCACACTCATCAGACCATGTGGGTTTAAATTGGTATTTCTCAAGTTCCTCAAAAGTTGAGGACCCCACAGATCTTTCCAGAGTGATTTTGTTACCAAGTTTGTCAGTTATTTTAACTTCTTGGCTATTCTCGTTGGTTGGTATGATTTCAACAGAACCAGCTTGATTTGCAACATTGTTTTCAACTTGGTCATTTTTTTTCTAAACCCAATGCCAAATTTTACATACTTTCAAGCTGTTTTTCAAGCATAATCTCATAACCTTTACAGGATTCCACCCATTTTTCACAAGTAATCTGGGTGGATTCTAACTCTTTTTTGCAGGCATGATATTTTTCTATCATTGTCTGGAGTTGGTCCTTGGTTATGGTATGCTCTTGTTTAATGCTGCAAAGTTCACTATCTTTTTCATTCAACTTGTTTTTTAGTTCTTTTAATGACTTTTCAAATTGAACTTTAGAAGTTAACACTTTATCCCTAAGGTTTTCATTCACCTTTTTAATGTTAGCAAATGCTATGATGCATTTGTCTGAACACAGATTTTGAAGAACCTGAGGTGATACCTTGGATGCAGCCATCATGGCACAATCACATGGATGATCATTTTCTTCACCAGCTCTCTCTTCTTTTTCACCTTCTTTCTTTTCCTTTTCTTCTTCCTCTTTGGACCAGGGGTCGGATAGTGGTTCCAACAGAGGTTTTGAACTTTCTCCCAACAGTACTTCATCAGCAACAGCAGTAAACACTGCTTCAGCAATTTTGTCCATTGTTTCAGCCCTTGACTATTCTGTGACACCCGGCTTTTCAGGCCGTACCGTACAATTGTAACATGTGTTGTGAATAGGTAACAAGGTTGAATTTGATTGGTTATGATTTTTATATATGATATTTAATGAGTTGGTAAATTTAAACCTTGGTAAAAATTGTGTTGGCAACGGTAAGATAAACGCTTATCGCGTAACGGATAAAATGCTAAACGAACGTCGGTGACCACCCGATCAGTGTTAAAATCCTTAAAATAGTTTGTTATGATTAGAATAAATATTTTAATCATATTCATGAGGAAAAATAAATTAAAACGCTAAGAAACTCTATTTTTCGAGTTTAAGCGCGTATCGCACGATGCAGCGCGTGTACCGACAAAATACTGTCAACAGAGCCTGTCAAGGCAACTGATAATCATTTTAGTAATAATTTGATGAGTTTATCACTTTAGAATGATAAAAATAAATAAAAATGCATAAATCCTTATTTTTTGCGATTTTAAGCGCGTACCGCGCAGCACAGCACAGCGCGCATACTGCCAAATACCGACAACGAAACCAGTTCAGGAAAACAAATATTGTTCAGTAATATTTCGGTGAGTTTATTTTTATAGAGCGTTAAAAATAATTTAAAACGCACAAAAACGAGATTAAACGCTAGATAAAATACCCGGTATCCAGTTAAATATATGTTTTTAGCTAATATATAATATATATATATGTATGTATATGTGTGAGCATGTGAGAGGGAACATATGTGGCGGCCAAGAGAGTGTCCACCTTTTCTTGGATACTTCTAAAGTTGACAAGTGTAGAGTGTGCATAACCTCTACCTTTTAAAATACATGCAAACATGTTACTTATCATTTCCAAGACCACAAATTTCAAATAACCCCCCCCCCATTCTCTCACCACAAACCGTACACACATACACACACACACCCATTTTTGAAATTTCAAGCTTCTTTTGTAAGAACCAAACACATTTCAAGAAGATTCCAAGTTATTTTGAAGATCCAAGAAGGTTTTCAAGATGAATACCAAGAAGAACAAGCTCCATATCACCAAAAATATTGTCAAAACCTACTAAAATCTTAAAAGGTATAAACTTGTTTTTAAAACCATGTTCTTGATTTTTAGAGATAATAATGATTGAAGGTTTCTCTTGGTCTTGAAATTAATCACAAACTTGAAATCTAAAAACAAGTGGGTTTTGAATAAAATAAAAATGGATGTGTATGTGTATGTATATGTGGCCATATATATACATGTGTATATGTAAGGGTATGAGTTTTGATTTTTGGTTTGATCTTGCTTGATAATATGTTGAAAAGTGATGTGCATGTGATCTTGGAAAGTCCAAAAAGGGGTTTTAATCATGTGAATGAACTTGTTGAAGTAAAATTTTGGATTCATATGAGTGTATGTATATATGAGCCGTGTATGTATGTATCAGTATGCATGCATGTAATATTTTGATGATTAAGGTCTTAAATGTGTAAGGATATAAGCATATGTCTTGCTTTTATGAATAAATGAGTAGATGATGATGATGTGAAGTATGAAATGTTTGAATATTTGAACATGATTTAAATTTATGATTAGATATATATTTTAGTTCATATAAAATGATGATGATGTTATATGGATGCATTAGATGCATTTACTTGAACATGCATGATGATTTGTGATCATGAAATGATGATTTAGATATGATTTGATAAAAATAATTTTTGATCAGATTCTAAACAATAAAATAAGATTATTTTGAAGTGTTTAATGATATATAACTTTGTCATAATGTTTACTAGCCTTGCATGTTGTACTTGGTGCATTAGAAGTTGTAAAATACGTGAAATCGCATGATTTATGTGACTTACACAAAAACTGCACTAATCTGATTATAACCACTAACTTAATCAGTAAATAACATGTATTGTGTTAAAATATCAAGTCATTTCGAGTTGGGATGGTTATAGTAACGTTTAACGCAAAACTATGCGTTAAAACGGTCAAAAATCGGCTTTTCAAGTGATTTTTATAAAACTGATTTAAATGAGTAAGTAAACTAATATTTTTAGTTTAAAAATAAGTATTTTAACTAATTTTGAGTTTACATGGTGTTTTGTTGGTCATACGTGACTTCCGACGCCCGAAACCGTTACCAAATCGCTAAAATACGCATTTTTCAATATACACTAGTATAGGTAAAATTTTGGGTGAACCTTATGTGCTAAAATGTGTTGTGTGATTTCAACATGAGAATGTGAAAATAAGTTAAGTTTTTAACATGATATTAGAAATCTAGCCTACGCATGTATGCTTGTACGTTTTGTGCGGTAGAAACAGTAAAAATTGCGTAAACGTGAAACTTTTTTGTCGAGCATGAAACTTGATACATATAAGATATTTTATGTATATTTTCTTTAAAAATGACAAAATGGATAAGTTAACAAAATTTCGCGTGCTTCGGTGTTAAATTATGTGAACGTTTATGTATATATATTACGACGCGCAAATCGTAAATATATTGCGTATAAACGTGAGAGTTAACGGATTTACACAATAATGGTCACCAATAAAATCGTTCAAGTCGCAAAATCATATATATATATATGGACTCATATATATATTAACGTGCCAACATAATAAAAAATGACAACTTTTCGAGAAAATCTCAAAGTTATGTGATAATTCTATGAAACGGAGAAACTTAGAATTTTTGTGTTATGAATATTGATTTAAAATCATTCCTATATATATAATAGAACGTGTAGAAATCAATCTCTGGGATTGCGCTATTTAAAATACGCACCCAAAGGTGAGTGTCACTAAACCCCTCTTTTTACTGCTTTGTATATATTTTGGGGGTAGAACACGCCAATAAAAGGATTTAATAATGTTTTTGAAATAAAACATACCTTTTAATATAAAATATATATTTTTGATGAAAATATATGAAATTTGATAAGTCATACGTTTCGAAGTAAAAACGTTTTTGATGAATAAATGTTGGACATTGGGATGATACGGTATTTCCTAGGCGAAACATGACCGTAAAGTTGGGACGGATGCCGGCCTGGGTCTCGAATGATGGAGATTCAGGGGATTCGTATAACATCGTGTATTAAATTGTCATATTAGTAGGATATATATATATATATATATATATATATATATTGTACGTGAGGCAGACATCATATTGTCCTTCAAGAGGACCCTACGCCCATGATGTCGTTTAATCATTTAAGTATTGCACGCGAGGAATTGTTGGTAGATCTATCGGGTTGACAAACCCGTCGTGACCGGTCACCCCGTGTCAAGTCAAACGACGAATTGATATTCTGTTTATTGTCTAGCTTTGATTATCCCTACATGGTTAATATATAGTTCGTATCGTCTAGCTAACATACGAGTCTGAAAATCGACGCAATAATTTAATATACAAAACATGGGTAGTAACAATATTGTCGGGTTCATGAAACTGCGACGGAAGGCCCATGGAATTTATTAAGGAAATAAAACGGACTTTCAAAATTATATGGATGTTTTTCAAATAAACACCTAAACAGAAAGTTTTCCTTGGAATAAAATTATTTGTAAATGGATATGTGAACTCACTTTCCTTTGTGTTGACATTTGATTTTAACGTGTTCTACAGGTACCTGAGTTCGGCTTCGGGAATTATGGCGTATCTTGTGGTTGTTGATGCATGTTTTGTCACTTAAATTTGTTGGACTAATTTTAAAACTTTCTGGGACCAATGTAATAAGATCCATAAGGATCAAAACTATTTAACTATGGTGTGAGTGTGACGGACTTTAAGACTTCATGTTTTAAAATCTATGTTTTAATTAAGTTGAAATGTCCAACATTATGATGCATCGTTCAGCAAGATACAAACGGGCACCAGCTTCCGTCACCCCTACGTTTTATATTCCGCTGCGACGTATTTTGGGGTGTGACATGTTCTTCTTCAGCTTCCAGCCCCTCCTGTATGGTCTCTAAAGCTACAAAACAAATATCATTACCAGAAGCAGTGCTTTGAGCAAACAACGCAAAATTTTCATCTCCTAACTCCTCAGGTAAACTGCTCCAGTCAACCAACCCTTGTGTGAAAAAGCTTTGTTGGTCTGGTTGAACCACTGTTGGTGCAGTTTGTTGAGGTGCAACTTGTTGCACCTTAACCTGGGGAGCAGGGGCTTGGATATACTGAATTTGGGGAACAGTGGTTTGAACATAATGCACAGGAGCAGGGGTTGCAACATGTGCATAGTGAGCAGTGTTAACATGGGCTGCAGGGGTATATTGGGCATAGTGCATAGTGCTTTGGTTGTTTTGTGGTCTAGGGTTTGAGCTGGGATGAGTAATAATTGGACCAGTGGTTTGACTCATGCTTTCCCTAGCAAAATGACCTAGACTATTGCACTTATAACACTTGATCTTGGACTTATCCAACCCCACTTTTAGATTCCCATGTAACCCTGGGAATTTTCTCCCTGTCCTTTTGTAAAATTTGCTAGTTCTTACACTTAGCAATGCCAATTGATACAAAATGTCCATTTCTTCAAGGTCAGTTGGATCAAAATACTGTAAGTCATTGAGTTCAAAACACAGATTATCAGAGATCTGGCTTTCTCCATTTGCTGTGAAAGCAAAGTTTGATGAGTGAGGATCAGAGTTGAAATTTGCACCAACAGTTATGTCAATAAAATGATCATAACTCTGATCCTTACTGCTGCCAGACTCTTCTTGACCCAGAAGAGCTGTGTTGCCAAATGTGTAGTCATCTGCAACTTTGCCAGACTCTTGCAACTTCTTTTTCTGGTTTAACTCCCTTTCATAGGTCAGGAGTCTACGATGAAGTTGGGTCAGTGTCAGATCTTTGAACTCAACAGAGTTTCTGGTCACAAATGCAATGGTGTCCCATTTATCAGGAAGTGATCTTAAAAACCTGCTATTAACGGTTGATTTTGGAAATTCAGTTTTAACAAGTTTTAGTTCACTTATGAGACAGCTGAATCGCTAAAACTGATGTGTTAATGTTTCACCCTTAACGTGACAAAAGGTTTCATACTGTTGGTTCAAAATTTCCCTATTGTTTTCAATAACTTCTTTAGTTCCCCCAAACTGTTCCTTCAATGCATCTCATAATTCCTTGGCACTATTACAGTGTAACAGTCCAACATAGATTTCATTGGGTAATGCAGAAACAACAATGCTAAATGCCTTGGCATCCAATTCAAATTTCTGAAAATCCATTTCAGTATAGTTTTCAACCTTCTTAGGTTCATACTTTCCTGGATCCTCAGCACTCGGCACCATTGGAACATGTGGTCCAAAGATAACCAACTTCCAACATTCAGTATTTTGTTGAGCAAGGATGTGACCCATCCTTCTCTGCCAGATGTTGTACTCATTTCGCTTCAACATGGGTGGTTTAAAGAGAGAACTGATGTTAAACTTCATATCTTGTGATTATGACGTCATCCTAGTTGTTTTACAGGCACTGGTTAATTAACTTTGATCGTCATTAACCCTTACTCTATTTTTCAACGAAACGAACAATTTAACAGTATCAACTATTATGAGCTGAACTATTTATGTCAAAATGACTGTTAGATCAAATTTGACTGTCCAAGCTCTGATACCAATTGTTAGGATCTGAGTTTCTTATGATTGTGTTTTTCGTTTGATAATAATGAAGTGTAACACCTCGTAAAACCGTGTCCAATGATGTGTTGACACGTGTAACGAACCCTAATAAAGTCAAACGTTGATTATGAGGGACTAATTTCGTCAAAAACAGAAACTATGAATATAGAAGGACTGAAAGTGTCAACATGCCTAAACTGGGCCTCTGAGTGACCTTATACGATGTTCGTATTCTAAAATGAGCCACTTGTTGGACGAGAGGAGCCGTTTGCGTAATTATTGAAAGTTTGCGCAACGAAGGGTTAAAAGTGTCAACATGTTAATTACACCTCTGAATAACCTTTTAATGAACCCGAAGTATTATGACGTACAATCATACTCTCTAGAATGCTTAGCATGTGCTACATAGGGCTTTAATGCTATACGCGCAAGTTTACGCGTTAAAGGGACCAAAAGCGTCAACATCGGATAATACACCTTTGAGCGACCTTTTAAGCGAACTGGAGCATCATAATAATTGAGCATACACTCGAGATGCCTTGTATGGGCCATGGAAGGCTTTGATATCGATAAATGATATTACGCATTACTTTATGCGTTAAAAGGACAAAAAACGTCAACTGGCGAAACTACACCATAAAGTGACCTTTTAACGAACCCGGGGCTTCGTAATGTTCAATTATACTTTCAAGAATAAGTGATAGAAATTTCACGAAGGTTCGATATAGTTATGCGATGTTTACGCAAATTTCCAAGAATAAGGGTTAAAAGCGTCAACGAGATGAAATTTGTATTTTCGGGGATCATTTAACGAAACCGGACCTAACGGTGATTGGTTATACCCTCAAGATCATCTACGTACTGATAAGAGGGGTTAAAAGTGCTTATATTAAAATTAAAATGCATTTAAGAGTGCAGGGACTGAACATGCCATGTTTGAAAATACTTTTGCTGATTTCTTGAGTTTAGGCGGGCCACGTAAGAGACCCTTTACTCTTACGCGGGGCGCGTAAAAGTCCCCAGTGTCGAAAACAGCCTTTATTTCCTGATTTGTTACTTGCAGCCCACACATATCACTTAAGATCAACTCTAGGGGCTCTCTAATGGTTTTGTAACATGGTTTTACACATGTTATCATCTGATTAACCCTCCCAAACACATGGCATGATCCAAGAAGTTCCCAAAACCTATATAAAGGATGAAAGTTCATCCATTTCAATTGCCATTTTTCATTCTATCATCACATCTCTCAAACCTGGAGCTTCCAAAGCTGAAGTGGAACTTAATTTTTATAGAAAAGATAGCTAGGACCCTTTGTAAGTGTCTTAGCCCTCTCATTAGTTCAGTTTTATGTTTTAACAACCGAAAAGTCAAGTTATCGTAAATTAACTTTGACTTTCGGTTTAAACTCTAATGGTCCATCCACTGATCAAAATGAATGTGGGTATAAGACCATAGTTAGGTAGGTGATTAACCCTTAAAAGGGCACCTCCTAATTCCTTCGTTTGCTTAGTTAATTTTCGGGGAAAACCCTTTAGGTAAAAAGTCAAACTTGGCAGATTTATAAATAATAATCAAAACCAATGATGGGGAGGTTATAAATTATATTTTAACACTCCAATAACTTGGTAATTATTATTAGAACATGTTTAAGCATGTTCAACCCGACAATTTTGAGTTTAGGGTCGGTTCGCAACCGAAAGTCGCAAAAGCTTGACTTTTGCTTTGACTTTCAGTTCTGACCCGATTAACCTTGATTCTTCCATGATTTAAGCTTCCATTAGGACCGTACTATATGGTAGTATAACCCCCTGAAGTTATATTGCTTGGTCCTTAGTAGTTTGAATTATATGCATATGTCCGTTATTATGCTTATAAATGCCCATTTCTCCCTTTTGACATATAAATGAGAATTTTGAAAATGTGAGAGGAAAAAAACCTTTATTACTGATATATAAGCTTGTCCCGAAAATTTGACATCAGTTCCTGGTTCCAAATAGGAGTTATGCTCGATATCGTAATTAGAAGCTCTTTATTAATTAAATTACGATATCTTGCATAAGGCATGTTTAAACTTGGATTTTGACCCAAAACTCATTACCTACTGTTAAGATATTATTCTTAGGGATTTTTGGAATTTTTTATCAGATTATAAACTGATCGTATCATAGAGTTCTTGTGTAATTCGGTAAATGACGATAATACCCTTTTCATGCATAAAATGAGAATTACAAATGATTTGAATACCAAACCTTTTCCCACTTATTTATTACATTAAATAAATTATTTTGAACATTTGAAACTGATCAAAATCTCAGATTTCCATAAAACCCTTTAATTATCGTCAATTAGCGATTTTACGCTAATTAGTTGCATAGTATGGTTCTTAAACCATATTTAACTAAGACTCGTTACCTACTGATTTTATGATTAAATTTTAATATTATTACAGTAGGTATAAGTCGGGAACTCAGACTTAAAAAAATGTCTGTAAAAACATATGTGAAATGACCAAAATACCCTTTCGGGGCATAGTTTGGTCATAAATAGTAAATTTCACATATGAATGATATCTTACTGATGTAATGTGAGAAATTAAATATTTTTACTGATTTCAAAAGACCAGAACTTCAGTTTGTTATAAAATCTCTTTTATAAACATTAAAATTACCAAAATTCCCTTATGGGACTTAAATTGGTCTAAATTACTTTTTGGGCATATATGTTAACATCCTACTGATGTATTAACATATTTTAAGCATAATAACAATTAAGACCTATATATAATTAATTTGGTTACCCGTTACGCGTTTACGCGTTCGGATCGGTTTATGTAAGTTTGCCGAAACAGGTTTAACCTTATCGTTTTTATCTCAAAATCCAGAATGTGTTTAGTTTACCCATATTATACAAGTCTTCATACTTGTTGGGTCTAAATAACATTTTATTCCGATCATCACTTAATCTAGCGTATCGTAACGCTTTAGATACTTTAAGCTAGCCGGTCTAAGTCTACGACTTAAATATGACCGTTAGCATTCTGAATTGGTTATATATTACCATCACTCCAGACTAGAGCCACCCGGTAAAAGCTACCTGCATTTAGATATATTGGATATGTTTGAGTTATTTTGCTGTGAATCAAGTATTAGCTCATGTAAATACTTTTAACTTATTTTCCCTTATACGGGGCTTGGGATACGGTATATTAATACCGCTTGGTCGGGTATGAGATCATTTAATCGGATTGTGATTTAATAAATCTGCATAACCCGTTTTAATCTGTTTTGTTTGATAACATAAACATTGGGGGTTAACGACCGTGTCCTGGATATCCTCGGCTCATTTAAGTTATTAATGGCCACGACCTATGCACGGGGTGTAGGCATACACCTGACAGATGCAAATGCTAAATATTAAATTACCCACAAGTTGGGGATAACTCCTCTATGGGTTTTATAAGTGGTGAGTCGGTTAATCATGACTGGCTTCCAAACTAGCCCGAGATGTATGACAAACATGTAAAACTGTATACAAGATTTTATTAAAGATTGTCCTAAGTTATAAATGGTTTGTGCCTTGTGCACTTAAATCAATTTTCATAAACTCTTTTTAAATGAGTCGGTTAATTGTATTTACTAGTGAAAACTGGCGTATTTTCCAAAGACTAAGTGGCAGGTACTACTCGTAATAGGCTGGGGGATTGCTCGGTGTCGAAATAGAGGATCTTGCAAATCCTTAAAGATGCCTTAAAGTCTGCTAAACTTCATTTTGTACATTCTGTAAAGATCCACCTGTGGATTTGATATTACAGGCTCGTCTATAATAAATACTTTGATATTTTCAGACATTTGAGTTTGTAATAATATTTTATATTCCAAGACTTCCGTTGTGCTATTCTGTGTATGTTTGACCATGATGATATCAACTACGTCACGATACTCCCCACCGGTAATATGTGGAAATATCGGGGTGTGACAGGTTGGTATCAGAGCCAACATTGAGTGAATTAAACACTAGTCTTTTGTGTTTAATCTCAATGACACAGTAGCATATTCCTTAGACCTTTTGAGTCTAGACTTAACATAGGAATGCTCTCATCCCTATTAAGTAAACAATGTTTTCGATTTCATGTATTTTGAATATGTCGCCAAGCAAGGAAGCTGTCGATGGAGATTACCCTCATCCGAAGCAAGGAATGTTAAGCTTCGCATCACAGATAGGATAAGCGTGCGACTGGTTTGGAGGAAGACCTTCCTGGATTCATTCCTAAAACCAAACCCATTGAATTGTGATCAGACTTTAGAGTCCATACCGGAGGTCCCTGAGGCTCAAATTTTAAAGTCTGTGTCAGTGGAGTCCATACCAGGTGGTCCCTGAGGCTCCCGTATTGAAAATAATACCAGTGGATCCTAATGATCCCTATTTTTGCCTTCAAATTTTGAAATCCCAGATTTGGATTATATCAGTCAAAACCCAATTTGTGATCCACATCATTCCTTAACTATTGAATCCTTGAATTCTACTTCTATAACTGATCCTAATTGGAATACTTACCTTATTCACTGAGGTCTTCAGTGCCCCTACCGTATATGGAAAACAAAGAAGAGAAACAATCGAAATGGAGCAAGGAAGACATTAGAGAATCATTCCTTCATAATATTCTTTGTCTTTTAAGTCCTTATAAGGATCTATCTCTTCTATATAGTCCCTGTGTGGAGATACCTTTTGACTTAAGACCCTATATTGGCATTTGCTCTTTAGTCCTTTCATGGACATTATATTTCAGTATAGTCCCTTGTGGACATTATATTCCAATAAAGTCCCTCGGAGGACATACGATTTCAATATAGTCCTTTCATGGACGTGTAATTTTATTAAAAATCCTTTTTTGTGAATACACTATTTTTAAGATAGTCCTATCGTGGACTTGATATTTCAATATAGTCCTCTCATGGACATTATATTTCATCATAGTCCTTCCATGGACATAGTATTTCATTAAAAGTCTTTTCATAGACATATTATTTTATCAAAGTCCCTTGGCGGACATGATAATTCATTATCGTCCTTTCAAGGACATATCATTTCATCATAGTCCTTTCATGGACATGCGGATTCATCGAAGTCCCTTTTTAGGGACAAATTATCACATTAAGATCCCTTGTGGACATGATGTCTTAATTATAAGTCCCTTTACGGACTTATATTTCCTTTTAGTCCCTGCACGGGCTAAAGCTGCTTTAAGTCCATGTGAGGACATCTGTAAAGCAAAACCCTTTTGTGTGCACGCTGTACCAATATAGTCCTTTTATGGACATGTTATTTCATTAAAATCCCTTTGGGATACGTTATTTCGAAATAGTCCCTTTGAGGACATGATATTTCATTTTAACCCCTATATGGACTTATAATAATTATAGTCCTATTACAGACTTATATTTTTCCTCTTAGTCCTCTGTGGACAAATATATTACTAAAAGTCCTGATTAAGGCGCTATTGTAAATTCCTAATAACTTAGGAAAGTGTTGAAAATTTTATGTAGGTATTCATTTCGTCCTTTATCCAACAATAGTTCTGAATTTTACTCGAACTTTATCGATCAGCTGAAAATTTCAAAAGATCCTCTTAATGGTATAACCTAGCCGATATGTCTATGAACATGGCTATGATGGTAAAACCCTCTTAAGATAATTAATCCTTGTTAACATCTAAGAACAGGTTAACATTCCTGGCTTTGTAACTTGAGAGACCACACTAGCTTCCAAAAGTACTTGGACCTTTCCAAGCCACCTTCATAACCTATATGATCAATACAAATCACGGCTATTAAACAACAGTATGATGTATACATCAAAACATCCAGTTGAGATGTATGCATATAGGCGAAGGTGTATTCATGACAATGATGGTTCTATTTTATAAACTTCTTGTCAAAAGGGCGATGAACTATGTTCGACCCTTAAAGATCACTGATCCAAGGGATCATTGATTATGTTTTAATTGTCCTTGTGACAAGGCCTTTTGTGCCATCTAACTGTCCTTCGAAACGAGCTTTGTGCTATATGAGAATGTCTCTATGACATTGACATTGTGATCTTTATGATCCACTGTCCAAGGTAGTGAGCTATGCTCAAGCCTAAAGGTCTATATGATCAGTGTGATCATGACTAATATCATCTAATACGATGATCATGTTATTTAACATCCTTTAGTGATTTTTTTGCCTACGGGCTATAATACATTGTCCATTTGAGACAAAGACATTGTGATCTTTGCGATCCCCTGTTCAAGGTAGTGAGCTGTGCTCAAGCCTAAAAGTCTATATGATCAATGTGATCATAACTAAAATCATCAGTACGATGATTAAAATTTAAACATCCTTGATGATGTTTTGCCTAAGGGCTATATTATATTGTCCAATTGAGACAAGGTAATTGTAATCTTTTGTGATTCTTTGCCCAAGGGGGTGAGCTATGCTCAAATCCCATAGTCTATACGATCATTGCAATCCTGACTAGTATCATCAGTATGATGATCATAATATTAACATCCCTCGTGATGAAATGCCTACAGGCTATACTCTATTCTAGTGTCGATAAGACAAAGATAGTGGTGATCTTTATGATCCCCTATTCAAAATGGTGGAATTATACCCAAACCTAATCGTCAATATGATCGATGTGATCATGACTAATATCATTGGATACGATGGTTATATATAAACATCCATTAGTGATGTTAATTGGTTTACTTTTCTGCCAAATGAATCGTCTTTCAAGACGATGACAGTTGTAGTCTATGACTCCCTGTCCAAAGGTGAAGAACTATGTTCAAGCCTTAAAGCTCCTGATCTAACAAGATTGCAGCCTATGAATTGATGTCCTTGTGACAAACCCACAAATTATGTTTCAAGTCATCCATGACAAGCCTCCGTGCTATAATTTGTCGTTAGTGACAAGTTAACATACTAAATGTTAACATCCCTTGTGTCAGGCCTTTTGTGCCAGAATTTATAAATATCCTCCATGACAGGACTTAGTGCCATACCTTATATTGTCATTGTGATGAGGCCACTTTGAGCCATATCTAAATGTCCTTTGCGACGAGGCCTTCATGCCATATAATCATTTATGTCCTTCATGACTAGGCTTTATGCCATATTTTTCTACGTCCCTCGCGACAGACTTTTATGCCATATAGGTATATATATATATATAATAAAAGTCATGTAAGGCTAGCCTTCGAGCTATTCATAATTTTCCTTGTGACAAAGACAGTTGTGACATTATGATCCCCTGTCAAGCGGGTGATGGACTCGCTCCAAACCTTAAATGCCATTAATGGTCCTTTTGTGACCTGGGCTAAATGTAATGGATATACATTCAAATAACTTCCATTAGGATAGTTTGGAATATAATAGCCTATACGGTTTATGGATGCCGTGGCTGATCTATGTCAGTCATCAGGATGATGACTAACAATTATTTAAATGTGGTGGTTAGTACCAAGCTTCGAGTATAGCAGACTCGGATGAGGTAGACTGACGGGTGGTCCGTAGGACAACCCTTAAGGGTTATAAATGATAATAAAATCCTACAATTAATCGGGTAGTTGTCTAGAATTAGATAACTACGGTTGTTTATGTTTCAGGTACAAACGGGAGCTTAAAATGGAAGGAACACGGAGAATAAATGAAAAAATCGATTTTTGGAATTGAAGAATTAAGAGGATAGCATGATAGAGGACAAAATTACGAGAACGTAGGCGAAAACGGTGAAGAAAACGGTGTTGAAACGAAAAAGTTATGCTGAAAACAAGTTTTCATGTTGAAGCCTGCCGTAGGCTACGGCAAGGGCCGTAGCTTACAGCGCTGACTGGCACTTTTTGCCACCGTATGACAGTTTAAAGCCACCGTAAGCCATTCCAAGCCACCGTAGCTTACGGCGCTGACCTGCGTAAATGTGTAACTTCCACCTTTTAATGCGGATTTATGGTGCCTTTTCACCTCTAATCATTCCCATTCGGTTACACAACACTTAGAGACAATTTTTGGTGCATTTTGGAGCTTGAAGACTATCTCTAATCCTTGGGTTCATGTTTTTAATTTGTTTGAAGATTACAACTTGTTGGATAATGATGTTTCAAGCCATGTGTGGCTAAAAACTTTGTGGTCATCTTTAGTTGAAGGTTTGTTTAAGACAATTGTGCTTTGATTTCATATTTCTAGAATGATGAACTTAATTTATGTTTTGTTTATCATGGTGTGTTCTTATTTATTTGTAAATTATTGATTCTTATGATTATTCTATTTTGAAACCATACGTTCTTGGTGCCGTTGGCAATCGAGATATCATGGGTAGAATTAGGATAGGGTAAGGGTAAGGGTTAATTGGTCATCGGGTAACAACCTCACGTTCTAGGAATCTGAGTACTTAGTTCCCTTTTATCACAACAAGTAATTACACATGAACTATGTCTATGTAGTTCTTTCTAGTGAATGATAGCACAAATGTTGAAGCAAACCGGAAACTAAAGATGGTCATTTGTCTCTAATTTGTTTACAACCAATACTTTCATTTTGCAATTATAATAGTAATCTTAGTTTTTAAACTCAAACCAATCAATCCAATTCTTGAATTTACTTTTACTTGCATCTAGTTTAATTTTAGTCAAGTTAGATAAACCTTTAAATAACACATATTCCACAAACTCCCTGTGTTCGATACCCACTTACCGCTAGCTATCTAGTAGTATTTGGATTGAATTTGATTGTGACCACGACATCACGTCAAATTTTGGCGCCGTTGCAGGGGAGTAGTGCGCAACGTGTGTTATTTTTGATCTTTTTAAGTTTGTAATTTTTCTGGTTTACGCTGGGTGTCTTAGTGTGCAGGTATTTACAGGTGCATGCGTACTAGAAGCTCTCGCAAGCTATCACCATTGGCATTTGATCCAGAGATTGAACGAACTTTGAGAGGAAATAGAATTTTGTTAAAGGAAAATAAAATCAGCGGTTCACCAACAACACCAACTACACCAATTACACCACTTAGATACATGGATCCACCACCACCATCACCCACTACGGGTGAGCTTACACCACCTTTCATACCATCATCAACACAACCTTCACCAAATACCACCATGCCTAACACCACTACCGACCTTACTCCACCGCATGATGTTACACCAACCAACACTACACTACCTTTTACTACCCAAGTTGAACCTACACTTACCTTTAGCCCGTCTACTACAATTCCACCATTTTCCCATTTTTTCCCACATACGGGTCAATCATCTTCCACCTATTCAATACCACCAAATTCAACCGTAGTTCATACTACTTCTACATATCGACCACCGAACCAACCGGGTTATCAATATTCATCTTTTCCATTTGGAAAATCTTCGGGTATAGGAGGAGATGGATACGATGAGGGGTATGAAGAAGAGTATGGGGGATATGACGAAGATGGATTTTATTATGAGGGTGATGGAGGTAATTTGGGACCTCGAGGAGGATTGGTTCAACAAAATCAACCATTGCAAAGAATTCAAGACATAGGTAGGTTACCGGTTGGGGTACAACATGTTCGGTCACAAGGGTCGCATTTGCAACATCCTATGCCCTTGCAACAAGTTCGTCCACAAAATGCACAACATCAATTCCAAAGGCCAATTTAACAACCACCAATCCAACATCAATTTCAACCACCTCCACAACAATTTGGGCCTCCACGCATGCAAGTTCAAAGACTAATGGGTCCTATACGTCCAAGAGTTCGTTTGGGTGTGCCAAGAAGACATCTTAGAGAACAAGCTAGAGGTATTGAAGCACATTTTAGACCGGTGATTACTCATAATCCTTCACCGGTAGTTATTCCTCACAATGACCAAGGGAGGACGTTCGAAGTTCGAACCAATTCGTTACAAAGTTTGCCAAAGTATAAAGGTCTAGCAACGGAAGAGCCTTATTTTCATTTGGAGGCTTATGATTCGATTTGCAACACTCTTGGGAGTCAAGGATTTTCGGCTGATGATGTCAAATTGGTATTATTTCAATTCTCTTTGGAAGATAAGGTGAAAAAATGGTTTTACACCCTACCTTCGGCATCTATCTATACATGGGCGGAAATGCAACAAATCTTTTTGGATGAATTTTATACCGCCCAAAAGACAAATGATGCTAGAAAAGGGTTGAGAAGTTTCCAACAACTACAAGGTGAGATGTTCCATGAGGCATTTGAACAGTTTAACATGATGATAAAGAATTGCCCTCATCATGGGATAGAGCTATGGGAGTTGATGAATGCTTTTCATGAGGGGTTATGTGCCGAAGATGCTCGTGACTTAATGTCTATCACGAAAGGCACTTTTGGCACGAAGTATGAGCATGACGATTGGGAATTCTTGGAACAAATGGCAGTCACATCAAAAAGAAAAGCTCAAGCATCAAGGAGAGCACGACCGGCCATTACCCAAACTCAAGTGCACGCAGTAGACGATGGTACTGTTCAAACTTCTAATCAAATTTATAATGTTTGTGTGCTTTGTAATGAGATAGGGCATGCGGCTGAAAATTTCCAAGGAGTGGAAGGGAAATATAAGGAGGTGAATGCATTGCAAAGGCAAGGCGGGGGTGGTAGAAATTACAACATGAATTCCAATACTTACCACCCCGGTTTACTAAATCACCCGAACTTTAGATACGGGAATTCATCAAATTAAGCCAACCCGAACTTCCAAGGAAACCAAGGATTTCAAAGGCAATATCAAACAGGTCAAAGCTTTTCGGGTGGAAACGAAGTAATGGAGATGTTGAAGGCGATGCAAATTGAGATACAACGAAGGAATCAGCTTGATGATGCTCGCATTCAAAAAGACGAAATCCGTGATAAAGCAATTCAGTCGTTGACTATCCAAATGAGTCAACTTGCAAGCGATGTGGCAATATTGAAGAAAGCAAAAGGCCAACTACAAAGTGACACGGTGACAAATCCCAAAAACATTAAAAGTGTTAATATCAATGTGGTAAGTACCGTTCCTAATAGTGAATTCAATGAAACATTTTTAACATCTTCTTATCATGTGAGTGCAGGTATAGGAAGGGATGCCGAGGTTGAAAGGAACAAAGAGCATGGAGCACCACTCGTGCCTATTCAAGTGGGAAAATTATAAATTCCTCAAGCATTGTTGGACTACGGGGCGAGTATGAGTGTGCTACCAGGCGATCTATACGATATGTACGACTTTGGTCCGCTTCAAGATATAGACACCATGGTGAGTTTGGCGGATGAAAGTTGGAGGCGTCCACGGGGAATGGGAGAATTCGACTATCCGGTGGATTTTCTGGTTTTAGATTATGTTTCTACCAAAACGGCATCACAACAAAGGGTAATTTTAGGTCGACTGTTTCTTTATACGGCAAGTGCTCAAATCAACTATAGAGACGGGATCATTACTATGACCGAAAAGAACCGTAAGTTGTACTTTGATGTTCATACTAGGGAGATTAGTTATGAACCTATTGAAGAGAAGGGTAGAGAGTCTAGTAACCATATGAAAAGTGTGCATCAGAGAATAAAAACAAACAAACCACCGGGGTGTGAAAAGAAGTATGAAGGTTCGAGCAGGTATGTAGTTGACTATCCACCGAATGGACATTTGATGGATGCATTTCAACCAATGACAAGCTACAGTGGGGGAGGTGATAGGAACCGATTCTTTGAGCCACCATAAATGGGGGTGGCATGGTCTGGCTAAAGACTCAAAACTTAGCGCTACTCGGGAGGCAACCCGGGGTTTTATATTGATTTTGTTGTT
Organism: Helianthus tuberosus; assembly: GCA_030545235.1. Taxonomy (NCBI): domain Eukaryota; kingdom Viridiplantae; phylum Streptophyta; class Magnoliopsida; order Asterales; family Asteraceae; genus Helianthus; species Helianthus tuberosus. The sequence continues at coordinate 143,092,108 of CM060357.1, forward strand.
TTTATTTTTCTATGTTTCAGGGACATGGCGACATTCAAGTGTGGGGAAGATGTGCGGATATTTGTGTGAAGGTGGTGATAGGAAATTGGATTATTTACAATATCTGTTGTGTCAAACTTCACCAGGTCAATGTACTTTTTCCTTAGACTTGTCATGTTCTTTAGCTTTGAAATATTGTTAGTTTATTAGTTTGCTTTTGTTTATAAAAAAAAAACAAAAACAAAACAAAGTTGATGTTTTTTGGTGTTTAAGCGATCTTCCCTTCAAAACCATACATTGGGGACAATGTATCCCAAGTGTGGGGATGAGGGGATATTTTGAAAAAATTTTGTGAAGCCAAGCGAAATTGTCAAAATTTAAAAAACTTGATATTGTTCCACTTGACACACCGACACCCATTTCTAGTTCTTTCTTGGTGAGAGTTTGAGCCACATATGAGTATTATAGATATTTCTTCATTTTGAGTGGCGATGTGTGTCTTGTGTTAATAGAACTTGTGTACGAATTCTTGTTAATTCCTAGAGTTAGCATGCTTTTGAAAATGATAAGGGACTTTTAGGTAGCCTCGTCTAGACGTGTGAGAGTGCGGGATTGGTGGGTTGGACCTCATACTTTACAAATATGAGCTTGGTATTGTGAGGGGTGGAGGTTTGGTCTTTAGAAAGCCATGTTTGAGCTTTATACTCGGTTGCGACCCAAACCTACTTCCTACAAAACTTTACCTATTGAGATGACCCGGTTTATGAGATTTAGTATGTAGTGTTGATGTTATTGTATATATTGATGAGTTTTTATGTCTTATGTGAAAAAAAAAAGAAAAAAAAAAGAAGAAGAAAAGAAAAGAAAAAAAAGAGAAAAAAAATGAGAAAAATACAAAAAGAAGTATTTAGTTGCAATAGAAGTTGAGAAGTTGAAGATGTTTTGTATATAGTTGATGTTGCTTTGTTTAGTAGTAGAAATAAAAACCGGGTCAAATCAATGAGCTACTTTCACATTCCCACTATTTCCTACCTTTACACATAGCCTCGTTACAACCCATAAGTCCTTTTAATTCGTAAGCATGCTAAATGTTTTATAGGAGGAAACTTGATTTTTATACAAGCTTATTGTCGCACAATCACACACATGCATTGAGTGTTTTAGCATTATGTGCTAATTTTTCTTGTCACCGAGAGTTATTGTGAGGGGTGTGTCTTGTGGTGTGATAAACAGTTAGTAAAAGGACGGCACATTTTAGCTTGGTTTGCATGATTGATCGCTTTTGGTTATGAAATGGTTTTTGAATGGGTTGCTTGGGACAAACAACGAGTAAGTGTGGGGATGTGACGGGTGGTCCGTAGGACGACCCTTAAGGGTTATAAATGATAATAAAATCCTACATTTAATCGGGTAGTTGTCTAGAATTAGATAACTACGGTTGTTTATGTTTCAGGTACAAACGGGAGCTTAAAATGGAAGGAACACGGAGAATAAATGAAAAAATCATTTTTTGGAATTGAAGAATTAAGAGGATAGCCACCGTATGACAGTTTAAAGCCACCGTAAGCTACGGTGGCCACCGTAGCTTACGGCGCTGACCTGCGTAAACGTGTAACTTCCACCTTTTAATGCGGATTTATGGTGCCTTTTCACCTCTAATCATTCCCATTCGGTTACACAACACTTAGAGACAATTTTTGGTGCATTTTGGAGCTTGAAGACTATCTCTAATCCTTGGGTAATGATGTTTCAAGCCATGTGTGGCTAAACACTTTGTGGTCATCTTTAGTTGAAGGTTTGTTTGAGTCAATTGTGCTTTGATTTCATATTTCTAGAATGATGAACTTAATTTATGTTTTGTTTATCATGGTGTGTTCGTATTTGTTAATTATTGATTCCTATGATTATTCTATTTTGAAACCATACGTTCTTGGTGCCGTTGGCAATCGAGATATCATGGGTAGAATTATGATTGGGTAAGGGTTAATTGGTCATCGGGTAACAACCTCACGTTCTAGGAATCTGAGTACTTAGTTCCCTTTTATCACAACAAGTAATTACACATGAACTATGTCTATGTAGTTCTTTCTAGTGAATGATAGCACAAATGTTGAAGAAAACCGGAAACTAAAGATGGTCATTTGTCTCTAATTTGTTTACAACCAATACTTTCATTTTGCAATTATAATAGTAATCTTAGTTTTTAAACTCAAACCAATCAATCCAATTCTTGAATTTACTTTTACTTGCATCTAGTTTAATTTTAGTCAAGTTAGATAAACCTTTAAATAACACATATTCCACAAACTCCCTGTGTTCGATACCCACTTACCCCTAGCTATCTAGTAGTATTTGGATTAAATTTGATTGTGACCACGACATCACGTCATAGACAACAGTCGCGATACTATTAATGCGACAAAAGCTAATAATGCTACAAACGTAAACCTAAATATTAATGGAGTTAATCTCCAAACTGTGGTTGAAACAGTAGTTGGAGAGGCCATGAAAAAGGTCAAGAAACAGTTCAAAGAGCCGAATGCTTCACGCTCTAAATTTCATTCAAAACCACCTCCAAATGCTCATGAAAAGAGCTTTATTCACACTTCAAATGTGATGGATGAACCAAAGGAGGAGGATAACTCCCAAAGATCTAAGAAAAAGAGCAAACACGGGCTTAATAAGAACCAACATAAGTTCAGTAAGAAGCCTGTATGTAAGACCTGTTATAAAAGACACAGGGGACAGTGCCGAATAGAACAAAGACCAAAGCAGTGTGGCATCTGCAAAGGAACTGGGCATCAGTCCCATAAATGTAGGGACATAAAGAATGCAGTCTGTTACGGCTGTGGTGAGAAGGGCCACATCAGAACTGGATGCCATAAAGCTGCCAAAGAAGGTGCAGCTAAGTCTGGAAAGGCTAAGGAAGGAAATGCCTGAACTCACCTGATGAATGCCAAGAGGCAAAACATGATGTCATCAAATACGTTCCTTATCATTTACCAATGATAATTTCCGCTAAGTGTCCTGTTTTTAATACAGGCAATAATAAGTCTTCATAAACCATAAGCTTAGCAAACTTTTATATTATCCACAAGGTAGAACCTACCAATGAAACCTTAGAGACTGTTCCTTCTCTTTCTCGGCAATGATCTCTCTGAAAAATCTAAGAGTACTCTTTCTTCGAATAGAGTATGACAATATATGTTAATTTTATTTTCCTCATTGATTTTATCAACTGCGAGTGCCAACTATGTTTGATAAAAGCGCCATATGAGGATTGGCGTAACCTAGTGTGTCCCATAGATTGCTTCCATGCCTGATCAGTATGGAGGTTTAATGCATGGAACCACTAAGATATACCAATGGTCATATTGTACTAAAGTCAGCAAGCGGTATTCAAAGAAGATATCCATAATAGAAATGCCGAAGTAGGCGTCTCTACTTAAGGCATCCGTGCACTCGTAAAGCAGATGTGTCATTTGTATGGCACAAGCGTCGGTAAGTGGACCAAGGTCGAAGATTGAAGCTACCCCCATCATAGTTGGATAATTTGATTTCTTCTCAGTAGAACTACCCTGTTTTACCTCCTGAGAGATAAGGTGGAAATAGGACTGACATCTTATTAAGAACTATATCTATTACAGAAGCTCTATATCAATTAGCATCAACGGAAATGGAAGAACTGAGAGCTAACCAGATGAGTTCATGGATAAAGGCTTGTACAGCCTGGCTCATCATTTTAAGAAGTTCTGATTATTGTTAATAAAGGAAAGCACAACACAATGTGCTTGTACATTGATTACCGCAAACCAAATAGGAAACGATTAAACATCGTTATTAACTGCCCAGGATCGTCGATTTGTTCGACTAACTAAGAGGATAGAAGATTCCTTAAGATTGATTCGGGTAGTAGTTGGAATGACTATCTCACCCTAATTAAGTTCTCCTATAACCAATAGCATTATATAAGCATCAAGGCTACTCCTTTGGAGACCTTGTTTGGGATAAAGTGTCAACGCCCGTTTATTGGGCAAGAGTTCGGAAAATCCCAATTATCAGAATCTGAGACTGTCCTAAAAGATAACGGATAGGATATTATGAATCAGTAATCGTCTGAAAACAGCCAGTAATCAGCAATAGAGCAATGCGAAAGAAAGGCGCAGATCTCTTAAAAGTTCTAAATAGGGAACAAGACTCTATTGAAAATATCAATATGAAAGAGTACGATACGTTTCGGTATAAAGGACAAGTTAAGCCCTGAATATATAAAACCATTCGAGATCATCGAATGCGTCGGCTGTATAGTTTATAAGCTAAACTTGCCTAAGGAGCTTAGTGGAATTCACGATGTGTTCCACATCTTAAACTTAAAGAAATGCCTAGCTGATAAATCGCTAGCAATGTCTCATAAAAACGTATAGATTGATGAAAGCCTGAGGTTTACGAAAGATCTATATCAATCAAGGATCGACAGGTTAAGAAGCTCCGAAGAGAAGCATGTACCTATTGAATAGGTCAATTGGAATGCCCGTAAAGGTCCCTAATTTACTGTGGAAGTTAAGTCCATTATACGACAGAGAGTACTTCCATCTTTTTGAGCAAATCTCGGGGTCGAGATTTCTTTTAAGGGGGTGAGTATGTAACACTTCGTAAAACCGTGTCCAATGATGTGTTGACACGTGTAACGAACCCTAATAAAATCAAACGTTGACTTTGAGGGACTAATTTCGTCAAAAACAGAAACTATGAATATAGAAGGACTGAAAGTGTCAACATGCCTAAACTGGGCCTCTGAGTGACCTTATACGATGTCCGTATTCTCAAATGAGCCACTTATTGGAAGAGAGGAGTCGTTTGCGTAATTATTGAAAGTTTGCGCAACGAAGGGTTAAAAGTGTCAACATGTTAATTACACCTCTGAATGACCTTTTAATGAACCCGAAGTATTATGACGTACAATAATACTCCCTAGAATGCTTAGCATGTGCTACATAGGGCTTTGATGCTATACGCGCAAGTTTACGCGTTAAAGGGACCAAAATCGTCAACATCGGATAATACACCTTTGAGCGACCTTTTAAGCGAACTGGAGCATCATAATAATTGAGCATACACTCGGGAAGCCTCGTATGGGCCATGGAAGGCTTTGATATCGATAAATGATATTACGCATTACTTTATGCGTTAAAAGGACAAAAAACGTCAACTGGTGAAACTACACCATAAAGTGACCTTTTAACGAACCCGGGGCTTTGTAATGTTCAATTATACTTTCAAGAATAAGTGATAGAAATTTCACGAAGGTTCGATATAGTTATGCGATGTTTACGTAAATTTCCAAGAATAAGGGTTAAAAGCGTCAACGAGACGAAATTTGTATTTTCGGGGATCATTTAATGAAACCGGACCTAACGGTGATTGGTTATACTCTCAAGATCATCTACGTACTGATAAGAGGGGTTAAAAGTGCTTAAATTAAAAGTTAAAATGCATTTAAGAGTGCAGGGACTGAACATGCCATGTTTGAAAATACTTTTGCTGATTTCTTGAGTTTAGGCGGGCCGCGTAAGAGACCCTTTACACTTACGCGTGGCGCGTAAAAGTCCCCAGTTTCGAAAACAACCTTTATTTCCTGATTTGTTACTTGTAGCACACACATATCACTTAAGATCAACACTAGGGGCTCTCTAATGGTTTTGTAACATGGTTTTACACATGTTATCATCTGATTAACCCTCCCAAACACATGGCATGATCCAAGAAGTTCCCAAAACCTATATAAAGGATGAAAGTTCATCCATTTCAATTGCCATTTTTCATTCTATCATCACATTTCTCAAACCTGGAGCTTCCAAAGCTGAAGTGGAACTTAATTTTTGTAGAAAAGATAGCTAGGACCCTTTGTAAGTGTCTTAGCCCTCTCATTAGTTCAGTTTTATGTTTTAACAACCGAAAAGTCAAGTTATCGTAAATTAACTTTGACTTTCGGTTTAAACTCTAATGGTCCAGCCACTGATCAAAATGAATGTGAGTATAAGACCATAGTTAGGTAGGTGATTAACCCTTAAAAGGGCACCTCCTAATTCCTTCGTTGGCTTAGTTAATTGTCGGGTCAAACCCTTTAGGTAAAAAGTCAAAGTTGGCAGATTTATAAATAATAATCAAAACCAATGATTTAGAGGTTATAAATTATATTTTAACACTCTAATAACTTGGTAATTATTATTAGAACATGTCTAAGCATGTTCAACCCGACAATTTTGAGTTTAGGGTCGGTTCGCAACCGAAAGTCGCAAATGCTTGACTTTTTCTTTGACTTTCAGCTCTGACCCGATTAAGCTTGATTCTTCCATGATTTAAGCTTCCATTAGGACCGTACTATATGGTAGTATAACCCCCTGAAGTTATATTGCTTGGTCCTTAGTAGTTTGAATTATATGCACATGTCCGTTATTATGCTTATAAATGCCCATTTCGCCATTTTGACATATAAATGAGAATTTTGAAAATGTGAGAGGACAAAAACCTTTATTACTGATATATAAGGTTGTCCCGAAAATTTGACATCAGTTCTTGGTCCCAAGTATGAGTTATGCTCGATATCGTAATTAGAAGCTCTTTATTAATTAAATTGCGATATCTTGCATAAGGCATGTTTAAACTTGGATTTTGACCCAAAACTCATTACCTACTGTTAAGATATTATTCTTTGGGATTTTTGGAATTTTTGATCAGATTATAAACTGATCGTATCATAGAGTTCTTGTGTAATTCGGTAAATGACGATAATACCCTTTTCATGCATAAAATGAGAATTATAATTGATTTGAATGCCAAACCTTTTCCTACTGATTTATTACATCAAATAATTTATTTTGAACATTTGAAACTGATCAAAATCTCAGATTTCCATAAAACCCTTTAATTATCGTCATTAGCGATTTTACGCTAATTAGGTGCATAGTATGGTTCTTAAACCATATTTAACATCTAAGACTCGTTACCTACTGATTTTATAATTAAATTTTAATATTATTGCAGTAGGTATAAGTCGGGAACTCGGACTTCAAAAAATGTCCGTAAAAGCATATGTGAAATGACCAAAATACCCTTTCGGGGCATAGTTTGGTCATAAATAGTAAATTTCACATATGAATGATATCTTACTGATGTAATGTGATAAATTAAATATTTTTTACTGATTTCAAAAGACCAAAACTTTGGTTTGTTATAAAATATGTTTTATAAACATTAAAATTACCAAAATGCCCTTATGGGACTTAAATTGGTCTAAATTACTTTTTGGGCATATATGTTAACATCCTACTGATGTATTAACATATTTTAAGCATAATAACAATTAAGACCTGTTTATAATTAATTTGGTTACCCGTTACGCGTTTACGCGTTCGGATCGGTTTATGTAACTAGTTTATGTAAGTTTGCCGAAACGGGTTTAACCTTATCGTTTTTATCTCAAAAACCAGAATGTGTTTAGTTTACCCATATTATACAAGTCTTCATACTTGTTGGGTCTAAATAACATTTTATTCCGGTCATCGCTTAATCTAGCGTATCGTACCGCTTTAGATACTTTAAGCAAGCCGGTCTAAGTCTACGACTTAAATAAGACCGTTAGCATTTTGAATTGGTTATATATTACCATCACTCCAGACTAGAGTCACCCGGTAAAAGCTACCTGCATTTAGATAGATTGGATACGACTAAGTTATTTTGCTGTGAATCAAGTATTAGCTCAGGTAAATACTTTTAACTTATTTTCCCTTATTCGGGCTTGGGATATGGTATATTAATACCGCTTGGTCGGGTATGAGATCATTTAATCGGATTGTGATTTAATAAATTTGCATAACCTGTTTTAATCTATTTTGTTTGATAACATAAACATTGGGGGTTAACGACCGTGTCCTGGATATCCTCGGCTCATTTAAGTTATTAATGGCCACGACCTATGCACGGGGTGTAGGCATACACCTGACAGATGCAAATGCTAAATATTAAATTACCCACAAGTTGGGGATAACTCCTTTGTGGGTTTTATAAGTGGTGAGTCGGTTAATCATGACCGGCTTCCAAACCGGCCCCATATGTGTGACAAACATGTAAAACTGTATACAAGATTTTATTAAAGATTGTCCCAAGTTATAAATGGTTTGTGGCTTGTGCACTTAAATCAATTTTCATAAACTCTTTTTAAATGAGTCGGTTAATTGTATTTACCAGTGAAAACTGACGTATTTTCCAAAGACTAAGTGGCAGGTACTACTCGTAATAGGCTGGGGGATTGGTCGGTGTCGAAATAGAGGATCTTGCAAATCCTTAAAGATGCCTTAAAGTCTGCTAAACTTCATTTTGTACATTCTGTAAAGATCCACCTGTGGATTTGATATTACAGGCTCGTCTATAATAAATACTTTGATATTTTCAGACATTTGAGTTTGTAATAATATTTTATATTCCAAGACTTCCGCTGTGCTATTCTGTGTATGTTTGACCATGATGATATCAACTACGTCACGATACTCCCCACCGGGCCCACCGGTAATATGTGGAAATATCGGGGTGTGACATGAAGATGAACAAGTAATTGCAGCGGAAACTAAATATGGAAACAAACTTTCATACACAATCAAACAGGAGAATTGTTTTCAACACACAAGTTTATCATTGAACCGAATAATTGAATTTATTTCAAACATCAATTACAATTGCATGCATGTATCACAAACTCCCCCTCAACCTGAGCTCACAATGAATTGTCCGTGCAGGAAGACAAGTGATGAAAGAGCTAATAGAACAGTACAGGGTACTGTTCTATTTATAGGCACGAGCAAACCACTGAAGCATCTTGGCTGACGTCACCATGAAAGTGACATCTAACCTCCTAACAACCTGTAACTACTAATCTAATACAACAACTGTTTGCTAACTACTTATTACATTACAATACAAAGGAATAGACTAAACTACTGCTTTCTCCTTCCACTATTGTGACTCCAGCAGTACTTTATATCTTTAGTAGTGCTTGACCCATAACAGTAGATTGATCATCAGGGCTTTAGTCTTCATCAGTCTTTATACTTGATCAGTTGTTTGTAGAACAACAGTTGTATACGAATAGTTGATGAAGGCCATCAGTTGTTAGAAACACTTTCAAGGGGAAAGTTTGAATACAGCATCTGCTTATTCTGGATCCACTGCTCTGATCCAGTTTTGGTTTTAATCAATTGTTCCTTTGGTAGGGTTCAATCCCAACAATGTAACACCCAACCATAACAAATACTTTAATCATTCAGATATCATGCATGTGTTAAAACGTAAAACGAATTGTGAGAACTTGATAGTGAAACAAATAACGCATAGAGGAAAGACCTTGAGATTTCAGGTTGTCAAATTCAACATGGTTGATCAATTGCCAGATCATATTGATGTAACCTATTCAAAATCTGATGATAATTGTGATTCAGAGATGGTAGGTAAGGTTGTTGAAAGTGTGTTGCAAGATGATTCTATCAAAACAGATAAGTTCGAATCATCGGATGAAAATGAGGGGAGTTTTCATGAATGTTATTTGAAGAATTCAAAATCTAATAAAAACGCGAATGATGATCTGATAGGATTGGCTTATACCATGACTGGATCGGAAAAATTATTCTCAGATATTGAAGTTCTGATTCAGAATGTGATTTTGGAAAAGATTGACAAAGTTTTCAAACTGGTAAAAATTGAGAAATCTGAGATAGAAAAATTTGCCGGAAAAGCAAGCAAGAAAACTTTTTATAACAAACCTAGTTACAAAAAGAAAAACTTGAAGGCTGGGTTGGGTTATAAGAAGAAACAAAATCATAAAAGGTTTGAAAAGAAAAATCATCAGAAAAAGATGAATTTTGTTCATGGAACAAGTTTAGAAGAAGAAAAAGAACTTCAATTTAGGCGACAGTCTAATGAAGAGTTCTATGCTCAAAAGAAACAACAACAACAACAACAGGTTAAAGATGTTTCCAAGAGAACATGTTTTAAATCTGATCAATTCGGACATCTTGGTCGTAAATGTCCTAATATGAAACCTGTTGATGTTGTTAAACAGAAGTCAACCAAGTTTGAATCAAAACAAACTTGGAAACCGAAACCAAAATCATCCAAGTTTGATCCAAAACAAGTTTGGAAACCAAAAGTTGATCCAAAATTTTATCAAAGGAAGGTTTCAAAAGGTCAAATTTGGGTGGTCAAGCAACAAAAGACTTCTGTGAGTGAGAACAATAAAGAAAATGTTTTTGAAAAGAATGATAGAAATTATCCAGTTTTAACTGGAAAAATACATATTAATCTACCTGAGTCAAAGCACGCTTGGGTTGCATTATTCAAGTAATTGAATGAGTTGTATGTGCAGGTGCTCCAGGTGATGGTTGGCTGTCAAGAGGAAGAGCGGAGCAGCCTGGCACGGAAGGAGGCTGAAGGTCCCTGCAACTGAAAATAGGGAGTTTATTTGTTTTTGTACATAAATCAAAAACCCTAAAAATGAAAAATTTAAAAACCAAAAATATGTTTTTTATTTTGTTAAAAACTGAAAAATGAAAAAAATATGTGTGTTTTAAATTTTGTTAAAATCAAAAATTTCAAAAATATGTTTATTGAATATGTCGAAACCCTCACAACTGAACAAACATGATTATTTCACAAATGATTCAAATGGTTTTAACTTTGTTAAAAATCAAAGTGTTGTAAATCATGGGGGTACTTTATGTGAAACAGAGCATGTAACGTAGAAAGTGGATGTCGAGATAAAGTTATCTATATCAGGTTGTCAAATTTTCTTTAAATGTTTTGAATTTTAGGGGGAGTAAAAATTTTCTAAAAATGCAAAAACATTTGAAAATTTGAAAAAGACAAAAACAATAGAAAAACAAAAAGAGTTTTGTGTAAAAAGAGGAAATGATAGTACATCAGTAGACAATCACACCATGCTAAAGAAATGGAAAGTTAAAATGTAATAAACGGTCTCACTGATGATATGCCAGTAGGTTTTTACACATTTAGTAGATTGATTTCGAGATATAAACCTAAAATCAATAGCTTACTTATCTCGTGGGAACATCTCTCGGGTATATGGATAACCTCCGAAATTCCGTTTGAGAGGTTGCCTGATTCTGAGATACTAGGTCTTTATACTGTTTGATATCTGGGGTATTATACCTGGTCTTTTGATTTTACGTCAGCAATGGCCTATACCTCGTATAATACTTAACGCTCTTTAAAAAGCTTTCCATCTGCATAAAAATTGAGAAATATCGAAAGATATAAATCAAGTGCAGTTGTAAAGAAGATCCCTAAGAGGGACACACCTAAAGTCGAGCCTTCATCTCTTTGACTGAACGGTAGTTCATACCTGAGCTTTCAAGGTCTCGCACTAACCCAGAGTACCAATATCAATATAGTATTGTTTTGGTCAAAAATTACCGAAGCAATTAAGTGATCAAATTAGTAAAGTGAGGTAGTGTGCTAGAAAGTGTATTTGAAAATATGCTTGTTGAGTTAATTAGGAAATCAGTATTCAAGATACGGCTCAGGATATTGAGTTGTATCTATGATCAAACAATGAGCAAAAGTAAAGTAAACGACACTAGATGTACGAGGAAAGCCCTTGATCAATCTAGATCGCCGGCATAAAACCTCGGGAGCTGACAATCGCAGCTGCCTTGTTCTTCTTATTACTTCAAACGTCAGGATACAGTGCAGGATGTGGTGCGGATCGACTACGTGTTATAATGAAATTTGAATACAAGTGTGGTGTTTGCAATGAGCTAGAGAGTGAAAGTGTTCGAGAGTGTTAGTAAAAATTGTGTGCCTTAAACTGATCTGCCCCCACCTATTTATAGTAAAGATAAAATAACAAACTATCCTAAACTTCCGGGATCCACCGAATATTCCTTCATCGAACGTTGTAGACCTGGTCTTTCGGGCTCAACGTCTCTCCTTCAACAAACTCGTCCGAGTCTTGAGGAGAAGAAGTCCACTTGACCGTTAGCAAGCCTCAGCCGTTAACCTGCACGTGGTTAATTCAATAAACCTCAGGATATCGCCCAAGATGTTAGCAATATCCTCTTCCAGCATCCTGGTCACAAACAAACAAAGGCAGGATATTGGTCAGGATATGTATGCAAAGAAAATGACCCCTAACAATTGTCCCCAAATATATCGGTTGGTATACCAATCCAACGGATATATTTCAAAAATCTTATCCCATAACTCAAGACATTTAAAACGAAGCGACGGTCAAGATCACATCGTAACCTCCAACGCGTTTTTTACTCAATGGAGATCCACAACGCCCCTATATCTTCTCTTTTCTTGTTTGAAAAACAGATATCTTCAACAGAACCTTCAGGTAATCCTCCATTTCCGATTTACTTTTTATCAATTTACATCACCTTTCTCGCAATGGACGTCGAAACCTTCACCCAGCAGAATCTCCTTAAAAATCCCGAAAAGGAGATCTGTGCTTTTGACAACGCAGACATTGCAGCTTTAAGAGCTTCCGGCGCTTTCCCTGATAACACGGTCTTCAGACCATTCGATCGGTCAATCCGATCGGATGTTTCTTCCACTGAATGGGTTTGTTTTCCAGCATATCCTTTTTCACTAGGTCTTCGATACCCTTTTCCTGAACTCATGATGCAATTCTTTCGAACCACCGGCATCTCTTTTGCTCGAACCATGCCCATGGTTTGGAGAGTACTAATTGTACTTAATCAAATCAAAAATCTCCATTGTTCCGACCTTCGCATCGAGGATTTGCCTATTGCTTATCGCCTCCGATCCCACGGCTCTAGCCGGTTCTTGCTCTTCTCGACCTCCAGCAAACCCCTGATTCTCAAGGCCACCAAAAACGAAGACGGATGGCAACGTAAATTTTTCTTTGTCAAACGAGACTCCATTGCTGAGGGTGCCAGCCTTCCGGTGGAGTGGTTAACCACCGGTAGGATCATAAATATCCTCATAGACCATTTGATTGTTATCTTCTATTAATATTCTTCTTTCTGATCTTTATGCAGTGAACTTCAAGGAAGTTGCTCCCCCTACCGCTGAGTCAGAAGAGAGAATCAATACTGTTTACCAGTTACCTGCAATAGACAGGACTTTCACCACACACGTCCCAAGTTCCAGTCAATACTCATCATCCGAGATGTCTGGTAAGAATTGCTTTCAAAATAATTAGTCAAAACAGTATAATGATAAGATAAAGAGTAAATTTTTTCCCTTTATGCAGCACCAGCTAAGATCCCTGAAGTCTTTGACCTTGACGAATTGGACAGCTATTCTGACCAGATCCAGGTCAAGAAAGAACCTAGCCCCAAGACCACAGCCACATCTAAACCTAGCAGTTCCAAAGCCATCATTATTCCCAAACCTTCACCGGCTACCAAACCCCGGAGTTCCAGTTCCCGCAAAAGGAAAGAACCTGATTCCCCTGTCATTTCTGACACCTTTCCTTATGAGAAGCACGGGTTCATTGAAGCCAGTGGGTTTATGACTTCTTTTCTTAACCAGGTTAGTATTCTCATATCATATCCTGCGATTTACATTATTTTCAAAGATTTAACAATATTAATCCCTGTCTTCTTACCTTTGTAGGGTCTTGAGCGTTTGGTTCATTTATATCAAGAATCCTGCAAGCTTAACAAAACGCTTGAATCTAAGCTAAAGGAAGCAGAAATCACAATCTCCGATCAAGGCATGATTGCAGCCGCCAAATCTCGTCACTACGAGGAGAAATTCAAAGCTATGATCCAGGAACACCAAGTTGCTCTCAACAAAGCTACTCTTCAAGCCCAGGCCGATCTGGAAGCCGCCCATGTGCAGTACGAACGGGATATGGTCAGCTACCGGGAAAGCCTCAAAAGTTCCGTCGTCATTTCTCTCCTTCAAGCCAGGTTGAAGATGGCTCATGAAGCCAAAACATTAGGTTTCGAATGCCCTTCTTGGGATGTTGGTGCTTGGGAGACCAAGCTGAAGAACCTCGGCGGCACCTCTTCCAAATCAACTGTCGAAGGACCTTCCAAAGCAGTTGAAAAAGCAACCGATGCTGAGAAGGATGCTGAGGCGGATCCCAAGACGGATGTTGCTGAAACCACTATGGACCAAGAAGGCACTACCCCCTAGAGCTTATGTCCTTTAAATCACTCGAACAATTTTATGTTTTTATGAACAATTTATTTCTGTGTCGAAACAATTTGATAGCCGAAGGTGGATGGGTCCTGGGTTTCAGGATGAAACCCTCGGTTATCAACCAGTATTGATTGCTTCAAGAATAATTTCATCTTTTTATTTGTTTGTTATTGCCTCGCATTACTTAGTGTAATTCTTAGCTTTGTAACTATCTTATGAAAATATCCTGATCAGTATGCTCAGCGATATACTGTAAAAACCTTTTATTAGATAGAACTTCCAAACGTTCCTTCAACTTTGTAGAAATTTCTTTAGAAAGTGAAAAACAATCTATCTTTTCAAAACCAAGTTTTGATAATATTTAAATGATCAAAGTTCCAAACTAATACTAGTTTCAAACACCCTAATCAAATATCCTGAAAAGGACTTTGAGAATATATCAGGATACTTAACATAATGTTACTAAAAACTTAAACGATGCTTACAAAGGAAAGATCATACCCGGAGTAGTATATAACCCTTTTATCAAACCTCAATCTCCTTGCAACTTTTCCAATGAAGACGTCCCCTGTGTGAGATATTTAGCATACTAGTTCCGAACTTTAGCCTTTGATCTTTGAGCTTTACAAAGATCATAGCCTTGGTAGGAATGTCCCCTGTGTACAATGTCTTCAAATACTTAGAAATCTTCTGAATGTCAGTTTCCATTGTATAGGCAATTTTTTTAGATCCCAAGGGTAAAACCCAAGGATGTACTGGAGATAAATCCCTTGTATCCTGGGGAAAATCCCAAATTTTCATACGCTACAGGCGGGAGTGTATAAACTCCAAGACTTAGAAAGGTGAAAACCTTTAAACCTTAGAGAGTATGAAAATACCCTTTCGTGAGAGAGGGTGATCAATCCTCATATACCTTTAGGATTCAGGATATAGCCAATAGTAACGAAATTGTCAGCCACTTTTACATGGACTGGTCCCGCCACCTTGAACTGTCCCTGAATAACTTGCGCTCCAGGCGGGGTGTTTAAACCCAATTCGGAAGAAAGGTGAATACCTTTAAACCTGTGAAGGGATCAGGATCCCTTGTACGTGAGAGAGGGGGCCAATCCTCTAATCTTTCGAGTTATCCTGAGTATATATCCTGGAGCTATATCCTGAAACATATTCTGCAAAACAATTGTAAACTAAGGTGGGTGTTAGCTTGGCTAACACCCCTCCGATGCTTAAGTTAGTATTGGGTTTCAAAGAATAAATTAAACCAAAACATATTTAAAAAAGATAGAATTCATACCATCCTGAGTTAGAAATTGAATTCTAAACTCACTTGAAATAGAGCTTAAGGTGTATAGCATTCCAAGACCTCGGTAGCATATCCCCTTCCATATTCTTGAGTTTGTATGCTCCTTTCCCTGCTTCTGATTCAACTTCATATGGTCCTTCCCATTTTGGAGCTAACTTACCATCGGCAGGATTAGTAGTATTCTGAAAAGCCTTTCTTAGCACCCAATCTCCAACCTTAAATCTTCTGGTCCTAATATTCTTGTTATATGCCCTGGATATTCTCTGTTGATATGCTGCCATCCTTAGCCTTGCCGCATCTCTCTTCTTATCTATAGTGTCTAAATCCTGACTCAAGGCTTCAGGATTCTGCTCAGGATCACTTAGGGTAGATCTTGCAGTAGGTATTGTCATTTCCGTTGGAATCATTGCTTCTGCTCCAAATACCAAGGAAAATGGAGTTTGGCCTGTTGCATTCTTTACCGTTGTCCTATCAGCCCATAAAACAAAGGGTAATTCTTCTGCCCATCTCCCTTTTTTGGCTCCAAGTCTCTTCTTTAAGTTATTGACAATTATCTTTTTTGAGGATTCTGCTTGTCCATTTGCTTGAGGATGTACCGGAGTAGATGTAATCATTTTGATTCCCCAACTTTTGCAAAAGTCAGTAGTTCTCTTGCTTATAAATTGAGAACCATTGTCACAGATTATCTCGGCTGGTACTCCGAATCTGGTTAGGATATTCCTCTGTATGAAGGATACTACTTCTTGATCTCTCACTTGAACAAATGCTTCTGCTTCAACCCACTTAGAGAAATAATCCGTCATTGCTAGCATAAAGACTTTTCCTCCCAGAGCTTTTGGTAGCTTTCCCACTATATCCATACCCCACTTCATAAACGGCCAAGGGGAAACAATAGGATATAATGGTTCAGCAGGTTGATGCAGTATGTTACTATGTCTTTGACATGCGTCACATCTTCGAGCATATTCTGCTGCATCCTTTCTCATTGTTGGCCAATAATATCCTGTCCTTAACACTTTTGAGAATAACGACATGCCCCCAGCATGGTTACCACAATCCCCTTCATGTATATCCTGAAGTGCTTCTTTGGCTTCAGGACCCTCCAAGCACCTCAAATACGGTCCTGCAAGAGATTTCTTGTATAAAATATTATTTATAATAGTGAATCGTGATACCTTCATCCTAAATGCCTTAGGATTCTCATTTCCAGGGATGTGTCCTTCTTTGAAATATCTCATGATTGGAGCCATCCAGGATTTAGGATCCTCTTCAGGATGTTCTGCTCCAGGATCCTGAATACCCGCTACTTCTTTATCCTGAGGATTCGTTGCAGGGTATAAGACATGTAATATTGGTATTTGGGTCCCTTCAGGTATCCTGATCGATGATCCCAAATTTGCTAAGGCATCCGCTTCAGCATTATCCTCCCTCGGTACCTGTTCAAGTATAAAAACATCGAAATATCCTGCTAATTTTTTGAGAATATCGAGATATTCGATTAATTTCTCACCCTTAACTGCATAGGATCCATTAAAATGGTTAGTAATTAACAAAGAGTCAACATATACTTGCAAAATTTTGATACTCATGCTCTTAGCCAACTCTAATCCTGCAATTAAAACCTCATACTCTGCTTCATTATTAGTAGCAGGAAATTCACACCTAATAGCCTGGGGTAATATGTCCCCCTGTGGCGATTTTAGTAGTATTCCTAATCCTACTCCTCTTACATTAGATGCTCCATCAGTATACAATGTCCAGGATCCTGAGGATTCTCCTAACTGTTGAACTTCTAGGTCTACCTCATCCTGAATATCACTACTGAAATCAGCCACAAAGTCAGCTAAAGCTTGAGACTTTATGGCATTTCTAGGTTCATATACTAAATCATAAGCACTTAACTTTATTTACCACTTGGCCATCCTGCCTGACATCTCTGGTTTCCTGAGCACATTTTTGACAGGATAATTTGTTTTAACATGTATCCTATGTGTCTCGAAATAATGCCTAAGTTTTGTCGATGCCATAACTAGAGCTAATATCAATTTTTCTAAATGAGAATACCTAGTTTCAGCATCTAGCAAACTTTTACTAACATAGTAAACAGGATATTGTTGACCTTCATGGTCTTTTACAAGAACGGCACTTACAGCATTCCCTGATACAGCAAGGTATAGGGATAGTGGTTCACCATTTTCAGGCTTCATTAATAAAGGTGCGGTTGAGAGATATCGTTTCAAACCCTGCAAGGCTACTTCATGCTTCTCCCCCCATTCAAATCTTTTGTTCTTCTTTAGGATATCATAAAAATCTTTGCACTTCTCTGAGGATCTCGAGATAAACCTGTTTAAAGCTGCTACTCGGCCTGTCAATCTTTGTACGTCCTTCATATTTGAGGGTGATTTTATATCCAGGATAGCTTTGATCTGCTCTGGGCTTGCTTCTATCCCCCTTTTTGTCACCATATATCCAAGAAACTTTCCTGCCCCCACTCCGAAATGGCATTTAGCAGGATTCAGCTTCATGTTGTATCGATCCAGGATATCAAATGCTCCCTTGATATCCTGGAGGTGATCCTCAGCCTTTTTAGATTTCACCACCATATCATCGATATATACCTCCATGGTGTCCCCCAGTTTGTCTTTGAACATCATGTTTACCAATCTTTGGTATGTTGCACCTGCACTTTTCAAACCAAAAGGCATAGCTGTATAACAATAAATACCTGTTGGTGTCATGAAGGCAGTATCCTCCTGGTCAGAAGGCTCCATTTGGATCTGTTGAAATCCTGAAGATGCGTCCATGAAGGTCAGCATTTCATGCCCGGCAGTGGCATCTACCATTGCATCAATGTGGGGAAGAGGAAATGGGTCTTTAGGACAAGCTTTGTTCAAGTCTGTGTAGTCCACACAAACTCTCCATTTCCCATTTTTCTTCTGTACTACAACCACGTTTGCGAGCCACCTTGGGAACTTAACCTCTCTGATCATCCTGGACTTCAATAATCTCTCAACTTCCTCCTGGATAATTGTGTTCCGTTCAGGAGCAAACTTCCTTCTTTTTTGCTGCATAGGCTTGAAAGATTTATCAATTCCAAGCTTGTGAGTGATAATATCTTTGGATATGCCTGTCATATCCTCATGCTTCCATGCAAACGTTGACATCCTGCATTTCAAAAAGTTAATTAATTGTTCTTCAATATCCTGAGGGATATTGGTCCCTACGAGCACCGAAATATCGGGATTATCCTGGTCCAGGATAATTTTCTTCACATCCTGCTCCGGATCCTCCACGATATCCTGGGCCCGCGTCTTTAATTGCTATGCTGCACTAGGTTTGGTTGAGGATTTCATCGAGGATGAGTAGCATTCTTTCGCCTCCTGCTGATCACTATCGACTTTGACAACTCCCCAAGGTGTAGGTATCTTGATGCATTGGTGATATGTTGATGGCACAGCCTTCATATCGTGAATCCACGGTCTTCCCAGTATGATGTTGTAGCAGGAGAGAGAATCCATCACACAGAAACGTTGTATCGAGTTGACTCCTTCAACGTATACTGGCAACTTTATCTCTCCCACTGTGTTTCTAGCCTCTCCACTGAACCCAACAAGCACAGTAGACTTTGAAGTGATATCCATTGGAGATACATTCATTCTCTTCAGAGTTTCTAGTTGGATTATGTTGACGGAGCTGCCGTTATCAACTAATATCCTTCGTACAAAATGGTTAGCCACATATAACGTTATTACCAGAGCATCATGGTGAGGATCCTGGACAGTATCCCTATCATCAGCATCAAAAGTGATCACTTTGTCAGTTGTGAGGGTAGTCATCCTGACAGGTTTGTCTCCCCTTTCGGCCTTAGCTTCTTTTGCATGTCTCTTTGCTGCCGAATACGAAGTTCCACAAATGTCGGATCCTCCCGAAATGAAGTTGATTATCTTGGCATCCGCAGGAGGTGATGCTGCTCGTTCAGGATCCTTCTCAGTATCCTGACCCTTATTCTTCTTTCTTCCTAAGAGATCTTTCAGATATCCCTTGCTTAGAAGATAGCTTATTTCTTTCCTTAGAGCAATGCAATCCTCAGTTACATGTCCGAAATCTTCGTGGAAAGCACACCATTTTGACTTATCTTTCCAGTCAGCCTTTTGTTGATTCTTTCGAGGCCACCTAGCCTTGTCTCCTAGACCCTGCATGGCATACATCAATTCAGGAATGTTAACAGAAAAGCAATATTCAGACAACTCAGGATACTCTTCAGGATCCTCATCTTCGACAGCATTCACTCTCTTGTTTTCATTTATGCCATATGGCTTAGGCCGATATGACTTGAATGAGGATTCTGACTTCCTGTTAGTTGACTCATAAGTGTTAGATGAGTTCATCCTTTCTTGCATCTTCTTGTCATCTTCCAGACGGATATATCTCAAAGCCCTGTTACGAGCTTCGTCTAGATTCCTGCAGGGATTCATTATAAGATCCTGATAAAACTGAGAATCCTTTTGTAATCCCATCTTAAAAGCTTGCACAACTGTTGCAACATCAAGATGTGGGATATCCAAGGATTCTCGACTGAATTTGTTCACATAATCCCTCAAGGATTCCTGAGGCCCTTGAGTTATCCTGTAAAGATCACTAGTTAGTTTCTCAAAACTCCGACTACAAGAAAATTGACTGTTAAATAAATTAACCAAATGAGCAAATGAAGTAATTGAGTGAGGAGGAACGTTTAACAGCCATTTTAAGGCTGATCCTGTTAGAGTAGAACCAAATCCCTTGCACAAGCATGCTTCCTTGAGCTCCGGAGGGATAGGGTTAATCTCCATTCTTTCCCTATACTGAGCAATATGCTCTTCAGGATCCGTAGTCCCATCATAAAGCTTCATGTTGAGGGTTTGGAATCTCTTTGGGATCTCAGCATCACAGATAGGATATGCAAAACGAGATATCTTGTGGCTGTCTTGGGACACTTCCGGGATCGGCTGGACTACCCCAGGTACACTAGATATCATGTCCTTCAACTTCTGAAGTTCCCTAGTAAGTGCTGATGTTACACCTGTATCCTGCAAAGATCCACTATTGTTAGTAGCATGAGTATTATTATTATTTGACACGTTACCCGTTGGAGGATTTTGCCCATATCCTGAAACATATCCTGAGCTCCTCATGGTTGACATCCTGACCGAGGAGGGTATTTCAGGAGTACGATTCTGAGGAAGGCTGGGCACAATATTCCCCCTGTTATCCTCAGTATACACAGCTGAACTAAAGTTCAACGTTCTGGGATGTAATGGAGTGACATTATCCTCAGCAGATCTGCTCGAGCTAGACTTCAGGAGTTGTATTTCCCTTAAAAGCATTTGGTTTGTTTCTTGTTGCTGCCTCATTTGTTCCTGCACACTTCCAAATAAAGTGAGAATTTCATCATTAGAAGCTAGAACAGGAGCAGATTCCTGAACACTGCGAGTAGGGATAATATCCTGAGGTCGTGAAGAGGCTGGCATCCTTGGAGGAGGTGGTGGAAGCACCGAACCAGTAGTAGCAGAAGTCATAGCAGACACAGTAGAGGAACTCATGTTTGATCTTGAGGCCATTATGGACAATGTGGCAAAAAGTTTTGAAAATAGAAAGCCGATTAGCGATTTCACAAATTTTTTTAGTAAAGAGAGCACCACTTGCCCCACGGTGGGCGCCAAATTGTTTTGGTCAAAAATTACCGAAGCAATTAAGTGATCAAATTAGTAAAGTAAGGTAGTGTGCTAGAAAGTGTATTTGAAAATATGCTTGTTGAGTTAATTAGGAAATCAGTATTCAGGATACGGCTCAGGATATTGAGCTGTATCTATATGATCAAACAATGAGCAAAAGTAAAGTAAATGACACGAGATGTACGAGGAAAGCCCTTGATCAATCTAGATCGCCGGCATAAAACCTCGGGAGCTGACAATCGCAGCTGCCTTGTTCTTCTTATTACTTCAAACGTCAGGATACAGTGCAGGATGTGGTGCGGATCGACTACGTGTTACAATGAAATTTGAATACAAGTGTGGTGTTTGCAATGAGCTAGAGAGTGAAAGTGTTCGAGAGTGTTAGTAAAAATTGTGTGCCTTAAACTGATCCGCCCCCACCTATTTATAGTAAAGATAAAATAACAAACTATCCTAAACTTCCGGGATCCACCGAATATTCCTTCATCGAACGTTGTAGACCTGGTCTTTCGGGCTCAACGTCTCTCCTTCAACAAACTCGTCCGAGTCTTGAGGAGAAGAAGTCCACTTGACCGTTAGCAAGCCTCAGCCGTTAACCTGCACGTGGTTAATTCAATAAACCTCAGGATATCGCCCAAGATGTTAGCAATATCCTCTTCCAGCATCCTGGTCACAAACAAACAAAGGCAGGATATTGGTCAGGATATGTATGCAAAGAAAATGACCCCTAACAAGTATATTTACCGGTAAGATTGTATCTAGGGAATCTTGATACAGGAGTATATTCTAAGGTGGGACACGCGAATAAGTTAAGTTCTTAAAACACTAAATCTCGTATCTCGAATCAGTTGAAGTTTGTGTGAAAATTTAAGTGGATTAGTATACTGACAATCTAAGTGAATCGTTTAGAATTTAAAGTGTTTATAGCTCAACGGTGCTAGTGATTTGTCATAAACTGATATGATCCTCTGACGCGAACTCAAACAAAAATATTGTCTGTAAATATTTGTGTACTGCTTTATGTTTCAGAAAAATTCAAAAAGATTTTGTTTTTACTTTATTTTCGATAACCGATGTTCGAAAGCTGAGTTTCAAGATCTAAGTATGTTGAATATGTTTCTGAAAATAAAACGAGTTCATTAATTTGAAATTTGAGGTTTTAAAATGAAAAATTTCAAAAACAGTTTGTGAAATCTCCAAGGTCATTAAATTGGACTTGGATGATTAGTTGATAAAAGTTTTGGATGCTTTAATTGTCATATTTTGATACTTAGAGTCAGGTTTCGATCTTGATTTTACATTGTCAAATACTTGAAGTTGTGTGATAGGGGGAGAAGAGTCAGGAAATCCTGGAAAATTTCATACCGTTAAATTTATAATTAGAGCCAGGTTACTGATTATGAATATGTGTGTTTAAGGGCTAGGAAATCGTTCTTGGGAGATTCTAAACAGATTTCTGTGAACAAACGATGTCCTGTGCAGTCACATATTTGAAATTCTCCATCTTATTCATGATTAAATGTTTAGAGCTAGATTTTCGATCCTGAACTTAAATTGTCAAATATCTTACAAATAGTTTGAGATTTGCAGATGATAAGCCAGATTACGATCCCGATAGTTGAGCTTAAGGGGGAGTCTGAACATGAGCTCAAAGCAAGGGGGAGCTTGCAAAGAACCAGGTAACTATCCTGGAGGAGCTTGTAGAGTTGGAGACAGGTGTCGATTCGAGAAGCTGAAAGCACGAAAGCTTAAAGCAAGGGGGGCCTGAAGATTGAGATAACCAAAAGGAGGAGCAGCTGAGGCTGTAAACACATCCACGGGGAGTCTGTTGGAGTAAAAGGGAGAGTCTGTGGTGCTGAAGTTGTTATCACTTTATGAAGACTCGGAGAGAGAGAGAGAGAGACATAAAGCTACTAGATTGAATGTAGTAATATTCAAGGGGGGAGTCTGTGAGTGTATAATGTCTATCACTTCCGTCAATCACGTATCATAGCTTAATCAAATGATGCAAGACCGATGCTGAACTGAGATGAAGTTAAAGTTAGTATGTGTTGAAGCCCATCCGAACAGATGGACATTAGGTCCATTCGGACGGATGCATGTTCATGTATATCCGGATAGTATAGTTTAGTCCATCCGTCTGGATGTAGGCCCATCTGAATATTTATATAAATCGTTTTATTTACCTCTCTAAAAATTTGTTTCCCTCCATCACACTTGTTTTTCCTTTAAACTATTTTTCATTTATATTCTTGTGTTCTTTTTGCTTCCCAGTTTCCACTATATACATTGATGGATGGTGATATGAGGTTACTTGCATTCTATGTCTCTTGATTCCCATCTCTCTGAAATCTTCTTCTCCGCCCTCACATGAATATCTATTTGTCGGTGGTGCTCAGCAGCGAAGCGATGGTAGTGATGTATCTGCACATGTATAAAGTTGCTTCTAAGATCTCAAACGGTGCTTACATTACATTACTTTCATTGTTACTTCTATGTGTAATTGTGAATCAGTTACTTGTTTATGAGTAAGAATCCCGCCAACTATTTGAGGAATTTTCCTCCAACTAGAGGCTTTGAGGCTACAAAGGAAGACAATCATCTATTGGTTGCTTCATTATTCATTATTTCATTTGTGTGATAGAGATGTACACAAAAGTGGGAAACTTGGTGAATCAAGTGAAAAAATAGGTAATGGTTTCATTGTAGTTATTTATTTACGTTTATAATACACTTAATTTTTTGTTCAATTGGTTTTGATGTTTCTTCAAGTTCTTTTTTGTGAGATGTTATTTTGTACACACTTTATTTTCCTTCATCATTTATCTTAAAGTTTATACCTTTTTAATTGTTTGTTTAATTAAATAGCATCAGCGTCAGAGTGCAAACTATTTAGGAAAACATAAATATGATTAATTCACATATTTTCAAACAGACGTGATCTCATATTTCTCTAGTCTTATTATTAGTTGTGTCTTTGTTCTTTTTAATTTGGGTTATAGGTTCTTCAGTTACTTTGATCGGCGCTTTGCTACTTGAGCTATTGTGGCCCTCAATGTAAGGCATACTTAAGTGAAAAAAATATTGATCAGTATCTACTTCCGTTGTTGTTGTTGTTCGTTGTTACTAATTGATTTCAAAAACATATATTTGTAGGTTTGTCAGTCAATGAAATATAATTAAAAATACACTAGTAAAAAAAGACAAGATATAAGAGGGTTGTTAATGTATTATTAATATACACGTCACTTCTTGAGTTTATACAGTTGTTGGTGATATTGTCACACCCTCAAATTTCACATGCGGGGTTTACCGTGAGACGTGTGACAAATCAGGATCTAGCCATTAATCATATTGAACAAGTCACAACAAATTTAAAAGAAGTAGTTTTCTATCACATTCAACACGAATAGTGATAAAACTTTGAATGTCCAAAACAAAGGTTTAAGTTTAACAGCGAAACAAAATGTTTAAAATATCCAGACATAATTAAAACCACAGTTGTTTATCATGATAAAAGAAAATAGTTCAACCACAAACCATGACACCCTCCAAGCTACAATCCCTCAGCGTGCTGTACCTAACAACCTACAAAGCATGTTCAAATGTATCAACAAAGCTTGGCGAGTTCACAGTTTTAGTTCAGCAAAAATAGTTAAGTTCAAGAGTTTTAAAAACATGTCATGGGTAGCTAATCCATCGTTAAATAACTAAACTGGTAGTAACAAATACTTGACGTAGTAAGTTTTTGTGCCTCACATCAATATCTATCACCATTGACGCAACAGAAAAGGTCAGAAGTTCAGGCCCGGCTCCCAGCACGGTGTGAGTTTTGTCAGACCTAATAGCGTTATCAACTAATACCCCATTTGCCACCCGGTAACTCATCGGTATAAAGGTAGGGACTTTCATGATAGAGTTTCATTAAGCTTATTATAGACATGTAATTAAATGTTGTATTCATCCCAGGAATATAAGGTAGGGATATTGTAGTTCCCAAACCAGGGAAGCATTCTTTGGAAAAAGTAGTAGTGAACTCACCTGTGAGTGCTCGGTAAGAATTACGTGACTAGGATCAAGTGTGGTCAACCACGTTCTGATATGGTTACCATTTAATCATTAGTTACTACTCACATAAATTACATTGATTCTACACGTATTCTACTATGTAAAATGTATTCAAGATGACACCTAGTTGTTCGTTCATGTGAGTATGTGCATGTGTACATCTCATGTTATGTTTCATGTCTACTTTGGTTCTAAACATGCAAAGCTACTTTATACAAACGGACAAGAAAAATTATGATATTTTTATGAGACACGTCATATAGTTCACTAGGGTATATTCTCAAGACCTGAATGTTTACTGAAAAATTAATAAAAATCATTTAGCATACACGGGTCAGATTCGTCGCCTTCTGGCGACAGTTTACGGTATAATTTATTTAAAAATCCTTGTAAATCCTTTTAACGAAATTCCAATTGGATAATTTTATGACCTCCTAGAACTATCTACTGTAAAAATTTAACATGTTAATTCCAAGCCTAATGAAGTTATGACTCCCGTAACAGGCTAATTTCTCAAAAAAAAAAAAAAAAAAAAAACCGCAGCTTGAACCTTTAATACCGAAAAATCTCTTGACTGACCTATACTTGTTGAAAAATTATGAAACCAGTGGGGTCTGAAGCGTATTTATAAACAATACGGTTTAGGCTTAAGAACCAAAATTTTTTATTAGGTTATGACCCCCTTACAGCCATTGCATGGCGACTGAAAATTTTCAGACAGAATGTATTTGCTTTCAGGTTTCTACAAAAACATGTTTATGATATCGTCTAACCCTATTTCGACCCTTGCCCCATGTACTACACCATATATACCATATTTAACAAAAAAACTATCATCAACATCAAGTTATAAACAAAACCCTAGCATCCATGCATCTATACGAAACACGTAACCAACTTACATCAACAAAACTCAACCCTAATCTAACTTATCATGCAAGAATCATCTATCATCTAAACATGTCATAAAACGAAATCAAAGACTCATGCATAAACGGGAACCGTAAGCAAGGTTAAGATGGATTATCGGAGGTGATAAAGACCGTGAAAAGGTTTGAAGAACTGAAGAGTTGAGGGCCTGGTGTGTTTAGTCGCCTTCAGAGAAGAATTGAGATGCAGAAGTGTGTTATAACTAGGGTTTGCATGTGTATATACAGCAAACAATTGGCGGTGTAAAAGTTGGGCTAGGATCCGAGTTTTAGGTATCCGGGTTTTAGAAACTCGTAAGTTCCAAGTTTAATTTCGTCCGGGGTTGGGATATCCACCTTTTGGTTTAGATTTGGTTCTGGGTTTATGGGTTGGGTGCAATGTGTTCCGAGTTTAGGTTAAGGGATTAGGTTGGGTTATGGTTTCCGAGTTTGGGTTCCGAATTTAGGTTAGGTTTTGGGATGTTTATATACATATGTATTTCAAGTGTGTTAGGGGTTTATATACATATATATATATTTCAAGCGTGTTAGGTTTAAGAACCCATGACTTACATAACAAGTTGCACATAAACGAAGCTAGTCCCACTAATTTATGTTAGTGCGCGCATTAAAATTTACACGTGTTACGTGAATGCATGCATGAAAATGCTAAAACATAAAGGTTTTAAATGTTAAAGTTACGGTAATGACCTAAAAGTGCGAGTTGTCACATCATCCCCAAGTTGAAAGAAATTTCATCCAGAAATTTGATAAGCAGATAAAGTGTCTGAGGATTTTCCCCGGGTATCACATCATCCCCAAGTTAAATGGGAATTTTGTCCCGAAATTCGCTAGTAGAATCGCCAGTTGGTGTAACAGTTATGAACAATTGGGGATACTTGCGCATCATTTGATCTTCCCGCTCCCACGTGAACTCTGGTCCAAGTTTTGAATTCCAAGGAACTCTCACAATGGGGGATCTTTTTGCGTTTAAGGGTTTTGACTTCCTTATCCATGATCTCAACTGATTCTTTGATAAAACATAATTGATCGTCAATTTTTTTCTCTTTGAACGGAACCATAAGTTTCTTATCAGATAGACACTTCTTTGGATTTGAGACATGAAAAACATTGTGCATGCCACTAAGTTCTTCAGGTAGATTCAGTCTATAAGCCAAAGTGTCGATTCTCTCTAGAATTTCAAATGGTCCAACGTAACGCGGATTTAGCTTTCCCCGTTTCTTAAAACCAACCACACCTTTCCAAGGTGAGACTTTCAGCAAAACCATGTCACCCACTTGAAATTCCAATGGTTTTCTGCGTTTATCAGCATAACTCTTCTTGTGGTCATGAGCTGCCGCCATACAATTTCTGATTTGAACGATTTTCTTAGAGGTTTTAAGCATGAGTTCAGGACCAGTGATCTGGCTGTCTCCGACTTCAGCCCAACAGAGAGGGGATTGACATTTCTATCCGTACAACGCTTCAAACGGCGCTGCTTGGATGCTAGAGTGGTAAATATTATTATAGGAGCATTTGACCAGAGGTAGGTGTCTTACCCAACCATTTCCGAAATCGATAACACATGCTCACAACATGTCTTCAAGAGTTTAAATGGTATGTTCACTCTGACCACCGGTTTTGGGATAGTAGGCGGTGCTCAAATCTAAGTGTGAGCCGAAAGATTTATGCATAGATTGCGACAGGTGGGACGCGAAACGAGGGCCACGATCAGAGATGATGGAGATTGGCACTCCATGCCGAGAGACTACTTCCTCCATTTAAATGCTGGCAAACTTGTCATACTTGTATGTTTCTTTGATGGCAAGGAAGTGAGAAGATTTGGTTAGGCCGTCCACGATCACCCAGATGGTATCGTTCCCGCTTTGAGTCTTGGGTAATCTAGTAATAAAGTCCATGGATATTTTCTCCCATTTCCAAATTGGTAGCTTTGGTTGGTGAAGCAAACCAAACGGTTTTTGGTATTCGATTTTGACCCTAGTGCAAGTCAAACATTTGCTCACGTACGTGGCTATGTTAGCTTTCATGTTTGGCCACCAATATAGGGCCTTTAGATCATGATACATTTTGTCAGAATCGAGGTGTATAGAATATCGATACTTGTGTGCTTCGTCCATCACAACATATCTCAAGTTTCCATATAGAGGCTCCTATATTCGCTCCATGAAATAGCGAATACTGTCCGGTTTGGTTTCGAGTTGTTTCTCCATGCCTCGTATGGATTTAGCTTGGAGGTTCTCCTCCTTCAATGCTTCAACTTGAGCAGAACGCATTTGATCAGGAAGGTTGGAATGAATGGTTAGTTGCAACGCTCGAACTCGCTTGGGTTTGGTTTCTTTTTAGCTGAGGGCATCAGCTACCACATTAGCTTTACCCAGATGGTATCAGATAGCACAGTCATAATCATTTAAAGTTTCAACCTAGCGAGTTGTCACCTGTTTAGCTCCTTTTGTTCAAAGATGTGTTGGAGACTCTTGTGATCGGTATAAATCATGCATTTGGTACCGTAAAAGTAATGTAAATCTATTGTAAGTTTCTAAAAGACTCTCATTGGGGAGACTCTTAAACCTCTCCTGTGAAGAGACACAGTTTGTTCTTTTGTTTCTTTTCATTCTTTCCCTCCTTCACAAAGATTTTCTAACTGATCCCATATTTCCTTTGCAGATGCACATGCATCTACTTGAGAGAATATGTCATTGGAAGTGCCATTATCAAGAGTTATTTAGCCCTTTCATCAGCATCCACCAAATCCTTATCCACTTTGCTCCAGTTTCTTTCTTGACCAGTTGCTAGAACAACTGGGATTTCAACACTGGGAATATGTGGGCGCCTCTCAATGGATTGAAATAGAGCTCGATCATGTCCATTAAGAAAATTGATCATCCGGATTCTCCATTGGGGGTACTCCTCTCTGACCAAAGTCGAAGGCTTTGACATAGACCCGATCTTGAAAGCATTGTTTGATGTTTGAAAGTTTGCCATTTTTAGATAAAGTTTGAAAAGACAAAGTATCAAAAAGAGATACTTGAGCAGTTGATCATTTGAAAACAGGTTATTGAATCTACTCTGATACCAATTTTTTATCCTAGATAACAATGTTTTATCTAAAGTTGGCAAGTGATTTCAACAAGGATGAAAATAATGTGGGGATATAGAAATCAAACTTTCAAGAAATACAACTACAGAATTTTCAAGTTATATCATTTTGAAAAGGTTACAAGGTGATTGCGAGATTATATACTAGTACAAACGAATGCTCAAAGAATTTTGTGTTGAAGGGTAGTGGAGTTTTGTAGTATGTATTGAATGTTGACCTTGACTCATTTTTCCTTCTGAGTTATGTTCTCTATTTATAGAGAATGTTTGGTATGAAAAAATATTTGTTTATTCATATACTTGACTATGTAAAGTAGCTTTTTGGCATATTCATTGAGTTCGTTCAAGTCCACTTGCTACTTAGAAGTTCGTGTCAAACCTTATCTTTTTTACAAGTTGTTTCATCATAATTTCTGACGAACTTCTTACCAGAAATCTAATGTCTTGGTCATCAAATTTCTGATGATCAGGATTTACAAGATTCTGACGATAAACATCAGATTTATCATCAGATACATCAAATTGGTCTTTTCTTGTCATCCTTTCTTGATTATGATCATTTTCTGATTCTTGTTGAAGATGATGCTTATCTTTCTGTTGTTCTATTGTCTTGTATCTTCTTTCTTAAGGACCTGTTAACTTTGCTATCTTTAGAATTGATTAGAGTGATCAGATTTTTCTTCAACAGTTACAAAAAGTTTCCTAACAATTTAATCAAAATAAACAAGAACGGATGCTCATACCACAATCCACGAGAAATGCTATCCGCCAGCCAAGAGTTGTAAAGTCTCAAATCTCTACTTGGAGGCAGTCTAACATACATGCAAAAAGTCAGTTACATTGAGTGAATTCTAATAGTTAAGTTTTGGAATTTAAATCAATAACCAAGACCTTTAACATTAACACTTGATTTGGTTTAAGTTTAAAGTATCAATATTTTGGGAAATACCACCTTGGGTTGACCCAGGTAGGATGATAATGATAACACTCCATCACTACCCACCATGCACCTCCTATGACTACCACTGTAACACCTCGTAAAATCGTGTCCCATAATGTGTTGACGCGTGTCCCTAATCCTAAATGTGTCAAATGTTGACTAGGATGGACTATATTTGCCAAACAATGAAAAGATGAATGTGGAGGGACTAAAAGTGTCAACATGCTTAAACTAAGCCTCTAATGACCTAATACGGTGTTCGTATTCTCTTAATAAGCCATTTCTTGGACGAACAAAACCGTTTGTTATTGAATTCAAGAAGTTGTGAATTGAAGGGTTAAAAGCGTCAACATGTTAATTTATACCTCTGAGTGACCTTTTAACGAACCCGGAGCTTTTTAATGTTCGGTTATACTTTCGGGTATACCTACAATCTAACTTGAAGGGTTAAAAGTTCTATAAATGAAAGTTATTTTGGGTTTGAGGGTTGAGGGGCTAATTGTGTCAACATTTGAAAATGTTTGGCTGTGAACAGTTGCCCTCGCGGGGCGCGACCCACTTGGGTCTTTTCGGTCGCGGGGCGCGACGGGAGGACCTGCACAGAAAGTTTTGGACAGCTGCAGGTTTCTTCTTTGATCACCACTTAAACCACCTTAACTCTCATTAATCGAAACCATGAGCTCAATTTTGGTTTCAGGCACATCCTAGGACACCTGGAGTGATCTCTAAACCCTTCATAACACCTGGCTTAATCCAAGAACATCACCTTGAACTATAAATAGGAGCATTGGATGGCCATTTACCCTTGCACCTTCTCAATTCACTTCTTCTTGCTCTTTTGGAGATTCCCAGGTGAAGGGAGACTCCACCTCAGTTCTATTTTCGAGCTAGGACCTTTTGTAAGTGTCCCTAACTCCTGCTTTTCATTTTATAGGCTTTTAAAAGCCAAAATTCAAGCTTTTTTGATAAAAGCTTTGACTTTCAGTTTAGACCTTAATGGTCCATCCATTATTCGAGGCGAACATGGTTACGTGATCGTAATTTGGTAGGTGTTAATCCCTCAAAAGGGCACCTCCTAAAAATCACGTTTGCTTGGTTAATTGACGGGTCAAAGTTATTAATATTAAAAAGTCAAACGGGTCAATTTTGAAAATAATCATAATCTGATAATGTAGATGTTATAAAATATGTTTTATCACTTTAATAACTTGGTAATAATTATTAGAAGATGTGTAAACATGTTCAGCCCGTCAATTCCTGGTTTAGGGTCAGTTCGCAACCGAAAGTCGCGAAGTTTGACTTCTGCTTTGACTTTCGACTCTGACTCGAATTAGATTAGTTTCTTTTTTATTTAAGGTTCCATTATGACCATATTATATTGTAGTATAAACGTCTGAGGTTATATTACATGGTCATATAGTAATCTGAGTTTATTTGCAAGTTTCGTTATTATACTCAATTTTGACTAAAATGCCCTTTTGTTTAAAAATAATGTTTTTAAACATTAATGAACATGCAAATGAATTATGTACTGATATGTTAACTTGTTTAACATATTTTGATGTTATAAGTCTGATCATAAACTGAGTTTTTATATATTATCGTAAATTATGTCTTTAAAGGACCAAAATGCCCTTTTGGCATCTAGATGCGGTTTAAACATAATTTCATTATAAAAACTCATTACCTACTGATGTGATATCATAATCAGGATTATTTGGGATGTCAAGTCAGATTACATTCTGAGTTTAACTTCAAGTTATTGTATTATGCTCTTAAATGACGATAATACCCTTATGGCACCTAAAATGTTTTTTAAACATGATATTCATACAAAACCTTTTACTTACTAATATGTTATAATAAATAACACATTTTAACTATTTAAACCTGGTCCTAACATCAGTTTCATAAAACTTCGCAAATATCGGCATTTAACGACATTAACGCCGTTTTGGCGCATAGTATGGTTTTAAACCATATTTAACAACCAAGACTTGTTACCTACTAATTTTAGAACTTATTTAAATTTTTTCTATAGTAGGTATATGTTATAAACTCAGAATCCCAAATAAGCTTTCAAACTATGTATGAAATGACCAAAATGCCCCTACGGTGCATAGTTTGGTATTAAAACATAAACCACACATATATTTGATATCCTAATGATATTATATCGTAAATTAACTATTTTTCCAGATTTTTTATGATTATAACATTAGTTTACTTGCAAGCTTCTTTTATAAGTCGCTAAACGACTAAAACACCCTTATGATGCTTGATTTGATTTTAAAACCTTAACGGGCATACATGTTGATATCCTACAAATATTATAACATGTTTAAAGTATAATGACATATGGAACTTGTACATGACTAATCCGGTTACCCGTTAATGCTTATACGCGTACGGTTTGACTTATGTAACTAGTTTACATAAGTTTACCGAAACGGTTTTAACCTTATCATTTTAATCTCAACTTCCAGAATGTAATTAGTTTGCCCATATTATACAAGTCTTCATACTTGTTGGTAGGGCTGTAAACGAACCGAACGAACACAAACAAGCCCTTGTTCATGTTCGTTCATTAAGGAAATAAATGTGTTCACGAACGGTTCATGAACACTTACCGAATGAGATTTTATCTTCGAGTTCGTTCATTAAGGAAATGAGCGTGTTCGCGAACGGTTCACAGTCACAAATAAATTTGCCGAATGCGGCGAAGGATAAAGATAGATGGCCCAGAGAGTAGCACTCGAACTTGAATCCCTTATTGTGGAACGGAGGTCGATCGTATTCACCGATGTAAATAATAAGAAATGAAAGGGAAATGATGCATAAACAAGGTGAAAGTGGGTTTCCTAGTTTCATTGTTAGGGTAATAAAATAAATAAAAGTTTAATAATATAAAAAGTATAAATAAAATATAAGAAAGTACAAAGATCTTCAATTAAAACACAAACATTCGAACATAAACGAACGCAAATCAACGAATGTTCATGAACACGTTCATGAACACCTTACGGAACTTTTACGAACACAATCAAATGAACGAGACCTCTGTTCATGTTCGTTCATTTAACTAATCGAACGAAATTTCTTGTTCATGTTCGTTGTTCACGAACTGTTCGCTGAACATTCGGTTCGTTTATAGCCCTACTTGTTGGGTTTAAACTACATTCTATTCCAGTCATCGCATAATCTAGCATATCATACCATTTATATCACTTTAAGCTAGCCGTTCTAAGTCTATGACTTAAATAGGACCCGTTAGCATTCTAATTGGTTATTATATATTACCATCATTCCAGATTAGAGCCTTCCAGTAAATGCTACCTACACTTATTTAATTTGAATACGACTGATTTATTTAAATCTTGCACTTGAATCAAGTTTTAGCTTAGGTAAATACTTTTAACTTATTCTCCCTATATGGGCTTGGGATATGGTAAATTATTAAAGTTTGGTAAGGTATGGGATTACTTAGCCGGATTGTGGCTACAAAATTTGCATAACCCGTTTTAATCTGTTTTGTTTGATAACATAAACAATGGGGGTTAATGCGACTGTGTCCTGGATATCCTCAGCTCATTTAAGTTACTAATGGGCATGGCCTAAGCACGGGGTGTAGGCATACACCCGACAGATGCAAATGCTAAAATGTTTTTTCTACCCACAAGTTAGGGATAACTCCTTTGTGGGTTTATAAGTGGTGCGTCAGTTAATCAAGTCTCGGTTTCTATACTGGGCCCCGTATGTATTGACAAACATGTAAAACTGTATACAAGATTAAAATTCTTAATTTTCCCAAGTTATAAAATATTTTCATGTGCCTTGTGCACTTAAATCAATTTTGGAAATGTTTTCAAAATGTGTCGGTTAATTGTATTTACCAGTGTAAACTGGCGTATTTTCAAAAGACTATGTTACAGGTACAATACCTAAATAGGCTGGAAGCTGCTTGGTAATGTTAGAAGTGGATCTTGCAAATCCTTTACGTATGCCTAAAGTCTGTTGAACATATTTTGTACGTTTTTATGATCCGCCTGTGGATCTTTTACTATGAGCTGTCTGTATAATTATTGGAACTTCGAACATTTCGGTTTGTAATAATAATTTATACTCCAAGACTTCCACTGTTCTATTCTGTGTATATTGACTATGATGATATCAACTACGTCATGATACTCCCCACCAGGCCCACCGGGACTGTGTTGGAAATTCGGGGTGTGACAACCACCTACCTATAATCCATCATCTACCAACTCATTTTAGATTCACCACGCGTTGCTTATGATCCATATGTAAGCCATATTTGGCCCTTGTCAAACACATGTAACTTTACCATGAAGTTGGCACTCTACGTTGAAAATCACATACCAACACATCACCACGCAGGGTACTCAAATCAATGTCATTAACAACACACACACACACACACCCCTTACCCACCACTTCATCTAGCGAAATCACTTAAGGTGGGAACCTAAAACACAATTTGTGGTCACCGTCATGAAGACGTCACTGGAACTCGTCTAACATGGCCCTTGTCATCATCATCCAATTTCATCTTCACCAAGAGGTAATGATTACTAGGACTCGTCTATATCATCTTTAATTGACAGTGGTTAAACGTTGCAAGGATGCTACTTCACCCATAACACATATAGATACTCTAGTTGTCTAAGACTCCATCAACATTATATCATCATGAATCTATCACGTATTATGTCTAGATATCATTAATCCCACCCCTTTTTTTCTCACTAGGGACATAAGTAATCGCCCACATGTACTTGTTCTATTAACATATAAACATAACTACTCACCTTGTACTTAGTTACTCTATAATAAGAACTCGACACATGTATATTTCTAACCTTTCATCATCTAAGCTCAAAAAAACTACTTAACTCTCACATTCGTGACCCAACATGTCTCAAGTCATGTAGTAAAGGTCAACCCAAATGGTATCCTATACTATCTAATAACCCCGTTATTTCTCATGTAAAACACTACCTCTCCTGACCGACTCATGCCCACTTAAGGCTAATCAGAATCTCTTTAACTCACAACTCTAAAACGAACTGATTCATTGGGAAACGTTTAGTAAGTCATCACATTAGCAAAAACTCATCGTTTATCAAGATCACGCACACATATGTATGCTAGCCCAAAACATGTAAACAGGACGATAGCACTCACCGGTTGCAAGTTTCCGTAAGCTATAGTATTGCAAATGTGTATCCAAATATGAACTTGTCGTCACACGTACAAGGTTACCACACATTGTGAGGTTTGTTTTAAAATTACACGCAACTCATCAAATCTCCAAAGCAACCACACCAAAAGAAGTTGAAAAATACAAATAGCCAATTACAATGAAATGGAAATGGAACCACCGATTATTAGCTAGACTTCTCAAGATATAACATTAAGAACATGAAGTAGGAGATGAACACCACTTTAAGCAACACAAGGATCACCTCTTTGATGTGTGACTAATTCACAAAAACACATTTGTTTTGATCTTAATTAATCATCTTTGAAGCCGATACTTAACTTTGTTGAAGGGCGTTCATGTAGTAAGGCACTCAAAAAGAATTTTTAATACATTACTTTTCAAAAGCAAGACTAAATTAAAGTGATTTTGCTGCATTTGATTAAGCACACTCCATAAAAATATAAGTGGGTAACTTTTTTTAACGACAAGCGAATTTTATTAAAAACTTGTTACAACCCAAATATGAGAACTCAACCTATAAAAGTTGGTAGGTGAGAGAACCTATCTGGTCTATAAACTCCACATATGTTCCTATACAATGGATGTAAGAAAAGTGACATACCTTCAATGGTTTTGGTCCGTAACAACACCATGGGCTAGCTAGGAGCTAAAACCCAAACATACAAACACCAACACAAATGTGAAAAACCCAAAGTAAATTCAGATACTGGATGTAACAGCCCAACGTAAGTGCACCATGATATTGTCCACTTTGCCCCAATGGGTTGCCCATCCAGGAACTCACGGTTTTTTTTCACCCGACGAGTTGCTCGCCCAGGCAAAACGCATCTTGGTAGAGAAGGTTTCCACCTCTTTATAAAGAAGGTTTTGTTCTCCTCCTCAATCGATATCTCCACCCCTCTTAGGGAGCCCAGCGTCATCGCTGGTACACCGGCCTGACCCCTTGCTCTGATACCATTTGTAACAGCCCAAGTAAACTGTGCCAAGATATTGTCCGCTTTAGTGAGTTCCTGGATGGGAAACCCATCGGGGGAAAGCGGACAATATCTTGGCACGGTTTACTTGGGCTGTTACAGATGGTACCAGAGCTAGCGGTTGGGCCGGTGTGCCAACGAGGACGCTGGGCTCCCTAAGAGGGGTGGAGACATCGGTTGAGGAGGAGAACGAAGCCTTCCTTATAAGGGGGTGGAAACCTTCTCTACCAAGACGCGTTTTGCCTGGGCGAGGAACTCGTCGTGTGAAAACAAAACCGTGAGTTCCTGGATGGGCAACCCATCGAGGGCAAAACGGACAATATCTTGGCACGATTTACTTGGGCTGTTACACTGGATCTCACTACAAGAAATTGGGGTGTTTACCCACACAAAGTTTACCTACACATGTAAATGTGTGGGTATTTACCTACACATGTTTTTATATGTGTGTGTAATAGTTAATGATATATTTTCATAATGATTAACACTTAATATGTGATGGTAATACATTTTAGCCACACTTGGTGTTGGTGGGAAAATCCCCCCCCCCCCCCCCCAAATTGCCTACACATGTAGCAAATTTTCGTCATGTGTAGCTAAATTATCTACACATATGTAAAAAAACTAATATATATGTAGGTAAATGATTATGTTTACCAACACATAAGAATTTAAAAAAAATATGTAGATAAACTAAGTTAATATATACTTTTTTTATTTTTGAAAATGACGTGGCAAATTAAATACCTACACATGAGTAAAAAATGTACAATATGTGTAGATATTACATACCTATAAAGTAAGTAAATATATATTTTTAGATGATGTGACAAAACAAATATCTACACATATTTAAAAATGTACAATATGTGTAGATATTGAATAGTATAAAATAAATAATTAAATCTTTTTTATGATGGCGTGGCAAAAAAATACCTACACATATTTAGAAATGTACAATATGTGTAGATATTGGACACGTAAATAATAGGGTCACTTATTACATATTTACACAATCCTTAAAATCAATTACATATTTTCCCTCCCTAACATATATATATATATATATATTACATATTTATCCATTTCATTAAAATTACTCTTATTAATTTACTATTATACCCTTAATAAAACTCATTCTAAGTTCTAATATTAATTATTGATATCTATTAATAGAAGGATGGAAATGAATAGTCTTTTGATCTGGTCATCCATGTGTATTAACTTGGGTTAATCTGGGTTATCGGCCCATCTTGTGTCATCTCAGTCTTCTTACGCGTGTAAAAAAAGGCCACACTCACCTTTATCCCACCAGCACACAAAACTCAGTGAATTACCAACCCTAAAAGGGTTATTGGATTTTATCACCCCCAACTATCGGCCTTTAGCCGTTGCCACCCGCAACTAACACTTTGACACCCAGCACCCCCAACTTGACTTTTTGTTTGTAATGGCACCACACAATTAATGTCTACACTTTAAAATATATTTACCAACACATCAACGTTTTTTTTTCAACACAAATTAAGATCAATACCTACACATCTTCAACATTTACCTGCACATAATATTACTTTTACCTACACGTAAGATTACTTTTACCCACACATATATTCATGCCATGTCAACTGCCATGTCGGATGCCACGTCGGATGCCAC
Source organism: Helianthus tuberosus (assembly GCA_030545235.1). Lineage (NCBI taxonomy): Eukaryota > Viridiplantae > Streptophyta > Magnoliopsida > Asterales > Asteraceae > Helianthus > Helianthus tuberosus. The sequence goes on from CM060357.1 coordinate 143,130,199, forward strand.
GTAGGATGCCATGTCAGCTGCCATGTCGGATTCCACGTCAGATGTCTTCTAAACAAATTGTTGCACTTTTAACCACACATATAAATGGCTTTTAGCCACACCTATATGTGTAGGTATAGCTTGTTATATGCTTACATATAACTTATGTGTGGATAATGACCTATATCCACAGTCATGAGCCTACACATCATTACACTTATTTTATGTGTAGGTAAAGAAAACTAACAACGCATTATATGCTTTTTCCCACATATACTTTGTGTTGGTAAACAACCAAATATCTTGTAGTGTCTATCCTAGATCAAATTAACACCATTTTGTCCAATCTAGTTCCCTATCTTTGGGCCTATTTCTCACCCAAAGGAAACTCAAACTTTATGTCCATCGGAAGCTTTGAAGGAGAAATAGTGCCCTATTTGAATACTTTTTCATTCTGTGATTTCAAAATGCCCTAGCAAGAGCTGAGAATAATCGCGTGAACTACAAGTTTTTTTTTGAATTTTGATCCTTGGATACTATTATATAGCACTAGGAGGTCCCTATTGGTGCCCTTATGTCTAATGCTTGTGTCTTTGTTATAGTCTGTATGTTTGTATAGGTAGCATAACAATTTAAAGTTTACTTTAGTTTTTTAAAGGACTCATGCACGCAGATGAGTCATACGCACGCATGAGCACCTGTGCGTAAGAGTCCTACGCGCGAAGGACCGTGTCTATAAATATAGACCTCTGTACGCATGAGCTCATAACTTGACATTTTGGAGCTTTTGAAAGGATTGTAATTGAAATGTTATGCTGCCGAAATTTCTATAAAAGAGATATATTATGAAACAAGCTTGTTACTAGTTCTACATTTGGATTCCGCACTCATGTTGAACTCGTAGATTTCCATGTGTGTTAGTTTTCAAGTCTTATTGAGATCTATACATCACAAACCGGTCCTACAGTCCCAAATAGTAAGACAAATATGGGGGAAAGTTTACACCAATGACTTGTATGCTCTGTTGCAACGAAGGATCAAATGCTTTGTTGTCTCATTTGCATTGCAGCGGATCGGGCATAAAACAAAAAGGAATCTGGACATTCCTTTTGGATAATGGAACAAGTGTGGACAATCGTTTCAATTCACCCCACTATACAGCTATATTCACCTTTAGAACCCATTTATTCCACTCTCATTTGTAGTTATTCCCCCTCTCTTTATCTTGATTTAGCTTCTATTTAATTTTCTTGACTGCAAAGACATCAACATCCCCATCATCCCATACCCATTTGTCATCCATGGTTAATTTTCTTGAGTGCAAAGATACAAAATCTTGCAGCTCCTTATATTGAATTGCATCTAAAGGAGCTCTTTTCCATCTCCAAGACCAATTAGTAATTGCTAAATGTTTCAAAAGGCAATATGTTATGCTGCACATTTTATTAGCCATATAGAGCGGGGGGAAATGGTGACAAAGAGGCATAGAGTCTGCCCATTTATCATTCCAAAAAAAATCCCATCACCACGACCTGTTAGTAATTCCTCATATATGGGGAGATACATTGGTATAAAGCAATTAAGAAAACCAATGTCGAGTATAGAGAAGGCGTTGGGGGTGAATGATTGTCCCTTTGGTCAGGTTTTCAATTAAGTTTGGTCTAGGTACGCATCCATCAATGTGCTTGGTCAAGAGTTGTGCACTGAAGCTAGAATTTGCTTCGGAGCTAGTGGCGGAACTAGAACATTAACTCAGGGGTATCTCAAATTTTTTTTTACCGTGCAATCATACAATATTAAAAAACGATAATAAATAAATAAAGTAAAACAATTACCTAATAGATTTGTCCTCTTCTTTTTTTCATAGCTTGAAATCGTTCCATCACATCGTCGTCTTTTACTTCACGTAAAAAATCCTTTTTGATCGCACAAACCATAGCATTGTTCAAAAATTCTTGGCCCATTCGATTGCGTAAATCCATCTTGACAAGCTTCAATTTTGAAAAACATCTCTCAATGGTTGCGGTTGCAACCGGTACAAGCCAAGTTAGCTTAACTACCAGATAAACTGAAGGACAAGAACTATGCGTTCCCGTTTCAACCCTAACACGCGCAAGATCACTTATTCCATTCAAGTTTTCAAAGTTATCATCGTCTCTTATTGTGTGACGAAATGACTCAATATCACCCAAAAGAGTCCCTATTTCTTGTGTAGTAAAATCATCTGGGTACATCTTAGCAAACACCAATATCTTTGATGGGTCAAACTTAGAAAAACCGTTAGAAGGATTTAAGCCCGGCATATTTTTTTATCAAAGTAGTTGTTACCTCACTAAATCGATTTCCTAATTCTCGAATTTGCATGTCTAAAACCTCATTAAAAATGTCAACTTCAAAATGATGTCGATTTGTAATGCCATTCTTTCGGTTTCTTGGATTACCATAACTTTCCGTCATGTCCAACATTGTAATGTTGTAGTTTTTACAAAAGGAAGTCACCTTTTCCAACATCGGCTCAAACCCATTTTGTCTTAAAGCATTTAATGCTCGTTTTGTACTATTTATCAAGTTAGACGCTTCTAATAAATATTTACCTTTTTGTTGAAGGTTTTTGAAAGAGCATTTGTGTAACTTAATATATCTCCCATCAAATGCATATAAAAAACAAACTCGAGTTTTTTAAAATAAGATAGAATACATTTTTCATTTGTTCGTTGTTGACTGCAATCTCCATCTTCTTTAACATATTGGAGTACGATCACAACTTCCGGAAACAATCTAAGCAAACTGATGATGGTTCTATGATGTGAGCCCCATCGCATATCACCGGCTCGTGCTAGGGAAACCTCTTGGTTTAATCCTTTACCCGTTTTAATTTCACCTTCAAGTATTTCTTTTTCCACTCTAGCCTTTTTTTTCCTCCCTTAACATATCTTTTCATTTGCAAGAAGCTGAAACCGTAGTGACAACCATGGAAAGGAAGTCATAGTAAGTTTTGACACCGGTATGTTTTTTTGCAACAGCCACAATAACCAACTGAAGTTGATGAGCAAAACAATGGATGTAATGTGCTGACGGGTTATATTTCAAAATCAATGCTTTTAACCCATTAAATTATTCCCGCATGTTGCTTGCACCATCATCACCTTGCCCTTTCACCTAAAACAAAAATAAATTATAACATAAAAAAAATAATGATTATTATAATAATGTAAAGAATCTATGAATTTTATTATTTACTTGCTTTATGCTCAACTGGTTGCTTGCTAATAAATCATCAATGGCTTCTTTAAGAGTTGTAGAAGCCGTGTCTTTCACATGAACAATTCCGATTAAACTCTCTCTAACAGCCCCAAGTTTATCAACAAATGTAACAACTACAGCCATTTGCTCCTTTAAAGAAACATCACTAGATTCATCTACCAACATCCCAAACACGTCATCTTTAATTTCTGCACAAATGCTTTTTGTTACTTCCTTTGAAAAGCATTCAATAATCTCCTTTTATATCTTTGGCGATGTCAATTTATTGTTCTTTTTTGCGTTCCCTAATGTGTACTTTCCAATTTTCGAGTGGTTAGTACTAATCAAGTCTAACACCGAAAGAAACATACCTTGAGAATTAGATTCTTCCGACTCATCATGGCCACGAAAGGGTAAAGAGATTTCTAAACAGAATCTAGCACTCATAACAGAACCAAGTAATCGATAATAATTTGCAATCATTTCTTCTTTAGCCAACTTCTACATATTCTCATCCATAGATTGCTTTTGATTCATGAGATTGTGACATTTTTTTGCCGCCTTTAAATGATGACTATCAACATTCCCAACATGTTCCTTTAATGAACCCTTTTTACTCCAATCACAAAAGCCTTTAGAACTAGAAGACCATGTATCTCTTCTGCCTTGATTACCAACATCTTCTTTTAACAAGTAACAATATAAACAATATACTTTGTTCTACTTTGATGCTATACTCTAACCAACTACAATCATTAAACCAACTAACAACAAAACGTCTTTTTTTTTTTCATAAAAGTCTCTAACGAGAAACTTATGACTACGAGGTTGAAAAGCCCCTTTAACAAGATATGACCTTCTTATGTCATCTATTTGATTTGGGTGATAACTAGTAATAGGTGGCCTATCATGTGGATCCGAAGGAAGATCATTCAAATCAATAATACCTTGTGTTGTTAGAATTGAAGTTGTAGGATTATCATTATCAACATTCGGACTTGCATCAACGTCATCATTTGCTTGGATATCATTATCAACATTCGGACTTGCATCAATGTCATCATTTGCTTGGATATCATAATCAACATTCGGACTTGAATCAACGTCAACATTTGGAGGAATCTTTTCATTCGGAATTATATCATTATCATTAATTTCTTCGTATTTTCTTTTGAAAAAGATCCCAATTAAAGCTTCTTTTTTGGATTTTGGTTTCGTCATCACTTCAAAGTATTCAAACACTCAAACAATCAATTAACAATCAAACTAACAACCAATAACAACAAGTAACAAGAATAAAACTAATAAAACTAACCAATAATCAGTTAATCTTCTGTTCGATATGATCGTCTATTCATCTGTGACTCTGTTCGATGACTCGATGTGCGGCTGCCAATTATCAAACAATTATCAATCAAAATCAAACTAACAAGTAACAGTAGCATGTTCTATCAATGAAACTAACAAGTAACAGCAGCATGTTCGAACAATTATCGATCAAAATATATATAAAAAATCAATCAATTATCAAAAATATAACAATGAAATAACAGCAAACCTGTATTATGTTTCTGTCGCTGCTGCCAAATGCCAATTCCGTATTTATTTCACTATTTCTGTTCGATTTCGATGAGTAGTACAGCCCTGTTCAAACGTTGTGTTGCTGCTGCCATCAAAACAATTAAACAATCTTCGAAATCGAACCGGTTCGGCTGTTCTGTTCGTTCTTTGCTGTGTTCAACGTCTGACTATAGTAGTCCATGTTTGATATCCCTTAGTCTGATTAAACTGCCGCCCATTTGATTCAATCTTGGGCTATTATTTAATTATTTGGGCTTACCTAATGTGCTATTATTTAGTTAATTAGGCTGATTATCTAGTTTCTTATTGGACTTATTATTGGATTGTATTCATCATCACCAACTAGGCTTATTATTAGTTTGTAAAAAAAATTTGAGGGGTGTCCTCGTACCTGTTCAGGGGTGTCCTATGTATAAAAATCGAAAAAAAAATTACACTAGTGGTAAAAACTTGAGCCGTAGCCCGTGCTACGCCCGACACAAGGCTAGGTATGCCCCTGTTCGGAGCTATGCAATCCGGTGGAAAGATAAAAGGGTCACACCATTGGCTCTTGGAGCACCTCCAACAAGAGGTCCGGTGACTTGGTCCGCTCAACAAACCAGCACCCAAGTAAACCTCCTTGTTGGCGGTGGTGGTCCAGTGGAACAGACTGGTTTGGTTTGGAAGGAGTGGGAACCACCCACTCACAACAGTTTTTTTTAGTGTAAAAAGTGGGTGTGAGGTGGAGGTTTAGAATGGTTTATTCTTGGAGGAAAAAATAGGGTTCGGAGTGGTAGTGGTTTAGAATGATGTAGCATGCTGACTTGGCGGTCTGTTGGATGGACCAGTTGTAACCATTGTAAATGATCTTAGTCCTTCCGTAGTCGAGCGTTTTCCGATGCCATAACCCACGATAACACCCGATGGTGCCCAGGCACACTGCCCCCGAGCGCTATAGCTTCGAATTCTTCTTGCTCGTGATGGACATAACGCTTGGAGCACATTTTCCTCTCGCACACACACATATATAACCCTACATCTACATAACCTCCCACTACACACCTATGTAATATAACCCCCACATATCACTTTTTTGCCATTTATCACATAACCGCTCAAAATGGGTTATGTGGTGTTACCACTACACATGCACTTAGAAACATGACCTGAGAAGTATACATGAAAACATGTTTACAAAAGTATACTTGTAATTGCCCAATAATTACATGAAAACATTTAAAACTTTAACAAACACCGGTTGCCTTACGAATGTCAAGTAATCACCTCATTTCAGTAATCTCATTTAAATCAAAACCATGTTGGTTGGATTGATCAGAGCACAGTGAATCAAGATAAAATTGCTTGGATTGAATTGAGAGTTGTATGAGAACTATCAGAACGAACTATTTGATCGGTATACTCAAAAGTTCGAACGGATTAAACTCAATTCGTAACAAGAACAGGATTGTCAATTTTTGAGAATATCAAATACCGTATGAATCTTCTTAAATCGGTTGTGTGTCACCGTGTACAGTTTTTGGAAATCTCTATCTTTCCTAAAAACTTGCGAAACTGTTATCCACCAAAAATAACCAACTTCCAATGTTTATTAAAATAAGATATACGTTAATATTGGTAACAAACCCCAATATTTATTAAAATAATATATATCTCAACATTAGAAATTTGATCTTTTATATCAAATGAAGATCACGTAACCCATGGCCAAAGCCCAATGTTACTTAGATAACATATTATTTAAATTAAGTCTAATTAAGTCACAATTTAACAAATCAGTTAAATTACTTAGCCAAACTTAATTACACACAATAGCTCGTCATAATAACCAAGTCCGCCATTCCTACATCACCTAAGTCGATTAATATATAACGAGAATGCCTATTCAACGAGTTAATCCAATACCACTACAAATGTTGATAATCACTAAAATTACCAACATTCCTCCCCCATTTTAGTGATATCCATGATTAACCCAACTCAATTCTCAAAATCTCAAACTCATGCATAAATGAAAATGTCCTGAGGATTGAATTTTCATCTTAGTAAATTACATGATCCAAATATTCGAATATCGGGGTGTCTCTTTGGATTGAACCCTTGCTATCCATTTGAATACTTGAAGGTAAAATACACATAAGTTTACAACCCATATGTTCTTACATGACACTATATTTTACTAGCCTATGTCCAATCCTTCAAAGAGTATATCAAAGCCAAGTCCAAGCTTCTTAAAGCGGCTAAACTTCATACTCTTATAGGTAGTTTCTTTATTCTTGCACCTGCAAATGCAATTTATCAAAGAACTATTAAGAAGTTATACTTCAACCTACTTTATCTGCAGTCTAAACACAAACCTTGGGATGATTCTAGTGTTGTGTTCCAATATCTTTATGACAAGCTTTCCACATTGAATTCAGCATCTAACGTTGTATTAGATGGGAATTGGGTGTCTTGGCATAGGATATTAAAGTATGGACTTTAAACCCATCCCTTTGGCTGATTTGTTCACGAGATCTCTTCCTAACCCTTTAGTTAGATGATCAGCCATATTATACTCAGATCTTACAAAATCAACAGATATCACTCCATTCATGATTAATTCTCTAATCATGCTATGTCTAACACCTAGGTGTCTACACTTTCCATTGTACACTTGGCTATAAGCCTTAGCCAAAGTAGCTGCACTATCACATCTGATAGATATAGGTGATATCGGTTTTGGCCACAAAGGAATCTCATAGATCAAATTTCTTAGCCATTCAGCTTCTTTACCAGCTGCTGCTAAAGCTACAAATTCAGATTCCATTGTTGAATTTGTGATGCAAGTTTGTTTCTTTGAGGCCCAGGAGATAGCACCTCCACCAAGTAAGAACACCCATCCACTTGTGGAAGAATGATCTTCCTTATTGTTTATCCAACTAGCATCAGTAAACCCTTCAAGTATTGAGGGGAAACCTGAATAGCACAAACTATAATTTATAGTTCCTTTCAGGTACTTAAACAATCTGTTTAATGCCTGCCAATGATGTGTGCTCGGGTTACTTGTAAATCTACTAAGTTTTCCCACCGCATAAGCAATATCAGGCCTAGTGCTGATCATAGCATACATCAAACATCCTATTGCTTTGGAATATTCAAGTTGAGATATGGGGCTACCTTGATTAGGCATAAGCCTAATGTTAGGATCAATAGGAGTTGCAACTGGAGAACAAGTCAGACTGTTGAATCTCTTCAAGATCTTCTCAATATAATGCGATTGAGAGATTGATATACCATTGTTCCCTCGAGTGATCTTTATACCAAGAATCACCTCTGCCTCCCCCATATCTTTCATGGCAAACTTTGATGACAATAACTCGTTGGTTTTAACAACTTGACCTAAGTCAGTACCAAATATCAACATGTCATCCACATATAGACAAATTATAACTCCTTTTCCTGAGGAGTCAAATTTGCTATATACACATTTGTCAGCTTGACTAAGTATAAAACCATCTGACAACACCACATCATCAAATTTTTGATGCCACTGTTTAGGAGCTTGTTTCAAGCCATATAATGACTTAACCAGCTTGCAAACCTTATGTTCATTTCCTGGCATAATGAAACCTTCTGGTTGTTTCATATATATTTCTTCATCCAATTCACCATTTAGGAATGCAGTCTTTACATCCATTTGATGAATTACAAGATTGTGGATAGCTGCTAAAGCCAACAACAACCTAATCGTGGATATTCTTACTACTGGAGCATATGTATCAAAGAAGTCAATTCCTTCTTTTTGTCTAAAGCCTTGTATCACTAGTCTGCCTTTAAATTTATCAATGCTTCCATTCACTTTCATTTTCCTTTTGAAAATCCATTTACATCCTAACGGTTTACATCCGGGAGGTAAATCGGTCAACTTCCAGGTCTTATTCTGCATAATAGAATCAATTTCATCTTGAATAGCTTCCTTCCAAAATGAAGCATCCCTTGAAGCCATTGCTTCACTGAAAGTTTTCGGATCTTCCTCAATATTGAAACAATATTGATATTGATATTCAATTTTATCTCTCGATCCTTCAACCAAATAAAGTTGGAAATCATCACCAAAGTTCTTGGCTTTCCTTACCCTAGTACATTTCCTGGGTTCTGTACTAGTATAAGGTACATCTTTCGTATTGATAGAGTTTCTTTCAAAATCTTTTAAACTCTGAGGCACATCTTTAAGTCTAGGTAATGAGGAGAACCTATCTTCATTTCCAAAATCTCCATCTCTTGACTCAATTACTGTGTGAACTGACACGTAATCATTTGGTTCTGTCACATAGAACCTATGAGTTGGAGAATGTTCAGCATATCCAATGAATATGCAATCGATGCCTCTCTCACCTAAGGTTTGCATCTTAGGTTCAGTGAGTCTCACTACAGCTCTACAACCCCAAACTTTAAGGTGACTTAAGTTTGGTGCCTTTTTGTGCCAGAGCTCATATGGGGTTACCTTGGTCTTTTTATTTGGGACCCTATTCAATAAATAGCAGGCTGTCAGCATAGCCTCACCCCAAAATCCTTCACTCAAACCTGAATAGGACAACATGGAATTAACCATTTCTTTTAATGTCCTATTCTTCCTCTCAGATACACCGTTTTGCTGTGGTGTATAAGGAGCAGTGGTCTGATGTATGATACCAGTAGATTGGAAATAAACTGGATCATAGTATTCACCACCTGTATCTGTACGAAGATTTTTAATCAAATCCTTTTGATGCAATTCTACTTCTTGTTTATATATTTTAAATTTATCTAACGTTTCATCCTTTGCATGTAACAAGTAAACATAACAAAACCTAGAAGCATCGTCAATAAAGGTCACAACATATTTCTTATTTCCAAGCGAGGGAGCATTGTGAAAATCACATAAGTCGGAATGAATGAGTTCTAAAACCTTAGATTCTCTTTTGACATCTTTAAAAGGTTTTCTTGTTATCTTGGTTAACTTGCAAGTGTGACATTGATTATTATTCATATCAAAAGCGGGTATCAAGCTCATTTTAGACATGTCTTTCATTCTAAAATAATTAACATGTCCTAACCTAGCATGCCATAATTTTGATTCATTATCGACTTTATTACTAGAAGAAGCAATACACACGGATTCTTTAGCAAAAGGAACATGAACATTTAACTTAAACATACCATTAGATAAATATCCAAATCCTACAAAGGTTCCATGTCTAGACAAGATAAACTTGTCCGACTCAATAATTTGTTTGAACCCATAATTATTTAATACAATACCCGACAATAAGTTCTTCCGTATATATACCCGGAACATACAACACATAATCTAGTAATAAGTGTTTGCCAGAAGTAAATACAAGCTTGACTTTCCCGACACCTTTGATAGGCTCAGTTGCTACATTTCCCATTCGTAATTCAGATCCATCATCAATAGGTTTGCATTCTTCAAACCACCTTAGATCTTTGCATACATGCACCGTAGCTCCCGAGTCTACCCACCATGCAAATTCACCATCTTGAATACAAAATGATTCAGTGATAAAGGAAACGTAATTCACAATCGGAACACTTAAATTAACATTAAAATTCTTATTTGAATTCGAATTAATAATGTTTTCCGCCAACTGTGAACTCGTGTGAGCTTGGCCACAATCATTATCACATGTTGCTTTTAAATTCAAGCCCACTGAACGATTTCAGTTGCAACCGAATTACAGCCCAAAGGCCACTTTCCACTCAAATCCAAATTTGGATTATTTAATGGGTTGTTAAGTCCATTTTGATTAGTGGATCTAATGAACTCATCATTAAGTGCATTATTTACTTTCACCATTTGGGTGTTATCATCAAAATTCAATTTACTGTCCTTATAATTTTCGTTTAATTCATCACAGGACGATATTCCTTTTGATTTATTCCAACACCCATCATATGTTGTATTTTGACTTGGGCCCAAAGATGAGCCACTTTCACTAATTATCGAAAATTTTCCAAAATCAGTTTGTGAAATAATATTACAACATTGCAAATTATTTTTATAATCACATGAAAATTTTGGTGTAGAAAAGTCATTTTCCCAACATTATCGAGACAAACAGTACCACATAAATTTTGGTTTTTATTTTCTATAAATGGAACCTTTGTTTTCACAAAACTATCACTAAACTTATTTTCATTCAAATAAAATTTAGAACACGTACCCGTTTGAGTTGGTGGATCCTTGGACCCACTTGGACCCGCTCCAATCGAGCCTTTGTTGTTTCCCGTAAGCTTCACCCGACAATCCTTTTTGAAGTGTCCCACTTTGTGGCACCTCCAACATGTCTTTTTGGCTTTCTTGTTTGAATTTTTATCACCATGATCAGACTTGCGTTTTTTGCCTTTAAACTTGTTATAATTACCCGATTTCCCGTCATGCTCCACCATATTAATTGAAGATTGACCAACCACACTTTTGCCCTTATTTTTACCAACTTCTTGAACCCGAAGAGATTCTTCGATTCGAATGTGACTTCCCAATTGAACCAAAGTCAATTCTTCCTTTTGATGTTTAAGGGTGTGTTTAAAATCTTTCCATGATGGAGGGAGTTTATCAATGATGCTTGAAACAAAAATTGACTCATCCATATACAAATTGTGTTGAGTATATTGACCCAATATGTGCAATAATTCATTATATTGCTCCATAACCGGTCTATCATCAACCATTTTGTAGGAATTAAAATTACTTACCAGAAATTTTTTGCTAGATGCATCCTCTGCCATATATTTGGATTCAAGAGAATCCCAAAGATCCTTGGCAGACACTGCATTCTGGTAGACACTGCATTCTGGTACAAGTCAAATAACCCATCACACATTCCATTCAATGTATGCCCTCTGCATATATAATCATCATTTTCCCACTTCGACCTTTTCCTCTGTTGATCAAGTGGTTCGTCTCCCCCCCCCACCCCCCTTCTTCAGGCATCGGTGTACTCAGAACGTACACAACTTTTAGTGTGGTTAACAAGAAGTGCATCTTCTTCTTCCAGCGCCTAAAATCCTGCCCTTCAAAATTCTCCAACTTCGCGAATTTGCTTGTCATGTCGCTTGCAGATTCACCAGTCATGTTGAAATAGTTCGTTCTTTGTTGGTTGGATTGATCAGAGCACAGTAAATCAAGATAAAATTGCTTGGATTGAATTGAGAGTCGTATGAGAACTATCAGAACGAACTATTTGATCGGTATACTCAAAAGTTCGAACGGATTAAACTCAATTCGTAACAAGAACAGGATTGTCAATTTTTGGGAATATCAAATACCGTATGAATCTTCTTGAATCGGTTGTGTGTCACCGTGTACAGTTTTTGGAAATCTCTATCTTTCCTAAAAACTTGCGAAACTGTTATCCACCAAAAAGAACCAACTTCCAATGTTTATTAAAATAAGATATACGTTAATATTGGTAACAAACCCCAATATTTATTAAAATAATATATATCTTAACATTAAAAATTTGATCTTTTATATCAAATGAAGATCACGTAACCCATGGCCAAAGCCCAATGTTACTTAGATAACATATTATTTAAATTAAGTCTAATTAAGTCACAATTTAACAAATCAGTTAAATTACTTGGCCAAACTTAATTTCACACAATAGCTCGTCATAATAACCAAGTCCGCCATTCCTGCATCACCTAACTCGATTAATATATAACGAGAATGCATATTCAATGAGTTAATCCAATACCACTACAAATGTTGATAATCACTAAAATTACCAACAAACCATTTGTGTAAATTACTGTAAGATAATCAATTTCTTAACGTTTGAAAAGAAAACCCTGCATAACAACAATTCAACAAAGCCAATCAAAACTCTTACAACTCCATAAAATTAAACCCAACATAAATTCCCAAAGTTTAGATTATGATGATCCAGATAACAAGAAACATACACACCAGACAAAAATATAGAAAACAGCCTTTTCAGTCACCAACTTCAAAAATATTCCATATGAACACCAATTGCACTTAAGAAACCATTATCCCTTCCATGAAAACCAGCAACTTTCCCGGGAGATGCGGTTGAACTATAGTAACTGTACCCAAATCCCTTGTCTTCTCCATACGGCCCGTGGATCCTCTTGTTTGTGTGAAAACTTATCGATGCTATCGCTTCCAATCCATTATAACCTTTAACAGGCCCATAAAATCCAGAGATACCAGTCAAGTACTCATCTTTATGATCCAGATTAACCTGAAGTTATCACTTGTTTTCAGATTAGATGAATCAAGAAGTTAGCAAAACAAACAAAGAATGTGTTTTGTTTGTACATACCAGTTGTGTTTTACAACCACCTTTTCCTCCATGAACTTGAGACAAAAAAGATTTGCCGTCTTTTTTCAGATATTCAAACTGAATCGCGTAAATCGCGTTCCGCTCTCCTTCATGAATGTGTATGCGTTTGATAGCAGAGAAAACTCCGTCATCCCAGGGTTTACCTCCACATGCTCCCCACGGGCCTGCATCTCTTGCCATTGTCATTCGAGACATGCTAGAGCATAGCTGTAGTAATAAACATTAATCAGAAAATGAACACTTCAACTTGACAAAAAGAAAAAAACTATTGGTAACAATCAAATTCCCGTTAGCAATGACAAGACTTTTAGAGACTATAAAATGAACCTCAGGCATGAGTTTGTCTCCATATTTAGAATTTGGACCAAATGCAAGTGACTCAGGCATCACATAAACACCAATCGCATTGAGGTATTTGTCAGCATGCCCGTGAAAACCTACTATCACGCCGCCTTTGCCTTCATACGAGAAAACAGTGCCACTACTGGTACCGAACGGGCCATAACAGTTCTGGTTAGTATTAAAACATACTGACATCACTACGTTAGATCCATGATAGTTCCCTATTGTCCCACTTATGGACTTGAGATATTCATTTGGATAGTCAATGCTAATCTGCAAAATTGAAAACATTATATTTATTATTGAAAAGCATATCAGATTAAGGTTTCTAATGTTGAGCTAATAGGTTTATTGGGTTTCCTTGTAATGTATATAAATTGTATGGTAACTCATTATTCAGTAGAACCACCCGTAGTGGGGTTTTTTTTGGCGTTTTTTCCCCAAAAAACGCCTTAGAACCGCCCCCGGGGGCGTTTTTTTTTTTTTAACTGGTGGGGCGTCCTTTTTTAAACGCCTTCACTTGTTTCTTTGACCAATAGATTCTTTTTGATGGATTTTTTTTTATTAATTCTATTAGAATATCTAATTATTGCAAGATTTCAAGCTCCACTACACCCCTTTTAACATAATGCCCCACAATGCCCATATGCTGACTCGACCGTCACATGGCGCAAAATGCCCAATGGTCAACCCCCTCCCACTACACATGGTCTAAGGCAAATAGAATTGTAATGTCTATGCAAAGTCTATGACATCAAACAGTAGACAGAGTCTCGAACAATATAAGTTACCGTGTCTGTTCGGTTGCCACCCTTGCCACCAAACGAGAAGCTTAGAGTTTCACCAGTTGTGAAGTAGGTTTGGAAGTTAATGGAGTCAATAACTTCTCCATATCTAACACTAATCTTTATTTTTTTAGTAAAACCTTGAGGCATATAAACCCATTCTCCACCGAATGAACCACCCCACGGTCCATGGACTATACAACCATCTAACAGGCTTGAACCTCCCTGCAAAACAAAGTAAAAACAACACTTGTATAGTCTATACGTACAACACAAAAAAGGGTATTAATATATGCTAAAAAGAATAAAAGAACAGAAGATAAGAAACTTGACACTCTACCATCACAACTTGGATCGTTGCCGAACTTCCAACAATATCAACTACCTGCGACAATTTTTCTGCTTCCAAATGCACAAATATTGTTTGTATATTGAATACAAATAATTAAAAACCCTAATAAACTTTCTCAAATGAATGAGGTGTTGCAATATAAATAATAAATTGAGAAACGCTTAATGTGCAGACTGGAAAACGAAGAGACAAGTTGTAGAGCTACACGCCACTGCAATGTCTCGTGAGATGACCAGCCATTATTAATATTGCACCGGTGGGATGAACTTTTTAACTATTTATTTGACTTTATAAAAAAGTAAATTACAAGTTTTGTCCTTTATCTTTACATCAAATTTCAGGCGCTGTCATTCAGGCAAAAAGTTGACAGACGGTGTCCTTTACGTTTCAAAATCTTGCAAGTTTTGTCATTTAGACCAAACCAGGTTAGAAATCTCAGTTAAAATACCTCATGTGCAAGCCACATGAGGGTAGAATGGTCTTTTTCCCTCTCAAACCCTTTCTATTTCCCTATTTATAACCCTAAGAGCATTCACATCCAAACCATCAAATTATACATACATTCCACTAAAAAACAACTCATATATCAATATATTTCTACTAAAAACAAATACTTTTTCTCTCTCCTTTTCAATTAAATAATATTATCATCACATTTTTCTCTCTCCTTCACTCACAACCACTTTCAATATATATTAAAAAAATTATACTGGGTGAACAGTGTCCCCCCAAATATACAGATGAACAGTAACATTTTCTCTCTCCTCCACTCACAACCAGTTTTTATACCCTTTATAATATAAAAACTCCCACTCACATATGTTGATGGATAGAATGTGAATGCTCACCTTAATCTCTCTCAGTCTCTATGGCTGGACACCAAGAACCACCACCAATATCCCCATTATTCTGAATTGGTGGACTCGATTGTAGTTGTGCTCACTGCAACTTCTCTCCCGTTTTTTAGTTTGCATAAGATTTCAACAAATCCAACAAACAAAGATCAACCCCTATAAAACAAAACAAAAAAAACCAACAACAACCCACCTCAAAACAAAAAAAACCCACCTCAATTACTGTTGGTGCACTTGTGTCTGTACTTTGTCTGTATTCGGTCACGATGTAAACGATGTCCTTGTTAGTCATGTAAGTTTGACCAAGTCAACCATCCTCCTGGTTTGACTTGGCCAAACAGTTAGAAAATGGTTGTATAATGTTATGTGTCGAAGGTTGGGCTTTCGAAGGATTGTTTCTATCCTTCGAAAGGCTCGAAAGATACTCCACGAAGGATACTGATGGACTTCGAAGGATATGCCATCCTTCGAAGTGTTTGTGGATCCTTCGATGGCTTCTTGATCGACAGATTATCTTTCGGGCAGTCCACATGATCCTTCGACCATACAACCTGTGCTGGGTATATATATACCCATGCAGTGTGTGTTCAAAAAACGACACAGAGAGACGAGAGACAGAAAGATACACTCGAGAGATAGTGAGAGCATTCTGTCAAGAACACACACACACACTTTAGAGAGTTTGCAATACTGAGTTGTAAACCTTGTGCTTGTAACTGGAACCTTTCATACGCATTAATACAGTGGTGTTAATCGGTGAACCTTGTGTGTTTTGTGTTTATACTTGTCTCGACTCGGTTGCACTCTAGCTTGGATTCCACACTTGCTAGTGTGTTAATATAACAAGGTTAAGGTTTAACCTCATCCTCCACGAGGGACCTACAAGTGGTATCAGAGCCTTGGCTCTTCTCCTTGTTAAAACCGAGTGTGTTCTTGGTTTGTTTTTCGGGTATTAAAGTTCATATTTTTCTGGAAAACAACTTAAAATCAGATTAAACCTTGTTATTTTTCATGTTTACATGTTAGTTATGGGTTTGTGTTAAATATTTTAACAAAATATTGTGTTCGGAATTTGAAGGTTCACCGATAAATTCATGTTGTTCATTTAAATCTTCATAGTGTTCTTCAAGTTTATGACTTTTTGATCTTTGAGATTAGTTTTGAAAGTTGTTTGTGTATTGGGAAGGGATATTTGGTTAAAATAATCAAACCAAATCTGGTTTTGGCAGAAAGTACGGTCTGATCATACTCTTTTGCCGAAAGTTGACTTTACCAACCCGTCACCTTTTCACCAACCTATCATTTCAGTATCAGTTGTGTCAGGAGCGATCGAAGGATATCTTTCGATTTCGAACGATCTTCTTTCGATCAAGGAAGGCTCGATAGATAATCATCTTTCGACCCATCCTTCGAAGTTTGTGATCTATCTTTCGAGCTCAAGGGAATCTTTTCGGAGGATACATTTTCGAAAGATAAGGATCTTTTATTGTGAATCTTTCGAGATAGATATTCGAAAGATAAGGATCTTTCATTGTGAATCTTTCGAGATAGTGTTCGAAAGATAAGGATCTTTCAAATTGTGAATCTTTCGAAGTCTTTGTTCGAAACTCAACAGTGATCTTTCGAACACTGTTGATCCTTCGAACAAGTCTTGGTCTTTCGAACAACGCTGTATCTTTCGATTAGTGTCTGTTTGAACTTAACAGTTTGTGTTTGTGTAGGTCGTCTATTAGTATTTCATCAAAATGAGTTGTACAAGTCCTTGGGACTGGAGTATTGACTCACAATCTAGTCAAGAGCTAACCTCTGCTGCAGCTTGGGCGAAAAGTATGTTTCCACCGCCATCAATCAGTCCAAGTCAATGGGCTTTGGTATCCAATCAAAGTCAAAGCATTCAAAATCTTTTGATTAGTGAAAGCGAAACGGGCAGCAACAATCGTCCACCAAAGCTGAACCATATGAATGACTTTCCATCATGGAAAAACCGCTTTCACACGTATGTTCAAGGGCAAAGCACTGATCTTTGGACATGTTTCATCAATGCATTCAATGCTAATCTTGAGGTTGTAGCGTCCACTTCAGAAGGTTATGCTAACATGCTCGAAAATGACAAGAAGGCTTATGAATTGGAGAAAAAGGCCTTTGCTACACTTACACAAGCACTCAACAAAGATATCTATCATCAGTTCTCCAACTGCAAGACCACGAAAACTTTGTGGGATGCCTTAGTTGCTAGAGGTGAAGGCAATGCAGCTACTCGAAAGTCTCGTCATGATTTGTTGAAGAAAGAGTTTGAATCGTTTCAGTTTTTGGAAAACGAAACTCTAAATGATATGACCACACGGTTCTATCATTTGATTAGTGAAATGTGTGCTTATGGGGTTGTATCTACTCAACAAGACATGGTGAATAGGTTTGCTGACGCATTACCTCCAAAATGGAGTTCGTTTATTGAGTTGTTGAAGCATACTGGAACTCTAGACACGGTTAACATCTATGAGTTTATTCAGAAACTGGAACATAAAAATGATGAGGAAATCAGGAAAGCAAAGCGAGCTCCCGCTCCTCAGAATACAGAAATGTACCTTCCAGGCTTCGATGTTTTGGCAAGATCCGCTGCAGCTCAGCAACCTAAACTGCAAACTGCATTTGTGTCCAACACAAGTTCTCTTCCGTTTTCTCAATCAACTGCTGCTCCGGCCTTTGATCCGAGGTCTTACATTCCCGTCCCAACACAGCCACAAGTCCAACCACCGCAACAACAACAACAGGCTCATTATACAAACAATCCTCAACCTCAACCTCAAAACCCTAACACAATCCGAGTCGATAATTCAAACCTTTCACACATCAGCATTGAAGTTGCTAAGGAGCATATGGAAATTATCAATACAATGGTCAGTGCTTACTGTGGTTTGGTAGCAGGTCAGCTTGGAAACATCAACATGACCGATGAAGATTATCAACAGATCGACAAGGAAGAAATGGAGTTGATGGATATCAAATGGGCTTTTGCTAGTGCAGTAAGAAGGGCAAAAGATTTCATGGCTCGAACTGGAAAAACTTCGTTGGAAGGAAAGAAAGATACAAAGTATGGGTTTGATATCAACGCCGTTACATGCTACAATTGTGGTAATAAAGGGCACTTCAAACGTGAGTGCACTCGACCAACAAAACAAGGCAATCACAACCCTTTCAGAAACCAGACGAGTACTGCAAATGTGAATGCCCAGCAAGAAAACCGTGAAAGGAGGATTGTGGGAGTTAATAACAATCAGGCACAGCCTGGATCTTCAAATCCCAATCGGGCTTTGACTGTTCAAGCTGATGAGGGATGTGACTGGTCTGTGCAGCTTGGTGAAGGTGATCAAGGAAGTGGAACAGCTTGTTATGCAAAGATCATCAATCACAAAGAAGAGTCCTCTGAAAGTGATGACAGTTCTGGTTATTCTGGAAGTTCTGATGAAGAAGGCTCTGTTTCTGGGGATAATCAATCAGAGTCTGATGTGAAGGAGGAAGCAGGTTCTGGTATGGAGGATTTATTGAATGAAGCTGATGAACTTATATGTCAGAAATCAATTCTGATCAAGAAGGCTGCTACTACATCCAGGGAAATGGAAAAGTTCTTTTCTGAAGATGGATCGTTTTCTTTTCAAACTGCATTTATGACAAATGTGTCAGCCTCTTCGAGTCAGGTAAATTCTGAACCTCCTGCTCCTAGTGTTTGTGAATCATGTGCAGAAAAGAAGCTTGAATTAGGAAAGCTTCATAGTCATAATCAAAATTTGGTTATTGAACTTTCCAAATGCAAAGAGGCAAATATGGCTTTAACTCGGAACGAAAAAGATTTTAAATCAGTAATTGAAACATTAAAGAAAAACGTGTCCGAAGTGAACAAAGTAGTTTACCACAAGCAAGTAAGTATAAATGAATACATCAACATTGTGGAAGAAACTAAGAAACAATTAGCCATTGCCCAATGCGAGCATGATGCGATCAAACAAAAATTGGAGAGTTATTCTAACTCCCAATTTGTGCTTGATCACATTATCGATGTTCAACAACTGAAGGGAAATCAGAAAGGCATAGGGTATAAGAAATGTCCGTCTCCTTTGATGAATAACTATACCAAGATGCCTGATGAGGAGGAAATGCCTCGGTATGAACCCAGTGTGCCTCTTGATTTTGAGGAATTTACTACTGGCCTAGGGTTCAAACCGGACAATTCTTTAAACACATCCTCTAAGCAACAAGAAACTTCGTCATCCATGAAGCAAAGTCCTCCAGTTATCGAGGACTATGAGACATCGGATGATGAATCAGAAGTGGATGTAAGTGATCAGGATAAATCACTTAACAAGATGAAAGGAGTAGTTATTCCACGAGAGAATCACATTCTTTGTGATCCTGATACTCCTGATGTCTCCTCTGTTAAGAAACAAGTGATTGATTCTGTCAAAGTTGATAAGACATGTGTGTCTACTGTTAAAAGCAGTAATGTGTTGTATACTTTGGTTGGAGATGATAAAATCTACTCAGATCACGATTTCCCAATTAAAAATGTAAATCAATCTTTGATTGATAAAGTCTTTGAAGACAACACAAACAAATTTTTGGGAAAAACACTTCCGGGAATTGTTGTAACACAATGTGATCCGGTTCCTAAGGCTGAGATTAGAAAACAGTTTGGTAATAAAAAATCTTCAACCACTCAACAACCTAGTGCTTCTAATGGTAAACAACCAGTCAAACGAGCTCGATCTCAAAGGAAAGCAAAAAGTGTCAAATTCGTGGCATCCACAGGTACTGATAAGATTGAGACTTTTGAGAATAAATCAAACACAGATTTTGTACAACAGGTCACAATCTTAAAACGTAACATTGATAACAATTACACTCAACGCACAAAGGGGTGTGATGAAAAGGCTAGTACCTCAGATTCCACGAGTTCGACATCTTGTGGTCAATCAAGTTCTCCTAAATTTGTTGAAAGGAGAACATGTTTTAAATGTGGAGAATTTGGGCACATCATCAAAAACTGCCCAAATGCTCCAAAGAATAAATTTGTTGAGAAAGCTCCACCTGAAACAGTTCATCCTCAACGTCGGTCAGTTTCACCTAAACATGATAAACGAACTGTAAAAGAACAAGAAACTAAACAACGACGTAAGAACATGAAAACTGTTGAAAAAGCCTTGAAATCTGAAGTTAAAACAGTTAACAGGGAACCAAGTGTGTCACAACCTGTAAAACCAGAAGCTTCAAAAACTGTTTACACTCAAACTGATAGGCAAAAACAAATTTGGTTACCTAAGGGAGGTGACAATTCAGGGGGAGCAGTTGTTCTTGAAAATCATCAAGAGATTGATATCACGTTTCGTGATGCTCAGGGACGACCCAAGACCACTAAGGCTTGGGTCCCCATCCTCAACTGATGTTTTTAAATGACATGTGCAGGGTGTTCCAGGAGGAACTATTAATAGTCATTGGATTGTTGATAGTGGAGCATCCAGGCACATGACTGGCGACTTACGACTCTTATACGACGTGAGATATATTAGAGGAGGGTATGTCGCATTTGCGGGAGATAAAGGCGGATTCATCACTGGAGAGGGAAGTATCTCCAATGGTATTGTGTGCTTCGATAAGATCAATTATGTTAAGCAAATTGATCATAATCTTCTCAGTGTGTCGCAAATCTGCGATAAAAAGTTCTCAGTGCATTTTGATGATGCCGGCTGCTATGTGCTGAAACCTGGATTCAAAATTCCACAAGAATGGATTCTCTTATCGGCTCCGAGAGTTAATGATCTTTATATTCTCGACATGAGCCAGGCGATTACAACATCAGCTCAAGTCACTTGCTTTGTCTCGAAAGCCACAGAAAAGGAGTCTATATCTTGGCACAGAAGAATGGGACACATTCACTTGAGAAAGATGAACCATTTGGTGAAAAATAATCTTGTAAATGGTGTGCCTGTGAGAAGTTTTCATTTACAAGATATCTGTGTCTCGTGCCAAAAAGGGAAGCAAACAAAGAAGTCTCACCCTTTGAAGAAAATCAACACTGTCAGCATACCTCTTGAACGTCTTCATATGGATCTTTTTGGACCTATGAAGCACAAGACAACATTCGGAGATGCTTATTGTCTAGTTGTTACTGATGATTATTCTAGATTTTCTTGGGTATCCTTCATGGCACACAAGAGTGAAACTCCGGGCATCCTCAAGGATCTTCTTACAATGTTGGAGAATCTCTATTCGTTGAAAGTGAAAAGGATCCGAAGCGACAATGGAACCGAATTCAAGAATCGAGTTATGGATGAGTTTTGTACTTCTAAAGGCATTCTTCATGAGTACAGTTCTCGTTATACTCCACAACAAAATGGTGTCGCGGAGAGGAAGAATCGGACGATTATCGAAACTGCAAGAACAATGTTAGTAGAGTCGGAACTCCCTATTCAATTCTGGGGGGAGGCTGTATCGGCTGCATGCTACACGTTAAACAGAGTTCTTACAGTAAAGAGACATGGCAAAACTTGCTTCGAACTCCTTCAGAAAAGAAAACCGGATCTTTCTTACCTAGAACCATTTGGTGCTCCATGTACTATGATTGAGCCGGATGGAAAGTTTGGAGCTAGAGCTATCGAGGGTTTCTTCCTTGGATATGATACTCCAAATTTTCGTGTTTGGAATCTGGCTACCAGAAAGATTGAGCTATGGAGTGAAGTGAGGGTTCAAAGGTACACGAGTCCTGTTAGGGCTCCGGGTGATCCGTGGATGTTCGATTATGATGGACTATTTGACTCCTTCAATCTGCCAACCTTGGACGTAGAATCAGCAGCGGCTAGAATGTTGTTTGAATGTGACAACGCTGCTGACTCGCCTTTGGTTAGACCTATTGTTGTTGACCCACAAGCTTCTTCGTCTGTCAACAATATGGTTCAAAATGAGGTTTATGAAGATGCTGCTGATTATAATGAATCTTCTGAAGATGATGAATTTCATGATGCAGCTGAAGGATCTTTGGCTCAAGCTGCTCCTGTTCAAGGTGCCTCTGTTGATACACCTCATATGCAGAATGTAGACACTGCTGAAGGGAATGCATCCACCTCTACACACATTCCTGGTGTGGAGTTGGTTGTTGATCTTAATCTTAACAATTTGGGTATCAATGCACGTGTGTCAGAAAATCCTGAAATGAGGATTCACGATACCCACCCCCAGCAGAATATTATAGGAGATGTCCATCGCGGTGTGCAGACGCGTAATCAGCTGAGAAACAACCGGAATGCTGGTTTGTATTCAGCTATAAGAGAATCTGGTCTTCAGAATGACTGGTCCTTCGCGTGTTACGTGTCACAAGAAGAACCAAAATCGTGGAAAGATGCTTTGAAAGACAATGCTTGGGTTGAAGCCATGCAGGAAGAATTGCAGCAATTTCAAAAGCTTGGTGTTTGGAAGCTTGTTGAAAGACCTGAGAACTACAAGAAAATTGGCACTCGATGGGTTTTCAAATGAAAGAAAGACGACCGTGGAGTGGTTATTCGGAATAAAGCACGTTTAGTCGTTCAAGGTTTTCGTCAGATAGAAGGAATCGACTACAACGAAGTCTATGCACCTGTTGCACGTCTGGAAGCAATTCGGATCTTTCTGGCTTATGCCTCATTCAAAGGATTCAAGGTTTATCAGATGGACGTGAAAAGTGCATTCTTACATGGTGTGGTTGAAGAAGAGGTGTACGTCGAACAGCCCCCAGGTTTTGAAGATCATATCCATCCCGATCGGGTTTGGTTGCTCAACAAAGCTCTCTATGGTCTTCATCAAGCACCGCGAGCTTGGTATGCAACCTTATCTACCTATCTGCTGGAGAACGGTTTTCGAAGAGGTCTTATCGACTGTACTCTTTTCATCAAAGAACAAGATGGAGATCTTCTTCTGGTACAGGTATACGTTGATGATATTATTTTTGGTTCTACTAATGATGTCTTGTGTAGGAATTTCGAGCGCATTATGCAGGATAAATTCGAGATGAGTGCTATGGGGGAAATGACCTTCTTCTTGGGCCTACAAGTGCAACAAAATGAGTCTGGGATATTCATCCATCAGACTAAATATGTTGGTGACATCTTGAGCCGGTTCCAGATGTCTGATGCAACGCCCATTGGTACCCCACTGCCACAAAATCATGGAATTACTCCAGACTTGAAGGGTGAAGCTGTTAGCCCCTCATACTATCGCGCAATGATCGGATCTCTTATGTACCTCACAGCATCAAGGCCAGACATAATGTACCCAACGTGCCTGCTTGCCAGATATCAAGTTAACCCGAAGGCCTCACATCTTGCAGCTGCAAAAAGGATTTTTCGTTATTTGAAGGGTTACCCTGACACCGGTCTATGGTACCCTAGGGATAATAACTTTGACTTGATCGCATTCAGTGATTCTGATCATGGCGGATGCAAAATCGACGGCAAATCCACAACGGCTGGATGTCAGTTTTTAGGAAATCGCCTAGTCACATGGCAGTGCAAGAAGCAGACGTGCGTCGCTACATCAACATGCGAAGCTGAATACATTGCTGCCTCAAGTTGTTGCTCCCAAGTTCTTTGGATCCAACAACAATTACGCGACTACGGTTTTGAATTCCTAACTACTCCTATTTACGTTGATAATTCTGCTGTATTACAGATCACTAGAAATCCTGTGCAGCACTCAAAGACCAAACACATCGAAATCAAATATCACTTCATACGTGATTGCTTTGAGAAAAGGCTAATCGATGTCGTTAAGGTCCACACCGATGACCAACGTGCCGACCTTTTTACCAAAGCATTTGACAAATCAAGATTTGACTTTTTATTATTGGTAAACGGCATTAAGGTCAAGCAAGAGTAAACCAACATCGGAAAATCATTTTTGTAAATACCTTTGTGTTTTAAATTTGTCTTAGTTTATTGATTTTAGGGGGAGTAAATCCAAATAAATCCAAAAATTTGAAAATCCAAAAACATCGAAAAATTTCAATCACGCAAAAACAATAGAAAAACAAAAATGAGTTTCCTGGCGAGAAAAAGAGAAAATGATAATAGATCAGTGGTCTGTCTAAACCTCTTTAAACTGAAATGCAAAATGAAAAACGATAAGCAACTCTATATAAGATGTATCGGTAGGCTCACAATCATTTTAAAGTGTGCAGGGTGATATAAACTTAAATCGACTGAAGACTGGGTGGGAACCATTCATTGGCATATGGTCTTGGTACCGAAATTTCGATTGATAGATTGCCGAGGTTCTGAGATATTCGGTCTTTATGCTGCTTATCATTTGGGTATCATGGTTGTATCTTTTACCGAAAAATAACGGGGACGCAAGTCTAGATCTTCCATGATACTATACATACGTGTACATACTGCATTCGACCTCAATAAGTGATCAACAATCACATGTCCAAACAAATAAGTGATAAAATATCACATTTATCCGGGAGTCAAGTTCGTCTCTCTGCTGTACGAAAGTACTGACCTGTTCACGGACTTGCTCCTGTGCCCTCATGCATCTGAAAATCAAGTTCCTCATCAATAAGTGATTCTATCACATAGGGCTTGTTTTTCAAACAAAATAAGTGAGAATCTCACATCATATACGGTCAAACAGATGATAATCGGTATACTCACCGGTAAGATGAACTCTCGTGCATACCTTGATACGGGAATGTGTCGTGATGTGGATGAACACCGGTCGGTAAGTATAAATCATACCTTAACGTATCCCCTCGCCATGATTACATCTGATAAGTTGAGCTTATGTGGACAACAATACCGATAATTGTTATAGGATGCTTATCTTAATGTTAACTAACTGAACAACAAGAGCGTTTTGGCATGACCGTTCACTGATATGATTCTCTTACCCTCGAAACTCGCAAAAAGAATGTCTGTATATATTTATTTACTGCTTAACCTTTATTGTTTTATTTTTAAACAGTTTCGTCGTTTGGTGCATATCAGCACGACATTAGCGGTGATGTCGTTTGATAACACTCAAAGGATATGAAAATTGTTGACTTTTAATTTATTCAAAAATACCAAAAAGATTTTAGGTGTGTTTTGATATAAACTTTATAAAAGCCAAAAAGATTTTACTTCTACTTTATTTTCGATCGTACGATGTTGGAGCTCGAGTCTTCGTTACCTGAAACCTGACTGAAAACCGAATTGACTAAATCTTCATAAACGGTCGAAATTTGCAAGTCTTTGAAAGTTAAGTCTAAAATTGACAAATTTATTAAACTTTCATACTGTCGGACGGTGTTTGATTGTGACATGGTCATTCGTGTGTCATTTGTTTATACTAACTATTCCAAGCAGTTGTTCTCATTATGCGTTTAGATTTCTTGCATGTGCAGATTATAAAGGCAAGGAGAACATAGTCGACGACAAGCTTCGGAATAAAGACACAACGTGAAGGCGCTCAGAAGATGAAGATGATCGAGTTGCCGCTGGCTATCATCAACACCACAAGGATCTCACTTCATAAAGATCAAGACTTTCACGAGCATAACTCAAGGAGGAGCCTATGCCAAGGGGGAGTTTGTCAACACACTTCCTACATGATACGGGTAGTTTGTTGATACACTCTCTGCTTTCAATACGTGAAGACTTTGAAGATCCTCCGACATTGAAGACTTGAAAGGACATCAGAGTCTTGAAGACACGAAGATCAAAGATAATCAGATCGAGACAAAGCTACAGCCAAGGGGGAGTTTGTTGGTGCACTTGTGTCTGTACTTTGTCTGTATTCGGTCACGATGTAAACGATGTCCTTGTTAGTCATGTAAGTTTGACCAAGTCAACCATCCTCCTGGTTTGACTTGGCCAAACAGTTAGAAAATGGTTGTATAATGTTATGTGTCGAAGGTTGGGCTTTCGAAGGATTGTTTCTATCCTTCGAAAGGCTCGAAAGATACTCCACGAAGGATACTGATGGACTTCGAAGGATATGCCATCCTTCGAAGTGTTTGTGGATCCTTCGATGGCTTCTTGATCGACAGATTATCTTTCGGGCAGTCCACATAATCCTTCGACCATACAACCTGTGCTGGGTATATATATACCCATGCAGTGTGTGTTCAAAAAACGACACAGAGAGACGAGAGACAGAAAGATACACTCGAGAGATAGTGAGAGCATTCTGTCAAGAACACACACACACACTTTAGAGAGTTTGCAATACTGAGTTGTAAACCTTGTGCTTGTAACTGGAACCTTTCATACGCATTAATACAGTGGTGTTAATCGGTGAACCTTGTGTGTTTTGTGTTTATACTTGTCTCGACTCGGTTGCACTCTAGCTTGGATTCCGCACTTGCTAGTGTGTTAATATAACAAGGTTAAGGTTTAACCCCATCCTCCACGAGGGACCTACAATTACCAATCCCAAACATTAAAAAAAAACCCACATCACCAATCCAACAAAATGTACAAACCTTTCCATTAGTCCCACCAAATCTACCAAAATCAGATCGATCATCATCATAATGAGAGCATCATACTCAGCATCTTCAAGAGGCAACTGAACCTGAGCCAGCATAAGATAATTTGGCTCGTTTTCCGAGGTGTGGGTCCCAAGAATCAGCTTCTGAACGGAGTAATCTTTTCCGGCAGGCTCATCACGGTCCGGGAGCCACTCAACGGTGAGTGAAGGCCACTCGAGTGTGTGTGTGTGATGACCAGATCGTACAAAAAGGGTATGTTCTTCTTCCATTTCACCCCTCATATCATCATCATCATCATCTTTGCCCATTATTTGGATGGAATTGGTGTGAAAGATTTGATTTTTAGGGGTTCTTTGAAGGTGGATGATTGATGATGGACAGCGAGTGTGTTTAAAAGCTGAATTCAGGGGTTGGTGTGAGATATAAAGTGGGAATTGAAAGGTGTGACAGGAAAATGACCATTTTACCCTCATGTGTCTTGCACATGAGTTATTTTAACTGAGATTTCTAACCTGGTTTGGTCTAAAGGACAAAACTTGCAAGATTTTGAAACGTAAAGGACACCGCCTGTCAACTTTTTGCCTAAAGGACAGTGCCTGAAATTTGATGTAAAGATAAAGGACAAAACTTGTAATTTACTCCTTTATAAAATGTATAATGAACGATACAACTGAGAAATACATTAAGTATAAAGATTTGAAAATAACTACATTTTTAAAATTATTTATTTATAATACACTGCTTTATAGACCCGCACATTACACGGGTTGAATATAGACTATATGTTACGTAAACCTGTCTAACGTATAGACCAGGTCCGTCTCCGAAAATGTTCAAAAATCTTTAGGCCCAGTGCGAACAGAAAATACGGGCCCCTTAAATATAATTTTTTAAAAAGAATATATATATAAAAAAATTAATATATGAAAATGAATTAACGTCATTTGAATCAACACCAATAATTTAATGTAACTTGATAAAATTAGACAATTAATGTCACTTGCATTTAATAAATAGATAAGAAACAAAAAGAAAAACAAAAATGTGGACGTCAGGACTAGAACCCATGTCTCCTTATTATTAAAGTGACTTTTAAACCACAAAACCAAGTGCTTCAGGATAATATTTTTCCGATTCATTATATATATATTCTAACTTTACTGTGTAAAACTAATACAAAAAAATTGGCCCCCGATAGGTTTGGGCCCTGAACCGTCGCCCATGCTGCACACCCTCCGGGCCGGCCCTGGCATAGACTATAAGATAGTGACTTAGATAATAATAATTCATAATTATAATAATATAATAATTACGAATAGATAATAATAACAATAGCATTAACAATTTTTTTCTCATTTGTTCATGACTTTGGCATTTTTTTTAGTCATTTTTATCTAGCCCAGTAATTTCATAAAAAAATTCAGTTTAATGAGGGGCATTTTTGTCTTTTTACCTATTTAATATATTGTTTTTTTTAATCCAAATAAAACCCACCCCATTAATTTATAGCATCGCTCAAATGTGAACTTAAAAAGCTATGTAATCTAGTAACCTTCTCCTTGTTACCGAACACACCCGCAAGTGTGGAATCCAAGCGGGTATGCAACCAAGACAAAGAACTCACACAAGAGAAAGATTCAACGTTAAAGCTCAAATGTATTCAACCAAAGGAGTTTGTTTACAGAGATAATACAAAATAAAACACAAACTCTCTGAATACTCTCACTGTGTTCTCCCTTTTTCTATTGCTACAAGTGTTTGTATTTATAGGCACAACACCCAGTAACCCTACAAGAATGGTTACTGGGCTCACGAACATTCATCTTGCCCACGAAGAATGGAGTCTTCGTGGACCATTTCAACGAACTTTTCATCACCAAGAAGAGTGGGATTCTTCGTGGTGAACAATCATCGCACAACGAACCGTCTAAAAAGACATGATTTTAAACCAGTGTGGTTTAAGACGGTGTTGAAAACACCGTCTTAAAACCTATATCACCCCGTCTAAAGCTCTGTTTTGTAGTAGTGGTACCATTCTTCGTCAATAGACAATCATGGACGAACACTCATAAGTCTTCGTGTGTAAATAATCATTGACGAACATTGATTCTTCGTGTGTATACTCTCATGGACGAACATTGATTCTTGTAGACTTCATGCTAAGATTTCAAGATATACATGTGACATCATGTAACACCCCGTGTTTTCACGAGTGAAAGTCAAAGTCAAGGTCAAAGTCAACGACCGATTTCGCGCGACGTGACTCGTAGAATTGTTTGTATGATATTTAGATTATGTGGAGTAAATGTCGTACATTGCCATAATCGAATCATACTAACCTCATTTCAATCGACTTACGGCTGTGAAGGATAGGAAGTAACAATGCGATAAAGTTAATCAAGCTATGATCATCAAATCGACATCAAATCGTAACTCGAGCTATGTATTTTACTTGTCATTATACGTGTGTGTGTGCCTTACGTGTTACCTGTGCATGTTTTATTTTATGTTATGTTACGTGGTGATAATCAAGCGAACTCAATCGAACTCGAAATCTAACTCGAATATAAACGAACCCGAACCCGAATTCCGAGTCGAACCCTATAAGAAGTAGTTGGGACTGAAAGTAATTTAATTAGGAAACCCTATCGAATCGCTCGCAAATCAAAACCGAATCAGCATCGCACCGAACACACCAAAGGAGGTGGCGTCCGCACGGATGGCCAATCCGCACGGATTGCCAATCCGCACGGATGACCAGTCCGCGCGGATAACCTACCCGGGTGCGTGCCATGCGCACGGCTCACCCTTTCCCTTTTTGGCATCCTATAAATACACGGGTCACTCTCCATTTTTTCCACTTTTGGCAAGTGACGTCCGAACCACACGCATTCTTCACCTTTTCTCAGATTTCTCTCAATCCAGGTAAGATCTTGCACTAAATCTTGTACATCTTTGATCACTACACAATTCTACACATTTCTATCTTTCGAATCTTCCATTTTAACCAAGAAATCATCCGGATTTGAGGTATTCTCGGGTGACGTCATCACGAAGTTCATAAGAACTTCAAGCTTGACCTCATTCCACCAGGAATATCTCAGATCTAAGCGATTTCTACAAGTTTTTACAATAATTTCACCTAGATCTAAACTTTTCTAAGGATAAAACAGTTGAAAGAAATAAACCTAAGTTCTTTCCTTCTTTTACCCTTAAAACCGGTACGAATCCGATCAGTCCTAGTGTTCTACTCGTCAACAGTGATGCCCTAGTTCTAGATCTGGAGTTCTACCATAGACAACTGATTTCGGGGTTAACCGGAATGACCGTTCTGACTCGCCGACAGGCCGAGTTAGGGTGGTTCCTGACCGGTCT